>CM077666.1:264395165-269195165 GCA_039707655.1 Elymus sibiricus | reverse complement strand
ATCTCTGCAGTAGCTATTTCGGGTCAGAATTCCAGCTGCCAGTAATCCCTCTTCTTTTGATGTATCTTGCATCTTAAGAGATAATAGGCATTAGAATTGCATAATAATATGGAATATAACTTCAAAACAACATAAATAACAGTAGGAGAACATGATGCAAAATGGACTTATCAACTCCCCCAACCTTAGACTCCGCTTGCCCTCAAGGGAATGCCAAAGTCAATAAACATGACCACAAGTTTAGAGAGAGAGGTGTCGATAAAAGAAAATACGGACATAGCAGTATCATGCTTATAAGCATCATTATAACAGCAATTAAAATTCATACAACTTCTCATTATCAAGTAATGATCTATCCACATGTCAAGGTATAAACAATAAACTCTTTTGAAAACTAACAAACTATGTTCTCACTCATTCAAGCAATTACAATTCATTATACTTTTCGGAGGAGTCTATGTAAGAGCTTTAATTTAGCAAACTTTACATGCTTATCATATAGTCTTTTAATGATTGTTGGTGCTCAAAGCATATTTTTAGAGCAAACCATTTTCATTGAACACAAAGGAAGATGGGGGTTTGATATGTCACCACCCAACTTACCACAGGGATAATTGTCAACAATAATGACTCATGATCATATATATTGTCGGAGGGATGACCCCCGGGTAGGCTCGGGAGTACAAGTCACATTTTCAAAACATCGGGTCGGCCAAGGCCCCTCAATCCGGCTGGCCCCCTAGCCGGCTCCCTAGCTATGGGCTGGCTGGGCATGGCGCCACGCCCGGGCCGGCTGGTTGTAGCCAGCAGCCGGCGGGGTCGGCGCCTATCCAATTCCGTCGTACGACAAGACCTCTCCCATGTCGTGGAGAGCGTGGCTACAGTGCCGCCTGTACAGCTGATCGGGGCGACCGATGTCAGCGCGACGCGACACTGTGGAGGCACAGTGCCAACCACTCCGTGACACGAGGACCGACGGGCTACAGTGATGTGCAGCCGGTGGGCCCCAGTAGTCGACAGGCCCCACCGAAGGCTAGAGTCACGGGCAACAGGGCCCCGCCCCTCTTTCTTTATCATTTGTAACCTGGGAGGCCCGGCTATAAGACCTCCCAAGAGCCCCCCTAGGAGGGGGTCGACTCATTCTACACACATCCACACACTCATGTGAGGTAGAAAGGAGAGCTAGCTCCTTCTTCCTCCTCCACCCAAAACAGCTCTAGGAGCAACCTCGTAACCTTGTGATCTCCATAGTGATCCGGCAGGACCAGGGGTATTACCTCCCCCGAGGGGCCCTGAACCTGGGTACGTCTTTGTGTCTTGCATTGCTCATGCCCAATCTCGCATCCGAAACCAACCGGTGCTCATCGGCCCCACCCACACTCGATTAGCCATCCCATGGCATCTGCTGTGACAACACCGCGACGGTCGGCGCCCACCGTGGGGCCGCACGCAGCGTCAGCCGGAGTCACGTTCCAGACGAGACCCTTCACTCCCTTCGGCAAGCGCATCGCGCAAGGCTTAGTCAGCATGCCCGGTGCGTTCGGCTGCACCGGCAGCGTCACAGCGCTCGGCGCGGACGTCGCCTGCCCTGCAGGCGGCTCTGTCGTCCCCTTCAGCGAGCTGCGTGTCTTCGTCGCGCTCATCCCCGATGAGTACCCTAGTGAGGTGCTCACCTTCTCAGAACCGCCGCCATTCGGCGGCTGCGGCATCTCTGATGACGTCGCAGACCTCTGCGTTCGCGTGGAGGTGCTGACAACCGGCTCCAGCCACGCCTCTAGCCGTAGCATGGATCCGGCTACTGCCGCTGTGGCCCGCGTGAACCGGTCGAACCCCCTGCGCACGGCAGTGCAGAACCTGCGCACCCCCATCAAGCCCAGTGCCGACCCGGGTGCTACCGCGACCGAGCTCGAAGAAACCCGCAAGCGCTTGCTTGCCGAGGCGACCGAGCTCGCCGCCGCGCAGCGCCGGATGGAGTTCGTGCAGCGCGAGTATAACACCGCCCATGGCCTCATGCCGGCTGCCGACGGGCCCAGTTGTAGGATCGAAAGTATGTTTAGAGCGGGGGTGATTAGACTACTTGACCAATAAAAATTTATCCTTTTCCCAATTTTAGTTGTGGGCAAGTTTTAGCAATTCTACCAAGTCAAGTACACCCTACACATGCAAGTCTAAGAGTTGTGCAGCGGAAAATAACGACTTTGCATATGAAAGTAAAGGAGGGGTTGGAGATTTCAAACACAATGAAGACACGATGATTTTTGGCGTGGTTCCGATAGGTGGTGCTATCATACGTCCACGTTGATGGAGGCTTCAACCCACGAAGGGTAACGGTTGCGCGAGTCCACGGAGGGCTCTCTTAGCGAGTAAGTGGGGGTGGAGGGGTATAAATAGCCTTCACCCAAAATCCAACCGTTACACACTTTTGACCCAAATCGGTGAGACCGAATATAAACTCGGTGAGACCGATTAGTGTAAAAGATATGAACGTTGGGCTTTTCGGTGGGACCGAAGTGGAATAACTCGGTGGGACCGAAGTGGAATGGCTAGGGCAAAACCCAGTCTCGAAATTTCTGATTGTTTCACCTCGGTGATTCCGAAGTGAAACAATGTCATCGCAGAAACTTGGCAATGCCATCTCGGTGGGACCGAGATCCATTTCGGTCTAACCGAATTGCTAGAGTTTGGCAGTGGCAATAGGAGTGGTCATCTCGGTGGGTCCGGATGGGATGTTTTCGGTGGGACCGAGATGGACATTTAGGGTTTGGACAGATGTGTTTTTGAGAAAATGACTGAGGGTTTTTGGAGCAATATCACTGAGCACTTGAGCAACAACCTCATCATTAATACTCCCTCCGTTTTTATTTACTCCGCATATTAGATTTGGTCAAAGTCAAACTTTGTAAACTTTGACAAAGTTTATAGACAAAAATATTAACATATACAATAACAAGTCAATACAATTAGATTCATTATTGAATATACTTTCACATCATATAGATTTCTTATTGTAAATGTTCATATTTTTTTCTATAAATTTGGTCAAACTTTATGAAGTTTGACTTCAGTCAAATCTAATATGCAGAGTAAATAAAAACGGAGGGAGTACCTCATCCCCTTTTAATAGTATTGGCTTCCCTAAGGGACTCAATGTGATCTTTGGATCACTAAACCAAAAATGTAGAGTCTTGAGGTTGCCAATTCTTGTCCTTAACATTTTGAGGGGGTCCACATCCATTAGTCCTTGCCATGCCAATCATTAATCTTTTCTGAAATCTATTGGCAATAAGTATTAGATCAATGATATATATGTTGTTATTAATTACCAAAACCACCCGGGGATTAGTTGCACTTTCAATCTCCCCCTTTTTGGTAATTGATGACAACATATAGATCAAAGCTTCGACAAATGATATAATCAATGAAATACATCATCGCTTTGAGAAGTATGTGATAAGTAAGAGCTCCCCCTAAATGTGTGCACTATTTAAAATTTGCGTTTGAATGCAAATGCACAATCGATTAGGATCATGGGTCACTCTTCCATGTGACATACATCTTGGTGGAGTGCACAAAATGATAAGATTGCAATGTAATAAGCACTCATCACCAAACAACCAAGTGAATGATCATACAAAGAGCATATGAGTAGATATATAAGCATAGCATCATCAAAGTACGGTATGATCAACCACAAACACACGTAGTACCAAACGAGCAACGAACAAAAGTAGCACACAAATGAAAATCTAACAAGAAGAAGCAAAACACTCGCTCTCTCGAAGCCCTAATGATCTATACTAATTCTCCCCCTTTGGCAACAAGTACCAAATAGTTCGAAGAAGTACACAGCTAGACGTCGCTCTAGGCTCGATCTCTGACAGCTCTTGGTGGTGAAGTCCTCTGACTTGCAGCGCTGGTGTGCGTCGATGTCGGAGTAGAGAGAAGTGCATCTGCAAATGCCTCAGAAGAAGTCTGCTGAACTGGTGGAGGAGTGGCAACGGTAGGAGCAACTGAGGTTACAGCAGCTGGAGCTGAAACTGTGGCTCTGGAAGTGTCTGGCACTGCTGCTGACCTGGGCTGGGTTTGAAACTGAGTAGTCGTGGGAAGTACTGAACCACGATGCTAGTCATCATCACTGCTAGCAAGCTTTGGCTAATCCACCTCTTTCTGCAGGCTCTCAACAGTAGTTTGCATCTCTGTCACCTTGACATCCAGATCATAGAACTTCATCTCAACGATCCTCTCAAGACTCTTCTGGTTCTCAGCGATGTTGGCCAGACTTCGCTCGATCCTCTGAGTAGCTCAAAGAAGATAGTTTATCTGATCGGCCTTGGTCTTCAGTGATGGAGTAGGTGTGGCTCTGGGCTCTGCAGACTTAGCAGCCTCCGCTCGTGCTTTCTTCTCTGCATGTGCTGCGGCCGAAGTGGGATGGGATGGATCCATCGTCACTGTGTTGTCCTCACACTCCGGTTTAAGAGGTAAATGCTCACGGTCAAGTAGATATGTCTTGTTACCAACCTTGGAGTTGATAAGCACCTGAATGTGTGGAGCAAATCCACATGACCTCTTCTGATACGCGGCAGTCCTTGTGATAGTCTCTACAATAAGATCCATGACTTTGAATCTCTCAGATAGATCAATGTGATGAAGCATATTGATGGAATGTCCTCTGATCATGATCTCATCTCTTGACTTGGGTATCAACGTATGCCTCATGATCGTGTTGGAGGTAGCAAGTCCTACCAACAGATGATAAACTGAGCCTAGATTGTGAGTCTCAAGGTCATCCATAGGAATTTCATTATACATATTTTCCATGGAATTGTGATCCATCTTGCGCTTGGCATACACATCCATGTCATTTTCCTCGGGCTCTGGTACATCTAGCAAAGTTGCCCATTCTTCAATAGTGGACTCATATCGAACACCTTCTGTCATCCACACAATTCTGCCATCAGAATAGAAATGAGTTGTGGAGTAGAATTGCATGATCATCTCGTCATTCCAAGCAGTCAATTTCTTTCCTATGAACTCGTAAATGCCTATCATCTTGAAGCTCTCATGCACATGAGGAAAGTGGTCTTCATTATCATCAATGAATTCCCAGTCCACCCATCTCATATCACTGACTATGGGCTTCTTGTCAAGCAACACGGTCTCATAGAAGTCCTGTTGTTCCTTGGTGTGAAAACGGTAGTCTACAGCAGTTCTCCTCCTCACTGAGTAAGGATCAGACTCTCTCCATATACTCAGTCCCTTGTCATTTCTCTCCTTCATGTTCTCTGCTCTGGGATGTGTGTCATTGTGCTTAGGCAATCTGGGTCTTAGCTTCCTTAGCACCGGGGCTTCTTCTTCATCATCATCATCATTTCTCTGAGGCACTGTGGCCTTGTTCTTCTCTGCAGCTGGGACATCTCTGGTAGTTCTCTTGGGTTTGGCAGCAGCTGGCTTTGTCTTTGAAGAAGTAGCAGACTTCATAGCATCACCCATGAGTTTTTGCTGTTTAGGAGGTCGTGGATTTGCAGCTTGTTCCTCCTCATCTGTGGCATCATCTCTCCTCATAGATGTGGGTTTGAACACCACATGAGCAACTTGTTTTCTTTCCCTCTTCTTGCCAGCAAACTTTGGCATAGACTTGGTTGGCATTGGCTGAGATCCTCCTGGATTTGCTGAGGTAATGCCTCTCTTGGTAGCTGTAGAGGCAGAGATCTTCCTAGTAACTCCCCTCTCCTTGTGAGTTCCTGCATACTTGCTACTTGTGAACTGCGTCGGGATTTCCCCGAAGAGGAGAGGATGATGCAGTACAGATAAGTATTTCCCTTAGTTAAGAACCAAGGTTATCAATCCAGTAAGAGAACCACACAGAACCTCGTTAGCAGCACCTACACACACAAAAGCAAATACTTGCACCCAACGCAAACAAGAGGATTGTCAATCCCCTTGGCGGTTACTTGCAAGGATTAATTCTGATAGTGATAGATAGATAAATAAATTGCAAAACAAAATAAAGAAAATAAAACTGCAGCAAGGTATTTTTGGATTTTATATATGATGGATAAATGACCCGGGGGCCATAGTTTTCACTAGAGGCTTCTCTCTCGAACACATAGCATACGATGGGTAAACAAATTACTGTTGGGCAATTGATACAAAAACGCATAATTGTGACAGATTCAAGGCAATGATCATGTATATAGGCATCACATCCGAGACAAGTAGACCGACTCCTGCATGCATCTACTACTATTACACCACCCATCGACCGCTATCCAGCATGCATCTAGGGTATTAAGTTAATAAAAACATAGTAACGCCTTAAGCAAGATGACATGATGTAGACAAAGTAAACTCAATCAATATGGATAAACCCCATCGTTTTATCCTTAATGGCAACAATATAAATACGTGTATTGTCCCTCTCTGTCACTGGGATAGAGCACCGCAAGATTGAACCCATCACAAAGCACCTCCCCCATTGCAAGATAAATCAATCTAGTCAGCCAAACCAAACGGATAGATCGGAGAGAAACACAAAGCTATAACAATCATGCATAAATAAGTTCAGGAAAGACTCAAATATTTCTCATGAATAATCTGATCATAAACCCACAATTCATCGGATCCCAACAAACACACCGCAAAAGAAGATTACATCGAATAGAACTCCAAGAACATCGAGGAGAACATTGTATTGAAGATCAAAGAGAGAGAAGAAGCCATCTAGCTACTAGCTATGGACCCGTAAGTCTGTGGTAAACTACTCACACATCATGGGAAGGGCAGCAAGGTTGATGTAGAAGCCCTCCGTGATTGATTCCCTCTCCGGCAGATCGCCGGAAAAGGCCTCCAGATGGGATCGCGGAAGAACAGAAGCTTGCGGCTGTGGAAAAGTTATTCGAGGTGGCTCTCTGGTATATGGGGAATATTTGAGAATTTATAGGCTTGGAATTAGGTCAAGAGGTGCCACGAGGGGCCCACAAGCCTGGGGGGTGCGCCTACCCCCCTGGGCGCGCCTCCCGAGCTTGTCGCTCCCTCGTTACTCGTCTGGTCTTCTCCTGAACCTTCTAGGGTCCCTCTTGGTCCAGAAAAAAATAATCCAAAGTTTTTTCTCCGTTTGATATTGATTTTCTGAAAAGCCAAAAACAAGCAAAAAAATAGCAAATGGCACTGGGCACTAGGTTAATAGGTTAGTGCCAAAAAAATGATATATAATTGCATACAATTGCATAATAAACATCCAAGATTGATACTATAATAGCATGGAACAGTCAAAAATTATAGATACGTTGGAGACGTATCAAGCATCCCCAAGCTTAATTCCTGCTCGTCCTCGAGTAGGTAAATGATAAAAATAGAATTTTTGATGTGGAATGCTACCTAACATGTTCATCATGTAATTCTCTTTTACGGTATGAATATTAAAATCCGAATGATTCAAAGCAATAGTCTATAATTTGATATAAAGACATCAATACTCAGGCATACTAACAAACAATCATGTCTTTCAAAATAAAGATGCTAAAGAAAGTTATCTCTACCAAATCATATAATCCTGGCATGCTCCATCTTCTTAACATAAAGTATTTATCATGCACAACCCCGGAGACAATCAAGCAATTGGTTCATACTTTTTAAACGCGCTTCAGCTTTTTCAACCCCCACACAATACATGAGCGCAAGCCATGGATATAGCACTATGGGTGGAATAGAATATGATGATAGAGATTAATAAGGGGAAGTCAAAAGGGAAGATAGTCTCACATCGATGCGGCTAATCAACGGGCTATGGAGATGCCCATCAATTGATGTCAATGCGAGGAGTAGGGATTGCCATGCAATGGATGCACTAGGAGCTATAAGTGTATGAAAGCTCAAAATAAAAACTAAGTGGGCGTGCATCCAACTTGCTTGCACATGAAGACCTCGGGCATTTGAGGAAGCCCATCATCGGAATATACAAGCCAAGTTCTATAATGAAAAATTCCCACTAGTATATGAAAGTAACAACATAGGAGACTCTCTATATGAAAAACATGGTGCTACCTTGAAGCACAAGAATGGAAAAGTATAGTAACACTGCCCCTTCTCTCTTTTTCTCTCATTTTTTTTGTGGGCTCTTTTTGGCCTGTTTTTTTTATTTCCTCACTGGGACAATGCTCTAATAATGATGATCACCACACTTCTATTTACTTACAACTCAAAATTACAACTCGATACTAGAACAAATATGACTCTATATGAATGCCTCTGGCAGTGTACCAGGATGTGCAATGATGATAGCGTAACATGTATGAAAATGATGAACGGTGGCTAAGCCACAAATACTATGTCAGCTATATGATCATGCAAAGCAATATGACAATGATGATGTGTGTCATATAAACGGAACGGTTGAAGTTGCATGGCAATATATCTCGGAATGGCTATGGAAATGCCATAATAGGTAGGTATGGTGGCTGTTTTGAGGAAGATATAAGGAGGCTTATGTGTGATAGAGCGTATCACATCACGGGGTTTGGATGCACCGGCGAAGTTTGCACCAACTCTCGAGGTGAGAAAGGGCAATGCACGGTACCGAAGAGGCTAGCAAATTGCGGAAAGGTGAGAGTGCGTATAATCCATGGACTCACATTAGTCATAAAGAACTCACATACTTATTGCGAAAGTTTATTAGCCCTCGAAGCAAAGTACTAGTACGCATGCCCCTAGGGGGGAGGTTGGTAGGAGTTAACTATCGCGCGCCCCCGACCGCCACGCAAAGGAAGACAATCAATAATAAATCATGCTCCAACTTCTTAGCATAACGACAGACCATACGTGCATGCTTCGGGGATCACAAACCTTAACACCAATATTCTTAGTAAACCACAATTATATACTAGTACCTCCCACATATTACCATCTTAATATCGCAAAACTATTGCAAGGAATCAAACTTATCATATTCAGTGATCTACATGAAAGTTTTTATTATATCCTTCTTGAATACCTATCATATTAGGACCAAATTCATAACCCGTGCATCTTACCATTACTATTTATTAGAATCTCAAAAAGGTATAAGTGAAGCATGAGAGTGCAACTATTTCTTTAAAATATAACCACCGCCGTGCTCTAAAAGATATAAGTGAAGCACATAGAGCAACTGTCTAGCTCAAAAGATATAAGTGAAGCACATAGAGTATTCTAACAAATCACGAATAATGTGTGTCCCTCTCAAAAAGGTGTGTTCAGCAAAGATGATTGTGGCAAACTAAAAAGAAAACAAAGAAAAGAAAACAATGGCACAAGACGCTCCAAGTAAAACACATATCATGTGATGAATAAAAATATAGCTCCAAGTGATATACCGATAGATTGTAGACGAAGAGGGGATGCCATACGGGGCATCCCCAAGCTTAGACTCTTGGGTCTTCCTTGAATATTACCTTGGGGTGCCTTGGGCATCCCCAAGCTTAGGGTCTTGCCGCTCCTTATTCCTTCATCCATCGTGGTCTCACCCAAAACTTGAAAACTTCAGCACACAAAAGTCAACAGAAAGCTGGTGAGATCCGTTAGTATAACAAACAAATCTTAAACTTTAGGTACTGTTATAAATTGATTCATATTTAATATTTTCATAATGCTACTGTACTCCAAATTCCCCATGGCTTATACCCCCCGATACAATCCATAGATTCATCGAAATAAGGAAACTATGCAACAAAAACAGAATCTGTCTAAAACAGAGCAGTCTGTAAAGATCTATATAAAAGCTATACTTCTGTGGCTCCAAAAATTCTGAAAAAATAGGAAAATGTAAAAAATTTCATATACAAATACTGTGTAAAAAAATCTGAATTTTATCGCGCTCCAGTACAGAACGAAAAATCCATCACTGGACTCAAAACTTTCTGTTTTCAAACAGCATCAATTATACTATCATCCAAATCATCCCAAAGGCATTACTTGGCAAAAACTCTAATTAAAAGATAAAAACACAATCATAACATAAGCTAAAATTGTGTAAATACACAAAACAGAAAACAAAGCAAAAATTTAAGATACATATTGGGTTGTCTCCCAACATGCTCTTTCTTTATAGCCATTAAGATAGGCTTGAGATTTCAATGATGCTCACATGAAAGATGATAATTGAAACACAAAGAAAGCATCATAAAATATGTGACAAACACATTTAAGTCTAACATACTTCCTATGCATAGGAATTTTATAGGAAAACAAATTATCAAAACAAGCAATATCTAGCATATGCAAATAGCAAGAATGGAGCATTAATAATTTCAGCACAAAGAGAGGTAATTTATTGACATGAAAGTTTCTACAACCATATTTTCCTCTCTCATAATAATTACATGTAGGTTCATAATCAAATTCAACAATATAGCCATCATATAAAATACTATCTTCATGATCCACATGCATAAAAATTTAATAATCTTCCAAGATAGTGGGATTAACATCAACTAAAGTCATGACCTCTCCAAATCCACTTTCATCAAAAAAAATCATTAGATTGAACACTCTCCAAATATGTGGGATTATTTTTACCTAAAGTCGACACTCTTCTAATCCCAGTTTCAACATTATTATCAATGACATATTCATCATGAGGCTTAAATAAATTTTCAAGATCATAAGATGCATTATCACCCCAATCATGATCATTGCAATAAGTAGTGGACATGACAAAACCATCATCCCCAAGCTTGTAGTTTTGCATATCATTAACACAATTGACATTAATATAATTTATAATAAAATCATTGCAACCATGCTTTTCATTCAAGGAGCTATCATGAATCACTTTATAAATTTCTTCTTTCAACACTTCATAACAATTTTCAGATTCCTGATTTTCAAGCAAAACTTCATAAAGATAATCAAGTGCACTCAACTCACTAGCAATTGGTTCATCATAATTGGATTGTTTCAAAAGATTAGAAAGTGGATGAGGATCCATATGTCTATATTTTTTATGTTCATTGAGTCACACAATTATAGCTAGCAAACAAACAAGCAAATAAAAATATTTTTGTGTTTTTGTAATTTTGTTTTAGAAGTGGGGGAGATGAAAATGAGAGGCAAATGCAAATAAAAAGGCAAATGAAAATAAGAGCAAGTAGATGATAGTTTATGCGAAGGTACTTGATAGGTTTTGGTGATGTCTCCCCGGCAACGGCGCTAGAAATTCTTCCCGCTACTTGTGAACTGCGTTGGGATTTCCCCGAAGAGGAGAGGATGATGCAGTACAGTACAGATAAGTATTTCCCTCAGTTAAGAACCAAGGTTATCAATCCAGTAGGAGAACCACACAGAACCTCGTTAGCAGCACCTACACACACAAAAGCAAATACTTGCACCCAACGCAAACAAGAGGGTTGTCAATCCCCTTGGCGGTTACTTGCAAGGATTAATTCTGATAGTGATAGATAGATAAATAAATTGCAAAAAAAAATAAATAAAATAAAATTGCAGCAAGGTATTTTTGGATTTTATATATGATGGATAAATGACCCGGGGGGCATAGTTTTCACTATAGGCTTCTCTCTCGAACACATAACATACGGTGGGTAAACAAATTACTGTTGGGCAATTGATAGAAAAGCGCATAATTATGATGGATTCATGGCAATGATCATGTATATAGGCATCATGTTCGAGACAAGTAGACCCACTCTGGCTACATCTACTACTATTACTCCACCCATCGACCGCTATCCAGCATGCATCTAGGGTATTAAGTTAATAAAAACAGAGTAACGCCTTAAGCAAGCTGACATGATGTAGACAAAGTAAACTCAATCAATATGAATAAACCCCATCGTTTTATCCTTAATGGCAACAATACAAATACGTGTCTTGTCCCTTTCTGTCACTGAGATAGAGCATCGCAAGATTGAACCCATCACAAAGCACCTCTCCCATTGCAAGATAAATCAATCTAGTTGGCCAAACCATACGGATAAATCGAAGAGAAATACAAAGCTATAACAATCATGCATAAATAAGTTCAGAAAAGACTCAAATATTTCTCATGAATAATCTGATCATAAACCCACAATTCATCGGATCCCAACAAACACACCGCAAAAGAAGATTACATCGAATAGAACTCCAAGAACATCGAGGAGAACATTGTATAGAAGATCAAAAAGAGAGAAGAAGCCATCTAGCTACTAGCTATGGACCCGTAGGTCTGTGGTAAACCACTCACACATCATCGAAAGGGCAGCAAGGTTGATGTAGAAGCCCTCCGTGGTCGATTCCCCCTCCGGCAGATCACCGGAAAAGGCCTCTAGTTGGGATCGCGGAAGAACAGAAGCTTGCGGCGGTGGAAAAGTTATTCGAGGTGGCTCTCTGGTATATGGGGAATATTTGAGAATTTATAGGCTTGGAATTAGGTCAAGAGGTGCCACGCGGGGCCCAAAAGCCTGGGGGCACGCCTACCCCCCTGGGTGCGCCTCCCAAGCTTGTCACTCCCTCGTGACTCGTCTGGTCTTCTCCCGAACCTTCTAGGGTCCCTCTTGGTCCAGTAAAAAAATCCAAAGTTTTTTCTCCGTATGATATTGATTTTTTGAAAAGCCAAAAACAAGCAAAAAAACATTAAATGGCACTAGGCACTAGGTTAATAGGAGAGTCCCAAAAAAATGATATATAATTGCATAATAAACATTCAAGATTGATACTATAATAGCATGGAACAATCAAAAATTATAGATACGTTGGAGACGTATCAATACTCTTTGTGAACAGTGACTTTCTTTTTCTTGGAGGTGACCTCTTCCAACTGGAAGTCCTCATCCTCATCATCAGAATTTTTCCTCTTCCTAGTCCTTGTAGCTGCTTTAGGCAAGTCTGGAGAACATCTTTCTCCCTCATGGTAACTCTTCTCTGGACTAGATCCTGCATCAAGATCAATACTATGCTCTTCAGATCTGTTCTGGCTGTCACTGAGGTCTGACATGCTGACACCTGCACCTATGAAGTAGGTGGGGTAGAGTGGAATAGATGAGCATCACAAAAATACAGCATTTTGCCAAAAATTTTGAGTTAAAACTTCAGTTTTAGGTTTTCACAGAAATGATTTCAGAAATTCTGAGTAGATCATCTCGGTAGCACCGAAGCTGTCGCAGAGACTTGGCAACATAGTCTCGGTCTGACCGAAATGAGTTTCGGTCTCTCCGACATGCTAGGGTTCTACTGAGATTTTAGATTCAGATCCACCGATTCGTACCATTCGGTGACACCGAAATGTACAATGTGCAATGGCCAGAGGCCAAATCGGTGAGTCTGATTCTTTCTATTCGGTCTGCCCGAGATAAGTTCTGCACAACCCTAACCCTAAAATTTTCTCTCGAATCTACTTCTAAGGAATTTTGTTGGAACAGAAATCTCAAACAGTGGGAACATTGCGGACGCAATAGCTCTAGTGCATTGAATCAGCAAGTTGAAGCACTAGGGGATCGAATCTCACCCTAACTCGGTGAAGATCCTCTACAGCGGCAACGGTGGTGATGAATACCGTTGACGGTGACGAGTCCGGTGATGAGGGCGCGCTGGAGACAAGTAGAAGATCTGGAGACCACGGGCGACGGCAGCGACGGGGTGCGGGGCGACGTAACTGTTGATAAATTTCAACGTACAGTCCACGCGATATATATACCCATGAGCTGTCGGTGAGACCGAGTGAAATGGATCGATGGCACCGAAATGAGTAACTGCTATGAGCACATCAACTCGGTGGCGCCGAGAATTTCAAATCGGTTTCTCCCAGATAGAAAATCAGATTAGTCCAAGTGATTTCGGTGAGACCGAATGGTTGTGAGTTGGTCTATCCGAAAGTCACTCAAAGGGTTTTGGAGGTCAGCCCTAGTCGGATCGGTGGCTTTGAGTGCTCCTCACCCGGAGGGTCCGAAGGAACTTGTTCATTTTTTGTGATATAGCAAGAATGAATTGAGACAAGTTGAGATAGATAGCTAAGGAAAGTTCCTAGGCATTCTTGTACATCTATTTGGCCAAATAAAACCAAATCAATCAAACTACAAATGGATGTCCTTGAATGAGAAATATGCATAGCAACATGCTCACACAATAAGATAGCAAATAAAATATGTGGCAAACATGCACTAACAATTCTAGCATCTATCACACAATGGGCGATGACATGGTCATCTATATATGAGTATATTGACTTAGGAGCCAAATGAGAACATTTGATCATAGGTCATACTCATCGTTTAAGAACAAGTGGGGTTGCTACTTTTACATAAAGCATTAATGTGTTCACACCATTAGAGTTGCTTTAGCTCAAGTCTTGGAGCAAAGCTCCCCCTAGATGTGATATCCCCTCGGAGAGGGATGAACTAACCTTGGGTTTTGTCGATGTTGACTTCATGTAGATGTTGTAGATGTGGATGCTCAATGTTGATGTAGACCATCAAGAGTTGGGAGCAATCCTTTGAATGAAGCACTTTCAATACCTACATGGGTTAGTCCCACAAGGAACAAACAAAGATATCCATAGACATAGAGTGAAATGCACAACATGTGATGTCCATGAATGCATTGAATACCTCGTCCCTTGACTTAGCAACAAGAGGGTTTGTGACTCCATGAACTAGTGCAAGATGTTGAAGTTGGTTGCACAAGTCCTTGCCATGAATGAATATGAGTGAATTTTGTTGGCGGAGTCACCCTCAAGAACTCTCTAGTTCTTCTTCTTTGGGACCCACATCAACTTGATGGGAATCCTTGGAGTTGTAGTTGTACTTGATGAAGTAGAACTTGATGAGGTCTTGGGAACCCACTTGACCAAGGCTTGAGGTGGTTCTTCAAATGAGTCAATCTCTTCTTGAAGCTTGTCCTTGCCTTTTAGCTTGTGGTCTTGTGGTGGAAGATCATCTTGAGCTTGTGTTCCCTTGAAGGAAGTAGGATCATACTTCTCTTGTTGAGGAACAAACTTCGTCTTGGGGTATTGATCTTCTTCCCACTCAACTCCATTGGCATTGAACTTTCGTTCAAAACCAACACCTTGGTTCTTCCAGTGCCTTCCTTGCTTGCATACAATTTCCTCAAATTTCTTACTCCCGGCAAGGCTCTTGTAGACACCCTTTTCTATAATTCCTTTCAATAAATTGTTTTCTTACTCAAGTGTAACTTGGCTAAGAGAATCATTAGTGGAATCAATAGAACTACTAGAAGTAACAACATTGGATTTAGCATTGTTATTGTTACTACTAGAGGTAGAACCCTTTTTACCCTTGTTACTAGTTTGCTTAGATTTAACTTGTGGCACAAAAGTAGACAAGAGTAAACGTTTGGCAATGTAGGAGGGACTCTTCTTTCGAAGATCGTCATTGATAGCTTTTAGAAACTCTTGCTCTTGCTCTAAGTTTAGCTTCCCGAAGCGTAGCTTCTCATGAGTTCTTAGAAGCTCTCTATGATCCTCTTGAGTTGCTTCATGAGCTAACTTAAGAGTGTTTAGTTCTTTAGTTAGACGCTCAATCTCCTTCATAGCATTGTCATTCGTTTCCTCTTGACTATCATGATTACTAGCAAGTTCATTATAGCTCACATTACTAGCCTTATCAACAAGCAAATCATCATCACCAAGTAAATCATCCTCATCACTATCAAACTCAAGGTATTCGGGGTGTGATACCTTGGGGCCTTTTGCCATGAAGCATCTTCCAATTCCCTCATTTGGTGAATCAAATAGGTCATAGGAGTTGGAGGATACAAGAGCAATTCCGGCAACACCTTCATCTTGACTATAGTCGGAGTTGGAGTGATGACTTCTCTCGGATTGGTTGTCGGAGTCGGAGCTAGAAATCCGTTCACCAACGTGAGCTTGATGTCTTATTCTAGTGTAGCTCTTGGATGACTTGTCCTTCCTTTCTAAATCCTTGCTTCTCCGAGAAGGTCTTCGTTCATAACGATCATCTCTACTCTTTCTCTCCTTATGAGGTGATTCATCTCTTCTATACTTTCCCCTTGGTGATTCGTCTCTTTTCTTGTGAGGTGTCGTACACTCATTAGAGTAGTGTCCATGTCTTCCACAATTGTAGCAAATAACGGTCACGACTTGATGATCTTTGCTCATAGTTTCTTGAGTTTGAGCTCCTTTCTTTTCCTCTACTCTTGTAAAACTTGTTGAATCTTTTCACCATCAAGCTTATCTCTTCATTGGATACTAGCTTGTCACTTGATGTTGTGGGGGCATCGCTTGAGGCTTTGTAAGCACCACTTGACTTGTTGTGTAGCTCCTCTTTGTCCTTGAGTGACATCTCATGAGCAACAATCCTTCCAATGACTTCCATGGGCTTGAGATCTTTGTAGTTGGGCATCATTTGGATTAATGTGCACACGGTATCATATTTTCCATCCAAGGCTCTAAGAATCTTCTTGATGGTGAATTTGTCGGTCATCTCTTTACTTCCTAAGCCGGCAATCTCATTAGTGATGAGAGCAAGCCTAGAGTACATCTCTGCGACTCCTTCACCATCCTTCATCTTGAACTTGTCAAGTTGACTTTGAAGCACATCCAACTTGGATTACTTGACGGTCTCGGTACCCTCATGCATATCAACCAAAGTATCCCAAATTTCCTTGGCATTTTCGAGGCGGCTGATCTTGTTGAACTCCCCGGGGCACAAACTGTTGAAGAGAATGTCACATGCTTGAGCATTGTATTGCAACATCTTCAATTCTTCTGCGGTTGCTTCATGATCCGGTTCCTTTCCATCCTCAAAGAATTCACCTTGCAAGCCAACACGAACAATAGCCCAAACGGCGGGGTTATGACCAAGAATATGCATTTTCGTCTTATGCTTCCTACTAGCAAAGTTTGTACCATCAAAATATGGACCTCTACGGTGGTAGTTTCCCTCACTAGATGCCATACTCTCCTAGGTTGTGAAACCAATGCAATGGAGACCAATGCTCTGATACCACTTGTAGGATCGAAAGTATGTCTAGAGGGGGGGTGATTAGACTACTTGACCAATAAAAACTTATCCTTTTCCCAATTTTAGTTGTGGGCAAGTTTTAGCAATTCTACCAAGTCAAGTACACCCTACACATGCAAGTCTAAGAGTCGTGCAGCGGAAAATAATGACTTTGCATATGAAAGTAAAGGAGGGGTTGGAGATTTCAAACGCAATGAAGACACAATGATTTTTGGCATGGTTCCGATAGGTGGTGCTATCGTACGTCCACGTTGATGGAGTCTTCAACCCACGAAGGGTAACAGTTGCGCGAGTCCATGGAGGGCTCCACCCACGAAGGGTCCACGAAGAAGCAACCTTGCTTATTCCACCATGGCTTACGTCCACGAAGGACTAGCCTCACTCGGGGTAGATCTTCACGACGTAGGCAATCTTCTTGCCCTTACAAACTCCTTGGTTCAACTCCAGATGATCTTGGAGGCTCCCAAGTGACACCTAACCAATCTAGGAGACACCACTCTCCAAAAGGTAATAGATGGTGTGTTGATGATGAACTCCTTGCTCTTGTGCTTCAAATGATAGTCTCCTCAACACTCAATCTCTCTCTTACAGATTTGGCTTGGGTAGGAGAAGGATTGGAGTGGAAAGCAACTTGAGGAGGCTAGAAATCAAGGTTCAAATGGTTGGATTGGAATCTCTTGATCTCAACACATGAGTAGGTGGTTCTCTCTCAGAAAATGAATGGTGGAAGTGTAGGCACATTCTGATGGCTCTCTTAGAGAGTAAGTGGGGTGGAGGGGTATAAATAGCCTTCACCCAAAATCCAGCCGTTACACACTTTTGACCCAAATCGGTGAGACCGAATATAAACTCGATGAGACCGATTAGTGTAAAAGATATGAACGTTGGGCTTTTTAGTGGGACCGAAGTGGAACAACTCGGTGGGACCGAAGTGGAATGGCTAGGGCAAAACCCAATCTCGGAATTTCTGATTGTTTCAACTCGGTGATTATGAAGTGAAACAATGTCATCAAAGAAACTGGGCAATGCCATCTCGGTGGGACCGAGATCCATTTTGGTCTAACCGATTTGCTAGGGTTTGGCAGTGGCAATAGGAGTGGTCATCTCGGTGGGTCCGGATGGGATGTTTTCGATGGGACCGAGATGGACATTTAGGGTTTGGACAGATGTGTTTTTGAGAAAATGACTGAGGGTTTTTGGAGAAATATCACTGAGCACTTGAGCAACAACCTCATCCCCTTTTAATAGTATTAGCTTCCCTAAGGGACACAATGTGATCTTTGGATCAATAAACCAAAAATGTAGAGTCTTGAGGTTGCCAATTCTTGTCATTAACATTTTGAGGGGTCCACATCCATTAGTCCTTGCCATGCCAATCATTGTTTTTTTCTGAAATCTATTGGCAATGAGTATTAGATCAATGATATATATGTTGTTATTAATTACCAAAACCACCTGGGGATTAGTTGCACTTTCACCAGCCGACTTGGGGAGGTGCCGCGCCGCGGCCGAGCCATTGGCGTGATGATGGGCGTGAACCGGCCCACTTACAGCACCCCCGTCAAGAACATGCGGGCTGCGGAGATGGCCGCAGCCGAACTGGAACACCTAGAGGGCGAGGAACTGCTGCTGCAGCAGCGCGTCCGCGACCTCATCGCTGTTGCGAACCAGCAACAGGCGCGGTGGGATCCGGCCCAGCCGGCCGCATCTGGTTCTGTGTCCCCCTTCTCGAGATGGCAACTGGCAGCAGGCCGAAGGTCCTAGGCACATGCAGCAGGCGTCTTCTCCGCACCCCGGCGGTAGCCGCGACAGCTGGCATAGGGGCAGCCGGTGCAACCGCACCTCGCTGGCTGTCCGGGTGAACGAACCGGCTAGCGATGGCCGCCGGCAGCCGGCGCGGGCGCCCCCACCTGCCCAGCGGGGCCAGCCGGCCTCCGTCGGTGCAGCTGCGCGTCCGGCAGTAACCGACCGGCTGGGGCCTCGCGCCCCCTACGACGAGCATCATGCTCGCCACTACATCGACCGGCTGGCGCCGTGCCTGGCCATGGAGGAGGAGAGCTCGGTCGGCCTGGCCTGCTTTGGGCCGCGCATCTGCGAGGAGCCATTTCCCAAAGGCTTCACGCTGGCTTTAGACACCCCCAAGTACAACGGGGTCAATAAGCCGGAGGACTGGCTGGTCGACTACACCACGGCCTTCGGCATCGCCGGCAGCAACAAGCGTGTGGCGGTGCGTTACGTGCCGCTCATGCTGCTCGGCTCGGCCTGGACGTGGCTGAACAACCTGCCGGCCAACAGCATCAAAGCTTGGCTGGACTTCGAGGAAGCGTTTGTGTGCAACTTCATCGGCACGTACAAGCGCCCTGGCTGGGCACGCCAGCTCTCCATGTGCGTCGAGGGGCCGAATGAGTCCCTCCGCGACTACCTCACGCGGTGGACGGAGCTGCGCAACACTTGTGAGGGGGTCCACGAGGTGCAGGCAATCCAGTACTTCACCGAGGGGTGCCGAGACGGCACCCTGCTCAAGCACAAGCTCATGCGGCCTGAGCCGGCGACCATGGCGGAGCTCATGGCTAAGGCGAACAAGTACGCCACGGCCGACTCTACGATGCGTGTGCAGGTCTGGCTCGACGCATTCGGCAAGGTGATTCAGACCCAGCCGGCTAACTCCCGGCCGGCTGGAGACAACGGCAGGCGACAGCAAAACGACAACGGCAAGCGGAAGGTCAAGGAGTCAGACGCCCGCTACGGCAGCCGGCAAGTCGCAGCCGTCGAGAAGGAGCAGCTGGCCGATCAGGGCGGCAGCTGGCACAGTGAACCAGCGGGAAGTGGCAGACCAAGCTCACCTTCGAGCAGACGCTCGACGCGCCATGCAAGCACCACAGCGGCGCAAAGCCGTCTACGCACACGAGCCGGCAGTGCAGCTGGACCCAGCGCCTAGCACGAGACGAAGGCCTGTTGCCCCCGCCCCCGCCCCCGCCTGCTCCGGCAGCCGGAGGCGCCCGCGACGAGTTCCCCCGCCCATACGCGTCCTACATCGTCTTCACCGGTGAGGGTGATGACAAGCATAGCCAGCGCAGGTGCTCGAAAGAGGTGAACGCCACTGTTCACCCCGTCCCCCAGTTCATGCATTGGTCCGAGAAGCCGATCACTGATACATCTCCAACGTATCTATAATTTTTTATTGTTCCATGCTATTATAGTATCAATCTTGGATGTTTTTATATGCAATTATAGATCATTTTTTGGGACTAACCTATTAACCCAGTGCCTAGTGCCAGTTGCTGTTTTCTGCTTGTTTTTGGCTTTTCAGAGAAACAGTACCAAATGAAGTCCAAATGCCACGAAACTTTTTGGAGATTTTTTTCTGGATAAAAGAAACCTGGGAAGCTTCGGGAGGAGGCCAGAAGCCTCACGGAGGCTTCACAAGGCACTAGGGCGGGCCCCAGGGGGGCGCGCCATGGTACCTTGTGGGGCCCACGTGACTCCGTTAGACCTAATTCCACTTCTATAAATTCACTAATATTGGGAAACCCCCAGAGAGCCAGAAGAGAAAACCTTTCCACCGCCGCAAGCCTTTGTTCTTCCGCGATCCCATCTGGAGGCCTTTTCCGGTACTCTGCCGGAGGGGGAATCGATCATGGAGGGATTCTACATCAACCTTGCTGCCCTTCTGATGATGTGTGAGTAGTTTACCACAGACCTACGGGTCCATAGCTAGTAGCTAGATGGCTTCTTCTCTCTCTTTGATCTTCAATACAATGTTCTCCTCGATGTTCTTGGAGTTCTATCCGATGTAATCTTCTTTTGCGGTGTGTTTGTTGGGATCCGTTGAATTGTGAGTTTATGATCAGATTATTCATGAGAAATATTTGAGTCTTCTCTGAACTCTTTTATGCATGATTGTTATAGCTTTGTATTTCTCTCCGATCTATCGGTTTAGTTTGGCCTACTAGATTGATTTATCTTGCAATGGGAGAGGTGCTTTGTGATGGGTTCAATCTTGCGGTGCTGAATCCCAGTGACAGAAAGGGACATGACACGTATTTGTATTGTTGCCATTAAGGATAAAAAGATGGGGTTTATTCATATTGCTTGAATTTGCTTCTCTACATCATGTCATCTTGCTTAAGGCGTTACTCTGTTTCATACTTAATACCCTAGATGCATGCTGGATAGCGGTCGATGGGTGGAGTAATAGTAGTAGATGCAGGCAGGAGTCGGTCTACTTGTCTCGAACATGATGCCTATATACATGATCATTGCCATGAATCCGTCATAATTATTTGCTTTTCTACCAATTGCCCAACAGTAATTTGTTTACCCACCGTATGTTTATGTGCTCAAGAGAGAAGCCTCTAGTGAAAACTATGGTCCCCGGGTCTATCTTTATTATATAAAAAACCTAAAAATTCCTTGCTGCAATTTATTTACTTTTATTTTAATAAGATTTGATCCTTGCAAATAACCGCTAAGAGGATTGACAACCCTCTTATTTGCGTTGGGTGCAAGTGTTTGCTCTTGTGTGTGCAGGTGCGCTTAACGTAATTTTGCTTGGTTCTCCTACTAGATTGATAAACTTGGTTCTTAACTGAGGGAAATACTTATCTCTACTATACTGCATCATCCTCTCCTCTTCGGGGAAATACCAACGCAGACTACAAGTAGCAGGAAGAATTTCTGGCGCCGTTGCCGGGGAAACATCAGCAAAATTACCAAGTACCTTCGCACAAATTATCATTTACTTGCATTTACTTTATTTGTCTTTTATTTGCATTTGCCTCTCATTTACATCTCCCCCACTTCTAATTTTTTTTACGAAAACACAAAAATATTTTTGTTTGCTTGCTTGCTTTTATTGCCTTCATGACAACACACAAAAACAGAAGGTGAAAGCAAAAATCTATTGTTATGGATCCTCATCCACTTGCTAATCTTGTCAAAAGATTCAATTATGATGAACCAATTGCTAGTGAGTTGAGTGCACTTGATTATCTCTATGAAGTTTTGCTTGAAAATCATGAATCTGAAAATCGTGATGAAGTGTCAGAAGAAGAAATTTATAAAGTGATTCATGATAGCTTCTTGATTGAAAAGCATGATTGCAATGATGTTATTATAAATTCTATTAATTTCAATTGTGCTAATTATATGCAAAACTACAAGCTTGGGGATGACAATTTTGTTACGTCCACTACTTATTGCAATGATCGCGATTGGGGTGATAATACTTCTTATGATCTTGAAAATTTATTTAAGCCTCATGATGAATATGTTATTGATAATAACGTTTGCAATAATATTGAAAGTGGGTTTGGAAGAGTGTCAAATTTAGGTAAAAAGAATCCCACATATTCGGAGAGTGTTCAATCTTATGAAATTTTTGATAAATGAGGGTTTGGAGAGGTCATGACTTTTGTTGACGTTAATCCCACTACCTTGGAAGATTATAAAACTTTTATGCATGTGGATCGTGAAGAGAATATTTTATATGATAGCTATATTGTTGAATTTTACAATGATCCTACATGTAATTATTATGAGAGAGGAAAATATGGTTGTAGAAATTTTCATGTTACTCAATTACCTCTCTTGAAGTTCAAATTGTTAATGCTTCGTTCTTCTTCCTTGCATATGCTAGATACTTTTTGTCTTGACAATTTGTTTGCCTATAAAATGCCTATGCATAGGAAGTATGTTAGACTTAAATGTGTTTTTCACATGTTTCATGATGCTCTCTTCGTGTTTAAATTACTATCTTTCATGTGAGCATCATTGAAATCTCAAGCCTATCTTAATGGGTATAAAGAAAGAGCTTGTTGGGAGACAACCCAATAAATTTTTTACCTACTGTTCTTGAGTGTTTGCACGATTATAGCTTCTGTTATGATATTGTTTTATATTTTAATTAGTGTTTGTGCCAAGTAATGCCTTTGTGATGATTTGGAAGATAGTATAATTGATGCTGTTTGGAAAACAGAAAGTTTTGCATCCAGTGCTGGAATTTTAATTCTGTACTGGAGCGTCAGAAAAATCTGAAATTTTTACACAGTATTGGTATATGAATTTCCCAAGTAATGCCTTATTCAGAATTTTTAGAGTTACAGAACTATGGATTTTAAATAGATCTTTACAGACTATTCTGTTTTAGACAGATTCTATTTTTGTTGCATAGTTTGCTTATTTTGATGAATCTATGGATCGTATCGGGGGGTATGAGTCATGGAGAAGTTGGAGTACAGTAGCATTATGCTAATATTAAATATAAATTAATTTACTACAGTACCTAAAGTTAAAGATTTGTTTGTTATACTAATGGATCTCACGAGGTTTCTGTTGAGTTTTGTGTGCTGAAGTTTTCAAGTTTTGGGTGAGACAACGATGGACAAAGGAATAAGGAGTGGCAAGAGCCTAAGCTTGGGGATGCCCAAGGCACCCCAAGGTAATATTCAAGGAAGACTCAAGCGTCTAAGCTTGGGGATGCCCCGGAAGGCATCCCCTCTTTCATCTACAATCTATCGGTAACTCACTTGGAGCTATATTTTTATTCATCACATGATATGTGTTTTACCTGGAGCATCTTGTGAAATAGTTTGTTTGCTTTTTAGTTTGTCACAATCATCTTTGCTGAACACACCTTTTTGAGAGGGACACACATTATTCGTGATTTGTTAGAATACTCTATGTGCTTCGGGAGAGGGACACACATTATATGCAATTATATATCATTTTTTGGGACTAACCTATTAACCTAGTGCCCATTGCCAGTTGTTGTTTTCTGCCTGTTTTTGGTTTTTCAGGAAATCGGTACCAAACGAAGTCCAAATGCCACGAAACTTTTTGACGATTTTTTTCTGGACAAAAGAGACCCTGTAAGCTTCGGGAGGAGGCCAGTAGCCTCACGAGGAGGCCATAAGGCAACAGGGCGCGGCCCCAGGGGGGAGTACCCTGATGCCTTGTGTGCCCCTCGTGGCTCCTTTTGACCTAATTCCACTTCTATAAAATCTCAAATATTGGGAAACCAACATAAAGCCAGACGAGAAAACCCTACTGCCGCCGCAAGTTTCTGTTCTTTCACGATCCCATCTGGAGGCCTTTTCCGGCACTCTGCCGGAGGGGGAATCGATCACGAAGGGCTTCTACATCAACCTTGCTGCCCCTACGATGATGTGTGAGTAATTTACCACCGACCTACGGGTCCATAGTTAGTAGCTAGATGGCTTCTTCTGTCTCTTTGATCTTCAATACAAAGTTCTCCTCGATGTTCTTGGAGTTATATCCGATGTAATCTTCTTCTGCGGTGTGTTTGTTGGGATCCGATGAATTGTGGATTTATGATTTGAATATTTATGAATATTAATTGAGTCTTCTCTGAACTCTTTTATGCATCATTGTTATAGCTTTGTATTTCTCTCTGATCTATCCATTTGGTTTGGCCAACTAGATTGATTTATCTTGCAATGGGAAAGGTGCTTTGTGATGGGTTCAATCTTGCGGTGTTCTATATCCCAGTGACAGAAAGGGACAAGACACGTATTTGTATTGTTGCCATTAAGGATAAAACGATGGGGTTTATTCATATTGCTTGAGTTTACTTTGTCTACATCATGTCATCTTGCTTAAGGTGTTACTCTGTTTTATACTTAATACTCTAGATGCATGCTGGATAGCGGTCGATGAGTGGAGTAATAGTAGTAGATGCAGGTAGGAGTCAGTCTACTTGTCTCGGACGTGATGCCTATATACATGATCATTGCCTTGAATATAGTCATAACTATGCGCTTTTCTATCAATTGCCCAACAGCAATTTGTCTACCCACCGTATGTTATGTGCTCGAGAGAGAAGCCTCTAGTGAAAACTATGGCCCCCGGGTCATTTATCATTATTATATAAACAAAAATCCTAAAAATATTTTGCTGCAATTTATTTACTTTTATTTTATTTTGCAATTTACTTTATCTATTTATCTATCACAACGTGATTTAATCCTTGCAATTAACCGCCGAGGGGATTGACAACCCCCTTGTTCGCGTTGGGTGCAAGTATTGGCTTTTGTGGGTGCAGGTGCTGCTAAAGAGGTTTTGCTTAGTTCTCCTACTAGATTGATAACCTTGGTTCTTAACTGAGGGAAATACTTATCTCTACTGTACTGTATCATCCTCTCTTCGAGGAAATCCCAACGCAGCTCACAAGTAGCAGGAAGAATTTCTGGCACCGTTGCCGGGGAGACATCATCAAAACTTATCAAGTACCTTCGCACAAACTATCCCTTACTTGCATTTATTTTTATTTGCTTTTTTATTTGCATTTGCCTCTCATTTTCATCTCCCCCACTTCTAAAACAATTTTACAAAAACAAAAAAATATTTTTCGTTTGCCTGTTTGCTTGTTTGTTAGTTTGCTTGCTTGAATCTGCTACCATGTCTGAGTTTGTTATCAAAAAAGGTGAAGATGGTAAAATCCCTACGATAGAAATTCCCTCAAATTTGGATACTAAATTTTTTGCGACGGGAAGTGGGAATATCATAGGAAAAAGTGTTATCCAAGAATTCTTTACTTGTATGGGAACTTTGGTTTGCAATGACATTCCCATTCTTAAAAGAACCAATAGTTACGCAAAGCTATCTCTGCACTTATTCTTAAAATTGAAAGAAGATTTATACGTACTCATCCCACTTTGCAAAGATTGTTCTACGAGTTATCGGTTATAAAAAAACCCTAACGCTAAAAAGATAGCTACTCTTATCCTTATGAATGAATTTGATTACATAGTTGGAGAAGCTAGAGAGATCTTTGATTTTTATAATATGAGCCATGAAAACCCTGTGATAAATGAAATTTTATATGATGAGGTATGTATTTTGTGATGATCATGCTATGATGAAAATACTAAAAAGGAAGTCCTCCCTTTACATATTATCCAACAAGTTTTCAATGGTATTAATCAAAATTATTCTTGGATCGTAAAAGGGAATCAACAAGGGTTTGATGAAAGTTACCTAAATAATGATGAAATATTGATTTATGATATGTTTCCCATTGTTTTTGAAAAGCCTCTTGATGAGCACACACTCCAAGATCCAAAAACGAAGGATGATAATACTTGAAACTATGCATTATGCCTAGCTAGGGGCATAAAACAATAGCGCTTGTTGGGAGGCAACCCAATATGTATCTTAAATTTTTGCTTTACTTTCTGTACTCACACAATTGTAGACTCTGTTATGATTGTGTTTTTATGTTTTAATTAGTGTTTGTGCCAAGTAATGCGTTTGGGATGATTTGGATGATAGTATAATTGATGCTGTGTGGAAAACAGAAAGTTTTGCGTCAAGTATTTGGTTTTTAATTCTGTACTAGAGTGTCCGAAAAATCTGAAATTTTTACATAGTATTGGTATATGAAATTTTTACGTTTCCCTTAGTGTTCGGAATTTTTGGAGTTACAGAAGTATGGATTTTAAATAGATCTTTACAGACTGTTCTGTTTTAGACAGATTCTGTTTTTGTTGCATAGTTAGCTTATTTTGATGAATCTATGGATTGTATCGGGGGGTATAAGTCATGGCAAAGTTGGAGTACAGTAGCATTATGCCAATATTAAATATGAATCAATTTACAACAGTACCTAAAGTTTAAGATTTATTTGTTATACTAACGGATCTCACGAGGTCTCTGTTGAGTTTTGTGTGCTGAAGTTTTCAAGTTTAAGGTGAGACTACGATTGATAAAGGAATAAGGAACGGCAAGAGCCTAAGCTTGGGGAAACCCAAGGCACCCCAAGGTAATATTCAAGGAAGACTCAAGCCTCTAAGCTTGGGGATGCCCCGGATGGCATCCCCTCTTTCGTCTTCCATCTATCGGTAACTCACTTGGAGCTATATTTTTATTCATCACATGATATGTGTTTTGCTTGGAGCATCTTGTGCTATAGTTTTATATTCTTTGTTTGCCTTTTAGTTTGCCACAATCATCTTTTCTGAACACACCTTTTTGAGAGGGACACACATTATTCGTGATTTGTTAGAATACTCTATGTGCTTCACTTATATCTTTTGAGCTAGGCAGTTGCTCTAGTGCTTCACCTATATCTTTTAGAGCACGGCGGTGGTTACATTTTAAAGAAATAGTTGCACTCTCATGCTTCACTTATATCTTTTTGAGAGTCTAATATATAGTAATGGCAATTTGCACATGTTAAAAGAATGGTCCTGATATGATAAGGTATCCAAGGGGGATATAATAAAAACCTTCATGTAGATCACTAAGTGTGAAATGCATGGTTAATTTTATTAATGTCGTACTATGAAAGGATATAGGTTCATGATCATTGGTTAGTAGAAATATTGGTATTAAAGTTTGTTATGACATATTCACCTAAATATTAGTTGTGGCATGGCGAGGAAGTTGGAGCATTTATAGGTCTGAAATGAAATCCTTGAGTGCTATTATAATCGGGGTCACGCGATGGTTAACTCCTACCAACCCTCCTCCTAGGGGCATGCGGTGAGTGCTTTGCTTCGAGGGCTAAGTAGACTTTTGCAATAAGTATGTGAGTTATTTATGACTACTGTGAGTCCATGGATTATACGCACTCCTATCTTTCCGTAATTTGCTAGCCTCTTCGGTACCGTGCCTTGCCCTTTCTCACCTCGAGAATTGGCGCAAACTTTGCCGGTGCATCCAAACCCCGTGATATGATACGCTCTTTCACACATAAACCTCTTTTACCTTCCTCAAAACAGCCACCATACCTACCTATTATGGCATTTCCATAGCCATTCCGAGATATATTGCCATGCAACTTCCATCGTTCCGTTTACATGACACACAACATCATTGTCATATTGCTTTGCATGATCATATAGCTGACATAGTATTTGTGGCAAAGCCACCGTTCATCATTTTGCATACATGTTACGCTAGATCATTTCACATCCTGGTACACTGCCAGAGGCATTCATATAGAGTCATATTTGTTCTAGTATCGAGTTGTAATTTCGAGTTGTAAGTAAATAAAAGTGTGATGATCATCATTATTAGAGCATTGTCCCAGTGAGGAAAGGATGATGGAGGCTATGATTCCCCCACAAGTCGGGATGAGGCTTCGGATGAAAAATAAAATAAAAAAAGAGAGAGAAAAGAAATAAATGAATGAGAGAAAAAGAGAGAAGGGGCAATGTTACTATCCTTTTCCACACTTGTGCTTCAAAGTAGCACCATGTTTTTCATATAGAGAGTCTCCTATGTTGTCACATTCATATACTAGTGGGAATTTTTCATTATATAAATTGGCTTGTATATTCTGATGATGGGCTTCCTCAAATGCCCGAGGTCTTCATGAGCAAGCAAGTTGGATGCACACCCACTTAGTTTTCAGTTTGAGCTTTCATACACTTATAGCTCTTAGTGCATCCGTTGCATGGCAATCCTTACTCCTCGCATTGATATCGATTGATGGGCATCTCCATAGCCCGTTGATCCGCCATGTTGATGCGAGACTTTCTTCTTCTCCTTTCCATTATTTGATACCTACCACCACATTCTATTCCACCTAGTGCTATATCCATGTCTTGCGCTCATGTATTGCGTGAGAGTTGAAAATGCTGAAGCGTGTTAGAAGTACGATCCAATTGCCTGGTTTAACACCGGGGTGCTCGCTATTTATATATTTACGGTGAAGATAGAGTCATGCCATGATTAATATGAGAAAGTGAGTAGGGATAACACTCGCTAAGGATCGTATATTTTGAAAGTTAATGATTATGCTTCTTATGTTCATGGATATTATTATGTTGATATTGTTAATAAATCGCTTCACAACTTATGCCATAAAGAGATTACATAATAAACATGTTGGGTAGCATTCCACATCAAAAATTCTGTTTTTATCATTTACCTACTCGAGGACGAGCAGGAATTAAGCTTGGGGATGCTTGATACGTCTCCAACGTATCTATAATTTTTGATTGTTCCATGCTATTCTAGTATCAATCTTGGATGTTTTATATGCAATTATATATCATTTTTTGGGACTAACCTATTAATCTAGTGCCCGGTGCCAGTTGCTGTTTTCTGTCTGTTTTTGTTTTTTTAGGAAATCAGTACCAAACGAAGTCCAAATGCCACGAAACTTTTTGACGATTTTTTTGTGGACAAAAGAGACCCTGGAAGCTTCGGGAGGAGGCCAGAAGCCTCACGAGGAGGCCACAAGGCTACACGGCGCGGCCCCAGGGGGGCGCGCCCTGATGCCTTGTGGGCCCCTCGTGGCTCCTTTTAACCTAATTCCACTTCTATAAATTCTTAAATATTGGGAAATCAACAAAGAGCCAGACGAGAAAACCCTACTGCCGCCGCAAGCTTCTGTTCTTTCACGATCCCATCTGGAAGCCTTTTCCGGCACTCTGCCGGAGGGGGAATTGATCACGAAGGGCTTCTACATCAACCTTGCTGCCCCTCTGATGATGTGTGAGTAGTTTACCACCGACCTACAGGTCCATAGTTAGTAGCTAGATGGCTTCTTCTCTCTCTTTGATCTTCCATACGAAGCTCTCCTCGATGTTCTTGGAGTTCTATCCGATGTAATCTTCTCTTGCGGTGTGTTTGTTGGGATCCAATGAATTGTGGGTTTATGATCTGAATATTTATGAATATTAATTGAGTCTTCTATGAACTCTTTTATGCATGATTGTTATAGCTTTGTATTTCTCTCCGATCTATCCGTTTGGTTTGGCCAACTAGATTGATTTATCTTGCAATGGGAGAGGTGCTTTGTGATGGGTTCAATCTTGCGGTGTTCTATATCCCAGTGACAGAAAGGGACGAGACACGTATTTATATTGTTGCCATTAAGGATAAAATGATGGGGTTTATTCATATTGCTTCAGTTTACTTTGTCTACATCATGTCATCTTGCTTAAGGCGTTACTCTGTTTTATACTTAATACTCTAGATGCATGTTGGATAGCAGTCGATGAGTGGAGTAATAGTAGTAGATGCAGGCAGGAGTCGGTCTACTTGACTCTGATGTGATTCCTATATACATGATCATTGCCTTGAATATCGTCATAACTATGTGCTTTTCTATCAATTGCCCAACAGTAATTTTTCTACCCACCGTATGTTTTGTGCTCGAGAGAGAAGCCTCTAGTGAAAACTATGGCCCCCGGGTCATTTATCATTATTATGTAAAAAAAATCCTAAAAATACTTTCCTGCAATTTATTTACTTTTATTTTATTTTGCAATTTACTTTATCTATTTATCTATCACTACGAGATTTAATCCTTGCAATTAACCGCCGAGGGGATTGACAACCCCCTTGTTCGCGTTGGGTGCAAGTATTGGCTTTTGTGTGTGCAGGTGCTGCTAAAGAGGTTTTGCTTGGTTCTCCTACTTGATTGATAATCTTGGTTCTTAACTGAGGGAAATACTTATCTCTACTGTACTGCATCATCCTCTCCTCTTCGAGGAAATCCCAACGCAGCTCACAAGTAGCAATATTACAACTCGATAACTGAAACAATATGACTCTATATGTATGCCTCTGGCAGCGTACCAGGATGTGCAATGATCTAGCGTAACATGTATGATAATGATGTGGCTGCGCCACCAATGTCATGTCAGCTCTATATGATCATGCAAAGCAATATGATGATAAACACACAAGTCATGTGACGGAACAGTGGAAGTTGCATGGCAATATATCTCGGAATGGCTATGGAAATGCCATAATAGGTAGGTATGGTAGCTGTTTTGAGGAAGATATAAGGAGGCTTATGTGTGATAGGGCGTGTCATATCACGGGGTTTTGATGCACCGGCGAAGTTTGCACCAACTCTCGAGGTGAGAATGGGCAATGCACGGTACCGAAGAGGCTAGCAAATTGCAGAGAGGTAGGAGTGCGTATAATCCATGGACTCACATTAGTCATAAAGAACTCACATACTTATTGTGAAAATTTATTAGCCCTCGAAGCAATGTACTACTCGCATCCCCCTAGGGAGCTGGTTGGTAGGAGTTAACCATCGCACACCCCCGATTATAACAGGACTCAAGGATTTCATTTCAGACATAAAAATGCTCAAACCTCCCCACCATGCCATGACCAACACTTAGATGAGAAGTTAATAACAAGCTTTAATACCGATATTTCTACTAACCAATGATCACGAACCAATATCCTTTCATATTACGACATCAATATTATTAAACCATACGTTTCTTATTTAGTGATCTACATGAAAGTTTTTATTATATCCCCCTTGAATACCTATCCTTTTTGGACTAGTCTTATAACATGTGCAAATTGCCATTACTATTAATTAGACTCTCAAAATGATTTAAGTGAAGCAGGAGAGTGCAATCATTTCTATAAAATATAACCACTACCGTGCTCTGAAAGATATAAGTGAAGCACTAGAGCAACCGCCTAGCTCAAAAGATATAAGTGAAGCACATAGAGTATTCTAACAAACCACGATAAATGTGTATCCCTCTCAAAACGTGTGTCCAGAAAACAATGATTTTGGCAAACTAAAAAGCAAAGAAATAGAAAACTATGGCACAAGACGCTCCAAGTAAAACTCATACCATGTGATGAATAAAAATGTAGCTCCAAGTAAGTTACCGATAGATTGTAGACAAAAGAGGGGATGCCATCCAGGGCATCCCCAAGCTTAGACGCTTCGGTCTTCCTTGAATATTACCTTGGGGTGCCTTGGGCATACCCAAGCTTAGGGTCTTGCCGCTCCTCATTCCTTCATCCATCGTAATCTCACCCAAAACTTGAAAACTTCAGCACACAAAACTCAGCAGAAACGTCCTGAGATCCGTTAGTATAATAAACAAATCTTAAACTTTTAGGTACTATTAAAAACTCATTCATAATTTATTCTTGCATAATACCTACTGTATTCTAACTTCTCCATGACTTATACCCCTCGATATAATCCATAGCATCATTAAAACAAGTAAACTATGCAATAAAAAAACAGAATATGTCTAAAACGGAACAGTCTGTAAAGATCTGAATTAAAGTAATACTTCTGTATCTCCAAAAATTCTGAAAAATTAAAAAAACGTAAAAAAAATTGTATTCCAATGTTGTGTAAAAAATTCAGAATTTTATCACGTTCCAGTACAGACTATAAATTCCAGAACTAGGCGCAAAACTTTCTGTTTTCAAACAGCATCAATTACTATCATGCAAATCATCCCAAAGGGATTACTTGGCACAAACACTAATTAAAAGATAAAAACACAATCATTAAAGTATCAAAAATTGTGTGACTCAAGAAAAATAAAAATTTCAATAAGTATAAATATTGGGTTGCCTCCCAACAAGCGCTATTGTTTTATGCCCCTAGCTAGGCATAATGCAAAGTTTCAAGTATTGTCATCCTTCAAATTAATTCCATAGGTGGTCCTCATAATAGATTCATATGGTGGTTTAATTCTCTTCCTAGGGAAGTGTTTCATCCCTTTTTTTAATAGAAATTGGAATCTTATATTTCCTTCTTTCATATCAATAATAGCACCTATGGTTCGTAGGAAAGGCCTACCAAGTATTATAGGACAAGACGGATTGCATTCAATATCAAGCACAATGAATTCCACGGGCACATAATTTCTGTTAGCAAGTATGAGCACATCATTTATTCTACCCAATGGTTTCTTAAAAGTTGAATCCGCTAAATGCATATTAAGGGAACAAGCATCCATATCGATGAGACCTAGCACGTCACATAATGATTTTGGTATAGTAGAGACATTAGCACCTACATCACACAAAGCATTACATTCATAATCTTTAATATTAACTTTAATAGTAGGTTCCCATTCATCATGCAAATTCCTAGGTATAGAAACTTCCAATTCAAGCTTTTCTTCATGAGCTTTTATCATAGCTTCTACAATATGTTTAGTAAAAGCTTTATTTTTTCATAAGCATTAGGTGAATTTATCATGGATTGCAACAAGGAAATACATTCAATCAAAGAACAATTATCATAATTAAAGTCCTTGTAATCCAAAGTAGTGGGTACATCACTATTTAAAGTCTTGACCTCTCCAAACCCACTTTTATCATTTTTATCATTAAGATCATCACCCTCCGAACAATTGGGACGCCCAATAGCTAAAGTTGACTCATCTCCAGTCCCTTTTTCATCAAGTTTTATATTACCGAAAAAAGTTTCAATGGGTGGCACACCAATCATTTTAATATCTTCATCATGATTACGATAAGAACCGGGTGGAATAGCTTTTTCTAGGAATTCTCGCTTAGCTCTCAGCCTAGCGGTTCTCTCTTTACTTTCATTAATGCAGACTTGGATAGATTTAATAGACTCATTAATATCATGCTTAGGTGGCAAAGTTTTAACTTTAAGAGTTTCCACATCGTGAGCAATTCTATCCATGTTCCTAGCCATATCATCAACTTTATGTAGTATTTCTTCTACCATAGCATTAATAATCTTTTGAGAACTAATAAATTATTTAATGTCGTTCTCAAGTTCAGTAGGTATCCTATTATTATATGAGTTACCATATGAATTACCATAATTATTAGAGGAATTTTTGGGATACGGTCTAGGATTAAAATTCCCTCTATAAGCATTGTTGTTGAAATTATTTCTAGCAACAAAATTTCACATCAATAGCATCATTATTTTGCTCAACCAAAGTAGATAGTGGCACATCATTAGGATCAACTTGAGCATTTTTACTAGCAAACATATTCATAAGAGCATCCATTTTATCACTTAAAGTACCAATTTCTTCGACAGAGTTTACCTTCTTACCAGTTGGAGCTCGTTCGGTGTGCCATTGAGAAAAATTGTTATCATGTTATCAAGAAGCTTTGTACCCTCTCCCAATGTAATTCCCATAAAGGTACCACCTGCAACAGAGTCTAGAAGATTTCTAGAAACAAAGTTTAGTCCCGCATAATTTTTTTGTATAATCATCCATAAGCTTAAACCATGAGTGGGACAATTTTTAATCATTAATCTCATTCTCTCCCAAGATTGTGCAACATGTTCTTGCTCAAGTTGCTTAAAATTCATAATTTGATTTCTAAGAGAAATAATCTCAGCGGGAGGAAAATACTTGGCAATAAAAGCATCCTTACACTTATCCCATGAATCAATACTATTGCGAGGCAAGGATGAAAACCAAGTTTTAGCACGATCTCTTAGTGAGAAAGGAAATAATTTCAATTTAATAATATCATTATCCACATCTTTTTTCTTTTGCATATCACACAATTCAACAAAAGTATTAAGATGGGATGCAACATCCTCATTAGGATTTCCAAGAAATTGTTCTTTCATAACAAGATTTAGCAAAGCGGCATTAATATCATATGACTCCGCACTGTGGCAGGAGGAGTGATACGTCTCCATCGTATCTATAATTTTTGATTGTTTCATGCCAATATCCTCCAATTTCCACATACTTTTGGCAATATTTTATACGATTTCTTGGACTAACATATTGATCCAGTGCCCAGTGCCAGTTCCTGTTTGTTGCATGTTTTTTGTTTTGCAGAAAATCCATATCAAACGAAGTCCAAACATGATAAAAATTTACGGAGATTTATTTTGGAATATATGTGATTTTTGGGAAAAATAATCAACGCGAGACGATGCCCGAGGAGACGACAAGCCTGGAGGGCGCGGGCCCCCCATGGGCGCGCCTAGGGGGCTTGTGGCTCCCCTATAGGTTGGTTAAGGGTATCCTTTGGTCGCAAGGAAGCTAATATCTGGATAAAAAGCTCCTGAAAATTTCAGCCCAATCGAAGTTACGGATCTCTGGAAATTTAAGAAACGGTTTTCGGCCAGAAACCAGGAACACGAAACAGAAGAGAACAGAGAGAGAGATCCAATCTCGAAGGGGCTCCTCCCCTCCGGGAGCCATGGAGTCCATGGACCAGAGGGGCAACTCTCCTCCCATCTAGGAGTAGGCCAAGGAAGAAGAAGAATAAGGAGGAGGCTCTCTCCCCCTCTCTCCCGGTGGCGCCGGAACGCCGCCGGGGCAACCATCGTGACGGCAATCTACACCAACAACTTCGCCGCCGTCAACACCAACTCTCTCCCCCTCTATACAGCGGTGTAACACCTCTTCTCCCCACTGTAATCTCTAGTTAAACATGGTGCTTAACACTATATATTATTATCCAATGATATGTGGCAATCCTATGATGTTTGAGTAGATTTGTTTTGTCCTATGGGTTGATTGATGATCGTGATTGGTTTGAGTTGTATGTTTTATTTTTGTGCTGTCCTATGGTGCCCTCCGTGTTGCGCAAGCATGAGGGATTCCTGCTGTAGGGTTTGCAATATGTTCATAATTCTCTTATAGTGGGCGGCTAGAGTGACAGAAGCTTACACCCGAGTAAGGGGGTTGTTGCGTATGGGAGTAAAGAGGACTTGTTACTTAATGCTATGGTTGGGTTTTACCTTAATGATCTTTGGTAGTTGTGGATGCTTGCTAGAGTTCCATTCATAAGTGCATATGATCCAAGTACGGAAAGTATGTTAGCTCATGCCTCTCCCTCATATAAAATTGCAATAATGATTACCGGTCTAGTTATCGATTGCCTAGGGACAAATCCTTCTCTTGTGTTACAAAAGCTTTCTACTAAACAACTAACTTTTATTATCTTACAAGTTCCACGTAGTTTTATTCTCGCAAAGTACTTCTAGTTTTATTCTTGCAAAGTAGTTCTAGCATTACACCTACAAAGTACATCTAGTTTCATACTTGTTCTAGGTAAAGCGAACGTTAAGTGTGCATAGAATTGTATCGGTGATCGATAGAACTTGAAGGGAATATTAATTCTACCTTTAGCTCCTCGTTGGGTTCGACACTCTTATTTATCGAGAAAGGCTACAATTGATCCCCTATACTTGTGGGTTATCAAGACCTTTTTCTGGCGCCGTTGCCGGGGAGCAATAGCGTGGGGTTGATATTCTCGTGTGTGCTTGTTTGCTTTATCACTAAGTAGTTTTTATTTTCTGTTCTAAGTTGTTTTATATCTTTAGTTATGGATATGGAACACAAAATACCAAAAAAAATAGTTGTACTTGCTACTCATGGAGATGAGGAACCTCCTAAAACCCTCGATGCTGGTTATGTGGAAAACATTAAATACTACTTTGATAATCCTGATAAATCTCCATTCAACTTGATAATGGGAGATACTTTGGATCACCGGGAATACTTTAGGGATTATCACTTGTCTCAAAGAGGGAAACTCTTATGGTATCAAATTAAAATGATGCATTGGTATGCTTGGAATTTATGCTTAAGGTGTGATTATACTTGTTGCTCTAGGATGGAGGCTCCACACCTCACCTTTCAATGTGAATTTAATGATAATGAAACCTTGGCTTCTTATGCTACTGGTATATATGATTACTATGATGTGGAACAAATAGAAGAATTTGTTGCTTTTAAGTGTTCTTATGAAACTGAATCTTTGTTTGAAAAGTATGAAGATTGTGATGATGCTCTTTACAGATCTGAAAATTATGATATACTTAAATATTGCTATGAGACTTATGAATACAATGCCTATATTGATGAATTTATTGAGAAAGTCTCTGTTGTCCAAGAAGAGACTCCTATGGAAGAAGAAATTGTTGAAACTGTGAGCTCATTAGATGAAAAAGATGACGAGAAGAGCGAAGAACAAAAGGAGGAAGAGCGGATTAGCTACCCGTGCCCACCTTCTAATGAGAGTAACTCTTCAACTCATACATTGTTTAATTTCCCTTCGTGCTTACCGAAGGATGAATGCTATGATGATTTCTATGATCCCTTTGATTTGTTTGAAATATCCCTTTTTGATGAAATTAATGCTTGCTATGCTTGTGGCCATGATGCCAATTTCAATGATGCTTATGGAGATGAACTTGCTATAGTTCCTTATGTTAAGAATGAAATTGTTTCTATTACACCCACACATGATAGCCCTATTATCTTTTTGAATTCTCCCAACTACACTATATCAAAGAAGTTTGTGCTTATTAAGGATTATATTGACGGGTTGTGTTTTACCGTTGCACATGATGATTTTGATGAATATAATATGCATGTGCTTGCTGCTCCTAATTGCAATTATTATGAGAGAGGAACTACGTCTCCACCTCACTATGTTTCTAGTACGATAAAATTGCAAGAAACTGTTTATACTATGCATTGGCCTTTACTTGATGTGCATGAATTGTTCTTTTATGACATGCCGATGCATAGGAAGAGAGTTAGACTTCGTCATTGCATGATATATGTTGCTTCGTGCTCACTACTAAATTACAAATCATTGTTAAATAAAATTGGCTTTGATATACCTTGGGATCCGGGTGGATCGATAGCATGAGCACTTTATGCCTAGCTTAATGGCTTTAAAGAAAGCGCTGCCTGGGAGACAACCCGGAAGATTTACAGAGTCATTTTATTCTCTTGAGTGCTTTTAAAATGTTTAAAACCAAAAAAAAAATAGAGGGGAACCTAAAACTTTTCAAAAAGAAAAGTGAAAGTGAGAAAGACGAACACCGTTGAAGTGGGGGACGTCCTTGAACTTTGTTCATGCCCATGGAAACTTTGTGAATCTTGATTACAGAAACTTTTCAACAAAAATAATTATCACCTTGTACAAATCCACTGTATTATAAAAATAATGTGCCAAGATTTACCTCTAGCATGTTTAAATTGCTTGTTTGGTGTGTGCTGTGCAAAAACAGAAACTTTTCCTGTAGTGTTTGAATTTCTATATTTTACTGGACCATGCAAAAATTCTGAAATTTTTACACAGTACTGATATGCAAATTGTTTGTTTTTTTCCTAATTTTTTAGAATTTTTTGAGTTACAGAAGTATATGTTTCATTTGCATCTTTACAGACTGTCCTGTTTTCACAGATTGTTGTTATAGTTTCTTTATTTGCGTATGTTTGAAATCTTGTTGAGCCCCATTGACTTGGGAGCCATAGAATTGTGATAGAATACAGTGGGTGATGTTTGATTATAATTATACAATAATGTTACAGCAGGACATGATGGGATTTGATGTTATATGTACTAACCCCTCTAATAAAAAGTTCGGTTAAGTTTTGTGTGGATGAAGTGTTCGAAGATCGAGGAGGTATCGATATGAGGAGAATAAGGAGAGGCAAGAGCTCAAGATTGGGGATGCCCAAGGAACTCCAAGTAAATATTCAAGGAGACTCAAGCATCTAAGCTTGGGGATGCCCCAGAAGGCATCCCATCTTTCTTCGACAATTATCGATATGTCTCGGTTTTTGTTTCGTTCACATGATATGCGTAAATTCTTGGAGCGTCGTGTGCTTTTTATTTTTCTTTTAATAATGCACCATGATGGTATGAGATAGTCCTTGGTTTATTTATAGAATGCTCTTTGCACTTCACTTATATCTTTGGAGTATGGCTTTATAGAATGCTTCATGTGCTTCACTTATATCATTTGAAGTCTGGATGCCTGTTTCTCTACATATAGAAAACAGTTATTTGTAGAATGCTCTTTTGCTTCACTTATATTTATTAGAGCGTGGGCAAGTCTTTTGTAGAAAGAATTAAACTCTCATGCTTCACTTATATCTATTTAGAGAGTCAACAGGAATTGGTCATTCACATGGTTAGTCATAAAATCCTACATAAAACTTGTAGATCACTGAATATGATATGTTTGATTCCTTGCAATAGTTTTGCGATATTAAGATGGTAATATGTGGGTGTACTAGTGAATGGTTGTGGTTTAGTAAGAATATTTCTGTTAAGGTTTGTGATTCCCGAAGCTTGCATGTATGGTCTGTCGTTATGCTAAGAAGTTAGAGCATGATTTATTATTGATTGTCTACCTTATGAGTGGTGGTCGGGGACGAGCGATGGTCTTTTCCTACCAATCTATCCCCCTAGGGGCATGCATAGTAGTAATTTGCTTCGAGGGCTAATAAACTTTCGCAATAAGTATGTGAGTTCTTTATGACTAATGTGAGTCCATGGATTATACGCACTCTCACCCTTCCGCAATTTGCTAGCCTCTTCGGTACCGTGCATTGCCCTTTCTCACCTCGAGAGTTGGTGCAAACTTCACCGGTGCATCCAAACCCCGTGATATGATATGCTCTATCACACATAAGCCTCCTTATATCTTCCTCAAAACAGCCACCATACCTACCTATTATGGCATTTCCATAGTCATTCCGAGATATATTGCCATGCAACTTCCATCATCATCATATACATGACTTGAGCATTCATTGTCATATTGTTTTGCATGATCGTAAGATAGCTAGCATGATATTTTCATGGCTTGTCCGTTTTTTTGATATCTTTGCTACGCTAGATCATTGCACATCCTGGTACACTGCCAGAGGCATTCATATAGAGTCATATTTGTTCTAGTATCGAGTTGTAATGTTGAGTTGTAAGTAAATAGAAGTGTAATGATCATCATTATTAGAGCATTGTCCCAGTGAGGAAAAAAAAGAGGCCAAAAAGAGCCCACCAAAAAAAAGAGGCCAAAAAGAGCCCACCAAAAAAAGAGAAAAAGAGAGAAGGGGCAGTGTTACTATCCTTTTCCACACTTGTGCTGCAAAGTAGCACCATGTTTTTCATATAGAGAGTCTCCTATTTTGTCACTTTCATATACTAGTTGGAATTTTCGTTATAGAACTTGGCTTGTATATTCCGATGATGGACTTCCTCAAATGCCCGAGGTCTTCATGAGCAAGCAAGTTGGATGCATAGCCACTTAGTTTTTATTTTGAGCTTTCATACACTTATAGCTCTTAGTGCATCCGTTGCATGGAAATCCCTACTCCTCGCATTGACATCAATTGATGGGCATCTCCATAGCCCATTGATTAGCCTCGTCGATGTGAGACGGTCTTCCTTTTTTGATTTCTCCTCATTAATCTCTATCATCATTCTATTCCACCCATAGTGCTATATCCATGGCGTGCGCTCATGTATTGCGTGGGGGTTGAAAAAGCTGAAACGCGTTAAAAAGTATGAACCAATTGCTTGGCTTGTCATCGGGGTAGTGCATGATAAATACTTTATGTTAAGAATATGGAGCATGACAGGACTATATGATTTTGTAGGGATAACTTTCTTTAGCATTTTTATTTTGAAAGGCATGATTGTTTGTTGGTATGCCTGAGTATTGATGTCTTTATATCAAATTATAGACTATTGCTTTGAATCACTCGTGTCTTAATATTCATGCCATGATTAGATTACATGATCAAGATTATGCTAGGTAGAATTCCACATCAAAAATTATCTTTTTTATCATTTACCTACTCGAGGACGAGCAGGAATTCAGCTTGGGGATGCTGATACGTCTCCATCGTATCTATAATTTTTTATTGTTTCATGCCAATATCCTACAATTTCCACATACTTTTGGCAACTTTTTATATGATTTCTTGGACTAATATATTGATCTAGTGCCCAGTGCCAGTTTCTGTTTGTTGCATGTTTTTTGTTTCGCAGAAAATCCATATCAAACGAAGTCCAAACGCGATAAAAATTTACGGAGATTTATTTTGGAATATATGTGATTTTTGGGAAAAAGAATTAATGCGAGAGGATGCCCGAGGAGACGACAAGCCTGGAGGGCGCGGGCCCCCCTGGGCGCGCCTAGGGGGCTTGTGGCTCCCCTGTAGGTCGGTTAAGGGTATCCTTTGGCCGCAAGGAAGCTAATATCCGGATAAAAATCCCCTCAAAATTTCAGCCCAATCGCAGTTACGGATCTCCAGGAATTTAAGAAACGGTTTTCGGCCAGAAACCAGGAACGCGAAACAGAAGAGAACAGAGAGAGAGAGAGAGAGAGATCCAATCTCGAAGGGGCTCCTCCCCTCCGGGAGCCATGGCGGCCATGGACCAGAGGGGAAACTCTCCTCCCATCTAGGGAGAGGCGAAGGAAGAAGAAGAAGGAGGGGGCTCTCTCCACCTCTCTCCCGATGGCGCCGAAACGCCGCCGGGGCAACCACCGTGATGGCGATCTACACCAACAACTTCGCCGCCGTCAACACCAACTCTCTCCCCCTCTATGCAGCGGTGTAACACCTCTTCTCCCCGCTGTAATCTCTACTTAAACATGGTGCTTAATGCTATATATTATTATCCAATGATATGTGGCAATCCTATGATGTTTGAGTAGATTTGTTTTGTCTTATGGGTTGATTGATGATCGTGATTGGTTTGAGTTGTATGTTTTATTTTGGTGTTGTCCTATGGTGCCCTCCGTGTTGCACAAGTGTGAGGGATTCCCACTGTAGGGTTTGCAATACGTACATAATTCTCTTATAGTTGGCGGCTAGAGTGACAAAAGCTTACACCCGAGTAAGGGGGTTGTTGCGTATGGGAGTAAACAGGACTTGTTACTTAATGCTATGGTTGGGTTTTACCTTATTGATCTTTGGTAGTTGTGGATGCTTGCTAGAGTTCCAATCATAAGTGCATATGATCCAAATACGGAAAGTATGTTAGCTCATGCCTCTCCCTCATATAAAATTGTAATAATGATTACCGGTCTAGTTATCAATTGCCTAGGGACAAATCCTTCTCTTGTGTTACAAAAGCTTTCTACTAAACAACTAACTTTTATTATCTTGCAAGTTACATGTAGTTTTATTCTCGCAAAGTACTTCTTGTTTTATCCTTGCAAAGTAGTTCTAGCATTACACCTACAAAGTACATCTAGTTTCATACTTGTTCTAGGTAAAGCGAACGTTAAGTGTGCGTAGATTTGTATCGGTGGTTGATAGAACGTGAAGGGAATATTAATTCTACCTTTAGCTCCTCGTTGGGTTCGACACTCTTATTTATCGAGAAAGGCTACAACCGACCCCCTATACTTGTGGGTTATCAAGGAGCAATTGGAGTACTAATAAAATCATTATTATTAGTACTTGAAAAGTCACACAACTTGGTGTTTTCTTGAGACATAGTGACAAAGCAAGCAAAAGAGTAAACAAAAATATTTTTGTGTTTTTTGATTTTTAGAGAAGTGGGGGTGAAAAAGGGCGGCAAATAAAAAGGCAAATAAAAAGTAGAGCAAGTAGATGATAGTTTGAGTGAAGGTACTTGTAGTGATTTGATGATGTCTCCCCGGCAACGGCGCCGGAAATTCTTTCTGCTACTTGTGAGCAACGTTGGGATTTTCCCCGAAGAGGAAGGGTGAAGCAGAACAGTAGAGATAAGTATTTCTCTCAGTGAGAACCAAGGTTTATCGAACCAAAAGGAGAACCATGCAAATCCTAGTGAACATCACCAGCACACACAAAAGCAAATACTTGCGCCCAACGTGGGCAAGAGGGTTGTCAATCCCCTTGAACTCGTTACTTGCAAGGATCAAATCTTGTATAGGTAGATTGATAAATTGCAAAACAAAATAAAAGTAAATAAATTACATCAAGGTATTTTTGGTTTTTATACTATGATTAAAGTAAACCCAGGGGCCATAGTTTTCACAAGAGGCTTCTCTCTTGAACACATAGCATACGGTGGGTAAACAAATTACTGTTGGGCAATTGATAGAAAAGTGCATAGTTATGATGTATGCATGGCAATGATCATGTATATAGGCATCACATCCGTGACAAGTAGACCGACTCCTGCCTGCATCTACTACTATTACTCCACCCTTCGACTGCTATCCAGCATGCACCTATGGTATTAAGTTCATGACAAACAGAGAAACACCCCAAGCAAAATGACATGATGTAGACAAAGTAAACTCAAGCAATATGATTAAACCCCGTCGTTTTACCCTTAATAGCAACAATACAATACGTGCCTCGCTACCCCTTCTGTCACTGGGTGAGGACACCGCAAGATTGAACCCATTACAAAGCACCTCTCCCACTGAAGATAAATCAATCTAGTTGGCCAAACCAAACGGATAGATCGGAGAGAAATACAAAGCTATAACAATCATGCATAATAAAGTTCAGAAAATACTCGATTACTTTCAATGAATAATCTGATCATAAACCCACAATTCATCGGATCCCAACAAACACACCACAAAAGAAGATTACATCGGACAGAACTCCAAGAAGAACGAGGAGAACATTGTATTGAAGATCAAAGAGAGAGAAGAAGCCATCTAGGTACTAGCTATGGACCCGTAGGTCTGTGGTGAACTACTCACGCATCATCGGAAGGGCAGTAAGGACGATGTAGAAGCCCTCCGTGATCGATTCCCCCTCCGGCAGAGTATCGGAAAAGACCTCTAGATGGGATCGCGGAAGAACAGAAGCTTGCGGCGGTGGAAAAGTTATTTTGGGTGGCTCTCTGTTGGTTTGGGAATATTTGGGAATTTATAGAGGTGGAATTAGGTCAAATGGAGTTGCGTGGGGCCCACAAGCTCAGGGGGCGCACCTACATGTTGGAAATATGCCCTAGAGGCAATAATAAAATGGTTATTATTATATTTCCTTGTTCATGATAATCGTTTATTATCCATGCTATAATTGTATTGGTTGGAAACACAAATACATGTGTGGATACATAGACAACAACATGTCCCTAGTGAGCCTCTACCGGACTAGCTCGTTGATCAAAGATGGCCATGGTTTCCTGGTCATAGACATGAGTTGTCATTTGATAACGGGATCACATCATTAGGAGAATGATGTGATGGACAAGACCCAAACTATGAACGTAGCATATGATCGTGTCAAGTTTATTGCTATCATTTTCGCATGTCAAGTATCTGTTCCTATGACCATGAGATGATGCAACTCACTGACACCGGAGGAGTACCTTGTGTGTATCAAACATCGCAACGTAACTGGGTGACTATAAAGATGCTCTACAGGTATCTCCGAGGGTGTCTGTTGAGTTGGCATGGATCAAGACTGGGAATTTCTCACTCCGTATGACGGAAAGGTATCTCAGGGCCCACTCGGTAATACAGCATCACAATAAGCTTGCAAGCAATGTGACTAAAGAGTTAGCCACGGGATCTTGTATTACGGAACAAGTAAAGAGACTTGCCGGTAACGAGATTGAACTAGGTATGGAGATACCGATGATCGAATCTCGGGCAAGTAACATACCGATGGACAAAGGGAACTGCATACGGGATTGACTGAATCCTTGACATCGAGGTTCGACCGATAAAGATCTTCGTTGAATATGTAGGAACCAATATGGGCATCCAGGTCCCGCTATTGGTTATTGACCGGAGAGGAGTCTCGGTCATGTCTGCATATTCCCGAACCCGTAGGGTCGCACGCTTAACGTTCGGTAGCGCTAGGGTAGTATTGAGATATTAATAGTGGAAAGTCCAAAGGTTGTTTGGAGTCCCGGATGGGATCCGGGACATCACGAGGAGCTCCGGAATAGTCCGGAGGTAAAGATTCATATATGGAAAGTTGTTATCGGGGTTCCGGAAAAAGTTTGAGTTTTTTTGGTATTGTACCGGGAAGGTTCTAGAAGGTTCCGGAGTGGGGCCCACCTGCATGGGGGACCCACATGAACGTGGGTAGTGGGGAAAGTCCCAAAAACCCTGGTATAGGCACATCAAGATCCTCCCTTAAAAGGAATAGTATCATATCCCAAAGGGATAAGATCAGGATCCCTAAAAGGGGGGATAGCGATCGGTGGGGAAGGAAAGGAGGGATTTCCTTCCTCCCCCTTTGGCCAACGACCCTAGGGCCTTGGAGGGCAAGCCACCAGCCCCCTCCACACCTATATAAAGGTGGGGAGGCGTTGGGGGCAGTCACCCCTTGGACCCTTGCCCGTGACCTCTCCCAACTCCTCCCACGTTTCACCGGTACGCGCTTGGCGAAGCCCTGCCGGAATTCCACTGCCACCACCACCACCATACCGTCGTGTTGGTCCCGATCTCATCTACCCCCTCTCTCTCGCTTGCTGGATCAAGAAGGAGAGGACTCCGCCGAGCCGCACGTGTGCTAAACTCGGAGGTGCCGTCCGTTCGGCACTTGATTGGGAGTTCGTGGATGGATCGTGATTGGATCGCGAAGACGTTCGACTACATCAACCGCGTTTCTTAACGCTTCCGCTTAGCGATATACAAGGGTATGTAGATCCAATCTCTCCTCTCGTAGATGTGCATCTCCTAGATTGATCTTCGTGAGCGTAGGAAATTTTTGTTTCCCATGCAACGTTCCCCAACAGTGGTATCAGAGCTAGGTCTTTGAGTAGATGACATCACGAGTAGAACACAAAGGAGTTTATGGGCATTGATATTCAGATTGCTTCCTTCCTTGGTCTTTTCTTGATTCAGCGGTATTGTGGGATGAAGCGGCCCGGACCAACTTTACATGTCCACGTACATGAGACCGGTTCCATCGACTGACATGCGACTTTGTTGCATAAGATGGCTGGTGGGTGTCTGTCTCTCCCACCTTAGTTGAATCGGATTCGACGAAGGCGGTCCTTGTAGAAGGTTAAATAGCAACTTGCATATCACCGTTGTGATTTTGCGTAGGTAAGAATCGTTCTTACTAGATACCCATAGCAGCCACGTAAAACATGCAACAACAAATTAGAGGACGTCTAACTTGTTTTTGCAGGGTATGTTGTTATATGATATGGCCAAAGACATGATGAAATATATTTGATGTATGAGATGATCATATTTTGTAATAGTTTATCTCGGCTTGCATGTCGATGTATACGGCAACCGGCAGGAGCCATAGGGTTGTCTTTAATTATTGTATGACCTGCGTGTCAATCATTAAGCGCTATGTAATGCTTTACTTTATTGCTAAACGATAGCAATAGTAGTAGAAGCATGGTTGGCGTGACAACCCCGATGGCGACGCGATGATGGAGATCATGATGATGGAGATCATGGTGTCATGCCGGTGACGATGGAGATCATGCCGGTGCTTTGGAGATGGAGATCAAAAGCACAAGTTCATGGCCATATCATGTCACTTATGATTTGCATGTCATGTTAATCTTTTTATGCATCTTATTTTGCCTAGGACGACGGTAGCATTATAAGGTGATCCCTCTCTAAAATTTCAAGATAAAATTGTGTTCTCCCCAAGTGTGCACCGTTGCGAAAGTTCGTCGTTTTGAAGCACCACGTGATGATCGGGTGTGATAGACTCTATGTTCACATACAACGGGTGCAAGCCAGTTTTGCACATGCGGAACACTTGGGTTAAACTTGACGAGCCTACCATGTACAGACATGGCCTCGGAACACAAGAGACCAAAAGGTCGAACATGAGTCATATAGTAGATATGATCAACATGGAGATGTTCACCATTGAAACCACCTCATCTCACGTGATGATCGGACTTGGGTTGGTGAATTTGGATCATGTTACACTCGGACGACCGGAGGGATGTCGATTTGAGTGGGAGTTTTTAAGTAAACTAAACTCATTATCTTGAACAATAGTCTAAGTTGTCTTTGCAAATTTATGTTGTAGATCAATGGCTCGCGTAGTAGCTTCCCTGAATTTCAATGCGTTCCTAGAGAAAGCCAAGCTGAAAGATGATGGAAGTAACTTTGTAGACTGGGCCCGTAATCTGAGGATTATCCTCACGGCTGCCCAAAAGGCTTATGTCCTTGATGCACCGCTTGGTGAGCAAACCCCTCCAGCGTCTGTGGACGTTATGAATGCCTGGCAGGCGCGTGTTGATGACTACTCAATAGTTCAGTGCGCCATGTTGTATGGCTTAGAACCGGGACTTCAAAGGCGTTTTGAACGTCATGGAGTATATGAGATGTTCCAGGAGTTGAAGTTTATTTTTTAGAAGAATGCCCGGATCGAGAGGTATGAGACCTCCGATAAGTTCTATACTTGCAAGATGGAGGAGAACGGGTCTGTCAGTGAACGCATACTCAAAATGTTTGGGTATTACAACCGTCTGGCTGAGTTGGGAGTTGTGCTCCCGCCAGAGGCGATCACTGACAGAGTTCTTCAATCGCTACCACCTAGCTACAAGAGCTTTGTGTTGAACTATAACATGCAAGGGATGAACAAGTCAGTCACCGAGCTGTTTGCGATCCTGAAAGTCGCTGAGTCAGACATACAGAAGAAGCATCAAGTGTTGATGGTCAATAAAACCACTAGTTTCAAGAAGAATGGCAAGGGCAAGAAGGGAAACTCCAAGAAGAGTGGCAAAGTAGTTGCCCCTCCCGTGAAGAAACCCAAGGCTGGGCCCAAGCCGGAAACTGAGTGCTTCTATTGCAAGGGAACTGGCCACTGGAAGCGGAATTGCCCCAAGTATCTGGCCGACAAGAAGGGGGCCAACGCCAAACAAGGTATATATGATATACATGTTATTGATGTGTACCTTACCAACTCTCATTGTAGTGCCTGGGTATTTGATACCGGTGCGGTTGCTCACATTTGCAACTCAAAGCAGGAACTGCGGAATAGACGGAGGCTGGCGAAGGACAAAGTGACGATGCGTGTGGGAAATGGTTCCAAGGTTGATGTGATCGCCGTCGGCACGCTCGCTCTTCGATTACCATCGGGATTAGTGATGAACCTGAATAATTGTTATTTAGTGCCTGCGTTGAGCATGAACATTATATCTGGATCTTGTTTAATGCGAGACGGTTACTCACTTAAATCAGAGAATAATGGTTGTTCTATTTATATGGGTAATATCTTTTATGGTCATGCACCCATTGTGAGGGGTTTATTCTTATTGAATCTCGATAGTGATGATACACATGTTCATAACATTGATGCCAAAAGATGTAGAGTTGATAATGATAGTACCACTTTCTTGTGGCACTGCCGCTTAGGTCATATTGGTGTAAAACGCATGAAGAAACTCCATGCTGATGGACTTTTGGAGTCACTTGATTTTGAATCACTTGACACATGCGAACCATGCGTCATGGGCAAGATGACTAAGACCCCGTTCTCCGGAACAATGGAACGGGCAAGTGACTTGTTGGAAATCATACATACTGATGTGTGCGGTCCGATGAGCATTGAGGCGCGCGGTGGATATCGTTATTTTCTCACCTTCACCGACGATTTGAGTAGATATGGGTATATTTACTTAATGAAACACAAGTCTGAAACGTTTGGAAAGTTCAAGCAATTTCAGAGTGAAATTGAGAATCATCGTAACAAGACAATCAAATTCCTACGATCTGATCGAGGGGGAGAATATCTGAGTTGTGAGTTTGGCAGTCACTTAAGACAATGTGGAATTGTTTCACAGTTGACACCACCTGGAACACCACAGCGTAATGGTGTGTCCGAACGTCGTAATCGAACCTTATTGGATATGGTGCGTTCTATGATGTCTCTTGTCGATCTGCCACTATCATTTTGGGGTTATGCGTTATAGACAGCTGCATTCACTTTAAATAGGGCACCATCTAAGTCCGTTGAGACGACACCGTATGAACTGTGGTTTGGCAAGAAACCAAAGTTGTCGTTTCTTAAAGTTTGGGGATGCGATGCTTATGTCAAAAGGCTTCAGCCAGAAAAGCTTGAACCCAAAGCGGACAAATGCGTCTTCATAGGATACCCAAAAGAGACGGTTGGGTATACCTTCTATCTCAGATCCGAAGGCAAAGTGTTTGTCGCTAAGAACGGGTCCTTTCTCGAGAAAGAGTTTCTCTCGAAAGAATTGAGTGGGAGGAAGATAGAACTTGATGAGGTTGTTGAACCTTTACTTCAACCAGAGAGTAGCACTGCGCAGAAAGATGTTTCTGTGGAACCTACGTCAGTTGAAGAGGAAGGTGATGATGGTGATCATGAAGCTTCGGATCAAGTTACTATCGAACCTCGTAGGTCGACAAGGATACGTACTGCTCCTGAGTGGTACGATAACCCTGTCTTGGAGGTCATGTTGTTGGACAACGATGAACCTACGAGCTATGGAGAAGCGATGGTGGGCCCAGATTCCGACAGATGGTTAGAGGCCACGAAATCCGAGATGGGATCCATGTATGAAAACAAAGTATGGACTTTGGAAGTATTACCTGAAGGGCGAAAGGCCATTCAGAATAAATGGATCTTCAAGAAGAAGACGGACGCGGACGGTAATGTCACCGTCTATAAAGCTCGACTAGTGGCAAAGGGTTTTTCACAAGTTCAAGGAGTTGACTACGATGAGACTTTCTCACCCGTAGCGATGCTTAAGTCCGTCAGAATCATGTTAGCAATAGCTGCATTTTTCGATTATGAAATTTGGCAGATGGATGTCAAAACAGCGTTCCTTAACGGTTTTCTTAAGGAAGAGTTGTATATGATGCAACCAGAAGGTTTTGTCGATCCAGAGAATGCTGCAAAGTTTGCAAACTCCAGCGATCCATTTATGGACTGGTGCAAGCGTCTCGGAGTTGGAATCTTCGCTTTGATGAGGTGATCAAAGCGTTTGGGTTTATACAAGTTTACGGAGAAGCTTGTATTTACAAGAAAGTGAGTGGGAGCTCTATAGTGTTTCTAATATTATATGTGGATGACATATTGCTGATTGGAAACAATATAGAACTTTTGGAAAGCGTGAAGGAATATTTGAACAAGAGTTTTTCAATGAAGGACCTAGGAGAAGCTGCTTTCATATTAGGCATCAAGATCTATAGAGATAGATCGAGACGCTTAATAGGACTTTTACAGAGCACATACCTTGATAAAGTTTTGAAGAAGTTCAAAATGGATCAGTCCAAGAAGGGGTTCTTGCCTGTTTTGCAAGGTGTGAAGTTGAGTAAGACTCAATGCCCAGCGACTACAGAGGATAGAGAAAAGATGAGTGTCATCCCCTATGCTTCTGCCATAGGCTCTATCATGTATGCGATACTGTGCACAAGACCAGATGTCAGCCTTGCCATAAGCATGGCCGGAAGGTTTCAAAGTGATCCAGGAGTGGAACACTGGACAGTGGTCAAGAATATCCTTAAGTACCTGAAAAGGACTAAGGAAATTTTTCTCGTTTATGGAGGTGATCAAGAGCTCGTCGTAAAGGGTTACGTCGATGCAAGCTTTGACACTGATCCGGATGACTCTAAGTCTCAAACCGGATACGTATATATTCTAAATGGGGGAGCGGTAAGCTGGTGCAGTTCCAAGCAAAGCGTGGTAGCTAATTCTACATGCGAAGCGGAGTACATACCTGCCTCGGAGGCGGCGAAGGAAGGTGTCTGGATGAAGCAGTTCATGACAGATCTTGGAGTTGTGCCCAGTGCACTGGACCCGATGACTCTGTTCTGTGACAACACTGGTGCCATTGCTCTAGCCAAGGAACCATGGTTTCACAAGAGGACCAGACACATAAAGTGACACTTCAATTCCATCCGCGATGCGATCAAGGAGGAGGACATAAACATTTGCAAAGTGCACACGGATCTGAATGTTGCAGATCTGTTGACTAAACCTCTTCCACGGGCAAAACATGATCAACACCAAAACTCTATGGGTGTTAGATTCATAACCATGTAATGCTAGATTATTGACTCTAGTGCAAGTGGGAGACTGTTGGAAATATGCCCTAGAGGCAATAATAAAATGGTTATTATTATATTTCCTTGTTCATGATAATCGTTTATTATCCATGCTATAATTGTATTGGTTGGAAACACAAATACATGTGTGGATACATAGACAACAACATGTCCCTAGTGAGCCTCTACCGGACTAGCTCGTTGATCAAAGATGGCCATGGTTTCCTGGTCATAGACATGAGTTGTCATTTGATAACGGGATCACATCATTAGGAGAATGATGTGATGGACAAGACCCAAACTATGAACGTAGCATATGATCGTGTCAAGTTTATTGCTATCGTTTTCGCATGTCAAGTATCTGTTCCTATGACCATGAGATCATGCAACTCACTGACACTGGAGGAGTACCTTGTGTGTACCAAACGTCGCAACGTAACCGGGTGACTATAAAGGTGCTCTACAGGTATCTCTGAGGGTGTCTGTTGAGTTGGCATGGATCAAGACTGGGAATTTGTCACTCCGTATGACGGAAAGGTATCTCAGGGCCCACTCGGTAATACAGCATCATAATAAGCTTGCAAGCAATGTGACTAAAGAGTTAGCCACGGGATCTTGTATTACGGAACAAGTAAAGATACTTGCCGGTAACGAGATTGAACTAGGTATGGAGATACCGACGATCGAATCTCGGGCAAGTAACATACCGATGGACAAAGGGAACTGCATACGGGATTGACTGAATCCTTGACATCGAGGTTCGACCGATAAAGATCTTCGTTGAATATGTAGGAACTAATATGGGCATCCAGGTCCCGCTATTGGTTATTGACCGGAGAGGAGTCTCGGTCATGTCTGCATATTCCCGAACCCGTAGGGTCGCACGTTTAACGTTCGGTAGCGCTAGGGTAGTATTGAGATATTAATAGTGGAAAGTCCGAAGGTTGTTCAGAGTCCCGGATGGGATCCGGGACATCATGAGGAGCTCCGGAATAGTCCAGAGGTAAAGATTCATACATGGAAAGTTGTTATCGGGGTTCCGGAAAAAGTTCGAGTTTTTTTGGTATTGTACCGGGAAGGTTCTAGAAGGTTCCGGAGTGGGGCCCACCTGCATGGGGGACCCACGTGAACGTGGGTAGTCGGGAAAGTCGCCAAAACCTTGGTCTAGACGCATCAAGATCCTCCCTTAAAAGGAATAGTATCATATCCCAAAGGGATAAGATCAGGATCCCTAAAAGGGGGGATAGCGATCGGTGGGGAAGGAAAGGAGGGATTTCCTTCCTCCCCCTTTGGCCAACGACCCTAGGGCCTTGGAGGGAAAGCCACCAGCCCCCTCCACGCTTATATAAAGGTGGGGAGGCGTTGGGGGCAGCCACCCCTTGGACCCTTGCCCGTTACCTCTCCCAACTCCTCCCACGTTTCACCGATACGCGCTTGGCGAAGCCCTGCCGGAATTCCGCTGCCACCACCACCACCATACCGTCGTGTTGGTCCCGATCTCATCTACCCCCTATCTCTCTCTTGCTGGATCGCGAAGACGTTCGACTACATCAACAGCGTTTCTTAACGCTTCCGCTTAGCGATCTACAATGGTATGTAGATCCAATCTCTCCTCTCGTAGATGTGCATTTCCTAGATTGATCTTGGTGAGCGTAGGAAATTTTTGTTTCCCATGCAACGTTCCCCAACACTACACCCCTGGGGCGCGCCCGGTGAGCTCGTGGCTCTCTCGTAGCTCTTCTGGCCTCCTCCCAAACCTTCTAGGGTCCCTTCTGGTCCAGAAAAAATCATTTCAAAGGTTTTATTTCGTTTGGACTTTGTTTGGTATTGATTTTCTGAAAAGCTAAAAACAAGCAAAAAAAACAGGAACTGGCACTGGGCACTGCGTTAATAGGTTAGTCCCAAAAAATAATATAAAATAGCATTAAAATGCATATAAAGCATCCAAGATTGATAATATAATAGCATGAAACAATCAAAAATTATAGATACGTTGGAGACGTATCAGCTCGCCAAGGAGATATGCATCCAGCGCATCCTCTGCTTCGGGGACTCGGACCTGGTGGTGCAACAAGTCTCTGGCGAGTGGGACGCCAGGGACACTAACATGGCCAGCTACCATTTCCTGGTCTAGCAGATCTACAATGGCTTCGAAGGCTACAAGTTCCACCACGTCCCTCGAGCCGACAACGAGGCGGCTGACACGCTAGCCAAGATCGGCTCCACTCGGCAAGCCATTCCAGCCGGAGTCTCCCTCGAGCATTTGCACAAGCCCTCCATCAAGCCCTCTCCCGACTCGGAGTCCATCTTCATCCCGGCCGACCCGACGGCTCCCGTCTCCGGCTCGGGGGCTGCCGGCCCTGTCCCGGGGGCTGCTAGCTCCGACTCGGGGGCTGCTAGCTCCGACTCGGGGGCTGCCGCCTCCGGCCCGCCGCCTCCCGACCCAACCGGCCCCGTGGAAGTTGTCGTCCTGACGGTGGTGGAGGCACCATCCTGGGCACATCCAATTCTCCCTTATCTTGTGAGCGGTGAGCTCCTCGCAGACCAAGTCGCGGCTCGGCAAGTGCATTGCTGGGCTCCATCCTATACCATCATCAACTGTGAGCTCGTCAAGCGTAGCACAACCGGCGTTTTCCAGTGCTGCGTCGAGCCGGACAAAGGGAACGAGATCCTAAGAGACATCCACCAGGGCGAGTGCGGCCACCACGCCTCCTCGAGGGCCATCATGGCCAAGGCTTTCCGCCACGGCTTCTACTGGCCGACTGCTCTAGAGGACGCCAAGCAGCTGGTCCTCAAGTGCAACGGCTGTCAGCGCTTTAGCGCTAAGAGCCACCAGCCGGCTGCAGCCCTCAAGACCATCCCCATCGCGTGGCCCTTTGCCATCTGGGGCCTCAACATGATGGGGCCATTCAAGACCGCTCGAGGCGGCATGATGCACCTGCTAGTCGCCATCGACAAGTTTACCAAGTGGATCGCGGCCAAGCCGATCAAGAGGCCGGATGGCCCGACAGCTGTCACATTCATCAAAGACATCACCGTCCGCTACGGCGTCCCCCACAGCATCATCACCGACAACGGCACCAACTTCACCAAGGGTGCGCTGGCTCGCTTCTGTGCTGGCCAGGGCCTCGCATCCGTCGCCAACCCATAGTCGAATGGCCAGGCGGAGAGGGCCAATGGCCTGATCCTAGCTGGCATCAAGCCCCGGCTCGTCGAGCCGCTGGAGCGCTCGGCCGGCTGCTGGATCGACGAGCTGCCGGCTGTGCTCTGGACCCTCAGGACCACGCCCAACCGGTCAACCGGCTTCACCCCTTTCTTCCTCGTGTACGGGGATGAGGCTGTAATCCCAATGGACATCGAGTTCGACTCACCTCGAGTCACCCTGTACATGGAGGCGGAAGCAAGGGAGGCGCGTGAAGATGGCGTCGACCTGCTCGTGGAGGCACGCGAGCTGGCCCTGAGGTGGTCGGCCATATACCAGCAAAGCCTGCGCCGCTACCACAGCAAGAAGATTCGCTCCGCCGCGTTCCGCGAGGGCGTCCTGGTGCTCCGGCTAGTCTAGCGGCCAGCCGGCCAGAAGAAGCTGTCTTCCCTTTGGGAGGGCCCTTTCATTCTCAGCAAGGCTCTGTGCAACAACGTGTACTACCTCATCGACGCGCAGAAGGCAAAGAAGCGCAAGAGGGACGGCTCCGGTGAGGAGACCGAACGCCCCTGGAATGCGGAGCTCCTCCACCTGTTACAGTTGAAGCAGTGTATGTATGTATCACAACCTTTTGGTTTTAATGAAAGCAGCAGGTACCCCGAATGACACTCAGGGGCTACCTTTTCGTCTCTATCGAGCAATGTACATGCTTTACTGCATTTTTCTCTCCCCTCGGGTCGGCAAGTCCTGCTCGGGGGCTCGCCGGCTAGCCCATGCCTCCCTTTTCTGCAGCCGGCTTAGTAGTGTGTGCGGCGCCAAAGGCCCTCTCTTCATCTCCAGCTACAGACCGCAACCCGGCTGGCCGGCTAGCAAGAGCTAAAGGTTGGAAGCATTGTCACACGAAAAATGACTAAGGAAAAATATCCGGCTCAAGTACACCGGCTACACCTTTTCATCTGCCTGCGCACTCGTCGGTTGCGCTCCAGTTGGTTTCGCCGCATGCAGCCCAGCCGACCCACTGCTCGCTCACTCAAACCTAACTCCTAAAGCCTAAGTAGTGTACTCCCACCCTTGAATCCCACTTCCTGTCCCACCTACACACCGCAACCAAGTTGTCCGGTTGGTAGGGCAAAAGCCAAGAGGGGGGTGAACAAGAAAGTTGGCTAAGGGATTAAAGGCAGAAAGCGAACCGGCACATGGCAACACACACATATGTGCAGAAAACACTTGCACATATACATGAATAAAAGGCTCTAGGCCAGAGGTTCATTACAATAACCTACACCCACAGTGGGTGGACTTGCAAGCTAACAACAACTGTTCACAAGCAAAAGATAGAAAACTATGAAAGGCCTAGGCGGCATGCGCGTCGGCTCCCGGCTGCGCCGGCTCGGAGGTACCCGTCTCAGCAGCCGCCGAGGTCGTTGCGCCGGTGTCCGCCTCGCTACCCATCATGGTCTCGGCGTACGCCCCGGCGCTGGAGCCGGTCTCCTCGTCGCATGTCTCCCCGGCGCTGCCTTCTGCGTTATCGAGGGCCAGCCCATAGGTGTCCTCCGCTATCATCACGCCGTCTGCCGCCCGTTCCCTGACGAACTCGTCAAAGGGAGTGTAGGAGGCGATGTCGCTGGTGCGGGCGGCAAGGGCGACGCTGAGCCGTGCCAAGTTCTCTTCCGCCCCTGCCTGCCGGGTCGCCAGCTGAGCCAGGTCCACCTCTGGGTACCAGGAGAGGACGAAGCTCAGCGCCATCTCCGCGCCGGTCCGGGCCGCGGAGGCTTTCCACGCGTCCACCCTTTCAGGCGCTGATTCCAACCACCTCGCCAGCTGGTTGGCGGTCTGGGGCTGCACCGCGGCCAGACAGAGGGTCTGCTCCAGCTGCAAGCCGGCATCACGAAGCCGGCGCACAATGCGGTCGACCGACAGCAGCCGGGCGTCGATGGCAAGGTCAATCTCCGGCACCGTTCAGGCAGCATGCAGGCTGATGTGGACACCTTGCGCCCTTTGCTCCTCATGCTGCGCCTGCACGGTCGCCTTTGCTAGCTCTTGCGTGTTGGGGAAGGCCTCTGGGCGAGAAGAAGAAGAAAGGAGTGAGAAAACCGTCAAAACCCCGGCTGGCGGCAACTGTCACCGGGCACGCGAAACAAGAAAGTGCAGCAAGTATCGGCTGCCGCAACCGGAAACCGGACAAGCGGTCAAATAACAAAGACTCACCGGCAAGAAGCGTGTCGATCTGCTGCACCTCCGCTAGCAGCCCCTGCTCCCTCACCGACCACACGCTGGCCCGGCGGTCATAGTCGGCCTTCAGCTGGCTGACTTCCGCGGCGGCCTTGCCCACCTGCTCCTCCTTCACGGCCACCACCTTGCCGTGCTCCTCGGCGAGCTGCTTGAGCTCGGCTTGGTCGCCGGCCGCCTGCTGATCCTTCTATGTGGCTAGCCAACTTACCTGCTCCTGCAGCCGGTCGCGCTCTGCGGCAAGTAGGTCCCACTGCTGGCCGGCCCGGTCAACGGCTGCGGCTGTGGCTGTGCGATAAAGCAAACCACCCGGTCAACAGCCGGTGGGATGAAAGACAAAAGAAGAAGGTAAAGCTCAAGAAGATTCGACCCGGATGCTGCGTGATATCTACTACGCAACTTTGTTCTTGTAGACTCTATTGGGCCTCCAAGCGCAGAGTTTTGTAGGACAGCAGCAAATTTCCCTCAAGTGGATGACCTAAGGTTTATCAATCCATGGGAGGCGTAGGATGAAGATGGTCTCTCTCGAACAACCCGGCAATCAAATACAAGAAATCTCTTGTGTCCCCAACACACCCAATACAATGGTAAATTGTATAGCTGCACTAGTTCGGCAAAGAGATGGTGATACAAGTGTAGTGTGCATAGTAGATATAGGTTTTTGTAATCTGAAATAATAAAAACAGCAAGGTAACAAGTAACAAAAGTGAGCACAAGCGGTATTGAAATGCTTGAAAACAAGGCCTAGGGTTCATACTTTCACTAGTGCAATCTCTCAACAATGCTAACATAATTGAGTCATATAACAATCCCTCAACGTGTGACAAAGAATCACTCCAAAGTTCCTAGCAAACAGAGAACATCAGAAGAAATTGTTGTAGGTAGCAAAACCACCTCAAAGTTATATTTCCAATCAATCTATTGAGCCATCCCTATATGTGTCACAAAACAGCCCTAGAGTTCGTACTAAAATAACACCAAATAATTTCAGATTCCAAATATTCAATCCAACATAAAGAACCTCAAAGAGTACCCCAAAGTTTCTACCGGACAAAGTAGGACAAAAACGTGCATCAACCCCTATGCCTAGACTACCCCAATGTCACCTCAGGAATCCGCAAGTTGATTACCAAAACATACATCAAGTGACTCAATAGAATACCCATTGTCACCACGGGTATCCACATGCAAGACATACATCAAGTGTTCTCAAATCCAAAATATTAAATCTGATAATAATGAAACCTCAAAGGGAAAGACTCAATTCATCACAACAAGATAGAGAGGGAAGAACACCATATGATCCAACTATATTAACAAAGCTCGTGGTACATCAAGACCGTGCCAAATCAAGAACACGAGAGAGAGAGAGAGAGAGATCAAACACATAGCTACTGGTACATACCCTCAGCCCCGAGGGTGAACTACTCCCTCCTCGTCATGGAGACCACCGGGATGATGAAGTTGGCCTCCGGTGATGATTTCCCCCTCCGGCAGGGTGCCGGAAAAGGCCTCCAGATGGGATCGCTTCGGAACAGAGGATTGCGGCGGCGGAGTCGAAGTTCTAGGTTTATATTTGGGGGTTTCTCTATTTATAAGAATTTTCAGCATTGGAATCACGCGAAAAGGAGTTACGAGGGGCCCACAAGACAACAGCACACGACCACCCTATTTTGACATGACAGATGCCCTTGTGAAAGGACTTAGTGATGAGGCCATCGCACGAACGTGGAAGCTTAACGGGGTTGATCGGGAACGAGAAGACACGAGTTTACCCAGGTTCGGCCCCTCACGGTGGAGGTAAAAGCCTACGTCTTGCTTGATTATATTGCTTTGGATCTCGATTACAAGGGTGCGAACTTGCTAACCTAGCTCTCGAGGGATTGCAACTTAGTCTTTCTGCCTTAGGCGCTCCCCTTTATATAATAGGTTGAGCCCTAAGTTTACATGAGAGTCTGGGTCATAATCTTAACCCGTATCCTACTCTTAACTTGTTCTTCAAGGTAGTCTTCATTATCTTGTCTTTCTTCATGAGCCGGCCCGCGCACCGAGCCGCCTCTTCCCACCAGGCCTTTGTCAAGCCGGCCCACTGGCAATCTTCAATGCCCAGCAGCGAGATAACCCCCTGAGCCTCATAGCTCAATGGCCGGGTCATCCTCCTGTCGGGTCTCCAACACTGGGAAATATCCCCAACATTAGCCCTCAGTTTGACTTGGATTTATCCATGTTGAACTCCAACCTGAAAAACAAATAAAATAAATTGAATAATCTGCAAAGAATCTCTGAATCTGCCTCTCAAGCCGGTTCTTCAGTGTTCTTCATCTGTAGTCATATTTTGCCGGCTCAACCATTCCGCTGGGTTATCTGTCCTTCATAGACTTGGTACTTACTTGCAACCTTTCTTCATGATGTCACAATCCACTTCCGCAAAATCCGGATGACATCATAGCAAATCTTTGAGTGGATTTGTACTGTCTTGTCAGGCGCGAAAATCGAGGAGTCCATTTAGCCAAACTTTAATGTGCTGCCTGGGGCTCCGCACCCGTCGTTTCGGGTTCTACCACGCCTATAAATAGGCCGGCGCCTTCACAGAACCACCTTTTACTGCTCTCACTCCTCGTCTTCATCCACCTCTGCTCCTGACGCCGCCGCGCCGTTCCAAGCTCATCGCCGTCGGAGTCTGCACCCATCGTGCCCTCTCATCGTCGCCGGAGCCATCCAACGCCGCGCGGCCGCATCCACAACTCCTGAAGAACTCAAGCTCGGACCTCCAGATCTATAAGTTCCCCTTCACCATTGTAGCTAGCTCCTCCCTGTTCTTCGTAGTTCTTCGCCATGATCGGCATAGGTCACAAATGTCCTTGATTCCTTTCTTGTCCGCCCATGAAATAACTCCACAACATTTTTATTATTGGTAGATCTGCTATACTGCCTCGCTGAATCTCACCGCAACCTTTCCATATCCACTAAGAACAGCCCAAATTTTTATTTTATTTATTTAAAGCTAATTTCTAGATCCAAGCAACCTTGTAATCTGTTTGAAAAGCTGTTTTACCAACTCGCGGTCCAAACCGCTTCAACACTTATGAAAATCCAAGACCTTCAAAATTAACTCGGAAATTATGACCCGGGAATATTCCGGCTCATCTTTCTGTTTTTTTATAACCCGGTAAATTTCTATATTCCGTCGCCTTATATCATTTCCCTACTTCCTCTGCAACTGAAACCATGGCTCCGAAAGTTAAGATTGTCAATTGGGCAAAATCCAACATGTCAGAACTCATGCTGCAAGCCCTGGTAGAATCCGGGTTGCTTCCGCTCAAGGAAGAAATCGAGTGGCGGGCCCCTGAAGAAGAAATCCATCCACAGCCGGGTGAAAACGAGATCATTGTATTTGCCGATCATTTGGACAGAGGCTTTCGTCCCCCGGGTTCCAAGTTTTTCCGGGACATACTGCACTCCTTTGCTATCAGGCCACAAGACTTGGGCCCCAATTCCATTCATAACTTATGCCAATTTCAAGTTTTCCGTGAAGTCTATCTACAAATTGAGCCGTCTATCAGTTTGTTTCAAGAGTTCTTCTACTTGAACCACCAGACCGAACACAGGGGTGGGCCCAGCCTTGAACTTGGCAGGGTCACTATTCAAAGAAGGAAGAATTCCGCCTTCCCGGAAGCCAAGCCGGCAAGCCACCCCAAAGGATGGTATAGGACTTGGTTCTACTGCAAGGATACCTCTCCAGACCAACAGCACCCCCTACCGGGTTATAGGGCAGACCGGCTTGACGCCTCTACTATCTTCCCAGGGTTTGCCTCACGGGAAGAAAGAGAAGCCTTAGAACCTTTATATTCGAAGATCAATGCTCTGACTACCCATGGCCTCACCGATGTTGATCTGACCCGGACTTGGGTGAGCTGGCGCATCCAACCCCTCGGCTTGAGAAACCGGCTCATGCACACCTACTCTGGTGACCTTGAAGACCCGCTGCGATTCGGCCGGGTCAACATTGAACAGAAAGATGTCATCAAGTTTGCTAAGAATCTTCTTGGCGAAACAAAGAACTCCATTAAGCTCGTGGGACTTGCTCCCTTTTATATGGGCAACCCGGCACCAGCAGTAAGCTGCCCTTATTATTCTCCTTTATCTTACGTGCACTGCCTTGCCTTTGTTGTAAACATATTAACCTATTGCTACACAGGAGGATGCTGACTGGTGGAAGGTCGAACCTCAAGACCCCACTCCTCCTCGAGACGATAGTGAGGAAGACCCGGAAGACGATGAAGACCAAGAGGTAGAACTTGACTCCCTTGGTCGTCTGTTTAACCAACTTGCTGACGCCACCTCCTCACAGGAACAGGTTGAAACTAGCCACGCCGGCGAGCAAGAGGTAACTTTGATCTCTTCAGACTCCGACTCACCAATACCCGTCCAAAAGAAATTCCGGGTTGCAGTCCGAAAAGTTCCATTTTCACACCGAGATGCTCATTTAGACCCACAATTTCTTTTGAAGAAAACGCAGCACACAGGAACTTCCAAACGGAAGACCTGGAGTAGCGAGGGAGAACTGAGCGGTGGGTTACTAGACGAGCCGCCCGCTCGAAGGGCTCATTCAGAAGTCCCTCACAGCCCCACTGCTTCACTACCACAAGCCGGTCTTTTCAAGGCACCACTCCCTCGCGATGACTCGGCATATATCACTTCCCCCTCCTCAGATGAATCCAGCGCTACTCAAGCACCGGCCTTTAACATCAACCGAGGGTAAAAATACATCACTTGCCTTTCAAGTCTGTTACTTTGTTCCATTCATTAAATGTCCCTCTATTTTGAAGCGCTAAAGCCATTAAGAAGAAAACAACTGCCGGGTCCTTTGACCCTATTCTTCGGACAGAAAATCTGTCTCATGAAGCTGCCACAGACGACCCGGTTATTCCAGATGAGCCGGTTGTCCAAGATGCACCACCGCACCAAGACTCTGCTATAAGCCCTGCTCACGCATCTCCTCCCCTGGCTGATCAGGAGAGAGAAAATATAATAGAAGAACAGCCCACTGACCTAGCTCAAGATGAGATAGCAATCACTGGCGAAAATCAAAACCCTCCACCAGAAGTTTTCACTGCTTTGACAAAAATTCCTGCCAAGGCTAAATCTCCAGTGAAAAATAAAGGGAAGGCGGCTCTTCATTACCACTCATTAGAAGACCAAGACATTAATTCCTTGCACCAATCTGTCTTGACCCGGCTGTCTGAAAGCCGACATACTGAAATTGCGATGGTGATATCTCTGAAGCGAAAGTATGAGGTAATTTCTTTCTCCTACCCTTATATATATATATATGCAGCCCCCAAGTACCGAGTCATTATATCATGATGACCAGGGACTTATATGCACCTGCGGAATTTTTGATCAACCTGTAGCCCCCAAGGGCCGACTCATCATGATATGATGAGTCGGGTCTCTGTGTGTACATACAGAACAAATTATGCATTAGCCCCCAAGTGCCATGTGGAATACTTGTATCTTCATGGGACTTGATGTATCTAAGACAGCGCTGATAGATGTAGCCCCCAAGTGCCGAGTCGACCAATACGGCGGCTTGGGACTATTAAATTTATTTTGAACCTTTGTAAAACTGATATGCAGGACATGCTGAATGATGCTGAGTCCAAGGCGGCTGACTTCCAAAAAGCCATGAAAAACGAAAAGAAGCATCGGGAAAAGGCAGAACACTTATCCGTTGATCTGCAGAAATCCTTGCTCAATGTATCCAGCGCCCGGGAGAAAACCAAGGAAAAATTTGAAGGAGAAAGAGCCGGCCTTCTAAAGCGTGCTGAAGACACGGAGGCAAAGCTTGAGCCGGTGTCTCAAGAATTGCACACACTCAAGAATCATATTACCGCAATGTGTGTAGCTATTTCGGTAAGTCCCGACTTCCTTTGTCATCAAATTTTATACTTACCAGGGAAAATCCGGGTCATTTTATGTTTCTCCTGTAACTAGGCCGGAGACAAGCTATTGCCCCCCCCCCCTCTTGTGAAGCTCAAAGCCGTGTACACCTTCCTAGAGCAGCTGTACATAGGCGGCTCACGCTGCATTATGACAGCCAAGAACTTAAAAACACCGCCTCCGCGTATTATGGATATGCTCAAAGAGTTGTCTGTGGTACCACAATGGTTCCAAGAGTGGAAAAAGGCGGCTTGTCGTCATGGAGCTCTGGCCGTACTCGCCCGCGCCAAAGCATATGTACCTGAATTAGACCCGGCTCAGATTGTAGGTGGATACCCGGAGTATAACACGGATGACACGCCCTTTACCAGGAAAGATTTCATGCACTGTTTAAAAGAGACCCGGGTCGCTGCAACAGATCTGACGGAGGAGGCAAATCTCTCCAAGTATCAAGCCGGCTATTCTGAAGCCAATGAGCGTATGGAGCCGCCCAATCCAAAACCTGTGGATCTAACTCGCCCTCGTAAGAACTCCTTCGCCCCTGATGTCGACCCTTCACCTATGATGACGGAAGACTCAGTTTTTGAAGCGTTACGATCCATCCAATGGCTACAGGACGGCCTCCAGTCTGCAGAAATAAGCTCGACGGCGTAGGTTGACCCGGCATCCAGTGGTGCAAATCGTGAGTCAGAAGGCCAGCATGCCGGCTCACAACCCTGAAGCTCTTTTGAGCGATGTAACAGAAAACACTTGATCGTATGTTTGGCCCTGCTGTGGCTTGTAATAGCTGTTAGAAACTCTCTTTGATGATGCAAGTGCCATCGCGCACCTTTACGATTGCACTTGTTATTGTAACTTTACTGATCGTCAGCCATGAACATTGTTTGCTGCTATCAAGGTGTTGGATCAATAACGCGGCCTCAGGAGCCAATCTCTGTGACAAAGGCCAGCTGTGCAGCAGGCTTGAGTAACTTCTAAGTCCATAATCCGAAAACCCGGTTTATGATGGCGGCTTACCGCCTAAACTAGTAGTCCAGACCGCCAATATTAGTGGTGGTATGATAACCCAGCAATCATGTTGCCGTTTTGATAAACAAGAAAACAACGTTAATAAAATACATGCCATGTATGGATGTATGCATGCATGCATGCATGCCAAAGATAATAACAATAATGCACAACATAAATTTTAAAAGCCGGCTGATAAAGCATGACTTGAAGACCGGCTTTCGAGGCTCGTGTCTAATTCGCTTTCATGAAGCAGGCTTTACCGCCTCTTTTGGTTTATCCTAGCTCTCTGAAAGCCGGCTCTCACGCGACCAATCGGTGTTTTAACTCGAACGAGTTCAGGGTCACGCTATGATTGACTCATTGGGCGTACACCGGGTCACCTTGTCGGAGTAGCATCGTCATAACAGGCAGGTTTAACCAAGAAAATGTTTTGGCATGTTGCCGGGTTAAAAGGGATGTTAAAGCTAAACTCGATGAGTTGGAAGCCCCCAAGTAACCGCTGATCAAAGAGTAAAGACTCAACACACAATTTGAGGCAAAACAACAATCTCTCTTATACAGAGACACCGGCTTTATTTCATTGATCAGAATATGTATATACATGAAGAAGGTATGTACAAAAGATACTCCCCAGTCGGTGACTTGGGTATAATACGGCCGGAGATGTGCAATGTTCCAAGGCCGGCTTCCCTCCTCCTCAGAGGTACGTGACTTGTCTGCTTCTCGTATATCAACTAGGTAATATGACCCGTTGTTGAGATTCTTGCTGATGACGAAGGGTCCTTCCCAAGGAGAAGAAAGCTTATGCATGCCTGTCTGATCTTGTATCAGATGGAGCACTAAGTCACCTTCCTGAAAGGTACGGCTTCGAACTCTACGGCTGTGATAGCGACGTAGGTCTTGCTGATAAATTGCTAATCTGGACGCGGCAAGCTCATGTTCTTCTTCCAGAGCATCAAGAGCATCTTGGTGAGCTTGTTCGTTATCGGCCTCCACATAAGCTGCAACTCGGGGAGAATCATGACGTATGTCACTTGGAAGCACAGCCTCTGCACCATAGACCAGGAAAAACGGTGTGTAACCCGTTGACCTATTGGGAGTGGTCCATATGCTCCAAAGTACCGCGGGCAACACTTCTTCCCAGCAACCCGGCATGCGTTGTAAAGGCACCGTGAGCCGGGGTTTGATGCCACGCAGCAACTCTTGATTAGCTCGTTGTGCCTGTCCAATAGACTAAGGATGCGCCACAGATGCTAAGTCCAACCTGATGTGCTCCTGTTGGCAAAACTGCTTCATGACTCCCTTGGAAAGATTAGTACCATTATCTGTAATAATACTATGTGGATGGCCGAAACGATAGATCAACTTTTTGAGAAATTTAACTGCTGTAGCAGCATCACAACGACTGACTGGCTCTGCCTCAACCCACTTGGTGAACTTATCCACAGCTACCAGTAAATGAGTATGTATATTACATGTAGCCCCCAAGCTATGAGTTTATCAGTTCATGATGACTTGGTGCTTTGCATAAAAATGATATCTTGACTGTGTAGCCCCCCAAGTGCCAGGTCGCATGCCTGCAGCGACTTGGGACTTTTAGAAAATTTGTAGATCTTGAACTAAGTAGTGTAGTCCCCAAGTGTCGGGTCATATGCCTGCAGCGACTCGGGACTTACATGTACTTCTCCTTTGAAAAGAATAACACCATATGATGTAGCCCCCAAGGTCCGGGTCGCAAGCTTGCAGCGACATGGGACTGTTGAAGATATTGTATAACCCTGATTTTTATGCAGGCTATGTTGATACAAACCAGCTCAAAAATTGCCGAGTTGAAAGAGCAGGACTTGTTGCTTTATCTGGCAGTGCCATCATGCACCTTTGAAATATATGTGCCAAAGATCATCCTCAAAACTTGTTGTGTTGATTGCTCAATATGAATCCTTGACTGGAGTTGCAGCTTAACCAAATAAAGGCCAGCTTTCGAGGCTCGACACTTAAAATATAAAGGCCAGCGACCACTGATGCTGAGACAAATCAAGCAAACATCAACCCGGACAATCTAGCTGCCGGCTCTCAGCCATGAATTTCGTCGGCTTAACCCATTGTGATAAAAACTTTGTTAAAAATGGCCCATCTATGGCTTTGTAATAGCTTTTGAGCTGAAACTCCATAGTCCACTAATGTCGTCGAGCACTTTAGTATTTTGCCTGTGAACTGATGATGCTTTTGCAATGAAATAAATACTTGGCCATGATTGCAGTGCAACCCGGCAATTTATGTTCTACATTTGACTTCACAAGCTTGCTTTGATTGGAATAGAAAACCATAAACCCTGGTTGTCATGCAACCCGGCAATTCATGTTGCCGTTGTATTAAAATCATAATTGATGAGACCCTGCCTTTCTAAAAAGAAGGCCAATTTCTGCAAAAAAGATGCACTATGTACAAATAATTGTAATATAAATGCAAAGTACTATATAACAGGATAATTATAGTAATGTGAACTGTAAAATAAAAAGGCGGCTTTCGAGGCACGACATAAAGACCGGCTTTTGAGGCTCGAGTCTGATTTGCTTCAGTGAAGTAGGCTTTTTGGCCTCTTTTGGTTTGTTCTAGCTCTCTGAAAGCCGGCTCTCACGTGACTTAACCAGTGTTTTAACTTTGATGAGTTCAGGGTCACCTCTGGGATTGACTCATCAGGCGTTCACCGGGTCACCTTTTCGGAGTAGCATCTTGCTAACAGGCAGGTATAACCAAGTATATAATGGCATATGTCTTGTTAAGAGGGATGTTAATAGCTAAACTCGATGAGTTGGAAGCCCCCAAGTAACCAATGATCAAAGAATAAAGACTCAACACACAGCTTTGGAGGCAAAACGACAAAACTCTGGGGTCCAGAGATGCTGGCTTTATTCCATTGTTCATTATTGAGCAGGATACCCATATTTAGACCGTGCATCATGGCAACTAGTCTTCTTTGGTAACCTTACTTTTCGCCAATATGGCAAGGTACCCATGTTTGAACTTCGCATCGTGGCAGCTAGTTCTCTTTGGCAACCTTTACTTTTTCACCAATAAGGCAGGATACCTATGTTTGAACTGCGCATCATGGCAGCTAGTCCTCTTTGGCAACCTTTACTTTTTTGCCAATAAGGCAGGATACCCATGTTTGAACTGCGCATCGTGGCAGCTAGTTCTCTTTGGTAGCCTTTATTTTTTTCGCCAATAAGGCAGTAGCCCTCGGGACCGGGTTATCTTCCCTGCAACGATCCGGTGTTCTTGTATTTGTTGAAACCGGCCAAGTCTGCCGAGTCATGTATGTGTAGCCCCCGAGTCATAAGTCAACTCGAGGAGCTGGCTTTGAGATTCTTCATACTTCACTGGTACAGCGAGCTGCTATACAAACGGTTTTTACCCCCTTTTTGTGACAGAGTTTTAAACCGCGCCTTGCTTGTGTGTGTGATAGGGGGGTCTTCCCACACGACCCGGAAACTGTCCACGATAGGGAGCGCTGATGCAAACGCCTCATCAAATGTAAGCGTATGCGATGCATGAACATATCGCACACACTATATTTTTGGCACACGTGTGGGATTGGTGAGTCAAACGTTTCTAATTGTGCAGGGAAACCAAATGGTGTTTCACATTGGACCGTTTGCAAAATAGTACCTAAGGCAAACGGGCCATCATAGAAATTGTGTGTGATATGTGGCCCATCGCACACGAGTATTATATGGCAATCGTCTGCCATGCATGACATCATCGCACATGTTTCCTGAACAATTTACGAGTGGGATTGTATTTAGCATTGAGCATGGTTTCCTCTAAGCTCTCGTGTGCGATAATGTGCTATCACAAACGGTTCAAGAGCCCCTACGCACACATAGAAGTGCTCAAAACCGTCTGCGATTTGTTGTGCATCACCGACAGTTCCGCTATGAGTGGCGTGTGCTTTCCGTTCTGGATCGCACACACTCATTTAGTCAAACCGTGTGCGCATCAATGGCCAGGTTAAAGCAAAAATAGCGCATTTGAATTGCACTGCAAATAGCAAATTCACCATAATATGCAATTGAACAAATAGTGTCCACAGGACGAACATTCATCAGAATTAGTAACAATATGCAATTGAACAAATGCTAGCTAAATTACACTGATTTATCGACAAATGCTATACATAATCATAGTGTATGAAATACGAAGACCTCATCACATGGAAAACAATGCATCCATGCGTATATGTTTAGCGGCTAACTCGTGTTGAATGTTTACTCATTGTTTCAGGAACAGCCATGCTGAAATCTTCATTATCACCAGTGGGATTGATGAAGTGATTCAGGAAGAAGTTGCTGATAAATGTCCTAACCTCCATCAATTCACTAGGGAGGAGCGGTTCAGGGGTCATCGGTTCAAAGATGAGCTGCAGGATTTTTAGATCAGAATGTGCCATACGAGTGGAGTAGAAGATATTAATTAAGATACAGACTTACTGGTGCTAAATTGCGTGCATCGTTACAGCAATCAGTAGATTTGAAGATGGAGATCATGTGTCTGCAGACATAGTATCCACAAAGGTTGGTCCCTGGTTGTTGCTGAGGACACTGAAATTTTTTGTACATAATTAGTCATGTATTTGCCCTGTTAGGAGCAACCTAACCGGTGTAAGATGTTTATTTTTTCTTTGGAGAGAAATAGAAAGAGGTTTATTTAGAAACTTGAACATTAGACTAGCGTAAGAAAAGGTATTTGCAAACATTTGGATACATTTTCCGAAAATAACGGATTTTGGTGTATTACCGGATAAACGATCTCATGCTGCAGAGGTAGTGCACTCTTGAACTGGTTCCCTCGTTTAGTTATGCACAATGCCAACACACTGCAAATGAAGATGAATTTCCACATACTCAGTTCTTGAACCAGATATGAATGCAAATTTTAACATCATAGAATTCAATACCTATCCATGAATTGCTGAAGATGCATCAGATCCTGAGGCTTTATTAAATCTCTGAGAGAATCCCGGTAGTAAACTCTGTTCTAGTTTGGAGCAATGACTACCAAGATCCAGTGAATGCTACAGATTAAGAAAACTATGAACTTCCGAACTATGACGAAATGTGAAAGACGGTCAATGTATGTGTGGTTGCTTATTTGACTTACCCTTCATGATATGGCCATAGAAAGAGTTCTGCACGGGGCGTGCGACACAAGATACTGGCGACCTTGCCAATGGCCCACTCCCGATCATCTGTGCCACCACGTAATAATATGCCATTTGCTACGTGAGGATCTATGAAATACACTGCCTCCATTTTTCTTTGCGTGATCAATCCCCTGAGAGGAATACAATACAGTTAGCTTTTTTTGTTTACAGCCTTGTATGGAGAAGTTAATCAGAGTTGGTGAAGTACTTACAACATCAAGCATTGAACAAGAGTCATATCGAGCACATCGAAGTTGAAGAAGAGATGAAAGTCCTTGAATCCCACACTGATGGTTCCTTGATCGTGACCGAAATGATCACTGTCGTAGTGGACTAGCAGACCCTTATGACCTTCTGACATTGCATCCATGCAATATTTATGTAACTTGCGGCAACTGGAACTGCACTCCTCTAAGTATTCGTCAACAAGAAATGGCTGGCCGTGGACGTACTTGCGTGCTACAAGTACGTCTGCTTTATTTTTAGCAAGTATCCTTTCGACTTCTTCATCGGGCAAGCTGTCAGAACCAGAATAACTCTCCGATTCGAACAACTTGCTGGTAATTTGGTTCTGGGCGATGAGTGCTTTTAGTAAGAGGCTATCATTCGCATTCTTCCTCGGTCTCAGGGGCCGCTTCCTCGCGGGTGCGGCCGTGGCCGCTTTCGTCTTGGTACTTGAAGCACTTCTGGTGCAAGGTCTGGATCGTTGATAGACGGGCTGCTGAGCAGGCAGTGAAGATACGACGGGCTGATGAGCAGATGGTTTAGCTACGCCGGACTGCTGAGCTGGCGGTGCTACTATGATGGACTGCTGAGCTGTAGGAGCAGAGGCGTCGGACTGCTGACCAGGCGGTGAAGCTATGTCGGGCTTTTGCGCAGGTGGTGCCAACACGTCGGTGTGCTGAGGAGGCTGTGCCAATGCGTTGGTTTGCTGAGCAGGCAGTGCCAACGCATCGGCATGCTGATCACGCGGTTGCGAACCAACGGACTGATGAGTAGGCGATTCCGGACCTTCTGACTGCTTAGCAGTCCGTTCCACCGGGTTGGTCTGCTGAGCATGCGGTGCCGCTGTGTCTCCCCCTGCTGCTTCAGTGGCCAGCATCTGAACCGGTGGTGCGTCTTCAGTAGTTGTAGGCCTTGCCACTGGCTGGTCAGGGGCGGACGATGACATGGCCTGTACGGCACGACGTCGGGCGGGCTGATCACAGGTTGATGCATCAGCCGTCGGATTACGAGTATTAGGTTCCTCGGGGGAAGCACGCGAGAGCTACTGTGGCAAGGAGAGAGTCGCCGGTTGAAGGGCGACATTCATTGCTCTTGGCGGGGCTTGAGGGATCTCATCTATGAAGTCTATTTCCTTTCATGGCCACTGGATATCATTTAACAGTGTTTCTTGCAAGGTCCTCTCCTCATCACAGTCCCCTAGGACATTCTTCAGGGCAAATTTATTGAATCCAGGCATTACTTCAGTCACATAGCACTTTACACAGCCCGGCTTCAATGGCACATTGTCCAATAAGAGGCCCCCTTCAGAGTGAGGGGACAAAACCCAGGCGGTTGCACATTTTAACGTACCTTCAAAATGTGTCAGCACGCCCCTCAGTTTGTCTTTCATTCCGGATATATCAGATATAGCATCATCATGCGCAGCTGCAGTCTCAGTGTCGCTGGGGTCAGCTGATGCACAGCTACCCTTGTGCGGTACTATCGCACAATAAGCAGCATCGTCCATGCCCGTCTCCCCTCCCATCGGCTGGCTATCTCTCAGTGTTAGAGTCTTCTGCATCATCATTGACTCCTCAATTTCCATTCAAACTTTCGGATACATGTCCATCCTCAACCTTTCATACAATTCTTCCTTGTTCTGTTCACTCCTCGCTTTTTTCATGGTGAGCCTCTCTTCTTTGCTGAGTGTGAAAGCCCTCTTGTGCGGGACATTGACACCTATACCCCTTGCATAGCCAGGGGGCTCTTTTGTTGCCAGAGCATCGGACAAAATATCACATGGCCCTGAGTTCATGTAGAACCTTCCAGGGTTGTTGGTGGAAGCCTTTAACATCACGCGATACAGTTCTTCGTCATGTGAGGTTTCAAAGTAATAAGAACCGTCGTCACGCCTCCTTGCGCGTGCCCGCAAGTAGTCTCTAGCGCGTTCGCCCCTGATTTCACTAAAGGCTGGTTTTCCACCCGTAGCTACTGCTTCTTTGTCCTCCTAGTCCCATATCAGTTTCATGCCGTAGTATCCTACCACACCCATATGGTGGGGGTGTGTGTTCCTCTTTTGAAGTTCCGATTGCTTGGCACTCTTATTGGTAAACTCTACAGTTGCCCTGACCCTTTTGAATTCTGCCCAGTCCGCCTTTGTAATTTGGGGGTATGCAGGGATTGGGTCCTTGCCTTCACTCAAGTACTTCTTGTACAACACGTGCTTCCAGTTTCTCCAAGCATCCCTGGCCTTCTTCAGTCCAGCATGTTCCACCTGCATTCTCCACTGCTCTGGAACGTTGAAGTGTTCCATGATCTCCTGGACTATCTCGTGCTGTATTTCTGTGTCAGCCTTCCGAAACCCCAGCAGATTAATGCTGAGCCTTGCCCTGCCAACAAATCCACACACACTCCTGAACCTCGTGCATGCTTTATCTGGTTTAGTTGGAGCCCAAGACTTTAAATCGATGTCGGTTACTTCATACACACCTTTAGGCTGGTGTGTGGGCTTTCTTGGAGCGTTCTTCAGTGTCCTGACCGGAAGGGTGATTGCAGCAGCTCTATCCTGTTCCAGATTACTTGTTCCCTGATCATCTGCTGGAGACCTAGGGTTGTCGGACTCAGATGAAGATACATTGCATGAAGCATGAGTGTTGTCGCTGCTACTCGGCATCTACAGAGAACAAATGCGAAATTCAGAAAAGGGGGATAAGCATAACGCTAACAACTTGGTAGCAAGCTATCTAGACATGTCATGTAATAATTTGGAAAATGTACGGCTAATTTGTTCATTTTGTGTGCCTCGGGCGCCCACGATCTGTAAATCGACAATAACTAATTGGAACAAATACAGCTTATATGTACAAGTTAGGAAGGTAGATAATGAACATACATACGCTCTCTGTTATTGTATAGCCAATTTGGGAACATACATAACCAAATAGGAAGAGGGATCGCGAGGAAATATCCCTCACCTCGATGGAGAGCGGTAACTGACAGGTTTTTGTGCAAACCCGGCAGGAGAGGCGAGGGGTACAGGATCGATATGGCCGAGGGCGGCTGGCGAGCAAACGAAGACGGCGAGGCGCGGGCAGCCGCGTGTTGGGAATGGCAGCGAAGGTAGGGTTGATGCCGAAGAGCGGGCACACGGCCGGGTTGAGCACGCCGGCGTCGGATAGGGTTCTGGTGTGGATCCGGGGGAGGGGGGAGCTGGCGATGGAGTTTTGGTAGAATATGTGGACTATTGAGGGAAACGGGGGCGGGCGGCTTCAGTGAAAAAAGGGCGCTGGTCGCGGCGTGGAAAGGCCTATGCAAATGGAAGTCTCTACGAGCCCGTGTGCACAAACAGCATAATTTTGTTTGAAATGAAGACGTGGTAATTTTGAAATGAAGACGTGAGTTCAACGTTTCGCCTCGAATTTTTTTCCACGGTACGCAATCACCATCATAACCTAGGTTTGATTTTCTGGCGCATTTTAGGTCTCGTTTGCTACATTTAAGCAATTTTTTGCATTTACCATGCATTTAGTGCATATAAATCAAAACCCTACTGCAACTACATGTGGGTGTTAGCAAAAAAGGTGTAAAAATCATTTTTGTGTCGGTTTGCTAGTTTTCATTCATTGTCCGAGAAACGGGAAGAATTTTCAAACATTTCGGCCACGAGATGCGGCCACCGGCGTAGGGCTTGTTGGTAATATAATTACAGGAAATGCGGATGGACTTAGAAAATCGCGAAAATCGGTGTGTCACCGTGGCGCGATCTCAAGACCGAGTGGAAATTTTTTGGTAAAGTTTGGCACAAGTTACGATGGTCGCTCCTTGCAAACCGGAGCATCTCACAAGAAGGATCAGAGTTCCCAATAGGAGACGTGGCAATTCGGACTCCGATCGTTGGTTACTTTATCGTTTTGCCTCGAAGTTTTTTCCATGGTACGCAATCACCATTACACGACAGTATTGATTTTTCACGCATTTCAGGTCTCGTTTGCTATATTTAAGCCATTTTTGCATTTACCGTGCATTTTGTGCATATAAATCAAATCCCAACCGCAACTACATGTGGGTGTTGGAAAATAAGGTCTACAAAATCATTTGTGTGTCGCTTTGCGTGTTTTCATTTATTGTCCAAGGAATTGGAAGATTTTTCAAACATTTCAGATGCGAGATGTGGCCACCGGCGTAGGTCTTGTTGGTATTTTAATTATAGGAAATGCAGATGGAGTCCGAAAATCACGAAAATCGGTGTGTCACCATGGCGTGCTCTCAAGGCCCCGTGGAAATTTTTTGGTAAAGTTTGGCACAAGTTTGGATGACCGCTCCTTGGAAACCGGAGCATCTCACAAGAAGGATCATAGTTTCCAAAAGGAGACGTGGTAATTCGAACTCCAGTTGCTGGTGACTTCAACGTTTCACCTCGAATTATTTTCCACGGTACGCAATCACTATTATACCCTAGGTTTGATTTTCTCGCGCATTTCGGGGCTCTTTTGCTATATTTAAGCAATTTTTTGCATTTACCGGGTATTTAGTGCATATAAATCAAATCCGAACTGCAACTGCCTGTGGTGATGAAAGGGAGGAGGATAGCCGTTCGATCTGGGTGCATCTAACGGTGCAGACATACGATCTGTGGGGTTTGGGTCCTGGCCAATCAGAACGCACGACTCAGATCGCGCGCAGCAGGGTCATCGGTCACAGTTTGATAGGCACACAACTTTCGTGACTGAACCGTGTGCTATTGGAAAACATCTACATCAAGGAGCAGCATAATTTTGTTTGAAATGAAGACGTGGTAATTTTGAAACGAAGACGTGAGTTCAACGTTTCGCCTACAACTTTTTTCCACCGTACGCAATCACCATCATACCCCTAGGTTTGATTTTCTTGGGCATTTCAGGTCTCGTTTGCTACATTTAAGACATTTTTTTCATTTACCATGCATTTAGTTTATATAAATCAAAACCATACTGCAACTACATGTGGGTGTTAGCTAAGAAGGTGTAAAAATCATTTATGTGTCGCTTTGCTAGTTTTAATTCATTGTCCGAGAAACGGGAAGAATTTTCAAACATTTCGGCCGCAAGATGCGGCCACCGGCGTAGGGCTTGTTGGTAATTTAATTACAGGAAATGTGGATGGACTTAGAAAATCATGAAAATCGGTGTGTCACCGTGGCGCGATCTCAATACCGAGTGGAATTTTTTTGGTAAAGTTTGGCACAAGTTACGGTGATCGCTCCTTGCAAACCAGAACATCTCACAAGAAGGATCATAGTTCCCAATAGGAGACGTGGCAATTCAGACTCCAATCATCGGTGACTTCATTGTTTTGCCTCGGAAATTTTTCCATGGTACAAAATCACCATTGCACCCAAGTATTGATTTTCTGGCGCATTTCTGGTCTCGTTTGCTATATTTAAGCCATTTTTGCATTTTATCGTGCATTTTGTGCATATAAATCAAATCCCAACCGCAACTACATGTGGGCTGATGACCCACAAGTATAGGGGATCAATCGTAGTCCTTTCGATAAGTAAGAGTGTCGAACCCAACGAGGAGCAGAAGGAAATGACAAGCGGTTTTCAGCAAGGTATTTTCTGCAAGCACTGAAATTATCGGTAACAAGTAGTTTGATAGCAAGATAATTTGTAACAAGTGACAAGTAGCAATAGTAACAAAGAGTGCAGCAAGGTGGCCCAATCCTTTTTGTAGCAAAGGACAAGCCAGAATGATCTCTTATAATAAGCAAAGCGTTCTTGAGGACACATGGGAATTTCGTCTAGTCACTTTCATCATGTTGGTTTGATTCGCGTTCGCTACTTTGATAATTTGATATGTGGGTGGACCGGTGCTTGGGTGCTGTTCTTACTTGAACAAGCCTCCCACTTATGATTACCCCCTCTCGCAAGCATCCGCAACTACGAAAGAAGAATTAAGATAACTCTAACCATAGCATTAAACATATGGATTCAAATCAGCCCCTTACGGAATAGCGCATAAACTAGTGTTTAAGCTTCTGTCACTCTAGCAACCCATCATCTAATTACTACTCCACAATGCATTCCCTTAGGCCCAAAGATGGTGAAGTGTCATATAGAAGACGTTCACATGACACCACTAAGAGAATCAACAACATACATATCATCAAAATATCGAACGAATACCAAATTCACATGATTACTTATGACAAGACTTCTCCCATGTACTCAAGAACAAAAGTAACTACTCACAAATCATATTCATGTCCAAGATCAGAGGGGTATTAAATAGCATAATGGATCTGAACATATAATCTTTCACCAAATAAACCAACTAGCATCAACTACAAGATGTAATCAACACTACTAGCAACCCACAGGTACCAATCTGAGGTTTTGAGACAAAGATTGAATACAAGAGATGAACTAGGGTTTGAGATGAGATGGTGTTGTTGATGATGTTGATGAAGATTGGTCCTCCCACGACGAGAGGATCGTTGGTGATGTCGATGGCTCCGATTTCCCCCTCCCGGAGGGAAGTATCCCCGGCGGAATCGCTCCGCCGGAGAGCAAAAAGTGCTCCTGCCCAAGTTCCGCCTCGAGACGGCGGCGCACCATCCCAAAAGTCTTCTCCTTATTTTTTCTAGGGCAAATGGGCTTATATACCAGAAAATTGGCACCGGAGGCTGGCCAGGGGCCCCACAAGCCACCAGGGCGAGCGCTTGGGGGGGGGGGGGGGGTGGCGCACCCTGGTGCCTCGTGGGCACCTGGGTGGCCCCCTCTGGTACTTCTTTCTTCCAATATTTTTTATTTATTCCAAAATAAATCTCCGTGAAATTTCAGCTCATTTGGAGATGTGCAGAATAGGTATCTCTGACATAGCTTTTTCAGGTCCAAAATTCCAGCTGCCGGCAATCTCCCTCCTTGTGTAAATCTTGCATATTAAGAGAGAAAAGGCATTAGAATTGCTCCACAAAGTATTATATTGATTAAAAACACTATAAATAACAGTAGTAAAACATGATGCAAAATGGATGTATCAACTCCCCCAAGCTTAGACCTCGCTTGTCCTCAAGCGAAAGCCGATATCGATAATCATGGCCACATGTTTAGAGAGAGAGGTGTCGATAAAAAAACAAAATACAGACATAGTAGCATCATTATCATTATTATAACAGCAATATTCATTATCATAAAACTGCTCATGAGCAAGTAACAATTCATCACAACAACGAAGTATAAGGCATAAACTTTCTTGAAAACTAACAAACTATGTTCTCAGTCAACAATGCAATTGCAATTCATCATATTTTCAGGAAGGGTCTCATGTAGGAGCTTTTTAGCAAGTCCACATACTCAACCATCATTTAGTCTTCTATGATTGCTAACACTCACAACATATATATGGAGCAAAAAGTTTCAGCCAGACACAAAGAAAGATAGGGGCTTATAATTTCGCATCCCAACTTATTCACCTCAAGGGTGATGTCAACAATAATAACTCATGATCACTCATATCCAACTGGATATATATGCCTAGATCCTTCCCCACCACATGATGCTTGCAAAAGAGAAAAATAAAAAGGAATAAAGGAGAACACTATTGACTCTTGCGTAAAAAGTAAATACATAAAAGTAAAAGATAGGCCCATCGCAGAGGGAAGCAGAGGTTGTCATGTGCTTTGTTGGATGCACAAGCTCTTAATGCAAAGGAACGTCACTTTATATTGCCCCTTGTGATCGCAACCTTTATTATGCAGTCTGTCGCTTTTATTTCTTTATCATCACAAGTTCGTACAAAGCTTATTTTCCCTTACAATAAAAGTTCATACATATTTAGAGGCAATTTTTATTGCTTTTTGCACCCGATGAAAACTTACTTGAAGGATCTTATTCAATCCATAGGTAGATATAGTGGACTCTCATGACATGAAACTGGGTTTAAGGGTTTTGGATGCACAAGTAGTATCTCTACTTGGTGCGGATTTTTGGCTAGCAAAGATATTGGGCAAGCACATGTTTGAGGATCTATGACAATATAACTTCTATGTGAATATAAGCAAACATAATTCATTACGTTGTCTTCCTTGTCCAACGTCAACAATTTGACATAAAATACTAATGGGGGCTCACAATCATAAAAGATGTCCAAGATAGTGTATTTGCATGTGAATCTTCTCTTCCCTTATTAATTTTTTCATGAATTGCATCATTGACTAATGCTATGCTTGTTAACTTTCAATAAATTTTACCACTTATATTTTTGTTTATGTAATGTCATTACTTTCCATAAGATTAGCATATGATCTTTTTCATTATTTTCATTGCTAGGATTGAAACATAAAAGTAAAGAAGCAAAAACTCAAACTACTCTTTATTATATAACTCTCAACTCAATTACATAGATAGATAGATCATGAAACTAGCACTCCAAAATAGATCATACTAAACTTTTATTCAACTAAATCACGAAATAACTAAGGATCGAACTAAAAGTAGGTAAAGATAATAAAAGTGATGGTGATACGATACCGGGGCACCTCCCCCAAGCTTGGCACAAGCCAAGGGGAGTGCCCATACCCATGTACTCAAGTTTCTTTCTCGGTGATGGTGGCGATGGTGAAGTGGTGAGCTTGTCCTTCAGCTTTAGCAGATACTCCAATTTACGGTTGATGCTCTGAAGGGCGATGTTTTGCTCTTCCAACAAAATAACTTCACGAGTGAGAGATGTATTATGAGCACAAACTGTTTCAAAGACTCTTAGGGCTTCAATTAGGGATGGGGGAGATGATCATAGAGGGGTTGAAGGATATCTCCCTTCTTCGAGATCTCCTCCATGGGGACGGCTTGCCCTCCTTCCGGATCCTGGCTTCCCGCAACTTCCTCAACCTTGTCCTCCTTGCCATTGTCTTCCTCCCCCGACGACCACTCGTAGTAGACCACGCTGTAGGGGCGTTTGCCCGGCGATGGTTGCACAATACGGTGCTTGGTACGGAGCCTTCGAGGAGCCACGGCGATCTAGATCTGTAAAAAAAAATTGCACGAAATAAGAACAGAGGAGATTTCTGCGATACGGTGGTCAAAACGTCCGGAAGTGTATATAAAGAATTTTTATCTTGCAAAACAAGTAATCCAGAAGAAAACGGAGTCGGGAAGGCTCACGAGGGGCCCACGAGCCACCAGGGCGCGCCTGGGGGGTGGCGCGCCCTGGTGCCTCGTGTGCACCTCGTGGGTCCCCTCGGTTGTTTCTTATTTTTGTATTTTTTATAATATTCCAAAACTGACAAAAAGTATTTTTATGGAATTTTTGGACTCGGTTTACTTACCGTATCACGTACCTCTTCCTTTTCAGGGTTCTGGAGTGTTCTGGAAGGTCTCTCTTATGTATTCCTCCGGTGTAATAGTTTCAATAATATTAGTTTCAACATTGATGGGAGTACCTGAAATATAGTGCTTAATTCTTTGCCCATTCACCACTCTCGGATTACTGCCTTCGGAGTTGTTTATTTTGATGGCTCCGGAGCGATAAACTTCTTCGATGATATACGGTCCTTCCCATTTAGAGAGAAGTTTTCCTGCAAAGAATCTCAAACGAGAATTGTACAATAGAACATACTCACCCACTTTGAATTCCCCTTTTTGAATTCTTTTATCATGCCATCTTTTAACTTTTTATTTAAACAATTTGGCATTTTCATAAGCTTGGGTTCTCCATTCATCTAGCGAGCTAATATCAAATAACCTCTTTTCACCGGCAAGTTTAAAATCATAATTGAGTTCTTTAATTGCCCAATATGCTTTATGTTCTAACTCAAGAGGTAAATGACAAGCTTTTCCATAAACCATTTTATAAGGAGACATACCCATAGGATTTTTATAAGCAGTTCTATAAGCCCATAATGCATCGTCAAGTTTCTTAGACCAATTCTTTCAAGATCTATTGACAGTTTTTTGCAAAATTAATTTTATTTCTCTATTGCTCAATTCGACTTGACCACTAGATTGAGGGTGATAGGGAGATGCAATTCTATGGTTGACACCATATTTAGCAAGCAATTTACGGAATGCACAATGAATAAAATGTGAACCACCATCAGTCATTAAATATCTAGGGACTCCGAACCTCGGGAAAATAACTTCTTTAAGCATTTTAATAGAAGTGTTATGATCAGCACTACTAGTTGGAATAGCTTCTACCCACTTAGTAACGTAATCAACAGCAACTAAAATATGTGTATACCCATTGGATTTAGGAAAGGGTCCCATATAATCAAATCCCCAAACATCAAATGGTTCAATAACAAGTGAATAATTCATAGGCATTTCCTGACGTCTACTAACATTACCAATTCTTTGACATTCATCACAAGATAAGACAAACTTACGAGCATCCTTGAAAAGAGTAGGCCAATAAAAACCAGATTGTAATACCTTATGTGCAGTTCTGTCTCCCGCATGGTGTCCTCCATAAGCCTCGGAATGACACTTCCGTAGGATTTGTTCCTGTTCATGCTCAGGTATACAACGTCTAATAATACCATCTACTCCTTTATAAAGATGTGGGTCATCCCAAAAGTAATGTCTTAAATCAAAGAACTTTTTCTTTTGTTGGTATGTGAAACTAGGTGGTATAAATTTAGCAACAATATAATTAGCATAGTCCACATACCAAGGAGTATTACGGGAAGCATTTATGACAACTAATTGTTCATCAGGAAAATCATCATTAATTGGTAGTGGGTCATCAAGAACATTTTCCATTCTAGACAAATTATCTGCTACGGTATTCTTAGCTCCCTTTCTATCAATAATATGCAAGTCAAATTTTTGTAGCAATAGAACCCACCTAATGAGTCTAGGTTTAGCATCTTTCTTTTCCATAAGATATTTAATAGCAGCATGATCGGTGTAAACAGTAACTTTAGAATCAACTATGTAAGATCTGAATTTATCACATGCAAACACAACTGCTAGAAATTCTTTCTCAGTAGTAGCATAATTTCTTTGGGCACTGTCTAGAGTTTCGCTAGCATAATGGATAACATTTAACTTCTTATCAACTCTCTGTCCTAGAATAGCACCAACATCATAATCACTAGCATCACAAATAATTTCAAAAGGCAAGTTCCAATCAGGTGGTTGAACAATAGGTGCAGTGGTTAAGGCTTTCTTAAGTGTTTCAAAGGCTTCTACACAATCATCATAAAAAACAAATGGAACATCTCTTTGCAAAAGATTGGTAAGAGGTCTAGAAATTTTAGACAAGTCTTTAAAAAAACCTCCTATAGAAACCAGCATGACCTAGGAAACTTCTTATACCTTTAATATCTTTAGGACATGGCATTTTCTCAATAGCATCAACCTTAGCTTTATCAACTTCAATACCTCTTTCAGAAATTTTATGCCCCAAGAGAATACCTTCATTCACCATAAAGTGGCACTTCTCCCAATTCAAGACAAGATTGGTTTCTTCACATCTCTGCAAAAATCGATCTAGGTTGCTCAAGCAATCATCAAAAGAAATTCCGTAAACGGAAAAATCATCCATGAAAACCTCAACAATCTTTTCACAAAAGTCATAGAATATAGCAGTCATACATCTTTGAAAGGTAGCAGGTGCATTGCATAAACCAAAAGGCATACGTCTATAAGCATAAGTTCCAAAAGGACAAGTAAAGGTGGTTTTCTCTTGATCTACAGGTGATACAGGTATTTGAGAGAAACCAGAATAACCATCTAGAAAGAAAAAGTGTGTATGCTTGGACAACCTTTGTAACATTTGATCAATAAAAGGTAAGGGGTAGTGATCTTTTCTAGTGGCTTTGTTTAATTTTCTAAAATCAATTACCATCCTATAACCAGTTACAATTCTTTGTCGAATGAGTTCGTTTTTATCATTAGGAACAACGGTAATACCTCCCTTCTTAGGGACACAATGAACGGGACTTACCCATCTACTATCAGCTATGGGATAGATTATACCTGCTTCGAGAAGCTTTAATATTTCAGTCCTTACCACCTCTTTCATTTTAGGATTTAATCGCCGTTGGTGGTCGACAACTGGTTTAGCATCAGGCTCCATATTAATTTTGTGCTGACATAGAGTGGGACTAATGCCCTTAAGATCATCAAGAGTATATCCAATAGCAGCGCGGTGCTTCCTCGGAGTTTTTAGCAATCTCTTTTCTTCATGCTCTGAAAGGTTAGCACTAATAATAACAGGATATATCTTCTTTTCATCTTGATAAGCATATTTCAATGTATCAGGCAATTGCTTCAATTCAAATACAGGGTCACCCTTAGGTGGAGGAGGGCCTCCAAGAGTTTCAACAGGCAAATTGTGTTTAAGGATAGGTGGTTGATCAAAGAACATCTTATCTATTTCATTTCTTTCATTCATGTGCATATCATTTTCATGGTCTAGCAAATATTGTTCTAACGGATCAGTAGGCGGTACGGCAATAGAAGCAAGACCAATAATTTCATATTTACTAGGCAATTCTTTATCATGAGGTTGTCTACGAAACTTGGATTAATTAAACTCATGAGACATACCACCGAAATTAACACTAACAGTTTCTTTAGCGCAATCAATCTTGGCATTAACAGTGTTCAAGAAAGGTCTACCAAATATAATGGGACAAAAATCATCTTGTGGAGAACCGAGGACCAGAAAATCAGTAGGGTGTTTTATTTTTCCACACAAGACTTCAACATCTCTAACGATCCCAAGCGGTGTAATGGTATCTCTGTTTGCAAGCTTAATAGTAACATCAATGTCCTCTATTTCAATAGGTGCAATGTCATTCATAATTTCTTGATATAAGGTAAATGGAATAGCACTCACACTAGCACCCAAATCACATAAGCCATGATAACAATGATCTCCTATTTTAACAGTGACAACAGGCATGCCAACTACAGGTCTGTTTTTATCTTTAGGATCTGGTTTAGCAATTCTAGCTGCTTCATCACAGAAGTAAATAACATGCCCATCTATATTATCGACCAAGAGATCTTTAACCATAGTAACATTAGGTTCAACTTTAATTTGTTCAGAGGGTCTAGGTGCTCCAATATTACTATTGTTAACCACAGTTGAAACTTTAGCATGTTCCTTAATCCTAACAGGAAAAGGTGGGTTCTCAATATAAGCAGTAGGCACAACTGGATCAACATGGTAGACAATTGTTTCTTCTTTAACACTAATGGGTTCCTCAATCTTTTCTTTAACAGGGGGATGATATTTAAACCACTTCTCCTTAGGGAGATCAACATGAGTAGCAAATGATTCACAAAAGGAGGCTACTATCTCAGCGTCAAGTCCATATTTAGTGCTAAACTTACGAAAAGCATCGGTGGCCATAAAAGATTTGACACAATCGAACTCAAGTATTACACCTGACTCATTACCTTTGTCAAGTTCCCAATCTTCAGAGTTGCATTTAATTCTTTCCAGAAGATCCCATCTGAATTCAATAGTTTTCTTCATAAAGGAGCCAGTCGAAGAAGAATCGAGCATGGTTTGATTATCATGAGAAAGCCGAGCATAAAAATTATGTAAGATAATTTCTCTTGAGAGCTCATGATTGGGGCATGTGTACATCATGTACTTAAGCCTCCCCCAAGCTTGAGCGATGCTTTCTCCTTCACGAGGCCAAAAATTATATATATAATTCCGATCACGATGAACCAAATGCATAGGATAAAATTTCTGGTGGAATTCCAGTTTCAATCAGTTCTAGTCCCATGTATCAGTATCATCACATAGCATATACCATGTCAATGCCTTACCCTCCAAAGATAAAGGGAATACTTTCTTATTAACTCCATCTCCGGATAAACCTGCAAGCTTAAACAATCCACTAATTTCATCCACATAGATCAAGTGCATATCAGGATGTATTGTTCCATCTCCTGCATAAGGATTAGCTAGCAGTTTCTCTATCATACCCGAATGAATCTCATAATAAATATTTTCAGCAGGTGTAGTAGGTTGAGGAGCAACTATTTGTGCTTCCGGTTGAGGTGAAGATACCCTGAACAAACCCCCTCAAAGGATTACTTTCCATAGTGACAAGTGACAGTAAATTTCAGCACGTAATATAAATGTTTCCTTACCAAATTCCACTCACCAAAGGCACTTCACTCCCCGGCAACGGTGCCAGAAAAGAGTCTTGATGACCCACAAGTATAGGGGATCAATCGTAGTCCTTTCGATAAGTAAGAGTGTCGAACCCAATGAGGAGCAGAAGGAAATGACAAACGGTTTTCAGCAAGGTATTTTCTGCAAGCACTGAAATTATCGGTAACGAGTAGTTTGATAGCAAGATAATTTGTAACAAGTGACAAGTAGCAATAGTAACAAAGAGTGCAGCAAGGTGGCCCAATCCTTTTTGTAGCAAAGGACAAGCCGGAACGATCTCTTATAATAAGCAAAGCGTTCTCGAGGACACATGGGAATTTCGTCTAGTCACTTTATCATGTTGGTTTGATTCGCGTTCGCTACTTTGATAATTTGATATGTGGGTGGACCGGTGCTTGGGTGCTGTTCTTACTTGAACAAGCCTCCCACTTATGATTACCCCCTCTCGCAAGCATCCGCAACTATGAAAGAAGAATTAAGATAACTCTAACCATGGCATTAAACATATGGATCCAAATCAGCCCCTTACGGAATAGCGCATAAACTAGGGTTTAAGCTTCTGTCACTCTAGCAACCCATCATCTAATTACTACTCCACCATGCATTCCCTTAGTCCCAAAGATGGTGAAGTGTCATGTAGTCGACGTTCACATGACACCACTAAGAGAATCAACAACATACATATCATCAAAATATCGAACGAATACCAAATTCACATGATTACTTATGACAAGACTTCTCCCATGTCCTCAAGAACAAAAGTAACTACTCACAAATCATATTCATGTCCAAGATCAGAGGGGTATTAAATAGCATAATGGATCTGAACATATAATCTTTCACCAAATAAACCAACTAGCATCAACTACAAGATGTAATCAACACTACTAGCAACCCACAGGTACCAATCTGAGGTTTTGAGACAAAGATTGAATACAAGAGATGAACTAGGGTTTGAGATGAGATGGTGCTATTGAAGATGTTGATGAATATTGGTCCTCCCACGACGAGAGGATCGTTGGTGATGTCGATGGCTCCGATTTCCCCCTCCCGGAGGGAAGTATCCCCGGCGGAATCGCTCCGCCGGAAAGCAAAAAGTGCTCCTGCCCAAGTTCCGCCTCGAGACGGTGGCGCACCGTCCCAAAAGTCTTCTCCTTATTTTTTCTAGGGTAAATGGGCTTATATACCAGAAAATGGGCACCGGAGGCTGGCCAGGGGCCCCACAAGGCACCAGGGCGCGCCTGGGGGGGTGGCGCGCCCTGGTGCCTCGTGGGCTCCTGGGTGGCCCCCTCTGGTACTTCTTTCTTCCAATATTTTTTATTTATTCAAAAATAAATCTTCGTGAAATTTCAGCTCATTTGGAGATGTGCAGAATAGGTCTCTCTGACATAGCTTTTTCAGGTCCAGAATTCCAACTGCCCGCAATCTCCCTCCTTGTGTAAATCTTGCATATTAAGAGAGAAAAGACATTAGAATTGCTTCACAAAGTATTATATTGATTAAAAACACTATAAATAACAGTAGTAAAACATGATGCAAAATGGGCGTATCATGGGCTACTTGCAAAGCAGGTCTACAAAATCATTTGTGTGTCACTTTGCGTGTTTTCATTCATGTCCAAGGAATGGGAAGGATTTTCAAACATTTCGGATGCGAGATGCGGCCACCGGCATCGGTCTTGTTGGTATTTTAATTACAGGAAATGCAGACGGAGTCCGAAAATCACGAAAATCGGTGTGCCACCATGGCGTGCTCTCAAGACCCCGTGGAAAATTTTTGGTAAAGTTTGGCACAAGTTTGGATGATCGCTCCTTGGAAAACGGAGCATCTCACAAGAAGGATCATAGTTTCCAAAAGGAGACATGAAAATTCGAACTCCAGTTGCTGGCGACTTCATCGTTTCGCCTCAAATTTTTTCCACAGTACGCAATCACTATTATACCCTAGGTTTGATTTTCTGGCGCATTTCGGGGCTCCTTTGCTATATTCAAGCCATTTTTTTGCATTTACCAGGCATTTAGTGCATATAAAACAAATCCTAACTGCAACTGCATGTGGTGATGAAAGGTGAGGGTGTCCCGGACTAGGGGGTACTTGGGCTGCCGGCCTATCTCTCGTAGGCCGGGCTGGTGGGCCGCTCTCCACTCGTCGATGGAAGGCCGGATTGTGGACAACCCCGTGTGTCAGAAGGAAACCTCCGAAGACTTGGCGTCTCCTCCAAGGAATAATGGGCGTGACCGACATGTTTATCCCCTAATGGTAACCGACCATATGTAACCCTAGGGCCCTCTGGTGTCTATATAAACCAGAAGGCTTAGTCAGTAGAGGATCATCATATTCATGGCCTAGGGTTTAGACCATCCGATCTCGAGGTAGATCAACTCTGTAACCTTCATACAATCACATCAATACAATCTAGTAGGACGTAGGGTATTACCACTTCTAGAGGGCCCGAACCTGGGTAAATCGCTGTCTCTACGTTCTCTGTTACCCATTGAGTTCTAGACCCACAGTTCGGATCCCCTACCCGAGATCTGCCGGTTTTGGTACCGACATTGGTGCTTTCATTGAGAGTTCCGCCGTGGGTCATCGAGGATCAATGGCTCGCCTAATCATCAGCAACAGCGCCAGCCGCAGGGACACTTTCGTTCCCGGCCAGCTCTTCGCGTTCGGTAGCGTCATGCTACACGCCGATCCGGCCGGCTGCCTCGGCCGGGTCGACAGCTTCACCCCCGACCAGGAGATCAGGTTCGGAAACCTAGAGTTCGTCGCCGACTCCCGGGGAGATCTTATCCTCACGGGGTCCTCAGCTTCGCCTGAAGGACCCGCAAACCCCGAAGCATCGACTTCGAGCACGGCCGATCCCACTATTGGGATGGCCGCCACTGCGGATCCAGCCTCGAGCCCAGATCTAATCTCCACGCTCGGCTGCCGAATATCAGCCTTGGCCGAACATAACCGCCGGTCAGATTCGGACGCCCCCGTCACGGCCATACTGCGGGTTGCCCCGTAAACCGCCAGAACTTGGAGCCGACGGATCTCTCATTATTAAACGGGATACTAGATCGAATCCAAGCCTTGGGAATCACCGATGGACAGTCCTCGGTCTACGATCAGATCGAACTTAAGACCGATGACAGGGAAATTCATGCCCCTCCGGCCGCCCACTTGGTCGCCACTATCGAAAGTCCGACCGAGGGCTCGCCCCTCCCCTTGGAAGCGGAAGCACATGGAGTACGAGTTCCCGATCAACAAGCCTCCAGCTCGGCAGCTGAACTCCGCTCTGGAGAGGGTTTAAAGCCGAAGTTTGGTTCAGCATGTAACCTTGAATCTGCGCACTCGAGCTCGGCCAACTATCCGGACCTAGAGCTCGGCGCGTTAGATTCCATGCCAATCCAGGACGCGGCCGCCAAAACCCCAAACTCACTCCCTGCTGGGATCAAAAAATTTATCCCGCCCACCCCCCACATCGAGTATTGTCCAGATAACTCAGGACGGCCCAACATATGGGACCTAATGTACATAAAACAACAGCCCGGAGAGACAGTTCGGCACTTCTGGGCTAGATTTCTTATCGTCAAAAACAAGATGACGGATCGTGGTAGTAAGGAAATTCTGAAGGTTTTCCGACAGAACTGCCGAGACGAAGGCGTCTTAAACGCCCTCGCCCGTCGTCGCATCCAAAACTTCTCTGACTTATCGGACCTGGTGTCCAAATACTGCGCCATGGAGTATGCTTGGCAGGCTCATCTCGAGCAAACGGAGTCAATCCGTACAGAGGAACCAAACCGAGCTCGGGCAAAACGCGCACACCCTCGCCGGACAACTCAATACGAGCCATCCGAGAAAAGGATGAAACCTCTGACAAGATCCAGAATGGTCCTTGACGAACTACTGGACAAACCATGCCCTATACACTCCGTCCTCCTCAACACAAACCCAACCCACAGCCTTCGAGCTTGCTGGGTGGTCAGGCAAGTCGCCAAGAGCGGCGAAGTCATCCTCGAAGGCCCACACTCAAATAAATGTCCAGCAACGCCCTTCGATGACGACGCCGAGATCCTAACAATCTACGAGACATATTCCTCAAAGAATCAGAGGAAGAGAGCCCTTCGAGAGCTCGCTCAAATTCACCACGTGGCAGCGACAGACTCATGGGCAGACACACCCATCACTTTCAGTGAACAAGATCAGCCGTGGTCCTGCCCCACTCGAGCTGTTGCCGCCCTTGTCCTTGATCCCATAGTAGATGGATTTCGACTCCAAAAGGTATTAATGGACGGCGGTAGCGGGCTAAACCTCATTTACGAGGACACCTTGGACAAAATGTAGTTCGACAGATCCCGCATCGAGCAAAGTCACACCACCTTTCGAGGGATCATCCCCGGAAAGGAGGCGCGCTATAGTGGCCGAGTTGCTCTTGATGTGGTCTTCGGAACCCCCGAGAACTACCGATCCGAAGAGCTGCTTTCCACATAGTGCCCTTTCGCAGTGGCTACCATGCCTTGTTAGGGCGCAACGCTTTCGCACGATTCCACGCCATCCCACACTATGGGTACATGAAGCTCAAAATGCCAGGGCCAAACGGCGTAATCACAGTAATAAGTGATCCGGACAGAGCCCTTCGAGCCGAGAATAAAACGGCATCCCTCGCCCTCGAAGCGTTGTCCGAAGCCCTCGCAGCCGAAGAACTGACCGCGCTCCGCTCAACGGTGGATAAGGACGACGTAATCCTCGACAAAAGGTCCAAATCCACGTCCTTTAAACCAGCGGATGAAATCGTCAAATTCCAAGTGCACCCAACAGATCCCAACAAGACGGCATCCATTGGAGCTCAGCTGGACCCCGCGGTCGATGAAGAGTTGCGCGAATTTTTGCGTGCGAACTGGGATATCTTTGCCTGGCACCCGTCAGACATGTCAGGGATCCCGCGTAGATTAGCCGAGCACAGCTTGAACATAATTAAGGGTTTCAAGCCAGTCAAACAGACTCTACGTTGGTTTTCCAAACCCAAGCGTCAAGCTATGGGCGAGGAACTGGCAAAGTTGCTCGAAGCCGGATTCATCCGAGACATCAAACATCCCGAATGGTTGGCCAATCTGGTCATGGTACCCAAGAAGGATAAATCCTGGCGGTTGTGTGTCGATTTCAAGGATTTAAACAAGGCCTGCCCCAAGGATCCCTTCCCCTTGCCCCGCATAGACCAGATCATAGACGCCACTGCCGGGCATGACTCACTGTGTTTCCTCGACGCTTACTCCGGATACCATCAGATTAAAATGAAGGAGTCCGACCAAGCGGCCACAGCATTCATCACTCCTTATGGACCATTCTGTTTCAACACAATGCCCTTCGGATTAAAGAACGCATGGGCTACATACCAACGCATGATTCAAACATGTTTGGAAAAACAAATCGGCAAAACGGTCGAGGCATATGTGGACGACGTGGTCGTTAAGACCACACACGTCAGCCAGCTGGTGAACGATCTCCGACAAACCTTCGATAGTCTTCGGACCTTCCATATACGGCTCAATCCGGAAAAGTGCGTCTTCGGAGTGCCGGCCGGTAAGTTGCTCAGATTCATTGTTTCCCATAGAGGAATAGAGGCCAACCCAGCGAAAATACGGGCACTGTCCGAACTGGCGATCCCCACTGAGCTAAAAAACGTCCATAAACTGGCCGGCTGCGTGGCAGCCTTAAGCCGCTTCATCTCACGCCTCGGAGAAAAAGCCTTACCGATCTATAAATTGCTCAAACGGACGAAGAACTTCGAGTGGACCAGCGAGGCGGCAGCAGCACTTGAGGAAATAAAAACTCTACTAGCCAGCAACCCGATCTTGACAGCACCCAGTCCAGGCGAGCCAATGCTGCTATATATCTCGGCCACGAATCAGGTGGTCAGCTCGGTTCTCGTTGTCGAACGAGAGACAGAGGGCACAAACTCCAGGAGCAGAAACCTGTATACTACGTATCCGAAGTGCTCACCCCGTGTAAAATGAGGTACCTGCACTATGAGAAGATCGCCTACGCAGTTTTCATGGCATCCCGAAAGCTCCGCTACTATTTTCAAGAGTGCTCGGTCACGGTGGCATCCGAAGTACCACTAAACGACATTATCAACAATCGAGACGCCACCGGCCGTATAGCCAAATGGGCTATAGAACTCCTCACCTTCGAAATCGTATATCGACCACGCCGAGCTATTAAATCTCAGGTTTTGGCTGATTTCGTTGTGGAATGGACGGAAGCCGAACTCCCTCGGGAATACAGTACATACTCGCATTGGACGATGTACTTTGACGGCTCCAAAATGCTCGCCGGGCTGGGGGCTGGAGTGGTCCTCACATCCCCCACTGGCGATAATATCCGGTACATACTCCAGATCATGTACACCGACTCCAATAATGCAGCCGAATACGAAGCTCTGTTGCATGGACTTCGGATTGCGGTGTCAATGGGCATACAGCGGCTCGAGCTACGGGGAGATTCTAATCTCGCCATCTCTCAAGTCAATGGTGAATTCGACGCAAAAGACCCAAAAATGACAGCATACCGCAACACCATCCTGAAAATCTCCGTCCGTTTTGAAGGATTGGAGTTTCACCATATACCTTGAGACAGCAATCAAGCTGCCTATATCCTTGCTCGAATGGGCGCCAAGCGCGACCGCGTCCCTGAGAACACCTTTTTGGAACGACTCTTCAAGCCATCTGTGGTGTGGCAGGAGGATGCCCAGGGCTCGGAAACCAATACCTCAGGAGAGCTCGTCCCTCCGCCTATCGAACCAGATGAAGGAATTATCGGGGGCCCGGACATCAAAATGACATCTTCGGCTCATGAAGTCATGGCGGTAATTGCGCCATGGACCGAGCCCTTCCTCGCCTACCTCCTCCGCCAAGAACTACCGGCTAACCAGACTGAGGCAAGGCGTATCATTCGACGATCTAAAGCCTATAAAGTCCATGAGGGAGAACTATATAAGAAAAGCACTACTGGCGTCCTCCAAAGATGTATATTTGAAGAGGAGGGAAGGCAGCTATTGGCCGAGATTCACGCTGGCATGGGCGGTCACCACGCGGCAGCTCGGGCCCTGGTCAGCAAGGCTTTCTGAGCAGGGTTCTTCTGGCCCACTGCCCGAACAGACGCCCAAACATTGGTCCAACATTGCGTTGGATGCCAGCTCTTTGCAAATCAGAGCCATATGCCCCCCACGGCCCTTCGGACGATACCGATTACTTGGCCTTTCGCGGTCTGGGGGCTGGACATGGTCGGACCACTTAAAGGGGGGACCAAGAAAAACAAATATTTACTCGTCATGGTAGACAAATTCACTAAATGGATTGAGGCAAAGCCGGCAACTTCAGCCAAGTCCAAGCCGGTCATCGATTTTATATCCAGCGTCGTACACCGTTACGGTGTCCCCCATAGCATAATAACGGACAATGGATCCAATTTTACTGCCCAGGAAGTCAAAGACTGGTGCGCTAATTTAGGCATTAAGCTCGACTATGCCTCGGTATATCACCCACAGTCCAATGGACAGGTCGAGAGAGCTAATGGACTCATCTTGAGCGGCATCAAGCCCCGTTTGGTCCGATCTTTAACAGAATCCGACTGCCATTGGGTCGAGGAGCTTGACTCCGTATTGTGGGGACTGCGCACCACTCCTAACCGATCCACGGGCTACACACCATTCTTCATGGTATATGGAGCAGAGGTCGTCCTCCCCAGCGACCTCATTCACGACGCCTCTCGGGTGCATATGTATGAAGAAAAGGAGGCTGAGCTAGATCGGCAAGATGACCTGGACGCCCTGGAGGGCGAGCGCGACATAGCTCGGGCTCGTTCTGCTTTTTATCAGTAGCAGGCCAGACGTTATCAGAGCAGGGAAGTACGGGCAAAGGCCTACAACGTCGGCGATCTAGTCCTGCGTCTCCCGGAGAAGCAGAAGCATAAGCTGTCGCCCAAATGGGACGGGCCCTTCATAATCGACCAAGTACTCACGGGCGGAGTGTATCGCCTCCGCGACCCAAAGGACGACCGCCTCGAACCAGACCCATGGAACGCAGCTCGGCTATGACGCTTTTACGGTTAACTCCGCGACACTACCTTGTTCGGTTTATCCCTCTCGGATTTATATTTTTTCTACTAAATAGTCATTCCTGGGTTGTGTTCGGCTCCGCCGAATTACGTTAAGTTTTTCTTCAGCAAACATCTTTGAATGTACCACACGCTGTTACCTGGGGGCTTCTTTTACGGAGCCAATCATATTTTATTTATGCAACCATTCATTTTTACGTGTTTGCAGCCTTCCTGTATCGTTCTAAAGCCATTATATGCATCAATTTGACTTAAGATTTGGCCAAGCTGGGTTGCCTCGCTCCTGTGTTTACCCCCTACATTCCCGATTGTTCAGCTAGGGAGTAAAGGGAGCACCTCTGTGATTGTTACGCCCGGATTTCCCGGGTACGTACCTCAGACGGGTGAAGCCAAAAGCTAGCGTTCTTAAGAACACAATTGGTCGGCCACGAAGGAAGTGAAAATAATTGGTAACAATAGCCAAGATTCTGGGGTATTTTTCCAAAGTAACCATCCCCGTCTACTTCGGGTATTCGGTTATTTATCCACGGCTAACGTGGTAACCCGAAGAAAGGAACCCATAGAGGAACTATTTTCGTCGGAAGATGTTTCTTACGTCAAGCAGTAATATAACATAACTCCCCGGGCATGTTTTTGTCTGTTTGCACCAAGTGGCCGGATTACCTAGTTCTCCGAAGTGTTTTCCGATGTTTTCGGCTCATATAGTAGGAAACACTCCTCGGTTCCTGGTCGAGGAGGCGGAAGCCGATGGCTGGTTAAGACAACGTTTTACGCACGGTTTGGAGACTCTTTGATGTAAAGTACATAGATACATAGAATCAAACTGTTAATCTTGATCAAGACCATCTATTATGGTCTCTAGAGCACAATCTGCTAGGGACAGCCAAGCTGCGGGCATAACCTGGTCATATACCAGATGTACGGGCACTTCCTGCCCATCTGGCCCTACCGGCCCAACCCTAGCTAAATGCTCCGGTTCCAGCTTGGTGAAACGGGTCTTGATCATCGCCCAAGCTTCCCGTGCTCCCTCACGGCAAGATGACATCTTCCATAACTCAAAGCAGCGCCGAGCTCCCTTGAAACGACTCGCGAGTTCGGCCATCCCTTCCGGAGCCACTTCGCCAGGCCACAGTGCTTTGAACATGCTCTTAAGGCTTTCCGGGCCCGCTCATGTATAGTGGAAAGCTCCTTCACCAGGTCCCGTCCGAAAGAGCTGGCCTCCTCCTCGGGGCGTCCGGTCAGAAGAACTGCAATAAGATGAGCGAGTTGTTCTCCTTATCATCTTAGACATGCAGTCCATAACCTGACAAGCTAGAACGCACTTACCGAACATGCCAGCTTTCAGCTTCTGGCTCTCTTCTTGGGATAGGACCAGCTGAGCTTTCAGGTTCTTGATTTCTTGGGCCTGTTGTTGATTTTCCGCTTTGAGCTTATCCCTCTCCTCATGACTTCGGGAAAGAACTCGGTAGCCGGCCTCTTGTTGTGACTCCGCATACCTTTGAGCTTCCCTGGCAGTATCCAGATCCTTCTGTAGCTGATTTATCAACTCGGCTGCTATGGAATTATCTTTCATTAGCCGCGGAGTTCCATCAAATTTTCCTCACAACAAATTTAAGTTCGGCACTTACCATGTGCCTTTCTGGTGAATTTCTTCACCCCCTCTAGCTTGGCTTTCACAGACTCCAACTCTGTTCGTGCCAGTTTGAGGTCCTCGGACAGCTGTTTGTTTTGCTCCCGAACAGTCTGCACAATAGCATGGCATCATAAATATCAGACCCTTAACTCGGTCGTCCCGCCCAAATTAAGGCTCGGGGGGATACTGGGTTAGATGCTAGTTGTCAAAACCAATACTATACCTACACATTTGTAAACATGAGCTTCACTGCCCCTTCAAGTCCCGTTCGGGCAGCGCCGAGGTACGCGTCTACCGAACTAAGAGCATTAAACTCCTGATCGGAAAACGCGGAGTGCCGAAGTGACGCCTTACGCCGCCGATGATTCATCACGCTTTCAACCTCGGAGTTAGTGACCGAGACGCCTCTTGAGTCCTCGGGATGTTGGTCCCCGGTAGGGACCTCCGGAGTAACTCCGGTTACGGCTGGCGACCGCGGATTCGAGTCACCCCTCGGTGCCTCTTCAACATCCTCGGCCGAGGGTGGTTCCACATATCGTCTACAGGACACCGTGGAGAAAAATATTGGCATACTCGGTGGATGTCGAAAATAGAGGCTATGACGGCACGGCGGATGCGTTACCTCTTCGGGCGGGGCGCCAATGATGTAGTTCCCGTTGGGGCCGCGCATCTGGTCACCCCACGACTACTCGTCGCTGGAGCCGCTGGTGCCGCTCTTGCGGCTGTCCGGCGCATTGTACGGCGGCCCTTGGGAGTAGGTGTCAGTGTATTCGGAGCAGACGCGGCTGAGTGTTTCTTTCGAGAAGAAGCCCGTTGACCACTTACAGCGGAGGAGGGAAGCGCCCCGGGATGATCGGCCAAAAGGGCCAGCTTGGAACCATCAAGGCTCTCCTGGTAGAAGACCCCCTCCTCGAAATCAATTGATGTTTCAGGGTCATCATGGAACCCAGGATCATCGTCACGAGAGTGATCCTCCGGTTGAGGAGCAGGGCAGCTCACTGTCTCGATCCAGCGCCTCCAGTTCTGTTCGGACAGGATAGAAATCTGGTTAAGAAAAATTTGGGGTGCCTTCCGAACTATAAAACGTGGTTGGACTCACCATTTCAATGGGTTTATAGCTTGAGAAGCCTTCCTTGGGCCTTAACCGAGCAAATTCTTGCTCTTCTCCCTTGAAGAGATCGGCCAGTATGGCTGCCATCGCCGCCTGATCGGCAGGTCCCATCCGTGTGTACCGGGTTGCATCATCTTCCCCGTTGTAGCACCAAAGCAGATGTATTCTCTGTTGAAGAGGTTGGACACACCGAGCAATGGTTGTGGCGATCACGTCAATGACGGTTAGCCCGTTGTGGGCTAGCCACCTCACTTGAGCAGCCAGCCGAGTTACTTCGGCGCTTTCCACTTGGGAAGAACCCTTCGGGCGCCAGTTGAACCGTTTCTTCGGAGAGGCCAATGAGAATTCAGGCAGCCCCCTCTGAACTGGATCAAACAGGGGGACGTCTTCGATATAAAACCACTCCGAAGTCCACTCTTCGGCGTCTTTCTTCGGAGTACCTACGGGGTATCCGGTCCCGGCGATGCGCCATACTTCGGCCCCGCCAACCTCGTAAATTGTCCCTCCACGGGTATGGGGGACAAGGCAGAAGAACTTCCTCCACAACTCGAAGTGGGCCTCGCAGCCCAGGAACATCTCGCAAAGAGCGACGAAGCCCGATATATGAAGAATTGACCCTGGGGTAAGGTGGTGGAGTTGGATCCCGTAGAACTCTAGTAGGCCCCTCAAGAAAGGATGAATGGGGAAACCCAGGCCTCGCAAAAGGAAGGGCACAAAGCACACCCTTTCCTCCCCGTGAGGGAAAGGAAAGTTCTTTGCGAGGGCCTCCCCGTCTGCGGAAGTTAATCCGGGGCGGGTGGATGCGAGATCTGAAGCGGGGAGATATCCCTGCATCTCGAGCCTGCGTAAACGCATGAGGGACACGGAGTAGCTCGCCCAATCACCTTGACGGGGGCCGTGAGGGCGTGAGGAAGGGCCTGGGACGCTCGCCATCGTCTGCTGGTCGCGACCTTGCAAGGACGTGAGGAAGAATGGCAAGGGGTGGGGTGCGTTAGCCTCCGCGCCCTTGGCCTATTAAACATGCATTAACTCCCCCCAAAGGAGGGGTATTTTTGTAAAAACCCGTCGGGCCACTCGCATTCCGTGGATGCGTAGAAATCGAGGGTCGGCATTTAATTCTAGGCGAAGAAAAGTGGTATGATGGGCCCCACGGGGCCTCGTTAATCGGAGGATACTTCGGCAACCGAGTTATTGGTGGCCGAACTAGTGCTAAGTCAAATACAGGTAATGGAGGGAACTCGCCACCCAAGCTGAAGACCCTTGGAGCATGGAGCTGCCGAAGACTTTCAACCTCGGTATTGGAGGCTAGTTCGGGGGCTACTGAGGGTGTCCCGGACTAGGGGGTACTCGGGCTCCCGGCCTATCTCTCGTAGGCCGGGCTGGTGGGCCGCTCTCCACTCGTCAATGGAAGGACGGATTGTGGACAACCCCGTGTGTCAGAAGGAAACCTCCGAAGACTTGGCGTCTCCTCCAAGGAATAATGGGCGTGACCGACATGTTTATCCCCTGATGGTAACCGACCATATGTAACCCTAGGGCCCTCTGGTGTCTATATAAACCAGAAGGCTTAGTCCATAGAGGATCATCATATTCATTGCCTAGGGTTTAGACCATCCGATCTCGAGGTAGATCAACTCTGTAACCTTCATACAATCACATCAATACAATCTAGCAGGACGTAGGGTATTACCTCTTCGAGAGGGCCCGAACCTGGGTAAATCGCTCTCTCTACGTTCTTTGTTACCCATTGAGTCCTAGACCCACAGTTCGGATCCCCTGCCCGAGATCTGCCAGTTTTGGTACTGACAAAAGGGATGAGGATTGCCGTTCGATCTGTGTGCATCCAACGGTACAGACGTACGATCTGTGGGGTTTGGGTTCTGGCCAATCAGAACGCACGACTCACATCGCGCACAGCAGGGGTCATCGGTCACGGTTTGGTAGGCACACGGCTTTTGTGAATGAACCGTGTGCTATTTGCAAACCAGATTGCATATGTTCTGTTCATACAGACTGGAGTGACATCAATTGAGTGTGCTAGCTATAGGGTATACAATCATAAATAGTTCAAACTCTCATTGCCTGTGCTGACGACATATCAAGGTCAACATATTAATCGTTCTTAGATCAACAGAAGGCCGGGCATAACTCACAATTTAGTACATGCGACAGTTCTAATTGAATGAATTAAGTTGCAGAGTAGACATAATAAATAGTGTTACGTATTAATTCCCATGTATATGGGAGAACTGGGATCATTAGGTTGACCCCGAATGAACTTAGGATTTCTGATGATTTTAAGCCTCTCTTTATGTTTGGTGCGTCATCCCTTCGCTGGCATCTCAGCAAATTCATCGTACTCGTCCTCATCAGCAACACCCTCAACGCCCAGTACCCTCCTCTTCCCACGCATCACTACATGGCAGTTCTTATGCAAGGGGTCTTCCACATAGAAAATCTGGGTTGCATCGCTGGCAAGAATGAATGGGTCCTTGTGATATGCCATCTTTGTCTTGTTAACACAGGTCTTCCTGTATTCATCATCCTTTACCTGACTAAGAGGGACCCATTTGCACCTGAATAATGGCACCTTAAATTTCACATAGTTAAGCTCCCAAATCTCTTCGATGGTTCCATAGTATACCCTTTTATCAGCTTCATCTACAGTTATGCATTCTATTCGAATGGAGCTGTTCTGATATGAGGTCTTCTTATCACGTTCCTTGGTGTAGAACGTGTAGCCATTTATGTCATACGCTTGGTACCTCAATACCGTAGGTGATGGCTTTTGTGCCAACCACGTTGCAATGTCATCCATGGATCCACGTGACAAATGATCCTTCAACCATATGACGTAGTCCTTATTGTGCGCCTTCATCACGACATCTAATGGATGCACCATGGGTAAGAAGCTTCGTCGTATCTCCGCCAAGTGTTCTTTAGCATAAGCGTCGAGAACTGGGTTGTTAAGCAGTACCGTCAAATGGGCTTTATCGGTATCATCTCCGTGTGCAGCGTGTGGCGCGCCAGCAAGGACCGGCTTACCAGCCAGCCTTCCCTCGTGGAGAGAGAGGGGCAAACCTATTGGTCTTTTTTTCATGTATTCGGTGCAAAACTCAACCACCTCATCCGCGGTATAACCTTGTAGGATGCTTGCCTCTGGATGACATCGGTTCCGACAATAGCGCTTCAATATCCCCATGAACCGCTCGAAGGGATACATGTTGCGAAGAAACACAGGACCACAGTACTTTACCTCGTCGACAAGGTGCACAGTGAGATGGACCATGACATCAAAGAATGACGGTGGGAAAAACATCTCTAGGTTGGACAATATTCTTGCAATATCATCTTGCATATGATCCAGCTCCTCATGATTTACCACTTTCTGCCATAGTTGGTTGAAGAAATCACAGAGATCAATGAGTGTGTTTCTTATGTCTGTGTCCATCAAATTCCTGATGGCCACCGGGAGGATTTGTGTCAACATTACGTGGCAATCATGTGACTTCATGTGTTCCAACTTCATTTTACCCGTGCTCACATCCACGAGACTTCTGATGTTTGCGGAGTAGGAAGAGGGTGTCTTAATTGACAACAAATAATTGTAGAACTCTTTTGCTTCTTTTGCAATGAAATTGTAACTCTGGCAAACGTGGAGGAATTTGTCACCATCTTCAGCTTCATTCATGCGTTCTGTTTGATCACCAAGCATACCGAGTCATGCTCCGTCACCATCCTTTGTTTTACCTTTAATCTTGAGCAGAGTACCAAGGATGCTTTCACATACGTTCTTCTCTACATGCATGACATCGATGCAGTGACGTACACTTAGAATCTCCCAGTAAGGTAATTGTCAGAACACTGATTTCTTCTGAAACACTTGCGTTCTGGGTGTTTTTTTTATGATGAACCGGGTCCCTTGCCAAGCACAACTTCAATTTCTTTAGCCATTCTGTGGACCTCCTTCCCAGAATAAGGTCTTGGGCCCAAACCTACCTCTGTCGTACCATCAAATTCAGCTTTCATCTTTCGGTATGGGTGCTCTCTCCGTAAGATACCACGATGACGCAAATACACGGTTTTGTGCGAGTTGGGAAGAAATCTACTCGCTGTCCTATCCATGCATGTGACACATCCTACATCTCCCCTTGTTTTCTGCCCCGACGTGTTGCCTAATGTCAGCATATCTTGAATGGTGTGCAGCAGCAACGCATGTAGATCGAAAATCTCCTTTTTGTAAGCATCATAACATTTTACACCAGGCTCTTTTACCCACAATGTCAGCAGTTCTTCTACCAGTAGCTCAAAGTAAATGTCGATGTCATTTCCAGGTTGCTTCGGGCCTTGGATAATCATTGACATCATGATGTATTTTTTCTTCATACACAACCAAGGAGCAAGGTTATATATGCACAGAAGCACCGTCCATGTGCTGTGTTTGGTGCTCATATCGCCAAATGGATTCATCCCGTCAGTACACTCCCCGAGCCATATACTTCTAGGATCCATGGCAAAGTCTTTATGCTTTTCCTCGATTGACTCCCACTAAGCCCCATCTTTCGGGTGCCTCAAATATTCATCCGCAATTCGCTCATCATGATGCCACCACAACCTCTTTGCCTCTCTAGGGTTTGCAAACAAACGCTTCAACCTTGGAATTAAAGGCAAGTACCAAACACCCTTGAATGGGATTCCTGTCTTGATCTCGTCATCCAATTTGTCCTTGTCCTTTGCTTTCCTGCGCTTGTATCGTGGATGCTTGCATATGCGACATGCACGCAAATCTTTGTACTCACCGCGGTACAACATACAATCATGCACACAAGCGTGTATCTTCTGGACTTCAAGTTCCAATGGGCAAACAACTTTCTTCGCTTTGTTCATGCTTTTGGGGAGCACATTATCTTTTGGAAGAATGTCTTTGAAAAAACCTAACAACTCTGTGAAGCCCTTGTTTGATAGACCGTTTTATGCTTTAAATCTGAGAAACGCCAGTGTGGAACTCAACTTGGAATATTTCTTTTTGCAACCTGGATACATATCTTTCTTTGAGTCTGCATCAATGGTTGGCAGATCCTTGTACCCAACCATTTCTTTATCTGGGCCCTGGAAATCTGCAATCATAGCAGCAAAATCTGGCATACCATCAAGGTCGTCGTCTTCATCGCCGTCTTGGTTTTTCAGTGGGGTTTTTCGATTGTCTCTGTTCCGTTGGTAGCTTGACGTCTGAGCCCCGAGGTTAGATTCAACATCCATGTGCCTCTAATCGGGGTTTGGCATCTCGTCGCCCTGGTTACCTTCATCCATGACCGGCTCTTCACCGTGTCTAGTCCAACGTGTATATCCATCCATGAATCCTCGCTTGAATCAGTGGTACTCGACGTCTGTAACTTTATGTGACTCTGTATTGCCATAATCCTTGCATGGACATAGGATGTAATCCTCGTTACGGACTCTCTTCTTTGTCCTTTCAGCCAAAGTGATGAACTCCGCCACGCCACTCGCAAACTTTGAGCTTCTCCGATCCTTCATCCATTCTGATCGTTCCATCTGCACCACACGAGGGGTAATTCAAAAAAGCATTAATAAATGGATTAATTGATGCCCAAAGATGCGTGCATAAATCACAAGATTTTATTTTCATAATTTACGGAGGGCACTCCATATTGTTTTATCCAGCCGTGCGATGACACAAATTAATGACCAGTCAATTTACACACAGAGTACAGTATACTACCCTTATGAATTGAATACCTTAATTAAGCCACTCAACGAAAAGAATACCTTAATTAATTAGCCGCGCGGCGACCTCCACCCAACGGACAGAGAAGCGCGATGTCGCGGCATGCCGAGACAGCAAGGTCGATGAGCAAAGCTTAGTGGGGCATTCGCCTGAAGTTCAAGCTCCACTATCCCGCCTTCGACCGCGAGGGATATGCTCCAATCACGCCGCCGCCGACCTCGAGGATTGAGATCTCCTCCTATCTCCCGCCGCCAACCGAGGATTGACCTCCTATCATGCCACCACCACTGACCGATCGAGGATTGACCTCCTATCCGGTAGCCGCTGCCTCGGCCGCCACCCCCATCTCTATGCAGAGCGGCTGTTTTTATTTTTAGACGGGTATCCGCAGAGCGACTGTTTACAGTATTAACTCCATTATTGCATCCCCATATGTACCGGGTAGTACATCACATACGGTTATGTCACGGGAACCGTGTGTCACGCACGTTGTCTTCTCACACGATTTTGTGTGGAAATCGTGTGTGAAGTTGTAATATCGAACACAAACGATATGTACAAACCGTGTGCCGTTTACAACAGAGTGCGATAAGAAGTTCCCGACCGTTATCAGATCCCCACAGTTTCTCCATTTCCCCCAAATCCCTAGATAGCCCCCAAATTCCCCCGCGTGGCACTGACATTGGGGGAATGTGGACGAGTGGTGCTGATGGTTTCAGTGTGGCTGCTCCAGCTCGTATCGTCGCTCTCGGCAGCGCGATGGGCGGCGCCGCCACGACGGCGGTCACCGCCGAGCGCTTGCCTAAGGTCATCAGAAGGCCGGTGTACTACGGATCCAAATCGTCTTGTTAGGTTCCAATCAATCCCAATCTTTTTTAGCATGTCCAAATTAAAGTAGCACCCTGCTCAGTCCGTCCTCAATGACCCTCGCTCCCCCACCCAGGAAAGCGATCAACCGCCGGATCCGGAGTATGACTCCAGACTCCCGCAACATGAGTTCGACTCCGAGTTTTGTGCTACCGAGAAGTACCAAAAGCTGAGTTGTGCGCACGGACAAACTCCCGCTCGACGTGTATGCATGGAGGGATTTGACATTGGCAGACGGTTTCTCAGTTGCCCCTTAGAGGTTAGTGCTAAGTTCATCATTTAAGTTGAGTTAATGCCCCCACCCATCCTGAATATTTAACATTGGCAGGGATATGAGGCTCGTGCCTTTGTTAACTGGTTGGATGATGACTGGCATGGCAGGGCTCGTGTGACACCCTGGTTTTTGGCAATTTTTTCTTTTCGAAATTTTTCTGGTTTTACTTGCAAATTGCATAGTTTTTGAAACCTTTTCAGTTGACTTTAGACTTGGGAATCTTTGAATTTCTCTCCCAGTGATCCAATGCCCTCAATATCTTGCCAAAATCTTGTCACACACCTTCTGGATCAAATTCCAATTTTCAATTCTTTCAAAACAATCCATTTTCTTCTTTGGGAAAATCTGTCTTCACTATGGGTTGTGAAGCAACCTATAGTTATGATGATCAGAAAAATCCCAAATTAATACCACACATTCTTGTCATCATCTACTCCCACAATCTTCAAAATCATTTCATGGTCCAGTACAAAATTTTGTCCAGAATATGCCATTTGTCTTCTGGACAACACTGGCCCTTTCTGAAGCAACCCATATTTCCTCAACTCAGAAAACTCTCAAATAATTCCCTGAGATACTAGGGAACTTATGTTGCCACAATATCCAAAAAAATCTCCTTGTCCAGTATAAATTTTCAGCAGAAATATTCTGCCAAGTTTCTGCTCATTTCAAACCTCTGTGAAGGAAGGACCAGCTAGAGACATCCATTTGAGCTGAAATTTTTATGACATCTTGGCATCACCAAATAACTCCCACACACCAAATTTCAGCTCCAGCAGATCACCCAGGTGAGTGCAACAACCTCACCAAGTTTCTGGGCCAAAATAGCATTTGTACATCAACCATGTTCAAATCTTGGCCAAAGTTTCTCAAATCTTGCCAGCTTGTAGTCCTTCCAACGTAGATCACTCCAGACATCTCCATTGGTTTCATCTCCAGCTCATCTCCTCTCCAGATCTCTCCTAAGTTTCTGACAACAAACTATTGTTGATGCTACACTTCAGCTCAGTGAGTCTCTGGGTGAACCAGTGCCACGAGAGGGTTCCAGTGTGCAAGGTCGGCACACCAGACACGGTCTGGCAGGCCAGCTTGTGCCGCGTGTGCCTGTGCACGCGGTGACCGTGTGGCCAGCTCTGCCAAAACCGCGCTCTGGGCGCCGGCAGGCACGGGTCACGTCGGAGCGCGACGACCGCGTCGCCATACCTTGTCTCCGCGCGCCGACGAGCTCCCCTCCGTCCACCTGGCCACCCTAGACCCTTCCCCCTCGCCGGAATCGCTCCCGCCGGCCGCCACCGCACGTGGCCACTGTGGCGCCCGTGCTGTCACTGTGGCCTCGCTGGCCGTCTTCTTCCCCGTGTGCCGCCACTGCGCGCATTAACTCCTCCTGCCTCCTCCATCACGTTGCCCGCGCCGCACTAGCCAGCTAACCGTCCTCGCTCTGGTGACGTGGCCGCGGCGCCGCCCAACTCCAGAAGCTCCGCCCTTCCCTATAAATAGGCCTTCCCGGCCTCTCCCACTCCTCACCCCACTCCCTCCACTTCCTATCGCCCACCAGAGCACTGAGCCACGGCCGAGAGGCCCTCTGGCCTCGCAGCTCGCCGGCATTCTGACGCCCAACCAATTCCGCCACCAGCTCGATTTGCTCCACCCCAGCTCTGCCCGACCGCATACACGAGCTTAGTGCATCACCACGACCTCCCCTGACCTCTTCCCTAGCCAAAGCTCTGCCGGATTTGCCGCCGCCGCCGACCCCCGAAATCAGCCGCCGCCGGAGAGGAAGGGGGCGACACCGTCAGGCCGTCCCCGGAGACGCTGCGGGTACAAGGAGGACCGCCGTCGTGCGCTCGTTCCATCCCTGCAGTCGCCCGAGCTCGCCGATGATCGCCGTCGGTGAGTCTCCCATCTCTGTTCCTCTCCCTCTCTTTCTGTTTAAATCCCAACCAACCCACCTGTTAGTGACCCGCCGTGCGCCGAAGCGGTACGTAAGTGGAGGCGCCCTGGCGTTTTACGCCTTCGACGTGGCCCTCCCAGAGATTTTAGAATTTCTGTTAAATTCCCACTTTGACCAGTAACTTTGACTGTCCATTACTTTTTATCCACAAGTCCAAATCAATTGATTCTTTTTGCATTGGTTTTGTCTTTAGCCCCTCTATTTTCTGGTATATTTTGGTATTTTTCTCACAAGTACAGAATTTCTGGTGAACAGAAATGTGTTATGTGACATTTTCTTTTGCTATTTTAAAATATTTTCAGAAGGAAATCATTTTGGTTTTGAGGACCAGGAGTTTGTGGACAACCCAACTGAGCAAGGCAAGCCACATCATCCATTACATGAAGCATTTCAATAGTATTGGTTTATTAGTTGAATTATTTGCATTATTTTAATATGTGATAATTCATAGTAAATTATATATTGTTGCATAGCTACTGCCATATTAATTTATTCATGATAAACAACCTTGCTGGTCATGTAATTGCTAAAACTAAGCTTAATGGTTGATCAAGTGCCACCGACCCGGACTTCCCCGTGCAGCCACATCTGCCGGAATGGGACGGCCTTGACTTGGTCTGACCGCGTGCTCTTTTATCGATACCACCAAAGAGGGAGGGTTATGCGTGCGTGCTACCCTGATCAGGTAGGCGACGATAACCTTGTGAGCCAGTTGAGTTATTTGCCGGCGTCCCCGTTTGGGACAGTTTAGTTGGCCACAACGGTGGCAGGTGTCACGGGGTGACACAGGGGCCACCCAGGGCATGACTCCGGGGGAGGATGATTGTCGGTGGTACGGTGGAGGAGTCACAGGTTAGGCAAGTTTCGTTGGAGCAGCACCGGTCCACCCGGAAGGGAAGTATACCGAGGTACGGGACAAGGAGGTCCATGGTGTGGGAAAAGTGCGCAACCTCTGCAGAGTGTAAGAATCTATTCGAATAGCCGCGTCCACGGTATTGGACACAGTCCGCACTAGGTCACACTGAGTGGTTAACCGTAACAATAATAATGATGGAAGAACTTGTCTTATGCTCGGAAGTGCTCGGTGGATTACGAGTATTCCGAGGGTTGTGGTACAACCCAGAAGAGAGTAAGTTGATATTCGGTAACAGTAAGTAAGCAACTTAAGCATATAACATGTTCATTGCCATGCTGTTGTTTGCTGCATTGTTGTGGTTGTTGTGAGCTTGCGAGTACATTCCAAGTACTCAGCTGGCGTATCATGCCAGATGCAGGAGAAGCCGAGGACGGAGGTCCCGATGGTTTGGGCTACGCTAACTAGGCCGTGTCCCAGCAGTGTCCCTATGGGATGGAGTTTCCTGCACGATGTTCCGCTACGCCGTAGAATCACCCAGTAGTGCTGAGGCCCTTGATGTTCCATAAATAATGTAGATATTGTCATAGCACGTATAGTGCTTCCAGCCTCGCTACTTGATGTAATTCCCGAGCTTGTACTTGTACAATATTAATAAAGATCAGTTCAGTTCTGTTCCAAGTTGTTGTGTGTTTCCAGAAGACATGATCTCTGGGTTGGAAACACTGGGTAAACCGGTCCTCTGAGCCGGGGTGCCACAACGCTTGGTATCAGAGCCGCGCTGACTATAGGACACCCTAGTTAACCCTGCGCTAGAACCACAATTAGCTTAGAGTTTTGGTATGTGCTTTTCTCGTTGCATCTGATTGCTGCATGGCATGCATATAGTTTATTGTTGTGCTAACCATTGGCCTTATGAGTGTAGATGGCACCAGTTCCGTACCACTACAACCATGAGCCGGCACCGTTCACTTTTCCAGTACTGCTCCGTAGCATCTGGCTTCGGCTGTATCCCAACGGCGAAGACCCAGTGTACCAGGTGTTCCGAGAGAAGCTTGCTGGTTCAGTGTACGAGTATCACGTGGAGGCCTTTCTTACTGCGAGTTCGGATATTGGCAGCTACTCCCGTTCTTCCAAGGGCGGAACTGCTTCTACTCCGGAGCTGGTGATCCAGTTTGCTGCGATGGAGGCTCTCACTGACTTGCGCTTCCACGAGGTTGAGATGCAGACACATCCAGGTTTCTTTCACTACCCCACCCTGTCCCCTACGACAGGGCGAGTCCTTTTCGCACCTGTTGACCCGGTGAGTGATCGTGCTACTGGTGTTTTATCTCGTTATCTGAACGCCAATTACCGTATGATCACCTCACTGGCTGAGGAGCTGACTCATGCCTGAGAGGCACTTGCAGCTATTGCAGCAGCACAGTCTCCTCCTCCTCCTGTGTTTTCACCTGTGTATACTCCACCCATTCCACCTTCACTAGCACCTGAGACTCCTTCTAGCTTGTTTGGACCGCCAGGCTTTTCGTCTGGTAGCTGACGTGAGACCCCGGCAGAATGGGCCTCACTCCTAGCTACTCCAGCTGCTCCGATGCTGCGGCATCGTGCTTCTTCTCCTTTAGAGGGAGAACCCTCTCATCAGTGTCGCCATGTTTCCTTTGATCCGGAGGCCGAGATTCACATCATCAGTTCCGATTCTGAGACAGGATCAGACGACGAGGAGTCTTCAGTCTGCCAGTGTCTGTGCCACCCGTGCTACTAGAGTGAAGGCTTGAGTTTCAGTGCATGCATCGTAGCATCTCTGCATGTGTCAACTGCCGTATGAGCAATTCTATCCATGATAACCCCTACTAGCTTGTCATGTATGATGTTGGGTTGCCTTGTATAATTATGTTGTTCGCTTTGTTCTTTCTTTTTATTTGGTTTCTTTTCCTGGTGTCATATTGTTATGTTTCCCTTATGGATGTTGCTCATCGATTTGGCATTTTTGCAATGGGAACAAATTTGGGATGAAGAGGTGTAGTAATCAAGGCGGCGATGGAACTCCAGTTCCTCGATCCGCCAGACAAGCCGGACAATCACCAGAAGATTTGCCACCTCCACCACCACAATCCCCAACCACTGATCAAATTATGAGAATGTTTGAAGAGAAAAGAAATCAAGATCTCATGGAATTTCTGAAAAGTATGCAAACTATGGTGGGTCAGAATCACAACAATGGGACACACTCTAAATTGTCTGATTTTCAGCGTACCAAGCCACCCAGTTTTGGTCAAGCTGTGGATCCTATGGAAGCTGACGACTGGTAAGGACCATGGAAAAGAAGCTGGACATATCCCGTTGTGATGAGTCAGACAAGGTTCCTTTTGTTACTCACTACCTGGAAGGACCGGCAGCTATATGGTGGGACAATACAAAAATTATGTGGCCTCCTGGGGAAGATATTTCCTGGGAGAAATTCAAAGAGGTATTCTACAAGTATCATATCCCTACCGGCATAATGAAGGTGAAGCAGAGGGAATTTCTTGCTCTTACTCAAGGGAATATGTCAGTGGGTGAGTATCTGAACAAGTTTAATAATATGGCACGGTACTCCACCCATGACGTGTCCACAGAAGAAAGAAAGATAGACCAATTCCTAGGAGGACTTAATCATACCCTCCGTTGTCAGCTTTGTATGCTGGATTTTCCCGACTTCCAGACTTTGGTAAACAAGGCTTTCATAGCCGAACGAGAGCATAAGTCAGGATATGACGATCGCAAGCGGAAGTTTGAACCCAAGAAGGATAACCGTGAGCAGTTTGTGCAGAAGCCACGTATCTGGCAACCAGGTCCGTCTGAGTACAAGCCTGCCTGGAACAACAGCAACAACAGCAATAAGCCAGGCAGTCAGGACAAGACCTTTGGCAAACAGCCAGTGCTGGAAGACTGCCGCCGCAATAACACTTGCTTTACTTGTGGTCAAGGCGGGCATTACTCTAGGCAGTGCTCCACAAGAAACGGGAAGCCATCGTCCGACTACAAGCCACAAGTCAACAATGTTGGACGCCGCCCCAATCCTAACTTCTATAACGGCCAAGTCCATCATATCTCCGCTGAGGAAGCCCGCGAAGCACCAGACGTGGTCCTTGGTATGTTTTCTGTTAACGACATACCTGCAATAATTTTATTTGATTCTGGGGCTTCCCATTCATTTATTTCGTGGAGTTTTGCCACCATACACAAATTTTCTCCTTCTCTTTTGGACAAAATCATGGTGGTACAATCCCCTGGCTCCATGCTCAGAACCAATGTTATATATAAGGATCTGGAAATCTTGATACATGGAGTTAAGTTTCCAGCTACCCTTGTTGCCATTGAATCCCCTTGATTGGATATAATACTGGGGATGGATTGGTTGACACCACATCAGGTTTGTATCAACTGTGCCACCAGGACGGTGACATTGGTCAACCCGACAGGTCAAACAGTACAATTCACTGCTAGCAGAATGATGTCAAAGAAGGGAATGGCATTCAAAGCCACTGCTACAGATATAAATTTGATTCCAGTAGTCAGTGAATTTTTGGACGTATTTCCGGAAGAGCTACCAGGAATGCCACCTGATCGGGAACTAGAGTTTGCTATTGATATTGTTCCCGGAACCGCTCCAATTTATAAGAAGTACTACCGCATGCCTTCCCCAGAGCTTGTGGAATTAAAGAAACAGTTGGATGAATTATTACAAAAAGGGTACATTCGTCCAAGCACCTCGCCATGGGGATCACCTGTGCTCTTCGTTAAGAAGAAGGATGGCAGCCTACGAATGTGCGTGGACTACCGCCAACTGAATGAAGTCACCATTAAAAATAAATATCCGCTTCCCCGCATTGATGATCTGTTCGACCAGTTAAACGGGGCCCGGGTATTTTCCAAGATTGATCTTCGAACGGGGTATCACCAGCTAAAAATCAGGAAAGAGGATATCCCCAAGACAGCTTTCATTACCCGATATGGTCTGTATGAATTTACAGTCATGTCATTCGGGCTGACAAATGCTCCAGCCTATTTCATGAGCATGATGAACAAGGTCTTCATGGACTTCTTGGACATGTTTGTGGTAGTATTCATCGATGATATTCTTATCTATTCCAAAGATGAAGAAGAGCACACGCAACATCTCCGTGCTATCCTGGAAAGATTAAGGACCCATCGCTTGTATGCCAAGTTTAGTAAGTGTGAATTTGGCTAAGAGAGGAGGGATTTCTGGGACATGTTCTGTCAGAACAGGGTGTGGCCGTCAACCCCAGTAAAGTGACTGATGTGTTAAACTGGAAGACACCAGCCACGGTAACTGAAGTCCGCAGTTTTCTGGGATTGGCAGGCTACTACCGTCGTTTCATTGAAGGCTTCTCAAAAATAGCCAAGCCATTGATAGAACTGTTGAAAAAGAACCACAAATTTGCCTGGACAGAAGAATGTGATAGCAGTTTCATGGAGTTAAAGACGAGGCTAAATACGCCCCTGTCTTAGTTCTTCCAGACATCCACAAGAGCTTTGATATATATTGCGATGCTTCCAGGCGTGGGATCGGTCGCGTTCTAATGCAAGAAGGAAGGGTTGTAGCATATGCATCCAGACAGCTACGGCCCCATGAAGAGAACTATCTCACTCATGATCTGGAATTGGCAGCCGTGGTTCATGCATTAAAGATTTGGAGGCATTATCTCATTGGGCAGTGATGTGAAATATACACAGACCACAAGAGTCTCAAGTATATTTTCACCCAACCCGACCTTAATCTCAGACAGAGAAGATGGCTTGAACTGGTCAAGGATTATGACCTTGGAATTAATTATCATCCGGGAAAAGCCAATTTGGTCGCCGATGCTCTTAGCAGAAAACAGGGCACTATGAATGCACTAACTGAGGGTATCCATCCAAGGCTACAAGAAGAGTTTGCTAAGCTTAATATGGTACTGTGTGGTCCAATTAGCCCGGATACATTGGAAATTATTCCAACACTTATGGGAGAAATTGAGGCAGCTCAGAAATCAGATAAAAGTATACAGGAGATCAAGGAGAACATTCAGCAAGGGAAGGCCAAGTCCTTCCGTGTTGATGACCAGGGCACCTTATGGTTTGAAAACCGAATATGTGTGCCTGATCAGGAAAATTTGAGACAGCAAATACTCAAAGAGGCACATGAATATGCATACTCTATCCATCCGGGAGGAACAAAAATGTACCAGGACTTAAAGGAAACCTTTTGGTGGCCAGGAATGTGAAGGGACATTGCGTACTATGTCGCCTGTTGTGATGTTTGCAACAGAGTCAAGGCTGAACACCAGAAACCCGCTGGACTACTGCAACCTTTACAGGTTCCCCAGTGGAAATGGGATGACATATGCATGGACTTCATTGTTGGACTACCCAAGTCAACGAGAGGCCATGATGCAATCTGGGTCATTGTGGATGTACTTACGAAAGTGGCTCACTTTATTCCAGTGAAGACCACCTTCAGAGCCGATCAGCTTGCACATCTCTACATGTCCCGGATTGTTAGTCTTCATGGAGTACCCAAATCTATCACATCAGATAGAGGTTCCTTGTTCACTTCAGCATTCTGGCTACGGTTGCACCAAGCCCTGGGAACCGTGCTAAAGCATAGCACGGCATATCACCCACAGACGGACGGGCAGACCGAACGGGTAAACCAGATATTGGAAGATATGCTTCGGTCCTGTGCACTCACTTATGGACCCAAATGGGAGGATAGTCTACCCTACGTGGAATTCTCTTACAATAACAGTTATCAGTCGAGTCTCAAGATGTCACCATTTGAAGCCCTATATGGACGAAAATGTCGCACTTCTTTAAATTGGTCCCAGACAGGTGACAGCCGTATCTTCGGCATGGATTTGATGCTCGAGGCTAAAAAGCAAGTTAAGGATATTCAGGAACGTCTTCGAGCAGCCAAGTCCCGTCAAAAGAGTTACTATGACCCTAAGCATCGAGAAGTAACTTTCGAGCCTGGAGAATATGCTTATCTCCGAGTCACTCCCATGAAAGGAATAAAAAGGTTTCATACCCGAGGAAAGCTTGCACCGAGATATATTGGCCCCTTTCCAGTAATTGCTAGAAGAGGCAGAGTGGCATATCAGTTAGAGTTACCACCGGAGTTGTCTGACGTTCACGATGTCTTCCACATATCACAGTTAAGAAAGTGCATTGCACCTCCGATCAAGCAGGCAGATATGAGTGAGCTAGAGCTGACTAAGGATTTGACCTACAAGGAAAAGCATGTCAGAATGTTGGACAAAATGGAAAGAACTACCAGAACTAAGATAATTAAATTTTACAAAGTATTGTGGGATCATCATACTGAGGAAGAAGCTACCTGGGAAAGAGAGGATTTTCTGAGATCAGCATACCCGCATTTGTTCCCAGAGCAACCGAATCTCGAGGATGAGATTCATCCTAAGGGGGGTAGGTTTGTGACACCCTGGTTTTTGGCAACTTTTTCTTTTCGAATTTTTTCTGGTTTTATTTGCAAATTGCATAGTTTTTGAAACCTTTTCAGTTGACTTTGGACTTGGGAATCTTTGAATTTCTCTCTCAGTGATCCAAAGCCCTCAATATCTTGCCAAAATCTTGTCACACACCTTCTGGATCACATTCCAATTTTCAATTCTTTCAAAATAATCCATTTTCTTCTTTGGGAAAATCTGTCTTCACTATGGGTTGTGAAGCAACCTATAGTTCTGATGATCAGAAAAATCCCAAATTAATACCACACCTTCTTGTCATCATCTACTCCCACAATCTTCAAAAACATTTCATGGTCCAGTACAAAATTTTGTCCAGAATATTCCATTTGTCTACTGGACAACACTGGCCCTTTGTGAAGCAACCCATATTTCCTCAACTCAGAAAACTCTCAAATAATTCCCTGAGATACTAGGGAACTTATCTTGCCACAATATCCAAAAACATCTCCTTGTCCAGTATAAATTTTTAGCGGAAATATTTTGCCAAGTTTCTGCTCATTTCAAACCTCTGTGAAGGAAGGACCAGCTAGAGGCATCCATTTGAGTTGAAATTTTTATGACATCTTGGCATCACCAAATAACTCCCACACACCAAATTTCAGCTCCAGCAGATCACCCAGGTGAGTGCAACAACCTCACCAAGTTTCTGGGCCAGAATAGCATTTGTACATCAACCATGTTCAAATCTTGGCCAAAGTTTCTCAATTCTTGCAGCTTGTAGTCCTTCCAACGTAGATCACTCCAGACATCTCCACTGGTTTCATCTCCAGCTCATCTCCTCTCCAGATCTCTCCTAAGTTTCTAACAGCAAACTATTGTTGATGCTACACTTCAGCTCAGTGAGTCTCTGGGTGAACCAGTGCCACGAGAGGGTTCCAGTGTGCAAGGTCGGCACACCAGACGTGGTCTGGCAGGCCAACTTACGCCGCATGTGCCTGTGCACACGGTGACCGCATGGCCAGCCCTGCCAAAATCGCGCTCTGGGCGCCGGCAGGCACGGGTCACGTCGAAGCGCGACGACCGCGTCGCCGTGCCTTGTCTCCGCGCGCCGACGAGCTCCCCTCCGTCCACCTGGCCGCCCTAGACCCTTCCCCCTTGCCAGAATCGCCCCCGCCGGCCGCCACCGCATGCGGCCACTATGGCGCCCGTGCTGTCACTGTGGCCTCGCTGGCCGTCTTCTTCCCCGCGTGCCGCCACTGCGCGCATTAACTCCTCATGCATCCTCCATCACGTCGCCCGCGCCGCGCCAGCCAGCTAACCGTCCTTGCTCCGGCGACATGGCCGCGGCGCCACCCGACTCCAGAAGCTCCGCCCCTCCCTATAAATAGGCCTCCCCGGCCTCTCCCACTCCTCACCCCACTCCCTCCACTTCCTATCGCCCACCAGAGCACCGAGCCACGGCCGAGAGGCCCTCTGACCTCGCAGCTCGCCGGCATTCTGCCGCCCAGCCAACTCCGCCACCAGCTCGATTTGCTCCACCCCAACTCTTCCCGACCGCATACACGAGCTCAGTGCATCACCATGACCTCCCCTGACCTCTTGCCTAGCCAAAGCTCTGCCGGATTTGCCGCCGCCGACGACCCCCGAAATCAGCCGCCGCCGGAGAGGAAGGGGGCGACGCCGTCAGGCCGTCCCCGGAGACGCTGCGGGTACGAGGAGGACCGCCGTCGTGCGCTCGTTCCATCCCTGCAGTCGCCCGAGCTCGCCGGTGATCGCCGTCGGTGAGCCGCCCGTCTCTGTTCCTCTCCCTCTCTTTCTGTTTAAATCCCAACTGACCCCACCTGTCAGTGAACCGCTGCGCGCCGAAGCGGTACGTAAGTGGAGGCGCCCTGGCGTTTTACGCCTTCGACGTGGCCCTCCCAGAGATTTTAGAATTTCTGTTAAATTCCCACTTTGACCAGTAACTTTGACTGCCCATTACTTTTTATCCACAAGTCCAAATCAATTGATTCTTTTTGCATTGGTTTTGTCTTTAGCCCCTCTATTTTCTGGTATATTTTGGTATTTTTCTCACAAGTACAGAATTTCTGGTGAACAGAAATGTGTTATGTGACATTTTCTTTTGCTATTTTAAAATATTTTCAGAAGGAAATCATTTTGGTTTTGAGGACCAGGAGTTTGTGGACAACCCAACTGAGCAAGACAAGCCACATCATCCATTACATGAAGCATTTCAATAGTATTGGTTTAGTAGTTGAATTATTTGCATTATTTTAATATGTGATAATTCATAGTAAATTATATATTGTTGCATAGCTACTGCCATATTAATTTATTCATGATAAACAACCTTGTTGGTCATGTAATTGCTAAAACTAAGCTTAATGGTTGATCAAGTGCCACCGACCCGGACTTACCCGTGCAGCCACATCTGCCGGAATGGGACGGCCTTGACTTGGTCTGACCGCGTGCTCTTTTATCGGTACCACCAAAGAGGGAGGGTTATGCGTGCGTGCTACCCTGATCAGGTAGGCGACGATAACCTTGTGAGCCAGTTGAGTTATTTGTCGGCGTCCCCGTTTGGGACAGTTTAGTTGGCCACGACGGTGGCAGGTGTCACGGGGTGACACAGGGGCCACCCAGGGCATGACTCCGGGGGAGGATGATTGTCGGTGGTACGGTGGAGGAGTCACGGGTTAGGCAAGTTTCGTTGGAGCAGCACCGGTCCACCCGGAAGGGAAGTGTACCGAGGTACGGGACAAGGAGCTCCATGGTGTGGGAAAAGTGCGCAACCTCTGCAGAGTGTAAGAATCTATTCGAATAGCCGCGTCCACGGTATTGGACACAGTCCGCACTAGGTCACACTAAGTGGTCAACCGTAACAATAATAATGATGGAAGAACTTGTCTATGCTCGGAAGTGCTCGGTGGATTACGAGTATTCCGAGGGTTGTGGTACAACCCAAAAGAGAGTAAGTTGATATTCGGTAACGTTTCTACTGTGGTTGGCTCTCCTTGCTCTTTCGGGGACGTTTCCTCCATAGCCAACTCTCCTGTTTCGTCGATGTGCTAAAGCAGACCGGACCATTGGGATGGCAGGCCAATGCGCCTATCCATTGGGCAACCCGGCACGGGTGGATCCTGGTGCGGGTTCCAGTGACGTCGCGCAAGACATGATTCCGAAAAACAATATCACTCTTTTTTTTAGTGAATTACTCGGCCGCGGGGCGGCGGCTTGCGTGCGTCCGTTGGGCAGCTCGTGCGAGCGCGCGCGGCCCTGGTGTGTTGATGTTGACCGGACCGCAGGGGCGGCGGCTTGCGCGCGTCCGTTGGGTGGCATGGCAATGGCCGGACAACGGTGTAGGACGATGCTGGTGCGAGCTCTGTATCCGCGGTACGATGGTCAACTTTATAGTGAACATAGGTCCTGATGTATTTGGACGACAGATGATTTAATACTTTTTGGATCCACCTCGCCGTGTTTCTCATGGACAATGAACAATTTGTCTTGCGTATAAATCCTGTATATAAAAAATATCAAAGGCAGAAATAATTGTTCTCAGAGGATTTAAAGTGTACTTATAAAATAAATAGAGCGGATAGCACCTGGTAATTTTGTCGGATGAATGCGGACGGAGCAAACCAAGTTTAGCAGATCGATCCACTCTTTTTTTTTTGAACCGGTCGACGAGGTAGCCAGCAGTATGTTTCATCGCATGGCGTGGAAGCGCTGGAATCAAAATTATGGACCAGCCGGCGAGTTGCGCTCGTGTCCGTCGGACAGCGCTGAAACTTTAGTACTAGTAGTACCCATGTAGGCTTTGTCTTGTAACTCCTAGCCTTGAGCGATTCGGATGGAGTTGACTGGTTGGCTGCACGTGTGCTTCATCCAGTACTTTCCATGGACTAGCAGAGTATCTAAACAAATCAAACTAATACTAGTCTGCTCCGGTTGCTTCTCTTTTCCTTTTTTTGAATTTGGAGTGCACACGTTCTAATACCAAAGAACTTAGAGGCGCATGTGCTACCACTCTTCCCTTTGTGATCTATGCACCGCCGTGCCGCTGATGCTTTTCTTTCTTTCTTTATCTGGCTATCACATGTGACCTAGTGACTTTGCGGGGATGCAGGTTTTTTTTTCTTGAGTGGCGTTTGATTTGATGGATGGCGTGGCAGCAGCGGCCACAGTTTGCATCCAGCGCATCAGCCCCGAGACATGCGGCCATGCTATTTCGTCCGGCCTGGACTAGTACGGCAAAAACGACAAATTTGACCTGTGGATGAAAAAAATTCACAAAGTGAATTGTCTTTGAAAAAATTTCGCTCCGCTGACCCTTTCGTGTAGCGCCCGACAGCCAGACATCACACTACACTGTGCAGCGCCTGACTGACAGGCGCTACACGCCTGACCAGGGTCGCACTTCGGGATGCCTAAAAATTGCTAAGTCAGCGTACAACGCCTAAGAGCTAGGCGCTACACTATACAGTGTAGCGCCTAGTGTCTAGGCGCTGCACTAGTGTCTAGTGCAGTGTGCGACCCGACGCGCCCGTTTTTATCGTGGTTTGATGGATTCGTTTCCCAACCGACCGTCTCTGGTCTGGTCAGGTGTGTGGCGCTGGGTAACTGCGATGGTAGCAGCAAGTGCATGTTTTTCTTTTGTACTACAAAACCAGGAACTCTGCTGTGATCACTTTGATTGATGGAGTGATGACAGGACAGGTGAAAAGGCTCGAGCAAACAGCAGCCGCAGTTTTGCTCTGCACAAGTTTTAGTACTCGTACGACCGTCAGCCACTAGTACAATCAAACGACGATAAGAACGCCGCGGCCACTTGTGCAGCGCCTAGAGGCTAGGCGCTACACTGTATAGTGTAGCGCCTAGCTCTCACGCGTTGCACACTGACTTAGCAATTTTTAAACAGTCCGGGGTGCGATGCTGGCCAGGCGTGTAGCGCCTGTTAGTCAGGCGCTGCACAGTGTAGTGTGGCGCTTAACTGTCGGGCGCTACACAAAAGGGTCAGCCGGATGAATTTTTTTCGTCAACAGTTCACTTTGTAAATTCTTTTCGTCCACAGGTCAAATTCGTCGTTTTTGCCGACTACTACTCCCTCTGGTCTATTGGTCAACTTTGCCTTCACATAAAATGTAAACAACGACGAAACGCCTTCGTTTTTCTTGTTGCTGTTGCTGTGGAATTCCTCGGGACTTGTAGCGCCACAACGGAAATTTCTTGTACATCAACTTGCGACTAGACGAATCGCCCAGGGCTACCACCATAAACTCTTGTCTCGAACTCGGCGGATAGCCACGGCGCGTGGGGTGGCCGCACAGCATGCAACCCTAAAATTTCTTAGTCTCAATCTCGTATATGCCGTTCCGACTGCTTGTCAACGACGTAGATCCTTACGTGCCGGCTCTTCTTCATCCGGCACATTGTGAGCTTCTCGATCCCAGAAGAGCTCCCTCCAAGAACACAACATCACCGTGCGCTGGCCCCACAGTGGGCGTCAACTGTCGTGGTTTTGACACGGCAGATACCCTTGTGAAAGGATTTAGTGATGAGGCAATCGCACGAACGTGGAAGCTTAACGGGGTTGATCGGGAACAAGAAGACACGAGTTTACCCATGTTCGGCCCCTCACGGTGGAGGTAAAAGCCTACGTCCTGCTTGATTATATTGCTTTGGATCTCGATTACAAGGGTGTGAACTTGCTAACCTAGCTCTCGAGGGATTGCAACTTAGTCTTTCTGCCTTAGGCGCTCCCCTTTATATAATAGGTTGAACCCTAAGTTTACATGAGAGTCCGGGTCATAATCTTAACCCGTATCCTACTCTTAACTTGTTCTTCAAGGTAGTCTTCCTTATCTTGTCTTTCTTCATGAGCCGGCCCGCGCACCGAGCCGCCTCTTCCCACCAGGCCTCTGTCAAGCCAGCCCACTGGGAATCTTCAAGGCCCAGCAGCGAGATAACCCGCTGAGCCTCATAGCTCAATGGCCGGGTCTCCAACACTGGGAAATATCCCCAACACACCCCCAGGGCACGCCGGGTTGCCTTGTCACCGCCTCGTGGGTCTTCTGGTCCTCCCACGAAGCTTCGGGGGTCTCTTATGTTCCAAAAAAAATCTTCAAAAAGTTTCGTTGCGTTTGGACTTCGTTTGGTATGGATTTTCTAGAAAACCAAAAACAAGCAGAAAATAGCAATTGGCACTGGGCACTAGGTTAATATGTTAGTCCATGAAAATCATATAAAAGTCATATAAAAGTGCACCAAAACCACATAAAATCATTGTAAACATGGCATGAATACTTCATAAATTATAGATACGTTGGACACGTATCAGCATCCCCAAGCTTAATTCATGCTCGTCCTCGAGTAGGTAAATGATAAAGGAAATAATTTATGAAGTGTGAATGCTAGCATAGTGCACAAGTTTGATCAATGATAAATTCAATCACTTTTTCTAGCATCATAACAGCAACTGTTAGGGCATATTTCTCTCTAATGGTTTTGGTGATTGATGACAATGCGTTTGCGGACTAACCGTGTGCTTTGAGCATTTCAGATTTCATTAGGTGGCACGAGACGGTTTGTTCCCCTCGATGGTAAAGAGTGAAGACGGTGTTTTTCCGACGATTTCTTTTTCGGTGGATTTGAGTCGTAGGAAACCCGTACTATTAAGAGGGGGTCCGCGTTGGAAGGTATGGGTGGAATCAACACGTACACAACCCATTTGCACCCACATAACCTCCCCGCAACTTGGAGCATCCCTCTGTTATCTTTGGGCAATTTGAATGCACCCAAGCGGTAGTACCGCTCGGTACCACGGTAGTACCGCTTAGAGCGGTACTGCCGCTGTGGTCTTCCGCAGCACTACCGCTTGGAGAAACCCCTCTGGTGCTGTTTTCCGCTAAGCGGTAGTAGAGCGGTAGTACCGCTTGGTGCGGTACTACCGGCCCCTACTACCGTTGCCACTACCGCTTGGAGAAACCTCTCTGGTATTGTTTTCAGCTAAACGGTAGTAAAGCGGTAGTAGAGCGGTAGTACCGCTTGACACGGTACTACCGCCCCCTACTACCGCTGCACTACCGTGTTTTCTTCTGGTGTTATTTTTCCCTAAGCGGTAGTGGGGCGGTAGTGGAGCGGTAGTACCGCTTGTTGCGGTACTGCCGTTCCAGTGCTACCCCACTACCTCTGTTTCCTCTGTCCTGCGCAATCCTTAGCGGTTGTACCGCTGAAGTTGAGCGGTAGTACCGCTTGTTGCGGCACTACCGCTCCTGTGCGTCTATGCCTGCGTGTGACAGTAGGGAACTACCGCCCAAGCGGTAGTACCGCTCCGAGGAGCGGTAGTACCGCTTGTGTGCGGGCTGGGGGCAGATAACGGTTGGATTTCCCCCACTTATAAATAGAGGGTCTTCTTCCCCAAGTTGACTTGCCTCTTTCCTCTCTTTGCTCCATTGTTGCCCCAAAGCTCAAAAGTGCCCGATCTCTCTCCCTAGCCAATAGACCTTGTTGATTTTCTAGGGTTTGGAGGAGAGGGCCCCGATCTACACTTCCACCAAGAGATGTTTTCCCCCCCCCACTAATCCCTTGCGGATCTTGTTACTCTTGGGTGTTTGAGCACCCTAGACGGTTGAGGTCACCTCGGAGCCACATTCCATTGTGGTGAAGCTCCGTGGTTGTGTTGGGAGCCTCCAATTAAGTTGTGGAGATTGCCCAACCTTGTTTGTAAAGGTTCGGTTGCCGCCTTCAAGGGCACCACTAGTGGAATCACGGCACCTCGCATTGTGTGAGGGCGTGAGGAGAATACGGTGGCCTTAGTGGCTTCTTGGGGAGCATTGTGCCTCCACACCGCTCCAACGGAGACGTACTTCCTCTCAAAGGGAAGGAACTTCGGTAACACACCCTCGTCTTCACCGGCTCCACTTGTGGTTATCTCTTACCTTTACATTGTGCTTGATATACTTGTATTGTATCCTTTGCTTGCTTGTGTTGTAATTGTTAGCATCATATAGGTTGCTCACCTAGTTGCATATCTAGACAACCTATTTTGTTGCTAACCCTAATTTGTTAAAGAAAAGCTAAAAATTGGTAGTTGCCTATTCACCCCCCCCTCTAGTCAACCATATCGATCCTTTCAATTGGTATCAGAGCCTCATCTCTTTATTAAGGGTTTCACCACCCGAAGAGTATGGTTGACGATGGGGAACGGAGTGAGGAAGTCCTCAAGGCCGTGGAGTCGAACTCGGTCACCCGAGACGTCTTGAAAGCTATGGCTTCACTTAGGACGTCTGTGACGGCCGAGGTCAAGTCCATGCTTAAAGAACTCCTTGAGGGGTTGAAGTCTACTCCCGATCCGTTGCTTGTGGTTAATCCCACCGCATTGGCGTCAGAGGCCAATTCCGGCAAGGAAGCGGCTAAAGACACTCATACATCTTCCCCTCATGGTAAGAATGGGACGGGAACACACGCCTCGGTTCCCCCTCCCCCGATCTATGGAGGACCGGTCCCCTCGCCTCATATAAACAATCATGGTCCTCCTCCTAAGCTTGATTTGACTAACTTCGCTAATTGGGTGTTTCGTATTAAGTCTCATTTGAATTATAGCCCAACTCAACTTTGGAGAATCATTGAACAAGGCTATTATCCGCATGACCCAAGCAACTTGTCCCCAAGAGAAGAAGTGGACAACCAACTCAATGCATCCGCCTTGTTCATTCTTCAAGCCGCCATGCCTCCCGAAGAGCTTCCACATTTGCGCCCATTCACTCTTGCCAAAGATGCATGGGAGCATATCAACTCATTGTACAAGGGAAGCTCAAGCATTCAACGCTCCAACTTTGAGGTTATTCTTGATGAGGCCGATGAGTTTGTTATGAATGAAGATGAAGATCCTCGTGAGCTTTACCGGAGATTGACTACTCTTGCGGTCTCACTCCGAGATCACGGGAGCAAGGACACGGATGACAATTGGATCAAGCGCAAATTTCTCAAGGCTATTATGCCTTACAACAAGAGCATGTCCTCCGTGATTCGTCAAAGACCGGACTTCCACACCTTGTCCTCCAGTGATGTGTTGGATGAGTTTATTGCTATGAACATTTTGAACAAAACCGCCGATAACGCACTTGCTCGTGTTCAACGCTCAAAGAAGCCCAACCTTGCTTTGAAGGCCAAGGTAGTTCATGAAGAGGAAGAAGAAGAAGAATATGAGGATGAAGATTGCCCCGAAGACACCAAATACGCTTACCACGAGCACATGGCTCTTGCGTCAAGACAATTTTGGGGCAACAAAAGAAACTCCAAGCCCAACTTTTCAAGAAACAAGACTAATGGCTCTAAAGGCAAAAGTCAACGTGTGAGGACTTGCTACAACTGTGGTAATGTGATTCACTTCGTCGCCGATTGCCCGTATGAGAATAGGGAGGAAAATGGTAGCAAGCTCATCCGTAAAGACAAGGGCAAGTCCTTCCCAAGCAAGAACAAGTTCAACAAGAAGGTGCCTCAAAAGAGTTTGGTGGTGCAAGAAGAGTACGCGTCCGATGATGATGAAGTTGCAAATGGTGAAGGGGTTGCTACGGCCTCCGTCGCCATCGCCACCTCTCCATCACCAAAGGTGTCCCTCTTCGACTCCCCCAATGATAACTCCATCACCACCCACAAGTGCCTCATTGCCAAGGCCACCAACAAGGTAACCTCCAACATCAAAACTAGCATTTCTTCCACTCCTTCTTTGATGAATTGTGTGGAAGAAAGTGAGGAGGCAAAGGTGGAGGAAAATGAATTTGACAAGTTCATGGCCAAGCTCAAAGGTGAGACCAAGAAGCACTTTGTGGCTCTCTTGGAACAATTAGGTGAGGCAAATGAAATCATAGATTCTCATGAAGAGACAATCTCTAAGTTGGAAGGGCATAGTAGAGATTATGCCGATGAGATTGCCGATCTTTCTATTGCTCTTGAGGAAGAGCAAGGTCATAGAGTGGCTCTTGAGGAGACACACAATCTAGATCTTGCTAAATTAAAGAAAGATCGTGATCATTCTCAAGTTCTTGCTAATATGCTTAAAAATGAGAAGGCCGAACTTGGGGTTGGCCATGCTAGACTCGAAGAGGAGTTTGAGTTACTTGACAAGGCTCACAAGGCCTTGAAAAGTGCTCACGCTACACTCAAGGAGTCTCATGATCAACTCCAGGTGAAGCTAACTAAAGAAATTGCTACGTGTCCTCCTTTTGTTTTAATTGATAATGCTCGTGCAACTAACCCTTGTTGTGAGCATGCTCATCTTGTTGAGGAGAATGCCAAGTTGAAAGAGCAAATTGAGAAAGGCCTTGTCTCGTGCATTCAAGGTGAGAAAAACCTCAATGAACTTTTGAGCAATCAAAAGGAAGTTGTGGCCAAGGAGGGACTTGGATTTGCACCCAAGTCGAAGAAGAAGAAGAAGAAGTCAAATAGGAAGAGCAAGACCAAGCAAGCTCTCCCTCTCAAAGAAACTATTGTGAAAGAGGGAGAGGGTGCTCCTAAGAAGAAGAAGAACAAGGCGGTGGGTGGTAATGTCAATAGGGGCAAGACCACCCATCCCAACAAAGCCGGCGATTTTAACCCTTCTTATGTTTTATGCCGTGCTAGTGATGGGCATGTTTATGCCAAATTTGTTGGTTCTTCTTATGAGCACATTGAATGGTCTATTTGGGTTCCTAAGACCCTTGTCACTAACATGAAAGGACCCATTAAAGAATGGGTACCTAAAACCAAGCATTAATCTTATGTAGGAGTTTGCTTCCGGTGGGGTGTCATGGTTGCTTGATAGTGGAGCAACAAATCATATGACCGGAAGCAAGGACTTGGTGGTGGACGTTCAAGCAAATTCATCTATGCCCACCCATGTGCAATATGGTGATGCTTCGATGTGAAAGGTATTGGGTCTCGGCAAGGTGGTCATCTCACCGGACTTGTCCATTGAGAAGGTCATGCTTGTTGAGAGCCTTGCATACAATTTACTTTCCGTTCGTCAACTTGCTATTATGGGCTTTGCAACATTCTTTGATATTGATACCGTGGCCCTTTTGTGGAGCAAGACTCTTAAAGTAGCTTTTGTTGGGCATGTCGAGAACGGTCTCTATGTGGTTAACTTCTCGGAGCGACCCACTAAGACCGCGACTTGCCTAATGGCTAAAGTTGACGTGGGATAGCTTTGGCATCGCCGTTCAGCCCACGTCAATATGAGATCTTTGCAAAGTCTCCTCAAAGGGAACCACGTCCGAGGACTAACAAATGTGAGCTTTGCCAAAGACCGTGCTTGCAGTGCTTGTATCGAAGGAAAGCTACATGAGACGGCTCACCGACCCACGACTATCATCTACTCGAAGAGGCCCTTGGAGCTCCTTCACATGGATCTCTTTGGACCGCCATCCTTTGATAGTCTTGGGGGAAGAAAGTATTGCTTGGTGATTGTGGATGATTATTCAAGATACACTTGGGTATATTTCTTCAAGAGGAAGAGCGAGACCCAACAAACCGTGATCGACTTTGCAAATGAAGCTCAACGTCAACATGATGCAAAGATATTGATCATTAGAAGCGACAACGGCACCGAGTTCAAGAACTACACCTTGGATGAGTTTCTTAGTGATGAGGGGATCAAGCATCAATATTCCGCACCATATACCCCTCAACAAAATGGTGTAGCGGAGAGGAAGAACCGGACGTTGATGGACGCGGCAAGGACCATGATGGCGGAGTTCAAGTCTCCATACAACTTTTGGGCCGAAGCCATCAACACCGCTTGTCATGCATCCAATCGGCTCTACCTCCGCAAAGGCTTGGACAAGACTCCATATGAAATACTTACCGGTAACAAGCCCAACCTCAAGTACTTCCGGGTGTTCGGTTGTAAGTGTTTCATTCTCAAGAAAGGTGTTCGCTTATCTAAATTTGATTCTAGAGCTCAAGAGGGCATATTTGTTGGTTATGCTACAAACTCTCATGCTTACCGTGTTCTCAACAAGTCCACTGGACTCATTGAGGAGACGTGTAACGTGGAGTTTGATGAGAATAATGGCTCCCAAGTGGAGCAAAGTGGTCTTTGTGATGTAGGTGATGAAATTCCTCCTCAAGCCATAAGAAGAATGGGTGTGGGTCAAATCCTACCCATTGAGGAACCCCTTGTGGTGGAAGGAGAAGGACAATGTTCTACGCAAGTGGAACCATCACCGACACAAGACCCACATGCTTCCGAAGAACAAATCGAAGGCCCTCAACCAAGTGATCAAGATCAAGGGCAAGATCAACCTCAAGATGATGGTGATGCACCAAACGATGCCCAAGATCAAGATCACGACACCGAGCAAGCTCATGATCAAGAGCAAGCTCAAGATGACGCTCAAGATGTTCAAGATGATCCTCCTCAAGTGACTCCGGAGGAGCTATTGGAGCGTCGTGCCGCCAAGATTGCTTCCAAACTCGAGAAAAAAGGGCATATCCTGGAAAATGTCTATGGAAGCTTAAAGAAAGGGGTAACCACTCGTAAACAATTATCAAACTTTTGTGAGCATTACGCGTTTGTCTCGTGTGTTGAACCCCAAAAGGTACATGAGGCGCTCGAGGACACGGATTGGCTTGAAGCCATGCATGATGAACTCAACAACTTCGAGCGCAACAAAGTGTGGACATTGGTGCCAAGGCCAACGGAGAATCATAATGTCATTGGAACCAAATGGATCTTCAAGAACAAGCAAGATACGAACGGTGTTGTCACTCGAAACAAGGCAAGATTGGTGGCACAAGGCTACTCCCAAGTCGAGGGTATCGACTACGGTGAAACCTTTGCTCCCGTTGCTCGTCTTGAATCTATTCGTATGTTGCTTGCATATGCTTCTCATCATGATTTTAATTTGCAACAAATGGATGTGAAGAGTGCATTTCTTAATGGTCCTCTTAATGAGTTGGTGTATGTCAAACAACCCCCGGGGTTCGAGGATCCCAAGTTCCCCAATCATGTATACAAGCTTGATAAGGCACTCTATGGCCTTAAACAAGCCCCACGTGCGTGGTATGAGCACCTTACCGAGTTGTTGCAAGACCGTGGGTTTGAAATTGGGAAAATCGATCCCACTCTTTTTACTAAGAGGGTTAAAGGGGATTTGTTCATATGCCAACTATATGTTGATGATATTATCTTTGGTTCTCCTAACAAAGCTTTCAATGATGAGTTTGCCGCACTAATGACCGAGAAATTTGAGATGTCTATGATGGGAGAGTTGAAGTTCTTTCTTGGATTCGAAGTCAAGCAAAGAAGAGAAGGAACCTTCATCAACCAAGCCAAATACACCCAAGACATGCTCAAGAGATTCAAGTTAAATGATGTCAAGCCGGCCAAGACTCCAATGCCTACCAAGTGCCAACTTGACATAGATCCCAATGGTAAAGCGGTGGATCAAAAGGTATATCGTTCCATGATTGGATCCTTGCTTTACCTTTGTGCATCTAGGCCGGATATCATGTTGAGTGTGGGAATATGTGCACGGTTTCAAGCCGCGCCTAAGGAAAGTCACTATGTGGCAGTCAAGCGAATCTTTCGATATTTGGCTCATACCCCAAACTTTGGCTTATGGTATCCCAAAGGAGCAAGCTTTGATCTAATGGGTTATTCGGATTCAGATTGGGCGGGAGACCGTGTGGATAGGAAGTCAACCTCCGGAGGGTGCCAATTCCTTGGTCGCTCTTTGGTGAGTTGGTCTTCGAAGAAGCAAAATTGTGTGTCTCTCTCCACCACCGAGGCCGAGTATGTAGCTGCCGCAAGTTGTTGTGCTCAATTGTTTTGGATGAGGCAAACTTTAAAGGATTACGGTGTCACTTGTGACAAAGTGCCTCTTTTCTGTGACAATGAAAGTGCAATTGCAATCTCCTACAACCCGGTGCAACATAGCAAGACGAAGCACATCGAGATTCGTCATCATTTTATCTGGGATCACGTCAAGCGTGGAGAGATTGATATTATTCATCTTAGAACTCAAGAGCAACTAGCGGATATTTTCACAAAGCCATTGGATGAAGCAAGGTTTCGCGAGTTAAGGCATGAGCTAAATATCATTGATTCGAGCAACGTGGCTTGATTCTCGTCACATCCCACCGCACTCATCATGTTTACCTTGTTCTAGGTGTAGGCATGGACATAGGGGGAGTGTTGTTCTCTCAATGAACTCTCCCTCCCCCCATTATGCATAAATTAATCAAAGTCTTTCACATTAGCCATTTATGATGGTAATTGTGCTTCAAAGATGAGTTTTGGTTTTGGGCCCAAGGTTAAAATCTTCGCGGTGCCAAACCATTCGACTCAAACAAAGGTGGCTTCGGCCACCGACCCTCTCTTTTGGGAGGGTTTGGCTCTCTTGTGTTTTTTTATTATTGCTTTCTTTTTTCTCTAGTCTTTTTGGTCTTGTTGTGTTTTGGTCCACTCCAAGTTTGCTCTCCGCTTTATTGTCTTTTGAACGTTGGAGTGACCTTTCCCATTTGCTGGTTTTCGAGTCTCAAACCCAAGCCCATCTCATCTCAAACCTCTTATAAGTTGCATAAGCCACCACTTCAAATTTTGACCATGGCTGTTTTCTGAGCTGCAAGCGGTACTACCGCTGTGTCTGGACGGTACTACCGCTTTAAGCAGTACTACCACCCACTACGCACGGTACTACCGCTGGGAGCGGCGCTACCGGCCTCCTGCTGTTTGTAGTGCCGAAGCGGTACTACCGCTCTCCGTAGCGGTACTACCGCTTAGAGGGCTGCGGGAAGGGTTAAGTGGGGGCAGGGGAAGTTACTTCCCCATACCCATTCATCTCTTCTTCCCCACGCCTCTCTCTCTCTCTGCAGCGAAGAGAAGCCGCGGCGGCCGCCTCCGGTACGCCGTTTCCGCGCCGTCTTCCTCGATTCCGACCGGTGGAGTCGATCCCCACCACTCCCTCGTGCTATGGACGCCGGTATTGCCCCCGCTTCTTGTTCCTATGGTTCTATCTTTTGAATCTAGGCTTTTGGGCAATGCGTGGTGAAACATCAATCTTTGGCTAGATTGTGGCATGAGTAGGACGAGGTTTGACTGCTAGATAGGAGGATAGGTGCCTTTTGTGTCGATTTCAAAGTTTTGGATCTCCGGTACTACCGGATCTGGCACGGCTGTGCGCCTGTGCAGACCACGGTACTACCGCTTGGTCATGGACGGTACTACTGCTTAAGCGGTACTACCGCCCACTGGCCAGCGGTACTACCGCTCGTCTCCCAGGCGGTACTACCGCTGTCAGGGCGGTACTACCGTTTGAGATCCACATCTTCTGAATCGTTACAACTGGTTCCTCTCCCTCGATCTTATTTCTTGGCTCATGCATATCTTTTTCACCTGCTTTCCCTCGTGTTTGTGTGTCTGGTTCAGGTGGTAGTAGCTCCGGTCCTCATGTGGCTCATCGCAAGAATCCGAAGCGTGGTCACACTCGATATCTTCAGCCAGCCAGTTATGCAAGTGATGAAGAAGAAGAGGCTCCACCAGCATCTGCCAGGAGGACAAGCAAGAAGACCGTTGCCAAGAAGAAGAAGGAGCAGGCCAAGTCAGTGTTAGAGAAGAATGCCAAAGAGTATTGGGCCTACCGTAGGCACAATCCCTACACTCGTCCTCAGGACCCTGCTCTGGTGAGACGCCCTTTCTGGAACAAAGATCAAGCTGCAGCGTACCATGATGTGATCAAGGGCAAGAAGAATACGTTTGTCAAGACCAAGTCCATTGACATTACTCACATGAAGACTGACATGGCTTACTTTGGTGAGGCTCTGGCGCTTTGTGAGCAGTTTGACATCGTCAAAATCATCACCTTCAACAACGACTTCGATCCTGAGTTAGTGGCGCAGTTCTTTGCCACAGTGCACTTTGGGACTGATAATAACAGGACTCTCACGTGGATGACTCATGGTAGACAGATGCAGTCTACCTGGAAGACCTTCATGAACAGTCTGGGCTACGGAGATGAGGGGCTGGACAACTCTCTTGGCCTTCGCCCCCACAGGAATCCGTCTCCGTCCCACAAGGACAAGCTGCTCCGGTACATGCACATCAGGAAGACTGGCAAGGGAGAAACTAAGGAGCTGATTCCGTTTCTGGATATTATGCATCGCATTCTCAGGAACACTCTTTTCCCTCGTGTGGGAAACTTTGACATGGTACATGGGTACCTGGTTGATATGTTGGTCATGTGTCAGAAGGAGAAGGGCAAGTCTTGTGTGCTGGACGTGTCTCATGTTATGTGGAGTGAGCTTCGCTCGGCAGCCTATGGCCGGAAGGTTCCCATTTATGCTCCTATGATCTTCAAGCTAATTGTGGACACTTGGCACAGGCTGTTTCCTGAGGAGAGGCTTGAGACCGGTCCTATGGCTTCTCATGATATTACCAAGCTGAGGCAGAAGGAGCACTGGGGTTCAGTTCCTGAGGTTGAGATTCCGGGTGCTGAGTCCGGAGAGTCTGATGAACCTGAGTATATTCCACCTTCAGAGCAGCCATCTTGGGCTGCCAAGCTCAAGCGGAAGGTCAAGAAGCTGTTCTGCTTCCAGTCCGACATTCAGCACCGCTTGTACCAGGCTCATGTTAAGGAGAAGCTTGATCGCCGCCGTCAGATTGCGATGATGAGGAAGATGGAGATTGATGCTCCTAGCGGTTCAGAGAAGACCATCACGCCTGAGGATAGGTGGATTTCTGAGCACGGCACGTGGACTGACTCGGAGGATGATGCTGGCACTTCTGCTCCGTCTGCTGCTGCTAGGGGCCAGGGTGATGAGGAGATTGTTGAGGAGTCAGAGGTTGGCAGTGATGAGGATGGGACCGAGGACTCCATGGACGAGGATGCGGAGTAGGGCTACCACCTCGGGTTGTTTAGTCACTCTTTGCCTTTTTGGCGTCTCGATGTCAAAGGGGGAGAGAGTAGGACCGGGGATTTGCATGGGTTGCCGAGTCACAAGCTCGTTTTATTTGCCTCGATTTCCCGCTTGTGAACTCTTTTATCTTATTTGCTTTCGTGTGAGACTTGGAGACTATGCTTGTATGGTGTGAGACATACGCTTATCTCTATTCTATCTTATTATGTCATTATATCGTTATCCTAGTATGTGGAGCTATGATTATGTTGTTGCCCTTTTATCTTCATGCTCTCATGCTCATACTTGCATCTATGCTAAGTGTTCGTATTATGTATGTTGCAAGTATTGCCTTGTCTATAAAATATAGGGGGAGTGTTGATCCTATGTGTGTGTGCTTTGCATTCCAAAAGCAAATCTAAATAGTGCACACATCTAGGGGGAGCCCATCTATATTTTGTAGAGTTTCGGTTTGCATTGTAATATTTAAATATCCCCTGTGCAAATCGGGTGTTGTCATCAATCCACCAAAAAGGGGGAGATTGTTAGGGCATATTTCTCTCTAATGGTTTTGGTGATTGATGACAATGCGTTTGCGGACTAACCGTGTGCTTTGAGCATTTCAGATTTCATTAGGTGGCACGAGACAGTTTGTTCCCCTCGATGGTAAAGAGTGAAGACGGTGTTTTTCCGACGATTTCTTTTTCGGTGGATTTGAGTCGTAGGAGACCCGTACTATTAAGAGGGGGTCCGCGTTGGAAGGTATGGGTGGAATCAACACGTACACAACCCATTTGCACCCACATAACCTTCCCGCAACTTGGAGCATCCCTCTGTTATCTTTGGGCAATTTGAATGCACCCAAGCGGTAGTACCGCTCGGTACCACGGTAGTACCGCTTAGAGCGGTACTGCCGCTGTGGTCTTCCGCAACACTACCGCTTGGAGAAACCCCTCTGGTGCTGTTTTCCGCTAAGCGGTAGTAGAGCGGTAGTAGAGCGGTAGTACCGCCTGGTGCGGTACTACCGGCCCCTACTACCGTTGCCACTACCGCTTGGAGAAACCTCTCTGGTATTGTTTTCAGCTAAGCGGTAGTAAAGCGGTAGTAGAGCGGTAGTACCGCTTGACACGGTACTACCGCCCCCTACTACCGCTGCACTACCGTGTTTTCTTCTGGTGTTATTTTTCCCTAAGCGGTAGTGGGGCGGTAGTGGAGCGGTAGTACCGCTTGTTGCGGTACTGCCGTTCCAGTGCTACCCCACTACCTCTGTTTCCTCTGTCCTGCGCAATCCTTAGCGGTTGTACCGCTGAAGTTGAGCGGTAGTACCGCTTGTTGCGGCACTACCGCTCCTGTGCGTCTATGCCTGCGTGTGACAGTAGGGAACTACCACCCAAGCGGTAGTACCGCTCCGAGGAGCGGTAGTACCGCTTGTGTGCGGGCTGGGGGCAGATAACGGTTGGATTTCCCCCACTTATAAATAGAGGGTCTTCTTCCCCAAGTTGACTTGCCTCTTTCCTCTCTTTGCTCCATTGTTGCCCCAAAGCTCAAAAGTGCCCGATCTCTCTCCCTAGCCAATAGACCTTGTTGATTTTCTAGGGTTTGGAGGAGAGGGCCCCGATCTACACTTCCACCAAGAGATATTTGATTCCCCCCACTAATCCCTTGCGGATCTTGTTACTCTTGGGTGTTTGAGCACCCTAGACGGTTGAGGTCTCCTCGGAGCCACATTCCATTGTGGTGAAGCTCCGTGGTTGTGTTGGGAGCCTCCAATTAAGTTGTGGAGATTGCCCCAACCTTGTTTGTAAAGGTTCGGTTGCCGCCTTCAAGGGCACCACTAGTGGAATCACGGCACCTCGCATTGTGTGAGGGCGTGAGGAGAATACGGTGGCCTTAGTGGCTTCTTGGGGAGCATTGTGCCTCCACACCGCTCCAACGGAGACGTACTTCCTCTCAAAGGGAAGGAACTTCGGTAACACACCCTCGTCTTCACCGGCTCCACTTGTGGTTATCTCTTACCTTTACATTGTGCTTGATATACTTGTATTGTATCCTTTGCTTGCTTGTGTTGTAATTGTTAGCATCATATAGGTTGCTCACCTAGTTGCATATCTAGACAACCTATTTTGTTGCTAACCCTAATTTGTTAAAGAAAAGCTAAAAATTGGTAGTTGCCTATTCACCCCCCCCCCCCTCTAGTCAACCATATCGATCCTTTCAGCAACTCTTTCTCATAAAACTCATAATGATAACATAGCAATCAATTCACATGTTATGGTTCAAGCAATGCATTCTCTTGAAACTTAACAACCTATGTTCTTAGTCAACAAACAATTTCAATGCATCTTATTTTCCAACAAAGTCTAAGTAAGAGCTCCACATACTCAATTATCATATAGTCTTCCATGATTGCTAATACTCAAAGCTTATTTTTAGAACAAATAGCATCCATCGAACACCGAGAAAGACAGGGGCTTAATGCTTCGCCTCCCAACTTATTTATCATAGAGATAATTGTCAACAATAATAATTCATGATCAAATATATTTGACTAGATATATGTGTTTGGATCTACCCCACCACAAGATGCTTGCCAACTAGAGAATAGGTTGGAATGAGAAGTTGACTCAACAAAAAAAAAATTGACAGAAAAGTAAAAGATAAGCCCTTCACAGAGGGAAGCAGGGATTTGCAGCAGTGCCAGAGCTCATTGCTTAAAACAAAGATGAATACATTTTGAGTGGTGTGCTTTTCCTGTCAACGTCATGACTAAGGATTTCAATATCTTCCATGCTAAACACATTATTGGTGGTTCCCATGCAGAAATGAAAAGTTTAACCCCCCCTCAACCATTCAGACACAAGCCATGGCTAGCTGAATTCACGGGTGCCATCCAAACTTTCAACTTTCCAGGGGGGCCTTTGTTTTATTATATATTTTTTCTTTTTATTTAAGGGACTGGGCATCCCGATTACCAGCCTCTCTCATGCAAGGACAAGTGAATAAATACCCATCATGAGAATAACCCACTTAGCATGGAAGATACTGACCGCCCCGTCACTCCATGAGCGGTACGGGCACACAAAACAGATGATTATTTGAAGGTTTTAGAGATGGCACATGCAAATTTACTTGGAACGGTAGGGTAATACCGTATATAGGTAGGTATGGTGGACACTCGTGAAAGAAACTTGGCTCAAGGATTTTTTATGCACAAGCAGTATTCCCGCTTAGTACACAATTTTTGGCTAGAAAATATTATAAACAAGCACCACATGTTGGAGGATCCATAACAATATAACTTCAATGCAAATATACCCAAACATAACTCATTACGTTGTCTTCCTTGTCCAACTTCAACTTATTTGATCAAGTTTGAAAATAATTAATGGGTATTCACAATCATAAAAGATGTCCAAGATAATATATTTGTATGTGAAGTTTCTCTTCCTTATACTAATCTTTCATGAATTGCTTGTATGACCAATATTATGATTGTCAAATTTTAATAGATTTTACTTTCTAAACCCAATGTGAAACTACTACTAAGCATATGGTACATGTATAATTTCAGATTTATGATATTCAATTCACTGAACTCTTAGGATATAAATGAAGCACAAGAGTGAATGACAAACTACTCCAAAAGATATAAGCGAAGATCAAAGAGTAGTTAAACGATTAAGTAGCTATGTGAAAACTCTCTCCAATTCAAAATTTCAGAACCATGTATTTTATTCAAACAGCAAACAAAATGAAAAGGACACTCCATGAATAGCACACATCATGTGAACAAGTAAAACTTAGGCTCAACAAAAACTAACCGATAGTTGATGATGAAGAGAGGTGGGATGCCTACCGGGGCATCCCCATGCTTAGATTCTTGAGACTTCTTGTAATATTAACTTGGGATGCCTTGGTCATCCCCAAGCTTAAGCTCTTATATCTATTTAATTCCTATCATATAACGGCTTCCCTAAGTCTTAAAAACTTTGTCCACACAAAACTCAACAAGAACTCGTGAGATAAGTTAGTATAAATCAACTCAAAACCTTAACATTCTCTACTGTAGAAAATTATAATTAAACATTGCATACTAAATGCCTCTGCATATTTAATACTCCCATCACCTAATAGAAACATTAAACAAGCAAACATATGCAAACAATGCAACTATAAACGCAATCTGTCTAAACAGAACAGTCTGTAAAGGAAGAATAAAAATTCATACTTCCCTAACTCCAAAAATTCTGAAAAATTACCACGTGACATAAAACTCATGCATTCTTACTGTGTAAAAATTTCAGATTTTTATCATGTTCTGATTATTCAGGAATATTCTGGACATAACAGAAAACTTTCTGTTTTCAAACAGCAACTCATAAACTTGCAAACTGAGCATGGTAAAGGCTATACTTGGCATTTTATTGCGATAAAAAGTTACAAACATGATTATAAATAACAACAAGAAAATACAAATAAAATAAAATGATGCTCCAAGCAAAACACATATTATGTGACGAATAAAAATATAGTTCCGAGTGAGGTATACCGATAGTGTTGAAGACGAAAGAGGGGATGCCATCCGGGGCATCCCCAAGCTTAGACGCTTGAGTGTTCCTTGAATATTACCTTGGGGTGACTTGGGCATCCCCAAGCTTAGGGTTTTGCCGCTCCTTATTCTCCTCATATCGTTGTCTCACCCAAAACTTGAAAACTTCAATCACACAAAACTTAACGGAACTTGTGAGATAGGTTAATTAGTATGATAAAAATAAATCATCCACTTAGGTACTGTCAAGACAAGATTCATAATTGTTCTCACATAATTCCTACTGTATTCTATCATTTACACAATTTATATTACTCAATATAAGCTATAAAAACACTAAAACAAGCAAACTATGCAATAAAAACAGAATCTGTTAAAAACAGAACAACATGTAGTGTGCGAATTAAAATGCATACTTTTGTAACTCAAACAATTCTGAAAAATTGGTACAACGTAAATAATTTGTAACCCAATACTTCATAAAAATTTCAGAATTTTATCGCACTCCAGTACAGAATAGAAATTCCAGTACTGGACGCAAAAGTTTCTGTTTTTGCATAGAATCAAATCAACAAGTATCCACACTATTGCAAAGGCTTTACTTGGCACATTATTGAAATAAAACATATAAAACATGATTACTAAAGTATCTTAATCATGTGGACACACAAAAACAGTAGGGGTAAATATTGGGTTGTCTCCCAACAAGCACTTTTCTTCAATGCCTTTTTAGCTAGGCATGATGATTTTAATGATGCTCACATAAGAATAGGAATTGAAACATATAAGAGAGCATCATGAATCATATGGCAAGCACATTTTAGCCTAACCCACTTCCTATGCATAGGGATTTTGTGAGCAAACAATTTATGGGAGCAAGAATCAACTAGCATAGGAAGGCAAAACAAGCATGACTTCAAAACTTTCAACACATAGAGAGGAAACTTGATATTATTGAGATATGTAAAAGCATATGTTCCTCTCTCATAATAATTTTTAGTGGCATCATGAATGAATTCAACAATATAACTATCACATAAAGCATCCTTTTCATGATCTACAAGCATATAAATTTTCTTACTCTCCACATAAGCAAATTTGTTCTCATCAATGATAGTGGGAGCAAATTCAATGAAATAACTATCATATGATACTTCATTTACATAATCAATTTGAGCATTACAATCATGATGACAAGTTTCATGGTTATCATTAATCTTTATAGCATACATGTCATCCCAATAATCATCATAGATAGCAACTTTGTTGTCATAATCAATTGAAACCTCTTCCAAAATAATGGAATCATCATTAAATAAAGTTGTGATCTCTCCAAATCCACTTTCATAATTATGGCCATAAGATTCAACACCCTCCAAAATAGTGGGATCACTAGTAAGAGTTGACACTCTTCCAAACCCACTTTCATCAATATAATCATCATAAATAGGAGGCATGCTATCATCATAATAAATTTGCTCATCAAAAGTAGGGGGACTAAAAAGATTATCTTCATCAAACATAGCATCCCCAAGCTTATGGCTTTGCATATCATTAGCATCATGGTTATTCATAGAAAGCATACTAACAACATTGCAATCATTCTTATCATACAAGGGTTTTATGCCAAACATTTTATTGAATTCTTGTTCTAAAACTTTGGCACAATTTTCCGATCCATCATTTTCAAGAAAGACATCAAATAGATGAAGTATTTGAGGCAACCACAATTAATTTTTTTAGTTTTCTTTTATAAAACCAAACTAGTGAAAAACAAGAAACTAAAAGATTCAGTTGCAAGATCTAAAGATATACCTTCAAGCACTCACCTCCCCGGCAATGGCGCCAGAAAAGAGCTTGATGTGTACTACGCAACTTTATTCTTGTAGACTCTGTTGGGCCTCCAGGTGCAGAGTTTTGTAGGACAACAGCAAATTTCCCTCAAGTGGATGACCTAAGGTTTATCAATCCGTGGGATGTGTAGGATGAAGATGGTCTCTCTCGAACAACCCTGCAGTCAAATACAAGAAATCTCTTGTGTCCCTAACACACCCAATACAATGGTAAATTGTATAGGTGCACTAGTTCGGCGAAGAGATGGTCATACAAGTGTAGTATGGATAGTAGATATAGGTTTTTGTAATCTGAAATAATAAAAAATAGCAAGGTAGCAAGTAACAAAAGTGAGCACAAACGGTATTGCAATGCTTGAAAACAAGGCCTAGGGTTCATACTTTCACTAGTGCAATCTCTCAACAGTGCTAACACAATTTAATCAAATAACAATCCCTCAACGTGCGACAAAGAATCACTACAAAGTTCCTAGCAAACGGAGAACATAAGAATAAATTGTTGTAGGTAGCAAAACCACCTCAAAGTTATCTTTCCGATCAATCTATTGAGCCATCCCTATATGTGTCACAAAACAGCCCGAGAGTTCGTACTAAAATAACACCAAATAATTTCAGATTCATAATATTCAATCCAACACAAAGAACCTCAAAGAGCACCCCCAAAGTTTCTACCGGAGAAAGTAGGACAAAAATGAGCATCAGCCTCTATGCCTAGATTACCCCAATGTCACCTCAGGAATCCGCAAGTTGATTACCAAAACATACATCAAGTGACTCAATAGAATACCCCATTGTCACCACGGGTATCCACATGCAAGACATACATCAAGTGTTCTCAAATCCAAAATATTCAATCCGATAATAATGAAACCTCAAAGGGAAAGACTCAATTCATCACAACAAGATAGAGAGGGAAGAACACCATATGATACAACTATATTAACAAAGCTCGTGGTACATCAAGAACACGAGAGAGAGATCAAACACATAGCTACTGGTACATACCCCCAGCCCCGAGGGTGAACTACTCCCTCCTCGTCACGGAGACCGCCGGGATGATGAAGATGGCCTCCGGTGATGATTTCCCCCTTCGTCAGGGTGCCGGAAAAGGCCTCTAGATGGGATCACTTCGGAACAGAGGCTTGCGGCGGCGGAGTCGAAGTTCTAGGTTTATTTCTGGGGGTTTCTCTATTTATAAGAATTTTCAGCATTGGAATCACGCGAAAAGGAGTTACGAGGGGTCCATAAGGCAACAGCACACGACCACCCCCCAGGGCGCGCCGGGTTGCCTTGTCACCGCCTCGTGGGTCTTCTGGTCCTCCCACGAAGCTTTGGGGGTCTCTTATGTTCCAAAAAAACTGTCAAAAAGTTTCATCGCGTTTGGACTTCGTTTGGTATGGATTTTCTGGAAAACCAAAAACAAGCAGAAAACATCAACTGGCACTGGGCACTAGGTTAATATGTTAGTCCATGAAAATCATATAAAAGTGCACGAAAACCACATAAAATCATTGTAACCATGGCATGAATACTTCATAAATTATAGATACGTTGGAGACGTATCACTGCACAGCCGGCCCGAACCTCGGGGGCTACACCCAGTGGGTGGGCTGGCGCGTCCCCACTGAAAAAAGACAGGACGTGTACCTCTCGCCTGCCACAGCTCCTCCGCCTGGGTCGCGAGCTGGCCATTGAGCGCCTTGTACTGGACCTTGCCGGTGTTTTACTCCCGCACAACCTTGTTGTACAACGCCGTCCGCTTGTCGGTGATGGCCTGCGGGAAAAAGATTAGGGAAGCGCAGAAGTTAGAAGTGCTCGAGAAGGCTCGACCCGGCTGCCGCGCAGTCGGCCCGAGCCTCGGGGGCTACACCCAGTGGGTGCACTGGCGCGCCCCCACTGGAAAGCATCCGAGCTGGCTCAAGAAAGAAAAAAACCAAAGAAAATGCAGCAGCAAAGAAAACTCACCGCGACGGATTTCTCCATGTGCAGCAGCTTGGCCAACGCGCCCGTGGCAAACTCCTTCAGCTGGTTGATACGTCTCCAACGTATCTATAATTTTTGATTGTTCCATGCTATTATAGTATCAATCTTGGATATTTTATATGAAATTATATGCCATTATATATCATTTTTTCGGACTAACCTATTAACCCAGTGCCCAGTGCCAGTTGTTGTTTTCTGCTTGTTTTTGCCTTTTCAGAAAATCATTATCAAAATGTTTCCAAACGAGAAAAAAACTTTGGATTAATTTTTTCTGGACCAGAAGAGACCCACGAAGCTTTGGGAGAAGACCAGAAGAGCCACGAGGAGGTGACAAGCCTGGAGGGCGCGCCTAGGGGGGTAGGGCGCGCCCCCCAGGCTTGTGGACCCCTCGTTGCCCCTCCTGACCTAATTCCAGCGCTATAAATTCCCAAATATTCCCAATATACCAGAGTGACACAAGAGAAAACCTTTCCGCCGCCGCAAGCCTCTGTTCTTGCGCGATCCCATCTGGAGGCCTTTTTCGGTACTCTGCCGGAGGGGGAATCGATCACGGAGGGCTTCTTCATCAACCTTGCTGCCCTTCCGATGATGTGTGAGTAGTTTACCACAGACCTACGGGTCCATAGCTAGTAGCTAGATGGCTTCTTATCTCTCTTTGATATTCAATACCATGTTCTCCTCGATGTTCTTGGAGTTCTATCCGATGTAATCTTCTTTTGCGGTGTGTTTGTTGGGATCCGATGAATTGTGAGTTTATGATCAGATTATTCATGAGAAATTGAGTCTTCTCTGAACTCTTTTATGCATGATTATTATAGCTTTGTATTTCTCTCCGATCTATCGATTTGGTTTGGCTTATTAGATTGATTTATCTTGCAATGGGAGAGGTGCTTTGTGATGGGTTCATTCTTGCGTTGCTCAATCCCAGTGACAGAAGGGGACATGGCACGTATTTGTATTGTTGCCATTAAGGATAAAAAGATGGGGTTTAATCATATTGCTTCAGTTTACTTTGTCTGCATCATGTCATCTTGCTTAAGGCGTTACTCTGTTTCATACTTAATACCCTAGATGCATGTTGGATAGCGGTTGATGGGTGGAGTAATAGTAGTAGACGCAGGCAGGAGTCGGTCTACTTGTCTCGGACGTGATGCCTATATACCTGATCATTGCCATGAATCCGTCATAATTATTTGCTTTTCTGTCAATTGCCCAACAGTAATTTGTTTACCCACCGTATGCTATGTGTTCGAGAGAGAAGCCTCTAGTGAAAACTATGGCCCCGGGGTCTACTTTATCATATATAAAAAACCTAAAAATACCTTGCTGCAATTTATTTACTTTTATTTTATTTAGTATTTTAGTTTATCTATCTACCACTATCAGAATTAATCCTTGCAAATAACCGCTAAGAGGATTGACAACCCTCTTATTTGCGTTGGGTGCAAGTGTTTGCTTTTGTGTGTGCAGGTGCGCTTAACGGAATTTTGCTTGGTTCTCCTACTGGATTGATAACCTTGATTATTAACTGAGGGAAATACTTATCTCAACTATACTGCATCATCCTCTCCTCTTCGGGGAAATACCAACGCGGTCTACAAGTAACACTGGTCACGGTGGGCGGCGAACAGCTCCTGCACCGTGCCAATGGTGACCACGCCGGCCGAGCCGCCCGCGGCTGCCCCACTGGTGACCTCGCCTGCGCTTGCTCACTCCCGCTGCAACCGGGCCGCGGAGCCGGAGCTGGCACCACTGGACGCCGGCCTTGGCTCGGAGGTGCGCTCGAGGGTGTGGTCGCCCGCCGACGAGAGGATCAGGGCACCGGTGCTCTTGGGCGTAGTCCCCGCGCTCGGCTGTGGCGTCCCTTCCCCGTCCGCGGTAGGCGCGGCCCTTCGGCTGGCCTCATCAACCTGGTCGGTTCCTTCGTCCCGGTCGGTGGTGCATTGGGCGCGGCCGTTTGGCCGGCTGCCGCCTCGCGGGCGCCCGCTGTATCTTGTGCGGCCGCCTCGCCAGTGTCGGGCCCTCCAGCGCGCACGTCGGCCTCCGCCTGCCAAGCCGGGTCGTGCCCGTGCTTCGTGTGGCCTTCTCGAGGCAGAGACGGCGGTGGGGAGTCCGCCTCTTGGACCGGCGACGCTGAGCTGTCCGCCCCGTCACGGGCCCCGGCGTCCTCTTGCGCCTTGGCCGTGGCGTCTGCCAGTGCCTTGGCCGCGGCATCCTCCTGTGCCTTGGCGATGACCTCTTCATGCGCCGTCCGCGCGGGGCGCTCTCCCTCCTCTTGGGCGGCGATGGCCCACTGGGCCGCGAGCTCCTCCGCAGCAGCATCGGCCGGCTGGTGCTCGCCCGTGCCCACCGGGGTCCCCTCTTGGCCGGCCGCACTACCAGGTGTGGCCGATGCAGTGGTCTTGGAGAACTTGATAGGGGCCCTGTGTGGGGGAAGAGGAATAAGAGAGAAAAACAATACAAACCAAAGCAGAAGGAATAAATTCACGACGAAAGGAAACGCTCACCCGACACTCGTGGGGATCGGCCGCTTGCTCCCTACAGGACACCCGGCCGGCTGCCACCCGCCGGATGCCATGGCGGCGTGGCGCGCCTTCTTCGCGACCTTCCACTCGTCGCCTGGCTGCGATCCAGCCGGACGTTTCTCGGCCGGCCGCGGCTCGGCCGGCTGCTTCCCATGCGTCCGTTCCTCGGCCGTCTACTCCCCAGCCAGTGCGACATCGGCTGCCATCCGCGGCCACCTCCGGGCGACGGGGCCGGCGTCGTCCGGCGCGGCTGGGGATGCTGCATGGCCCGCATCGGTGAGACCATTTGCATCGTCATCAGACCACTCGCGTAAGGAGCAGAATGGCAGGGACTCACCGGCTGGGCCAGACCCGCCGGCTCCGGTATCCTCCGGGTGCTCAAAGCCCTCTTCCACGGGGCCGATGGCACCCTCGTCCTCCTCATCGTCCTCCCCGTCGGAGACCAGCCAGTCCGGCATCAAGTTCTGCGGGTGCGGCCCATCGTGCGTTTGCTGGCTCGGGAACCTCTGCAGCCGGACCCGACACATGTCAAAAACAAAGAAATGAGAAGAAAAGTAAGAAAGCTGCCGGATGGAAGCTTACCGCTGGCGCGGGAATGTCCCGGCAGTAGGGCTCCTTGCCCCAGAACCAGTCCTGCTCGTCGAGCTTGGTCGTGGTTATGTTGTTGACGTGGCGGGCGACCTGGGCCGGCTTCAGCTCGGTGGTGGCAGGGGTCGAACCGGCTGCTCATGTCAGAGATCCGGTGTGGCTGGCACTGGAGCGGCTGCACCCGGCGGCCGATGAAGGCCGCGATGAAATCCGTGGCGACGAGGTGCTCCCGTTTCAGCATCTTGTCCAGCCGGCTGCAGATGTTGTTTATCTCCGCCGATGACTTCTTTGGGTCATAGCCCCAGTTCTGCTTCGCAGCCGGCGGGGCGTCGACGAAGGGAGGCAAGTTAATGCGGTCAGCGGCCAGGTTGACGTTCTTCACGTTAAAGAACGACCTCTGCCACTTCTTGGCCGACTCGTGGAGAGGGAGCTTTGGGAAGCCGCCTGCCGGCCGGACGTACACGAGGGCCGCTCCGCAGGCGGTCATCACGTTGTTCCCCACCGTCTGCGGCCGAAGGAAGAACAGCCGGCTCCAGATCTTCGTCGTTGGCAGGAGGCCAAGGTACCCCTCGCAGAATGTAGCGAAATCGGCGAGTTGCATAGGGGCCAAGGTGAAGGGGTTGCAAACCAAAGAACGTGAGGAACCACCTGAAGAAGTTGCTCGTGGGGAGGCCGAACCCGCGGGCGAAGTGCGCGGCGAAGATGAAGAGCTCGCCGTCCCGCTTACGGGGGGCGCGCGCCTGAAACAATCAAAAATTATAGATACGTTGGAGACATATCAAGCTTGGGGCAAAATGGAGAGGGGGCCGACGACTTTTAAAGAGGCATGGAGGCAACGACCGGCGGGTTCGGGGAGCACGCGAACGTGGGGAGGTGGGCGCGTCGTGCGTCGGGCGTGGACGAGCGACGTGGGCGGTTGGGGAAGATGCAGCTGCCCGGTGGGGTCCGCACGTCAGTGGGAGAGAGAGAGAGAGGAGAGAGTGTGGCGCGGGGCTGGCTCGCTGGGCCGTGTGGTGGCCTGGCTGGCTGGCCAGTTCGTTTATTATTATTATTATTATTATTATTATTATTATTATTATTATTATTATTATTATTTGTTCTATTTGTGTTATTTCCATTTGATTTTTAATTTGATTTTTCTTTCAAAAACAAACTTGCTCAAAATTCATTTCCGAATATTTATGACTATGAATTTTTTTTGCGTATTTTGAACCAATATTTTCTGTACTTTATTTATAGCTTTTATTTAAAATATTTCTTTGGATATATTTCATTTTCCAAATAGTTTTATTCTAATTTTCCTTAACCAATTTTTCTTGACCCATCATGATTTCATATTTGAATATTTATTTTATTTGTTTCGTTTTGGAATTATTTCTTACTTTACCCCTTTTAGGGTTTTTACTTAACTTTCTGTTTTAATTGTTTTAGGTTTCAACCAAAAGCTAACTAGGTTTTGACTAGTTGCATATGGCTTCCAACCTTCCTAAGCAATCATTCAATCAACAAATCAACAATCAGGCAAAAAATTTCTAACTAGCAATGAAGTGGGGCTTTTTTTGAAAAAAATAATTCCATGTGAAATTTTTTAACATAGCAGATTTGGGAAAAATCTGGGATGTGACAGGTTCCCGGCAATCCGATGAGCGGGATGCCGGACATAGGGAAGACATGTCGTGGGAGTGGAGATCTGCCGAGGTCGGCCGTAGAGTAGTTTAGTTAAAATATGCCCGAATGTAAATGTTTTCGTCCGGTTTGTATGAAAATCATCCGGTTTGCATGTAATTTGTCTGGCTAGTTTAAAGCCGATTTGAAATGTATGCGGATAGTGTTGTATGGCCGGCTTCTCCGTGTTCGCGGACTGGTCTGTGTTCGTGGACGGATGTGGTGTTCGGTTTTCGGGTCATTGTAGATGCGTGGGGCCCAACTTTAATCACATATGCAACGAAGAATATTCGGGGAAAAAAATTCAAGGGCATAAAACCCTCCATAAGGCGCGCGCGCATCTCCGCCTCCCCCGATCCGCTCGGTTCAGTTTCCCGCCGTGTCTCTCTCGCGCCACTCTACCACGAAAGCAAACCCGCTTACTGCCAACCTAGGGTTCTTCTGCTCCGCCCCAAATCGCGGCAATTCCTCCCGCCCACCTCTCCGTCACATTTTCTATTCTTGGATCGCATGGCGACCAGCGATGAATTGGCCCAGATCGACATCTCCACGGAGGTACGCCACACCCTGCTCGTCCCCGTTTCCCAGTTCGACCTCCGCACGCAAGGTGTTCGACGTTTTGATCCGCCCAAATCGAGCCCTGCAGGAAAAGGACAAGCTGGTGGCCGAGGTGATGCGCTACGCGCTCTTCAAGACGCACCAGAACTCCGGCTGCCCCATCAAGCGGGAAGAGCTCACACAGATCGTCACCAAGAACTACCGCCAGCGAGCGCTCCCTGCGCTCGTCATCAAGGAAGCTGGGGACAGGCTTGCCGCGACCTTCGGCTATGAGACGAGGGAGCTCCAGAGGACCCGCGCCACGTCCACCCGCTCCGGACGCCCCTCCTCCCAGCAGCCCAGTAAGCTCTCTTTTATTCTTCTTCTTTTCTCCTTGCAATGTCGCCACCACACGGCAGCCTGGATCTTTGCTGGTGATGTAGTAAGGTAGAAGTTGGTTGAACCTAAGAATGACCTGCGATGAATCGAGCTGTGTTTAGGTAATCAGGATGCAAAGAGCTATGTCCTGGTAAGTAAGCTGGACCCTGAGGTGTACAGCAAGTATGTCGAGGATAAGGAGCGTGCCCATGTGTCTGGGTTTGCTTTTGTTGTCATAAGCATTGTTCATGTCGCTGGTGGCAAGATCTCTGAAGGTAGGGATTGCTGGTTCTTTTATCGACAGTAGTCAGGAGGTCTTATCGTTTGATGTTACTGATTTTTGACAAACACGTTTCAGAGGACCTTTGGCGTCAGCTGAAACGGTTGGGCTTAAATGAGACTGATGAGAACCACCCTGTTCTTGGCAACAATAAGCAGGCGCTTGAACTACTAGTGCAACAAAGGTTGCTGGTACTTTCAGGGTGTGCTGCAGAGTGTGTATTTCATTGGCAAGTTTTTTTTTTTTTGACTTGGTATCTTTGCCCAGGTACTTGCTGAAGGAGAAGATTGCTGGTCCAGAAGGCCATTCCATGGTTTATGAGCTTGCAGAGAGGGCATTGGATGAATCCATCAGCTCGAAGCTTAAAGAATACATTTCACAGGTATGTAAAAGCATCAACCACAATCTCGGGAAAAATAAGGCATCAACCTGTATGTACAGTAAATTAGAAATAGCAGAACTTTTGCTTGGTTGCCCAAGAGAGTAGAAACACTAATTTGTGAAACTAATCTATCACTTTAACCTGTAGAAGGCATACTTACTATCCTCTCAAAATTAATGTTTAGGCTTTTAATCTGTCCCAAGTCATTGCTTTCTCCATGATGTGCAGCATTAACAGCTATAAAATGTTTGGTAAGGAACTAGAATTTTTTTTTATTTTGAGAAGGGGATAGCTCCAGCCTCTGCATCGGTTGATGCACACAGCCTTGGTAAGGAACTAGGTGCTATGGTATACTGAAAACAGCAGCCTCGGAAATGGTCATGTTTGAGTATGATTCTAGCTGGTTCCTAGTTGTACCATAAACACGTCTAGTCTATCAGCTCTTTCTTTACCAGCTCCAGGATTTTACATTGTGCGATTGCTCATGACAAAGATTATTGCCCTGACAAAGAGCCAACCCCATCTTACACGTACTCCGGATCTCCGTGATTATTGTTACAGAAGTATCTTTTGCATGAATTTAATAAATCATTTGTATGCATTAGAGTTGCTTGCTACTGCTGTCGCTACTAGTTCATGACTAGTATTTGTTCGTTCCTCAAAATTGTATTAGCAGTTAGTTCAAAATAGGTACTAGTAGCACAGGCAGTGGCAAATTCTGGGCATAATTGATTTCCATCGCGATAACCTGTTGCTTGTAGAAAATATCAGTGGCGGGCAAATACCCTCCTGAATCCAGTGTCGCATTGTAGAGTCAGACCATGGCCAGCGAAAACTAAATTGAAGATTGATCCGATCTGTTTGACCAATCCTCTTGTTGCCATGGATCAGGTTGTGGGCGTAAGTACAGCTGCAGCAGAATGAAGTGGATATGATACAACCACCATCAGGTATTTTCACTTCGACTCTCTGTCTGTTCTTTCTGCAAGAGAATGATACGCCTTATCAATTTCCATTCAGGGCTAACCGTTGGCCTATGTTTCAGGCTTTGCTGTCCAGTCTAAACTCATCAGTACAACGACGAACTTGAGTTTGGGTGGAAAACCATTGTAGAGACTTGGTGGAGGCTTCATGTGAGGGCTGTATAGGAGAGGAGGTAGTCTCTGTGTCTGCGCGCCTCTCAACTAGGTTAGATCGAGACGCCTAAGACGCGACCTTTTGTGGCCGTGGCAGATCAGCTAGTATGTACTCCAACTTCGTTAACCGGAGCTGCATATGTTAACAATGAGTCCTTATGCATTCTACGAGGCTTTGTTCGTTCAGGTTTGCTTAGCGTAAACTGTTGCAATACAAAGTCTGAGAGGCACACCAAACAGCAATTTCAACAGAGCCCCTTTCCCAATAAAAACCTGATGTTGGGGAGTTGGGCCAAAAAACCAGCTCCAGAGACCCGATCCGCGAAAAATTATTGGGGAGCCCCATTAAAATATCTCAACTTATTTAGGCGAAATTGACCCCTCCCCAATACCATCCCAATAGGTGGCCGGAAGCAACAACCCCTCTCCTGCCTGAAGTTTCACGCGCCCATCCATCTCCTGTCGTTGCGCCGCTGCCGAACCGTCCTCCACTCACCGGTGCTCCGTGTTGCCTCGCCTCGCCAGTGCCGCCGACCGTCCCCGCCTCCTCCACCCTCGACCGACGTCGTCACCCTGGCCTAGGCGCGCCGCAAGGCATGCGATCTATCCGCAACGGCGTCGTGAGGAAGGCCGAACCGTCCTCCCATCACCGGTGTTCCGTGTCGCCTCGCCTCGCCAGTGCCGCCGACCGTCCCCGCCTCCTCCACCCTCAACCGAAGTCGGCACCCTGGCCTAGGCGCGCCGCAAGGCATGCGATCTATCCGCAACGGCGTCGTGAGGAAGGTGGTGAGTAGCCGGTGACGTTCCTCATCGGGCCGTCGCGTCGGCCAAGAAGCCGCAGGCGACGACGAAGGTAATGGCGGCCGCGGCCATGGCTGCTTCGGCCTCCTTCATGGCGACCCTGCCGGCCTCCTTCATAGAGATGTCGTCGGTTGTCCCCACCTTCTTGGAGGCCGGCTACGACTTCGACATGTACAACGCCAATCAGTTGTTTGATGGAATGCAGGAAATGTACTTTTTTGTTTTTCATTTCTCTTACATTTGTTTCATTTTTATAATAATTTTAAATGGCAATTTGCAATGCTCATTAGTTTCATATTTGCGATTATGTAGTGAGCAATCATATGTCAATATGATGAATGAGTCGGTAGACATAGAAGACACTAGTAGGCGGAAGGCGCACCACGCCGCGCCCGAGCTTTAAGCCGGTAGTTAGCAATATTTTGTTGCTCATATTTGTTATTGATACTTTATCGTGGTTTGGTAAGTGAAGCAAGAATAATATAGTAGAAAATATGGATAATTTGGTCGATTACATGACTTGGTGGCATACAGGATAAATAAAGTACAATGAAGTGCTGATTTAAGAGAGTAATATTGTGTAGCTAGATGGTGTAGCAGCGAGGCAATATATTCATAAAAAAATAATACAACATTAGCTCTTCCAGCAAATAGACCTTTATTTCACATCAACGGACATCCAATCCATCTCAAAATGAGATGGTCCGCCTCCAATAGATTATAAAAAAACACCACCTTGATCGGACTTGCCATGAACCAAGAATCCATCCAGGAAGGTAATTTTAGAATTGTTGTTTTTATATCAAACTTATTGATGGTATTGAGGACCAAAGAGAGCTATCCATCCAGGAAGGTAATTTCAGAAAAAATTCTGAAAAACACACTACCAACCTCCTTGAGTCTAAAAGAATGTATTGGAGGATCAGAGCTAATATCAGATGGGCAAAGTTAGGAGATGAAAACACTAAGTTCTTCCATGTTGTGGCCACCCAAATATTCAGAATTAATTATATATCATTTCTGATTACATCTGACAACATTGTTGTTCATGACCATGAACAGAAAGCAAAAATTAGATGTAATTCCTTTAAAGACAGACTTGGGAGAACTGAAACCACTGACATGCTCTTCAATATTGACCATCTGGCCAGAAATGTTGATCTATCTGATCTTGAAGTTGCATTAAGTAAGGATGAGATTGATAATGTCATCAAATTTATGCCAAATGACAAATCACCTGGCCTGATGGCTTAATGGTGCATTCATGAAAAAGTGCTGGCATATAGTTAAGGATTGCTTCTATAAGTTCATTAATGATTTTCATGAAGGAAATGTGACTTGTGACCTGTGAACACTGCCTACATTGCCCTTATCCCTAAAAAAGACAGTCCTCATACCACTAATGACTATAGACATGTTTCTTTAGTCAGCATGCCCATCAAGATATTGACCAAACTACTTGCCAATAGAGCTCAGAAAATCATAACATCTCTCATCAGCTGTAATCAGTATGGATTCATTAAAAGCAGGACTACTCAAGATTGCTTGGCATGGACTTTTGTATATCTACACATCTGCCATAAACCCAAAAATGAGGTTATAATTTTTAAAATTGACTTTGAAAAAGCATTTGACATGGTAGACTATGGGGCCATACTATTTATGCTAAAACACCTGGGATTTGGTCAGAAATGGATCAGATGGATTGACACCATACTGAACACTGCCTCCACATCTGTTATCTTAAATGGTGTCCCTGGGAAAAAAATAACTTGCAAAAGAGGAGTCAGTCAAGGAGATGTTATATGTCATTGCTGCTGAATTACTACATTTTTTATCAATGAGGCATGGCAAAATGGTCTTATCAGTCTACCCATCAATCACCAATACAATCAGGCATATCCCATTGTGCAGTATGCAGATGATACCTTGATTATTATGCGAGCTGACCCCACCCAGTTGAACTATTTGAAAAACATACTTGCTAAATTTACCACCTTCAGTGCCTAAAGGTTAATTACAATAAATCTGCATTAGTTCCTATCAACCTCAGTGAGGAAAAGCCCAATGAACTTGCAGCAGTTTTGGGTTGCAAGAAAGAATCCATGCCCTTCACATATCTTGGACTGCCTATGGGTACCACCAGACCTTGTGTGGATGACCTCATGTCCATGGTATCAAGATTAGATGTTAGACTGTCTGGAATCTCCTCAATGATGACATATGTTGGCAGGCTCGTTTATCTTAAATCAGTCATATCTGTTCTTCCAATATTTGCTATGTGTAGTATAAGAGTGCCTATCACAATCTTGAATCATTTTGAAAAATCTGGAAGAGGATTCCTATGGTATGGCAATGGTATGAACAAAGCTGGTAAATGCTTGGTAAGATAGGATATTGTGTGTATCCCAAAATCTGTTGGTGGATTGGGTGTTTTAGATCTTAAAACTCAGAACAAAGCCCTACTCACAAAATACCTCTTCAAGTTCTTTAACAAGCACAACATACCATGGGTTAAATTACTTTGGAGTGCCTATCACAACAATGGCAATGTCCCTGCATTTCCCACCAAAGTTGGTAGTTTCTCGTGGAGAGATTGTTGCTCTATTCTAAATGAATTTAAAGCCATGACCATTTGCAAGATTAACTCAGGTACCACTACTCTATAGTGGCATGACATCTGGCATGAGGACAGATTTGACCTATTATTCCCCCAGCTATTCTCATTTGCTAAAGACATGGACATTACGGTTGCTGATGCACACGTGCATGCACTGGATGATTTTTATGAAATGTTTTACCTGCCTATGTCTGCCACTACTGTTCAACAAAGCAATAAGCTCTTACAGATTCTTACACAAATGCAGAACACTGATCTGAACGATTGCTGGAACTTTAAATGGTCTAACATCATATATAGCACCAAGAGAATTTACCTAGAGCTATTTGGCAATCCGGCTGATGCCCCAAAGCCATTCTCTTGGACTTGGAAGTATTCCTGTCTCCCAAAGCAAAAATTCTTTTTCTGGCTGCTCTTACATGACAGATTAAAGACCAAAGATATGATGCAAAGGAAAAATTTCTATGTGGAAAGTACATCCTGTGTATTATGTGATGACAACCAGACCGAAGACTTCATGCATCTGTTCTTCTCATGTGACTTCAGCCATAATTTTTGGCTAAGTCTTGGATTCCAATGGGACACCGACATAAATATAATGGACATGCTTGTGAGAGCCAAGAGTAGAATGAAAATCAATTGCTTCAAAGAATGCTTAATTATCAGTTGCTAGAGCATCTGGAAACACAGAATTGGTATCATCTTTGACCAGCAGGCCAGAAATTTGGAGTACTACATTAGATGCTTCATTGAACACTTTAGCATGATCATGAAAAATGCAAGACCTGGTCTTAAAGAGGGCATGCAATCCTGGCTAGATTACCTGTAAATCAGATATGTATGATTCCTCTATGTAAATGCTATTTGTGCATATCCATCATTAATGCAAAAAGAGTTACACCAGGGGTTTTCCCTACTGTTTTTGCTAAAAAAAACCAAGAATCCAAAGAAATTTTCATTTCGTGTAAAAAGTGAACCAGTGAAAAATACGACCTCTAAGTCACGAACTGATTAAGTCGATTACTTGCTAATTCCCATCCCTCTTTGGCCACCACAATTTTTTTGTAGTGCAAAAGAACTTCCCTATCCTACAAAACAACAACACGAAAAATATAAATCTATTCAAAAGCTATTTCCTTAAAACAGTATTTCCTATTGAAGGACGAGTGATACGTCTCCAACGTATCTATAATTTTTGATTGTTTCATACTATTATATTATCAATCTTGGATGCTTTATATGCATTTTTATGCTATTTTATATCATTTTTTGGGACTAACCTATTAACCCAGTGCCTAGTGTCAGTTCCTGTTTTTGCTTGTTTTTGGATTTTCAGAAAATCAATACCAAACGAAGCACAAACACGATAAAACTTTACGGTGATTTTTTCTGGACCAGAAGGGACCCTAGAAGGTTCGGGAGGAGGCCAAAAGACCTACGGGAGAGCCACAAGCTCACATGGCGCACCCCAGGGGGTAGGCATGCCCCCTGAGCTCGTGGGTCCCACGCAGCTCTGTTTGACCTAATTCCACCTCTATAAATTCAAAAATATTCCCAAACCAACAAAGAGCCACCCAAAATAACTTTTCCGCCGCCGCAAGCCTCTGTTCTTCCGCGATCCCATCTGGAGGCCATTTCTGGTACTCTGCCGGAGGGGGAATCGATCACGGAGGGCCTCTACATCAACCTTGCTGCCCTACCGATGATAGGTGAGTAGTTCACCACAGACCTACGGGTCCATAGCTAGTAGCTAGATGGCTTCTTCTCTCTCTTTGATCTTCAATACAATGTTCTCCTCGATCTTCTTGGAGTTCTAGCTGATGTAATCTTCTTTTGCGGTGTGTTTGTTGGGATCCGATGAATTGTGGGTTTATGATCAGCTTATTCATTGAAAGTAATTGAGTCTTTTCTGAACTTTATTATGTGACGGTGTCCTAGACTAGGGGGTACCAACCTAGACGGCCCATAGTCTTCGGGCTGGGCCCGAAGGCCCTGTTCTCATCCAGATGGACTCCGGAAGCTGTGACGTGATCAAGACGGTCTCTGCCGAAGACTTGGAGTGTACCCCAAGACATCTCCTACCGCCTCAATATGCATCCCTAGATACCGCCTATGTAACCCTAGATGCCCCTACCTGGCGTGTATATAAGCCGGAGGGTTTAGCCTGTAGAGGACACGGAATCACAATTATCATCCACCTAGCTCTAGGGTTAGGCTTCTCCTGACGATCTCGAGGTAGATCAAGCTTGTACTCGATACTTCATCATCAATATAAACAAGAGCAGGATGTAGGGTTTTACCTCCATAGAGAGGGCCCGAACCTGGGTAAACATCGTCTCCTTTGTTCATGTTACCATCAATCCGAGATCCACAGCTCGGGACCCCTACCCCGAGGTCAGCCGGTTTTCACACCGACACTGGTGCTTTCATTGAGAGTTCCACTGTGAGATCAGCAAAGGATCGATGGCTCATCTGCAGATCAACTGCGGCTCCGGCTACGGGGACATCTTTGTCCCCAGCCAGCTATTTGTTTTCGGCAGCATGGTATTTTGCGCCGACTCCTCGGGCCACCTGGCTTCCGTCGAGAATTACGCTCCAGACCACGTCATAACTTTCGGAGGCTTGGAGTACACCGCGGATTCCCAGGGAGAGCTCGTCCTTACCGGTTGGACGCCAGGCTGGATCGAGGGCCTAGCAGACATCGGGGGCTCGACCCCGGAACCGATCTCCTTCGAGGATGTCAGATCAAACCCCTTGCCCCTACAAGGCCCTGCGGAGGAATCGACTACCTCCACCACGGACAGCCTCGTCCTGGCATCAAGCCATGACGCCGCTCCGGACGCCACCTCAGATACTACGTTGGATCTAGAACCGGCTCGGGTGACAGATCCGGGATCAACCCCAGCTCCGCACGAGGCCAATGACGCGTCAGGCGATCTACCAGCCGTGCTTCAAGTCAACCCGGTTTACAGCCAGGCCATGGATCCCGAAGAGCTGTCTCACTTAAACGAGATGCTGGATCGCATCCAGAGCTTATCAATCTCAAATAGCCAGACTTCGTTCTACGACAAGATCGGACTTAAAGCCGACGATCGGGAAATTTATATCCCACCCACCACCCATCTAGTCGGCACGGTCTATGACTTAACCGACGTGTTGGATTATGATGAAGCCACCGACATGGATGAAGATGTCGACGGCCCCGCATAAACCACCACGCCGCTGGTCAACACCGGCAAGTGGACTACAACCTCCACCTATGATGTATATATGGTGGATACTCCGAAACCTCAATCTAGACGTCGGCGAAGGCGCGGACGAGGCGCCAACGGGGACCCCAGCGGGCACGACGCCACTGCCACCAACATCGGCACGGTGGCAGACAACGCTGATAACCCGGGAGAGGACTCTCACGCCTCCCCAGGGCAGCCACACAGCCCCGCAGGAATCCCCGAAGACGAGGACCCTGATGACCTCTTTGAAGGGGCGGATGACAATTACTTACCTCGGTACGAAGAGGACGAGAGCCTGGGCACCGAGGACTTCATAGTCCCCGAAGACCCCTTTGAGAAGGAACGGTTCCGACGTCGCCTCGTGGCCACTGCCCAAAGCATGAGATGGAAGTAGCAGCAGCTGCAAGCCAATCAAGACGCGCTAAACGATAAGTGGGTCGAGATACTCTTGGCCGAACAGGACCTCGAGGAGCGTCTCCGTAGAGCGCCCAAATCCTACTCACGCAGGCGTCTGCTGCCTGAGTTCGATGAAGAATTAGCCGATGACGTGCTCTTAACACGCGGACGGACTGACGAACCTGACCGCACCCCTAGGAGGCGCGACAGGCCAGCGCGGGAAAATTTACACACCCAAACAACGACACGCCGTTATGGCAAGGACCCCATTGATTATCCCGAGCCATACGACGCAAGATGCCAGATAGAGGCGAACCGGGCACCTTCTCAGTCCATCTACGGATCAAGAGGACGCGCAACGGCCGGGCGCGACGGCTACGACGCCTGGATGGACAGGAACGGCCGAGCTCGAGACCAAGCCTATGCGCAGATATCTCCCGACGTCCGGCGTGAGTCTGCTCGATTCCGAGGTCCCGCTCATCCGATCTGTTTCATAGACAGGGTGATGGAATACCAGTTCCATCAACATTGAGTCATACGATGGCACTACCGATCAACATTGAGTCATACGATGGCACTACCGATCCAACGGTGTGGATTGAAGATTTCCTTCTCCACATCCACATGGCACATGGAGACGATCTCCATGCCATCAAATATCTGCCGCTCAAACTAAAGGGGCCGACTAGGCATTGGCTAAACAGCCTGCCTCCCAATTCTATTGGAAGCTGGGAGGCACTAGAGGATGCCTTCAGGGCTAACTTCCAGGGCACATACGTCCGGCCTCCAGACGTCGACGACCTCAGTCACGTCATTCAACAGCCCGGCGAGTCGGCAAGGAAATTCTGGAACAAGTTCTTAACTAAAAAGAACCAAATTATGGACTGCCTCGACGCCGAGGCCATCGCCGCTTTTCGGCACAACATCCGAGATGAGTGGCTCGCATGCCAGCTCGGGCAGGATAAGCCGAGGACCATGGCGGCCCTCACCTCACTCATGACCCACTTTTGCGCGGGAGAAGACAGCTGGCTGGCCCGCAGTACTCACAACGGCGAGGCCGGCACTTTGGAAACTCGTGACACCAATGGCAAGCCGAGGCGCAGTAAAAATAAGCGCAGGCATAAAAATGGCAGGAGCGACACCGAGGACGTCGCAGTCAATGCAGGGTTCAACGGACCTAGATCCAGTCAGAAAAAGAGGCCCTTTAAAGGAAGCAAAGACAGACCCAGACAGCTCGATAAGATCCTCGTCAGGCCATGTCAAATTCATGGCACCTCGGACAAGCTTGCAAACCACACTAACCGAAACTGCTGGGTCTTCAAGCAGGCCGAAAAGATAGCGACGGACGGCCAAAGTAAAACCCAACCTCGCAGCGAGGACGAGGATGAACCTCGCCATCTAACAATGGAAACCAGAAGTTGTTCCCTCCCGAGGTGAAGGACGTAAACATGATTTACGTAACCCATATCGCTAAGCAGGAGAGGAAACGTGCACTTTGGGACATTTACGCCTTAGAGCCTGCTGCCCCGAAGTTCAATCCATGGTCGGCTTACCCGATCACATTTGACAAACATGATCACCCAACCAGCATCCGACATGGCGGATCGGCTGCTTTGGTCCTGGATCCGATCATTGACGGATTCCATTTGACGCGCATCCTCATGGACGGAGGCAACAGTCTCAATTTAATCTATGCGGATATGATCAAGAAGATGGGCATAGACTCATCCAGGATCAAACCCAGCAGCACCACCTTTAAAGGTGTCATACGAGGCGTTGAAGCCCGCTGCACGAGAACAGTAACGCTGGAAGTAGTCGTCGGTTCACCCGAGAACTTCCGAAGTGAAGAGTTAATCTTCGATATAGTCCCTTTTCAGAGCGGATACCACGCGCTGCTCGGGCGCACCGCATTCGCTCGCTTTAACGCAGTTACGCATTATGCATACTTAAAGATGAAAATGCCGGGACCAAATGGTGTTATTACAGTCAATGGTAACACCGAACGCTCCCTCCGAACAGAGGAACAAACCGTGGCTTTCGCAGCCGAGGTACAGGCAACCGAGGAGGCAGCTCGCCACAAGCCCAGCTCCTCAAAGCGCGTACGGGCCGCGCGAGCCGACCTCGGCCAGGCCACCATCCCCCCTAAATAGGGGCACGGGCTCCTCGTTTGCCTCCCCTTGGAAGGACATTACGTCCCCAGGGTGCACAATTTTGCACTAAAAATTCCATGGGCGGCCGAGGAGCCGAAGCATATGACGCGTTGCTATCAGCTCGACTGAGCAGCAACGCACTTCGGACCTGCATACCAACAGGGCACTGTAAAAGGACCAGATAGAAGCAGCATGTCCACATGGCTTAAACCATCCAAACGGCAGCCACATACCTTTTCGAAGGACTCGACCGACGAAAAGCATCAAGCAAATAAGAGGCCGAGGTCGCGGACAGCCCACACCTCCTTCGCTTTCAATGAAGGCAAGCTGATCAACAGCACGGAGACGCAGACGTGCGACATCGACGGGATTGGGTGAATAATCCCATTAGCATATCCACCCTGTTTTTACTCCTTTTCTTTTTCTTTTAAGTTGTATCTTTTACAAGTTCCTTTTGTTAAAGCTCGGCATGTACGGCTTGACCACATGAAATAAAAGTGCACCCATCGAGGTCATTTCGCATCTCCTTATGTTCATTGCCTTTGAGCTAAAAGCATACTTTCACGATACAATTGTCATTTAAAATTATTATGGGCTCCGCTTTTAATCTCACGCCCCACCGCCCTACAAGTCCGAAGTATCTATTCAGCGTCTTGGATGTTGCATTATATGAATCAGTTTCGAACCTCGATTTTGGTCAATAGTTGGGTTGCCCGGCTCCTGTGCTTACCCCTTATGTTTCCGATCTTTTCGGCTAAGGGTGTAAAGGGAGAACCACTGCGATTGCGCTGCCAGCTTACATGGAAAAGCGCCTCAGTGGACAAAGCTGAAAACTGACTGTCCTGGTAAGCGTAAACTGGTTGGCCATCCGAAGATAGCGTCCAGCAATGTACCCTAGAGGTTACCCGTGTTAAACGAAGGGCTCCTTATCAAATGAGCCGAAGTGGTTAGTGGCATAGACCTCGGCCATATAGCCGAACCACTCCACGGACCGGGGGCTCGTTATCAGCCCCCACAGTCAAGCTCATTTGACTAAGTGAAAGTTATAAAACCGCTATAGTCTGATTGCCTTGTTTTCGCGAGCATGGACCGCCTTCGGGAACCGAGATGTCGGCTAAGGGTCATGACTGCCGCGGAAGCACCCGATGTGCACTGCACAAAGGGGTTGAAGCCGACGACTAGTCACTTTCAGTTAAAACGGTCACACAGGAGTAAAATAAAAATAAAAACACACAAGCACATATCGGAAAATAAAACCGAACTCATTGAAAAATGAAGGTTTGTTTTTTACATCCGAACTACACTTCGGCATACCAAAGTACAAATCTAAAAATACAGATTTTCCTTAGAGCATTCTGCCTCGGTGATCCGGGCCCCTTCCATCGCCTTGCCCATGTACTGCTCCATGGTACGGTTCTTCCCTTCGGGGAGCCGGGCGGCCACGACCACCGGTTCAACGCGCGGGTAGTGCGTGTTGACGCGGGCGTACGCCCGCTGAGCACCCTCCAGGCACGCTGAACATTTCCAGCGCACCAACTGGGGGGCGGCCTCCCGCAGACGGACGAAGAACCCGAAGAAGCTGGCCGGTAGGGCCTCCGTGGGCCAAAGGTGATGGAAATATGCCCTAGAGGCAATAATAAAGTTGTTATTATTTTAGATTTCCTTGTTCATGATAAAGGTTTATTATTCATGCTAGAATTGTATTGACCGGAAACTTAAATACATGTGTGAATACATAAACAAATACCGTGTCCCTAGTGAGCCTCTACTAGACTAGCTCGTTGATCAAAGATGGTTAAGGTTTCCTAACCATAGACATGAGTTGTCATTTGATAACGGGATCACATCATTAGGAGAATGATGTGATGGACAAGACCCATCTGTTAGCTTAGCATATGATCATTCTGTTTATTGCTACTGCTTTCTTGAATGTCAAATACATGTTCCTCCGACCATGAGATCATGCAACTCCCGGATACCGGAGGAATACCTTGTGTGCTATCAAACGTCACAACGTAACTGGGTGATCATAAAGATGCTCTACAGGTATCTCCGAAGGTGTCGGTTGAGTTGGGATGGATCGAGACTGGGATTTGTCACTCCGTGTTTCGGAGAGGTATCTCTGGGCCCTCTCGGTAATGCACATCATAAGAAGCTTGCAAGCAAAGTGACTAAGGAGTTAGTTACGGGATGATGTATTACGGAACGAGTAAAGAGACTTGCCGGTAACGAGATTGAACTAGGTATGGAGATACCGACGATCGAATCTCGGGCAAGTAACATACCGACGGACAAAGGGAATTACGTATGTTGTCATTGCGGTTCGACCGATAAGATCTTCATGGAATATATAGGAACCAATATGAGCATCCAGGTTCTGCTATTGGTTATTGACCGGAGAGGCGTTTCAGTCATGTCTACATCATTCCCGAACCCATAGGGTCCGCACGTTTAACGTTCGTTGACGATATAGTGTTATATGAGTTATGTGAATTGGTAACCAAATATTGTTCGGACTCCCGGATGAGATCCCGGACATCATGAGGAGTCTCGGAATGGTCGAGAGGTAAAGATTTATATATGGGAAGTCATATTTTGGGTTCCGGAAAAAGGTGCAGTTTTTTTCGGTATTGTACCGGGAAGCTTCCAGAAGGTTCCGGAGGATTCCGGAGGGGTCCGGAAGTCCACAAGTGGGTCCACCACGTCCCAAGGGCTGGCATGGGCTAAGGGGAGGCGCCCTGGCCTTATTGGGCCAGGCGCACCAAGTCCTCAAAAGCCCACGCAGCTAGGGAAGGAAAAAGGGAGAGTCCTAGTAGGAATAGGATTGGACTTTGGAGTCCAAGTCCACGTGTGTACTATTCACAGTTACTGTTCACGTGGCACTATTCCTTCTACTCCAAGCCCCTACACATATATAAATAGAGGAGAGGGGGGTGCCCCAAAGTAGACACAATATTGTCTTAGCCGTGTGCGGCGCCCCCCTCCACAGTTCCGTCCCTCGGTCATATTTTCGCAGTGCTTGGGCGAAGCCCTGCGGAGATAGCATCACCATCACCGTCACCACGCCGTCGTGCTGCCGGAACTCATCCACTACCTCGCCGTCTTGCTAGATCAAGAAGTCGAGGACGTCACCGAGCTGAACGTGTGCTGAACGCGGAGGTGCTGTACGTTCGGTACTCGGTCAGTTGGATCGTGAAGTTGTTCGACGACATCAACCGCGTTGTTCTAACGCTTCCGCTTACGGTCTATGAGGGTACGTAGACACACTCCCCCTCTCGTAGCTATGCATCTCCATGGATAGATCTTGCGTGTGCATAGAATTTTTTTTGTTTTCTATGCAACATTCCCCAACAGTGGCATCATGAGCCAGGTCTATGCGTAGATGATATGCACGAGTAGAACACAAAGAGTTGTGGGCGGTGATCGTCATACTGCTTACCACCAACGTCTTATTTTGATTCGGCGGTATTGTAAGATGAAGCGGCTCGGACCAACCTTACATGTCCACGTACATGAGACCAGTTCCACCGACAGACATGCAACTTGTTTTGCATAAAGGTGGCTGGCGGGTGTCTGTTTCTCCTACTTTAGTTGAATCGAATTTGACTGCGGCCGGTCCTTGTTGAAGGTTAAAACAGCAAACTTGATAAATCACCGTTGTGGTTTTGTGCCGTAGGTAAGAACGGTTCTTGCTAGAAGCCCGTAGCAGCCACGTAAAACTTGCAACAACAAAGTAGAGGACGTCTAACTTTTTTTGCAGGGTATGCTGTGATGTGATATGGTCAAGACATGATGTGATATACGTTATTGTATGAGATGATCATGTTTTGTAATTTATCGGCAACCGGCAGGAGCCTTATGGTTGTCTCTTTATTGTATGAAATGCAAGCGCCATGTAATTGCTTTACTTTATCGCTATGCGTTAGCAATAGTTGTAGAAGCAATAGTTGGCGAGACGACCACGACGCAACGATGGAGATCAAGGTGTCGAGCCGGTGACGATGGAGATCATGACGATGCTTTGGAGATGGAGATCAAAAGCACAAGATGATGGCCATATCATGTCACATATTTTGATTGCATGTGATGTTTATCCTTTATGCATCTTATTTTGCTTAGAACGACGGTAGCATTATAAGATGATCCCTTCACTAAATTTGAAGATAAAAGTGTTCTCCCCGAGTATGCACCGTTGCTAAAGTTCGTCGTTTCGAAGCACCTCGTGATGACCGGGTGTGATAGATTCTACGTTCACATACAATGGGTGTAAGCCAGTTTTACACAAGCAGAATACTTGGGTTAAACTTGACGAGCCTAGCATGTACAGACATGGTCTCGGAACACTGGAGACCGAAAGGTCGAACATGAGTCATATAGTAGATATGATCAACATGGAGATGTTCACCATTGATGACTATCCCATCTCACGTGATGATCGGACATGGGCTAGTTGATTTGGATCATGTATCACTTAGTTAACTTGAGGGATGTTAATTTAAGTGGGAGTTCATTAGTAATTTGATTAATTGAACTTAATTTATCATGAACTTAGTCTTGTTGGTTTCTTTGCATATCTATGTTGTAGATAAATGGCCCGTGCTACTATTCCGTTGAATTTTAATGCGTTCCTAGAGAAAGCTAAGTTGAAAGATGATGGTAGCAACTACACGGACTGGGTCCGTAACTTGAGGATTATCCTCATTGCTGCACAGAAGAATTATGTCCTTGATGCACCGCTAGGTGATGGACCTGCTCCAGGAGCTGCTGCAGACGTTGTGAACGCCTGGCAGGCTCGATCTGATGACTACTCGATAGTTCAGTGTGCCATGCTCTACGGCTTAGAACCGAGACTGCAAAAGCGTTTTGAACGCCACGGAGCATATGAGATGTTCCAAGAGCTGAAATTGACATTTCAAGCTAATGCCTGGGTTGAGAGATATGAAGTCTCCAACAAGTTCTTTAGCTGTAAGATGGAGGAGAACAGATCTGTCAGTGAACACATACTCAGAATGTTTGGGTACCACAACCACTTGACTCAGCTGGGAATTGATCTTCCGGTTGAGAGTGTTATTGACAGAGTTCTTCAGTCACTGCCACCAAGCTATAAAGGCTTCGTGATGAACTATAATATGCAAGGGATGGAGAAGACAATTCCCGAGCTCTTCGCGATGCTGAAATCAGCAGAGGTAGAAATCAAGAAGGAGCATCAAGTGTTGATGGTTAACAAAACCACTAGTTTCAAGAAAAAGGGCAAGGGAAAGAAGGGAAACTTCAAGAAGAACGGCAAGCAAGTTGCCGCTCCCACGAAGAAACCCAAAGCTGGACCCAGGCCTGAAACAGAGTGCTTCTACTGCAAAGGGACTGGTCACTGGAAATGGAATTGCCCCAAGTATTTGGCAGATAAGAAGGATGGCAAAGTGAGCAAAGGTATATTTGATATACATGTTATTGATGTGTTCCTCACTAATGCTCGCAGTAGCGCCTGGGTATTTGATACTGGTTCGGTTGCTCATATTTGTAACTCGAAACAGGAGCTACGGAATAAACGAAGATTGGCTAAGGACGAGGTGACGATGCGCGTCGGGAATGGTTCCAAGGTTGATGTGATCGCCGTCGGCACGCTACCTCTACATCTACCTTCGGGATTAGTTTTAGACCTCAATAATTGTTATTTGGTGCCAGCGTTGAGCATGAACATTATATCTGGATCTTGTTTATTGCGAGACGGTTATTCATTTAAATCACAGAATAATGGTTGTTCTATTTATATGAGTAACATCTTTTATGGTCACCACCTTTTGTGAATGGTCTATTCTTGTTGAATCTTGATCGTAGTGATACACATATTCATAATATTGATGCCAAAAGATGCAAAGTTGATAATGATAGTGCAACATACTTGTGGCACTGCCGTTTAGGTCATATTGGTGTAAAGCGCATGAAGAAACTCCATGCAGATGGACTTTTGGAATCTCTTGATTATGAATCATTTGATACTTGCGAACCATGCCTCATGGGCAAGATGACTAAAACTCTGTTCTCCGGAACAATGGAGCGAGCTACTGATTTGTTGGAAATAATAAATACCGATGTATGCGGTCCGATGAATGTTGAAGCACGCGGCGGGTATCGTTATTTTCTAACTTTCACAGATGATTTGAGTAGATATGGGTATATCTACTTGATGAAACACAAGGCTGAAACATTTGAAAAGTTCAAAGAATTTCAGAGTGAAGTAGAGAATCATCGTAACAAGAAAATAAAGTTTCTACGATCTGATCGCGGAGGCGAATATTTGAGTTACGAGTTTGGCCTTCATTTAAGAAAATGTGGAATTGTTTCACAACTCACGCCACCTGGAACACCACAACGTAATGGTGTGTCCGAACATCGTAACCGTACTTTATTGGATATGGTGTGTTCTATGATGTCTCTTACCGATTTGCCACTATCGTTTTGGGGTTATGCATTAGAGACAGCTGCATTCACGTTAAATAGGGCACCGTCTAAATCCGTTGAGACGACACCGTATGAACTATGGTTTGGCAAGAAACCTAAGCTGTCGTTTCTTAAAGTTTGGGGATGCGATGCTTATGTGAAAAAGCTTCAACCTGATAAGCTCGAACCCAAAGCAGAGAAGTGCGTCTTCATAGGATACCCTAAAGAAACAATTGGGTACACCTTCTACCACAGATCCAAAGGCAAGGTTTTTGTTGCCAAGAATGGGTCCTTTCTAGAGAAGGAGTTTCTCTCGAAAGAAGTGAGTGGGAGGAAAGTAGAACTTGATGAGGTAATTGTACCTTCTCTCGAATTGGAAAGTAGCTCATCAGAGAAAACCGTTCCCGTGATGCCTACACCAATAAGAGAGGAAGATAATGATAAAGATCATGAAACTTCAGATCAAGTTACTACTGAACTTCGTAGGTCGACCAGAGTACGTTCCGCACCAGAGTGGTACGGTAATCCTGTTCTGGAAGTTATGTTGTTAGACAACGGCGAACCTACGAACTATAAAGAAGCTATGATAAGCCCGGATTCCGACAAATGGCTTGAGGCCATGAAATCTGAGATAGGATCCATGTATGAGAACAAAGTGTGGACTTTGGTGGACTTGCCCGATGCTCGGCAAGCCATTGAGAATAAATGGATTTTTAAGAGGAAGACGGATGCTGATGGTAATATCACTGTCTACAAAGCTCGACTTATCGCGAAAGGTTTTCGACAAGTTCAAGGGGTTGACTACGATGAGACTTTCTCACCCGTAGCGATGCTTAAGTCTGTCCGAATCATGTTAGCCATTGCCGCATTTTATGATTATGAAATCTAGCAAATGGATGTCAAAACTGCATTCCTTAATGGTTTTCTCAAAGAAGAGTTGTATATGATGCAACCAGAAGGTTTTGTCGATCCTAAGGGTGCTAACAAAGTGTGCAAGCTCCAGCGATCCATCTATGGACTGGTGCAAGCATCTCGGAGTTGGAATATACGCTTTGATGAGGTGATCAAAGCATATGGTTTTGTACAGACTTACTGTGAAGCCTGTATTTACAAGAAAGTGAGTGGGAGCTCTGTAGCATTTCTAATATTATATGTGGATGACATATTGTTGATTGGAAATGATATAGAATTTCTGGATGGCATAAAGGGATACTTGAATAAGAATTTTTCAATGAAAGACCTCGGTGAAGCTGCTTATATATTGGGCATCAAGATCTATATGGATAGATCAAGACGCTTGATAGGACTTTCACAAAGCACATACCTTGACAAAGTTTTGAAGAAGTTCAAAATGGATCAGTCAAAGAAAGGGTTCTTGCCTGTCTTGCAAGGTGTGAAGTTGAGTCAGACTCAATGCCCGACCACGGCAGAAGATATAGAGAAAATGAAAGTCATTCCCTATGCCTCAGCCATAGGTTCTATTATGTATGCCATGCTGTGTACCAGACCTGATGTGTGCCTTGCCATAAGTTTGGCAGGGAGGTACCAGAGTAATCCAGGAGTGGATCACTGGATAGCGGTCAAGAATATTCTTAGTAACTAAAGGACTAAGGAAATGTTTCTCGATTATGGAGGTGATAAAGAGTTCGTCGTAAAGGGTTACGTCGATGCAAGCTTTGACACCAATCTGGATATCTCTGAGTAGCAAACCGGATACGTATAATGGAGCAGTCATTTGGAATAGCTCCAAGTAAAGCGTGATAGCAGCATCTACAGTATGACATAAGGATTTGCAAAGTACACATGGGTCTGAATATTGCAGACCCATTGACTAAAATTCTCTCTCACGAGCAAAACATGATCACACCTTAGAACTCTTTGAGTGTTAATCACATGGTGATGTGAACTAGATTATTGACTCTAGTGAACTCTTGGGTGTTAATCACATGGCGATGTGAACTAGATTATTGACTCTAGTGCAAGTGTGAGACTGATGGAAATATGCCCTAGAGGCAATAATAAAGTTGTTATTATTTTATATTTCCTTGTTCATGATAAAGGTTTATTATTCATGCTAGAATTGTATTGACCGGAAACTTAAATACATGTGTGAATACATAAACAAATACCGTGTCCCTAGTGAGCCTCTACTAGACTAGCTCGTTGATCAAAGATGGTTAAGGTTTCCTAACCATAGACATGAGTTGTCATTTGATAACGGGATCACATCATTAGGAGAATGATGTGATGGACAAGACCCATCTGTTAGCTTAGCATATGATCGTTCTGTTTATTGCTACTGCTTTCTTGAATGTCAAATACATGTTCCTCCAACCATGAGATCATGCAACTCCCGGATACCGGAGGAATACCTTGTGTGCTATCAAACGTCACAACGTAACTGGGTGATCATAAAGATGCTCTACAGGTATCTCCGAAGGTGTCGGTTGAGTTGGGATGGATCGAGACTGGGATTTGTCACTCCGTGTTTCGGAGAGGTATCTCTGGGCCCTCTCGGTAATGCACATCATAAGAAGCTTGCAAGCAAAGTGACTAAGGAGTTAGTTATGGGATGATGTATTACGGAATGAGTAAAGAGACTTGCCGGTAACGAGATTGAACTAGGTATGGAGATACCGACGATCGAATCTCGGGCAAGTAACATACCGACGGACAAAGGGAATTACGTATGTTGTCGTTGCGGTTCGACCGATAAGATCTTCGTGGAATATGTAGGAACCAATATGAGCATCCAGGTTCCGCTATTGGTTATTGACCAGAGAGGCGTCTCAGTCATGTCTACATCATTCCCGAACCCGTAGGGTCCGCACGCTTAACGTTCGTTGACGATATAGTGTTATATAAGTTATGTGAATTGGTAACCGAATATTGTTCGGAGTCCCGGATGAGATCCCGGACGTCACGAGGAGTCTCGGAATGGTCGAGAGGTAAAGATTTATATATGGGAAGTCATATTTTGGGTTCCGGAAAAAGGTGCAGTTTTTTTCGGTATTGTACCGGGAAGCTTCCAGAAGGTTCCGGAGGATTTCGGAGGGGTCCGGAAGTCCACAAGTGGGTCCACCACGTCCCAAGGGCTGGCATGGGCTAAGGGGAGGCGCCCTGGCCTTATTGGGCCAGGCGCACCAAGTCCTCAAAAGCCCACGCAGCTAGGGAAGGAAAAAGGGAGAGTCCTAGTAAGAATAGGATTGGACTTTGGAGTCCAAGTCCACGTGTGTACTATTCACGGTTACTGTTCACGTGGCACTATTCCTTCTACTCCAAGCCCCTACACATATAGAAATAGAGGAGAGGGGGCGCCCCAAAGTAGACACAACATTGTCTTAGCCGTGTGCGGCGCCCCCCTCCACAGTTCCGTCCCTCGGTCATATTTTCGCAGTGCTTGGGCGAAGCCCTGCGGAGATAGCATCACCATCACCGTCACCACGCCGTCGTGCTGCCGGAACTCATCCACTACCTCGCCGTCTTGCTGGATCAAGAAGTCGAGGACGTCACCGAGCTGAACGTGTGCTGAACGCGGAGGTGCCGTACGTTCGGTACTCGGTCAGTTGGATCGTGAAGTTGTTCGACGACATCAACCGCGTTGTTCTAACGCTTCCGCTTACGGTCTACGAGGGTACGTAGACACACTCCCCCTCTCGTAGCTATGCATCTCCATGGATAGATCTTGCGTGTGCGTAGAATTTTTTTTTGTTTTCCATGCAACGTTCCCCAACAAAAGGTTGGCACAGATGTCATGAAGCACCGGCCTCGCCATGCGCAGGAGCTCCATCAGCTGCTTTATCTGATTGTTCAGCAGCTCCGGATGCGAGGGCACCTGGAATTGCAGCCAGAACGCCTTCTCCACTGCATGGCCCTCTTGCGCGCCGTAGTAGCGGCCGGCGTCCGCCGCGCTCCTCGGAAGATCCGCGAAGGCCTCTGCGGATCGCCACAGCTGGGTGAGCTCGATGAACCCCTTGCGGCCGAAAACACACTGGAGCAAAAACGGCTTACCGACAGTGATCTGCTTCACTTGTTGATGCACCTCGCGGTCTGCATGGGCCTAGGATTGGACGTCGGCGTGGGCCTGACGCAGCTTTTCGAGCTCGGTGCTCGCCACCTTCTCCTTCTCGTGGAAGGTGTCACGTTCCTTGTAGACACCCTCCAAAGTCTCCTCCACTTCCAGGACCCGTGCCTGGTCCTTGTCCCTGGCTGCCTTCTCGGCAGCCAGCTCCTCCTCGGCCTTTGAGGCCGCAGCCTTCTGCTGCTCGGCTTATTGCCAAGCTTTGACTAGCTCGGCCTTAAGCGTCTCAAGCTCCACCGTAGCAGCTGTCATGCAAAATAGCTCAGCATCAGAATTAGATCTTTTAAAAACATCTCCCGAAGTAAAATCGGCACTCTCAAAACTTCTTGAAGTTTACCTTGAGACAACTTGATCTGCTTCCTCATCAGATCGAGGTCCCCCTCAGACCTCTGCAGCTTCCTGTTCATCTCCGCCACCTCCTCGGAGGCGGAGTTCAGAACCGAGGACGACACCTGCAAATATGCACTCACGCGTCAGTCCCTGGTCACCCCCTTTTAAAGATCGTCTAGAGCCTTGGGGGCTACAGGCCAGGCAACAAAATCTTACTTAAGCATCGAGCCCAAGGCCAGTTTTGGCAAACTAGCTTTGGGCTCGGGGGCTACTGGCTGGCTATGCTTCTATAAATGCCATGCTACGCAATAAGTCTTTAGACAAAAGGCTGCTACTACAAGCAATCGTAAACTCAAAGGTTATTCATAAATACAAACGCGAAAGAACGTACCTCGAAGCTCCTGAAGAGGCCCTTGAAGACCTCCCGCATTCCGGCCTCCGCAGACCGGAAGCCTTGTAGCGCCGTGCCAATTAAGGCACGGTGCTCTTCCGTGATGGAGGAGCCCGTTAAGGCCGCCTCCATCTCCTCAGGCCACCCCGCGCCAACCCGCTCCGCGATGGGAGGCGGGGGTGGAGCAACCTCTGAACCCACCACTGAAGTGCCGGGAACAAGGGTCTCCGGCTGCGTCGCAGGCGCCGGAGACTGTTCGGACTAGGCCGAGGTCTGGCCCAACCCTTCCTTGAGGATCTCGGAGACTGACTCCCCTTGGCCCGGTGCAGTCGAGGTGTCAACCTCGGCCACGACGAGCGGTACCTCGGCCCCCGATGTGTTGGCTGGAGGGGCCGGACTGGACGACACTTCCCCCAGCCCTTCGAGAGCTGGGGGAGTCTTGGCGCGCTCGGGCGTCCCGCTGTCCGACGGGGGCAGATCGCCTGAAGTGTCGCCGCTGAGGCGGGCCCCCGGTGGGCTGGCAAAAGATCCCTCGTAAGTCTCATAAGGGAAAACAGGCTCTCGAAGTCTAAATTAAGTACTGATTACATACCTCCGGGGCGCCGGTTTCTTCCTCCCCAGGGCGAGGAGGTTCTCGTCTGAATCTTCGGGGAAGCTGGGCTTCTCCGGTAGGACGGGATCGGCTGAGGCCTTGCGCGGCCTCTTCAGGCCTTTGGGCCTCGCCTCCTCTTCGTCGCCCTCGGACGCCGCCCTCTTCCCTTTAGGGGAAGATCTCTCTTCCCCCTCTCCTCCCTCCTCGTCTTTGTGGGTGGAGGAGGCATGGGTTTCCTCGGACCGGGTGACCGAGGTCTCCCGACCTCAGAGGCCCGCTCTGTCCCAAGGAGGTCTGGACTCCTTGGGGATCACCACATGGGCTCCTCGGTCAGGAGGGCCACAAGCTGGGGAGTCCTCTCCCCCTCAGGCTGTGGCGCCGGGCACAACATCTTCTGCGCCTTGGGGATCCACATCTGCAAGTGCCCGATTGGTTAGCCGACATTTGTAAGGTACCAGGAAACGCAAAGTGTAAGACTAAGCATCGAAATTTACCTCGGGACCGTCGTGGGTGGCTTCGAAGCCGAAGACCCTCCTGGCCTCAGGAAAGCCGTCCTTGGACGGCTTGAATAGCAGCTTCCACATCCCTGTCGGGGAGGAGCGGAAGAAGTGGTGGATGGGCACCACGTCCTCGGGCTTGTACGCCCACATCAGGGTAGCCCGGGACTGAAGCGGCATGATGCGGCGGTGGAGCATGACGTTCGCCATGTCCGTCAGCTTGATGCCCCTCTGGTTTATCCAGAAGTCGATCTTCTTGGTCAGCATCTCCACCTCCGCCGGGTTCCCCCAGTCCATGCCCTTCCTCTTCCAGGACACGAGCTTCTTCGGAGGGCCGGCCGAAAACTCGACCTCGGCTTGGCCGGCAGCGAGCGCCTCTGTGATGTAGAACCACTCGCGCTGCCACTCCTTGACGGTCTCGATGAAGGTGCCCTTGAACTAGACCGCCTTCTGGTTCTTGCTGATCATTGCTCCCCCACACTCTGCGAGTTTGGAGTCGCTGGACTTCGGCTTGACGCCGACGATCTTCAGCCACAACCCGAAGTGTGGCTCGATGTAGAGGAAGGCCTCGCAAACCGTAATGAAGGTGGCGAGGTGGAGGATGGAATTCGGGGCTAGATGGTGAAAATCTAGTCCGTAGTAAAACAGGATCCCGCGCATGAAGGGGTGCAGCGGGAACCCCAGACCCCTGATGAAGTGGGGGATGAAGATGACCCGCTCCCCGGCTTCGGGGGTGGGTATGTGCTGCTTTGGAGTAGGCGCGTGGGTGCGGACCTCCGCGTGGATGTACCCCACGCTGCGCAGCTCCAGAATGGTGCCCTCCGTCATGGAGGAGCTGCCCCAGTGCCCCTTGAAGTTGGGCTCCGCCATTGTTGAGGCAAAGGGTGCTGAGGGAGTGAGAAGAGTTTGGGATTGAATCTGAGCGGTGGAGCTTGGGAGGCGATAGGCAGGGAAGCAAGGGAGCGTGAACTCTTTGTTGCTAACCCCTCACTCTTATATGGACTGGTGAAAAGACCAAGAGTCCCCCATTCTATGCCGTGGGTGGTGCCGCTTCGATAAAGTTGTCAGGCTAGGAAGTACTGTTCACACCTACGCGGCAGGCCTTTGAGGCTAAGTAATCCCACGACCTCGGATATGGGTCGTGTCTTCGGGTTCCGAACAAGAGATACCACTCCTTCGAGGAGTGGTCTGCGGCAGCCTTGAGTAAGAAGATAAGTGTCAACAGGAGGAGAGAACTCGTCTGTCGAGCCAAGGACTCCGGATCTGAAGTTGCGAGGAGCGAAGGTGTCGTCCTCGGCATAGAATACCAGTTCGGGGGATACTGACGGTGTCCTGGACTAGGGGTACCAACCTAGACGGCCCATAGTCTTCGGGCTGGGCCCGAAGGCCCTGTTCTCATCCAGATGGACTCCAAAAGCTGTGACGTGATCAAGATGGTCTCTGCCGAAGACTTGGAGTGTACCCCAAGACATCTCCTGCCGCCTCCATATGCATCCCTAGATACCGCTTATGTAACCCTAGATGCCCCTGCCTGGCGTGTATATAAGCCATAGGGTTTAGCCTATAGAGGACACGGAATCACAATTATCATCCACTTAGCTCTAGGGTTAGGCTTCTCCTGACGATCTCGAGGTAGATCAAACTTGTACTCGATACTTCATCATCAATATAAACAAGATCAGGACATAGGGTTTTACCTCCATAGAGAGGGCCCAAACCTGGGTAAACATCGTCTCCTTTGTTCCTGTTACCATCGATCCGAGATCCACAGCTCGGGACCCCCTACCCCGAGGTCAACCCTTTTTCACACCGACATTATGCATGATTGTTATAGCTTTGTATTTCTCTTCGATCTATCCGTTTGGTTTGTCCAACTAGATTGATTTATCCAACTAGATTGATTTATCTTTAGTGGGAGATGTGCTTTGTAGTGGGTTCAATCTTACGGTGTCCTCACCCGGTGACAGAAGGGGTAGCGAGGCATGTATTGTATTGTTGCTATTAAGGGTAAAACGGTGGGGTTTAATCATATTGCTTGAGTTCACTTTGTCTACATCATGTCATCTTGCTTAAGGCGTTACTTTGTTTGTGATGAACTTAATACCATAGATGCATGCTGGATAGCGGTCGATTGGTGGAGTAATAGTAGTAGATGTAGGCAGGAGTCAGTCTACTTGTCACAGACGTGATGCCTATATACATGATCATTGCCATGAATACGTCATAACTATGCGCTTTTCTATCAATTGCCCAACAGTAATTTGTTTACCCACCGTATGCTATGTGTTCGAGAGAGAAGCCTCTAGTGAAAACTATGGCCCCCGGGTCTACTTTAATCACATTATAAAACCAAAAATACCTTGCTGCAATTTATTTACTTTTATTTTGTTTTGCAATTTATCTATCTACCTATACAAGATTAGATCGTTGCAAGTAACGAGTTCAAGGGGATTGACAACCCTCTTGCCCGCGTTGGGTGCAAGTATTTGCTTTTGTGTGTGCAGGTGATGTTCACTAGGATTTGCGTGGTTCTCGTTTTGATTCAATAAACCTTGGTTCTCACTGAGGGAAATATTTATCTCTACTGTACTGCTTCACCCTTCCTCTTCGGGGAAAATCCCAACGCAGCTCACAAGTAGTAGAAAGAATATCTGGCGCCGTTGCCGGGGAGACATCATCAAATCACTACAAGTACCTTCACTCAAACTATCATCTACTTGCTCTACTTTTTATTTGCCTCTCTTTTTCATCTCCCTTCACTTCTCTAAAAAAAATAAAAAAACACAAAAATATTTTATTTTGCTTGCAATAATCATGTCATCACACAAAAACAGAAAATAAAGGCATATGGATCCTCATCCACTTGCCAATCTTTTCAAACTTGCTGCTTATTGTAAACCAATAGCTAATAATGAAGAAGTGATAAAAGAAAATGCTATCGGGACACATCTATTGAATGAAAAGCATGATTGCCATTGCATTAGTATAAATGCTATTGATATCAATTGTGCTAATGATCATGATTGGGGTGATAATTATGATGCCACTTGTGATCTTGAAAATTTATTTAAGCCTCATGATGAATATGTTATTTATAATAATGTTTGCAATAATATTGAAAGTGGGTTTGGAAGAGTGTCAACTTTAGGTAAAAAGAATCCCACATATTCGGAGAGTGTTCAATCTTATGAAATTTTTGATAAACGTGGGTTCGGAGAGGTCATGACTTTTGATGTTAATCCCACTATCTTGGAACATTATAAAACTTTTATGCATGTGGATCATGAAGATAATATTTTATATGATAGCTATATTGTCGAATTTGATTATGATCCTACATGTAATTATTATGAGAGAGGAAAATATGGTTGTAGAAGCTTTCATGTTATTCAATTATCTATCTTGATGTCGAAATTATTAATGCTTCATTATTCCTATTTGCATATGCTAGATGTTGTTTGTCTTGATAATTTGTTTTCCTATAAAATGCCTATGCATAGGAAGAGGGTTAGACTTAAGTGTGTTTATTACATGTTATATGATGCTCTCTTTGTGCTTCAATTCTTATCCTTCATGTGAGCATCATTAATATCCCAAGCCTATCTTAATGGCTATAAAGAAAGAGATTGTTGGGAGGCAACCCAATATTTATATTTATTGCAATTTTTATTTTCTTGAGTCACATGATTATTGCTACTGTAATTATTGTGTTTTTATGTTTTAGTTAGTGCATGTGCCAAATAATGCCTTTGGGATGATTTGAATGATAGTATAATTGATGCTGTTTGAAAATAGAAAGTTTTGTGACCATTAGTTGATTTTTAATTTATTATTGGAATGTCAGAAAAATATGAATTTTTACACAGTATTGGGATACAATTTTTTTACGTTGTATGGATAAATATTATGTCATCGCGTACTGTTCTGTTTTAGACAGATTCTGTTTTTATTGCATACTGTGCTTGTGTTAATGAAACTATGAATTATATCGGGGGGTACAAGTCATGGAAAAGTTAGAATACAGTAGGTATTATGCAATAACAATTATGAATGAGTTTATAAAAGTACCTAAAGTGGATGATTGATTTATTATACTAATGGATCTCACGAGGTTTCTGTTGAGTTTTGTGTGCTGAAGTTTTCAAGTTTTTGGTGAGATCACGATGGATGAAGGAATAAGGAGTGGCAAGACCCTAAGCTTGGGGATGCCCAAGGCACCCCATGGTAATATTCAAGGAAGACCCAAGCGTCTAAGCTTGGGGATGCCCCGGGTGGCATCCCCTCTTTCGTCTACAATCTACCGGTATGTTATTTGGAGCTACATTTTTATTCATCACATGATATGAGTTTTGCTTGGAGCATCTTGTGCCATAGTTTTCTTTTTGTTTGCTTTTTAGTTTGCCACAATCATTATTTGCTGGACACACCTTTTGAGAGGGACACTCATTTATCGTGATTTGTTAGAATACTCTATGTGCTTCACTTATATCTTTTGAGCTAGGCAGTTGCTCTAGTGCTTCACTTATATCTTTTAGAGCACGGCGGTGGTTATATTTTATAGAAATGATTGCACTCTCATGCTTCACTTAATTTTTTTTTGAGAGTCTAGTAAATAGTAATGGCAACGTGCACGTGTTATAAGACTAGTCCAAGAAGGATAGGTATTCAAGGGGGATATGATAAAAACTTTCATGTAGATCCCTAAATAAGAAATGTACGGTTTAATAATATTGATGTCGTAATACGAAAGGATATTGGTTCATGATCATTGGTTAGTAGAAATATCGGTATTAAAGCTTGTTATTAACTTCTCATCTAAGTGTTGGTCATGGCATGGTGGGGAGGTTTGAGCATTTTTATGTATGAATTGAAATCCTTGAGTGCTATTATAATCGGATGTGCGCGACGGTTAACTCCTACCAACCAATTCCCTAGGGGCATGCTAGTAGTACTTTGCTTCGAGGGCTAATAAACTTTCACAATAAGTATGTGAGTTCTTTATGACTAATGTGAGTCCATGGATTATACGCACTCCTACCTTTCCACAATTTGCTAGCCTCTTCATTACCGTGGATTGCCCTTTCTCACCTCAAGAGTTGGTGCAAACTTCGTCGGTGCATCCAAACCCCGTGATATGATACGCTCTATCACACAAAAGCCTCCTTATATCTTCCTCAAAACAACCACCATAGCTACCTATTATGGCATTTCCATAGCCATTCCGAGATATATTGCCATGCAACTTTCACCGTTCCGTCACATGACTTGTGTGTTCATCATCATATTGCTTTGCATGATCATATAGAGCTGCTACTTGTGAGCTGCGTTGGTAATTCCCTGAAGAGGAAGGGAGATGCAGTACAATAGAGATAAGTATTTCCCTCAGTTATGAAACCAAGGTTATCAATCCAGTAGGAGAATCACGCAACACCTCGTTAGCAGCACCTGCACACAAAACAACAAATCCTTGCACCCAACGCAAACAAGGGGTTGTCAATCCCTCGGCGGTTAATTGCAAGATTAAATTGTATGTGATAGATAGATAGATTGAACTAAAATATAAAATAAAATAAATAAAGTAAAAGTGTAGCAAGGTATTTTTAGGGTTTTTAATATATGATTTAGATAGACCTGGGGGCCATAGTTTTCACTAGAGGCTTCTCTCAAGAAAATAGCATACGGTGGGTAAACAAATTTCTGTTGGGCAATTGATAGAAAAGCAAATAATCATGACGATATCCAAGGCAATGATCATGTATATAGGCATCACGTTCGAGACAAGTAGACCGACTCCTGCCTGCATCTACTACTATTACTCCACACATCGACCGCTATCCAGCATGCATCTAGTGTATTAAGTTCATAAAGAATGGAGTAACGCCTTAAGCAAGATGACATGATGTAGACAAAGTAAACTCATGCATGAATAAACCCCATCTTTTTTACCCTTAATAGCAACGATACATACATGTCATGTCCCTTTCTGTCACTGGGATTGAGCACCGCAAGATTGAACCCATTACAAAACACCTCTTCCCATGGCAAGATAAATCAATCTAGTTAGCCAAACCAAATCAATAGATCGGAGAAGAAATACGAAGCCATAATAATCATGCATAAAAGAGTTCAAAGAAAACTCAAATAATATTCATGGATAATCTGATCATAAACTCACAATTCATCGGATCCCAACAAACACACCGCAAAAAGTGATTACATCGGATAGAACTCCAAGAACATCGAGGAGAACATTGTATTGAAGATCAAAAAGAGAGAAGAAGCCATCTAGCTACTAACTATGGACCCGAAGGTCTGTGGTAAACTACTCACGCATCAACGGAAGGGCAGCAAGGTTGATGTAGAGCCCCTCTGTGATCGATTCCCCCTCCGGCGGAGTACCGAAAAAGGCCTCCAGATGGGATCTCTCGAGAACAGAAGCTTGCGGCGGTGGAAAAAGTATTTCATGGACTCCTCTGTTGGTTTCCCGATTTTAGAGAAGTTATAGTGGTGGAATTAGGTCAAACGGAGCTGTGTGGGCCCCACAAGCCACCAGGGCGCTCCCCCCCTAGGGCGCGCCCTGGTGCGTCGTGGGCCACTGCTTCATCTTCTGGCCCTCTCCCGAAGCTTCCAGTACTTATTATGTCCAGAAAAAACTCTCCAAAAAGTTTCGTGGCATTTGGACTTCATTTGGTACTGATATTCTGGAAAATAAAAAACAGGCAAAAAACAGCAACTGGCACTGGGCACTAAGTTAATAGGTTAGTCCCAAAAAATGATATATAATTGCTGTAAATGTATATAAAAACATCCAAGATTGATAATATAATAGCATGGAACAATCAAAAATTACAGATACGTTGGAGACGTATCAGTATCCCCAAGCTTAATTCCTGCTCGTCCTCGAGTAGGTAAATGATAAAAACAGAATTTTTGATGTGGAATGCTGCCTATCATATTCATCACATATTATTTTCTTTTGTAGCATGGACATTTGGACTTGAATGATTCAAAGCAATAGTCTATAATTTGACATGAAGATATAAATACTCAAGCATGCTAACAAGCAACCATGTCTTTCAAAATATCAACGCTAAAGAAAGTTATCCCTAGCCCATTATGCTCAATCATTGATCCATTCATGAGACACACTCAATATTAGCTACACACAATGCACAAGTATGACAATAGTGCTCTCTAGTTGGTGCTTTATAAGAGAACATGGAGACTCAAAATAAAAATAAAAATTGCATAAAAGTAAATAGATAGGCCCTTCGCAGAGGGAAGCAGAGATTTGCAAATGTGCCAGAGCTCAAAGCTTAAATTAGAGAGATAAAATTATTTTGAGAGGCATGCTTTTCCTGTCAACGAAAACGACCGAGAATTCCCAATATCTTCCATGCTAGACACATCATAGGCGGTTCCCAAACAGAAAGTAACGTTTATTTCCTTTCCACCATTCTTTCACAATCCATGGCTAGCCGTATCCACGGGTGCCCTCCATACCAACACTTTCCAAGGAATTTTGTTGTTATTAATTTTTGATTCATTGTGGGACTGGGCATCCCTATTACCAGCCACTCTCTCGTGCAATGACAAGTGAAAAAACACTCATCGTGAGAATAACACACCTAGCATGGAAGATAATGGCCACCCCCTGCCGCTTCATGAGCGGTACAGGCACACAAAACGGAAAATTATTTTGAAATTTTTAGAGTTGGCACATGCAAATTTACTTGGAACGGCATGGAAATACCGCATATAGGTAGATATGGTGGACTCATTTGGCACAACTTGGGTTTAAGGAGTTTGGATGCACAAGCAGTATTTTCGCTTAGTAAAAATGAAGGCTAGCAAATAGATTGAGAAGCAACCAACCAAAAAGAGAAAACGGTCATAAACATGCATTGAACATAACTAACACCGAATAATGCACCATAAGTAGGATATAATTTCTTTGCATAACTATTGACTTGATGTGCACGCATAGGGAATCACAAACCTTAACACTAATATTCTTACTAAATCACAATTACTCACTAACATGACTCACATATCATCATCTCCATATCGCAAAACTATTGCAAGGAATCACACTTATCATATCCAATGATCTATATGAAAGTTTTTATTATATCCCTCTTGAATATTCATCACTTTGGGACCAAATTCATATCTTGTGCAAATTACCGTTACTATTATTAACTCTCAAAAAGATATAACTGAAGCATGAGAGTGCATGTATTTCTTCAAATTTTTAATCTTATCAACTCTCAAAATAATATAAGTGAAGCATGAGAGTTTAAATATTTCTTCAAAATATAGCCACCGCCGTGCTCAAAAAGATTTAAGTGAAGCACTAGAGTATTCTAATAAATTATGATGAACGTGTGGCTCTCTCAAATTGGTGTGTCCAGCAAAGATGATTGTGACAAACTAAAAAGCAAACAAAGCAAAGACTCATATAATACACGACGCTCCAAGCAAAACACATAGCATGTGACGAATAAAAATATAGCTCCAAGTAAAATTACCGATGGTTGGTAGAAGAAAGAGGGGATGCCTTCCGGGGCATCCCCAAGCTTAGACGCTTGAGTATTCCTTGAATATTACCTTGGGGTGCCTTGGGCATCCCCAAGCTTAGACTGTTGCCACTCCTTATTCCTTCATCCATCGTGATCTCACCCAAAACTTGAAAACTTCAATCACACAAAACTTAACAAAACCTTCGTGAGATCCGTTAGTATAACAAAACAAATCACTACTTTAAGTACTGTTGCAAACCCATTCATATTTTATTTTTGCATTATACCTACTGTATTCTAACTTATCCATGGCTTATACCCCCCCGATACAATCCATAGTTTCATCAAAACAAGCAAGTAGTGCATCAAAAACAGAATCTATCAAAAAAAGAATAGTCTGTAGAGATCTATTTAAAAGCTATACTTATGTAACTCCAAAAATTCTGAAAAATTAGGAAAACGTGGGAAATTCATATACCAATACTGTGTAAAAATTTCAGATTTTCTGACGCTCCAGTACAGAACTAAAATTCCAACACTGGACACAAAACTTTCTGTTTTCCAAACAACATCAATTATACTATCTTCCAAATCATCCCAAAGGCTTTACTTGGCAGAAACACTACTTAAAACACAAAAACACAATCATAACAGTAACATAATTGTGTAAACACACAAGAATTTATTTTATTCATTGGGTTGTCTCCCAACAAGCTCTTCCTTTATAGCCATTAAGATAGGCATGAGATTTCAATGATGCTCTCATGAGAGATAACAATAGAAACACAAGGAGAGCATTATGAAGTATATGAAAAACACATTTAAGTCTAAAATACTTCCTATGCATAGGCATTTTATAAGCAAACGAATTATCAAGACAAGAAATATCTAGCATATGCAAGGGAGAAGAATAAAATAATGACGATCTCAACATAACGAGAGGTAATTTAGTAATATGAAAATTTTTACAACCATATTTTCCTCTCTCATAATAATTACATGTAGGATCATATTCAAATTCAACAATATAGCAATCATATAAAATTTTCTCTTCATGATCCATATGCATAAAAGTCTTATAATCTTCCAAGGTAGTGGGATTAATATCAACTAAGGTCATGACCTCTCCGAACCCACTTTTGTCAAAAATTTCATAAGATTGAACACTCTCCGAGTATGTGGGATTCTTATGTCCTAAAGTCGACACTTTTCCAAACCCACTTTCAATATTATTGAAAACATTATTTTCAATATCATATTCATCATGAGGATTAAATAAATTCTCAAGATCATAAGAAGCATTATCACCCCAATCATGATCATTGCAATAAGTAGTGGACATAACGATATCATCATCCCCAAGCTTGTAGCTTTGCATATTATTAGCACAACTGCATTCATAGAATTTATAATAACATCATTGCAATCATGCTTTTCAATCAAGGAGCTATCATGACTCACTTTATAAATTTCTTCTTCTAACACTTCATCACAATTTTCAGATTAATGATTTTCAAGAAAAACTTTATAGAGATAATCAAGTGCATTCAACTCACTAGCAATTGGTTCATTATAATTGGATCTTTTGAAAAGATTAGCAAGTGGATGAGGATCCATAGTGATCTTAAATTTTTGCTTTCACTTTCTGTTCTTGTGTGTTGACATGGCAATAAAAGCAAGCAAGCAAACAAACAAGTAAATAAAAATATTTTTGTGTTTTTGTAAAATTGTTTTAGAAGTGGGGGAGATGAAAACGAGAGGCAAAGGCAAATAAAAGAAATGCAAGGAGATGAAGGTTTATGCATAGGTACTTGATAGATGTTGATAATGTCTCCCCGGCAACGGCGCCAGAAACTCTTCCTGCTACTTGTGAGCTGCGTTGGTAATTCCCTGAAGAGGAAGGGAGATGCAGTACAGTAGAGATAAGTATTTCCCTCAGTTATGAAACCAAGGTTATCAATCCAGTAGGAGAATCACGCAACACCTCGTTAGCAGCACCTGCACACAAAACAACAAATCCTTGCACCCAACGCAAACAAGGGGTTGTCAATCCCTCGGCGGTTAATTGCAAGATTAAATTGTATGTGATAGATAGATAGATTGAACTAAAATATAAAATAAAATAAATAAAGTAAAAGTGTAGCAAGGTATTTTTAGGGTTTTTAATATATGATTTAGATAGACCTGGGGGCCATAGTTTTCACTAGAGGCTTCTCTCAAGAAAATAGCATACGGTGGATAAACAAATTACTGTTGGGCAATTGATAGAAAAACAAACAATCATGACGATATCCAAGGCAATGATCATGTATATAGGCATCCCGTCCAAGACAAGTAGACCGACTCCTGCCTGCATCTACTACTATTACTCCACACATCGACCGCTATCTAGCATTCATCTAGTGTATTAAGTCCATAAAGAACGGAGTAACGCCTTAAGCAAGATGACATGATGTAGACAAAGTAAACTCACGCATGAATAAACCCCATCTTTTTACCCTTAATAGCAATGATACATACGTGTCATGTCCCTTTCTGTCACTGGGATTGAGCACCGCAAGATCGAACCCATTACAAAGCACCTTGTCGGTGTACAAAAGTTTGGGTCTTTTAGTACCCCATACTTGTGCATGGACGGTTGTAGCCATACCAGCGGCAAGGCCTGCCGGAGGACAGCTGGAAACAAATACAAGATTATCAAGAAGGCGTTCAAGCCAATGATCAGAAGACAGAAGACCGAAGGCTGGGTTCCCGGCAAGATCTTGCCGGGAAAGCTCACGAAGACCCGGACTCGCACCCGGCAAGATCCCACCGCTTTGCCACCACTCCAGCGCAGCGATCAGCCTGTCTTTTAGGGTTTGTCCTCCTGGATGCGTGTCATGGCATTAGCGGCGGATGGGATTAAGCGGTGCTGATGGGACGGGCTCTTTTTCCGTCCCCAAGAAAGTAAGGGACACCTAAGTGGAGCATTTAATGCGTTTTGTCCTAAATCGTCAGTGATAAGCATGTAAACACTGTAGCAACTTTACACCTCTTGTACTTGCTGTTCGCCACTGTTGGTGACCCCTTTGTCATATAAAAGGAGGCCCAAGGCGAAGCTACAGGAGGAGGAGAAGCTTTCTGGCCCAGCTGCATGCGTAGCCGCCCTTCTTGTGTACTGTTCACCAAGAAGCGCTCCGTGTATCTGAGCTCAAACACCCACAATAAACCAAAGCAGGAGTAGGGTTTTACGCTACTCAGCGGCCCGAACCTGGGTAAAAATCCCCTTGTTGATCGTTTGATCTGCTATTTGTGTACATCTTCTCCCTAGCCGAACCGTAAAAGGGATCCACGCGATCTCATAGGTGTCGTACGCCGACATCTTTGGCGCGCCAGGTAGGGGAGAAGGTTGCGCGAACCCGATCTAGCGGTCAGCGCGCCAGTTCTTGATCACTTTCGTCGCCATGGTTCCCAAGAAGAAGGGCGCCACGGCGGTTGATCCATCCGCGTCTGGTCTGCCCGTACCCACACAGACGGGCGACGGCGTAGGCGCTGGTGGAGGAGGTGGAGGTCTCGAGCCTCCACGACGTTCCGGCGATCAGAGCCAGGCGAGTGGCGTCGTTCGCGACGGCGACAACAACCCGCACGCTGCCAGGTCTAAGGACGGAGCCGTGCTACCTACGGGTGGCGCAGCGAACTCCAAGGACGGGACGGTGCCTTCCAAGACACCCACGCCGGCGCATGCGCCGCAGCCTTCCCAGGTCGCGCGCAACGGGCAGCGCCGCGACGTTGGTGGTTCCAGGCGCCCCCATGGAAAGACCCTTGCGCATCACTCCCAAGATGCGCGGGGCCAGTACGCACGCCAACAAGCCGGTGGAAGCAAGGCGCGGCCGCAAGACCATGATGGAGCTCCTTCTAACACAGTTAGGAGTCAGAGCACCTCACGTTCTTCGCACCTTTCGCCGCCGCCTACACCGGCAGAAGCGTTGGCACGAGCGCAGCTGCTCCTAGATTTCCCTCCCTCCGCGGAGAAGCTAGAAGAGTGGAGATCTGCTATTCAGAGCCTCATCGGCTTGGCTAATGATGACAGGCCGCAGCAGGCGGGGCCTTCGCGGCGGCAGTCCACTGAGCCGGAGCGTGCTGATGGCGAAAAGACTGGAGGCGGTACGACTACGATGCACTCCCCTCCGCGACGACAACAGCGGTCGCTAACTCGGCGGTTTGACGCCCGTGATGACGATTCCACGGCGTCGTCTGATCCGCGAGCTCGCCGCGATCAACGTCAAGTTCTTCGGGAATGGAACAAAGAAGACGCTCGAACTACCATCGAGCGGCGGCGGGAAGCGCGCCGTCAATCCGACAGGCGCGCGGGACCCACTGTAGACCAGCATGTGCCGGGGTATTCTGGTAACTTGCCTTACGAGGTGGGTTGTCCAGCGTTTACTCGTGAGCTGCGGCGGGTCCAGTGGCCCAATTCCGGAACTTTCAAGCCGGAGGTGACGGAGAAATACGACGGCAAGACTCACCCGTCAGAGTTCCTGAGCATCTACACCATTGCGTTGCAAGCTGCCGGGGCTCGAGACGACAAGATACTCGCCAACTACTTCCCGTTGGTGCTTAAGCCCAACGTCAGGTCGTGGTTGATGCATTTGCCGGAGAATTCCATTTCCTCCTGGGCAGATTTGTGTCATGAGTTTGTTGGCGCCTTTACTGGAGGCCACCAGGCTCCTGGCCAGGAAAGCGATTTACATCTCATCCCCCAGAAAGAGGGCGAAACCGTGCGCAAGTACATACAGAGATTCAGCCGTATACAGCACAACATCCCAGATGTTCATCCTGCTGCAGTTATCAGCGCGTTTCATCAAAATGTGCGCAACCGCAAGATGCGGGAAGAGCTGGCGATGAACAAGGTCAGGGATGTTGCCGAGCTCTATGCTCTGGCTGATAAATGCGCTCGGGCTGAAGAGGGAAGGAGATTCCCCGGTGAGGATGCTGGCGCAGAAATCGACTCTGAAGGCGAAGACGCCACCACCTCGACGAAGAAAGGCCTACGGCGTAACAGGAAGCGCAAGGGAAAGGCCGTGCTTGCCGTCGAGGGATCCGGCAACACCAGCACCGCCAAGAAGATCAAGGTTGATGGCCCCGGTAAGGAGGTTGCCGGGTGTGCCTCATGTCAGGCCTTGGCGGCTGCCGACAAGACGGAGGGCTCCGACAAGCAGTACTGCAAGATCCATCGCACCAAGGGTCACGATCTCCAAAACTGCCGGCAAGTTGAGCAGCTTGTCGAGAAGCAGAAAGCTGAGTATGAGAGGCGAGACAAGGAGAAGGCTCAGGATGGTGCTGAGGGGTCTGGCAAGAAACGCGGTGGTCGAGGAGGTCGCCGCGGCAAGGCCAAGCAACAAAAGGAGAGGCCCGCTCGAGGCCGCGATAAGGAACAGGGGGGTGACGATGATGACGAAGAGGGCGACGAGTCCAGCGAGCACGAGTTCCAGAAAGCTACAAAAGCCATGTGCGTTGACGGAGGCGCCTCGTTGCATTCCTCTCACCGCCGACTCAAACAGTGGGCGCGCGAGATTAACGCGACAGAGCCGTCGGTCGATGCCCGGAAACCATTGAAATGGTCCAACACGCCTATCGTTTTTGACGCTGAGGATCACCCTGATCGCACAACTGCGATCGGGTGTTTGCCATTGTTGGTTTCACCAACGATCCGCAACCTCAAGGTGACAAAAATGTTAGTTGACGGTGGGGCCGGTTTGAACTTGATCTCGCCTGATGTGATCAAGAAATTGCAAATTCCTGATGAAGATCTCGAGGAAACGGGCACGTTCCAAGGGATCAACCCAGGAAGGAGCCAGCCGAAGGGCAAGATCACACTACCAGTAACATTCGGTAGTGAGCTGAACTACAGAACAGAAAAGATCGTCTTCGACGTCGCCAAGATTCCATTGCCATATAATGGGATTCTTGGTCGTCCGGCGCTGTCCAAGTTCATGGCGGCATCACAGTACGCCTATAATACACTGAAGATGCCCGGGCTGATGAGCGTCATTACTGTCAACTCCGACAAGAAGGATGCGCTTATCTGCACAGACCAACTCTACCGGGAGGCAGTTGCTGCACCTGCCGCCAAGGCACTTGCTCCTGCCGCCGAAGCTCCCGGGGGTGAGAAGACCGGCAAGACGTCTAGCACACACTCCGGCAAGCGCACCTCCTCGGAGTGCTGCGCTCCCGTTGAGGATGTGCCGGAGAGCTCCACCGGCAAGAGCAAGAAATCCAAGGCAGCTCCACCGGCAACTAAGAAGGTGCCCGTCAAGGAGGATCGTACGGGAGGAACTTTCACCATAAGTTCCACCCTCGATGACAAATAGGAAAGCGCGCTCATTGCCTTCCTGCGAGCGAATGTCGATGTGTTTGCATGGCAACCATCTGATATCCCCGGTGTTCCCAGGGAGGTAATTGAGCACCACCTTGCTGTCTGTCCTCATGCACGGCCCGTCAAGCAGAAAGTTAGGAAGCAAGCTTTGGAGCGGCAAGAATTTATTGCCGAAGAAATCAGGAAGCTGGAAGCGGCAGGTTTGGTTAGAGGAGTGCTCCATCCAACATGGTTAGCCAATCCAGTTGTAGTGCGCAAGGCGAATGGAAAATGGAGGCTGTGTATCGACTACATAGATATCAATAAAGCCTGTCCAAAAGATCCTTTTCCCTTGCCGCGCATTGACCAGATTGTGGACTCCACTGCCGGCTGCGATTTGCTGTCGTTTCTTGACACTTATTCAGGGTATCATCAGATTTTCATGTCAAAGGAAGACGAAGAGAAAACCGCATTTATCACCCCATGTGGCACGTATTGCTTCATACGCATGCCTTTCGGGTTGAAAAGTGCTGGTTCAACATTTGCAAGAGCGGTCCAGATCAGTTTTGAGCCCCAGCTACATAGAAATATGGAAGCTTATATGGATGACATAGTGGTAAAAACCAAGGACAAGGCAACGCTCATACAAGATTTAGAAGAGACATTTGCAAATCTGCGCAGGATCAATCTGAAGCTCAATCCTGAGAAGTGTGTGTTTGGCGTTCCATCCGGCAAGCTTCTCGGGTTCTTTGTGTCTCAACGTGGGATCGAAGCAAATCCCGACAAGATCAAGGCAATTGAGCAGATTGAAGCACCAAGACATGTCAAAGATGTGCGTCGACTTGCCGGCTGCGTTGCTGCTCTGAGCAGGTTCATCTCCAAATCTGCTAAGCGCCCTGCCTTTTTTTCAAAATCTTGAAGAAGGCGGGTCCGAAGAAATGGACTCCGGAAGCGGAGGCAGCGCTGCAGGACTTGAAGAGGTACCTCTCCTCTCCGCCAACACTAGTCGCGCCTAAACCACAAGAGTCGTTGCTGCTATATCTAGCGGCGACGAATCAAGTGGTTAGTGCTGCATTAGTGGCGCAGAGAGAAGTCGACAAAGAAGCAGCGGCAGCGACAAGCCCGTCAAGTGACAAGCCGGGATTCTCCCTGGCAGAGTCTGGTGCCGACAAGGCAGGATCTACGCAATCAAATGAAGCAACGCAGAAGAAGAAGGTGGTGCAGCGCCCAGTCTATTTTGTCAGCTCCCTGTTGCAGGGGGCTAGGTCAAGATATTCTGGCGTGCAGAAGTTGCTCTTCGGCCTCCTTATGGCCTCGAGGAAGTTGTGCCATTATTTCTAGGCACATGAAATCACCGTCGTCACTCGCTTCCCGTTGCAGCGGATTTTACGAAATCCAGATGCGACTGGCAGAATTGTGGAGTGGGCGTTGGAACTGTCAAGCTTTGGTCTCAAATTTGAAAGCGCTTTGACTATTCAGAGCAGAGCCTTGGCGGAGTTCATTGCAGAATGGACACCGATGCCAGACGAAGAAATTCAAGAGACAACTATCCCCGGCAAGGAAACAGATCGAGAATGGATTATGTACTTTGACGGGGCTTTCTCGCTGCAAGGCACCGGTGCTGGCGTGCTGCTTGTCGCACCCACCGGAGAGCACCTCAAGTATGTAATTCATATGCACTTTCCCCGGGAGAGATCAACAAACAACACTGCAGAATATGAAGGGCTGCTTGCCGGTCTCAGGATCGCGGCGGACCTTGGAATTAAGAAGCTCATCGTCAGAGGTGACTCGCAGCTTGTCGTCAGGCAAGTCAACAAAGACTATCAGAGCCCGTTGATGGAAGCATATGTAGATGAAGTGAGAAAGTTGGAGGAGCGTTTTGACGGGTTACAAACAGAGCATGTTCCTCGTGCGGAGAACACTATTGCTGACGACCTGTCAAAACGTGCTGCCCTCAAGTTACCTATGGAACCAGGAACTTTTGTGCTCCGCTTAACTCAGCCATCCGTAACACCATCGACGAGGCAAGACAAGAGGAGGAAGTTGAGTTCCGGCCAGTACTTTCCGGCAGGGCTCCCAGAAGTCGCCGGCAAGGAAGTTGCCGGGAACAACGCCAAGCTTGCCGGGGAGCAACAGGCTCCGGCAGGGCCTCAAGCCCTTGCCGTAGAGACAAACGCTCCCACGGCCGAAAATATGCCTTTGGTCCTTGTTGTAGAGCCACAGGCTCCAACATGGGCACAGCACATCGTCCAGTTCCTTCAAACAGGAGAACTCCCTGAAGAACAGGAAGAAGCGGAGAAAGTAGCCCGTCGGTCTAGTATGTACCAATTCGTGGACAATGTCCTATACAGAAAGAGACCGAACGGTGTGAAATTGAAGTGTATTCCTCGGGAGGATGGACTGGAGCTGTTGGCAGAGATACATGGAGGCATATGTGGCTCCAACATAGGCTCAAGAGCTCTTGTCGGCAAGGCATTCCGGCAAGGTTTCTTTTGGCCCACTGCTCTCCAGGATGCAACTGCACTAGTAACCAAGTGTGAAGCGTGCCAGTTCCATTCAAAGAAATTGCATCAGCCAGCTCAAGCTCTTCAGACAATCCCTCTTTCCTGGCCATTTTCGGTCTGGGGGCTCGACATATTGGGCCCTTTTCCCCGCGCTGTCGGGGGCTTCGAGTACTTGTACATTGCTATCGACAAGTTCAGGAAGTGGCCGGAAGTGGAAGCAGTGAGAAAGGTGATAGCACAATCAGCCGTCAAGTTCTTCAAGGGACTAGTGTGCCATTTTGGTGTGCCAAACAGGATCATCACCGACAATGGCACGCAGTTCACGAGCCGCACCTTCATGCAGTACGTCCAAGACCTTGGCGGCAAAATCTGTTTTGCTTCTATTGCTCACCCGAGGAGCAACGGCCAAGCAGAAAGGGCAAATGCTGAAGTGTTGCGAGGTCTCAGAACAAGGACTTTCGACAAGCTGTGCAAGTGCGGAAGACGCTGGATTGATGAGCTGCCGGCGGTTCTTTGGTCAATCAGAACGACACCAAATCGAGCTACTGGCCAGACACCCTTCTCCCTAGTCTACGGGGCAGAAGCAGTTCTCCCCACAGAACTCATATACGGGTCACCTCGAGTGCTCGCTTATGATGAGCTCGAGCAAGAGCAGCTGCGGCAAGAGGACGCCACGCTCCTTGAGGAAGATCGTCTTCGGGCTGCTGTGCGAGTTGCACGCTACCAGCAAGCCTTGCGCCGCTATCATAGCCGCAAGGTTCATGCCCGAATCCTTGAGGAAGGCGACCTTGTTCTTCGGCGCGTTCAGTCGGCCAAGAATTCTAACAAGTTGACGCCGAAGTGGGAAGGCCCTTATCGGGTAGTACGAGTCACCAGGCCCGGCGCAGTCCGCCTGGAGACCCAAGATGGCATTCCAGTAAGCAATTCCTAGAATATCGAACACCTTCGTAAGTTTTGCCGGCGAGGCATATGATCCTTTGTACAAAGCCAGGCGCAGACCCTGTGCATAGTTGAATAAATTTAAGTGTTTTACAATTCTTGTCGATTTTCATGTCAATCTATATGCATGCTTGTCTGAGATGTTGTATTACACCTGTTTCCGGTAAGCATTAATGAACCGCCAAGGTTCCATATCTCTATTTTCTCTTCTTTCTTTTTCTCAAAGGACAGAAGGTTTCCTCGCGTGCAAGTTTGCCGGGGGGGAATGATGGTATGGACACCGACAGGCGACGTTCAAGTTGACATTTTGCAATAAGGAGTACAGCGACGAAAAGCTAAGTTGCAAAACTCTTAAGCAAATTTTTATTGTAGACTTATTTTCCTTGAACGATTTCGGCTTTTGTATGGAAAACCTGCACGCGAAGGGACCTTATCGTGATCGGTTGCGCCCTTACTTTGTTTCGAGTCCGCTCAACAGCTTAAGTGGCTGCACTGAAAACGTCAAGGTATCTTGTCGACAGCGACACCTCCAGCAGGCTGCTAAGGATCCGTTCCTCAAAGCGCTCGCGGCAAGGGTGCGCACACCGGCAAGTTTCCAATAAGCGTAGGGCATGTACCGTACAAAAAAAAGAAATCAGACAAGAGAAATAGCATACATTCATCCAAAACATAGCAAGTTATATTACTGGTCGCTGCGATTCTAACTTAAGATAAAACTGTCTTTGGCATGGAATGTAGGCAACAAAATGGAGTGGAGCGGCTAGTCCCTGCGCTGGCCTTCGACCCTCTTGACTTGGCTCACTCTGTCGACGATGGGCGCGACAAGCTTTTCGAGTGCCTTGAGGTCTACATCCTCCGGCAAGCTAGCGAGAACGTTGGTGAGGTTGATGCCAGGGTTCTTGTGCACCACTTTGACGAGCACCTTGAGGAGGACGGCCCGGCAGAGTTTGCGGGATTCGTTGGCCAGATGGGTTGCTCGGTCAGACCGGAGCAGCTTGAGGGCGTCAACGATGCTCTCGAAGAACATGGTCAGCCTGGCGCTCGAAGACACCCTATCATCAGAAGAGTAGTTGAAGTTCTTCAAGCCCATGGTGGACAGTTCTGCGACAAGCCTTTCCGCGACATCGACAAGGCGCTCAGTCCAGATCTTCACACCTTTCTCAAAGTCATTATAAGTGGCGGCGGCGCTGTTGAGTAGGCTCTTCTCACTCTGGAGATCTTTGATCAAAGCCCTCTCGCGAGCTTTGCCGTTCTCAAGGGACTCCTCCAGCGTCACCAGCTTTAGTGTCAGATCAGCGATGGATTCATTGGCTGAGACGAGCTCCTTGGTCTTGCCGGACATGGCGGTTTGCATCTCCGCCAGGCTATAGAGAGTTTTCTCTCTGTCGGCTTTGAGCGTTGTGATTTCCTTGCCATAGTCCTCGAGATCTGCTTCCAGCCTCTTCACTTTATCGCTCAGCTCGTTCTTGGCGGCCTCAGCAGCTTCGGCGGCATCGATGGCTCCATTTAACTTGCCGGCATGGTCTATGGCCAGAGCTTCGAGTGTTTCCTTGTGTCTCTGCTCCAGCTCCTGAGTTCGCCGCGCGACAAGCTTCTCGATCTCTTCGTCCTTGTCGCGGAGCTTGGCGGCAAGCGCCTCCTCGCGAGTGGCAAGGTCTTCTTCATAAGCATCAAGCCCAACGCGGCATTCCGTTAAGCGAGCTTCCTCTGCAGCAGCCTGCTGCGCGGCCTCCTCCTGTGCCTTCTCGGCATCGGCCTGCTTTAAGAGAAACTCGCTCCAGCTTTGATTCAGTTGCTCCCGGCCAGCCGTAAGTTCCTGGAAAGCCTCGGCGTACCAGACTTGCGTCTCCTCGACGCACTTCTGGAAATCTGCCTCCGCTGCTTCAATAACTGCCGCCCTGGAGTCCAACTTCTCCTTTCGGGTGCGGTGGAGCACCTGGAGTTTTTGAAAGTTGTCGCTCATGGCTTGGAGGAGCTGTTCTTCTCTAGACCCGCTGCTGCTGGCGCGTGGCTCATCGACGATCTTAAGTCCAACGGCGGCGATGACGTCTTCATCAAAAACTTCTCCTTCGGTTGGCACCCCAGTGCTTGCTGTCCCTGGTATGCTGACGAACAGGTTGTCGCCACCTTAAGGTATCCCCTTGACGGGGGGCGTCGGATGTTGACGGTTGATCCTCGACAACCGCCTCACCGGCAGCTGGGGGCTCCGCGACTGGTGTAGCGCCAGGCGCTCCTGTGGCGGGAATGCTGTCAGTATGGTCGCCGGTCTCCTTGCCGGCCCCCTCGGCAGACCCCTTGGTGGTTTCTTCCTGTGCGGCCTTGGAGGCCTCGTCAGCTGCGACTCTGTCGGCCTCGGCGGCGGCGTCCTTGGCGGTCTCTTCGATGACAATATCGACACCCATTTGTCCCATCGAAGGAAGATCTGAAGACCAAGAAAGGAAACAAGATGAGACCAAGGTTGAAGTTCAAGAAGACAAAAATAAATAAAGAATTATAAGTGCACCAAGGCAAACGGTTTACCTTTGTCGAGCTGTTGAGAGGTAGTTTCTCCTTTCCCGGCAACATGGGTTGCCGATGTAGGATTGCCAGTGCCCGTGCTTGCCGGCTCCTCTTCAACGCGGATGGGCTCGTCTGTGGAAGCCCTTGCCGAAGGTTCATCTCTGGGCGGCGTGGTTGACGGAGGCGGCACGTCGGGGACGGCCTCCAATGGCTCTCTTTGTTGCCGTTCTTCTCCTACAAGCCCGGTGATGTCAATAGCGAAGATATTCACCCCAACACTCGCCAGCGGAAAATGAGTAGAGGGCTCACATTGCGGGCTGAGTTGGGGGCTGCGTCGAGGGCTGGGCTCCGGGCTGATGACGATGGGCTCCGGCGCACCTGCGGTGCTTGCCGAAGGCTCATCACCCGTTGAAGTCTTCGCCTTCTTCGCCATCCTTTGCGCCAATGTTTCCGTATCTCTGTGGGGACAGGCCAAAGCAAAACAAATGAGTTAAGCAAAACCAGGAGTTCAGAAGTTGAAAGATGCGGCAGGGACCCTTACTCTTCTTTTTCCGGACTAAAAGCGGAGATGTCAAAGTCAACCTCCGCTGCAGTGTCCGTGCAAGGGGGTGGAGAAGGGGTCCTAGGACGCTTGGCTGTGGCAGAAGCAGTAGGTTGATATGATCCTGCTGCTCCAGCTGTTGGTGCCGTCGTATGAGACGCCCCCGCCGCTCCAGTTGTTGCCGCGGTTGTGCGTCTCGTACGCCGCATGGGTTGCTGTTGGGCCCCTTGCCGCTGCGCAGCCTTGCCGGAAACCTCACCACTCGAGGAAGGTTGATGTGTTGGGACGCCGGAGACGGCTTTCCGAAGAACACGTTTCTTCTTCTCTGGAGCTGGGGGCTCCTCGTGTAGCTGTTCCTCGGTTGTGTCTTCGACAGAAGAGCTCCCGGCAACCATGCCACTCTGCTCCCCGGCAATTTCACCTTGCTCGGCAAGGGTCTCCTCTGGCATTATTTCTTCTTCACTGGCTTCCTCTTCCGCGAAGCCAAAGCTGCCGGCCTCCGCGGCAAGATTCACCTCTTCCACCCTGCTGGCGATGTAAGCCACTTCGTCATCAGTGGTGGGGCGGATAAGGTTTGGCTCTTCCCGGATGGCTTTCTCCGACAAGTTATCAAAAAACTCCTGTGCGTGCTCTGAGGATGGCTCTTCCCAATTTCCGTCAAGGCCGTGAGCATTACACACCGGCATCATGGCGATGATTGAGCTCAAAGCAGAGTTGTTGCACAGGGGAATTACGCCAGCCGACAACTTATATTTCCCGTCAGGCCTGAATAGTTTGTGGCAGAGAGCTGTGTGCTGCAAGACTGTCAAGTTGTTGTTCAGATCAGGGCATAGCCTCATGATATCTGCTGCATTCTTGAACTCCCAAGCTGGTCTCCCTTTGTTCTGCAGAGGGGCGATGCGACGGCGGAGGAAATCAGCGCCAATCATTTCTATTGTGAGCCCGGCAACCCTGAGACGGTGGATCCTGGTAATTGCGATTGCGAGCTTCTCATCCTGAGGATCGAGGCTGCTCCAGTCCATGCCGCGAACCACTTTCGTTTTTCGGAGCGAACAAAACGGCTGAGGATCTTTCTCCTTAATCCAGCACCACTCGGCCCGCCATTCGTCCCACTTCTTATGGTAGAGACCGTCTGGGTATATCTCTTTATTCCATGCCCTTGGAATCCAGGTGATAGAACCAGAAAGGGCGTCTCCTGTTTCGATACAGGGAATGAAATAGTGGCGAAAGAGGGCTGTGCTGGGAGCTACTCCGGCGAAATCTTCACAGAGTTGGGCAAAGACTGACATGCATGTCACAGCATTCGGTGTAAAATCCAAGAGACGGAAGCCGTATGTGTACATGATGTCGATGAAGAAATCAGAAAACGGAGGGCAGAGCCCGCAGTAAAAGTAAGCGACAAAGAAGGGGAATTTATCTGGACCGCCCTTGACGGAAGCTGGGAGCACGCGAGTAGCAGGGTGAGCCCTCATCTCCTTCCCCCACATACACATGTACCGCTCAACCAGGGCGCGCATGTCAAGCGTCGGGGCGAAGACGACGTGTTCCTTCCGCATCTTCACCAGATCGATCTGCTCCGTCTCTGCATCCGAGTCGACGGCTTTCGCTGCTTTGCCCTTGCTTGCTTTAGGCGGCATGACGACTGTGGAAGCGGAGGCCGAGGATTATGAGGGCGTGGAGGTGGCGAATGGATGGGGGAGGCTCTGTTTCAAGCTCGAGGAAGAAGGCGGCGGCGGTTTCCAGATTGGAAAAGACGAGAGGTAAATGAGCAGCGCCTCTGTGGATTCCCTTTTATGGGGAAGGCGCGGGGCTGCCTCTTTACTAAACCAATGTGAATGCGCTTTTACGAGCGCACTGCTACTGCGGCCATTCCGCGCACGCATCCCACGTACCGCGATTAATGCGCGTCGTGGGGGAGCGCGGTAAAAAGAAGATTACGACAAATAACTCCTGCCACGCGTGCCCGTGCACTGTTTGGGCCTAGCCCAACAACGCCTTGCACCCGTGTATGGCCTAGGCCCGGGGGGTCATGTCGGTGTACTAAAGTTTGGGTCTTTTAGTACCCCATACTTGTGCATGGACGGTTGTAGCCATACCAGCGGCAAGGCCTGCCAGAGGACAGCTGGAAACAAATACAAGATTATCAAGAAGGCGTTGAAGCCAATGATCAGAAGACAGAAGACCGAAGGCTGGGTTCCCGGCAAGATCTTGCCGGGAAAGCTCACGAAGACCCGGCAAGGACTCGCACCCGGCAATATCCCACCGCTTTGCCACCGCTCCAGCGCAGCGAACAGCCTGTCGTTTAGGGTTTGTCCTCCTGGATGCGTGTCATGGCATTAGCGGCGGATGGGATTAAGCGGTGCTGATGGGACGGGCTCTTTTTCCGTCCCCAAGAAAGTAAGGGACACCTAAGTGGAGCATTTAATGCGTTTTGTCCTAAATCGTCAGTGATAAGCATGTAAACACTGTAGCAACTTTACACCTCTTGTACTTGCTGTTCGCCACTGTTGGTGACCCCTTTGTCATATAAAAGGAGGCCCAAGGCGAAGCTACAGGAGGAGGAGAAGCTTTCTGGCCCAGCTGCATGCGTAGCCGCCCTTCTTGTGTACTGTTCACCAAGAAGCGCTCTGTGTATCTGAGCTCAAACACCCACAATAAACCAAAGCAGGAGTAGGGTTTTACGCTACTCAGTGGCCCGAACCTGGGTAAAAATCCCCGTGTTGATCGTTGGATCCGCTCTTTGTGTACATCTTCTCCCTAGCCGAACCGTAAAAGGGACCCACGCGATCTCATAGGTGTCGTACGCCGACACCTCTTCCCATGGCAAGATAAATCAATCTAGTTGGCCAAACCAAATCAATAGATCGGAGAAGAAATACGAAGCTATAATAATCATGCATAAAAGAGTTCAAATAAAACTCAAATAATATTCATGGATAATCTGATCATAAACTCACAATTCATCGGATCCCAACAAACACACCGCAAAAAGTGATTACATCGGATAGAACTCCAAGAACATCGAGGAGAACATTGTATTGAAGATCAAAAAGAGAGAAGAAGCCATCTAGCTACTAACTATGGACTCGAAGGTCTGTGATAAACTACTCACGCATCATCGAAAGGGCAGCAAGGTTGATGTTGAGCCCCTCAGTGATCGATTCCCCCTCCGGCGGAGTACTGGAAAAGGCCTCCAGATGGGATCTCTTGAGAACAGAAGCTTGCGGCAGCGAAAAAAGTATTTCGTGGACTCCTCTGTTGTTTTCCCGATTTTAGAGAATTTATAGTGGTGGAATTAGGTCAAACGGAGCTGTGTGGGCCCCACAAGCCACCAGGGCGCGCCCTGGTGCCTCGTGGGCCACTGCTTCATCTTCTGGCCCTCTCCCGAAGCTTCCAGTACTTGTTATGTCCAGAAAAAATCTCCAAAAAGTTTCGTGGCATTTAGACTTCGTTTGGTACTGATATTCTGGAAAACCAAAAACAGGCAAAAAACAGCAACTGGCACTGGGCACTAAGTTAATAGGTTAGTCCCAAAAAATGATATATAATTGCTGTTAATGTATATAAAAACATCCAAGATTGATAATATAATAGCATGGAACAATCAAAAATTACAGATGCGTTGGAGACGTATCAAGAGCTGACATGACATTTGTGGCACAACCACCGTTCATCATTATCATACATGTTATGCTAGATCATTGCACATCCTGGTACACTGCCAGAGGCATTCATAAAGAGTCATATTGTTTTAGTTATCGAGTTGTAAGTAAATAAAAGTGTGATGATCATCATTATTAGAGCATTGTCCTAGTGAGGAAATGATGATGAAGACTATGATTCCCCCACAAGTCAGGATGAGACTCCGGACGAAAAACAAAAAACAAAGAAGAAAAAAAAAGAGGCCAAAAAGAGCGCAACAAAAAAATAAAAAAATAAAAAAAATGAGAGGTAAAGAGAGAAGGGGCAATGTTACTATCCTTTTTCCACACTTGTGCTTCGGAGTAGCACCATGTTCTTCATATAGAGAGTCTCCTGAGTTATCACTTTCATATACTAGTGGGAATTTTTCATTATAGAACTTGGCTTCTATATTCCGATGATGGCACTACTAGGAAAACAATTTTTAACGACGGTATATGTGGTCGTTAAAAGTTAGAATGTGGTCATTGAAGGTCATTAACGACCACATCTTTGTGGTCGTAATAGGCTCCGTCGTTAAAAGTATAATGACCACATACTTTTACCCGTCGTTATTTTGTAACGACGGGAGAACGTGTGGTCGTTATTTTGTAACGACGGGACAACGTGTCGTCGTTGATTGTGACGAAATAGCAACCACAATTCATGTATTAGCAACCAGTTTTCTCATTGCTAAAAATATTTCCATGGTTATTTAAGTATTTGACCACTCTAATTACAACAAAAGAATTTGAACAACCAAACTATCATAGCTTTGTTTTTATAAATCTGAACCATATACACTGAACATGATCCTCACACATAGTTCTGGAGTTAAAATGCCATCCAGTAATTATGAGCCAAAAATACTCTCTAGACAACCATTGTAGTTGTTCATCCCTAACAAGAAATCAATCACAGCTAAAAAGAGATTTTTTTTCTCATAATTCTCGGTCATTGGACACCATCATAAGTCCTTGTATTTGAGCGCACATCATTCTTCATCAACTACTACAGTGCCTCATGATGCTTCTATTATGGTGGACCATCCGTTCTATAAAAAAAGGTTAGTACATATAAATGATTTAGCACAAAGGATAATAACATATATGAAAAAGTTTGCACCTGATTTCATGTTAGATCAAATAAAACCGTATATACTATTTCCTATCGCTTAGACATGTTTAATACAAAATTCTTCAATAGTCCTGATGTGACAAAGACAACTATTTTATGGAAATATTAACTGACGTGTTTCTTGTCTAATTCAAGCAAGACTTTAGTTGTTTTATTTCTCGACAAAAAATTCGAGCTTTTTTGGTTGTGATATACTCCCACTGTATCAAAATAGAAGACGTTTCTTGACACCATCATAGTGTTATGTAACGTCTCATATTTTGATACGGAGGGTGTATATTTACATAGCCAACTAATTAACATTGAATACTATTCTCCCCTGCTTAAACAAAATACTATTCTGCTCAAGAATAAGTAATATACATACATATATGAAAATCTTAGTCGTAGCCTAGACATCACAGCCTAGTAAAGGAATTAATGAGTGCGCTGATCTCTGAATTTTAAGCTTAGCAAACAAGAGAAAAAAAGACCGAACTTTCAGTCTTTGTTGCCTAGACTACGTACAACCAGTATGACTATATGACACTACAATTACCATCTACAGTCCAAATGAGAACATATTAAATTGAAAGTAGGACGTGAAGAAAATACCACAGTATGGCCGTCATGGCATTTCCAATCTTTTCTTCCACTTATCCGGCTGCCTCAGTCGCAACAGAATTCATATTCTTAAATCTGTAATCCACGATGACCAATAGATGGATGAATAAAACTATGGACAAATCTACATTGTAATTCATGGTTTATATGGTCACATAAAAACATACAAGGTATCAAATTCGTATTAAATCTATAAATCGGTACATCATGTGTTTTCCCTCTGGAATTTGGCTTGGGAGTTTTTCTTTTGAAGGGTAATTTGGCTAGGAGCTGGAGTCGTGGTTCACTTGGCTGAGTTGTACCAGACCAGGATATCCATTCTCGTCAAACAATGAGGCACACCCCTTTCTTCTTCTCAAAGCACGAACACACACCTTCAGGCTTCAGACCTCAGATCCCATCCATGTCAGCACGTGAGCGCGGAGGGCCGCGGCGGCCGCCGAGATGAGCAGCACGTGGCTTGCCCCCATGATTCCCACGAGAATTAGGATCTGGCAGACATCTCCTCAAGCCCGATCGAAATCCATGGTGCCCAGCTGCAACTTCTGTGGCAGAGGAAAGATAAGAGTTGTATGTGAGGTTGATCAAGAGCAAAAATTGAAATAAGGGGAACAAACCTTCTATGGAACTCGAAGGAGGTATACGTCTGTACATATATCCATCTCTTCCGCTGCTACGCTTCCTCCAAGCTGAGATGAAGACCACGCTCCATGACCGCCTTCGATCTACCTGATGGCCGGGTTCCACTTCTGCCGCCATGGATCTTTCTGATGTGCACGAGTCTAATCTAAGTTAGGTTAAAGAACCTAGTTATCCTTCTTTCCCAACGCATGTCAACACTTATCCTTCTTTCTCCATGTAAAAAGGGCTAACAAATTGCTAACAACTTCTCCGGAAAAATATCCAACTAATCAAGTACGACCACCAACTAAGGCAATTTAACGATGGGCAGACGCCTGGTCGCCGCGGAAGTCTCACGGGCCAAAAGTTATAAGTGGGACTATCCGGTCGTACTAATAACAACCATGTATTATCGATGGCTGGTCATTAATGACCTAATTTGTAGTAGTATGGGCTTCCTCAAATGTCCGAGGTCTTCATAAGCAAGCAAGTTGGATGCACACTGCTACTTGTAGACTGCGTTGAAATTTCCCCGAAGAGGAGAGGATAATGCAGTATAGTAGATATAAGTATTTTCCTCAGTTAAGAACCAAGGTTATCAATCCAGTAGGAGAACCAAGCAAAATTCCGTTAAACGCACCTACACACACAAGAGCAAACACTTGCACCCAACGCAAATAAGAGGGTTGTCAATCCTCTTAGTGGTTATTTGTAAGGATTAAATCTTATAGAGATAAATAGATAAACTAAAATACTAATTAAAATAAAATTAAATAAATTGCAGCAAGGTATTTTTAGGTTTTATATATATGATAAAGTAGACCCGGGTGCCATAGTTTTCACTAGAGGATTCTCTCTCGAACACATAGCATACGGTGGGTAGACAAATTACTGTTGGACAATTGATAGAAAAGCAAATAATTATGACGGATTAATGGCAATAATCATGTATATAGGCATCACGTCCGAGACAAGTAGACCGACTCCTACCTACATCTACTACTATTACTCCACCCATCGACCGCTATCCAGCATGCATCTAGGGTATTAAGTATGAAACAGAGTAACGCCATAAGCAAGATGACATGATGTAGACAAAGTAAACTCAAGCAATATGATTAAACCCCATCTTTTTATCCTTAATGGCAACAATACAAATATGTGTCATGTCCCCTTCTGTCACTGGGATTGAGGACCGCAAGATTGAACCCATCACAAAGCACCTTTCCCATTGCAAGACAAATCAGTCTAGTAGGCCAAACCAAATCGATATATCGGAGAGAAATACAAAGCTATAATAATCATGCATAAAAGAGTTCAGAGAAGACTCAAATATTTCTGATGAATAATCTGATCATAAACTCACAATTCATCGGATCCCAACAAACACACCGCAAAAGAAGATTACATCAGATAGAACTCCAAGAACATCGAGGAGAACATGGTATTGAAGATCAAAGAGAGAGAAGAAGCCATCTAGCTACTAGCTATGGATCCGTAGATCTGTGGTAAACTACTCACACATCATCGGAAGGGCAGCAAGGTTGATGAAGAAGCCCTCCGTGATCGATTCCCCCTCCAGCAGAGTACCGGAAAAGGCCTCCAGATGGGATCGCGGAAAAACAGAGGCTTGCGGCGGCGGAAAGGTTTTCTTTTCTGTCTCTCTGGTATATTGAGAATATTTGGGAATTTATAGCGCTGGAATTAGGTCAGGAGGGGCAACGAGGGGCCCACAAGCCTGGGGGGTGCGCCGTACCCCCCTGGGCGCGCCCTCCAGGCTTGTTGCCTCCTCGTGGCTCTTCTGCTCTTCTCCCGAAGCTTTGTGGGTCTCTTCTGGTCCAGAAAAAAATAATCCAAAGTTTTTCTCTCGTTTGGACACTTTTTGACAATGATTTTCTGAAAAGGCAAAAACAAGCAGAAAACAGCAACTGGCACTGGGCACTGGGTTAATAGGTTAGTCCCAAAAAATGATATATAATGGCATATAATTGCATATAAAACATCCAAGATTGATACTATAATAGCATTGAACAATAAAAAATTATAGATATGTTGGATACGTATCAAGCATCCCAAGCTTAATTCCTGCTCGTCCTCGAGTAGGTAAATGATAAAAACAGAATTTTTGATGTGGAATGCGACCTATCATGTTTCATCATGTAATCTATCTCTTACGGTATGAATAATAAGATCCGAATGATTCAAAGCAATAGTCTATAATTTGATATAAAGACATCAATACTTAGGCATACTAATAAACAATCATGTCTTTCAAAATAAAAATGCTAAAGAACGTTATCCCTACAAAATCATATAATCCTGTCATGCTCCATCTTCTTAACACAAAATATTTATCATGAACAACCCCGGTTTTAGCCAAACAATTGGTTCATACTTTTTAACGCACTTCAGCCTTTTCAACCCCCACGCAATACATGAGCGCAAGCCATGGATATAGCACTATGGGTGGAATAGAGTGTGGTGGTAGAGATCAATAAGGAGAAGTCAAAAATAAGAAAATAGACTCACATCGACGAGGCTAATCAACGGGCTATGGATAGTCCCCCACCTCTGGCACACCACCAACCTCCCGCACAGCGGTGCACCTCCTCCAGCGCGCCTCCTCCCCCATGGCCGATGCGCCTCCTCCAACGCAGCCAGCTTCCCTCCTCCCCAGCAGCTAGCGCGCCTCCTTCCGCGCGATCGGGGGCCCTCCTCAGCCACGCCGGTGAGCCTCCTCTCGCCGCCACCCTCGGATCCAACTGCCGCAGGGCCCCGGAATCCCGCGTGCTGTCGCCGGCTGATACGTCTCCAATGTATCTATAATTTTTGATTGTTCCATGTTGTTATATTATCAATCTTGGATGTTTTTATATACATTTATAGCAATTATATATCATTTTTTGGGACTAACCTATTAACTTAGTGCCCAGTGCCAGTTGCTATTTTCTGCCTGTTTTTGGTTTTACAGAATATCAATACCAAATGAAGTCCAAATGCCACGAAACTTTTTGGAGATTTTTTTCTGGACATAACCAACATTAGAAGCTTCGGGAGAAGGCCAGAAGCCCCAGGAGGTGGCCACGAGCCACCAGGGCGCGCCTGGGGGAGGGGCAGGCGCGCCCTGGTGCCTCGTGGGCCCACCTCTGCCTCTTTTGACCTAATTCCACCACTATAAATTCCCAAAAATCGGGAAACCAATAGAGGAGTCCACAAAATACTTTTTCTGCCGCCGCAAGCTTCTGTTCTCGAGAGATCCCATCTGGGGGCCTTTTCCGGCACTCCGCCGGAGGGGGAATCGATCATGGAGGGGCTCTACATCAACCTTGCTGCCCTTCCGATGATGCGTGAGTAGTTTACCACAGACCTTCGGGTCCATAGTTAGTAGCTAGATGGTTTCTTCTCTCTTTTTGATCTTCAATACAATGTTCTCCTCGATGTTCTTGGAGTTCTATCCGATGTAATCGCTTTTTGCGGTGTGTTTGTTGGGATCCGATGAATTGTGAGTTTATGATCAGATTATCCATGAATATTATTTGAGTCTTCTCTGATCTCTTTTATGCATGATTATTATAGCTTCGTATTTCTTCTCCGATCTATTGATTTGGTTTGGCCAACTAGATTGATTTATCTTGCTATGGGAAGAGGTGCTTTGTAATGGGTTCGATCTCGCGGTGCTCAATCCCAGTGACAGAAAGGGACATGACACGTATGTATCGTTGCTATTAAGGGTAAAAAGATGGGGTTTATTCAAGTGTGAGTTTACTTTGTCTACATCATGTCATCTTGCTTAAGGCGTTACTCCGTTCTTTATGGACTTAATACACTAGATGCATGCTGGATAGCGGTCAATGTGTGGAGTAATAGTAGTAGATGCAGGCAGGAGTTGGTCTACTTGTCTCGGACGTGATGCCTATATACATGAGCATTGCCTTGGATATCATCATGATTATTTGCTTTTCTATCAATTGCCCAACAGTAATTTGTCTACCCACCGTATGCTATTTTCTTGAGAGAGGCCTCTAGTGAAAACTATGGCCCCCGGGTCTATCTAAATCATATATTAAAAACCCTAATAATACTTTGTTGCACTTTTTCTTTATTTATTTTATTTTTTATTTTTGTTTAATCTATCTGTCTATCACCATACAATTTAATCTTGCAATTGACCGCCGAGGGATTGACAACCCCTCGTTTGCGTTGGGTGCAAGGATTTGTTGTTTGTGTGCAGGTACTGCTAACGAGGTGTTGCGTGATTCTCCTACTGGATTGATAAGCTTGGTTTCATAACTGAGGGAAATACTTACCTCTACTGTGCTGCATCATCCCTTCCTCTTCGGGGAAAATACCAACGCAAGCTACAGGTAGCAGGAAGAATTTCTGGCGCCGTTGCCGGGGAGACATCATCAACATCTATCAAGTACCTTTGCATAAACTGTCATCTCCTTGCATTTATTTTATTTGCCTCTCATTTTCATCTCCCCAACTACTAATTTTTTTTTACAAAAATACAAAAATATTTTCCGTTTGCCTTTTTCTTGTTTGCCTCTTTGATTTGCTCATCTTGTCAACATGACTAGCGTAACTATCCCTCCATTGTCACCGGATTTTGAAGTGCTTTACTTCAAACAGAAACAAGGAGAGAATCTTAAAGATGCTTGGTATAGGTTAATGGAATCCTACCATGTTTGCTCTATAAAAGGGGATTTAAAAATTTTGCTTCGCAATTTCTATATAGGTTTAACCATGCATCATAGACAACTTTTGGATTTTGCCGCAAAGGGGAATTTTATTGAGAGTGAGGCCAATACTGCCTATGAAATAATAGAAGGCATATTGGGGATTCCACCACCACAAAAGGGTTTTGCTTTTACTCAAGAGGGGGCTCAAATATTAGACAAATTGGGTCATATGCAGAAAAATTTGGTTGAGTTGCAAAATTCTAACGAGCCTCTTAAAAATATTTGTGGAAATCTCAATCGCACGAACACTTTGATTTCTTTATGCAATAAGCGATTGGATATTTTAGATATTAAAATTGCCTCTTTTTCTGAGAATAATGGGAAGCGTAAAGAACCTCCCGGGTTTGAGAAAACTCATATAAAGATTACTAAAACCAAGGATGACAATACTTGAAACTATGCATTATGCCTAGCTAGGGGCATGAAACAATAGCGCTTGTTGGGAGGCAACCCAATGAATAAAATAAAATTTTACCTTTTGTTTCTGTTATTGTGTGTTTTCACAATTATGCTACTGTTATGATTGTGTTTTGTGTTTTTAATTAGTGTTTGTGCCAAGTAAAGCCTTTAGGATGATTTGGAAGATAGAATAATTGATGCTGTTTGGAAAACAGAAAGTTTTGCGTCCAGTGCTGGAATTTTGGTTCTGTACTGGAGCGTCAAAAAAATCTGAAATTTTTACAAAGTATTGGTATATTAATTTCCCACGTTGTCCTAAGTTTTCAGAATTTTTGGAGTTACAGAAGTATGGATTTTAAATAGATTGCTACAGACTGTTCTGTTTTTGACAGATTCTGTTTTTGATGCACTACTTGCTTGTTTTGATGAAACTATGGATTGTATCGGGGGTATAAGACATGGAGAAGTTAGAATACAGTAGGTATAATGCAAAAATAAAATATGAATGGGTTTGCAACAGTACTTAAAGTAGTGATTTGTTTTGTTATACTAACGGATCTCACGAAGGTTTTGTTGAGTTTTGTGTGATTGAAGTTTTCAAGTTTTGGGTGAGATCACGATGGATGAAGGAATAAGGAGTGGCAAGAGCCTAAGCTTGGGGATGTCCAAGGCACCCCAAAGTAATATTCAAGGAAGACTCAAGCGTCTAGGCTTGGGGATGCCCCGGAAGGCATCCCCTCTTTCTTCTACCAACCATCGGTAATTTTACTTGGAGCTATATTTTTATTCATCACATGATATGTGTTTCGCTTGGAGCGTCGTGTATTGTATGAGTCTTTACTTTGTTTGCTTTTTAGTTTGTCACAATCATCTTTGCTGGACACACCTATTTGAGAGAGCCACACATTCATCATGATTTGTTAGAATACTCTATGTGCTTCACTTAAATTTTTTGAGCTAGGCAGTTGCTCTAGTGCTTCACTTAAACCTTTTTGAGCACGGCGGTGGCTAAATTTTGAAGAAATATTTAAACTCTCATGCTTCACTTATATTATTTTGAGAGTTGATAAGATTAAAATTTTGAAGAAATATTTAAACTCTCATGCTTCACTTATATTATTTTGAGAGTTGATAAGATTAAAATTTTGAAGAAATATTTGCACTCTCATGCTTCACTTATATGTTTTTGAGAGTTGATAATAGTAATGGTAATTTGCACAAGATATGAATTTGGTCCCAAAGTGATGAATATTCAAGAGGGATATAATAAAAACTTTCATATAGATCATTGGATATGATAAGTGTGATTCCTTGCAATAGTTTTGTGATATGGAGATGATGATATGTGAGTCATGTTAGTGAGTAATTGTGATTTAGTAAGAATATTAGTGTTAAGGTTTGTGATTCCCTATGCATGCACATTAAGTCAATAGTTATGCAAAGAGATTATATCCTACCTATGGTGCATTATACTAACGGATCTCACAAAGGTTTTGTTGAGTTTTGTGTGATTGAAGTTTTCAAGTTTTGGGTGAGATCACGATGGATGAAGGAATAAGGAGCGGCAAGAGCCTAAGCTTGGGGATGCCCGAGGCACCCCAAGGTAATATTCGAGGAAGACTCAAGCGTCTAAGCTTGGGGATGCCCCAGAAGGCATCCCCTCTTTCTTCTACCAACCATCGGTAATTTTACTTGGAGCTATATTTTTATTCGTCACATGATATGAGTTTTGCTTGGAGCGTCTTGTATTATATGAGTCTTTGCTTTGTTTGCATTTTAGTTTGTCACAATCATCCTTGCTGAACACACCTATTTTGAGAGAACCACACGTTCATCATAAATTTGTTAGAATACTCTATGTGCTTCACTTAATTTTTTTTGACCTAGGCAGTTGCTCTAGTGCTTCACATTAATCTTTTTGAGCACGGTGGTGGCTATATTTTGAAGAAATAAACTCTCATGCTTCACTTATATTATTTTGAGAGTTGACAAGATTAAAATTTTGAAGAAATAAACTCTCATGCTTCACTTATATTATTTTGAGAGTTGATAAGATTGAAATTTTGAAGAAATATTTGCACTCTCATGCTTCACTTAAATCTTTTTGAGAGTTGATGATAGTAATGGTAATTTGCACAAGATATGAATTTGGTCCCAAAGTGATGAATATTCAAGAGGGATATAATAAAAACTTTCATATAGATGATAAGTGTGATTCCTTGCAATAGTTTTGCGATATGAAGATGATGATATATGAGTCATGTTAGTGAGTAATTGTGATTTAGTAAGAATATTAGTGTTCAGGTTTGTGATTCCCTATGCATGCACATCAATTCAATAGTTATGCAACGAAATTATATCCTACTTATGGTGCATTATTCGGTGTTAGTTATGTTCAATGCATGTTTATGACCGTTTTCGCTTTTTGGTTGGTTGCTTCTCAATCTATTTGCTAGCCTTCATTTGTACTAAGCGGAAATACTGCTTGTGCATCCAAACTCTTTAAACCCAAGTTATGCCAAATGAGTCCACCATATCTACCTATATGCGGTATTTCCATGCCGTTCCAAGTAAATTTGCATGTGCCAACTCTAATTTTCAAAATATTTTTTTTGTTTTGTGTGCCCGTACCGCTCATGAGGCGGAAGGGGGTGGCCAATATTTTCCATACTAGGTGGGTTATTCTCACGATGAGTGTTTATTCACTTGTCATTGCACGAGAGTGTGGCAGGTAATAGGGATGCCCAGTCCCGAAATGAAATGAAATGAAAAATCTTGTATGATGATAATAAAAAATTCCTTGGAAAGTGTTGGTATGGAGGGCACCCGTGGATACGGCTAGCCATGGATTGTGAAAGAATGGTGGAAAAGGAATAAACTTTATTTTCTGTTTGGGAACCGCCTATAATGTATCTAGCATGGAAGATATTGGGAATTCTCGTTCGTTTTCGTTGACAGGAAAAGCATGCCTCCCAAAAAATTTATCTCTCTAATTTAAGCCTTGAGCTCTGGCACATTAGCAAATCTCTGCTTCCCTCTGCGAAGGGCATATCTATTTACTTTTATGCAATTTTTATTTTTATTTGAGTCTCCATCTTCTCTTATAAAGCACCAACTAGAGAGCACTATTGTCATACTTGTGCATTGGATGTAGCTAATATGGAATGTGTTTCATGAATGGATCAATGACTGAGCATAATGGGCTAGGGATAACTTTCTTTAGCGTTGATATTTTGAAAAGCATGGTTGCTTATTAGTATGCTTGAGTATTTATATCTTCATGTCAAACTATAGACTATTGCTTCGAATCATTCAAGTCCATATGTCCATGCTATAAAAGAAAAGAATATATGATGAATATGATAGGCAGCATTCCACATCAAAAATTCCGTTTTTATCATTTACCTACTCGAGGACGAGCATGAATTAAGCTTGGGGATGCTGATACGTCTCCAACGTATCTATAATTTTTTATTGTTCCATGCTGTTATATTATCAATCTTGGATGTTTTTATATACATTTACAGCAATTATATATCATTTTTTGGGACTAACCTATTAACCTAGTGCCCAGTGCCAGTTGCTGTTTTCTGCCTGTTTTTGGTTTTACAGAATATCAATACCAAACGAAGTCCAAATGCCACGAAACTTTTTGGAGATTTTTTTCTGGACATAACCAACACTAGAAGCTTCGGGAGAAGGCCAGAAGCCCCAGGAGGTGGCCACGAGGGGGGGGGCAGGCGCGCCCTGGTGCCTCGTGGGCCCACCTCTGCCTCTTTTGACCTAATTCCACCACTATAAATTCCCAAAAATCGGGAAACCAACAAAGGAGTCCACAAAATACTTTTTCCGCCGCCGCAAGCTTTTGTTCTCGAGAGATCCCATCTGGGGGCCTTTTCCGGCACTCCGCCGGAGGGGGAATCGATCACAGAGGGGCTCTACATCAACCTTGCTGCCCTTCCGATGATGCGTGAGTAGTTTACCACAGACCTTCGGGTCCATAGTTAGTAGCTAGATGGCTTTTTCTCTCTTTTTGATCTTCAATACAATCTTCTCCTCAATGTTCTTGGAGTTCTATCCGATGTAATCACTTTTTGCGGTGTGTTTGTTGGGATCCGATGAATTGTGAGTTTATGATCAGATTATCCATGAATATTATTTGAGTCTTCTCTGATCTCTTTTATGCATGATTATTATAGCTTCGTATTTCTTCTCCGATCTATTGATTTGGTTTGGCCAACTAGATTGATTTAGCTTGCCATGGGAAGAGGTGCTTTGTAATGGGTTCGATCTTGCGGTGCTCAATCCCAGTGACAGAAAGGGACATGACACGTATGTATCGTTGCTGAAAGGATCGATACGGTCGACTAGAGGGGGGGGAATAGGAGACTACAAATTTTAATCTTTCTTGTCAATTTTAAGGTTTAGCGGATAAATAGGGTTCACTAGATATGCAACTAGGTGAACACAACCTATATGACAAGCAAGCTCCAAGCTAAGATGCTAGGCAACAATCTAATTAGCAAGCCAACAAGCATACAAAGCAAAGTAAAGTACGGGAAAGGATTAACCACAAGTGAGACGAGGACGCGGAATTTATCCCGAAGTTCACTCTTCCTTGGGGAAGAGCTACTCTCCGTTTAGAGCGGTGCCGGAGCCAAAGCTTGCGGAACGCCACCGAAGGCTCACCGTAATCTCTTTCGAGTCACCCCCAACGGATGAGCCTCGAATCACTATGGGTTGGTCTTGAAGGCGACCACCACACCTTTACAAACTTCTCCGGAGCACACCACAAGCAAGGAAGCTTCCGGAGGAACCTCTAACCGCCTAGGAGCCCAAGCTCCAAGAGTAACAAGTCATGGGGGATGAATATTGCGGGGAACGCGATTTGGTTTGGTCAAAGTGTAGATCGGGTCTTGCTCTCCCAATCCCCAAAGTTTCAACAAGTTTGGGTGGAGTGATTGAGAGTATTGAGCAAAATGAGGTGTAGCAATGGTGGAGCTCAACAAGACATTAGGGTTGAGGGTTGGAGGTGGAAGAAGGGGGCTTTTATAGTGTTCTTGGCCGGGAGGGGATTTCTGCCCGTTGGACCCCGTGCGCACGGGCTAAGTCAGCCCCGTGCGCACGGGGTGTCCAGAGACTTTCCATCCACCCCGTGTGCACGGGGGGCCAGGACCCCGTGCGCACGGGGTGTCCAGAGAGTTTCGAGGTACCCCGTGCGCACGGGGGTCAGAGACCCCGTGCGCACGGGGTGTCCAGAAACTTTCCATCCACCCCGTGTGCACGGGGGTCCAGGACCCCGTGCACACGAGGTGTCCAGAGAGTTTCGAGGTACCCCGTGCGCACGGGGGTCAGAGACCCCGTGCGCACGGGGTGTCCAAAGGGTTTCTGATGAAACTCACAGGACACCTCGGCAAAGCACAAAATAAGTGGGAACTTGGTGGAGTAGGAGGGCTGGTGTAAAAGTTTAGGAGGCATTCCCACACGACACTAATTCCACGATGACCCCTCTTGATAGTGCGGTTTTTCCTACGACTCAAATCGAACCAAAACGAAAAAAACCTTCGAGTCGCTGGTAAACCACGCCTTTGATCTTTTTGAATAGGAGGGGGGGGTCACACAACTCCATAATAATCTTCATGGAACCAATATCCTGAGATAAACTTTAGCAACCGATATTAGTTCCTCTAACCACATTGTCATCACACCAAAATATAATTAAGTGCCATATGCACTTTCAGTTGCTATTAAGGGTAAAAAGATGGGGTTTATTCATGCATGAGTTTACTTTGTCTACATCATGTCATCTTGCTTAAGGCGTTACTCCGTTCTTTATAGACTTAATACACTAGATGCATGCTGGATAGCGGTCGATGTGTGGAGTAATAGTAGTAGATGCAGGCAGGAGTCGGTCTACTTGTCTCGGACGTGATGCCTATATACATGATCATTGCCTTGGATATCGTCATGATTATTTGCTTTTCTATCAGTTGCCCAACAGTAATTTGTCTACCCACTGTATGCTATTTTCTTGAGAGAAGCCTCTAGTGAAAACTATGGCCCCCGGGTCTATCTAAATCATATATTAAAAACCCTAAAAGTACTTTGCTGCACTTTTTCTTTATTTATTTTATTTTGTATTTTTGTTTAATCTATCTATCTATCACCATACAATTTAATCTTGCAATTGACCGCTGAGGGATTGACAACCCCTCGTTTGCGTTGGGTGTAAGGATTTGTTGTTTGTGTGCAGGTACTGCTAACGAGGTGTTGCGTGATTCTCCTACTGGATTGATAACCTTGGTTTCATAACTGAGGGAAATACTTACCTCTACTGTGCTGCATCATCCTTTCCTCTTCGGGGAAAACACCAACGCAAGCTACAAGTAGGACCGGCCATGGATCCCAGTGCGCCGTCGCAAGGCCCTGGATCCCAACCGCCGACGCAGGGCACTGGATCCCGAGTGCGTCCGCGTTCCCTGGGAGCCACGCGCCGCCGCCCTCGATGCCGGAATCCCACGCGCCGCCGCCGCCCTCGATGCCGGGATCCAGAGGAGCACTGGAGGAGGTCTTCTTCGCTCCGGCCATCTACGGGGAGGGGATCTGCGCGAGCCAAGGTCGGCCTCCTCAGCAGTGCCAACTGTCCATCCCCTCCCCTGCCGTGCCCGCCGGCGAGGTTAACAGTGAGATCCCTCCACGTCCTCTGTACTCCTCCTCCTCCTTGATTCTCCTTGGATCTGGCCTGAGGCGTGGTCTTGCTCGCCAGCGCTGGGCGCAGCTCGGCTGGAAAGAAGAAGGAACTCCATCCAGCCTGTGAAGTTCAGTCGGTGAGCATGTGCAGTCCGACGGTGCATGTGTGCTTGTGTCCAGTTCACGGGCATAGCGTGTCTGGTGCTTGCGTGCACATGGCAGCCACATGTGGTGTGAGGAGAAGCCAAGCTAAAAGAAGAACACACTACCTTCACACGCGTGTGCACGCAAGACAGGCACAGAGAAATTTAGGGCTTCAGGCAATGTGATGGTGCAGCCGCTGCAGCATCAACGACAACAGCGCGGCGCTCCTGGTGCTCCTCTCCCTCTGCTGCCTTGCATGCTGCGATGCCACCGCTTCTGCATGTTTGTGCTAAGGCGACTACCCATCTATCTTCACAAGTCATTCTTGTTTGGCAATTTGGAGGAACTTGCCACTCTAAAAATCTAACTCTACATCGTTCTTGTTTTTGTTCTTCAGAAGTTCAGGTAACTAGGCTACTGAATAAATAAAGTTGTCCTGGTTGTGCTAGTTAGTACTAAACCATAATCTCGTAAAGTGCATAAACCCTTGGACGTTGGGCATGGAATATTTTGGTGGTGTGTTCCTCTTATTCGTCCATGATTCTAGATGTGTTCTGAACACTGATGTGAGAGAAAAAAAAGTTCATTTCATCATGCTCCCCCGTGTGGTTTTTGGCCTCCTCCCGTGAACCATTTCATCATGGTGTGTGTGTTCGTGCAATGGGTAGCTTTGTTTTTCTATTTTGTGTAAAAAAGAAAGAAGTTCAAATATAAGAAATGCAAAAGTTCAAACAATATGTAAATAAATAAAAGTTCGTGTACGAAATTCACATGAGAAAAAGAATTCATGTAAATTCACACAAAAGTTCAAATATAAAAAAACAAACTGAAGTTCACACCGAGTAAAAAGGTGTCGTCTCTTGAATTACTGAAGTTTGTATGTCATCGTCCTTGTAGAGTACAAACACATGGAGGTCACACATAAGATAAATAAAAATAATGTTCAAGGGTTGTCCTCAACAAAATTTCATCCATAGGAGAAAAATGGAAATTAGCAAGTTCAAAAAAAATCAAACCTACCGGTAGTTCGCCTAGAACACGTCGGAAAAATGTACCAAAAATATGGAAATAGAACACAAATCGAAGGAAATTTGCATAAAGTAAAACCTTACAAGTTAAAAAAAAGACCTCGCGTGGAGTTTTAGAGAAGACACCAAAGAGAGGTTTGGTTCAGATTTTCCGCTACAGAAAGTTCATCCACTCTTTTTCAGAGTGTTTCATCTAATTAATGTTGTATCCACGTGCTTGAGGGTTACTATTCTGGTAGCAGCGCCGTCGATGGGGTTTGGGCGCTATCTGCAGCTGGAGGAAGCATCGACCTGCAGCTGGAGGGAGCGTCGACCTGCAGCTGGAGGAGGTGTTGACCTACAGCTTGCCGCACGGCACTGCGACCTACTGCCACCATGGTCCACCACCTAGAGTCGGCGCCGCAGCGCCTCGGCCGTTCAACTATGCCACCTCAGTCCGTTCAACTCCACCCCGTGCTCGTCGTGGATGACCCTAGCCGTCGTCGACTCCATTCCCTTCCTCAACATTATTCGCTCAACATGTTCATAGGTTGTGGTCCCTGGAAGTTCATACATTCTGTTCGTGAAAAAATGGCAATTTCAAACACGAAGATGTAGTTTCGTGTTACGTTTTTTTGCCACTTGGTGCTTACAAAAAAGAAGATGCCATTTTTGGCACCACTAATTATACTCCAATTGATGTGCTAGTTGATTAAAATACTAGTACTTTTTAGTTACTAAAAGGAATAAAACCAAGAAGTCCAACTTTTAAAAAAGGAGCAGTTCGATGTTTATACAAAATTCAGATTTTCCTCATTATTAAAAGAATGGAAAACAAGAAGTTCAAAAATAAAATAACAAGAAGTTCATATTTTAAAAATAGAGCAGTACAAAATTCATAAAAAAGGATTTTCACCATTTCTAAGAATAAAAAAACTCTATAAGTTCAAATTTAAATAACAGAGCGGTTCAATAATTATTACAAAAGTGTGAAGTTCAATCTTTTAAAAATAGATTTGATGCTTATTTAAAAACATATTTTTTTTCTAACAAAAAAACTAAGAAGTTCAAATTAAAGTAACAGAGAAGTTCGAATTTTATAAAAAAACTCAGATTTTTTTCTCGTTACTAAAGAATAAAATGAAGAAGTTCAAAACTAAATAAAAGGGAAAAACTAAAAAAAGTTTAAAAAGAATTTTCCCGTTTTTTAAAAAACTAGAAGTCGAAAATAAAATAACGAAGCGGTTCGATGTTTATTAAAAAATCTAGGATTTTACCTTCTTTAAAAAAACTCAGATATCCGCTGTTATTAAAGAATCGACCATGAAGATCAAAAATAAAAAATAAGCCAAATTCATGTTTACTCAAAAAAAAAATGTGAAGTTCAAATTAAAATAACATAGAAGTTCAAAGTGTATTAAAACCTAGGATTTAGAAGCTCAAAAAACAAAAACAAAAAAAATGTCATTTTGGGCATTTTTCCCCAATACTAAAGATTAAAACTAAGAAGTTCAAATTAAAAAATCAGATTTTCCCCAATACTAAAGATTAAAACCAAGAAGTTCAATTTTTAAAAATAGAGTAGTTCAATGTATATAAAAAACTCAGGTTTTCTCGTTACTAGAGAATAAAACCAAGAAGTTCAATTGGAAAAAGCGGAGCAGTTTGATATTTATTTGAAAAATCGGATTTTTCCAGTTTCTAAAGAATAAAACCAATAAGTTCAACTTGAAATAACGAAGAAGTTCGATGTTTCTAACAAAACTCCAATCTTCACATTTCTAAAAATACACAAAGAAGTTCAAATAAAAAAGTTAGAGCGGTTCGATGTCTATAAAAAGTCAGATTTTTTCGTTACTAAAGCGAAACAGAGAGAAGTCCAAATTGATAACTGTCGGAAGTTCACGAACTTCATGGTGTGTGTTTCGTATGAGAAAAAAAGGAATAAAAAGGCAAAGTTTAAAAAATTTGTGACTAGAAGTTCAAGTGCTCAGCCCGGAAAAGTTCAAACATTCTTGTGAGAGAGGTTCACCATGTATTTGCATGTTCAAAAACACAAAAAAAGTTGTTGTTTTTGGTGTTTTAAAATAATTCTCTCATTCCATTACAAAATTGAAACAAAATGCTCTACATGAAAAAAAATCCTCTTATTCAACAACTTTCCAAAAGGGGTATATCATATGCTCTATTCCAAAAATAAACGGTTAAAACAAATTGGTGTATGTTGTTCGTAACAAAATTTTAACCGTATTAGAAAAAGTTGTGTATTTTCAACAGGTTTCTAAAAAGGTGTATCATTTGTGCAACTCTGACGAACAGGTGAGGAATTACGAACGAAAATACGTGACAGAAGTTCAATGTGAAAATAACGAGCAGTTCAACTACAACACGAAATGCGTTACAGATGAGAATTAAAGAATAAAAAACTAAAGCCCTAAAAGGTTTGTTGCAAGAAGTTCACGTGCTCCTCCCTGCACGGTTCAAAATTTATATTTCGAGACGTCCGACCATCAATTACATGTAAAAAAAAGGCAAAAACGACGTTATTTGCTATTTTAAAAACTGCTCTCAAACGGCAATGAATTTGTAACAACTGTCTACATGAAAAGGTTGCTCCTATTTATAAGCTTTTCAACGATATATTATACGGTACATTCTGATGAACGGTTTAAAAGTTTCATGTATATCATTAAAAACTCATTTTTACGTATTCAAAAAAATCTTTTAAACCGTCACGATTATGAAAAAATGATCAACACGGGAAAGTTGCGTGTTTTCAACAGCTTTCCATCGGTATATCATTTGCTCAATTCCGGTAAGTGGTTGGGGAGTTACGGCCAAAAAATAGCACGTGAAAAACAGAGTGAAGTTCAAACACACATGCCTCAGAAGTTCAACTTCTTCACACAGTGCATTTCCGAAGACTCTGTTTCGCGATGAAGGCAGAATGCATGATCTCGCCGTTTTCAAAATTACGTAAAAACATCTAGAAATCAGAGAAAACTTCCTATATGAAAAAGTTTCGCATTTTTAATAGCTTTCCAACGGCATATTATTTGCCCCATTCCGATAAAGTTTGCGAAAATTACGGCCAAAAAACATTATTAGCCATTTTCAAAATTGTCATAAAACCGTAAAGAATTGGGAGAAACATTCTATAAGTAAAAGTTTTGCATTTGTTCTAGCTTTCCAACGCCATATCATTTGTTCCATTCCGACAAATCATTTAGAAAATAACAAGAAAATACGAACTCGGGGGAACTTCAACCGTTTTCTAAATTACTTTTAAACCGTTCAAAATTGGAACAAACTTTCTATATGAAAAAGAAGCGCATTTTGATAAGATTTCCAACGCCATATCATTTGCATCATTCCGATTAGCCGTTCTCGAATTACGCCAGAAAAACAAGCTCGGCTGTTCGGTTTGAGAAATTCCGGCATTTTTCAAATTGCTCTTTAACCGTAGGGAATTTGGGAAAACACTCTATATGTGGAATGAGCGGATTTGCAGCAACTTTCCAACGCCATATTATTTGCCTCATTCTGATAAACGGTTTAGAAATGGACTAGAAAATACGATTCATGTTTTTTTGTATGAAGAAAAATGGTTTGTAAAACTGCTCTTGAACCGTGTAGATTTTGACAAAAAATTAATTTAGGTTGTGATCCATGTGTCCATAGCTTTCCAATGGTATATCGCAAGACCCATTTGGACATTCTTTGCGGAAGTTCAACCTGTCCCTGGGTGAAGTTCAAGTACTACTGCTGCGACGGGTCGACTAGTTATCAGAATATTATTCTCATCCCGTGATCAGAATAGTGTTTATATATGATTATTATGTCTTTGCCACCTGGGGGCATTGCCACCCCTCTGGCTTCCTTCTGATCTAGCTTTGAGATCCGTGTAGCATCTTTTAGGTTTGTCATTGATTAATCCTCCATTTATCAAATTACACTGAGACGGGTTCATTAGCAGTAAGTAGGAACAAGGTTAAATGTTGATACTGTGTATACACATTGATCTATTTTTGGGGAATCTTTTTTGAGTTCATGGAAAACTTCTTTCAGGTAATATAAGTCTTAATCACAAACCAACTTTTTTGTACTATAATAAAAGTTAGTAAGTTATTGTATTTTCTATACTATATGGGAATCTTTTTTGGTTAAGTATTCATCATCTGACATTTTGATACCCCTAGTCTGACATGTACTCAACTGGAACCATATTAGTGTGATCATTACCATGTTTCATTAACTGAATCCTGATGGAGGAATGACAACAGCATAGTGTTTACACAGATCATGAGGCATGCATTGAACGGAGATCACATGGGGTGGCACTACCACCCAGAGGGGTGGCATAGTCACCGGGTGTTAAAAAATCCACACTAGTTTATATATATATATATATATATATATATACATATATATATATATATATATATATATATATATATATAATAGGGATTGACTATTCGTCACCCAGGGTGAAGAATTGTTATTCTTCACCCCAGCCCACCACGCAATGAACCGAACCAGCATGCATCCATCGTAGGAAATAGAAGGCTTGTGAGGTAAGATTACGGTCTACAGAATTTGTCTTTCGCTGGAACCACCACAATGAGAGAAGGGACGTGAGGTAAGATTTTTTTTTGAGTCAACGTGAGGTAAGATTTGGTTAGCTGTGAAGTAAGATTATGGCCAAGAGAATCTGTCCAAGCGCCCAAAAAGTACAGTAGGAAAAATGAGATTGCGATGTAAAGTTACGGCATGATTTGTTTTGGATAAGGCTGCGTGGTCCATCAGGTTTAGACGAGAAAAAAAGGGATCAGTTCAGCATTACCATAACTAATTTAACGAACTAAAGTTGAGCACTAGGAAGGACTCGGCTTGCCAAAACATGACACCATTTTGATTCAGGCAAAGATGCTCATGTTCATTAGGGCTAGTTGGATTGAATCCCTCGCCTGACCAGCCGAAATATTGGAAGCTGTCACGTCTTGTTTAGACGGGCTCCAAAATTTGGCACGCCTGTCCACTTAACTACAAAGTGCAGCCATCCACAATCGCTGAGCTTGTAAGCCTGAAAGAAACTGTATGATACTTGATTGAGCAAGTCACAAATATCCTTAGGTGAGGTGGAATGATAAATTACTCCAACCAGAACCACAACTATTATCAATATTAAATTATTAATACTCTCCCAACCTGATTTTAAAATAATAATAATAACACAAACTTAACTTACAAAAATATTACACATCTAATACAAATTGGAACAGCTCAAAAGTCTACAGAGATGACCACATTTTATTTATTCTTGCACACATGTAGTACTAAAACTTAAAGAGGCTGAACCCTACAGGTCAGTACATAGAACAATCAAACTGTGTTGCATACTTTTTCTGTGTATATAGTGCAACATGAACTCCGAACTAGTATTTCTGACAAATGTTTCTCTATGCCCTGTACGGATTTGGTGATTAGAGACTTTCTATTTCAATAAGAGATATACCAGATCATTTGAGATATACCTAATCACCAGGGTGTGCAGCATACTATCTAGAACAAACCCAAACACAGACTTAGAGCTCGTAGCCTTCAGGGGCGGTGGTGTTGTAAAACTGGATAGAAAGCATGGCGATGCAAAAAAGAACATGTTCTTATATTTTGTGCTTAAGAATTTGAAAACATAATAAAACTATACACTCAAAAGGATTCCAGTACGAACTAGTATTAAATTCCTAAAGATCATTATATGCTTGAAAGAACAACAGTGTTTGAAATTCCACCAAAATATCCCATAATTCGTAGTGAAATTTTCAGTTAGAAATATCACATTTTAACTTAATATTCAGATTTGAGAATGACTAAAAATTCAAGTGTCAAAGTATCCACTTGAAAATGTAAATGCACACACTCCATCCTTTCAACTCGAATGACTAGAACTATATTCACAGATTCTCCCATCACTTCCTACAGCAGGGCAGAAGGGAAGAGATCCGCCAAAATATCAACATGCATTGTGAAAAGCATCAGGGAAAAATCTTGCATCGAAATTTGACAAAGACTTTTGATATATAAATCTCATTTTACACATGGGCAATTATCTTTTTGGGTGCAGAATAGATGTTGCTGCTGCAACCGTGCATCTTAGGCAGAGGAGGACGGTAGTGAGCTTGCTGGATGATTTGACAGTGACGACCACCTTGAATGGCTCCGGAGCAGTCATGAAGGTGGGGGTGGCAAGCGTGGCTCCCATTAGGTCCCTCCTTCTACTGCCTTGCAGAACAAAGATGGAATGGGAACGGTGACGGGATTTACCTCACCACGACACACGTGGCTGGCAGGATTTACCTTGCCGACTGAAATTTGATGATAGAACTTTTGATTTCTGAAACAAAGCAAGCCAAATGAAAACAGTAAGACAGCCTTCACTACTAAAAGCTCGCAGAAATTAGGCTTGAGCTACATAAGCAACATAAATGGAAATAACACTGAAAATCTACAGTTTATTAGCTCCTTGGTGTATTCAAACAGTTAGTGACCACCATGTGAAGTGGATTAAAGAACACAATTCCTCTTACACATGAATACGTGTTGAAGTGTTGTAGAAACTGAGCTCTGAGAGCTCAAACACAAAACTGGACTCTGCCACGAAGGCTTGTTCTATGAGGTAAGCACTTCAGACGGGACTTTCTGCCCCATGAAAATATAATTGACACTGAATTCGAAAACAATGATTCGCCTGAAACCCAAAAAATGAAGTAACTACATAATAAAGTTATAACTTACTACAAAAGCAAACAAGACCAGTAGTAAAAGTATCAAATGCGTACTCTTCTTTCCACTTGCAATACCAAGCTGCAAGTTGGTTTTCAGAATACCATGACAGAAAAAAGATTCAGATTGGCCTCATTTAGATTTCTTTCAGGTATGTTGACTAATTGATTTAACAAAGACAAGCTCTTGCAACTAAGTCATCATTCACAACTGCAGGTAGATCAATCACACAATCATCGTAACTTTATCCTATTCTGATCCACCATATTAAAGAATTGGATCAAATAGTTAAATGCAGGAAATGAAAATTTTGAACCAATGGTCATATTTCACAATCAAGAATGCTCCTACAGTCACGAGAATAATTCACAAGTAGATAAAATTTCCTAACCTTGTGACTTGTGAGGCACCTGAAGCTCCAGTGCTAGAGGAACATTGACGGGATCTGTAGGTTGGGCCGACCAGTGGAGCTGAGGTACCTAGGCCGCAATTGATTCCAGCCGGAGCGAGCTCAGGGGAGGCAGCCTTGTCGATTCCAACTGGAGATGAGGTCACAGAAGGGGGTCGAGCCGCTGCATCTCCTGTTGGCTGCCGCCGCGACACACAGCCCTCCTCTGTGCACATCGAGATCGCCGAGCGGCTGAACCCGTGTCTCCGTCGGCCAGGACGAGAGAGGAAACACAACGTGGAGGAGGTAAAAAATTGCCTCCTCGGCAAACTTGTCGAGCTATCCACAGCTCTCAACGCAGCCGAGGTCCACCCGCAAGGTGCAGGCCAACCACCACGCCGCGAAGCCTCCCGCGGGGCCGCCGGCCGACGAGGCCGCCACCAGCCATGAAGCCTCCCGCAGCACTGCGCGCCTCGCCGCCGCCGCCGGAAAACGGGGCCGCGCCAACGCCGCACGTAGGCGAGTGCAAACACAGCTACCGCCCGGCGCCCGCTCGCCGCCGAAACCTCCCATCGCTTGCCCCGCTCCGAATTAGAATAGGTGCTGAAACTGCGGGGAGTGGGTTAGTTCCAGAAAAAAAAACCGCAAACGACATAAATTAAAAAGGGTAAATAAAACACATCGGCCCACACAGACACCAGGTGCGACGGAGCAAGGATGATGACTGTGCGTTTCGACTGGGGCGAAGAATAAGTAATTCTTCACCCAGTGTTATTAATAGACTTACAACTCAATATTACAACTCGATACTAGAACAAAAATATGACTCTATATGAATGCCTCTCGCAGTGTACCAGGATGTGCAATGATGATAGCGTGATATGTATAAAAATGATGAATGGTGGCTGAGCCACAAATACTATGTCAGCTATATGATCATGCAAAGCAATATGACAATGACGATGTGTGTCATAAAAACGAAACGGTGGAAGTTGCATGGCAATATATCTCGAAATGGCTATGGAAATGCCATGATAGGTAGGTATGGTGGCTGTTTTGAGGAAGATATAAGGAGGCTTATGTGTGATAGAGTGTATCATATCACGGGGTTTGGATGCACCGGCGAAGTTTGCACCAACTCTCGATGTGAGAAAGGGCAATGCACGGTATCTAAGAGGCTAGCAAATTGCGGAAGGGTGAGAGTGCGTATAATCCATGGACTCACATTAGTCATAAAGAACTCACATACTTATTGCGAAAGTTTATTAGCCCTCAAAGCAAAGTACTACTACGCATGCCCCTAGGGGGAGGTTGGTAGGAGTTAACCATCGCGCGCCCCCGACCGCCACACAAAGGAAGACAATCAAGAATAAATCATGCTCCAACTTCTTAGCATAACGACAGACCATACGTGCATGCTTCGGGAATCACAAACCTTAACACCAATATTCTTACTAAACCACAATTATCTACTAGCACCTTCCACATATTTCCATCTTAATATCGCAAAACTATTGCAAGGAATCAAACTTATCATATTCAGTGATCTACAAGAAAGTTTTTATTATATCCCTCTTGAATACCTATCATATCAGGACCGAATTCATAACCCGTGCATATTACCATTGCTATTCATCAGACTCTTAAAAAGATATAAGTGAAGCATGAGAGTGCAATTATTTTTTTAAAATATAACCACCGTCGTGCTCTAAAAGATATAAGTGAAGCACTAGAGCAACTGCCTAGCTCAAAAGATATAAGTGAAGCACATAGAGTATTCTAACAAATCACGAATAATGTGTATCCCTCTCGAAAAGGTGTGTTCAACAAAGATGATTGTGACAAACTAAAAAGCAAACAAACAATATCACAAGACGCTCCAAGTAAAACACATATCATGTGATGAATAAAAATATAGCTTCAAGTGAGTTACCGATAGATTGTAAACGAAAGAGGGGATGCCTTCCGGGGCATCCCCATGCTTAGACCCTTGAGTCTTCCTTGAATATTACCTTGGGGTGCCTTGGGCATCCCCAAGCTTAGGCTCTTGCCGCTCCTTATTCCTTTATCCATCGTAGTCTCACCCAAAACTTGAAAACTTCAGCACACAAAACTCAACAGAAACCTCGTGAGATCCGTTAGTATAACAAACAAATCTTAAACTTTAGGTACTATTGTAAATTGATTCATATTTAATATTGGCATAATGTTACTGTACTCCAACTTCTCCATGACTCATACCCCCCGATACGATCCGTAGATTCATCAAAATAAGCAAACTATGCAACAAAAACAGAATCTGTCTAAAACAGAACAGTCTGTAAAGATCTATTTAAAAGCCATACTTCTGTAACCCCAAAATTTCTAAAAAGTTAGGAAAACGTAAACAATTCATATACCAATACTACTAGTAGAATGCCCGTGCGTTGCTACGGGCTACAATGCATATACATGAATCAACCAAATGATTAAGGTCGTCTCCAAGGTCGACGCTCATTTCTCCCTCATACGTCCGGACGTGTTTGGATATCAAACAGGCACCGAGCGGGCTCCTGATAATCCAACCGTCTGAACAGTTAGGGCTCCCCCAAATCCAACACATATATTGGGGAGAAATGTGGTTGTCCGGACTATCCAACATGTTATCTCCAAACACGGCCCCACCCCCACGACGCACCCTTCATATTTTGTCCTCTCTTTAAAACCAGATGACGCCCACCTCACCTTCGCCATGTCGCCCTATCTCCTTCACAGCAGACTTTCGCACGGACCACCAAGGAGGAGTCCCCCGCCAACCATCCTGATCCCCTCCCCCGTGTTCGTGTCGATCCACCACCGCCATCAAGGTGGACAAGGCGTGCGCCGCCCGTGATGCCCCCCCCCCCCTCCCAGCCAAGAAGGCAGATCCGATGTCTCTTGAGCCATTGTCATGTTGTAACATATATAGTTGAATGTTGTGCATTACCACGAAGCAAAAAATATGATGTTCGTTGTCGGGTATGCAACTGATACACCACCGTGTCTGTTATTAACTCTTGAAGCAACCAAACAATGCATTTACCCTTCTATCTTAACCAAAAAATTATACAATTGATTGAAAAATATATGAACCGCTCGCTCATGCAACTTGTTGTAAAGCCATCTCTAATGAAATACATTTGCCACATTATCTAAAGTAGGGAAATTATTTCACTGAGACAATCATACCACGGGATTAAGTTTACGAGTCATTCCTAGTATGAAGATGGCACAACAGTTATCATACATATAGATTATGTATGACATACCAAATGAGGAAGTGGTGGCATTGTTGTAAACCATCATAAAGGCGTATTATCTCATGGTTCTTAGTTTGTATGATCGTCCAAATGGGTGTTAGATTAACCGGTCATTGATATGGTTGCAACATATAAATATGTAGATGTCATTTCATCAACAATAATCATCCTTAATAAAATGAAGGGATAGCCACGTGTCTAGAATTAGAAAACAAAATTCACAACAATACCACACTACCACTGCCATAATCCAGTAAGAGACCATCTACTGGAAATCAAAATTGTGCCCTTCATGTTCAACTTCAAGGTTTCAACCAATATGAATCCCCTTGCTGCAAGCAAGGAACTTTAGTTCCCAAACCAAATCACAATTCAGCGATAACCAGATCTAGAAAATCATATCTCGCCATGAAACTGAATCCCCAAATAATAATCAACCGCAATGGACTTGTGCCTCGTCTTAAGGGTGGATCCGAACAGCAGATGTCTGACCATTGGCTTAGGCATACTCTATAGTTGCAATAGGTTAATACATGTCTGTTAATTGTAACCTGAAACAATACCTAGCAAGTGTCAAAGTATAGTTGCAATAGGTTAAGTAAAAAGCAGATAAGGGGATGCAAACTTTCACGAGCTTTCCGCTGAAATTTTGGTCAAAAGAGATCATTAAACTGGGCCATAGAAATTTATTTGAGTGAAAAGTAAAACAGCCATAGTGATAGCTCCAGCCAACAACCAAAAATGTAGTCTCACAGGATATAAATGAACACGCATAGTCATCATATTCAACAAACTGTTAGATCGCAGGCGACCTAGGAAAACTTTGGAGCTTCTCAAGTTATACGGATTTTCTAGTTTATAAGTCTGCACTACTGCTAGATTTTTGTATCTTGTAAAAACTGATGCGATTTTGTAAAAACTATAGCAATCAGTGATTAGCATGTAAAAAATTGACAGACTCCCTACAACCTGCTACACATGATTTGGTATTATGGCTACTCTATAAGTTCACATCATTCACGAAATGGACGAAATTATGTTACCAGCATGCTACACGCACTGAAGGCAATGAATTAATTAAAGCATAAGTTAGGCATTTGACAATCATGAAACCTAGGAAAAGGGATCAAGGGATCAATATCCAACCTCAAAAACAAATTCACGAAACAGTCTTGGTACAAAGCCACTCACCATGGTCCTCATGTTCCTCCCACCGACAACCATTGTGTCAACAGAAGATCATAACAACACCTATTCCTTCTCTGCCTTCTTTGAGCCGCCACAGAAGCTCCTTGCATCGCTGATATGCTCATGTATCAGGTTTTCGCTACATGAGAAGTGCCAAAAGGCCACCATGTTTCCTTGGTCACAAAATATTATTGGAACTATCTTTCGCTGAGCATATTCAAGAAACTGCAGTTGCTTTTAAATAACTAATATAACAATTTTTATATTAAATGACGACTTGCATTGTTGGGACACCAACATCACAGATGTATTTGCATCAAGATAAAAGAGAGGAAACAGTACCACACCACTTTACCAGAGCATCAGTAGGTTCATTCCCATGGGTAAGCACATCCTCATCGAGTGACTTCGTCATGCAGGAGGTTCGAGTGCTCCTAGATAGCCTTGAGCTTGACACCATTAGGGCTAGTGATTTGAAGATGACTCGATGAGCTATATGGATGGTCACTGATAGCCTTGAGCTTGACATCATGTCGGTTAAAGTGGGGGTCATCATTGGGCTAGCTATAGAAACCACTGCTACTAATAATAAAAACTTAAAACACATGACAAAAACCGCCGTTGAATGAGATGTACTTTAACTGGTCCTATCCAAATTAATTGCCATGTGCAGATAACAAGTGAAATTGAATATAATGTATGTTTCCTATATACTTAAAGCTGGGAAACCATCTACAACTTATTCAGAAATGACAGATGTTTATGCCTTTATGCAACTGAAACGTACCAATTTGAAAGTTGAAACTATATAAATCAGTGTTAACACTACAACCCTGGATGTTGAATAAATTACTACAAACCTAAATGTTGAATAAACCTGGATAATGGTAAATAGCCTTGCAGATTATCTACTTCAACTGATGGTTATGCTGCAACCATCACCATATGAATAGTTTCAGTGCTGGACAATGAAACAAAACTGTCAGTATTAGAATATCCAGAAACACAATTGCTAGTATTAGAAATCAATTGCTTCATCGACTAATCATCATATCCATGTCTAGAACATGGAAAAATAGCCACGTCTAGAACATGAAATGGCATACACATAGCAATTGCTTTGACAAAATCTGCTAAATAACAACAGCAGTAAAAGTAGAACAGCAGTACCAGCATCCCATCATGCACATAGACCCCTATGAGAACTCGCCGTAAAGCCTTATCAAACTCCGGAAGTAGTCAATAGCTAGAGTCGCACCTGAGGCACCCTCAAGATTTGTTATCCTGGCCAATGAACGACACACTTGGTAGTGTCCCGGTGATTTATCCTACTACACGCAGGAGCTGCACGACCTCCCCAAGTTGTTCTTCTGTTGCGGCTAGAGATCCTGGTGAACATCGGCATTGCCGACGCCATTGCCGCTTCACGTCCTCCCACCGACGCGGCCCCACGATCTCAACGCACCGACGCCCTCGCCCTAGGTTGCAGCCTCCGCGCCCATTGAAGTCCTGCCAGTTCTCACAACATCGGCGGCGTGAACTGAAGAGCTGCCAGTTCTCATAAAATCGGCGGCGTGAACTGAAGAGCGGCGGCAGACGAAGCTTTGACTCTTACGTACACGATGTTTGAGATCAGAGGAATAAAAATATTCAGAGGACTAACACTCCATTGAGAGAGCAAATCATTGGAGCTGAACATGCCTTGAACTTCGGGTCTCCTTTCCTGGTTTTCTTTTGATTTCCATAAACTTGACTACATGACCGATACTACAATTGTACAACATATTTTTATTTTTATTATTTTATAGTGTAAAAATAAATTAAGTCAAGACCTTGAAGGATGCTAAAAAAATATATCTAAATGTCCATGCGATGTTCCCAAATCCTTGACAAAGCTGTGAACCAACCAGATGTTGATTCCAACGCTGCAAGTTGTCTGCACAATCCTTCATATATATATATATATGTGTGTGTGGTAAGAAAAATATCATTGAGCTTCTAGTTTTTGCGCCAATGAATATATACCAGAATCAGCTTTTTTTAGCTAATCAAAGCTAGAAAATAGAGATTAGAGGGGAAAAAAAATAGAGGTTGCTCACTTGCTCTATAACATATAAGCTAGAAGACATGATACGGCAGTTTTGTGATCAACTATTCGAGGTATGAACCTCTTCTACTATTGAGTGTCAATTCGAGAAACAAAGTCCCATATGTCCTCTTATTACTATGTAGCAGTAAGTGTTGAATTAAGAAGCAATATGTCATATTGTGCAGCTAGAGGAAATGAGCAAATCAGTCATGAAAATTGACTCAGTAGTCTTCCTGAGGGCATCCAACTCTAGATGCTAGCAAGAATTCCTCATGAACTCTTCGAGCTTCAAGGTAGACACCATCGCCTTTCCGCACGTCAGCTACGACAAAGTCATCTCCTGCACGGGGTAGACACCAAAGTAAATCCCAAGTCCTACCAAGTCGAGGCGGTGGTACAGAAAAAGGGGAGCCATGTGGACAGCGGAAGAGACTGATCAAGAAATTTGATATTTGATGCATGCTCATGGAAATACTACATCGCCAACACAATCTTCAGTGGCCTACTCTCTACGCCAGTGTCAGTGTCGGCCGCGCGGACGACAGCTGTCGTGTGCTCCCTACGCCAGTGTCAGTCACATCTTATCTATCTTATTATTGGTTCTATTTCTTTTGAATTTCCATCAGAATCATGCTATCCAATTAACTATTATTCCAGGTTCTGTTTATTTTGCATTTCCATCGGAATCATGCTTTCCAATTAACTATATTAGGCTCATAGCAACTAAGAGACCCACAAATTTACATTACCTGTCACATTAAGGAAAACATACTTACATGACATGTATTAAGCTAGAAAATTATACTAATTGGCTGATCATTTGTCGACCGGCTCTGACTAAAATTAAATCCCTGGAGCAAATATGTGACCATATATGTTCGACCATGAGGCAAGATTCTTGCATAGATAATCAAGCAACAAATAATGAGAATCGCACATGAAGAGGTAGCAAAGAAGACCATGCCAAAAACAAATTCTTGGAATACCCAGTTGTAGACTACAGCTAGGAGCCAAAATAAAACATACTTCTACATTCTTACACCAAGCAAGCAAGTATTGAGATTAAATCTCTACTATTAAAGTGGAAGTTGTAACTATATAAAACATGTTGCTAAAGTTGTGTTAAGAGAAAGAGGTACCTGACTAAAGAATTCAGAACAAAATAATCCAATACGTTGAAATGTATCCAATGATTTACCAGATGATATATCTCATCTAACCAGAACAATGAATCCCTGCCATACCTGCTGATATATTATGACTTTAACCAGCACAATGAATCCCATCAACAAACATAACTTTCCAAACTTGCATGCTCCTCTACTGATATGCTGGAAACGAGACACTGAACAGTAAACATTTAGGAGGACTACTATAAAGGCAAAAGTAGATTATGGTAAACACCATGTACTTATCTATGCAGGGGGGGTGCCAGATCGCGAATGGCTAAGGGAGAGGTAGGATTTAGATTTACTGCATCCCAAAAATTATGTAGATCATTCACCCCATCTCTTCCGAGATACCCTCCTATATGAACATGAGGCTTGGGCTTTGCAGCTTCTCAGTACAACAAAGCATAGTACATCAAGTTGCATGAGATTAGGTTACGATGATATATTTTTGTACAAAACATGCTATGTCTCCATGGATCAAAAGTTTAGAACATGGCAATGTGCATAAACCGTAACTGAAACCTGTACTTAAGCATTTGTAGCATTGCTTAAAAAAAAGGCCGGCGGCGGCGACGAGGTGACCGAAGAGCGGGTTGTGTAGGGCGGTGAGGGAGGGTGGCGGCCACAAAGGTGTGGCATCCGCGGGTGGATGCATCGGCCATGGCTTCCTCGAGCTCATGGAGACAGACCTGTACCTCAAGGTCGGTGGAGAAGGCGTCTTCTCAGCAGACTCCCTGGGCAGGTTGCCTCTTCTGCTCCCAACACAAGGAGGGTCTTGGGGCTGTTCCATCATCGGCCTCGGTAGCTGCTGGGCGTGTGGGCGTGCAAGCCGACCAGGAGGCGGCGGCGTCAGGGCATCGGTGTTGGAGCAGGAGTCGGCGAAGGGAGTGGGGATTCTGGGGAGGGTGGCGCCGATCCACTGGCCGGAGGAAGGAAGCGACTCCGGTCGCCGGTGGCTGGTACGAGGAATACCGCCGCCGGGGTCGAGCGAAAGCATGGCGACGGCGGCGTGCGCGCGGGCAGGAGACCTAACCCTCGCTCGGGACTCGGGAGTCTCAAAACGGGTGGACTGTTTGCTTTTCCTTAAGTGGGCTGCATAGTTTGCCTGTTTTTTATGAACGAGCGAGGCGGACGAACGGAACGAAACGACTACCAAACTGGACCATCACGACCGCAGACTCCTTTAGGAGTAGAGATAGGAAAGGCAACAATCAATTCGTTAGGAAAGTTATGATTTGGAATTGATTGTCATGAAACCGGATTTTATTGTTTGTAACATTCCTGCCCGTTTGTAACGTGTCTTCTTAGGAAAGTTTGAAAAGGTTAGAAAAGTTTTTAATGGGATGGTGAAAAAACCAATGTGCGAAGATGGGAGATGAGACGAAAATAAACCAGACGGTAGTGGGATGATGAAAAAACCAATGTGAGGAGATGGTGGTGGGAGTTGAGACGAAAATAAACCAGACGAAATAAAACCAGACTAAATAAAATGAGACTACCAAGTCCTCCATTAGGAGTAGAGATGTAAAAATTTCAGATTTTTCTAACGCTCCAGTACAGAATTAAAATTCCAGCACTGAACGCAAAACTTTCTGTTTTCCAAACAGCATCAATTATACTATCATCAACATCATCCCAAAGGCATTACTTGGCACAAACACTAATTAAAACATAAAAATACAATCATCACAGAGGCTATAATTTTGTAAACACTCAAGAACAGAAAGTAAAAACAAAAAATTATTTTATTCATTGGGTTGCCTTCCAACAAGCGCTATTGTTTTATGCCCCTAGCTAAGCATAATGCATAGTTTCAAGTGTTGTCATCCTTGGTTTTCAACTCTTCAATTACACATCCATTTTTCCTAGTAGATTTAACATAGGAGTTTCTCATCATCACACTTCTAGGCACAAAATCAAGAATTTTGCTTTTATGGATAGGTTCCTTTATTACATCAATGAAATTGGGGTGCATGCTAATCATTTTAAGATTCTCTCCCTTTACTAAAAGTAGCGCCCTTAACCTTAGGAACATATATAAACTTGCAATTTTTATTAGGAGGAGTCCTATCAATGTTTTTAACGGAGGAAAAGGCGGAACCTAAGTTATTGATAATCTCTTCTAGTTTGTCAATTCTAGCGGGGCTTTGTTCTATCCTTTCGTTAATTATCGGTTCCTTTTCCTTTAAAGTTTTCAAAGAAATTCCCACCTTAGAACCAAATTGAGTAATATGATTATGGACCTTTTTATCTAAATTTTCAAAATGTTCAATAGTAGGCATCTTATTTTCAATAGCTTCTAACATTTGCATAACATGTTCCAAAGTCAATGTTGTTTCATTAATAATGATAGGGGATGAACCCACTAAATTTCCCATAGCATTAAATCATCCGAAGTGGGACACATAAAAAATTCCCTCCGGTAATAGTGTCAAGCACAAATCTATACCAAGTAGTAATTCTCACATAAAAATTTCGAAGAAAAACGGTAGTGGATTGCTTACGAGTTGATCTATTTTGAGCATCGCAAATCCTATACCAAGCATCTTTTAAATTTTCTTCTCCCCTTTGTTTAAAATTAAGCAATTCATTTTCCGAGGTAATAGTAACAAGCGAAGAACTAGCCATAATGGTGAAGCAAGCAAGCAAACAAGCAAATAAAAATATTTTTGTGTTTTTGTAAAAAAAAATAGAAGTAGGGGAGATGAAAACGAGAGGCAAATGCAAATAAAAGGTAAATAAAATAAATGCAAGTGGATGATAGTTTGTGCGAAGGTACTTGGTAATTTTGATGATGTCTTCTCGGCAACGGCACCAGAAATTCTTCCTGCTACTTGTAGACTGCGTTGGTATTTCCCCGAAGAGGAGAGGATGATGCAGTATAGTAGAGATAAGTATTTCCCTCAGTTAAGAACCAAGGTTATCAATCCAGTAGGAGAACCAAGCAAAATTCCGTTAAGCGCACCTGCACACACAAGAGCAAACAGTTGCACCCAACGAAAATAAGAGGATTGTCAATCCTCTTAGCGGTTATTTGCAAGGATTAAATATTATAGAGATAAATAGATAAACTAAAATACTAATTAAAATAAAAGTAAATAAATTGCAGCAAGATATTTTTAGGTTTTTTATATATGATAAAGTAGACCCGGGGGCCATAGTTTTCACTAGAGGCTTCTCTCTCGAACACATAGCATACGGTGGGTAGACAAATTATTGTTGGACAATTGATAGAAAAGCAAATAATTATGACGGATTCATGGCAATGATCATGTATATAGGCATCACATCCGAGACAAGTAGACCGACTCTTGCCTGCATCTACTACTATTACTCCACCCATCGACCGCTATCCAGCATGCATCTAGGGTATTAAGTATGAAACATAGTAACGCCTTAAGCAAGATGACATGATGTAGACAAACTAAACTCAAACAATATGATTAAACCTCATCTTTTTATCCTTAATGGCAATAATACAAATACGTGTCATGTCCCCTTCTGTCACTAGGATTGAGCACCGCAAGATTGAACCCATCACAAAGCACCTCTCCCATTGCAAGACAAATCAATCTAGTAGGCCAAACCAAATCGATAGATCAGAGAGAAATACAAAGCTATAATAATCATGCATAAAAGAGTTTAGAGAAGACTCAAATATTTCTCATGAATAATCTGATCATAAACTCACAATTCATCGGATCCCAACAAACACACCGCAAAAGAAGATTACATCGGATAGAACTCCAAGAACATCGAGGAGAACATGATATTGAAGATCAAAGAAAGAGAAGAAGCCATCTAGCTACTAGGTATGGACCCGTAGGTCTGTGGTAAACTACTCACACAACATCATAAGGGCAGCAAGGTTGATGAAGAAGCCCTCCGTGATCGATTCCCCCTCCGGCAGAGTACCGGAAAAGGCCTCCAGATGGGATCGCGGAAGAACAGAGGCTTGCGGCGGCGGAAAGGTTTTCTCTTCTGTCTCTCTGGTATATTGGGAATATTTAGAAATTTATAGCGCTGGAATTAGGTCAGGAGGGGCAACGAGGGGCCCACAAGACTGGGGGGCGCGCCCTCCAGGCTTGTCACCTCCTCGTGGCTCTTCTGGTCTTCTCCCGAAGCTTCGTGGGTCTCTTCTTGTCCAGAAAAAATTAATCCAAAGTTTTTTTCTCGTTTGGACACTTTTTGATATTGATTTTCTGAAAAGACAAAAACAAGCAGAAAACAGCAACTGGCACTGGGCACTGGGTTAATAGGTTAGTCCCAAAAAATGATATATAATGGCATATAATTGCATATAAAACATCCAAGATTGATACTATAATAGCATGGAACAATAAAAAATTATAGATACGTTGAAGACGTATCACACACCCACTTAGTTTTCATTGAGCTTTCATACACTTATAGCTCTTAGTGCATCTGTTGCATGGCAATCCCTACTCCTCACATTGATATCGATTGATAGGCATCTCCATAGCCCGTTGATCCGCCGAGTTGATGTGAGACATTCTTCCTTTGTGACTTCCCTTATTGATCTCTACCACCGCATTCTATTCCACCTATAGTGCTATATCCATGGCTCACGCTCATGTATTGTGTGGGGTTGAAAATACTGAAGCGCGTTAGAAGTACGATCCAATTGCCTGGTTTGACACCGGGGTTCTCATGATTTATATTTATGCGATGAAGGCGGAGTCATGCCATGCTAACATGATAAAATGAGTAGGGATAACATTCGTTAAGGATCATATATTTTGAAAAAGTAATGATTATGCTTCTTATATTCATGGATATTATTATGTTGATATTTTTACTTCATCGTTTCTTAATAATTATACCGTAAAGAGATTACATGATACACATGTTAGGTAGCCTTCAACATTAAAATTCTGTTTTTATCATTTACGTACTCGAGGATGAGCAGGAATTAAGCTTGGGGATGCTGATACGTCTCCAACGTATCTATAATTTTTTATTGTTTCATGCTATTATACTATCAATCTTGGATGCTTTATATGCTATTTTATATCATTTTTGGGACTAACCTATCAACCCAGTGCCCACTGCCAGTTCCTATTTTTTTTTGCTTGTTTTTGGCTTTTCAGAAAATCAATACCAAACAAAATCCAAACACGATGAAACTTTAGGGAGATTTTTTCTGGACTAGAAGGGACCCTAGAAGGTTTGGGAGGAGGCCAGAAGACCTACGGGAGAGCCACGAGCTCACAGGGCGCGCCCCGGGGGGGTAGGTGCGCCCCCTGAGCTCATGGGTCCCACACAGCTCCGTTTGACCTAATTCCACCTCTATAAATTCACAAATATTCTCAAACAAACAGGGAGCCACCCGAAATAACTTTTCCGCCGTCGCAAGCCTCTGTTCTTCCGCGATCCCATCTGGAGGCCTTTCCCGGTACTCTGCCGGAGGGGGAATCGGTCATGGAGGACAGAAGGGGAAGCGAGGCACGTATTGTATTGTTGCTATTAAGGATAAAACGACGGGGTTTAATCATATTGTTTGAGTTTACTTTGTCTACATCATGTCATCTTGCTTAAGGCGTTACTCTGTTTGTCATGAACTTAATACCATAGATGCATGCTGGATAGCGGTCGATTGGTGGAGTAATAGTAGTAGATGCTGGCAGGAGTCGGTCTACTTGTCACGGACGTGATGCCTATATACATGATCATTGCCATGAATACGTCATAACTATGCGCTTTTCTATCAATTGACCAACAGTAATTTGTTTACCCACCGTATGCTATGTGTTCAAGAGAGAAGCCTCTAGTGAAAACTATGGCCCTCGGGTCTACTTTAATCACATTATAAAAACCAAAAATACCTTGCTGCAATTTATTTACTTTTATTTTGTTTTGCAATTTATCTATCTACCTATACAAGATTGGATCGTTGCAAGTAATGAGTTCAAGGGGATTGACAACCCTCTTGCCCGCGTTGGGTGCAAGTATTTGCTTTTGTGTGTGCATGTGTTGTTCACTAGGATTGGCGTGGTTCTCCTTTTGGTTCAATAAACCTTGGTTCTCACTGAGGGAAATACTTATCTCTATTGTACTGCTTCACCCTTCCTCTCCGGGGAAAATCCCAACGCTGCTCACAAGCAGCAACCTGCAAAGCACTACAAATGTTAAATTTAAAATTGCGACTTTGGAAAGCATGCTATTTGTTCTAAAACTTAAGTTTGCAGCCTCGGCATCTTGTTATCCACACCTAGGTTTGCTGAATGAAATCAAAATAGCCAGTGAAAATACGGTTCTAAATTTAGAGCAAGCCTTTTCTAGTAGCAATTGTCGATAAATATTTGCACTGTTCTTAATTTAATTGAAGAAGGAAATTTTATGCTATGTAATCTCATTTGAAAGCCAAGTTATCTTGTTTATTGTACTGGTTTATATGCAAGTCCAATTATGTTTGAAATATTTTTTTACCATTCATAGATATACAGTGACAAAATTGGATGATATTGTTGGATAGGATAAGATTGAGAAATAATTGGTAGACATGTTTAATCGAGATGCTTTCTCCTCACAATGAGCGCATTTTTTTCTTCCAAAAAGGAGGTTGAAACCCCCGACCTCTACATCAATTATAATGCACACATCCATCTTTATTAAAGTTGATGCAAAGCAGCGATGCCAAATAAATCAACGAGCAGAGTAGAAGGCATGGACAACTATAGAAAAACCATTACAAGATATGAAATAAAACACCAACGACTAAGTCGACTTCTTCCGCAACAACGTCTTCAAAAAAGAATAAACGCCCTCACGCTGTCGTCGCCACATCCCACCGGAGATGGCGAGGACAAGGATTTTCATCCATGATTTTTTTCCAGTTGCTTATGGCTCATAAACTTTTCTAAACAATTACCAATATGAGTTATTGTTGATCATATTAATAGGTAATGTTATCTTGATTCGAAATAAGAAATAAAATACTCTCTTTGATCCATATTAATTTTCACTGATTTAGAGGTACTCCCTCTGATCCATATTAACTCTCGTTGATTTAGTACAAACTCTCGCTGATTTAGTACAAGTTTGTACTAAATCAGAGAATCGGAGGGAGTACAAAATTCAATGGTTTGCAAGAATAAACTTTATGAAGGAGATGGAATAAATAGCTCAGTACATATAAGAAATAAACTTTATGAAGCTACTTAGACATTTAGTTAAGAGAGTTAACTAGCAACATTAGCGTTGCATAACATATCTATTGTAATAGTACCAAGAAAGCCACTACAGTGGTAATTATTTTTTTAACTCCTACTAGCAAGTAGTCAGCCAATGGGGCTCCGAAACCTGGTCCGCTGCAGCCAACCGGAAGTTGACAAGTGGCACGAATCCAACAAAGCTACTGCACCTTTCCCACTTGACATGCACGCTAGATTAGGATCGAGAAGGTACAGAAGTAGGGCGATTAGACTAACAGAGTGTTAGCCAGGCGCCGGATCTGCTGGTGATTACTTATTCTTCATGCCACTCATGAAGGCACGAGCCTATCTAGGATCTAAAATAAAGCGCGGGCTTTAAGCCATTGTTTATTCCTAATCCCCTCTCGTGGCCTCTTCTTCTCCGGCAAACCACCCCACGCGTCGCCCTCTTTTATCTCATAGGGGAAGAAGACATAAGCTTTGCCGATCAATTAAGGGATAAAAGGCCGGGGAGACGTCTAAATCACCAGCGGATTTGCAACAGAAGGGAGGCATGTTCCCCATTAGAATTGACTAACAATGTTAACTACAGTAGGTCCTAGTTAAGTGAGGTGCTAATTAGTGTAGTTTTCATGGGGTATTAGTAAAATATTGTGCTAATTAATGTGTTGGCCCCAATGCTTGCACACCTTGTTGCTGGTATGGGTAAATCAAGTGGGAGTACGAGAATACGCATCTCAAGCTTTTGGATATTGTTCTTTTCACCAATGAGCCATCTTTTGATCTTTGCCTCTCCTGTACGGGCAGCTGCCACTTGTCAACTTTACTTCTTCCCTATGGAGATCCAAGAGCCGCACGATCCATCCTCACTAGGGGCATCACTGTCATTTTACACGGAGTAACACATTGTTTACCCCAAGCATCTTTGCTTTAGCCGTGGGCGCTGTCATGCCTGCCTCATCTTTTCAAGCAATTTGATAAGGTGCCAAGGCTTTCCGCCATATAATTTGTTACCATGCCATTGAATTGTCAGCCACCGTGTTTCTACGCTTATTTTCTGTTATATAAAAATGGAACCATCCGCCATCGTAATGGAGCCAACCCGGACAATCCGTGCCCTCACCGAACTGCCACCAAAGAGGAGGAGAAGGCCGGTGACGGATCCGACAGCTCCGGCAGTCAGCAGATCCGACTCGACTCATATTGCGTCTTCAACTGATACTTCTGCAACGAAGACGACAAGGGCAAGGGCGGCCGCGGATGAACTTCCTCCATAGCCATATTTTATAGCTAGTAGAACATGCCAATATTTTGTAGTCCGTTGGCATGTATGAACTCCCCTATGCTATGTGTGTTGATCTAGATGAACTATGTATGCTGTTTTTTTATGTTGCACGAAGGTTGTATGGAATTGGGGGTTTCGGAATGAGGAGCACGGTTGTGGGCGTGGACATTTGCAGGATGACCGTGCATTGTTCATGTACGCGTTCGCGGGCGCATAGTGGCCAGGATTTGTGTAGTATGGTTGTAGATGCTCTTAGGTCTTTATTTTCCCATTGATCTAGCTACAACTCAAATTTCAGATGCTTCTACCCCCCGCAAAAAAAAAAGAATAGGGGCTTGTAATACTATCTTACTCCCTATATCTTGCAAATTGATAGAAAGTGCTTGGAGATTCGAGACATGCCTCTTTACAAGAAAAGGAAAAGTAGTGCAGCTAGTACCATGCATGCACATAAACTTTCACCTCTCTAATTTGTTCAATAAACAAATGGAAAGAGGACCTAACCTCACCTGAAACAATATCTTATACTCCAAGTAGTAGTACTAATATACTACTAAAGTACACAAGTAGCCGACTAGGGTTTTATGATCTCGCTCACAAGTATTATTTTTGTGGGTAGTTCTCAAGCGTTAAGAACACCGAAAATGCCAAATGGAGGCCAAGCTCCACGCAGGCCGAATTTGAAAAACTTTAAAATTCAAACTTATCAGTTTTAAAAAATTCTGAAAAAATACACATATACCTAGAGATATAATGTACATGTGTGTAAATTTTCAGGTCGAAATACGTAAAATGAGAGCTACAAAAAAAACAAATCTATGGCTTTTTCGCATATGTACTGTTCATCCTCAAAGTCCATGATTGTGTATATTTTGTGCAGCTCGTAATCCAAGGTATTTCATCCTGAAATTTTACACATATACACATTACATCCCTGTGTACATGTGTATTTTTTTCAGAATTTTTTGAAACAGAAAATTTTGAATTTTTCAAAATTAAGGCCTCCATGGAGCTCGGTCTCCTAAATGCACTACTCCAAGTACACGTGCTATATTTTCCCTTTTGCTTGCCAGTAAACCTAAACTGAGTGACAGTGGTAACTAGATGATGAGATTAAACTGAATATGGTTGATTACATTCTTAAATTAATCTTCAAACTGTGAAGATAATGTACTCTCTCAATTGGAAAGTTAAAAGGGTTTGTACTTAATATTCTGATTCTAGCTTTGCTAATTCTAAGATAATAGACAAGGAATTGGTGCTCTTAGGATAATAGTTTAAATCACCCTGGTCCCCAGCTAGCTAACGTGACTAGATACAATCTGAATAACCTGGCCTTAATACCTCTACAACAACTCTCTTATTTTGGTCCCAGGGAAATACATAAGATCATATGGTATTATTTTGCCATAGTACACTACCAAATATGTAAACAACTTTCTTGGACCTTTGGTCCCAAGCGAAGACATGAAGCTTACATTACAAAATTTGAAAAAAGTAGAACATGTTTATATATTTGAAGTTGACTCCACTCCTTTTCTTCTCTATAACTAGAATACAAGTTGACTTCACTCCAGCCACCTTTGTTTAATCCATGGCGGTTGACTTCTAATTTTTTTTATCTCACAATAAATACTACTACACAATGTGCACAAGAAAAGAAGAAGAAAGAGCAAGGAAAGTCATCTTCTGCTCCCGAGCTCATTTGAGCTCGTGATGAACAGTAAAATTCAAAAAAAATGAAAAACCTTTCAAAAAATTCTGAATTTTTTTGGGTGCAAACATTGACAAAAGTTCTCAGTGCTTGCAAAATTTCATCAAAAAATAACATTCGTAGAAGTCATGGAAAAAGAAAACAAAAAAAAACAAAATCAGTACTAAAAAATGTTTTCTAAAATAACACTTTTGGAGCATGAATTTTGTTTTCTTTTTCTACGACTTCCACGAATGTTATTTTGTGACGAAATATTGTGAGCACAGAGAACTTTTGAATTGTTTTGATTTTTTTCTGGATTTACTATTCACCGGAGCTCATCAAAAGAGCAAGCAATTTAATATGACCACAATAATTGACTGTTCATGTCTTCTGTTTTTTGAGGAACTTTTACTGTCTTTGTGGCGTAGGAGTAATTTATGAAGTAAACAATGTAAGAGCATCTACAGCCGGGCACACCAAACCCGTCTCAAACGCCCAGGCGGACGGCCCGGTCACGAAAATGTAACCCAGACGGACGCCTCAAACGGGTCTTAAACGCCCGGGCTGATCGGCACCCCTCATATCCATCAACGCCTTGAGTGGCTCCGATGACTGTCCCAACTGTCCAAAGTCCGAGAAAGTATCGCAATGAGTGGACTCGGAAAACATGCACCCAAACAGTCTCCAGAGAAACATAAGATGGGATATCTTTCTCAATCCAAATATGGGGCGGATATGGGGGCGCTCGGGCGCGTCCGCCACGTTGGACCCGGCGCACGCTGGCCCACCCGATCCCACATATATTCCTTCCCATCCGCTCGCCGGACCAAACCCTAACCACTTCACTCCACCCCCCCTCCACTCCCCTTCGCCACCCTAGCTCCCGTCCGGCAATCTCCGGCCTTCTCCGGCATGGTGGGCAGCAGATCCGAGTCCTACACCTCCAGATCCGTCGACCCCGAGCTCATCCCACGCGGCCCCGAGGAGAAGATGGTCGTCCGGCTTGCGGTACGCCGCTCCCGGGAGGAGGCCCGTGCGAGGCAGCGCTCGGACTCCTTCCGTCGGGAATCCATTGGCTCCGCCCAATTGGCGCATGGATCCGGCGCTAGGTGTGCCATCGCTGCCTCACAGGAGGCGGTGCGGTCCGTCTGGCGTCCGAACGCGGTGGTGGACGCGCAACCCCTCCGTTGGCGCGCCGAGGTCATGGACGCACTATGGGCGTCGTCGGACGCAAACATGGCGCGGCGTGCCCGCCGTGCGAGGCAGCGGGCGTGGGAGGCAGCGGCAACCCTCGCGGCGGTGGACGTTGGCTAGGCGGAGTCCCATTCTTCGGTGCCCTGTATGGTGCACCAGTCCGGGCGCCGCAACCGTGTCGTCGTGGATGTCGCCGGCTCGTCCCAGGACGGATCCATCATCGATCTGACGTCCACCGGTACCGTCCGGGTTACGGGCTCCGACGAGGAAGAGTAGGGCATGGGAGACGGCGGCGCCTTGAGTCCCGTGAGCCGGCTCGTGCCCCATGCCCTACTCTACCTTGCCGGCAACCATCAACACTCCGGGGAGCGCAGCCGGCCGCCGGACATGGCCACGGCGGAACTGGGCGTGCTCCGCTTAGATTAGGTTTTACGTTGCATGTAATAGTATGGATTTGAGATTTCTAATTTGAGGTATCCGATTGTAGAATCAAATATTTGAGACGTGACCGGTCACTATCTGCGGACGCGCGCCGGGGACGCGCGCCGAATTTGCCAAGTCCGGCTGTAGATACTCTAATAAATCAAAGCACAAGGGTGGGTCGTTGCTATTTTTTCCTTGAGCAAGGAAGAAAAGCTTTGTAGCCCAATCTTCTCCTTAGGGCAATGATTGGAGCTTGTTGGTGGCAAGTAATGGCTCGTCGCAGTTGCTCAGATCCATGAGAGAAAAATGCGTGTGAAAAGAACAGGCAAGCCATGTGCCATGACAACCGCACAAGCAAAAGCAAGAGAAATCACGTACCCCTTTCTTCTCCTTCAATTCTCGCTCGGCTGAGTGAGAGAGTGAGATGTCAAGAATACCAGCACGGCTCTGAACATGAGCTTGCTACTGTACCTTGGATGTTCCCTGCGAGCATATGCCAACAATCTGAGCTTTCGGTTACCAACACTGTGCACATACGTATATAGCTTAAAAAAACAAAGCGCGCATATAATTGCAGGTACTGTTTACAACATAATTGCACGTGTTAAATACATTTTTTTTTTACATGTGTGTGTATACTTGTTTTATAATGTTTCCCAACTTATCAGTGCGACTTTCAATGAATTTCGTAATACGTGATCATATGTGGTACTCCATAGTACCCCTCCGTTTCAGTATAAAACGTTATTACATCCAATATGCTCACATAATATAAGACGTTATTACTACCATGTTTTAAATTTTTGGCCACCCAAAAAAACATTTCAAGTTTAATTGGTGCACATCATATATAGATCTACATGTAGTACAGGGTGTGAGAAAAAGTCGCAACTTGTTTCAGGGGAAAGCAAGGCTTCTTCTTTCAATGATAAGCTGAGAAGATAAAAAAGAAAAGGAGGCGGCATATGATTCAAATGATCGATCGCCGCAGTACCAGTATCATGCATGCATGAACATTGTGCCCCTTTTCAAGAGGGTGTGGCCCGAGAGATTCAGGAGAGTAGGCCATGGCAATAATCAACGTTCTAAAAACAATCTTTTGTTTTGAAAAGGATGTTCTACTACAAATTCCCAATACTTTTTTGTGAATTAAAATAAATGTGGGCACACATTCCACATTGTTGCTACGAGATTAAGCGGTCTCTCAAATGTCGGCAGGACCTCTGCTGCAAACGTTATTTTTTAGAAATAAAAGTGTTGAAATAGTTTTTCACCCTGCTTTATAAATAAAGCAACCAGCAAATCCAAACATGAAGTGCAAGCGCAGAAAAGAAAATAAGATGTCTAAAAGAAAAGAAAAAACAATAGAAGTCTCCATGATTTCACTCTCGGACTCGGAGCGTGAACCCGACGACGAATCATAAAAAGAAGCTCTACCAATGGATCCATCTACACAAAATGTGAATGCTATGTCATCTACACGAATCTATGAGTCACTAAACTAAATCAATGAGAAAATGTTGGGGAAATTTACCTATGGGCAACTCGTCGAACACCTTGAGGTCGCGTCGTGGAAGGGGTGGCGCGGCCGGACGACGGGTAGTAGGCGCGGGCATGCAACAAAGCATGTGAGGTCCGAACAGGCTCAGGAAGGCGACATGGGCCAAATTGCAGCGGTCCAGAAGGTGGAGGTGGCAACAAACGGTGGCGGTGCGGGGAAGTGGGCGGTGATAGAAGGGAACACGCGTCCTGAAATGTCCGTGGCGCTAATATTTGGGTGGATGGAGGGTGTGCTATATCGCCTCATGCAACCACCAAATATGAAGGCTCGCGGACTCGATTTAGAGCAGCCTCTAAAAATTATGCCGATCGACGCAGGGTGACGATCCTGCCAAATCGGGGTTTTCAGTTAAAATCTTGGTAATGATTGTTATTATGGAGATCATGGTGATACGACAATTCTGCAAGAGTTGCTCTAACTCCACACGTAGTACAATGCCCCTTAGTTACATGCATCTTGCATGAAAAAACTACTCCCTCCATTCCAAAATATAGTGCGTCCACGCGAAACCGAGGACGCACTATATTTTGGAACGGAGGGAGTAGTATCTTCCTAATTAATCTAGCTTTCACCTAGGATTCATAGGATGGTTTTAATATTTGCATAGACATATGGAGGAGGACGAGGAGTACGAGTGCTAGCTGGTGAGCTAGATATGCAAAGATAATACTAGCACGATCAGAGAGTGCACCACCACATGCATGGCATGGATAAGCGATGGAAGAGGACGGCGTTGCTTAGTGGAACGGTTGCTTAACAACTAGCCGTTTCAAAGACTTGGGAGTTGCGACGATCGATCGATTCCAACTGTTTGCCGAACGATCGATCTTGCATTTTTTTTGCACTAGCTGCTACTACTAACACACTGTGTTCTTTAGCATGAATGTCGTTCTTGAACTTTACAACGACAAGAGCCATTTGAAGCATGGCCTTCTGTCGTGGGGAAACGACCATCTATGGGACCAGCGAGGCCTCTTTGTGGTTCGGCTAAGGGGACGCAGCACACAAAGAGCAGATCCAGCAGCTCGGCACACGGGGATTTACCCAGGTTCGGGCCGTTTGTGAAGCGTAAAACCCTACTCTTGCTTTGGTGGTTTGATTGTGTTTGAGCAAGCCCTGCCATTACAGAGAGCGCGGCCTCCCGGCACGGAGCTCGGGGGCGCAGCTAGGCTACTGCGAATGGGCAGGGGTCCGACACCCCCCCCCCCCGCGCGTAGGGGTAAAGATAGTTGCGGCACGCATGAGGACATCTGCCACGTGCCCTGACAGGCTCTACCTAACCATCTGCCCGCTTGCCATCTGTCGGCAAGAGCCTGACAGATAGGTGCAGCGACTCGGTGGAGGGAGCTTGCCGGCTTGAGGCTTGAGCTTGCCGGCGCCGTCTTGATCTTCCTGGCGACTCTTTGATGACCTGTCTGGAGGCCTTGGTTTGCTGGCTCTGTCCTTGCCAGGTCTTGTCTTGCCGGGAAGTCATATCATTGGGAAAAAGGTTCTCCCCAACGAGCTTTTTGCTTGTTGATGTAGTGCTCGCCGGATGTCTTGCTTACCGGCAAGGTTGGTTCTTTGCCGGGCTGCTTCGCAACAGCCCTAGACTGGCATAATCCCAAGCTTAGAAGGTTTGTGAGGCCCTGGTTCTCACTACACCGACAGGAGCCCCCGGGACCGCCTTCAGCAGAGAACTCGAAAGATCTCGATGTTGGAGGTGGGACCAAACTTGGCTTGGGTTATGATAGTCGTATCTTTTGCCGGGGAAAACTACACCCGACAAGCTGCCCCCAGGAAAGATTGTTTCCCAAAGGTTGCCAGCCCCCGAGCTCGCTCGGAGAACTCAGGGAATCTCAGCATTAAAATTCCGTTAGCAGAGAACTTTGAAGATCTCGATGCTAAAGGTAGGCTTGCTTCCGGCAGAGAACTCGAAAGATCTCGATGCAAAAGTAAAGCTCATTTGTTGTAATTTTGGCTATGCTTCCGGAAAGTTTATTTCCGAGAAAGCTTTTGTTATCAGCAGAGAACTCTGGGTTCTCGATGCCAATTTATGTTTTAAACATAAAACTCTAGATTCTCGATGCCAGCTTGCCGAGAGGGCCAGCCCCCGGCAAGGCTTTTGATTTCAGCAGAGAACTCGGAGACTCTCGATGCCGGCTTGCCGGGAAGAATGTTCCCGGGAAGGCTTTAGCTTTCAGCAGAGAACTTGGAGATCCTCGATGCCGGCTTGCCGGGAGGGCCAGCCCCTGGAAAGGCTTTTGCTTTCAGCAGAGAACTCGGAGGTTCTCGATGCCGGCTTGCCGGGAGGGCCAGCCCCCGGCAAGGCTTTTGATTTCAGCAGAGAACTCGGAGGTTCTCGATGCTGGCTTGCCGGGAGGGCCAGCCCCCGGCAAGGCTTTTGATTTCAGCAAAGAACTCGGAGGTTCTCGATGCCCAGTGGTAGCTTCCGAAAATACCAAGGCGGGTGCTACCGCGAAGCTATCTTCCACCCATTTACCTGCAACACTGATTCGGGCATAAAAATGCCGCAACGGTGTTTTAACACAACAAGTTAATTAGCGTCTGATTCGCACTTAACTCATGTGAAAACTTGACTTCTGCTGGATATTCCCCTCGCTTGCCGGAGTGCTTCCCGGTGCGCATGCTCCAGTCAGCAGCGCTTGAGGGAACGGGCCCTTAGCAGCTTGCTGGGAACGCCGCCTCCCGAAAAGGTTTACCTTGTCGGTCCTAATGCAGCTGCTCACATTGCCGAGCGGACTCGAGGCAACTAGGAGCGCAACTAGTCCCGCAAAGGCTCCTTAGCGTACGGGTCACAAAAATCTTAAAAGAATAAAAACTGTTAAGTCTTTTCCTTAAATGATTGCATTTTTGCACAATTATTCCCTACGCTTGCCGGAATGCTTTCTGATTACGCAGGATCTGGTCGACGACGCTTAGGATCAGGTCCTGTTTAGCAGCCTATCGAGAACGCCGCCTTCTGGGAAGCTTAACACTCTAGAAACAAACGCAGCCGTAGCGACGTTGTTGGGCGGACCCAGAACAACCCAGAGCGCAGAATGTTTCAAGAGTGCTCCTCCGTGCACAGGTTAAGCGCAAAAATGCCATTCGAGAAAAAAGCTAGATAACAGAAAGTAACTAGAGTATTAGAACTTAGCTGTTTCCGTAGCATGGCGAAAACACTGCGATTCATCAGAGCGTCACGCAGGGCGCTCGAATTGCTCGTGATGAATGCTGTGCCGCCGATGTCGCTGATATGGCGATAGGTTTGGCCACCACCGTCTTCACCGTCGCAAACAGTTGAAACTGCGCCTCGGAAGTAGACGCGGCGACGCCCTTGCTCTTGTTGGACGCCGTTGATGATGAAGATGAAGCCGACGCTGCTGGAGCAGATTCGCGTACGCGTGCCCCCTACCTGGCGCGCCAAAGATGTCGTGGGGAAACGACCATCTATGGGACCAGCGAGGCCCCTTTGTGGTTCGGCTAAGGGGACGCAGCACACAAAGAGCAGATCCAGCAGCTCGGCACACGGGGATTTACCCAAGTTCAGGCCACTTGTGAAACGTAAAACCCTACTCCTGCTTTGGTGGTTTGATTGTGTTTGAGCAAGCCTTGCCATTACAGAGAGCGCGGCCTCCCGGCACGGAGCTCGGGGGCGCAGCTAGGCTACTGCGAATGGGCAGGAGTCCGACCCCCCCCAGGTAGGGGTAAAGGTAGTTGCGACACGCATGAGGACATGTGTCGATAAAGGTATTTCTTAAGCGGCGATCTGCCACGTGCCCCGACAGGCTCTACCTAACCATCTGCGCGCTTGCCATCTGTCGGCAAGAGCCTGACAGATAGGTGCAGTGATTCGGTGGAGGGAGCTTGCCGGCTTCTGGCTTGCCGGCGCCGTCTTGATCTTCCTGGCGACTCTTTGATGACCTGTCTGGAGGCCTTGGTTTGCTGGCTCTGTCCTTGCCAGGTCTTGTCTTGCCGGGAAGTCATATCGTTGGGAAGAAGCTTCTCCCCAACGAGCTTTTTGCTTGTTGATGTAGTGCTCGCCGGATGTCTTGCTTACCGGCAAGGTTGGTTCTTTGCCGGGCTGCTTCGTGACAGCCCTAGACTGGCATAATCCCAAGCTTAGAAGGTTTGTGAGGCCCTGGTTCTCACTACACCGACACCTTTCATGTTTTGTAGATTTACTTTGTGAAAATTCTCCATGAATGCTTCAGATTGATCAAATGTAGTGCGGTATTGTTTCAGATGTGGAACGCTAAATTAATAGACTTAGACGGATCGCCTTTGGGTTGAGGAAACCATTGATGAATTTAGTATTTCACTGTTTCATTTGGAATTTTAAACTGAGTTTTCTTAGCGTCTGCTTGCAACTATGACCATACATGTTTGTGTAGTATCAAACTAAGATAAATAGGATTTTTCGCATATACACACCCCTATAGCAGACGCAGACACTCAGATACGATGACTGTGTGCATCATATGATACAGAGGCCGGGATTATCCCCTTTTTGAAAAAAAAACTCATATATACGCACATACATTCACCCATATGAACGTAGACACTCGACACTCCCTACCCGCACGCACTCGGCGCTCCCAAACCCTATGAGCATCTTGAGAGACTGAGCGGGCACATTATCTTGAGATTGACGAAGCCACCACAGGCGACTCTGTAGTCGACGGGAACATCTCCTCCCACAAAACGAGCATTGCCGGAAAGGCTGGAATGAACTCAGAAAAATACGAGTTCATAGTGGAAGGACTCTCATACTAAATGGTGTTTCATGTGTAAATTAGTTTATTACTAGAAATCATCTAGTTTCATAACATTCAAAATTACTTTTTTTTTTCGTATGTAAAAATACGTTGCGGAGGAGAGAGAAAATCGTTTTGGAGACAGAGACGTCATCGGCATTTCCAGGATACGTACGGCACGGAGCGGAGAGAGACCTTGGAGCGGTCCGGTTGGAGCCCGGGCGTACTCCCGTCGTCGCCGTGATGAACGCCTGACAGCGAGCGAGCCAGTTGCCATCGGACATGGATTGACGGATGGATGGACGAGACATGGATCCGTCGCGCGCATGTACGTACTGTACGTACCATGTGCCGATTCGTTGCGACGCGCTCCCGCTGCTGCTAGGCTGGTACTGGTACTTCACTCTGTGCGTTCGGTTTATTCGGTTTACATGGTTCGGTTTATATGTTTTTTCGGTTTGTACGGTATTAATACTTTGATAAATACGGTATGAAATTTAGATATGGTTCGGTTTCGATATATACCAAATTATTTCGGTATGGTTTCGGTATATACCATATAAACCAAAGTTGACGCGAATTTGAAAATGACATATAACAATTTACAAATTTCTGACTCAAAAAACATATCTTTTTATATGAAGAGTATATAACTATGTGCAAGTGTATATGGATGCATGAATTCAATGGTTATATGGACGTGCTTAGCATTCTTATGAAGAGAAATATGACTGCATTACAAGGAAAACATATGCACTTAATAGGAAACCTAGTTTCTGCACACAAAAATGACTACGTGTATAATTGTTCGCCCCAAGATATATAAATATATTTTGTACTTCGGTTTAACCATTCGGTTTTTCGGTATATACCATAAAAACCAAACTTCAAAACGGTATGAAAAGTTCATACCATACCGAAACCATAAAACCATAAAATTGGTTCGGTTCGGTTTATTTTCGATATGGTTTTTCGGTTCGGTTCTAAAATGCACAGGGTGACTGACTGACTGGTACTACGGCGGCGGCCGACTAGCCGATGACGCTGCGGCGCGGCGTGAGAGTGTGACGGGCTACTGGTGTTGCCGTGCCGATAGAATGCCCACGTCCCTACCGCCTCGTTCCGCGCACCTGCCTTCTCCCTCCTCCTCCTCCTCTACCCCCTCTCATAAAATCGGGAGACCTTTCCCTCCCTCCATCGTCTCGTCTCGTCCTACTCACACTCCACCTCCCCTCTCTCCCTCTCCCTCCCTCGCCGCGCCGTGCTCCCTCCCTCCACTCCACTCCATCGCCCCACGGCGCACACGGGATCGCGCGCAGATCTGCGCCCCACCTCCCCACGCGCTCGCTTCCCACTCCCCGGCTCCCCGCGGCGGCCTGGCTGGCTTAATTTCGCTACCAATGCGCTCTGGGTAGGGCATGAGAGGCACTGGCGGCGGCTTGCCGGCGGACCAATTCACATCCGGATGGACCTCAGCGTCGCCGCCGCCGTCGAGCTCGGCAAGCGGGGCCGCCCCGAGGACCAGGACCAGGACCACGGGGATGCCAAGAGGCTGGCGCTCGTGCCGTGGCCGCCGCACCAGCAGCACCCCTCCTCGCGGATCTACCGCGTCTCGCGCGGCTCCGGCGGCAAGGACCGCCACAGCAAGGTCTACACGGCCAAGGGCATCCGCGACCGCCGCGTCCGCCTCTCCGTCGCCACCGCCATCCAGTTCTACGACCTGCAGGATCGCCTTGGCTACGACCAGCCCAGCAAGGCCGTCGAGTGGCTCATCAAGGCTGCCGCCGCCGCAATCGACAAGCTCCCAGAGCTCGACGCCGCCGCCTTCCCCAACCACCCGGCCTCAGCCAACAAACAATCTTCTGCTCTTCAACCGGAGGCCGACGGCTCGCTGCCCCAGCAGCAGCAGCAGCTCACCAGATCGGGCTGCAGCAGCACGTCCGAGACCAGCAAGGGCTCCGTCCTCTCGCTCTCTCGCTCCGACAGCCGCGTCAAGGCCAGGGAGCGCGCGCGCGACCGGAGCGCCTCCGTGAAGGACAAGGACGACTCAGCCACCGCTGCCCGCCGCCGCGCCCCCTCGGCGCAGGCGGCTTCCTTCACCGAGCTGCTCACTGGATTGGCGGCCGCCACCCCAGCTGTTGCTCAGCACAAGCAGCACAACTCGTGGCAGCAGATGACCGCGTCTGCCACCGCGGACTACCTCGGCTTCGCCCAGCCCCGGAAATCCGGGCACGGGATGCTGCACACCTTCGCCTCCCCGGCCCCGCACCTGGGCAACATTGCGCCCGTGGCCATGGCCCCGGCGCAGCAATTCAGCTTATCCGCTGGCGGCGAGCCGCAGACGGAGATGCCGCACTTCTCCTTCTCGCAAGACCACTACATGCCCGTCCATGCGGCGGCAGCGTCGGGTCCGGCAGTAGACTACAATCTCAACTTCTCCATGTCCTCGGGTCTTGTGGGTGTCAACAACACTAGGGGGACCCTTCAGTCCAATTCGCAGCCGCACCTCTCCGGCCACCACCACCACCAGCAGCTCCAGAGGTTGTCTACTCAACTGGATGCTCCGCACATACCCTTCTTGTTCAGCCCAGCCGTCGCGGTGGCCTCCCCCACCACAGCGGGGAGCCACTTCGGCGCGGCGGCCGCATTGCAGCTCTGGGAGGGGTTCCGGCACTCCGACATGAAGGAGAAGGGCAAGAACTGATCAATGGCTGTGCAATGCAGCGCTTCTTTTGGATGGTAGGTGATGAACTCTCCAAATGCATACCCTTCCTTTGCTTTTTGGCTGCTTGTGTTTTCAGGCCTTTGTTTAAGGGTGGGATGCTTGCCCATTGGCTAATTTGATATGATTATCTCTCCCTTTTGGTTGGTCTCGAGGTGGCCTTGTGCCCCTAAATCCCATAAAACACTCGGCCTGTTCTTGTGCAATTGACGAGTGTCAAAGCTTTAGGGGGAGGGAGCATTAGGCTGAACTTTACAACAGGTGTCAATTCACTACTCACTGGAGAGGTATCTGTTTTGGTGTTCTGTTCCCCCCCAACCATTATGTCACAGGAGACAGGCCAATCACACGGTTTCTGGTTACCCGGCATTGTATTTTTAATGCCTTAAATTGTAGTAAGCCCAGGCTACGTTGTTCTAGTATTGCATGAAGGGGTTAGCTATATGATCAAATGCACTAACATGAAATATAGAATGGATAAAATATCTAGATAAAGATTTGTCATGTAGTCTAAAAGCATTTCCTGAAGGGCTTTTACTAGGTTTAATTGTTTAGGTGTAAGTAGAGGCGCAGTCCAGAATTTCTTTGTAGATGTTTTTTTCTTCTTATTCAGAAGACATTGAAATGTCTTCAGCAGAGCTGAGTATTCAACCGTAACGAAAGTGAATTCATGTGCCTATCATGACTGATATTTTCCTTAAAACTGGGTTTGTACATCTTAAAGTGAAACTGCAATATTTCATTGAACTTCTTATTTATTAAGTGAGATGCTTTGAAACTTAACCTGAAGAGTATAACTATATTTCTTTTTGTCGAGAACTTGGAATGTTCTTGTGGCGAATGTTCTTGGAAGGAGAGAGGACGGGGAAGTGGAGCGGACGAGGAGACTGTGAGGAGAGTGGAAGCGTCTAGTGGCTAGGGTTTGGTCCGGGTGGAGTTCTAGTGGGGTCGGGGTGGGCCAGAGTTGGCCGGATCCTACGTGGCCGCCGCGTCCGGACCTCCCTATATTCCGCCCCACATATGGGCTGGATATGAGGGGTGCCGGATGTTTGGGTTGCGTTTGAGGTGTCTGGTTAAGTGGCTAAATTTGGTCCGGGTCGTCCGCCCGGGCGTTTAGGGAGGAGTGGGGGGGGGGGGGGGGGGGTCCGGTTGTAGATGCTCTTAGTGCCCAAGTAAGGTATTTTTTTTTGGAGTTGTTTTTGTATAACAGTTTCATTCAGTGTTCATAGCCTTCTGTTGGTTGAGTATTTCAATATTAGAGACGGGCCATAATGTTAGACAGTCTATGTGTTGTTAAGCCATTGTGCTAGACTGCTAGTGGTGGATGGTTAAAGAGTTTCTGTGCATTGAAAAGAGTAACATATAGTATGATTCAGCCATAGAAAGGAGGGAAACTACATTATGCATTTCCTGATCTGTGGTAAATAAGAGATACCCCCTCTGTTCACAAATATAAGATGTTCTAACTTTTTTCTGAATCAGATGTATATAGACACGTTTTAGTGTGTTTGTTCACCAATTTCAGTCCGTATGTAGTCTATATTGAAATATCCAAAACATCTTATATTTGTGAACAGAGGGAGTAGTTTTTTGGTCTTGTTGCTAGGTCTAACTTTTAGGTACTCGCTCAAAATTATCTCAGTGTGTGGTATACATAGACCAAAGACATTTATCTTATCGAAGGACAAACCATACAGCATAATCTTCTCAAACTCTAGCTTTTCAAGACACTACTAACTACAAAAAGTAAATTATTGATATGAACATGCGATCAAAACTTGATTACTCTTGGAACGGTTCACTGTGAACCTCCAAGTACTAATCCTGGAGTACTGAAAATTACACTAATTATGACAAAACCACATTCTGACATAATAGAACATCATTCACACCGTTTATATTTATGTCACATGATTCATGGAGTCTTACCTCATTTTTGCAGTGCCTTGATTACATAGTACTCCCTCGGTAAACTAATATAAGAGCGTTTTAGATCACTACTTTAGTGATCTAAACGCTCTTATATTAGTTTACAAGAGGGAGTATTATGTAATCAGTCCTCTTATCTGTTAAATAAGCCATCGAAACTCTTCAGCCTATTGCTTTGTAAAATGTGTCATACTTGTGCTAAAACTCTTTAATATGATAAATAAATCCAGAGATATGAGCGATTAGGTCCTAAGCGCTTTTAAAAACCTCTTAAGTGAGCTAGCAGAACTTAGTTGTTTACTCCATTCATTCGCCATAAATAGCCTTTTGCATTTTACCTCAGATATGTACATAAATAACATATTGAACGGTAACAAACATGTCCATAGTAATCTTTTGCATGGCTAGCGCGGTAGTGCCTTTTGCATTTTACCTCACATATGTACAAAAATAACATACTGAACAGTAACCAACATGTTCATAGTAATCTTTTGCATGGCTAGCGTGGTAGTGCATGTTCTCATTCGAGAACAAGAAGTGCCTCTACAGTCGTTGAAAGTAACACCAGGCTGGGTAAAGTGAATCTTCTCCATTCACTTGTATCTCCTCCCTATACCATCTTTCCTTTTCACCCGCTATAAAAAGTTGTGATCAATATTGACACGGATGTTTACAATGGTATAAGATGTACACTTACAAAGTTTGGTGCTAAGAATATGGTCATCTGTGTTCTGTAGAACACAATCAAATTTGTGTGAATAATATGCCATTCAAAAATGCACAATTTGTTATTATGTGTAGGACACGAATCATAACAATTTAGCACTTTTTTTTTGCACATCTTATAGCATTTCAAAGAACCATGATTTTTTAATTCTTAAACTTTTGGTAGTGGGAAAGGAGAGAATATAGGGAGGAGATACAAGTTGGTGGAGATAAGCATTTCCGCTGGCTGGGTGACATGGTTGTGCTTGTACATATCATTTGAAACGTACAGTTGCATCTAGATTTGTGTAGTTATGTTTTGACAAATGACATACTTAGACCAGTGGGAGACCGAATTTACTGAAAACTGTTCTCAGCTATCCATTTACCTTCATAGTTGCAGCTTGGCATTGTTAGAATCTGCTATCAGATTCATAATGCGATATAGTAGAGGATATCATTGTAAACTGTCGAGATTATTTCGTTGTTATAGAAGCTTCTCGTAACTTGCTCTTTTCCTCCAGTTCTGCACCAACTACCAGGTTTCACATATGCGTGCTGTACTGCTGTGATATGCATGGAAATGTGATAAATGCCACTGCAAATTAATCATGCTATCTCAAAAGGTCGAGTTAATCATTTTATAGCAGAGCCCTGATATTTAATGCTTGCCTTTCATGATGCTTTATAAAATTCTAATGGAAGCTGGACCTTTAGATCATATTGAATTTGGTTTCCCCTTCCTTATTTCTAGAAAAGCTCTCCTCCACCTATGGACTTGTTTAGCTTGCCTTGAAATTAGGCTTATCAAGAAACTAGGGCAATCAGCTTAAAGGTGGCTCATTTTCTTAGCTTAGTTAACTACAACTTAGGTCCCATTTCTACATAAGATATGCATAGTGGGTGGGTTGTGACTTGTGATGTTTTAGTTTTGAACTCATAAGATCAGCCTTATTAAGGCGATCAAGCTCTTAGGTCATTTGACCAAAGCATCAACGACTTTGCAGTTGTCTTCATATATCTAATGCTCCCTAAGGTTCTTGTATTCAGGCCTTTCTAGCTAAGCTGCTTACTGATTACTGTAGCAACTCTTAACTTTTCGCTGCCCAAAATGTCCATGGTTATTTTGCTTGCCACTGATTTATAACCTCAAAGGTGTACTTGCTGGAACTAGAATCTGTTGTCACAAAGATCTTTAAAGCTGTTGTTCACCACGTTCCTCTGGGCTCCCAGAACATATTAGACAATATGGTAGTCCAATGCGGCATTATGCTGAAAATGGACCTGACAGGTGAAGTTTTATTATCTGTCCTAGTAGAATAATCCAAAGAAGATATGTTTTACTCACCAATATAAATGCCTAACTGTGCTGCTATTGTTATTTTTTTAATTGATGCTCCTAAAACTGTTTTGGTGCTCTTCTACCAAGATTGACCAAATGATTGTTCTGCTAAAGTAAAAGTCATATAGACTGAAATATCATAGGTCAGCCTTCGTATGCCTGTCAGTGCTGCAAACTATTTGAGTGAAAGATCTGAAAATATATAGCACAACTATGTCCACAGTTGTGATGATGATAGGTGCAAAGTCTTGGCCTTTTCATTACATATTTTGCAAACATGTGTTCTTTTGAGCTTACATTGTGTGGCATCTCTACTGTAGATTTATAAGTAGCTTTCTCCTGATGGAAATCATGATTGTTTGACAGGAAGTGAAGACGGCCAATCATCGCCCCATATTCCTGTGAGCTCCATTCATTACTTGAAACTTCCATAAGTGCATTGGGGGATGATTCCCTGCGCTCTTAGAAGCAGACCATCATTTGGACATCTACCATGGTCATCGAAGAACCTCATCATCGTTACTCAGATGATCGTGTGCTTTCTTTTTACTCCATGTTGTTGTATTAATCTTGTTTGTGGAGGTGAGGGTTCCTGAGCAAAAGCTTGCTGGAGTGCCCTTGCCATGCTTTGCATTCTAGAACTTTGTCAACGGATGCACGTGCGCCGCCCTGAATTGGCAGCTCTTTTGACATTGTTGGGATGAGTTATCCCCTGTCAATTTTTCTTGTTCCCCGTTGTGTGTTGTGTGACTGAACTCATTGATCCAATCTATAAGATGAACTATGTATGTGGTGTGACCCTCTCCCTACCTTGTGCTGAATGCAGTTCGCTAACGAGGTGTAAATGTACTTCGTTTGCAGTGTTTTATTTGAATTGCTCAGTGATGTATCTGCAGCAAGTGTGCACTAGCTGAACTTGGTCAACACTGTGTTGCAGCACTGCCGCAGGCTTCTGCTATGCTAATTTCAGCTTCAAATATGGTTACCATTTGAGTAGCTTGTGAAAATGCAGACGCAAGTTCTGAACAAGACAAATTCTTACTCTTGATTTTCCTCTACCGCATTGCATTGTTGCTCATGCCTGAGATATTATCGAGGGGCATTTCTATCTTGTTTTTATGCAAATGTGATGTTCTATGTTCATGCAAACTGGGTACAAAAATGTGTCAAAGTGTCCGGGAAAGGAAGTTTGAATCTGAGTGAACAGTATATTTTATTTGGGTGTTGTTTGTTTCCTGTCGCAGACTGATGACAAAAGCAGGTATGCATTTCAACTCAACCTGCCTTCTAGCATGCCTGCAGAAAACCTAATATAGCGTGCCTTGCTGACCCTGCAGGATACCCACCAAAAATCTACAGTCTATCCCTGCAGAAGCTGGAGAGACGGTCAAGACATCAGCTTTTAACCATTGAGCAGGCTGCAGCTGCAGCTGCAGCTGCAGGCTTGTCCATACGTTGGGCAAAATAATTTTTCTCAAGGTAATTTATTTCTATCTTATCACAGCAAGTTAGCAATAACAAGCAAGCAAGAAAAGATCAAAAACTTACTGCATATATTTATTGTACTATAACCGATACCGTTAGTATGCTCTATGTAGTATGTACAGTACACTGCTATCGCTACGTTATCAGTCTTAGGCGAGTGGTCCGTTTAACGACTGTCGGAGCTGAACCTATCTGCCTATCTGGTAGAAGGAACGCCTTGAATTATCTGTCTTCTTTGGAAGAGCAACTGCTGAAGTAGGAATATACAACTTCAAATGCTGCAACCAGTGGTTACTCTAGGCCAGAAAGATAGATGTCCTGTTCCATCCCGAAGCTCAGGCATACACTAGATGGTCTTTAGCTATGTACTTAGTTAATCCGTGGTAAACGCCTGAAGATATTTACCTGACAAGCAACAAGATACACTTCAGGTGAGCATATTTTTTCGTGTACAATAGAGGATTAGAAGAAAATCAAAAACAGTAATTTCTAGCATAGATGGCCAAATTCTTTTCTGACGCTGCAATACTGCCATATAATTGCAGTCAACTAGCTTAGGCTATGCCTGCAGAATAGAAGTGACTGGTCTGCATTAATATAGTTTCATGTCCAGACAATTACTTCCAAAGGTTTAGCTTTTAGGAAGTCTTGTATCTGGCACATGAACAATGCAGTAGCTACCTAATAGCTACTGTCTGATTACAGAATAAAATATAAAGATGGGAGCTGGGCTCCTTAACAAAATCATAAAATCATTTCATCATACCTCTAAAGCCCAAAAGAGGAATCATCTTTGGTAGGCGACTCCGATGCTGGAGATGAGAATGAATCACAAGAAGAGGCCCTAGCATCAATCAACATGGATATCACTTCTCGCATGTTAGGCCTATCCAATGGTGATTCACTGGTGCAGAACAATGCAATCTTCATCACCAGAGTCATTTCTTCCACAACCCTCTTTGAGTTCAGATTGAGTCTGCTGTCAAAAACTTGAGAATTTGGTGTCGTGCTGTTCATTGTCCGCCTCACCAAATTGACAAGATCTCCTCCTTTCTCAAGAGGCTGAATTGCACATTGCCCAGTCACTAGTTCCAACAAAACCACCCCGAAACTATAAATATCACACTTTTCAGTCACCTTCATGGTGAAAGCATACTCTGCATCACAAGAAGCACATAATTAGAAGCCATAAACTGCATAAGTTTTAATTCCTAGTGCAACAATACAGTAAATAAATCGAACCTGGGGCAATGTAACCGTATGAACCGGCTACAGCAGACGTGGTCCTGCTGTTGGAAATGTCGATGATTTTTGCCAAACCAAAGTCTCCCACATGAGCCTCCATCATCTCATCGAGCAGTATGTTATTGGATTTAATGTCACGGTGAATCACCTTTGGCTTGCAATCGCTGTGAAGGTAGCGTAGGCCTTCAGCAGCCCCGAAGGCGATCCGGTACCGGGTGTCCCAGTCCAGGAGGTATGCGTCCTTGGTGCCATGAAGCAACTCTCCAAGGCTACCATTTTCCATGTACTCATACAGTATAAGATTGGAGTCCTGGTTGGAGCAGAAACCATAGAGCTTAACAATGTTGCGGTGCCTGACATTTCCAAGGGTAGTTATCTCGGCTCGGAAGCTTCTGTCGACACTGGAACCTTCTCCTTGACATCTGAGCTTTTTCACTGCAACTCGTCGGCCATCAGGCATGACAGCCTTGTAGACTGTGCCAGAAGCACCCCTTCCAATCACAGCACTCTCCGAGAAGCTCCCGGTGGCTTTCAAAAGCTCCTGATAGGTTATCCGCTCTTTAAGAAAGTAGTGAGGACCAGAAAACCCTGTCTTGCACTCTTCAGTTGATACAAGCTTGGGCATGTTGGATTTTAAGAGCCAGCAGACGAGTGCAATCAGCACCAATGAAACCAATATGACGACGATGGAGGCAACGCTGATGATCTTCTCTCTAAGGAACCGCTTCTTGAGCGCTGCTGCTTCACTGCTTGTGTAGGCTGAATTTGAGCAAGCTTTTCCTTTGATACCGCAGAGGCCATGGTTCCCAAGGAAGTTGCTGCTGTCCAGGTGCTGGAACAGCAGGGTGCTGGGAAGCGACCCAACAAGATTATTGTAGGAAAGGTTGCACTCCATAAGGCTTGAGAGTTCAGTGAAGGAGGAAGGAACCTCTCCTTGAAGCTCATTGTTGTTCAAGAAGAGGTATTCCAGCATCCGCAAGTTCCCTAGCTGAGTTGGGATCTCACCGGATAGCATGTTGTAGCTGAGGTTTAGAGCAATCTGGAGGGCATTGAGTTTGCCAAGCTCAACCGGCAGAGAGCCAGACAGACGGTTGCCTCCCATCTGCAGCTCCGTGAGCCGGGAAAGGCCTCCGAAACTTGCAGGAATGGTGCCATTCAGACTGTTATCGGATAGCTTGAGCTGCTCCAGGTTCACCAGTGTGCCCAGCTCCCGAGGAATGAGGCCGGTGAAGTTGTTTCTGCTGAGATCGAGCCTCTGTAGCTTTCTACACCTTGCCAACTCCCGAGGAATCGGTCCGGTGAGCTGGTTGGATGATATATTGAAGGCGACAAGCTCCGTGAGGTTGCCAATGCCAGCGGGGACCTGTCCGACGAAGTAATTCCCCGACAGAATCAGCCTCTCTATGCTCCTGAACTTGCCGACCTCGGGCAGTATCGGGCCGGAGAAGCGGTTCTGGTTCATCTCAAGCGCCGACAGGTTCTGCATCGCCGACAGCTCCACGGGCAGGCTCCCCGTTAGCATGTTACCCCCCAGCCGGAGCTGGGTCAGGGTCTTGCAAGCCTTCACTCCCGGAGGGATGTTGCCGATGAGACGGTTTGAACCCAGGCTCAAGAAGATGAGCTTCTGGTACCTGCACAGGTGAGGCGGGATGCTACCCGTCAGCCGGTTGTCCGACAAATCCAGCACCGACAGTGTGCTTCTCGCCCCCAGCAAAGGAGGGATGGCACCATGGATTTGGTTGTCGAACAGCTGCAGGTACTCCAAGCAGGGTAGATTCTGAAACTCCATCGGAATTGCGCCGGTGAGGTTGTTGATGGACAGGTCTATTCTCCTTATGACACCCAGCTTGCCCAGCTCCCGCGGGATGCTGCCTTGCAGGCGGTTCTCGAAGAGGTGGAGCAGCCGGAGCGTCTGTATCTTGCCGAGCTCGCTGGGGATGACTCCTGTCAGCTTGTTCTCTGACAAGTCAATCTCCACGGCACTCTGCAGGCTCCCGAGCTCCTTCGGGATGGTGCCGTCCAGCTGGTTCCGGTAAATGTAGATCTTTACGAGCATGGGCAGCGCCCCGAGCTCCCTCGGGACGCCGCCGGTGAAGGCGTTGTCGTTCAACGCCAGCATCTCCAGGTTCGTGCAGTTCCCCAGCTCCGGTGGGATCTCGCCGGTCAAGGCGTTCTGCCACAGGATCAATGTGGTGAGGTTCTTGAGCCGGGAGAGCTCGCGGGGCAGCGTCCCGGCGAGGTTGTTCTGCGCGAGCCCGAGCACCTCCAGGCTGCCGCACTCGCTAATCTCGACCGGGATCGGGCCGGAAAGGTCGTTGAGACCCGCGCGGACGACACGGAGCCGCTGTAGCGTGCGGACGGACGCGGGGATCCCGCCGGTGAGGTTGTTGGTGTAGATGACGAGCTCCTCCAGGGCGGTGAGGTTGCCGATGTCGGCGGGGATCTCGCCGGTGAGCAGGTTCTCGCTGAGGAAGAGCCGGCGGAGGGACGGGAGCGCGCAGAGCTCTGGCGGGATGGCGCCGTGGAGGGAGTTGGTGCTGAGGTCGAGCACCTCCAGCGCGGCGCACGCGGCGAGCCCTGCGGGGACGGGGCCGGACAGCGCGTTCTTGGACACGTTGAGCACGGCGAGCCGCGGGAGCGCGCAGATGGCGGGGGAGAGCGCTCCACCGAGGCCGAGCCCGTGGAGCGTGACGCCGGTCACCTCACGTGCGACGGAGCAGGCAATGCCGGCCCACCCGCACGGGCCGCCGCCGGTCGCCGCGTCGTCCCAGCTCGAAAGGCGCCCGTCGGCGTCCACCAGCGAGCGCTTGAACTCCCGCAGCACCGCCGCCTCGGCCGCTCGACCACTCTCCTTTTGCTGCGCCGCTGCCACAGCCGAGCTCACGACGGCAAATAGAAGAATCGGGAGCAAGAAGTGCGCCACGGTCGCCATTGCCGTACGCGAGAAACAAACTCAAACCCAGGAGCTCGGGCCTCGGGCAGCACAGCAAAACACGCACTGGACTAGAGTGGCGGCAAGAAACAGAGTGCCATGGACCTCCTTCCCCACCCACTATGCCACCAGGAAACAGCAGGCCATGGGCGAGGTGGGTGGCACTGGTCACTGGTCGCTCCCGCAAGCGCAAGCGCAATAGCTAGTGAGTGGGAGCTGCAGGGGAGGGAGGCAGTAAGCAGAGGAGCGGAGCTTTAAGGGCGGCGTGCAGGTGCACTGTGCTGTGGGCGCATGGCGATGGCATTGACCGCTGGAGCTGGAGCTGGCGCTGGCATTTCCCCGGGGCAGGGCGTGGGGAGTGTCCTGGACCCGGCCGTCAGCGGCACAATTGCCTCGCGCTGAACACGATGACGCGTAGACGAGAGAGTAGACTCGTGGCAGTAAAGTAATAGTACGTGTGTTCGTGTGGATTACGGATCGCCCGCTGGCCGAAAGCGCCGTTTTGGTTTGGAAAAAGCGGTGTCGTTAGGCCTCGTACAATGCAAGACGTTTAGGGGAGACGTTTAGATAAGTAAATCAATATTTCTTTAAGCATCGGTGTTTATTTGTAAAGAGTAGACGTTTAATTAGGCGTCTCTTCTTTAGAAATAGGCACTGGTGTTTGAGAAAAATTCGGTTTATTTTTCTAAGCGCCTCCTAAGCATCTAGCATTGTACCAGCCTTAGCATAAGCACTTTGTGGCTAGGATTACGTATGTTTTATCTCTCACCTTTTTCATTTCTAGTAGTAGCACAGAAGGTTGAGTTAGGGCATCGCGAATTTGCATGCACTCCACTCAACTGTTAGGACGAGTTGGCATCTTCAAGTTGTACAAGCATGCTATGATGCATATTTTGGTTCGGAGGAATTTCAAATAAATCCTAGGAATAGAACAGATGTACTACGTCTACGTGGCTATTAAGAATTGTAAGGCGATAATGTGCATCAGAGGCAAAGTTACCCCCTTTTAAAAAGAAAACCAAGACTCTTGAGTTGAGTGATCTCCTCGCTGTGTGTGAAAAGTATATGCGCACGGCCCTCAGGTTCAGTTATTTCACTGGCACTGATGACAACGGTTGAGAGTATCTTTGCGTTTCACGGAAACCATTTTCTTAAAGTGTTTACTTTTCAATCATATCTTTGGCCAAGTAGCTGGCTACCTGTCGTTTCATCTCCACAGCTCGCTTGCTAAGTTCATGTGGTGTCGGCTTGAGTTAGATCCACCCCCCTAGCCCTAGCTACCTTAGCCTAGCCAGCAACACATAAAGCCAGCCAAATTTTACATCACATCATATCGCACCCTAACCATGAACATTTCACAGCGGTCGCATCAGGCAGTGTATATGTAATTTTCGTTTCAACGGCCAAACATCAGGCGCAATAAGAGCAATTCTAACGCGCCGACCCAAACGGACGCGCGTTTTGTCCGCCTTTTATCCATTTGGGTCGTCCGAGTGGACGACATTGTTCGCTATTTAGTTCGGGTTTGCCGCTTTGCCCAACGGGTGACCAACACATTTTCCTGCGTCCAAAAAAAAAAAAAACAAATTCAAAAACATTGCAGCGGAAATTAACACAATTAAACATTAAATGGTCGGTCAACCGCCAGCCAAAGTCCACTTAAGCAGTAATAAAACATAAAAATAAATAAAAACGCGCCCGAACGCTGCCCTAGGCCTTGCCATCCTTGTCGTCGTCGTCGCCGGTGAGGTCGACAAAGGCTGGCGGCGGCCCAGCCCACGGGAAGGCGGTCTCCCACGCCACCCACACCGACTCCTCCGGCGTCTGCTCCGGCGGCAGCATTGCCGCGCGGCGGGCGCGCTCCTCCTCCTCCTCCTGCTCGCAGCGCTTCTCCTCCTCCTCGCGCTCGAATCGCATCTGGTGCTCGCCGTCGGCCCGCGCTTCCGCCAGCCAGTTCTGCCTCCACCGCTCGAGGTAGGCCGCCTCCTCCTGCGGCGGCGTGTCCATGTAGACGGCAGGCGCGCTCACCCACTCGCGGAGAATGCCGGTCCATGCGTACGTCTCCGCGGGCCACGTTGGTGCCATGGGCGTGCGCGGGGGCGTGGGCGTGCGCTCGGGCTCGGCCTTGGGCTCGAGGACAGGCAGCGGTGGCTGGGGCTCGAGGACGTGCGGCGGTGGCGGGGGTAGATGCAGTCCCCCGCCGCCGATAGTGTGAGGGCCTCCTCCAGGCCGTCCTAGTGCGCGTCCTCCTCGCACTTGCTCTCCTCCGGGGTGCGCTGCGTCGCCGCCTCCAGAGTGGCCTGGTAGGCCTCCTCCTCCTCCTCCTCCTCCTCCCGCGCGACCTCTGGAGGCGGCGGGCCACGTCGTGCTCTGCCGCGAACCAGGCCTTCCAGTTGGGGGAGTCCGACGCGTAGGCAGGCAGGCGCCGCTGCTTCGGTGTAAGGAGGGCGCTGCGCCGACGCACCTCCTCTGCGTGTGCCCGCGGCGACCGCGGCACCGCCGACACGGGGATGCGGTGCGGGTCCAGCTGCTAGCCGTGGGGCAGGTTGACATCCGGATACGGCAGCGGCTGGCGTTACTGCCAGGGCCAGCGCGCTTGGTGCACCGGAATGTACAACCTTTCCCGTGGTGTAACGCCCCCATGTAATAGCTACAGTAATCACCCCTTTGATAATGCCATGTCATTATGATTAACCATGCTTGAGCATCATTGCATCATATCTCATTTCAAATTCCAATTTAAACTTGCAATTCAAATCTAAAGTGAAAATAAAAGTTGTTCTAAACCAGAAACTAAAATGTTCATTAAATATCAAATAATTCATAACTAATTATGATCAGTAAAACAACATTACAAAAAATGCCTAAGTGACTCCATCAACCTCAAACAGTAGCTAGCAGCAACATTTAATATCATTTTATTTAATAAGAGTTACAAATGAAATCATGTTTTACCCAAACCATTTTTTGGTGGTTGAGAATAATGCACTGTAATATTTGAGCCAAGTCACACATTTATTAAAATTCATGTAGTGCTAAAACATTTGCAAAACAGTAGAGAGAAATAGAAAAGGCCCAAGCGGCTGGGCCCAAGTCAGCCGCCGGCCCAGCCCACCTTCCCCCGGTCGCCTTCTTCCCCTGTTCACTCCCGGTCGCACGCGTCCACAGCCGACCGCCACCGACGCCGTTCGCCGTCTTCCCCGAGCCGCCTCGCTCCCCGTGCCGCTACAGGACCGCCTGGAGAGGATAAGGGCGCCACCGCCGCTCTCCCTGGCGCCCCAGATCTTTTCTCCCCCTCGCGCTGCTCTCTCTCCCCCGCCTCACCCGATAGCTCGCCGCCGCCGTTGCTCGTCCTCGCGGCCACCGTGCCCCATTCGCCGCTCCTCCACGCCCATCGTCACCGCCATCCTCGACTACGTCGACGCCGCCCAGCCGTTGGAGCTCATCGCCACTGCATCGTCCGCCTCGACCTCTTCTTCCTCCTCGGCCATCTTCGTCTCCGGCGCCGATTCACCGCCGTCGCCCTCCCCCGAGCCTACTCTCGCACACCTGCAGGCTCTCGGTGAGCAGCCGCACCTCTCCCCTCTCTCCCCTGCGCGATTTAGCCGCCGTTGCCGCCGCATTTGGAGATGCCCGATCGCGCCGCCGCCTAGCTCGTCGTCGGCATCGTTCCGGCGACCATTTGGTCGTTTGCTGCTGCCCATCTGCTTCGCCGCATCGCACTGACCTCGCCTAGCCCCTTTGCTCGCTCGTTAGCGCCCCGCATCGCCGTTAGCCACCACCGCCCGAGCACCTCGCCGCCGGCGAGCTCCTAGCGCTCGTCTCCGGCCGTTTCAGCCCGCGAGACCGCCGCCATTCGACGCGGCGTCGTCCTGCCGTTCGAATGCGACCAGTCGCGCGTCGAATGAGGCCCCCTACGCGAATTCCGATCACCTCCCGTGGCCGCGCCGTCGCGAACGCGCCCGCCGGCGAGATTCCGGCGAGTCGCCGGCCGCCGTCCGACGTGGGCGCCCTGGCCCACCTCCAGTGACGCTGACTGGTGGGGCCGTGGGCCCAGTTGACCAGTCAGCGCTGCTGACTGGGCGCTCTGGCCCACTGACATGTGGGGCCCGGTCGGTTAAAACTTTTTTAATATTAACTAAATGATTAATTAAATTGTTAATTAAGTTAATTAGATAATTAAATACTAATGTGCCACTGACCAGTAGGCCCCACCTAGTTAATTAGTCTGTTAGTTAGTTAATTAGCCACTGGGTCACTGACATGTGGGACCCACACGTTAGATTGACTCAGGTCAGCCCCTGTTGACTGCTGACGTCAGCATTGCATCATGCTGATGTCATCCCCACACTGTTCTGGATAATGTCGAATTAAATAATTAAAATAATTCCAGGAAATTAATAAAACTTTAGAAAATCATATCTTTTAAACCGTAAGTCAGATGAAAATAATTTATATATGTAAAATGATCAGAAAAATATGAAGATTCTAAATATGTAATCAAAACACCTGTCCAACACTCCTAGCTAGCTGAACATGGAACATTTTGACTGTTTTCGATAAATGAATAGTGCACAACTTTAATTAGATAAATCCAGATAAATTCCTAAATTAACTAAATCATTTAGTTAGGCAATAAAACACATCTGCATATCATTTTAGGCTTGTCATGCATAGTGATTGCATTTTGCCATGGAATTTATTGTTTCTTCCCCCTCCTTCTCTCTCGATAGACGCCGAGACCGACGCCGTCCCAGCAGAGTTCGACTACATCCCCGACGAGCAGCCGTCTGACGATCAGCCTCTCTCAGCAGAGCTTCTAGGCAAGCAAACCCCCTTGACGCATGCCTATATCATCCATTCCTTCTCCCTCCTGCTTGCATTAGAAATTGCTGCTATTTTGATTTATCCTAATCTGATGCATAGCCTGTCCTTGTAACTGCTGTTGATACCTGCCTTATTATCCAAACTGCTTATTATAGGTTGGATGGAAAACCATCTGTGGCCCCTCTCCCTTGCTGTAGTTGCTCCGCTTTAGCATCTGCGCCCCGATCGAATGTTCGACGGGCTGAGAGCAGCACATCACCGCGCACCCCGAAATTGTTCGACACTGCAGAGTTGGCATCGAGTGCCGGGGGTGATACCTCTTAGTTCACTTCCGATGATGCCTCTGTGGAATAGCTAACGGATGTGTGTTATCGAGGGTGATTCCTCTTACATCACCTCCACTAAGCTACCGTCGCGCAACTCCTCGAGTGGGAATCCATCGAGGGTGATTCCTCGGATTCCTCCTCGTTACTTGGACACACGGTTACTTTGACCTTTGTTACAGGCGGGTCCACCTCGAGAGGTACCCGCGGGGAAATGTAAAGTCGGGCTGGCCCCAAGGGTGCCCGCGAGCGAATATCATTAAAGACGGGTCAGCTCCAAGAGCACCCGCGCGATACTAAATACGCCTAACGGAACTGGGTATTTGATTTGAGTGGGTCGTCGTGCCCATTTCGCACTACCACCACGTGGGATAATGGTTTAATGGGCCCCTCTACACCGTAGTATCAGCCGAAAGCTCTTCAGACGTCACAGCTCAGAGATGCGGGCTGGTTGGGGTGGGCTGGTTACGTCACTGGTGTATTCAGTGTCGCGCCTGGGCCCCGGCTACCCTCGCAACGTGCAGGAGTGCAAAGGGCGATGGCCCAAGACCCCTTTGTGCTTAGGATTTAGACCGGCGTGTTGACCTCTCTGCTGAGCTCTAGGTCGGGCTGCGATGTGTCGATCAGCCGAGGCCGGGCATTACCCAGCCAGTGTGTCCGGCCGGAGTTAATCGAGTGTGTTGGGTAACAGTAGTGCACCCCTGCAGGGAAGTTATCTATTCGAATAGCCGTGTCCACGGTAACAGGACGCTCGGAGTTGTGCCCGGATCTATGACAACTACAAATTGATGATGATTCATATTAAACTGTTAATAATGCTCTCGGGACCGCTTTCTCGCAGGGAGTCGAGAAAGGATCTCAGGGCATTGCTGTTGTATATCCACATGTATGCTACTATTATCTACTCTCTTCTGATGCTGCAAGACTACTTGAAGATGCTAGTCTTCGATAGGCTAGGCCTTTCTCTCTTCTGGCATTTCTGCTATATAGTCCACAGATACAGCCTTTTCATTTGATACCAATGCATATTTAGCATAGTTCTGATGTCAGTCTTGCGAGTACTTTGGATGAGTACTCACGGTTGCTCTGCTATTCTTTTTCCCCCATACCTATATGATGATACATCAGACGACGGAGCCCAGGAGCCAGACGACACTGCCGAAGCTTACTACCAGGAGGGTCCCGACGGCACTTACTACTGGGTTGATCCAGCCGACCAGGAGTAGTTAGGAGGCCCTAGGCAGGAGGCCTTCGCCTTTTCGATCTGTATCGTTGTTTGTGCTAGCCTTCTTAAGGCAAAACTTGACTAACTATGTCTGTACTCAGATATCATTTGTGTGTATGATTTATGTATTTGGGTCCTCGTGACCCCTGGCTTGTAATATGATGATTTATGCTTATTATTTGAGTTTAGAGTTGTGTTGTGATATCTTCCCGTGAGTCCCTGTGCTTGATCGTGCACGTTTGCGTGTATGATTAGTGCACGATTAAGTCGGGGGCGTCACAAGTTGGTATCAGAGCCGACTGCCTGTAGGAAGCCCCTATCCAACTCCTTGGCCGTAGTTGAGTCTAGTGTTTCCGAAAACTATTTTACTAACATGGCTGTGTGGCTTACGGGACCACGTCGCCAACTGGGTGGTATTAGGATCTTTTATTTCTCTTCTATACTCTGGGACTCTGAACTCTCTTCCTTTCGGGTTAAATGAATTTTACTAACGCCGACACTAGGATCTCGTAATCTCGTCCACCCGGAGAGCTGGATTATCTGTGCTTGTTCCTTATCATTGATCTGATTAGCCTGATAATCATATTCTCCTTTACTTTGGTTCGCTAAACCTTTCTCTCCAAGTTGTTATACTTCTCATTGTCATTTGACAATCCTAAGTTTCCTCTGTTTTAGATGGATCGCCTGTTTCCACTGCGCCCCGCGACGCAGCTTGTGCTTCGCACTTGGGCTCGTGATGCCCCTGGTTTTCCAGCTGTCCTGATCGCCCTCCTGACCAGACTTGGCTACCGCTGGTACCCCGAGTATATGGTTTACGAGGATTACCGCGAGTTCAACCAGGAGCAGTACCATGCTGATGTTCGTATCTATGATCAGCGAGATGACTCAGACACCGAGTTGCACCTTTTTCACAGTATCGGTGTGACGATTGAGATGGCAGTCCATGATGCTGCCTATTCTGCTGTCGCACGACTCCGTGGAGAGCATAGTAGCTTGGATGCCTCTGAGTTCCGATACATTCCGTATGCGCCTACTGGAGATGCTACTGGATACTACACAGCTATCTGTGCCCCTTACGAGCGTCGTCGATACGACCCGCACGTGTTGATTCAGTGCACTCAGGCTCTGGATCGCACTAACCGGGCTCTTACAGTCGAGCTGTTTGCCACTCGAGCACGTCTCTACGATGCTATGACACAGTTGCTACCAGCTGTTCGAGCAGGGATACATCCGGAGTATATCCTTTACCCGCGCAGGACTCAGATGCCGGCAGGTATCGATTGGCCTGCTGTTGGAGGTCACAGGCCTGCGCGTGGACCTCTTCTTTCAGTTCAAGACCGGGTTCTGCATCAGAGTGCACACGGAGAGCAGGACCTTTCTGCTACAGAGATTCATCGTCCGCACTTGCACTTGCAGTTACCCCGTTTCAGTGGTTTTCCCCGACGTTGATGTAGCCTTTGCTATGTCTCATTGTGTAGTTCCTCACCGCGTGCCTGCGCGCCGCCTAGTATGTCTTTTTCCTTAATTTTACGCCGTTATGCTGTCCGCATGTAACCGACTCTGTGTATGGATCTGTATGTCGTAATTGACTATTACTATGTATTGATGCACTACTTATTCATTGTCGTGTTACATCATGTTTGTCGCTAAACACTTACAGTTGTTATTACTAAATTACCCCCCTGTTGAAATTTTAGCAGGATGGTTAGACCAGGTGGTCGTGGTCGTGGTCGTGCCCCTGAGCAGCCACCACCGCCCGATTACATGGCCGCAATGATGCAACAATTCGAGCTGAACCGTCAGTTTATGACTAATATTATGGCTCAGTTTCCGCATCAGAACAATCAGAACCACAACCCAGCTTCAATAACACTGTCAGAGTTTGTGCGTCTCAACCCCACTATTTTCCGCAACTCTGATCAGCCACTGGATGCCGATGACTGGCTCCGCGACATCGCTTTTGAGATGGAGTCTGCCAATGTCGCCCCTGAAAGCCTTGTCGCCTTCGCGACCTACTTCCTGAAGGGTCCCGCTGCTCAATGGTGGTCCACTCACAAGCGTACACTGCCTGCTGGGACAATCGTTACTTGGAATGAGTTTCAGACTGCCTTCCGTGCTCGCTATATTCCTCAGGGGATCATAGATCGGAAGAAGACCGAGTTCCGCAACCTCGTTCAGGGCAACAAGACCGTCGAAGCCTATCAGCGGGAGTTCCTTAACTTATCCCGCTATGCTGAAGAAGACATTCCAACTGATGCTCGTAGACAGGAGAAGTTCCGTAGTGGACTCCACCCAGACCTCGAGCTTGCACTTGCTGCTCAAGACTTCACCGACTTTGCCACTCTCGTGAACAAGGCTATTCTGGTTGAGACCGCTCAGATCAAGCACAAGGAGTCGCATAAGCGCTATCGTGACATTGGCTCATCTTCGAGCCCATCACAGAAGCGTCGTATCTGGATTCCCAACAGTGTGTACCGTCCAGCTGCCCCTGCGCCAAGACCCTCTTATGCTGCACCCCATCTGCCTCCTCCACCACCGAGGCAACCAAGAGTTCAAGCTGCTCCACCGCGTGTTGCTCCTCTTCGTCCTGAAGATGGTCTATGCTTCAAGTGCCGCAAACCAGGTCACCTTGCTAAGGACTGCCGTCAGAATCAGAATCAGTTGGCATTTCCTTGTAATGGCCGTGGCAATGGTCGTGGCAACAATCAGACCCGCAACTATAATACTGGGTCTGCTGCTTATGGTCGTGGACATGCTTACAATATTGACATTGAAGAAGTTCAGGATCAGCCTGCTACTGTGATGGGTACCCTCCTCGTTAACTCAGTACCTGCTTCTGTTTTATTTGATTCAGGAGCATCACATTCATTCATGTCGGGGAAATTTGCATTTAAGCATAGCATACAATATGAGGAGATGCATACCCCACTGGTCGTTAAAACCCCCAGTGGCCGTTGTCAAACCTCCATGATAGCACGCAATATCCCTGTTGAAATCAAAGGATTGGAATTTCTTGTTTCACCCATTGTATTGAACTCTTCCACCATAGTCCTCATTCTGGGAATGGATTGGTTGAAAGCTCACACTGCTTCGATCAATTGTGCCACCAAAATCATCCAACTCCTACACCCCTCAGATGAGATAGTGAACTACACCGCCCGCATTACTCAGAATGCCGAAGCTCAGATATATGCTCTGAATGCTTTGAACGCCTCACCTCTTGAGGGAATTGAGAACGTTCCGGTCGTCCGTGACTTTCCGGACGTCTTTCCGGAAGAACTTCCAGGAATACCCCCGGTTAGAGCTGTCGAGTTCGTCATCGACTTGAAGCCTGGCACTACCCCTATTGCGAAGCGTCCTTATAAGATGCCTCCGCATGAACTTCTCGAGCTTAAGGAAGAAATCGACAAGTCACTGAAAAAGGGTTTCATCCGCCCCAATTCCTCTGCTTGGGGAGCACCTTCTCTCTTTGTTAAGAAGAAGGATGGAACTAACTGACTGGTTCAGGACTATCGGCCCATTAACCAAGCAACAATCCAGAACAAATATCCACTGCCCCGGATCAACGATCTTTATGATCAGCTTGCTAGATCCTCTGTGTTCTCGAAACTCGACTTGAGGTTGGGTTATCATCAAATCCGAGTTCGAAAGGAGGATATTCCGAAGACTGCTTTCGTTACTCGCTATGGATCATACGAGTACACTGTTATGTCCTTCGGATTAACTAATGCTCCAGCAACCTTCTCCCGATTGATGAACTATATCTTCATGGACTACCTCGACAAGTTCGTCGTGGTCTACTTGGATGATATCCTTATATTCTCCAAGAATGAAGAAGAACACGCCGAACATCTTCGGCTTGTATTGGAGAAGCTGCGAGAACACCAGTTATATGCTAAGTACTCCAAGTGTGAATTTTGGTTATCCGAGGTGACTTATCTTGGTCACGTGATTTCCAAAGATGGCATTGCCGTTAACCCCGAGCGAGTTCAGGCTATTCTTGACTGGACTCCCCCGAAGAACGTCAAGCAAGTCAGGAGTTTTCTCGGACTCGCTAGTTATTGCCGCCGATTCGTCGAGAACTTCTCGAAGATTGCCAAGCCATTGACTGACCTGCTCCACAAGGGTGTTAAATTTGAATGGACAGAAAAATGTCAAGAAAGCTTTCAGACACTTAAAGATAAGTTGACATCTGCCCCAGTGTTAGCACCCCCGGATTCTCAAAAGGACTTCGTGATTTATTGCGATGCATCTCGTCAAGGATTAGGTTGTGTCCTAATGCAAGAGCGCAAAGTAAATGCTTATGGCTCTCGTCAATTACGTCCTCACGAGGAGAATTATCCGGTACATGATCTCGAGCTTGCTGCAGTTATTTATGCTCTGAAGCTATGGCGACATTACCTCCTTGGTAATCGTTGCAAGATATACACGGATCATAAGAGTTTGAAGTATCTATATACTCAGCCAGACCTGAACCTTCGTCAACAAAGATGGCTCGAGACAGTAGCCGATTATGATATGAATATCTCCTACACCCCTGGCAAGGCTAATGTAATGGACGATGCTTTGAGCCGCAAGGCTTATTGCAACAACCTCATGGTTCAGGAAGCGCAACCTATGCTATATGAAGAGCTTCGCAAATTGAACCTTCACATTGTTCCTCAGGGTTATCTCAATACCCTAGAGGTTGAGCCAGACCTCGAGCGCAACATCAAGACCAGACAGAATTATGACTCTGAAGTCGAGAAGATTAAGAAATACCTCTCCAAGGGTAATCCCTCATTCTACCATGTTGGTAAGGATGGTGCCTTGTTCTTCAAAGGCCGCCTAGTGGTCCCCAGAAGGCATAATCTGGACTCTCGTTTGGATGTTATGAAAGAAGCACATGACACGCCTTTGACTATTCACCCTGGTAGTACCAAAATGTACCAAGACATTCGTCAGCGGTACTGGTGGCCCGATATGAAACATGATATTGCTAAATATGTTGCTGAGTGTGACGTTTGCCGTCGCATCAAAGCAGAACATCAAAGGCCTGCTGGAACTCTGCAACCCCTTGAAATTCCGGAATGGAAATGGGACAAAGTCCAAATGGACTTCATTACTAGTTTTCCCAGATCGCAGAAGGGTCATGATGCTATCTTTGTCGTCATCGACCGATTCTCAAAGGTTGCTCACTTTCTGCCTGTCAAGGAGACAATCACTGCTAGTCAGTTAGCAGACTTGTATGTTTCCAGAATTGTGTCACTCCACGGTGTTCCGTTGGAGATCAGTTCAGATCGTGGCAGCCTCTTTACTTCCAGGTTTTGGAGTAGTTTCCAAGAAGCCATGGGAACTCATCTGTCTTTTAGCACTGCTTATCACCCTCAGTCTCAGGGTCAAGTCGAAAGAGTTAACCAAGTGCTTGAAGATATGCTTCGAGCTTGCGTCATCTCATTCGGTAAGAAATGGGAAAAATATCTCCCATATGCCGAATTCTCTTACAACAATGGCTATCAAGCTAGTCTGAAGATGGCACCGTTTGAAGTTCTCTATGGACGTAAGTGTCGAACCCCTCTGAATTGGTCAGAAACTGGGGAACGTTCACTCGTTGGACCGGACATTATTCAACAAGCTGAAGAACAAGTCCGCATTGTCCGTGAACATCTGAAAACTGCTCAGTCTCGTCAGAAGAGCAACTATGACCGAAAGCACAAGGTAATGGTCTATCAGCCTGGTGAGCAAGCTTACCTTCGTGTCACTCCGATGAAGGGCACTCATCGGTTCGGAATCAAGGGCAAGTTAGCTCCTCGCTATATTGGCCCGTTCCGCATTCTCGCTCGTCGAGGAGAAGTGGCATATGAATTGGAATTGCCGCCAAACCTTTCTCAAGTACATGATGTCTTTCATGTGTCGCAACTTCGTCGCTGTTTTAAGGATCCTATCCGAGCTGTGGATCATGAGGTACTTGAATTTCGAGAAGATCTGTCTTATCCAGAATATCCGATCCGCGTCGTTGATCAAACTGAACGTCGGACTCGTCAAAAGTCGATCAAGTTCCTCAAGGTTCAGTGGTCAAATCATTCTGAGGATGAAGCCACTTGGGAACGCGAGGACCGTCTTCGTGAAGAATACCCTGCTTTCTTTCAGTCTTCCTCTTAATTCTCGGGACGAGAATTCTTGTTAGAGGAGGAGAATTGTAACGCCCCCATGTAATAGCTACAGTAATCACCCCTTTGATAATGCCATGTCATTATGATTAACCATGCTTGAGCATCATTGCATCATATCTCATTTTAAATTCCAATTTAAACTTGCAATTCAAATCTAAAGTGAAAATAAAAGTTGTTCTAAACCAGAAAATAAAATGTTCATTAAATAGCAAATAATTCATAACTAATTATGATCAGTAAAACAACATTACTAAAAATGCCTAAGTGACTCCATCAACCTCAAACAGTAGCTAGCAGCAACATTTAATATCATTTTATTTAATAAGAGTTACAAATGAAATCATGTTTTACCCAAACCATTTTTTGGTGGTTGAGAATAATGCACTGTAATATTTGAGCCAAGTCACACATTTATTAAAATTCATTTAGTGCTAAAACATTTGCAAAACAGTAGAGAGAAATAGAAAAGGCCCAAGCGGCTGGGCCCAAGTCAGCCGCCGGCCCAGCCCACCTTCCCCCGGTCACCTTCTTCCCCTGTTCACTCCCGGTCGCACGCGTCCACAGCCGACCGCCACCGACGCCGTTCGCCGTCTCCCCCGAGCCGCCTCGCTCCCCGTGCCGCTACAGGACCGCCTGGAGAGGATAAGGGCGCCACCACCGCTCTCCCTGGCGCCCCAGATCTTTTCTCCCCCTCGCGCTGCTCTCTCTCCCCCGCCTCACCCGATAGCTCGCCGCCGCCGTTGCTCGTCCTCGCGGCCACCGTGCCCCATTCGCCGCTCCTCCACGCCCATCGTCACCGCCATCCTCGACTACGTCGACGCCGCCCAGCCGTTGGAGCTCATCGCCACTGCATCGTCCGCCTCGACCTCTTCTTCCTCCTCGGCCATCTTCGTCTTCGGCGCCGATTCACCGCCGTCGCCCTCCCCCGAGCCTACTCTCGCACACCTGCAGGCTCTCAGTGAGCAGCCGCACCTCTCCCCTCTCTCCCCTGCGCGATTTAGCCGCCGTTGCCGCCGCATTTGGAGATGCCCGATCGCGCCGCCGCCTAGCTCGTCGCCGGCGTCGTTCCGGCGACCATTTGGTCGTTTGCTGCTGCCCATCTGCTTCGCCGCATCGCACTGACCTCGCCTAGCCCCTTTGCTCGCTCGTTAGCGCCCCGCATCGCCGTTAGCCACCACCGCCCGAGCACCTCGCCGCCGGCGAGCTCCTAGTGCTCGTCTCCGGCCGTTTCAGCCCGCGAGACCGCCGCCATTCGACGCGGCGTCGTCCTGCCGTTCGAATGCGACCAGTCGCGCGTCGAATGAGGCCCCCTACGCGAATTCCGATCACCTCCCGTGGCCGCGCCGTCGCGAACGCGCCCGCCGGCGAGATTCCGGCGATTCGCCGGCCGCCGTCCGACGTGGGCGCCCTGGCCCACCTCCAGTGACGCTGACTGGTGGGGCCGTGGGCCCAGTTGACCAGTCAGCGCTGCTGACTGGGCGCTCTGGCCCACTGACATGTGGGGCCCGGTCGGTTAAAACGTTTTTAATATTAACTAAATGATTAATTAAATTGTTAATTAAGTTAATTAGATAATTAAATACTAATGTGCCACTGACCAGTAGGCCCCACCTAGTTAATTAGTGTGTTAGTTAGTTAATTAGCCACTGGGTCACTGACATGTGGGACCCACACGTCAGATTGACTCAGGTCAGCCCCTGTTGACTGCTGACGTCAGCATTGCATCATGCTGACATCATCCCCACACTGTTCTGGATAATGTCGAATTAAATAATTAAAATAATTCCAGGAAATTAATAAAACTTTAGAAAATCATATCTTTTAAACCGTAAGTCAGATGAAAATAATTTATATATGTAAAATGATCAGAAAAATATGAAGATTCTAAATATGTAATCAAAACACCTGTACAACACTCCTAGCTAGCTGAACATGGAACATTTTGATTGTTTTCGATAAATGAATAGTGCACAACTTTAATTAGATAAATCCAGATAAATTCCTAAATTAACTAAATCATTTAGTTAGGCAATAAAACACATCTGCATATCATTTTAGGCTTGTCATGCATAGTGATTGCATTTTGCCATGAAATTTATTGTTTCTTCCCCCTCCTTCTCTCTCGATAGACGCCGAGACCGACGCCGTCCCAGCAGAGTTCGACTACACCCCCGACGAGCAGCCATCTGACGATCAGCCTCTCTCAGCAGAGCTTCTAGGCAAGCAAACCCCCTTGACGCATGCCTATATCATTCATTCCTTCTCCCTCCTGCTTGCATTAGAAATTGCTGCTATTTTGATTTATCCTAATCTGATGCATAGCCTGTCCTTGTAACTGCTGTTGATACCTGCCTTATTATCCAAACTGCTTATTATAGGTTGGATGGAAAACCATCTGTGGCCCCTCTCCCTTGCTGTAGTTGCTCCGCTTTAGCATCTGCGCCCCGATCGAATGTTCGACGGGCTGAGAGCAGCACATCACCGCACACCCCGAAATTGTTCGACACTGCAGAGTTGGCATCGAGTGCCGGGGGTGATACCTCTTAGTTCACTTCCAATGATGCCTCTGTGGAATAGCTAACGTATGTGTGTTATCGAGGGTGATTCCTCTTACATCACCTCCACTAAGCTACCGTCGCGCAACTCCTCGAGTGGGAATCCATCGAGGGTGATTCCTCGGATTCCTCCTCGTTACTTGGACACACGGTTACTTTGACCTTTGTTACAGGCGGGTCCACCTCGAGAGGTACCCGCGGGGAAATGTAAAGTCGGGCTGGCCCCAAGGGTGCCCGCGAGTGAATATCATTAAAGATGGGTCGGCTCCAAGAGCACCCGCGCGATACTAAATACGCCTAACGGAACTGGGTATTTAATCTGAGTGGGTCGTCGTGCCCATTTCGCACTACCACCACGTGGGATAATGGTTTAATGGGGCCCTCTACACCGTAGTATCAGCCGAAAGCTCTTTAGACGTCACAGCTCAGAGATGCGGGCTGGTTGGGGTGGGCTGGTTACGTCACTGGTGTATTCAGTGTCGCGCCTGGGCCCCGGCTACCCTCGCAACGTGCAGGAGTGCAAAGGGCGATGGCCCAAGACCCCTTTGTGCTTAGGATTTAGACCGGCGTGTTGACCTCTCTGCTGAGCTCTAGGTCGGGCTGCGATGTGTCGATCAGCCGAGGCCGGGCATTACCCAGCTAGTGTGTCCGGCCGGAGTTAATCGAGCGTGTTGGGTAACAGTAGTGCACCCCTGCAGGGAAGTTATCTATTCGAATAGCCGTGTCCACGGTAACAGGACGCTCGGAGTTGTGCCCGGATCTATGACAACTACAAATTGATGATGATTCATATTAAACTGTTAATAATGCTCTCGGGACCGCTTTCTCGCAGGGAGTCGAGAAAGGATCTCAGGGCATTGCTGTTGTATATCCACATGTATGCTACTATTATCTACTCTCTTCTGATGTTGCAAGACTACTTGAAGATGCTAGTCTTCGATAGGCTAGGCCTTTCTCTCTTCTGGCATTTCTGCTATATAGTCCACAGATACAACCTTTTCATTTGATACCAATGCATATTTAGCATAGTTCTGATGTCAGTCTTGCGAGTACTTTGGATGAGTACTCACGGTTGCTCTGCTATTCTTTTTCCCCCATACCTATATGATGATACATCAGACGACGGAGCCCAGGAGCCAGACGACACTGCCGAAGCTTACTACCAGGAGGGTCCCGACGGCACTTACTACTGGGTTGATCCAGCCGACCAGGAGTAGTTAGGAGGCCCTAGGCAGGAGGCCTTCGCCTTTTCGATCTGTATCGTTGTTTGTGCTAGCTTTCTTAAGGCAAAACTTGACTAACTATGTCTGTACTCAGATATCATTTGTGTGTATGATTTATGTATTCGGGTCCTCGTGACCCCTGGCTTGTAATATGATGATTTATGCTTATTATTTGAGTTTAGAGTTGTGTTGTGATATCTTCCCGTGAGTCCCTGTGCTTGATCGTGCACGTTTGCGTATATGATTACTGCACGATTAAGTCGGGGGCGTCACACGTGGCCCGCCGCGTGGAGGAGCCGGCGGCAGCGGAGGAGGAGGCGCGCGGGACGAGCTGGCACCGGGGTGGAGCTTTCCCTTGCCCTTGCCAAAGAAACTCATGGCTAGGGTTTTGGTGTCGCCGGCGAGGGAGCGAGTTTGGCCAGATGTGGAAGGGGGCATGGGAAGTGGATGAGGCCGGACCCCCTCGGCACGCTTGCATTAAAAAAGAACGGCAACCCGGTGCTTCCACCCACTGCCAAGCGAGCCCGAGGTAGGTGGCCGCTTTAATATGACCGCGGGCGGTGGTTCGGCGGCCGATCGGTGGGGCCGCTGCGGACACCAAGCGGACGCGCGGCGCGTCAGTCTCGTGTCTGCGTGGACGCAAACCAGGCGCAAATTTAGGCCTGAAATGCGTCCAGACGAACACCGAGCAGACGCTTTTTGGGTTTGGGTCGACGCATTGGGCCGTTGTTTTGGTCCGTTACGACACAACCGGACACATGTGGACCATTTGGGTCGCCGCGTTGAAGTTGCTCTAATTAAGCTACGAAATTCAGATTCTTTGGAGAGAAGGAATCCTGTTGAAATCTTCAGCACATCTTGGAAGTTGATCTATTTAGTGAGCTAAAATGTCTTACATTTGTTTTTGACCGGGTCAGTCATCTGAAACTGAAAATAACTAGGCGTATGAAAATATGTGGTGACATACCAGCACACATCACTGGTTAGGCCAAGAACTTTTGTACCATGCATGCAGATAATTCAACAGCCGATATATAGAATCAGTATAGATCGAGCACGTACGCATGCAGGGTAGGCATCTTGTTTGTTTAGTGAGGTCAATATATATCTAACGTTCTGCATGAATTCGGCCTTCGCGGTAGTAGTCTCCCGTTCGGCCAAATATACCTTGTCTGTACTAGCAAAGAAAGTTAGGCCCTCGGCAACCAAGGCATATTCTATGTGTGTTCGAGAGTATGTGAAACCTAAATAAAGATATCGTATAAAGAACAAGAACACAGTGATGTTTTTCTCCCTCGAGTACGGACGAAATGTCTGATCATAGCATATCTACGGCGGCAGATAAATTAGGCCACTAGTGTATGGAGGCCATGCCTAACAATGTATGGCGATGGATAGATTAGAGATGAACAGTGTGCCTAGGTATAAAGTAAAGTAAAATCATGTTCCTTTCGAAAAATAAAGGCAGAATCATGAAGCGTGCACTGTTTTCCTGCCGAAGCAACGACGGACAATGTTCAATGCAAGTTGCCAAAGAAACCTCATCCTTTGCCTGTTGAATGTTGCCACTGACCATCTCACCCGGGATGTCCACTAGATCAAGATCAGCCGAGTGCCCGGCACTCATCTATCCTCCTCAACTGCGACGAATTATTTTCTCCACTGCGTCTGGCATTTGCACTTCAAATGATGTAACCTCAGAGGCAGAGCTGTGCATTCAAGCCTTTCTCCAACGCAGGTTACCTCTGGCTTACTTTGTTTCATTTCCGATCGGATCTTTGCAGTGCAGAAATGTCCACGGTGAAATCCTTGATCCATGCTTAGTTGGAGGCAAGCTTTCTCCAACCCCTTCAAAAGGCTGGCGGGCAAGCTTAAGCGCACGGCGAGTAGACTTTCACGATGGAGCCACAGACTTGTGGGCAACATCAAATCCCAGATCCTGATCACGAATGAGGTTATTCTGCGGCTTGATGTCGCAATGGAGTCCAGAGATCTCTCCTTGGAAGAACATGGCCTGCGACCACTGCTTAAGATAAAGTTTTTGGGGCTGGCGTTGCTTGAGAGGACCATTTGTTGGAAATATGCCTAGAGGCAGTATACAACGCACTTTCGTGAAAATGCTAGTGGAGCGAACACTCTATTATTCACCCGCAAAAAAGAAAACACACTCTATTATTATTATTTTCCTTTTATTTTTCGGTTCTCTTTACATTTTATTTCCAGCTTTACTATTCTTTTGGGTAAAATACACGAGCTAAAAATATAAGTGTTCACCTACAACGAAGAAATGTTCGCGGCTATAACAAAAGTTCATGTGTATTACAAAAAAAAAGTGTGGTAAAAATGCTCATCATGTTAAAAAAATCATCGCATATTAAAAAAAACCATCTTGTATTTAAAATCTTGTCTGTCGTGCACTAAAAATTATTCATTGCGTAATTCAAACATGTTTATCATGTGATATAAAAATGCCCATCATGCGTTAACACTCTTTATAGTTACATGAACTTTTTTCTTAAATGTGTGAACACTTTTTAAAAAGTTCATCCTGTATTAATAAAATATTCATCAGAAAATTTAAAAACTGTTCCTCATGTATTTAAAAAATTCATTGTGTTTGCCAAAATTACCCATAGTATTATTCAAAACCTTTAACCATACATTGAAAAGTGTTCATTCTGTATTAAAAATGTTCAACGTGTATTTAAGAAAATATTCACCGTGTATTGAAAATGTGCATGATATATCTTTAAAAAAATAGTGTACTAAAATATATCCATTGTGCATTTTTTAAAAGAAGCATCATGCATTAAAGGTTTATTATTTGTGTATTATAATGTGACCTTTATGTATCATAAATGTTTGTACTTTAAAATGATTTGCTTGGTGCGTAAACCATCTCATGAGTGCGACACGCGTCACACGGGCCCACACACATCTATCCCAAATCTTCTCCCCACTCTCGTCTTCTCCGGATCCGCATCTATCGAGGTGCTCTATTCTCTTCACCTCCTTCTCCCAATCACCTTCTCTGGCATCTGCGCGCGTTGCTGTGACCCAGATGTCGCCGCCGACGAAGCTCCAATGCAACGCCGCTGGTGCTGCGACCCGGGCCTCGCCACCGGCGGAGCTCCAATGCAACGCCGCCGGTAATGCGACCAGGGCCTCGCCGTCGACGGAGCTCCAATGCAACGCTGTCGGTGCTGCGACTCGGGGCCTCGCCGCTGAATGGAGCTCCAATGCAACACGATGCTGTGACCCGGATGCCCAGATGTCGCCGTCGACGGAGCTCCAATGCAACGCCGCCGGGGCTGCGACCCGGGCCTCGCCGCCGACGGAGTTCCAATGCAACGCCGCCGGTGCTGCGAACCTGGGCCTCGCTGCCAATGGAGCTCCAATGCAACGCGCCGTTGTGCCCTGGATGCCCAGATGCCGCCGCCGGCGGAGCTCCAATGCAATGCCGCCGGTGCTGCGACCCGGGCCTCCCCGCCGGCGGAGCTGCAATGCAGCGTGCTGATGCGACCCGGATGTCGCCACCGACGAAGCTGAAATGCCGCATGCTGCGACCTAGATCTCACCTGAGGCTGATGTTGCAACACAATGCGTGTGTGGTTGCTATGAGGGCTGTTGCAAGGCGACGTTGGTTTGCGGCGGTGCGGCTGCACGAGTTGGACGGTGAGGTGTGCTGGTAACGAGCGACGAGGCTGCAACCTTGCAGAGGACGACGGGTCAACCCGAGTGGGGATGCGATCCACGTTACGTCGTTACCTGTGTCAGATCGGACGGCTAGCGAGCCGACAGATTTTCCTGCAAAATCAGTCGGCTGATTTGTAGCAGCCACTATTAAAAAATATCCACCGTGTATTTAGAAAATGTTTGCCATGTCTTTGAAAAATGTTCAATGTCTATTTAAGAAATATTACTGTGTATTTTTAAAATGAAAGGTAGTTGGGTGTGCAACTGTAGTTGCGCGTGACCAATTGACATACAGTTGTGCGTCAGTACACGGACTGCAACTTCAGTTGCACAGTTGCGCGGTGTGTGGATAAAATAAAATCAAACTCAAAATAGAAATAAAAGATAAATCAATCAAACGGAAAAGATTCTTATAAATCTTCACGTAAAATCAAATGGCATAAGAGTTGGATAGACCAACGATGAAGATTTGTTTATGTTAAATGGAGAATTTGCTTTCAGAATGATTTACGAAGCACTGCACCATCAATAGAAAAAAGAACAATACAAATCATACTTCTGCCAGAATGATTTACGAAGCGCTGCACCATCAATAGAAAAAAGAACAATACAAATCATACTTCTGCCAGAATGAATTAATGATATATGCAACTCCAAAGAAAAAGAATAATGATACGTGCAATCCATTTCCAAGCTGTGCATCAATCGAGACTTCATATGTGCTTAGTACATGAGAAACTTTCCTCGTGGGCCAACGGTACTTGATGGCATGAGTCACCTGTACCGGGACGGTCTCACACGGCCATGCACTGTGCAATGGGCCCCATGACTCCTAACATTAATAGTATACTCCTGTCAGTTCCGATTCAGAGATGAACATGCAGCGGGGATAACGTGTGCAGGCGAGGACGAGCACTCCTTTGAATTTTCGTACATAGTACATACTACACGGACCATAATAAAGCTAATTGAGGCTGCAATGATGTGCAAAATTATGTATGTGTTCATCAGTTCATGTACTGGATAGCATAGTGCAAAAATCAAACCCTAAATCAGAAATTGGGCATTTCGGTACCTTTAATTGGGGTATTCCTTCTGGGGGCTGGTGTGGTGAATGAGCGTTAGTGGTTGCCGCCGGATTTGCAGGGGGGCGAGGGCAGGGGCACCGCCAGGCGGTAGGGGCGCAGCCGCGCGCAGGGAGGCGTGGCTGTACCAGAGGGCCAGGCGGGCGGACGGGAAGGAGAGACGGGAGCCTCCTGGGCACCGGGCGGGTGGGCTCCAGGCTTCGGTCAGCGACCGGCGGCAAGGTCGCAAGGAGCGGTGATAGGGACTGAACGGCGAGGCGGCTGGGCGTCGGGGTCGGGCAATGCTGTGCGAGGGTTCTGCTCGATGTGGGTCAATCAGTATGTGTTATTGGACCGTTTTTTTTCTCTGGCCCAGTTAGAGATCTATATGTATATAGGCTGACCCAAAATCCCAGGGTGGGCCGCGGCCCACCCTGGCCACCCTGTAGCTCCACCCCTGCCCTCCGGTCCGGTGTGTTAGGCTCACTAGCAATTTTTATTTGTCCCGAAATCCTTTAGGAATAAGGCCCGTTGGCATTTAATCGGCCTAATTAATCAGCAGAGCTGGCCCTCGTTCCCCCTAAATTAGCTCTTAACCACCCCTAAAAAAAACTCTTAACCACACCCATGCATGGCCTAATTAATACAAACTTTGGAGGGAGAAGGAAACGGAACCAATGCATGGCTGCACTATAGCGCGAGAAGCGTGCATGCATGACCGAAAACAATTCTCTATGCCTCGACGTCTGTTCGGTTGCCCTCCTCAATACGCTAATTATCATAAATGATTGTAACTGTATGCTGATTGGAGGAAACAAAACCAAACGAGGTATCGCTCGTAGCCAGTAGTCTACCACCTTGGTTTCGCTGCGATTTCTAGTAAGCCCTGCACACCGGACTTGAGGGAGTATGGTTCTGGAATCTGCAATAACCATGAGACTCGGAGGAAAACTCATATGCACGTGTGGAATAATAAACGGTAAAAATAGATTCCAAGTCTTGCCTCTAAGACTAGCTCAAGTGTTGCATGATGGTGCTGTTTTTCAGATTATGGTCATGAGTATGCCGCCAACTTTGAGGACACAATGTTAGAAGAACACTTGTGTTGAACTGACCCAATTGTTGTTATGCCATGAGATCCATTCGTCACAAGTTAATGGTTTATAACACAGAGAAAGTTAAACGTTTGCATAATTCCTCAGACCATGAGAGTATCGAGTTCCTTCATACTTGTTTCATGAACTTTGAGATTTGTTAAATGTCATCCGTAATAGGGTGGCTATTACGGCAGCTTACGGGTTCACGGAAAAGTATGACAAGGGACTAGATAGCTCAAGATTGAGATTTGCTTCTCCGACGATGGAAAGATATTCTCGGGGCCCTCTCGGTGTGACGGTATCCATCATCGTCTGGCCAGACACAACATAATTTGATCACGGGGATGCCGGAACACGAAAACGAGAAAAGAGAACAAGACTAGTAACGAGGAAACTGGCTTAGTAAACAAGTTGTTGATTCACGGGGATGCCAATAGATCTCACCTTGGGTTTTTGTAACATATCACGAAGTAACAGAAATGACACACGGTAACTAAAGGTTCACTCGAATATCCATTCTGACGGCATAGGGGTCAATATGGATGTCCACGATTCTGCTATTGATCATTTGATAGAAAGATGTTCCAGTCATATCTATACTTCACCAAACCTACAAGGTCACATACTTAAGGGTCATCTATTTGTTGAGTACTAGGATGTTGGGAGTTTGAGAGGAAGTTGCTGGAAAAGTTTCGGAGATGGTGAAAATGTTTCGAAGAGAAAACTGGAAGTGCTTCGGAGTAATTGGAAAAGTTACGGAGAAAATCGCAAATACCATCAAGCCGGAAGAGTTTCGGAGTGCGCCCGGAATAATTCGGAGGGTTTTGGAAATGTTCTGGATCCTCCCGAAATTTTCCGGACAGCCCCAAGAGGCAGCACACACAAAGGAAAAAAGTGTTGGGAGGGGTTCCTGTCGGTGCTAAAACCGGCGGCTCGGGTAGGGTGTCCCGAGCTGGTGATCTAGGAACGATGGTAATAGGAAGAATAGGGACATGGTATTTACCCAGGTTCGGGCCCCCTCGAAGAGGTAAAACCCTACGTCCTGCTCTCATTATATTGATTGTGGATGGGGTACAAAGTACAATATGATCTACCTCGAGATCGTGTGAATGAGTTCTAACCTCTAAAACCTTGAAATCGTGCCTCTACGGACTAAACCCCTCGGCTTATATAGGGGGTATCTAGGGTTTACACTTGGTCGGTTACAATCTAGTGATAAACATACCGGTCATTCAAATACGCCTTGAACGAAGTGTATGTCAAGTCTTCGGAGAACTCCATCTTGAATACGCCCAGGGCCAAGGCATGTGGGTCCGTTCTTCAGTTGTTGGTGGGTCCTTAGCCTGGCCCATGAATGGCGGGCCGACGTGGTATGCACCCCCTAGTCCAGGACACCGTCAGTAGCCCCTGAACTAGTCTTCAAGCCGAGGAAAATTGGCTCCTTCCTCAGGACAACTTCATTACTTTAGTCTTCGGCTTCGTAGGCGAGTTCTATCTTCCACGTCAGCTCTGGATTTCGAGGATATGCTCGGCTCCGAGGTCTTCTTCATGAGGCTCGGTCATTGCGGTTTGGCCACCCACGTGTGAATCCGAGCAGCGATATACTTCGGATATCAGGGCGTCCTTTAGCAGGTCCTTTTACAAGGGCAATATATTTTCATAGAGTCCGAGGACAACCATCAGGGTCAATTCCTTATAAGGGAAGTATCACTCTCTGAGGATTTTTGATGACCTTTGGTACTTTAGTGGCCCCACATCTCGATATACCCGCTAAAAGGAGACGTGGTGGACCCGAAGATCCACCTTCAACGGCGTTTTTGACTATCCCTTCCTCGATTTGTGTTTCCAAACAAGGCATAATGCATGGGGAATACGCGGAGTAACTATTGGGGACTCAAGCGTCCCGTCACGACCCATCTTATCACGGTAAATAAAAGGCGACCGTGGAAGCAATTTCCTTTCACCCCGCCCGCTTCTTCCTTGCTCTCGCGCACCCTCTCCCCATATTGCTCCTAGAGCTTTAATAATGGCGAACGCCCCTGGCTCATCGAAGCGCCCCAATGAGGAGATTGGAAGAGTTGCTCGGTTACCCGCACACAGCTTAATCAACTTGCCACCCAAGGGTATTTACCCTATCCAGATTTCACATCCTTTCGTCCTGGGTTGCAGACCACGGACATAGGGGTTATTAACGACAATTATCCCACGCCTAATGGAGAGGAGCGAGTCTGCTTTCTCCCCTTCCTTCTTCGAGGCCTTGGTTTCCCTATTCACCCCTTCCTCAGCAGTCTTTTGGAGTTCTACGGGATCCAGCTCCACCATCTTACTCCAAACTCCATCCTTCACATAGCAAGTTTTGTTGCTCTTTGTGAAGCCTTCCTTAGTTGTGAGGCTCACTTCGGATTGTGGCGAATTTTTTTTTGCCTGCCCCCTGCTCCCGTGACGGTTCTGTCTTTGAGGTGGGAGGATGTGTGCAGGATTGCCGGGGCAGGTTACCTTCTCGGTACCCCGAAGGAGGATGTCGAGACGTGGGCAACCGAATGGTTTTATATTGCCGACGTACCGCTTGAGGATCCTGTCCGACAATGTCTTCCCCCTTTCTCCCATACGCCACTGAAAAAGCGGTACAACTGGCGGTCGAGAAGTCGCTCTCAAGAGGAGGACGCCGAAGTTACTCGACTGGCCGCCCAAATCACTTGCCCCGGCCACCACAAACTGACCATCATCAACGTGATGGCGTGGCTATAGGCCGAAGAGTCCAACCGCTACAACAGTGCACCCATCCGTTGTGGAGGTATAATGGATCCGATGACGCCACCCGAGCCATAAGAGAAGGTTTCAAGAACCAGGCGGCCCTGGTAGCAGCGATAGAGGCGATCTACAAAGGGGAAAGGGAGGATTTTGTCAAACAACAAAAGTTTGATGGCTTTTTGTATCATAAATCCATCGAAGCAGTAAGTTCCCTTATCCAATGGCTCGGCTAATCTGAGCAGGGTCTTATACTTCTGACCAGTGCTTTAACATATCTGAGCAGGGATGGAAACGCTGGATCAAGACAGTGAGTTGTCCCGCTCCAGAGCCGGAAACTTACGCCCGTGATGATGATCCTGGCTTCACCGAGGACCCAGAATTGTCCCTTGTTTTCAAGGACGGGGTCCTTTATCAAGAGAGCATTGATGGCTCCGAGGTGGCCCTTCTTCTGGATCATCCGGGGCTTCTGACTTCCTCTTCAGTAAGCGTTCCTCACGCTTCTTCTCGAAAACGATCAATCGATGCTACCACTCCGAGTGTTTAATTTCCATCCACCAAGGGTCGGCGATCCAAGCGCCAGAGGAACTCCTCGGCCCCTCAAGGGGACCGGCCGAGAAGTGGTCTTGGTCCGGCTGTCAAGCAGGCATCCGGGGAAACGGTTCACGTTCCCTCTACATCTGCCGCGTAAGTGTCACCTTTACCGTAACTTTCAACCAATCTCATCGTGCTTTTGTTACTTTAATAAGCATAGGTTCCTAACCTATAGGCCATGCTCCCGTGCCAACGTGCCAGCACCCAAGGTCTCAGGCACTCGCACACCTATCTCTAAGGTGGCTTCTCAACAGCCACCTCCGCCCGAAGAGCCTCGCGGTACTTCTCAACCGGAGTCCTCGGCGGCGCATTTTGCAACCACCTTCGAGGTTGAAAGCTTGATACTTTATCAGGTGAGGAGGGCATCGCTGGTAAATCTGGTATTTTTTGATGAGGAGTTTAACCACCTTCGAGGTTGAAAGCTTGATACTTTATTAGATGCCCACCTTGGAGAAGCTCGGATGGGGCTTAAGGAGGCCGCCGATGTACTGGCGCCAGGTTTGAAGGTAAATTTTACATTTTATGAAGTATTCTGGCTGACCCAGTAATCCTTAAGATGAATGTATTCTCTATGCCCTCGTTCATCGAAAACAAATTCTGACTATAACCGAGGTGGAGAAAATATTCGGCCTGGCCGAGGAGCTTAGTTCGAACGGGGCGCAAAGCCCAGTAGCCCCCGAGCCACTGATTGGGTGACAACACTGATACGTCTTCAACGTATCTATAATTTTTGATTGTTTCATGCTATTATATTATCAATCTTGTATGCTTTATATGCAATTTTATATCATTTTTGGGAACTAACCTATTAACCTAGTGCCAGTTCCTGTTTTTGCCTATTTTATTATTTCGCAGAAAAACCATACCAAACGAAGTCCAAACATGATGAAACTTTACAGTGATTTTTTCTGGACCAGAAGGGACCCTAGAAGCTTCGGGGGGAGACCAGACGATGCACGAGAGGGCCACAAGGTCAAGTGCGCGCCACCCAGGCATGTGGGCCCCTCATAACTCTATTTGACATAATTCCAAGTCTATAAATTCCCTAAAATCGAGAAACCACCAGAGCGAGACCCGAAACAATTATTTCGCCGCCGCAAGCCTCTATTCTTCCGCGATCCCATCTGGAGGCCTCCGTCGGTACTCTACCGGAGGAGAATCAATCACGGAGGGCCTCTACATCAACCTTGCTGCACCTCCGATGATGTGTGAGTAGTTCCTCACAGGACCTACGGGTCCATAGCAATTAGCTAGATGGCTTTCTCTCTCTCTTTGATCTTCAATACAATGTTCTCCTCGGAGTTCTATTCGATGTAATCTTCCACTACAAAAAAAAACACTTCCGTGATGATACGTCTTTGTCACAGTAGGTCACGTTTTCTATCATGCATGTACATCCGTGACGATTTTATGACATAATCAAGATAGTCATACATGTGCTGTCGTAGAAGTGTTCCATGACAATACTGAAATTATCATCACGGAAGTGTGCACTTCCATGACCATAAATGTCGCGTCATGGAAGTGTTTTCGTTAAGGGTAACCGACACGTGGCATCCACCATAACGGGTCGCCGTTAAGCTATCGGGTGCGGGTTTGGATCCGATAACCCGTTATCAGCCCGGACCAATGGCGATTTTCCACGTGTAAAATTCTCATTCGCCAACGAAACCACGTGTCAGCTCGGCGTTGGGACAGATGTCATTCATTCATTGGATGAGAGACGTCTATGATACATCGACACGTGGCATGGCCCAACAGTCGCCCATTTAGGGTAAAAAGGTCGGCCCAGTCAAAATAAGCGGGCCGGCCCATTTATGGCCTACTTGCGTCTAGCCCATTTACAACCATGGCCCATACGAGTTCTGCCAATTCGGCCCGTCAAAGGCCCGTTAAAGATATGACTCCATTGCGGCCCATCGTCAGTTCCAGCCCGTTAACAACCCGCTATGTCTTTGGGCTCATTTGCGCCTCGAGCTTCTTTCGGCCTGTTCGCGGCCCATTCTAGAGATGTGCCAATATCCACGCGGTACGTCTTTCGGCCTTTTATCGGCCATTCTGTTGTTGGGCCAATTTCCAGCCCGGTGTTTCTTTCGGCCTGTTAACGGCCCGCAACGGGCCATTTACGATCCGACCTTACTTTGAGTCCATTAGCAGCCCATGTTCTAAAATGGCACAATTCCAGCCCGACTTGACTTTCGGCCTGTTAAAGGCCCCTGTTGTAGATCTCCCCGCTTTTGGCCCGATAGGATTTCGGCCTGTTAACGGCCCGACATGGAAATGGGCCAAGCTTTAACTGATGTATATTATGGCCTACTAGTGGCCCGTGGGCTCGTTTCCATTATTGTGGCCCAATCGAGCTTTTGTCCTGGTAAGAGCCCTTCTTAGGATGGGCCCACATTCAAGCACGAAATCCATTTCTAGCACGTGATGGCCCATGATTTTAACGTTCGATTGGACCATCCGAGCCAATATGGGCCCTTGTAGATTAGGGTCCACTTATTATTAGTAGGCTAGCCCAATAACGGCCCGCTTTGACTACCCATTTTCTTTTTGTTCTGATGGCGTTCAGGTCACGTTTTGGCCTGTTGGCCCCCGTTTCAACAATAACATAGAAATCTACACTATACAATCCCCTCGACAAAAACCTACACTATACAATAAAGAAATTAAGGCATAGAAACGAAGAATAATCCTACACTATACAATATAGAAATTACGGCAGATTACTTCCACTGGGCATCAAAGTACGCCACAAGTGATAATAAAGCATAAACAAACAGCAAATTACATATACTAGGAACATACACCTCATACATCATGGACGCGCATCAACACAACTTACCATTTGAACAATGATCTCTTCAGAAAATAGGATTGGCCGGATTCAGATAGCACAAACTTCAGTCTGCAAAATCTCCACTTTCTTTGTGGTTTCCTCAGTATCTTGTTTCATTTTGTTGATTGATGCATCTGATTTCTGCACCTCCCTTCTCAACATGTTGATTACATCTTGACATGCATATGCACGGCGCTGTCTTGCCACCTCTAGTTGATGCTCTAGAACATCAGCACATTCCAATTCCAATCCATAATCTTTTGGTAACAGCCATGCCACACTACTCTGAGAGCTTTGTGTTGATGTCACTTTATCCTGAAATGTTTCTGTAAGTACACATGACTAGGGCAAAAATATAGTTACAACAGTGAAGCGAGGAAGATAGACTATCTTGTACATGGCAAACAGGACTAACAATAATGTACACATCATGAAGCATAAGCAGGTGATATTTTAAAAATTATAAAGATGGTAGTCTGTGCAATACGCGTACAGAAATCTCTCTTCGCTCACCAAAGGAGCATGATGTTGGGGCCAAATCCAAAACACTGACAGGTTACAAATATACACCACGCGCAGCTACTGAACATTAGATATATCTTGCATATAAGTAAGCAAGCAGTTAGCCATTGTGTACCTCGTATTAACTAGCTGGAACATTGTGTGGCATGTTTCAAAAGAGTCTTAGGGAGCATAATGAACTGCAGAGGGATTCATACAAACCTACTACGGCAAGCAAAACTATGCAATCATTAGCCTCGTATAAACTAGATTGTTAGCCTCATGCAGTAATAGTTGGTTAATGGATTTCAAAGCTTCACGCACACTTTGCCAGAGTAATGAAATGGTAAGGGATTTAATTACGTCAACTAATAGTTATACAAGTACCCTACATCAGGTAGCATTGTTTGTGCATCTCATTAAGTGAGGACAAATAAAGGAATTGAAATGAGCAATTTAACTATGCCTGAAGCAAACAAGCAATTGAACTGTTGTGTTGGCAGCATGCATACATGCACGCCTCAATAACATCCTTGGCCTGGCTACATTTGAATCAACTAATGTATCTTCTATATAATGGAACAAGTAATGTAACATTGTTGCCCCCTATGAAGTATCTCGACTAGTATGTACTCAAGATCCTAGTAATGATAGGGAGGCTAATGAAGTGAACATGCGTTTGGTTATGACATTTATGACATCGAGAACTCTACCATAGCAGGAAGGAGTTTCTCACTCTGTTCACTATTATAAGATGTTTTAGATATTTAAATGTAGACTACATCTGTACTGAAATGAGTGAACAGACACATTAAAATGTGTTTACATACATCTGATTTAGAAAAAAGTTAGAACATCTTATAATAGTGAGCGGAGGGAGTATTAATCAATGGCTCAATGACTGGGTTATAGGTGAAGAACCCTACGCAAGCAGAATGTGAGACAAATAGAATACCTGGTAATTGTAATACAGTGACTTACCATCACTGGTTGTACAGGCTCAGCGCTGCTCCTCCTTCTCTTGCAAGGCTCCTTCCTAACATCATGTACTTGGAAATCCTGAATCTTTGCTTCGTTACACCCCTTTTGCAAGGTGACACAAACTAGTTACAGGTCTCCTTACATGGAAGATAAATATGCATACTTTCCAGTCTCTGGGTAACACCAAAGCACGAGTTTATAACAAAACGAGACCACATAATGAAACATGCCACATCTCTTGCACAAACTCAAATGAGCATTTACTAAGTGTGCACTATGTATAAACTAGGCATACCTTCGTGAACTGGACCTCCAGGTACTCTTGGGGAGCCTAGTTTAGTGTACAGGCAAACCTTTATGTCACCTATGAGTTATACAAGCCCCCACTACAACAGCCATTAGTATTTAAATCATTGACAAGATCAGTTAGGTCATGAACAGCAAGTAATCAAAGCAAACAGTTCTAGTATGGCTAGCTGATACAAACAAGCAATTGAACACATGTGTGAGCCAATCTTGCACAACACTGAATTATATACCAAGAAAAAAAGCATAGAAGGAGGCCTAAAGACCATCACTTGACTGACCAGATTTAGGAGGCATTTAAACATCATGTGCAATGTATGAACTAGCATAAACATTGCATATTTCAGATTCTATAATGAAATGCACATGTAATAGGTTATGCCATGTATGATGCCTAAATCTACACTATAGCAGGCAAGAGTGATTCATCATTGCACGCACAAGGGAATTGCAGGTTAAGGGCCAGTTCTTTTCCACCTTTTGAGAGCTTATTGTCAAAATAAACCATAAAAGCTCTAAAGAACTCGTTTTTGAGTTATGGGCTTGGGCTTAACTTATTTCCACCACCCATTCCTTCACAATGAGAAAAAGCTGGGGGGGGGGGGAGGGGTGCTTCCCATAGAAGCTCACTTAAAATTGAAGGGGTATAGCGAAATGACTCTGCTGTTTGCCTATATTACACTGAAAATGCCACTACTCAGGCCCGCGTCACACCTGACCCCCAAGCAAAAACAAACATGCAAGCGTTCGTTCCCCTGCCCGCTCGCATCTCCTCTCCCCTTTCCCTCTGCCTCGATCCCCTGCCTGCAGCACTAGGGTTCCTCCAGCGAGCCGCCGCCACCGGTCCCATCTGCCCTGCTCCTCGACGATGCTCTATCCAGCGAGGCTACATGGCCAGCGGGTAGGGCCCCATCTCCCTGGTTGCTCCTCTCTCTGGCACCGCCCCTCACTCTAATGGTCTCCAGCAGCTGCTCCGCTATGGTCCGACAACGCTCTACTCCGGCGGTCACCGCCCAACTCTGGTCGATGCCCCACTCCAATAGAAGGCACCTCGCTCCCCCTCCCCTCCTCCCAGGTCATGGCCATGAGGTGTTGTTGCGGGATGAGCTCATCCAACAAGGTGAGGATCTCCTCTGATTTTTTTGCCAAATTTTCATTCTGATCTGCTATATGACGAATTGCTATGAGCTGTTGCTGCTGCTACTGCTGCTGCTATATGATGAATTGCTATGAGCTGTTGCTGCTGCTATATGATGAATTGCTATGAGCCGCCGCCGCCGCTATATGATGCTTTCAGGTGCAGTTGCTATATGATGAAAACCAGCCACTTGGACCATGGAATTTGATAAATAATGGTTCTTCATTTAAATTTAGGCAATTATCCCCTGTTCGGAAGAAATTGACCAAAGTAGATTGTGCCAAGTAGATGGTATCTTTGTATTTGCATTTTGAACAAATAATGATGGTTTGTTTTCCTATCATGTTAATTACTGCGATGGGTTCAATTCATGATGTTTGTAAGTCAAATTTATTTTCATATGGGCAGCAAAATGACAAAATATAATGCAATATAGACTTTTCACTGACCATATCACAGATTAGCTAAAAACACGCAATGAAAAGAACTGGTTGGCTTATTATCTGGAGCTTATATTCACATGAACTTATTTTCATAGGATAACTCAAAAGAACTGTCCCTAAGAACCCTGGCCAATAGCAATGCCAAACAAATAACATGTCACGATGATTGCAATGGAGTGTCTTACCATACCACATTGTATAGGCTCACTGCTGCCCCTCCTTTTTTTTGCGATGTTCCATGAAAATGCCCCATACATCTTGTACTAAGAAATCTTGTACTTTTTCATTGCTGCACCCCATCTGCAAGTTGACACAGCTAATTTGAGATATCTCTACATGATAATACATTGAATATCCCTTGCACATAATTAAACCACCAATTAACGATTGTGTGCGTCGCATAAACTAGCCATGACTCTGTGTACTGGACTTGCAGGCACTCTTAGGGAGCCTAATTTAGTGCACTGGCATTCCTTCATGCCACCTATGACTTTGTGTAATGTATGACGTCTATATCTCTAATTTAGCAGCCAGTAGTGGTACTCATTGGCTACACAAAGGGATTACTGGTCGAAAATCCTAGCAAAGCACGCTGGCAGGCACACAACAATACAAGAGAGAGACACACTTACAAGATCATAGCAATGCTTCAATCCAAGATTTTGGTTGGCCAAGGTGTTAGATCCAGAAGAAACATCGTCCTTATAGCTCTTGCCAGCTCCATAACATGTAACAACGACCTGTTAGTATATTTGAAGTACATCAGGCAGGTGATGCTGGACGGGTTTAAAGGTGACAAGTACAAGAGAGAGACGGTGGGAATCAGTTTAGAGATGTCAAGGGTGATGCCGTTGCGGTGGCTGTCGGGGTCCGGGAAGGAGATCTAGGACCGTGGACGAGGCTGTTTGTGAAGCGGCTCCGGTAGTGTGGACGACGTTGTTGACGAAGCGGATCTGAGGCCGTGGAAGAGTGCGTCGGTGAAGCTGCACCTGTAGGGTTGAGGATGGTGTCGAAGATGCGGATCTGCGGCCATGGACGAGGGCGTCGGGGAGCTGCTCCGGTAGGGCGGACGAGGGTGTCGATGAAGCGGATCTGAGGCCGTGGACTTGGGCATCGGCGAAGTGGCTCCGGTAGGGTTGTGGATGGTGTCGACAAATCGGATCTGCGGCTGTGGACGATGGCGTCGGGAAGCTGCTCCGGTAGGGTGGACGAGGGTGTCGACAAAGCGGATCTGAGGTCATCGACGGGGGCATCTGTGAGGCAGCTTCGGGGTTGTGGACGATGGTGTCGACAAAGCGGCTCCGGTGTGGTGTAGGAAGGAGCCGCTGCAGATGCACTGCGGTTGACGAGAGCACCGGCAAAGAAGATCCGGCGGGGTGGACAAGGCCGACACTGAATGGGCTGTGGTATAGTGGTGGATGAGCAGTCTAAGGTTTCTAGGGCAGGTGGGAGGGGTAGATGCGATCGCAGAAGCAGATCCAGTGCGGTGGACGACGCCGGTAGTGAATAGGCTCTGGTACGCCGGTGGATGAGCAGTCTAGGGTTTCAAGAGGGGGAAGGGGTAGAATCGCCGATGAAGTACGGACGGCGTGATGTAAGATGCTTTGGTGCTGTGGAGTAGTCATTTTTGCAGGAGGGGAGAGGAAATGGGGGTGCCGTGTGGTGGGGGAACTGGAAGTTACCAAAGCAACCCCGACCTATTATGTAAATGAGGGCCGTGTTGTTCTCCGTTCACCAAGGACAGAAAGGGTATTTCGCATGCCCCAGATTGGATGGCGAAATTTTTCGAAGGAGGCGGGAGATTTTGCTGCCCACGGGATCGTTCATATCCAATTCAACTAATTTTGGACAGTTAGCGGGAAGCCGGTGGTGCGCGACTGTGTACACAAAGCACCCGTCAGCAATAACTCGTATCATGTTAACCCCAGAAAAAATACAATAACTCCGGATGATGCACCGATAACTTGTTACGATCACACGGGCGCGGCCGATCGTACGGGTGTAACTGAGGCGCGTTCTTAAAAAACGGAGCAAACGCTCAGCCTATGTATTTCTCGTGTAAATATATAATCTTGTGCCATTGGATATTTATTTTAAACACAATGCATTGACGTGTTAATTTCAAATATATTGTACAGTAACAAATGGATATTATAGATGCGGATATTTTTTGGATATTATAGTCCGCTACTTAAAAGTGTTACCTCATATGATTACATGGCCTCCATTTCATAAATTGCAGTACCCGTGGAATTCAAATATGAATATTATGTATATCACTTCATAATAGAACCTTAAATCATCCAAACCAAATGAATTTGAATGCAACACTATCAATGGTGCATGTGCATGATAACTACAGTGGTTGTTTGAAGAAATAACACTATAACTTTGACATGCAGGATTGAAAAGGGCTATTTGACAAAAAAAACAGTATAACTTATGCGATATGTGAGTGTCCAATCCTATACCGTTGAATCGATAGTGTATCTTCGGCCACGATACGAAGTAGAGATTGATTATGTTCAAGCGAGGCATGTCCTCGACCGGGAGATAGTGATACATGAATGAATTGTGCAATCTCTCTCACACACATACAAATCTCCCTTCTCCATGGGCATCTCAATCACAAACATGCACTCCGTCTATTTCTTTCCCTCCGTCAAGGTTAGAATTCGTCTTTTTACCTCGTCCTATAAGTCTTTCACACAAAAACACACACGTTCTCTCTGTCGAACACGTCCACCCCTTTAATTCCCCGGAACCATATGAATCCATACAATGGGATTCCATCTCGGCACCTTTCGTTTTGAGATTTTGAGAAGAGTTTGCTCACACACACACACACACACACACACACACACACATTGTTTCTCTCTTCATTTATTTCGGACACACACATGCACACCCGCTTGTTTATCTCTCTGTTCCTTTAGGTATGCCTCGCACACATGCTATCTACCTATCCCTAATATCGATCTGTAACACACAAACTCTCTCTCTCTCTCTCTCTCTCTCTCTCTCTCTAAGTGTCTCTGGCACCCTCCCCCAACACAGATATGAGAAGGGTGACACCTCGATCTTGATCTTAATCTATCTACTGGCTTCTCTCTCAAACACACACACATTCGCTAGTTGTGTCTTTGTGCCTCGCACACACACTCTCGATATGTCTTTCTCTCCCTCTCCCCCCCAACACAGACAGGGGCAGGGTGACACCTTGATCTTGATCTTAATCTGTCTATTGGCTTCTCTCTCAAACACACACACACTCGCTAGTTGTGTCTCTGTGCCTCACACACACACTCTCGATACGTCTTTCTCTCCATAGCCCCTCTCGATACGTAGATTTCTCGGTGGTCATTGATGGTGGGGTCGGAGTCGCCCGAGCAGAGGTGTAATGATGATGATGATGCCGAATTGCAACCTCGATGACGCTTTTCTCTTTGACAGCATGTGTGCATTCTTGTGTGTGTAGCCAGGTCGCTCAGTGTGCCTTGTTTTTACGGGCCTGATGTGATGGTTTCGTCGATTTTCTGTTAATCAACCGGGCAACTCTCTTCTTTGTTACTAATGAATTCGAGGTCCTTCAGGGTAGACTTAAAAAAAATCACTTTCAAACCAATTATCATAGTAACTATATGACAAATATCTATAGCTTGTTCGAGAAAATACATCTGGTGGACTGGTTAGCGCCCGATGCTCACAACACGTTGTCCTGAGTTTGAATCCTGTCGGACACTTTAGTTTTTTTATATGTTTTTATATATACTTCTTTATCTACCCAACTGACAGTGGAACCCATAGATAAAACGGGAGCAGGCACCATAAGCCCACCAAGGAACAAAAGAGATGGGCCTACTCAGCGAGAGCAGCGATTCGGTGCCCAGGCTCATCTGCACCCGCGCTGAAGAAATAATTCAAAACAAATATTAGAAAATTTCAAAAATTTCCAATTTTTTCTTAATGGTAGATAATTTGGTGCATAAGGACCGCTCCAAATTTCAGATCATTTGGACATCTGAGTAGCTGTTGGCAAAAAAGACAAATTTGGGGTCTGTAAAAAGTTTACTGTTCATGTACAGTTCTGACCCAATTTGTCTTTCTTGCTGAGAGCTACTCAGATGTCCAAATGATCTGAAATTTGGAGCGGACCTCACACACCAAATTATCTACCATGCAAAAAAAATATCAGAATTCTTTGAATTTTTCTTAATTTTTTGTGAATTTTTTCTTGACCGGGTACAGATGAGGGTGGGCTCAGAAATGGATATTCGCTACTCAGCTGTGTACACCCAAGTATTGCACGACAAGTCGGTGGCTGACACGTCGCACCACTCCCTACTAGTACTACTTTACAACTAGCAAACCAGGACGGTAAACATTATTTTTGAGAAATGGACGGTAAACTAGTAAACCAGGATAGTTCCCGATACGGTTTGAATGCAAACGAGGGAGAGCGTAGCGGTTCCCGAAATGTTGAACGGTCAATGATGCATCCTCCTTCAATTAGCATGTGGTGGGAAGTAATGGGAGAAGCGGAAAGGAGGCAACACGATGTGAATGCAACGCAGTTTGCACTCATATAAAGGCGCCCCTCCAGTCCAATGCATCTACCAAATAGTACGCACCTACGCACCTAGGCTAAGTGCAACAGTGCTCACTCCAATTCCCAAACCAAGTGACCAGAAGCCAGACCCATGGCGGCGATGTGCGCGAGCGTCCTGCGGCTGTGCCAGATGGTCCACGACGCCGGCCTGCAGCACGGCACCGAGGGTCATCTCCAGACGGTGTTTTGCACCGGCTGGATAATAGCCCGCGTCGATGCCAGGCTCGACTCTCAGTTGGACAAGATGACCGTCGAGACCATCAACAAGTTCACAGTCGTCAAGAAGCTCGCGAACGACATTGCCGTACTCCTCCAACCCGCGCGCCCAGGCTCCTCGTTGCCTGCCACCCTCATCGGCCTCCGTGGTGAGAACCTCTTTCAAGCACTGGTGGCCCTGCGAATGCCTGCCGATGCGACGAAGAATGTCCACCTCGAGGTCGCGCTCGCCGCGAGGCGCCTCACCCTGCAAGAACTCATCAACCTACACATCCACGTGTATGAGAAAGTCGTGTACATAGGCCTCTACAAGGCAAGTGAGGACGCTACGACGTTGGCCTTCGTCAACCGGCTGGAAGCCTTGCACGCCTTTGTTCAGAAGCACGTTGACCTCGCCACAAAAGCCACTACTCCTCAGCTGCCGGTCGGTGGCCCGGCGCACCGAGTCAAGGAGTAGGAGGTCGTTGATGGATGCATCTTTCTTCTTGCCTCCTGTAACCATCACTGTAATCGCGTCGTCGTGGCCTTAATTCTTATTGTATCGCATTCTCATTCCAGTCGATAAAGATATGTGTGATCCCTTTTCTCACATTTGGCGTCAATTATATGCATCACTGTAACTAGTAGTACCTCCGTCCTGGTTTATTGGCCCCCTTCGTGTGTTTGTGCCAAATTTTGACTTTAGATTTAACTAACAATATGTTAATGCATGTCACAAAAAATAATATCATTGGAAACTATGTTCAAATACGAATCCAACGATATATTTTTTGGTGGCATGCATTAATTTTTTGTTAGTTAAATCTATGGTTAAAATTTGGCACAAAGGGGACCAACAAACCAGGACGGACGTAGTGCTTAACTTTTGCACCAACTTCGTAATTTACGTATGATGCATGACCCAACCTACCAAACTACTCGTAAATTCAAAACTATGACCGAACTTATAAATTCAAAACTACTCGTGCAGCACGCCTGTCCCGTTTGCAAGTTCAAAACGAGAAACTGGAACACGTACAACAAGCCTGTCATGTTCGCGTCGCATCCCACACTGTTTCGGCCCGCCGGTCAACGCGCATTGGCTAGGCATGTATCACTAACATGTGGGACCACATGTGAGCAAACCGACGATGCGCCAAATTGGCTAACTCTACCGCTTATCCCGCGGGAAAAGCCCCGCCCTAGCGGTTTCAATCATTATTTCTATCTATCGATCGCGCCAAGGAGCAGAACGAAATGTTACAATGTATACATGTTTAAAAGGAAAAGCCTGCAGCGTTCGCGTCGCACCCCCACACGGTCAGGACTCGGGAGTACTCCATGGTCGGTCTGGCACACCACATAGCTAGGGAAGGCGTGTTGCCTAGCATTGTCACTGTCATGTGGGACCGCAGTTGAGCAAACCGACTATCGGCAAACCTCCACCCCGCCCGCCGCGCGTCGGCTGAGTTTGAATTGGAAGAGAGAAACGAGGAGGGGAAGAGCTAGTTGTAGCACGGACGCTCAGATGGGACTTGTGTTGATAGAGTAGGAGCACTCCATACCACTAGTAGTTTGTACTACTACCACTATACAACTACTCTACTGTAGTACTAAAGTTATAAGAGTACTAGTACTCTGATACATGCACAACACTACTTCGTAGGAACAAAATACGGGCAAGATCTTGTTTCGGGTGATTTCTCTCCTTTTTCAGTCAATGTATTATGAATATTATGATGTGGGGGGCACCCATGAAGCCATGTGGCACATCTGGAGGTGTTGTTGTGAGCTTCTTGTGTGGATCGATCACACTGTCATGCTGCTGGTTTGAGAAGAATGTGTCTGGGTACAATTAGGTTATAGTAGATCCGAATCCCAGCCACCTGAACCATTGGATCAAGATCAATCAACGGTTTATATCGTGTACGTGCAAATACACGCATTGACTATATAAAAATAATGAATATATAATAAAATAATACCGCATATTAGGTTTCTCTAAAGTCAAACTTTGTATACTTTTACACGCACCTCTCTCTCTCTCTCTCTCTCTCTCTCACGCACACACACACACACACCCTGTCTCTCCCTTTCGGACACTCCTCTCTCTCCGACACACAAAGTCTTTCGAACACGCATATGCCCCTCTCTCTTTAGGTCTCGCTGCCACCACCCCTCTTTGTGACACAAATATTCTCTCTATATCTATCTCTCGCAATAATACATGGATAGTCTAAATTGAAATCAAGCAAAGGACCACACTTCTCTTGATTCTTTATTGGAAAAATGGGCTCCAATTACAAAAATTGAATCCACTCTCAAACAGAATATGAACATAGGGTGAAATCTTCCACAAAAATGTTTGTTGCATGCATGCATGTCAATGATATGGATGTACTACTCGTACATCCACACTGACCCAATTCACACAAATTACATTAAACCCTTCTCAAAATATGGTGTACATGTGATGTTTGTTGTACTGCTCCTACTCCTTTCGGTCCTTTTTACTCGACGTATTAGATTTATGTCGAGTCAAACTTTGCAATGTTTGACCAAATTTATATTAAAAAATATCAACATCTATAATTTCAAATATACATACTATGAAACTACATTTCATAATGAATCTAATAACATTGATTTGACATTGTGATTGTTGATACTTTTTTCTATAAATTTGGTCAAACTAGAGATACTTTGACTTTGGATAAAACTTATATGCAAACTAAAAAGGGCCGGAGGGAGTACTAGCCAGCCCCAACACGTTTCAACATATTGTGCTACTTGAGATTCTATTTTTCTCGGTCAGATCATGTGTAACCACGAAAAGGTCAACCCCCGCCCCCATTGGTATTGTAGCTTGAACTCCCATACGGACACAACACCCATAGGAGCACGCAGTCGTTGCCGAAGTGGATGGCGCCACGGCCTGGGAAGACGAGGGAGTCTCCGACATTACCGAGGTGGAGCACACCCTCGACGGCCGCGAGTAACGTGCCCTCACTGGCCACGCGGAGGACAGTGTGATCTAGCGGCTCGCCCTTGTCGGCCACAAGGGGGAGCGCGTGCTCCAGCAGCATGCTCTCATCGGTCATGAGGAGGTGCATCACGTCCTCACTGCTCACAAGGTGGATGATCGCGTTCTCCAGCAGCATGCCAGCGAGCATTGCATCCTCCCCGCTCTCGATGTGGACGAGCGCGTGCTCCGGTAGCACGGCCGCGAACATCGCATACTCGCCGCTCTCGATGTGGACGAGCGCGTGCTCCGGCAGCACACCCGCGAACATTGCATCCTCGCCGCTCTCGACGTGGACGAGCATGTGTTCCGGCAGCATGCCCGCGAACATCGCATCCTCGCCGCTCAGGCGCACAAGTGTGTGCTCCAACAGCACAACCATGAGCATGGCATCCTCGCCGCTCACGAGGTGGATGAGCACGTGCTCCAGACAATACCCCAGGAGTCGGGATGCGAGCACCGCGCCCCCGGCAATGAGGAGTACTGCATGGTGGTCATCGCGGTTCAGGAAAATCCCATGACTCCGCCACGCCCTGGAGGAGCGCGAGATCCAGTGGGCGCTCGAGGATTCCCGCGCCGATAAGCAGGTGGCGGTCGACGCGCAAGATTATCCTTCGAGCTCTCCTCCTCCTACGACGACGCCTCCACCGCGCCCGTCGTACATCCTCTGCCTCGGCTCCGGCGGACCTTTGGAGTTTAGTTGTATGAAACATGAATATTTGGATTAATCATATGACTACTTAAAAGAATGTCATTTCTAACAAAATGTGAAGGATTAAGACTAATGCAAAAGACAACCTATGACTAACAGGCATGTGGCAGCATTGCATGCTAGAGAGTAACTCAATATATTGCAATTTATGGATTGCATGCATGCCTAGCTTATGTGGCACGGTTGCATGGCTAGGAAAGAAAATAGATAATGTGTTGTATAGATATTTAGGAACAGAAGATACTCTCCACATGCGCAGTTGCTCTGGAGCATATAAAGATCTTTAGAGTGCACTCCAATTTTTTTCCAGAGGCTTAAAAAAAATAAGAAACAAATCTCGAGTTTGGCACGAGTTTGGTGCAGTGGTAGCACCACAAGGGCTATCGCACCTCCTGTGATACGATGATACGGGAGCTCGTGGTCCGTCCGATCAAAGATCTAGTGGTCACAGGAAAAGCTTGTGCAAACTTGCAGAAACACCCACAAGGAGTCCCTTAGTTTTGCCCAGGTCCGGAAACTGGAACAGTAACCGTTGGATCATTGATCTGACGGACCAGAAGCTCTCGTATCATCGTAGCATAGGAAGTGTGGGAGCACCTAAAATTTTCCCCACCACATGGGTGGGTGCGCAGATACATTCCCCTCTCAGCGCACGCGGTGGAGGGGCAGTGGGGCCGTGAGGGGTGAGGCGCACGTCAGGGGACGTGGTGTCGTGGGTTCGAGCGGCGTCGTGGGAATCGCGCGTGGCAGTGGTGGAAACATGATGGTCGCCGTAGTTCAGCGTCCATGGACAAGTTGTCATGTCGTCTGACACATGCATTGCACACTGATCATTATATTCAAGCGAACCCGCGCTACTACACTTGTTCCAAAGACATGCACACCAGCGAAATAGTTCATCTATCCATATATACAGAGAGGATTTTTTTGCGAATAAGAGAGGAAATAGCTCGTCCATCTATAATGCCCTGCTTCTTTTTCTTCATCTTCTTCTTCTTCTTCTTCTTCTTCTCATTTTCTGTGGGGGACGGCTTCGCTACATGCTCTTTCGACCTTGCAGTTATCTCGAAACTCACACGGGCATCGAGGGCTGCATATTTTATCTGCTCGTAGGTCAAGGGATAAATCTCCCATCCATACGACCTTAATTCCAGTGTCTCGTCGCCCTTCTCAAGCTTTGTTCCGAGTACATAATTTTCTACGTAGAATAGGGATGGTGTTGGTTTCTTACAACCCTCTATAGGAATTTTGGATTGTAGGTTGGCGGTATTTTTCACATCAAGGTTGTACGGCGCTGGCTTTTCTTTGTCCCCATCGATGGCTGCTCCACAGAAGAATATGTCCTCCCGAGACATGAAATTGTGGAGCTCAGCAAGTATGGAGGGTGCGTGCATGATGTGATACACAAAAACTTCATCTTCGAGGCACAGTTGAAGGACGGTGTACTCTGTGTCGAGACCGACAATCTTCATCTCCACATTTTCGAGGGAGTTGGATACATTATTGATCCACTCCCAAACAACCCTTGCGTAGTCGGTGACGGTGGCGGCTATCGTCAATGAGCCTTCATTGAGCACATGTTTGACACTAAAAACCTGCATAGGGATCTCTTTCTCCATTTGGAACCGCCATACCGAAGGGCTATGGTTTGAAGTATTAGGATTAGGTGGCTAAACAGAGTGGAAGAAGATGATTATTTAAAGGGTTTTCAGAGGTATGTGAAGAGGTTAAAACAGTGTGAATCCAGTGGGCACTACAAAAAAAAAGACACATCCGTGACATTATGGCCCGAACGAATACTTTTTCTGTCATGGTTGTGACACTTCTATGACAATAATTGTGACAAAAACACGTATCATCATAGATGTGGTGGGCTCCTACTTCTAGGACAAAAAATGGGCTTTTCGTCCTGGGCGGGCCGGAGACACACCCGCATGTCATTCTTTGGGCCGTCCATGACATAAAAATCATGGTAGAAGTGAGGCCGATGAAATTTTCGGGGAATTCCCGGTTACGGTGGGTGGTCGGGGCCGAGCGATGTAGTGTGGTTTGCGCGTTTCTCTCGTACGCGCGCGTGTGTGCGAGGCATTCACTAACTAAACCCGAGCGAGGCGTTCGCTTACTGAACCCGAGCGATCGCACTAGCTACGTACTGAAGCCGATCGATCCCTTCGCTGCTAACTAAACCCGAGCGATTCCTTCGCTGCTAACTGAAACCGAGCGATTCCTTCACTGCTAACTGAAGCCGGTCGAGCCCCCGTACGTGCGAGACGTAGCCGGTTGGGTTGCCTCTCGATGAACAGTGCCCGTTGCTGCCGCGCGCGTGATACGTAGAATGAGTCGAGACGCATCGATCGAGCCCCTTGCGCAAGACGTGGTGAGTTGACCTAGCCGGTTGGTTGGCTGTGGATGAACAGTTCCCGTTGCGGCCGCCCGCTCGTACGCCCCACCCCAGCCAGTGGGTTGGCCATGGATGAACACTACCCTAGCCGTGTGAAGGTGGTTGGCGCTTGTCGGAAGTTGGGCTCCGGGGACCCAAAGGTTTGAACACTGGGGTGAGCTTGTTCCTACATCTTCGTCCCCTACCACAGCTAAGTTACGGTGAAGCTACGACGGGAGCGCACTAGCGCGGAGCGGACCGTGGACTTGGCGGTATACCCAAGTTCGGGCCAACTTGCAGTGTAAAACCCTACTCCTGCTTGGTTTTGATTGTGGTGAGCAAGAAGGTGTTCTCGTGTACAAGGTAGGAGAGGAAGGAGTCGATCCAAGACCCCTCTACCACGATGGCAGCACTGTCCCTTTATACCTGCCTTGGTCCTCTTCCCCCTCAAAGCTTAGGCGGGAAGGGTTGCCACACTTGGCGGGTTTTGAAAGGGGACAAGCGCTCAGGCTATCCTGACTAAAGGTGGTCTTCGCCTGCCAAAGCATGATCCATGACGCGCCGGTGGGCTCGGTGATGACCTCCGCCCAGCGCGCCCGCCGTCTTGGTCTTCTTTCGCCGATCGGGCAACCTTTGGGGTTGCTTTGGGAAGTGGACTGCTGGCCTTGCTCCCTTAGCATAAAAGGGGAAACTCTCTGCATCCGCGCCTGCTGGCACGGCCTCTGTCGTCGTTCGTCGCTGCGCGCGTCACCCACATGACGGGCACGAGACTGCGCGACCGAGCCGAACAACCCTTGTCTTGTACGCCTTCAGGAGGGTGCCTCGGGAGGCTGCTTCGCGAGAGCGCCTCGCGAGGCAGCCTCGCGAGGCTGCTGGTGAAGATGCTGAGTCTTGTCCGCCGCTCCCGAGGAGGGGTCCTCATGAGGCTGAGGCCTCAGGAGGGGTCTTGGTGAGATGCTCGATGGTGGCGGCCCGCTGGGCCCACGCCGGGCATTGCGCCCTGGGCCAAAGGCAAACGGGCCTGGATACCCTGGGTTCCATGGACCCGACAGTAGCCCCCGGGCCTGCGGCGCGCACGTTCCCGCCTACTAGGGGGCAAAACGGTGCGGGCCCTAACCGCCTGCGGCCAGGCGCGACACGTGGCGCACGATGTGACGTGGGACGCCCCCACTTCTCCCACGACGCCTCGGTAACCGCCCGTGCTGACATAAAGCCTGCCGCGCGCGACGCGAGACCATCATTGCCTTCCTTTGCGCATCTCGTCTTCCTGTGCCTTCCTTCTCGCGCGCGGCTCCTCGCGACCCCGTCTCCAAGCTCTGCCTCTTTCCCCCTCTTCCGCCCGCGACTCTGCCGCGCTTAGATGGCTCCCGCCGGCAGGAAGGGAAAGGCAGCGGCCCCGTCCCCAAGCGCGCCCGCCATCGGGGCGGCGCTGGAGCACTACTCCATCGTCGATCAAGAGGGCCTGGACAGGGTGCTACCACTGGTGGCCGTGTGACGAAAATGAGAATAGGGCAACCCAGATCTGGCCGGGGTCATGCGCGCGGCGTGACCTGGGGGCAACGGTCTACCCCTTCTTCCTCCACAATATTTACGCCGGGTTGGTGCCGCCATTCTCGGACTTTTTCTACGCCATCCTCTCCCATTATCAGGTCCACGCCCTCCACCTTCAACCCAATTCCATCCTCCTCCTAGCCATGTTTGCCTTTTATTGCAAGGCTTTCGTGGGCGTGATGCCTTCGGTGGCGCTCTTCCGCCACTTCTTCAGTCTGCGGCTGACCGCAGCTAACCAGCGTTCTGCATGCGCATCGTTCCTCAGCATTAAGGCGACGGAGGACGATATCATCAGCCTGAAGGTTGCGAAGAAGGTGGAGGGCTATCAGCAGCGCTGGGTCTATATGGACGCATGCCGAACCAGCCGGCTCCTGATGATCCCGACAGACCCAGCTGAGAAGAACTCCGAGTGGGGGCACGAGAAGCTTGCCGACCCGAGGATGGAGCCCGTCTTGGAGCGGATGGCCGCGCACCGGGCTGCAAAACTATCGGGGCGACGGTCATCAGGGAGTACCTGCGGCTGCGCATCGCGCCGCTCCAACATCACTCGTGCCCCGTGTGGGAGTACACCGGCGCGGGCGATGCCATGAGGCTGCACCCCGGTGGCCTGAAGCAAGAAGTGCTGGACGGGGCCCTGGCGACTCTGCTCAGCACCCCTGCCGCGGGCCTGCCTGAGGACGCACTCCCGCTGTTCCGCTACCAGGAGATGGCGGAGCTGGTCGCGGAGATGCCTCTCTTTGACCAGTGGGGTCTCGTGCCGGAGGGCCACGTCAGGCCCCACGAGAACCCTCTCGTGGTGGAGCTGGACTCAGGGGGCAGCGGCGGTGACGAGGACTCGGAGGAAGTCGTAGAGGAGGACGCCAACCGTGCGCCTCCACGCAATCACCGTCAGCTCCTCCGTGACCTTGAGGATGATGATGCCGACAGCGCGCCATCAGCGGCGGAGGGGGCTCTCGACCGGGGGGCGGTTGAGCCCCCAATGCCTGAGGCCCGTCAAAGGGCCGAAACTTCCCAGGACCTCGAGGCAGGCGACGACGCGTCCGGGTCCACCGCGGCCCGCTTCGAGGGCCCGAGCGGTGGAGCCGGGGCGGTGCCCGATGGCGGCAGCGACGACCGGCCCCTCGCAGAGAGGAAGAAGAAGTGGTCCGCCGGCGACGAGTAAGTTCCCCTTACCCCTCCCAGTGTTTTATGCTCGTACTCTTTGCCCAACTCAGGGCTGAGCCACCGTTTATGCAGGAGGTCCGTCGGGGACCGGAGGAAGAAGAAGAAGGCAACGACAAAGGTGAAGGCGACCCCCAGCCCGTAGGGGGCATTAACGCCCGCTGCGGGTGCCGGGGGGCATGGAGAGGCCGCCCGCCGCCTTGACGCGGAGGCGGGGCGCGTGGAAGTCGAGGAGGAGCCGGTCGTTCCTCCGGAGCCATATGCTGGCGCGTCTTGCGAGGACGAGATGGAGGAGCCTCGGGAGGCAGCCTCAGGAGGTGGGGACGCGTTCCCCTCGGATCCCGTCGCGAGGGAAGAAGCAGCGACAGGGGAGGTCGAAGCGCCCACTCCCCCGCCAGAGGCCTCCCTTAGCACGCGCGGGGGGGGGGGGATCATGGGGCGCGCCGCCGCAGGCATGGGGAGCCCCCACAGCGCGCCGCCGCAGCCGAACGCGGGGGAAGCCCTGACGATCCCACCAGTCCTGGCATGCGGCACCGAGGCATCCCTGACCGCGGCGATGGAGAATGTTGGGGGGCCTGACCCGGACTGGCCCCTGGAGCTCATGAGCGGCCGTGCCCTACTCAGTCCTGAAGCCTTGCGCGATGCCAAGGCCGCGCTCACTCGGCTCGGGATAGACTTCCAGGACGTGGAGGCACGCCTCGCCGAGAAGCGCCTGAAGCTTGCTGACGGGTGGCGCCAGCTTAGTGTCGCCGTCGAAACGGCTCGGCGCCAAAACGAAAGCGCTCGCGCACAGGGCGAGAAGGACGCCGCCGAAGCAAAGGGGGTCCGTGCGAGCGCTCTCCGGGAGGCCGAAGCAGCTGTCAAGCACCGCGAGGAGGTGGAGGCCCGCCTGAAGGAGCTCCAGGATCAACATGCCGTGCAGGTGCAGTCGTTCCTCGCGCGGGAAAGCACCCTCGCCACACGCGAGAGGGAGCTTGCGGCCCGCGAAGCAGGCCTCGGGACTCGTACGGAAGACCTCGAGAGGGTGTCGACCGAGCAGGCCACGGAGCGCGGGCGCCTAGAGACGCTGGGGCGCCAGCTGGTCGACGCCCGGGATGCCCACACGAAGCGTGTCGACGAGGCCAACACCCAGCTGGCGGCTAAGGAGAAGAAGGCCCAGGAGGACGCTGATGCAAAGATAGCGGAGGCGCGCCTGGCGCTCGCCGAGGAGCACGGTAAGGCGCTGAAGCAGCAGAAGGATGCCTTCAAGATGGAGCGTGAGCGGTTCCGGCAGGAAATCGCTGGTCTCAAGGCGGCACTCGCCGAGGCGGAGACCCGTCGAGAGGCCGCGCCGCAGGCCGGTTCCGGCGCCGAGGCCAAGCCGTCCTCCCTTTGTCTTCAGGTGGGGGGCGCCACCAGCACCGCCGAGCAAGCCAGAGGCGAGGCGGACCAGGAACGGGAGCGGCAGTGTGAACGCATCAAGGTGCTCCACTCCCTCGAGCTCCGAGCCCGCGACGCCCTGAACTCCATCTGCAAGGAGAGGCTCAAAGCCCACCACGAGTCCCGCGACGCTGACTATGTTGACTTCTCCACCAAGCTCGTGGAGCGGCTCGAGAATGGGGCCAAGAAGGTGGACGACATCTTGGAGGAGGAGTGCCGCGACCTCTTCTCTCAGGTGGCGGCCCGTGTCTTCAGTCACCTCCTTCACGCCGATCCCAACTTCGATTTTGACAAGGTGATAGCCCCTGTCCTCGAGGAGCTCCATGATGGCCTCGCAAAGGCGGTAGAAGGCCACGTGGATGCGCTGCTTGGGAAGTACTCCTGCGACAGCGGCGAGAGCTTAGGAGGAAGCGGGGATGACCGTGATGGCGGCGACGACGATGGCGCGAGTTCCTACGGTCCTTTTTCCTTCGCCACCCTGCACTAGACCGATGTGGCCCCGTGGGGGCGTGAAGACAATGCCCTTGTGTTTAAGTACTTTATGATCTGCTGTAATGAACGCTCGTGCCCTCATGAGGCTTCCTCTCGAGGCATGTTTAGCTCTTTTTGCTCGCCTTCATGCTCTACGTCATCAGGACCCAGCCCCCGAGCGGGCCACAGCCGTCGCTGGTATGTCACGTCGCGATGCCTGGACAAGGCCAGGAGGTGAGGGGCACCGGGAGCTGGTGAGGGCTCCTGAGGCGCGATGCTCAGGGAGCCCCCCTTTGATGCGCAAGTGGCTCGCGACCAGAGAAACGCCGGCGCTCATGAGGTTGCTAGAGGGGAAAGCTTAGGAGACGGCGAGGGTGGCTCGCAAGGTAGGCGACTTAGCTCTATGCAGGATAGTGTCTGGCGGGCCATCGCTTGTAGGGTACACCTCGTGAGGGTTTCGCTCGTGAGATTTCCTGCTGAGATGGCCGTCGTGGGTTGGCTCCCGAGGCAGGGCCTGCGGGGCTTCCTGAGGCCCTGAGGGGGCCACCTCGCGAGGCATCCTCGCGAGGCCTTTCAGGGGACTTGCTCCTGAGATAACTGCATGCAGAATGCTTAACAACAGGGGAGCAGCGCACGTTCGCCGATTCACTCATGGGCGTTACGCGAGGAGACAAGACACCAAGAACCTTGGTGGGGTGGCGTGCACGGGAGCAGGCCCGTGAGCCAGAGCCCGGTTGCTTGGGTTTTTCAGCGCTGCTGGGACTGACCCGAGCACAGACACCGTGTCCAGCCCCCAGTCGCGTGAGGCTCATGATGGATGTTGTGAGCGCGTGAGGCTCATGATGCAAAGACAAAACGGAACACCATGTAAAGAAACCAAAGCTTTACTGAAGTAAGATAGCAACCCATTACATAACCAAGCCAGATGCGGCTGCCGTGTCCGGCACGGGTCAGCTTGAGGTTGGTGCAACCCGTGGGGCGCCCTTAGTTACACATCAAAACGAGAAAAAGGGTGCTGCCGTGTCCGGCACGGGTCAGCTTGAGGTTGGTGCAGCCCGTGGGGCACCCTCAGTTGATTGTTCCGCCAGCGCGGAGCATGGGGCTTCCACAAGGGTGTGGGTATGATCGTGGGTCGATCATTCCGCCAGCGCGGAGCATGGGGCTTCCACTTGGGCGTGGGCAGGAGCTCTCGCGGGCCCATCAGGCGAACGCAATGAGAGGCTCCGGGGCGTGTACAGCCCCATTTCGTTCGTACACAGGATGGTCACGGGTAGAATGTGCGGAGGTGTTGGATGTTCCAGGCGTTAGGCACAGGAACTCCGTCCTCCGTCTCCAGCCGGGCTGCGCCGGGCGTGGAGACATGAGTAACCCTGAAAGGGCCTTCCCACATAGGTGAGAGTTTGTGGAGTCCCTCTCTGGAGAGGATCTTGCGCAGGACGAGGTCGCCAACCTCGAGAGTGCGAGGGCGGATGTTGCGGCTGTGGTAGCGACGCAGGGCCTGCTGGTACCTCGCGGCGCGAAGAGCGGCCTGACGGCGGCCCTCCTCGAGGAGGAGCAGATCGGTCTCCCGCGAGCCATCCTGACGCGCCTCGTCGAAGGCAAGGACTCACGGGGAGCTGTGCTTAAGCTCCAATGGAAGGACCGCCTCAGCTCCGTAGACAAGGAAGAAGGGGGTCTCGCCGGTAGGCTTGCTTGCCGTCATGTGGATGGACCACAGCACGGACTGCAGCTCGTTGAGACAGCCCTTGCCGCAGGCCTCGAGCTTCTTCTTGAAGCTCCTTGTTTTGAGGCCCTTGAGGACCTCGGCGTTGGCACGCTCGGCCTGGCCATCGCTTCGCGGGTGCGCCACCGAGGCATAGCAGATCTGTGTGCCGAGGCTGGCGCAGTAGGACCTGAAGAGGCCGCTCGTGAACTGGGAGCCATTGTCGGTGATGATGCGGTTGGGAACTCCAAAGCGGCTCACGAGGCCCTTGATGAACTTGACGGGAGAGCCTGCCGGGATGGTGCACACAGGCTCGACCTCTGCTCACTTGGTGAACTTGTCGATGGCGACGTAGAGGTAGCGGTAACCGCCAGTCGCGCGTGGGAAAGGCCCCAAGATATCCAGCCCCCAGACCGCGAAGGGCCATGAGAGGGGAATCGTCTGGAGGCCCTGCGCTGGCTGGTGGATCTGCTTGGCGTGGAACTGGCAGGCCTCGCGGGCTTGGACCAGTGCGGTGGCGTCACACAGCGCAGTGGGCCAGTAGAAGCCGTTGCGGAACACCTTGCCGACGAGGGGCCGTGACGAGGAGTGGTGGCCGCAGCCTCCTCCATGGATATCGGCGAGCAACTCGCGCCCTTGTTCTTCAGAGATGCACCGCAGCGAGACGCCATTGGGGCGCCTGCGGTACAACTCACTGTCTTGTAAGCAGTAAGCGGTGGCCTGCCGGGCCACGCACTCTGCTTCGGAGTCCTCCTCCGGGAGGGTGCCGTGAAGCAAGTAAGCCTTGAACTCCACGGCCCAGCTATCTGCTTGAGGCTCCAGCGCCAGCAGCAGGCGGGCTCCTGAGGCTGGGCCGAAGTCTGGCGCGCCCGTGGGCGGTGCGGGCGGTAGTTCCTCATGAAGGAGCGCGGTGCTCGCGGCAGGGGGTGCAGCTGATGGCTTGAGGAGCCTTTCCTCGAAGACGCCGGGGCTCTGAGGCTCGCGACGAGATGCTCGTTTGGAGATGTCGTTAGCTTCTTTGTTGCCGCCGCGGGGGACGTATTGCAGCTCCAGGCCAAGAAAACGTTTCTCAAGTTTACGTACCTCTTCTAGGTAGGCGGCCTTGTGCTCGTCCTTGGGCTTGTAGCTTTTGTTGGAGAAGTTGACGAGAAGTTGCGAATCGCCCTTGATGGTCAGATGCTTGATGCCTAGAGAGAACGCGGCCTTGAGGCGACGATGAGTCCCTCATACTCTGCGATGTTGTTGGAAATCTTGTCGGTGCGCCTGAAGCAGAGCTGCACGGCGTAGTAGAGCCTGTCTCCTGTCGGCGAGGTGAGCATGACTCCAGCCCCCACGCCCTGTCGGGAGAAGGCGCCATCGAAGTGCATGGTCCAGCCGCCAGGCGCCTCGTCCCCTGGCAGAAGGGATTTGGCCTCGCGAGGCTCCTCCTCGTACATGTCCGTCCACTCTGCCACGAAGTCGGCCAGAGCCGCGCCTTTGATGACTCTGGTGGTGGAGAATTCTAGCTAGAAGGCCTGCAGCTCGATGTTCCATTCGGCGACACGGCCGGCAGCGTTGGGGCTGCGCAGAACTTGCTCCAAAGGGTAGGAAGAAATGACCTTGATGGGATGACCCTGAAAGTAGTGGCGCAGCTTCCTGGAGGTGACGAGGAGCGCGAGGAGGAGCTTCTGCTGCATGGGGTAGCGCTCGCGCGCATCCCTTAGCACGGTGCTGACGAAGTACACGGGGTGCTCGACGAGGCACGTAGTTGTGGTGGCGGCTTGCTCTTCAGGCGACTCGCGAGGCTCGATGGGCCCGGGGAGCTCAGGGGGCTCGCGAGGCTTGGGAGGCTCACGAGGCTCAGGAGGCTCGAAGGGTTCGGGAGGTGCGAAGGGCTTCTCCTTAGCACAGACGTGCTCCTCTCGCACCACCACAAGTGCCGCGCTGGCCGTCTGAGGGGTGGCCGCCAAGTACAGGAGCAAGGGCTCGCGAGAGCACGGCGCGACCATGATGGGCGGGCTCGTGAGGTACCTCTTGAGGACTTCAAAAGCGGCGTCTGCCTCAGGGGTCCACTTGAAGGAGCTGGACCTCTTCAGGAGCTTGAAGAATGGCAGGGCTCGCTCGCCAAACTTGGAGATGAAGCGTCCCAGGGAGGCCATACATCCTGCCAAGCACTGCATTTCCTTGAGGGTCCGGGGAGGGCGCATTTTTTCCATGGCCTTGATCTTCTCGAGGTTGGCCTCGATGCCACGGTGCGAGACCAGGAAGCCGAGGAGTTTGCCGGAGGGAACTACGAAGACGCACTTCTCGGGGTTGAGCTTGAGGTTGACCTGGCGCAGGTTGGCGAACGTTTCCTTGAGGTCCTCGATGAGGGATCCAGCCTCACGAGATTTAACCACGATGTCGTCGACGTAGGCCTCCGCGTTTCTCCCCATCTAAGGCCCCAGCGTGATCCGCATTAGCCGTTGGAAAGTGGCGCCCGTGCTCCTCAAGCCGAAGGGCATGCAGACGTAGCAGTATATGCCGCAGCGGGTGATGAAGGTTGTCCTCTCCACGTCTTCAGCCGCAATCTTGATCTGGTGATAGCCTGAGAAGGCATCTAGGAAGCATAGCAAATCACACCCGGCGGTGGAGTCCACGATCTGGTCGATGCGGGGCAGCGGAAATGGATCTAGAGGGTAGAACTTGTTGAGGCTGGTGAAGTCAACGCACATACGCTCCTTGCCGCCTTTCTTGGGGACGACGACTGGGTTTGCGAGCCATTCGGGATGGCGCACCTCTCGGATGACTCCAGCTTCTTGGAGCTTCTGAACTTCCTTGACGATGAAATCTTGCTTCTCTGGCGCCTGGCGCCGTGCTTTTTGCTTGACGGGGCATGCGTTGGGGCACACCGCTAAGTGGTGCTCGATCACCTCCCTCGGCACACCGGACAAGTCAGATGCTTTCCAGGCGAAAACATCCGAGTTTGCCCGAAGGAAGGTGACAAGCGCACTTTCCTATGCAGGAGGAAGGCCAGCGCCGATGGTGAAGGCAGGGCCGGAGCCGCTGCCGTCCACCGACACCTTCTTTGTCTCGGTGCGGTCCTGAGAGAACAACTGCTTCTTCTTCGCGGGCGCGGCCTCAGGAGGCTCGACCGCGTCCTCGTCAGTCGGATGCACGACGGCGGCGGCTTTGTAGGCGCGCTCGAGGGAGCAGACCGCGTCCTTCTCGTCGCAGGCGACAGTGATGATGCCGCTGCAACCAGGCATCTTGAGGACGTTGTTGGCGAGGTGGGTCGCCGCCATGAACTTGGCGAGAGCAGGGTAGCCCAAGATGGCGTTGTAAGGCATGCCGATGTGCGCCACGTCGAAGTCGATGAGCTCGGTATGGTAGTTCTTGCGGGTGCCGAAGGTGACAGGAAGGCGCACTTGCCCTAGAGGGATGGTGGAGCCATCGGTCACTCCGAAGAAGGGCTTGGTCGGCATCAGCTGGTCGTAGGGCACTTGGAGCGTCTCGAAGGTTTCGATGGAGATCACGTTGAGGCCGGCACCTCCGTCGATCAGGGTCTTGGTGACCGCGACATTGCTGATGGTGGGAGTGCACAACATGGGGAGTGCGCCTGCGGAGGCCGTGGACTTGGGGTGGTCCGTGGAGTCGAAGGTGATGGTGTATTGCGACCACTTGAGGGGCTGCGCGGCCTTAGGCCTCGGGAGGGCGGCGTTCACCTCGCGAGAGAGCTGCTTGAAGTGGCGGTTGGACACGGGGCATGAGCCCCGCCAAGGATGCAGGCGACCGCGTGAGGCTCCTGGTAGCCCCGAGCGCCCTCGTCAGGGTTGATGTCGTTCCTCCGGGGTGGCGGCGGTAGCGGTGGAAGAGCGGCATTGGCCTGAGGGATCGTCTCACGAGGCTGGTCGCGCCAGGCGGCCTCACGAGGCTGGTCGCGCCAGCCCTGGCGGAAGTTGCCGTTGCCGTTGCGGCCGTCCCAGCGGTTGCCGCCATGGCCCCCTCCGCGCCCGGCGCCGCGGCCGTTGCGGTCGTCTCGGCGGCCCTGGCGCTCGTCGCGGAGCAGCTTGAGCTCCTGGCAGTCTTTAGTGCTGTGGGAGCGCACGTTGTGGTAGGTGCAGTGCGGCCGGCCGTCCTTCCTAGGCTCGTCACGGTCACGGCCACACTTCTGCTCGGGCTCCGCCGCAAGCACGGCAGGGCCCTTACGCTTGTCGTCCTTGTTCTTGACCTTGGCAGCCTCGAGCGCCGCGTCGGGGTCGTTGTGGACGAAGAGGTGGCCTTCTTCAGCCTTGGCGCACTTGTCGGCGAGGTCGAACAGCAAGGTAGATATAGGTGTTTATAATCTGAAAATATAAAAACAGCAAGGTAGCAAGTGATAAAACGGAGCACAAACGGTATTGCAATGCTTGAAAACAAGGCCTAGGGTTCATACTTTCACTAGTGCAATGTCTCAACAGTGCTAACATAATTGGATCATATAACAATCCCTCAACGTGCGATAAAGAAGCACTCCAAAGTTCCTATTAGCGGAGAACATAAGATGAAATTGTTGTAGGGTACGAAACCACCTCAAAGTTATCCTTTCCGATCAATCTATTGAGCCATCCCTATAAGTGTCACAAACAACCCTAGAGTTCGTACTAAAATAACACCATATGATACGCATCAACCAACTCTAATGTCACCTAGATACTCCAATGTCACCACAAGTATCCGTGAGTTGATTATTCGATATGCATCAAACAACTTCAGATTCATAATATTCAATCCACACAAAGAACTTCAAAGAGTACCCCAAAGTTTCTATCAGAGAAAAGAAGATGAAAACGTGTACCAACCCATATGCCTAGATTACCCCAATGTCACCTCGGGAATCCGCAAGTTGATTACCATAACATACATCAAGTGACTCAATAGAATACCCCATTGTCACCACGGGTATCCACATGCAAGACATACATCAAGTGTTCTCAAATCTGAAATATTCATCCGACAATAACGAAACATTAAAGGGAAAGACTCAATTCATCACAAGAAGATAGAGAGGGAAGAAACACCATATGATCCAACTATATTAACAAAGCTCGCGATACATCAAGATCGTGCCAAATCAAGAACATGAGAGAGATCAAACACATAGCTACTAGTACATACCCTCAGCCCCGAGGGTGAACTACTCCCTCCTCATCATGGAGACCGCCGGGATGATGAAGATGGCCTCTGGTGATGATTCCCCCCTCCGGCAGGGTGTCGGAACAGGGCTCCAGATTGTATTTCTTCGGTACAGAGGCTTGCGGCGGCGGCGTCGAAGTTCTCGGTTTATTTCTGGGGGTTTCTCTATTTATAGGATTTTTCAGCGTTGGAATCACGCGAAAAGGAGCTACGAGGGCCCCACAAGGCAACAACACACGACCCCCCCAGCGCGCGCCGTGTTGCCTTGTGAGCTCCTCGTGAGGCTTCTGGTCCTTCCACGAAGCTTCGGGGGTCTCTTTTGGTCCAAAAAAAATCATCAAAAAGTTTCGTCCAATTCTGAGAACTTTTATTTCTGCACAAAAAACAACACCACGGTTGTTCTGCTGAAAACAGCGTCAGTCCGGGTTAGTTCTAATCAAATCATACCAAAACCATATAAAATTGTTATAAACATGGCATGAATACTTCATAAATTATAGATACGTTGGAGACGTATCAAGCAACACATGGTTTTCTTGAAGAAGTTGATGGAGAAGCGGATTCAGCGTAGAGTGAAATGATGGTTGGAAAGGTGCGGCTTTGTGATTTGACGCCTCATTGCTCATTACTACTGCGGCGCCACGACCGGGGTGCGTCTCCCTGCTGTTCTGCACTGTTATTTGGTGCATGGCATGTGGACCCGGATGCTAGATGTCCCACATGTTGGCGTACGGAAGTAGTACATTTATGAAAGCGTGCGTCTCCACTCTTACGACGGAGGAGTACAAGACACGGCTGCCCAGTGTACTGTAGTACGTAGTAGGAGTAGTAGTGTTGTAACACTTGGTTTTGCTGCTTCGCGCGATCCATCGATACAAAATCTGATTTAAAAAGCGAGGGCGGGTCTTTTCCTACGCGGTAGGCAGGGGAGTTTGGCATAGTCGGCTTGACAGAGAGAGCGAGAGAACGATGTGAAATGCTTGAATGTGTAGTGGGCGATAATCCACTTCTGAGCCCAGGCTCATCTGCACCCGCGCTGAAAAAAATTCAAAACAAAAGCTAGAAAAATTCAAAGAATTCCAATTCTTTTTTGCATGGTAGTTAATTTGATGCGTGTGGCCCGCTCCAATTTTCAAATCATTTGTACATATGAGCATCTCTCGGCAAAAAAGACAAATTCGGGGTCTGTAAAAACATTTACTGTTCATGCACTGTTCTGACCCGATTTGTCTTTTTTGCCGAGAGCTGCTCAGATGTCCAAACGACTTGAAAATTGGAGCAGACCTCACGCATCAAATTTTCTACCATGCAAAAAAGGAATCTTTTGATTTTTTTAATTTTTTTTGTGATTTTTTTCCGACCGGGTGCAGATGAGGCTGGGCACCGAACCGCATTTCTTTCTTATTTGAAGTGGGCCCTTTCAGATCACTAGATGATACTAGCCCACATGTTGTTGAGTACATTTGAATGCAAATTTAATGTACATGCGACATGAATAATTGAAGTAACAATATGTTCCGGCCCGCCGCTCAACGCCCATTGCCAAGGCATATCAGTAACATGTGGGACTGCATGTGAGCAAACCGATGTTTGGCCAAGCTGGCAAACTCCCACTCTTATCGTTTTGGAAAAGCCCCGCCCTAGCGTTTTCAATCATTATTTCTGTCTATCATCGCTCCAAGGAGCAGAACCAAATGTTACAACTTACGAGTTCAAAGTGAAAAGCCTGCCGCATTCGCGTCACACCTCCACACGGTCGGTTCGGCACGCCTCTCAAGCTAGGGAACGCATGTTGTCTTGCATTTTCACTGACATATGGGACCGTTCCTCCACAAAAAAAAGACATATGGGACCGTTGTTAAGCAAACTGACTATCGGCAAACCCTCACCCTGCCCGCCGCGCGTCGGCTGAGTTTAGAGGAACGAGGAGGGAGAAGTGCTAGCTGTAGCACGGACTCCAAGAAAATTGGTGTCCGATGGGACTCGTATTGGTTTGTACTACTCTACTACTGTACCACTGTACTACTCCTGCTCCTACTAGTACTTTACACTAGTAGTAGTACTACAAACTAGTACTCCTATATGAGGCCATTCAACCATGTCCCGGCAAAAGACCCCGGACAACGATTATTCGTTGATATTGAAATTTGTTTTCACACAGCAAAATATCCCTGAAAACAACAACACATAGCAAAATTTCGCGGCAAATGAGGGATTTGAATGTGTTGGGGCAGGAAGTTGAGGCTCGGTTTTTATTTTTTTGCGAAATGCAGAGGCTCGGGTTTTGGCGCCAAACCCGAAATTTTGCAAATATTTGTCATATTTTATTCCCAAATGAGGCGCACCGGACAGCGGGCCAACCGCCCCAACCTCATGTGGTTGATACTACCCACTACAAGCAGCCTTTGTACTGTATCACAGAGTAGTGTATTAGTAGTACGTAACAATTCATGTCCTTAACAAAGGGTGCAATGATGACTGTAGCTTATCGCTTCTGGACGACCCGACTATTTAGCCGGTTGACCAGCTCCTCACGCGGCGAGGTGGGACTAAACATCTGAAACCCGCCATCCCAATACGGATGTGAAAATCATAATTACAAATTGCACTCAGTTGACCGTTCAAAAAGTCTACATGGCACTCTGTTGACTGGTCAAACTGGCCACGTGGCTTGCGGGTCCCACCTATCAGTTTGTAAACAAAAATTTATGCAGGCGCGACACGGGTCGAACCTGCGACCCCGCGGAACTGGCCCTTGCGCGCGAACCACCCTGGCTGTGTATATGTGTGCATGCACGTGTAGGTTGAGCACTTGAGCGTGAGCGTGTGTGTTGCGTCTTGTGCTGTGTGCATGCTTGCGTGCGTGTGTTCGTGCGAGTGTTGCGTGCGTGCATGTGTATGTGTGAGTGTTGCATGCATGCTTGCGTGCATGTGTTCGTGCGAGTGTTGTGTGTGTTCGTGCGAGTGTTGCGTGCATGCTTGCGTGCATGTCATCACTAGGCGACCTTGTCGACTATTATTATCGTGCGCGGGTACCAACCTGAGGTCTCGACTTCGAATCCCCACCGAGCACTAATTTATTACGAATTGTTTCTTTCTTATCCCCGCTGATAGGTGGGCCCTGCGCTAGGGAGATAATGTGCGCTTCTGATGCAACACTAGTTGCGCCACGTGGACTATTTGACTGGTCAATTGATCGTGTCATCAACAAAATACGTAGCTGTACGGTGATCCAGTGATTGTATAATCACCACAAAATGTATATGCTGACCGTATCGTGCTTTCGTTTCAAATACAATGACCGTCAGTGTCACCATCGAAATACGGAGCTGTACGGTGAGCTAGTGACCGTATAATCACCAGAAAATGTATATGGTGACCGTAATGAGCGCATTCTAAAGTCTGGAGACCGTATTGCGCTTTCGCTTGAAATACAATGACTGTCACACATGAATGTGTATGGGAGCGTACTTTTAGAGGGCCGAGAGATAGTTTGTGTGCGTACGTGAAAGGGGCGTAGAGAGAGGGGGCGTGCGATGGAGAGAGAGAGATGCCCTTCGTTTCTCTTTATTCTGACTAATTTTATAGGATAAAAATGTAAACATTCACAATACGGAACAAATATCATTGGATGCACCATGCAATTAACTTTCATATATAACTTTGTAGTATTCTATATGTAGATTTTCTTAAATAATTTTTTTGTCACACTCTGTGTAGTTTTTATTCAAAACAAATCTTGTATGCGGAATAAAAGTGAACAGATGCCTTTTTTAGATCATTGGGAGCACATGATAATGAGATGTAACATGCGTGAATGTGTGGTTGACGTATTTTGGAGGGCCTGGGGAGGGTATGTGTACGTATTCGAGAGAGGCGTGGATAGGGGGGTGCGATGAGAGAAAGAGAAAGCACGATAGATGAGAGATAGAGACAGAGAGGGAGAGAGAGAGAGAGAGAGATGAATAGGATGTCTCAAAGAGATATATATGGTGAGTTTGTGTATGCAGAGGAAAAGGGGAGAGAGGCATGAGCAGAAATGGTGTGTGTGTTGGTATGTGTGGGTGCGAGAATATAGTGAGACCTAGGGGGGTAGAGAGTGTGCGAGTTGTGGTGGTGGCACATCATTTTTTGGTATGGTGGGTCAAGGTGCGGACCCCTAGGTCGATTCCGTCCTACGCCACATAGGTCGGCTCGAGACGCTTTATACGAAGACCCATGGAGGACTTGACGTACAAGACGAAGATACCAGAGTCTTGGAGGACTCTATCTCCACTGACGAAGTGGACTACGGTTTGTAACCCTAGGCCTCGGGTATGTTATATAGGCCGGGGGCCTAGTTCATCGATAGTATATATACACACAATCCCTTGGTATTGACATGTACTTTGTACACACCCCAATCAAAGTATACACGACCAAGAGTAGGGTATTTCCTCGATCGCAAGGGCCCAGACTTGGGAAAATCTTTGCCTCTTATCACCATCCAGTTTAACTGTCAGGGATATCCTACCGAATGATCTGATGGAATCATATCTGTCAACTAGTAAGAGAGGGGGAGGCAATGCGTGCGAGAGAGGACTAAAGAGAGTGTGCGTGCGGGAGACACGAGGCAGAGATATGTATAGGGGGGTGGCGGAGACCATGCGTGCGTATGCATGTGAGAGAAATAGTGTTTGTGACTGAGATCAGTGAAAAGAGTCGTAGATAGTAGTAAAAGAGAGAGGGAGATATAGAGTGTGTGTGTGTGCGTGAGACACTTCGGGAGAGAGGGTGAGCATTTGTAAGAGGGAAAGGCCGATGGATATATAGTGTGCGCGCGTATGCATGAGAGAGAAAGATAGTGCGTGTGTGAGGAGGGGCCGAGGGAGAGTGCATCTACGCCTAAAGGACTATTCTACCCATTAAATTAAAATATAAATTGTATTTAAAAAATTGGATGAGATCATGAAATTTGCAATTCGCGTATGAATGAATATTGGTCTATCAAACATCCATACTCTATCGAATTCTAGCATGTGTATGGTATTATTACACATTATTGATCCATAGTCAGTAGTTTGAAATCCAGACAATGCATGGCTCTTGCAATTCATATATAAATGTGAGTACACTCCGCGGTCAGTGTCAAGCACATTATACATAAGAAACATACATGGTATACATTCCAAATTGCTAGCAACGAACTAGAATACAATTTGAATTCAACATAAAAGTGGTTTCAAATATTCGAATTCATAGGAAGTGCATTCAACTATTTGAATTTGCGATAATGACATTTGTAAATCACATCTAAAAGGGGCATCAAGCTTTGTTGATAATATATAGTCGTGTACAAAATAGATTCAAGTTTACCTCCTCCATTCCAAAATAATCGTAGCTATAGGATTTTCAAGAGTCAAAAAATTCAAAAGAATCGCATAATTTAATGAGGTTTTTTAACATACAAGGTCAAATATAATGAGGTCTATAATTAGGAAAGTTCAACTGAAGAGTACTGTAAACGTGAATGCTTCTTGTTCAAAATTTTGAACGAAGCGCCAAAAGAGCCTCTCCTCGCCCGAAACCGCACGAGACCAATGTTTGGTAGAAGGAAATTACCGTCCTAACTCTGACCCGTGTAGCCTACCGGCCCGACGTCCAGAAGTCTAAACCGGGGTAGGTTTGTAACTTCACCGAGATGCCACACAACCGCCTCCGAAAAACATTCATATACCGCGGGCGCCTAAACGCCGATGCGCTCGGCCGAAATCACTCCCGCCCACTATTTTGGACACGTGAGATTACCGTCCTACCCTCGACCCGCAGCATGTCCGAAATTTTAGATGGGGGCAAAGTTTGTAACTTTCCCCAAATTTCAAACAAGCGCGTCCCAGAAACATGGTTCCCCCTTAGCTTCCCTCCTCCCTCGTCCGATTCCCCATTCATACTCCGCAGGCGCCAAAACTCCCTCTCCACCAGCCGCAAAACCCCAACCTCCTCCATCCGCCATCCCATCGCACCGATCCACCGCCGCCCTCCTCCATCACGCCGGAGCCGATACCCCGACGTCGTCGTCCACCGCAACCTCAACCGCAACGCCCTCCATGATTTAGCAGTTGAAGCCAAGGCAGAGCTGCCTCCACGAGGCAGACGTGCGCCGTACCCAAGCCACTTCAACCCCTCCGTTCTGCGCCTCACCGCTGCCGCTCCAACGTTGCAACCGTCCACCGCACCGGACCTGTTCCCGCTACGCCGTCGTTCGCCGCCTCGGATCTGCTTCCCCGCCGCCGACAGAGGGCCACCGCACCACACTCAACTACTTGGCCATGGTTTCGTCCAAGGCTCCACCGTCCTCCACAACATCTTGTTTCCAGCGAACCACAAGAGGATCGTCGAAAAAATAGAAGGATGACACAGCATCGCCAGCCGATATTGGTACTCCTCTTCCCTTATTCTTGCAAATCTCTCGCACGGTATTAATCCCACGAAGGAAACTAGTTGACCGCTTCTTACTGCACATTCTTCCTGATACTAGATGTTCCAAGTAACTCGCGATGCACAAGGTTTCCCCCCATTTACTATTTCATTTTAGCTAGAGGTCCGTCACCTGCCTGGATTTCAATTCAGTGTCAGTTGATTCCCAATTAAAGCAAGCACCACCCGCGGAGGTGCGCGGAGCATCTAGTCTGCTTGTTCGCCAGGGAAGCAGCGCCTCAGTGTCTATCTTAGAGGTGTGTGTGGCGCAGGAGCTGCTGGCACCCAATCTGGAGGCCTGCCGGGCTTAAAGGGATGGGCGGGGGGCGCTGCCAAGCACTGCGGTGGGGTGAGGTCGAGGGGAGGCCGGGGCGACGAAGTCAGGGGTCTGGGCCGGTGGTCGCTGGCGGTTCGAGGAAGATCGTCAACAGTGACTGGCGGGAGGTAGATGAAGGCCATCTGCCCATTCCTTGTAGATCGGACGGTGCAGAAAAAAATCGACTGACCTATTTGTTTTCAGTCGATTGTTATTTTCATAGGACCACATGTGGTGGTTTGCTGGAGGATTACCTGCACTTCCCAGCCATCCCCGTGCTCATATTTCAAAAGCCTAGAATCTAATTTCGTGTGCCATGCATGTTGTAGAGCTATCATATGTCTGCCGTCATTTATTTTTGACCCACCTGCTATCTGATAGTTTTACACTGTACTACTTGTGCACAAACTACACCCATACTCTCTCACTATTGTTTTATTACGCATGGGTATTTCAGAATCTCAAGCACAGTATTCCAAAAAGAAAACTAAGCAGTCGCTCCAGTCTGCATCGAGGATTGGAAAGACGCGGTTTGACGCTCTAATGAAGAGTGTAGTGTCATTCGATGAAGAATGTCAACATAGCTCTGTAGTTGATGACTCCATTCGCCATACACCAGCATCGCAGGTGCTTGCTTTAACTTCGGTGTCATATGTGGTTGCATGTTGCATATGGTGTCTACCTTGTATTGCTTATAAATTGGTTAAATTGCATCTGCTTAGCCATATACTGTGAATATGACATGCCTTCCTGTTTTTGGTACATACTACATCTGTCTATTAATGATGTTCTTATATCAAACTAATGTTCTTGTGTATCCCTCATCAATCACTTATGATGAGACAGGCACACCCGTGGGTTAGTGTGAGACGCGCTACTCTTTTAAGAAGTGCAGTGTCATCCTCCCCACATGATTCTCAATAAACAGCAAGGCTACATGAAGATAGTTAACGTAGCTCTATAGTTGGTGACCGCATTTCCCCTACACCACCATCGCAGGTGCTTGCTCTAACTTTGCAGTGTGATATGTGGTTGGATGTTGCATATGGTATCTAGCTTGTAATTCTTCTAATTTGGTTAAATTGCATATGCTTAGTTTACACATTATAGCTGTGAATATGACATGCCTTCCGGTTTTTGGTACATAGTGCGTCTGTCTATTAACCATGTTCTTACATCAAACTAATGTTCTTGTGTATCCCTCATCAATCACTTATGATGGGACAGTCACACCCGTGGGTTAGTGTGAGCCACGCTACTCTTTTAAAGAGTGCAGTTTCATGCTCCACACATGATTCTCAAGAAACAGGAAGGCAAGATGAAGATAGTCAACGTAGCTTTGTAGTTGATGACCACATTTCCCCTACACCAGCATCGCAGGTGCTTGCTATAACTTGGCAGTGTGATATGTGGTTACATGTTAAGTATGGTGTCTAGCTTGTATTGCTTCTAATTAGGGTAAATTGCATCTGCTTATTCTACACATTATACCTGTGAATATGACATGCCTTCCTGTTTTTGGTACATGCTACATCTATCTATTAACCATGTTCTTACATGAAACTATTGTTCTTGTGTATCCTGCATCAATCACTTACGATGAGACACCTTTATTCGTTGCATATTGCATATGATTTCTAGCATGTAGCTATGTATTGCTTCTAATTTGTTGAAATACCCTTATTAGCCTGCCCTTTTAATTTGGCATAGTGATATTGGTTGCATCTTTCATATGGTGTCTAGCTTGCATTGCTTCTAATTAGTTGAAATGCCTTCTGCTTAGTTCACACATCATAGGTGTGAATATGCAATGCTGTCCTTTTTTTCGTACATGTTCCATCCTCCTATCATGTGGTTGCCTTATATCAAAGTAGTGTTCATCCGTATCATGCATCAATGAGTTCTAAAAAGCAACTTTTATTCCTTTTTCTTGTGGGTTTGACTTTACAAGGCAAAATCAAAAAGAGGAAGGAAGGGGATGATGGTGGTCCTCTGCAGCAATGTAAACAAACCATCTCTACACATTCTCCTTGTACTGCTAGTGCATTACAAGTTCCAAGGCTCATCTCCCCTACTCCACCATCCCAGGTGCTTGCTCTAACTTGGCAGTGTGATATCTGGTTGCATGCTGCATATGGTGTCTAGCTTGTATTGCTTCTAATTAGGGTAAAAAGCATCTGCTTAGCTTACACATTATACATGTGAATATGACATGCCTTCCTATTTTTGGTACATACTATATCTGTCTATCACACCATGTTCTTACATCAAAGTACTGCTATTGCGTATCCTGCATCAATCACTTATGATGAGACACCTTTAACTTGGCAGTGTGATATTGGTTGCATCTTGCATTGATTTCTAGCTTGTACTGCTTCTAATTTTTTGAAATTCCACTTATGACGAGACACGTTTAACTTGGCAGAGTGATATTGGTTGCATCTTTCATATGGTGTCTAGCTTGCATTGCTTCTATTTAGTTGAAATGCCTTCTGCTTAGTTCAAACATCATAGGTGTGAATATGCAATGCTGTCCTTTTTTTCGTACATATTCCATCCTCCTATCATGCGGTTGCCTTACATCAAAGTAGTGTTCATCAGTATCATGCATCAATGAGTTCTGAAAAGCAATTTTTATTCCTTTTTCTTGTGGGTTTGACTTTACAAGGCAAAATCAAAAAAGAGGAAGGAAGGGGATGATGGTGGTCCTCTGCAGCAACGTAAACGGACCATCTCTACACATTCTCCTTGTACTGCTAGTGCGTTACAAGTTCCAAGTCTCATCTCTCCTACTCCACCATCCCAGGTGCTTGCTCTAACTTGGCAGTGTGATATCTGGTTGCATGTTGCATATGGTGTCTAGCTTGTATTGCTTCTAATTAGGGTAAAATGCATCTGCTTAGCTTACACATTATACATGTGAATATGACATGCCTTCCTGTTTCTGTTACATACTATATCTGTCTATCACACCATGTTCTTACATCAAAGTACTGCTGTTGTGTATTCTGCATCAATCACTTACAATGAGACACCTTTAACTTGGCAGTGTGATATTGGTTGCATCTTGCATTGATTTCTAGCTTGTACTGCTTCTAATTTTTTGAAATTACACTTATGACGAGACACTTTTAACTTGGCAGAGTGATATTGGTTGCATCTTTCATATGGTGTCTAGCTTGCATTGCTTCTAATTTCTTGAAAATCCTTCTGCTTAGTTGACACATCATAGGTGTGAATATGTCATGCGATCCTGTTATTCATACATATTCCATCCTTGTATCATGTGTTTGCCTTACATCAAAGTATTATTCGTCATTCATTCATGCATGAATGAGTTTTGAAGAGCAAATTTTATTCCTTTTTCTTGTCGGTTTGACTTCACAATGCAAAATCAATATAGCGGAAGGAAATTAGTAAGGCAGTGGATGATGGTGGTCCTTCCGAGCAACTGAAACAGAGGGTCTCTACAGATTCTACTCAGCCATCCTCCCAACAAGATTCGCAAGACAACGCAGGGCTAGACAATCAACGTAGTTGTGTAGATGATGAACACATCTCCCCTACTCCACCATCACAAGTGCTTGCTCTAACTTGGCACTGTTATATGTGGTTGCATGTTGCGTATGATGTCTAGTTTGTATTGCTTCTAAGTTTGTTGATTTGCATCTACTTAGTTTACACATTATACTTGTGAATATGACACGTGTTCCTGTTTCTAGAACATACTAAATCTGTCTATCACACCATGTTCTTACATCAAAGTACTGATGTGTCTCCTGCAACAATCACTTACCATAAGACACATTTAACTTGGGAGTGTGATATACGTTGCATCTTGCATTGTCTTCTAGCTTGTACTGCTTCTAATTTGTTGAAATGGCACTTATGACGAGACACTTTTAAGAGTGATATTGGTTGCATGTTCATATGGTGCCTAGCTTTCATTTCTTCTAATTTGCTGAAATGTCTTCTGCTTAGTGTTTTTCATACATATTCCATCCTCCTATCATAGGTGTGAATATGCAATGCTGTCCTTTTTTTTTGTACACACTCTGTCCTCCTATCATGCGCTTGCCTTACATCAAAGTAGTCTTCGTCTGTATCATGCATCAATGAGTTATGCAGAGCCAATTTTATTCCTTTTCTTGTGGTTTTGACTTTAGAAGGCAATATCAAAAAAGAGGAAGGAAAAGAGTAAATTAGGGGATGTTGGTGGTCCTCCGGACCAACGCAAACGGAGGCTCTCTAGATTTGCCACTGCTACTGCAGTTGAAGTTCCAAGTCTATTTGATGACTCCATCTCCCCTACTCCACCATCGCAGGTGCTTGCTCTAACTTGACAGTGTGATAATTGGTTGCATGTTGCATATGGTGTATAGCTTGTATTTCTTCTAATTTGATTAAATTGCACCTGCTGAGTTTATACGTTATACATGTGAATATGACATGACTTTCTATATCTAGAATACACTTCATCTATCTATCACACCATGTTCTTACATCAAAGTACTGCTGTTGTGTATTCCGCATCAATCACTTATGATGAGACAACTTTAACTTGGAATAGTGATATTGGTTGCGTCTTGCATTGATTTCTAGCTTGTACTGCTTCTAATTTTTCGAAATTCCACTTATGACGTGACACTTTTATCTTGGCAGAGTGATATTGGTTGCATCTTTCATATGGTGTCTAGCTTGCATTGCTTCTAATTTCTTGAAAATCCTTCTGCTTAGTTGACACATCATAGGTGTGCATATGTCATGCGGTCCGGTTTTCGTACATATTCCATCCTCGTATCATGTGTTTGCCTTACATCAAAGTATTGTTCATCAGTCATTCATGCATGAATGAGTTCTGCAGAGCGAATTTTATTCCTTTTTCTTGTCGGTTTGACTTCACAATGCAAAATCAATACAGCGAAAGGAAATTAGTAAGGCAGTGGATGATGGTGGTCCTTCCGAGCAACTGAAACAGAGGGTCTCTATAGATTCTACTCAGCCATCCTCCCAATAAGATTCGCAAGACAATGCAGGGCTAGACAGTCAACGTAGTTGTGTAGATGATGAACACATCTCCCCTACTCCACCATCACAGGTGCTTGCTCTAACTTGACACTGTTATATGTGGTTGCATGTTGCCTATGATGTCTAGTTTGTATTGCTTCTAATTTTGTTGATTTGCATCTGCTTAGTTTACACATTATACTTGTGAATATGACACGTGTTCCTGTTTCTAGAACATACTAAATCTGTCTATCAAACCATGTTCTTACATCAAAGTACTGATATGTATCCTGCAAAAATCACTTACCATAAGACACATTTAACTTGGGAGTGTGATATACGTTGCATCTTGCATTGTCTTCTAGCTTGTACTGCTTCTAATTTGTTGAAATGGCACTTATGACGAGACACTTTTAAGAGTGATATTGGTTGCATGTTCATATGGTGCCTAGCTTTCATTTCTTCTAATTTGTTGAAATGTCTTCTGCTTAGTGTTTTTCATACATATTCCATCCTCCTATCATAGGTGTGAATATGCAATGCTGTCTTTTTTTTTGTACATACTCCGTCCTCCTATCATGCGCTTGCCTTACATCAAAGTAGTCTTCGTCTGTATCATGCATCAATGAGTTATGCGGAGCCAATTTTATTCCTTTTCTTGTGGTTTTGACTTTAGAAGGCAATATCAAAAAAGAGGAAGGAAAAGAGTAAGTTATGGGATGTTGGTGGTCCTCCGGACACGCAAACGGAGGCTCTCTAGATTTGCCACTTCTACTGCTACTGCAGTTGAAGTTCCAAGTCTATATGATGACTCCATCTCCCCTACTCCACCATCGCAGGTGCTTGCTCTAACTTGACGGTGTGATAATTGGTTGCATGTTGCATATGGTGTATAGCTTGTATTTCTTCTAATTTGATTAAATTGCAACTGCTGAGTTTATACGTTATACATGTGAATATGACATGCCTTTCTGTATCTAGAATACACTTCATCTATCTATCACACCATGTTGTTACATCAAAGTACTGTTGTTGGGTATCCCACATCAATCACTTATGATGAGACACCTTTAACTTGGAAGTGCGATATTGGTTGCATCTTGCATTGATTTCTAGCTTGTACTGCTTCTAATTTTTTGAAATTCCGCTTATGACGTGGCACTTTTATCTTGGCAGAGTGATATTGGTTGCATCTTTCATATGGTGTCTAGCTTGCATTGCTTCTAATTTCTGGAAAATCCTTCTTCTTAGTTGACACATCATAGGTGTGAATATGTCATGCAGTCCTGTTTTCGTACATATTCCATCCTCGTATCATGTGTTTGCCTTACATCAAAGTATGATCATCAGTCATTCATGCATGAATGAGTTCTGCACAGCGAATTTTATTCCTTTTTCTTGTCGGTTTGACTTTACAATGCAAAATCAATACAGCGGAAGGAAATTAGTAAGGCAGTGGATGATGGTGGTCCTTCCGAGCAACTGAAACAGAGGGTCTCTACAGATTCTACTCAGCCATCCTCCCAACAAGATTCGCAAGACAATGCAGGGCTAGACAGTCAACGTAGTTGTGTAGATGATGAACACTTCTCCCCTACTCCTCCATCACAGGTGCTTGCTCTAACTTGACGCTGTTATATGTGGTTGCATGTTGCCTATGATGTCTAGTTTGTATTGCTTCTAATTTTGTTGATTTGCATCTGCTTAGTTTACACATTATACTTGTGAATATGACACGTGTTCCTGTTTCTAGAACATACTAAATCTGTCTATCACACCATGTTCTTACATCAAAGTACTGATATGTATCCTGCAAAAAATCACTTACCATAAGACACATTTAACTTGGGAGTGTGATATACGTTGCATCTTGCATTGTCTTCTAGCTTGTACTGCTTCTAATTTGTTGAAATGGCACTTATGACGAGACACTTTTAAGAGTGATATTGGTTGCATGTTCATATGGTGCCTAGCTTTCATTTCTTCTAATTTGTTGAAATGTCTTCTGCTTAGTGTTTTTCATACATATTCCATCCTCCTATCATAGATGTGAATATGCAATGCTGTCCTTTTTTTCGTACATACTCCGTCCTCCTATCATGCGCTTGCCTTACATCAAAGTAGTCTTCGTCTGTATCATGCATCAATGAGTTATGCAGAGCCAATTTTATTCCTTTTCTTGTGGTTTTGACTTCAGAAGGTAATATCAAAAAAGAGGAAGGAAAAGAGTAAGTTAGGGGATGTTGGTGGTCCTCCGAACCAACGCAAACGAAAGCTCTCTAGATTTGCCGCTGCTACTGCTACTGCAGTTGAAGTTCCAAGTCTATATGATGACTCCATCTCCCCTACTCCACCATCGCAGGTGCTTGCTCTAACTTGATAGTGTGATAATTGGTTGCATGTTGCATATGGTGTATAGCTTGTATTTCTTCTAATTTGATTAAATTGCACCTGCTGAGTTTATACGTTATACATGTGAATATGACATGCCTTTCTGTATCTAGAATACACTTCATCTATCTATCACACCATGTTCTTACATCAAAGTACTGCTATTGTGTATCCTGCATCAATCACTTATGATGAGACACTTTTAACTTGGCAGTGTGATATTGGTTGCATCTTGCATTGATTTCTAGCTTGTACTACTTCTAATTTTTCGAAATTCCACTTATGACGAGACACTTTTAACTAGGCAGAGTGATATTGGTTGCATCTTTCATATGGTGTCTAGCTTGCATTGCTTCTAATTTCTTGAAAATCCTTCTGCTTAGTTGACACATCATAGGTGTGAATATGTCATGCCATCCTATTTTTCGTACATATTCCATCCTCCTCATATGGTTGTCTTACATCAAAGTATTGCTCGTCTCTATCATGCATCAATGAGTTCTAAAGAGCGAATTTTATTCTTTTGTGCTGTGGGTACGGCTTGACATGGCAAAGTTAAAAAAGAGAAGGAAAAGAGTATGGTAGGGGATGCTGTTAGTCGCCGGGTGCAACAGAAAAGGAGCTTCCCTCGAGATTCTGACGGTACTTATAGTGCAGCAGAAGGTCAAAGTCCACTGGCTAAATCTACAAACGCAGTATCCCCTGCCCCACCAGCTACAACACCTCCTTCCACAGTACCGACATCTCAATGAGTTACTCGTTCGAATGCTCTGCAAGTGGCATGTTCCCAAGCTGCCTTCCCACCTAACACTACTTCTGAGGCACTACTGACACTACAGGAGTTGGCAAGATCAGATGAACCTCATGAGCATGAACACCAAGACGGTACGTGACCGAGTCAAGTTGCAGTTGCGTGCTCCTTTATATGTACTCTCACAATTTGATGTGCACTAACAATTTCCATATTTGTTGTTGAACTAACACCTCGGCGCAAGAGGAAACAGACATAAGGGATAATGCTTGACAGGTTAACAAAATCTAAAGGAGGAAGAATGGAGATCCATTTTGAGACAGGTTTAAAAAGGCCACGTGATGCTACAGATTCAGCCAAGTTAGTATCAGAGGTAGCCATTGCCGTTAGGTGTCATGCACGTATCCTGCCAACGTGGATCCAGTACAGGAATGACAAAGACGAAACCCAGTTTAACACCTTCCTTAACCATTTATCCGTAAGTAATGTTATTCATCGCAATTTGTAATATTGTCTTGTTATGTCCCATACTTTCTAGGTTGCTCCTAATGAGACTCCCTTTCTTTTTTCAACAGATGAGGTTCAAGTTGGATCCGAAAGATGATGCAAACAAACAAGCATGCACTCATGTTTTTCAGTCTGCTCTGCGACAGTATCGGTATCACCTTAGAAAAACTCACTTTGAAGGCAAGGCTAACAATGAAATCGCCCAAACATCTCCAGTAGAATATATTACAGACGAAGACTGGACAGCCCTTGTTAAACACTGGTCTGATCCGAAGTATCAGGTAGGGTATATGTATGTGATCAGATCACATATTGAACTCGTATTTACGTATGTGCCTTACAAGTCTATCTTCTTCTAGGCTAACTGTTTGAAGAACAAGACCAACCATTCTAAAGTGAAATTCCAACAGACAACAGGATCTCATAGCTATATTGCACACTGTGAGGCTCTTGTAAATAGCCACTATTTCCTCCTTTTTGTTGTGCCATATTATCGTATATGTATTGACTTGTTCCAAATACAGAGGAAAGCCCGTGCGGACCAAAAAGAACCTGATCCGAATGCAGTGCAAATCTTCAAGGATTGTCACACCAGCAAGATGAAGGGCATGACTACACCAGTCCAAGCCGCTGTTGTAAGTCCTTACTCCTCATGCCTTTGAACTGCTTATTACTGTGACGTGTTCATTTAACTGCTTGGTTTGCAGCCAATGTCAGTTACTCTGTTCACTTTTATACACAGTTGTCTTAACATATCATTTCACCTTACACGGTTTAAAAGAAAGGAAGGATATTCTTTTGTTCTTGATCTGTAATCTAGTTGTGATGTTCACGTGTCCACACAATAATACAATAGCCTGTTTGTTTGATATCTACCCGTGCTATGAATGATGTCATGCTATGTTCATCGTATTTTAAACCGTGTCTCTTTATCCTTAGATATATGTCAATAAGTGTGAGGAAATAGACAATACATTAGGCATGCTACATGGACATATGTTCCGAACGTGATTTGATTATGTACTTACCACTAAAATACATGTTAAAGTATTACAGTGGTTCACCAAAATAAGTTATGTATGTCTCATTAGTAACTTCTTATCTGATACACTAATCTACAAAATTCAAACTTTCAGCAAGCTATGGAATAAATGATTGAACAGGCACAACCTCCTAAAGGTGATGAGGCTACCACAGGCACAATGTCACCTCTTGCTGCAGTGTGTCAGTATCTCTCCACTAACAGTGCAAAAAGCACCTTCTTGAGTAATTCTGGGTTGGTTGTTAAGGTAACCTCGTCTAACCCGCCTATTGAACAAAATCCTCCAGCTAGACAGAGTGATATATCTGTGCTCCAGACACAAGTCCAATCCCTAATGGAGGTCGTTTCTGAAACAAGAATAGTGGTTGACAAATGTCATCAAGATATGAATGGTTTTGAAACCAAACTATCGGACATTTGCTTCGTTGTTCAAGAAGAATGGCGCGAAAAAGGGGAAGGTCATGCTGCTCCATCAGATTCTACAGCCTGAAACATTACCACTCTGCTGAAATGATCTCTGCTTCTATACATCTCATGGTGCATTTATCTGCAAGGACTGTAAACTTTTATACCAATAGGCCTTTTGTTGTATGGCTGTAATTTATTTTGTTGCGATACAACATTTGTCCTGCTGCCAAAGGCCGTAGAAATTAGCAAGCTATTTTTGTATAGTGTAGGTTTATTCTTAGTAATGTATTCGGCATCATTGGTCTCCTTTAGGCCGAAAGCATCGTAGGAGCCCAAAGGGCCAATATTCGTCCGGCCCACAACTAGAATGGAGCTAAAAATGATTACGGGCCGTATTCGGTATTTAGCCCACAGAAAATAACTGGGCCGAAATCAGCGTAAGCTCTTCTTATTTCTGATCGTTCCATTGGTAGGCCCGTGACCACAGTGGGCCATTAACAGGCCTAAACATAATATGGGCCCATTGTATTAACGGGCCGTTAACATGTCTAAATATCACGCGGGCCTTATTTGGCCCATGAATGACACGGGCCATTAACAGGCCGAATCGCAGATTGGGCCTTCGTTGGGCCAGTATATATCTTGGGCTTGTAGCAGGCCGAAAGATGATTGGGCCTAAAATGTGCCAAATAGCCCACTGGTCATTAGCATGCCGAAATTTAGCTCAGCCCAAGGTGGCCCATTTACATGGCGGATCATCAACAGGCCGAAAGTCAGCACGGGCCGTAATTGTACCGACCTACTACATGGGCCTTTAACAGGCCAAAAGTGCTGGCGGGCTGGATTTGTGTCATCAAGGATATGGCCCGTTAATAGGCCCGAAGTGACGTCGGGCTACATATGGCCCATGGGTTGCGTCGGCCGTTAACTGGCCGAAAGTCAGACCGGGCCAAAAATGGCCCAGTTCCATCACAGTCTGTTTATGGGCCGAAAGTTTCATAGGGCCACATATGGGCCCAAATGTAGCAGGACCTTAAACAGGCCGAAAACACACTGGGGCGTAATTGGGCCCTAATACAAAGCAGACTCTTAACGGGCCGGAAGTGACCATGGGCCGCAATGATGAGAAATCTACAACGGGCCAGTGACGGGCTGATTTGACACTATTCAAACGGGCCTTACCTGCAAATGGGATGTGTGCAACCAGGTCGTTAATGGGCTAGCCCACTAACTTTGACTGTGCCGGCCCTTTTAACCTAAATGAGCCACTGTTGGGCCTTGCCACGTGTCACTGTTCCATAGGCGCGTATCGTCGAGTGGATGGTTGACATCTATCGCGACATCGAGCTGACACGTGGATCTATTGGCGAATGAGAATTTTACACGTGGAAAATCGCCATTGGTCAGGGCTGTTAACAGGTTATCGGATCCAAACCGGAACCCGATAGCTTAACGGTGACCCGTTACGGTCGATGCCACGTGCCAGCCACCCTTGACGAAAACACTTCTATGATGCGACATTTATCGTCATGGAAGTGGACACTTCCGTGATGATAATTTCAGTATTGTCATGGAACACTTCTATGACAGCACAGGTATGACTATCTTGATTCTGTCATAAATTTGTCACGGATGTACATGCATGACAGAAAATGTGACCTATTGTGACAAAGACGTATCATCACGGAAGTGTTTTTTTTGTAGTGGGGGTTTGAATGCAAACGAAGGAGAGGTGAAGAAGCCGAGGAAAATCGGTTCCCGACGGAGAATTAATGGGAGAAGTGGCATGCAGGCAGTTGATTAGACGGCTAGGTAGACCGACCTGCGAAACGAAAAGCCTATGCAGGTAGCGTACTGATTATTATTCAACAGTAGGAGTGGTACTCCCCTAAAAAAAGGAGTTGTATGTGTCCAAGTACGTGCCCATGCTTCTATCGCTACATGTGCCACTGGCTAGTTGAGGTCACTCTTTTGAATCACCATGAGGAAACAGTTTATGATTCCTTTTTATTTTTGCACCGCCTCCTGATAGGTGGGACGTACGCAAAACCCACTTGGGTGGACGAACAGATATACAAACATATCCATCTCTTTGAACAAAAATGTCGCCTAAAAAAGTGTCGTAGATGGTTTGGATGGATATTGGCGCGTGCGTGCGAGACACAACTTCTGCATTCGAATACCCACAGAGCTAACCATTTTGTATTTCAGTTTTTCCCATACTATAGTGCTACTCCACGTACACGTATCGGTTTGGCATTTCCCGTTACACTTTGCTCTAATTCCCAAGACATTTTTTGGGGGGACAATAGACAGTTCATGTGCGTTATCAGAGAACATGGCATAGAGTTCGAGATCCCAAGTCTTCTTCTGGTGGTTTCTCGACGATGCTGCATGTGTGCTATGTGTGTAACCTTTTCTGGTTAAGGAATATGCGGTTATCCTCAGAAAAGAAAAGGGCCTTCTTCACGCTTCTGCATGCATGAGAATTTTGGTCTATTCGCAATATGGATGCTACCTGGAGGATGAAGTGAACCCAGAGGCATGCTAGCACGACCTCTTTCCAATATACTACTGTACTATATGTTACTACTAGTAGTAGTACAGGTGTAGTACTTGTTGGTCAAAATATTATTCATCCGGTCCTCACAGTGAAGTGACAAGACTCTACGCCCGAGGTGACACTAGTCCAGGCGGCGTCTTCGGGTTACCAAAGTCAGCCTCACCCTGTGCAGTCACTGTCACCGCCGCTGTACAACATGCCTCGCCTCGTCTCCCTCTCCCCTAGCACCACTCCATCTCCATCTCCATCTCACCGGAGATCGTGAGGTCACTCTTCTTCATCTCACAATGCCCCCGCGTACCCTCGCCTCGCTCGTCTCCCAGTACCACTATTCTACTCGCTAGCCGCTCCAGGACCGAGAGCCTTCTCCCCCGTAAATCAAGCCCCAAAAAAACCCGCCTTCCAAACTCCACCATGATCGAACCCGAACCGCGCAGCATCCGTATGAGCCATGGCTTGAGCGATCTCCCCAAGGACATCCTCGACCTCTGTTGTTCGCATATGGATATGTTCAGTGCCGTGCAGCTGGCTACATGCTTGAGGGACCTGCACGCGGCCATCGTCGAAGCGAGGCTTGAGCTTTTCAAGACACCCTGCATGCTGTTATCTGCTCTTGCGGGATGCCATGTTCATCACCGCTGTGACCATGATAAGAAGGCGCACATCATGCCCCTCGACTTCGATCCGACCACCATCACCCGAAACTTCTTGTCAGGTATGTACTGGGTCGGCATGAACTCCCACTGGATGGCTGCCGTCGAAGAATACCGCAGGAAGTGGGTGCTCCTGAACGTCCACACCTCCCATGATATTATCCTTCCTCCCATGGATCATATAGGGATTTACAGTCACGGCCCACGTCCTGTAGATTACCACGTCAGCTGGATGGACCTTGTTTTGCTGAAGGTTGTAATCTGCCAAGTGCCCACGGCATCTGGGAATTACACAGACTTCAAGGTAATTGCCTTGTTCGACCGCGGAGTTGCCTATCTTTGCGGCGGTGCCAACTGTAGGTGGACACTAGTCCCCTTGAAGGGCTGCATCAATGGTGATCCACAGTTCTGTGATGCTATTGAACACAATGGAATCATCTACGTGATCGACAATGCAGATGGTACCACGTATTGCTGGGACACCTCGTGTAAGTTGTTTTCGTCTGATTTGAATGATAACGCCATGACATTGTTTGAAATTTTGTGATGATTGGCATATCCCTGTTACAGCAAAATTTGAGTAGAACTATGGCAATGTATTAGGGATGCCGTAAATCAGGAAATAAAATAGGGAAATTTGGAAGTCCAAATGGTAATCTCTATATTTGGAAGTAGTTAAATCATGTGATTGTGACCATGTATATACAACCAATTTGTACCCTTGAATAATCAAACGGTTAGGAAGATATGGATATTCTCCTAACTTTATAGTAATCTTTATACTACTAAATATGAGTGTGTATCAATAGCCACGTTATTTTCCTCATTTTCATGATGTAGAAACATGCATAACACTGTTGGTTTCATCTAACCATACATTAGTAGGGAAGTAAAAGTGCATATGGAAAACTCTATATTTGGAAGTAGTGAAATCCTGTCATGCTTACCATGTCTGCATACCTATATTAGCCCTTCAGCAATCAATGGCTAGAATAATATCATCACAAGAATTTTGCACATAGAACATGAGTATATAACAATGCATGGTGTGTTAGTTTCCTCTGAAGAATTTATTTGTGAGGACAGAATATCACTACATAACATGCATGGCATGGTAGTTTCCTGTGAAGAATCGAGTGCGAGATAACATGAGTATAACCATGCATGGCACTGCTATATTTTCGACCCAAGTATACATTTCCCAGTATTTTCCTCTCAGTTCCAACAGGGACAGATCAATGTTGTCTCTTACATTATCCTATTCATACTCTGAACAATGTTGATCTTACATTAACAATGCCTATCCTTTTTGTCTCCTTTTTGATATGATGCAGTGTCCCTACAGTTACTGCCCTTTGTAATCACACCACCTTTGCCGAAAATAGGGAAGCACAACTGATTCCTCGCTCGATCAGACGACGGTGAAAGACTCATGATCATTTGCACGCATCAGCCGACAGTGTTCTATTGCAAAAAAAAACCCACTGTGTACAAGCAGCGTCCAATACGCGAGTATCCGGAGAATGGTTGTTACGTCTATGAGTAGGATACTAGCTTGTTGGGGCCTTCAAGATTTTTGAGTTGGAGGCGGGTAAACAACCTTGGTTCACACTGTCTGTTTCTCGGACTCAATTATCCGATTAACCAGGAGATGACCCTTGGCAAGGATCCTGATGGCTGAGAGGCTCTGTTTGCTAGGGAAAACTGTGAGTACATGGTGAATCCTAGGTGTCGGTGTAAAAACCGGCAGACCTCGGGGTAGGGGGTCCCGAGCTGCGGATCTCGGATCGATGGTAACATAGACAAAAGGAGACGATGTTTTACCCAGGTTCGGGCCCTCTTGATGGAGGTAAAACCCTACGTCATGCTTCTTGTTTATATTAATGGAGGTGTATCGAGTACAGAGTTGATCTACCTCGAGATCATAATATGTGTCTAACTACTATAGCTAGGTGTTCGATGTTGCGCTAATGTCCCCTACGGGCTAAACCCTATGGCTTATATACACGCCAGGGAGGGTATCTAGGGTTACAAGGTCAGTATCTTGGAGTAAGGCGGCTGGAATAATCTTGAAGTGTACTGCAAGTCTTCGGTAGATGCAGTCTTGATCACGTCTCCTATGTGCGACTTCCGGAGTCTATCTTGATCACGTACGGGGGCATATCGGCCCATCCGAGGAGACGGGCCGGCTAGGTTGACACCCCCTAATCCAGGACACCGTCAGTAGCCCCCGAACTGGTCTTGTACGCCGAGGACGACTTTGAACCATCACTTCGGATCCGGAGTCTCCGGCTTGACAGACGAGTTGCACCTTATATTTCGAATTCTTTTAATAGAGCATCGACACCCGTGGTCCAACCGAGCTTGTACCCTATCCGAGGTGAGCAAGTATCGTAGCCTCGATGGCTTGCTATGCCGGTATGAACAATCCAATCCGGTCTGACAGCTTTATCGGAAAGGCCCGCCCCACGACATGTTGAGCAGTTTACTGCCTCCCCTCAAATCGCGTTTCGAGGCGGCTCCTTTAGTGGCACGTCCCGTCGAGGCAGAGATCGTGCCCGCTTTCTTAGGGATATCCTCAAAATTTCGTTTCCCCATATGTTTCAACGGCATCTTTGATAATAATCACGAATTTATCGGTGCAGCAAAGGGGGCTCTTGGCCTTTCATAGGCTTATAAAAGCAATGGGGAGAACAGCGCGATAGTCTACGCTCCCATTCGTCCCTTGCTGCCGCTTCGTCTAGCTCCAACGCCCAGATCCAGCCCTTACGCATTTCTCGTACGCAAGCTCGATTTCCCCCTCAGCCATGGTCGATACCCTTAAAGGGCACTGGGGCGGCTCCACCATGACGGCGGTGACCATCGCCGAGCTGCGCGACGCGGGGTATCTAGCCCCTGCCGTCGCCGCCCGCGCTCCAGAGGCCGACGAGTTGGTACCCGCTCCCAATGCCGGGGAGCGGGTGGTCTTTGTTCCCCACCTCATCCGAGGCCTGGGGTTCCCGCTGCACCCTTTCGTGCGCGGGATCATGTTTTACTACGGGTTAGATTTTCATCACCTAGCCCCCAACTCCATTCTCCACCTCGCTGCTTTCATAACAGTCTGCGAGGCCTTCCTCCGCTGTGAGCCACACTTCGTCCTGTGGCTGAAGCTCTTCGGGATTAAACCGAAGTCAACCGGCTCCGAACTTGCGGAGTGCGGAGGGGCAATGATCAGCAAGAACCAGGGGGGCACCTGGTTCAAGGGCACCTTCATCGAAACGGTGAAGGAGTGGCAAAAGGAATGGTTCTATATCACCGAACCCCTTGCCGCTGGTCAAACCGAGGTCCCAGCCTTCTCGGCCGGGCCTCCCAAGAAACTCAAGTCTTGGAAGGAAAAGGGCGTCGCCTGGGGGAAGCCCGAAGAGGTAGAGACCCTAGTCGAGAGGATCGTATGGTGGACCACCACGGGGAAGGCTGAGCTGGCCGATGTCATCAACGTCATGCTCAACCGCCGCATCCTTCCTCTCTAACTTCGGGCCACCCCGATGTGGGCACAGAAGCCCGAGGACATGGACACCATCAACACCTTCTTCCGCTCCACCTTGGCCACTATGTGGACAAAGCTTATGAAACTGGCCAAGGACAAGATTCCCAAGGAGGGAGAGGACCGCGGCCTCGAACACGGCTATGAGGCCCCCTCGGTGAGTGGTTTCGTCCTTCAATCTTTCATTCTTTGCTTACTGCTCCGAGGAGTAAAGTCTTTATTTGGGCCATCGTGTTTTGACATTTTGCAGAAGTGGTCGGCATGGGTAAAGGGGGTACGATGCCCAGCCCCATTGCCGGAACAACCCCAAACTCCCCTGCTATCGGCGCTTCTGACCGAGGAGCCCCATGTGGTGGCTTCCAAAGGGACGAAGACCCAAACGGGGAAGTCTAGTGCTCGGACCCGGGGGACTTCGGTCACCCGATCAGAGGAGACCCACACCTTTGTCGCTCAAGACGGCGGCGCCGAGGAGGGCGAGGAGGAGATTCCCCCCCCCCCCCCCGAAGGGGAAGAGGTCGGTGTCAGAAGATGCCGACGTGGGCATGCCGCCCAAGGGCCAAAAGAGGCTGAGGCGAGCCTCATCCGAGGCCGCCAACAAGTCGTCGGAGAGAGCCGAGCTCTTCGGTGACTCAGAGGAAGACCCCCTCATAACGGGGAGGAAGAAGCCGGTGCCTTGAGAGTAAGCCCTTATCCTTGTCTCCCTTGCTTGAGTCACTGTTTCATCAAGGGAAATTTTTACAGAGGCAACTTTTCATACACAGTCCACCGAAGGTTATCCCCAGCGGTTCCTCGAACGGGTTGCCGTCCGCCAGCGGGACTCCAGAGCCCGCTGCTTCTCCCCCGATGCAAGTCGGTCTGGGGGAGGCAACATCCACCCCGGCCCCCGAGGTCAACACGGCGGGGGCCGACGATGCGGCGGTCATGGCTGAGGTTGAAACCTCGGCCCAACAAGACCAGGGGACGAAGCGTCCCGAGGTCATCGAAGAAGGGCTGGGCCAGATATCGGCCCAGCAGGAGTCTACCTCGGCACCGCCTTCACAGACGGGGGCTCCTCGGGTGGATCCATCCGAGGTCATCCCTCCACCCCAGCCTCCTGTCCGAGGACGGACCGGCGCGGGGTGGGCCGAGGAGGTGGAGGAGGCCCTAAAGGGCTGCTCCCTTAAGGAGGAGCACCGCGCCTTGATAGGCACGGCGCTGGAAGGCTACCGGTCTGCAGAGGCCGGCAAAAACCTTGTAGCAGGTTTCGAGGTACGTTTTCTGCGCATTCGGTTTGCTTTGTCTTTATGAAATTTGTCCGAGGATATAAAAAGTGTAGCCTGCTGAGTGGCGTAATGAGTGAGTAGCCCCCGAGCCCGAAGTCGGGTTCAAGAAACCGTCATCGGGGTCGCTTGAGTACGTAGGAGCCTGTTGAGTAGCCCATAGGACGTTACCCGAAGTGGATGTCCTGGAGCATGTTGTTGGTCTAGACCATTTTCCCTCTAACAAGGATTTTGTTATATTACAGGTTTCGACCTTGGTTCCGGACCCCGTCTCTGAAGAGATGGCGGAGATGAACCGGAGACTTGAGCGATCTCAAGGTAAACAAGGTGATACTTGATTTGTGTGTTGTATGTTGAAGAAAACAACTAAGACTTAAGTATGTTGACAGCGGAGCTGGAGACGCTCAAAGCCGAGCTTGAAAGTGCTCGGAAGGAAGTGCGGCAGCAGAACGCAGCTGCCGCCATAGCCGAGAAGGCGCGGGCCGCCGAGAAGGCAGCCGGGGAGAAGCACCAGGCGCGGTGCTGGAGGTCGAGGAGACCCTGAAGGGCATGTTTGAAGCACGCGACAAACTTCAGGAGGAAGGGCGGCACGCGAAAGAGGAGCTCGAGAAGCTGCAACGTGCCCACTCCGAACTCAACACCTCGGCTCGTGCGGACTGCGAGGTGCTCCAGCAAGTGGAACAAATCGCCTCGGGTAAGATATTTTTGCTGCAGTGTGCGTTTGGCAGCAAAGGGTGTGTCGAGCTCACCCAGTTATGGCGTTCCGCAGAGGTCTTCAAGGATCTCCCACAGAGTGCGGAGGATGCGGTGGCCTATTTCGGCCAGCCGGCGGGTCATGAGGCGGAGAAAGCCTTCTGGGGTCAATTCCCAGGGTCCCCAACCGCGCAGCTGCTAAATCATTGAGTGAAGCAGCTGGTCGAGCTGTTTCGCATGACAAGGCCAGCACTCCAGGACCTCTGTGTCGCTCTGTGGCCGGCCGAAGCCATGCCGAGGAGTCTCTTCGGCCTGACGGCTCGTCTTTGAGATGCCGTGCCCTGCGTTGATCGCTGGAAGAAGTCCGCGTGCTTCGAAGGGGCCCGGAGGGCATACGCTCACATGAAGACTCACTTCCGCAAAGTTGATGCGGAGACTTGTGCTGCTGGCCCCCCTGTCGATAAGCCGCGGACCGCCGAGCAGTTATTCACCGAGGTGGAGGCAGGAGCTTGGACCACCGAGGCCATGTGCCCTAAGGACACCCTGTATTTTTAGGTACTCCGGAAAGCCGGGGTGTATGATGTAAAAACTTTATTGTTTGAAATGAAAATGGTTTGAAGTTCCATATGTGTTTATTTAGTAATTCGATTATTCCTCCGATATGACTTTTTAAAATGAGAGTGGCCAGACGTCGGCTTCAGCCCCAGTGTAGGTCATACAAAGGGTGTTCCCTAAGCCATACTTGACCCTTAGCCGACGTCTCGGTACCCATGGGCGGTCGATGACTTAGAGGAACTAGGCAATCGGACTATGGTGGCTTGATGTCTTTCACTGAGCCATAGGAGTTTGACTGTGGGGGTGATGACCAGCCCCCGGTGTGGGAAGTGTTCGGCCTATTTGGCCGAGGTCGAGGCCATAGCACACTTTGGCTAGAAGATAAAAGCCCTTCGTTTAACACGGGTGATCTCTAAGATCACATCGCTTGACGTGGTCTCCGGATGGCAGACCAGTTTACGCTTACCTAGATAGTCAGTTTTCGGCTTTCTCCACTGAGGCGCCATGCCAATTAACCTGGCGGCGCAATCGCAGTCGTTCTCCCGTTACGCCCTTAGCCGAATTCATCGGAAACGTAAGGGGTACACGTAGGAGCCGGGCAACCCAACTATTGACCGAAATCTAGGTTCGAAACTGATGCATATAAAGCCAAAATCCGAGACGCCGAACACATCGGACTTTTGTGATACAATTGCATCTTTTTTAGAGAACTTCATCGTTCCAGAGCTATGCTGATAAAGAAATACAATAGGGACCTTGAAAGGGCACGGTTTCTTTATTTCATAATATCAATCATGTACATGCCCTGTGGACGAGAGTAATCGAAATAATACAATGTAGACGGTAAAGAAGGAGGAGGAAAAACAGGTCGGATAATTACTAACGGATTTTAGAGGATCTGGACCAAAGCCTGCCACACGTCTGCGTTCCCGAACTGTTGACCAGATCGTCATGATTGAAGACGAAGTATTTGCGAAGGTCGATGCCCTTCTGGCCCTTTATACACTCTAAGTGTTTGATTGACCGAGCTCCTTGAGTGGAGGCATGGCCGAAGTCACTCTGTGGTTAAGGCCACCTAGACGGATGCATATTTTGGCTGCTTCTTTTACAGATGCTTGCCTGTGCTGGGGCTCTAAGCCTCGCCATTGCGTGGTTAACCCGCGCATGACGCTTCAAAATTGTTTTGGCTCCTCGGCGTCCCAGGGGATCTTGAGTGCGAAATTATGCACTATAGGGACGTAGTGCCCACAGAGAGGGCACTCGAGGAGCCCGCACCCCTATTTCGGGTGCGGGGGTGACTGGCCGAGGTCGATTTGTGCAGCCTTGACGTGCTTCAAAGAGCGGGCAGCGCGTTTACTGCTGCGGGCTGCCTCCTCGGACGCTTGAACCTCGGCTGCGAAAGCCGCGGTCTGTTCCTCTGTCCGGAGTGAGCGTTCTGTGTTACCATTGACAGTGATAACACCCTTGGGTCCCGGCATTTTGAGCTTGAGATAGGCATAATGCGGAACTGCATTAAAGCGGATGAAGGCTATGCGCCCTAGGAGCGCATGGTACCCACTCCAGAAGGGTACGATGTCGAAGATTAACTCCTCGCTTCTGAAGTTCTCGGGCGAACGGAAGACTACCTCTAGGGTTATCGTTCCCGTACAACGGGTTTCGACGCCCGGGATGACACCTTTAAAGGTGGTAGAGCTCAGCTTGATCCGATATGAGTCGATGCCCATCTTCCGAACTGTATCCTCGTAAACGCGGTTAAGGCAGCTTCCCCCATCCATTAGGACGCGTGTTAGATGATAACCATAAACAATGGGGTCCAGGACGAGCGTCGCCGATCCGCCATGCCTGATGCTGGTCGGATGGTCATGCTTATCGAAAGTGATCGGGTAAGCCGACCACGGGTTATACTTCGGGGCGACTGGCTCCAGCGCGTATACGTCCCGAAGTGCACGTTTCCGCTCCCTCTTGGGGATGTGGGTGACGTAGATCATATTGACCTCTGTTACCTCGTTTGGAAACTTCTTCTGCCCTCCATTAGTGGGCTGCCGAGGTTCATCCTCGTCGTCGCTGCGGTGCTGGGTTTTATTTTGCCCCTCCGCCGCTATCTTCCCGGCCTGCTTAAACACCCAGCAATTCCTGTTAGTGTGGGTTGCTGGTTTTTCCTGGGTACCGTGGATCCCACATGGGCGGTCCAGGAGTCTGTCAAGCTGGCTAGGTCCGTCTTTGTTCCCTTTATAGGGTTTTCTTTTCTGCCCGGATTTAGGTCCGGTGAATCCTGCGTTGACCGCGGCGTCTTCAGTGTCGCTTCCGCCATTTTTATACCTGCGCTTATTTTTATTGCGCTTTGGTTTTCCATTGGCGTCGCAAATTTCCGAGGTGCCTGCCTCGCCGTTGTGGGTACTTCGGGCGAGCCAGCTATCTTCTTCCGCGCAAAAGTGAGTCATTAGTGAAGTCAGGGCTGCCATAGTTCTCGGTTTATCCTGTCCGAGCTGTCGGGCCAACCATTCATCTCGGATATTGTTTTTGAAAGCGGCGATGGCTTCGGCGTCGGAGTAGTCTATAATCTGGTTCTTCTTAGTGAGGAATCTGTTCCAGAACTTGCGGGCTGATTTGCCAGGCTGCTGGGTGACACGGCTGAGGTCATCAGCGTCTGGAGGTCGGACATATGTGCCCTGGAAGTTTGCTCGAAAGGCGTCTTCTAGGGCCTCCCAGCTGCCGATAGAATGAGGAGGTAGGCTGTTAAGCCAGTGTCTTGCCGGCCCCTTTAGTTTGAGCGGCAGATATTTAATGGCATGGAGATCATCTCCATTGGCCATGTGTATATCCAGGAAGAAATCCTCGATCCAAACTGCTGGGTCCGTGGTACCATCATATGACTCTATATTGATGGGTTTAAACCCTTCCGGGAACTGATGTTCCATTACCCTGTCTGTAAAGCAGACCGGGTGAGCCGGACCTCGGGACCGAGGAGGGTCTCATCGGGTCTCGGGAGAGAGCCGTGAGTAAGCTTGATCTCGGGCGCGACCGTTCCTGTCCATCCAGGCATCGTAGCCGTTGGGCCCGGCGGGCGCACGTCCCCTTGATCCATAGATGGACCGAGGAGGAGCCCTATTTTCTTCAATGCGACGTCAAGCGTCGCGAGGATCCAGGTGGTCCACGGGGTCTTTACCATGATGGCATGGAGGTGGCCTATCGCCGTGGTCTTCTTGTCTTGGCCTGTCCCGTCCTCTAGGGGGCCGATCGAGGTCATCAGCGAGCTCTTCGTCGAATTCTGGTAGTAGGCGCCTGCGTGGGTAGGACTTCGGCGCGCTATGGCGTCGGTTTTCCATATCTTGCTCGACAGAGAGCACTTCAACCCACTTCTCGTTTAGCGCATCGGTATTTTCCTGCAGCTGCTGCTGCTTATGTTTTAAACTTCGGGCTGTCGCAACGAGGCGTCGCCGGAATCGTTCCTGTTCGAAAGGGTCTTCAGGGACGATGTAGTCTTCGGTGCCGAGGCTCTCATCCTCCTCGGACTCCGGCATGTAATTGTCGTCGGCCCCTTCGAATAGGTCATCGGGGTCGGAGTCCCCAAGATGTCGGTCTGGTGTGCCGTCGCTTGCGGGGGAGGCTTGAATGTCCTCCTCACGGTCATTGGCATCACCGTCCTCCGCGTCATTGTTATTGGCTGTCGCGTCGTTGCCACTAGGCTCTCCATTATTTCCCCGTCGGCATCTTCGACGACGTCTTGGAGGGGACTTGGGGGTATCCACCATGTAGACATCGTAGGTGGATGTGGCCGTCCACCTGCCCGTGTTGACCGGGGTTAAGGTGTCCTCAAGGGGGGCATTAGCATCTTCCTCCATGTCGGAAGGTTCACCGTAGTCCAACACGTCGGTTAAATCGTCGACCGTGGCGACTAGGTGGGTGGTGGGTGGGGTATAAATTTCCCTGTTGTCGGCTTTAAGTCCGATCTGATTATAAACCGAAGTCTTGCCGTCCGAGATGGACATGTTCCGGATACGGTCGAGCATCTCGTCGAGCTGAGATAGCTACTCAGGATCCATGGATGCGCCGTAGGCAAGGCTGATTTGAAGCAGCCCCGGTGTTTAACCGGACGTGTTTCCGGTTCGAGGGGAATCTAAGCAGGGGTCCGATTTCAGCGGCGGGATCGATTCTGGCGCTGGCGTAGTTTCAGGAGTGGGTGTCGGATCTATCTCTGGACCGATAATTGGGGAGAGACTGGCCAGAGCGGTGGCGTCCGGAGTCTCAAGGGGCACCGTGACGGAGTTCGGTTCCAGAGTCGAGCCTCCAGAACCGGCCGAGCTTTCGATCCAGCCGGGAGTCCATCCCGATAAGACGAGCTCTCCACGGGAGTCCGCAGTGTACTCGAGGCCGCCAAAGGTCACAATCCGACCAGGGGCGTAGTTCTCGACAGAGGTCAGATGACCCGTCGAGTCGGCGCAAAAGACCATGCTGCCAAAGACGAAAAGCTGACCTGGGGCGTAGACGTCCCCACAGCCATTGATGCAGTTGATCTGCAGATGAGCCATCGATCCTTCTGGCGATCACGCAGTGGAACTCTCAATGAAAGCACCAGTGTCGGTGTAAAAACCGGCAGACCTCGGGGTAGGGGGTCCCGAGCTGCGGATCTCGGATCGATGGTAACAGAGACAAAAGGAGACGATGTTTTACCCAGGTTCGGGCCCTCTTGATGGAGGTAAAACCCTACGTCCTGCTTCTTGTTTATATTAATGGAGGTGTATCGAGTACAGAGTTGATCTACCTCGAGATCGTAATATGTGTCTAACTACTATAGCTAGGTGTTCGATGTTGCGCTAATGTCCCCTACGGGCTAAACCCTATGGCTTATACACGCCAGGGAGGGTATCTAGGGTTACAAGGTCGGTATCTTGGAGTAAGGCGGCTGGAATAATCTTGAAGTGTACTACAAGTCTTCGGTAGATGCAGTCTCGATCACGTCTCCTATGTGCGACTTCCGGAGTCCATCTTGATCACGTACGGGGGCATATCGGCCCATCCGAGGAGACGGGCCGGCTAGGTTGGCACCCCCTAATCCAGGACACCGTCACTAGGACTTTCGGATCACACGCCCCTGATTGTCAACGATACATCATGTATCCAAAAGAAGGTGAGAATGAGGAAGGCATCTGGATTAACTTTGATCCTTGGATGTCTCAAGTCTGAAAGGCAGTGATGTGGTTCAAGCCTTGAGGTTGGTAGGTAATGGGGCTGTTGCGTCGAAAGGGTGGAGTCTTGGTGTCTCTGAATCACTGATGGCTGAAGGGGAGCTGGAAATTATTATGGCTCTGGATCATCCCTCTTCGAATGACTTGCTGCCTTTGCTGCTTGTTCTGGATGGGTGATTGCTACTTGTGATCTGCGTTGGGATTTTCCCTGAAGAGGAGGGGAGAAGCAGCACAGTAGAGATAAGTATTTCCCTTAGTGAGAAACAAGGTTTATCGAACCAATAGGAGAATCACGCAAACCCTCGTGAACAGCACCTGCACACACAAAAGCAAATACTTGCACCCAACGCGGGCAAGAGGGTTGTCAATCCCCTTGAACTCATTAATTGCAAGGATCAAATCTTGTATAGGTAGATAAGTAAATTGCAAAACAAAAGAAAAGTAAATAAAGTGCAGCAAGGTATTTTTAGGTTTTTTAATATGCTTAAAGTAGACCTGGGGGCCATAGTTTTCACTAGAGGTTCTCTCTCGAACGCGTTGCATACGGTGGGTGAACAAATTTGTCGGAATCGGGGCTCCGGGAACCTAAAGGTTCAAACACTGTGGGCGAGCTAGTTCCTACCAACCAAGGGTGACCACGGCGAGGCTACGGTGAGAGCGCTAGTGCGGAGGACGACAGGGGACATGACGGTTACCCAAGTTTGGGCCACCTTGCGGTGTAAAACCCTACTCCTGCTTGTGTTGGGATAGCTGTGGGCAAGAGAGTGTTCTCACATACAAGGTAGGAGACCAAGGAATCGATCCTCTCTACAATGGCAGCTCTGCCCCTTTTATAGCTGCCTTGGTCCTCTTCCCCTAAAAATATAGGCGGGAAGGGATGCCACACTTGGCGGGTTTTTGAAAGGGGACATGCGCTCAGGCTATCCTGACTAAAGTCGGTCTTCGCCTGCAAAAGCATGATCCATGACGCGCCGGTGGGCTCGGTGGTGACCTCCGCCCTGCGCGCCATGCCGTCTTGGTCTTCTTTCACCAAACGGGCAGTCCTTGGGACTCACTTTGGAGGTGGGCAGTTGGGGCTGCCCCTTTAGCACCAAAGAGGAAAGCCTCTCTGTCTGTGCCCACTGGCATGGCCTCTGCCGCCGTTCGTCGCCACGTGCGTCACCCATGTGGTGGGCACAGGACCGCGCGGCTGGCGTCAGGCTCGGTCGACCTCGGGCAGCCGCCTCAAGGGGGCCGCCTCGGGAGCCCACCTCGCAAGAGGGCCTCGCGAGGCTTCCGCCGCTCCTGCGGCTAAGTCTTGGTGGTTCGCGCCCCGAGGAGGGGTCCTCGGGAGGCTGGTGCCTCGCGAGATGTCTTTGGTCTGCAGCGCCCTTAGATGGGCCGCGTCTTGGGCCTTCACCAAGCGTCATCTCCTGGGCCGTAGGCAGACGGGCCGTGGTACCCTGGTTCCCAATGGCCCGACAGTAGCCCCCGGGCCCATGGCGCGCACGTTCCCGCCCGTTGGGAGGGAAACGGCGCGGGCGCTGTCAGACTGCGGGGCCCAGGTTCGACGCGTGGCGCATGACGGGACGTGGGACGCCCCCACTTCCCCACTACGCCTCAGTAACCGCCTGCGCCTGCCATAAAGCCTGCCCGCGCGGGGCGCAGGGCTATCATTGCTTCCCTTCGCACTCCGCCTCCTAGCACCTGGTTTCTCGCATCCGCACCTTGCGCACCGCACCTTCCTCCTACTGCCCTCCAAGCTCCACCGTGTAGCAATGGCGCCCGCCGGCAAGAAAGGCAAGGCGGCGGCCGCGGCCTCACGCGCGCCGGCCGTGGAGCCGGCTCTGCAGCCCTCCATTATCGCCAACTGAGAGGGCCTGGATAAGGTGATCTCGATGACCGCCAGCGACCAGAACAAGAATGGGGCGATGAAGATCTGGCCGGGCGTGCGTGCACGGTGCGACCTGGAGGCGACGACCTTCCCCTTCTTCATCCACAGCGTCTACGCCGGCCTGGAGCCGCTGTTTTTGGATTTCTTCAACGCCATCCTCTCCCACTACCAGATCCAAGCTCTCCATCTCCAACCCAACTCCATCTTCCTCCTCGCCATCTTCGCCTTTTTCTGCGAGGCCTTCGTGGGCGTGATGCCCTCGGTGGCGCTCTTCCTCCACTTCTTCAGCCTGCGGATATCCGTGGGGAATCATCGCTCCGCGTGTGCCTCGTTCCTCACCGTCAAGGCAACGGAGAACGAAATCATCAGCCTAAAGATCCCGAAGAAGGTGGAAGGCTATCGGCAGCTCTGGATCTACATGGATGCGCGCCATCGCAACTAGCTGCTGATGGAGCCGACGGCCCCTACCACGAAGAGCTCGGGGTGGGAGCACAAGAAGCTCACCGACGGAGGCTGGCACCCGTCTGGGAGCGGCTGGCCGACCACAAGGCGGCGCGCCTCATGGGGGCGATGTTTGTCAAGGATTTCCTGCAGCGGCGCATAGCGCTACTCCAACTGCGCTCACGCCCGGTGTGGAAGATCACCGGCACGAAGGACCCCATGCGGCTGAGCGTCGCTAGCCTGAAGTCGGAGGTGGTGGATGGAATCATGCAGATCTTGCTCGGCAGCACCGCGGAGGACCCGCCCGTGGACGCGCTCCCACTCTACCGCTACGAGGAGGTCAATCAGCTGGTCACTGAGATGCCGGTCTTCGACAAGTGGGGCCTCGTGCCGGAGGGCCATGAGGGGCCTCGCGAGAACCAGTTCGTAGTGGTTCCCAGCTCGGGGGACCTGGACGAGGCTGAGACCTCTGGGGGCGATGCGGAGGAGAGCGATGGCGGCCCTGCCTCGCGCACCCGCCGCCAACTCATCCGCGACCTCAAGGATGACGACGACGACGACGATGACGCCCGATTCAGGGTTGAGCCCTCCCGACCTGCTGATGCGGGGTGCGAAGGGAGTACCAGTGCGACGGCTGGCGAGCCGTGCGTGGAGGAGATCGACGCCGGCAGCAGGGGAACTGAGCCCCCCGCGGAGGTGGCCGGCGCAGAAGGCGGGGCCACCAAGCTCCCGACCGGAAGGGGCGACGCCGAGGATGAGGCCACCGAGCCTCGGGGGGCGACCTCGGGAGGAGGCCTCGGGAGGGGCCTCGCGAGGGCGGCGGCGAGGACTGCCCGCCGTCTGTCCCGAAGAAGAGGAAGTGGGTTGCCAACGACGAGTAAGTGTCTAGCTTTCCCCTTTCTTTGTGTTCGCCTTGCGGTTTGGGGCTGAGGCCTTGCTTCGCACAGGGCATCCACGAATAAGAAGAAGAAGATGACGAAGAGGACCCCTGGCTCAAAGGGGGCCCCGACACCTGCCGCAGGCACCTAGGGGCGTGAAGAGGCCACCCGTCGCTCTGATGCCGAAACAGAGAGTGCAGAGGTAGGGAAGGAGTGCGTGGTTCCTCCAGAGCCGCCCGCGAGCGCAGCTCCTGAGGCCAAGGACGCCGAGCCTCGGGAGGCGGCCTCCGGAGGAGGCGCCGCGGCTCCCGAGGTGCCTGCCGCGGAGGCGGACGTAGTGATGACGGAGGCGGAGGCGCCTACTCCACCGCCGAGCACCGCAGACACCGGGGGTGCCTCGGGAAGCCCCCAGCACTCGCCGGTGCGCGAGATTCCCACCACGGGCGCGACAAGCCCACGGAATGCGCCACCGCGGCAAGAGTGGGAGGAGACTACGGCGAGTCCCCCACTCCTGACGAATGACGTGGGGCCTTCCCAGGCCATGACAGCGGAGGGCGGTGAGGAGTCAGATCCGGCATGGGCCCTGACGCTCGTGCGGAGCCGCACCCTGCTCAGGCGCGGAGTACTCAGGAGTGCCAAGGGGGCTCTGGGCCATCTCGAGGCAGAGTTCCAGGAGGCGGAGGCACGCCTTGTCGAGGAGCGCCTGCGCCTTGCTGAAGGGTGGCATCGGCTCGACATCGCCGTCAAGCTGAGCCGGCGCCAAGACGAGGCCGCGCGGGAGAAACGCGAGAAGTCCGCCGCCGAGGCAAAGAAGGTCTTCGAGAGCACCCTTCGGGAGGCAAACGCGGCCGACAAACACCGTGAGGAGACGGAGGCCCACACGAGGGTGCTCTGAGAGCAGCACGCCGCGCAGGAGCAGCTGTTACAGACGTGGGAGAAAGCCGTCACCTCCCGCGAGGAGGAGCTCGCGGCCCGTGAAGTGGACCTCGCGATTCGCGAACGGGAGCTCGTGTGGACGATGACCGAGTAGGCCGCGGAGCACGAGCGCCTGGAGACGCTGGACCGCCAGGTGGCCACCGCCCAGAACGCCTATAACCAGCGCATGGAGAAGGCCAACGCCCAGCTGGAGGCCAAGGAGAAGAAGGCCCAGGGGGATGCCGATGCAAAGATGGAGCAGAACTATTTGGTGCTTGTCACAGAGCACAACAAGAAGCTGAAGACCCAGGAGGACCACTTCAAGAAGAAGCGCGATGAGCTCTAGAGGAAGATTGATGGCCTCAAGGAGGTCCTGGCAAAGGCGGAGAACCGCGGAAGACCGCGCTGCAGGCCAAGGCCGACACCGAGGCGGAGCTAGCCTCCCTCCAGCAGCAGGTGAGTGGTGTCTCCAACGTCGTTGAGCAGGCGAGGCTGGAGGCGGACCGGGCGCGGGGGCGACAGCACGAGCGCGCCAAGATGTTCCGCTCTCTCCAGTTCGAGCCCGTGGCGCCCTGGCCACCATCTGCAAGGAGAGGCTCGAGGGGGCCCGCGAGACCCACGACGCCAGCTACCTCGACTTCTTCACCAAGCTCGTGGAGCGGCTCGAGGCTGGCGCCAAGAAGGTGGACGACATCATTGAAGACGAATGCCGCGACCTCCTCTTCCAAGCGGGGACGCGCATCTTCAGCCATCTCCTCCACGCCGATCCCAACTTCGACTTCAACAGGGTGATAGCCCCCGTGCCCGAGGAGTTCCGCAACAGCCTCGGGAAGGCGGTGGAGGACCACGTGGACGCCCTGCTCATGAAGTTATCCCACGGTGTGGGATCGAGGAGATAGGTCTAGAGGGGGGGGGGGGTGAATAGACTCCTAACCAGCCAAAGGTGCGGTTTTTAATTTCTCTTGGAATTTAGGCAGATTTTGGGCACAAGTTAAGATCACTCCAATACTTTCTACACATGCATATCTAGAGATTGAGCAACGGAAATAGTAAAGCATGCAATAGTGCGGAAAGTAAAGGGGTAGAGTATGGAAGATCAAACACAATGAAGACACGGTGGTTTTTGGCGTGGTTCCGATAGGTGGTGCTATCGTACGTCCACGTTGATGGAGACTTCAACCCACGAAGGGTAACGGCTGCGCGAGTCCACGGAGGGCTCCACCCACGAAGGGTCCACGAAGAAGCAACCTTGTCTATTCCACAATGGCTTACGTCCACGAAGGACTAGCCTCACTCGGGGTAGATCTTCACGAAGTAGGCGATCTCCTTGCCCTTACAAACTGCTTGGTTCAACTCCACATCAGGTTGGAGGCTCCCAAGTGACACCTAACCAATCTAGGCGACACCACTCTCCAAAAGGTAATAGACGGTGTGTTGTTGATGAACTCCTTGCTCTTGTGCTTCAAATGATAGTCTTCCCAGCACTCAAACAACTCCTCACAGATTTGGCTATGGTGGAAGAAGGATTTGAGTGGAAAGCAACTTGGGAAAGGCTAGAGATCAAGGTTCAAATGGTAGGAGTGGAATATCCTGATCTCAACACATGAGTAGGTGGTTCTCTCTCAGAAAATGTATGGTGGAAGTGTAGGCACGTTCTGATGGCTCTCCTTACAAAGAAGGATGTGGTGGAGGGGAATATATAGCCTCCACACAAAATCCAACCGTTACACACTTTTGACCCAACTCGGTGGCACCGATTCAGAAGACTCGGTGGCACCGAACTGTGTAAAAGATATGAACGTTAGGCATTTCAGTGGGACCGATACGGACAACTCGGATGGACCGAAGTGCAATGGCTTAGGGCAAACCTCATCTCGGTGGCACCGATTGCATCAACTCGGTTGGACCGAAGCGAAGCAATAAGGCAACAGAGAGTTGGCAAGCCATCTCGGTGAGACCGATTTTGTTAACTCAGTGAGACCGAAGTAAGTGCAAACGATTACAGAGAGTTGGCATGGCCATCTCGGTGGGACCGAGATCCATTTCGGTGGATCCGATTTGTTAGGGTTTTGGCAGTGGCTAAGTCTTGGATGAACTCGGTGGGGCCGGATAGGAAATATCGGTGGGGCCGAGTTGGAATGTAGGTTTAGGACATATTTGGTTAGAGAGAGTGGTTGAGGGTTTAGGAATACTGTCACTAAGCACTTGAGCAAAAAGACCATTAAGCAACACCTCATCCCCTTTTAATAGTATTGGCTTTCCTATGGACTCAATGTGATCTTGGATCACTAAACCAAAAATGAAGAGTCTTGATCTTTTGCAAATCCTTGTCCTTAGCATTTTGAAGGGGTTCCACGTCCTTTGTCCATGCCACGCCATTGTTGAACTTGTCTGAAATTCACTAGATAAAAGCATTAGTCCAACACATGTATGTTGGCATAAATTACCAAAACCACCAAGGCAACAAATGTGCTTTCAATCTCTCGCTTTTTGGTAATTGATGACAACATACATCAAAGCTTCAAATACTGATATAGCAGAGGTATGTATGAAAGCTTTGAAGCAAACATGTAACATGTATGAACTTCCTGGAACTCCCCCTGGAGAGGTGCATTTAATATGGTGATATCTCATGGGAAATATACATGCAACATGTATTTTGGCTATATGCATCAGATCAATATATATAGCATTTAGGTATCCACGTGTCCATGATTTTCTTCTTGCAAACAATATATACTAGCAAGAGGTCAATCATGCACATGAGTGTGATGCATATACTTACCTTGAAGTTCTTGATCAAGTACCTGAAGAAATACACTTGATAAAACAGGGTTAGATAACACAAGATAATTTCTTCAAGAAAATACACAAGATCAACAAGAAACCAAGAATGGGATGACATGTAGAATAGAGTATCACTAGGTGAATACTTCTTTGAAGCAGACATGTCCCCAAAAGAAATAGTTGTCTCCCCTTAAAGAACTTCCTCTCCCCCTGAATCTAACATTGGATATTGGGAGTAGGTAGGGTGAGAGAACTAGAACAACCAAATACCAAAGAACAAACTTATCATGTTTCTCCCCTCTTAGAAACATGTAACATTCTCTCCTCTTGTAAGGTGCATCTCTTTTGTAGTGATAAGCTTTGATGTATTCCTCTCTCCCCCTTTGACATCAATTTCCAAGAAGGGACTTCAAGGTTATTGAATAAGTGGGCTTGGTCCTTGAGAAACACAGCTAGCCATTGAATGGCTCTAAATGCAAGTAGAGGATAAGAATCATTGAGTGGAGCTGGAGCAGAAAATCTCAAGAGAAATTTGATAGAAAATTCCTTAGGGCAGCCAAAATCGGGGACACCGAGTTGAGTCAATTCGGTGGGACTGAGTTTGATGCAATGGAACTTTTTGTCAACTCAGCTCACTAGGCAACGGAATTCTCACAAGGATTTGCAATGAATTAACTGCGAAACAAAAGGAAACACATAAAAGAAGCAAAGAAACGTCTAGATGAAGTTTTTTTTGAAAAGAAAACACTCTAGCAAGAAGAGAACAAACACAAGGAACACTAGAGAACTTCATCTAGATGGGTCGGCGACTAGGTCACCTATGTTAGAGTATATTGACTTGGGAGTCAAGTGAGAGCACTTGATCATAGGTCATACTCATTGTTTAAGCTCAAAATGGGGTTGCCATTTTTCCTTTAAGCATTTAAATGTATTCACATCTTGTTGAGTTGCTTTAGCTCATGTCTTTGAGTAAAGCTTCTCTAAGATGTGAGAACTTACATTGGGATTTTGTGGTGATGTCCGTCATGTAGTTGAACTTGAAGTGGATGCTCATGAATTGAAGTTTGGAGCTATCCTATCATTTGTAGTTCATCTTCCTACATGGGTTAGCGTTGCAAGGAACAACCTGTATATCCAAAATGACAAGAGTGAAGCATAACTCAAAAGTTTGACAAAGGATATGTTATGTTGTCTTGTTCCTTGTTCCACCATGATTTGTTGATACTTGGGTTAGACAAGATTGCTTGTGATAAGAGTGAGACGCAATCTTGTGGCATGAAGCTTGTCCAAGTACCTAGAAAAGGTTAGATACCATACAAGAGAGCAAAATATCCCAGATATTAAATGATCATGAAAGATATCATGGATTAGTCAAGAATGCTCATGCCCTTGTATGCATCCACATGAACTTCTAGTTCACATTTGAAGCATCAATGATGTTCAACTCACTTCTCAAGTGACAAAACACTTTCTCATCAAGGGGTTTGGTAAAGATGTCCGCCAATTGTTTGTCGGTACGAACATGTTTATGATCAATATCGCCTTTCTCAACATGATCTCGAATAAAATGGTGACGAACCTCAATATGCTTAGTTCGAGAATGTTGCACGGGATTGTGTGCTATCTTAATAGCACTCTCATTGTCACATAGTAATGGTACATGTCTCACATGCACACCATAATCTTTTAGAGTTTGTGTCATCCATAGTAATTGAGCACAACATGATCCCGCGGCAATGTATTCCGCTTCGGCAGTAGATAGAGATACCGAGTTTTGTTTCTTGGAGGACCAAGACACAAGAGATCTACCAAGAAATTGACATGTACCCGAAGTGGATTTTCTGTCAACCTTGTCTCCGGCATAGTCCGAATCGGAGTAGCCAACAAGATTGAAAGAAGATCCTTTGGGGTACCATATGCCAAAGTTTGGTGTATGTATCAAGTATCTCACAATTCTTTTCACCGCCTTAAGATGACACTCTTTTGGTGCCGCTTGGTATCGTGCACACATGCACACACTTAGCATAATGTCGGGTTGGGAGGCACATAGATATAGTAATGAACCAATCATAGATCGATAAACCTTTTGATCAACAGGTTTGCCATCCTTGGCCAAGTCAAGATGTCCACTCGTGGGCATAGGAGTTTTCATACCTTTACTCTCTTGCATGTTGAACTTCTTGAATAAGTCCTTGGTATACTTTGTTTGAGAGACAAAGGTACCTTCCCTAGTTTGCTTGATTTGCAAACCAAGAAAGAATTTGAGTTCACACATCATAGACATCTCAAACTTCTCGGACATCAACCTTCAAAACTTTTCACTAAAAGAGGGGTTAGTAGATCCAAAGATAATATGATCAACATAAATTTGGCATACAAATAATTATCCATTAACCCTCTTAGTGAACAAAGTTGAATCAATTTTCCCAATTTCAAAACCTTTTTCAAGAAGAAACTTTGTCAAGCATTTGTACCAAGCTCTAGGGGCTTGTTTAAGACCATAAAGAGCTTTACGAAGTTTGTACACATGATTAGGTTTCTTGGGATTTTCAAAGCCGAGAGGTTGTTTAACATACACTTCCTCCTCAATTTCACCATTTAAGAATGCACTTTTAATGTCCATTTGGTAAAGAGTGATATCATAGTGATTGGCATAAGCAAGTAAAATGCGAATGGATTCAAGTCTTGCAACGGGGGCATAGGTCTCACCATAGTCCATACCTTCAACTTGTGTGTAACCTTGTGCTACGAGACGAGCCTTGTTGCGTACAACTTGTCCATCTTCATCTTGCTTATTCCGAAACACCCATTTGGTTCCAATGATGTTTTGCTCTTCCTTTGGCTTCTCGACCAATGTCCACACTTGGTTCCTCTCAAAGTTGTGTAGCTCTTCGTGCATTGCATTCACCCAATCGGGGTCCTTGAGAGCATCTTCCACCTTCAAGGGTTCAACACTAGAGATAAATGAGTAATGCTCACAAAAGTTAGCTAAACGAGATTTAGAGCGAGTGATTCTCCCGGTTTGGAAATCTCCAAGTATTTGTTTAACGGGATGATCCTTGTCGATTCTTGCTCTAACTCGAGGTAGCTTTTTCTTGGATTGTGATGAGGCTTCCTCATCATCATCATCTTCTTCTTCTTCGTTGATGTTGTCGTTGTTCGCTTGTGGAGGTGGAGAAGGAGGTTGAGGTGGATAATCTTGTTGCACTTCCTCATTCCCATCATCTTGACGTGTTCCACTTGTGGATGCCTCCATATCAACTTGTCGTTCACCTTGATGTGAAGTTGGGGCTTCCACTTGAATAGACGAGGTACTCTCCATTACTTCCACGGGGCGAATCTTACCAATGGGTAAGTCTTGGATTGCTTCCGATGGTTCTCGTGTTGGGGAACGTTGCATGGGAAACAAAAAATTTCCTACGCACACACAAGATCTATCCATGGTGATGAGCATCTACGAGAGGGAGAGTGAATCTACATACCCTTGTAGATCGCTAAGCGGAAGCGTTAAGAAACGCGGTTGATGTAGTCGAACGTCTCCGCGATCCAAATCGCTAGTCGTCCCTCGAACCGATCACGAACTAGTGCCGAACGGACGGCACCTCCGCGTTCAACACACGTACAGCTTGATGACGCCTTCACCTCCTCGATCCAGCGAGCGATGGTGAAGTAGTAGATGAGTTCCGGCAGCACGACGGCGTGGTGATGGTGGTGAGGAACAATCTCTGCAGGGCTTCGCCAAGCGCTACGGAGATTATGACGGAGGAACTAGAGGGTTAGGGTTGCCGCACACGGCTTGGGGAAATCTTGATGTGTTCCGGGTGCTAGCCCTGCCCCTCTATTTATATGTTGAGCCCTGGGGTCGAAACTTGGAGAAAGAGCCTCCTCAAAGTCGGTTTGGCCCGCAAGGCAAGAGTCCTGCTCGGACTCCAGGACCAGACGCCAGGGTCCTCGGCGTCTGGCCCCAGACGCCAGGGTCCCTGGCGTCTGGCCCCTGGCCTCCGCAAAACTTCCTTTTGCACCTTCCTAAAGCCTCGTGGGCTTTACCCCTTGGCCCAAATAAAGTGTTCTCGTACCCGAACATTTCGGGAAACATCCGAAACTCCTTCCGGTGAATTCCGGAACCCTTCCGGAGACCAAACACTATTATCCCATATATCAATATTTACCTCCGGACTATTCCAGAGCTCCTCGTCATGTCCGGGATCTCATCCGGGACTCCGAACAACTTTCGGTCACCAACATAACAACTCAACTATACTTATATCGTCACCAAACGTTAAGTGTGTAGACCCTGCGGGTTCGAGAACTATGTAGACATGACCGAGACACCTCTACGGTCAATAACCAATAGCGGGACCTGGATGCCCATATTGGCTCCTACATATTCTACGAAGATCTTTATCGGTTGAACCTCTATGCAAGGATTCAGTTAATCCCGTATGATGTTCCCTTTGTTTATCGGTATGTTACTTGCCCGAGATTCGATCGTCGGTATCTCTATACCTAGTTCAATCTCGTTACCGGCAAGTCTCTTTACTCGTTCCGTAATACAAGATCCCGTGGCTAACACTTTAGTCACATTGCTTGCAAGGCTTATAGTGATATTGTATTACCAAGTGGGCCCTGAGATACCGCTCCGTCACACGGAGTAACAAATCCCAGTCTTGATCCATGCCAATTCAACAGACACCCTCGGAGATACCTGTAGAGCATCTTTATAGTCACCCAGTTACGTTGCGACGTTTGATACACACAAGGTATTCCTCCGGTGTCAGTGAGTTGCATGATCTCATGGTCAAAGGAACAGATACTTGACATGCAGAAAACAATAGCAATAAACTGACACGATCATATGCTACGTTTACAGTTTGGGTCTTGTCCATCACATCATTCTCCTAATGATGTGATCCCGTTATCAAATGACTTCTCATGTCCATGGCTAGGAAACCTTCACCATCTTTTGATCAACGAGCTAGTCAACTAGAGGCTTACTAGGGACACAGTGTTGTCTATGTACCCACACATGTATTTGAGTTTCCAATCAATACAATTATAGCATGGATAATAAACGATTATCATGAACAAGGAAATATAATAATAACCAATTTATTATTGCCTCTAGGGCATATTTCCAACATCTCGATCTCCTACATCAAGTGGCAATTGCTCGACTTGCGAGCCGTTAGTCTCATCAAACTTCACATCTACCGTCTCTTCAACTTTTCGAGTGAAGTTGTTGTAGACACGGTAAGTGTGAGAGTTCGATCCATAACCGAGTAGGAAACCTTCATGAGATTTAGGAGCAAATTTTGAACGACGATGCTTATCAAGAATGTAACATTTTGAGCCAAATACTCGAAAGTATCCAACTTGTGGTTTGTTACTGGTGAGCAGTTCATATGCCGTTTTACCAAGAAGCTTGTGAAGGTAGAGTCGGTTTGTTGCATGACAAGCTGTTTCAACCGCTTCTGCCCAAAAATGTCTTGGCGTCTTGTATTCATCAAGCATCGTTCTTGCCATCTCAATAAGTGTCCGGTTCTTCCTCTCAACAACTCCATTTTGTTGAGGTGTGTACGTAGCTGAGAACTCATGTGAAATACCCTCCTCATCAAGAAAGGTGTCCACATTTGTGTTCTTAAACTCCGTTTCATTGTCACTCCGAACCTTCTTGATCTTTACTTCAAATTGATTTTGAGCCTTTCTTGCGAAGTTCTTGAAGATCTTTTGTACCTGCGATTTGTCATCAAGAAAGAACACCCACGTAAATCTGGAAAAAACATCAACAATGACCAAACCGAAAGAGTTACCACCAAGACTCTTATAGGAGTTGGGACCAAAAAGATCCATATGAAGTAGCTCGAGTGGTATCCTTGTGGTCATAATGTTCTTCACGGGATGGCTTCCTCCAACTTGTTTTCCTGCTTGGCAAGCACTACAAAGTCGATCTTTGTCAAATATAACATCTTTCACTCCAAGGATGTGATCTCCTTAAACAAGTTTATCAAGGTTACGCATACCAACATGTCCAAGTCTTCTATGCCATAACCAACCTTTAGAAGATTTAGCAATTAAACAAGTACGAGGTTGAGCTCTCTTAGTGAAATCGACAATGTATAAATCACTTCTACAAATGCCGGTAAAGACCATATTATGATTATCTTGGCGAAACACTTGGCAATCTACTTTGGTAAATAGAACATTAAAACCAAAATCGGCTAGTCTAGATACGGAAAGAAGATTGTAACCAAGAGATTCAACAAGCATAACATTTTGTATGGAGCTATCGTTGGATATGGCCACCTTACCAAGGCCAAGTACCTTACCCTTGGAGTTGTCTCCAAAAGTCACATACTTGCGTGGACCATCATTTTTAGTAAGCTCACGAAACATGTCTCTATCCCCGATCATGTGATCGGTACATCCACTATCAAGAATCCACTCTTTTCCTCCGGCCATATAATCTCGAAGATTTGCCATAAGACTGAGACTCCTCAAGGTCTTCTCAAATTCAATATCAAAATCTTCGTCTTCATCATAATAGCCATGCTCAACATCATCATCATCATGCATGTGATCATTACCTAGGGCAATGGATTCATTAGTTTCATGATCATGACAATGTTCAACTTTATGGATTCTAATAGTTTCCATGATAATATTGCTAATAGTTCTAACATCTCCTTTGGCACGCATGAGATCACGAAGCTCAAACAAGCAATCATCAAACTTAGGATCATTGGGACTCATCTTGTGAAAAGCAACAGCCTTATGAAGAATCTTATCGAGACTTTTTAGAGTAATCGGGATATCGCTTTTCTAAATCATGCCATAGAGTATAAGCACATGCAAAGTTTCCCATACAACCAAGCACAACCTTAGGTAATCCTGTAATGATAAGATTGACGGTTCTAAGATTACGAAGCATGTCAATTTCCTCTTCATGAGTAGGATGCAAGGGATCAATAGGGGGCAGATAAGGATTATGAATATACTTGCTCAAGTTAAATTCATCAAAGATATCAAGCATTTCATCCTTCCAAAAGTTGTAATACTCCCCATCGAGAATAGGCACTCTACGTCTAAGACTCCCCAACGTAGACACATCCATCTCCCTCCAATGGTGATGAAACCAAGGCAAATGGAGACCAAAGCTCTGATACCAATTGTGGGATTGAGGAGATAGGTCTAGAGGGGGGGTGAATAGACTCCTAACCAGCCAAAGGTGCAGTTTTTAATTTCTCTTGGAATTTAGGCAGATTTTGGGCACAAGTTAAGATCACTCCAATACTTTCTACACATGCATATCTAGAGATTGAGCAGCGGAAATAGTAAAGCATGCAATAGTACGGAAAGTAAAGGGGTAGAGTATGGAAGATCAAACGCAATGAAGACACGGTGGTTTTTGGCGTGGTTTCGATAGGTGGTGCTATCGTATGTCCACGTTGATGGAGACTTCAACCCACGAAGGGTAACGGCTGCGCGAGTCCACGGAGGGCTCCACCCACGAAGGGTCCACGAAGAAGCAACCTTGTCTATTCCACCATGGCTTACGTCCACGAAGGACTAGCCTCACTCGGGGTAGATCTTCACGAAGTAGGCGATCTCCTTGCCCTTACAAACTGCTTGGTTCAACTCCACATCAGGTTGGAGGCTCCCAAGTGACACCTAACCAATCTAGGCGACACCACTCTCCAAAAGGTAATAGACGGTGTGTTGTTGATGAACTCCTTGCTCTTGTGCTTCAAATGATAGTCTTCCCAGCACTTAAACAACTCCTCACAGATTTGGCTATGGTGGAAGAAGGATTTGAGTGGAAAGCAACTTGGGAAAGGCTAGAGATCAAGGTTCAAATGGTAGGAGTGGAATATCTTGATCTCAACGCATGAGTAAGTGGTTCTCTCTCAGAAAATGTATGGTGGAAGTGTAGGCACATTCTGATGGCTCTCCTTACAAAGAAGGATGTGGTGGAGGGGAATATATAGCCTCCACACAAAATCCAACCGTTACACACTTTTGACCCAACTCGGTGGCACTGATTCAGAAGACTCGGTGGCACCGAACTGTGTAAAAGATATGAACGTTAGGCATTTCGGTGGGACCGATACGGACAACTCGGATGGACCGAAGTGCAATGGCTTAGGGCAAACCTCATCTCGGTGGCACCGATTGCATCAACTCGGTTGGACCGAAGTGAAGCAATAAGGCAACAGAGAGTTGGCAAGCCATCTCAGTGAGACCGATTTGCATAACTCGGTGAGACCGAAGTAAGTGCAAACGATTACAGAGAGTTGGCAAGGCCATCTCGGTGGGACCGAGATCCATTTCGGTGGATCCGATTTGTTAGGGTTTTGGCAGTGGCTAAGTCTTGAATGAACTCGGTGGGGCCGGATAGGAAATATCGGTGGGGCCGAGTTGGAATGTAGGTTTAGGACATATTTGGTTAGAGAGAGTGGTTGAGGGTTTAGGAATACTGTCACTAAGCACTTGAGAAAAAAGACCATTAAGCAACACCTCATCCCTTTTTAATAGTATTGGCTTTCCTATGGACTCAATGTGATCTTGGATCACTAAACCAAAACTATAGAGTCTTGATCTTTTGCCAATCCTTGTCCTTAGCATTTTGAAGGGGTTCCACGTCCTTTGTCCATGCCACGCCATTGTTGAACTTGTCTGAAATTCACTAGATAAAAGCATTAGTCCAACACATGTATGGTGGCATAAATTACCAAAACCACGAAGGGAGCAAATGTGCTTTCACACAGCAGCAGCAAGAGCTCCAGCGGAGTCAAGGGCAACGATGGCGAAGGTGATGATGGCGATGACAGCGACGCCGCGACCTCCTAGATCCTCCCCTTTACTTAGCTCTTTCGCGAGTGTTGCTTGCCGTATCATGGCTGCAGAGTGCGACTCGCGAGGCTCTTGCTTGTGAGGCCACCCGCTAACACTTGGTGGAGACAACCGCCGCAGGTTGGCTCGCGAGGTAGCGCTCGCGAGGCTCTCTGCGGGCTTACGGAGGTGTCTTGTCATGAGTCACCTCGCGAGGCAACGCTCGCGAGGCCTTTGAGTGCTTTATTCCTGTGACAACTTCATATCAATTTCACAAAGGGGGGAGTGGTGCACGCTTGCTAGCTTGCTCATAGGCGTCACGCGAGGAGACGAGACACCAAGGACCTTGGTGAGGTGGCGTGCACGGGAGCAGGCCCGCGAGCCAGAGCTCGATCACTTGGGTTTTGCAGCGCTCCTGGGACTGACCCGAGCACAGGCACCGTGTCCAACCCCCGCTCGGGAGATGCGCAGGAGTAAGGTCGCGAGCATACACAGCTCCTGAGGCAGGCAACTTACCAACACATAAAATATCTTAGGAAATAAAGCTTTACTGCAGCATAATATAAGTTCATTACACAACCAAAAAGAGATGTGGCTGCGTGTCCGGCACGGGTCCGCTTGTGGTTGGTGCAGCCCGTGGGGCGCCTCAGTTGATTGTTCCGCCAGCGCTGAGGATGAGGCTTCCACTAGGCGTGGGACGTTCCGCCAGCGCGGAGCATGGGGCTTCCACTGAGACGTGGGTGGGAGCTCTCGCGGGCCCATCAGGCGTACGCAATGAGAGGCTCCGGAGCGTGTACAGCTCCACTTCGTTCGTACGCATGAGGGTCATGGGTAGAACTTGCGGAGGTGTTGAATGCTCCATGTGTTGAGCACAGGAACTCCGTCCTCCGTCTCCAGCCGGGCGGCGCCGGGCCTGGAGACATGAACAACCCTGAAAGGGCCTTCCCACATGGGTGAGAGCTTCTGGAGTCCCTCTCTGGAGAGGATCCTTCTCTGGACGAGATCGCCGACTTCGAGGGTGCGTGGGCATATGTTGCGGCTATGATAGCGATGTAAAGCCTGCTGGTATCTTGCGGCATGCAGGGCGGCCTGGCGACAGGCTTCCTCGAGGAGCAGCAGGTCGGCCTCTCACGAGCCGTCCTGACAAGCCTCATCGAAGGCGAGGACTCGCAGAGAGTCATGCTTGAGCTCAGAAGGGAGGACCGCTTCAGCCCCGTAGATGAGGAAGAAGGGAGTCTCGCCGGTAGGCTTTGTTGCTGTCATGCGGATCGACCATGGCACAGACTGTAGCTCGTCAAGCCAGCCCTTGCCGTAGGCTTCGAGCTTTTTCTTGAAGCTTCTTATCTTGAGGCCCTTGAGGACCTCGGCGTTGGCTCGCTCGGCCTGGCCGTTGCTTCGTGGGTGTGCCACAGAGGCGTAGCAGATTTGCGTGCCGAGGCTGGCGCAGTATGACTTGAAGAGGCTGCTTGTGAATTGAGAGTCGTTGTCTGTGATGATGCGGTTGGGGATGCCGAAGCGGCTCACGAGGCCCTTGATGAACTTGATGGCAGAGCCTGCCGGGGTGGTGCGCACAGGCTCGACCTCTGCCCACTTGGTGAACTTGTCGATGGCGACATAGAGGTAGTGATAGCCGCCAGCTGCGCGAGGGAAGGGTCCCAAGATATCCAGCCCCCAGACCGTGAAGGGCCACGAGAGAGGAATCCTTTGGAGGTCTTGCGCCGGCTGGTGGATTTGCTTGGCGTGGAATTGACAAGCTTCATAGGATTGGACCATCTCGGTGGCGTCGTGAAGCGTGGTGGGCCAGTAGAAACCACTGCGGAACACCTTGCCGGCGAGGGTGCGTGATGAAGAGTTGTGGCCACAGTCTCCTCCATGGATGTCGGCGAGCAGCTTGCGACCTTGTTCTTTAGAGATGCACCGCAAAGAGACGCCATTGGGGCGCCTACGGTATAGCTCACCGTCCTTCAAGTAGTAAACGGTGGCCTGGCGAGACACACGCTCTGCCTCTGAGTCCTTCTCCGGGAGGGTGCCGTGAAGTAAGTAGGCCTTGAACTCAGCGGCCCAGCTGTCCGCTTGAGGTTCGAGCGCCAGCAGCAGGCGGGCTCCTGAGGCTGGGCCGCAGTCTGGTGCGCCCGTGGGTGGTGTGGGTGGGAGCTCTTCGTGAAGCAGGGTGGCCCTCACGGTAGGTGGTGTACCTGATGGCTTGAGGAGCCTTTCCTCGAAGACGCCGGGGCTATGAGGCTCGTGGCGAGATGCTTGCTTGGCGATGTCGTCGGCCTCCTTGTTGCCGCCGTGGGGGACGTGCTAGAGTTCCAGGCCAAGGAAACATTTCTCGAGCTTACGTACCTCTTCCAGATAGGCGGCCATATGCTCGTCCTTGGGCTTGTAGCTCTTGTTGGAGAAGTTGATGAGGAGCTGTGAATTGCCCTTCATGGTGAGGCGCTTGATGCCGAGAGCGAAAGCAGCCTTGAGGCTGGTGATGAGGCCTTCGTACTCTGCGATGTTGTTGGAGACCTTGTCGTTGTGCCTGAAGCAGAGTTGGACAGTGTAGTAGAGCTTGTCTCCCGTCGGCGAAGTGAGCATGACGCCAGCCCCCGCGCCCTGCCGGGAAAAGGTGCTGTCGAAGTGCATGGTCCAGCCGCCAGGCACCTCGTCCCTAGGCAAGAGGGATTCGTCCTCGCGAGGCTCCTCATGGGGCAGATCTGTCCATTCCGCCACGAAGTCAGCCAGTGCTACACCCTTGATCACCCTTGTGGTGCAGAATTCCAGCTCGAAGGCCTGCAGCTCGATGTTCCACTCGACGACACGGCCAGCGGCATTGGGGCTGCACAGGACTTGCTCCAGGGGGTAAGACGAGATCACCTTGATGGGATGGCCCTGGAAGTAGTGGCACAGCTTCCTGGAGGCGACGAGGAGCACGAGGAGGAGCTTCTGCTGCATGGGGTAGCGCTCGCGCGCATCTCGCAGTACTGTGCTGACGAAGTACATGGGGTGCTCGACGAGGCGAGTAGTTGTTGTGGCAGCTTGGTCTTCGGGGGGCCCGAGAGGCTCATGAGGCTCAGGAGGCTCGAGAGGCGGCTCACGAGGTGGCTCATCGGAGGCCTCCTGAGGAGGGCCCTCAGCAGGTGGCAGCACGGCCTCGGGAGGTGACGCGCCAAGGGCCTCCTGAGGCGGGATCTCAGCAGGCGACGGCGTGACCTCGTGTGGCGCTGGCATGGCAAGCTTCTTCTATGCGCAAACGCGCTCTTCTCGAACTGCCACCAGGGCCGCGCTGGCCGTCTGGGGAGTGGCCGCCAAGTATAGGAGCAAAGGCTCGCGAGAGCGGGGTGCGACCATGATGGGTGGGCTCGTGAGGTACCTCTTGAGGCCTTCGAAGGCAGCGTCGGCCTCGGGGGTCCACTTGAAGGGGCCGGATCTCTTCATGAGCTTGAAGAATGGCAGGGCATGCTCGCCGAACTTGGAGATGAATCGCCCAAGCGAGGCCATGCATCCCACCAGGCGCTGCATCTCCTTGAGGCTCAGGGGAGGACGCATCTTCTCGATGGCCTTGATCTTCTCAGGATTGGCCTCAATGCCGCGGTGGGAGACCAGGAAGCCGAGCAGCTTGCCGGAGGGAACTCCGAAGACGCACTTGTCTGGGTTGAGCTTGAGGTTGACCTTGCGCAGCTTGTCGAACGTCTCCTTGAGGTCCGCGAGGAGGGACCAGGCCTCATGAGTCTTGACAATGATGTCGTCGACGTAGGCCTCAGCGTTTCTCCCCATCTGGGGGCCCAAGGTGATGTGCATCAGCCTCTGGAAGGTGGCTCCGGCGCTCCTGAGGCCGAAGGGCATGCAGATGTAGCAGAATATGCCGCAGGGGGTGATGAAGGTCGTTTTCTCCACGTGTTCAGTTGCCATCTTGATCTGGTGGTAGCCTAAGAAGGCATCTAGGAAGCATAGCAATTCGCACCCGGCGGTGGAGTCCATGATCTGGTCGATGCGGGGAAGCAGGAAGGGATCTTGAGGGCAGAACTTGTTGAGGCTCGTGAAGTCGACGCACATTCGCTCCTTGCCGCACTTCTTGGGCACCATTACTGGGTTGGCGAGCCATTCGGGATGGTGCACCTCACGGATGACTCCAGCCTCTTGGAGCTTCTGAACTTCCTTGACGATGAAATCCTGCTTCTCTGGTGCCGGATGTCGTGCCTTCTGTTTCACGGGGCGTGCGTTGGGGCACACCGCTAAGTGGTGCTCGATCACCTACCTCGGCACACCGGACAAATCAGATGCCGTCCAGGCGAACACATCTGAATTTGCCTGAAGGAAGGCGACGAGCGCGTCTTCGTATGCAGGGGAGAGGACAGTGCTGATGGTGAAGGCAGGGCCTAAGCCGCTGCCGTCCACCGACACTTTCTTCGTCTCGGCGCGGTCCTAAGAGAATAGCTGCTTCTTCTTCGCGGGTGCGGCCTCATGAGGCTCGGCAATGTCTTCGTTGGCAGGGTAGGCGGTGGTGGCAGCCTTGTAGGCGCTCTCGAGGGAGCGAACCACGTCCTTCTCATCGCAGCAGACGGTGATGATGCCGCTGCAGCCCGGCATATTGAGGACGTTGTAGGCATGGTGGGTCGCCGCCATGAACTTGGTGAGAGCCGGGTAGCCCAGGATGGCGTTGTATGGCAGGCCGATGTGTGCCACATCGAAGTCGATGAGCTCAGTGTGGTAGTTCTTGCGGGTGCCAAAGGTGACGGGAAGGCGCACTTGCCCCAGAGGGATGGTGGAGCCATCAGTCACTCCGGAGAAGGGCCTGGTCGGCATCAGCTGGTCGTAGGGCACTTGGAGCTGCTCGAAGGTCTCGATGGAGATCACGTTGAAGCCGGCACCTCCGTCGATGAGCGTCTTGGCGACGGCGATGTTGCTGATGGTGGGGGTGCACAGCATGGGGACCGTGCCCGCAGCGCTTGAAGACTTGGGGTGATCGTTGGAGTCGAAGGTGATTGCGTACTGCGACCACTTGAGGGGCCGAGTGGCCTCTGGCCTCGGGAGGGCGGCGTTCACCTCGCGAGAGAACAGCTTGAAGTGGCGGTTGGACGCGGGAGCCTGGGCCCCGCCAAGGATGCAAGCCACTCCGCGAGGCTCTTGGTAGCCCCTAGCGCCCTTGTCAGGCTGGTTGCCGTCGTTCCTTCGTGGTGGCGGCGGCAGCGGTGGAAGAGCGGCATTGGCCTGAGGGTTGGCCTCACGACGCTGATCACGCCAGGCGGCCTCGCGCGGCTGGTCGCGCTAGCCCTGCCATAAGTTGCCGTTGCTATTGCGGTCTCCCCAGTGGTTGCCATTGCGGCCGCCTCCACGGCCAGTGCCGCGATCATTACAGTCGCCTCGGTGGCCCAGGCGCTCATCGCAAAGCTGCTTGAGCTCATGGCAGTCCTCAGTGCTGTGGGAGTGCGAGTTGTGGTAGGCTCAGAGAGGGCGGTTGTCCTTCTTGGGCTCGTCATGTTCAGGGCCGCGCTTTTGCTTGGGCTCCGCCGTGAGCATGGCAGGGCCCTTGCACTTGACGTCCTTGCTCTTGGCCTTGGCGGTGTCCGGCGCCGCGTCGGGGTCGTTGTGGGCAAAGAGACGGCCTTCTTTGGCCTTGGTGCATCTGTCGGCGAGGTCGAACAGCTCGAGCACAGAATCGAGCTCATCATTGATGGCGAGCTTGTCGCGCATCCGGACGTCCGTGATGCCATTGGAGAACGCAGAGACGATGGCGGCCTCGGAGGCACGTCGGATCTTGTTGCGCACTTGGCTGAAGCGCTGGATGTACTTGCAAAGAGTCTCGTCAGGGCGCTGGCGCATGGCGCGTAAGTCGTTGAGCGTCAGGGGGCGCTCGTGGGTGCCCTTGAAGTTGGCGACAAATTGCCGGCAGAGCTCGGCCCGCGAGGAGATGGACTCCTCGGGGAGGTTCATGAGCCATGAGCGCGGGCCGTCCTTGAGGGCCATGGGAAACCAGTTTGCCATGACCTTGTCGTCGCTGTTCGCTGCCTCGATGCTCAGGGTGTCGAGCTGCAGGAACTCTGCAGGGTTGGGGGTGCTGTCGTAGCGCGGAGGCAGGTCCGGCTTGAACTTGGTGGGCCACACCACGCGACGCTACTCGCGGGTGAGGGCGTGGCAGCCCCCGCAGCTGGAAGGGACGCCACCAGCGAGGGCGGCACGGTTCTGGTGGCCAGCAGCCGCGACCTACTAGATGGTCCTGTCTTGGTGCTGGCGCTGCTGCTCGAGGAGCACGCGTGCGTCGGGCGGCACATGCCGGACGATCTGGCAGCTAGGCTCGCCATGGTCCGGCGAAGACGCGCCGCGGGACGGCTCACGCGCCCGCGCATCGCGGTGGCGCCTGGCACCCTCGCTAGGCGGAGGAGGTGGAGGAGGCGCATCATGTGCCACATTCCCGGCACGAGATAGCGGAGGGTGGAACGAGTGAGAGGGCGCCGGGGCGTCTCCCGCGGTGTTGATCAGCTCGGTGATGCGGCCAAGCCAGGCGCCTTAGCCGGCGTCAGTGGGGCGGTAGCGCAGGAGCTCGCGCGCCATGAGCAGCGCGGCCTGCGGGGCCGGCGCGTCGTGACGGGTGAGCGAAGAGGCCGTGGCGGTGTGGCCTTCCGCCTGCACGGACGGGTGGAGGGAGGAAGCCTGCTGCTCCCTTGCAGCGGGGTTGGTGGCGGCGCCTGCGGCGCGACATCGACGGTCGTCACGGGCGACCAGCTCCGTCTGGGCCACCCTGGTAGCCCTGCGCGCGTAGCGCTCCCGACGAGCGTCGGCCATGGCGGTGAGGCAGTGGAAAGAACTGAAGCCGGCCCCCTACCTGGCGTGCCAAATGTCGGAACCGGGGCTCCGGGAACCTAAAGGTTCGAACACTGGGGGCGAGCTAGTTCCTACCAACCAAGGATGACCATAGCGTGGCTACGGTGAGAGCGCTAGCGTGGAGGACGACAGGGGACACGACGGTTACCCAGGTTCGGACCACCTTGCGGTGTAAAACCCTACTCCTGCTTGTGTTGGGATAGCTGTGGGCAAGAGAGTGTTCTCGCGTACAAGGTAGGAGACCAAGGAATCGATCCTCTCTACAATGGCAGCTCTACCCCTTTTATAGCCGCCTTGGTCCTCTTCCAATGAAAATATAGGCGGGATGGAATGCCACACTTGGCGGGTTTTTGAAAGGGGACAGGCGCTCAGGATATCCTGACTAGGTCTTCGCCTGCAAAAGCATGATCCATGACGCGCCGGTGGGCTCGGTGGTGACCTCTGCCATACGCACCTTGCTGTCTTGGTCTTCTTTCACCAAACGGGCAGTCCTTGGGACTTTCTTTGGAGGTGGGCAGCTGGGGCTGCCCCTTTAGCACCAAAGAGGAAAGCCTCTCTGTCTGCACCCACTGGCGCGTCCTCTGCCGCCGTTCGTCGCCACGCGCGTCACCCACGTGGTGGGCACAGGACCACGCAGCTGGCGTTAGGCTCTGTCGACCTCGGGCGGCCGCCTCGCGGGGGCCGCCTCGGGAGGCCGCCTCAGGAGAGGGCCTTGCGAGGCTTCTGCCGCTCCTGTGGCTAAGTATTGGTGGTTCGCGCCCTGAGGAGGGATCCTCGGGAGGCTGGTGCCTCGTGAGATGTCTGCGCTCTGCGGTGCCCTTACATGGGCCGTTTCTTGGGCCTTCACGAAGCGTCATCTCCTGGGCCGCAGGCATACGGGCTGTGGTACCATGGTTCCCAATGGCCCGACAAAATTACTGTCGGGCAATTGATAGAAAAGCGCATAGTTATGACGTATACATGGCAATGATCACATATATAGGCATCACGTCCGTGACATGTAGACCGACTCCTGCCTGCATCTACTACTATTACTCCACCAATCGACCGCTATCCAGCATGCATCTATGGTATTAAGTTTATGACAAACAGAGTAACACTTTAAGCAAGATGACATGATGTAGACAAAGTAAACTCAATCAATATGAATAAACCCCATCATTCTATCCTTAGTAGCAACAATGCAATACGTACCCCGCCCCCTTCTGTCAATGGGTGGAGGCACCACAAGATTGAAACTACTACAAAGTACCTCTCCCACTGAAGATAAATCAATCTAGTTGGCCAAACCAAACGGATATATCGGAGAGAAATACAAAGCTATAATCATGCATAATAAAGTTTAGAAAAGACTCAATTACTTTCAATGAATAATCTGATCATAAACCCATAATCCATTGGATCCCAACAAACACACCGCAAAAGAAGATTACATCGGATAGAACTCCAAGAAGATCGAGGAGAACATTGTATTGAAGATCAAAGAGAGAGAAGAAGCCATCTAGCTACTAGCTATGGACCCATAGGTCTGTGGTGAACTACTCACACATATTTGAAAGGGCAGCAAGGTTGATGTAGATGCCCTCCGTGATTGATTCCCCCTCCAGCAGATTACCGGAAAAGGCCTCCAGATGGGATCACGGAAGAACAGAAGCTTGCGGCGGCGGAAGAGTTATTTCGTCTGGCGGTCTATTGGTTTGGGAATATATGTGAATTTATAGGCTTGGAATTAGGTCAAACGGAGCTGCGTGGGGCCCACAAGCTCAGGGGGCGTGCCCCTCGAGCTTGTGGCTATCTCATATCTCGTGTGGTATCCTCCCGAAGGTTCTAGGGTCCCTTCTGGTCCAGAAAAAATTAATCTAAAGATTTTTTTCCGTTTGGACTTTATTTGATATTGATTTTCTGAAAAGCCAAAAACAAGCAGAAAACAGGAGCTGGCACTAGGCACTGGGTTAATAGGTTAGTCCCAAAAAATGATATAAAATAGCATAAAAATGCATATAAAGCATCCAAGATTGATAATATAATAGCATGAAACAATAAAAAATTATAGATACGTTGGAGACGTATCAGTGATGTTCTCTTTTGTTATGCAGACTCCTTGTAATTTGTTCATCCTCGTCTATGTCACACTGACTATGTACTAGTTCACTCTGTTTAGAAGTTTGTGATTTGTGTCTGGATCACGAGAGTCTGAGCGTTGTAGATGGGTGCGTTTTGGTGGTTTAGCAAGACTTATGAACTTTCATGTCTCGCTGTTTATGTAAGTAGTAGTCACTAGTCAGTGTTTGCATGTTGTATATATCGTTGTTTCGAACCGCTGATGGGCTAAATGAGGGCATCACCATTCTCCAGTGTTTAGTGTATATATCCTTTTTTCATGTTATAATTTGAGCTTAGTGACTTTTCGATGATGTACACTTGTTTAGGCCACGTGAGGTGTCGTTGAATATGGGCCGAGTAGTAACGCAATGCCAAACAGGCCAATTATGAACTCTGAGGCCGAGCACTAAAAAAAGAACTCTTAGGCCAACATGTCGGCGTCACCGGTGTTTTCGTGCGCTTGCGCGGCAAGAGCGTACTAGCAGGCATTCGAAATTCATGTACCTTTTCATCTTGAATTCCCCACCCCTCCCCCACCTCTGGAATCTCGATTCCTACTCCAGTTCCCCCAAATCCCCCCTCCTGTACTCCCTGTACTCAAGCGCACTATCATGTCACCGGTCCACGCGGATCTCCGAGCTGGAGATCCTGAGGTCCGTCCTGCCGTCGGGCGCTGCGTGCTGTCGCTCAACAGTGGCATGGCGGCTCTTGACGACCAGTTTGCCAGCAAAGTGCTGATGGTAACCATCAACGGCGACCGGCCTCCCGTCTCGGTGGACGACCTTGTCAAAGCTCTTGGCATTGCGCACGGCATCCAAATAAGTGGCTTGCTCATGGAAGTCTGTCCGCCACCGGCTGATTTCTTCGTCAGGTTCCGGACAACATTCGTCTGCAGTCTTGTGATCAAATCTTCCCGGCGTTTGTTTTACGATGGCGCGTTGGCGAGCTTCGATCGGTGGCACCCAGGATTGGGCTCGGTGCCCTCTGAGCTTGAGTTTTTAACAAAGCTTACCTTCCATGGCATGCCTCGACGGGCTTGGAATAGCGAGTCCATGAATGAGCTTATCAACGACCTAGGAGGTGATCTCTTAAGTATGGTTGTTCCTCGAGACAGCTGGGCTCTAACGGTTATGGCATGCATGAAGAAGCCGTCCACCATACCAAAGGTGATTGGTATTGAGATACCGGTGCAGGAACCGAGGTTGTACTATTCGTCACCACCAAGGCCGTCGCGGACCATGTTAGGTATGTACCTGTATTGAGTCTTCGTGCATGTCGAAGAATTGGTGAATCCATCAATCGAAGTCCTGCCGCCGCCGCTGGTGCCGGGGTCCGTCGACAACGTCCATTACAGGAGTCAACGTCAGATTTTTCCCCGTGTTGCTTGGAACAATGGATGGCATAGGGCCTACTCCATCGCACAGCGGAGGCCACTGCATCTTTGGGAGAAGAGGCCGGGCTGGCTATCGGGATGTGCTCTAATATGAGGTATCAACTGAATATTCTCTACTACTTATATCCGAGCTATAGGTGTGAAGCTCTGATGAGCCAACACATTTCATTATGACCTGTTCTATTTTTGCACCTGATTTTTTTTTGAATGGGTGTACGTTGCTACTTGTGAGCCGCGTTGGGATTTCCTCGAAGAGGAGAGGATGATACAGTACAATAGAGATAAGTATTTCCCTCAGTTAAGAACCAAGGTTATCAATCCAGTAGGAGAACCACACAGAACCTCGTTAGCAACACCTACACACACAAAAGCAAATACTTGCACCCAACGCGAACAAGAGGGTTGTCAATCCCCTTGGTGGTTACTTGCAAGGATTAATTCTGATACTGAGAGATAGATAAATAAATTGCAAAACAAAATAAAGGAAATAAAATTGCAGCAAGGTCTTTTTGGATTTTATATATGATAGATAAATGACCCGGGGGCCATAGTTTTCCCTAGAGGCTTCTCTCTTGAACACATAGTGACGGTGTCCCGGATTAGGGGGTGCCAACCTAGCCGGCCCGACTCCTCGGCTGGGCCGATATGCCCCCATACGTGATCAGGATGGACTCTGGAGGCCGCACACGGGAGACATGATCGAAGCTGTCTCTACCGAAGACTTGTAGTACACTTCAAGATTTGTCCAACCGCCTTACTCCTAGATACCGACCTTGTAACGCTAGGTACCCTCCCTGGCGTGTATATAAGCCATAGGGTTTAGCTCGTAGATGGGACAATGCAACATTGCTCACCTAGCCCTAGAAGTTAGACTCATATTACGATCTCGAGGTAGATCAACTTTGTACTTGTTACCTCTCCATTAATATAAGCAGAAGCAGGACGTAGGGTTTTACCTCCATTAAGAGGGCCCGAACCTGGGTAAACATTGTCTCCCTCGTCTCTGTTACCATCGAATCCAAGATCCACAGCTCGGGACCCCCTACCCCGAGGTCTGCCGGTTTTACACCGACACTGGTGCTTTGATTGAGAGTTCCGCTGTGTGATCGCCGGGAGGATCGATGGGATCACCGGTTAACGGCTTTAAGCCCACGGAGCACGCCTCCACACTCGAAACTTTGCTCGCAAAAACGCCTCCACGTAGCATGGAAGCGAACCATGACCCCTCTTCAGTTCCAACAAAGAACCCCCTCACGGACGAGGGGCTAAGATACTTCCTGGAGAGCGGATCGTACAGCAACCCACCAGCGACCGACTCCCAGATCGAATCGGCTAAACCGATAACTGCAGATCCACCGCCTGGTTAAGGTGACGAGGTCTTGAGACCGCGGTCTTTAGAGATCGGATCTGGTCCGCTCACCCCCTATATAGAATATCACCCCGATGACTCCGGCCCATCCGACATCTGGGATTCTTGTCCGTCAAGAGCAAGATACTGGATTGCTAAGACTCTGATATAATCGCCGCTTTCGAGCGTGGATGCAAGGATAAAGGCGTCTCGAATGGCCTCGCTCGTCGTTGTGTCCAAACACTCCCTGAATTAACCAACTTGGTAGCGCGATTTTGCGCTATCGAAGACACCTGGCGAACCGAGGAGAACACAGACTCGATCTGTGAGGACTACCTGGGACGAAACCGCACAACACTTCGGCACGAGAATCGCAAACGGAACACCCCGGGTGATCGACCCCGGAAGAAGAAGAAAACCTCTGATCACCCCGGAACGGCCTTGGATGGCTTTCTGGGTAAACCATACCCGATCCATGCCGTATTAGTCAATTCCTGCCCAACCCACAGCCTTCGTGACTGTTGGGTGTTGCGGCAGGTGGCAAAGGGGGGACCCGCCCTCTTGGCGGGCACCTCCAGCCACCTCGGACAGACCTAGGACGAAGACGAGGCCCTGATGATTTATGAGACCTTTACGTCTAACAACCAGCGCAAACGTACCTTGCGGGAAATCAAAGACGTCCGGCAGGTACCACCTCGGGGCGCGTGGATAGACACGCCGATCACTTTCACTCAGAATGATCATCCAAAGTCGGCCCTGGACAGGTGCCCCGCCGCGCTAGTCCTCAACCCCATCATGGACCACTGCCGCCTCCACAAGGTCCTAATGGACAGAGGCAGCAGCCTGAATCTAATATACGAGGACACTCTGGATAAAATGCACATCGATAAATCGCGCATAGAATGAAGCACCACCACCTTCAAAGGAATAGTCCCCGGGCGGGAGGCACGCTGCAGTGGAAAGATAACTTGTATTCTTCGGGACCTCGGATAATTATCGCTCCGAAGAGATTACGTTCCACATCGCGCCTTTCAAAAGCGGATACCACGCCATCCTCGGACGGGACGCCTTTTCAAGATTTCAAGCGGTGCCGCCCTATGGCTACATGAAGCTCAAGATGCCGGGCCCAAAGGGGATCATTACCATTTCAAGTGATCCTGATAGGGCACTCAAAGCCGAGAATAAAACGGCGTCCCTCGCCCTCGAGACCCTTGCCGAAACCTTCGCGGCTCAAGAGCTGACCGCACTGCGCGCCGAGGTCGACCGGGATGATGTCGTTCTCGACAAAAGATCAAAACCTACTTCTTTCAAACCGGCCGACGAGATTGTCAAATTCCAGGTTCACCCAACGGACCCTGCTAAAACGGCGTCCATAGGGGCTAACCTCGACCCAGAAGTTGCCGAAGCCCTACGCGCTTTCCTCAGGGAAAACTGGGACATATTCGCCTGGCACCCCTTCGACATGCCTGGGATACCCCGTAGGCTTGCAGAGCATAGCCTGAACATATTGGCAGGCTATAAGCCCGTTAAACAAACACTTCGGCGTTTCTCCGAGCCCAAGCATCAAGCGATGGGCGAGGAACTGGCAAAGCTGCTGGAGGCGGGATTCATCAAGGATATAAAACACCCCGACTGGCTAGCCAATTTGTTCATGGTACTGAAAAAGGACAGGTCATGGCGGTTGTGTGTCGATTTTAAAGACCTCAACAAAGCTTGCCCCAAAGACCCCTTTCCCCTACCCCGTATCAACCAAATTGTGGACGCCACTGCGGGCCACGACGCATTGTGCTTCCTAGACGCCTATTTAGGGTATCATCAAATAAAGATGAAGTAATCGGACCAGGCAGCAACAACATTTATTACGCTCTACGGGCCATTTTGCTTCAACACGATGCCTTTCGGACTAAAGAACGTTGTCGCCACGTACCAGCGTATGATGCAAACATGCCTGCAAAAACAAATCGGAAAAACTGTGGAGGCTTACATAGACGATGTGGTTGTCAAAACTAAACACGTTGGCCAGTTGGTGGACAACCTTCGCGATACATTTGCCAGCCTACGTGAATATCAAATAAAACTCAACCCGGAAAAATGCGTCTTCGGGGTCCCAGCTGGCAAACTCCTCTGTTTCATCGTATCTAGCCGAGGAATTGAAGCCAATCCGGCCAAAATTCGAGCCTTGGATCATTTGGAGATCCCCACAGAGCTCACGCATGTACAAAAACTGGCGGGCTGCGTAGCAGCCCTGAGCCGTTTTATATCACGGCTTGGAGAAAAAGCTTTACCATTGTACAGGCTGTTAAAGCAGGCCAAAATGTTTAAATGGACCAAGGAGGCTGCGACGGCCCTGGAAGACATCAAGCCCCTCCTTACCACCAATCCCATCCTGGCAGCACCAGGCGTTTGCGAACCGATGATATTATACATCTCGGCCACAAACCAGGTGGTTAGCGTAGTTCTCGTGGTTGAACGAGATATGGAAGGTCATAAGTTCCAGGTCCAGAAACCCGTATACTACGTGTCCAAGGTCTTAACCCCCTGCAAGACACGATACCCTCATTATCAAAAGATAGCTTACGTAGTCTTCATGGCATCGCGAAAGGTTCGGCACTACTTTCAAGAGTGCGCGGTGACTGTGGCATCCGACGTCCCGTTAAGTGACATAATCCATAATAGAGATGCAACGGGGCGCATCGCCAAATGGGCTATAGAGCTCCTACTTTTGAAATTATCTACAAACCACGCCGGGCCATTAAATCCCAGGTGTTGGCGGACTTCGTGGCCGAATGGACCGAAGCCGAACTCCCCCGTGAGTACAGTACCTATTCGCATTGGACAATGTATTTTGATGATTCCAAAATGCTTGCCGGCCTAGGGGCTGGCGTGGTGCTCATGTCCCCCACGGGAGATAACATTAGATATGTGTTGCAAATCATGTACACAGACTCTAATAACACAGCTGAATACGAAGCCCTCTTACACGGACTTCGGATAGCAGTCTCCATGGGTGATAAACGCCTCGAGGTCCGAGGTGATTCCAACCTCGCTATCTCGCAAATCAATGGCGAATTCGACACCAAAGACCCAAAGATGACGGCTTATCGAAATGCTGTCATAAAGATCTCGGCCAGGTTCGAGGGGCTGGAATTTCACCATATACCCCGAGATAGCAACCAGGCCGCAGATGTTCTCGCCCGGCTGGGCGCAAAGCGGGATAAGGTTCCCGAAAACACCTTCCTCGAGCGGCTTTTTAAGCCATCCGTAGTCTGGCAAGACACCAAAGGAACATCGGACTCAACCGACATCGGGCAACAGGCCCCGCCCGATAAGGACGATGGTATCATAGGCGGGTCAACGATCCAGAAGACTGATTCAGCGCACGAAGTCATGGCAGTTATCGCACCATGGACTGAGCCGCTCCTCGCATACCTACTCCGAAGAGAGCTCCCTGATAACCAAGCCGACTCCCGCCGGATTGTAAGACAGTCTAAAGCTTACAAGGTTCATGAAGGGGAACTTTACAAAATGAGCACTACGGGCGTCCTCCAGAGGTGCATATCCGAGAAGAAGGAAAACTCGTACTTCGAGAGATACACTCCGGCATGAGCGGACATCATGCCGCTGCTCGGACCCTGGTCAGCAAGGCTTTTCGAGCCGGTTTCTACTGGCCAACGGCAAGTGCCGATGCCTTGGCATTAGTACAGCGTTGCCCAGGTTGCCAGGTATTCGCCAAGCAGAGCCACATGCCCCCCCCACGGCCCTGCGCACCATCCCCATTACGTGGCCCTTTGCGGTCTGGGGGCTTGATATGGTCGGGCCACTCAAGGGAGGATCAAACAAAAACAAATACCTACTCGTTATGGTAGACAAATTCACCAAGTGGATCGAAGGAAAGCCGGTCACCTCGGCCGAGGCCGTCTAGGTCATCAGATTTATTTCGGGGGTAGTCCATCATTACGGTGTCCCCCACAGTCTGATCACAGATAACGGAACCAACTTCACGGCCAAAGAGGCAAGGCATGGTGTAAGAAACTGGGCATTAAGCTCGACTACGCGTCCGTCTATCACCCGCAGTCTAATGGGCAGGTGGAGCGAGCCAATGGACTTATCCTTAGTGGAATTAAGCCACGGCTAGTTCGCTCCCTCAAAAAAGCCGATTGCAAATGGGTTGAGGAACTTGATTCCGTATTATGGGGCTTGCGTATGACACCAAACAGGTCCATAGGGTATACCCCGTTTTTTATGGTGTATGGCGCCGAAGCGGTCCTCCCCTGCGATATCATACACGACGCACCTCGGGTGCGCACGTATGAGGAGCTGGAGGCCGAAATCGATCGGCAAGATGCACTAGACACTCTCGAAGAAGAGCGCAATGTCACGCGGGCTAGATCTGCTATTTATCAGCAGCAGGCACGGCGCTACCATAGTAGAGAGGTTCGTACCAAAGAATTCAACGTCGGGGATCTCGTCATGAGGCTACACCCCGAGAAACAAAAACACTAACTCTCCCCTAGATGGGACGGGCTGTTTATCATTGATCAAGTCCTTATCGGAGGAGCTTATCGAATCCGAGATCCGGAGGACGGCCGATTAGAGCCCCACCCCTGGAACGCGGCGCTACTCCGACGTTTCTACACTTGACATTACAAATACGGTCCGTGTACATAACTTTTACATTTTCTTTGCCTTAATCTTTTATTTTTATCTAAACACCTCGGAACGTTATTCAATGACCCCGAGGACAACATAGCATGTTATTTTCAAACAAGAGCTATTCCACCTCTTATGTACTATTGTCTTTCGAGCCACTATATGCATCGATTTGCTTTAAGATTTGGCCAAGCTGGGTTGCCCGACTCCTGTGCTTGCCCCTTACGTTCCCGATATTTCGGCTAGGGGCAAAGGGAGCACCGCTGTGATTGTTACTCCCGGTTCAACCGGTGTAGTACCTCAGACGGACAAAGCCGAAAGCTAGCGTTCTTACAATGCGAATCGGTCGGCTATGACATTGGACTAACGTGGCAGGGGTCTTTTCAAACCCCAACCAGGGGCTTTACCCCCTAGGTCATCCGTCTTCGGACGACCGTGTTCGACACAATAACCCGAGGAAAGGAACTGTTGGAAGAACTATTTTCCTTGGAAGATGTTTCTTACGTTAAATAGTAATATAACATAACCTTCCGTTACCCTCTTGTCTTTCGGGCCGCATAGCCCGATTGCCTAGTCACGTGAAGCATTTGGTCCGATGACCTCGGCCGGTAGTATGGGACACTCCTCGGATTTTATCTGAGGAGGCGGAAGCCGAAGGCTGGCTGACAGAGTTTGGATCAACGGACGGAACAATTTGACATAGAATACCTCGGTACATAAAGTCATACACAAATTTTTATGCACGGTCTAGCCCGTATATTAGGGTGTCTAACGCGCAATCCTTTTGTGAGAGGCGTGCCACCGGCATTACACTGTCATATGCCTGGCTGGTAGGGATCTCCTTCCCATCAGGCCCCATGGGTCCCACCTCTGCTAGTTCCGTCGTCTTCAGACCGATGTAGTGGGTCTTCACCATGGCCCAGGCCTCCCTCGCACCTTCTCGGCAAGCTGATACTTTCCATGCTGGATACGGCGCCGAGCTCTCTTAAGATGTTCGGCTAGCGCGGCCATGTCCTCGGGGACCGGCACCACCTCGGGCCATAAAGCCTGGTGTACATCCTTCATCCCTTTCCGAGCGCCTTCATGCACCTCGGATAGACGTATGCTCATGTCTTCGGACACCGGACCCCGAGACTCCGGAGGAAGGCCAGTCAAGCAAGCTGTCAAAAAACAACATCTCGCATGACAAATCTCCTCGGACAAACTACATGACAACTATCTGTTGCGATTTATAACTTACCATAAATCATGTCGTCTGCTCGCCGATTCTTTGCTTCTGCAGCAGCTAGGCAAGCTTTTAAGCTCTCAATTTCCTGGGCCTGTCGGGCGTTTTCAGCCCTAAGTGCATTCACGCTGCCCGCTCTCTGAGTGACCGCATGTTGATTTGCTTGGCGTTGTGATTCAGCATACGCCAGCTCGTCGCGGGCCTGCTTCAGATCTCTTTCAAGATGGCCCAGGGCTTCCGCTGCTACACACGATTCTGGCGTCAGCTCTGTTTTTTGGACATTACCCACTTCAAGAAATAAGCACTTATCGTGCGCCTCTCTGGTGAATTTCTTCACCTGCTCAACCTCGGACAATGCCACGTCAAGCTGCACCTTTGTTTGGTCCAATGCCGAGGCTAATTGCTCGTTCTTCAAGCGAGCTTCCTCTTATGACAAAGATTGCGGGTTAGTATTCAAGTCTTGATTCGACCCCAGGGGCTCGTACCAAGCCTTAGGGGCTACTACCATACTTGGTAGTCATATTTGTCTTTAAAACCTTACCCGCAGCCCTCGCGACAGGATATCCCACGACTCATCAAAGGCACCTCAGGTCGCCCCGAGGTATGCGTCCACTGCGCTGAGAGCATTAAGCTCCCTGTCCGAAAAGGCCGGATTGTTCAAGGAAGCCTTTCGCTAGCGATAATTCGCGGCGCATTGGATTTTAGACGGAGTGGCCGATGTCGCCGAGTCCTCGGGCTGGGCGCCTCCGGGGTCACCCCTTGCAGGATTTCAGACCTCTGCGTCCTTGGGCGGGGCCGTGCCTTCCTTGGCCTCCACATGTACGGTGGAGGGTGGAGGCTGTCTGCAAATAATCAGGAATGTTAGAATCCGAAGTGTCTTTTCTGTAACATAAACCTAAATATTACCTAATGACGGATGGAGCATTTCTGCCTGTCCCCATAACCTCGGCCGGAGCTTATCGTATTTCTGGCCGAGCCCTTTCCAGTGGAGCCATTTCTCTGCGTAGGCGTTGGGAGCACCGCCCCTATGGAGGAGGAGTCAGAAGACTGGAGACTGGGGGACGAGGGGCTCTCTTTCGTTTAGAGAAAGGGAGAGTTACCGATGAGGCTGGCCTCGTCCCCGGCGTATCAGGGACGACTGCTACTTTCGAGCCATCAAGGCTCTCCAGGAAAAAGCTCCTCCCTTCATAAATAAGCCCTAGGTCTTCGTCCTCGTGATAGAGAGGGTCTTCTGCGCGGCTGTGCAACTCCGGCTCAGGGGCCGGACTGCTCACCCCTTCGAGCCAACGCCTCCACCTCTGTTCAATCGATATGTAACGAATTAATATTAAGGATCCCGAGGTAAAACAGAAAAGCCCGAAATGGAAACTTACTATGTCGGCAGGGTTGTAATATGCCAGCCCGTCTTGGAACCAGCGCTTGGCAAACTCCTCGGCGGACCCTTGGTACATGCTGGCTAGTACGGCTCCGAGGGTCATTTGGTCCATAAAAGCCCCCTTGATGGATCGAGAGGCGTCCTCGGACCCGTTATACTCGCACAATAAGTGCTGGCGCTGCCAGAGGGGCTGGACTCTTCGGTCTAGAGCCACCACCATCACTTCAATGATGGTAAGGCCAGCGCTTGACAGGAGCTTCACCTTTTCCGCCAGCCTAGTCACGGCCTCGTCTTCCTCTTGAGCCGAACTCAGTGGCCTCCAGCTGTGGCGCTTCCTCGGTGGATCCAATGAGAAGGGCGGGAGACCTGGTCGGACTGGCTCATACAACAGGACGTCGGTGATATAGAACCACTCGGAAGGCCAGTAATCGGCCTCTTCCCGAGGTGTTCCTGCTGGATAGCCAGTCTTGTCTACTCGGCAGACTTCGGCTCCTCCGACCTCGAATAGCTTGTCGGCCGAAGAGCGGGGCATGACGTAGAAGTACTTCCGCCATAATCTGAAGTGCGCCTGACAGCCGAGGTGTAGCTCGCAGAGCGCGACGAACCCAGCGATGTGTAGCATCGAATTTGGGGAGAGATGATGTAGCTGTAGCCCGTAGAACTCCAGCAAACCGCGGAGGAAGGGGAGGATTAGGAACCCTAAGCCGCGGAGGACGAAAGGCACGAAGCATACCCGCTCGTCCCCTCATGGCGAGGGGTAATTTTCGGCATGGGCTTGACCATCGATGGACGTTAGTCCAGGGCGGGTAGCGGCCAGATCCGCATCCGGCAGGTATCCTTGCGCTGCCAAGCGCTCTAATTGAAGGCGCGCGATGGAGCAGCTCCCCCAGTCCCCTCTATCAGGGCCGTGAGGACGCCTTGACGATCCTTCGCCGCTCGCCATTGTTTGGGCTCTTGAGCTTGGGCTGGGGAGGGAGGGGAATTTTTCGCTGCGGTTGCAAAGCCGTACTACCACAAGCCAGGGCAATGCGTCTGTTAAGTAAGGGCAGAAAGGGCTGACGCTTCGACGTTTTTCCCATAAAGGGGCCCGACTCCCTAAGAAGCACGATTTTCAAAGTCTGGCATTGGGCCCCCGACGAACTCTAAGGGTTGGCCGAGGTCTTTAAATCTAGTCAAAAAATAAAAGCATGGGAACTTGTCTATCGAGCCAAGACTCCGAAAAGTGAAGGGCGTCGACTTCGGCATCGAAGACCAGTTAACGGGCTACTGACGGTGTCCCGGATTAGGGGGTGCCAACCTAGCCAGCCCGACTCCTCGGTTGGGCCGATATGCCCCCGTACGTGATCAGGATGGACTCTGGAGGCCGCACACGGGAGACGGGATCGAAGCTGTCTCTACCGAAGACTTGTAGTACACTTCAAGATTTGTCCAACCGCCTTACTCCTAGATACCGACCTTGTAACCCTAGGTACCCTCCCTGGCATGTATATAAGCCATAGGGTTTAGCTCGTAGAGGGGACAACGCAACATTGCTCACCTAGCCCTAGAAGTTAGACTCATATTACGATCTCGAGGTAGATCAACTCTGTACTTGTTACCTCTCCATTAATATAAGCAGAAGCAGGACATAGGGTTTTACCTCCATTAAGAGGGCCCAAACCTGGGTAAACATCGTCTCCCTCGTCTCTGTTACCATCGAATCCAAGATCCACAGCTCGGGACCCCCTACCCCGAGGTCTGCCGGTTTTTACACCGACACATAGCATACGGTGGGTAAACAAATTATTGTTGGCCAATTGATAGAAAAGCTCATAGTTATGACGGATTCATGGCAATGATCATGTATATAGGCATCATGTCCGAGACAAGTAGACCGACTCCTGCCTACATCTACTACTATTACTCCACCCATCGACCGCTATCCAGCATGCATCTAGGGTATTAAGTTAATGAAAACAGAGTAACGCCTTAAGCAAGATGACATGATGTAGGCAAAGTAAACTCAAGCAATATGAATAAGCCCCATCGTTTTATCCTTAATGGCAACAATAAAAATACGTGTCTTGTCCCCTACTTTGGCACTGGGATAGAGCACCGCAAGATTGAACCCATTACAAAGCACCTCTCCCATTGCAAGATAAATCAATCTAGTTGGACAAACCAAACGGATAGATCGGAGAGAAATACAAAGCTATAACAATCATGCATAAATCAGTTCAGAAAAGACTCAAATATTTCTCATGAATAATCTGATCATAAAACCACAATTCATCGGATCCCGACAAACACATCGCAAAAGAAGATTACATCGGATAGAACTCCAAGAAGAACGGGGAGAACATGGTATTGAAGATGAAAGAGAGAGAAGAAGCCATCTAGCTACTTGCTATGGACCCATAGGTCTGTGGTAAACTACTCACACATCATCGGAAGGGCAGCAAGGTTGATGTAGAAGCCCTCCATGATCGATTCCCCCCTCCGACAGAGTACTGGAAAAGGCCTCTAGATGGGATCGCGGAAGAAGAGAAGCTTGCGGCGGCGGAAAAGTTATTTCGTGTGGCTCTCTGGTATATTGGGATTATTTGATAATTTATAGGCTTGGAATTAGGTCAAGATGTGCCACGAGGGGCCCACAAGCCTGGGGGTGCGCCAACCCCCCTGGGCACACCTCCCGAGCTTGTCACTCCCTCGTGACTCCTTTGGTCTTCTCCCGAACCTTCTACGGTCTCTCTTGGTCCAGAAAAAATTAATCCAAAGTTTTTTCTTTGTTTGGACTCCGTTTGATATTGATTTTCTGAAATGCCAAAAACAAGCAAACAATAGCAACTGGCATTGGGCACTAGGTTAATGGGTTAGTCCCAAAAGATGATATATAATTGCATATAAAACATCCAAGATTGATACTATAATATCATGGAACAATCAAAAATTATAGATACGTTGCAGACATATCAAGCATCCCCAAGAGTAGGTAAATAATAAAAACAGAATTTTTGATGTGGAATGCTACCTAACATGTTCATCATGTAATCACTTTTACGGTATGAATATTAAGAAACGAGTGATTCAAAGCAATAGTCGATAATTTGATATAAAGACATCAATACTCGGGCATACCAACAAACAATCATGCCTTTTAAAATAAAAATGCTAAAGAACGCTATCCCTACAAAATCATATAGCCCGTCATGCTTAGTCTTCCTAACACAAAGTATTAATCATGCACTTCCCCGGAGACAATCAAGCAATTGGTTCATACTTTTTAACGCGCTTCAGCTTTTTCAACCCTCACACAATACATGAGCGCGAGCCATGCACATAGCACTATGGGTGGAATAGAATATGATGATAGAGATCAATAAGGGGAAGTCAAAAAGGAAGATAGTCTCGCATCGACGCGGCTAATCAACGGGCTATGGAGATGCCCATCAATTGATATCAATGCGACAAGTAGGGATTGTCATGCAACGGATGCACTAAGAGCTATAACTGTATGAAAGCTCAAACTGAAACTATGTGGGTGTGCATCCAAATTGCTTGCTCATGAAGACCTCAGGCATTTGAGGAAGCCCATCATCAGAATATACAAGCCAAGTTCTATAATGAAAAATTCCCACTAGTATATGAAAGTGACAACTCAGGAGACTCTCTATATGAAGAACAGGGTGCTACTCTAAAGCACAAGTGTGGAAAAGGATAGTAACATTGCCCCTTCTCTCTTTTTCTCTCATTTTTTTGGGCTCTTTTTGGCTTCTTCTTTTTTCGTCCGGAGCCTCATCCCGACTTGTGGGTGAATCACAGTCTCCATCAACCTTTCCTCACCAGAACAATGCTCTAATAACGATGATCATTACACTTTTATTTACTTACAACTCGATACTAGAACAATATGACTCTATATGAATGCCTCTGGCAGTGTACCAGGATGTGCAATGATCTAGCATAACATGTATAAAAAATGATGAACGGTGGCTGAGCCACAAATACTATGTCAGCTATATGATCATGCAAAGCAATATGACGAAGATGATGTGTGTCATATAAAAAGGAACGGTGGAAGTTGCATGGCAATATATCTCGGAATGGCTATGGAAATGCCATAATAGGTAGGTATGGTGGCTGTTTTGAGGAAGATATAAAGAGGCTTATGTGTGATAGAGCGTATCATATCAATGGGTTTGGATGCACCGGCGAAGTTTGCACCGACTCTCGAGGTGAGAAAGGGCAATGCACGGTACCGAAGAGGCTAGTAAATTACGGAAAGGTGAGAGTGCGTATAATCCATGGACTCACATTAGTCATAAAGAACTCACATACTTATTGCGAAAGTTTATTAGCCCTCGAAGCAAAGTACTACTACGCATGCCCCTAGGGGGGAGGTTGGTAGGAGTTAACCATCGCGCACCCCCGACTGCCACGCAAAGGAAGACAATCAATAATAAATCATGCTCCAACTTCATCACACAACTAAGGACTATATGTGCATGCTTCGGGAATCACCAACCTTAACACCAATATTCTTACTAAACCACAATCATTCACTAGTACATCCCACATATTACCATCTTAATATCGCAAAACTATTGCAAGGAATCAAACTTATCATATTCAGCGATCAGCATGAAAGTTTTTATTATATCCCTCTTGAATACCTATCATATTAGGACCAATTTCATAACCCGTGCAAATTGCTATTACTATTTATTAGACTCTCAAAAAGATATAAGTGAAACATGAGAGTGCAACTATTTCTTTAAAATATAACCACCACCGTGCTCTAAAAGATATAAGTGAAGCACTAGAGCAACGGCCTAGCTCAAAAGATATAAGTGAAGCACATAGAGTATTGTAACAAATCACGATAAATGTTTGTCCCTCTCAAAAAGGTGTGTTCAGCAAAGATGATTGTGGAAAACTAAAAAGCAAAGAAAGAAAAGGAAACTATGGCACAAGACGCTCCAAGTAAAACACATATCATGTGATGAATAAAAATATAGCTCCAAGTGATATATCGATAGATTTTAGACGAAAGAGGGGATGCCATCCGGGGCATCCCGAAGCTTAGACGCTTGGGTCTTCCTTGAATATTACCTTGGGGTTCCTTGGGCATCCCCAAGCTTAGGGTCTTGCCGCTCCTTATTCCTTCATCCATCGTGGTCTCACCCAAAACTTGAAAACTTCAGCACACAAAACTCAACAGAAACCTCGTGAGATCCATTAGTATAACAAACAAATCTTAAACTGTAGGTACTGTTATAAATTGATTCATATTTAATATTGGTATAATGCTACTGTACTCAAACTTCTCCATGACTTATACCCCCCAATACAATCCATAGATTCATCAAAATAAGCAAACTATGCAACAAAAACAGAATCTGTCTAAAACAGAATAGTCTGTAAAGATCTATTTAAAAGCTATACTTATGTAACTCCAAAAATTCTGAACAATTAGGACAACGTAAAAAATTCATATACCAATACAGTGTAAAAAATTCAGAATTTTATCACGCTCCAATACAGAACCAAAAATCCAGCACTGGACTCAAAAGTTTCTGTTTTCAAACAGCATCAATTATACTATCATCCAAATCATCCCAAAGGCATCACTTGGCACAAACACTAATTAAAAGATAAAAACACAATCATAACAGAAGCTAAAATTGTGTAAACACACAAAACAGAAAACAAAGCAATTGGGTTGTCTCCCAACAAGCTCTTTCTTTATAGCCATTAAGATAGGCTTGGAATTTCAATGATGCTCACATAAAAGACAAGAATTGAAACACAAAGAGAGCATCATAAAACATGTGACAAACACATTTAAGTCTAACATACTTCCTATGCATAGGCATTTTATCAGCGAACAAATTATCAAGACAAGAAATATCTAGCATATGCAAGGAAGAAGAATAAAACATTGACAATTTCAACATAACGAGAGGTAATTTAGTAACATGAAAATTCCTATAACCATATTTGCCTCTCTCATAATAATTAAATGTAGGATCATAATCAAACTCAACAATATAACTATCATGTAAAACATTCTCTTTATGATCCCTATGCATGCAAATCATTTAATCTTCCAAGATAGTGGGATTAACATCAACTAAAGTCATGACCTCTCCAAACCCACTTTTATCAAAAATCTCATAAGATTGAACACTCTCCGAAAATGTGGGATTATTTTTACCTAAAGTTGACACTCTTCCAAACCCACTTTCAATATTATTGCAAACATTATTATCAATGACATATTCATCATGAGGCTTAAATAAATTTTCAAGATCATCAGAAGAATTATCACCCCAATCATGATCATTGCAATAAGTAGTGGACATGACAAAATTATCATCCCCAAGCTTGTAGCTTTGCATAGTACTAGCACAATTGACATTAATAAAATTTATAATAACATCATTGCAATCATGCTTTTTATTCAAGGATCTACCACGAATCACTTTATAAACTTCTTCTTTTAGCACTTCATCACAATTTTCAGATTCACGATTTTCAAGCAAAACTTCATAAAGATAATCAAGTTCACTCAACTCACTGGCAATTGGTTCATCATAATTGGATTGTTTGAAAAGATTAGCAAGTGGATGAGGATCCATATGTCTATATTTTTATTTTCATTGAGTCACACAATTATAGCTAGCAAACAAAAATATTTTTCTGTTTTTCTAATTTTTGTGAGAAGTGGGGGAGATGAAAACGAGAGGCAAATGCAAACAAAAAGGCAAATAAAAATAAGAGCAAGTAGATGGTAGTTTATGCGAAGGTACTTGATAGGTTTTGGTGGTGTCTCCTCGGCAACGGCACCAGAAATTCTTCCTACTACTTGTGAGTTGCGTTGGGATTTCCTCGAAGAGGAGAGGATGATGCAGTACAATAGAGATAAGTATTTCCCTCAGTTAAGAACCAAGGTTATCAATCCAGCAGGGGAACCACGTGGAACCTCATTAGCAGCACCTACACACACAAAAGCAAGTACTTGCACCCAATGCGAACAAGAGGGTTGTCAATCCCCTTGGCGGTTACTTGCAAGGATTAATTCTGATAGTGATAGATAGATAAATAAATTGCAAAACAAAATAAAGGAAATAAAATTGCAGAAAGGTATTTTTGGATTTTATATATGATAGATAAATGACCCGGGGCCATAGTTTGCACTAGAGGCTTCTCTCTCGAACACATAGCATACGGTGGGTAAACAAATTACTGTTGGGCAATTGATAGAAAAGCGCATAGTTATGACGGATTCATGGCAATGATCATGTATATATGCATCATGTCCAAGACAAGTAGACCGACTCCTGCCTGCATCTACTACTATTACTCCACCCATCGACCGCTATCCAGCATGCATCTAGGGTATTAAGTTAATGAAAACAGAGTAACGCCTTAAGCAAGATGACATGATGTAGACAAAGTAAACTCAAGCAATATGAATAAACCCCATTGTTTTATCCTTAATGGAAACAATACAAATACGTGTCTTGTCCCCTACTTTGTCACTAGGATAGAGCACTGCAAGATTGAACCCATTACAAAGCACCTCTCCGATAGCAAGATAAATCAATCTAGTTGGCCAAACCAAATAGATAGATCGGAGAGAAATACAAAGCTATAACAATCATGCATAAATAAGTTCTGAAAAGACTCAAATATTTCTCATGAATAATCTGATCATAAACCCACAATTCATCGGATCCCAACAAACACACCGCAAAAGAAGATTACATCGGATAGAACTCCAAGAAGATCGAGGAGAACATGGTATTGAAGATCAAAGAGAGAGAAGAAGTCATCTAGCTACTAGCTATGGACCCGTAGGTCTATGGTAAACTACTGACACATCATCGGAAGGGCAGCAAGGTTGATGTAGAAGCCCTCCATGATCGATTCCCCCTCCGGCAGAGTACCGAAAAAGGCCTCCAGATGGGATCGCGGAAGAACAGAAGTTGCAGCGGCGGAAAAGTTATTTCGTGTGGCTCTCTGGTATATTGGGAATATTTGAGAATTTATAGACTTGGAATTAGGTCAAGATGTGCCACGAGGGGCCCACAAGCCTGGGGGCGTGCCTCCTGAGCTTGTCGCTCCCTCGTGACTCCTCTCATCTTCTCCCGAACCTTCTAGGGTTTCTCTTGGTCCAGAAAAAATTAATCCAAAGTTTTTTCTTCATTTGGATTCCGTTTGATATTTATTTTCTGAAAAGCCAAAAACAAGCAAAAAACAGCAACTGGCACTGGGCACTAGGTTAATGGGTTAGTCCCAAAAAATGATATATGATTGCATATAAAACATCCAAGATTGATACTATAATAGCATGGAACAATCTAAAATTATAGATACGTTGGAGACGTATCATACATCAACTTAATGTGCTAGCAGAACTTATTGTGTTGTCTGTCTATTTTCTTTGCACAACATTCAAGATATTTCCACGTCATTGATGAAGACGATGAACGGTGATGTACGAGTTTGTTGGTTTCATGATAGCCCTACCAGTAGTGATCCACTGCTTCGACCCCTATTGTGTCGGCCGCATGAAATTTTTGTATGCAAGCTCAATGTGCTATGATGTTGTATATGATTGTGTCAACTATATAAGTTTGTACCGAGCATCAGCAATGCATATGGCTGAAAGATGTATGCACGAGCATCAATCGATCGGTTTCTCTCTGTCTCCCTAACAAGTGGGACCCGCTGAATTATTTCTTCGCTCATGACAGTTTTTAATTTGGTTTCACTGGACTCTACCTTTTTCTTAAGTTATAGTTTGAGTTCAGTGACTTTAAAAAAATGTACACAAGCCTTGTTTGGGCCATTACAGGCGTCGTTGAATGTGGGCTGAGTAGCTACTAAAGTTGCACTGTACTACACATGCCTTGTTCATTGCATATCAGCAATGTAACTGGGCCGAAAGATGCGTGCCAGCCCAGGTTTTGTTTTGTCCTAAAATAAGCGCAGCCTAGCCTATGTTTTTTAAGAAAATGCACAACTCAGTTATATTTTTATATAAGAATGCCAAGCCCAACTTAAGTTTTGTTAATAAAATTCCTAGCTCAATATTATTTTTTTATAAGAAATGCTCTGTCCAGACCAACATTGTTTTTTCACCTATCCCAGAAAATGGGTCTATTTCTACTAAAAGCAAATGGGTTGTAAATTATCAGAAATAATAAATGGGCTGCATGTCCGCAATATTATTTTTTCACCCAGCCCAGTAAATAGGTGTACTCGAAAAATAATAATCAAATGCGCTCTAAATTCTCAGAAATAGTAAATAGGCTATTATTTTTTTCACCCAGCCCAGGAAATAGATGTATTGGAAAACAAAATCAAATGGGCTGTAAAAACTAAATAAATGAGCCACATGTCCGCCATAGCTTTCGAAGCTGACTTTGTTGGCCCACGAGGGCGAAGCCTGCGCAAGGCGTTGTCCATTTAGTCAACAAATAAAAGTCAACAAAACGATTTAATGGTCAAAAAGAAAAGTCAACAAACTATTCTGACAACCATAGCCATTGGATTGACATCTGACGGCCATCCTGCTTCTTCAATCTCTGATCTTGTTGCTCCAGCCGCCAAAACCATCGCCGATGAGAGCGCCTGCTTCTGCCTCCCGTGGCCAGCTGTGCTGCCGCACAGGCCTCGCCGCCCCACCCTGCTCCCACCGGTGGCCAGGTCTGTCGGCCCAGTGGTAACCAGGGTACCACGGGCCATCTGCCTGCGGCCCAGGATGCAACGCCTAGCAAAGAACTCAAGAGGCGGCCCAGCCATAGGCACAGTGATGCAAGACGCCTCGCGAGGGCTAGGCCTCGCGAGGACCCTCTCCGCGAGGGGAGGCACTACCGAAGACCACCTTCTGCGGCAAGCAGCCTCACGAGGCCTCTCTTGCGAGGCGGCCTCCCGCGCAGGGGAGCCTCGTGACACTGGTTGCACGGCTGCGTGCCCACCACGTGGGTGACGTGCCTGCACAAGGCGACAACAACAACATGTACCATGCCAGCAGGCGCGGTCAGGGAGGATTTCCTCTTTGGTGATAAAGGAGTAGCTGCTGCTGCCTCCCCCAAAGCAAGTCCCAAAGCTTACCACTTCGGTGCAAGAAGACCACGATGACGCGGCACGCTAGGACATATGTCATCGGCGAGCCCACCAGCGCGTCATGGATGGTGTCTTTTCCAGGGGAAGACTACTTTTGTCAGGATAAGACTGAGCGCCTGTCCCCCTTTGAACTGCCACTGTGTAGCAACCCTTCCCGCCAATATTTTTGGGGAAGAGGACCAAGGCATCTATATAAGGGGCAGTGCTGCTACCTTAAAGGAGGTCGGACGAGTCCACCTTCTTCTACCTTGTACGCAAGAGCACTATCAACCACAGCAATCAGAGACAAGCAGGAGTAGGGTTTTACACCGCTCGGTGGCCCGAACCTGGGTAGCTCCTTGTGTCCCTGCCGTGCCTTGTGTGCGTGCGTTCCCGTCGTGCTTCGCTCGTCGTAGCCTCGCCAAGGTCACCGTCAGGTAGGTAGGTAGTGAGCAGGCCCCCAGTGTTCGAACCAGGGTTTTGGAGTGTCTCTCTTCGACATTTGGCGCGCCAGGTAGGGGGCCATTTTTCTCACCTTCAACCTCGACATTGACATGGCCGACGCGCGGCGTGAGCGTGCCCTGCGCAGGGCCGGAAGGGTGCTCACGGAGCCCGTCGCCAACGGCGCCCGCCGTAGGCACGCCGGTGCCGCCACCAAGCCCGCGGCGGGGGAAGAGCAAGCTTCTTCCCTCCACCCATCCGTGCAGCTGCTTGCCCGCACCACCACCGCATCCTCGCTCGCCTGCCGCGACGCGCCAGCCCCGCAGGCCGCGCTGCTCATGGCGCGTGAACTGCTGCGCTACCGCCCCACCGAGGCTGGGTACGACGACTGGCTCGCGCGCATCACCGAGCTCGTCAACGCCACCGGAGATGCCCCGGCGCCTTCCCGCCCTCTGCTGCCTCCGTCGCCGCGTGGCACGGAGGCAGGGCACGGCGCGCCTCCCCCGCCTCCTCCGACCAACGATGACACAAGACATCGCCGCGGCGCGCGCGCGGGAGCCGTCCCACAACGCGTCCTCGCCGCACCACGACGACGCCAGCTGCCAAATCGTTCGCCCCATGGCGCCAGACGCACGCGTGATCCTCGAGCAGCAGCGCGAATGCCAAGACCGCACCATCCAGGACGTCGCAGCGGCCGGGCGCCAGAACCGCGCCGCTCTCGCCAGTGGCCTCGCTTCCCACAGTGGGGGCTGCCGCGGCTTCACTCGCGAGCTACGCCGCGTGGTGTGGCCCGTGAAGTTCAAGCCGGAGCTGCCTCCTCGCTACGACGGCACCCCCAACCCTATGGAGTTCTTGCAGCTCTACACCTTGGGCATCGAGGCTGCGGGAGGTGACGACATGGTCATGGGGAATTGGTTCCCCATGGCTCTCAAGGACGCCGCACGCTCGTGGCTCATGAACCTTCCCGAAGCCTCCATCTCCTAGTGGTCCGAGCTATGTCGGCAGTTCTTCGCCAACTTCAAAGGCATGTACGAGCGCCCTCTCACGCTCAACGACCTGCGCGTCGTGCGCCAGTGCCCTGCCGAGACCCTCCGCAAGTACATCGCTTCAGCCAAGTGCGCAACAAGATCCTGCGCGCCTCCGACGCCGCAATCATCTCTGCGTTCTCCTCCGGCATCGCGGACGTCAGGATGCGCGAGAAGCTCTCCATCAATGATGAGGTCGACACCGTGGTCGCGCTGTTCGACCTCGCCGACAAGTGCGCCAAGGCTGAAGAGGGCCGCCTCTTCACCCACAACGACCCTGATGCGGCGCCAGACACCGTCAAGACCAAGGGTAAAGATGCCAAGTGCAAGGGCCCCGCCGTGCTTGCGGTGGATCCTGAGCAGAAGCACGGACGTGACCGCGACGAGGCCAAGAAGGACGGACGTCCCTTCTGTGCCTACCACAACATGCACTCCCACAACACCGAGGACTGCCACAAGCTCAAGCTGCTTCGTGACAGCCACCAGGACGGGCGCGGCGGCCGCAACGAGCACGGCGCGGGCCACGGAGGCGGTTGCTCGGGAGATCACAACAACAGCAACAGTAACAACAACTACCGGCAAGGCTGGCGGGACCAGCCGCGGCAGGCCAACCCTCAGGCCAACGCCACCCCGCCGCGCCCTGGCAGGAACGACGGTAACCTCCCTGACGAGAACGCCGGGGGTTATCAGGAGCCTCGCGAGGTGGCATGCATCCATGGCAGAGTCCAGGCCCCCTCATCCAACCGCCACTTCAAGCAGTTCTCCCGCGAGGTGAATGCGGCCCTCCAGGGGGTTGAGGCCTCCCGGCCCCTCAAGTGGTCACAGTACCCGATCTCCTTCGACTCCGACGACCACCCCAAGTCCACGAGGACTGTGGGCACCATTCCCTTGCTGTGCACGCCCACTTCAAGCAGTTCTCCCGCCACTTCAAGCAGTTCTCCCGCGAGGTGAATGCGGCCCTCCAGGGGGTTGAGGCCTCCCGGCCCCTCAAGTGGTCGCAGTACCCGATCTCCTTCGACTCCAACGACCACCCCAAGTCCACGAGGACTATGGGCACCATTCCCTTGCTGTGCACGCTCACCATCAACAACGTCGCCATCACCCAGACGCTCATCGACGGTGGCGCGGGCCTCAACGTGCTGTCCATAGAGACCTTCGAGAAGTTCCAAGTGCCCTACGAGCGCCTGATGCCGACGAGGCCCTTCACGGGCGTGACCGATGGCTCCACCTTGCCTCTGGGCAAGTGCGCCTTCCCGTCACCTTCGGCACCTGCAAGAACTACCGCACCGAGCTCATCGACTTTGACGTGGCGCACATCGGCTTACCCTACAATGTCATCTTGGGCTACCCCGTGCTCACCAAGTTCATGGCGGTGACCCACCATGCCTACAACACCATCAAGATGTCGGGCTGTAGCGACACCAACACCATCCGCTGCGATGAGAAGGACGCGGTGCGCTCCCTCGAGCATGCCTACAAGACTGCCGCCATTGCTCACCCTGCCGACGAAGACGACGTCGAGCCTGCCGAGCCCGCACCCACGAAGAAGAAGAAGCTGTTCTCTCAGGCACGCGCCGAGACGAAGAAGGTGTTGCTAGATGGCAGTGGCTCCAGGCACACCGTCACCATTGGCAACGGCCTCTCCCCCAAATAGGAAGGCGCGCTCGTCGCCTTCCTCCGGGCAAATGCTGATGTGTTCGCATGGATAGCATCAGACATGTCTGGTGTGCCGAGGGAGGTGATCGAGCACCACTTAGAGGTGTGCCCGAACGCACGCCCCGTAAAGCAAAAGGCACGGCGCCAGTCGCCCGAGAAGCAAGAGTTCATCATTCGAGAAGTTGAGAAGCTTTAGGAGGCAGGAGTCATCCGCGAGGTGCGCCATCCCGAGTGGCTCGCCAACCTTGTCGTGGTCCCCAAGCACAACGGCGAGGGGCGGATGTGCGTCGACTTCACCAGCCTCAACAAGGCCTGCCCCAAGGACCCTTACCCGCTGCCACGGATCGACCAGATCATGGACTCCACCGCTGGGTGTGAGTTGCTGTGCTTCCTAGACGCCTTCTCAGGCTACCACTAGATCAAGATGGCGAAGGAAGACGAAGAGAGGACGGCCTTCATCACCCCCTACGAAGTGTACTATTACATCCGCATGCCTTTCGGCCTGAAGAGCGCGGGAGCCACCTTCCACAGGCTGATGCGCATCGCCCTGGGGGCCCAGATGGGAAGGAACACAGAGGCCTACGTCGACGACATCGTCGTGAAGAGTTGCAAATCGTGCTCCCTCATCACGGACCTCGAAGAAACCTTTGCCAATCTACGCAAAGTCAAGCTCAACCCTACCAAGTGCGTCTTTAGAGTCCCTTCAGGCAAGCTGCTTGGCTTCCCGGTCTCCCACCGCGGCATCGAAGCCAACCCTGAGAAGGTTAAGGCCATCGAGGAGATGCGACCTCCCCGGAACCTCAAGGAAATGCAGTGCCTGGCGGGATGCATGGCCGCGCTCGGGCGTTTCATCTCCAAGCTTGGCGAAAGAGCCATGCCATTCTTCAAGCTCATGAAGAGATCGGGCCTCTTAAAGTGGACTCTTGAAGCTGACACGGCCTTCGAGAACCTCAAGAGGTACCTGACGAGCCCTCCCGACATGGTTGCCCCGCGTGTCGTGGGAACGACTCCGACAGTACGAAAGGGGTAGGGTAAAGGAGCATGATCTACCGAGATGCATATGGGTGACACGGTGGTTTTAGCGAGTTCGGGCCTCTCACGGTGGAGATAACAACCCTACGTCTCGTGCTCCGGAGAGGCTTTAGTCGAGTGGAATATATGAGTTACAGGGGGTCTGAACCCTTGTGCCAGAGGGGAGGGGCGGCTTATATAGAGTGCGCTGCCCCTCATAAGTGTCCTGTATCTAAGGGTCAGATCGTGGTTATAAAGACGTACGTTATTGGTAACGTACATAATAAATGCCATTAATGATACAGACGAGCGCCTGCCCGATGGCCTCCCTGGGGTGGCTTCTGGTCTTCAGTGGTCGACTGTCTTCTGGTTTTTCCGAGTGAATAATAGTTTTTCCGAGTAAAAGGTAACCGTCGAGTGAAAGGTAATCTCCGAGTGGATATTGTCGAGTGACTTGTATGCCTTGGTGATTTCAGTCGGAGATCTCCTTGTAGCCCTTAAGCTTTCTGGGGCAGTGTCCTTAGGTAGGGAAGGTAGGTCAGGCCTATGACCCTACCCTAGGCACACATCCCCATCATTAGCCCCCGAATGGATCGGGGTTTGAGTGGAAAAGGAGTCAATGCAGGTTCTGACAAGACACAAAAATTCCGAGTGCATTTTGAGGCTTCTTAGAAATCTGCGTCGATTGAAACTTTTGTCGTTCACCATGATCGATTCTGTCTTGAAATGTGTCCGGGTGAAACTGAGCTCGAAATCAGGTCCGAGTGAAACTGAGCTCGAAATCAGGTCCGAGTGAAACTGAGCTCGAAATCAGGTCCGAGTGAAACTGAGCTCGAAATCAGGTCCGAGTGAAACTGAGCTCGAAATCAGGTCCGAGTGAAACTGAGCTCGAAATCAGGTCCGAGTGAAACTGACCTCGAAATCAGGTCCGAGTGGTCTACAGAGTCTTCTGATGTGATGGTTCGCTCCGTCGGGTCCGTTTTTTACGGGGTCCGGAAAGTTTGTTTTCCAGTCGACAGGACAGACCTTGTCGAGTAATAGTAGGTCCAGTGGGGGTACGCTGAGTACACCCACTGGGTGTAGTCCCCGAGACCGCCGTCAAGTGCTTCCATCGGCGGGGGTCTTAAGTTCGTTTTGAAAGTTGCTTGCCACTCGATAGGACGGACCTGGTCGAGTGATAGTATGTCCAGTGGGGGCACGCTGAGTGCACCCACTGGGTGTAGTCCCCGAGACCGCCGTCGAGTGCTTGCAATGGCGGGGGTCCAATAGAGACAATCTTTGCTTGTTTGTTTTCCAATCCTTTGTTTGCCTAAGTTTGTTTGGCTTCTGAGTGAGATGGATGCTCATTACTCGGAAGAATTTTAAACTTAGGCGAAAACTGGTTCGCAACTAAGTTTCCGAGTGAAACTGTTGCCTGTCACTCGGAACAACCTTTAACTTAAGCGAGATCTGACTCGCGGATAAGTCCCCGAGTGAGAGGAGTGCTCGTCACTTGGGAGAGTTTATAACTTAGACGAAGACTGGTTCGCAGCTAAGTTTCCGAGTGAATGGGATGCTATTCACTCGACAGAGTTTTTAACTTAGGCGAGAACTTGTTCGCGGCTAAGCCCCCGAGTGAGAGAAGCGCTCGTCACTCGGAAGAGTTTTCAACTTAGGCGATACGGATCGCAGCTAAGCCCTCGAGTGTGGATGATGTCCTCACTCGGAATGGTTTTTAACTTAGGTGATACGGAATCACAGCTAAGCCCCTGAGTGCGGATGATGTCCTCGCTCGGAGTGGTTTTTAACTTAGGTGATACGGAATCACAGCTAAGCCCCCGAGTGTGGATGATGTCCTTACTCGGAGTAGTTTTTAACTTAGGTGATACGGAATCACAGCTAAGCCCCCGAGTGTGGATGATGTCCTTACTCGGAGTGGTTTTTAACTTAGGTGATACGGAATCACAGCTAAGCCCCCGAGTGTGGATGATGTCCTTATTCGGAGTGGTTTTTAACTTAGGTGATACGGAATCACAGCTAAGCCCCCGAGTGTGGATGATGTCCTCACTCGGAGTGGTTTTTAACTTAGGCGATACGGAATCGCAGCTAAGCCCCCGAGTGTGGATGATATCCTTACTCGGAGTGGTTTTTAACTTAGGTGATACGGAATCACAACTAAGCCCCCGAGTGTGGATGATGTCCTTATTCGGAGTGGTTTTTAACTTAGGTGATACGGAATCACAGCTAAGCCCCCGAGTGTAGATGATGTCCTCACTCGGAGTGGTTTTTAACTTAGGCGATACGGAATCGCAGCTAAGCCCCCGAGTGTGGATGATGTCCTTACTCGGAGTGGTTTTTAACTTAGGTGATACGGAATCACAGCTAAGCCCCCGAGTGTGGAGGATGTCCGCACTCGGAGTAGTTTTTGACTTAGGCGATACGGAATCGCAGCTAAGCTGAGCGATGGCGCACGGGGTGGCCGATGATGAAGACGTGCCACACGGAGTGGCTATGCGCGGGGCATCCGGCTGAGTGGCGACGCGCGGAGCTGTCGAGTGAAGGCGACGCATCCCGTAGAGTGAAGGCGCGCGTAGCTGCCGCGAGAGACGATGGAGTGTCCGACTGAATCGGGCTGCACGGAGCTGCCGAGTGAAGGCGACGCGTCCCGTAGAGTGAATGCGTGCGGAGCTTCCGCGAGACGATGGAGCGTCCGACTGAATGGCGATGCGCGGAGCTGCCGAGTGAAGGCGACGCGTCCCGTAGAGTGAAGGCGCGCGGAGCTGCCGAGAGACGATGGAGCGTCTGACTGAATCGGGATGCACGGAGCTGCCGAGTGAAGGCGACGCGTCCCGTAGAGTGAAGGCGTGCGGAGCTGCCGCGAGACGATGGAGCGTCCGACTGAATGGCGATGCGCGGAGCTGCCGAGTGAAGGCGACGCGTCCCGTCGAGTGAAGGCGCGCGGAGCTGCCGGGTGACGATGGAGCGTCTGACTGAATGGCGATGCGCGGAGCTGCCGAGTGAAGGCGACGCATCCCGTAGAGTGAAGGCGCGCGGAGCTGCCGCGTGACGATGGAGCGTCCGACTGAATGGCGATGCGCGGAGCTGCCGAGTGAAGGCGACGCGTCCCGTAGAGTGAAGGCGCGCGGAGCTACGCGAGACGATGGAGCGTCCGACTGAATGGCGATGCGTGGATTTGCCGAGTGAAGGCGACGCGTCCCGTAGAGTGAAGGCGCGCGGAGCTGCCGTGAGAGACGATGGAGCGTCCGACTGAATCGGGCTGGACGGAACTGCCGAGTGAAGGCGACGCGTCCCGTAGAGTGAATGCATGCGGAGCTGCCGCGAGATGAATGAGCGTCCGACTGAATGGCGATGCGCGGAGCTGCCGAGTGAAGGCGACGCGTCCCGTAGAGTGAAGGCGCGCGGAGCTGCCGAGAGACGATGGAGCGTCCGACTGAATCGGGATGCACGGAGCTGCCGCGTGAAGGCGACGCGTCCCGTAGAGTGAAGGCGTGCGGAGCTGCCGCGAGACGATGGAGCGTCCGACTGAATGGCGATGCGCGGAGCTGCCGAGTGAAGGCGACGCGTCCCGTAGAGTGAAGGCGCGCGGAGCTGCCGGGTGACGATGGAGTGTCTGATGGAATGGCGATGCGCGGAGCTGCCGAGTGAAGGCGACGCGTCCCGTAGAGTAAAGGCGCGCGGAGCTGCCGCGTGACGATGGAGCGTCCGACTGAATGGCGATGCGCGGAGCTGCCGAGTGAAGGCGACGCGTCCCGTAGAGTGAAGGCGCGCGGAGCTGCCGCGAGACGATGGAGCGTCTGACTGAATGGCGATGCGTGGAGTTGCCGATTGAAGGCGACGCGTCCCGTAGAGTGAAGGCGCGCGGAGCTGCCGTGAGAGACGATGGAGCGTCCGACTGAATCGGGCTACACGGAGCTGCCGAGTGAAGGCGACGCGTCCCGTAGAGTGAATGCATGCGGAGCTGCCGCGAGATGATTGAGCGTCCGACTGAATGGCGATGCGCGGAGCTGCCGAGTGAAGGCGACGCGTCCCGTAGAGTGAAGGCGCGCGGAGCTGCCGAGAGACGATGGAGCGTCCGACTGAATCGGGATGCACGGAGCTGCCGAGTGAAGGCGACGCGTCCCGTAGAGTGAAGGCGTGCGGAGCTGCCGCGAGACGATGGAGCGTCCGACTGAATGGCGATGCGCGGAGCTGCCGAGTGAAGGCGACGCGTCCCGTAGAGTGAAGGCGCGCGGAGCTGCCGGGTGACGATGGAGTGTCTGACGGAATGGCGATGCGCGGAGCTGCCGAGTGAAGGCGACGCGTCCCGTAGAGTAAAGGCGCGCGGAGCTGCCGCGTGACGATGGAGCGTCCGACTGAATGGCGATGCGCGGAGCTGCCGAGTGAAGGCGACGCGTCCCGTAGAGTGAAGGCGCGCGGAGCTGCCGCGAGACGATGGAGCGTCTGACTGAATGGCGATGCGTGGAGTTGCCGATTGAAGGCGACGCGTCCCGTAGAGTGAAGGCGCGCGGAGCTGCCGTGAGAGACGATGGAGCGTCCGACTGAATCGGGCTACACGGAGCTGCCGAGTGAAGGCGACGCGTCCCGTAGAGTGAATGCGTGCGGAGCTGCCGCGAGACGATGGAGCGTCCGACTGAATGGCGATGCACGGAGCTGCCGAGTGAAGGCGACGCGTCCCGTAGAGTGAAGGCGCGCGGAGCTGCCGAGAGACGATGGAGCGTCCGACTGAATCGGGATGCACGGAGCTGCCGAGTGAAGGCGACGTGTCCCGTAGAGTGAAGGCGTGCGGTGCTGCCGCGAGACGATGGAGCGTCCGACTGAATGGCGATGCGCGGAGCTGCCGAGTGAAGGCGGCGCGTCCCGTAGAGTGAAGGCGCGCGGAGCTGCCGGGTGACGATGGAGCGTCCGACTGAATGGCGATGTGCGGAACTGCCGAGTGAAGGCGACGCGTCCCGTAGAGTGAAGGCGCGTGGAGCTGCCGCATGACGATGGAGCGCCCGACTGAATGGCGATGCGCGGAGCTGCCGAGTTAAGGCGACGCGTCCCGTAGAGTGAAGGCGCGCGGAGCTGCCGAGAGACGATGGAGCGTCCGACTGAATGGCGATGCGTGGAGGTGCCGAGTGAAGGCGACGCGTCCCGTAGAGTGAAGGCGCGCGGAGCTGCCGCGAGAGACGATGGAGCGTCCGACTGAATCGGGCTGCACGGAGCTGCCGAGTGAAGGCGACGCGTCCCGTAGAGTGAAGGCGCGCGGAGCTGCCGAGAGACGATGGAGCATCCGACTGAATCGGGATGCACGGAGCTGCCGAGTGAAGGCGACGCGTCCCATAGAGTGAAGGCGTGCGGAGCTGCCGCGAGACGATGAAGCGTCCGACTGAATGGCGATGCGCGGAGCTGCCGAGTGAAGGCGACGCGTCCCGTAGAGTGAAGGCGCGTGGAGCTGCCGGGTGACGATGGAGCGTCTGACTGAATGGCGATGCGCGGAGCTGCCGAGTGAAGGCGACGCGTCCCGTAGAGTGAAGGCGCGCGGAGCTGCCGCGTGACGATGGAGCGTCCGACTGAATGGCGATGTGCGGAGCTGCCGAGTGAAGGCGACGCGTCCCGTAGAGTGAAGGCGCGCGGAGCTGTCGCGTGACGATGGAGCGTCCGACTGAATGGCGATGTGCGGAGCTGCCGAGTGAAGGCGACGCGTCCCGTAGAGTGAAGGCGCGCGGAGCTGCGGCGAGACGATGGAGCGTCCGACTGAATGGCGATGCGTGGAGTTGCCGAGTGAAGGCGACGCGTCCCGTAGAGTGAAGGCGCGCGGAGCTGCCGCGAGAGACGATGGAGCGTCCGACTGAATCGGGCTGCACGGAGCTGCCGAGTGAAGGCGACGCGTCCCGTAGAGTGAATGCATGCGGAGCTGCCGCGAGACGATGGAGCGTCTGACTGAATGGCGATGCGCGGAGCTGCCGAGTGAAGGCGACGCGTCCCGTAGAGTGAAGGCGCGCGGAGCTGCCGGGTGACGATGGAGCGTCTGACTGAATCGGGATGCACGGAGCTGCCGAGTGAAGGCGACGCGTCCCGTAGAGTCAAGGCGCGTGGAGCTGCCGCGAGAGACGATGGAGCGTCCGACTGAATCGGGCTGCACGGAGCTGCCGAGTGAAGGCGACGCGTCCCGTAGAGTGAAGGCGCGCGGAGCTGCCGAGAGACGATGGAGCGTCCGACTGAATCGGGATGCACGGAGCTGCCGAGTGAAGGCGACGCGTCCCGTAGAGTGAAGGCGTGCGGAGTTGCCGCGAGACGATGAAGCGTCCGACTGAATGGCGATGCGCGGAGCTGCCGAGTGAAGGCGACGCGTCCCGTAGAGTGAAGGCGCGCGGAGCTGCCGGGTGACGATGGAGCGTCCGACTGAATGGCGATGTGCGGAGCTGCCGAGTGAAGGCGACGCGTCCCGTAGAGTGAAGGCGCGCGGAGCTGCGGCGAGACGATGGAGCGTCCGACTGAATGGCGATGCGTGGAGTTGCCGAGTGAAGGCGACGCGTCCCGTAGAGTGAAGGCGCGCGGAGCTGCTGTGAGAGACGATGGAGCGTCCGACTGAATCGGGCTGCACGGAGCTGCCGAGTGAAGGCGACGCGTCCCTTAGAGTGAATGCATGCGGAGCTGCCGCGAGACGATGGAGCGTCCGACTGAATGGCGATGCGCGGAGCTGCCGAGTGAAGGCGTCGCGTCCCATAGAGTGAAGGTGCGCGGAGCTGCCGCATGACGATGGAGCGTCTGACTGAATGGCGATGCGCGGAGCTGCCGAGTGAAGGCGACGCGTCCCGTAGAGTGAAGGCGCGCGGAGCTGCCGAGTGACGAAGACGTGCCTCGCCTAGTGGCGATGCGCGGGGCGGCCAAATGACTAGACGTTTAGTTGTCCGAGAAAACCTGCACATTGCTTGTCCGAGTGCAGTATTCATCCGAATGATGCTGGACGTTTAGTTGTCCGTATGTACAATGTATGCGAATGAAAAATGAAAAAATACTTAGCTTGTCAGGCAAGCCGATGAAGACGTGTCCTCCGAATGGCGACGCGCAGGGCGGCCAAGTGGACCTCCGCAGGAAGGTCGATGGCGTGTTGAGCGAGAGGGAGCAGATACCGCAGTCGAGAGTCACCCTGACCCGTCGCCACGTTCGCTGAATGGAGACGAATCCACCACTGTGTTCGCCGCATGGAACCGATGCCGCAGACGAGAGTCGAATGCGGCGGTCGTGGTCGCTGCTGTGGAGGACCAGCTGAGTGAACCCAGGGACTTCATGGTCGAGTGAACCCAGGGACTTCACTGTCGAGTGAGCCCTGTCCGAGTGAACTGCAGCTGGCTGCGATCCGGTCGTTGTGGAGCTGGCTAGGCAGGCCGACGCGGAGTGCCGGGCTCGGAGGCGCTGGTGAGGTTCAGCGTGGACGTGCTCACGAGCGCACGAGCGCCGCTCCCTTCGATGGAGGCGAACGGCTCTATCTGGCTTGCAGGCGGACAGGATCTAGCGGGCGTTGACCTGTAGATCGAGAGCCGAGCAGAGAGATGCCTTCCTGCTCCAAAACGGATTAAAATTAGCAATAAACGCCTAGTAATTAGGTGTAACTACTTGACTAGCAAACGCATGGAAGGAGTTGCCCACGTCCAGAGTCTGTACGCAGAACCTGCATGCAAGAGGCGTTAATTAGCGCTAATTAAGCAAAGAATTAATGCAATGGGAGTTTCCTTTTCCCACGGCCGTTCACTGCATGCAGTTTATTGCAGCGCCATGGAGTTTCCCGGACTCGATCTTGAGGCCCCGGAAGGCATCGAACTCGCTGGGGATGGGACCGTCGGCGGCTCCGGAGAACAGCCCGGAGAGCGTGATGTGGACCCTGCCGAGTGCCGATGCCGCAGTCGCCGAGGGCGTGCTCAGCGCGGAGCAGCACGTCGACGAACACAACGACGCCGACGGGCACGATGAATCTGACCATGGCAATCCAGGTCGCGTGTGTGGGGTTCGATGACGGCATCAAGGCCGGAGACGGCGACGAGCAGACGGCGTCGGTGCCGGTGCGTGGAAGCGCGGTGTCGGTGCCGCAGATGGAGTCAAGACGGCGGGCTGACAGCGCCGACGTTCATGCACGGGGGCGTGGCGATGGCATCGCAGACGAGGCCTGAGACGACGACGCGCGGACAGCGTCGCTTCATCGTCTGGGAGCAGAACCACTGATCAACCTACGGGAGGAAAAGATCAACCTATTGTTAGACAATTTATTGTAAAATGACTGGATCGAATGGATACTTCCCTGATCCTTTAGTTTGTACGAATGGCCCAATGGCCAGAACTCCAGCGGTCAATTTCTCTGGCGATGGTCGTTGATCCGCTGTTGAAGATTGAAGAAAAAACCATTTGCACCATGGCTCGATAGACGCCACTCCCCACGGACGGCGCCAACTGTCGTGGGAACGACTCCGACAGTACGAAAGGGGTAGGGTAAAGGAGCATGATCTACCGAGATGCATATGGGTGACACGGTGGTTTTAGCGAGTTCGGGCCTCTCACGGTGGAGATAACAACCCTACGTCTCGTGCTCCGGAGAGGCGTTAGTCGAGTGGAATATATGAGTTACAGGGGGTCTGAACCCTTGTGCCAGAGGGGAGGGGCGGCTTATATAGAGTGCGCTGCCCCTCATAAGTGTCCGGTATCTAAGGGTCAGATCGTGGTTATAAAGACGTACGTTATTGGTAACGTACATAATAAATGCCATTAATGATACAGACGAGCGCCTGCCCGATGGCCTCCCTGGGGTGGCTTCTGGTCTTCAGTGGTCGACTGTCTTCTGGTTTTTCCGAGTGAATAATAGTTTTTCCGAGTAAAAGGTAACCGTCGAGTGAAAGGTAATCTCCGAGTGGATATTGTCGAGTGACTTGTATGCCTTGGTGATTTCAGTCGGAGATCTCCTTGTAGCCCTTAAGCTTTCTGGGGCAGTGTCCTTAGGTAGGGCAGGTAGGTCAGGCCTATGACCCTACCCTAGGCACACATCCCCATCACCGCGCCCCCGCGAGCCCTTGCTCCTATACTTGGCAGCCCCCCCCCCAGACGGCCCACGCGGCCCTCGTGGTGGAACGAGAGGAGCGAGCCTACGCCAAGAAGAGAACTGCCGCGCCTATGCCTGCCGAGGCCACGCCTGCGCCTGCCGAGGGTCCCCCTCAGGAGGCCCCTGGTGAGCCACCTGACGAGCCTTTCGAAGAACAAGCCGCTACTCCTACGGCTACGCGCCTCGTCGAGCACCCCATCTACTTCGTCAGCACGGTGCTGCGGGATGCGCGCGAGCGGTACCCCATGTAGCAGAAGCTCTGCTACTTGTAGTCTGCATTGGTATTTCCCCGAAGAGGAGAGGATGATGCAGTATAGTGGAGATAAGTATTTCCCTTAGTTAAGAACCAAGGTTATCAATCTATTAGGATAACCAAGCAAAATTCCATTAAGCGCACCTGCACACAAAAGAGCAAACACTTGCACCCAACGCAAATAAGAGGGTTGTCAATCCTCTTAGCGGTTATTTGCAAGGATTAAATCTTATCGAGATAAATAGATAAACTAAAATACTACTTAAAATAAAAGTAAATAAATTGCAGCCAGGTATTTTTAGTTTTTTTATATATGATAAAGTAGACCCGAGGGCCATAGTTTTCACTAGAGGCTTCTCTCTCGAACACATAGCATACGGTGAGTAGACAAATTACTGTTGGGCAATTGACAGAAAAGCAAATAAATATGATGGATCCATGGCAATGATCTTGTATATAGGAATCATGTCCAAGACAAGTAGACCGACTCCTGCCTGCATCTACTACTATTACTCCACCCATCGACCGCTATCCAGCATGCATCTAGGGTATTAAGTATAAAACAGAGTAACGCCTTAAGCAAGATGACATGATGTAGACAAAGTAAACTCAAGCAATATGATTAAACCCCATCTTTTTATCCTTAATGGCAATAATACAAATACGTGGCATGTCCCGTTCTGTCACTGGGATTGAGCACCGCCAGATTGAACCCATCACAAAGCACCTCTCACATTGCAAGATAAATCAATCTAGTAGGCCAAACGAAATCGATAGATCGGAGAGAAATACAAAGCTATAATAATAATGCATAAAAGAGTTCAGAGAAGACTCAAATATTTCTCATGAATAATCTGATCATAAACTCACAATTCATCGGATCCCAACAAACACATCGCAAAAGAAGATTACATCGGATAGAACTCCAAGAACATCGAGGAGAATTTGGTATTGAAGATCAAACAGAGAGAAGAAGCCATCTAGCTACTAACTATGGACCCGTAGGTCTGTGGTAAACTACTCACACATCATCGGAAGGGCACCAAGGTTGATGAAGAAGCCCTCCGTGATTGATTCCCCCTCCGGCAGAGTACCGAAAAAGGCCTCCAGATGGGATCGCGGAAGAACAAAGGCTTGCGGCGGCGGAAAGGTTTTCTCTTCTCGATCCCTGTTGGTTTTGGAATATTTGGGAATTTATAGCATTGGAATTAGGTCAAGAGGTGCCATGAGGGGCCCACAAGCCTGGGGGGCGCGCCCTCCAGGCTTGCTGCCTCCTCGTGGCTCTTCTGGTCTTCTCCCGAAGCTTCCTGGGTCTCTTCTGGTCCAGAAAAAATTAATCCAAAGTTTTTTTCTTGTTTGGACACTTTTTGATAATGATTTTCTGAAAAGGCAAAAACAAGCCGAAAATAGCAACTGGCACTAGGCACTGGGTTAATAGGTTAGTCCCAAAAAATGATATATAATGGCATATAATTGCATATAAAACATCCAAGATTGATACTATAATAGCATGGAACAATCAAAAATTATAGATACGTTGGAGACGTATCAAGCATCCCCAAGCTTAATTCCTGCTCGTCCTCGAGTAGGTAAATGATAAAAACAGAATTTTTGATGTGGTCATCATGTAATCTCTCTAACGGTATGAATAATAAGATCCGACTGATTCAAAGCAATAGTCTATAATTTGATATAAAGACATCAATACTCAGGCATACTAATAAACAATCATGTCTTTCAAAATAAAAATGCTAAAGAAAGTTATCCATACAAAATCATATAATCATGTCATGCTGCATCTTCTTAACACAAAGTATTTATCATGCACTACCACGATGCAAGCCGAGCAATTGGTTCATACTTTTTAACGCACTTCAACCTTTTCAACCCCCACGCAATACATGAGCGCAAGCCATGGATAAAGCACTATGGGTGGAATAGAGTGTGGTGGTAGAGATAGATAAGAGAAGTCAAAAATAAGAAGATAGTCTCACATCGACGAGGCTAATCAACGAGCTATGGCGATGCCAATCAATTGATGTCAATGCGAGGAGTAGGGATTGCCATGCAACGGATGCACTAAGAGCTATAAGTGTATGAAAGCTCAACATGAAAACTAAGTGGGTGTGCATCCAACTTGCTTGCTCATGAAGACCTCGGGCATTAGAGGAAGCCCATCATCAGAATATACAAGCCAAGTTCTATAATGAAAAATTCCCACTAGTATATGAAAGTGACAAAATAGGAGACTCTCTATATAAAAAACATGGTGCTACTCTGAAGCACAAGTGTGGAAAAAGGATAGTAACATTGCCCCTTCTCTCTTTTTCTCTCATTCTTTTTGTGGGCTCTTTTTGGCCTCTTTTTTTTCGTCCGGAGTCTCATCGCGACTTGTGGGGGAATCATGATCTCCATCATCCTTTCCTCACTGGGACAATGCTCTAATAATTATTATCATCACACTTTTATTTACTTACAACTCGATACTAGAACAAAAATATGACTCTATATGAATGCCTCTGGCAGTGTACCAGGATGTGCAATGATGCTAGCGTAACATGTATAAAAATGATGAACGGTGGCTAAGCCACAAATACTATGTCAGTTATATGATCATGCAAAGCAATATGACAATGACGATGTGTGTCATAAAAATGGAACGGTGGAAGTTGCATGGCAATATATCTCGGAATGGCTATGGAAATGCCATGATAGGTAGGTATGGTGGCTGTTTTGAGGAAGATATAAAGAGGCTTATGTGTGATAGAGCATATCATATCATGAGGTTTGGATGCACCGGCGAAGTTTGCACCAACTCTCGATGTGAGAAAGGGCAATGCACGGTACCGAAGAGGCTAGCAAATTGCGGAAGGGTGAGAGTGTGTATAATCCATGGACTCACATTAATCATAAAGAACTCACATACTTATTGCAAAAGTTTATTAGCCCTCGAAGAAAAGTACTACTACGCATGCCCCTAGAGGGATAGATTGGTAGGACAAGTCCATTGCTCGTCCCCGACCGCCACTCATAAGGTAGACAATCAACAATAAATCATGCTCCAACTTCTTAGCATAACGACAGATCATACGTGCATGCTTCGGGAATCACAAACCTTAACACCAATATTCTTACTAAACCACAATCACCTACTAATACCTCCAACATATTACCATCTTAATATCGCAAAACTATTGCAAGGAATCAAACTTATCATATTCAGTGATCTACATGGAAGTTTTTATTATATCCCTCTTGAATACCTATCATATCAGGACCAAATTCATAACCCGTGCATATTACCATTGCTATTCATTAGACTCTCAAAAAGATATAAGTGAAGCATGGGAGTGCAACTATTTCTTTAAAATATGACCACCGCCGTGCTCTAAAAGATATAAGTGAAGCACTAGAGCAACTACCTACCTCAAAAGATATAAGTGAAGCACATAGAGTATTCTAACAAATCACGAATAATGTGTGTCCCTCTCAAAAAGGTGTGTTCAGCAAAGATGATTGTGACAAACTAAAAATCAAACAAAAGCAAACAAACTATATCACAATACGCTCCAAGTAAAACACATATCATGTGATGAATAAAAATATAGCTCCAAGTGAGTTACCGATAGATTGTAGACGAAAGAGGGGATGCCTTCCGGGGCATCCCCAAGCTTAGATGCTTGAGTATTCCTTGAATATTACCTTGGGGTGCCTTGGGCATCCCCAAGCTTAGGCTCTTGCCGCTCCTTATTCCTTTATCCATCATAGACTCATCCAAAACTTGAAAACTTCAGCACACAAAACTCAACAGAAACCTCGTGAGATCCGTTAGTATAACAAACAAATCTTAAACTTTAGGTACTATTGTAAATTGATTCATATTTAATATTGGCATAATGCTACTGTACTCTAACTTCTCCATGACCCATAACCCCCGATACGATCCATAGATTCATCAAAATAAGCAAACTATGCAACAAAAACAGAATCTGTCTAAAACATAACAGTCTGTAAAGATCTGAATTAACGTCATACTTCTGTAACTCGAAAAATTCTGAAAAATTTGGAAAACGTGCAAATTTCATATATAAATATTGTGTAAAAAATTCAGGAGGTTCTGTAGCTCAAGAGAAAAAACAAAATTCCAGTACTGGATGCAAAAGTTTCTGTTTTCAAATAGCATCAATTATACTATCTTCCAAATTATCCCAAAGGCATTACTTGGCACAAACACTAATTAAAACATAAAAATACAATCATAACAGAAGCTATAATTGTGTAAACAATGAAGAACAGAAGGTAAAAGCAAAAATTTATTTTATTCATTGGGTTGCCTCCCAACAAGCGCTATTGTTTTATGCCCCTAGCTAGGCATAATGCATAGTTTCAAGTGTTGTCATCCTTGGTCTTGACATCCTTAGGTGTGTGATTTTCAGGAGGTTTTTCAAAAACAATGGGGAACACATCATCAACCAAAATTTTAGGGTCATTAAGATTGCTCTCTTCAAACCCTTGTTGGTTCCCTTTTACAATCCAAGAGTACTTCTGATTAATTACATTAAAAACTTGTTGAATGATATGTATGGGAAGAATTCTTTTTTAGTATTCTCATCAAAAGCATGGTGATCATGAAAAACATATCTCAACATATATTCCTCATTATATAAAATTTCATCTATCACCAGCTTTTCTTGGCTCATATTATAGAAATCAAAGATCTCTCTAGCTTCTCGTACTATGTAATCAAACTCATTCATAAGGATAAGAGTAGCTATCTTTTTAGCTTTAGGGTTCTTTATCACCGGCAACTCATAAAACAATCTTTGCAAAGTAGGGTGAGTGCGGATAAATCTTCTTTCAAGTTTAAGAATGAGTGCGGAGATAGCCTCCCCATAACTGTTGGTTCTTTTTAGAATTGGAGTGTCATTACAAACCAAAGTTCTCGTGCAATTAAAGAACTCTTGAATAACGTTTTTCCCTATGACATTTCCACTCCCTACTACAAAAAGTTTTGAGTCTAAATTTGAGGGAATTTATATCGTAGGGATTTTATCATCCTCACCTTTTTCAATAACAAACTCAGACATAGTGGCAACTTAAAGCAAAGCGAGTAAACTAGCAAACAAGCAAATAAAAATATTTTTGTGTTTTTCTAAAAAAAATTAGAAGTGGGGGAGATGAAAACGAGAGGCAAATGCAAATAAAAGGCAAATAAAATAAATGCAAGTGGATGATAGTTTGTGCGAAGGTACTTGGTAATTTTGATGATGTCTCCCCGGCAACGGCGCCAGAAATTCTTCCTGTTACTTGTAGTCTGCGTTGGTATTTCCCTGAAGAGGAGAGGATGATGCAGTACAGTAGAGATAAGTATTTCACTCAGTTAAGAACCAAGGTTATCAATCTAGTAGGAGAACCAAGCAAAATTCCGTTAAGCGCACCTACACACAAAAGAGCAAACACTTGCACCCAACGCAAATAAGAGGGTTGTCAATCCTCTTAGCGGTTATTTGCAAGGATTAAATCTTATAGAGATAAATAGATAAAATAAAATACTAATTAAAATAAAAGTAAATAAATTGCAGCAAGGTATTTTTAGGTTTTTTATATATGATAAAGTAGACCCGGGGGCCATAGTTTTCACTCGAGGCTTCTCTCTCGAACACATAGCATACGGTGGGTAGAAAAATTACTGTTGGGTAATTGATAGAAAAGCAAATAATTATGACGGATTCATGGAAATGATCATGTATATAGGAATCATGTCCGAGACAAGTAGACCGACTCCTGCCTGCATCTACTACTATTACTCCACCCATCGACCGCTATCCAGCATGCATCTAGGGTATTAAGTATAAAACAGAGTAACGCCTTAAGCAAGATGACATGATGTAGACAAAGTAAACTCAAGCAATATGATTAAACCCCATCTTTTTATCCTTAATGGCAACAATACAAATACGTGTTATGTCCCCTTCTGTCACTGGGATTGAGCACCGCAAGATTGAACCCATCACAAAGCACCTCTCCCATTGCAAGATAAATCAATCTAGTAGGCCAAACCAAATCGATAGATCGAAGAGAAATACAAAGCTATAATAATGATGCATAAAAGAGTTCAGAGAAGACTCAAATATTTCTCATGAATAATCTGATCATAAACTCACAATTCATCGGATCCCAACAGACACACTGCAAAAGAAGATTACATCGGATAGAACTCCAAGAACATCGAGGAGAACATGGTATTGAAGATCAAAGAGAGAGAAGAAGCCATCTAGCTACTAGCTATGGACCCGTAGGTCTGTGGTAAACTACTCACACATCATCAAAAGGGCAGCAAGGTTGATGAAGAAGCCCTCCGTGATTGATTCCCCCTTCGGCAGAGTACCAGAAAAGGCCTCCAGCTGGGATCACGGAAGAACAGAGGCTTGCGGCGGCAGAAAGGTTTTCTCTTCTGGCTTCCTATTGGTTTTGGAATATTTGGGAATTTATAGCATTGGAATTAGGTCAAGAGGTTGCCACAAGGGGCCCACAAGCCTGGGGGGCGCGCCCTACCCCCTGGGCGCGCCCTCCAGGCTTGCCGCCTCCTCGTGGCTCTTCTGGTGTTCTCCCGAAGCTTCCTGGGCTCTTCTGGTCTAGAAAAAATTAGTCCAAAGTGTTTTTTCTCGTTTGGACACTTTTTGATAATGATTTTCTGAAAAGGCAAAAACAAGCAAAAAACAGCAACTGGCACTGGGCACTGGGTTAATAGGTTAGTCCCGAAAAATGATATATAATGGCATATAATTGCATATAAAACATCCAAGATTGATACTATAGTAGCATGGAACAATCAAAAATTATAGATACGTTGGAGATGTATCAAGCTCCTCTTCTCGCTCCTCATCGCCTCTAGGAAGCTGCGCCACTACTTCCAGGGCCACCCTATCAAGGTGGTCACGTCTTATCCTCTGGAGCAGGTCCTGTGCAGCCCCAACGCAACTGGCCACGTCGCTGAATGGAACATCGAGCTGGAATTCCTCACCATAAGGACGATCAAGGGCGCAACCTTGGCAAACTTCATGGTGGAATGGACAGATCCGCACTAGGAGGAGCATCGCGAGGAAGAATCCCTCCTGCCTGGGAAGGACACCCTTGGTGGCTGGACCATGCACTTCGACGGCGCGTTCTCTCGGCAGGGCGCGGGGGCTGGCGTCGTGCTCACCTTGCCAGCAGGAGACAAGCTCTACTACGCCGTACAGCTCTGCTTCAAGCATGACAACATGGTCTTCAACAACATCGCTCAGTACGAGGGCCTCATCGCCGGGCTCAAGGCCGCTTTCGCTCTTGGCATCAAGCGCAAACTCATAAAGGGAGACTCGCAGCTCCTCATCAACTTCTCTAACAAAAGCTACAAGCCCAAGGACGAGCACATGGCCGCCTACCTAGAGGAAGTGTGTAGGCTCGAGAAGCGCTTCCTCGGCATGGAACTCCAGCACGTCCCTCGCGGCGGTAACAAGGAAGCAGACGACATCGCCAAGCAGGCATCTCGCCGCGAGCCTCAAAGCCCTGGCATCTTCGAGGAAAGGCTCCTGAAGCCATCAGCTTCGCCGCCTACCACTGGCAACATGGCGCCCCGTGAGGAACTCCTGCCTGCACCCTACACAGGCGCACCAGACTGCGGCCCACCTTCAGGCGCTCGCCTGCTGTTGGCGCTAGAACCACAGGCCGAAAGCTGGGTCGCGGAGCTCAAAGCCTACCTGGAGAGCGGCACCCTCCCAGAGGATGACACAAAAGCAGAGCGCGTGGCCCGCCAGGCCGGGCCCCTACTGCCTGAGGGATGGCGATATCTACCGCAAGCGCCCCAACGGAGTTGCGCTGCGATGCATCTCTGCAGAGCAAGGGCGCGAGCTGCTCACCGATATACATGGTGGAGAATGCGGCCCCCACGCCTCATCGCACACTCTCGCCGGCAAGGTGTTCCGTAGCGGCTTCTATTGGCCCACAGCACTTCAAGACGCCACTGAGATGGTCCAGTCCTGCGAGGCCTGCCTGTTCCACGCCAAGCAGATCCACCAGCCAGCGCAAGGACTTCAAACCATCCCCCTCTCGTGGCCCTTCGCGGTCTGGGGGCTAGACATCCTGGGCCCCTTTCCCCGTGCAGCCGGCGGCTACCGCTACCTCTACATCGCCATCGACAAGTTCATCAAGTGGGCGGAAGTGGAGCCTGTCCGCTGCATCCCGGCAGGATCAGCCGTCAAGTTCATCAAGGTCCTGGTGTGCCGCTTTGGCTTTTCCAACGGCATCATCACTGACAATGGCTCGCAGTTCACCAGTGGCCTCTTCAAGTCATACTGCGCCAACCTCAGCACGCAGATCTGCTACGCCTCCGTGTCACACCCGCGAAGCAACTGCCAGGCTGAGCATGCTAACGCTGAGGTCCTCAAGGGCCTCAAGACTCGAAGCTTCAAGAAAAAACTCACAGCCTGCGGCAAAGGTTGGCTCGACGAACTCCAGTCCGTACTATGGTCGATCCGCACAACAGCGACCAAGCCTACCGGTGAAATGCCTTTCTTCCTCGTCTACGGGGCAGAAGCGTCCTTCCTACTGAGCTCAAGCATGGGTCCCCGCGGATCCTGGCCTTCGACGAGGTCCACCAGGATGGCCCGCGGGAAGCTGATCTGCTCCTCCTCGAGGAGGCACGCCGCTGGGCCACCCTCAGTGCCGCCCAGTATCAGCAGGCGCTGCGTCGCTACTACAGCCGCAACATACGCCCCCGCACCCTTGAAGCTGGCGATCTTGTCCTGCGAAGGATCCTCTCCAGGGAAGGACTCCACAAGCTCTCGCCCATGTGGGAAGGCCCGTTCAGGGTCATGCATGTTTCCTGGCCTGGCGCAGCACGGCTGGAGACGGAGGAGGGTGTCCCGGTGCCGAACCCGTGGAACATCCAACACCTCCGCAAGTTCTACCCGTGACCTCACGGGCACGAACGAAGTGGAGCTATACATGCTCCGGAGCCTCTCTTTTTGCGTCGCCACGTGGCCGCGAGAGCTCCCACCCACAACCCAGTGGAGCCCCATGCTCAGACATGGTGGACTGTTTACTTGAGGGCGCTGCCTGGCCACTACGTCCTCAAGCTGCTCCGTGCGCATCACGGCAACATTATCTTTTTGGTTGTGCAATGAGACCTTTTCATACAGCAGTCAAATTTTACTTAGTGTTATGCATGCTTGGTAAGCAATTTACTTCAGGAGTTGTGCACACTCGTGATTTCCCACATGCGTATCACGCGGGCGGGGGCTGGACACGGTGCCTGTGCTTGGGTCAGTCCTAGCAGCGCCACTAAACCCAAGTGACTAAGCTCTGGCTCGCGGGCCTGCTCCCGCGCACGTCACCTCACCAAGGTCCTTGGTGCTTTGTCTCCTCGCGTGACACCCACGAGCGAACTGGCGAGCGCGCATCACTGCACTACTTGCGAAACTTGTTGGAATGTCACTATCACAGGTACAGGCCGCAGGAGGCCTCACGAGTGCTGCCTCGCGAAGCGGTCCGTGACGCATCGCCTGCTCAAAATGCTCACAGGAAGCCTCATGAGTGCTGCCTCGCGAGGCAGCCTGCGGTGCCTATCTCCGTCAAGCACCAGCGGGAGGCCTCACGAGCAAGCACCTCGTGAGGCGCATCCCACAGGTTGCGGCACGCTAAGCCTCACACTCCGCGGAAAAGCTAAGTCCAAACGCCTCGCGAGCCCTCCTCAGCGTCCCTCGAACTCTCTTTTCCTCGTGATCTTGCTATGCACCAGCGTTTTTTCCTTTGCGCAAGCTGCCTGCGCATCAAAGGGGGGCTCCTTGAGCATCGCGCCTCGGGATCCCTTACCGCCTCGTGGAGCACTACACCCTCTGGCCTTGTTAGGCACGCGTCCTAACATACCAGCAATGGTCGTAGCACACTCGGGGGCTGGGTCCTAGCGACGTAGGGCACGAAGGCATGTAAAAAGGAGAAAGCAGGCCTCACGAGGGAACGAAAATTGCAGCAAGCATTAAGTACTTAGAGTGATTTCAAAAGCAATGTCTTCATGCCCCCACGGGACTACATCTACTCGAATACAGGATAAAGAGAGGAAGGAATCCTAAGCAGACGAGGCACAGCCGCCGCCGCCATCATCGTCGTCGCTGACCTCGCCAGAGCTCTCGCTGCTGTGAGAGAACTTCTAGACCAAGGCTTCCACGTGGTCCCATACCTCCTTCTCGAGCCCGTCGCGAAGCTCCGCCGGGACGGGGCTCATCACCGTGTCGAAGTCGAGTTGGCGTCGGCACGGAAGAGGTTGCTGAAGAAGCACATCGCCGCCTGGCTCAGGAGGTCGCGACATTCCACCACGATGACGTCGTCCATCCGCGCAGCTCCATCCTCCAGCCTCTTCACAAGCTTGGTGAAGAAGTTCAGGTAGCCAGCATCGTCATCTTCAAGGGGGTCCTCAAGCCTCTCGCTGGAGAAGTTGGAAAGGGCGGTGCGAGCACGCTGCGCGAGGGTGCGGAACATCTTCGCGCGCTCATGCTGCCGGCCCTGCGCTAGGGCCGCCTCATCCTTGGCCTTCTCAACGATGTCGGAGACGCCGCCCACCTACGCCTGCAGGGATGCCAGCTCCCCCTCGGCTTCCGCCTTGTCCATCAGCGCAAGCTGCCGAGCAGCCTCCACCTCCTTCACCTGCTTCTTGAGGTGAGATTTCAGCCTGCAGCTCGTCCCACTTCTTGGTGAAGCGGTCCTCCACAAGCTTCAGCTTCTGGATGTAGTCCTTGGCGAGCGCCGCGCGCTCACTCTTGGACTTCGCATCGGTGTTTTCTTGGATCTTCTTCTCCTTCTCCGCGAGCTGGGCGTTGGCCTTGGTGAGGTGGTCGTCATAGGAGGCCTGGGTGGTTGCCACCTCGCGGTCCAGCGTCGTCAGGCACTCGCGCTCGGTCTCCTGCTCGGTCGCGGTCCTCACGAGCTCTCGCTCCCGGATCTCGGCGTCCCCCTCACAGGTCGCAAGGGCCTCCTCGCGCTTGGCGAGCTTGTCCTCACGGGAGGCAAGTTGCCCCTCGCGGGCTACGGCGGCGTCGTCCCACGCCTGGAGCTTTCGCTCCCTCGAGGCAGCCTGCTCCAAGAGGGCCTTCTCGCGGTCCTCCGCCTCCTCGCGTCGCATGTCGGCCTCCTCGGCATCTCGGACGGCCCCTTCGAAGAGTTCCTTGGCATCCTTGGCGGCTTTCTCGCGCCGCTCCCGCGTGGTGGCCTCCGTTAGGCGGCCCAGCTTGATGGCCACAACGTGCTGGCGCCACCCCTCCGCGAGGCGCAGGCGCTCGTCGGCGAGGCGCACCTCCTCCGCCTGGAGATCCTCCTCGAGAGCATCGAGGGCCGCCCTGGTGCACCGCAAGGCCCTGGGCTTGAGCACGGCGCTGTTGCTCACCAGCCGCAAGGCCCAGCCGGTGCGCGGCTCCGCGCCACCGTCCACCGTCATGGCTCGCGAGGGCCCAGGATTGGCCCCCCTCTCGGGCTCCTTGTCCTCGATCCTTGCAGGGGTCGCGTCCCCCGTCGAGTGCTGGGGGCTCCTCGTGGCCTCCTCTTCAGCTTGCCACGCCGGCGGGCACTGCGGGCTCGTTGCGGCTGTGCCAGGAGCCTGGTGCACAGGCGAGCGCCGGGGGCTCGCCGTAGCCCCCTCGGCGGCGTTGGCCTCCTACACGGGCGTGGAACTCTGCGGAGGGGTTGGCTCTTCGGCCCCCTTCATCGTCGCGTTACCTCCTGTGCCAGGCGCCTCTGGCAACGCCACCCCTCCTCCGGAGACTTCCTCCTAAGGCTTGCTCCCCCAGCTAGGGGAGGTAAGTCCATGCGCGGCTCAAAAGGAGCCGCGTGCTTGTCTTCCGCCACCGCACGCCCTGTATCAGCCTCAGGGCGGCGGATGGCCTCCTCGTGTCCCTCGGCGCCTGCAGTGGGCGTCGTGGCCCCCCTTGAGTCGAGGGTCTTCTTCTTCTTCTGCGTGGGCTCCCTGCATGGCGCGGGGGCTCAGCCTCGGATCCCGGGAGGCAGGAAACAAAATCCAAAATAAGGAACAAGACGCAAACACTTACTCATTGGTAGGAACCCATCGCCTCTTCCTCAGCTTCGGCAGGGGGCGGCTGCCACTGCCGCTCTCGCGAGGCTCGTTCGAGCCCCCTCAGGAGGGCTCGGCACGAGGCCTGCCGAGGTCCTCTCCTGCCGGGCCGGTGCGGGTCTCCTCCGCGTGAGGCTCGGCAGCCTTGTCGCCGGTGTCTCCTCCGCACCCCGTGCTCGTAGGCTGGGAGGGCGCGACTATGAATCGGTCGTTGTCTTCATCATCGTCGTCGCTGAGGTTGGCTAGCAGCTGGTGGCGGCTTGGAGGGGCCGCTCCTCCACCACTCTCCTCGTCAGCACCTGCCGAGGCCCCAGCGTCCTCACGGCCGCCTGAGCCGGGCACCACCAAGAGGGGGTTCTCGCGAGGCCCCTCGTGGCCCTCAGGAACCAGCACCCACTCATTGAACCGCAACATCTCCATGACCATTGCAGCCCTGTCGCTGTAGCGGTACAGAGGGTACGCGCCTTTAGGCAGGCTCTCCACATCGTCAGCGAACAAGATCTTCATGTTCTCACCACCGGCCCAGTAAGGTTGTCGACGCTCAGCCTCATCGGGTCCTTGGGGCCGGTGTAGGACCACACTCGGTGCGAGCGCTTCTGCAGGGGGCAATACGCCAGCGCACGAACTCCTTGGCGACCATCGCCCCCGTGAGCTTCGCATCCTTCAGGGCTCTCATCCTCTCCACAAGCGGCGCCAGCCTCTCATCGGTGAGCTTGGCGTGCTCCCATCCGAAGCTCTTCACGGCGGGGGCGACCGGCGTCAGCAGAAGAGGGCTGAACTGGCCCGCGTCCATGTAGACCCAGCGCACCCTGAAGCCCTCCACCTTCTTCGTTATCTTCATGGGGAAGATGTGGGACGCCATCCCGTCGATGATGCGGAACGAGACGCACCCCGAGCGCTGGTTCACCGCGGTCAGCCGCAGGCTGTAGAAGGTCCAGAAGAGAGCCACCGAGGGCATCACGCCCAACAAGCCCTCGCAAAGATAGGCAAAGATGGCAAGGAGGAGGATGGAGTTGGGTTGAAGGTGGAGCGCATGGATTTGGTAGTGGACAAAGATGGCGCATAAGAAGTCGGAGAAGGGCGGCACCAAACCGGCGAAGATGGTGTGGACGAAGAAGGGGAAGGTCGTGGCCTCCAGATCGCGAGCCCGGCGCGAGGCCAGCCAGATCCGCGTGGCCTTCCACTGGTTGTGGTCGCAGGCAGTCATGGGGCGTACCTTGTCTAGCTCCTCCTCGTTGAGGATGATGGACCTCTGCAGGGCCGGCTCCAAATCTGCTGTGGCCGACTCCTTGTTCTTCTTGGCGGCAGCGGCTTGATACGTCTCCAACGTATCTATAATTTTTAATTGTTCCATGCTATTATAGTACCAATCTTGGATGTTTAATATGCAATAATATGCTATTTTATATTATTTTTTGGGACTAACCTATTAACCTAGTGCCCAGTGCTAGTTGCTGTTTTTTGCTTGTTTTTGGTTTTTCAGGAAATCAGTACCAAACGAAGTTCAAATGCCACAAAACTTTTTGACGATTTTTTTCTAGACAAAAGAGAACTTGGAAGCTTCGGGAGGAGGAAAGAAGCCTCATGAGGAGGTGACAAGGCAACAGGGAACGACCCCAGGGGGCGTGCCCTGATGCCTTGTGGGCCCCTCGTGGCTCCGTTTGACCTAATTCCACTTCGATAAATTCTCAAATATTGGGAAACCAACAGAGAGCCACCTCGAATAACTTTTCTGCTGCCGCAAGCCTCTGTTCTTCCGCGATCCCATCTGGAGGCCTTTTCCGGTACTCTGCCAGAGGGGGAATCAATTACGGAGTGCTTCTACATCAACCTTGCTGCCCTTCTGATGATGTGTGAGTAGTTTACCACAGACCTACGGGTCCATAGCTAGTACCTAGATGGCTTCTTCTCTCTCTTTGATCTTCAATACAATGTTCTCCTCGATGTTCTTGGAGTTCTATTCGATGTAATCTTCTTTTGCGGTGTGTTTGTTGGGATCTGATGAATTGTGGGTTTATGATCAGATTATTTATGGGAAATATTTGAGTCTTTTCTGAACTTATTTATGCATGATTTTTATAGCTTTGTATTTCACTCCGATCTATCCATTTGGTTTGGCCAACTAGATTGATTTATCTTGCAATGGGAGAGGTGCTTTGTGATGGGTTCAATCTTGCGGTGCTCTATATCCCAGTGACAGAAAGGGACAAGGCACGTATTTGTATTGTTGCCATTAAGGATAAAAACATGGGGTTTAATCATATTGCTTGAGTTTACTTTGTCTACATCATGTCATCTTGCTTAAGGCGTTACTATGTTTTCATTAACTTAATACCCTAGATGCATGCTGGATAGCGGTCGATGGGTGGAGTAATAGTAGTAGATGCAGGTAGGAGTCAGTCTACTTGTCTCGGATGTGATGCCTATATACATGATCATTGCCTTGAATATCGTCATAACTATGCGCTTTTTTATCAATTGCCCAACAGTAATTTGTTTACCCACCGTATGCTATGCGTTCGAGAGAGAAGCCTCTAGTGAAAACTATGGCCCCCGGATCTACTTTTATCATATATTAAAATCCAAAAAAACATGCTGCAATTTTATTTTCTTTCTTTTATTTTGCAATTTACTTTTCTATCTATCACTATCAGAATTAATCCTTGCAAGTAACCTCCAAGGGGATTGACAACCCTCTTGTTTGTGTTGGGTGCAAGTATTTGCTTTTGTGTGTGTAGGTGCGACTAACGAGGTTCTGTGTGGTTCTCCTACTGGATTGATAACCTTGGTTCTCAACTGAGGGAAATACTTATCTCTACTGTACTTCATCATCCTCTCCTCTTCGGGGAAATCCCAACGCAGTTCACAAGTAGCTGGAAGAATTTCTGGCGCCGTTGCCGGGGAGACATCACCAAAACATATCAAGTACCTTCGCATAAACTATCATCTACTTGCTCTTATTTTCATTTGCCTTTTGTTCGCATTTGCCTCTCGTTTTCATCTCCCCCACTTCTAAAACAATTTTACAAAAACACAAAAATACTTTCGTTTGCTTGTTTGTTAGGTTGCTTGCTTGAAATTGCTACCATGTCTGAGTTTGTCATTGAAAAGGGTGAGGATGGTAAAATCCCTAATATAGAAATTCCCTCAAATTTGGACACTAAAATTTTTGTGACGTGAAGTGGGAATATCATAGGAAAAAGTGTTATCCAGGAATTCTTTACATGTACGGGAACTTTGGTTTGTAATGACATCCCTATTCTTAAAAGAACCAATAGTTACGCCGAAGCTATCTCTGCACTTGTTCTTAAACTTGAAAGAAGATTTATACATACCCATCCCACTTTGCAAAGATTTTTCTACGAGTTACCTATTATAAATAACCCTAAGGCTAAAAAGATAGCTACTCTTGTCCTTATGAATGAATTTGATTACATAGTTCGAGAAGCTAGAGAGATCTTTGATTTTTATAATATGAGTCATGAACACCCTGTGATAGATGAAATTTTATATGATGAGATATGTATTTGGTGATGATCATGTTTATGATGAAAATACTAAAAAGGAAGTCCCACCTTTACATATTATCCAACAAGTTTTCAATGGTATTAATCAAAAATATTCTTGGATCATAAAAGGGAATCAACAAGGATTTGATGAAAGTTACCTTAATAATGATAAAATCTTGATTGATGATGTGTTTCCCATTGTTTTTGAAAAGCCTCTTGATGAGCACACACCCCAAGATTCAAAAACAAAGGATGACAATACTTGAAACGATGCATTATGCCTAGCTAGGGGCATAAAACAATAACGCTTGTTGGGAGGCAACCCAATATGTATTTTTTTCTTTTTTTTCTGTTTTGTGAGTTTACGAAATTATGGCCTCTGTTATGATTGTGATTTTTATCTTTTAATTAGTGTTTGTGCCAAGTAATGCCTTTGGGATGATTTGGATGATAGTATGATTGATGCTGTTTGAAAACAGAAAGTTTTGAGTCCAGTGCTGGATTTTTGGTTCTGTACTGGAGTGTGATTAAATTTTGATTTTTTTTACAAAGTATTGGTATATGAATTGTTTACGTTGTCCTAATCTTGAAGAATTTTTGGAGTTACAGAAGTATGGCTTTTAAATAGATCTTTACAGACTATTCTGTTTTAGACAGATTCTATTTTTGTTCATAGTTTGCTTATTTTGATGAATCTATGGATCGTATCGGCGGGTATGAGTCATGGAGAAGTTGGAGTACAGTAGCATTATGCCAATATTAAATATGAATCAATTTACAACAGTACCTAAAGTTTAAGATTTATTTGTTATACTAACGGATCTCACGAGGTTTCTGTTGAGTTTTGTGTGCTGAAGTTTTCAAGTTTTGGGTGAGACCACGATGGATGAAGGAATAAGGAGCGGCAAGACCCTAAGCTTGGGGATGCCCAAGGCACCCCAAGGTAATATTCAAGGAAGACCCAAGCATCTAAGCTTGGGGATGCCCCGGATGGCATCCCCTCTTTCATCTACAATCTATCGGTATATCACTTGGAGCTATATTTTTATTCATCACATGATATGTGTTTTACTTGGAGCGTCTTGTGCCATAGTTTCCTTTTCTTTGTTTGCTTTTTAGTTTGCCACAATCATCTTTGCTGAACACACCTTTTTGAGAGGGACACACATTTATCATGATTTGTTAGAATACTCTATGTGCTTCACTTATATCTTTTGAGCTGGGCAGTTGCTCTAGTGCTTCACTTATATCTTTTAGAGCACGGCGGTCGTTATATTTTGAAGAAATAGTTGCACTCTCATGCTTCACTTATATCTTTTAGAGTCTAATAATTAGCAATGGTAATATGCACGGGTTATGAAATTGGTCCTAATATGATAGGTATTCAAGAGGGATATAATAAAAACTTTCATGTAGATCACTGAATTTGATAAGTTTGATTCCTTGCAATAGTTTTGCGATATTAAGATGGTAATATGTGGGAGGTACTAGTGAACGATTGTGGTTTAGTAAGAATATTGGTGTCAAGGTTTGTGATTCCTGAAGCATGCACGTATAGTCCTTAGTGTGATGAAGTTGGAGCATGATTTATTATTGATTGTCTACCTTTTCGTGGCGGTCGGGGGCACGCGATGGTTAACTCCTACCAACCTGCCCCATAGGGGCATGTGTAGTAGTACTTTGCTTCGAGGGCTAATAGACTTTTGCAATAAGTATGTGAGCTCTTTATGACTAATGTGAGTCCATGGATTATATGCACTCTCACCCTTCCACAATTTGCTAGCCTCTTCGGTACCGTGCATTGCCCTTTCTCACCTCGAGAGTTGGTGCAAACTTCACCGGTGCATCCAAACCCCGTGATATGATACGCTCTGTCACACATAAGCCTCTTTATATCTTCCTCAAAACAGCCACCATACCTACCTATTATGGCATTTCCATAGCCATTACGAGATATATTGCCATGCAACTTCCACCGTTCATTTTATATGACACACATCATCATTGTCATATTGCTTTGCATGATCATATAGCTGACATAGTATTTGTGGCTCAGCCACCGTTCATAAATTTTATACATGTTACGCTAGTATCATTGCACATCCTGGTACACTGCTAGAGGCATTCATATAGAGTCATATTTGTTCTAGTATCGAGTTGTAATATTGAGTTGTAAGTAAATAAAAGTGTGATGATCATCATTATTAGAGCATTGTCCCAGTGAGGAAAGGATGATGGAGACTGTGATTCCCCCACAAGTCGGGATGAGGCTCCGGACGAAAAAAAGGGGAAAAAGAGGCCAAAGAGAGCCCAACAAAAAAAAAACAACAAAAAAATATAAATGAGAGAAAAAGAGAGAAGAGGCAGTGTTACTATCCTTTTCCACACTTGTGCTTCAGAGTAGCACCATGTTTTTCATATAGAGAGTCTCCTATGTTGTCACTTTCATATACTAGTGGGAATTTTTCATTATAGAACTTGGCTTGTATATTCCGATGATGGGCTTCCTCAAATGCCCGAGGTCTTCATGAGCAAGCTAGTTGGATGCACACCCACTTAGTTTTCATGTTGAGCTTTCATACACTTATAGCTCTTAGTGCATCCGTTGCATGGCAATCCCTACTCCTCGCATTGACATCAATTGATGGGCATCTCCATAGCCCGTTGATTAGCCACGTCGATGTGAGACTATCTTCCTTTTTGACTTCCCCTAATTAATCTCTATCATCATTCTATTCCACCCATAGTGCTATGTCCATGGCTCGCACTCATGTATTGCTGAAGCACGTTAGAAAGTATGAACCAATTGCTCGGCTGACATCGGGGTAGTGCATGATTAATACTTTGTGTTAGGAAGACTAAGCATGACGGGCTATATGATTTTGTAGGGATAGCGTTCTTTAGCATTTTTATTTTGAAAGGCATGATTGTTTGTTGGTATGCCCGAGTATTGATGTCTTTATATCAAATTATAGACTATTGCTTTGAATCACTTGTTTCTTAATATTCATACCGTAAAAGAGAGATTACATGATAAACATGTTAGGTAGCATTCCACATCAAAAATTCTGTTTTTATCATTTACCTACTCGAGGACGAGCAGGAATTAAGCTTGGGGATGCTTGATACGTCTCCAACGTATCTATAATTTTTGATTGTTCCATGCTATTATAGTATTAATCTTGGATGTTTTATATGCAATAATATGCTATTTGATATCATTTTTTGGGACTAACCAATTAACCTAGTGCCCAGTGCCAGTTGTTGTTTTCTGCTTGTTTTTGGTTTTTCAGGAAATCAGTACGAAACGAAGTCCAAATGCCACGAAACTTTTTGACGAATTTTTTTCTGGACAAAAGACACCCTGGAAGCTTCAAGAGGAGGCTAGAAGCCTCATGAGGAGGTGACAAGGCAACAGGGCGCGGCCCCAGGGAGGCGCGCCTGGATGCCTTGTGGGCCCCTCGTGGCTCCGTTTGACCTAATTCCACTTCTATAAATTCTCAAATATTGGGAAACCAACAGAGACCCACCTTGAATAACTTTTTCGCTGCCACAAGCCTCTGTTCTTCCGCGATCCCATCTGGAGGCCTTTTCCGTTACTCTGCCGGAGGGGAAATCGATCACGGAGGGCTTCTACATCAATCTTGCTGCCCTTCCGATGATGTGTGAGTAGTTTACCACAGACCTATGGGTCCATAGCTAGTAGCAAGATGGCTTCTTCTCTCTCTTTGATCTTCAATACAATGTTCTCATCGATGTTCTTGGAGTTCTATTCGATGTAATCTTCTTTTGCGGTGTGTTTGTTGGGATCCGATGAATTGTTGGTTTATGATCAGATTATTCATGAGAAATATTTGAGTCTTTTCTGAACTTATTTATGCATGATTGTTATAGCTTTGTATTTCTCTCCGATCTATCCGTTTGGTTTGGCCAACTAGATTGATTTATCTTGCAATGGGAGAGGTGCTTTGTGATGGGTTCAATCTTGCGGTGTTCTATATCCCAGTGACAGAAAGGGACAAGACACGTATTTGTATTGTTGCCATTAAGGATAAAAAGATGGGGTTTAATCATATTGCTTGAGTTTACTTTGTCTATATCATGTCATCTTGCTTAAGGCGTTACTCTGTTTTCATTAACTTAATACCCTAGATGCATGCTGGATAGCGGTCGATGGGTGGAGTAATAGTAGTAGATACAGGCAGGAGTCAGTCTACTTATCTCGGACGTGATGCCCATATACATGATCATTGCCTTGAATATCGTCATAACTATGCGCTTTTCTATCAATTGCCCAACAGTAATTTGTTTACCCACCGTATGCTATGCGTTCGAGAGAGAAGCCTCTAGTGAAAACTATGGCCCCCGGTTCTACTTTGATCATATATTAAAATCCAAAAATACCTTGCTGCAATTTTATTTCCTTTCTTTTATTTTGCAATTTACTTTTCTATCTATCACTATCAGAATTAATCCTTGCAAGTAACCGTCAAGGGGATTGACAACCCTCTTGTTTGCGTTGGGTGCAAGTATTTGCTTTTGTGTGTGTAGGTGCTGCTAACGAGGTTCTATGTGGTTCTCCTACTAGATTGATAACCTTGGTTCTTAACTGAGGGAAATACTTATCTCTACTGTACTGCATCATCCTCTCCTCTTCGGGGAAATCCCAACGCAGTTCACAAGTAGCAGGGCCATGGTTGCGAAGGAAGCTTGGGAGCAAGAGGAGAAGATCACAAGGAGCGGGGTGCGAGGGAGGCGAATGGTGCAGAGGAAGGCAATGATGGTGCCCGCACCACACGCGGGTCAGTTTTATGGCAGTTCGGGCAGTTACCAAGGCGTCGTGGGGGAAGTGGGGGCGCCCCCATCCCGTCATGCTGCCACGCGTCCCTATCTGGGCCCAGCAGTCTACTTAGGCTCCGCGCCTTTTCGTTCCCAACGGGCGGATACGTGCACGTCGCGGGCCCGGGGGCTAATTTCGGTCTAGTGGAAACCAAGGTACCACAGGCCATCTGCTTGCGGCCCAGGATGCAACGCATGGCAAAGAACTCAAGAGGCAGCCCAGCCGTGGGCGCTGCGAAGCAAGACGCCTTGCGAGGGTCAGGCCTCGCGAGGACCCTCTCCACGAGGGTTGGCACTACCGAAGACCACCTTCTGCAGCAAGCAGCCTCGCGAGGCCTCTCTCACGAGGTGGGCTCCCGCGAGGCCCCTCGCGCGACGCTGGTTGTGCGGCTGCATGCCCACCACGTGGGTGACGTGCCTGCACAAGGCGACAACAACAGCAGGTACCGTGCTAGCAGGCGTGGTCAGGGAGAATTTCCTCTTTGGTGATAAAGGAGCAGCTGCTGCTGCCTCCCCCAAAGCAAGTCCCAAAGCTTACCACTTCGGTGCAAGAAGACCATGATGACGCTGCACGCTAGAGCAGATGTCATCAGCGAGCCCACCAGTGCGTCATGGACGGTGTCTTTTCCAGGGGAAGACTACTTTTGTCGGGATAAGACTGAGCGCCTGTCCCCCTTTGAACTGCCGTTGTGTGGCAACCCTTCCCGCCAATATTTTCGAGGAAGAGGACCAAGGTAGCTATATAAGGGGCAGTGCGGCTACCTTAGAGGAGGTCGGACGATTCCACCTTCTTCTACCTTGTACGCAAGAGCACTATCAACCACAGCAATCACAGACAAGCACGAGTAGGGTTTTACACCGCTCGGTGGCCCGAACCTGGGTAGCTCCTTGTGTCCCTGTCGTACCTTGTGTGCATGTGTTCCCGTTGTGCTTCGCTCGCCGTAGCCTCGCCAAGGTCACTGTCAGGTAGGTAGGTAGCGAGCAGGCCCCCAGTGTTCGAACCAGGGTTTTGGAGTGTCTCTCTCCGACAAGGTGATACCTATACTCACCCACACCTTCTGTTATTCTCCGGCGACGGCAGCCTCACACCGCAGCTGAACCAGTCAACCGTCATACTCCCCTCCGCGTGGGCGTCCACTGCCGCGTCTTCCCTGGCTCCGGGTCGTTCCCTTCCTTGGCCTCACCGTCGTCCACCGCGTTGGTGCTCTCGGCGCGGCGTGGTCAACGTGGTCAATGAACGACAGCCATCGGAAGAGAACTGTACGTGGAGAGGCTGACAGCTGGGTCCATGGCCGCACGCTAGGAAGTGCCTCCTTATTACGCGCAAAATAATGATTCCTCCACCTGACAGCTGGGACCTACCGGAAGTAACTCCTTATTACGCACAAAATAATGATTCCTCCACCTAACAGCTGGGACCCCCCGGAAGTGCCTCTGTATTACACGAAAAAATGATTTCTCCCCTGATAGCTGGGACCCATGATGTCTACTACACAACTTATTCTTGTAGACTCGTGTTGGGCCTCCAAGCGCAGAGTTTTGTAGGACAGTAGCAATTTTCCCTCAAGTGGATGACCTAAGGTTTATCAATCCGTGGGAGGCGTCGGTTGAAGATGGTATCTCTCAAACAACCCTGCAACCAAATACAAGAAATCTCTTGTGTCCCCAACACACCCAATACAATGGTAAATTGTATAGGTGCACTAGTTCGGCGAAGAGATGGTGATAAAAGTGTAGTATGGATAGTAGATATAGGTTTTTGTAATCTGAAAATATAAAAACAGCAAGGTAGCAAATAGTAAATGGGCATAAAAACGGTATTGCAATGCTTAGAAACAAGGCCTAGGGTTCATACTTTCACTAGTGCGATCTCCCAACATTGTTGACATAGTTGAATCATATGTAAATCCCTCACGTGCGACAAAGAGTTCACTCCAAAGTCACACATAGCGGAGAACAAACGAAGAAATTGTTGTAGGGTACGAAACCACCTCAAAGTTATTCTTCCCGATCAATCTTATGAGCCATCCCCATTAATTGTCACGAACAGCCCTAGAGATCATACTAGAATAACACCTTAAGATACACATCAACCAAAACCCTAATGTCACCTAGGCACTCCAATGTCACCACGAGTACCCACGGGTTTGATTATACGATATGCATCACACAATCTCAGATTCATCTATTCAAACCAACACAAAGAACTTCAAAGAGTGCCCCAAAGTTTCTGCCGGAAAGTCAAGACGAAAACGCTTGCCAACCCTTATGCATAAATCCCCAAGGTCACGGAACCCGCGAGTTGATCACCAAAACATACATCAAGTGACTCAAGTGAATATCCCATTGTCACCACAAATATCCATATGCAAGACATACATCAAGTGTTCTCAAATCCTTAAAGACTCAATCCGATAAGAAAACTTCAAAGGGAAAACTCAATTCATCACAAGAAGATAGAGAGAGGAAAACTCCATATGATTCATCTATATCAACAAAGCTCGTGATACATCAAGATCGTGCCATCTCAAGAACACGAGAGAGAGATCAAACACATAGCTACTGATACAAACCCTCAGCCCCGAGGGTGAACTACTCCCTCCTCGTCATGGAGACCGCCGGGATGATGAAGATGGCCTCCGGTGATGCCTTCCCCCCTCCGACAGGGTGCCGGAAAAGGGCTGTAGATGGGATCTCTCTGGTACAGAGGCTTGCGGCGGCGTAAAAACTCATCTAGGTTAACTTTCGGGGGTTTCTGAATATATATGATTTTTCAGCGTTGGAATCACGCGAAACGGAGCCACGTGGGCCCCACGAGGTACCAGGGCGCGCCTGGGGGGGTGGCGTGCCCTGGTGCTTCGTGGGCACTGAGTGGCCCCCCTCCAGTAGGTATTGGTGCCAATATTCTTTATTTATCCAATAAAAAATCTCCAAAAAGTTTCAGCTCATTTGGAAAACTTTCATTTCTGCACAAAAAACAACACCACGGTAGTTCTGCTGAAAACAGCGTCAGTCCGGGTTAGTTCTAATCAAATCATACCAAAACCATATAGAATTGTTATAAACATGGCATGAATACTTCATAAATTATAGATACGTTGGAGACGTATCAGCATCCCCAAGCTTAATTCCTGCTCGTCCTCGAGTAGGTAAATGATAAAAGAAATAATTTATGAAGTGTGAATGTTAGCATAGTGCATAAGTTTGATCAATGATAATTTCAATCACTTTTCCTAGCATCATAACAGCAACTTTTTCTCATAAAGGTCATCATGATAAAGTAGCAATTAAAAACAGAAATTTTGATGTGGAATGCTACCTATCATAATCATCATATAATCTTTTCTTTTGTTGCATGGACATTGGACTTGAATGATTCAAAGCAAGATCATTATTATAACAGCAATATTTATTATCATAAAACTTCTCATGAGCAAGTAACAATTCATCACAACAATGAAGTATAAGGCATAAACTTTCTTGGAAACTAACAAACTATTCTAGTCAACAATGCAATTGCAATTCATCATATTTTCAGGAAGGGTCTCATGTAGGAGCTTTTCAGCAAGTCCACATACTCAACCATCATTTAGTCTTCTATGATTGCTAACACTCACGACATATATATGGAGCAAAAGTTTCAGCCAGACACATAGAAAGATAGGGGCTTGTGATTTCGCCTCCCAACTTATTCACCTCAAGGGTGATGTCAACAATAATAATTCATGATCACTCATATCCAACTGGATATATGTGCCTAGATCTTTCCCCACCACATGATGCTTGCAAAAGAGAAAAAATAAAAAGGAAGTAGAGGAGAACACTATTGACTCTTGCATAAAAAATAAATACATAAAAGTAAATGCATAAAAGTAAAAGATAGGCCCTTCGCAGAGGGAAGCAGAGGTTGTCATGCGCTTTTTATTTTCATTCACAAGCCCTTAATGCAAAGGAACGTCATGTTATATTGCCCCTTGTGATAGCAACCTTTATTATGCAGTCTGTCGCTTTTATTTCTTTACCATCACAAGTTCGTACAACGCTTATTTCCCTTACAGTAAAAGATCATACATATTTTAGGAGCAATTTTTATTGCTTTTTGCACCGATGACAACTTACTTGAAGGATCTTATTCAATCGATAGGTAGATATAGTGGACTCTCATGGCAAGAAACTGGGTTTAAGGGTTTTGGATGCACAAGTAGTATCTCTACTTGGTGCGGATTTTTGGCTAGCAAAGATATTGGGCAAGCACCACATGTTAGAGGATCTATAACAATATAACTTCTATGTGAATATGAACAAACATAATTCATTACGTTGTCTTCCTTGTCCAACGTCAACACTTTGACATAAAATACTTAATGGGGGCTCACAATCATAAAAGATGTCCAAGATAGTATATTTGCATGTGAATCTTCTCTTCCCTTATTAACTTTTTCATGAATTGCATCATTGACTAATGCTATGCTTGTTAACCTCCAATAAATTTTACCACTTATACTTTTCTTTATCTAATGTCATTACTTTCCATAAGATTAGCATATGATCTCTTTCATTATTTTCATTGCAAGGAATCACACTTATCATATCAAATGATCTATATGAAAGTTTTTATTATATCCCTCTCGAATATTCATCTTGGGACCAAATTCATATCTTGTGCAAACTACCATTACTATTATTAACTCTCAAAAAGATATAAGTGAAGCACGAGAATTAATGACAAACTACTCCAAAATATATAAGCGAAGATCAATGAGTAGTGAAACAATTAAGTAGCTATGTAAGGACTCTCTCTCATTTAAAAATTTCAGGTCTTATTATTTTATTCAAACAACAAAGAAAACAAAATAAAATGACATTCCAAGGATAGCACATATCATGTGAAGAAGCAAAAACTTAGGCTCAACCAAAACTGACCGATAGTTGTTGAAGAAGAAAGGTGGGATGCCTACCGGGGCATCCCCAAGCTTAGTTGCTTGAGACTTCTTAGAATAAATACTTGGGATGCCTTGGGCATTCCCAAGCTTGAGCTTTTGTGTCTCCCTAATCCCTCTCATATCACGGTTTCTCTAAATCTTAAAAACTTCATCCACACAAAACTCAACAAGAACTCGTGAGATAAGTTAGTATAAATCAACTCAAAACCTTAACATTATCTACTGTAGAAAATCACAAAAATTATAATTAAACATTGCATAATAAATGCCTCTGCATATTTAATACTCCTATCCTCAAATAGAATCATTAAACAAGCCAACATATGCAAACAATGCAAACATAACAGCAATCTGCCTAAACAGGACAGTCTGTAAAGGATAATTAAGAATCCATACTTAGATAACTCAAAAAATTCTTAAAATTTACCACACTGGAAATAATTTAACAAAGTTGACTGCATCAAAATTTCAAGATTTTATCACATTCTTACATTTCCAGGCAATTTAATCAATAGCAGCAAACTTTCTGTTTTGAAACAGCAACTCATGAACTTGCAAAATAAGCATGGTAAAGGCTATAATTGGCTTTTTATTGAACTAAAAGATACAGAACATGATTATTGATAGCACCAAGCAAATATAAACAGAAGAAAATGACGCTCCAAGCAAAACTCATATTATGTGACGAATAAAAATATAGCTCCAAGTGAGGTTACCGATAATGTTGAAGACGAAAGAGGGGATGCCTTCCGGGGCATCCCCAAGCTTAGTTGCTTGGGTCTTCCTTGAATACTACCTTGGGGTGCCTTGTGCATCCCCAATATTAGGGTCTTGCCGCTCCTTATTCTCCTCATATCGATATCTCACCCAAAACTTGAAAACTTCAATCACACAAAACTTAACGGAACTTCATGAGAACGGTTAGTATGATAAAGAATAAACCATCACTTAGGAACTGTCCAAGACAAGATTCAAAATTGTTCCCATATAATGCCTACTGTATTCTATCATTTCTACAATTTATATCTCATAATATAAGCTATGGAAACATTAAAACAAGCAAACTATGCATTGAAAACAGAATCTGTCAAAAACAGAACAGTCTGTAATGATCTGAGCAACTACCATAATTCTGGAACTCTAAAAATTCTGAAAACTTAGGAAAACGTCAAAAATTTGTATATCAATACTGTATAAAAATTTCAGAATTTTTTGACGCTCCAGTAAAATCTGCGAAATTAAACACTGGAGGCAAAAGTTTCTGTTTTTGCACAGAATTGAATCAACAAGTATCCACACTATCCTAAAGGTTTTACTTGGCACTTTATTGAAAGAAAACATATAAAACCTGATTACTACAGTAGCTTAATCATGTGAACATGCAAAAACAGTAGGTATAAATATTGGGTTGTCTCCCAACAAGCACTTTTCTTTAAAGCCTTTTAGCTAGGCATGATAATTTTGAATGATGCTCACATAGAAGTAAAGAATTGAAACGTAAAGGGAGCATCATGAGAAATATATCAAACACATTTAAGCCTAACCCACTTCCTATGCATAGGGATTTTGTGAGTAAATAGTTTATGGGAGCAAAAATCAACTAGCATAGGAAGGCAAAACAAGCATGACTTCAAAACTTTCAACACATAGAGAGGAAACTTGATATTATTAAAATATGTAGAAGCATATATTCCTCTCTCAAAATAATTTTCAGTAGCATCATGAAAAAATTCAACAATATATCCATCACACAAAGCATTCTTGTCATGATACATAAGCATAGAAATCTTACTACTCTCCACATAAGCAATTTTCTTCTCATTCATAATAGTGGGAGCAAACGCAACAAAATAATTATCATGAGATACTTGATTGGCATAATCAAATTGAAAACTAAAATCATGATGACAAGTTTCATGGTTATCATTATTCTTTATAGCATACAAGTCATCACAATAATCATCATGAATAGGAGGCATTTTATCATCATAATAGATTTTCTCATCAAAACTTGGGGGACTAAAAATATCATCTTCATCACACATAGCATCCCCAAGCTTGTAGCTTTGCATATCATTAGCATCATGGGTATTCAAAGAATTCATATTAACAACATTGCAATCATGCTCATCATTCAAAGATTTTATGCCAAACATTTCATTGAATTCTTCTTCTATCAATTGAGCACAATTATCGGAATCCTTATTTTCAAGAAAGACATGATAAAGACGAATAATATGAGGCAACCTCAATTCCATTTTTTTGTAGTTTTCTTTAATAAACCAAACTAGAGATAAAACAAGAAAATAAAAGATTCGATTGCCAGATCTAAAGATATACCTTCGAGCACTCACCTCCCCGGTAACGGCGCCATAAAAGAGCTTGATGTCTACTACACAACTTATTCTTGTAGACTCGTGTTGGGCCTCCAAGCGCAGAGTTTTGTAGGACAGTAGCAATTTTCCCTCAAGTGGATGACCTAAGGTTTATCAATCCGTGGGAGGCGTAGGTTGAAGATGGTATCTCTCAAACAACCCTGCAACCAAATACAAGAAATCTCTTGTGTCCCCAACACACCCAATACAATGGTAAATTGTATAGGTGCACTAGTTCGGCGAAGAGATGGTGATAAAAGTGTAGTATGGATAGTACATATAGGTTTTTGTAATATGAAAATATAAAAACAGCAAGGTAGCAAATAGTAAACGGGCATAAAAACGGTATTGCAATGCATAGAAACAAGGCCTAGGGTTCATACTTTCACTAGTGCGATCTCCCAACATTGTTGACATAGTTGAATCATATGTAAATCCCTCACGTGCGACAAAGAGTTCACTCCAAAGTCACACATAGCGGAGAACAAACGAAGAAATTGTTGTAGGGTACGAAACCACCTCAAAGTTATTCTTCCCGATCAATCTGATGAGCCATCCCCATTAATTGTCACGAACAGCCCTAGAGATCATACTAGAATAACACCTTAAGATACACATCAACCAAAACCCTAATGTCACCTAGGCACTCCAATGTCACCACGAGTACCCACGGGTTTGATTATACGATATGCATCACACAATCTCAGATTCATCTATTCAAACCAACACAAAGAACTTCAAAGAGTGCCCCAAAGTTTCTGCCGGAAAGTCAAGACGAAAACGCTTGCCAACCCTTATGCATAAATCCCCAAGGTCACGGAACCCGCGAGTTGATCACCAAAACATACATCAAGTGACTCAAGTGAATATCCCATTGTCACCACAGATATCCATATGCAAGACATACATCAAGTGTTCTCAAATCCTTAAAGACTCAATCCGATAAGAAAACTTCAAAGGGAAAACTCAATTCATCACAAGAAGATAGAGAGAGGAAAACTCCATATGATTCATCTATATCAACAAAGCTCGCAATACATCAAGATCGTGCCATCTCAAGAACACGAGAGAGAGATCAAACACATAGCTACTGATACAAACCCTCAGCCCCGAGGGTGAACTACTCCCTCCTCGTCATGGAGACCGCCGGGATAATGAAGATGGCCTCCGGTGATGCCTTCCCCCCTCTGGCAGGGTGTCGGAAAAGGGCTGTAGATGGGATCTCTCTGGTACAGAGGCTTGCGGAGGCGTAAAAACCCATCTAGGTTAACTTTCGGGGGTTTCTGAATATATATGATTTTTCAGCGTTGGAATCACGTGAAACGGAGCCACGTGGGCCCCACGAGGTACCAGGGCGCGCCTGGGGGGGTGGCGCGCCCTGGGGCCTCGTGGGCACTGGGTGGCCCCCCTCCAGTAGGTCTTGGTGCCAATATTCTTTATTTATCCAATAAAAAATTTCCAAAAAGTTTCAGCTCATTTGGAAAACTTTCATTTCTGCACAAAAAACAACACCACGGTAGTTGTGCTGAAAACAGCGTCAGTCCGGGTTAGTTCTAATCAAATCATACCAAAACCATATAGAATTGTTCTAAACATGGCATGAATACTTCATAAATTATAGATACGTTGGAGACGTATCAACCCACCAGTTGTATCTTCGAACGCAAGGAAGTGCCTCCATATCACGCACAAAGAAAATGGTACGCCTGGCAGCTGGGACCCACCCGCTACATTTTCGCACGCAAGGAAGTGCCTCCTTATTACACGGAAAAAAAGTTTCCTCCCCTTGATAGCTGGGACCCACCAGCTACATCTTCGCACGCAAGGAAGTGCCTCCTTATTACACGCAAAAAAATTGATTCCTCCACCTGACAGCTGGGACCCACCAGACATCTTCGCTCGCACGGAGGTGCCTTCTTTTTCCCCACTGACAGTTGGTACCCACCAGGTCGAAGTGTACATAGCGTTATCTGTTTGGTTGCAAACGTGTACGTACATACTGGTGATCGGTCTCATGAACAGTGGCCGTGTAAGGAGCAACACCTGTCGTAGTAGAGCCCCCTACGTACTAGTTCAAGCAGTCCCGTCTAAATCATGTACACGTACATATAGCCGCGCTGCAAAAAAGACAGCCACATACGTACATACGGGTGGGGTCTCGAACGCGTACTCGCGCATACATACGGCCAGGGCTCGTGTACATGGAGAGGCGACGATGGGGGTACGTAGTAACGACGTCCTGTTCATCCGCAGCCAACCGGCTGGGTCGGAACGGAGAAACAGCTTCGTGTTCTTCGGGAGGCAACCGACTAGGTCGGAATGCGTCCTGTTCATCGGGAGCCAACCGGCTTGGACGGAACAGCAGAAATGGGGTCCTGTTCATCGGCTGGGGGGTCTGGCATACCGCAAAACAGAGGAAACAGACTTCTGTTCAACCGCCTACGGTCGAAACGGGGTCCTGTTCATCGGCTGGGGGGCTGGCGTACCGCAAAACGGAGGAAACAGACTTATGTTCAACCGCCTACGGTCGAAACGGGGTCCTGTTCATCGGGAGGGGTCTGGCATACCACAAAACGGACGAAACAGACTTCTCTTCAACCGCCTATGGTCGAAACGGGGGTCCTGTTCATCGGGAGGGGTGTGGCATACCACAAAACCGGACTCCACGGGCTACTGTTCATCACCGTCTACTTCCTCCAGCCTCCACGGGCTACTGTTCATCCGCAACTGCCTACGGCCTCCACGGGGTCCTGTTCATCCACCCCCAACACCGGCTGGGGTGTGGCGTACCACGGCACGGCCTCCTCGGGGTCCTGTTCATCTAGCGCCAACCGCCTACACGGCTGGGGTGCTGTTCATCCACCCCCCCATCGGCTGGGGTGGGGCATACGAGCGAGCGGCAACAACGGGAACTGTTCATCCACAGCCAACCAACTGGCTAGGTCAACTCACCATGTCTCGCGCAAGGGGCTCAATCGATGCAAGTCTCGACTCGTTCTACGTATCGCGCGCGCGGCAGCAACAAGCATTGTTCATCGAGAGGCAACCCAACCAGCTAGCTACGTCTCGCACGGGGACTCAATTGGCTTCAGTAAGCAGTGAGAAGGGATCGATTGGGTTTAGTTAGCAGCGAAGGAATCGCTCGGGTTCAGTTAGCAGCGAATGGATTAATCAGGTTCAGTACGTAGTGCGAGGGATCGATTGCTCGTGTTCAGTACGTAGTGTGAGGGTGATCGATCGCTCGGGTTCAGTAAGCGAACGCCTCGCTCAGGTTCAGTTAGCGAACGCCTCGCACACACATGCGCGTACGAGAGAAACGTGTAAACCACACTGCATCGCTCGGCCCCGACCACCCACCGTAACTGGGAACTCCCCAAAAATTTCCCCGCCCTCACTTCTACCACGTTTTTTTACATCATGGATGGCCCAAAGAATGTCATGCAGGTGCGTCTCCGGCCCGCCCAGGACGAAAAGCCCATTTTCTGTCATAATTTTTTGTCATAGAAGTAGGAGCCCACCACATCTATGATGATACGTGTTTTTGTCACAATTATCGTCATAGAAGTGTCACATACATGACATATTTTTTTCATTCGGGCCATAATGTCACAGATGTGTCTTTTTTTTGTAGTGTTCCTTTGCGGTGTGTTTGTTGGGATCCGATGAATTGTGGGTTTATGATCAGATTATTCATTGAATGTAATTGAGTTATATTCTAAACTTTATTATGTGTGATTGTTATAGATATGTAATGCTTTCCGATCTATGAGTTTTCTTTGGCCAAGTAGATGATTAGATCTTCAGTGGAAGTGGTGCATAGTAGTAGGTTCAATCTTACGGTGTCCTCACTCTGTGACAGGAGGAGTAGAAAGGCACGTACTTGTATTGTTGCTATTAAGGATGAAACGATGGGGTTTCATCATATTGATTGATCTTATTTTGTCTACATTATGTCATCATGCTTAAAGCATTACTTTGTTTGTCATGAACTTAATACGTAGAGAGGCAAGCATATAAGCACTCTCGAGGTGGAGCAATAGTAGTAGATGCACAATTGTTTCGGTCTACTTGTCACGGATGTAATGCCTATGTACTGATCATGCCATGAATAACATCATAACTATGCGCTTTTCTATAAATTGTCCAACAGTAATTTGTTTACCCACCATATGCTATGTTCTTGAGAGAGATGCCTCTAGTGAAAGCTATGGCCCCCGGGTCCATTCACCATATTTACTAAAACCCTAAAAATCTCGCTGCAATTTATTTCCTTTTATTTTCTTTTGCAATTAATATATCTACCACTATCATAATTAATCCTTGAATTAACGAGTACAAGGGGATTGACAACCCTCTTGCCCACGTTGGGTGCAAGTATTTTGTTTGTGTGTGTGCAGGTACTGTCGGCCTTTGTCTGTGTGAATCTCCTATTGTCTCGGTAACCTTGGTTCTCTACTGAGGGAAATACTATCCGCTAATATATTGCTTCACCCTTCCTCTTCGAGGAAAATCCCAACGCAGCTCACAAGTAGCAGAAATAATTTCTGGCGCTGTTGCCGGGGAGACTTCATCAAACAAAGCAAGGTCACTTCACACACATTATCATTTACTTGTTCTACTTTTTATTTGCTTTTATTAGTCTCATTAAAAAATCAAAAATACAAAAAATATCTTGTTTACTTTCTTGCTTGATTTGTCACTATGTCTCAAGAAAACACTAAGTTGTGTGACTTCTCGAATACTACTACTAATAACAATTTTATTAGTACTCTAGTTGCTCCTCCCGCCACTAGTGCGGAGTCATATGATATTAATGCTGCACTATTAAGTCTTATCATGAAAGAACAATTTGCTGGAAATCCTAATGAAGATGCTGCATCCCATCTTCATACCTTCGTTGAATTATGTGATATACAAAAGAAAAGAGATGTGGATAATTATATTTTCAAGTTGAAATTATTTCCATTCCCACTAAGAGATCGTGCTAAAACTTGGTTTTCATCCTTACCTCGCAATAGTATTGATTCATGGGATAAATGTAAGGATGCTTTTATTGCTAAATATTTTCCTCCCGCTAAGATAATATCTCTTAGAAATCAAATCATGAACTTTCAACAACATGATCAAGAACATGTTGCACAATCTTGGGAGAGAATGAAATTGATGATTAATAATTGTCCCACTCATGGATTAAACTTATGGATGATGATACAAAAAAATTATGCGGGACTAAACTTTGTCTCAAGAAATCTTCTAGACTCTGCTGCAGGTGGCACTTTTAGGGGAATTACATTAGGAGAAGCCACGAAGCTTCTCGACAATATGACAACAATTATTCTCATTGGCACACCGAAATAGCTCCAACTGGTAAGAAGGTAAATTCTGTCGAAGAAGTTTCTACCTTGAGTGAGAAAATGGATGCTCTTATGAATATGCTTTCTATTAAAAATGCTCATGTTGATCCCAGTGATATTCCATTAACTACTTTGATTGAGCAAAACAATGATGCTATTGATGTGAATTTTGTCGCAAGAAATAATTTCAACAACAATGCATATAGAGAGAATTTCAATCCTAGACCGTATCCCGGTAATCCCTCTAATAATTATGGTAATTCCTATGGTAATTCATATAATAATAATAATAATAATAATAATAATAATACCTACTGAACTTAAGAACAACATTAAAGAATTTATTAGTTCTCAAAAGATTTTCAATGCTATGATAGAAGAAAAACTAAGCAGAGTTGATGACATGTCTAGAAACATGGATAGAATTGCTCATGATGTGGATACTCTCAAAATTAAAATTTTGCCACATAAAAAAGGATGCAATAGCTGAATCTCTAAAGTCTATCCAAGTCACCATGGATGAAATTAGAAAAAGAATTGAAAGGTTAAGAGCTAAACGTGAATTTCTAGAAAAACACTCGCACCCGGTTTTTATGATAATAATAATGAAGATATTAAAATGATTGGTGTGACACCTATTGAAACTTTTTTTAGTAATATAAAACTTGATGATAAAGGGACTGGAGATGAGTCAACTTTAATTACAAGGCGTCCCAATTGTTCGGAGGGTGATGATCTTAATGATAAAAACAACAAAAGTGGGTTTGAAGAGGTCAAAACTTTAGATAGCGATGTACCCACTACTTTGGATTACAAGGACTTTAATGATAATTTTTCTTTGATTGAATCTATTTCCTTGTTGCAATCCATGATAAATTCACCCAATGCTTATGAACAAAACAAAGCTTTTACTAAACACATCATAGAAGCCATTATTAAAGCTAATGAAGAAAAGCTAGAATTGGAAGTATCAATACTAAGGAAATTAAAAGATGAATGGGAACCTACTATGAATGTTAAAATTAAGTATTATGAATGTAATGCTTTGTGTGATCTAGGTGCTAGCGTCTCTACTATACCCAAATCTTTAGGTGACGTTCTAGGTCTCACCGATATGGATGAATGTTCCCTCAACTTGCACTTAGAGGATACAAAAATTAAGAAACCATTTGGTAGAATTAATGATGTTCTCATAATTGCTAATAGAAATTATTTACCCATGGATTTCATTGTGCTTGATATTGAATGCAATCCGTCTTGTCGTATAATACTTGGTAGGCCTTTCCTACGAACCATAAGTGCAATTATTGATATGAAAGAAAAAAATATAAGGTTCCAATTACCACTAAATAAAGGGATGGAAAACATGAGAGCCACCTATGGAATTACTTTGAAAGATGACAACACTTGAAACTATGCATTATGCCTAGCTAGGGGCATTAAACAATAGCGCTTGTTGGGAGGCAACCCAATAGTTTTCTTTATTTTTTCTTTTTATCTTCTGTTTTTGTGTGATGACATGATTATTGTTACTGTAATTATTGTGTTTTTATCTTTTAATTAGTGTTTGTGCCATGTCAAGCCTTTGGGATGATTTAAATGATAGTAAAGTTAATTCTATGCAAAAACAGAAAGTTTTGCGCCCAGTGCTGGAATTTATATTCTGTACTGGAACCTCAAAAATATCTGAAATTTTTATGCATTATTGGGTTACAAATTTTTTACATTGTCCTAATTTTTCAGAATTGTTGGAGTTACAGAAGTATGGATAAATATTCTGTCATTATGTGCTGTTCTGTTTTAGACAGATTCTGTTTTTTATTGCATAGTGTGCTTATTTTGATGATGCTATGGATTATATCGGGGGGTATAAATCATGGAGAAGTTAGAATACAGTAGATATTATTCAAGAACAATTATGAATCAATTTATAATAGTACCTAATGTGGATGATTGATTTATTATACTAACGGATCTCACGAAGTTCTGTTGAGTTTTGTGTGCTGAAGTTTTCCTGTTTTGGGTGATATCACGATGAATGAAGGAATAAGGAGCGGCATGACCCTAATATTGGGGATGCCCAAGGTGATATTCAAAGAAGACCCAAGCGTCTAAGCATGGGGATGCCCTGGATGGCATCCCCTCTTTCATCCACAATTCATCGGTATGTTACCTGGAGCTATATTTTTATTCATCACATGATATGAGTTTTACTTGGAGCGTCTTGTGCCATAGTTTTATTTTGTTTGCTTGTTAGTTTGCCACAATCATTGTTTTCTGGACACACCTTTTGAGAGACACACACACACATTCATCATGATTTGTTAGAATACTCTATGTGCTTTGCTTATATCTTTTGAGTTATGCAGTTGCTCATGTGCTTCACTTATATCTTTAGAGCACGGTGGCGGTTATAGTTTATAGAAACCATTTGCACTCTCATGCTTGCTACTTGTAGACTGCGTTGGTATTTCCCTGAAGAGGAGAGGATGATGCAGTATAAAAGAGGTAAGTATTTCCCTCAGTTAAGACCCAAGGTTATCAATTTAGTAGGAGAACCAAGCAAAATCCCGTTAAGCGCACCTACACACACAAAAGCAAACACTTGCACCCAACGCAAATAAGAGGGTTGTCAATCCTCTTAGCGGCTATTTGCAAGGATTAATTTTGATAGTGATAGATAAATAAACTAAAATACTAAATAAAATAAAAGTAAATAAATTGTAGCAAGGGATTTTTAGGTTTTTTATATATGATAAAGTAGACCTAGGGGCCATAGTTTTCACTAGAGGCTTCTCTCTCGAACACATAACATACGGTGGGTAAACAAATTACTGTTGGGCAATTGATAGAAAAGCGAATAATTATGACGGATTCATGGCAATGATCATGTATATAGGCATCATGTCCAAGACAAGTAGACCGACTCCTGCCTGCATCTACTACTATTACTCCACCCATCGACCGCTATCCAGCATGCATCTAGGGTATAAAGTATGAAACAAAGTAACGCCTTAAGCAAGATGACATGATGTAGACAAAGTAAATTCAAGCAATATGATTAAACCCCATCTTTTTATCCTTAATGGCAACAATACAAATACGTGTCATGTCCCCTTCTGTCACTGGGATTGAGCACCTCAAGATTGAACGCATCACAAAGCACCTCTCCCATTGCAAGATAAATCAATCTAGTAGGCCAAACCAAATCGATAGATTGGAGAGAAATACAAAGCTATAATAATCATGCATAAAAGAGTTCAGAGAAGACTCAAATATTTCTCATGAATAATCTGATCATAAACTCACAATTCATCGGATCCCAACAAACACACCGCAAAAGAAAATTACATCAGATAGAACTCCAAGAACATCGAGGAGAACATGGTATTAACAATCAAAGAGAGATAAGAAGCCATCTAGCTACTTGTTACGGACCCGTAGGTTTGTGGTAAACTACTCACACATCATCGGAAGGGCAGCAAGGTTGATGAAGAAGCCCTCCGTGATCGATTCCCCCTCTGGCAGAGTACCAGAAAAGGCCTCCAGATGGGATCACGAAATAACAGAGGCTTGCGGCAGTGGAAAGGTTTTCTCTTCTGTCCCTCTGGTATATTGGGAATATTTGGGAATTTATAGCGCTGGAATTAGGTCAGGAGGGGCTATGAGAGGCCCACAAGCCTGGGGGGCGCGCCTACCCCCCCTGGGCGCGCCCTCCAGGCTTGTCGCCTCCTCGTGGCTCTTCTGGTCTTCTCCCGAAGCTTCATGGTCTCTTCTGGTCCAGAAAAAATTAATCCAAAGTTTTTTTCTCGTTTGGACTCTTTTTGATAATGATTTCCTGAAAAGGCAAAAACAAGCAGAAAACAGCAGCTGGCACTGGGCATTGGGTTAATAGGTTAGTCCCAAAAAATGATATATAATGGCATATAATTGCATATAGAACATCCAAGATTGATACTATAATAGCATGGAGCAATCAAAAATTATAGATATGTTGGAGACGTTCAAGCATCCCCAAGCTTAATTCCTGCTCGTCCTCGAGTAGGTAAATGATAAAAACAGAATTTTTGTTGTGGAATGCTACCTATCATGTTTCATCATGTAATCTATTTTATGGTATAAATAATAAGATCCGAATGATTCAAAGCAATAGTCTATAGTTTGATATAAACAATCATGTCTTTCAAACTAAATATGCTAAAGAACGTTATCCCTACAAAATCATATAATCCTGTCATGCTCCATCTTCTTAACACAAAATATTTACCGTGCACTACCCCGATGACAAGCCAAGCAATTGGTTCATACTTTTTAACACGCTTCAGCTTTTGCAACCCCCACGCAATACATGAGCGTAAGCCATGGATATAGCACTATGGGTGGAATAGAATAGGGTGGTAGAGATTAATAAGGAGAAATCAAAAATAAGAAGATAGTCTCACATTGACGAGGCTAATCAACGGGCTATGGAGATGCCCATCAATTGATGTCAATGCGAGGAGTAGGGATTGCCATGCAACGGATGCACTAAGAGCTATAAGTGTATGAAAGCTCAACATGAAAACTAAGTGGGTGTGCATCCAACTTGCTTGCTCATGAAGACCTCGGGCATTTGAGGAAGCCCATCATCGGAATATACAAGCCAAGTTCTATAATGAAAAATTCCCACTAGTATATGAGAGTGACAAAATAGGAGACTCTCTATATGAAAAACATGGTGCTACTCTGAAGCACAAGTGTGGAAAAAAGATAGTAACATTGCCCCTTCTATCTTTTTCCCTCATTTTTTCCGTGGGCTCTTTTTGGCTTCTCTCTCTTTTTTTAGAACAGTCTCATGGACCTCATCCCCACTTTTTCGAGGACTCATTAGTCTCCACCATTCTTTCCTCACTGGGACAATGCTCTAATAATGATGATCATCACACTTTTATTTACTTACAACTCAATATTACAACTCGATACTAGAACAATATGACTCTAGATGATTGCCTCTGGCAGTGTACCAGGATGTGCAATGATGCTAGCGTAACATGTATAAAAAAATGATGAACGGTGGCTGAGCCACAAATACTATGTCAGCTCTATGATCATGCAAAGCAATATGACAATGACGATGTGTGTCATAAAAATGGATCGGTGGAAGTTGCATCGCAATATATCTCGGAATGGCTATGGAAATGCCATGATAGGTAGGTATGGTGGCTGTTTTGAGGAAGGTATAAGGAGTCTTATGTGTGATAGAGCGTATCATATCACGGGGTTTGGATGCACCGGCGAAGTTTGCACCAACTCTCGATGTGAGAAAGGGCAATGCACGCTACCGAAGAGGCTAGCAAATTGCGGAAAGGTGAGAGTGCGTATAATCCATGGACTCACATTAGTCATAAAGAACTCACATACTTATTGCGAAAGTTTATTAGCCCTCGAAGCAAAGTACTACTACGCATGCCCCTAGGGGGATAGGTTGGTAGGAAAAGACCATCGCTCGTCCCTGACCGCCACTCATAAGGTAGACAATCAAGAATAAATCATGCTCCAACTTCTTAGCATAACGACAGATCATACGTGCATGCTTCTGGAATCACAAACCTTAACACCAATATTCTTACTAAACCACAATTATCTACTAGCACCTCCCACATATTACCATCTTAATATCGCAAAACTATTGCAAGGAATCAAACTTATCATATTCAGTGATCTACATGAAAGTTTTTATTATATCCTTCTTGAATACCTATTATATCAGGACCAAATTCATAACGCATGCATATTACCATTGCTATTTATTAGACTCTCAAAAATATATAAGTGAAGCATGAAAGTGCAATTATTTTTTAAAAATATAACCATCGCCGTGCTCTAAAAGATATAAGTGAAGCACTAGAGCAACTGCCTAGCTCAAAAGATATAAGTGAAGCACATAGAGTATTCTAACAAATCATGAATAATGTGTGTCCCTCTCAAAAAGGTGTGTTCAGCAAAGATAATTGTGACAAACTAAAAAGCAAATAAAAGCAAAAAAACTATATCACAAGACGCTCCAAGTAAAACACATATCATGTGATGAATAAAAATATAGCTCCAAGTGAGTTACCGATAGATTGTAGACGAAAGAGGGGATGCCTTCCGGGGCATCCCCAAGCTTAGACGCTTGAGTCTTCCTTAAATATTAACTTGGGGTGCCTTGGGCATCCCCAATCTTAGGCTCTTGCCGTTCCTTATTCCTTTATCCATCGTAGTCTCACCCAAAACTTGAAAACTTCAGCACACAAAACTCAACAGAAACCTTGTAAGATCCGTTAGTATAACAAACAAATCTTAAACTTTAGGTACTGTTGTAAATTGATTCATATTTAATATTTACATAATGCTACTGTACTCCAACTTCTCCATGACTCATACCCCCCGATACCATCCATAGATTCATCAAAATAAGCAAACTATGCAACAAAAACAGAATCTGTCTAAAACAGAACAGTCTGTAAATATTTATTTATAAGCCATACTTCTGTAACTCCAAAAATTCTGAAACATTAGGAAAATGCAAACAATTCTTATACCAATACTTTGTAAAAATTTCAGATTTTTTTTACGCTCCAGTACAGAATCAAAATTCCAGCACTAGACGCAAAACTTTCTGTTTTCCAAACAACATCAATTATACTATCATCAACATCATCCCAAAGGCATTACTTGGCACAAACACTAATTAAAAGATAAAAACACAATCATAATAGAGGCTATAATTGTGTAAACACACAAGAACAGAAAGTAAAAATAAAAATTTATTTTATTCATTGGGTTGCCTCCCAACAAGCGCTATTGTTTTATGCCCCTAGCTAGGCATAATGCATAGTTTCAAGTGTTGTCATCCTTCAAGTTAATTTCATAGGTGCCCCTCATAATAGATTCATAAGGTGCCTTAATTCTCTTTCTAGGGAATTGTTCCATCCCTTTCTTTAATGGAAATTGAAATCTTATATTACCTTCTTTCATATCAATAATAGCACCTATTGGTCGTAGAAAAGGCCTACCAAGTATTATGGGGTAAGAAGGATTGCATTCAATATCAAGAACAATAAAATCCATGGGCACATAATTTCTATTTGCAATAATAAGCACATCATTCATTCTACCCAATGGTTTTTTTATAGTAGAATCCGCAAGATGCAAATTAAGGGAACCAGGATCCATGTCGGTGAGACCTAGCACATCACACAAAGACTTTGGTATAGTGGAAACACTAGCACCAAGATCACAAAGGGCATTACATTCATAATCTTTAATTTTGACTTTAATAGTAGGTTCCCATTCATCTTGTAATTTTCTAGGAATTGAAACTTCCAACTCAAGTTTTTCTTCACGCGCTTTCATCATGGCTTCTACAATATGTTTAGTGAAAGCTTTATTTTGTTCGTATGCATTTGGTGAATTAATCATGGATCGCAACAAGGAAATACACTAAATTAAATAACAACTATCATAATTAAAGTCCTTGTAATCCAAAGTAGTGGATGCATTACTATTTAAAGTTTTGACCTCTCCAAACCCACTTTTTTCATTTTTATCTTTAAGATTATCACCCTCCAAGCAATTGGGACTCCTTCTAAATAAAGTTGACTCTTCTTCAGTACCTTTTTCATCAAGTTTTATATTACTAAATAATGATTGAATAGGAGTAACACAAATCATTTTAATATCTTCATCATTACTACGATAGAAACCGGGTGGAATCGTTTTTTCTAGAAATTCTCGCTTAGCTCTCAACCTAGCGGTCCTTTCTTTACTTTCATTAATGGAGACATAGATAGCTTTAATAGACTCATTTATATCATGCTTGGGTGGCAAAATTTTAGTTTTGAGATTTTCCACATCATGAGCAATTCTATACATGTTCCTAGCCAATTCATCAACTCTATTCAATTTTTCTTCTATCATAGCATTGGATTACCATAGGAATTGCCATAATTATTAGAGGAATTTCCAGGAAACGGTATAGGATTGAAATTACCCCTATAAGCGTTGTTGTTGAAATTATTTCTAGAGACAAAATTCACATCAATAGAATCATTATTTTGCTCAATCAAAGTAGACAATGGCACATCATTAGGATCAATATGAGCATTTTTACTAGCAACCAATTTCAACAAAGCATCCATCTTATCTCTCAAAGTATTAATTTGTTTGACAGAATCTACCTTCTTACCAGTTGGAGTTCGTTCAGTGTGCCATTGAGAATAATTTGTCATAATATTATCAAGAAGTTTTGTAACTTCTCCCAATGTAATTTCCAATGTAATTTCTAGAAACAAAGTTTAGTCCCGCATAAAAAATTTGTATGATCATCCATAGATTTAAGCCATGAGTTGGGCAATTTCTTATCGTTAATTTCATTCTCTCCCAAGATTGTGCAACATGTTCATGCTCAAGTTGCTTAAAATTCATAATTTGATTTCTTAAAGAAATAATCTTAGCGGGAGAAAAATACTTGGTAATAAAAGCATCCTTACACTTATCCCAAGAATCAATACTATTTCTAGGCAAGGATGAAAACCAAGTTTTAGCACGATCTCGTAGTGAGAACGGAAATAATTTTAATTTGACAATATCATTATCCACATCTTTTTTCGTTTGCATATCACAAAGCTCAATGAAAGTATTTAGATGGGATGCAACATCTTCATTAGGACTACGAAAAAATTGTTCTTTCATAACAAGACTAAGCAAAGCAGCATTAATGTCACACGACTCCGCACTAGTGGCGGGAGGAGCAATAGGAGTACTAATAAAATCATTATTATTAGTATTGTAAAAGTCACACAATTTTGTATTTTCTTGGGACATCGCGACGAAGCAAGCAAACTAGCAAACAAACAAATAAAAATATTTTTGTGTTTTTGTAAAACAAAAATTTAGAAGTGGGGGAGATGAAAATGAGAGGCAAATGCAAATAAAAAGGCAAATAAAATAAATGCAAGTGGATGATAGTTTGTGCGAAGGTACTTTTTAATTTTGATGATGTCTCCCCGGCAACGACGCCAGAAATTCTTCCTGCTACTTGTAGACTGCGTTGGTATTTCCCCGAAGAGGAGAGGATGATGCAGTATAGTAGAGATAAGTATTTCCCCCAGTTAAGAACCAAGGTTATCAATCTAGTAGGAGAACCAAGCAAAATCCCGTTAAGCGCACCTGCACATACAAAAGCAAACACTTGCACCCAACGCAAATAAGAGGGTTGTCAATCCTCTTAGCGGTTATTTGCAAGGATTAATTCTGATAGTGATAGATAAATAAACTAAAATACTAAATAAAATAAAAGTAAATAAATTGCAGCAAGGTATTTTTAGGTTTTTTATATATGATAAAGTAGACCCAGGGGCCATAGTTTTCACTAGAGGCTTCTCTCTCGAACACATAGCATACGGTGGGTAAACAAATTACTATTGGGCAATTGATAGAAAAACGAATAATTATGACGGATTCATGGCAATGATCATGTATATAGGCATCATGTCCAAGACAAGTAGACCGACTCCTGCCTGCATCTACTACTATTGCTCCACCCATCGACCGCTATCCAGCATGCATCTAGGGTATTAAGTATGAAACAGAGTAACGCATTAAGCAAGATGACATGATGTAGACAAACTAAATTCAAGCAATATGATTAAACCCCATCTTTTTATGCTTAATGGCAACAATACAAATACGTCTCATGTCCCCTTCTGTCACTGGGATTGAGCACCGCAAGATTGAACCCATCACAAAGCACCTCTCCCATTGCAAGATAAATCAATCTAGTAGACCAAACCAAATCGATAGATCGGAGAGAAATACAAAGCTATAATAATCATGCATAAAAGTGTTCAGATAAGACTCAAATATTTCACATGAATAATCTGATCATAAACTCACAATTCATCGGATCCCAACAAACACATCGCAAAAAAAATTACATCGGATAGAACTCCAAGAACATTGAGGAGAACATGTAATTGAAGATCAAAGAAAGAGAAGAAGCCATCTAGATACTAGCTACGGACCCGTAGGTTTGTGGTAAACTACTCACACATCATCGGAAAGGCAGCAAGGTTGATTAACAAGCCCTCCGTGATCGATTCCCCCTCTGGCAGAGTACCAGAAAAGGCCTCCAGATGGGATCACAGAAGAACAGAGGCTTGCGGCAGCGGAAAGGTTTTATCTTCTGTCCCTCTGGTATATTGGGAATATTTGGGAATTTATAGCGCTGGAATTAGGTCAGGAGGGGCTATGAGAGGCCCACAAGCCTGGGGGGGCGCGCCTACCCCCCTGGGCGCGCCCTCCAGGTTTGTCGCCTCCTCGTGGATCTTCTGGTCTTCTCCCGAAGCTTTGTGGGTCTCTTCTGGTCCAGAAAAAATTAATCCAATGTTTTTTTTCTTGTTTGGACTCTTTTTGATAATGATTTCCTGAAAAGGCAAAAACAAGCAGAAAACAGCAACTGGCACTGGGCACTGGGTTAATAGGTTAGTCCCAAAAAATGATATATAATGGCATATAAAACATCCAAGATTGATACTATAATAGCATGGAACAATCAAAAATTATAGATACGTTGGAGACTGATACGTCTCCAACGTATCTATAATTTATGAAGTATTCATGCCATGTTTATAACAATTCTATATGGTTTTGGTATGATTTGATTAGAACTTACCCGGACTGACGTTGTTTTCAGCAGAACTACCGTGGTGTTGTTTTTTGTGCAGAAATAAAAGTTCTCGGAATTGGACGAAACTTTTTGATGATTTTTTGGGACCAAAAGAGACCCCCAAAGCTTCGTGGAAGGACCAGAAGCCTCACGAGGTGCTCACAAGCCATCACGGTGCGCCCTTGGGAGGGGGGTGTCGCGCCGTGGTACCTCGTGGGCCCATCTTAGCCCATTTTCGCGTGATTCCAATGCTGAAAAATCCCATAAATAGAGAAACCACCAGAAATAACCCTAGAACTTCGACGCCGCCGCCGTAAGCTGCTGTACTGAAGAAATACCATCTGGAGCCCTATTCTGGCACCCTGACGGAAGGGGAAATCATCACCGGAGGCCATCTTCATCATCCCGGCGGTCTCCATGACGAGGAGGGAGTAGTTCACCCTCGGGGCTGAGGGTATGTACTAGTAGCTATGTGTTTGATCTCTCTCTCTCTCTCTCTCTCTCTCTCTCGTGTTCTTGATTTGGCACGATCTTGATGTACCGCGAGCTTTGTTAATATAGTTGGATCATATGGTGTTTCTCCCTCTCTATCTTGTTGTGATGAATTGAGTTTTTACCTTTGAGGTTTCACTATTATCGGATTGAATACTTTTATGGATTTGAGAACACTTGATGTATGTCTTGCATATGAATACCCGTGGTGACAATGGGGTATTATATTGATTCACTTGATGTATGTTTTGGCACTCAACTCGTGGATTCCCGAGGTGACATTGGGGTAATCTATGCATAGGGGTTGATGCACGTTTTCGTCCTACTTTCTCCGGTAGAAATCTTGGGGCACTCTTTGAAGTTCTTTGTGTGGATTGAATATTATGAATCTGAAGTTGTTTGATGCATATCGAATAATCAACTCACTGATACTTGTGGTGACATTGGAGTATCTAGGTGACATTAGAGTTGGTTGATGCGTGTCATATGGTGTTATTTTAGTACGAACTCTAGGGCGGTTTGTGACACTTATAGGGATGGCTCAATAGATTGAACGGAAAGGATAACATTGAGGTGGTTTCGTACCCTACAAAAATTTCTATCTTATGTTCTCCGCTAATAGGAACTTTGGAGTGATTCTTTGTCACACGTTGAGGGGTTGTTATATGATCCTATTATGTTAGCATTGTTGAGAGATTGCACTAGTGAAAGTATGAACCCTAGGCCTTGTTTTCAAGCATTGCAATACCGTTTGTGCTCCGTTTTATCACTTGCTACCTTGCTGTTTTTCTATTTTCAGATTACAAAAACCCATTTCTACTATCCATACTACACTTGTATCACCATCTCTTCGCCGAACTAGTGCACCTATACAATTTGCCATTGTATTGGATGTGTTGGGGACACAAGAGATTTCTTGTATTTGATTGCAGGGTTGATTGAGAGAGACCATCTTCATCCTACGCCTCCCACGGATTGATAAACCTTAGGTCATCCACTTGAGGGAAATTTGCTACTGTCCTACAAAACTCTGTGCTTGGAGGCCCAACACGAGTCTACAAGAATAAAGTTGCGTAGTAGACATCAAGTTCTTTTCTGGCACCGTTGCTGGGGAGGTGAGTGCTTGAAGGTATATCTTTAGATCTTGCAATTGAATTTTTTAGTTTCTTGTTTTATCACTAGTTTGGTTTTATAAAAGAAAACTACAAAAAAAATGGAATTGAGGTTGCCTCAAATGCTTTATATTTATAATGTCTTTCTTGAAAATAAGGATTCCGATAATTGTGCTCAATTGCTAGAGGAAGAATTTAATAGAATGTTTAATGTGAGTCCTTTGAATGATGAGCATGATTGCAATGTTGTTAGTATGCTTTCTATGAATATCCATGATGCTAATGATATGCAAAGCTACAAGCTTGGGGATGCTATGTTTGATGAAGATGATATTTTTAGTCCCCCAAGTTTTGATGAGCAAATTTATTATGATGATAGCATACCTCCTATTTATGATGATTATATTGATGAAAGTGGGTTTGGAAGAGTGTCAACTCTAGGTACTAATGATCCCACTATTTTGGAGGGTGTTGAATCTTTTTACAATATTGATAAAAGTGGATTTGAAGAGGTCATGACTTTATTTAATGATGATTCCACTATTTTGGAAGAGGTTTCAATTGATTATGACAACAAAGTTGCTATCTATGATAATTATTGTGATGACATGTATGCTATAAAGAATAATGATAACTATGAAACTTGCCATCATGATTTTAATTTTCAATTGGATTATGCCAATCAAGTATCTCATGATAGTTATTTTGTTGAGTTTGCTCCCACTATTATGAATGAGAATAAAATTGCTTATGTGGAGAGTAATAAAAATTATATGCTTGTGGATCATGAAAATAATGCTTTATATGATAGCTATATTGTTTAATTCATTCATGATGCTACTGAAAATTATTATGAGAGAGGATCATATGCTTGTAAGTGTTGCAATAATATCAAGTTTCCTCTCTATGTGTTGAAAGTTTTGAAGTTATACTTGTTTTGCCTTCCTATGCTAGTTGATTCTTGCTCCCATAAATTGTTTGCTTGCAAAATCCCTATGCATAGGAAGTGGATTAGGCTTAAATTTGATTGTCATATGATTCATGATGTTCTCTTTATGTTTCAATTCTTCACTTTTTATGTGAGCATCATTAAAATCATCATGCCTAGCTAAAAGGCTTTAAAGAAAAGCGCTTGTTGGGAGACAACCCAATAATTATACCTTCTGTTTTTGTGTGTTCACATGATTAAGCTACTGTAGTAACCATGTTTTATATGTTTTCTTTCAATAATGTGCCAAGTAAAGCCTTTGGGATAGTGTGGAAGATAGTTGACTTGATTCTGTGCAAAAATAGAAACTTTGGCGTCCAGTGCTGGAATTTCTATTCTCTACTGGAGCGTGATAAAATCTGAAATTTTTACACAGTATTGCGTTACAAATTTTTTTACATTTTCCTAATTTTTCAGAATTTTTGGAGGTACAGAAGTATGGTTTTTAAATCGCTCACTACATGCTGTTCTGTTTTTGACAGATTCTGTTTTCGGTGCATACTTTGCTTGTTTTAGTGTTTCCATAGCTTATATTGAGTAATATAAATTTTGGAAATGATAGAATACAGTAGGTATTATGTGAGAACAATTATGAATCTTGTATTGACAGTACCTAAGTGGATGATTTATTTTTATCATACTAACCTATCTCACGAAGTTCCGTTAAGTTCTGTGTGATTGAAGTTTTCAAGTTTTGGGTGAGACATCGATATGAGGAGAATAAGGAGCGGCAAGACCCTAAGCTTGGGGATGCCCAAGGCACCCCAAGGTAATATCCAAGGAAGACTCAAGCGTCTAAGCTTGGGGATGCCCTGGATGGCATCCCCTCTTTCGTCTTCAACACTATCGGTAACCTCACTCGGAGCTATATTTTTATTCGTCACATAATATGAGTTTTGCTTGGAGCATCATTTTATTTTGTTTGGGTTTGCTTGCTGTTATCAATAATCATGTTTTGTATCTTTTAGTTCAATAAAATGCCAATTATAGCCTTTACCATGCTCTGTTTGCAAGTTCATGTCTTGCTGTTTGAAAACAGAAAGTTTTCTGTTATGTCCAGAATATTCCTGAATAGTCAGAACATGATAAAAATCTGAAATTTTTACACAGTAAGAATGCATGAGTTCTCTGTCATGTGGTAATTTTTCAGAATTTTTGTAGTTAGGGAAGTATGAATTCTTATTCACCCTTTACAGACTGTTCGGTTTTGGCAGATTGCTGTTATAGTGGCATTGTTTGCACATGTTTGCTTGTTTAATGTTTCTATTTGTGGATAGGAGTATTAAATATGCAGAGGCATTTAGTATGCAATGTTTAATTATAATTTTAGTGATTTGCTACAGTAGAGAATGTTAAGGTTTTGAGTTGATTTATACTAACTTATCTCACGAGTTCTTGTTGAGTTTTGTGTGGATGAAGTTTTAAAGATTTAGGAGAAGTCATGATATGAGAGGAATTAAGGAGACACAAAATCTCAAGCTTGGGGTTGCCCAAGGCACCCCAAGATAACATTCCAAGAAGTCTCAAGCAATTAAGCTTGGGGATGCCCCGGTAGGCATCCCACCTTTCTTCGTCAACACCTATCGGTTAGCCTAAGTTTTTACTTGTTCACATGATATGTGCTATTCTTGGAGTGTCCTTTTATTTTTGTTTTGTTTGCTGTTTGAATAAAATTATCAAGATTTGAAATTTTTATTGAGAGAGAGTCTTCACATAGCTACTTAATTGTTGGACTACTAATTGATCTTCACTTATATCTTTTTGGAGTAGTTTGTCATTTACTCTTGTGCTTCACTTATATCCTAAGAGTAAATTATTGAATGAATTGAATATCATAAAGTTGAAATCATATGTGCTTCATATTCTTGTATCATGTCTAGTATTAGTTTCACATTTGGGTTAGAAAGTGAAATCTATTGAAGCTTGACAATCACAATATTGGTCATACAAGCAATTCATGAATGATTAGTATAAGGAAGAGAACTTTCACATATAAATATATTATCTTGGACATCTTTTATGATTATTGAATACCCATTAATTATTTTCAAACATGAGCAAATTAGTTGAAGTTGGACAAGGAAGACAACATAATGAGTTATGTTTGGGTATATTTGCATAGAAGTTATATTGTTATGGATCCTCTAACATGTGGTGCTTGCTTAGGATCTTTTGCTAGCCAAAAATTCGTACTAAGTAGAGATACTACTTGTGCATCCAAAAACCCTTAAACCCAGTTTCTTGCCATGAGTGTCCACCATATCTACCTATGGATTGAATAATTTCCTTCAAGTAAGTTGTCATCGATGCAAAAAGCAATAAAAATTGCTCCTAAAATATGTATGATCCTTTATTGCAAGGGAAAATAAGCATTGTACGAACTTGTGATGGTAAAGAAATAAAAGCAACGGACTGCATAATAAAGGTTGCTATCACAAGGGGCAATATAACGTGACATTCCTTTGCATTAAGGGCTTGCACATCCAAAAATCAAAAGCGCATGACAACCTCTGCTTCCCTCTGTGAAGGGCCTATCTTTTACTTTATGTATTTACTTTTATGCAAGAGCCAATAGTATTCCTTCTCATATCAACCTCAATTATTCTCTAGTTGGCAAGTAACATGTGGTGGGGAAAGATCCAGGCATATATGACTAGTCAAATATATTTGATCATGGTTTATTATTGTTGACAATTATCTCTATGTTAAATAAGTTGGGAGGTGAAACACTAAGCCCCTATCTTTCTCTGTGTTCGATGGATGCCATTTGTTCTAAAAATATGCTTTGAGTACTAGCAATCATAAAAGACTATATGATAATTGAGTATGTGGAGCTCTTACTTAGACTTTGTTGAAATTAAGTTGAATTGCAATTGTTTGGTGACTAAGAACATAGGTTGTTAAGTTTCAAGAGAATGCATTGTTTGAACCATAACATGTGAATTATCTCTGGGCGATGTTGATACTTGTTGGTACTACTATTCTTCTGTACTAAATTGCACTCTTCTAATGCTGCAAGACCCTGAAGATGCTAGTCTTCGATAGGCTAGGCTTTTCCCTTCTATTCTGGCAATTTTGCATATCAGTCCACATATACAGCCTTCCTTTGATAATGTTGCATATTTTAGAATAGATCTGATGTCAGTCTTGCTGAGTACTTTGGATGAGTACTCACGGTTGCTTTGCTTTCCTTTTTCCCCATACCCGATACTTGAGACCAGATGACGGAGCCCCGGAGCCAGCTGCCCCAGCAGCCGACGACGACTACTACCAGTACTACTACCCCCCTGGGTACTACTACTACGAGGAGCCCTTCGATGACCAGGAGTAGTTAGGAGGCACCCAGGTAGGAGGCCTACGCCTTTCGATCTGTGTTTTATTTTGCCCCGCCTTCTTAAAGGCCTATTTGTTTAACTTTGTGTCTGTACTCAGATACCTGATGCTTCCGCTGATGCTTGTATGACATCGAGCTTATGTATTCGAGCCCTCGAGGCCCCTGGCTTGTAATATAAAGCTTGTATTATTTTATTTGAGTTTAGAGTTGTGTTGTGATATCTTCAAGTGAGTCCTTAGGCTTGATCGTGTACACTTGCGTGTATGATTAGTACACGATTAGGCCGGGGGCGTCACAAGTTGGTATCAGAGCCGACTGCCTGTAGGATCCCCTTTCCAACTCCTTGGCCGAAGTTGAGTCTAGAATTTGCAAAATGATTTTACTAACATGGCTGTGTGGCTTACGGGCCCACATCGCCAATGGGTGGTATTAGGATCTTTTATTCCTCACCTATACTCTGGGACTCTGATCTCTCCTCTTTTCGGGTTAAATGATTTTGCTAACTCTAACACTAGGTTCTCGTAATCACATCCACCCAGAGACCGGATTGTCTGCAGTTGATTCTTGCATACCTGATACATGATTCAATCACTATCATTTGACACTATTGATAACAGCAATGCCATCCTTGCCCCTTGCTGATCTGTGTTATCATCAACAACCTCTTTGACTACCTGCCCACGTATTGCTGTCAACCCAGAACGAGTTCAGGCTATTCTTGACTGGACTCCCCCGAAGAATGTCAAGCAAGCCAGAAGTTTTCTCGGACTTGCTAGCTATTGCCGTCGATTTGTCGAGAACTTTTCTAAGATTGCCAAACCTCTGACTAATCTGCTTCACAAAGGCGTTAAGTTTGAGTGGACAGATAAATGTCAGGAAAGTTTCCAGACCCTCAAGGACAAGCTCACCTCTGCTCCAGTGCTTGCTCCTCCGGATTCTCGCAAGGATTTTGTGATTTATTGCGATGCCTCTCGTCAAGGATTAGGCTGTGTCCGGATGCAAGAGCGCAGAGTAATTGCTTATGCCTCACGACAGTTGCGTCCTCATGAAGAGAATTATCCAGTGCATGACCTTGAACTTGTTGCAGTGATATATGCATTGAAGCTGTGGCGACATTACCTTCTCGGTAACCGATGTGAGATCTATACTGATCATCAAAGTCTGAAGTATTTATTTACTCAGCCGGATCTCAATCTCCGCCAACAGCGATGGTTGGAAACAATTACGGACTATGACTGTGGTATTTCTTATACCCCTAGTAAGGCTAATGTGATGGCCGATGCCCTGAGCCGCAAGTCCTATTGTAACAACCTCGTGGTTCAGCGAACTCAACCTCGTCTGTATGAAGAACCGCGCAAACTGAACCTCCTCATTGTTCCAAAGGGTTCTCTTAATACCCTTGTTATACATCCAAACCTTGAGCAGGCTGTTAAACGTGCGCAAGCTAAAGATGCTGAAGTTGATCTCGTGAAAAGGGGTCTTCACCTTGATAAGTACAAGGATTTCTCGCTTGCTGAAGACGGAACCTTGTATTTCAAAGACCGTATTGTGGTACCTCGATTTGAACTTATGACCGACAAGGTTATGAAGGAGGCTCATGATACACCACTGTCTATTCATCCGGGTAGCACCAAGATGTATCGTGATCTCCGACAAAGGTACTGGTGGTCTAGAATGAAGCAGGATATTGCTCGGTATGTTGCTGAATGTGACGTTTGTCGTCGCGTTAAAGCAGAGCATCAGAAGCCTGCTGGAATTCTGCAACCGCTCCCTATTCCTTTATGGAAATGGGATAAGGTTCAAATGGATCTCATTACTGGCCTTCCCAAGTCACAGAAGGGTCACGATGCTATTCTTGTCGTCGTCGACCAACTCTCCAAAGTTGCACACTTTCTGCCAGTCAAGGAGACGATCACTGCTAGTCAGTTAGCTAAGTTGTATATCTCCAGGATTGTATCACTCCACGGTAATCCGAAGGAGATCAGTTCAGACCGTGGTAGCCTCTTCACGTCACACTTTTGGAATAGTTTCCAACAAGCTATGGGAACTCATATAACCTAGAGTTCAGCTTATCACCCCCAGTCCCAGGGCCAAGTCGAACGAGTAAATCAAGTGCTTGAAGATATGCTGCGAGCTTGTGTTATTTCATTTGGCAAGAAGTGGGAAGAATCTCTTCCGTATGCCGAATTCTCTTACAACAACAACTATCAAGCAAGTTTGAAAATGGCCCCCTTCGAAGTTCTATATGGACGTAAGTGTCGAACCCCTCTGAATTGGTCAGAAACTGGGGAACGACGGCTCATTGGTCCGGATATTATCCAACACGCAGAAGAGCAAGTCCGTGTTGTTCGCGAAATTCTCAAGGCGGCCCAGGACCGCCAGAAGAGAACTATGATCGCAAACGATGGGGATTGACCTATCAACCTGGTGATCAAGCTTATCTGCGTGTCTCTCCTATGAAGGGCACTCACCGCTTTGGAATCAAGGGCAAGTTAGCTCCTCGCTACATCGGCCCCTTCCGCATTCTCGCCAGACGTGGACATGTGGCATATAAATTAGAGTTGCCACCGCAATTCTCTCATATCCACGACGTCTTCCATGTGTCGCAACTTCGCCGTTGCTTCAAGGAATCTCCGCACCGAGCAGTGGATCATGAGATGCTCGATTTGCAAGATGATCTATCTTATAAGGAGCATCCGATCCGCATTCTCGATCAAGCTGAACGTCGGACCCGCCAGAAGACTACCAAGTTCCTTAAAGTTCAGTGGTCAAATCATACTGAAGATGAAGCCACTTGGGAACGCGAGGATCGTCTTCGGGAGGAATACCCCAAACTGTTTCCTTCTACCTCCTGAATTCTCAGGACGAGAATTTCTTTTAGAGGAGGAGAATTGTAACACCCCTATGTAATGAGCTACAGTGATCCACCATATTAATGCCAAGTCATCTGAGATTTGCAATGGTAAACATGTTGGATAAATATCTCATTTCAAATTCGGCCACTGAATTCAAATTCAAATGCAAGTGAAATTTGAAGTTGCTTAAAAGTTGCTGGAAAAATGTTCATCATTTAGCATAAATTCAGAAACAATTTCTTGTTCAGGAAAACAACATCACCTTGTTGCTAAAATGAGCATTAGCATTTAATCCAGTACAATTCCAGCAATTCTAAATGCAAATTCATTTATGAAAAATGCAATGGAATTCCTCTGCCTCCCAAAATATTTGTGGCAGAGCCTAAAAATGCAAAGCATTTATTGGACTTAGTCTCACATTTTTCTAAAATGATTTGGTTGCCCAAATATTTATTTTCCCCTCTCTGTTTATTAAATAAAAGAGAAAAGACAGAAAAGGGGAAACACCAGAAACTTACCTGGTGGTAGGCCAGCTGGCCCAGCCCAACTCACCTGCTCCCCAGCTGCTCCCGCGCTCGTGTCGGCGCCGCCGTGGACAGCAGCTCGCCGCGCCGCTGCTTCTCGTCGCGTGGAGCTGCAGGGATGCCGTGCGGATAAGGCCGCGCTCCACCTGCCCCGAGCCCTCCCCCCTGGCCATTCCTCTCCTCTCTCTCACGCGAGCTCGCTCGCTTCTCTCTCTCTCTATCCCGAACGCCGCCGCCTTCGTCCTCTGTCGTTTCCGCGGCCACCGGCGGCCCCGTGCCCGCTGGACCTATCCATCCGCTCCGCCGCGATCTGCCTCGACGGCCGGTGCTCGCCGTTGGAGCAGGGAGGCCCCGCAGTGCCGAACCCCCCCTTCGTCCCCATCTCCGGCCACCGCAAGTCGCCGCCGCCAAATCGCCTCGCCTCTGCACTTCTATTTCCCCGAAGGGCCTCCGTGAGCCCGCACGGTGAGCACCTTTTCCTCCTCTCCCCGTCCGCTGCTCTTTTCCCCGCCGTAGCGAGCCGTACGCGGCACCGCCATTGCCGGAGCTCCGCTCCGTTGACGAGCTCGGCGCCGTTGCGTTAGCTTCTATCGTGGATAGCCGAGCACGCCCTCGTGCTCAGGGTGGCCTTGCGAAGCGCCCTATAGTTTTAGTTCGTGCGCTAGCACTGCGGAACGCCGGATGCGCCGAGCCCTATTTCCGGCCGCCGCCTGCCGTCGTTGTGCTGCTCAAACCCGAGCCTCCCGGCCCCAACCAACGCCGCCAGGAGATGCGCGACGCTCTCGTCGTTTGATAGCCACAAACGGCGCTCGATTTGGTGCTCTGTGGAGCAAATCCGAGCTCGCCGGAGCTCTCGGCCGAGTCCGGAGCTCGCCGGAGCTGTCCGGCGCCGGCGTCCGACGTGTCGACGTGTGGGCCCCACCCTGGGACACTGATCGATGGGCCCCGCAGCGCGTTTGACTTCGTTGACCGGGTCAACGTGCAGTTACTGTTCACCCATAGCCGCTGACGTGTGGGCCCGCCTGGTTAATTACCGTTAAAAGTTAATTAGGTTAACTCTGTTAATTAGATCAGATGCTGACAGGCCGGGCCCGCTGGTTAATTAACTCTGTTAGTTTAAATTAATCACTGATTAAAATCTCTGAGGCTGACAGGTGGGTCCCACCTGCCTGTTTGACCAGCCAGCTGGTCAGCCGACCGCTGACGCCATGCTTGCGTCATGCTGACGTCATATGCCTTTTCTGGAAATTCTGTTAATTTAAATAATTTCTGAAAATAGTTTAAATCTTTGAAAATTCGTAGAAATTAAACCGTAGCTCGGATCGAAAACTTTCTACATGAAAGTTGCTCAGAAAAATCCCACGAATCTGATCATACCGTCTGTTTTCTTATCGGGACCCTCTACGTAGGTGAACCCGCAACTTTTTGCCTGTTTCCTGTAGATGAATAGTGCATGCATACCTGCTAATAATTCCAACTTAAACCCTAAAAATAGCTAAAATGGTTTAGACATGCTTTTAGGCAACCCTGCACTGCATTTTAGCATGACATGCTCTGTGTTGCATTTGTTTGCTGTGTATTTATTTGTTTCTTCCCCCCTCTTCTTCTCCGATAGCCCCCGAGACCGACGCAGCTCAGGAGACTGACGACACCTCTGACGATCCCTCCTTTGCCACAGAGCTTCCAGGCAAGCAACCCCCCCTTGACGCATGCCTATATCACCTATTCTCTCTCCCTCCTGCTTGCATTAGAATTTGCTACTGCTACTGTTTTATCCTATTCTGATGCACAGCCTGTCCTTGTAGCTGCTATTGATACCTGCCTGTTCTCCAAAATGTTTAGTATAGGATGGATGGTAGTGAACCATCTGTGGCCCCTCTTCCTTGCTGTAGTTGCCCCGCTGTAGTACCTGTGCCCCGATCGATGTGATCGTCGGGCTGAGACCAGCATATCACCTCACTCCCCTAGTTGCTCGATGCTGCAGATCTAACATCGAGTGCCGAGGGTGATACCTCTTTTCTCACTCCCGATAATGCCTCTGTAGTACAGCTATTCGGTTGTGGGATACCGAGGGTGATTCCTCTTCCCCACCTCCGATGAAGCTTTGTCGGTAACCCCGCCAGTGTGAATACCATCGAGGGTGATTCCTCCGGATTCACTTTGACGGGATCATCGAGTGGGAATCCAACGAGGGTGATTCCTCGGATTCCTGCTTGATGTTATGGACACACGGTTACTTGCACTTTATTACTGCTGTTACTTGTTGAAGTCGGGTCGACCCCGAGGGGTACCCGCGAGTGATGTGGAGACGGGTTGACCATGAGGGTACCCGCGAAACGATTACGTGGCACGGCCAGGCATTCTTAGCCCTTGCCGTAAGTCCATGAGACGGGGCGACGGGGTCATAGGATCGTGAGTCTCTGCTCGTTACCGCGCGCTCCTAATGCACTAAGGGTTAGGATATGTAATCTGAGTAGGCCTCTGGCCTTTTCGCGCTAACCAGCACGTGGGAATAATATGGGTACTCGGCGTCGTATGTATCAGCCGAAGCTCTTCAGACGTCAGCAGTTGAGCGGTGCGCGCCGGGTTGGTCTGGTAAAGCCTGCGCTTGTATTAAGGGGGCTAGGACTGCTCACCGGCCGCGTACGCAACGTGCAGGAGTGCAAAGGGCGATGGGCCCAAGACCCCTGAGTGCTTAGGATGTAGACCGGCGTGCTGGCCTCTCTGTTGAGCCTAGGTAGGGCTACGACGTGTCGATTGTCCGAGGCCGGGCATCGACTGAGCAAGTGTGTCTGGCCAGAGTCATCGAGCGTGTTGGGTAAGTTGGTGCACCCCTGCAGGGAAGTATATCTATTCGAATAGCCGTGTCCACGGTAACAGGACGCTCGGAAAATATCCCGATCTTCTACAACTAGAAATGGGTTGAATATATTGGCTCCGGGATTGCTTTCTCGCAGGGAGTCGAGGAAGGATCTCTGGGCGATGTTGATACTTGTTGGTACTACTATTCTTCTGTACTAAACTGCACTCTTCTAATGCTGCAAGACCCTGAAGATGCTAGTCTTCCATAGGCTAGGCTTTTCCCTTCTATTCTGGCAATTTTGCATATCAGCCCACATATACAGCCTTCCTTTGATAATGTTGCATATTTTAGAATAGATCTGATGTCAGTCTTGCTGAGTACTTTGGATGAGTACTCACGGTTGCTTTGCTTTCCTTTTTCCCCATACCCGATACTTGAGACCAGATGACGGAGCCCCGGAGCCAGCTGCCCCAGCAGCCGACGACGACTACTACCAGTACTACTACCCCCTGGGTACTACTACTACGAGGAGCCCTCCGACGACCAGGAGTAGTTAGGAGGCACCCAGGCAGGAGGCCTACGCCTTTCGATCTGTGTTTTATTTTGCCCCGCCTTCTTAAAGGCCTATCTGTTTAACTTTGTGTCTGTACTCAGATAGCTGATGCTTCCGCTGATGCTTGTATGACATCGAGCTTATGTATTCGAGCCCTCGAGGCCCCTGGCTTGTAATACAAAGCTTGTATTATTTTATTTGAGTTTAGAGTTGTGTTGTGATATGTTCAAGTGAGTCCTTAGGCTTGATCGTGTACACTTGCGTGTATGATTAGTACACGATTAGGCCGGGGGCGTCACACTTATGTTCTCCGCTAATAGGAACTTGGAGTGATTCTTTGTCACACATTGAGGGATTGTTATATGATCCAATTATGTTAGCATTGTTGAGAGATTGCACTAGGTAAAGTATGAACCCTAGGCCTTGTTTTCAAGCATTGCAATACCGTTTGTGCTTCGTTTTATCACTTGCTACCTTGCTATTTTTTTATTTTCAGATTACAAAAACCTATTTCTACTATCCATACTACACTTGTATCACCATCTCTTCGCCGAACTAGTGCACCTATACAATTTGCCATTGTATTGGGTGTGTTGGGGACACAAGAGATTTCTTGTATTTGATTGCAGGGTTGTTTGAGAGAGACCATCTTCATCCTACGCCTCCCACGGATTGATAAACCTTAGGTCATCCACTTGAGGGAAATTTGCTACTGTCCTACAAAACTCTGCGCTTGGAGGCCCAACACGAGTCTACAAGAATAAAGTTGCGTAGTAGACATCAGAGACATATCAATGCTCCACTTATATCTTTTTGAGGGTCTTTTAATAGGAAGTGATAATTTGCATGGGTTATATGACTAGTCCAAAAATGATAGGTATACAAGAGTGGTATAATAAAAACTTTCATGTAGATCACTGAATATGATATGTTTGATTCCTTGCAATAGTTTTGCGATAGTGAGATGGTAATATGTGGGTGTACTAGTTGATTATCATGGTTTAGTAAAAATATCGATGTTAAAGTTTGTGATTCCCGAAGCATGCACGTATAGCCACTAGTTTTGTGATGAAGTTGGAGCATGATTTATTATTGAGTGTCTAGCTTATGAGTGGCGGTCAGGGACGAGCGATGGTCTTTTCCTCCCAATCTATCCCCCTAGGGGTATGAAAGGTCATGCTTTGCTTCGAGGGCTAATAAACTTTTGCAATAAGTATTTGAGTTCTTTATGACTAATGTGATGTCCTTGGACTGAAGCACTTCCACCTATCCATATTTTGCTAGCCTCTCGGAATGTGCGTTGCCCGTTCTCACCTCGAGACTTGGTGCAAACTTCGCCGGTGCATCCAAATCCCATGATATGACACGCTCTATCACACATAAGCCTCATTATATCCTTCCTCAAAACAACCACCATACCTACCTATCATGGCATTTCCATAGCCATTCCGAGATATATTGATATGCAACTTCCACCGTTACTAGTCACATGACTTGTGTGTTCATAGTCATATTTCTTTGCATGATCATTGAGCTGACATGATATTTGTGGCAAAGCCACCGTTCATCATTGTAATATATGTTACGCTAGATCGTTCCACATCCTGGTACACTACCAGAGGCATTCATATAGAGTCGTATTAATTTTCAGTTTTATCGAGTTGTAAGTAAATAAAAGTGTGATGATTATCATTATTAGAGTGTTGCCCCTACTAGTGAGGAAAAGGATGGTGGAGACTAGATCGCCATTGTCGAAACACTGCATCAACGGGGAGCAAAAGATATCACCGAAAAAGATATTGTCAACAAACTGCTCAGTTCTCTTGATGCAACATTTGACGCAGTCATAGAAGAAATCAAGCAAAGACCTAGTTTCGAAGAACTTCACTATGTTGAAATCATGAAGCTGTTGACCATTCATGAAGAAAAGATGGAACTTGAGAATGGACAACTAGAATCTTCATCAGAGAGTGAAGGAGAAATTATCTCGCATTATAGCAGTTCTCAAGAAGAAGATGTCGAAAATCAACACTCGAGAACTAGAGAGCTCGAAATGCTTACTGAACGTCTCAACAACCTCAGGAGGCAGAATCTGCATCTCTCCACCGATAACGAAGGTGAACCTCAGGAGAAGATTACCCCAAAAGAAATGAAGTGCTACAAGTGCAAACAATTCGGTCATTTCATTGCGGATTGTCCTGGTTGAGACTCGAATGTTAAACCAAGCAGAAGGTGGCGTGCTCTTCATTGTTTTGGATTCACACACCAAAACTGTCATACTAAGGTCACGAAGAAGAAAGAATCATCTACATCTTCCTCAAAGAGGCCAGTTACTGACGTGAAAGCAAAAGGCACTATCGAATCAAACATGAAGAAAATATCTCAACTGTCTGGTGTATATTCAGCATGACAATGCATTCGGACGAAGAATCATCTCAATCGGATTCTGATGATGAAGAAGAATTCTATAATAGCCTTGGCAGAGGAAATGCATTCATTGCATATGAATCATCCGAACACTCTTTCGAGTCAGACACCGATGACAGTGCATCAAGTTATGATGAACCTACCTCTTTTTGCCTAATGGCAAAAGCCTCAAAAGATCAGGTATCTTCCAAACATCGAAGGTCTGGAAATGAATTCTCTTCAGACAACATTGCCTATGCCAAACTTGTGAAGATTGCGAAATCTCAGCAAGATGAACTTGAAAAACTTGAGAAAAATCTAAGGAAATCGAAAGGATTACTGGTCGATGAGATGGAGAAAAATCAAGAGTTGACCGAGGAGCGTGATGCTCTCTCCTCAACTGCTGATGATCTTTCCAACCGATATAATTCTCTTGCAATAGACTTTGAGAGTTTATCAGATGAACTCCTTAACAGAAAGCAAGAACTCGAGTCACTAAAAGAGTCTTATGACGTGCTTGTGAAAGAAAATGATTCTCTCATCGCCGAGCAATCTGAAAAACTTCCTGATGATTTTGTGCCTCCATGTCTAAAATGCTTAGAACGTAGCAATGCCGATTCCACTGCTGAAACATGTAACGCTATCATCGAGAATGTTGCAACTATTATGAATGATATCACTAATCCCTCTTCCGAGGAAATTGTTGATGTCTCTGATGAAAATTTTAGGTTAAGGAACCTACTTGAGACTGGCATGTTAAAGAGCCTCAAAGGACATCAAACATTGTGTGATGTGCTCAAGAAATCAATTCTGCACAAAAACCCCAGAAAGGAAGGTTTGGGTTTCGAAAGGAAACTCAATGTTGATGGAACCTACTGGACACCCGAGCAGTATCCTCTAACAAGTTGGGTTCTTTCTAAAAGAAAAACCCTCGGACTAGCTCATCTGTCAGTATATGAGTGCCCCATCCCTCTTGATAATGACAAATCTGATGATTCGAGCTACAAAGTTTTCAAACAACAAAATGGTAAGGTGTTTGCTCGATATATAGGAACTAACTGCAGGACAGGTTCACTCAAGAAGCAAATTTGGGTGAAGAAAAGCATGATTGAAACTCTATCTGTCACTGCTAACCTTACCTTGCAGAGCAATTCTTCCTCAAACAGGAACGTGTTAAACTCTCGTCAAAAGGATTACATGCGCACATCATCGAATCACAACACTCATACCTCTGGAAACAATTTCAATGCGTATTCTTATGATTACTCTCATGATACACAGGTAATCTATAGAGAACATCGAAAGAAAAAGGTCCCTGCCCAGTCGAGACATTTGAGGTCATCACCTCCCACACAAGTGTGGGTTGTGAAGAAAAACTAACCCCTCTTGCAGGAATTTTCTCAGGGTTTCCCCTCGTAAATCCCATTCCCTGAGATTATTTGTTGTTGGTGCTGTGTGTTTGTCTGTTTGTTTCTTTTTTATGCTTCTTCTTTTTGTTCTCGCCCTGCATTTGTGTTTTGTCCGATGAACAACTCACTCTGAGCTATTTATTTTCTTTTGGTTGAGTGTTTTTGTTTCGCTCCCTGTTTCCCCTCTGTTCTCTCTCTTATATGTCTATGTTGTCCGTCATAAGTATGCAACTTGACCAGAAGAAAGTTTTGTCCAACATCCTTGGTGGCGATAGAAATGGACTTTGAACGTTTATCTATTTTTGGCGTAAGCCCTCGTCAAACCTTTCGGTGGCCCGCTCCTCTTCCCGAAATTTTCTCAGGTAACCGTCGCCACGTGCCCACGATCTCCTCAATTGTGATCTCATCCGTCGAATGCGGAACGTCCCACAACTGTGGGCTGTGGATCTCGGAGAGGTGATTCAGCCCTTCAGGTATAAATACCCCTCTCCACTTGACTTCTTCCTCAGTGTTTCGTGTTTTCCCCTCAAACCCTCATTCCACGTCTGTCCGAGCCCGCGCTCGAAGCAACTCCAGCGAGGAGCTCCTCCATGCAACTCCGGTGGAATCTTGTCGTAGCTGTCCACGCCGGTGCGGTAATCCTCCCTCCCGCATTGCCGTAGTTGACTTAAGTTGCCAAGTTAGGGCGCTTGGATCTGGAACTGCCTCCATCCTTTCCTCTGTTCTTGGAGCAGTTCTTATCGATGCCATTTCCAGTGATATATTGCACCGCAGTAGATCTTTAGGGATCTCTAGGATTTAACTTGTACGGTTTGTAGTTGTTCCTCATACTAAGTCGCCTCGATCTATGGGTTCTTGTGCAGTTCTAAGAAAGATTAGATTGTCATTAATCTGCCTAAGCTTCTTTTAAGATTCTGTGTGGCTGGATTAAAATCTATCGAGGATATCTTTTCTTACTGCAATAGATCTCTGTTTGAACCCTATCAAAATGTGTTTTTCGTTCAAAATACCTTCAGTGCATGCTTGTGACCCTATCTATTTTTCCCTCGCATCTTTTCTTCTTCACAGGTGCAATGGATTCCAGTTCAAATGAGCACTCTGACTCTGAATGAGAATTGCCTCGGCATCCACCAAGGTCGGAACGGAAAAGGATGACTGGAGGAGGAAAATCCTCAAAACCACCCAAGGCTCCGAAAAGAAATCAAGAATCTGAGTCTGAAGAAGTTGAGGAGGAAATCCCTTCTACCACCACTCAATCTGATGATGATGCAGTCACTGACGCCCTCACCCTATTCTCCGACGGAAATCCCAAAAAGGGTGGTCATGGCAGGGAGAAAAACACTGCTGCTGAGATGTCAGATCTAGAAGGATACAGAACTCCACCAGGCATAGAATCAACGATTGATTGCAACAACAGGTTGCAAAGGATTCGCCGCCACTGGGCAAGAAAATGGTTCAGATATCAAAACGTTCACAAGAAGTACCAAATTCTGTTCGCCTTCACACCACTATGGAATGACTGCATTGCTGAAAATTGCATTGGTCCGAATGATGCAAAAGTTAGGCCACCTCCACCTGCAAATGCTCACCCAGACTCCCTGAAAACCATCGCTGATTTTCCCAAGGAAGTACCCAAAAGGGCGAAGGCTAAAGCAAAACGTGAGGCCAGGAAAAAGCAAGTTGAAGCTCACAATGTCGCGCTGACCCAGCAAGACATGAAGAAGAAGAAGGAGCAAGCATCCGCTTCCAAGGGAAGCAAGTCAAAGAAATCCGTTTCTCCTCGCGCTCCTCGAAAGAAAACCACCACCAAGAGAACCAGGAAAGTTGAATCTGACTTGTCTGATGAGTCTTCTGATGAAGAAATGGGCGATGAAATTCCCATGTTTGACCAGGAAGCTATTCATGACAAGCCAGCACAGAGTCCTTCTCTAGTGAAGGTTTTACCCTCTCCAAGGAGATCACCAAGGCATGCACCCATGCACCTCTCTGAAAAACCTTCGAGTTCTGGTACGCAAACTGCTCCAAAAAGTGCATCAACGAGAAAGCTGTTATCCGAAGGAGATGCTTCTGTTAAGAAGGCCAAGCCCACCGTTCCTGCTCCCACAGAGGAACAAAAATATGACTTCAGGCTTATGATCAATGTCATTGATAGCTCCGCATACGATGCCAAGTCTGTTGACATTAGCAGCTTGGGTCTGCCTGATGATGTTACCGAAATGGTAACAAAACATTTCACTGAGCTGAGGAAAATCTCCACGAAGCTCAATAAAGCAGTGAAGGATAAACAAGCGCTCGAGAAAATGAGAAAGGAGGCCAAAACTGATTATGAAAGAAAAGGCCTGAACAAAGAAATTGTTGAACTCACCAAGGCCCTCAGTAGCATTCGGAATGAGAAAGTTGAATGGCACTCCAAGATGCACATGGATGTGTCCCAACTGTGCGATAGGAAGAATGAGGAGATTGATCGCAAGGCTGATCTTGCTCGCAGAAGAGCAAAGGTAGAAAAACGTCAGAAAGCAAGGTCTAGAGCCAGCAAACCCAAGGGCAACACTGATCTCCGTCTTCAAACAGTGGTTGTTGATGTTGTTCCAATCAACACGAGTACATCCTTGTAGCCTGTTCCACCTTCTCCACCTCGTGAGGAAGAACCAGTACAACAAGTACCCGCTGAGGAGGTCACTATACCGGTGCCAACCGCTCAAGAAGAACCAGATGTTGTTGACATTTTTCTCAATAAATTAGATGAAGAGAATGCACCTCCACAACAGCAAGCCCGTGATGATCAGACTGATGAAGAGATAGAGGTTGAGAAGCCAAATCCATCGCCTCCAATGCCCATGCAAGTTGACCCTTCTGTGTCCGACAAGAAGGATGACAAGATTGAGGGGGAGCAATTTGCTTCCCGAGAGAAAACTACCCCGGTCACACCATCTGGTGTTCCCACACCGATGGATGTTGACTCTGCTCCTCGTTCCATAGCCCCACAGATGGAAAAGGAAGAAAAGAAATCTGATGAGCCGATGGCTCCCGAAGAATTGGTATCTGCCCCACCAGTTATATCGCAAGGTTCCGAGAAAAAGGCCACAGTGCCTCTATCCGAAAAAAAAGAGAAGACCCCTATGCCCGAAAGTCTGAAAACGCTGAAGGAGTTCCAGCGAGCAAAATTGATGGCTCTTCAAGATCTTCAAGGTCGTCTGCTCAAGAGAAGTCGAGGAAGTCAAGCGCTCCTCTTAAGCCTATCCAAGAAAATGAGCCTGCACCTGATGACATTCGAACCAAGCGCATCATTGATGAAGAATCACTTAGGAATCCTTTGGAAACCTTTCCTTTGTTTCCAGTTGAGGATGGACCGGATGGTCTGGCATTCAACAAGAGCTTCATTGTTCGAAGCTTGCTTTCTTTGGCACCAGTCCATATGAAGGAGAATGTACATCTTTATCGCCAAGATTCTGGACAAAGGAACAGGCTATGTACTATGCAAGAATTCTTTTCGGAAAGAATTGAATATTCAAGCACAAGGTGTTGGATTTCGCAGAGCTTGAAGGATTACCCTATTTCCACCGAACCATCGAGCAGATTGAGCAAGCCTTTCTGAAAGGATTTCTGCGTTTTAACCATGGCTGGAATCGTGAAGTTATACTTCAATTCTATGCCACGTTATATATCTCAGGAGACATTGCTGACAGCAGAACTTGGGTGCGCGAATGGATGACAGAAGAAGATTAGCTTATGTGCTCTGCTAAACAATTCCTCGCTTTGCTGAATCTTCCTCGTTTCAAATTTGATGAAACTTGGGAACACAAGCTGCATCACTGGGAGGTCTCTGAAGCTCAACTTCATATGCTCATGGATCCAGAGTTAGTTGGAGATGCCTGCACTGAGTCAAATCCAAAGAATTTGGCTTACGATAACAAAGTCTTATTCTATATTCTGTGCAACTCTCTCACTCCAACAAACCAACCAGAATCAATTGGAGGAATCGTGGCAAATGCTCTTCATGCTCTGTTTCTTGGCATTCGGTTTGACCTGCCTGTCCTATTTATTTCGAATATGGCATTTGTTGTAGAAAATGCTCAGGCTCTGAAAGCTTATGCACCGTGGATCTGTAGAAAATGCTCAGGCTCTGAAACCTTATGCACCGTGGATCATGTATGCTATCGAGCAGCTCGCAGGAAAGAATTTCTTTTGCCCTCATAAGCCGAAAGTTTTCACTCCAACTATCCGAGACACTCTCTGAGTTGTCAAAGATATTGGCAAAGGGAAGACACCCATTGATGCTGCTGCTCCTACATCTGCTTCTGCTCCGAAGATTAAGAAGGCCACTGTTGAAATCCCTTGCGAACAAAATCCATCTCTATATGAAATCTGTCTTCGGACTCAGCAAGCTCTTGAGACTCATATCAAGCTGAATCGCAAGGTCCAAGTCAAGATGATGACGGAAATTAATCTGCTTCACAACTATGCTCGTCAAGGGCTCTTGTTTGACAAAGAACAGAAGAAGCGCTCCTGGACCTTGTTTTGCAAGCATTACTCTCGCAGTCAACTCGAAGCAAAGGGGGTTCTAAAAGATTATGATCATCTCGAGCTGTTTGAAGTTCCTCTCATTCGAAGACAAACACATGTGCTACCTCAGCGTTCTGACTCTACTGATCTGTTGTTTGTTGAACCAGACGATGATATTGAAGACACTACAGGCACATTAATATTCAAACCAGATGCTCCTCGCTCTACTCCCGAAGCTGATCCTGAAGCCCATGTAGCAAGTCCAGCTCCTGCTTCAGCCTCTACCATCGCTCGCTCTGCTTCGCCGAACAGTTCGAGTCCTGAGGGTTCTTCGGATGAGTAGTTCCTCGTATGCATTCTCTTTCCTTTTTTTGAGACTTGTTGACAAAAATGGGGAGAAGAACATCGAGAGGATAGTTGAGCGGGATATTTGCAGGGTGTTTTTCATTTGCCATTTGCTTTTTGAAAAATTTGGTTTTCCGCCTGCTGAACTATTTGCTGTTGGTCATGAAATTTTATGCACCGCCTGTGGTGCTGTTAAACCTCGTCGTCATGTACCGTTAATAACCCCTGCAATGCTATTTGCTTTCCTATATCTGTTCGCAGGTATCCTCGAAAAAGTTATTTTCTTGCAATGATCTTTATCGTTCTTATCTATCTTGCAGGTGAAGAAAAATTATGTCAAAGAGGATTGAAAATCATGCTTCTCTGAAAAGAGATATCTTTTGTCTCATTCATTATCTTGTATCTCCTGCTTTACTTTGAACCTCCTTCATTATCTAACAATGCAGGAAAAGAATGTTTGCCACAGATTGAATTCACTTGATTTTTCTCTTTCGGTGAAGGAAAACTCCATCTGAAGCATATCCACCACGAGCTAAAGCTCTCTTACATCCCTTGCTGGGTTTTCGCTCGTAATATTCAATCTGCAGGAATTCATCATGCCTCATGTGGAACCAACTCTATTATGAGAAAATCTTCATGGCTTATTTTTGCCACAAATCATTTCAAAGTATTCGTAAATTCTAACCTATCTCCTTTGAAGGTTGTGTGGTGCAGGAACTCTCTCAGATGACTAAGAGTGCGTTGATCTAGCTTTCGAACAAATATCTACTATCAATGCAACTCATTCGAAGACTCACCTTGCTCCCTTTCTCACATCAGTAAGATGCATACATTAAGGGGGAGTATGTTTTATCTTCGTGATTATCTTTCGTCTCTCATTTTCCTTCAGATTTCAGTTTTATTTTATCTATCTTTCGATGTGGTCTGTTTTGTCAACAATCGTCCAAAAAGGGGGAGATTGCTGGTGCAATACTTTGCCCTCTTGTGTTTTGGAGATTGTTGATAGAAACATGCATGGACTGATTTGTTTGCTAGTGCACACAGAGAGAAATAGTCCATGCAGAACCGAAGAGAATGCTATCTTTGGTGTCAAGTTCGAGGAACTTCACTGAAGGACATTTGTGTTGAAGAGCTGATTGAGTCATATCTATCGAAGCTTTGTAGGCGAGAAGATTAATGAGAAGAAGTTGACCCCTTAAAATTATTGCTGATGTGAAGCAACACATGTTCGGAGTCGTCTGAAGAAATTGACTACAGTCGAAGTGAAGAGGATGAAGTGAAGAATTAGCATTTACTTTCGTTGTTCTTTATCTTTTTGAGTCATAGGACCTCCGTACTATTAAGAGTGGTATAGGTTCTCGACGCTTTGATCCGCTATGATGCTTAGCCAAACCTATGAAAGACTGACAGAAATCTCTTTATGCTTCAAATGATTACCTGTTAGCAGAAGATGTTGTTCTTCGTTGCTGCAGGAGATATCTTTTGGACTGAGGAGTTAGCATTTCTTGCTCCACAAGGAATGTTACCGTTGTGCTCAAATTTTGGACCGTTGGACTCGTGTCATTCAGCCATTGGCTGTCCCACATGTCCAATTTGGTCATTTCCCTTCAGGGAAGGCTGTAGCTATAAATAGCCACCCCGCTCCAACGTTGTTTGTTGGCTGCTCCACTTAAGATTTCTGAGAAGATTGATTGAGCATCCCCTCTCCGAGAGATTTGAGTTTAAAATCCACCGAGAGAAAAACAAGAACCAAAACTTAGACAGTGGTTGAGCATCACAGTAGTTCTGAGTTAGAGTTCTTGTACCTATTAGTCTTGAGAGCTGCGCACTGTCTAGACGGATAGGTGCCGGCTCGAGTGATTGAAGAGTTGTTGTCTTCACCGAGCAAGATCTTCAGCAACCAAGAGTCACTATGGTTCGCGAGGAAGTCTGTCGAAGGTTTGGAGATCACCGATAAGCATCTACCACGAGTAAAATCAACTGGAGTCCGATCAGCTCCTAGTTGAAGGAGAATAGGACGGAGAGAGGTTTGCTCCTGTGTTCAATCACAAGTTCCTCCAACCAGACGTAGTCCTTTGGCAGAAGGGCGAACTGGTCTACCAAATCCATCTGTCGCCATCGAGCACCCCTGGTTCACTTTACTTCACTGCATTACTTTCTACAGCTACTCCTTGTGCTTTGTGTCGATAGTGTTTCATTGATCTTTTATCATTCGATCTCGATCTACTTATCATTTCTTGCTCATTTAGATACCCCTCGGTATTACTTCGTATTTCTATAGATAGCTTGTACCTCATTGTTCTTATCTAGTTTTCTCTCATGATACCGCAACTTGTAATGTACTGCTTTACCATCGCGATAGTTAAGCATGTTTTGTACTATGCTCATATCATCATTGCTTCCTATCTCGAAAGATTTGTTCCTTAGTAGGATTCTCACTTAGTCTTTTTTCTATCAAGTCTTTTCCGCTGTTGTGCTTGGGATAAATTCAAAACATTCAGAAGAATTTTTGAATCTCCCATTCACCCCCCTCTGGTCGATATACTCTCGGTCCTAACACATGCCACTGTTGAACTTTTATGAAATATACTAGGTAAAGGTGTTAGTCCAACAATATGTATGTTGACATGAATTACCAAAACCACCAAGGGAGCAAATGTGCTTTCACTCTGGTCGGAGTGGGCCGCCGAAGTTGCCCTCATGACGTGGGTTCACCTCCCCATCTTTGACCGGCGACGATTGAATAGTAAAATGATATTGGGGATCAAGTGTGGTTGACGGGCCAGCGGTGGACTGTAGCCAATGAATCTTCGGGCGTAAGCCATAGATAAGGGTTCTCCAAAATATTTTGTACTGCATCTCACATGATTCCTGATGATAAACTGTGTGTGATGTACTTGTTTTTTCATTTTGATTTGAAATACAAAATGGGGTCACAGCGGGAAAGGACGGTGTTTGAATTGCTAGAACATTTATCTGCAGTGAACATGCAACTATAGGCGTGCCGTGTTATAATTTGGAATTATTCAGGGTTTGTTTGGACATTTTTATACATTAACTGAGTTTTCAAGGCATTTAATGTGCATAATTCAAATTTGAACTACAGGCACATGCTCCAATGCACCAAAATGGGTTGAAAAATCATATATGTGTTCTTGGGTGCATGTTTAGGTCCCATGCAAGAAATGGGAATGAATTTCAAACACCTCGGCGTCGTGGATCGGCCGCAAACATTGAGAAACTTGGTTTTTAAATTCCTGTAAATCCAAAACTCGTCTAAAATTCATGAAACTTGGCTTGGTGTCATGAAATGGTACCAACATGCTGTGGTAAATTTTTTGTCCAATTTGGGACAAGTTTCGGTATAAGCTTCTAACAAACCAGAGCTTCTCACTAGAAGCCTCGTGGTTCCGATGGGGATCGTGTCACCTTTGTGGACGAAACGACATTTGTTGCCTCTTCTCACCTTGAATATTTTTCCAGAGGAAACATGGATTAATAGGAGTGTCGTGTTAAAATTTTGAATTATTCAGGGTTCGTTTGCACATTTTTGTACATTAACTGAGTTTTCTAGGCATTTAATGTGTATAATTCATATTTGAACTATAGGCACATGATCCAGTGCACCAAAATGGGTTAAAAAATTATATGTGTCCTTGGGTGCATGTTTAGGTCCCATGCAAGAAATGGGAATGAATTTCAAACACCTAGGCGTCGTGGATCGGCAGCAAACATTGAGAAACTTGGTTTTTAAATTCCTGTAAATCCAAAACTCGTCTAAAATTCATGAAACTTGGCTTGGTGTCTTGAAACGGTACCAACATGCTGTGGTAAATTTTTTGTCCAATTTGGGACAAGTTTCGGTATAAGCTTCTAACAAACCAGAGCTTCTCACTAGAAGCCTCGTGGTTCCGATGGGGATCGTGTCACCTTTGTGGACGAAACGACATTTGTTGCCTCTTCTCACCTTGAATATTTTTCCAGAGGAAACATGGATTAATAGGAGTGTCGTGTTAAAATTTGGAATTATTCAGGGTTCGTTTGCACATTTTTGTACATTAACTGAGTTTTCTAGGCATTTAATGTGTATAATTCATATTTGAACTATAGGCACATGATCCAGTGCACCAAAATAGGTTGAAAAATTATATGTGTCCTTGGGTGCATGTTTAGGTCCCATGCAAGAAATGGGAATGAATTTCAAACACCTAGGCGTCGTGGATCGGCAGCAAACATTGAGAAACTTGGTTTTTAAATTCCTGTAAATCCAAAACTCGTCTAAAATTCATGAAACTTGGCTTGGTGTCATGAAACGGTACCAACATGCTGTGGTAAATTTTTTGTCCAATTTGGGACAAGTTTCGGTATAAGCTTCTAACAAACCAGAGCTTCTCACTAGAAGCCTCGTGGTTCCGATGGGGATCGTGTCACCTTTGTGGACGAAACGACATTTGTTGCCTCTTCTCACCTTGAATATTTTTCTAGAGGAAACATGGATTAATAGGAGTGTCGTGTTAAAATTTGGAATTATTCAGGGTTTGTTTGCACATTTTTGTACATTAACTGAGTTTTCTAGGCATTTAATGTGTATAATTCCTATTTGAACTATAGGCACATGATCCAGTGCACCAAAATGGGTTGAAAAATTATATGTGTCCTTGGGTGCATGTTTAGGTCCCATGCAAGAAATGGGAATGAATTTCAAACACCTAGGCGTCGTGGATCGGCAGCAAACATTGAGAAACTTGGTTTTAAATTCCTGTAAATCCAAAACTCGTCTGAAATTCATGAAACTTGGCATGGTGTCATGAAATGGCGCCAACATGCTGTGGTAAATTTTGTGTCCAATTTGGTACATGTTTTGGTATAAGCTTCTTACAAACCAGAGCTTCTCACTAGAAGCCTCGTGGTTCCAATAGGGAATGTGTCACCTTTGTGGACGAAATGACATTTATTGCCTCTTCTCGCTTTGAATATTTTTCCAGAGGCAACATGGATTAATATGAGTGTCGTGGTAAAATTTGGAATTATTCAGGGTTTGTTTGGACATTTATGCATTAACTGATTTTCTAGGCATTTAATGTGCATAATTCAAATTTGAACTACACGCACATGATCCAGTGCACCAAAATGGGTTGAAAAATCATATATGTGTCCTTGGGTGCATGTAGGGACTGTAGGGTTTTGTTTTCCAATTTGAGACAAGTTTTTTTATTTTTTTTCTTCTAGAGCCAACATTGAGAATATTGATTTAAATTCTAGTAAATCCAAAACTCACATGAAATTCATGAAATTGGGCATGGTATCATGATATAGCACAAATACGCTATGGTATTTTTTGGGTCCAATATGAGAGAAGGCGCACACATTAACAGCCAACAAAGCCGTTTTGGAACGAATAGCTGTCACGTTATCATCACAAACGGTTGTACACTATTATTTAAATCATGGGTGTTCTATTGACCATTTACGTCCCGCCATGCGTCCCACTTTTTAATGGCTAGGAGGTGCCGTGCGGGCAGCTATTTGAGTAGACAGGAGGCGTGCGAGCGAAGTCCGCTGCGCAGGCTGACCGGGAGGCATGCGAGAAGTCCTCCCCTGCGCAGGCTCACCGGGAGGCGTGTGAGCTGTACGTTGCGTAGGCTCACCGGGAAGCGAGCCCTTTGACCTCCATCGCCGCCCGCCTCTCTCCCAACTTCTCCATTAGTGACGCCCAAGAGCCGTTGTTTAATAGGCGGCCTTACTCATCTCTCTTCGCCTCCCATTCCCCTCTCACCCGAATCCTATCTTCCAGAGCTCCACCTACGCCATGGCGCACAAGGATCATTTGCCACTAGTCTTCCGGTTTGGTGAAGTTGACTCCGAGCCGAAGGAGATAGAAAATAAGGAGGAATGGGACCTCAGGGACATGGCCCTGAACGAGCTGGCCGCGGCGGATGTTGCCCCCGCTCCCGTCCCAGCTCCCATCCCCGCGCCCGTGCCAGCGACCATCCCCGTGGCATTAACGGGCTGGTCACCGAGCACCATCGCAGCGCTTGAAGTCGAGGGCATCAGCGAGGTTCCCGCGGACCCTCGCTGGCTTGTGTACGTGCCAGCGCCAGTGCCCCCGCTTGTGCTCGTGCGCGCCCCTGCACCCACCGCGGCGCCGGTCCCCGTGCGCGTGCCTGCACCCGCCGCGCCCCCTCAGCGTCATGGGACGCCGCCGTCGACTGCTACCTCGCAGCGCCGCGAGTCGCCGTCCCCCTGCCCCTCGCCCGTCGATCGCGCGACGACCGGCTCTTTGATTTCCAAGTCCAAAACATTCTGGGCTGCCTTGAAGACGTGAACAATGGCATCCCGGAGGACGACAATGCCGGCGCAACACGCCGCCGTCGCTGCCGCAATTAGTTTTTTGTTTTGATTAATATTGTATCTCGATCGTATGAATGTCAAGTCACAGTGTGACTAAATGAAATATATGGTTTGATCAACTAAGTGTTTTTTCTCTGAATCTACAGACTTATCAAAGTAAAAAATAATAAACATCATTTTTTTCTCTGAATAAAACACTCATCGCAAACCTTTCAGATTGAACACCCGTATGCAAAGCCAGACCTAGGGTTCCTTCGCCACTAAGCCAAGGGAAAAGTTGGCGCAGCGAATTTGTGCATAGCTTCATCACAAACGATTTTGTATGATGACCCGTGTGCTTACTACAGACAATTTGGTAAGATTTGCATATGTCAAATTGGCTATATTGCCATTTGTCAAATTGGAAACATTGTCATTCGTCAATCTAGTAACATTGCCATTTTTCAACCTTGTAACACTGACATTTGTCAATTTTTGCAACTGAAAATCGCTAGTACTGTCTAATTTTGCAACTGAAATTCACTAACCATAGATTTCATTCATAGATTAAGCAGTCGTTCTCTATACAAACAGTTCAACTCGACAGCTGAACCAAAGAAACTTTCCCCCAATTGTTGCCGACCACGTACTGAAATAGCTAGTTCAACTATATATACTAGCTAATTTTAAGTACGTAGTACAGTTCAATCATATCTATAGTCAGATGAACTGAACCCTTAATACTACTACGGAGCGGCATTGTACTACTTCCAGCAGCCTCTCCTCCGCGGAGCGCGCTCAGTAAGATGCAGAGGAGGAGGAGTTTACCGATGAGCTGGAGCAGTGGAATCCGGTGCGTGCCACTGCTGCAGCTTTAGCGACGCCCAGCTCGTACACCCTCTGCCGCTCCTGCCGCTCCTGCTCGATGTGGCAGGACTCCGCGTAGAGCTCCGCATTCAGCGCCACTGCGGCGGCTTCTGCACTGGCCACGGCGGTGGTAAGCCTCTTTGTGTGCTCGACCAGGCGCTCCTCCTGCTCCCGCAGGAACTCGATGTAGCGCGCAAGGTCGCTGACTGATACGTCTCCATTGTATCTATAATTTTTGATTGTTTCATGCCAATATTTTACAACTTTCACATACTTTTGGCAACATTTTATATTATTTTTGGGACTAACATATTGATCTAGTGCCCAGTGCCAATTCCTGTTTGTTGTATGTTTTTTGTTTCACAGAAAATCCATATCAAACGAAGTCCAAACGTGATAAAAATTTATGAAGATTTTTTTTGGAATATATGTGATTTTTGGGAAAAATAATCAATGCGAGACGATGCCCGAGGGGCCCACAAGCTCAAGGGGCGCGCCCCCATACCCAGGGCGCGCCTGCCAGGCTTGTGGAGCCCATATAAGGCGGTTGGTGCCCTTCTTTCGCCGCAAGAAAGATAATATCCGAAAGAAAGTCCCCTAAAAATTTCGGCCCAATCGGAGTTACAGATCTCCGGGAATATAAGAAACGGTGAAGCACCAGAAAACGGGAACGTGAAACAGAAGAGAACAGAGGGAGAGAGATCCAATCTCGGAGGGCCTCCTGCCCTCCGGGAGCCATGAAGGTCAAGGACCAAAGGGGAAACCCTCCTCCCATCTTGGGGGGAGGCCAAGGAAGAAGAAGAAGGAGGGGGGCTCTCTCCCCCTTTCTCCCGGTGGTGCCGGAACGCCGCCGGGGCAAACATCGTGTGGCGGCGATCTACTCCAACAACTCCGCCATCTTCCTCAACACCTCCATCACCTTCCCTCATCTATTTATAGCGGTCCACTCTCCCGCAACCCGATGTACCCCCTACTTGAACATGGTGCTTTATGCTTCATATTATTTTCCAATGATGTGTTGCCATCCTATGATGTTTGAGTAGATTTTTGTTGTCCTATGGGTGATTGGTGAATTGCTATGATTGATTTAAATTTCTTGTGGTTATGTTGTTGTCCTTTGGTGCCCATCATATGAGAGCGCGCGTGGATCACACCATAGGGTGAGTTGTATGTTGATAGACTATGCATTGGAGGGCAAGAGTGATGGAAACTTCTTCCTACCATAGAAATTGATTCATACGGGATTGAAGGGGGACCAATATATCTTAATGCTATGGTTGGGTATTACCTTACTGAACGTTAGTAGTTGCGGATGCTTGCTAATAGTTCCAATCATAAGTGCATAGAATTCCGAGTAAGGGATGACATGCTTGCAGTGGCCTCTCCCACATAAAAACTTGCTATCGGTCTAGTAACTTAGCCAATTGCTTAGGGACAATTCCGCAAATCCTACCACCACTTTTCCACACTCGCTATACTAACTTGATTGTAATTTATTTAGAACAGCACCTAATTTTTATTTTCACGTTCTTTATTATCTTGCAAACTTATCTTACTACACCTACAAAGTACTTCTAGTTTTATTACTTTTTCTAGGTAAAGCAAACGTTGGTGTGCGTAGAGTTGTATCGGTGGTCGATAGAACTTGAAGGGAATATTAATTCTACCTTTAGCTCCCCGTTGGGTTCAACACTCTTATTTATCGAGAAAGGCTACAAACAATCCCCTATACTTGTGGGTTGTCAAGACCTTTTTCTGGCATCGTTGCCGGGGAGCAATAGCGTGGGGTTGACATTCTTGTGTGTGCTTGTTTGCTTTATCACTAGGTAGTTTTTATTTTTTGCTCTTGTTTTCTATCTTTAGTTATGGGTAGGAAACGTAAAATACCAAAAAAATTAGTTGTACTTGCTAACCGAATGATTGAAGAACCACCCAAAATCTACCATACTGTTGAAGCTTTTTACTTGGATCATCTTCGATCCCTTTGTGCTCGTGCTGAAAACCCAACTAGCTTAGTTGAGGGAAAATCATTAGATGAGCATGCTTATTTTGTGCGACACCGCTTGTCTCAAAAAGGGAAACTTTTAAGGTATCAAATTGATTATTTGCAATGGTATGCTTGGAATTTGTGCTTAAGATATGATTATACTTGTTACTCTAGGGTGAAGGCTCCACACCTTCCCTTTCTGTGTAAATTTAACGATAATGAAACCTTGGCTTCTTATGCTAATGGTGTATATGATTACTATGATGTGGAACAAATAGAAGAATTTGTTGCTTTTGAGGGTGCATATGAAATTGAATCTTTGTTTGAAAAGTATAAAAATTATGATGATGCTGTTTACAGACCTGAAAATTATGCTATACTAAAATATTGCTATGAGAATTATGAATACAATGCCAATATTAATGAATTTATTGAGAAAGTCTCCGCTGTCCAAGAAGAGACTAATATTTTGCAGGAGTCTATGGAAGAAGAAACTGCTGAAACTGTGAGCTCATTAGATGAAAAAGATGAGAAGGAGAGCGAAGAACAAAAGGAGGAAGAGCGGATTAGCTACCCGTGCCCACCTTCTAATGAGAGTAACTCTTCAACTCATACATTGTTTAATTTCCCTTCGTGCTTACCGAAGGATGAATGCTATGATGATTGCTATGATCCCTTGTATTCATTTGAAATGTCACTTTTCGATGAATTTGATGCTTACTATGCTTGTGGCCATGATGCCAATTTTAATTATACTTATGGAGATGACCTTGCTATAGTTCCTTATGTTAAGAATAGTCGGTGTACTAAGACATGGGTGCCCTCGTACCCAGACTTGTGCACACGCAGTTGTAGCCTCCCTTCCGACAAGGGCTTGATAGAGGATAACTACGACTCAGGACTCAACACCAAGACCGTGAAGAAGACCTCAAGGCAGGTCATTGAGAAGTACTATTCTCGTACTGAAGATCGACACTGCCCTTGCCGGCAAGCTCCACCCCGGCAAGGTGAAGACCAAGACTATGGTTGCCGGCAAGCCCCCTTTGCCGGCAAGCAAGGCCCGGCAAGCTCCGTGCCGGCAGGCTTGTTCTGTCCCGTTACCGCTCCACCTCACCATCAACCAGATAGGCTCGTATGCTAGGTGTCGAGTGGGCAGACAATCAACATAGCCGGCCAAGGCACGTGTCAGCATGCCACACCAAGATTAACTTTAATGACACCCATCCCTGGGACGTGTCAAGATTACAGGAGGGCGCCAAGACCGGTGGTACAGATCTTTTGCCCAAGGCCTCGCCTCCCCAACGTAGCACCTAACGGTGCATTAAATGCGTTTGTCTTACCCCGTTGGAAGATAGACATGGTGACGGTGCAAGTCACTGTTCACACTCTGTAATGACCATATTAGCCATTGTGGTAACCCCTTGGCCTATAAAAGGAGGCCCACGGCTACAGGTAGAACGGTCGACACCCACCTCAATTACACGCAGTAGCTGCATTTCCCGTGCACCTTGCCGGAAGACTGTGCTCCTTGTAACTTGAGTTCATACACGATCAAACACAGAATAGGAGTAGGGTTTTATGCTCATAGCGGCCCGAACCTGGATAAATCCCCCGCGTGTTCTTGCACCTACTGAAAACCTGCTCTTTGTCCCATGCATGTCCCCTGAGCCGAATCGCAAAGGGGCTCGTTCGGTCCCATAGATCGTCGTTTCCCACGACATCTTTGGCATGCCAGACAGGGGGGTTGTGTGTCACAAATCAGCTTTTTGGTAGTGTGAGTACCAATTTCATCATCTTCGTCGATGGCACCGAAGAATAAGGGTGGAGCCACGGCGGCTCCTACCGCATCCAAGCCACCTTCCCAGGCGGCCGCAGGCAGCGCAGCCGGCATGGGCGCTATGGTTGGTATGGGCAGAGCAGGAGGCGCAATTGGTGCGGGTGCCCAGCACCACCGCCACGTTGCTGAGCCTAGCCACAGGACCGGCGACGTCGCAGCCGGTCAACTTCCAAGTCATTCTGGTGAGCGCAGTCATCATAGTAATATAGTTCATACTGCTGTGACCCAGAACCCAGCCGTCGCAACATCCCAGAATGTAGCGGCGACGTCCAACAACGGCGCGGGGAGGCGTACGCCGCGACCATCGCATGATGGGCACGACAGGCTCCCCCACGTTGCTGGCAGTTCCAAACGACCGCAAGGCAAGATCCCTGTGCAGCAACTTCCGATTGCTCACAGAGCGCCGCCTCCACCTCCACGTCCGCCTGTTGGCGAGCATGAGCCGTGGCGGCATGGACGTAACGCAGCTCCTTCTGGCTCTGCCAGGAGTCGAGCGACGCCTCGTTCTGTGCTCCCAGCCATGCCAACCACGGCGGCAGAGGCCATGGCGCGGGTTTAAATACTTTTGAACTGCCCACCAAACCCGGGCAAGATGGACGAATCGAGAGCCACCATTCAGAGTCTCATCAGTTTTGCTGATCCCGGCAAAACACAAGACATGGGGCCGTCGCGGCGACCACCCACCATGCTGGCGGGACCGTCCGGCTACCTTGCCGGAGACGCTGCGCCAATGGTGCAGTCGCCTCGGCACCCCCCACCGTCACAACGGCCGGCCCGCCGATCAGACGACCATGACGTGCTGTCTATGGCCTCGTCGGATCTGCGGTGCCGCCAAGATCAGCGCCAAGTGCTCCGCGAGCGGTGCGACGAAGACGCCCGCACGAAGATCGAGCGGCGCCGGGAAACACGCCGTCAATCTGATGACCGTGCCAGGCCGGCAGTGAACGTGCTCGCTCCAGTAGCCGTTGGGTACTTGCCCTACGATAAGGGGTGCCCAGCGTTTACTCGTGAGCTACGGCAAGTTCGTTGGCCGTCCGCCCGTGCCTTCAAGCCGGAGCTGCCCGACAAGTATGACGGCACGCTCAACCCAGCCGAGTTCCTTGGCATCTACACCATCGCGGTGGAAGCTGCCGGGGGACGGGACGAGAAAGTGCTTGCCAACTATTTCCCGTTGGCGCTTCGGCCCAACGTCAGGTCGTGGTTGATGAACCTGCCTGAGGGCTCCATTTCTTCTTGGGCGGATCTATGCCATCATTTCGTTGGCGCTTACCAGGGTGGCCACAAGCTCCCGGGTCAGGCCAGCAATTTGCAGGTGATCCCCCAAAGAGATGGAGAGAACCTCCACAAGTACATACACCGGTTCAGCCGTGTGCACCACAACACCCCCGACATCCATCCCGCCGCTGTTGTTGCCGCGTTCCACACGAATGTGCGCAACCACAGGAAGCGGTCAGAGATGAATGTCGAGCAGGTCAAGACCATCAACGATCTGTACACCTTGGCGGATAGGTGTGCACGTGCTGAGGAAGGGAGGCGACTCCCCGGGGAAGATGCTGGTGCAGACATCGATTCCGAGGACGGCGACGCATCAACCCCGCAGAAGAAGAACAGAAAGCGCAACAGAAAGTGCAAGAACAAGACTGTATTGAACGTCGAGAGCTCTGGCGACACTAATGCCAGCAAGAAGCCATAGGCAGACATCCCCGGCAAGGAGGTTGCCGGGTGCAATGGCTGCCGGGAAGCTGCGGCGGGCGAGAAGGCCGGCAAGACCGGTGGGCCGTACTGCAAGATCCACCACACCAAGGGCCACGACCTCCAGCAATGCCGGCAAGTAGAGCAACTTGCGCAAGAGTATGAGAAGTGTGACAAGGAGAAGGCCCAAGATGGTGCTGGTGGGTCCGGCAAGCAAGACCATGGTGGCCGCAAAGGCCGCCACAGCAAGGCCAAGCAGCCAAAAGAGAAGGCTGCTCAGGGCCAGCAAGAAGAGGATGATAGTGATGAGGACGGAGGTGGGTCCGACAAGGAGTTCCAAAATGCAGTGGATGTCATGTGTGTTGATGGAGGTGCATCTTTGCACTCCACGCACCGGCAACTAAGGCAGTGGATCCGTGAAGTCAACGTAGCGAAGCCTGTGATGGAGGCACAGAAGCCACCCAAGTGGTCGCAGTCGCCCATCGTCTTTGACGCCAAGGACCACCCTGATCGCACCACTGCGGTCGGGTGTTTGCCGTTGTTGGTCTCACCAACAATTCGCAACCTCAACGTGACAAAGGTGCTGATTGACGGTGGGGCTGGCTTGAACTTGATCTCTCCAGATGTGATCAAGAGGCTGCAGATCCTCGACAAGGATCTCGAGGAGACAGGCAGCTTCCAAGGGATCAGTCCGGGGAGGAACAAGCCGAAGGGCCAAGTCACATTGCCGGTCACGTTCGGCAGCGAGCTCAACCATCGGACGGAGAAGATTACCTTCGACGTCGTCAAGATGCCACTGCCGTACAACAGGATTCTGGGCCGTCCAGCCCTGGCAAAGTTTATGGCCGCGTCGCACTATGCGTACAACGTCATCAAAATGCCAGGGCCGATGGGGGTCCTCACCATCAAGTCAAACTACAAAGACGCAATCATCTGTGCTGACTAGCTCCACCGGGAGGCAGTGGCAGCAGAAGGTCCCGGGGGAGGAAAGAAGAAGAAGACCGGCAAGACCTCTGGGAAACACTCCGGGAAGCACACTTTAGAGTGCAGCATGCCTGTCAAGGACACACCAGAGAGCTCTACCAGCAAGAGCAAGAGAGCCAAGGCTTCCGCATCCATGACCAAACAACTTTCTGTGAAGGGGGATGGGACAAGTGGCACTATTTCTGAAAGTGCCACTCTCAGCGACAAATAGGAAGTCGAGCTCATTGCCTTCCTACGGGTGAATGTCGGTATGCTTGCCCATGCTTGCCCGGCAAGCATCTGGCATCCCCGAAGTTCTTAGGAAGGCAATTGAGCACCACCTTGCTGTCTGCCCTCATGCGAGACCCGTCAAGCAGAAGGTCAGGAAGCAAAGCCTTGGTGCAGAAGCAATATTCCCCACGGAACTCAAATACGGGTCACCTCGAGTCTTGGCCTTCAATGAGGAGGACCAAGATGAGCTGTGGCATGATGATGCCACGCTCCTTGAGGAAGATCGTTTCCAGGCTGATGCCTGTGCTGCACGGTACCAGCAAGCTTTGCGCTGCTACCTTAGCCGCAAAGTGAATGCCAGGGACCTTGAGGAAGGCGACCTTGTTCCTCGTCGGATTCGATCCACGAAGGGTAAAAATCAAGTTGACGCCGAAGTGGGAGGGCCCTTACTAGGTAATACGAGTCACTAGGCCCGGCACAGTCCACCTAGAGACCGAAGATGGCACTCCGGTGCTAAACTCATGAAATATTGAGCATCTTCGTAAGTTTTACCTGTAAGGCGCGGTTGCCGGGCTGCCCGGCAACCTCTTTTGTACAAGTTTTCCGTCAAGGCATGTAATCCTTTGTACAAAGCCGGGCGCAGATCCCGTGCATAATAAATAAAAGTTACACTACTGCAGGAGACCGCTAACGCGACACATGAATCAGAGACCCCGCGACCAAACTGTGTGCGATGCATGAATCGCAAACGGTGTCGTAAAAAAACCATCCCAAATAAGACGAACTATTTGCGATGCCGGAGACATAAAAAACAATTCAGATTAGAGACGCGTGTGTGATACGTGGCATACAGTTGATCCATACGAACTGTTTGCGATAAGCCAGAACAACAAACATGGTCAGCCAGTTCGTGGTGTGTGCGATGAACGGCATACAGTTCACTCGGATGAACTGTTTGTGATTACGCAACACAACAGAAACGGTCAGACAGATCAAAGTGTGTGCGATGTATGGCATGCGGTTCACTCGGATGAACTGTTTGCGATTACCCAGCACAACAGAAACGGTTCAACTTAACAAGGTGTGTGTGATACGTGGCAAACCGGTCAGTAATCCGAAATGTGTGGGAAGACGGATAACAACATGGACGATTCCTGCTAATAACCCGTGTGTGTTGTGGGCAAACGCATGCTGGTAAACAATTGTCAGCGATTGATGAAATCATCACCGACGGGTTCCGTAGTTTTATCCGTGTGCGGTGAGATTTGCTCAGTCTGCACAACATCAACGCTCTCTGTGTACAGAACAATATTATTTTGTGTGAATAGTGTGCTCTGTTGGGCACACGAGATATATGGATCAGACCCGTGGGCAAGCAATGTGCGCGCACGCGTTGTGCTAGCACGCGCTTCCTTCTATGCTAAGTTTCCATTAATTGATGGCGTTTTATGAACACGCTACCGTTTCCCGCCATTTCCCCATCGGTTTCCCGCCGCCACCCAGCGATTGCGCATAAGCCTAGGCGGCGCGCGACACACCGAGGCACAAGCGTAGCCTATAGCCCCTCTAGCTACCTTTTGCAAGCATGCCAACCCACCGAAGTGCCGCCTCTGCCATCAACCTCCTCGACGAGGTAAACGAGCAGGCGCCACGGCCCGTCAAGGCCAAGGGCGTCCCCGGAAATGCGATGGACGACGCCGTGCTACGCATCATCACCAGGGTTGAGCAGACCCTTGGCGGACGGCGCTTCAGCGCCGTGGATCAAGAAAGGCAACTCTGCGCCGAGAGGCTGCAGCTCGGCGCACAACATGGTCGGTGGTGCCCCGCAGCGCAAGACACGCGCGTCCGCGCCGATAGGCTGTGGCTTGCCACACAGTGAGACCGATGGACCGCTGCAGAGTGAGAGGCTCGGCGCGCCACACAGCAAGAGCGATTCCATCGGCGCTTGCCTGCTGTCGACAGGGCATTGTAGCTGGCTACACGGCCCGTTAGTAGCCCCATTCATCGCCAGGAGTGGGCAGAGGCCATCTGCGCCGTACTAGCACCAGAGGCCGGCCGCACCGTGCTTGCACCGGACGCCGGCCGCGCCGTTCGCATGGGGCGCACTGTTCGCCTTGTCCGTGGCCCTCTCGATGCCAACACGCTGGTAGCTAGGCTCAAGCGCCTCCTTGGCCCAGGTGTCCACATAGGCGCAGTAGAGGAACATGGCCATCGCATCCTCGAGCTGGTGATCTCTGATGAAATAGCCAACTTGGAGCTCGAGATCGTGCTCCAGATGTACCGCGAGCGTGTCAACCGCTTGGACGAACGCCTGCATGAGTTCAGGCAAAGGCAAGAGCTATCGTAGGCAGGGGTGGTGGTCATGGACGCGTTTTATTTTGTTGAGTCGTTTCGACGTTGATTGCTATGTATTCCCAACAATCATAATATTGCTCTGTTTATTGCTCTGTTTCAATGTGTGTACTCTATTTTCCGTTCTTACATATTGTTCTATTACAATGTGTATGTTTTCCATTTTGTACATGTGGATGGTAAACAACTAGATAGAAATTAGTACGAAAACGAACAATATGTGATGATACTTAACTAGGATCCCATACTTAACTACTAAGTACAATGCATAAAATTGAAAATGAACAATACTAAAACTAATAATCCCTCCTTATGCGGCTAGTATTCCGGCAGCCCCTCGCTAGCAGCTCCCTGGTGCGCGGCGGCTACCCAGCGTGGAGGGAGTTCTCCGCTTCCTCCGCCTCGCAGAGCTTGACGTGTTGATCTGCCTCTTGCTGGGGGACGCGTGCGAACGATCTTGCCATTTCGTTGGGCGCCCACCGGAGATCCTCGTCGGTAGCACGTTGGAGCTTATCGCCCCACCTCCACGCAGCGATGAGGTGCCTAGCGCCTTTGGCCTTCCTGGCGAAGTACCGGCCGTCTTCGTACACCTCGTCCGCACGTCGACGTGCCCGCTGCCAAAGCTCCAGCTTCTCCTTTTCCCAGGCGGCCTCACGGGCTTCACAGGCTGCCTGGTCCCTGGCGCGCTCCTCCGCCAACTCCTTCTTGAACACCACTTGCCTGGCTTTCTCAGCCGGCGGCAGTGCTTTCCACAGACAAAGATTGTACTGGCCCCAAAACCACTCCAAAGTTGGGGGTTCCGGCGCAACCTCATCTGGTGGCGCGTAGGGGTCCTCCTCGTCGCTGCTCTACACCTGGATGTCCTCGCGGGGCGGTGCCTCCTCCTTGACGGGTGGGCAGATCGTCGGCGCCATGGCAGAGTTTTGTGAGAGAGAGGGGGCGGGCGAGGAGAGAATGTAGATGAGAATGCAGGCGGGACGACATGGGCGGGGTAGTATTTATTGGCGGTCGTAATCTAGATCGACGGGAGCAGTGGAAGCGCAGGTGGCCGGAATTTACGAGTACTATAGCTTGAATTACACATGATTCACGCATCAAAATCTGTGTGTGAAATAAATCGCTGACGGTTCCCAAGACTGAACCGCGTCTGATTAATAACCCGCGCCACTCACCTTCCAAACCTCGCGGCGCGAAACAGAGTGCCAATCATGGGGGGCCGAGTTGTCTTGCCAGATATTTACATATTCTTTCCAAATGTTTTGCATGAATGCTTATTTTGTGTTACCATGATATTGTTGGAAAATGTATTACATAAATGATATTTCCAACCCATGATGATATTCTGTTGCATGTACATGTAGTTCAAATTTGAATTACGGCCATTAAATGGTTAGAAACTCACTTAATGTCTTAAAAATGTCAAATAACCCCTGAAAATTTCCAAATTTTAACATGAAAGTTGTATTTGTGGATGTTAATGGTAGAAAAAAAATGCCAAACCATAAGAGGAAGCCAATGTCGGTTCGTCATCAAACATGCATATTCTTCCCTCTCGGAACCACGAGTCTTCTCGTGAGATGCTCCGATTTGTGAGAGGTGTGTGCCAAAACTTTCGTCAAAGTGGCCAATTCTTTTACAACAGCATCCTGGTGCCATTTCATGACATCAAGCAAGGTTTCATGTATTTTTGATCATTTTTGAATTTTTTGGAATTTAAAAGCCATGGTTCTCACTGTTTGTGTCCAAGCCTTGACACCAATATGTTTGAAAATTCCTTCCAATTTACTGCACAGGGCATTAACTCGCACACAAGGACATACATATGATTTTCCAACACATGATGGTTTGCCGTTGCATGTACATGCAGTTCAAATTTGAATTACGGCCATTATATGGCTAGAAACTCACTTAATGTCTTAAAAAGGTCAAATCAACACCGAAAATTTCAAAAATTTAACATGACCGTTGCATTAGTGCATGTTAACGGTAGAAAAAAATTCAGGGTCATACGAGGAAGCGAGCGCCGGTTCGTCATCAAACATGCATTGTTCCCTCTCGGAAACACGTGTCTTCTCGTGAATTGCTCAGATTTGTGAGAGGTCTGTGCCAGAACTTTCGTCAAATTGGCCAATTCTTTTACCACTGCATCTCGGTACCATTTCATGACATCAAGAAAGGTTTCATGTATTTTTGATCATTTTTTAATTTTTTGGAATTTAAAAGCCATGGTTCTCACTGTTTTTGTCCAAGCCGTGAGACCAATATGTTTGAAAATTCCTACCAATTTACTGCACAGGGCATTAACTTGCACACAAGGACATAAATATGATTTTATAACACATGATGGTTTGCCATTGCATGTACATGCAGTTCAAATTTGAATTACGGCCATTATATGGCTAGAAACTCACTTAATGTCTTAAAAAGGTCAAATCAACACCGAAAATTTCAAAAATTTGACATGACCGTTGCATTAGTGCATGTTAACGGTAGAAAAAAAATTCATTGTCATACGAGGAAGTGAGCTCCGGTTCATCATCAAACATGCATTGTTCCCTCTCGGAACCAAGTGTCTTCTTGTGAGATGCTCCGATTTGTGAGAGGTCTGTGCCAAAACTTTCGTCAAATTGGCCAATTCTTTTACTACTGCATCTCGGTACCATTTCATGACATCAAGCAAGGTTTCATGTATTTTTGATCATTTTTGAATTTTTTGGAATTTAAAAGCCATGGTTCTCACTGTTTGTGTGCAAGCCGTGACACCAATATGTTTGAAAATTCCTTCCAATTTACTGCACACGGAATTAACTCGCACACAAGGAAACAAATATGATTTTCCAACCCATGATGGTTTGCCGTTGCATGTACATGCAGTTCAAATTTGAATTACGGCCATTATATGGCTAGGAACTCACTTAATGTCTTAAAAAGGTTAGATGAACCCTGAAAAATTCCAAATTTTAACATGACAGTTGTATCAGTGCATGTTAACGGTACAAAAAAATTCGAACAATTTCCATCACCATCCGTTGCCAGTGTACTCCAAATTAGTCTGCCGCGGGTAATTAAAAATGGACTACATCGCACACAGTTGGTCATAAGAACCATTTGCGATGAAAATTCGTGGGTCTTTTTATGTCTTCCTCCATAAGCTTCGCCGGATTCGTCTGCTCCAGCGCTGTTCACCCCTGAATCCTCGAGACCCCGATACCCATTCCCCATCCCCTTCTGGCAAAGAATGACGTTGTGGAGACGCTTTGTGAGGGCCCGTACGGTCGCCGAGTCCTCCCTGAGCGGCTCCGCCTCCACCGAGAGCGTGACCGCATCCGCCGAGAGGGCATTTGCGGCAGCCGACAAGGCAGCTGCAGCAGCCGAGACGGCTGCAGTTGCTGCTGCGACGGCAGCTGCAAACACCGAGAGCGCTCAAGCAGCCGTCCGTGCCGTGGAGGTCGCCCTGGCCCGGGTCGAGGCCATCCACGCCCAGGTCGAGGACGCCCACGCCAAGATATTCCAGGCCTCCTCGGAATCCAACATGCACCCCACGGTCGAAAAGGCGGCAGAGATGCTTGTCAACGATGTGGTGGCGGAGGCCATGGAGCCCCTGCTTCCTCATGAGATCGCCGAGCGGGAGCTGGAGATGCAGGAGGTGGCAGAGATCGAGGAGCGCCGGGAGAAGGAGTTGCGCATGGCTAAGGAGGAGATAGAGAGCCGCCTGTCCGTCGAGGAATCGACGGTGGAGTACCAATGCGATCTCTGGCGCCGACACTACTATGAGTACTACAACTTTGAGGGTGGTGCAGAGGATGAGGACGAGGACAAGGACGACGACACGGTCTACTTTAGCCTGGGGGACGTGGAGTCCACCAGCGGCGGCATGTCGCCAGGACAAGTCATCGACATTTCATCTTACACCGGCGAGGCATATGGCGGTGGCGCATCGGTGGTTTTGTTTAAATTATGCGTACTTAGCCTTTGTTTATAACACTGGTCTTTTGTTAGAGCAATGTTTAGGTCAACTGGTTTTGTTTAATTACTAAAATTGCTCGATTCAGTAAGTGTGGTCCGTGTGCTGTAGCCTTTTTTGTATACCCCCCCCCCCAAATTAGCAAGTGATGTTAAATATGCAATGACGTGGATGAGCACTGTACCCAGGGAAATTTCCACCAAAATTCAAGTTCTCAAACTCATCGCATGCGCGTAAAGCAGAAGAAACATTTGCGATGCACACATATGTTCAAAGTGAAAGGTGTCTGATGACACTGCGCGCCAAGTCCCCCCCCCCACCTTCCGAATTTTTTTGCATACCGCCGAAATATCTAACTCTTCCCCCCTTCCCACCCCCTTTTCTCCCCAACCACGAGCCACATTTCCCCTGTTTACTCCTTCCTTCCTTCCCAAGTTATAGCCGCTTCCTCGCTCTCGCTGTCTCGCATCCGACCGCCGCGGACACCATGGTCTTCTTTGACCTCTCCAGTGGTTCCTCCTCCTCGGATGAGTATGTCACCAGCCGGGTATGCCTCTCTCCTCTCTCTCACCCCCCTAGGCTTAGGGTTCTGATTTGTAATAAAGGATTTTAACCCGGAGACCGATTTGAGCCATTTGTTCCTCTTGTAGCTCCCTAGGACCATCACTTGCAAGGAATGGAGTGGGGTAGCTGAAGATCTGCCTGCTCGTGATCGCCATGAATCTCCATGCGTGAAGTTACTGGCTTTTGAATCTGTGGACAGTGGGAGGAAGTTTCTGGCATGTGCAGAGAAGGTTAGCCCCACTTTTGTTGTTACAAATCATTTGTTAGACGTGATTCAGACACTGTCACTGTGCTATGTTAATATGGATGTGATTAAGACACTGTCAAAGTTTCTACCTAGTATCTAAAAATGTTGCCATCTCATCAGTGATGCCCTAAGAAAACTATTTGGCACCGCTTCAGCAGTTTGTGCACCCAACTTTGCTCCACACATCCGAGCAGCCAAGCAATAAAATACTAATACTTTATGGCAGGAAGGAACTGGGCATCGGAGCAACTAGGTGCTCCGGTTCCCTGAATTTTTCCTCTGGCAATGACTCAGCAGTGCAGGACCGGTGCCAAATGTAGCAACAGTTGATTTGACATCGGTTTTGGCCTACACAGTGGAGGGCCTTTATTGGTATTAGTTCTATGTTATTAAATTTGTGCATGTACATACATGTTAGTATTAATTTGATGGCATTGAAACACTGTCGCTGTGATGTTGCAGTTATATTAAGCTTCCACATAAAATGGTCAATTTGTTATTATAGTACCTGACTAAGAACTTAATTATAGCTTGTGATGTTCCTGAATTTGGTTGTTGTCTCAGTAGCAATTAATTCATTTGCACATTGAACTTTTTGAGAAGATATGTCATAATAAACGTGTTTCTGCAGTTTTTCAAAATATGTATGTGGTGATTTTCTATGTTGCTAGAAACCCATTTTCCCTACAACTATAACTGATTTAGTTTTAAATATTATAGGATGAACGGAAGTGTTCTTACCTGGAGTGGGTTGATCAAAAGTGGCCACCATCTTTGAAGATGTGCCTAGCAAAGCTCTGGAGCATGTTTGAGGAAGAGAATAGAGATAGGCTTAGAGAAAATGTTGTCAACGCTGAAGAATATTTCAAGGTACTGGGAAAAAAGAGGAAGATGGAGAATGAGCTCAGATTTTTTAAATTAGACTTTGCTAAGATGGTGTTTGCAAAGGAGGAGGCACTTTCCCAGTTGGTCAGTGCAAAACGGGTTCTTACTGAACTGAAAGCAGAGGTGGAGAAGACTAATTTGGCTGATCATGCATCACTCGATTAGGGAAATGAATATATTGTTCTAATATTGTGCTTGTGAAGGTGAACTAGCTATATGCTGTACTGTGATGTTTTCACGTACCTATCGTACTGTGATGTTATAATATATTTATGTGCCTGATATGAAATTGGCAAACAGCTGTTTGATATGAAATGTGATTTTGCTTAATGCTGAAATTATCAATAGTAAACTAATAAACCTGCTAAATGGGTCATGGAACTTTACAAATGGTTCTAGTAGCAAAAGCGTGTGTGATATACTTGAATAACGCAAACGGTTTACGGAGGCAGGGCGTGTGTGATCGTTACACCTATCACAGATGAGGCTATACAGAAAATTGTGTGTGATGTAGATACAAACGGAAACGTTTGTCTGGGATATACTGTGTGGGATGTGCATACGAACGGAAACGGTTGGCTGGGATTCACTGTGTGGGATGTACATACGAACGGAAACGTTTGTCTGGGATTCACTGTGTGGGATGTACATACGAACGGAAACGTTTGTCCGGGATTCACTGTGTGGGATGTACATACGAACGGAAACGATTGGGCCTGTATAATTGTATGCGATGGCTCGCCCGATCGCACACGAGCTCATTTTCCCAGTGTGTGTGACCAGAGGACCTATCCCCAACGGTTTCTGGGTCGTGTGGGAAGGACCCCCCTATCGCACACACAGGCAAGGCGACGGTTTAAAACTGCGTCGCGGAAAGGGGTTAAAAACCGTTTGTATAGCAGCTCGATGTACCAGTGTTAAATGTTTCACAACTCTTTGTCAAAGTACATATATTTATTTATGTGTTGCAGGCAGTCTTGTGTTACATCTTGCCTTGCATAAGATGATTAACGAACCGTCGAGGTTCCAGCCTCCTCTTTTCTCTTCTTTCTTTTTCTTAAAGGAAGAAAGGATTCCTCGCGTACAAGTTTCCCGGGGGGAGTGACGGTATGGATACCAAAGGATGCGTTCAAGATATCACCCTACGGCAAGAAGTACATCAAGGAATGAGCAAAGTTGCAAAACTTTGAAATACATTCTTTGTTGTACTTGCGATTCTCCTTGAACGACTTTGGCCTTTGTATGAGAAACCTGCACGCTAAGGAACCTTGTCGTGATCAACTACGCTCTTACTTTGCTTCGAGTCCGCTCAGCAACCTAAGAAGCCGCGTTGTGACCGTCAAGCATGACCTTGCCGGTAGCGGCACTTTCGGCAAGCTGCTGAGGACCTGTTCCTCAAGCGCTCGCGGCAAGGGTGTGCGCACCGGCAAGTTTCCGGCAAGCGTAGGGTACAAAAATCATGCAAAGACAGAATGGAATAAGGAGAACAGCGCACATACATCCATCTAAAGCACAAGTTATAATACATCAAAGCCAAGTGCAGTCTGACTTAAGATAAATTTGTCTTGTGCATGAACTACATTTGCAACAAAGAACGACAAGGGAGGCTAATCCCTGCGATCACCCTCAGTCCTCGGGATCTGATTAATCTTGATGATAAGAGAAGCAATGGCTTCTTCAGCAACTGTGGTGTCTGTCCCCGGCGGCAAGGTCTTGAAGGCCTTGGAGACGTCGATGTCAAGATTCCAATAGATGATCTTGACGAGCATCTTAGAGACGACCTCGATGTAAAACTTCTGAGACTCGTTGGCGAAGCTAGCGGATCTCTTCTCACGATGCTTCTTCAATATCTCGAGGAGTCCGTCGAAGAAGAGGGAGAGACTGGTGCTTCTGGAGTCATGCTCACCAACTGTGAAGCGATGTTCCTCTTTCTCCATGACGCTCACCTGAGCAGCGAGACGGTCGGCAATGTCGACAAGGCGACCAGTCCATAGATCCACGGCTTTCTTGTGCTCCTCGAAAGATTTTGCAGCATTGGCATGCTCAGCCTTATCTTTTTCCCAGCCCTCCAGTAGCTTTTTCTCCTTCTCCCTGCGAGCCTCCAGATCTTTCTCATGAGTCACAAGCTTTGATTTGAGGTCTGCAAGGGAGTTGTTGATGGTCGAGAGTTCTTGGGCTTTGATGACGAGCTCCTCTTCATGCTTCGATACCCTAGACTCCAGCTATGCCTTGGCGGCTTCGGCGCCCTCCGCGACCTTGACGGCCTCTGAGAGCTTGGTGGCATGAGTCTGGGCTTGAGTCTCGATGGCCTGTTTGTGGCCCTCCTCTAACTCGTGGGTCCGCTGCACAAGCAGAGTCTAGATCTCCTCATCCTTGCCGCGTTGTTTGGCAGCGAGAGCTTCTTCTCGGGCGGCATGGTCTTTTTCTTTAGCGGCAAGCTGCGCTTCGTGCTCCGTCAACTTGCCGTCCAGAGCCGTTGCCTTTTCCTTGGAGGCGTCAAGCTTCTCTTCTTGCCTCCTGAGGCCATGGAATTTGATGTTGTGCCAGGCGCGGAGTTCTTCCACCCTTTCCGCTGATCTCCGGAGATGCGCCCCGCTTTTTGGACTGGTCCTTGCCTGGCCGAGGACAAGTTACTTTTGTATTCTTGGACTCGTTAGCCCTCGCCGCGAGGAGCTCTTTCCGGTCATCCTTTGTCGGGTGCATCATATCTTCCTTGGCTCCAATGGCCTCCTCCACCAGGCCGGCAAACCAGTTATCCACATCTTTCTGGTGTCACAGTCTGGCATCCATGCCAGAATAGAAGCCTTGGCGGTATTGTTGCACAATGGGATCACCTTCGCCGGCAAGTCGAAGTCACAACCCTTGTTGAAAATTCGGCAGATGAGCAGATAGTGCCCCATCGCCGTCAAGTTGTTGTCAGGGCCCTGGTGCAGACGCATTGGGTCAGTAGGGCCCTGGTAATCCCACGCTTGCCGGCCTTTTCTGTGCTGCAGCGGGGCGATCCGGCGGCGAGTGAAATCGGTTCCCACCTTCTCAATCGTCAAGCCGGCCTCTTTCAGAACAAGGATTCGGCGTAGCGCCACTCCCAGTTTGGCATCATTGGGGTTGACGTGGTTTCAGCTATCAGGCTTCGCAACCATCTCGGTCCTGAGATGGTGAAAAGCTGGAAAATCTTGCTTCTTGACCCAACACCAATCAACCCGCCACTCATCCCATCTAGAGTGAAGCTTGTCGTCCAAGTAGTACTTCTTCGAATTTCCCCTTGGGACCCAGGTGATGCTACCAGAAAGAGTACCCTTCTCGACCCGAGGGATGTAGAAATGCCGGAACAAAGCTACATTTGGGGCTATTCCCACAAAATTCTCGCACAAATGCGCGAAGGTTGCTAGGCAGGTGACCGCATTGGGCGTGAAATCAAGCAGTCTGAGCCCGAAGGCGTTCATCACCTCAACAAAGAAAGCAGAGAAAGGCAGACACAGACCGCAGTAGAAGTACCCGGCGAAGAAGTGGAATTGGTCATCGGCAGGAGGGAGAGATCCAGGAAGTACCACTGTGGCTTCATGATCTTGCGTTTCGCTCGCATACACGTACGCGTAGTCCTTCGCCAGGTCGTCTACTGTAAGCGTCAACGGGAAAACAGCATGGTCCTGCCATTGTGCAGCCTTGGCGGCTTTCTTCTCACCCGCCGCCGAACTTGGGGCCTTTTCGCCTCTCTTCGGCGCCATAGCAAGATGTGGAGGAAGGGGCAAAGCTGTGTGGCGCACCGGTGGACGCAAAGGGCGTGCTCTGCTCTTGTGCGACGGTGGAAGCAGGGGCGCGCTCTGCTTCTGCGCGAGGTTGAAGACGATGGCGAACTGGCTAGATTGGGAAGAGGGGGTAAATGAGCAGCGCCCCTCGCAGTTTCCTTTTTTATGGGGAAGGCGCGGGGGCTGGCTCTTTTCCGTCCTACGTGGCTGTGCTTTTTCAGGCGCACCACCTCCCGCCGCCGCTTGGCTCCACCTCTCCCACGCCCGCACTTAATGCGCATCATGGGCGGGTGCAGTAAAAGAGTAGATTACAACAGTTATCCTCCGCCACGCGCCGCTTATGCACTATTTGGGCCTAGCTCAACGACGCCTCGCATGCACGTGTGGCCCAGGCCCAGGGGCTCCTGTCGGTGTACTAAGACATGGGTGCCCTCGTACCCAGACTTTTGCACAGGCAGTTGTAGCCTCCCTTCCGGCAAGGGCTTGACAGAGGATAACTATGACTCAAGACTCAACACCAAGATCGTGAAGAAGACCTCAAGGCAGGTCATCAAGAAGTACTATTCTCGTACTGAAGATCGACGCTGCCCTTGCCAGCAAGCTCGCCCTGGCAAGGTGAAGACCAAGACTATGGTTGCCGGCAAGCCCCCTTTTTCGGCAAGCAAGGCCCGACAAGCTCTGTGCCGGCAGGCTTGTTCTGTCCTGTTACTGCTCCACCTCACCATCAACCAGATAGGCTCATATGGTAGGTGTCGAGCGGGCAGACAGTCAACATAGCCGGCCAAGGCACGTGTCAGCATGCCACGCCAAGATTAACTTTAATGACACCCGTCCCTGGGACGTGTCAAGATTACAGGAGGGCGCCAGGACTGGTGGTACAGATCTTTTGCCCAAGGCCTCGCCTCCCCAACGTAGCACCTAACGGTGCATTAAATGCGTTTGTCTTACCCCGTCGGAAGATAGACATGGTGATGGTGCAAGTCACAGTTCATACTCTGTAATGACCGTATTAGCCATTGTGGTAACCCCTTAGCCTATAAAAGGAGGCCCACGGCTACAGGTAGAACGGTCGACACCCAGCTCAATTACACGCAGTAGCTGCATTTCCCGTGCACCTTGCCGGAAGACTGTGCTCCTTGTAACTTGAGTTCATACACGATCAAACACATAACAGGAGTAGGATTTTACGCTCTTAGCGGCCCGAACCTGGATAAATCCCCCGCGTGTACTTGCACCTACTGAAAACCTGCTCTTTGTCCCATGCATGTCCCCTGAACCGAATCGCAAAGGGGCCCGTTCGGTCCCATAGATCGTCGTTTCCCATGACAAGAATGAAATTGTTGCTATTGCACCCACACATGATAGTCCTATTATCTTTTTGAATTCTCCCAACTAGACTATATCGGAGAAGTTTGCTCTTATTAAGGATTATATTGACGGGTTGCGTTTTACCATTACACATGATGATTTTGATGGATATAATATGCATGTTCTTGCTGCTCCCACTTGCAATTATTATGAGAGAGGAACTACATCTCCACCTCTCTATGTTTCCAATACGATAAAATTGCAAGAAACTGCTTATGCTATGTATCGGCCTTTATTATGTGTGCATGAATTGTTCTTTTATGACATGCCGATGCATAGGAAGAGAGTTAGACTTCGCCATAGCATGATATATGTTGCTTTGTGCTCACTACTAAATTAAAAATCATTGTTAATTAAAATTGGCTTTGATATACCTTGGGATCCGGGTGGATCAATTACTTGAGCACTATATGCCTAGCTTCATGGCTTTAAAGAAAGCGCTGCCTGGGAGACAACCCAGAAGTTTTAGAGAGTCATTTTCTTCTGTTTTGTGCTTTTAAAATATTTATAAAAAAAAGGGGAACCTAAAACTTTTTCAAAAAGAAAAGTGAAAGTGAGACAGATGAGCAATGTGGAAGTGGGGGCTAGCCTTGAACTTTGTTCATTCCCATGGAGACTTTGTGAACCATGATTACAGAAAATTTTCAACAAAAATAATTATCCCCTTGTACAAATCCATTGTATTATAAAATAATGTGCCAGGATTTACCTTTAGGATGTTTAAATTGCTTGCTTGGTGTGTGCAGTGCAAAAACAGAAACTTTTGCTGTAGTGCTTGAATTTCTATATTTTACTGGAACATGCAAAAATACTGAAATTTTTACACAGTACTGCTATGCAATTTTTTTATTATGTCCTAATTTTTCAGAATTTTTTGAGTTACATAAGTATATGTTTCATCTGCATATTTACATACTGTCCTGTTTTCACAGATTGCTGTTATAGTTTCTTTATTTGTGTATGTTTGAAATCTTGTTGAGCCTCATTGACTTGGCAGCCATAGAATTGTGATAGAATGCAGTGGTTAATGTTTGATTATAATTATACAATAATGTTACAGCAGGACATGATGGGATTTGATGTTATATGTACTAACCCCTCTAATAAAAAGTTCGGTTAAGTTTTGTGTGGATGAAGTGTACGAAGATTGAGGAGGTATCGATATGAGGAGAATAAGGAGAGGAAAGAGTTCAAGATTCGGGATGCCCAAGGCACCCCAAGTAAATATTCAAGGAGACTCAAGCGTCTAAGCTTGGGGATTCCCCGGAAGGCATCCCATCTTTCTTCGACAATTATCGGTATGTCTCGGTTTTTGTTTTGTTCACATGATATGCGTAAATTCTTGGAGCATCTTTTGTGTTTATTTTTCCTTTTTTCCTTTATGCACCCTGCTGGTATGAGATAGTCCTTGGTTGATTTATAGAATGCTCTTTGCACTTCACTTATATCTTTTGAGCATGGCTTTATAGAATGCTTCATGTGCTTCACTTATATCATTTGAAGTTTGGATGCCTGTTTCTCTACATATAGAAAACCGTTATTTGTAGAATGCTCTTTTGCTTCACTTATATTTATTATAGCATGGTCTTTTGTAGAAAGAATTAAACTCACATGCTTCACTTATATCTATTTAGAGAGTCAACAGGAATTGGTCATTCACATGGTTAGTCATAAAATCCTACATAAAACTTGTAGATCACTGAATACGACAAGTTTGATTCCTTGCAATTGTTTTGCGATATTGAGATGGTAATATGTGGGAGGTACTAGTGAATAATTGTGGTTTAGTAAGAATATTGGTGTTAAGGTTTGTGATTCCCGAAGCATGCACGTATAGTCTCTAGTTATGCTAAGAAGTTGGAGCATGATTTATTATTGAGTGTCTTCCTTTGCGTGGAGGTCGGGGGCGCGTGATGGTTAACTCCTACCAACCTCCCCCCTAGGGGCATGCGTAGTTGTACTTTGCTTCGAGGGCTAGTAGACTTTCGCAATAAGTATGTGAGTTCTTTATGACTAATGTGAGTCCATGGATTATACGCACTCTCATCCTTCCGCAATTTGCTAGCCTCTTCGGTACCGTGCATTGCCCTTTCTCACCTCGAGAGTTGGTGCAAACTTCGCCGGTGCATCCAAATCCCATGATATGATACGCTCTATCACACATAAGCCTCCTTATATCTTCCTTAAAATAGCCACCATACCTACCTATTATGGCATTTCCATAGCCATTCCAAGATATATTGCCATGCAACTTCCATCATCATCATATACATGACTTGAGAATTCATTGTCATATTGCTTTGCATGATCATAAGATAGCTAGCATGATATTTTCATGGCTTGTCCGTTTTTTGATATCTTTGTTATGCTAGATCATTGCACATCTCGGTACACTGCCAGAGGCATTCATATAGAGTCATATTGTTCTAGTATCCAGTTGTAAGTAAATAGAAGTGTCATGATCATCATTATTAGAGTATTGTCCCAATGAGAAAATAAAAAAAGGCCAAAAAGAGCCCAACAAAAAAAAGAAAAAAAAGAGGCCAAAAAGAGCCCACCCAAAAAAAAGAAAAAAAAGAGAAAAAAAAGAAAAAAAAGAGAAAAAGAGAGAAGGGGCAATGCTACTATCCTTTACCACACTTGTGATTCAGAGTAGCACCATGTTTTTCATATAGAGAGTCTCCTATGTTGTCACTTTCATATACTAGTGGGAATTTTTCATTATAGAACTTGGCTCGTATATTCCGATGATGGGCTTCCTCAAATGCCCGAGGTCTTCATGAGCAAGCAAGTTGGATGCACACCCACTTAGTTTTCAGTTTGAGCTTTCATACACTTATAGCTCTTAGTGCATCCATTGCATGGCAATCCCTACTCCTCACATTCATATCGATTGATGGGCATCTCCATAGCCCGTTGATCCGCCTAGTTGATGCGAGACTTTCTCCCTTTTTGACTTCTCCTTATCGATCCCTACCACCGCATTCTATTCCACCTATAGTGCTATGTCCATGGTTCACGCTCATGTATTGCGTGAGGGTTAAAAAAGCTGAAGCGCGTTAATAAGTATAAACCAATTGCTCGGCTGATATCGGGGTTGTACATGATTTATATTTTGTGTTAAGAAGATGGAGCATGACAAGGCTATATGATTTTGTAGGGATAGCATTCTTTAGCATTTTTATTCTGAAAGGCATGATTGTTTGTTGGTATGCCTGAGTATTAATGTCTTTATATCAAATTATAGACTATTGCTTTGAATCACTCGTGTCTTAATATTCATGCCATGATTAGATTATATGACCAAGATTATGCTAGGTAGCATTCCACATCAAAAGTTATCTTTTTATCATTTACCTACTCGAGGACGAGCAGGAATTAAGCTTGGGGATGCTAATACGTCTCCATCGTATCTATAATTTTAAATTGTTTCATGCCAATATTTTACAGTTTTCACATTTGGCAACATTTTATATTATTTTTGGGACTAACATATTGATCTAGTGCCCAGTGCCAGTTCTTGTTTGTTGCATGTTTTTGGTTTCATGGAAAATCCATATCAAAGAAGTTCAAACGCAATAAAAATTTACGGACATTTATTTTGGAATATATGTGATTTTTAGGAAAAAGAATCAACGCGAGACGATGCCCGAGGGGCCCACAAGCTCAAGGGGCGTGCCCCCCTACCCAGGGCACGCCTGGCAGGCTTGTGGCGCCCCTATAAGGCGGTTGGTGCCCTTCTTTCGCCGCAAGAAAGATAATATCCGGAAGAAAATCGCCTCAAAATTTCAGCCCAATCGGAGTTATGGATCTCCGGGAATATAAGAAACGGTGAAGGGCCAGAAAACGGGAACGCGAAACAGAAGAGAACAGAGAGAGAGATCCAATCTCGGAGGGGCTCCTGCCCTCCGGGAGCCATGGCTGTCAAAGACCAGAGGGGAAACCCTCCTCCCATCTAGGGGGGAGGCCAAGGAAGAAGAAGAAGGAGGGGAGCTCTCTCCCCCTCTTTCCCGGTGGCGCCGGAACGCCGCCGGGGCAAACATCGTGTGGCGGCGATCTACTCCAACAACTCTGCCATCTTCCTCAACACCTCTATCACCTTCCCTCATCTATTTACAGCGGTCCACTCTCCCGCAACCCACTGTACCCCCTACTTGTACATGGTGCTTTATGCTTCATATTATTTTCCAATGATGTGTTGCCATCCTATGATGTTTGAGTAGATTTTTGTTGTCCTGTGGGTGATTGGTGAATTGCTATGATTGATTTAAATTGCTTGTGGTTATGTTGCTGTCCTTTGGTGCCCATCATATGAGCACGCGTGTGTATCACACCATAGGGTTAGTTGTATGTTGATAGGACTATGCATTGGAGGGCAAGAGTGACGGAAACTTCTTCCTACCATAGAAATTGATTCATACGGGATTGAAGGGGGAACAATATATCTTAATGCTATGGTTGGGTTTTACCTTAATGAACGTTAGTAGTTGCGGATGCTTGCTAATAGTTCCAATCATAAGTGCATAGAATTCCAAGTAAGGGATGACATGCTAGCAGTGGCCTCTCCCACATAAAAACTTGCTATCGGTCTAGTAACTTAGCCAATTGCTTAGGTACAATTCCACAAATCCTACCACCACTTTTCCACACTCGCTATATGTGGCACCCCGGCTCAGAGAAACCGGAACACCCCGTATTCCAGCCCAGAGATTAAGTCTTCTGGAATACGGCACTGCTTGGCATAGAACAAATCAGCTCTTTATTACAAATAAACGGGGTACAAGGGTCCGATATTACAAAGGTTACAGGGGCACGGTGACACTTCGCCTGTTAAGGTAGCTCTATGCTAGCAGCGGATCATCTCAAAGCGGAATAACTTCTAGCAGCGGTACAACGACAACAGGGATGGACTCCACTCCGTGGGGACTCTGGCTGGGACGCATCCTAGAGCGCAACCTCGGGATCCTCAAGAAACAAGCAATCACGGCATCACCTGCCATCTGGCATGACACGCCAGGTGAGTACTTTGAATGTACTCGCAAGCTCACAGCAACCAAAGCAATCAAGACATACAACAGCATGGCAGTTACAGTTTAATCATCAATGATGAACACAGTCCTACGAGAACAACATGAGCATGGCATGTACATATAATTCATGATGTGAACATGATGATACTAGCACTAGCATGCAAGGGGGTCGACATTTAAGGTCTCATGGACCAACTTACTCTGCTCGGAGGTTATCTTGTAACCACCATAGTTATCAATCTTACTTACCACCGTGATCACCACGCGATCACCTCAAACCAACATCAGTATCCATGATACCATCGTGATCCTCTCATGATCACATAAAGATCAACCAACTTCTTTTCTCATCGAACCGGGGTTGTTTATTATTCAGGTTATTATTTCTGTTGACCCACAGTGTGACCTACTACGAACTGTGTCCATGACCGAGGACGCGGCTATCGATAGATTATACACTCTGCAGAGGTTAGTACACTGTAACCACACCACGGAACTCATGGCCTCGTGCTCCCATTCGGGTGGACCAACGACATTCCGACAAAACCAATCTATTGCATGACACTCTCCCGGCCACTCCGACAAACTCCCCTTTGGGCTATGTCCTGGGTGACCCCGATGCCAACTCGTGACATCCGCCACCTATGTGGCCGCCACCGTCGTGGTCAAACCAAAACTGTCCCAAACAGGGACCTGAGCTCAATACCAAAACCGGGTACACAAGGCTTATGGCCGCCTACCTGATCAGGGTAGCGCGCGCACATAACCTTCCCTAATATGAGGCACCGGCGAGAGGCATGACAATAGACCGCATTAGGGCCTCCCCATCCAGGCAAGTGTGGTTACACTGGTGAGCTCGATTCGGTGGCACCATGACTCAGCCAACAGATTTGTTCAAGTTCGATTAATGCTCGGTTTAACTTGAATGGTGATGAGCTGAGTCATAACAACATAATGAAATAACAATGCATATGAGCATGATATCAGTGTAACCATGAATGGGCAACATAACCTTTTAACAACATAACATCAACAATGATGAATCATTTATTCTACGAGATGCAAATGAGCATGGCATAGCGATAATCATGCATATTACAAGTACAATCATAACAGACGGGAATACTGCTTGTGAGCATATCATTATCACTAGCATGAAATAATTACAAGAATAAAACATGACAAGAATATCATTAGCAATTAATCATATCACTTACTAGATGGAAATGAACATGGCATAAGCAATGAGCATGGATTCACAAGCATATTCGAAGCATTCAAAAATTATTAAATGAGCAAACAATTATTTAAATATTCAAGTGAAAACCATGGCTACTGCAATGCCATCATGCAAGTGGCTGTTGTGGCTTGCCTGGGGTGGAAGGATTCACCGGGAAGAAGTGCGATGAACTCGCGGAAAGAATCGCCAGAAAAGTTTCCCTCTCGGCGGAGCTGTTTTAAGGGCAAGGGCAAAATGGTCATTTTCACAGTGTGACAACCTCATGAAAATGATACCATCGGAACGGGCTCAACGAACTGAGATCGTGGGCTTTGAAATCACCTGAATCGGCGTCACGGTTGCCAAGATACGGCCGTTCGTTCGTTAGGCAGAAACCGAATAAAAATCTGTTCTTTTCTGCTGCTAACGGACGAACATCCGCTATTTAATAGTTTCGGCCGGCGGGGTTTACACAGAAAGCGCATTTCAAAAAAATACGCCTTTAGCACAGAGAAGGCGTATTCTCCTCCGAAGCCGTGGCTGATTACGCTTTCATAAGACGAAAGCGTACTCCAGGGAAAATACGTCTCCACTTATTACTGCGCGGGCCCAGGGTCAACTCCCTAGTGCGGCTGACCGGTGGGGCCGTAGAGGAGGTGGGGGCCGCCGGCTGGGTCTTCTCCTTCCTCCTCGCGCGCACCCGATGACCAGAGGAGGCTGTGCGCTCCAGCGATGAGCCCCGGCGGCACCAGCCACCTCTGGCGAGGCTCCGGCCACCGGCGAGCTCAGGGGAGCACCACGCATCCGTCCCGATGGTGCACGAATGCCGAGGAGGGCTGAGGCGACGGTGGCTTGGAGGACCGCGGACGAGGCTCTCGGCCGAGATTGGTTTCGTCCATGCGGTCGACCCGAGGAAAAAACGAGGAGATGGGGAGTTTCACCATGCTCAGGGGAGTCTCCTGGTGGGGGGATGAGAGGGAGGCGAGCTCGGCCTTGTCCAAATTTAAGTGGAGGTCTGCGGCGGCCATGGCGGCAATGCGAGGGAGAGAGAGCTCCTCGAGCTCGGAGGAGAGGCCGGGGAGGCTTCTAGGAGGGAGGAGAGGATGTTGGTGAGGAGAGGCAACACCGGGGAGGGCTTAAATAGCCGCGGCGACGATGCCCTCGCCGGATGCCGCCACGGGTGCTCGGGGGGGGGGGGGTGCACTAACGCGGCCGCGTACGCGTGCGCACGCGGGCAGGCGTGGATGGCGACGGGAGAGGGGTAGTGGAGGTGCAGACGCGGGCGGTGCGATGTCCGGTCGGCCACTCGGCCACTGTGCGCACGCGGGCAAGGTCGCTGTGGCGCGAGGAGGGCGAAGGAGGAGGGGGCAAGGGCGAGAGAGTGAGCGCGAGGATGCCACGAAGCTCTGGGACACGATGAGACGCGCGGAAACGGCGAGCAGAGGAGTGCCCGAAGCTAAACGCCAGGCAGAGCGCGACAATGGCTTCCCAGCCGCATGGTCACCATGTGCACAGGCGCACGCGGTGCGCTCTGGCCATTAAAACCATGTCTAGAGTGTAGTTCATGCATCCTGGGACCCTCCTGAGGTGATGGATCAACAAAAGGAGCTTTGGGTTGATAGAATATCTCAGGGAAAGTTTGTTGTATCAAACTTGGGCATGAAATAGTGATCAAATGGGATGGGGTAAGGGCTAACCAGCATGTCTCAGAGGTTTAGGGTAGGAAGGACTATGATCCTGTGGATTTTGAAAAGATTTGGACCAGTATTTAACATAGTTGCTTTACAACTGCAAAAACTAGTCCAGAAACTTGATCATGACGTAGCACTCACCTGGATGATTGGATTGGGCTGCAAATTGTTATAGGATTATGATTTGAGCAGATGAAGGCACCATAAAAATTTCATACCATTTGGATGAATAAAAATGGTACTTCCTTCACAATGCTTTCCTCTGGACAGAAACTTGGGGGAATTTTGTGGGGAAAATGGCTTGGCAATATGATGTGAATTTTGGCATGCTCAAATAATACAGGGATACTTAGGTCTTGGATTAATTTCAGAATTTTTGAAGCAATATAAAATATAATTGCTTCACAACCTGAAATTATGACCAGAAACAAAGAGTTGAAGGTGTGCTCACATAGATAGTTGGGTGAATATGAAATTTGGTGGAGAGTTATGATTTGATCATATGGATGATCTCCCAAAATTTCAACTCATTTGGATAAGCCTAGCTAGTACTTCCTTCACAAAGCTTCTCTCTGGACAAAAATTTTGGGAATTTGCTGAGGAAGATTTACTAGGCAAATGAGGCTGAATTTTGGCATGTGGCAATTATTTGTATATGAGAGAGTGCCCAAAAATTTTGAGGGCACTCAAGAAAAGATAAATAGCACTTCCTTCACAAAGTGCCAATCTGGACAGAATGGAAAATGAATATTCCTGAATTATTTTTGAACTAGGCAAGGATGGGTTTTGACATATTTGGGGAAGATATGATCCAAAGAATTTATGAGAATTTTGTGGGAATGTTTTTTAGAATGACAGAAATATAGGTTGCTTCACAACCTAGAGCAAATAGGGTTATTCCTTTAATAGAAAAAGGAATATTCCCAATAAATAAATATTGGGGTTGGGCTAAGATGGAAATGACATGGCCTTGGGATAGATTTGAGAGTGACAAGCCACTAGGAAGTGGCAGGAGAAAAGATCTTCCCAGGTTTCAAGATCACAGAGCCGCGGAAAAAGAAATTCCAAATGAAAATTCGAAGAAATCCAAAAGAAAAAGAAAGGGCCAAAAATCGGGGTGTTACACTATACTAACTTAATTGTAATTTATTTAGAACAGCACCTAATTTTTATTTTCACGTTCTTTATTATCTTGCAAACTTATCTTACTACACCTACAAAGTACTTCTAGTTTTATTACTTGTTTCTAGGTAAAGCAAACGTTGGTGTGCGTAGAGTTGTATCGGTGGTCAATAGAACTTGAAGGGAATATTAATTCTACCTTTAGCTCCTCGTTGGGTTCGACACTCTTATTTATCGAGAAAGGCTACAAACGATTCCCTATATTTGTGGGTTATCACTGACGCAAATGCGGGCCTCCACCTCCCGCCATCCGGCCACGGTGGCGGAGCGGGTGATGGCCACGGCGGCTGACTGTGGTGTTGCGACCATGATGGCCACCTTCAGCCTTCAGACCGCGGTGGCGAAGCGGGTGATGGCCACGGCGGCCAACGGTGGGGTGGCGGCCACGACGGCCACCTTCCACCTTCGGGCCGCGGTGGCGGAGCGGGTGATGGCCACGGCGGCCGGCAACGGCTACCGTTGGGCAGTGGCGGCGGAGCGTGTGGTGGGTGTTGTGCGAACAATCAACAGGGACGCCACACGCACTACACGCGGCCGCGGACTGCGTCGCCGCCGCGGTGTAGCCTGATACGTCTCCAACGTATCTATAATTTTTTATTGTTCCATGCTGTTATATTATCAATCTTGGATGTTTTTATAATCATTTACAGCAATTATATATCATTTTTGGAGACTAACCTATTAACTTAGTGCCCAATGCCAGTTGCTGTTTTCTGACCTGTATTTGTTTTACAGAAAATAAATACCAAACAAAGTACAAATGCCACGAAACTTTTTGGAGATTTTTTATTGGACAAGATAAACACTAGAAGCTTTGGGAGAGGGCCAGAAGACCCAGGAGGTGGCCACGAGCCACCAGGGCACGCCTGGGGGGGGGGGGCAGGCGCGCCCTGGTGCCTCATGGGCCCCCCTTTGCTCCGTTTGACCTAATTCCAGCACTATAAATTCAGAAAAAATCAGAAACCCTCAGGGGAGTCCACGAAATACTTTTTCTGCCACCGCAAGTATCTGTTCCAGAGAGATCCCATCTGGGGTCCTTCTATGGTAATCTGCCGGAGGGCGAATCGATCATGGAGGGGTTCTACATCAACCTTACTGCCCTTCCGATGATGCGTGAGTAGTTTACCACAGACCTTCAGATCCATAGGCAGTAGCTAGATGGCTTCTTCTCTCTTTTTGATCTTCAATACAATGTTCTCCTCGATGTTCTTGGAGTTCTATCCGATGTAATCACTTTTTGCGGTGTGTTTGTTGGTATCCGATGAATTGTGAGTTTATGATCAGATTATCCAGGAATATTATTTGAGTCTTTGCTACACTCTTTTATGCATGATTATTATAGCCTCGTATTTCTTCTCCGATCTATTGATTTGGTTTGGCCAACTGAGTTGATTTATCTTGCCATGGGAAGAGGTGCTTTGTAATGGGTTCGATCTTGCGGTGTTCAATCCCAGCGACAGAAAGGGACATGACACGTATGTATCGTTGCAATTAAGGGTAAAAAGATGGGGTTTATTCATACGTGAGTTTATCTTGTCTACATCATGTCATCGTTCTTAAGGCGTTACTCCGTTCTTTATGGACTTAATACACTAGATGCATGCTGGATAGCGGTCGATGTGTGGAGTAATAGTAGTAGATGCAGGCAGGAGTCGGTCTACTTGTCTCGGACGTGATACCTATATACATGATCATTGCCTTGGATATCGTCATGATTATTTGCGTTTCTATCAATTGCCCAACAGTAATTTGTCTACCCACCGTATGCTATTTTCTTGAGAGAAGCCTCTAGTGAAACCTATGGCCCCCGGGTCTAACTAAATCAAATTACTAAAACCCTAAAAATATTGCTGCCATTTTCTTTTATTTATTTTATTTTGTATTTTTGTTTCAATCTATCTATCTATCACATACAATTTAATCTTGCAATTAACCGCCGAGAGATTGACAACCTCTCATTTGCGTTGGGTGCAAGGATTTGTTGTTTGTGTGCAAGTGCTGCTAACGAGGTGTTGCGTGATTCTCCTACTGGTTCGATAACCTTGGTTTCATAACTGAGGGAAATACTTATCTCTACTGTGCTGCATCATCCCTTCCTTTTCGGGGAAATACCAACGCAAGCTACAAGTAGCAGGAAGAATTTCTGGCGCCGTTGCCGGGGAGACATCATCAACATCTATCATGTACCTTTGCATAAACTCTCATCTCCTTGCATTTAATTTATTTGCCATTTGCCTCTCATTTTCATCTCCCCCACTTCTAAAACGTTTTTGCAAAAATACAAAAATATTTTTCGTTTGCCTTTTTCTTGTTTGCTTGATTGCTTGCTTGTTATCTTGTTTGCGTAGTCACGATGTCTCAAGAAAATACAAAATTGTGTGATTTTTCCAATACTAATAATAATGATTTTATTAGCACTCCGATTTCTCCTCCCGCCGCTAGTGCGGAGACTTGTGATATTAATGTTGCTTTGCTAAATCTTGTCATGAAAGATCAATTTTCCGGTAGTCCTACTGAAGATGTTGCATCCCATCTTAACACTTTCGTAGAATTGTGTGACATGCAAAAGAAAAAAGATGTGGATAATGATATTGTGAAATTAAAATTATTCCCATTCTCATTGCGGGATCGTGCAAAATTTTGGTTTTCATTTTTACCACGAAATAGTATCGATTCTTGGGATAGGTGTAAAGATGCTTTTATTACTAAGTATTTTCCTCCCGCGAAAATTATTTCTCTTAGAAATCAAATTATGAATTTTAAGCAACTTGATCATGAACATGTTGCCCAATCTTGGGAGAAGATGAAATTAATGATAAGAAATTGCCCTACTCGTGGTTTAAATTTATGGATGATCATACAAAAAATTTATGCGGGATTGAATTTTGTTTCTAGAAATCTTTTAGATTCCGCCGCGGGTGGTACTTTTATGGAAATTACTTTGGGTGAAGCTACTAAATTGCTTGATAATATTATGGCAAATTATTCACAATGGCATACTGAAATAACTCCTACTAGTAAAAAGGTGAATTCTATTGAAGAAATTAATACTTTGAGTGATAAAGTTGATGCGCTTATGAAATTGGTTGCTAGCAAAAATGCTCCTATTGATCCTAATGATGTGCCATTGTCCACTTTGATTGAGCAAAATAATGATCCCGTAGATGTGAATTTTGTCTCGCGAAACAATTTTAATAATAATGCTTATAGAGGCAATTTCAATGCTAGACCGTTTCCTGGAAATTCCTCTAATAATTATGGCAATCTTTATGGTAATTCTTATAATAATAATAGGATGTCCTCTGATCTTGAAAGTAATATTAAAGAATTTATTAATGCTCAAAAAAAATTTAACACTACGATAGAAGAAAAATTGAGTAAACTTGATGATATGTCTAGGAGCATTGATAGAATTATTTATGATGTGGAAAATCTCAAGACTAAAATTTTGCCACCCAAAATTGATATTAGTGAATCAATTAAAGCTTTATATGTTTCCATGGATGAGAGTAAGAAAAGAACCGCCATGCTAAAAGCTAAACGAGAATTTTTAGAAAAAGCGATTCCTCCCGATTTTTATCATTGTAATGATGAGGATATTAAAATGATTGGTGTTTCATCTATTGATTCTTTGTTTAGAAATATAAAACTTGATGAAAAGGGGACTGAAGAAGAGTCGACTTTAGCTAAAGAGCGTCCCCATAATTCGGAGGGTGAAAATCTTGATAAGAAAATTTATAAAAGTGGGTTTGGAGAGGTAAAAACTTTAAATAGAGATGTGCCCACTCTCTTGCATTACAAAGATTTTAATTATGATAATTGTTCTTTGATTGAGTGCATTTCTTTGTTACAATCCATGTTAAATTCACCCAACGCTTATGAGCAAAACAAGGCTTTTACTAAACACATCGTAGAAGCTATGATGAAAGCGTTAGAAGAAAAGTTAGAACTAGAAATTTCAATTCCTAGAAAATTATATGATGAATGGGAACCCACCATTAAAGTTAAAATTAAAAATTATGAGTGCAATGCTTTATGTGATTTGGGTGCTAGCGTTTCCACAATTCCAAAATCTCTATGTGATGTGCTAGGTCTCACCAATATAGATGAATGTTCTCTTAATTTGCATCTTGCGGATTCTACTATTAAAAAGCCAATGGGTAGAATTAATGATGTTCTTATTCTTGCAAATAGAAATTATGTGCCCGTTGATTTTATTGTTCTTGATATTGAATGCAATTCTTCTTGCCCATAATACTTGGTAGACCGTTCTTACGAACTATAGGTGTCGTTATTGATATGAAAGAAGGGAATATAAAATTTCAATTTCCATTAAAAAAGGGTATGGAACATTTCCCTAGGAAAAGAATCAAAGCACCATATGAATCAATTATGAGGGCCACTTATGGAATGAACTTGAAAGATGACAATACTTGAAATTATGCATTATGCCTAGCTAGGGGCATAAAACAATAGCGCTTGTTGGGAGGCAACCCAATGAATAAAATAATTTTTTTCTGTTATTGTGTGTTTTCACATTTATGCTACTGGTATGAATGTGTTTTTGTGTTTTTAATTAGTGTTTGTGCCAAGTAAAGCCTTTAGGATGATTTGGAAGATAGTATAATTGATTCTGTTTCGAAAACAGAAAGTTTTGCATCCAGTGCCCGAATTTTGTTTCTGTACTGGAGCGTCAGACAAATCTGAAATTTTTACACAGTATTGGTATATGAATTTCCCACGTTGTCCTAATTTTTCAGAATTTTTGTAGTTACAGAAGTATGGCTTTTAAATAGATTGCTACAGACTGTTCTGTTCTTGACAGATTCTGTTTTTGATGCACTACTTGCTTGTTTTGATGAATCTATGGATTGTATCGGGGGGGTATAAGCCATGGTGAAGTTAGACTACAGTAGGTATAATGCAAAAATAAAATATGAATGGGTTTGCAACAGTACTTAAAGTAGTGATTTATTTTGTTATACTAACGGATCTCACGAAGGTTTTGTTGAGTTTTGTGTGATTGAAGTTTTCAAGTTTTGGGTGAGATCACGATGGATGAAGGAATAAGGAGTAGCAAAAGCCTAAGCTTGGGGATGCCCGAGGCACCCCAAGGTAATATTCTAGGAAGACTCAAGCGTCTAAGCTTGGGGATGCCCCGGAAGGCATCCCCTCTTTCTTCTACCAACCATCGGTAATTTTACTTGGAGCTATATTTTTATTCGTCACATGATATGTGTTTTGCTTGGAGCGTCTTGTATTATATGAGTCTTTGCTTTGTTTGCTTTTTAGTTTGTCACAACCATCTTTGCTTAACACACCTATTTTGAGAGAGCCACACATTATCATCATTTGTTAGAATACTCTATGTGCTTCACTTAAATTTTTTGAGCTAGACAGTTGCTCTAGTGCTTCACTTAAATCTTTTTGAGCACGGTGGTGGCTATATTTTGAAGAAATAAACTCTCATGCTTCACTTATATTATTTTGAGAGTTGATTGAAATTTTGAAGAAATAAATTCTCATGCTTCACTTATATTATTTTGAGAATTGATAAGATTAAAATTTTGAAGAAATATGTGCACTCTCATGCTTCACTTAAATCTTTTTGAGAGTTGATAATAGTAACGGTAATTTGCACAAGATATGAATTTGGTCCCAAAGTGATGAATATTCAAGAGGGATATAAATAAAAACTTTCATATAGATCATTGGATAAGATGAGTGTGATTCCTTGCAATAGTTTTGCGATATGGAAATGATAATATGTGAGTCATGTTAGTGAGTAATTGTGATTTAGTAAGAATATTAGTGTTAAGGTTTGTGATTCCCTATGCATGCACGTTAAGTCAATAGTTATGCAATGAAATTATATTCTACTTATGGTGCATTATTCGGCGTTAGTTATGTTCAATGCATGTTTATGACCGTTTTCGTTCTATGGTTGGTTGCTTCTCAATCTTTTGATAGCCTTCATTTGTACTAAGCGGAAATACTGCTTGTGCATCCAAAATCCTTAAACCCAAGTTGTGAAAAATGAGTCCACTATATTTACCTATATGCGGTATTTCAATGTCGTTCCAAGTAAATTTGCGTGTGCCAACTCTAATTTTCAAAATAATTTTTCCGTTTTGTGTGCCCGTACCGCTCATGAAGCGGCAGGGGGTGGCCATTATTTTCCATGCTAGGTGTGTTATTCTCACGATGAGTGTTTTTTCACTTGTCATTGCACGAGAGAATGGTTGGTAATAGGGATGCCCAGTCCCACAATGAAATCAAAATTAATAACAACAAAATTCCTTGGAAAGTGTTGGTATGTAGTGCACCCGTGGATACAGCTAGCCATGGATTGTGAAAGAAATGGTGAAAAGGAAATGAACTTTACTTTCTGTTTGGGAACCACCTATGATGTGTCTAGCATGGAAAATATTGGGAATTCTCGGTCGTTTTCGTTGACAGGAAAAGCATGCCTCTCAAAATATTTTTATCTCTTTAATTTCAGCTTTGAGCTCTGGCACATTAGCAAATCTCTGCTCCCTCTGCGAATGGCCTATCTATTTACTTTTATGCAATTTTTATTTTTACCTTGAGTCTCCATCTTCTCTTACAAAAGCACCAACTAGAGAGCACTATTGTCATACGTGTGCATTGTGTGTAGCTAATATTTGAGTGTGTTTCATGAATGGATCAATGATTGAGCATAATGGGCTAGGGATAACTTTCATTAGCGTTGATATTTTGAAAGACATGGTTGCTTGTTAGCATGCTTGAGTATTTATATTTTCATGTCAAATTATAGACTATTGCTTTGAATCATTCAAGTCCAATGTCCATGCTACAAAATAAAAGAATATGTGATGAATATGTTAGGCAGCATTCCACATCAAAAATTCTGTTTTTATCATTTACCTACTCGAGGACGAGCAGGAATTAAGCTTGGGGATGCTGATACGCCTCCAATGTATCTATAACTTTTTATTGTTCCATGATGTTATATTATCAATCTTGGATGTTTTTATAATCGTTTACAGCAATTATATATCATTTTTGGAGACTAACCTATTAACTTAGTGCCCAGTGCCAGTTGCTGTTTTCTGCCCTGTTTTTGTTTTACAGAAAATCAATACCAAACGAAGTCCAAATGCCATGAAACTTTTTGGAGATTTTTTATTGGACAAGATAAACACTAGAAGCTTGGGGAGAGGGCCAGAAGACCCAGGAGGTGGCCACGAGCCACCAGGGCGCGCCTAGGGGGGGGGCAGGCGTGCCCTAGTGCCTCGTGGGCCCCCCCCCGTTTGACCTAATTCCACCACTATAAATTCAGAAAAAATCAGAAACCCTCAGGGAGTCCACGAAATACTTTTTCCGCCGCCGCAAGTTTCTGTTCCAGAGAGATCCCATCTGGGGTCCTTCTCCGGTAATCTGCCGGAGGGCGAATCGATCACGGAGGGGTTCTACATCAACCTTGCTACCCTTCCGATGATGCGTCAGTAGTTTACCACAGACCTTCGGGTACATAGGCAGTAGCTAGATGGCTTCTTCTCTCTTTTTGATCTTCAATACAATGTTCTCCTCGATGTTCTTGGACTTCTATCCGATGTAATCACTTTTTGCGGTGTGTTGTTGGGATCCGATGAATTGTGAGTTTATGATCAGATTATCCATGAATATTATTTGAGTCTTTGCTGCACTCTTTTATGCATGATTATTATAGCCTCATATTTCTTCTCCGATCTATTGATTTGGTTTGGCCAACTGAGTTGATTTATCTTGCCATGGGAAGAGGTGCTTTGTAATGGGTTCGATCTTGCGGTGTTCAATCCCAGTGACAGAAAGGGACATGACATGTATGTATCATTGCTATTAAGGGTAAAAAGATGGGGTTTATTCAAACGTGAGTTTATCTTGTCTACATCATGTCATCGTTCTTAAGGCGTTACTCCGTTCTTTATGGACTTAATACACTAGATGCATGCTGGATAAGAGTCGATGTGTGGAGTAATAGTAGTAGATGCAGGCAGGAGTCGGTCTACTTGTCTCGGACATGATGCCTATATACATGATCATTGCCTTGGATATCTTCATGATTATTTGCTTTTCTATCAATTGCCCAACAGTAATTTGTCTACCCACCGTATGCTATTTTCTTGAGAGAAGCCTCTAGTGAAACCTATGGCCCCCGGGTCTATCTAAATCAAATTACTAAAACCCTAAAAATATTGCTGCCATTTTCTTTTATTTATTTTATTTTGTATTTTTGTTTCAATCTATCTATCTATCACATACAATTTAATCTTGCAATTAACCGCCGAGAGATTGACAACCTCTCGTTTGCGTTGGGTGCAAGGATTTGTTGTTTGTGTGCAGGTGCTGCTAACGAGGTGTTACGTGATTCTCCTACTGGTTCGATAACCTTGGTTTCATAACTGAGGGAAATACTTATCTCTACTGTGTTGCATCATCCCTTCCTCTTCGGGGAAATACCAACGCAAGCTACAAGTAGCATAGCCTCTCAGCTGGAGCTGTCCACTGACGGCGGAGTGGTTGAGCGACGACGACGGACCAGTGCCATTGGCAACTATGGGAGAAGCAGACGAGATAAGCTACGGGGAGGGAGGGGAAAATGTGATGCGGACTCGCTGACCGTGAGGATTTATATAGCAGGCCGGTAACCATTGGGGTTTTGGGGGATTTCGCCGAGTCGGGCGGGAAACTTGCGCGGTTGCGCGCGGGAACCTGCGCGGTTGCACGGGAATGGGCTCACCGATGATTCATTCGCACCTCTTTGAGCCAACATGTGGCCAAAAGAAACACATGTGCGGTGCTCAAGCTTGCACTCGAAGCCTTGGGCGGCAACGCGGTGACAAGACCTGCGAGAGGAGGACAAAATGACACGTACACATACAGTTAATAAAAAAATGTTTGCGATTTAATTACCTAGGAAATGGCCGTTCTATACGCAGCGTCGCGAACGATTGTTCCCCCATGGTGTGATGTGAAACGCGACATCGTTTCACATCACGCCGTCGGCCGGCTTATAGACGGCCATTCCCTGCGTGTTCAACTGCTCTATGTGTATGGTTGCTCGTGGTTGAGGCGGCCGCGGCGCGCTCTGCTCGCGTCCCTCCGCGTGCGCTGCCAACGGTTGGGGCCGGTGCACGATCATGTACGTTTGGGGCGCCATATGCATGCGGTTGCACTGGGGGCGGCGCCACGGTGCAGTTACGTGCGCCACAATGCAGTTACCCGCTACAAAAACTGCCATGCGGACGTGCCGAGAATCCAGGCAGTCCAGCCCCCATTTATTCCCGCGGCCATTTACCTTAATCTCTCGCGCCCCACAACACAATAAGCACACCCACGACGACACATACAGAGAGGATATCTAGCGGCTCCAATGTCCCTCCCAGCGGCTGACGACGACGACGGGCGGCAGTTCACCACGCCTCACGTACTGGACACCCACATGAGAAGGAAGGACCTCTCGGTGGTGTACACCAACGAGCCGGTCTCGGTGGACAGCTCCATCCACACTATGGAGCAGCTGCTTGCTGAGGACAAGTACCAAGTGGTCGGCTTCGACCTCGAGTTCACCGGCGGTCGTGCCGGGTATGATCAGACGGTTGCCGTCACCTAGTTGTGCGTGCGTCATCACGTCCTCGTCTACCACTACTCCCTGGCCACAAGGCCTTGTGAGCGTTTCGCCAGGTTTATCAACAACCCCGACTACAGGTTCGCTACGGTGGACACCTTCAACGATCTAAAGGTGCTCGAGACTACGGGCTTGGCCTGCCAGAAGCTTGTCGACATCCAAGGCCAGTACAGGGTCTGTGGCAGAAAGAAGGAGAAGGACTCCCTGGTTGACCTCGCCATGGCCATCATCGACCCCTACTATAGAGACATGAAGGATGAGTGCAACAAGAACAAGGATGCCTGGCATGAGGCCTGGGTGTGGAGACTGGATGAAGAACACATCAAGTACGCGGCCAAGGACGCGTACACAAGCTACGAGATGTACAGGCGGATCGTTGACATGAGGAAGTGCCTTCTTCCTGTAGACAATGAGGGTTAGATGATTAGACGATCGTTTCTCCTAGTTTAGTATGCATGTGATTGTTTATTGAGGTGTGTGCAAATGTTATGTATAGTCACTTATGTAATTGGATGTTTAATTTGGTTATGCAATCATGTTCTTATAAGTATATATGTTGTTGTTCTGTAGACAAAGCATAGATGTTGTGCAAACAGAGCAAATCACATCACACACGGACTAAACTACGGAACCCGTCGGTGATGATTTCATCAATCACTGACAATTGTATACCAACAAGCGTTTTCCCACAACACACACATCTTATTAGCAGGAATCGTCTGTGTTATTATCGGTCTTCCCACACAATTCAGATTACTAACATGTTTGCCGGGTATCACACACATCTTGTTAAGCTGAATCATTTGTGTTTATTTTTGCTTATTGCAAATAGTTCATCCGATTGACCTCTATGCTGTCTACCGCACACACCTTGATCTGGCTAATCATTTGTGTTCTTCTAGATCATCGCAAACGGTTCATCCGAGTTAACTGTATGCCATCTATCGCACACACCTTGATCTGGCTGACCGTTTCTGTTATTTTGGCTCATCGCAAACAGTTCGTATGGATCAACTGTATGCCACGATTCGCACACGCAATTTTTTTTTGAATCATGCTTGATGGATCCGCCATCGCACACAGTTCATTTTATTGGTGAAGGTTTTATTACGGTACCATTTGCGATTAATGCATCGCACACAGTTTGGTCGATTGGTCTCGTATACATGTGTCGCGTTAGGACCATCCTGCAGTAGTGAATATTGTGATTGTCAAATTTCAATAGATTTTACTTTCTAAACCCAATGTGAAACTATTACTAAGCATATGGAACATGTATAATTTCAGATTTATGATATCCAATTCATTCAACAATTTACTCTTAGGATATAAGTGAAGCACAAGAGTGAATGACAAACTACTCCAAAAGATATAAGTGAAGAACAAAGAGTAGATAAGTAAATAGGTAGCTATGTAAAGACTCTCTCCAATTAAAAACTTTCAGATCTAATGATTTTATTAAATAGCAAACAAAAAAAAGGGCACTCCAAGAATAGCACATATCATGTGAACAAATAAAAATTTAGGCTGAACTAAGACTAACGATAGTTGTTGACGAAGAAAGGTGGGATGCCTACCGGGGCATCCCCAAGCTTAGATGCTTGAGACTTCTTGGAATATTAGCTTGGGATGCCTTGGGCATTCCCAAGCTTAAGCTCTTGTGTCTCCTTAATTCCTCTCATATCAAAGTTTCCCTGGGTCTTAAAAACTTGATCCACACAAAACATAACAAGAACTCGTGAGATAAGTTAGTATAAATCAACTCAAAACCTTAACATTCTCTACTGTAGAAAATCACTAAAATTATAACTAAACATTGCATACTAAATGTCTCTACATATTTAATACTCCTATCACCAAATAGAAACATTAAACAAGCAAACATATGCAAACAATGCAACTATAACAACAATCTGTCTAAACAGAATAGTCTGTAAAGGAGGCATAAAAATTTATACTTACCTAACTCCAAAAATTCTGAAAAATTACCAAGTGGCATAAAACTCACGCATGCTTACTGTGTAAAAATTCTATATTTTTATCATGTGCTGACTATTTAGGAATATTCAAGACATAACAGAAAACTTTCTATTTTCAAACAGCAACTCATAAACTTGTAAACTGAGCATGGTAAAGGCTATACTTGGCATTTTATTGAAATAAAAGATACAAACATGATTTTAAATAAAATAAAACAAATCCAAATAAAAGAAAATGACGCTCCAAGTGAAACACATATTATGCGATGAATAAAAATATAGTTCCGACTGAGGTATACCGATAGTGTTGAAGACGAAAGAGGGGATGCCATCCGGGGAATCCCCAAGCTTGGACGCTTGAGTCTTCCTTGAATATTAACTTGGGTGCCTTGGGCATCCCCAAGCTTAGGGTCTTGCCGCTCCTTATTCTCCTCATATCGTTGTCTTACCCAAAACTTGAAAACTTCAATCACATAAAACTTAACGGAACTTCGTGAGATAGGTTAGTATGAAAATAAATCATTCACTTAGGTACTGTCAATGTCGGTGTACTAAAACACTGGTGCCCTTGTACCCAAACTTGTGCATAGGTAGTTGTAGCTTCCCTTCCGGCAAGGGCCTGATAGAGGATAACTATGACTCAAGACTCAACACCAAGACCATGAAGAAGACCTCAAGGCAGGTCATCGAGAAGTACTATTCTAGTACTGGAGACCGACACTGCCCTTGCCGGCGAGCTCTGCCCCGGTAAGGTGAAGACCGAGACTATGGTTGCCAGCAAGCCCCCTTGCCGGCAAGCAAGGCCCGGCAAGCTCCGTGCCAGTAGACTTGTTCTGCCCCGTTACCGCTCCACCTCACCATCAACCAGATAGGCTCGTAGGCTAGGTGTCGAGCGGGCAGGCAGTCAACATAGCCGGCCAAGGCACGTGTCAGCATGCCACGCCAGGATTAACCTTAATGACACCCGTCCCTGGGATGTGTCGAGATTACAGGAGGGCGCCAGGACCGGTGTCGTGGGAAACGACTATCTATGGGACCGAACGGGTCCCTTTGCGATTCGGCTCATGGGACATGCATGGGACAAAGAGCAGATTTTTAGTAGGTGCAAGAACACATGAGGGATTTATCCAGGTTCGGGCTGCTATGAGCGTAAAACCCTACTCCTACTCTGTGTTTGATCGTGTATGAACTCTGGTTACAGGGAGCGCAGTTTTCCGGCATGGTGCACGAGAAAATGCAGCTACGGCATGTAACTGAGCTGGGTGTCGACCGTTCTACCTGTAGCCGTGGGCCTCCTTTTATAGGCCAAGGGGTTACCACAATGGCTAATACGGTCATTACAGAGTATGAAAAGTGACTTGCACCGTCATCACGTCTATCTTCCAACGGGGTAAGACAAATGCATTTAATGCACCGTTAGGTGCTAAGTCGGGGAGGCGAGGCCTTGGGCAAAAGATTTGTACCATCGGTCCTGGCGCCCTCCTGTAATCTCGACACGTCCCAGGGACGGGTGTCATTAAAGTTAATCCTGGCGTGGTGTGCTGACACGTGCCTTGGCCGGCTATGTTGACTGCCTGCCCGCTCGACACCTAGCCTACGAGCCTATCTGGTCGATGGTGAGGTGGAGCGGTAACGGGGCAGAACAAGCCTGCTGGCATGGAGCTTGCCGGGCCTTGCTTGCTGGCAAGGGGGCTTGCCGGCAACCATAGTCTCGGTCTTCACCTTGCCGGGGCAGATCTCGCCGGCAAGGGCAGCGTCGGTCTCCAGTACTAGAATAGTACTTCTCGATGACCCGCCTTGAGGTCTTCTTCATGGTATTGGTGTTGAGTCTTGAGTAGTAGTTATCCTCTGTCAGGCCCTTGCCGGAAGGGAGGCTACAACTGCCAGTGCATAAGTCTGGGTACGAGGGCACCCGTGTCTTAGTACACCGACAGGAGCCCCTGGTCCTGGGCCACACGCGCAGGCGAGGTGTCGTTGGGCTAGGCCCAAATAGTGCACAGGCAGTGCGTGGCAGAGGATAACTGTCATAATCTTCTCTTTTACCGCACCTGCCCATGATGCGCATTAAATGCGGGCATGGGAGAGGTGGAGCGAAGCGGCGGCGGGAGGTGGTGCGCCTGAAAAGCGCAGCCACGTAGGACGGAAAAGAACCAGCCCTCGCGTCTTCCCCATAAGAAAGGAAACCGCGAGGGGCGCTGCTCATTTACCCCCTCTTCCCAATCTAGCCAGTTCGCCGTCGTCTTCAACCTCACGCAAAAGTAGAGCGCGCCCCCTGCTTCCGCCGCCGCGTAAGAGCAGTGCACGCCCTTTGCCTCCACCGATGCACAACACAGCTTTCTCCCCCCCCCCCTCCACACATCTTGCCATGGCGCTGAAGAGAGGCGAAAAGGCCCCAAGTTCGGCGGCGGGTGAGAAGAAAGCCGCCAAGGCTACACAACGGCGGGACCATGTTGTCTTCCCGCCGACGCTTGCAGGAGACGATCTGGCGAAGGATTACGCGTACGTGTACGCGAGCAAGACGCGAGATCATGAAGCCGCAGTGGTGCTTCCTGGATCTCTCCCTCCTACCAACGACCAATTCCACTTCTTCGCCGGGTACTTCTACTGCGGTCTGTGTCCGCCTTTCTCTGCTTTCTTTGTTGAGGTGATGAACGCCTTCGGGCTCAGACTGCTCGATTTCACGCCCAATGCGGTCACTTGCCTAGCAACTTTCGCGCATTTGTGCGAGAATTTTGTGGTAATAGCCCCAAATGTAGCTCTGTTCCGGCACTTCTTCATCCCTCAGGTCGAAAAGGGCGCTCTTTCTGGTAGCGTCACCTGGGTCCCAAGGGGAAATTCAAAGAAGTACTACTTGGACGGCAAGCTTCACTCCAAATGGGACGAGTGGCGGGCTGATTGGTGCTGGGTCAAGCAGCAAGATTTCCCAGCCTTTTGCCGCCTCAGGACCGAGATGGTTGTGAAGCCTGATAGCTGGAACTATGTCGACCCCAGTGATGTCAAACTGGGAGTGGCGCTGCGCCGAATCCTCGCTCTGAAAGAGGCCGGCTTGACGATTGAGAAGGTGGGGGCAGATTTCACTCGCCGCCGGATCACCCCACTGCAGCACAGAAAAGGCCGGCAAGCGTGGGATTACCAGGGCCCCGCTGACCCAATGCGTCTGCACCAGGGCCCTGAAAACAACTTGACGGCGAAAGTGATCTCATTGTGCAACAATACTGCCAGGGCCTCTATCCTGGCATGGATGCCGGACTGTGATGCTCGGACGGTCCTGAGCACGTGGAAAGAACACAGCCAGAAAGACGTGGATAACTGGTTTGCCGACCTAGTGGAGGAGGCCATTGGAGCTGAGGATGACATGATGCACCCGACGAAGGATGACTGGAAAGAGTTCTTTGCGGCAAGGGCTTATGAGTCCAAGAAGACGAAGGTAACTCATCCTCGGCCAGGCAAGGACCAGTCCAAAAAGCGGGCCGCAACTCCAGAGACCAGCTGATGAAGCAGCTCCCAAGAGCATGATGAAGAGCATGCTGAAGAGTATGTTGGTGAGGAGGAGCGGGCTGAGGAATCCGAGGAGGGGGAGGAAGAAGAGGAGCAACCCGAGGGGTCTTCGGGCGAGGAGGAGACGGAAGAGGAAGAAGAACCACCTTGCCCTCCTCCCGCCAAGGGAAAGATGACTGTCGCCAAGAAGACTGCCCGCAAGGGGGAAGCGCACACCAAGTCGGCAAGCCAAGGGCGCGCCGGCGTCAAGGTGGCAGCCGCAACCCTCCGGGCGCAGCCTTCCCGGCAACTGCCTTCCCGCGTTGCTGCCCCCCGTCGACCCGTAGAAAAAACGTTGTCGTGGCACCAATTTCAGAAAACGCTGCCGTGGCACAAATTTTTTTAGCACCTCCTCCTGCGACTGGTACACCTTCTCCACGCCGGGGTCCTCCGTGTACAGCTGCCACCATCACCTGTAACCTGTAGGCTATCTCTACTACCTTTACATTAAAGTGGCAATCTCGTGGCTCCAGCCATCATCCCGTGACGCGCAGGCCACTTAACATTACAACATATAACCATCTCATACATAAACTCATTATCATGACGAAGGCTATACCACATCATATGCAAACCCGCAAAACCAAGTTAGATGTCCTCTAATCGGTTTGGCAAATTTTAATTACGTGGCTTCTAGGGTTTCCGGATAACACTAGCTACCTACGTCCACCATTAAGGCGATAATTCTTGTTGCTAGATTAACTTTCGGGGTGTGTGAGGCAAGAGACTTAATTAAAAATCTCTAGGCCCACACTAAACTTCGTCAAATACGCGTGACCCCCTAGAAGATCGTTCATCTTCATCGCCCTCTTGTGTACGCGACAGTTCACTATTCTTGACTATGATGAAGCCTAAAGAACTGTTAGCAGATCGTCGATAACCAAAGCCGATCGATTGTCAGAACTTTGTACAAAGCTACATCATGCCGTCAATGAACTGAACCGAAGCAACACTCGAGGGAAGGATAGCAAGAACATCAAACCCCCACATCCACATGTAATCTAGATCAAAACCTGCATCTACTCATAGAATCGCTCATGATGCCACTGTTGGGAAACATAGTACAAAACAAAAAAATCGCCCTACGATCACCCAGGAACAATATGAAGATGCATAAATGGTTGGATCATGATCGTTACCGACTCCAGAGTGCAGCATAAGTAGATGACGGGGTCCTGTACCGGGGGTGGCTAACGAGCAGGAGCCCGGCCTCATCAACCACAGGGGGCCCACCGGGCCCAAGACACGGCGCAAACCCTAGGAGGCAGGATGACCTTCCTGACGCCCAAAACTAGAGGGCGGCAGCGCCCGAGATCGCATCTGCCATGTAAACCCTAGACCTCTCCTGCCTATATAAAGGGAGGTCTAGGGTACCCAAGGATCATCTATCATCAGATAGGCAAACTCTCGGTAGCAATCTCATACACCATTGTAACCCCTCGTAAGGGGTATCCCTCCACTATGAATCATCAATACCAGTAGGATGTAGGGTATTACACTCTGGAGGCCTGAACCTAGATAAACCTCTCGTGTGACCTTTGATCCATGCCTTCCAGCTGCGCTTGGACCCATACCGAGGGATCTGACGGGAATTCGCTCCGTCAGTCGGCGCACCAGGCACGGGCAGCGCTGGCTGGAGACCGATCATGGATCGGATCTTCCTCTGCTTTCTGCGGCTTACCGACGAGGGAAAGCCTAACCTTCGGCTCCCTGACGTTCACCGCCGACAGGGCAGGCCGGGTCGACATCAACCCACCGGCTAGCCTCACCACTCGGGGGCCTCTCAAGGAGCGCAGCGCCCGCGTTTGGCCCGGCAAGCTTGCGACACCACCGGGCCCAACGGGACCCGTGATTGGCTTCCACGACACCTGCGGGACGTAGGCCGTGCCAGCTATCCAGCTGGTCGCAATGGTCTGCGGCGGCCATCATACTTACCAAGCGTCAGAAGACTGCCTCGTCACTGACCCAGATGCCCGCAAAGACACCGACACGATCGGTGTCCCGCCGACCACAAACGACGAAAAGGGCGACGCATCACCGATCCGTCTCACCAACAAGGACGAAAACGCCGGCCTCCCGCCCTTCCACGAGGTCACATACTCCGACCTCTGGGGAGAAACAGGGTCTACCACAGGCTCGGGCACCGACGTCTCCACCGACCAGGAGACATCTCAGTCTGAGTCCCCCAGGCGATTTTCCTCCACCAAGTCATGATGACAGAGCCGACCACGAACGTGCTATGCACGACAGATGCGATGGAGGCCGCGACCTCTGAACCCCCGGCGTGGGGGCCAACAGCCACCATGACACAGCCACAGACCAACCTGGTGCGAACGCCTCAACCACAGATAAGCACAGGCCTCCCTCTGAGATCACCAGGGGGTCCCACCATAGCTGCGGCAACCCTCCGGTGGATGACATCTACACTGCCACCGGTGACGAGGTGCGCCTTGAACTACCTAACGACACCCATCATCGGCACTGATCCAGCATCAAGGACGCTGGAGGCTATACGTGTGTCCCCACTGAATGCGCAACTTGCGCTTCAGCAACAAGCACTGGAGGTCTTGGCCCGCGAGGCCCAGTGGAACAAAACAATGACGCGCGAATGCTTGCATCGCCCACGCCGCCAACCGCAAAACCTCCTCAGCGACCTCGCCAACCGAGGCCGCGAATAGGGAGTCGGCTTTGATGAGCCAGCCGCAGAAGTCGCACCACCGTCGCCCCCAACTCCGGCTCGCAGCCTCCAAGCAGCGGCGGCGCTGGCAGACCGGCTACAAGCCACACCGGGAGATCCCAAACTCCTAGCCGATCTCACCCACGTGCTCCATAGGATGGTGGAGCTCCAGGACAACATCTCATGCTCAAGGACAAGCTGGCAGGTACCGTAAGTGTTTTGTCCGCCGCCAACCACCCAGCCCGCGAGCAGCGACAAGGATCCATCCAGCGACCAGAGGCCGCACCGGTAGCTACGGTCACACACTTACGGCAGCCCATATCAGTCATTGCTCTGCAGCAGCACGTGGCCTTGCCACCCACGAGCCGTGCACTAATGGGACGGCACCTTCACCAACATGGTAGATGGGCAGGAGCAGAAACAAACGGACTACACCCGGGGGCTCCGCCATCAAGATTCACCCCGCTCACGTCAAGCATCGCTCTAGCATGCTTTGGGCAGGAAGTGATATCCCACCCGTTCCCCCATCCCATCGTCATCTAGGGCGTCGAGAAATATTCAAGAGATACAAAGCCAGAGCACTGGTTGAACGACTACCTGACGACGGTCCAAATGGTTAACGGGGACATAGGCAATGCCCTTCGGCACATACGCCTATGCCTAATAGGACATGCACGCTCCTGGCTGAGAGGGCTCCCTCCCAACACAATTCATACCTGGGCGAATTTCGAGCACGTTTTCCTCAACAACTTCGAAGGAACCTACTACCGACCAGGGAGTGGAGCCGACCTCCACAACATTATCCAGGAGGACAAGGAGTCGGTCTGCGACTACGTCGTGCGCTGGCTCAAGAAGAAGAACACATTATCTAGCATCTCGAACGAGACAGCCATCGAGCCATTCGTCAGCGGCGCAAAAGACCCCATGTTCCGGCACAAGCTCGGGAAGAAGCGGGGAGAGGGCAAGTTCACGTCCCTAGCCGCGCTCATGAAGGTCGCCAATGACTTCGCCATGGGCGAGGAAACGGACTGAGCAGGGCGCCGACCTATGCCAGGGACAAAGATCACCGACGTCATAGGACCAGGCGCCCCAAAAAGTCGCAGCTCCAAAAACAGAGAAGACCCTAATCGCAAAGGTGAGCAGGACTCAGAGCTCGTCCTAGCGGCAAACGAAACAGACGAGGCCGGCACGAAAAAGTAGCATTGGAATGGAAAACCCAGACGCAATTCACGCACATATGAGGAGATAATGAATGGACCCTACGTCTATCACAGCTATGGAAACCACAGGGCTCAACAATCAGCACGGGACTGCGGGCTCAGCGAGCAGCTCCTCCGCGAGAAGGGCAACCCAGCAGCCGCTGGCAATGAGGGCAGCAACAATGCCCACCCCCCCACCCCCCGGCGCCGGAGCAGTCCCCGAGCAGCAGGCTCAGGGGGAGAACCAGCGAGCTTTCCCCAAAGACGTCCGAAGGGTGAGCATGGTCACCGAGACACGATGTCCAAGAAAGGTGATATGCAGGCACCACCACACAAGGAGAAGGAGAGACTCCATGTACCTTAAATGGTCGGAACAAACCATCTCCTTCGGCCGAGCCAACCACCCGGTCCTTTTTCAGAGGCCGGGAAGCCTACCGCTCGTCCTCTGCTCCGTCATCGGAGGCCGCTGCATCCCAGCAGTGTTGATGGATGGGGGCACATCCTGTACACAAAGACACTAGAGCGGATGGACATACCTTTGGAAGCCCTACGCCCCTCCAACACAGAGTTTAGAGGAATAATCCCGGGACGGAAGGCAGAGCCCATAGGGAAAATCACACTGGAGGTCATCTTTGCCAACGGAAGCAACTATCGATGCAAACTCATCAGCTTTGAAGTAGTCCCTTTCGTCGCGGGGTACGACGCCGTCCTTGGACGACCGGCCTTCGCAAAATTCATGGTCGTTCCACACTACACATACATGCAGATGAAGATGCCAGGCCCACACGGCGTCATCACTCTCCATAGCTGCCCCTTGCAAGCAATCCGATCAGAGAGAGCCAACCTTGACGAGCTCACAGGATGGGGGCAAGAGCACACAGAGGCTTGGCGAACACCCAGGGTCAGAAAATACCCAAGGTATAATTGGGAGCGACGACCCCTTATAAGCCCAGCAAAGGAAATATACCTGGACCAAGAAGAACGCTAGGAGGAACCAATCTGCAGGAGGATGAACACCTATTGGTATACCTCCCCACCAGCAAAAGATGGGAGGCCGGAGAAGCATGCCAAACAAAATCAAGGCCTCCGCAGCACACCTACCACCAGTAATTTTAATTCCTGTTATTTACATTTCAAAACGTGAATTTCATTATCATTAGTAAGACTTCGTGGAATAATCATAGTTAGTTCAATCATGTACCAAACAGGCAATAAAATGATTTGTCACACAAACACTTCTGTTTTGTTACACTGTATGATCACTAAATGAAGTACACAAAGCACTAAGTACTGAAACCTCCCTGGAACTCTTTGCGGATGGTACGAGAGATCTCCTTGTTAGCGGCTCGGGGGCTGCATCATTTTTTGGACCCCCCCCCCCCCCCCCCCCGCAGTTCAGCAATAAGGATTGCATCCAGTGACCCTTCAAAGTACAAGTACGGGGGGTGCATTCACAGTATAGAGATCTCCTACCACAAAGGCAGAAGATCAACAGGCTTACGGCCTAACCTAGTCGGTAGAGTTCAGACACGTCTCAACATATGCAGAGAACTAACCCAGAGCTCGCCGCCAACGTTAGTGCATAGCGCCATAGACCAGCATGCCGAGCTCGCAAGGGGCCCCCGTCCACATGGCCAACGATAACACGCGCATATTTGGTCGGGCGCGGGCGTTGTCCCAGTGGATAGTAAGAAGTCATACAACTCAGCAAATGGCAGGTTCTAATAACACAAAGCAAATTGTTATAACATAGTACACAAACGTACCCATACAAGTTTTTATACAAACTCCCGCTCTATGAGCTACCCGCATCGGGAGGCCTCTTAATGATACTTTGCAGGGGACAGACCCCGGCAGCATATTCGGCCTCCCCAACAACTTCTTGTAGGCTCGGGCTTCCCGCAGGAGGCCTCACAATTGTCCAGAGGTTGGCATTGGGGTAATGAGCCCGGACGCCAGCCAGCACCTGTCGGGCTCCTTCAAAAGCAGCGGAGTACATCCAATCATCAAGTTGGTTGGAGGAATCCGCAAGCAACTTGAGGACAACCTCGAGATCCGACGTCAAGTCAGGTTGCCCAGCAAACAAAGCACCAGCAGCGACCCCCAGCGTAGCGGTCATCCGCTCTGCAACGGAGGCAACCTCCCGAAGCCGCTCCTCCGCGTCATCAATCTGGATGGCCGGCAAGGGGCCTACTACAAAGACAACAATACAATTATCAAGAGAATGATCAATGATCATACAGCAGAGTGCAGGGTACCTCTCCGCACGAACCTCAGGCGGCGACTCCAGATCCTGGCAGTACTGCTGGGCCTTAGTAAGCTCCACCATGGCCTCTTCAACATCCATCTCTAGCTGAGCAATTTTTTTCTCCGCCGCCTCGGCAGCCTGCACCTGCAGGGCATCGTCCTTTTCAACTGTTTCCAGCTGCCGTCTGAGCACGACCCGTTGGTCCTTACTCTCACCAAGGTCAGTGCGGAGGGCGCGGTAGGCCTCCTGCTCACGCTGAAGGGAGGCCTCGAGCTCTCGTTTCGCGGCAAGCACCGTCTCTAGCTCCGCTCGAGCAGAGCGCTCAGCCGCCTTAGCGAGCCGATGGGCCTGCATCGCCTCCTCTGCATCCTTCCTGAGGGCCGCCGCGGTTTCCACAGCTATAGCAACAAGGAAGCACAACAGACGCACGGCGTCACTCACAGAAAGAGGGTCACCGGATTGCAACTTACGGGAGCCCAGACTTACATGAAGCAGCGTTCAGCTCACATTGCAGCCCATACCCCTGGCATTGCAACACTGCGACCTGTGACTCCAAATCTGAGACGTGCACCTCACAATCGCAATTCGCCTAAAACATGGCCTAGTTACCACAAAACAAAAGGGAAGGCCAAAATTAACCTTTTTGAGGGACCAAGCCCTGCTAAACACAGCAACGCCACACTTGGCCCCGGGGGCTACTACTACCATATGCACTAAGGTACCTCATACCTGGAAATCGGGCTCCACAGCCTGCCCGACCTCCCTGAGGGCCTCCCACAGGCATCCCGGTGCCTCGTCCGCAGCACTCAAGGGCACCGCGACCTCCCGCGGAACTTCAGGTCCGAATCCATCGGACAAGAAGGAGCGTACCCCTAGCGTCACGCTGGATGACGAGGCCGCTGACCGATCTGGCCCGCGAGCAGCGACCTTCATGACCGCCACCGCGGCAACCACACTCGCCAGAGGAAAGGCCGGCGAGCTCGGATCAGGTGAGAAGGCCAGGACTTGGGAGGTCGCCGGGTGCAAGCCACCTTTACTGACGGCTCCGGCCTCCGCGACGGTGTTTTCTGCCAAAAAATGGCCCACGTAAGGTCGCTCCCTAAAGGGCATCACTATAAGAGCACCCAAAACCAAGAGGCTGAGCTTACCCTGAGGCCGGAACTGCGCGTCAGGGGGGAGAAGCTACCGACAGAGGTACGGCCACAGTCACACCGACCGCAACGGGCTCGGCAACAGAAGGCCCCATCAGGCCACAGGAGACAGCCCTGGCTGTAAACTCAAGAGGTCAGCAACAAGGCCTACAAACAGCTGGTGTCAGCTCACAGCAACAGAAAGGACTTAGGGGACAACCACCGGCATGTGCCTCCTCCGTACTAGCGTTGGAGCGATCAGGGGAATCTGCAGACTGGGCGACTTCACCGCACTCCCGCGAGGCTCACGAGGGTCACGGCCGGCCGTGGATTCCTCCCGGGTGCCGCGATGAAGCCTTTTGAGAGGCTGGCGCGACGTCTCGATGGGCTTCTCTGTCACTTCCCCGCCACCATCTTCATCCTCATCCTCCTCGATGTCGTCGACCTCCTCGTCATCGTCGTCGACATCGTCGGCATCGTCTTCATCGTCGTCATCACCCTTCCCGCTTCCTCCGCCGCTTGATGGGTGATACGTCTCAGACGTATCTATAATTTTTGATTGTTCCATGCTATTATATTATCAATCTTGGAAGTTTTATATACATTTATATGCTATACTATATCATTTTTTGGGACTAACCTATTAACCCAGTGCCAGTTGCTGTTTTCTGCTTGTTTTTGGTTTTTCCAGAAAATCAGTACCAAACGGAGTCCAAACGCTATGAAACTTTTTTCTGGACAAAAGAGACCCTAGAAGCTTCGGGGGAGGACCAGAAGACCTATGAGGAGACGACAAGGCAACAGGGCATGCCCTAGGGGGTAGGTGTGCCCTGTTACCTTGTGGGCCCCATGTGCCTACTTTTGACCTAATTCCACTTCTATAAATTCTCAAATATTGGGAAACCAGCAGAGAGCCACCCCAAATAACTTTTCCGCCGCCGCAAGCTTCTGTTCTTCCGTGATCCCATCTGGAGGTCTTTTCCGGTACTCTGCCGGAGGGGGAATTGATCACGGGGGGCTTCTACATCAACCTTGTTGCCCTACCGATGATGCATGAGTAGTTCACCACAGACCTACGGGTCCATAGCTAGTAGCTAGATGACTTCTTCTCTCTCTTTGATCTTCAATACAATGTTCTCCTCGATCTTCTTGGAGTTCTATTCGATGTAATCTTCTTTTGCGGTGTGTTTGTTGGGATCCGATGAATTGTGGGTTTATGATCTGAATATTCATGAGAAGTAATTAAGTCTTCTCTAAACTTTATTATGCATGATTTTTATAGCTTTGTATTTCTCTCCGATCTATCCATTTGGTTTGGCCAACTAGATTGATTTATCTTCAGCGGGAGAGGTGCTTTGTAATGGGTTCAATATTGCGGTGCTCTATATCCCAGTGACAAAGTAGGGGACAAGACACGTATTCGTATTGTTCCCATTATGGGTAAAACGATGGGGTTTATTCATATTGATTGGGTTTACTTTGTCTACATCATGTCATCTTGCTTAAGGTGTTACTCTGTTTTCATTAACTTAATACCCTAGACGCATGTTGGATAGCGGTCGATGGGTGGAGTAATAGTAGTAGATGCAGGCAGGAGTCGGTCTATTTGTCTCGGACGTGATGCCTATATGCATGATCATTGCCTTGAATATTGTCATAACTATGCACTTTACTATCAATTGCCCAACAGTAATTTGTCTACCCATCATATGCTATGTATTCGAGAGAGAAGCCTCTAGTGAAAACTATGGCCCCGGGTCTACTTTAAATATAGAAAGAAAACCAAAATATACTTGCCGCGATTTATTTACTTTTATTTTGTTTTGGAATTTATTTATCTACCACTACAAGATTTAATCCTTGCAAGTAACGAGTTCAAGGGGATTGACAACCCTCTTGCCCGCGTTGGGTGCAAGTATTTGCTTTTGTGTGTGCAGGTGTTGTTCACGAGGCTTTGCGTGATTCTCCTACTAGTTTGATAACCTTGGTTCTCACTGAGGGAAATACTTATCTCTACTGTACTGCATCTCCTCTCCTCTTCGGGGAAAATCCCAACGCATCTCACAAGTAGCAAGAAGAATTTCTGGCGCCGTTGCCAGGGAGACATCATCAAAACCTACCAAGTACCTTTACACAAACTATCATCTACTTGCTCTACTTTTTATTTGCCTTTTTATTTTCCTTTGCCTCTCGTTTTCATCTCCCCCACTTCTCATAAAAATACAAAAACACAAAAATATTTTTTGCTTGCTTGCCTTGCTTGAAGTTGCTATCATGTCTGAGTTCGATAAAGTTATTGTTGAAAATGCTAGTGAAGATAGTATTAATGAATCTCTTGAGGAAAAACTAAAATTGTTTGATATTAATCATGATCCTCCTGAGAACAAATCTCCCATCAATTTTAAAACTAAAGTCTATCAGGTGGGTAGCGGGAATATTATTGGGAAAAATATCATTCAAGAATTCTTTAATTGCACGGGAGTCATACCAATAGTTAGAGGATCTAATCTTGATAAAACAAATTGTTATGTGGATGCTATTTCTATGCTTGTAGTTAAGTTAGAACGATTTTTTTTGCATATCCATCCCGCATTACAAAAGATATTCTATGAACTTCCTAATATCCATAATCCTAGGGCTAAGAAGATTGTCACTATTATCCTCATGCACGAATTTGATTATATAATTCGAGAAGCTAGGGACATATTTTCCTTTTATAAAGTAGATTTTGAGCACCCTCCAATAGAAGAAATCCTCCATGATAAGGATACTATATGTAGGTTGGAATCTAAGGATTATTTTGCTTATGGTGAGAATATTAGAAGAAGAGTCCCTTATGCTGAAATAATCAAAACCTTGTACCACAATACTTGTGATAAATTTGAGTGGATCACCAAGGGAATTGATGAGGGATTTAGTGAAGAATGGTTTGAAAGTATGGCTAGAGAACCTATTGATGATGAAATACATGTTTTATATGAGGATCTTTATGGTGATGATTCGGAGTTCAAAGTAATGAATGTTAAAATCACCGAACAAAGCCCCTTCAATTATTTAAGTTCTCCTACTAGAAAAAAGAACAAGAGAGTATGGAATTAATGAGAAAGGTTCTGGAAGATGTGATTAAAAAGGATTTGGGAATGAAGGACGACAATACTTGAAACAATGCATTATGCCTAGCTAGGGGCATAAAACAATAGCGCTTGTTGGGAGGCAACCAGTATTAATCTTTATTGCAATTTTTCTTTTTCTTGTGTCACACAATTTTAGCTACTTTTATGATTGTGTTTTTATGTTTTAATTAGTGTTTGTGCCAAGTAATGCCTTTGGGATGATCTTATAATTGATGCTGTTTGAAAACAGAAAGTTTTCCGCCTAGTATTTGATTTTTAGTTCTGTAATGCAACGTCAGAAAAATCTGAACTTTTTACAGAGTATTTTAATACAAATTTTGTACGTTGTCCTATTTTTTCAGAAATTCTGGAGTTACAGAAGTATAGATAATATTCTGTCATTACGTACTGTTGTGTTTTAGACAGATTCTGTTTTTTTTGCATAGTGTGCTTGTTTTAATGAAACTATGGATTCTATCGGGGGTATAAGTCATGGAAGAGTTAGAATACAGTAGGTATTATGCAAGAAAAATCATGAATGAGTTTATAACAGTACCTAAAGTGGATGATTGATTTATTGTACTAACGGATCTCACGAAGTTTCTGTTGAGTTTTGTGTGCTGAAGTTTTCAAGTTTTGGGTGAGATTACGATGGATGAAGGAATAAGGAGCAGCAAGACCCTAAGCTTGGCGATGCCCAAGGCACCCCAAGGTAATATTCAAGGAAGACCCAACCGTCTAAGATTGGGGATGCCCTGGATGGCATCCCCTCTTTCGTCTACAATCTATCGGTAACTTTCTTGGAGCTATATTTTTATTCATCACATGATATGAGTTTTACTTGGAGCGTCTTCTGCCATAGTTTTCTTTTCTTTTTTTGCTTTTTAGTTTGCCACAATCATCTTTTGCTGGACACACTTTTTGAGAGGGACACGCATCTATTCGTGAATTGTTAGAATACTCTATGTGCTTCACTTATATCTTTTGAGCTAGGCAGTTGCTCTAGTGCTTCACTTATATCTTTTAGAGCACGGCGGTGGTTATATTTTAAAGAAATAGTTGCACTCTCATGCTTCACTTAAATATTTTTGAGAGTCTAATAAATAGTAATGGCAATTTGCACGGGTTATAAGACTAGTCCATAAAGGATAGTATTCAAGAGGGATATAATAAAAACGTTCATGTAGTTCACTAAATATGAAACGTGTGGTTTAATGATATTGATGTCGTAATATGAAAGGATATTGGTTCATGATCATTGGTTAGTAGAAATATCGGTATTAAAGCTTGTTATTAACTTCTCATCTAAGTGTTGGTCATGGCATGGTGGGGAGGTCCGAGCATTCTTAGGTCTGAAATGAAATCCTTGAGTGCTGTTATAATCGGGGGTGCGCGATGGTTAACTCCTACCAACCTCCTCCCTAGGGGCATGCGGGTAGTACTTTGCTTCGAGGGCTAATAGGCTTTGTAATAAGTATGTGAGTTCTTTTTGACTAATGTGAGTCCATGGATTATACGCACTCTCACCCTTCCGCAATTTGCTAGCCTCTTCGATACCGTGCATTGCCCGATCTCACCTCGAGAGTTGGTGCAAACTTTGCCGGTGCATCCAAACCCCATGATATGATACGCTATATCACACATAAGCCTCCTTATATCTTCCTCAAAACAGCCACCATACCTACCTATTATGGCATTTCCATAGCCATTCCAAGATATATTGCCATGCAACTTCCACCGTTCCTTCATATGACTTATGTTCATTGTCATATTCCTTTGCATGATCATATAGCTGACATAGTATTTGTGGCTCAGCCACCGTTCATCATTTTTCATACATGTTACGCTAGATCATTGCACATCCTGGTACACTGCTAGAGGCATTCATATAGAGTCATTCTATATAGTTTTTATCAAGTTCTAAGTAAATAAAAGTGTGATGATCATCATTATTAGAGCATTGTCCTAGTGAGGAAAGGATGATGGAGACTATGATTCCCCCACAAGTCGGGATGAGACTCCGGACTAAAAATAAATAAAAAAGACAAAAAAGAGGCCAAAAATAGCCCAACAAAAAAAGATAAAAAAATATGAGAGAAAAAGAAAGAAGGGGCAATGTAACTATCCTTTTCCACACTTGTGCTTCAGATTAGAACCATGTTCTTCATATAGAGAGTCTCCTATTTTGTCACTTTCATATACTAGTGGGAATTTTTGGTTATAGAACTTGGCTTGTATATTCCGATGACGGGCTTCCTCAAATGCCCGAGGTCTTCATGAGCAAGCAAGTTGGATGCACACCCACTTAGTTTCAGTTGAGCTTTCATATACTTATAGCTCTTAGTGCATCCGTTGCATGACAATCCCTACTCCTCACATTGATATCGATTGATGGACATCTCCATAGTCCATTGATCCGCCTAGTTGATGCGAGACTTTCTTACTTTTTGACTTCTCCTATTGATCCCTATCACCGCATTCTATTCCACCTAGTGCTATGTCAATGGCCCACGCTCATGTATTGCATGAAGTTGAAAATGCTGAAGCACGTTAGAAGTACGATCCAATTGCCTGGTTTAACACCGGGGTGCTCATGATTTATATTTATGCAGTGAAGGCGAGTTATGCCATGCTAACATGATAAAATGAGTGGGGAATAACATTCGTTAAGGATCATATATTTTGAAAGTTTAATGATTATGCTTCTTATATTTATGGATATTATTATGTTAATGTTGTTAATTCATCGCTTCTCAATATTTATACCGTAAAGAGATTACATGATAAACATGTTAGGTAGCATTCCACATCAAAAATTCTGTTTTTATCATTTACCTACTCGAGGACGAGCAGGAATTAAGCTTGGGGATGCTGATACGTCTCCAACGTATCTACAATTTTTTATTGTTCCATGCTATTATATTATCAATCTTGGATGTTTTATATGCATTTATATGCTATTTTATATCATTTTTTGGGACTAACCTATTAACCCAGTGCCCAGTGTCAGTTGCTGTTTTCTGCTTGTTTTTGGTTTTCCAGAAAATCGATACCAAACGGAGTCCAAACGCTACGAAACTTTTTGACGATTTTTTTTCTGGACAAAAGAGACCTAGAAGCTTCGGGGGAGAACCAGAAGACCTACGAGGAGATGACAAGGCAACATGGCGCGCCCTGGGGTGGTAGGCGCACCCTGTTACCATATGGGCCCCACGTGGCTTCTTTTGACCTAATTCCACTTCTATAAATTCTCAAATATTGGAAAACCAACAGAGAGCCACCCCAAATAACTTTTCCGCCGCTGCAAGCTTTTGTTCTTCCGCGATCCCATCTGGAGGCCTTTTCCGGTACTCTGCCAGAGGGGGAATCGATCACGGAGGGCTTCTACATCAACCTTGCTGCCCTACCGATGATGTGTGAGTAGTTCACCACAGACCTACGGGTCCATAGCTAGTAGCTAGATGGCTTCTTCTCTCTCTTTGATCTTCAATATAATGTTCTCCTTGATTTTCTTGGAGTTCTATTCGATGTAATCTTCTTTTGCGGTGTGTTTGTTGGGATCCGATGAATTGTGGGTTTATGATCTGAATATTCATAAGAAGTAATTGAGTCTTTTCTGATCTTTATTATGCATGATTTTATAGCTTTGTATTTCTCTCTGATCTATCCGTTTGGTTTGGCCAACTAGATTGATTTATCTTCAGCGGGAGAGGTGCTTTGTAATGGGTTCAATCTTGCGGTGCTCTATATCCCAGTGACAAAGTAGGGGACAAGAAACATATTTGTATTGTTGCCATTAAGTGTAAAATGATGGGGTTTATTCATATTGATTGGGTTTACTTTGTCTACATCATGTCATCTTTCCTAAGGCGTTTCGTGGGAAAACGACGATCTATGGGATCGAGAGGATCCCTTTGCGGTTCGGCTGTGGGATTAATATACTACAAAGAGCAAGGCTAATAGATGTGAGAACAAGAAATGATTTATCTAGGTTCGGGCCGCTAAGAGCGTAAAACCCTACTCCTGTTCTTGTGGATTGATTGTGTGTGAGCTCAAGGTTACAAAGAGCGCAGCTTGCCGGCAAGGTGCGCGGGAAGTGCACCTACAACGTGTAATTGAACTAGGAGTCAGTCATTATAAGTGTAGCCTTGGGCCTATTTTTATAGGCCAAGGGGCTACCATAGTGGCAAATACGGTCATTTACAAGGCATGAATAGTGACTTGCACTGTCACCACGTCTCTCTCCTAACGGGGTAAGACAAGCGCATTTAATGCACCGTTAGGTGCTACGTCGGGGAGGCGAGGCTTTGGGCAAAAGATCTGTACCACCGGTCCTGGCGCCCTCCTGTTACCTTGACACATCCCAGGGACGGGTGTCATTAAAGTTAATCCTGGCGTGGCATGCTGACACGTGCCTTCGCCAGTTATGTTGACTGCCTGCCCACTCGACACCTATCATACGTGCTTATCTAGCCGATGATGAGGTGGAGCGGTAACGGGACAGAACGAGCCTACTGGCGCAGAGCTTGCCGGGCCTTTGCTTGCCGGCAAGGAGCTTGCTCGCAACCAGAGTCTTGGTCTTCACCTTGCTGGTACGAAGCTTGCCGGCAAGGGCAATGTTGATCTTCAGTACTAGAATAGTACTTCTCAATGACCTGCCTTGAGGTTTTCTTCACGGTCTTGTTTAATCTAAGTCTTGGGTCACAGCAACCCTCCGGCAAGCCCCTTGCCGTCAGGAAGGCTACAACTGCCTGTGCACAAGTCAGGGTACGAGGGCACCCATGCTTTAGTACACCGACAGGAGCCCCTGGGCCTGGGCCACAAGCGCATGCGAGGCGTCGTTGGGCTAGGCCCGAACAGTGCACAGGCACGCGTGGCTGAGGATAACTATCGTAATCTTTTCTTTTACCACGCCCCCATGATGTGCATTAAATGCGGGCATGGTAGAGGTGGAATGGAACGGGCACGGGGAGGTAGTGCGCCAGAAAAGCGCAACCACGTAGGATGGTAAAGAGCCAGCCCCCGCGCCTTCCCCATAAAAAGGAATCCGCAAAGGGCGCAGCTCATTTACCCCCCTTCTCCCAATCTTGTCATTGCCACCGTCTTCCTCCTCGCGCAAGAGCAGAGAGTGCCCTTTGCTTCCGCCACCGCTCGCTAGACTCCCACCCAAAATCTCGCCATGGTACCGAAGAGAGGCGCGAAGCTCTCCAGTTCGGTGGCGGATGAGAGGAAAGCCGCCAAAGCCACACGGCGGCCGGCCAATGCTGTCTTCCCGCCGGCGCTTACAGAAGACGATCTGACGAAGAACTATTCATATGCGTATGCGAGCGAGACCCAGGATCACGAGGCCACAGTGGTGCTCCTAGGATCCCTTCCTCCCGCTGACGACCACTTTCATTTCTTCGCCGGGTACTTTTACTACGGGCTATGCCCGCCCTTCTCTGATTTTTTTGTTGAGGTGACGAATACTTTCGGATTCAGACTGCTAGACTTCACACCCAACGCGGTCACTTGCCTGTCAGTCTTCGCGCACTTGTGTGAGAACTTTGTGGGAGTAGCCCCAAATGTTGCTCTGTTCCGGCAGTTCTTCATCCCCCGGGTTGAAGACGATGCCCTTTTCCGGCAGTGTGACTTGGATCCCAAGGGGAAATCGCAAGAAGTACTACCCGGAGGGCAAGCTACACATCAAGTGGAATGAATGGAGGGCCGATTGGTGATGGGTCCAACAGAAGGACTTCTCGGAATTCTGCCATCTCAGGACGGAGAAGATCGAGAACGCCAACAGCTGGGGCAATGTTGACCCCAATGATGCCAAGCTTGGGCTGGCTCTGTACTGGATTATTGCCCTTAAGGAAGTCGGCTTGACGGTCGAGATGGTGGGGGCGGACTTCACCGGCCGCCGGATGGCTCCGCTGCAGAACAGAGGAGGCCGGCAAGCGTGGGATTATCAGGGCCCTGCCGATCCAATGCGTCTGCACCCAGGCCTGACACTACAAAAAAAACACTTCCGTGATGATACGTCTTTGTCACAGTAGGTCAAGTTTTTTGTCATGCATATACATCCGTGACAATTTTATGACAGAATCAAGATAGTCATACCTGTGCTGTCGTAGAAGTGTTCCATGACAATACTGAAATTATCATCACGGAAGTGTCCACTTCCATGACGATAAATGTCGCATCATGGAAGTGTTTTCGTCAAGGATAACTGACACGTGGCATCCACCGTAACGAGTCGCCGTTAAGCTATCGGGTTCCGGTTTGGATCCGATAACCCGTTTGCAGCCCTGACCAATGGCGATTTTCCACGTGTAAATTTCTCATTCGCCGGCGGAACCACGTGTCAGCTTGGCGTTGGGACAGATGTCATCCATTCATTGGATGCGAGACACCTATGATACGTCGACACGTGGCATGGCCCAATAGTGGCCCATTTACGTTAAAAAGGCCGGCCCATTTGACTTGGTCAAAAGTAAGCGGGTCGGCCCATGGAAAGCCTGTTAACGGCCTGTTCGCATACAGTCCATTTACGGCCCGGGTACTCATGGCCCGTTATGGCCTTTCAAAATTCGGCCCAGTAGCGCCATATGGGTCGTGCCTTATGATTTCAGCCCGTTGTCACTTTCGGCCCATCTATGGCCCGTGACGTCTTTTGGCCCATATTAGGCCTTTTGCTTCTCTGGGCCCATTGACGGCCCGTGGTGATTCTGGCCCATCATGATTTAGTTGGGCCATTTCCAGCCCGTGTTTTCTTTCGGCCTTCTAAGGGCCCATAAAATCTTGGGCTCATTTTCGGCCCTCGATTACTTACGGTCCGTTACTGGCCTGTTATGCTAATGAGCCAGATTCAGCCCGTGGTTACAATCAACCCGTTTGTGGTCTGTTAACCCATTGGGCCATTTTCAGCCCGTCATGTATTCCGGCCCATTAACGACCCGTTATGCCTGTCGATAGAATTAAGCCTGTGATGACTTTCGGCCTGTTAATGGCCCGTTATGCTACAGGCCCTTAAACGGACCATTCCCACTATGGCCCGTTTACGGCCCATAATGCGGTCCGATTTTGGCCCACGGATCCTACGGCCCATAGATGGCCCTTGGGCACTATAGCAGGTAGCAGGCCCATGGTTACCACGGGTCGTATGTGGCCCATGGTTATTGTGACCACTAACAAACCGAGGAAAAAGATGACTATGAGGAAATAAATAAGCAAGCAACTAACGCTAGGCTATTACGGCGATTGCACATATTACATCCACTGGGCATCAAAGTTCGCCACCCGTGCAAATATAGGGAACACCCTACACTATACAAAAATAGCTTGTTGTTTTCTTCAGCCGGTCGCTGCCCGTTAAGAACAAATTTTGTATCGCAACAAAACAAATTAAAGCCATATAACAAAAGGAGGGTTGGCATAAAAGTAAATGCACCATCAGAAGTTCAGAAGCTCGGATGATTTGACATGACTGGTACATTTTCATGCTGTAGTGTCTGATGGAGCACCATAAACTTCGCTGTCCTTTCTCCTAGGCTCCTGAACAACATAGCAAATGTCTGATAGTCTGGTTTCAAAACCATGCATATCTTGACGACATCGAACAATGGTTGTTCTTATTTCACAAAGGGTCTCTATTAGGGATTGGACTTGTGTCTGGAGCGCAGATATATCATTTTGTCGAACTTGCAGATCTTGTTCATGAGGCAGTTTGGATGAGGTTGCCTTAACAACCAACCCAGTATTACGCAGGAAGGTGCTTTTGGCACTGTTAGTGGAGAGATACTGATCCACTGTAGCAAGAGGTGACATTGTGGTTATGGTTGCCTCATCACCTTCAGGAGGTTGTGGCGGTTCCACCATTTGTTCCATAGCTTGCTGAAAAGTTGAGTTTGTACATTAGTAGTACCAGAACATAAGTTATTAATGAGGCAGCAAAACCAAACAGAATAGCTTTGGTTTATATACAGAACTTATTTTGGTGAACCCGTGTAAAATATTAGTTGTATTTTACTGCAAAGTACATAATAAAACCAGGTTCCAAACATATGACCATATACCATGGCTAATGTATTGTCTATTTCTTCACATTGTATTGACAGCTAAGATAAAGAGACAAAGTTTATAATACGGTGAGCATAGTATGACATCATTCATATCACAAAACTTCTGAGATCAGACAAACAGGCAATTGTAACATTGTGTGCAGCACGGAACTAGATTACAGATCAAGAGCAAAGGAACATCGTTCCTCTCTTTTAAACCTTGTAAAGTGCAATGACACGTTCAGACAATTGTGTATAAAATTGAAAAGAGTAATAGACATTGGCTGCAAACCATGCAGTTCAATGCACCACAAGTCAGAGTAACCAGTAGTTCAAAGGGCCTGAGGATTAAGGACTTACTACAGCGGCTTTGACTGGTGCAGTCATGCCCTTCGTCTTGCTAGTGTGACAGTCCTTGAAGATTTCCACCGCATTTGGTTCAGGTTCTTTTTGGTCCTTGTGGGCTTTCCTCTGCATTTGGAACAAGTCAATATAGATCTGATAATATGGCACAACCAAAAGAGTGAAACAGCAGCTAGTTACAAGAGCCTCGCAGTGTGCAATATAGCTACGAGATCCTGTCGTCTGTTGGAATTTCACTTTCATACGGTTGGCCTTGTTCTTTGAACAATTCACCTAGAAGAAGATAGATTTGTGAGGGACATGCGTAAATAGGAGTTCAACATGTGATCTGATCACATCTATATAACATACTTAATACTTTGGATCAGACCAGTGTTTAACAAGGGCTATCCAGTCTTCATCCGTTATATTTTCCACTGGAGATGTTTGGGTAAGTTCATTGTTAGCCTTGCCTTCAAAGTGAGTTTTCCTTAGATTATACCGATACTGTCGCAGAGCGGACTTGAAAACATGAGTGCATGCTTGTCTGGTTGCATCATCTTGCCGATCCAACTTGAACCTCATCTGTTCAAAATTATAGGAGTCTCATTACCTGCAACCTAGAAAGTATGGGACAGAGCAAGACGATATTACTAAGTTCCATAAATAACCATACTTACAGATAAATGGTCGAGGAAGGTGTTAAACTAGATTTTGTCTTTGTCATTCCTGTACTGGATCCATGTTGGGAGGATACGTGCATGACACCTAACAGCAACGGCTGCCTCTGATACTAACTTGGCTGACTCTGTAGCATCACGTGGTCTTTTTAAACCTGACTCAAAATGGATCTCCATTCTTCCTCCTTTAGATTTAGTTAACCTGTCGAGCATTATCCCTGATGTCTGTTTCCTCTTGCACCTAGGTGCTAGTTCAACAACGAACATGGGAAGTGTTAGTGTACATCAAACTGTGAGACTACATATAAAGAAGCATGCAACTGTAACTTGACTCGATCAACTACCGTCTTGGTGTTGAAGCTCACAAGGTTCATCTGATCTGGCCAAGAGTGCTTCGGAAGTAGTGTCAGGTGGCAAAGGAGTTTGGGAACTTGCCGCTAGCAGAGTTGACGAACAAGTAAGTCCTGCACATGTTGGTACTGTGGAAGAAGGTGCTGCAACCACTAGGGCTGTCGTTCCTTGTTTGGTTCGTTTGTCTTTGGTACATTTTGCTGGTGGTGTAGCAGGGGATATTGTGTTTGTACATTTATCCGGTGGACTTCGACCTTCTCTTGCACTATCAGTACCAGCAGAATCTGCAGAGCTGTTCCACTTCTGTTTCCGTGCCTCCCAAGTAGTAACATCATCGCCTACCATTATGTGTACCTTCCTCTTTTTTTCCATGTCAAGTCAAACCCACAAGAAAAAGGAATAAAAATTTAGTTCTTCAGAACTAATTGATGTGTGATTCAGACGAACTGAACATTGATGTTAGACAACCACATGATGGGAGAATGCAATATGTACGGAAAAACAGGACGGCATGAGATAATCAGACCTATGATGCATAAACTAAGCAGAAGGCATTTCAATAAATTAGAAGCAATGCAAAGGAAGCTAGACACCATATGAAAGGTGCTACAAATATCACTCTGCCAAGTTAATAGTGTCTCGTCATAAGTGGCATTTAAACAAATGTCAAGCAGTACAAGCAATAAATCATATGCAAGATCCAAACAATATCACACTACCAAGTTAAAGGTGTCTCGTCATAAGTGATTGATGCAGGATAGACACGAATAGTACTTTGATGTTAGAACATGTAATAGACAGATGTAGTATATGCAAAAAAAAGGAAGACATGCCATGTTAACATGTATAATGTGTAAACTAAGCAGCTGCAATTTAATCAAATTAGAAGCAATACAAGCTAGACACCATATGCAACATGCAAGCAAATATCACACTGCCAAGCTAGAGAAAGCACCTAGGATGCTGGAGTAGGGTTGTTGGGCACATCATATTTACTTGGAACTTCTACTGCACTAGCAGTAGTAGCAAAATCTCTAGAGCGCCTCCTTACTGGTGGCGCCAGATGACCGCCATCAGCCCCGGCCTTACATTTTTCCTTCCTCTCTCTTATTTTTTTTGCCTTGTCAAGTCAAACCCACAAGAAAAATGAATAAAATTTGCTTTTTAGAACTCATTGATGCATGATGCTGACGAACACTACTTTCATGTAAGGCGACGGCATGATAGGAGGATTGAATATGTAAGAAAAAAGGACAGCATTGCATATTCATACCTATGATGTGTAAACTAAGCAGCAGGCATTTCAACAAATTAGAAGCAATGAAAGCTAGACACCGTATGAAAGATGCAACGAATGTCACTCTACCGAGTTAAAACTGTCTTGTCATAAGTGCCATTTCAACAAATTAGAAGCAGTACAAGCTAGAAAACAATGCAAGATGCAACCTATATCACACTCCCAAGTTAAATGTGGTTTATGATAAGTGATTGTTGCAGGTTACACAACAGTAGTACTTTGATGTAAGAACATGGCGTGATAGACAGATATTGTATGTTCTAGAAACAGGAACACATGTCTTATTCACAAGTATAATGTGTAAACTAAGCAGATGCAATTCAACAAAATTAGAAGTAATACAGGCTAGACATCATATGTAACATGCAACCACATATAACAGTGCCAAGTTAGAGCGAGCACCTGTGATGGTTGGGTAGGGGAGATGTGCTCATCATCAACACAACTACGTTGACTGTCCATGCATGTGTTGTCTTGCAAATCTTGTTTGGAGGATGGCGGAGTAGAATTTGTAGAGACCCTCTGTTTCAGTTGGCCGGAAGGAGCACCATCATCCACTGACTTGCTAATTTCCTTCCGCTTTATTGATTTTGCATTGTCAAGTCAAACGACAAGAAAAAGGAATAAAAATCACTCTTCAGAACTCATTCATGCATGATACTGACGAACACTACTTGGATGTAAGGCAAACACATGATACGAGGATGGAATATGTACGAAAAACAGGATGGCATGGCATATTCACACCTATTTGTGTAAACTAAGCAGAAGCCATTTCAACAAATTAGAAGCAATGCAAGGTAGACACCACATGAAAGATGCAACCAATATGACTCTGCCAAGTTAAAACCATCTCATAATAAATGGCGTTTCAACAAATTAGACGCAGTACATGCTATAAATCATATGCAAGATGCAACAAATATCAAGCTGCATATACTAAAGGTGTCTCGTCATAAGTGATTGATGCGGGATACACAAGAACAGTAGTTTTATGTAAGGACATGGTTAATAGACAGATGTAGTATGTACCAAAAACAGGAAGGCATGTCACATTAACAGGTATAATGTGTAAACTAAGCAGAATAGCAAATGCAATTTAACCAAATTAGAAGAATTACAAGCTAGACACCATATGCAACATGCAACCACATATCACACTACCAAGTTAGAGCAAGCACCTGCGATGGTGGTGTAGGGGAAATGCGGTCACCAACTATAGAGCTATGTTGACTATCTTCATCTAGCCTTGCTGTTTGTTGAGAATCATGTGGGGAGGGTGACACTGCACTCTTTAAAAGAGTAGCGCGTCTCACACTAACCCACCGGTCTGACTGTCTCATCATAAGTGATTGATGAGGGATACACAAGAACATTAGTTTGATGTAAGAACATGGTTAATAGACATATGCAGTATGTACCAAAAACATGAAGGCATGTCGTATTCACAATATATGGCTAAGCAGATGCAATTTAACCAATTTAGAAGCAATATACAAGCTAGACACCATATGCAACATGCAAACACATATGACACGCACCTGCGATGCTGGTGTATGGCGAATGGGGTCATCAACTACAGAGCTACGTTGACAGTCTTCATCGAATGACACTACACTCTTCTTTAGAGCGTCAAACCGCGCCTTTCCAATCCTCGATGCAGAATGGAGCGACTGCTCTATTTTCTTTTTAGAATACTGTGGTTGAGTTTCTGAAATACCCATGCGTAATACAACAATAGTGAGAGAGTATGGGTGTAGTTTGTGCACAAGTAGTGCAGTGTAAAAGTATCATATAGCAGGTGGGTCAAAAATAAATGACGGGAGACATAAGATAGCTCTACAACATGCATGGCACATGAAATTAGATTCTATGCTTTTGAAATATGAGCACAGGGATGGCTGGGAAGTGCAGGTAATCCTCCAGCAAACCACCACATGTGGTCCTATGAAAATAACAATCGACTGAAAACAAATAGGTCAGTTGATTTTTTCTGCACCGTCCGATCTACAAGGAACGGGTAGATGAAGGCACCTCACCCCACCGTCGTGCTTGGCAGCGCCCCCCGGCCATCCCTTTAAGCCCGGCGGACCTCCAGATCGGGCGCCAGCAGCTCCTGCGCCACACACACCTCTAAGATAGACACTGAGGCACTACTTCCCCGGCGAACAGGCGGACTAGGTGCTCCGCGTCCCTCCACGGGTGGTGCTTCCTTTAATTGGGAATCAACTGACACTAAATTTAAATCCAGGCAGGCGACAGACCTCTAGCTAAAGTAAAATAGTAAATGGGGGGAAACCTTGTGCATCGCGAGTTACTTGGAACATCTAGTATCAGGAAGAATGTGCAGTAAGAAGTGGTCAACTAGTTTCCTTCGTGGGATGAATACCGTGCGAGCAGACATGTAAGATTTGCAAGAATAAGGGAAGAGGAGTACCAATATCGGCTTGCCATGATGTGTCCTCCTTATGATTTTTCGATGATCTTCTTGTGGTTCGCTGGAAACCAGATGTTGTGGAGGACGGTGGAGCCTTGGATGCAACCATGGCCAAGTTGTTGAGTGTGGTGCGGTGGCCCTCTGTCGGCGGCGGAGAAGCAAATCCGAGGCCGCGAACGACGGTGTAGCGGGAACAACTATGGTGCGGTGGACGGTTGCGATGTTGGAGCAGCAGCGGTGAGGCGCAGGACGGAGGGGTTGAAGTGGCTCGGGTACGACGCACGTCCGCGTCGTGGAGGCAGCTCTACCTCGGCTTCAACTGCTAAGTCCAAGAGGGCGCTGCGGTTGAGGTTGCGGTGGACGACGACGTCGGGGTATCGGCTCCGGCGTGATGGAGGAGGGCGACGGTGGATCGGTGCGATGGGGTGGCAGATGGAGGAGGCTGGGGTTTCGCGGCTGGTGGAGAAGGAGTTTTGGCGCCCATGGAGTATGAATGGGGAATCGGACGGGGGAGGGGGGAAGCTAAGGGGGAACCATGTTTCCGGGACGCGCTTGTTTGAAATTTGGGGAAAGTTACAAACTTTGCCCCTATCTAAAATTTCGGACATGCTGCAGGTCGGGGGCAGGATGGTAATCTCACATGTCCAAAATAGTGGGCGGGAGTGATTTTGGCCGAGCGCATCGGTGTTTAGGCGCCCACGGCATATGAATGTTTTTCGGACGCGGTTGTGTGGCATCTCGGTGAAGTTACAAACCTACCCCGGTTTAGACTTCTGGACGTCGGGCCAGTAGGCTTCATGGGTCAGAGTTAGGACGGTAATTTCCTTCTACCAAACATTGGTCTCGCGCGGTTTCGGGCGAGGAGAGGCTCTTTTGGTGCTTCGTTCAAAATTTTGAACCAGAAGCATTCACGTTTACAGTACTCTTGAACTATTAGGATTGACCTTAATAGACCTCGTTAAATTTGACCTTGTATGATTGAAAACCTCATTAAATTATGCGCTTCTTTTGAAATTTTGACTCTTGAAAATCCTATAACTACTATTATTTTGGAATGGAGGTGGTAAATTTGAATGTGTTTTGTACACGACTATATGTTATTATGTACAAAAGCAAAGCGAAGATTGATGCACCCTTAATTTAGGTATGATTTACAAATGCCATGATCTCGAATTCAAATAATTGAATGCACTTCATGTTGAATTCGAATATTTGAAACCACCTTAAGTTGAATTCAAACGTATGCTAGTTCCTAGCTAGCTATTTAGAATGTTCACTATGTATCTTTTGTATGTATAATGTGCTTTACACACACAACATAAATTATAATCACGTTTATATTTGAATTTTTAAAGCCATGCATTGTCTGGATTTCAAAATACTAACTCTATGGATCAATTATGTCGAATAATACCATACACATGCTCAAATTCGATAGAATATGGATGTTTGATACACCAATGATCGTTCCATACGCGAATCGCAAATATCATGATCCCATCCAAATATTTGGATACAATTTATATTTTAAATTGATGTGTACATCAGTCTTTTACGCGTAGATTCACTCTCCCTCAGCCCCTCCTCAACACGTGTTATCTTTCTCTCTCACACATACGCGCACACACTGTATATCCATCGGCCTTCTCTCTCACACATCCTCACACTCTCTCCTGAGGTGTCTCTCGCACACACATTGTCTATATATATCACCCTCCATCCCTCTATCTCACAACTATCTACGACTCCTTTCACTAATCTCTGTCACAAGAACTCTTTCACATGCATAGGCACGCATGATCTCCATCGACCCTTTTCTCTATACATATACCTGCCTACGTGTCTCCTGGATGCTTAGGCCTATCTCGCACGCATTGTCTCCACCTCTCTTACTAGTTGACGAATATGATTCCAACAGAGCATTAAGTAGGATATCCCTTACAGCTAGGTTGGATGCATGGTAATAAGAGACAAGGATTTACCTTAGTTCAGGCCCTTGCGATCCAGGAAATACCCTACCCTAGGTCATGTATATTTGTGAGTAGGGTGTGTACAGAGTACACTATGTGAATACCAAGGGATTCTGTGTATGCTATCGACGAACTAGGCCCCGGGCTTGTATAAACATACCCAGGGCCTAGGGTTACAATTCCTTGCCAGCTTTGTCAGTGGACACAAAGTCCTTCGCGGCTCTGGTTTCTTTGTCTTGTGCGACTAGTCCTCCAGGGGTCTCCGTATAATGTGTCACGGGTGGACCAATGTGGCGCATGATGGAACCGACCGGGGGCCTCACCTCGGCCCACCAGACCTCACACACCCCTATCCCTAGGTCTCGGTATCTTGTCACACCCACACATGCATACCAGACACACACACCCCACACACTATTTTTGCTCATGTCTCTCTCCCCTTCTCCCTTGCATACACACACTCAAGACCATCTCTCGTCGAGACATCCTATTCGTCTCTATCTCTCTAGACCTCTCTCATTTCTCGTGCTATCTATCTCTCATCGCACACACACACCCTCTATCCGCGCCTCTCTCGAATACGTACACATACCCTCTCCAGGCCCTGCCAAATACGTAAACTACACATTCACACATGTTGCATCTTATCATGTGCTCCATTGATCTAAAAAGCCCTCTGTTCACTTTTACTTCGCATACAAGATTCCTTTTGAATTAAAAATATGCAAAGTGTGGCCAAAATTTATTTTATAAAATCTACATCTATACAATATTGCAATGTTATATGGAGTACGAAAGTTAATTGCACGGTGCATCCAATGATATTTATTCCGCATTGTGAATGTTTATATTTTTATACTATGAAGTTAGTCATAATAAAGAGAAACGAAGAGCATCTCTCTCTCTCTCCCCAGCGCCCCCCTCTCTACACCTCTTTCACGTATGCACACAAACTATCTCTAGGCCCTCTGAAAGTACGCCTCGTCACATTCATGCATGTTCCATCTTTCTCTCGCGAGATATACACCGACGATCACTGTATTTGAAGCGAAAGCATAATACGATCACTGGACTTCACAATACACTCATTACGGTCACCATATACATTTTGTGGTTGTTATATAGTCAGAGGCTCACCGTAGAGCTCTGTATTTGTTGAAGACATGATTAGTTGACCAGTTAAACAGTCCACGTAGCGCATCTAGTGTTGCATCATCAGCGCACATTATCTCACTACCATAGGGCCCACCTGTCAGCGGGTATAAGAATGTAAACAAATGAAAATAAAATATTGCACGGTGGGTATCACTAGTAGAAGGGATTCGAAGTGGCGCGGACAAGGTGGCCTTGTATTGGTATGCTGTGCTGGCTGACTGGTTCTTTTAATACACAGGATCTAGTGTGGTGATTATACACACACACGCATGCACACGAACTACATGCATGCAACACTCACACGCACACATGCATGCATGCATGCACACACATGCAGACACGCACGCACGCACACATGCATGCACTCACCACACGACCAACACACACGCTCACGCTCAAGTGCACAACCTACACGTGCATGCACACACATCAGGCCCTAACACACACATACACAGCCAGGTGGTTCGCGCGCAAGGGTTCGAGTCTTGTCGCGCCTGCATAAATTTCTGTTTATCTTATCTCTTTCCTCTGTCAACTGACAGGTAGGACCCACGAGGAACATGGCAAATTTAACCAGTCAACATAGTGCCACGTAGACTATTTGGCCGGTCAACAGAGTGCAATACGATGCTAAACGGTGAGCGAGTGACCGTATAATCACCGTCAAACGTATATAGTGACCCTAATGAGCGGTGACCATATTATACTTTCGCTTCAAATACTTTCGCTTCAAATACAGTGACCGCCAGTGTATTTATCTCTTCTCTCGCTCTCTGAAGTCCGGTGACCGTATTATACTTTCGCTTCAAATACAGTGACCGCCAGTGTATTTATCTCTTCTCTCGCTCTCTTCGTGGAGCCGACTAGGCCAACCTCCCACGCCTAAATTGGCGCACGCCACCCCAATATTGTTGTACTGGTTTCGTAAGAGCGAACAAGCATTCACGTCTACCGTATAAACTCTAGATATGAGTTACAAATGCTATGATGACGAATACAAATATTTGAATCCATTTTATGCCGAATTTCTCTCTGTAGGCCCTCCAAAAGTACGTCCCTACACGTTCTCAGATGTTATATCTAACAACTATGTAATACAGTACTACTATACTCTAACACAATAAATCATATGTATTTTAAGTTTTAGATCTCATATTGTTACTTCAATTATTCATGTTGCATACATTAAAATTGCGTTGAAATGTATGGCTAGTATCATCTAGTGATCTGAAAGGTCCGACTACACACACACATGACACACAAAAAAAGGACCCACTACACATTCAAGCATTTCACATCTTTCTCTCGGTCTCTCTGTCAAACCGACTATGCCAAACTACCCTGCCTACCGCGCGGGAAAAGAACCACCCTCGCCTATTTAATCGGGTTTGTATCGATGGATTGCGTGAAACAGCAAAACCAAGTGGTACAAGAGTAGTACAAGACTACCACATAGTACTACTACAGTAGTACAGTACAAGTTACAGTTCACTGGGCCGCCGTGTCATGTACTCCTCCGTCGTAAGAGTGGAGCGCTCGCTTTCATAAATGTTCCACTCCCTTTCGCCGACATGTGGGACATCCAGCATCCGGGTCCATGTGCCATGCACCAAATAACAGTGCAGAGCATCAGGGGGGACGCACCCGGTCGTGGCACCGTGGTAGTAATGAGCAATGAGGCGTCAAATCACAAAGTTGCACCTTTCCCGTAGTATAAGTTGGAGGCACAAAGCAACCATCATTTCACTCTTCGCTGAAGTTGCTTCTACCGTTGTTCTGCCTCATGTAGTCATGTGGGACGCAGATCGGCTTGGTACATCACTGACACGTGGGACCGCATGTTAGCAAACCGTGAGGCCAACCTCCCCCGCCTTCCGCGCGGCAAAAGCACCTCCTCTTTACTAATCAAAACCAAGTGGTACGCTTAAGGGCATCCACAATGTGCAGCCAAATGGTAAAATAGCTTTTGGCATCGATGGGAACCATTGTGGAGGGTGCTGCGAAAGCCAAAAAAAGAGGGAACCGAAACTCGGTGGTGCACCGATGCCAAATTGATTGAAGGAATAAAAAAATGCAACCTCTCTCCTCTTTCTCCCTTGCATGGACGCAGCATAGAGCACAAAGTCTACTCCCTTCTACTATCACAAATCACAAAGCAATGAAGCGTCAAATCACAAAGTCATGGGCAAAGCAACCATCATTTCACTCTTCGCTGAATCCACTTCTCCATCGTCTTCTTCCAGAAACGACCTTTCCCGCAGTAAGCTGGACGGATGAAGCTATTGTGCTACATTTAATAATATAGGAAATCCTGTATCTACTCCAACCTAGGAGTATTTTAAAAATTCATCTGTCTTTCCAATGACATCAAACACACAATCCTAATCCTATACTCCAATCCAAGACATTCCCATCAAAAGGGAACAATCCTATATTTTTGCGATTCCTGTGTTTTGAGGATCCTGCAAATCAAATAGGCCAAGGTTATTCCGGCTGGTGGAGGGGTGGAGCCCAATGGTAACATCTCTTTTGATCGTGACTGTGTTTCAAATTTAGCTCGGACATCCACGGCTACGCAACATTCACCAAGTAATACCAGTTACTCAATGGTTACAAATATAGCACTAGTACTTATTAGTGACAAGACCAAACGTACATAGAGCATTATATGATTTAAAAATTCTCGTATGTGCATCAATAGGCCGGCGAAAGCCTAGATAAGAGGTACTACTGTACTACATGTTTGATGGTGTGTGCGAGACCTGCCGGGCACGTCCCAGCACCTTCCTCGCCAAGAAGCTTCTCCACAAACGTAGCACCGGCAGGGTAACGACATGACGCAGGTCCACATTCATGTCGAATCTGAAGTCACACCCTCCTCGTTGATGCAACCGCTTGAGATTCGCCTCCTGGACTATCTTCCTCACAACGCCGTCGGGGACGACCATCTCCCACTCTGTTTCATTGGGATGTAGATCGATGAGCGGAGCCAGCCCCGAACTGCACGCCGACATTTCTGTTTTGCACAGGCTGGACGGGTCCCCGACGCGGAAGAGCCTTTTCGGCAGTAAACCGGTGCCCGTGTAAGGGTACACGGTCACGTTCGAGTCCCCTTGCGGTAGCTCAAGCTCGAACGACGTGGTCACGTCGCACCCAACGGTCACGGTGACACAGTACTAAAATCGAAGTCGCTCACTCACAAACCAAATGTAACGATTTACAAGTTCAAAATGAAAAGGCGGTACACTTACGCACGCCTGTCGCGGTCGCACCGCACCCTCACACAGTCGGTCCGGCACACCGCAAACCCAAGGGAACGCGCCTCGGCTTGCCTTTATCATTGACATGTGGTACTCCCTCCGTCCAGGTGTATTTAAGTCAGCTAAGGTGGAGCAGCGCGACCTGGTGGCTGCGGATTGGAGGAGGCGAAGAGTCAGACCTAGAATTCTTCCAATCACCGCGCCAGTTTTTTCCTCATAAACCAAGCGAAAATTAGCAATGAAACCCTAATTAATAGGGATGCCATTTCAGCCAACCCGTGCATGCAAACTGGGGTCAATCCCTCCCCTAATCAACGTGTTCCTTCTATACATGCATAGGTCGCCATTTCCTCCACGCGCGTGGTTCGGCCTACATTTTCGCTCGCTGATGAACGAGGCAGTGAGGGGAACAAGGACGGAATTTAATGCATTGCGCCTAAGCATTTTGGGAATATCTGATATTCGTAAGGTGACTTATACACCTGGACGGAGGGAGAAACCACATGTGATCAAACCAAACTCAGCCATCCAACCACTGACACCTAATTTTCGTCGATACAGTATGTTTATAAGGCCGATTTATTAAATATAAATATATTTTTACACAGCAAATGATCCCTAAAAAGAACAACATAAAGAAAAACTATCACTGCTCACGGAACGAGCCGGCCTCATCGTCTTTGGCTGCCGGCGCGAACCTGCTAGAGCTGCCGACGTGTGTCTCCGCGGCGTGGTTGTCCTCGGCCTCCAGCTACTCGTTCACGTGGAGCGTGATGGCGCTCTGCACGGACGCGAGCACCGCCCGGTTCACATCCACGACATTCGGTTCCGCCTGCAGGAGGGCCTCAATGGCAGCGGCATCCGCGCGCTCCGCGTCGAGTTGAGACTCCGCCGCCCGGTTCAAGTCCACGACGTCCTGTTTCGCCTGCAGGAGGGCCTCGATGGCAGCGGCATCCGCGCGCTCCGCGTCGAGTTGAGCCTCCGCCGCCTGGTTCACAACCACGACATCCGGTTCTGCCTGTAGGAGGGCCTCGATGGCAACGGCATCTGCGTGCTCCCTGTCGAGTTGAGCCTCCGCTGCCCAGCTCACGACCATGACATCCAGTCCCGCCTACAGGAGGGCCTCGATGGCAGCGGCATCTGCATGCTCTGCGTCGATTTGAGCCTCCACCGCCCGGTTCACGAACACGACATCCGGTTCCGCCTGCAGAAGGGCCTCAATGGCAGCGGCATCTGCGCGCTCCGCGTCGAGTTGAGCCTCCACCGCCCGGTTCACGACCACGACATCCGATTCTGCCAGGAGGGCCTCGATGGCAGCGGCATCCGCGTGCTCTCGTCGAGTTGAGCCTCCGCCGCCCGGCGCTTCTTTAGGATTGCTAGGTTGAACCGCTGGTCCGCCTGCACCATGGGGGACCCGGACGCCGGCACGAAGTCGACGTCCATCGTCTCCTTCGCCGCGGGGGCCTTCTGCGCCGTGACCTCCACCATGCACATTGGATCGCCTTCCTCCTCGGAGCTCGGCTCCAGAGGACTTGGGAATTGACCCAACGCAAAGCGAGCTTGGGAACGGAGGTCTGTGGTGCCTACCGCCGCCACGATTTCTGCGCGGCGCTCCGGCGTCAACATCTTGTAGTACGTGATCTTGCTGCGCACCATGGCTATCCGGTGAACTAGGGGACGGATGATGCGGGCTAGGGGATCGAAAGGTGGGAGAATGGGCTGGGAGGTGTGGTTTTGGGGCAGTGGTGACCGGCCGGCAAGTAGCTGGCGTAGGCCGAGCAGCGAAGGTTCCGGTGTGAATAGTGGTACCGGTGACGACCGGTCAATCGGTTTGGACTGTGCGGAGTTTGCAAAGCCGGACGGCTGGAGCCTGGAGAGTTGTGGGGTGGGATGGGACCAGAGTTTCAGAGTTTGACATCGCAGACGTCCGGACCTCCCCACCGGTTGGTCTGTGGGATTTGTTTTTTTGAGATGCTGTAGGTGGGATTTGTATCAATGGATTGCTCGTAGCAGCAAAACCAAGTGTTACGTACGCAATAGGAGTACTTGAAGTATAGAAGTTCATTCCCTCCAAAAAAAGAAGTATGGAAGTTCAAAAGGAACTGACGGTGTACATCACACTTGTCACGTTCGTGTTGCACCCTGACACGGTCGGTCTAGCACATCGCTCACCGAATGGAACGCGCTTCGTCTTGCATTTTCGCTCGCTTGCGGGGCCGCAGTTGAGAGCAAACCGACGGTAGGCAAACTTTCCCCCTCCATCTCCCCCTTCCCCACCCGCGTCGGCTGAATTTAGAAGCGAGAGACGACTGATAACACACTAGAAGAGAGCGACGAGGAGGGAGAGATTGTAGCACAGATTCCAAGAAATTTGAGGAGAGTGTGAGGTGTGCCATGTGTTAATAAGCACTCCATACTCTAGTGCAGATGCCTTCGTCCTGGTTTATTGGTCCCCTTCGTATTTTGTGTCAAATTTTGACCTTAGATTTAACTAAAATAATATAAATGCATGTCACTGAAAATAATATCATTGGAAACTATGTTCAAATACGAATCGAACGATATAATTTTTTATGACATGCATTAAAAAAATTGAGTTGAAATTATGGTCAAAATTTGGCACGAAAAACAAAGGTAGTACTAGTACTAGTACTCCTACTGCTATTGGACTGGCTAGACGTGGCGAAATCCTAGTGGCAAGTGCATGCGCGAGAACAAACATTCACATGTTTGAATACAAATTGGAAACCATTTTCTGTTTGAATACAAATTTATGTACATGCTTGTAGATGGTATATTGTAAGTTGAAAAGCGAAACGAAGATTGAATGCCCTTTACATATGATTTGGAAATGCTATGATCACCGGTTCAAATATTTGAATCCACTTTAGGTTGAATTCTAATATTTGAAACTTTTTTTAGGTTGGATTCAAGTACCAAGTGTCTTCTTATGCATAATGTGTCACACACCCAACATAGAGTGTTACATTTTTTTTTCTTTGACGCACGCTCTCTCTGTATTGCACACCCACTCGATCTCTCTCGGTTTCATCTCAGGGTCTCTCTCTCTCTCTCTCGCATACACACGCATACTACCTCTCTTCCTCTTTGTGCATGTCACACATGATCGACCTCTTGAGGTATCGGGATTATATCTCGCTCATCAGGTCGCTCTTCGACACACGCCTAGGTCACTCTACCATGCATTAATTGTAACCAAGCCTTTCATCTATCTTTTTTAAGCATACATTCATCTTTCTCTACACCCCTATGTACATCGGTCGATCGATAGATCTCTGGACCCACCCTAGTCCTCTTTCAATCGATCTACAGCTAGATGGTACATGACCGACTAGCGTACACACAAACACCCCCCCACTCTCCACCTCACATGATCATTTCTATCATAGACACACACCAAATCCTTGATTTGCACGACACACACTCGATCTCTCCACATCTATCGATCTCGTCAAGGTGTGTCGGGTCATGAACCGAAGGGGTTTGTAACTACTAAGATGGGGAGTGACACGTAGTGGATGGCTCACAAAACCGACCTAGGTAACTATTTTTCCAAGCAACTTGCATAGTATAGTTACTACAGCCGGAACATGGTAAGTTGGACACCTAAATGCGGGCACGGACCGGGCACACCTCAATTATTCCTTCAAACAGCCGGACACCTCAATCAACACACCTCAAATACATACAAAGACATGCAACACACAATGTCCGGCTACTTAATCAAGTGTTACGCTTCGCGAAACAGGCTTTCGGCCTGCTTTATAAATAAAGCAACAGTCCGCACAAGCATCACACACAAATCCAACCAAACTAGATAGCCAGGGCAGCGGCACACTCATGCCCAAGGAAAGAAAAAAGAAATAAGAAAAAAGCCACCTAGTGGCGGCCGCGAAGCGGCCCTACGGAGATGATAGTCGGCGCGCCGTAGCCTGAAGCGCGTCCAGCATGCTGTCAAGCCGATCCCGATCTCGCTGCCAAGAGAGTGGGTGCCAGTGCTGCATAAAGGCAAGGAATTTGAAGAATGAGTCAGACACCTACCTCGGGAAAATCTGCTCAATAACCATCTTATTGCGAGTCGTCCAGGGGGTCCATGACATCGCCGCAAAGATCAACCAAAATAAGCGGCGACGTCTCCCAGTTTGGTTGGCCCTGGTCTGGAGGAATTCTGCTAGGTCCTAGGCCTCCCAGTCAGGCCCAAGAGCCTCACGTATGAATGTCCAAAGGGCTCTCGCCGCCGTACAGGTGAAAATGATGTGAGCCGCCATTTCCGGCACCGCGCATAAGGGGCACATTCCATCCTCGGGACCATGCCGCTTACGCACCTCCGTCCCCGAAGGAATACGATATCGGAGAAGTTACCACACAAAGATCTTGATCTTTAGTGGCAAGGGGGCCTTCCACAGAGGCGAGAGCCAGGGGATGATGGGCGCGCGACATAACGCCTGGTATGCCGAGCTGACTGAAAATACCCTAGACGGTGAGAGCCGCCAGGCCACTGTGTCCAGATGGTCCGGTAGTGCCTATGACAGGGCCTCTAGAAGGCGGTACCACTCAGCACTTTCCACCAGGCCAAATGAGCGCCTGAACCGGACATCCCAATGCCCCAGGCGCCTGGCCGCAAAAACTAGAAGAGACGGATCTGTACAGATGGAAAACAATACCGGGAACCCCATCATTAGCGGCTCATCCCCAACCCATGGGTCTAGCTAGAACTGGGTTCCCTCCCCATTGCCTATAGAGAAGGAAATTCCTAGTCGAATTTCCTCCTTAATCTTTTGAATCGCCCGCCAGAACTGGTAACCTCCAGAGCGGGAGCATGCGAGGAGCGGCTCGTCCCTTAGGTACTTTGCCTGAAGGAGCTGGAGCCACATGCCTCCTTCGCCACGCAGGATCCGCTAGACCCAACGTAGCATGAGAGCGACATTCATCCTACAGGATGCCGTAATCCCTAGACCTCCGCGGTCCTTGGGCAAGCAGATATCTGCCCACTTGACCATGTGGTACTTCTAGCGGCCATCAGATGCCTGCCAGAAGAACCTAGCGAGCTCCTTATCGAACGAGCTATGAACGCCCTCCGGAAGGATATACAGCCCCATCATATACATGGGGAGGCTCGCTAGGTTAGAACTAATGAGGACCGTTTTACTTCCCTTGGATGTAAACCGGCCTCGCCATGGCTCGGCCTATGCAGCCACCCAGCCGACCAAAGGATCAAATCCACTCGACAAGATCTTCGAGTCAGCTAGAGGCATCCCCATATACGTTGTGGGGAACGACGCCAGTTTGCAGTTTAAGTTATCAGCAATCCGTTGTTGGTCCTCAAACGGAAACCCGAGAACGAAGACCTCACTTTTGTCAAAGTTGATTTTTAGCCCCGACATCGCCTCGAAGCACAGAAGTAGGAACTTTAGATTGACTAAGTCTAGGTCTGACCCTTCCACCATAATCATGGTGTCATCCGCATATTGGAGGTGGGTGACCCCTCCCCCAGGGATTAGGTGACCAACAACCCCTGTAAGGTGATCGGCCATCCTTGCTTTATCCAGGATGCCGGCCAAGGCATCGACGGCGAGGTTGAAGAGCAAGGGAGAAATAGGATCCCCTTGCTTCACGCCTGCCGAAGATGCAAAGAAGGGACCCACCTCTCCATTAATATTAAAGCGTTACGCTTCATGAGTTGAAAAGGAAAGGGCTGTACACTAATTATACTGGTACATATGCTAGTATGAATAACTATTGTACATGTGGGCTACTAGGCTGGATATAGGTGAGGTGCCAACTTCATACTATATGCTTTCGGTCTTACGCTCTACAAGTGTTATGGTTTACAAGTTCAAAATAAAAAGGTGGTGCACAGACATCACCCCTGTTGCATTCACGTCGCACCCCCAGACGGTCGGTCCGGCATGCTTCTAACCCAAGGGAATGCGGGTCGTCTTGCTTTGTCACTGACATGTGGGATCACATGTGAGCAAAGGGCATCTACGATGTTGCCATGCCCGCAGCTGACTACCCTGGCCCACAAAAAACACTCGTCCCTCGCCCGTGTGCGTTCCCCCCCAGCGCCAGCTGCCCGCATTCATGCCGTCTGTCCGCATGCCGCCATTAAGCAGGCTCGCCGCCCGAGGTACAAACTCCGGCGACTCATTAACGCACCCGGACGCTTGTCCTCACCGGTATGCGCTACTTAAAGGCGGCAACAACCAGCTAAACTCCACACCAGAGCACATCCTCCTCTCTGGCACCACATCCACCATGACCGCGGGCGGGAACGCTCTACGGGAGAGATTGTCTTCGAAGATGAAGCTCGAGGTCGCCGCCCTTGCTAAACCCGCCACTCGCAACAGGCGAGGACAAGAGCACCGCCAGCCGCGCGTTCTACATGCCACCGTCCAACTTTCGGGGGCGCGTATGGCACGTGAACAGCGACGGACCGTCCACGTCCATCATCGACCTCACGTCCATCGGCACCGCCGAGGTCGCGGACTCCTCCGAGGATGAGTAGGGCATGGGAGGCGGCAGGACATGGTGTCCCAAGTGGGCCGGTCCGTATCATGTGTTCTACTCTTCCTCGTCGGAGACCGCACCTTTACTTGACGGGTCTTAAACCCCGCTGCCGTTCATGGAGACGGCAGATGGAGGACGTGGTCGCAGATGCGGAATACAAAGGAAAGTGGACGTACGCCGTCACCGTAGGATAGGTTTAGGGTCGGGTTTCTTTTCTTTTTTTGTCCTAAAAGTTCGAAATGTAATGAAAATCTGCCGTGTTTGCATGAATCTCGTCCGGTTAAATGAACTTTCACAATAAAAAGATATGTTGTATGAAAATATATTGAATAATGATTCTAATCGTATTTACTTGGTATTGTGGTTGTCATTGTTTTTGTATATATAAACTTGGTCAAAGTTTAGAAAGTTTGACCCGAGACAAAGCTAATATGCGAAGTAAATAAATACAGAGGGTTTACATACACAATTTCTCTTAGGCCCTCCAAAAGTACGTCCACTACACATTCACGCATTTCACGTCTTTCTCCCGCTCTGTTTGTCAAACCATCTAAGCCAAAATCCCAGCATATCGCGCGGGAAAAGACTTGCCCGCGCCGTTTTAGTCGGGATTTGTATCGATGGATTGCGCGAAGCACCAAAACCAAGTTTTACGCTCTACAAGTTCAAAAGGAAAAGGCGGTACACTTACAACACGCCTGTCGCGGTCGCATTGCACCCCTCACACGGTCGGTCCTACACAACGCTCACCCAAAGGGAACGTGCTTCGGCTTGCCTCTTCACTAACACATGGGACCGCAATTGGAGAAACCGACCATTCGCCAAACTCCCTTGCCCACCGCACGCAAATTTCCCCCAAATCCCAAATTCAACTCCCCTTCGGCCAACTAGCCAATAATATTCCCCAAACCCCCTCCCCCTGCCCCCTCCACTCCATTCGCTCCGCCAAACTAGCCCTCCCCGCCGCGCCGGTACATCGGCACCGCGGTTCTTCGAGGGGACGCATGGCGATCCTCTCGATCCCACAGTATGCTCTCGTAAACTGTCGTTTCCAGCCGCACCGCCACCACTGGCGACGTTCTTGTGGAGACGCACGGTGGTCAGCTTCTCCCACGGTATGCGCATTCTAGACTGAGACCCCGTGCATGTCGGAGTAGCGCTGGATGTTAGCTGATAGACGCGGTTAATCTCACTACTTGCCAAAATAGTTTACACTCAATATGCTCTGCTTAAAAAGCTACCTTGCCCTGTTCTGCACTCAATCTGCTTTGCTGAGATGGCATGCCACGCCTGATTAGTTGCTAAAATATCCTACCATATTTTAGGACCATGTATGTATTGTGAAGTAGATTGCCATGGACTAGTAGCCAATCTGTTAGGTGAAATAGCTCGACACCGTTTTACACTCAATCTTTGTTGCTGAGATGGCCTTCGATGGCTGTGTGCTCGGCCTCATTGATTGCTGAAATAGCCTGCCATAATTTAGCACTCAATCTGTTTGCTGAATTAGCTTTACATATATTTTGTTACTTAGATCTGCTTGTCCAAATATCTTGCCATAGCTTTAGACATCGACCTAGGTATTTTTTCTGGACTTTATAATGAAACATATATGTTTTTCCTGTAATATATAGTAGAAGAACTAATTTTATGTCTGACAGATGGACAGGACTTGGATAACTTCTGCTCGACGATTCTCCCCTACATATGTCGAGGGAGTTCAAAACTTCATGAACTTTATCAGAGCTGAGTATGGTGGTCCGAAAGCATATGTGCGCTGCCCGTGTAGCAGTTGTATGAATTCAGTTTCAAGACCCCAGTCAACTGTGCAAAATCATCTACACTTGTATGGGATACCAGTCACATATACTAGGTGGGTTCATCATGGTGAAGCTGTGAACGTCAATGTCACTGACTATGTGGAAGCAGCAAATCACCATCTTGATCTGCCTAATGCTTAGGAGGAAGAGGAGGAGGAGGATGTGGCGGCGGAGCCAGTGATTTTGACCAAGATTGAAACAATGCTATGAAATGCTCGCGCATTTCGAGAACTTACACCTGTACAAGAAAAACGGTGGGCCCGCATGTTGGAGCAATGCAACGTGGCAGTCACCGCAGGTTGTAAGCTGTTAGTATTCTCAGCTATGGTCAGCTTTCTTTAGGTGAAGACATCTCAGCGGATGACCAACAAATCATTCGATGTGATGATGGCTGCTTTCCGTGATTGTTACCCAGCTATGTCGGAGCTGCCACACACCTAGAGTAAAATGAAGAATTTCCTCCGTGTGGTTGGAATTGGATATGATATGATCCATGTTTGCGAGAATAATTGTGTTCTATTCTGGAAGGATTATGCCAACTTAAGTGAATGACCAAAATGCAAATCATCAAGATGGAAAGATGGAGATGCTGTGAAGTGGATTCCTCATAAGGTTCTGAGACATTTTCCAATTATACCAAGATTGCAGAGGTTGTTTCATGATGCTCAAACAAGAGAGGATGTACTGTGGCATTCTAGGAACCAGGAGCACAGAGATCAGAATGTAATGAGCCATCCATCTCATGGTAGTGACTGGACAAGCTTCAATCTGAAACACAAACAGTTTGCTGATGAGCCGAGAAACATTAGACTTGTCTTAGCTACAGATGGATTCAACCCATTTGGCCACCAGAGCATGACATATAGCATGTGGCCAGTGCTTGTTATCCCTTACAACATGCCACCAAATGTTTGCACCAAAGAATCAAACTACAACATGTCCTTGCTCATCCCAGGTCCAAAAATTCCTGGAAAGGATTTTGATTTATTCATGGAGCCTGTTGTGGAGGAACTTCAAAAGCTATGGAGGGGTGTTCTCACTCGAGATCTATATAGCAGCCCACCAGCTGATTTCATTCTGCATGCTGTTATAATTTGGTGCATCCATGATTATCCGGCTTTGGGCACTATGTCAGGGCGAACGACACATGGTTACAATGCATGTGTTCGCTGTGACAAGAATCCGCTGTCATACCCAATACTTAGCAAGGTCTATTACATTGGACACCACCATTTCCTTGACAAGGACAAGCTGCGTCTTAGAAAATACCGAAAACCTGTGTTCAATGCAAGTCATGAAAACCGTGATGCACCAGAGAGGCTCACCAGCGATGAGTTGCAGGAGGAATTAGAGAAGGTCAGGCATATTACACCAGGAATACATCCCGATAATGGTGGAAAGGCAAAAGAGAGATTATTGTTTACCCGCAGGTCCACTTTGTGGGACTTGGAGTATTGGACAGATTTGGATCTGAGGTATAATCTTGATGTGATGCACATCGAGAAAAATATATGTGGCAGCATTATCGGCACACTTCTTAATATTGAAGGCAAGACAAAAGATACCTTAAAATCTAGGATTGATTTGACACACCTGGCTATTAGATCTGATTTACAAGTGGATAGCACTGGTGAATCACGGGATATGGCACCAGCTGTGTACGTCTTGGACAAGCAAAAAAGAAAAGAATTCTGCAAGATCCTGTCACGTGTGAGATTCCCACATGGATTTGCTTCCAACCCTGAAAGGAGAATCGGTGCAGATGGAACCAAGGTACAAGGGTTGAAAACTCATGACTGCCACATCCTACTTCAAAGGGTTTTACCTGTTCTCCTTAGAGGATTGGGCCGCCCTGACTTATACAGAGCAGTTGCAGAGTTGGGACAATTCTTCAGGGAACTCGACAGTAGAAATATCAGGATAGATGTGGTGAAGAGTCTTAAAGAGAGGATACCAACTATCCTATGCGACCTTGAGAAGATATATCCTCCAGCCTTCTTTGATGTGATGGTGCATTTGGTTGTTCATCTACCTGATGAGGCACTACTTAGAGGTCCAGTACAGTATGGATGGATGTACCCTATAGAAAGGCGGCTAGGCACTTTCAAGGGCTATGTTAGGAACAGAGCTAGACCTGAGGGTTCCATTGCAGAGGCCTACATTGCTACAGAAGCATTGACATTCTGCTCAAGATACATTGAAACAGCTGATCAGCCTAGCAAAAAGTTGGGCGAAAAAAATCCTGAGCTCAATGTTTTCGATCCTGCTGTTCGAGTAACAGGAAAGAGTCGACAAGATGACAAACCTAAATATTTGGACAAAATGGTTTGGTATGTGTTGAATAACTGTCCTGAGATTCTACCTTATATCGAGTAAGTGCTAAGTACTGCAGCTTACATCGTAATCTACTAAACTTGCAGCACATTCTTATATATTTAGATGTTTGACGCGATCACTATGTTCTGCAGCATGTATGAAGAGGAGTTACTGGCGCAAAATCTAAGAAACATTGACAAACGGGTTAGGGAAGGATTTGCGAAATGGTTGAAGAGCCGTGTAAGCTTTTGAATTGCACTGTCAGTTTTTTTAATATATAGAGTAAATAAGATGATCAGCTTGTGTATTTTCTAACCATAGGTTAAGGAGATGCGGGAGGAGGGGCAGGCACTTAGTGATACCCTTTACGCACTAGCAATGGGTCCTAATACTTGGGTAAGACATTATGCATCTTGCGTTGTTGGAGATGTGCGCTACAACACCCTTGCACGCGACGAAGGCAGGAAGACACAAAACAGTGCCGTCATGAGCACGGATACGCACAGGAAAGTGACAACTAAAATGTATGCTAACATAACAGACATTGTTTAGTTGCAGTATATGTCCAGTTTCGAGGTTCATCGGTGCGTGGTTCTGTTTTGATGTCATTGGTATAACCAGTTTACCAGGACCTCAAAACCCAAAGCTGATGATTATTTCAAATCCATCAATGTCAAGGTGGCGTACCGCACTGACGAGCCTTATATTTTGGCAAATCAAGCAACACAAATATTTTTCTTAGAAGACACATATGCACATAGCCAAGACTAGAGAGTATTGCAAAAGTTTGAGCAGAGGAATTCGTTTAATGAAGTTGCACAACAAGATGATGCTTACACTGCTGTTGATGTAGAGGATTCCACAGATGTTTATGATATGTTTGCGGACCATCACATCTATAAAGCTGGAGAAAAGATTGCCTGACAGGCTGTGGAAGTAGATGAGTTGATCAATAAGAAGCCAATGTTCGAGGACATTGATGCTAACAAAGAAGATGACACTGGGGGGAATTACGATTCAGACTGACACACATGGTGAAGATGTTGACGCTGCTGCTGCGGATGATGATTAGATTGCTTTTGTCGTATTTGCCTGTGAGAAGACGACTTATTATCTACTATGTTAAATTGTGTTTGCTATGACAACTGAAACCTGATGAAGTAGTTGTTCAGTGAGAACATCACTTATTATGTATGTTGATTTGTGTTTAGTGATTGTATGACGACTGAAACATGATGACATTGTTGTTTAGTAGTACTCATATTTTGTTGTGAAACTTGTATTTGATGATTGTACAACCGCAAATGTAGTTGATGGCAGTTTGCTGTTGGACTGCAATTTGCTGAACGTCTTGCAATGGGAACAAAGCTGACCCGATAGGTCCTCTGCTTATTTATTTATTTATTAGCAAAAGGGGATGCCCCCCGATTCCCGTTAATATAGAAATCATTAGATGTTCACAACACTAGACGTCCAGCCTGCTAAATAGGTTTTGATTCATTACTAGTTTCAGCAAAGTGCTCATGTCAGAGCCACTGAATACATCACGAGTGCTACATACATTGCAAATAAAGAGACAATCATCCTACAGAGCACAACAATCTTGCCCATTATCTTCACAAGCTCTTTCATCTCTTCATTGCTGCCAAGGCTGTTCACCAGCCGTTCCTTGGCCATGATCTGATGAACTGTATCGTCTTTAACCTTCTGCTCTGCATCTTCCTCTTCTGCCGTTCCTTCAGTTACTTGTCCAACACCCCAGCCTGCTGGTATTGGGATTCGTCGGCTAACCAAATAATCCGTGTAGTTCCATTCCCCCACATCTGCAACTTCCCAGAAATACAAATCACAAGAATCCTCCCTTTTCTACATGAATCAAATTCGAAGATCATCAACCAAACTCTTAAAAAATAAAATTCAGCAACTGAAAGCAGGCGAACAACTTGACCATAGTACCCCATGATTTGGGCATTTGTAGAAGACTAGGCCAGGGTTGAGGGTTGTAGTTGAGACGCGACGGATGACTCTACGTGATTTGCAGCAGTGGCACCACACCAACGGCAGCAGGGTGCGATGAGCAACCGGTTGCGGTGAGTGTGCCGGTGGGGGTGTGATGAGACCCACAGGCGGTGGTACGGGTGGCGACTTCGCGCACATCTGGTTGTTGGCTCGATTCCCTGCTGAAGAGCAGGTGGACGAGCCAGCGGACATGGTTGCTGCGGCCGGAGCTTCTGAAGCTAGGCAGAGTAACTAGAGAAGAAGAGAAGTGAACGTTGGATATGTCAATTTCATTACTTGCAAAGTAGTATAACACTATATATAGTCTAGGTTTGGATTCGAACCAGTTACAGCAGCACGTCTCTCTTTTTTCTAACAGTCAGGAACATCTCTTTACTGCCAGACTAGCTTGTTCTGTACGCCTTCTCAAGTCTTTGATTTTCGGGAATGTTATCTGGCGAACGTTCCCTGGGAAGAGGATGGCAAACGAACGCATTTTCCTGGCAGTTTTAGTTGCGACACAAGATCAAACGGTGGCTGTTTTGGGAATGTTATCTGGCGAATGAGCCCAGTTTTTCTTTTCTTGTGAAAAACGTATGCAACGTGGTGTCGGCTTAGTCAACAAACGATTCTGCCAACGTTGACCGTTGGATTGACATCCAACGTCTGTCGTGTTTCTTCAGTCTCTTCTTCCTCCAGCCACCAAAACCAAACCGGTGCCGGCGGGACCGCCTGCTCCCGCCTCCCACGGTTGGCTGCGCTGCCGCGCACGCATCGCCGCCCCATCGCACCCTAAAAACAATACAGCAAACTGGCAATTAGTTTCAAATTACGGTTTTTTTATGATTTCTAGATTTTAAATTTCATTGATTTTTTGCAGGAAAATTCCGTTGGATTTTAAATTAATATATATTTATTTTTCAAATTAGTTTGAATCGGACTCGAAATTTTGGGATTAAAAATAGTTCAGACCCCACCAAAATATGCAAAATTTCGTTGAATTTTTTAACCGTGGCCAGAATATGGGCTGTAATGCTAGCAAAAAGAATATGGGCTTCAAAAAAATCCGTAAGAATTAGCAAATGGGCTATAAATTATTAAAAATAATGGCAAATGGGTTGTATGCTGTTTGGCACATATTTGGAGGCTGACTTGTGGGCCTACTATGTTGACGCGTACGCAGGGCTTTGTGAACTTAGTCAACAAACGATTCTAGCGGCAGTGACCGTTGGATAACATCAAACAGCCGTGCTTCTTCTTCAATCTCTGATCTTCTTGCTCCAGCCGCCCAAACAAGTGCCGGCGGGACCGCCTGCTCCCGCCTCCCGTGGCTGGCCGTGCTGCCGCGCAGGCCTCACCGCCCCTCCTACTCCCACCGCTGGCCAGGCCATCCCTCTACTCACCCACACCTCCTATTATTCACCGGCGACACAGGCCTCACACCGCAGCCGAACCAGTCAACCCTCGTACTCCCCTCATCGTGGGCATACACTGTTGTGGCTTCGCCGGCTCTGGGTCGTTCCCTTCCTGGGCCTCGCCGTCGTCCACCGCATTGGTGCTCTCGGCGTGGCGTGGTCAGCGTGGTCAACAAACGATAGCCATCGTAAGAGGGATGTACGTGGAGAGGCTGACAGTAGAGACCCACATGGTCCATGGCCGCACGCAAGCAAATGCCTCCTTATTACGCAAAAAAAATGATTCCTCCCCCTGACAGCTGGGACCCACCAGCTATATCTTCGCACGAAAGGAAGTGCCTCCTTATTACGCGAAAAAAACGATTCCTCCCCATGACAACTGGGCCCCACCATATTTGGAGGCCGACTTGTGGGCCTACTAAGTTGACGCATACGCAGGGCTTTGTCAACTTAGTCAACAAACGATTCTAGCAGCAGCGACCGTTGGATGTTAATCCAACGGCCGTGCTGCTTCTTCAATCTCTGATCTTCTTGCTCCAGCCGCCCAAACCAGCTCCGGCGGGACCGCCTGCTCCTGCCTCCCGTGGCCGGCTGTGCAGCCGCGCAGGCCTTACCGCCCCACCCTACTCCCACCGCTGGCCAGGCCTTCCCTCTACTCACCCACAACCCATGTTATTCTCCGGGGACGGCAGCCTCACACCGCAGCCGAACCAGTCAACACTCATACTCCCCTTCGCGTGGGCATCCACTGCCGCGTCTTCCCCGGCTCCGCGTAGTTCCCTTACAGGACTCGCCGTCATCCACCGCCTTGGTGCTCTCGGCGTGGCGTGGTCAATGAACGACAGCCATCGGAAGAGGACTGTACGCGGTGAGGCTGACAGCTGGACCTACTAGCTACATCTTCGCACGCAAGGAAGTGCTTCCTTATTACCCAGAAAAAAATTATCCATCCCCCTGACAGCTGGGACCCACCTGCTATATCTTCGCACGCAAGGAAGTGCCTCCTTATCCTCCCTGACAGCTGTGACCCACCCGGTCATAGCGTATGTAGCATTGTCTGTCTGGTCGCGAACGTGTACGTACATACTGGTCGATCGGTCTCTCTGCAACGATGAACCGTGGGCGTGTAAGGAGCGGCACGTGTCGTAGTAGAGCCCCCAACATAGCAGTTCAGGCAGCCCCGTCTAAATCATGTACACGTACGTAGAGCCACACGGCAAAAAATATGGCCACGTACGTACATATACGGGCGGGGTCTCAAAAGCATACTCGCGCAGACGTACAGCCAGGGCTCATGTACATGGAGAGAGGCAACGGACGGTAGCAACGGCCTCCTGTTCATCGGCAGCCAACCGGCTGGGTCAGAACGGAGAAACAACGTCGTGTTCATCAGGAGGCAACCGACTGGGTCGGAATGCGTCCTGTTCATCGGGAGCCAACCGGCTTGGACGGAACAGCCGAAACGGGGTGTTATTCATCGACCCCCACCGGCTGGGTGTCTGGCGTACTGCAAAACGGAGGAAACAGCCTTCTGTTCGAGCACGTACGGTCGAAACGGGGTCCTGTTCATCGGTTGGGGGTCTGGCGTACCGCAAAACAGAGGAAACAGACTTCTATGCAACCACATATGGTCGAAACGGGGTCTTGTTCATCGGGAGGGGTCTGGCGTACCGCAAAACGGAGGAAACAGACTTCTCCCCAACTGCCTACGGTCGAAACAAGGTCCTGTTCATCAGGAGGGGTGTGGCGTACCGCAAAACAGGACTCCACGGGCTACTGTTCATCCACGGTCGACCTCCTCTAGCCTCCACCAGTTACTGTTCATCCACCGTCGACTTCCTCCAGCCTCCACCGGCTACTGTTCATCCAGCCTCCACGGGGTCCTGTTCATCCACCCCCAACTGGCCGGCCTCCTCGGGGTCCTGTTCATACAGCGCCAACCACCTTCACACAGCCAGGGTACTGTTCATCCACAGCCAACCCACCGGCTGGGGTGGGGCGTACGAGCGGGCGGCAGCAACGGGAACTGTTCATCAACAGCCAACCAACCGGCTCGATCGATGCGTCTCGACTCGTGTCTACGTGTATTGCATGCGCGGCAGCAACGGGCACTGTTCATCGAGACGCAACCCAACACCGACTGGCTACGTCTCGCACGGGGGCTCGATTGGCTTCAGTAAGCAGCGAGAAGGATTGATCGGGTTCAGTTAGTAGCGAAGGAATTGCTCGGGTTCAGTTAGCAGTGAAGGGATCGCTCGGGTTCAGTTAGCAGCGAAGGGATCGCTCGGCTTCAGTACGCAGTGGGATCGATCGCTCGGGTTCAGTATGTGTAGTAGTGCGAGGGATCGATCGATCGCTCGGGTTCAGTAAGCGAACGCCTTGCTCGGATTCCGTTAGCGAATGCCTCGCACACACGCGTGTACGAGAGAAACGCGCAAACAACACTGCATCGCTTAGCCCCGACCACCCACCGTAACCGGGAACTCCCCAAAAATTTCCTCGGCCTCACTTCTACCACAATTTTGTACGTCATGGACGGCCCAAAGAATGTCCTGCGGGTGCGCCTCCGGCCCGCCCAGGACGAAAAGCCCATTTTCTGTCATAAATTTTTGTCATAGAAGTAGGAGCCCACCACATCTATGATGGGACGTGTTTTTGTCACAATTATTGTCATAGAAGTGTCACAACCATGACAGAAAAAGTTTTCGTTTGGGCCATAATGTCACGGATGTGTCTTTTTTTTGTAGTGTGAGTAATAACCTGTCGGTAATGGAACACTACCGACTCATCTGTCAGCTCTTCAACAGGGGCTGCATCTTCCATCTGCCGGCAAAGGTAACCCCACTGTGCAACAACACCGCCAAGGCCTCCATACTGGCAATGATGCCGGCCTATGATGCCAAGACGGTACTGAGCACATGGAACGTATCCGGCAAGAAGGAAGTGAATGATTGGCTTGCCAGCCTGAAGGAAGCAGTTGTCTGAGTCGAGGATGACATGGTTCACCTGACAAGGAACGATTACAAGGAGTTCTGTGCCGCCAGAGCCCAAGAACTGAAGAGAACGCGCCGCACCCGGACGGCTAAGGGTTCTGGCAAGGGAAAACAGGCCAAGGAGCACACCGAGGAGCACCCCGGTGAGCACGCCGAGGAGCACACGGGTGAGACCTCAGCGGATGATGAGCATTCCGACGAGCATGAGGGCGATGACATGGAGCACGCCGAAGAGACTGAAGGGGATGAGGAAAAGGGAGAGGAAGAGGAGGAGGAGGAAGCGCCTCGCCCTCCTCCCGCCAAGGTGAAGGTGACCATCACCAAGAAGCCCGCTCGAAAGATGGCAGCGCATACCGAGTCGGCAAGCCAGGAGCTTGCCGCCGTCATGGTAGCAGCTGCAAACTCGCGGGCACAGCCTTCCCAGCAACAGCCTTCCCGTGCTGCTGCTCCTCGTCGACCCACCCCGTCAACCGTGGAGGGGGCGGGCGTTTCGCAGCCCCCCAGCTCCCCTAGGGACGAAGCGTCCTAGGAGTTCACCGCCATCACCTAGAACCGCAGGCATCGGGAACACAGTTCTCTACGATCTGTCAGTTCTTAGTGATCCTGACGAGGACGAAGAGTAAGCACCTCATTCTTCCTCCATGTTTTTCGAACCATTAATTTGCATCTATTGCTGGTGTTGACTGTAATGAATGGCTTGGCTTCGTAGGGAAGAGGCGCTGTTGATGGAGGGACATCGAAAGAAAGCCAGGGCGACCGAGGAAGGCGAAGCGGCAATGAACATCGGCCAGGATCCAATCCTTCCTGATGTTGTCGGCTCCAGCCCCCAACGTACGTCCAACCTTCAAACCCCATCGACGGGCGCCACCATTGAGACCGCCATCATGGAAACCGGCAAGGAGACGGGGGGCATCTCGCCGGAGGGAGAGCATCAGGGATCGGATCCCTTGACGGCGCCCTCAACCTCTGCTCCACCGCCAAGCATTTCTTCGGCAAGGTCCACCCCCTCTCTGGAGGAGTGGCAAGAGGGGCTCGTCCCCATCGAGAACCCGCCGTCCATGGACGTGGCCGGGACCCGAGCGACGGCAACTAACATTGCCGGAGAAGGAATAACATCTTCTCCACAAGCCCGCCAAGGTAAACCATCGCTCGAGTGTTACTTTACCCTTACCATTTCCTCTTTGTCTTCTTGAACTTGATCTGGATTTTGATTTTGATCCCATCTTGCTTCTCGCCTCTTCCCTATCCTGTAGAACCAACCCCTCCGGAGGAGAGGGAGGTATCTGTGAAGGAAATTGCGAAGAGCGCCGCTGACGAGGCTGCCAGGATTTCTACCATGGAGGCTGCCGCGCCTGCTACTGAGGAGGCCACGAAAACCTCCTCCGGCAGCGCATTTGAGCTCGTCATAACAGACGCTGAGATGGGCAAGGCTGGCAGTGACAGGCCAAACATCGATGTCCACCTCAGTGCGGCTGATGCACAGGCTCTGACGGGACCCTTGGGGCCAACCGATCTGCAGCAGGGACCTGAAGCCCCTAGCACATCTGGTGCCGGGGAGCCTACTTTTGATGACGCCATCGCAGAGATCTTGGCGCCCTTCTCCAGCAGCGTCGCAGCATCAGACGCCTCTAGCGACCGTGCCGTGGATCTTGCCTTCTTGACGGCGATGGCCACCGGCTTCAAGGATGTGCAGCAGCGCTACAGCCAGCATTGGGAGGAGCTCCATTCACGGCGGCAGGCTATAGAGCTGGCCGAGGGGAAGATGAAGGAGAAGGCAAAGGAACTCCGCACTTGGTACAATGGCACATTCCATAGCCTCAAGAGGCAGGAAGAGAAGCTTGACACTGCCAAGGAGGAGGCAGCGGCCCTGGACGGCAAGTTGACAGAGCGCGAAGCGCAGCTCATCATCAAGGAAAAAGACCTTGCCGCCCAAGAGGAAGCACTTGCCGCCAAGCTATGCGGCAAGGATGAGGAGATCCAGCCTCTGCTCGTGCAGCGGACCCAAGAACTAGAGGAGGGCAACAAACAGGCCATCGAGACTCAAGCTCAGGCTCACACCGCCAAACTCTTGGAAGCCGTCAAGGCCGCAGAGGGCGCTGAGGCCACCAAGGTAGAGTTGGAATCCAAGGTATCGAAGTTCGAGGAGGAACTCGTCACCAAAGCCCAAGAACTCTTGACCGCCAACAACTCCATTGTTGACCTCAAGTCAAAGCTCGCGACTCTGGAGAAGGATCTGGAGGTTGGCAAGGGAAAGGAGAGGGAGCTGTTGGTAAACTGGGAAAAGGAGAAAGCTGCGCATGCCGATGCTGCAAATTCGTTCAAGAAGCACAAGAAGGCCCTGGATCTGTGGACTGGTCGCCTTGTCGATGTTGCCGAGCGCCTCGCTGCTCAAGTGACTGTCATGGATAAGGAGGACTACAGCTTCACAGTCGGCGAGCATGATTCTACAAGTGCCAGCCTCACCCTCTTCTTTGAAGGACTCCTCGAGGTATTGAAGAAACATCACGAAAAGAGGTCTGCCAACTTTGCCAGTGAATCTCGCAAATTCTGTAGTGACGTCGTCTCCAAGATGCTCATGAAGATTATCTACCGGAACCCTAGAATTGATGTCTCCAAGGCCTTCAAAAGCTTGCTGCCGGGGACAGACACCACAGCTGCCGAAGAAGCCATCGCTCCCCTCATCAGCAAGATTCATCAGGTCTCAAGGACTGAGGGTGATCGCAAGGATTAGCCCTCCTTCACCGTTCCTCATTGCAAATGCAGTTCATGTAAAAGACAGATTCATCTTAAGTTAGAACTGCACTTGGCTTTGATGTACTATAACTTGTGTTTTGAATGGATGTATGCATGTTGTCCTTCTTGTCTTATTCTGTCTTTGCATGATTTTTGTACCCTACGCTTGCCGGAAACTTGCCGGTGCACGCACTCTTGCCGCGAGCGCTTGAGGAACGGGTCCTTAGCTTGACGATCACAACGTAGCCACTTAAGTTGTTGAGCGGACTCGAAACAAAGTAAGGGCGTAGCTGATCACGACAAGGTTCCTTAGCATGCAAGTTTCTCATACAAAGGCCAAAATCGTTCAAGGAGAAATTGCAACTATAACAAAGAATTTATTCCAAAGTTTCTCAACTTAGCTTTTTCTTTGTTGTGCTTCTTGCCGTAGGACGATATCTTGAACGTCATTTGGTATCCATACCATCACTCCCCCCGGGAAATTTGTACGCGAGGAACCCTTCTATCCTTTGAGAAAAAGAAAGAAGAGAAAAGAGGAGGCTGGAACCTTGACGGTTCGTTAATCATCCTATGCAAGGGAAAATGTAACACAAGGATGCCTGCAACACATAAACAAATATGTACTTTGACAAAGAGTTGTGAAACACTTAGCTTTATTTATTGTGCACGGGATCTGCGCCCGGCTATGTACAAAGGTTTACATGCCTTGCCGGCAAACTTGTACAAAAGAGGTTGCCGGACAGCCCGGCAACCGCACCTTACGGGTAAAACTTGCGAAGATGCTCAATATTCCATGAGTTGAGCACCGGAGTGCCATCTTCGGTCTCTAGGCGGACTGCGCCGGGCCTAGTGACTTGTACCACCCGGTAAGGGCCTTCCCACTTCGGCGTCAACTTGTTTTGACCCTTTGTGGACTGAATCCGACGAAGAACAAGGTTGCCTTCCTCAAGGTTCCTGGCATTCACTTTGCGGCTATGGTAGCGGCGCAAAGCTTGCTGATACCGTGCAGCACGGACAGCAGCTCGGAAACGATCCTCCTCAAGGAGCATGGCATCATCTTGCCGCAACTCATCTTGATCCTCCTCATCGAAGGCCAAGACTCAAGGTGACCCGTATCTGAGTTCTGTGGGGAGCACCACTTCTGCACCATAAACAAATGAGAAGGGTGTCTGGCCAGTGGCTCGACTTGGTGTCATTCTGATCGACCAAAGAACTGCCGGCAACTCTTCCACCCAGCGCCTTCCACACTTGTGCAGCCTGTCGAAAGTTCTGGTCTTGAGACCACGCAGCACTCCTGCATTTGCCCTTTCTACTTGTCCATTGCTCCTTGGGTGAGCAACAGATCTGTAGAAAATCTTATTTCCTAGTTCTTGGCAATATGCTGTGAAGGCGCGGCTCGTGAATTGGGTGTCGTTGTCGGTGATGATCATGTTGGGGACACCAAAACGAGCAACCAATCCTTTGAGGAATTTGATGGCTAACTGTGCCGTCACCTTCCTCACTGGCTCGACCTCAGGCCACTTTGTAAACTTGTCGATTGCAACGTACAAGAATTCAAAGCCCCCGGTAGCACGGGGGAAGGGGCCGACGATGTCGAGCCCCCAGACCAAGAAAGGCCAGGAGAGAGGGATGGTTTGGAGGGCTTGAGCTGGCTGGTGGATGTCCTTGGAGTGGAACTGGCATGCTTTGCATCTGATGACCACCGCCAAGGCGTATTGAAGGGCTGTCGGCCAGTAGAATCCTTGACGAAACACCTTGTCGACAAGCGCGCGTGACCCAATGCGAGAGCCACACATCCCTTCATGCATTTCTTCCAACAGCCTCTGTCCATCTTCCCGGCAGATGCACTTCAATTTCACCCCATTTGGCCTTCTCTTGTACAAAATGTTGTCAACAAACTTGTACATCCTTGATTGACGGGCTACTCTTTCTGCGTCCTGTTGTTCATCGGGAAGATCTCCTGTCTGAAGGTACTGGACAATTGGCTGCGCCCATGCCGGAGCTTGTGGCTCGACGACAAGGACTAAAGGCACTTCTTCCTCTGCGGGAGTGCTTGCTTCGACGGCAAGGATCTGGCTTGCCGGAAACTGCGGCTCACTGGCCAAGGGTATCTTGTCAGCTGTATCCACTTTCTTGGCAACTGCCGGTAGCTCTGCAAGAAAGTAACCTCCAACATCTTGCTTTCTCTTCTTCGCCAGCCTTGATGGTGTAACGGATGGCTGAGTCAGATGGAGCACAAAAGTTCCTGGTTCCACAGGCATCGTTTGGGCGGCAAGCTTTGACAGGTCGTCGGCAATCCAATTCTGGGCACGGGGAACATGCTCTGCTTGCAGACCGTCAAAGTGCTCTTCCAACTTCCTCACCTCATCAACGTGTGCCTCCATCAAAGGGCTCTGGTAATCCTTGTTGACCTGCCTCACCACAAGCTGCAAGTCGCCTCTGATAATCAGCTTCCGAATACCAAGGTCAATTGCAATGCGCAGACCGGCAAGCAATCCTTCGTACTCAGCAGTGTTGTTGGTGGCCTGCTCCCTGGGAAAATGCATCTGAAGCACGTACTTGAGGTGCTCTCCGGTGGGTGCTATAAGCAGCACGCCGGCACTGGCGCCTTTCAGCGGGAAAGCACAGTCAAAGTACATGATCCAATCGTCAACAGTTTCCTTGCCGGGGAGAGAGGTCTCTGGAATTTCTTCGTCTGGCATTGGGGTCCATTCTGCAATGAATTCTGCCAAGGCTCTACTATGAATTGTTGAGGTACTCTCAAACTTCAAATCAAAGCTTGACAACTGCAATGCCCACTCCACAATCCTACCGGTTGCTTCTAGATTTCTCAGGATACGTTGCAACGGAAAGCGAGTGACGACGGTTATTGGGTGTGCTTGAAAGTAGTGCCGCAACTTCCTTGAACCCATGAGAAGGCCAAAGAGCAACTTCTGTACACCAGAATACCTTGACCTAGCCCCTTGCAGGAGGGTGTCGGTACCAAAACCGGCAGATCTCGGGTAGGGGATCCGAACTATGGGTCAATGAATAACAGAGATCATGGGGGCAATGGTTTACCCAGGTTCGGGCCCTTTCAAGGAGGTAATACCCTACGTCCTGCTTGATTGTATTGATGTGATTGTATGAAGGTTACAGAGTTGATCTACCTCGAGATCAGATGGGCTAAACCCTAGGTTACGAATATGATGATTATGTGTCTCTACGGACTAAACCCTCTGGTTTATATAGACACCAGAGGGATCTAGGGTTACATATGGTCGGTTACCATCAGAGGATAAACATGCCAGCTACGCTAATAATTACTTGGAGGAGACGCCAAGTCTTCGATGGTTTCCTTCTGATACACGAGGTCGCCCGCAATCCGGCCTTCCATCGATGTGTAGAGAGCGGCCCACCAGCCCGGCCTATGAGAGATAGGCCAATAGCCCGAGTACCCCCTAGTCCGGGACACCCTCAGTAGCCCCCGAACTAGTCTTCGAAGCCGAGGTATACGCCGAACACTATCGGCTTTGGGGACCAGTTCCATTCCTTCTGTGATATCGATGGCCGGCCTGTATGTCTTCCGAGTTGAGCTCTCAAGCGTCGCCCAGCCGTACACGTCCCACAATATGCTTCGGTTGCCAAGGGGTATTGATAACTTAGCCCCGAAGGCTAGTCACTTCGGTGTGAACAGTACCCTCCTCTGACAACTTTTTACCGAAGGGTCATGACGAGCCACGACCCCGTGTCGTTTTATGACAAAGGTCGATCCGCGGTTCGAGGCGGTTTTTTCATTGGCACGTCTCATCGATACGGAGATCGTGCCCTGTTTTTAAGGGATATGATCAATTATCTGCCTCACCCCACGTGCGCATAATGGCACGGTTACCTAGGAAAATGGCGACGACTGCGGCGCAGTAAAGGGACCGTGGGTTTTACAGCCCATAAAGGGGCACAGCCTTCGTTCCTTTCGTACGCTCTCATTTCCCCCCCTTCGCCATCTCTTGAGCTCCAGCGCCCAGATCCGCTCTCCCTGCCAAGAACCTTTCCAGCCGCCCGTTCGATCTAGCAATGGCGGGCTCCGGGTCCAAAGGCAAGTGGGAGGCGTCCGTCGTCACCGAGAGCGCCATCATGGAGCTGAAGGGCGCGGGATATCTCCCCGCCAATGTCGCCCACCGTGCTCCAGAGGCCGGCCAGGTCGTCCCCACGCCGCGGCAGGACGAGAGGGTGGTGTTCATCCCCCACTTTCTCCAAGGTTTGGGATTCCCCCTTCACCCCTTCGTCAGGGGTCTCATGTTCTTCTACGGGCTCGACTTCCACGATCTTGCACCAAACTCCTTCCTCCATATCTCGGCCTTCATCATCGTTTGTGAGGCTTTTCTCCGGGTCCAGCCACACTTCGACCTGTGGCTGAAGATCTTCAATATCAAGCCAAAGATCATTGATGGCCAACAGGCGGATTGCGGGGGCGCGATGGTCAGCAAACTCCCCCGAGTGGAGTGGCCAGAGGGCACCTTCATCGAGACCGTCAAGGTCTGGCAGAAGGAATGGTTCTACATCAACGAGCCAAGGAGCGCGGATTGGGGGGCGATTCCGGCCTTCCGATCCGAACCCCCTACAAGGCTGGTCTCATGGACCAAGAAGGGCCTAGACTGGGGGCCGAATAAGGAGGTGGTGCTGCTGCAGAGCCGGATCGCCAAAATGATAGAGAAGGGCGTCGAGCTGGTCAACGTGATCCAGATCATGCTCGGCCGCCGAATCCTCCCTTTCCAGGACAGGACTTCCCCCATGTGGGCCTACAAGCCCGAAGACCCGGCCACCGTGCGCAGCTTCTTCCGCACCTCCCACGCTCAATTATGGAAGGCGCTGTTCAAGCCGCAGAAGGAGTGGCCGGCCGCAGAGGAGGACATCGGCCTCGACGCCGTGAACCCCCCACGGGAGGTATGACTAATTTTACTCTTATATCCGAACTGTTCCCTTTCGATAAGGTACTTAGCTGTTTCACTTCCCGTCCGCAGAACTGGCTGAAGAAGGCCCAGCGGATCGACAGTCCGGCGCCGCTGCCAGAGGGGCCCAGGACGCCCCTACTGACGGCCATGTTGGCCGTGGAGCCATATGAGGCGCCGGAGAGGAAGGAGAAGAAGAAGGACCAGAAGAGGGAGGTCAGAGAGGGCCTCCGCTCCCGAGGACCCCCGGGTGCTAGATCCGGGGACACCAATGCTCCGTCCGCGCAAGAGGAGGAGAAGGAGCAGGGAGAGGACGGGGAGGAAGACGATTCCTCCCGAACAGGGAAGAGGGCGGCGTCCGAGGATGCCGAGGAGGAGCCACCTCAACCAGCTCCCAAAAGACCGCGCAAGGCCAAGGTAGCCTTGTCCGGCGATAGCTCGGCTTCTCCCGAGGACTCTGAGGCCTCCGAGGAGGTTCCTCGGAGGATCCCCAGGGCTAAGCCACAGGCTCAAAGGTACGCGTTCTAGCAATCGCTTGACCATCCTTAGCCAAACTGGGTTTGATATTGATCACGTTTCCGTTTGTAATTTTGTAGCCCGCTGCGCGATCTCCCCACGGACCGAGTCTCGGAGGGGGATTCTCCACCGGCGGCGCTAGCGGAGAGCGGGACCGAATCCCGCGCCTCGCCTCCCCCAATCGTCGAGGAGGCCGAGGAGGTCCTGTCGAGGAGGACTCCTCCCGTGCCACATACAGGGGGAGGAGGCGACACTATCATGGCCGAGGTGAATACCTCGGTCACCGAAGACCAGGAGGGGAGGGCCCCTCTGGTGAACGAAGAGGAGGAGCCCGGACAAGCCGAGCTCTCTCCGAGGACCACTCCGGAGACGTCAAGGCGTCCCGAGTCCGGCGCCCCGAACTTCGAGAGGGAAGGAGCCGAAGCGCCACCGCCACCGCCGCCCGCCCCAGAGCAGGCGTCGACCGGGTGGTCGAACGAGATGGAGGATGCTCTAACCAGCTCCTCTATCGTCGAAGAGCACCGTGCCCTTATGGGCGCAGTGTTGCAAAGTCTTCGGTCTGTGGACAACGGACTGAAGGAGGCCTTTAGTGGCCTTCTTACCAGCTTCAAGGTGAGCGAAGTAATGCTTTTCCTTTAGAAAAATTCCTTTGTGTAAATGTATAGCCTCATACACAGTAGCCCCCGAGACGCTGACTGGCTTGAGCAAAGCCTGTTAGAGGATCGAAAATCAATGTCCCGGATACTAACGCCGAAGAGTTGGCCGAGCTGAATCGGAAGCTGAAGAGCTCCGAGGATGACCTGAGCCTGGTGAACAAGAGGTTCGACGAGGCGCAAGGTAAATCCGATCTGTAATGTTAAATACAGCCGTTGTTTTGTAAGTAGGGTTCGAAGTATCCTAACAGATTTAACTGATGTGACGACAGCTGCCTCCGCAGAGGTGGAAAACCTCAAGGCCGCACTAAAGACGGCTCAGCTGGAAGCGGCGGAGCAGAGGTTGGCTGCCGAGAAAGCGGCCGCCAAACTGGCTGTGGAGCGAACCACAAGCCAGAAGCACGAGGCCAGGGTGCTGGAAGTGCGGCAAGAGCTCGCGGAGGCCGTCACGAAGTGTGAGGCTCTTGAGCAAAAGAATAAAGAGCAGGTCGCCGAGCTAACCTCACTGGGGTCGGCGGCCAAGGAAGCGCGGACAGAGGCGCGCGGCTACCAGGAGGAACTCCGCCAAGTGAAGCTGATTGCGGATGGTAAGCCATATTTGCTACAAAGTGACTTTGGAGGTAACAGGTTCGCGTTGCTCATGCGGGTGTGGCATTCCGCAGGCGCCTTTGCGGACCTCCCGAAGAGTGCGGCTGATGCAGCGAGGTTCTTCACCGCCCAGGAGGGCCGGGCCGAGTAGAGGTTGTTCTGGGCGCAATTTCAAGCGCCCAAACACCCTCCCCTCCTCAACAACCAAATGAAGCAGCTGATAGAGCTGCATCGGATGGCGGAGCCGGTGATGAAGAACCTCTGCGTCAAGCTATGGCCGTCGGAGCCGCTGCCGAGCAGCTACTTTGGTCTGGTGCAGAGGCTATACGACGCCCCTTCTCGGATCGACGCCTGGAAGTGCTCCGCATGCATCGAGGGGACTCGGATGGCCTCCGGCAAAACAATGGTACATTGGCCGAAGATAAAGCCGGCCGAGATGGCCACGGGACCTCCGCCGCCAGGGAAGGAGCATAGGCACCCCGAGCAATACTTTCCCATCGTTATGGATGGTGCTCGGGCGATAGAGGCCCAATGCTCAAAAGATGTAATTTATGAGTAGATTTAGTTTCCTCGTAGCCAAGGAGTTGAAACTTTTCTCTTGTTGAAATGCAAGTTGTTTTGGCTGGGAATAAAGTGCCTACTGATGTTAATTTTGACTCATGTGCGGCCGTTTATAAACAGAAAGTTACCAGTCATCCGCTTCAGCCCCCTTGCAGATACTGCGTGGGGTGTTTTCGCGTAATACTTGAACCCTTAGCCGACGTCTCGGTGCCTGGAGGCGGTTGTATGTACGGAAAAACCAGGCAATCAGACTATACGGTTTTAGTGCTTTCACTTAGCCATAGGAGCTTGACTGCGGGGGTTGGTGACTAGCCCCCAGTGTTTGTGATATTCGGACGAGCCGCGGTTGACACCATCATCACATGGTTTCTGTAACAGAGAACCCTTCGTTTAACACAGACTAACCTCCAACGATTTATGGTTTGACACAAGTCATCGGATCGCCAACCAGTTCTCACTTATTGGGACAGTCAGTTTTCGGCTTTATCCACTGAGGTACTTAACCAGGCTAGCTAGAAGTACAATCGAATTGGTTCTCCCTTTACCCTCTTAGCCGAACAGTGCGGAACGTAAGAGGGTAAACACAGGAGCCAGGCAACCCAACTATTGACCAAAGACCCAATTCGGAACTGATTCATATAATGCAATATCTGTGACGCCGAGCACATAAAATAGGTGCCCGGATAAGGTTTGAGGCAAGATTTATGTTCGAGCCCCCGGTCTATTAGCCGTTTACAAAAAGTGACGTATCGCGATAGTTTACTTCGGTCTAAAAAAGGCGGAAAGGAATATGCAACGTGAATGACTGCACAATTACCAGAGAAAAAGTGGTCTTTATTTCCTTTGAATATGTGACGTCCAACTGTACAATCCGAATTGCCGAAGTAACTTTGATAGATACTTTTGAAGAAAGAAATACATTAGAGTAAAGGTTTACACAGGGCCTTCATGAGTGGTTTGACGTCCCTACTACGCCCTGTTGCACGTCTGCACCTTTTCTCTTTAAAAAGCTTCCTTGTGAGCAGAGCTGTCGACTGTATGTTCGGCGAAGGTAGCAATGTTCGGCAGACGAGCCCTTGGGGAAGGGTTGTGAGAAGTCGCCGCGGTATATCAGTTTGACGCTGATCAGGCCCTAGATGGTGCCCGTTGTCAATGTTGATTTGAAGACATCTGTTGGTCATTGCTCGGTCGAACCGAGCTCTCGGCCTTTGTTTTCGTGTGTCCCCCAACTGCCCATGGGATTTTGAGCGCGAAATGGTGCACTTCAGGTACGTATTTCGCGATTATGTGGGCCGTGTTGTGGGGCGCGTACCCCTATTTGGAGTGAGCATGGGAGTGCTCCAGGACCGAGGCTGCAGCTCGGGAGCGCTTGCATGCGTCCAGTGTCTTGACAGTAGACTGGGCTTGCGGCGCTTCTTCGGCGGCTTGGACCTCGGCGGCTAGGGCCGTCGTGTGTTCCTCTGTTCGGAGCGAGCGCTCGGTATTACCGTTGATGGTAATAACGCCCTTTGGTCCTGGCATCTTGAGCTTCAGGTATGCATAGTGCGGGACGGCGTTGAAGCGGGCGAACGCGGTCCGGCCGAGGAGTGTGTGATAACCGCTGCGAAAGGTGACAATATCGAAGATCAAGTCCTTGCTGCAAAAGTTATCGGGCGAGCCGAATACAACTTCCAATGTCACGGACCCCGAGCAGCGTGCCTCGACACCTGGGATTACACCTTTAAAGGTGGTGTTGCTGGGTTTGATCCTTGACGGGTCGATCCCCATTTTCCTCACTGTATCTGAGTAAATCAGATTGAGGCTGCTACCTCCGTCCATAAGGACCCTGGTGAGGTGAAATCCGTCCACGATAGGGTCGAGCACCAGAGCCGCCGTTCCTCCATGGCGTATACTGGTCGGATGGTCTCGACGGTTGAAAGTGATCGGGCAAGCCGACCACGGGTTGAATTTCGGGGCTACTAGCTCTAAGGCGTAGACATCCCGAAGTGCGCGTTTCCGCTCCTTCTTTGGTATATGCGTGATGTAGATCATGTTCACGGTTTTGACCTCTGGAGGGAACTACTTTTGGCCTCCGTGGTTCGGGTGTGGGATCGAGGAGATAGGTCTAGAGGGGGGTGAATAGACTCCTAACTAGCCAAAAGTGCAGTTTTTAATTTGTCTTGGAATTTAGGCAGATTTTGGCACAAGTTAAGATCACTCCAATACTTTCTACACATGCATATCTAGAGATTGAGTAGCGAAAATAGTAAAGCATGCAATAGTGTGGAAAGTAATGGGGTAGAGTATGGAAGATCAAACGCAATGAAGACACGGTGGATTTTTGGCGTGGTTCCGATAGGTGGTGCTATCGTACGTCCACGTTGATGGAGACTTCAACCCACGAAGGGTAACGGCTGCGCGAGTCCACGGAGGGCTCCACCCACGAAGGGTCCACGAAGAAGCAACCTTGTCTATTCCACCATGGCTTACGTCCACGAAGGACTAGCCTCACTCGGGGTAGATCTTCACGAAGTAGGCGATCTCCTTGCCCTTACAAACTTCTTGGTTCAACTCCACATCTGGTTGGAGGCTCCCAAGTGACACCTAACCAATCTAGGAGACACCACTCTCCAAAAGGTAATAGACGGTGTGTTGTTGATGAACTCCTTGCTCTTATGCTTCAAATGATAGTCTTCCCAGCACTCAAACACTCCTCACAGATTTGGCTATGGTGGAAGAAGGATTTGAGTGGAAAGCAACTTGGGAAAGGCTAGAGATCAAGGTTCAAATGGTAGGAATGGAATAGCTTGATCTCAACACATGAGTAGGTGGTTCTCTCTCAGAAAATGTATGGTGGAAGTGTAGGCACGTTCTTATGGCTCTCCTTACTGAGAAGGATGTGGTGGAGGGGTAAATATAGCCTCCACACAAAATCCAATCGTTACACACTTTTGACCCAACTCGGTGGCACCGAAACAATCATCTCGGTAGCACCGAACTGTGTAAAGGATATGAACGTTAGGAATCTCGGTGGGACCGATATGAACAACTCGGATGGACCGAAGTGCAATGGCTTAGGGCAATCCTCATCTCGGTGGCACTGATTGCATCAACTCGGTAGGACCGGAGTGAAGCAATAAGGCAACAGAGAGTTGGCAAGCCATCTCGGTGAGACCGATTTGCAAACTCGGTGAGACCGAAGTAAATGCAAACGATTACAGAGAGTTGGCAAGGCCATCTCGGTGGGATCGAGATCCATTTCGGTGGATCCGATTTGTTAGGGTTTGGTTGTGGCTAAGTCTTGGATGAACTCGGTGGGACCGGGTAGGAAATATCGGTGGGGCCGAGTTGGACTTTAGGTTTAGGACATATTTGGGATTGAGATAGTGGTTGAGGGTTTAGGAATACTGTCACTAAGCACTTGAGCAAAAAGATCATTAAGCAACACCTCATCCCCTTTTAATAGTATTGGCTTTCCTATGGACTCAATGTGATCTTGGATCACTAAACCAAAAATGTAGAGTCTTGATCTTTTGCCAATCCTTGTCCTTAGCATTTTGAAGGGGTTCCACGTCCTCTTGTCCATGCCACGCCATTGTTGAACTTGCCTGAAATTCACTAGATAAAAGCATTAGTCCAACACATGTATGTTGGCATAAATTACCAAAACCACCAAGGGAGCAAATGTGCTTTCAATCTCCCCCTTTTTGGTAATTGATGACAACATACATCAAAGCTTCAAATACAGATATAGCAGAGGTATGTATGGAAGCTTTGAAGGAAACATGTAGCATGTACGAACTTCCTGAACTCCCCCTGAAGATGTGCATATAAAATGATGATATCACATGGGAGATATACATGCAACATGTATCTTGGCTATATGCATCAGAGCAATATATATATATATATATATATATATATATATATATATATAGCATTTAGGTATCCATGTGTCCATGATTGTCTTCTTGCAAACAATATGTACTAGCAAGAGGTCAATCATGCACATGAGTGTGATGCATATACTTACCTTGAAGTTCTTGATCAAGTACCTGAAGAAATACACTTGAGAAAACAAGGTTAGATAACACAAGATAATTTCTTCAAGAAAATACACAAGATCAACAAGAAACCAAGATTGGGATGACATGTAGAAGAGAGTATCACTAGGTGAATACTTCTTTGAAGCAAACATGTCCCCAAAAGAAATAGTTGACTCCCCTTAAAGAACTTCCTCTCCCCCTGAATTTGACATGGATATTGGGAGTAGGTAGGGTGAGAAAACTAGAACAAAAAACTAGAACAACCAACCGAAGAACAAACTTATCATGTTTCTCTCCCCCTAAACGAAACATGTAACATTCTCTCCTCTTGTAAGGTGCGTCTTTTGTTTTGAATAGATAAGCTTAAGCTTTGATGTATTCCTCTCTCCCCCTTTGACATCAATTTCCAAGAAGGGTCTTCAAGGTTATTGAATAAGTGGGTTTGGTCCTTGAGAAACACATCTAGATGCAAATAGAGGATAAGGATCATTGAGTGGAGCTGGAGCAGAAAAACTCAGGACAAATTTGACAGAAAGTTCCTTAGGGCAGCCAAATCGGTGACACCGAGTTGATACAAATCGGTGGGACCGAGTTTGATGCAATGGAACTTTTTGTCAACTCAGCTCACTAGACAAGGAATTAACACAAGGATTTGCAATGAATTAACTGCGAATTAAGCTAAAAGAGAAGAAACACTCTAGCAAGAAGAGAACAAGCAGAAGAAGCATTAGAGAACTTCATCTAGATGGGTCGGTGACTAGGTCACCTATGTTAGAGTATATTGACTTAGGAGTCAAGTGAGAACACTTGATCATAGGTCATACTCATCGTTAAGCTCGAAATGGGGTTGCCATTTTTCCTTTAAGCATTTCAATGTATTCACATCTTGTTGAGGTACTTAGGCTCATGTATTGGAGTTAAGCTTCTCTAAGATGTGATAACTTACATTGGGATTTTGGTGATGTCCATCATGTAGTTGAACTTGATGTGGATGCTCATGAGTTGAAGTTGGAAGCGATCCTATCTTTTGTAGTTCATCTTCCTACATGGGTTAGCTTTGCAAGGAACAACATGTATATCCAAAATGACAAGAATGAAGCATAACTCAAATGTTGTCAAAGGATATCTTTAGGTTGTCTTGTTCCTTGTTCCACCATCATTTGTTGATACTTGGGTTATACAAGATTGCTCAAGATAGGAGTGTGATGCAGTCTTGTGACTTGAAGTTTGTCCAAGTACCTACAAAAGGTTAGATACAATACAAGGGAGCAAAATATTCAAGATATAAGATGATCATGAAGGACATCATGAATTAGTCAAGAATGCTCATGCCCTTGTATGCATCCACATGAACCTTTAGTTCATGTTTGAAGCATCAATGATGTTCAACTCACTTCTCAAGTGACAAAACACTTTCTCATCAAGGGGTTTGGTAAAGATGTCCGCCAATTGTTTGTCGGTACGAACATGTTTAAGATCAATATCACCTTTCTCTACATGATCTCGAATAAAATGGTGACGAACCTCAATATTCTTAGTTCGAGAATGTTGCACGGGATTGTGTGCTATCTTAATAGCACTCTCATTGTCACAAAGTATTGGTACATGTCTCACATGCACACCATAGTCTTTAAGAGTTTGTGTCATCCATAGTAATTGAGCACAACATGATCCCGCGGCAATGTATTCCGCTTCGGCAGTAGATAGAGATACGGAATTTTGTTTCTTGGAGGACCAAGACACAAGAGATCTACCAAGAAATTGACATGTACCCGAGGTGGATTTTCTGTCAACCTTGTCTCCGGCATAGTCCGAATCGGAGTAGCCAACAAGATTGAAAGAAGATCCTTTGGGATACCATATGCCAAAGTTTGGTGTATGTATCAAGTATCTCACAATTCTTTTCATGGCCTTATGGTGACACTCCTTTGGTGCCGCTTGGTATCGTGCACACATGCACACACTTAGCATAATGTCAGGGCGAGAGGCACATAGATATAGTAATGAACCAATCATAGATCGATAAACCTTTTGATCAACCGGTTTGCCATCCTTGGCCAAGTCAAGATGTCCACTCGTGGGCATAGGAGTTTTCATACCTTTACTCTCTTGCATGTTGAACTTCTTGAATAAGTCCTTGGTATACTTTGTTTGAGAGACAAAGGTACCTTCCCTAGTTTGCTTGATTTGCAAACCAAGAAAGAATTTGAGTTCACTCATCATAGACATCTCAAACTTCTCCGACATCAGCCTTCCAAACTTTTCACTAAAAGCGGGGTTAGTAGATCCAAAGATAATATCATCAACATAAATTTGGCATACAAATAATTCTCCATTAACCCTCTTAGTGAACAAAGTTGAATCAATCTTCCCAATTTCAAAACCTTTTTCAAGAAGAAACTTTGTCAAGCATTTGTACCAAGCTCTAGGGGCTTGTTTGAGACCATAAAGAGCTTTACGAAATTTGTACACATGATTAGGTTTCTTGGGATTCTCTAAGCCAGGAGGTTGTTTAACATACACTTCCTCCTCAATTTCACCATTTAAGAAGGCACTTTTAATATCCATTTGGTAAAGAGTGATATCATGGTGATTGGCATAAGCAAGTAAAATGCGAATGGATTCAAGTCTTGCAACGGGGGCATAAGTCTCACCATAGTCCATACCTTCGACTTGTGTGTAACCTTGTGCTACGAGACGAGCCTTGTTGCGTACAACTTGTCCATCTTCATCTTGCTTATTTCGAAACACCCATTTGGTTCCAATGATGTTTTGCTCTTCCTTAGGCTTTTCGACCAATGTCCACACTTGGTTCCTCTCAAAGTTGTGTAGCTCCTCGTGCATTGCATTCACCCAATCGGGGTCCTTGAGAGCATCTTCTACCTTCAAGGGTTCAACACTAGAGATAAATGAGTAATGCTCACAAAAGTTAGCTAAGCGAGATTTAGAGCGAGTGATTCTCCCGGTTTGGATATCTCCAAGTATTTGTTCGACGGGATGATCCTTGTCGATTCTTGCTCTAACTCGAGGTAGCTTTTTCTTGGGATGTGGTGAGGCTTCCTCATCATCATCATCTTCTTCTTCGTCGTTGATGTTGTCGTTGTTCGCTTGTGGAGGTGGAGAAGGAGGTTGAGGTGGATCATCTTGTTGCACTTCCTCATTCCCAACGTCTTGACGTGTTCCACTTGTGGATGCCTCCATATCAACTTGTCGTTCACCTTGATGTGAAGTTGGGGCTTCCACTTGAGTAGACGAGGTACTCTCCTTCACTTCCACGGGGCGAATCTTGCCAATGGGCAAGTCCTTGATTGCTTCCGACGATTCTTGATCTCCTACATCAAGTGGCAATTGCTCGACTTGCGAGCCGTTAGTCTCATCAAACTTCACATCTACCGTCTCTTCAACTTTTCGAGTGAAGTTGTTGTAGACATGGTATGTGTGAGAGTTTGATCCATAACTGAGTAGGAAACCTTTATGAGATTTAGGAGCAAATTTTGAACGACAATGCTTATCAAGAATGTAACATTTTGAGCCAAATACTCGAAAGTATCCAACTTGTGGTTTGTTACCGGTGAGCAGTTCATACGCCGTTTTACCAAGAAGCTTGTGAAGATACAGTCGATTTGTTGCATGACAAGCTGTTTCAACTGCTTCTGCCCAAAATAGTCTTGGCGTCTTGTATTCATCAAACATTGTTCTTGCCTTCTCTATAAGTGTCCGGTTCTTCCTCTCAACAACTCCATTTTGTTGAGGTGTGTAAGTAGCCGAGAACTCATGTGAAATTCCCTCCTCATCAAGAAAGGTGTCCACATTGGCGTTCTTGAACTCCGTTCCGTTGTCACTCCGAACCTTCTTGATCTTTACTTCAAATTGATTTTGAGACTTTCTTGCGAAGTTCTTGAAGATCTTTTGTACATGCGATTTGTCATCAAGAAAGAACACCAACGTAAATCTGGAAAAATCATCAACAATGACCAAACCGAAAGAGTTACCACCAAGGCTCTTATAGGCGTTGGGACCAAACAGATCCATATGAAGTAGCTCGAGTGGTCTCCTCGTGGTCATAATGTTCTTTACGGGATGGCTTCCTCCAACCTGTTTTCCTGCTTGGCAAGCACTACAAAGTCGATCTTTGTCAAATATAACATCTTTTACTCCAAGAATGTGATCGCCTTTAACAAGTTTATCAAGGTTACGCATACCAACATGTCCAAGTCTTCTATGCCATAACCAACCTTTAGAAGATTTAGCAATTAAGCATGTATGAGGTTGAGCTCTCTTAGTGAAATCAACTATGTATAAATCACCTCTACGAATGCCGGTAAAGACCATATTATGATTATCTTGACGAAACACTTGGCAATCTACTTTGGTAAATAGAACATTGAAGCCAAAATCAGCAAGTCTAGATATGGAAAGAAGATTGTAACCAAGAGATTCAACAAGCATAACGTTTTGTATGGAGCTATCATTGGATATGGCCACCTTACCAAGGCCAAGTACCTTACCCTTGGAGTTGTCTCCAAAAGTCACATACTTGCGTGGACCATCATTTTTAGTAAGCTCACGAAACATGTCTCTATCTCTGGTCATGTGATCGGTACATCCACTGTCAAGAATCCACTCTTTTCCTCCGGCCATGTAATCTCGAAGATTTGCCATAAGACTGAGATTCCTCATGGTCTTCTCAAATTCAATATCAAATTCTTCGTCTTCATCATAATAGCCATGCTCAACATCATCATCATCATGCATTTGATCATTACCTAGGGCAATAGATTTATTAGTTTCATGATCATGACAATGTTCAAGTTTATGGATTCTAATGGTTTCCATGATAATGTTGCTAATAGTTCTAACATCTCCTTTGGCACGCATGAGATCACGAAGCTCAAATAAGCAATCATCAAACTTAGGATCATTAGGACTCATCTTGTGAAAAACAACAGCCTTATGAAGAATCTTATCAAGACTCTTTAGAGAATAATCGGGATATCGCTTTTCTAAATCATGCCATAGAGTATAAGCACATGCAAAGTTTTGCATACAACCAAGCACAATCTTAGGTAATCCTCTAATGATAAGATTGACGGTTCTAAGATTGCGAAGCATGTCAATTTCCTCTTCATGGGTAGGATGCAAGGGATCAAGAGGGGGCACATAAGGATTATGAATATACTTGCTCAAGTTAAATTCATCAAAGATATCAAGCATTTCATCTCTCCAAAAGTTGTAATACTCCCCATTGAGAATAGGCACTCTACGTCTAAGACTCCCGAACGTAGACATATCCATCTCCCTCCAATGGTGATGAAACCAAAGCAATCGAGACCAAAGCTCTGATACCAATTGTGGGATCGAGCAGATAGGTCTAGAGGGGGGGTGAATAGACTCCTAACTAGCCAAAAGTGCAGTTTTTAATTTCTCTTGGAATTTAGGCAGATTTTGGCACAAGTTAAGATCACTCCAATACTTTGTACACATGCATATCTAGAGATTGAGCAGCGGAAATAGTAAAGCATGCAATAGTGCGGAAAGTAATGGGGTAGAGTATGGAAGATCAAACGCAATGAAGACACGGTGGATTTTTGGCGTGGTTCCGATAGGTGGTGCTATCGTACGTCCACGTTGATGGAGACTTCAACCCACGAAGGGTAACGGCCGTGCGAGTCCATGGAGGGCTCCACCCACGAAGGGTCCACGAAGAAGCAACCTTGTCTATTCCACCATGGCTTACGTCCACGAAGGACTAGCCTCACTCGGGGTAGATCTTCATGAAGTAGGCGATCTCCTTGCCCTTACAAACTTCTTGGTTCAACTCCACATCTGGTTGGAGGCTCCCAAGTGACACCTAACCAATCTAGGAGACACCACTCTCCAAAAGGTAATAGACGGTGTGTTGTTGATGAACTCCTTGCTCTTGTGCTTCAAATGATAGTCTTCCCAGCACTCAAACACTCCTCACAGATTTGGCTATGGTGGAAGAAGGATTTGAGTGGAAAGCAACTTGGGAAATGCTAGAGATCAAGGTTCAAATGGTAGGAATGGAATAGCTTGATCTCAACACATGAGTAGGTGGTTCTCTCTCAGAAAATGTATGGTGGAAGTGTAGGCACGTTCTGATGGCTCTCCTTACTGAGAAGGATGTGGTGGAGGGGTATATATAGCCTCCACACAAAATCCAACCGTTACACACTTTTGACCCAACTCGGTGGCACCGAAACAATCATCTCGGTAGCACCGAACTGTGTAAAGGATATGAACGTTAGGAATCTCGGTGGGACCGATATGAACAACTCGGATGGACCAAAGTGCAATGGCTTAGGGCAATCCTCATCTCGGTGGCACTGATTGCATCAACTCGGTAGGACCGAAGTGAAGCAATAAGGCAACAGAGAGTTGGCAAGCCATCTCGGTGAGACCGATTTGCAAACTCGGTGAGACCGAAGTAAATGCAAGCAATAAGACCGAAGTAAATGCCATCTCGGTGGGACCGAGATCCATTTCGGTGGATCCAATTTGTTAGGGTTTGGTTGTGGCTAAGTCTTGGATGAACTCGGTGGGACCGGGTAGGAAATATCGGTGGGGCCGAGTTGGACTTTAGGTTTAGGACATATTTGGGATTGAGATAGTGGTTGAGGGTTTAGGAATACTGTCACTAAGCACTTGAGCAAAAAGATCATTGAGCAACACCTCATCCCCTTTTAATAGTATTGGCTTTCCTATGGACTCAATGTGATCTTGGATCACTAAACCAAAAATGTAGAGTCTTGATCTTTTGCCAATCCTTGTCCTTAGCATTTTGAAGGGGTTCCACGTCCTCTTGTCCATGCCACGCCATTGTTGAACTTGCCTGAAATTCACTAGATAAAAGCATTAGTCCAACACATGTATGTTGGCATAAATTACCAAAACCACCAAGGGAGCAAATGTGCTTTCATCGGGCCACAAGGTTCATCGTCATCCTCGCTGCGGGGGCCCTTGCCCTGTTCTTCGGCTGTGACCTTACCGGCCTGTTTGATTACCCAACAGTTACGGTTGGTGTGGTTAGCAGGCTTGTCGGGGGTGCCATGAATCTGGCAGGGCCTATCCAATATTCTATCCAACGCAGACGGGCCGTCCCGGTTCCCTTTAGAGGGTTTTTTCCGCGGTCCCGACTTCGAGCCGCTAAATCCGGCGTTTACTGCTGTGTCATCGGCTTCACCGCCGTTGTTTGAATGTCGGCGCTTATTGTTCCTATTGCGCCGGGGTTTTCCGTTCCCGTCCCGGGTCTCTGAAGTACCGAGGTCTTCGGGGTGGTTGCTTCGACGAGCTAACCAGCTATCCTCACCCGCGCAAAAGCAGGTCATTAGAGAGTTAAGGGCCGACATTGTTCTCGGCTTGTCCTGGCCGAGCTGGCGGGTGAGCCACTCACCCCGAATACTGTGTTTGAATGCCGCAATCGCTTCGGCATCCGGACAGTCGACGATCTGGTTCTTCTTGGTCAAAAACCGATTCCAGAATTGCCGGGCTGACTCCCCGGGCTACTGAATGACATGGCTCAGGTCATCGGCGTCCGGTGGCCGAACATAAGTGCCTTGAAAGTTAGCTCGAAATGCATCCTCGAGCTCTTCCCAGCTCCCGATGGAGTTTTCGGGTAGGTTGTTTAACCAATGTCTTGCTAGTCCCTTGAGTTTCAACGGTAAGTACTTAATGGCGTGGATATCATCTCCTCGGGCCATATGAATGTGGAGAAGAAAATCTTCAATCCACACGGTAGGGTCAGTTGTCCCATCGTAGGATTCTATATTCACGCGTTTGAACCCCTCAGGGAACTGATGCTGCATCACCTCATCGGTGAAACACATTGGGTGTGCGGCTCCCCTGGCCCGGGCAACATCGCGCCGAAGATCGGTTATCATCCGGGCACGGTGTTGCTCCCGAGGTCTGTCGTTCCTGTCTCGCCAGGCTTGGTATCCGTCCCGTCCAGCGGGTGCGTATCCTGTGGATCCATAGATGGATCTCGACTGGATCCCTCTGGCGTTCAGGTCGCGGCGCAGATCGTATTGGTCGTCCGGTTGAACCGGGTCTTTGCCTGCTCGGTGGGGAGGCGTAGGTGGGTATTCGGCTTCCCCGGCCGCCTTATCCCGTCCGCGAGGGGGCGCGGGTGGGAGTTCGGTTTGGACAGCCGGCCTATCCCATCCTCGAGGGGGGCGGTCGGGCTGGTTTTCGTAAGTTCGTCTGGGAGGTATGGTCTCAAGGGCCTCATCCTCGAATTCTGGAAGTAGGCGCCACCATGGGTAGCTCTTATATTGACCCTCACGTTGATCGTCAAGGCCTTCTTCAGCAGCTAAGACCATCGTCCATCTATCGTTGAGCGTATCCTGCTCAGCTTTTAGCTGTTGTTGTTTCCTCTTCACTCTTCGAGCAGTGGCGATGAGTTGCCGCTTGAATTTCTCTTGCTCCAGGGGATCCTCTAGGACGATAAAGTCTTCGGGTCCGAGGCTATCCTCCTCCTCGGACAGAGGGAGGTAATTGCTGTCCTCAGAATCTTCGAGGTCCTCAGGGTCACCCTGGTCCTCGTGCCCTTCAGGGGCGTCGGGGCGCTGCTCGGGGGTGTGGTCGCCGAGCTCCCCCAAGTTGTCCGGAGTCTCGTTATCTCTGGTGCCGTTCGTGTCTGTGTGATTTTCCTTGCCCTTTCCTCGCCCTCTGGCTCGCCGTCGTCGGCGTCTGGGCGGTTCTTCGGCGGGATCGTCGCCATCCTTTTTGGTCGTGTCACCGTCCTTCATGGGGGTGTCGACCATGTAAACGTCATAAGTGGAGGTGGCAGTCCACTTTCCGGTGTTGGAAGTGGCAAGGGAAGGAGCCGTATAGGGCGGGACGTCGATATCCTCGTCCATGTCATCGGCCTCCTCGGAGGCGTAGTCCAGCATGTCGGTTAAATCCTCGACAGTGGCTACCAGGTGGGTGGTGGGTGGGATGCAAAATTCCTCGCGGCTGGCCTCCTGTCCAACCTGCTCCTGGTCCGAGGACGGGCCATCCACGATATTTATCTTCTGGATCCGGTCTAACATCTCGCTTAAAACCGAGGGGTCCACCGGATATATGTTCGGGCAGCCATCGGAGTTGAACTCCGGCGCGCCGATAATGGGAGTGTGTTCGGCCAAGAGTGTCCCTTGGTTTTCCGGCGCCGGGGTTGGATCTGAACTCGAGGCCAGATCCGAACTGAGGTCCGGCCCGAAGACAGAGGCGGGGAAGGAATCCGAGGTCGAGGCCTCGGAATTGGTAGGTTCCTCGGGTAAAGCCGAGAACCCAGTGAAGACCAGATCGCCTCGAGCATCGGCGACATACTCAAGGCCGCCGAACCTGATCTCCTGCTCGGGGGCGAAGCTGCCGACCTGGTCGAGGTGACCGGTCGGATCGGCGTGTAGCACAATGCTGCCGAACGCGAAGAGGTGTCCGGGGACGAAGATGTCCCCGCTGCGGATTCCATCGCTGAAGAGAAGAGCTGTCCGGGGACGAAGATGTCCCCGTTGCAGATTCCATCGCTGGAGAGCTGTCCGGGGATGGCGAGCCATTGATCCTTGGCGACCCACGACGGAACTCTCAATGAAAGCACCAATGTCGGTACCAAAACCGGCAGATCTCGGGTAGGGGATCCGAACTATGGGTCTAGGAATCAATGAATAACAGAGATCGTGGGGGCAATGGTTTACCCAGGTTCGGGCCCTCTCAAGGAGGTAATACCCTACATCCTGCTTGATTGTATTGATGTGATTGTATGAAGGTTACAGAGTTGATCTACCTCGAGATCAGATGGGCTAAACCCTAGGTTACGAATATGATGATTCTGTGTCTCTACAGACTAAACCCTCTGGTTTATATAGACACCAGAGGGATCTAGGGTTACATATGGTCGGTTACCTTCAGAGGATAAACATGCCAGCTACGCTAATAATTACTTCGAGGAGACGCCAAGTCTTCGATGGTTTCCTTCTGATACACGAGGTCGCCCGCAATCCGGCCTTCCATCGATGTGTAGAGAGCGGCCCACCAGCCCGGCCTATGAGAGATAGGCCGGCAGCCCAAGTACCCCCTAGTCCGAGACACCCTCAGAGGGAGCTGACAAAGTAGACTGGACGCTGCACCATCTTCTTCTTCACAACTTGCTGATCTGGCTTGCTAGCTTGCACAATCTCTGGCTTGTCGGCACTTGACCTTGCCGGAGAAGACTCTGGCTCATTGGGTCATGGCTCTACGGCTGCTACCTCCTCTTCATCTGCCTCTCTTTCAGCCACAAGTGCAGCACTAACCACTTGATTCATTGCCGCTAAGTATAGCAGCAACGTCTCTTGCGGCCTAGGCACAACTAAGACTGGCGGAGAGTGCGGCCTCCGCTTCCGGAGTCCAGTTCACTGGACCTACCTTTTTCAATATCTTGAAAAATGGCAAGGCGCGCTCTGCCGATTTGGAGATGAACCTGCTAAGGGCGGCAACGCAGCCGGTCAGACGCCTGACGTCCTTGATGCATCTGGGTGCTTCAATCTGCTCAATTGCTTTGTTCTTGTCGGGGTTGGCTTCAATCGCTCTCTGAGACACAAAGAACCCAAGAAGCTTGCTGGACGGAACACCGAACACACACTTCTCGGGGTTGAGCTTCAAGTTGAGCTTGCGCAAGTTTGCGAATGTCTCTTCCAAATCTTGGATCAGTGTTGACTTGTCTCTGGTTTTGACCACAATGTCATCCATGTAGGCTTCCACATTTCTGTGCAGCTGTGGCTCAAAACCGATATGGACTGCTCTAGCAAAGGTTGCCCCGACACTCTTCAATCCGAAAGGCATACACAAAAAGTAGTATGTGCCACATGGAGTGATGAATGTGGTTTTCTCCTCATCTTCCTTGGCCATAAAGATCTGATGATAACCAGAATAGGCGTCAAGGAAAGAGAGTAACTCACAGCCGGCAGTGGAGTCTACAATCTGGTCAATGCGCGGCAAAGGGAAAGGGTCCTTTGGACATGCTTTATTTATATTAGTGAAGTCTATACAAAGCCTCCACTTCCCATTCGCCTTGCGCACTACGACTGGATTGGCTAACCACGTAGGGTGTAGCACTCCTCTGACTAGGCCTGTTGCTTCCAGCTTCTTGATTCTTCAGCAATGAACTCTTGCCGCTCCAAAGCTTGCTTCCAGACCTTCTGCTTGACGGGTCTCGCATGAGGGCAGACAGCAAGGTGGTGCTCAATTACCTCCCTAGGAACGCCGGGGGTGTCAGATGCTTGCCAAGCAAACACATCGACATTCGCCCGTAGGAAGGCAACGAGCTCGCTTTCCTATTTGTCATTGAGAGTGGCACTTACAGAAAAAGTGTCACTCGTCCCATCCTCTCTTGCAGAAACTTGCTTGGTCGCTGGTGCAGAGGCCTTGGCTTTCTTGCTCTTGCCGGTAGAGCTCTCTGGTATGTCTTCAACAGGCGTGCTGCACTCTAAAGTGCGCTTCCCGGAGTCTGTATCAGAGGTCTTGCCGGACTTCTTCATCTAGAGGGGCCCACATCTTGTGTTTTGCTGGGAGCGGCGAAACTGATGAGACTCTTGATGGTGGCCCTCCATTCTTCCAGCTTGTTTGGAGCTGGCGGGAAGTTCAAAAGCATTTGAACTCGCGCCATGGCTTCTGCCGCCGTGGTTGGCATGGCGGGAAACACGGAACAGGACGGCGTTCGACTCCTGGCAAGGCCGAGAGGAAGCTCGTCGCGTACCTACTGCCGCGACGCATGCTCACCAACGGGTTGGCGTGGTGGTGGTGCCTGAACACCGTGGGGATAATGCTCAGGGTTGTCTTGACGCCGTTCAGGGCCACCAGCACCGCAGGGAAGTGCGGCGCGCCCATCTTGCGATGGTCGCAGCACACGTCCCGCCGCAGCGTTGTTGGACGTCGCCACTCCATCCTTGGACGTCGCGGCGGTGGGGTCCTGGCTGGCACCGGTTCGAACTGTATGACTACGATGGCTAGGCTCACCAACGGGTTTTTGGAGTTGGCCATCGGCACCAACTCCGGTGTGGTGGTTACGATCGTCGGCGCGATGGGGATGTTGGACATCCGCACCGTCGGCGCCTCCTACCCCAGCCGCCCCAACCGTAGCGCCCGCACCGACTGCGTCGCCTGCGCCATCTACGGACGCCTGGGAAGGCCGCTTGGAGGTGGTGGGAGCCGTCGTGGCTCCGGTCTTCTTCTTCGGCACCATCGACGAAGGTGATGGGGCTGAAGCTCACTCTACGAACGATGATTCGTAATACAAGAACCCCTGCCTGGCGCACCAAAGATGTCGTGGGAAAATGACGATCTATGGGATCGAGAGGATCCCTTTGCGGTTCGGCTGTGGGATCAATATACTACAAAGAGCAGGGCTAATAGATATGAGAACAAGCAACGATTTATCCAGGTTCGGGCCGTTGAGAGCGTAAAACCCTACTCCTGTTCTTGTGGATTGATTGTGTGTGAGCTCAAGGTTACAAAGAGCGCAGCTTGCCGGCAAGGTGCGCGGGAAGTGCAGCTACAGTGTGTAATTGAACTAGGAGTCGACCGTTCTAAGTGTAGCCGTGGGCCTCCTTTTATAGGCCAAGGGGTTACCACAGTGGCTAATACGGTCATTTACAGCGCATGAATAGTGACTTGCACCATCACCACGTCTATCTCCTAACGGGGTAAGACAAGCGCATTTAATGCACCGTTAGGTGCTACGTCGGGGAGGCGAGGCTTTGGGCAAAAGATCTGTACCACCGGTCCTAGCGCCCTCCTGTTACCTTGACACGTCCCACGGATGGGTGTCATTAAAGTTAATCCTGGCGTGGCATGCTGACACGTGCCTTGGCCAGCTATGTTGACTGCCTGCCCGCTCGACACCTATCATACATGCTTATCTAGCCGATGATGAGGTGGAGCGGTAACGGGACAGAACGAGCCTGCTGGCGCGGAGCTTGCCGGGCCTTTGCTTGCCGGCAAGGAGCTTGCCGGCAACCAGATTCTTGGTCTTCACCTTGCCAGTACGAAGCTTGCCGGCAAGGGCAGTGTTGATCTTCAGTACTAGAATAGTACTTCTCAATGACCTGCCTTGAGGTTTTCTTCACGGTCTTGTTTAATCTAAGTCTTGGGTCACAGCAACCCTCCGGTAAAGCCCCTTGCCGTCAGGAAGGCTACAACTACCTGTGCACAAGTCAAGGTACGAGGGCACCCATGCTTTAGTACACCGACAAGGCGTTACTCTGTTTTCATTAACTTAATACCCTAGATGCATGCTGGATAGCGGTCAATGGGTGGAGTAATAGTAGTAGATGCAGGCAGGAGTCGGTCTACTTGTCTCAGATGTGATGCCTATATACATGATCATTGCCTTTAATATCATCATAACTATGCGCTTTTCTATCAATTGCCCAACAGTAATTTGTCTACCCACCATATGCTATGTGTTCGAGAGAGAAGCCTCTAGTGAAAACTATGGCCCCCGGGTCTAATTTAATATTAAAAAAACCAAAATATACTTGCTGCAATTTATTTACTTTTATTTTGTTTTTCAATTTATCTATCTACCACTACAAGATTTAATCCTTGCAAGTAATGAGTTCAAGGGGATTGACAATCCTCTTGCCCGTGTTGGGTGCAAGTATTTGCTTTTGTGTGTTCAGGTGTTGTTCACGAGGCTTTGGGTGATTCTCCTACTGGTTCGATAACCTTGGTTCTCACTGAAGGAAATACTTATCTCTACTGTACTGCATCTCTCCTCTCCTCTTCGGGGAAAATCCCAACGCAGCTCACAAGTAGCAATGGGGAGGCCATGCCCTCGTCGCCCTCCTGGCCCTCGGAGGCCTCCACAGAGGCTTCCTTCGGGGCTCCTCTCTTCTCCCTGGTGGCGCTGGCCTCCTCATGAGAAGGCCCAGAAGGTGCCACGGTCATAAGGGCTGCCAGAGCAGGGCTCACTTACTTCCCTAGGAACGGGGGCTCGGAGCAGAAGGCCTTGAAGGTGGTGAATTCCTGACAGAAAAATAAAGGAAGGTTACAACTTAGCCACCCGACCTCCAAACGGCGAGGGGGATATGAAAGGATGCTTACATTGCTACTACTTGTGAGCTGCGTTGGGATTTCCCCCGAAGAGGAAGGGTGAAGCAATATAGTAGCGGATAAGTATTTCCCTCAGTAGAGAACCAAGGTTATCGAACCAATAGGAGAACCACGCAAACGCCCGTCAATAGTACCTGCACACACAAGAGCAAATACTTGCACCCAACGCGGGTAAGAGGGCTGTCAATCCCCTTGTACTCGTTAATTGCAAGGATTAAATTTGGTAGTGGTAGATTGATAAATTACAATCTAAAATAAAAGTAAATAAATTGCAGCAAGGTATTTTCGGTTTTTTTGTAATATGACTAAAATAGACCCAGGGGCCATAGTTTCCACTAGAGGCATCTCCCTCATAAAAATAGCATACGGTGGGTAGACAAATTACTGTTGGGCAATTGATAGAAAAGCGCATAGTTATGACGATATTCATGGCATGATCATGTATATATGCATTATGTCCGTGACAAGTAGACCGACTCCTGCCTGCATCTACTACTATTACTGCACCAATCGACCGACTCTTGCCTGCATCTATGGTATTAAGTTCATGACAAACAGAGTAACGCTTTAAGCAAGATGACATACTGTAGATAGAATAAAACCAAGCAATATGATTAAACCCCTTCATTTTCTACTTAGTAGCAACAATACAATACAATACATGCCTCGCTACCCCTTCTGTCACGAGGTGAGGACACCGCAAGATTGAACCTACTACTATGCACCACTTCCACTGAAGATAAATCAATCTAGTTGGCAAAACCAAATGAATAGATCGGAAAGCATTACATAGCTATAACAATCATACATAATAAAGTTCAGAAATGACTCAATTACTTTCAATGAATAATCTGATCATAAACCCACAATTCATCGATCCCAACAAACACACCGCAAAAGAAGATTACATCGGATCGATCTCCGAAGAGAACATTGTATTGAAGATCAAAGAGAGAGATAGAGAGAGAGAGAGAGAGAAAGCCATCTTGCTAATCACTATGGACCCGTAGGTTTGTGGTGGACTACTCACACATCATCGGAGGTGCAACACGGTTGACGTAGAAGCCCTCCATGATTGATTCCCCCTTCGGCAGATTACCGAAAAAGGCCTCCAGATGGGATCGCAGAAGAACAGAGACTTGCAGCGGTGGAAAAATTGTTTCGGGTGGCTCTCTGGGGTTTTTGGAATATTTGAGAATTTATAGCATTGGAATTAGGTCAGACGAAGCCACGAGGGGCCCACAAGACATCAGGGTGCGCCTACCCCCAGGGCGCGCCCTGTGTATTGCCGTCTCCTCATAGGTCTTCTGGTCGACCCCAAAGCTTCTAGGGTCTCTTATGTCCAGAAAAAATCGTCAGAAAGTTTTGTAGCGTTTGGACTCCGTTTGGTATAGATTTTCTATAAAACCAAAAACAAGCAGAAAACAGCAACTGGCACTGGGCACTGAGTTAATAGGTTAGTCCCAAAAATGATATAAATTGCATAAAAAGTATCTAAGAATGATAATATAATAGCATCAAACAATCAAAAATTATAGATACGTCGGAGACGTATCAGCATCCCCAAGCTTAATTCCTACTCGTCCTCGAGTAGGTAAATGATAAAAACAGAATTTTTGATGTTGAATGCTACCTAGCATGTTTATCATGTAATCTCTTTATGGTATAAATATTGAGAAACAATGAAGTAATTGATATCAACATAATAATATACATGAATACAAGAACATAATCATTACTTTTTCAAAATATACGATGCTCAATGAATGTTATCCCTACTCATTGAATTATGTAAGCATGGCATGATACTGCCTTCACTACATAAATATAAATCATGAGCACCATGGTGTCAAACCAAGCAATTGGATCATACTTTTTCATGCGCTTCAGCATTTTCAACTACACTCAATACATGAGTGTGAGCCATGGACATAGCACTACGGGTGGAATAGAGTGTGGTGGTAGAGATTCATAAGGGAAGTCAAAAAGGAAGAAAGTCTCGCATCAACTCGGCGGATCAATAGGCAATGGAGAGGCCTATCAATCGATATCAATGCGAGGAGTAGGGATTGCCATGCAACGGATGCACTAGAGCCATAAGTGTATGGAAGCTCAATACTGAAACTAAGTGGGTTTGCATCCAACTTGCTTGCTCATGAAGACCTCAGGCATTTGAGGAAGCCCGTCATCGGAATATACAAGCCAAGTTCTATAATGAAAGATTCCCACTAGTATATGAAAGTGACAACTCAGGAGACTCTCTATATGAAGAACATGATGCTACTTTGAAGCACAAGTGTGGTAAAAGGATAGTAGCATTGCCCCTTCTCTTTTTTTTCTCTCTTTCTTGTTGGGCTCTTTTGGCCTCTTTTTTTTAGAACAATATCATGAACCTCATCCCCACTTTTTGGAGGACTCATCAGTCTCCATTATTCTTTACCTCACTGGGACAATGCTCTAATAATGATGATCATCACACTTTTATTTACTTACAACTCGATAAACTGAAATAATCATGACTCTATATGAATGCCTCTGGCAGTGTACCAGTATGTGCAATGATCTAGCATAACATGTATTACAATGATGAACGGTGGCTTTGCCACAAATATCATGTCTGCTCTATATGATCATGCAAAGCAATATGATGATGAACACACATGTCATAAGACGGAACGGTGGAAGTTGCATGGCAATATATCTCGGAATGGCTATGCAAATGCCATGATAGTTAGGTATGGTGGCTGTTTTGAGGAAGATATAAGGAGGCTTATGTGTGATAGAGCGTATCATGTCACGGGGTTTGGATGCACCGGCAAAGTTTGCACCGACTCTCGAGGTGAGAAAGGGCAATGCATGGTACCGAAGAGGCTAGCAATATGTGGATAGGTGGGAGTGTTGTATTAGTTCATGAACTCACATTAGTCATAAAGAACTCATATACTTATTGTGAAAGTTTTATTAGCCCTTGAAGCAAAGTACTACTCACATGCCCCTAGGGAGGAGGTTGGTAGGAGTTAACCATCGCGCGCCCCCGATTTGAACAACACAAGGATTTCATAGAGGAATAAGAATGCTCCAACATCCCCGCCATGCCATGACGGACACTTAAATGAGTAGTTAATAACAAGCTTTAATATCAATATTTTGACTAACCAATGACCATGAACCAATACCCTTTCATATTACTACAACAATATAATTAAATCATACATTTCATATTTAGTGATCTACATGAAAGTTTTTATTATACCACTCCTATATACTTATCATTTTCAGACTAGTCTTATAACCCGTGCATATTACCACTTCCAATTTAGGACTCAAAAGATTTAAGTGAAGCATCAGAGTGCAATAATTTCTATAAAATATATAACCACCGCCATGCTCTAAGAATATAAGTGAAGCACAAGAGCAACTTCATAGCTCAAAAGATATAAGTGAAGCTCATAGAGTATTCTAACAAATCATGATGAATGTGTGTCTCTCTCAAAAGGTGTGTCCAGCAAACAATGATTGTGGCAAGCAAACAAAATAAAACTATGGTACAAGACGCTCCAAGTAAAACTCATATCATGTGATAAATAAAAATATAGCCCCAAGTAACATACCGATGAATTGTGGACGAAAGAGGGGATGCCATCCGGGGCATCCCCAAGCTTAGACACTTGGGTCTTCCTTGAATATTACCCTGGGGTGCCTTGGGCATCCCCAAGCTTAGGGTCTTGCCGCTCCTTATTCCTTCATCCATTGTGATCTGACCCAAAACTTGAAAACTTCAGCACACAAAACTCGACAGAAACTTCATGAGATCTGTTAGTATAATAAATCAATCATCCACTTTAGGTACTGTTATAAATTGATTCATAATTGTTCTTGCATAATACCTACTGTATTCTAACTTCTCCATGACTTATACCCCCCCCCCCCCGATATAATCCATAGCATCATTAAGACAAGCACACTATGCAATAAAAACAGAATATGTCTAAAACAGAACAGTATGTAATGACAGAATATTTATCCATACTTCTGTAACTCCAAAGGTTCTGAAACATTGCGATAACGTAAAAAATTTGTATCCCAATACTACGTACAATTTTCAGATTTTTCTGACGTTCCAGTAAAAAAATGTAAAATCAAATACTGGGCGCAAAACTTTCTGTTTTCAAACAGCATCAATTATACTATCATTCAAATCATCCCAAAGGCATTACTTGGCAAAAACACTAATTAAAAGATAAAAACACAATCACTACAGTAGCAATAATCATGTCATCACACCAAAAACATAAATGATAACTATTGGGTTGTCTCCCCGCAAGCTCTTCCTTTATAGCCATTTAGATAGGCTTTGAGATTTCAATGATGCCCACATCAAAGACAAGAGTTGAAGCACAAAGAGAGCATCATAAAACATGTGACAAACACATTTAAGTCTAACATACTTCCTATGCATAGGCATTTTATAGGAAAACAAATTATCAAGACAAGCAATATCTAGCATATGCAAATAGGAAGAATGAAGCATTAATAATTTCAACACAAAGAGAGGTAATTTAGTGACATGAAGATTTTTATAACCATATTTGCCTCTCTCAAAATAATTACATGTAGGATCATAATCAAACTCAACAATGTAACTATCATGTAAAACATTATCTTTATGATCCATATGCATGCAAATCTTATAATCTTCCAAGATAGCGGGATTAACATCAACTAAAGTCATGGCCTCTCCAAACCCACTTTTATCAAAAATTCCATGAGATTGATTATTCTACAAAGTAGTTGGATCATTATTACCTAAGGTTGACGCTCTTCCGAACCCACTTTTAATAGTAGTGCAAATTTTATCATCAATAATAGATTCATTATGAGGCTCAGAATTCTCAAGATCACAGGCAGGGTCCTGTACCGGGGGTGGCTAACGAGCAGGAGCACGGCCTCATCAACCACAGGGGGGCCACCGGGCCCAGCACATGGCGCAAACCCTAGGAGGCAGGATGACTTTCTTGATTCCCAAGACTAGAGGGCGACAGCGCCCCAGATCGCATCTGCCATGTAAACCCTAGATCTCTCCTGCCTATATAAAGGGAGGTCTAGGGTACCCAAGGATCATCTATCATCAGATAGGAAAACTCTCAGTAGCAATCTCATACACCATTGTAACCCCTCGCACGGGGTATCCCTCCACTATGAATCATCAAAACCAGCAAGTTTTGGAGCCTCCTCTATTTCCTCCCCCTAGTCCAATTCGGCCTCCCCTATAGGAAAAGGGGGGGCGCCACCTCCACTTGGGCCTTGGTGGCCCAAGTTGCCTTCCACCACTTGGCCTTTTAAGGCCCGTTGATATTAAAATAAATATAAAAGCCTTCTAACAATTACTAGATCCTTTTATTATTAATTTAACACCACCAGAAACATTTTCCACCTATATATTATTTATCGGCAATACCCGTTATCGCCCGATAAACCCTGAAACCCTTCCGGTGAACCCGAAACGCTTCTGGTTCCTCTCAGAACTATTTCGAATATTAATGAAACAATTCCACAAATAAATCCTCGATACTCTCATCCTACTAACACTCAGCAGATTGTGATTACCTTAAACTTGTGAATCCGTAGGTTCGGTAAATCATAGACATGAACGAAACTCCTTCGTTCAATGGCCGATAGCGGAACCGTGGACGTCCATATCAATCCCTATGATTACACAAATGACATTCGAGTGAACCTTTGGTTATCATGTGATGTTCCCTTTGCTTCACGATACTTTACAAAACTCGCGATGCATCAGTATCCTCCTGAGTCATACACATGCTCATTATATCGTTGCCCTCATTACCGGTTTTGTTCTTCTTTCTCATTGAAGTGTTCCGGCATCCCCGTGACATAGTCACATGTGCTGGACAGACGATGATTGATGCCGTCACACCGAGAGGGCCCTAAGAATATCTCTCCATCGCCAGAGGAGCAAATCCCACTCTCGAGCTATCTAGTCCCTTGTCAAACTTTCCAATGAACCTGTAAGTTGTCGTTATGATAACTGTGTTACAGATGACGTTTGGGCAACCCCAAAGTCCACCATACGTTAGGAAGTGACTACGATACTCTCATGGTCTAAGGAATTAAAACCACATGTTAACACTCCATGTTATAACAATTGATTTCAGATGATATTGTCTCAAAGTATAATAAACAAGTTTGGGTTTATCCAATATGATCGTTCTTCTAACGTCATGCTCTCAATGTTATTTTAGGATTATCGTTACACTTAACTATATCCTAAGATCCAAAAAACATGATCACCAACAACAGTTGAGCCAGTCTTAGAGGCGAGACTAGGAACCTATTATTTACCATTTATCATTCCACACATGCATATGAGTTTTCCATTGAATCGCATATTCCAGGATCATAGCAGTTATAGCATGAAATACAAACTCTTAATTATGAAAATGGAAATATAATAATACAATATTATTGCCTCTAGGGCATATTTCCAACATCCTTGGCGTCAAATTCCCCACTAACCTAGGAAATTGCGAGGTTAGAATCTCCTCGGACCTCCAGACACCGAATCCCCATTGAAACTGCCATCAGAGGACCGTGCAGCAGTGCTTCATACTCTGCAACATTATTAGAGTCAGTGCACATAATCTGGAATACGTACTTGATATTATCCCCAGTTGGTGAGGTGAGAACCACCCCTGCTCCTAGGCTGGCGAGCATCTTGGAGCCGTTGAAGTACATGGTCTAATGCGAGTATGCACTATGCTCTTTAGGGAGCTCGGCCTCCGTCCATTCAGCTATGAAGTCGGCCAATACCTGAGATTTAATAGCTCGGCGTGGTTGGTAAGCAATTTCAAAGGGTAAGAGCTCAATGGCCCACTTCGCGATTTTGCCAGTGGCGTCGCGGTTGTTGATAATGTCATTAAGTGGTACTTCCGACGCCACGATAATGGAGCATTCTTGAAAGTAATGTCGTAGTTTCTGTGAAGCCATAAAAACTGCGTATGCTATTTTCTGGTAGTGCGGATACCTGGTTTTACACAGGGTAAGCACCTCGGAAACAAAGTATCTTGTCCTTTGTACCTATAATTTATGACCCTCCATACTGCGCTCGACAACGAGAATTGTGCTCACGACTTGGTTTGTTGCCGAAATATATAGCAACATTGGTTCACAAAGATGAGGAGCGGCCAGAATCGGAATAGTGTCGAGGAGTGTCTTGATCTCTTATAGGGCAGCACTAGCCTCTTTTGTTCATTCGAATTTCTTTGATTGCTTGAGCAATCTGTATAGCGGTAGGGCCTTTTTGCCCAGTCATGAAATGAACCGACTCAGGAAGGCAACACATCCTACTAACCTTTGGACATGCTTGAGGTCTGTTGGCACTTCTAGCCGTCTAGCCGTGTGATACGTCTCCAACGTATCTATAATTTTTGATTGTTTCATGCTATTATATTATCAATCTTGTATGCTTTATATGCAATTTTATATCATTTTTGGGAACTAACCTATTAACCTAGTGCTCAGTGCTAGTTTCTGTTTTTGCCTATTTTATTGTTTCACAGAAAAACCATACCAAACGAAGTCCAAACACGATGAAATTTTACGGTGATTTTTTCTGGAACCAGAAGGGACCCTAGAAGCTTAGAGGGGGAGGCCAGAAGATATACGAGAGGGCCACAAGCTCACATGGCAAGCTTGTGGAACCCTCGTAGCTCCGTTTGACCTAATTTCAGCGCTATAAATTCCCATAAATCTAGAAACCACCAGAGCGAGACCCGAAACAATTATTCCGCCGCCGCAAGCCTCTGTTCTTCCGTGATCCCATCTGGAGGCCTCCTCCAGTACTCTATCGGAGGGGGAATCGATCATGCAGGGCTTCTACATCAACCTTGCTGCACCTCCGATGATGTGTGAGTAGTTCCCACAGGACCTATGGGTCCATAGTGATTAGCTAGATGGCTTTCTCTCTCTCTTTGATCTTCAATACAATGTTTTCTTCAGAGTTCTATTCGATGTAATCTGCTTTTGCGGTGTGTTTGTTGGGATCCGATGAATTGTGGGTTCATGATCAGATTATTCATAGAAAGTAATTGAGTTATATTCTGAACTTTATTATGTGTGATTGTTATAGCTATGTAATGCTTTCCGATCTATGAGTTTTCTTTGGCCAAGTTGATGATTAGATTTTCAATGGAAGTGGTGCATAGTAGTAGGTTCAATCTTGCGGTGTCCTCACTCTGTGACAGGAGGAGTAGTGAGGCACGTATTTGTATTGTTGCTACTAAGGGTAAAATAACGGGGTTCGATCATATTGATTGGTCTTATTCTGTCTACATTATGTCATCATGCTTCAAGCATTACTCTGTTTGCTATGAACTTAATAACACGAGATGCATGCTGGATAGCGGTCGAAGGGTGGAGTAATAGTAGTAGATGAGAATCGTTTTGGTCTACTTGTCACTGACGTAATGCCTACGTACTGATGATACGTCTCCGTCGTATCTATAATTTTTGCTTGTTTCATGCCATTATTTTACAACTTTCACATACTTTTGGCAACAATTTATATTATTTTTGGGACTAACATATTGATCTAGTGCCCAGTGTCAGTTCCTGTTTTTTGTATGTTTTTGTATTTCGCAGAAAATCCATATCAAACGAAGTCCAAATGCAATAAAAAGTTACGGTGATTTTTTATGGAATATATGGGATTTTTTGGCGCAAGAATCAATAGAAGGGGTGGCCCACAGGCCCCACAAGCTCACACGGCGAGACCCCTACCCTCGGGCGCACCGGGCAGGCTTGTGGCCACCTTGAAGGTCTGTTGGGGGTGTCCTTCGGTCGCAAGGAAGCTAATATCCAGATAAAAATCCCCTCAAAATTTCATCCCAATCGGAGTTACGGATCTTCGGGAATATAAGAAACGGTGAAGGGCCATAAAATAGGAACGCGAAATAGAGAAGAAACAGAGAGAGAGAGAGATCCAATCTCGGAGGGGCTCCCGCCCCTCAGGGGCCATGGCGGCCAAGGACCAGAGGGGAAATCTTCTCCCATCTATGGGGAAGTCCAAGGAATAAGAAGGAGGAGGGGGGCCTCTCCCCCTCTCTCCCTGTGGCGCTGGAGTGCTGCCGAGGGAATCATCATGACGGCGATCTACATCAACAACTTCGCCGCTTTCATCACCGACTCTCTCCCTCTCCTTACAGCGGTGTAACCCTTCTTTTCCCGCTGTAATCTCTACTTCAACATGGTGCTTTATGCCACATATTATTATCCAATGATGTGTTGCCATCCTATGATGTTTGAGTAGATTCCTTTTGTCCTACGGGTTAATTGTGGTATGGTGTGATTGATATGAGTTGTATGTTAATATGGTGATGTCCTATGGTGCCCTCCGTGAAGCGCACACATGTGGGAATTCCCGCTGTAGGGTGTTGCAATACGTTCATGATTCTCTTATGGTGGGTAGCGAGAGTGACAGAAGCTTAAACCCGAGTAAGGGGGTTGTTGCATATGGGAGTAAAGGGGACTTGTTACTTAATGCTATGTTTGGGTTTACCTTAATGAGCTTTAGTAGTTGCGGATGCTTGCTAGAGTTCCAATCATAAGTGCATATGACCCAAGTACGGAAAGTGTGTTAGCTTACGCCTCTCCCTCATTGCATACGATAAGTATCTATCATGTTATATTCAATTACCTATGGACAATCTTTCTCATTGTTGTACAAAAGCTCTCTACTAAACTAATTAACTTTTATTATCCCACAAAGTACTCTTAGTTTTATTCTTGAAAATTATTTTTATACTTGTTCTAGGTAAAGCAAATGTTGGTGTGCGTAGAGTTGTATCGGTGGTCGATAGAACTTGAAGAGAATATAAATTATACCTTTAGCTCCTCGTTGGGTTTGACACTCTTACTTATCGAAAAAGGCTACAAACGATCCCCTATACTTGTGGGTTATCAACTGATCATGCCATGAATAACATCATAACTATGCGCTTTTCTATCAATTGCCCAACGGTAATTTGTTTACCCACCATATGTTATGTTCTTGAGAGAGATGCCTCTAGTGAAAACTATGGCCCCCGGTCCATTCACCAAATTTACTTACGGCAATTTATTTACCTTAATTGCCTTTTGCAATGCATATATCTATCACTATCAGAATTAATCCTTGCAATTAACGAGTACAAGGGGATTGACAAGCCTCTTGCCCGCGTTGGGTGCAAGTATTTTGTTTGTGTGTGTGTAGGTACTGTCGACCTTTGTCTGTGTGAATCTCCGATTGGTTTGATAACTTTGGTTCTCTACTGAGGAAAATACTATCCGCTACTATATTGCTTCACCCTTCCTCTTCGGGGAAAATCCCAACGCAGCTCACTGGTAGTAGAAAGAATTTTTGGCGCCGTTGCCGAGGAGACTTCATCAAACAAAGCGAGGTACCTCCACACACACACCTTATTTTCTTGCTTTATTTCTTACCTAGTTATGTTATCCTTATCATTGACACACAAAAACAGAAAGGAAAAGTAAAAATAAAGACATATGGATCCTCATCCACTTGCCAATCTTTTCAAACTTGCTGCTTATTGTAAACAAATAGCTAATAATGAAGAAGTGATTAAAGAAAATGCTATTGGGATACATTTATTGAATGAAAAACATGATTGCAATGTTGTTAGTATAAATTCTATGAACATCAATTGTGCTAATGATCATGATTGGGGTGATAATCATGATGTTTCTTGTGATCTTGAGAATTCTGAGCCTCATATTGAATCTACTGTTGATGATAAAATTTGCAATACTATTAAAAGTGGGTTCGGAAGAGCATCAACTTTAGGTAATAATGATCCTACTACTTTGGAGAATTATCAATCTCATGGAATTTTTGATAAAAGTGGGTTTGGAGAGGTCATGACTTTAGTTGATGTTAAGCCCACTATCTTGGAAGATTATAAGATTTGCATGCATGTGGATCATAAAGAGAATGTTTTACATGATAGTTATATTGTTGAGTTTGATTATGATCCTACTTGTAATTATTTTGAGAGAGGCAAATATGGTTACAAAAATCTTCATGTCACTAAATTACCTCTCTTTGTGTTGAAATTATTAATGCTCCATTATTCCTATTTGCATATGCTAGATATTGCTTGTCTTGATAATTTGTTTTCCTATAAAATTCGTATGCATAGGAAGAGGGTTAGACTTAAATGTGTTAATTATATTCTATATGATGCTCTCTTTGTGCTTCAATTCTTATCTTTTATGTGAGCACCATTAACATCTCAAGCCCATCTTAATGGCTATAAAGAAAGAGCTTGTTGGGAGACAACCCAATATTTTTTCCTTTTGTGTGATGACATGATTATTTATACTGTAATTATTGTGTTTTTATCTTTTAATTAGTGTTTGTGCCAAGTAAAGCCTTTGGGATGATTTAAATGATAGTAAAGTTGATTCTGTGCAAAAATAGAAAGTTTTGCGCCTAGTGCTTGAATTTCTATTCTGTACTCAAATGTCAAAAAAGACTTAAATTTTAACACAATATTGGGTTACAATTTTTTTATGTTGTCCGAATTTTTCAGAAGTTTTGGAGTTAAATAAGTATGGATAAATATTCTGTCATTACATACTGTCCTGTTTTAGACGGATTCTGTTTTTATTGCATAGTGTGCTTGTTTTGATGATGCTATGGATTATATCTGGGGGTATAAGTCATGGAGAAGTTAGATACAGTAGATATCATGCAAGAAAAATTACTAATCAATTTATAACAGTACCTAAAGTGGATGATTGATTTATTATACTAACGGATCTCATGAAGTTTCTGTTGAGTTTTGTGTGCTGAAGTTTTCAAGTTTTGGGTGAGATCACGATGAATGAAGGAATAAGGAGCGGCAAGACCATAAGTTTAGGGATTCCCAAGGCACCCCAAGTTAATATTCAAGGAAGACCCAAGCGTCTAAGCTTGGGGATGCCCCGGATGACATCCCCTTTTTCGTCTATAATTCATCAATATGTTACTTGGAGCTATATTTTTATTCATCACATGATATGAGTTTTACTTGGAGCGTCTTGTGCCATAGTTTTATTTTGTTTGCTTGTTAGTTTGCCACAATCATTGTTTTCTGGACACACCTTTTGAGAGAGACACACATTCATCATGATTTGTTAGAATACTCTATGTGCTTCACTTATATCTTTTGAGTTATGAAGTTGCCCATGTGCTTCACTTATGTCTTTAGAGCACGGTGGTGGTTATATTTTATAGAAATCTTTTGCACTCTCATGCTTCACTTATATATTTTTGAGAGTCTTTGAATAGGAAGTGGTAATTTGCATGGGTTATATGACTAGTCTAAAAATGATAGGTTTACAAGAGTGGTATAATTCATGTAGAACACTAAATAAGAAGAGTATGAATTAATAATATTGATGTCATAATATGAAAGGGTGTTAGTCCATAATCATTAGTTAGTAGAAATATCGAGATTAAAGCTTGTTATGTACTACTCATTTAAGTGTCAGTTATGGCATTTTTATTCCTCATTGAAATCCTTTGTGTTGCTTTAATCGGGGGCACGCGATGGTTAACTCCTACCAACCTCCTCCCTAGGAGTATCCGGGTAGCACTTTGCTTCGAGGGCTAATAAAACTTTCACAATAAATATTTGAGTTCTTTATGACTAATGTGAGATTACGGACTAAAGCACTTCCACCTATCCATATTTTGCTAGCCTCTTTGGTACCGTGCATTGCCCTTTCTCACCTCGAGAGTCGGTGCAAACTTCGCTGGTGCATCCAAATACCATGATATGACACGCTCTATCACACATAAGCCTCATATATCCTTCCTCAAAACAGCCACCATACCTACCTATCATGGCATTTCCATAGCCATTCTGAGATATATTGCCATGCAACTTCCACCGTTACTAGTCACATGACTTGTGTGTTCATCATCATATTGCTTTGCATGATCATATAGAGCTGACATGATTTCATCATTGTTATACATGTTATGCTAGATCATTGCACATCCTGGTACACTGCCAGAGGCATTCATATACAGTCATATTCTTTTTCAGTTTTATCGAGTTGTAAGTAAATAAAAGTGTGATGATCATCATTATTAGAGCATTGTCCCAGTGAGGTAAAGAATGATGGAGACTGATGAGTCCTCAAAAAAGTGGGGATGAGGTTCATGATATTGTTCTAAAAAAATGAAAAGAAAAAAAAAGAGAAAAAGAAAAAAAAATGAGAGAAAAAGAGAGAAGGGGCAATGCTACCATCCTTTTACCACACTTGTGCTTCAAAGTAGCACCATGTTCTTCATATAGAGAGGCTCCATGATTTGTCACTTTCATATACTAGTGGGAACTTTTACATTATAGAACTTGGCTTGTATATTCCGATGATGGGCTTTCTCAAATGCCCGAGGTCTTCATTAGCAAGCAAGTTGGATGCACACCCACTTAGTTTCCGTAGCGAGCTTTCATACACTTATAGCTCTACTGCATCATTTGCATGGCAATCCCTACTCCTCACATTGACATCGATTGTAAGGCCTCTCCGTTGCCTAACGATCAGCCGCGTTGATGTGAGACTTTCTTCTATTTTTGTCTTCCCTTATGAACCCCTATCATCGTTCTCTTTGCCATCCAAAGTGCTTAGTACATGGCTCACGCTGAAGTATTGAGTGGAGTTGAAAATGTGGAAGCGAGAAAAAGTATGATACAATTGCTTGGTTGGGCACCGGGGTGCTCACGATTTGTATTTATGTGTGACGCCCCGAGACCGATGCTCCAGATGCCATCCATTTATTTCCGTCGTTGCCGTGTGATTCTTTTGCTTGTTGCACTTCGCCATGTCATCATGTGCATTTCATCCGCATGTTTTCATAAACTTACATCGGTTCGTAGTTGCCGGCTCCTCCCCGTCCCTTTCGTTGTCCGTTTCGAGACCCGACACACTCGCACGCGCCCGCGGCACCTTCGAAATATTATTTTCAAGTGGGATAAAAACGTTCTCGGAATGGATTGAAAGTTGGCGTGCGGTCTTATTATATTGTAGGTTGACCGCCTGCCAAATTTTATCCCATTCGGAGGTCGTTTGATGCCCAACGGATAACTATAGCCGGTGAAAACGTCGGACGTTTTCGGTGTTCCGAAAACCGTGTCGGGCTGCCATCCTCCCTCTCTCCTTAGCCCAAACCCTCCTACACAGCCCACAAGGCCCAGCCTACCCCCTCTCGACCGGAGCCGTCGGATCATGATCGGAGGGCTCCGAAACCACCCCCAAATCCCTCTCCTATCCCCTCCTGCCTATAAATGGACACCCCCTTCGTCCAAATCTGGCAACCCTTGCTCCCCCTAGCCTTCCCCTTCCTCCCAGCCGCCTCCCTCCTCAAATTCCGTGCCTCCCCATAGCCGCGCCGCCACTTGGCGCTGTTCCACGGGCCAGCCGCCGCCGCATCCACCTCCCTTGCCCAATCCTGCAGTGCCACGTCGCCCCCAGCCCCCTCCTCAGCCGTGCCGGCCCGCCCAGGCCCATCGTGGGCCCGCCCCGGGCAGCATCCGGGCCGAGCGCCCGCGCCCTCGCGCCGCCCGTGCCTCGCCGCGCCGCCGCCCGCCGCCGCCGCCCTCGCGCCGCCGCGCCACCACCGCGCCTCGTCGCCGCCTCTCCGCGCCCGCGCCGGACCCCGTCGCCTCGCAGCACCACCGCCGTCCGAGCCGCACGCCCCTGCGCCGTCCGGCTCCGCCGCGCCCCGCAGCTCGCCGTCGGCCCCGTCTCCGGCCAGATCCGGGCAGGGGACGGCCGGATCCGCCTCGCCCCGCCTCCCCGGCCTCCCTCCTCGCCGGATCCACCGCCTCACCACCGCCGCCGCCATGGCCTGCCTCCGCCCAGCCCGGTCGGCCTCATCCGCAGGACCGCCTCGTCCCGGATCTCATCGTCCCTCCATCCAAACGGCCCCGTGGACCCCTCCGGCCCGGATCCATTCCGTCCAGTTTTCCCGCGAGGTAGAAAAACGGCCAAGTCCTCAGTATTTTCAGCATTATTTGTGCATTTTGTGTGGGCCCTATCTTTGTGCATGTTTGTCCGATGGAGATGACTTATATATGTAAAATGATCTACTCTTCGTGCTCTACATGATGGTTGTTGTTGCATGCATGTTAGGATCCATCTACATGTCATAATCCCTGTTGCAAAAGTGCTTCATTATGTTAACTGCAGAAAACTGTTAAGACTTGTCATTTTGTCATTTTTGTGTGATTTAATGCATATGTCATATGAGCATCTTGTCAACATGAGTTTGGAGCATTTTCATGTTATCTTGCTGCTAGTATTTATTTCATGCCATGATATGACTTGATGTGACTGCCATGAGCTTGTAAACATGTCTAGTCCATGTTGTTGTTTTAAGTAAAAATTGTCTGTGGTAAAACTTGCCAACTTTGCTTGATGGTTGCCACTAATCTAGAGCTCATATGCTTATGATTCCTTCATGAGTTTTGGCCTATGTGATGTGTACTTTGATGCCATGCCCTTGGTTGCCATGTAATCTTGCTGTAGCATGTCTATTTTTTGCTCTCAAATTGCTATCATGATAAAACTGTCAACCTGTTAACAGAATGTTCCATTTTGTAAAAATCATAGCAATTAATCTGTGCATCCTATAACTTTGTGCCAATGGAGTAATTTGAAGATTGCCATGTCTACAACATGCTCATATCAATTTCATAAATATTAAAATTGCTATGCATGCTGTTATGTGCTTCCCAAGTCAGCATCATAATATAACCGTTGCAATCCCATACTCTAGAATCAGCATGTTTCATAGTTGCATGTTGTATTGATGATTGACATGAATCTGTTGCTCCTATGAATATGCCCATGTTGTATGATTTCATCTCCATGTTATATACTACCATGTTGTGCCATTGGATGCCATGTTCTTGCACTGTAGCATATTTGTTTCTTGCCTCCAACATGCCATCCTGTTAACTGTGCTCATGTATATGCTCTGTTTTTCCAGTCATAATTTGTAACAGAACATTGCATTTTGCATGGATCATATTGACTTAACCTTGATGCCTATGAACCTGAACCTTAAAGATGAATTGAAGTATGTTATGTCTACTTTAAGTGCATATCAAGCTTGTGCAAATTGTGCTCCTGTAGCATGTTGTTTTGATGCCTGCTAAGTGGTATGTCCCTGTTTGTGGCAGATTATTAGTAACTCGTGTGTTGATTGTAATTGTTGAACCGTTGCTCCGTTTTGATCATGTCCTATATGAAACTTGCTTAGATTTGTGTGTAGTTTCATATTGTCATGTTGCATCCTTGATTTGAGTGTTTGTGGTTGATGTTTGCATGAATTTTGCATTATTGCCATGTTAAATCTGTTTAGCTCATATCTTCTAGATCGTAGCTCTGAATTAAATGTTCTACATATGTAACTTGATTAGAAAAATGTGTAGATCATCATGGTGCATATTAACTTGCTGTTTAACCACTTTAACATTGTGTTTAATTCAGATCAGTACCAATTCGAAATTTGCATATAGGGATTTTCCGGAATTGTTATTTGTGTTTCCGGCCTCATTTAAACTTGCCTAGATGCATGGATTGCTTATGTTTCATCTCTTGCCATGTTTAACAACATTTAATCTTGTCATGCATCATATTTGGTTGTGCATCATGGCATGTTTATGCTTGTGTGTTTACCATGTTGTTTGCTTCTTTCCGGTTGTGCTTCTTCTCGATAGTTTCGGTTTCGTTTCGATTGTGAGGATTCGTTCGACTACGTTGGTTTGTCTTCTTCATGGACTCGATCTTCTTCCGAGCGGGATTTCAGGCAAGATGATCATGACCTTGGATATCTCTACTATCTTTGCTTGCTAGTTGTCTCGTTGCTATCGCTATGTCGTGCTTCCTACCACCTATATGTCAGCCTCCTATATGCCATGATACAGCCTCTAACCACCCTTACCCAGCAAACCGTTGTTTGGCTATGTTACCGCTTTGCTCAGCCCCTTTCTTATAGCGTTGCTAGTTGCAGGTGCAGTTGCAGGTTGTTTCATGTTGGGACATGGACATCATGGGATATCACAATATCTATTATTTAATTAATGCATCTATATACTTGGTTGTGTGTGGAAGGCTCGGCCTTTTGCCTGGTGTTTTGTTCCACTCATGCCGCCCTAGTTTCCGTAATACCGGTATTATGTTCCTTGATTAGCGTTCCTAACATGCTCAGGGGTTATGGGACCCTCTTGACAGTTCACTTTGAATAAACGCTTCCAGCAAGGCCCAACTTTGGTTTTAACATTTGCAAACATAATAATACTGAATTAAATAATTAATTTTGCATAGGGCGTCATGAACCCGGGGATTCTTAATTCAACATATTACAGGTGGGCCAGTGCCGATGGTGTTGGTCCAAAACGGGTAGACTGCGGGGCCACCACGGGGAAACTCGAGGCATTGGTTTTACTCGTAGGATGTCCCATCCGGTCGTGGCCTGAGACGAGATACGCGCGGCTACTATCAGGGTGTCGGCACGCCGGGAGGTCTTGCTGGACTTGTTTACTATTGTCGAAATGTCTTGTGCACCGGGATTCCGAGGATACTTCGGGCTGACTCGAGGTTGATCGGGTTTCTTGAGGTTGAGGTCTTTCCACCGCATCTTGTGTTGGTTTGTGATGGACCAGGTTGGAACACCCCTGCAGGGTTAAATCTTATGCGAAGCCGTGCCCGCGGTTATGTGGTGACTTCGAAATTTATAACCTCCGGTTATAGAGAACTTGACACTAATTCTAATTAAAATACACCAACCGCGTGCGTAACCGTGATTGTCTCTTTTTGTAACACCCCCAGTGTCATGCTACAATGACCTCACACTGATCATGCCAAGTCATCATTAATTGCAATGCTTGATCACATTTGCATCATATCTCATTTCAAATTCCAATTCAAATTGAAATTCAAATATAAATTGAATATAAAAGTTGTTCCAATTTGCAAACTAAAATATTCTAATTATGACAAATAATGCATAGGTAATTAAGGTGGAGAAATCCTGTTTTTATAAAATGTTTAAATGCTCTAAAATAAATAAACAGTAGCTAAAACAATTAATTAAATGCCTTTCATAATTTATAAAATATTAAACTATATTATTTAGGTGCCAAACTTTTTATGGCAGTGGGCAAATTGATGTCACTAATTTCGGTGCTGCTCTTACATTTTTATAAAATTAAAATAAATTGAAAGTTAAAAGAAAACAGAAAAGATAATAAGAAAAACAAAAGATAAAAATAAAAATAAAAATAAAAACAAAAGCCCCCCCCCCCCTGCTGGGCCTCGGCCCAGCTGGCCACCAGGCCGACAGGCCGGCCCAGCAGCGGCTATATGGCCCCCCTGGAAACCCTAAACCTAACCCCCCCACTCCTCCTCGTCTCTCTCTCTCCCCCGCGACGCCCGACGCCGCCGCCCGTCGCCGTCGCTCGCCCTCGTCGCCTCCCCGCCTCACCGTCGCCGTCGCCCCCCTCCCACGCCGGCCTCCATCGCGCCTCGCCGCTCGAACCCCTGCAGTGGGGTGAGCCCCGTCCGCCTCTGCCTCCTCCCCCGATTCGGTCGCCGTCGCCACCCCCGTCGCCTGACGTCGCCCGCGCCGCCGCCGCGGCCTCGCCCGCTGCTCGCCCGCGCCGCCCGCTGCCGCTCTCTGCCTCGCCCGCGCTGCTGCCCGCGCGCCCGCCTCCCTCTGCCGCGCGCTGCTCCGCCCGCGCCGCGCCTCCCCTGGCCGCGCCCGCCGTCGCTCGCGCCGCGCCCTGCGCTGCTGCTGCTGCTGCTCGCCGGCCCTGCTTCGTCCGCCACCGTCGCCCACAGCCGCGGACATGTCCGGCCCTGGACAGGCAGAGCCCGGACATGTCCGGCTGTGCCACTAACCACTAGGACCTAGTCCCTGTTAAAACGAAAAGAAAAAGAAAAAGAAAAGAATTAAAATAAATAAATAAATAAATAATAATTAACTAACTAATTAAATAATTAATTAACTTAATTAATTTTGTTTAATTAAACTAATTATTTAATTAGCCTAATTAATCTGTAATTAGTTTAAATTAAACCCTAATTAGTCTAAACCGTCAATGACAGGTGGGACCCACTGGTTAGTTTGACCAGTTAAAGCCCACCGTTGACTACTGATGTCACCATGACGTTATGATGATGTCATCTGACACTGTTTCGGATAATTCTAATTTAATAATTAAATTAATTCCAGAAATTCATTAAAACTTTGAAAAATCATATAAAATAAACCGTAACTCGGATTAAAATAATTTATATATGAAAAACGATCAGAAAAATATGAAGATTCTGAATACGCACTCCGTTCATCTGTCATATGCCCCTAGCATGTTGAACATGGAGCCGTCCCCCTCTGTTTCATCTGTCTGAAATGCCAAACGCTGGGAAAACATTCCCGGATGTTTTCTCCCTTCGTTGGTAACGTGTAGTACTGCGATAGATCACCCCTAGCACTGCGTGTTGTCATGTTGTGCATCTGTGTTACATCTGTGTGCTTTATATTTACTGTTTCTTCCCCCCCCCCTCTTCTCTCCGGTAGACCCCGAGACCGACGCTGCCCCTGTGATCGACTACGTCCCCGACGACCCTTCCTCCCTTTCAGCAGAGCTTCCAGGCAAGCAAAACCCCCTTGATCATTCCTATATCGCCCATTCCTTCTTCCTCATGCTTGCATTAGATTTTGCTACTGTAATTGCTTGCTCCTAATCTGATGCATAGCCTGTTTTTGTAACCTGCTGTTGTTACTTTACCTGTCATCCTAAATTGCTTAGAATAGGTTGGTTAGAGATCCATCAGTGACCCCCCCTTGTCCCTGTTACCCCGCTTTACTACCAGTGCCTCGATCTATGTGATCGATGTGCTGAGACCGACACAGCACCGCACGACCCCTTAGTTGTACGGCTCTGCAGGGCTACTATCGAGTGCCGAGGGTGATACCTCGTACTGCACTCTTGATGATATCTCTGTAGTATAGCACATCGGTGGTGATTGCAGAGGGTGATTCCTCGCTCTCCCCTTCCCGATGATGACTCTGTCATGCAACTCCTTTAAGTGGGGACCATCGAGGGTGATTCCTCCTGGTTCTCCTTGACGGACTACATCGAATAGGATTCCAACGAGGGTGATTCCTCGGATTCCTCCTTGATGTTCTGAACACACAGTTACTGGGAATTACTACTTTTACTGAATAAAGTCGGGTTGACCCCGAGGGGTACCCACGAGAGGTGTGAAGTCGGGTTGACCGTGAGGGTACCCGCGAGATAATTACGAGGCGCGACCGGGCAGGCAGAGACCGCCCTAGAGAGGGATGGGCCTGGCCCTTGTTGCACTTCCTCGAGACGGGACGACAGGAGTACTGATCATCACCGCGAGCTCCTAATAATGCGCTAACGGATTTGGGTATTTGATCTGAGTTGGCCGCTGGCCATATACGCACTACCACCACGTGGGATAATGGTTATGGGACCCTCGGCGCCGTATGTATCAGCCGAAAGCTCTGTCAGATGTCCAGTTCAGCCTTGTGGGCCTGTCGGGCCAGTGCCATCCAGGATGAGGTGGTGCTCGTCCCGGCTCGTCGCATAACGACCCGGAGTGCAAAGGACGATGGGACCAAGACCCCTGAGCACTTAGGATGTAGACCGGCGGGGACCTCTCTGCTGAGCTCTAGGTAGGGCTGCGGTGTGTCGATCAGCCGAGGCCGGGCATGACCCAGGAAAGTGTGTCCGGCCAGAGTTAATCGAGCGTGTTGGGTAACGGTAGTGCACCCCTGCAGGGAAGTTATCTATTCGAATAGCCGTGTCCACGGTAACAGGACGCTCAGTGTTGTATCCCGATCTATTACTACTTGAACTGGATACATGTTAATTAATGGTAAGCTCCGGGATTGCTTTCTCGCAGGGAGTCGAGAAAGGATATCTGGGCTTTGCTTCAACATGCTTGTTATTTTAAATTATGCTAATCTACACTCTTCTAATGCTGCAAGACGCTGAAGATGCTAGTCTTCGATAGGTTAGGCTCCTTCCCCCTTATTCTGGCATTTCTGCAGTTTAGTCCAAAGATATAGCCCCATCCCTTTGATACCAATGCATAACTAGCATAGTTCTGATGTCAGTCTTGCGAGTACTTTGGATGAGTACTCACGGTTGCTTTGCTACTCTTTCCCCCCATACCCGTTTGCTGCGACCAGATGACGGATCCCAGGAGCCCGCTGCTATCGCCGCCGACTGCTACTACACTTCCGGTGGAACTTACTACTACGTGGAGGCGGACAACCAGGAGTAGATTCGGAGGCTCCCAGGCAGGAGGCCTGCGCCTTTTCGATCAGTGTCGCTGTTATGCTAGCCTTCTTAAGGCAAACTTGTTTAACTTTGTGTCTGTACTCAGATACTGTTGTTGCTTCCGCTAACGCTTGATCGCGAGCTTATGTATTCGAGCCCTCGAGGCCCCTGGCTTGTAATATAAAGCTTGTATGCCTTTTATTTGTGTTTAGAGTTGTGTTGTGATATCTTCCCGTGAGTCTCTGATCTCGATCGTGTGCATTTGCGTGTATGATTAGTGCACGGTCGAGCAGGGGCGTCACACTTTTCGAGGGAGTTCGGGAAGAGAACACGGTGGGGTTATGTTTGTACTCGTAAGTAGGTGTTCAGGATCACTTCTTGATCATTACTAGATTGCGACCGTTTATGCGTAGTTACTCTTCTTATTCTTGTACTCGTAAGTTAGCCACCATACAATGCTTAGTGCCGCTGCAACCTCACCACCTTACCCTTCCATACCCATTTAGCTTTGCTAGTCTTGATACCCATGGTTATGGGATTGCTGAGTCCTCGTGGCTCACAGATTACTACAACAATAGATGCAGGTACAGGTAATGCGATGACTTGACGTGAGAGCGATGCGCGTTTGCTTTTGGAGTTCTTCTTCTGCTTCTTCTTCTTTGTCGATCTTGGGATAGGTACCTGGTCGGCAGCCTGGGCTAGCAGGGTGGATGTCGTTCGTGATTTTCGTTTGTTTTCCATCCATAGCCGGATTCTGCTCTTCTGTCTGGTGTTTGCTATGTATTGATGTATTCTTGTGATGATTGTATGTATTTGTCTGTATCCCCTTCTATTATGTACATGGTACGATGTAATGATATCCACCTTGCAAGCGTCTTCAATATGCGCTTCTATCCCTGGTGGGATCCCCGAGTTCCTCGAGGATAGGACCGCATATTGGGCGTGACATTATGTTAGGAAGACAGAGTCATACCATGCTTACATAATTCAATGAGTAGGGATAACATTCGTTAAGTATCGTATATTTTGAAAGATAATGATTATCTCTAGTATTCATGGATATTATTATGTTGATATTATTACTTCATCGTCTCTCAATATTCATACTGTAAAAAGATTACATGATAAACATGTTAGGTAGCATTCAACATCAATTTTTTTGTTTTTATCATTCACCTACTCAAGGACGAGCATGAATTAAGCTTGGGGATGCTAATACGTCGCCAACATATCTATAATTTTTTATTGTTTCATGCTATTATATTATCAATCATGTATGCTTTATATGTAATTTTATATCATTTTTGGGAATTAACCTATTAACCTAGTGCCCAGTGCCAGTTTCTGTTTTTGCCCATTTTATTGTTTCGTAGAAAAACCATACCAAACAAAGTCCAAACACGATGAAACTTCATGGTGATTTTTTCTGGACCAGAAGGGACCCTAGAAGCTTCGGGGGGAGGCCAGAAGATATACGAGAGGGCCACAATCTCACACGGCGCGCCCAGGGGGTGCCACTTGAGCTTGTGGGCCCCTCGTAGCTCCGTTTGACATAATTCTAGCGCAATAAATTCCCATAAATCCAAAAACCACCAGAGCGAGACCCGAAACAATTATTCCGCCACCGCAAGCCTCTGGTCTTCCGCGATCCCTTCTGGAGGCCTCCTCCGATACTCTGTCCGAGGGGGAATCGATCACGGAGGGCTTCTACATCAACCTTGTTGCACCTCCGATGATGTGTGAGTAGTTCCCACAGGACCTGCGGGTCCATAGTGATTAGCTAGATGGCTTTCTCTCTCTCTCTCTCTCTTTGATCTTCAATACAATGTTTTCTTCGGAGTTCTATTCGACGTAATCTTCTTTTGAGGTATGTTTGTTGGGATCCGGTGAATTGTGGGTTTATGATCAGATTATTCATTGAAAGTAATTGAGTTATATTCTGAACCTTATTATGTGTGTTTGTTGTAGCTATGTAATGCTTTCCGATCTATGAGTTTTCTTTGGCCAAGTTGATGATTAGATCTTTAGTGGAAGTGGTGCATAGTAGTAGGTTCAATCTTGTGGTGTCCTCACTCTGTGACAGGAGGAGTAGCGAGGCACATATTTGTATTATTGCTACTAAGAGTAAAATGACGTGGTTCGATCATATTTATTGGTCTTATTCTGTCTACATTATGTCATCATGCTTCAAGCATTACTCTGTTTGTTATGAACTTAATTCCACGAGATGCATGCTGGATATCGGTCGAAGGGTGGAGTAATAGTAGTAGATGCAGAATCGTTTCGGTCTACTTGTCATGGACGTAATGCCTATGTACTGATCATGCCATGAATAACATCATAATTTTGCGCTTTTCTATCAATTGCCCAACAGTAATTTGTTTACCCACCCTATGCTATGTTCTTGAGAGAGATGCCTCTATTGAAAACTATGCCCCCGGGTCCATTCACCAAATTTACTAAAACCCTAATCTACTTGCTGCAATTTATTTACTTTTATTTCCTTTTGCAATTCGTATATCTATCACTATCAGAATTAATCCTTGTAATTAACGAGTGCAAGTGGATTGACAACCCTCTTGCCCATGTTGGGTGCAAGTATTTTGTTTATGTGTGTGTAGGTACTGTCGACCTTTATCTGTGTGAATCTCCTATTGGTTCGATAACCTTGGTTCTCTACTGAGGGAAATACTATCCGCTACTATATTGCTTCACCCTTCCTCTTCGGGGAAAATCCCAACGTAGCTCACAAGTAGCACTGTGCTAGTGCTCTTATCTTGTCAGGATTTGCCTCTATTCCTCTATGGGAGACAATGAAGTCGAGCAGTTTGCCAGATGGCACGTCGAAAATGCACTTTTCTAGGTTTAACTTTATATTGTATGCCCAAAGAATTTTGAACGTCTCTCGAAGATCGTCTATGAGTGTGCTGGCCTGTCGGGTTTTGACAACCACATCGTCCACATATGCTTCGGCTGTTTTGCCAATTTGAGATTCTAGGCACGTCTAGGTCATTTGCTGGTATGTACCACCAACGTTTTTTAAACCGAAGGGCATTGTATTGAAACAACATGGCCCGTATGGGGTTATGAAGGCTGTGGCAGCCTGGTCGGACCCCCTCATCTTTATTTGATGATATCCTAAATAGGCGTCAAGGAAACAGAGCAAGTCGTGCCCTGCTATGGCATCAATTATTTGGTCAATCCGAGGTAACGGGAAGGGGTCCTTTGGGCAGGCCTTATTAACGTACTTAAAATCGATGCAAAGGCGCCATGATTTGCCCTTTTTCGGTACCATTACCAAGTCTGCCAGCCACTCAGGGTGCTTGATTTCGCGGATAAATCTGGCCTCTAATAGCTTGGCCAGTTCTTCCCCATAGCTTGTCCCTTTGGTTCCGAGAACCTTTGGAGTGCCTGCCTGACTGGTTTAAATCCCTCAATAATGTTGAGGTTGTGCTCGACAAGATTTCTTGGGATGCTCGGCATGTCTGATGGATGCTAGGCGAAGATGTCCCAATTTTCCTAGAGAAAGGCGCATAGCGCCGGGTCAAGTGCCGGGTCCAGCCGTGCTCCAATGGAGGCCGTTTTAGATGAGTCCTCGGGATGGACCTGAAATTTTACTATTTCATTGGCTGGTTTAAATGGTATAGACTTTGGCCTCTTATCGAGGATAACGTCGTCTTTATCCACAGCCGCTCGTAGTGCTGTTAATTCTTCGGCCGCGAGGGCCTTGGCCTTTGCCTCTAAGGCGAGCGCTGCCATTTTATTCTCGGCTTTGAGCGATCTATCTGTGTTGCTTGAAACAATAATCACACCATTTGCCCCCGGCATCTTGAGCTTCATGTAAGCATAATGTGGGACGACTTGAAGCCTAGCAAATGCATCTCGGCCGAGGAGCGTGTGATAGCCACTTCGGAACGGTACGATATTGAAGATAAATTCTTCCAGTCGGTAGTTGTCAGGAGTTTCGAATACCACGTCAAGCGTGACTCTACCGCTGCATCGCGCCTCCTTTCCTGGGATTATCCCTTTAAACGCGGTTCAACTTGGTTCGACGCGAGATTTGTCGAGCTGCATCTTTTGCAGAGTGTCCTCATAGATGAGGTTTAAGCTGCTGTCACCGTCCATCAGGACTTTGGTCAGTGTGTAGCCGTCGATAATGGGATCGAGGACTAAGGCCACGACTCCTCGGCTGGGGCTGGATGTCGGCTGATCCCCATGCCCGAAGGTGATTGGGGTGTCTAACCACCTGCTGTCCGAGGCTGCCATCTGACAAACATGGTTTATTTCCTGGAGAGCTCTCTTCCGTTGGTTCCTCGAGGGGTGAGTCTCGTAGATCATTTTGCTCTCGTTCTCGTCGAACTCCTCCTCCTTCCAGCCTAGAGATTTTCCTTGGGTTTTTAGAGGTCCGAGGTTGTCCAAGAGATCGATCCCTCCTTTTGCTACATGTCTGACGACCCAACATGCTCGAAGATTATGAGTTGGGTTTGTGTTTAACGAGACAGAGTGTATTGCGCATGGTTCGTCTAGGATCACATCTAGCGTGGTCTTGGGTCTCTTTTTCGGTTGTTTCTGCTGGCGCGTATGTCGGGCAACTCGATCATCGATTCTGGAGCGCTTCTGGCGTCGGCACGTGTGCCTTCTGTCGGCGGAATCTAATAGACCCTGGATTGAATTCTTCTGCTCTTTTTCCGCTAGCCAGGCGTCTTTCATAACGCAGTATCTTGATACTATGTCCGTAGCTCGGGAATGTTCTAAGCGTCTTCATGCCAAGGCATTAGAGATGCCTTCATCATGACAATTGTAGCGGAACGCCGCAAGGGCCTCTACATCGCAGCAATCTGGGATCTTATTTTTCACGAACAAGAATCTCATCAGAATTGCCGAACTGTTTCTCTAGGCTTTTGTTTAACATAAGCTAGGTCCCAGACGTCGGTTGGTCCCGAACCATCGGGGCAATACGCGACGTGGGGGGGGGGGGGGTGGCGGGATAGCGAATCTGATTTCGGCTCGATCTGTATCGGCTTCCTAGGGGAATCTCCCCGAAGGTGGCTTAAGGGCGCTCTCAGGGTAGATTGAATGGCAATGTTTTCGAGGTCGTCTTGATGAAAGTTCGGATCCGAGCTCAAGGTTCGATCCGATCGGTCGCAGCCGTGGTCTCCTGAAGGGCAGGGGACCGGCTCTTTGGCAGCGACCGTTTTAAGGTCCTCGGCCAGATCCGAGGGTGCGGCGGGGGATTCGACCACCAGATTCAATCCATCGGGCTTTAGATCCTGACGGTGGGTGGGCGCTCCGAAGGGCTCCAGTGCTTCGGTTGATCCGAAGTCTTGAGTCTCCGGTGTGGGGGACACGCCGGAACGGATCTGATCGTCAGATGAGGCTTCCATCGAGCCTTGGCGATCACACGGCGGGACCTGTATGGGCCACCAATGTCGGTGCTAAAACTGGTGGATCTCGGGTAGGGAGTCCCGAGCTGCTGATCTAGGAACGATGGTAACAGGAAGAATAGGAACACGGTATTTACTCAGGTTCGGGCCCTCTCGAAGAGGTAAAACCCCGTCATCTCTGCCGCAATCGCCGCCCGCCTCATCTCCTGAGCCTTCTCCCAGTGGAGCGACGGCTAGATGCCGAGGGTTCCCGGTGGAAACGACGACGCGCCTCCTAGATCCGCCGGATTGTAGAGGAAACAACATGGGGGCGACGGAACCACGCGTGTAGTGCTCCGGCGAAAACGCACGGAGAGGGAATCACAATGGCGAGATGCGGTGGGGAATGGATAAGAGGAGGTAGCATCGGCGAGTGGGTAGAAAAGAAGTGGGCTGCGTTCCGTTTCGTTCACCATGCACCTCCCTCTCGGCGAGCGCGCGCTGCCGACGTGCGCCAAGATTCAGGTTTTCAATCCAATGACCGTCGGGTAATTCACTGGGATGTCAAAAAATGTGATGGTTCCGGCTAGCTTTTCCGAAGAAGGAAAAAACGTTAGAGATGCTTTGATTTTTTATTTTTTTGAGGGAAGAGATGCTTTTTTTTTTTTTTTTTTTTTTTTTTTTTGCGAAAGAGGGAAGAGATGCTCTGATTTCGCAACGTGACCGAGACGAACCAGCCGAGAAGGAGCAACTCGGTCCTGTCCACTGCTGATGTACTGCTGCCTATTTTTATCCGCTACAAAAATTGAGGGGAGATATTAAATCGGCTGCGTGCGAGCGGGGGTCGGCTTGCATCGCACGACCCTTTGCCGGTGAACAGAACGGAGTAGGCCTCGCACGCCAATGGCAGGTTCGTCGTTCTCCTCCCCCTCCAACCCTAGATAGATCCCCCAACAAACTCTCGATTCCTCGATTAATTTGTCCGATTCCATGCCAAGTCCACCCCGTAGCGGAGGATTCGGTCCGATTCGGGTGTGCTTGCTCGGTTCCGCTTGAGATTTCGGCCGCGAACTTTGGGGCGAGAGGTTGTTTAGGGATGTTTCCCGCAGTTGGAGGAGAGATTTGAGGTGCGTGGACGTGCTTGCGTACGACCTTGGAGCTTGCAACGCGATGAATTGTTGCCGGGTTGCTCGAGCTATCTTGACGTGGATGAAGGACGGTGGAACTGGCGTCATTTTTATCGATTTGGTAGGAATTGGCGTTGGCGGTTCGTGCGAAGATGTGGGCTTGAGAATTTTCGGCCGGTTAGTAGTTCGAGCTGTCCCCGGAGATGGCTTGATGTGCCAGTACCCGCTAATTTGTAGCTCTGAGCTTGATTCTGTGTTGATTGGCATGATTCAAGAAGGTTTGGTTAGCTCGAGAGAGCTTGTCGACCAGAGTTTTGCATACCCTGGGGCTCTTGATGTTCCATGATTGGTTAACGTCCGTGCCTGAGCCCTTAGGCTTACTAGTTTGTCAAAGTACACTGGTCATTTGAGGTGTAACAAAGTATCTAGTCCTTCCTCTGCAGCCTAAAATCGGGCATTTGATCATATCTCTTGTTTGCTTGTTGCTAAACCTATTCCCTTTTATACGACAAAAACTGCTTATTTGGCTAAACGAGATTCTTGGCTGAAAGATAGCTCACCTACTTGTGCATTTCCTGTTGGAGCCTTTTATTGATCTTCTATTTCTGCACTCCAGTTGTGTTGGCCATTCTTCATTATTGTAGTTTGCTGCTAGCTCACTGCCAGTCACGTTCTTTTCACTGTCCGATATGGGGTTTTGTAATGCCTCTCAACTCACTGATGTTATGCCTCACATATCGATTTCTTAGTGGTTGAGATCAATTCTGATCCTCACTCGATTAATTTCCAGGTGCACCACCAAAACCGTGGGAACGTGCTGGGGCTGAGGGAACATCCGGTCCGTCACCTTTCAAACCACCATCTGGTGGCAGCACTAGCGATGTCGTCGAAGCTTCTGGTACAGCTAAACCTGGAGAAACCATTGCTGCTACAGAGAGGAACATGTCTGCCAATGTAAATAACCCCATCTCGAGGCCTATGCCCCAACGTCCTTGGCAGCAAACAGGCTATGGAAATTCCTATGGAGGTAATCTACTGTACTGACCTAGAGCCTATTTGAAGCTTGTCTGCCTTTTGGGGATATCTTGCCAACAATGTTTGTCCTGAGAATGTTCATTTCCTCTTATACAGGAACAGGATACGGATCCAATATGTATAGTTCGGTTGGTGGATATGGCAGTACTTATGGTAGCGGCGGGCTCTATGGGAATAGCATGTACTCGAGCTATGGAGGAGGTGGCGGCCTCTATGGAGGTTCTGGGATGTATGGAGGAGGCATGTATAACAGTGGGATGGGAAGCTCTTATGGTGGTTATGGTATGGGTGGTATGGGTGGCATGGGTGGTATGGGCGGCATGGGTGGTATGGGCGGCATGGGTGGCATGGGCGGTATGGGTGGTATGGGTCCTTATGGCAATCCGGATCCAAATTCATTTGGCCCTCCCGTAGCACCACCGGGTTTCTGGGTGTCCTTCCTACGCGTGGTATAATACTTCTCCTACTTTTTCACTGATCATGATTGTGTTCTGTTTCAATTGGTCCAGCCGGCCAGTGCACATTGAAGCATGCCATAACTTTCCGAATGTTCATTAATGTCTAATGTGAAATGTTTGGTTACAAACATTTTCTGCCTAAAGCAACCCAATCTTTGTTTACAGTTTCTTCATCCAGTTGTCCACTTTATTTTACTCTGAAGCTCAGGCTGTTGTGAGTTTCTATGTTGTACCTATTTTGATATGTGTACTTAAGTAGGTTTCAGTTAATGTACATTCTAGTGTGTCATCATGGTAATGTTAAACATCTGGCCATGCTTGTTCACATTTGTTCTTTGGAGTAGAGATCTTATCATCGAGTATATCAAAGTTTATAGATAGACATGTGTGAAGTTACATGTCATTCATACAACACATGAAGGCCCCGTTTGATAGCTCAGTATTTTCTATATATTATGAAAATATACTATAGTTTTTTAGATTACCATGGTTTTAATTGCTGTGAGCTGTTTGGCAACCACAAAAAACTGTAATATCAATACAACGGTATTCCGTAAACCATGGTATTTTCTCTGGATAAAAAAAACAACCCTGGACCTCTTTTTTTTAAACCGAGCACGCGAAAAGAACGTGCCCATCCTAAGCAGCCGCCGCCGCCCTGTTGTGTGTGGGTGGTGTCTTGGTCAGCGGCCATGGACAAATCAAAAAGGTTCCTCCTGCTGCTTCCTCCGATTTTCCCTGAAGTCGCGTCTGCCCAATCCGTGTTCCCTCCGTTACTAGACCCTAGATCTTATATAGCGAAGGTGTGTGGGAGGATTTCGTTCCCGTTTTTCGCTGTGCATGATCGACCGGCCTGGCCGGGATGACCAAGCCGTTCCCCGCAGCTCCGCCTCGCGTGGTGCGCCGCCGGCATAGCCGTGTAGCCGTGTTGCAGAACGTAAGGTCCTTGCTCGGCGTCAGTACGTTGTAAGTTCGATTGCTCCTCCTTGATGAGTGTGACATCGAGCTTGTGCGTCGTTCAATTAGTTTGTGGTCGTACTAGTTTGTGCATGCCGGTGCTCTGTGCATGTCCGTTCATCATCTTGCAACGTCTAGCTAGCTAGCAACGCGAGCGTTTGCAACTGCTTCAAACGGCTAGCTAGTTAATTTTAGTTGACGCATATAAGCTCTTGCCAAACAGGTCTACAGTTTTCTGAATAGTCCAAAATACTTTGTTATGTCAAAACCGTGGTTTTTTGTACCTACAGGTTAAATTACTGTAGTCTTTCAATACATTGCTATCAAACACAGCCGAATTATAATAGTTCCCCCATTACTTTGACGGTTTAACACATGCTTAATCTTTTGAATACAATTCTTCATAACTAATCCTGGATTTGCTACAGATGCATGGTGCCGTCAGTTTCTTTGGGCGAGTTGCATTTCTTGTTGAACAAAACACACAAGCCTTCTATTTATTCATTACAGCTATGTTGCAGGTACTGTTATTTTAAGTTTTCCTCGCTTGTATTGGGTTTGAATAGCATGCTTACAGCTGTACTTGCATTGTTTGTATCTGATTGCCACAGCTCTTTGATCGGTCTGGGATGCTTTACGGTGAGCTTGCGAGATTTGTCTTGCGTCTGCTAGGAGTCCAAACAAAGTCAAAGAAAGGCCGTGTTCAGGGCGCTGAGGCCCCTGCATTCGAGGGACCTGGCCAGCAGCTTTTTGAGGCACCAAAAGCCGCCAACAACTCATGGGACAATGTTTGGGGAAACTAAGACGCCTTGCCCTTTTATGTGCTGTTGAAGTTATAGAAACATACAGTTAGCGAATCAAACCATGCATGTCAGCAATCATCAGATAGTGAAGAAGAGTACCCAGTGTGAGGAATTGTCTGTTGTAGTTAGCGAAAAAACACAAGGGCTGCTTTAGCGTTCTTTCTGATTTTCATGGCTTAAATGATGTCCAGTTTGCTTTGCTGGAGGATGCAGTGTTATTTAAGTATTTCTGTTGTTTGTATGTATGTGGGGGTACATAATACCTGCTATCTTGAAAAGAATGGAGCAAAATGTATTGTGTTCCCTATCTATTTCTTGGTTTGATTTTCAACTGAAGGTGGCCTTGAAGATACTAATGAAATGCAAACATATCATCTTCTCAGTAAGTGTGTCACAGAAGTGCTGACTTGAACAACAATGTTTTCTCCAGCTAATTGAAGTAGATGTATTATGTAGTACTGATTCTTGTCAAGAAAGTGAGGATTATCTATACAAGGTAGCCAAAATGTTTGAAACATTGACATGGGTTAGGCACAAAAATAACTTTAATTGTTGGTAGCATGAAACATTTACATGGGTTGCATTAACTCTATTTTTTAACTGAAGTTGGCTTTGAAGATTCTGGCGATAGTTGAGGATGATGATGATGATGTCTTGTCTCCAAGAAAGAAACTACCCCCAGGAAACACGTCTGAAGCACCCCTGATCGATTATAATCAATCAAAATAAATCCTGAAACGCAAACTGGCAAGATAGTCTCGTCTGCAACAGATCCGAAGCCGTAGGGAAGAAGAGAACAAACACTGGCGAGGATGTTTTGACCGGGTGGCGGCGTCGACAGTTCCTGTGGCTCCACGCGGGAATGCGTTGGGGGGCTGGCAGCTCGTCTCGAGAGGGCGTCGCTCGGCTCCCGCTGCTTTCCGTCGCCCTGCTGTCAATGTGCGACGTCCCCCTCCGGCGTGGCTGAGAGATAGGTGTTTCCGGTGCCTCTGTCGAGGTCACCGGGCTTACTCCTGTAGGGATCCAATTCGATGCACGGATTGTCTTCGATCCGGCCACATTGCCCGCTTCTGCCGTGCTAAGAAGCCTGTTCACCAAGCTTCGCCACTCCAATGTCCTACTCCATCACCTGCATCCACTGGTGATATCTCCATGACAGATGTTCACTTCCAGTCTATCTCGGCTCAGCAAGTCGGGTTGGCGGAGGAGACCGAGCTGCTTCGCATTGAGCTTCGTGACTGCCTTGCGCGAGTCGGGAGTGTTTTGGGGAGGGCGGAGGCCGCTCTCGCCAAACTAGAGGTGGTGCCGAATGTGTCTTCGCTGCCTGAGCTTCAGATTGGGGTTGTGCCTGATGTGTCCCTGCTGCCCGAGATCCAGGTTGGTTCTGCCGATGGGGAAGCATGCATGTATGGAGATCTCTCCCCTCGTGCTACATCCTGTCGATTGCCGTTGCCTGTCGTGCCGATTGCTTCTGGGAGTGAAGCCGTTGTCGAGGTCGTGGCTCCGGTGCTGCAGATTATGCCTGAGCTGCAGAAGATTTGTGGGGAGCCTACTTCGCCTATTTTGATGGTGCTTCCTAAGGAGATGGGGTCGCTTGTAGGGTACTTGGCGATGCCGATTGCGACCTCACCATCGTCGTTGGAGCCCATACAGCCGCTCGACTTTGTGGACCGTGGAGGTTTGGATGCTGCTATTGCTCTCTCACCTGAGGCCGTTGGCCAGGTGGCGTCTACGGGTGCCGAGGATGATGAGGTAGGTGCTTTGGCACCTAATTCTGAGGCGCTGAAACCCATCCGGCCGCCCATCTTTGACCGTGATGCTATGTTGGCACGTATTGACGAGGCGGTCTTTGTGAAAAAGCTTGGCCGCTTGCTCGCCTCCTTGGATGCAGCTTGTCCTGGGTCTGGCAAGGCGATTGCTTGCCTCCTAGCGGAGGAGGGTTCTACGGGCAAAATAAAGAAGGTGAAGAAGGCTCTCAGGGCCATAGGCAAGAAGAGTGGCGCCATTGGTAAGGCGTCAGCGGCTGCTTAATGGAGGATACTCAGTCCCGCCGTCCTCCATCTCCGTCTGGCTCATCTCCGTGGATTTGGTGGCATCCGATGTATTCAACCTTGGTTTCGTTGAGGGTTTCTTTGAAACATAGAAGTGTGAGGGTATGTGGTTGTTACATGTTATGCATGTTTGTCGGGTTGATCGTGGGGTCATGGAGTTTGTTTCTTAGCGAGTAGTCCGCATGTGGTCTATATGTATCGGTTTTCGCCCGGTTTTCCGTTAATTAACTGGACAATTCTCTTCTTCTTAATTAATCGATGAGGCAAATCTTTTGCCTCCGTTTCGAAAAAAAAGGGCATTTTGTGCGAGGGGATAAATCTGGCGATTTTCTAGGGAAGGGAGGGTTGCAAGTGGATGAGGAAGCTGTGTAGGAGAGCCACCCTCTCTTCCCACCTCCAATTCCAATTGCTCATCTCATCCATACAACCCCTCATCTCTCTCAACTGCGCAATCATTCTCCGTTGTATTGTTTGTCTGCATGCACAGAAGCCTTAGAGGACTCGCCGCCTCATCTCTTATATTGCATCCATCCCCTTCCCCACCACAAACCCCTAGTTCCTTCCTTCCCCTCAACCTTGAGGGGACAGTCAGCCACAGCATCCTCATACAAGGTAAAAACCTAAAGGAGTTTCAGAGTCATTTACCTGGTTTATGATGCACCACATGCTCCAGTTCTTGGACGCTGTTACTATGTTATTAGCCCATATTCTTTCTTTGTCTTGATCGTGTAACCTTCTTCACAAGATGTTTCACCCACCTGCATGTTATTTTCTTTTCTTCAGGTAACTAACCAAGCCTCTTGTTGTTTGTATGCAGCGGTGCAGGTGGTGATTTGCAGCTTAGCACAGAAAAATGGAGATCACCAATGTCACGGAGTACCAGGCCATCGCCAAGCACAAGCTTCCCAAGATGATCTATGACTACTATGCCTCCGGTGCCGAGGACGAGTGGACGCTCCAGGAGAACAGGGAGGCCTTTGCCAGGATCCTGTAAGCTGCCTGCCCATCCTTGACATTTTATTCAGACGGTATCTCCGTATCTGTTGGTAGAAATGCGTAAGAGCACCACTGTTTACCCATCATTGTTTGCATGTGTTTTGGGTAGGTTCCGCCCGCGCATTCTGATCGATGTATCCAAAATTGACATGACAACAACTATCCTGGGATTCAAGCTCTCAATGCCCATCATGATTTCCCCCACTGCCATGCAGAAGATGGCTCACCCAGATGGTATCGTCTCTCTGAAATGTCATTTGATTGTGCTTAATTGAGCCACACCAAAGTTTAACGTTGTACATAAGAATTTTGAAATGGTTCCTGCTTTGTCTGCTGCACATTGTTGACCTCACCTAATATTGCCATATCCATCCTACTTTCAGGAGAGTATGCAACTGCCCGCGCGGCATCAGCAGCAGGCACTATAATGGTATGTCCATTCAGTCCCTTGCAGCAGAATATCTACTGATATATGGAACAATCCTATGTGACGAAGTAGAATGAGGTGCTAAAGATGCTGTATTTTTATTTCAGACATTGTCGTCCTGGGCTACTTCAAGTGTTGAGGAGGTTGCCTCAACCGGACCAGGGATCCGTTTCTTCCAACTCTATGTAAATACTATGTCCGTTGAACAAGTGCTACTTACAGAATCCTTGTCTCATTTTGTTACTCAGGCTTGTGAATGATCATAGTTCATCTCATCTTTGTAGGTCTACAAAGACAGGAAGGTGGTCGAGCAGCTTGTGAGGAGAGCGGAAAAGGCTGGATTCAAGGCGATAGCGCTCACCGTGGACACCCCGCGACTTGGTCGCAGGGAAGCTGATATCAAGAACAGGTACCCGCCCCTCATATTCTCCATAGATCAATCAAACACACAAGCTACATCTGGTACCAGCAACATATATGGTGCAGCAAATAATATGGACAGGCAATGTGGTGAACATGACAATGATACACTGAAGCAACATAAAGCACATCTGTCAGGATTTATATTAAGCAACCTGCTTGTGGCTGCAGATTTGTTTTGCCACCAAATTTGACACTCAAGAACTTTGAAGGTTTGGACCTCGGGAAAATGGACCAGGTGCATAATTCATCTTACAGAACACAATGCAAACTCCGCATGTCTCTGAATTCTCATGGGATCTCTGTGTTCCAAGCAGGCTAACGATTCAGGACTAGCTTCGTATGTCGCCGGTCAAATCGACCGCACACTGAGCTGGAAGGTAAACCAAGAAGAAAAAAAATCTTACTTGAACTTGAAAACTAACTCCATTTGTGTGTGAAATTTGTTCTAGTTACCGTGGCATGCATGCTCTGAACTGAAGATGTAGCCTTGTCGTGCAGGATGTGAAGTGGCTGCAGTCAATCACCACGATGCCGATCCTGGTGAAAGGAGTGATCACCGCAGAGGACAGCAGGCTCGCCGTCGAGAACGGCGCGGCCGGAATCATCGTGTCCAACCACGGCGCCCGGCAGCTGGACTACGTCCCGGCGACCATCAGCGCCCTGGAAGAGGTCGTGAAGGCTGCTCGCGGGCAGATCCCCGTCTTCCTGGACGGCGGTGTGCGCCGTGGCACCGACGTCTTCAAGGCGCTCGCTCTCGGCGCCGCCGGCGTCTTCGTAAGTGCTGTGCAATGCATGCTCTTGTCCTGAGCTAGCTAGGGAATTCAGTAAGTCATCATATTAGGTGTGACTGTGTGCATGGTATGCAGATCGGAAGGCCGGTGGTGTTCTCGCTGGCGGTGGCCGGGGAGGCCGGGGTGAGCAACGTGCTGAAGATGCTGCGCGACGAGTTCGAGCTGACCATGGCACTGAGCGGCTGCAACTCGCTGGCCGACATCACCCGCAACCACGTCGTTACCGAGGCCGACAAATTCGGCGTCATGCCGTCCCGCTTGTAACTTGGAACCAATTCAAGTCGATCGGCACGTACGTCCTCGTCGCCGGCGGCCGTATATCGATCCAAGGCTTACATACGTAAGGGCATGGATGCATGATATGCTAGTGTAATTAATTTTGGACAGGATGTGTGTGTGTTTCCAACTTCCAAGTGCTGTGGTATGGTATGGATCGATCAAACATGATAAATGAATTAAATACATTATTCGCAAAACAATGAATTCAATGCATTACGTGCAAGGTGAGTTTGCATTTATCCAGAGAAAAAAAAAGAAATAGATTTCTCAAAGAATAAGTTAATCTACGGGTCTCCAAGAAGCTAACCAGTTTTTTTTTAATATAGAAGAAGCTAACCAGTTGAAGACTCGAACAAACGAAAACTTGATTTGAACACTCCAATCTCATGCCTGAAAATACAAGTTTTTTTTTGCGAAACGGATGAAATACAAGTTTCAAGAACAAAAACAACCAGATGCTAGCTACCCATAGTACGTAAGTGTCTTTAACCACCGGCCTAGGACTAGGACTAGGAGGGCATCGCCGGCCGGCCGCCGGCGTACGGCGAACCCATGGTGGCGACCCTCGTCTTCCGCTTCTGCAGAAACTGCTGCAACGACCGCTTCATCGACAGCCCTGACGCGGCCCCTGCTCCCGCCGCCGCTCCAAGTCCTTGACGAAGCGGACGTGAAGCCAGCAATGCAGCAGAACGTTGCGCCGGCTGGTTTGGGTTCTGATGAGCTCCGCACTGTGCCACTGCAGTGCCGCCGCCGCCGCCGCCGCTGCTGTCCTGCTGCTCGGTTAGAATTTGTTGGCTCGCCATGGTTATGATTGCCCTTGCCTGCGATTAATCAATCAACAAATTAATTTGTCACGCCAACACAACACGTGTGCGCCCACAAATATAGACGTATAGTACTGTAATATTCCCTCGGTAGAGGTAAAGAAATATAAGATCGTTACAAAGGGAGTACATAAGTAGATGATCATTTCTTTTAAATGTACATAATCACTTTCATTTTTGGTGCGATCGAGAACGTGTTTCTAGTTGTCTATTTTGTTTGGGGGCTTGTTCCTTTTCTGACTAATTGCTTAATTAAGTCTGACTAAGAGATGCTGTAAAAAAAAAAACAAGTCTGACTAAGAGATGATCGCGTTTGGGGAGTTGAACGTGCTTGTCATTTCGCATCATGTACGGCCCGCCGGTCAACTGCACACCTACTACTCAGCCAAGACTAATGTGGCTGCGTCTTAGTTTTACCTGTCTCCTCGATTTGGTACAGCACGTGCCGAAATTAGTACAAGAATTTTGAACCAAACTCAAGTCATAAAAAATATTTTAGAAATTTCAACCGTACAAACAGGCCGGATATTTCTGTCCAACTCTTCAAAAATTGACCTGCTGAAATCAACGCGTGCATAACTCATACAGTGTAAAAATTCATAAGAAGTGAGGACAAACATGTGGCCCGATGGTTCGATGTGGCGGTGGCCACCTATCCACTTGCGTGTTTCACTCATGGTACTTTCCCCTTGTAGGTTCTACACGTCTATGGGTTCTCAGGACGTGTCACATGTGTATAGATTTTGAGGATCAGAGCTCAAGAGACTGACTCGAAGAAGTGCCACCCCTATGAGAACGAAAACCCTAACCTATCTACTAGCTGGAGCCGAGGCACCATGGTTTTCCTCCTCGTCATTGGCCACCGGAGCGGTAGGAGAGGGGAGGCGAATCCATGGGCTCGTTGGAGGAGATCGAGAGGAGGAAGTCTTTGTGCATGCTAGTCGCCTTACGAGAATGGAAAGGAAAACCAGGTGATCTCCTGTTAATTTGCTATTCGTACTATTTAGGCTCCTCGCGTGCCCCCCTCGCGACACCTCCCCAGGGCGTCGCCAGGGGCGATCTCAGCCCCGCCAGAAGCCAGCAACGACGCGACCTCTCCTCCGCCGCTGCTGCCGGCTTAGGCCGCGGTGGCAGCGGGCCTAGCGCCGAAGGGGTCGGGGTGCTGGATGCGACGTCGTCCCTCATGGATCGGCTGGGGCGAGTCCAACGAGGAGCACGTGCGCAGCGGCCAAGGCGGCGCCCCTGGTCATGCGGCGGCGGTGCTAGCCCCCATGGCCGCCGGGAACTGGCGGGTTCTCTGGCGATGGTGGGCATGGCGGCGGCCGCGGATCTGGATCCCACCCAGATCCTTCGTCAATTCTTCACGTGGATGGTCGGCGACGCGATGAGGGCTCCGGTGAGGGGATGGAGGATCTCCGTCGGAGTACCGGCGGCGGCATACATCTTCATGGCGAGGCTCCGCGCGGTTCCAGCCAGCCGCGAGATCGGGACGACGCGACTTCGGGTGAAAATCGCGCCTGACTGCGGTCTTGGCGGACGATGGCGGCGTCTCTGACGTCGTTTTCTTCTTGAGGCATCGTCGTTGCAGGTCACGTCAACTCGATCGGGATGTTCCGGGGGAAACCCTAGATCTGGGTCTACCGGATCGGACGATGACGGCGCCTTCGGTGTCGTCCTCCCTCCTGGGGGTATCGTTTTGGAGCAAGTGCTGACTGGGGGGGGACAAGAGGAGGAGCGGTGTTACATCCACCGCAAGGACGACGGCGGATCTCGACAGCATGGCGCTGCAGAGTTTCGGCGACGGGCGCATGTGGAAGGATACGTGCAGGATAGTGGCGTTGTCTGGCGCCGTGGTGGCGTCGACGGCAGGCCTGGCAAGGTCGGTGCGTCAGTACCTGCTCTGGAGATGGATCGGTAGAAGACGGCGGCGGCGGCCTCTGAGAGTGCGCCGGAACGGTGTGTGTCCCAGACCCGGCAATGCGGCTTGGTTGGGGCATCCGGCTTTAGATGTTAGGCTTTGGTGCGATGTCCGTCTGGTATTCGGCTCGGACAATTGGCACCCTTTCATCAAGTGGATAGGAGTAGCGATATACTGATGTATTACTTTATAAGGTCTTTATGAATAATTAATAAAATGGTTGCCGGGGTCATTCTCGTTTTCGGAAAAAAGTACTACTTAGGCTGCACGGCCTTTCACTTGACTCTAACACGCCGATTATAACTGCATCATATTTACATTAAATTGCAAAAACAGCTCGTGGTGAAAGATCCATTCGATCCATCACACAAAAGCCTTTTAATCACTACTACCAAGATTAGCATATGCATGATCATCAGTGATGATTAACCTAGCCTACATGAGCATGATTAACTACTTGGTTGAACCACATGCAGGGATCGAGCAAATTAAGACGATGCTACCCACCAGGCCAGCTATCTAGCTAACCGGGCAGTTAGTTTACCTGGAGCTCGGTGACGTCGACGGCGCACACCCGGCCATTGTAGAATATGGTCATGCTCCTCCTCGCCGCGCTGCTGCTGCTGCTGCTGCTCCCGGTCCGCAGCCGCAGGCTCAGTTCGACCTCCGCTCCCCCATCGTCGACGCTTCCCCCATCTCGCCACCCTTCCGCAGTGTCTCGAGCGCTTCTACCCGCCGCCGCCATTGATGTGTATATTCAAGTAGCAGCTCTATCGATCTTTCCTCCTCAACTGGCCGGCCGGTTCTTGGAAGGAAGGATATGCGTGAGTTAGACGAGATCAGATATGAGCCGGTGGGGTTTGCCCGTCAATATATACACACACACCTCTCTCTCTCTTTGCCCCGCTTGTTTATGAAACGTTGTGTGCGCACGACGGCAACGGGGCGGTTCGGTCTCTTCTTTTCTTTTGGCGCGCAGCGCACGTGAAGAATGCGTGCGAGGGAGAAGGGAAGCGGCGCCGGCTGTCCTGTGTACTCCTGTACTCTGTTTTCTTTACTTTTCTTTCACGGAACCTTCTCCGCATGGTTTTCTTGACATCTTTTTCCCTTTTCATTCACTAGTAAGCGTGCACGTGCATTGCACGTATAATCGTAGAAAGAAATTTCCTCAGTAATCCTAGTTAGGACACAATTATTTCAAATCTTATTTTGAACTAAATATAGCTTCTGCAGATGTAGCTTTTCCATATGAGCACCATACCTCAATGGACTTCTCAATCATACAGATTTAACAAAAACACATTACATACCTTAGTCAATTTCGTCACACACATAGATAACATCTGGTCATTGGCTCTGAATCCATATACAACAAAATGTGAAAGTAAGTTGACATTGAGCATATTTCACCTATTATAGACACTCGAGCATATGAAACGGCTAACACGACTTTGCAGGATAAAATCTTTGAGATAGTCTGGAAGGTCTACTAATGTACCCAAAAAAAAAATCCATGTGACTTGCACTCAAAATGTAGCTGAACATATTTATCATCTTGAGCACTCGTGTAGGTATCATTTTGTAGATAGAAAGGAAAAAAAAATCAAAACTTGCCAATGGAGCAGTGTCCATGTCGTTCTAGTTAGATATAATCCAAACTTGCCAATAAATAGGTGTTTTCAATGAAATCATGTACGCTCAGTGCACACCTGGAGTAATGAACACAGATTCACAATCAAATCCTATTGAACAGAAAGTGTGCACCATAATACAATTCACGCAAGCATCAACACCAACACAATCTCTTCACTTGTTCTCCGATCCCATTTTGTACCTCGATATAATGACATCTACATCTTCACCTCTGCCAACAATAGTCAACATGAGTTTATTCAGTGACCATGAGCCGATGTATTTTTACAACAAAAAAACATAGAAGCAAGTTTAATGGAACTGTATATATTGTATATACAACACGAGCAAGTTACTGAACACTGTTAAGAAAAAAAATTGCTGCCAACTACAGATTGTTCAGACACAAGAGCAGAACATCTAGTCTTCACCTTCGATGGTAACACACCTTTGAGAATCTGATTACGTAGAACAGATTATACACAATAGGAAAATGATCCCAATTATCTCTCATGCGATGTAACAACAGTGCGTACACATCTATTCCTCCCAAATCACACATCTATTCCTCCCAAATCACAGTTTCTTAATTTCAGAAACTAATGACCAGTCCAAAAAGACAAATTATGGGAAAGTCATCACCAAACTGGCAATCAGATAGAAGGAGAAATGAATTGGTCATGCAGCAGACCCTCATTGGACAAAAGAAAATACAACACACTGGGAGATGATTATGCTGAAAAGAGAACATACCTGAGAAGAGTATCACTTACAATGCAAAGCTGCTCTTATTGGCAATGAAAATGTCTCCAGGTCTAAAACAGATGTGTAATTTCCACTTTGTTTGTATGAAAGGTTTTGGCTTATTAAATTTACAGTACTAAAAAGACAATCACAAGTTCACGATTGTGGAGCAAAATTAACTCGAGAACATCATGCTTGCACTATTATTTGAAAAAGATCACCAGGCTTTGCACTTGTTGCATGTTTGCCTCACCGCTTCAATCTTAACCTTCCGTTGCAGCTCTTCTTTTTGGCATGCCTCTGTTCTCTTATTCTGGTGGGCATTCACATATGTATCCACAACACCTTTCTCCTGCTCTCCCTACCAGTAAAAACAGAACAAGGACTTAATCATATTTATGTGCAGTTTGACATAAAACCGATTTGCTATTAATATATAGCCAACAAATCCTCAATTACTCCAACCAACCATTGAAATCGTAGTGTCTAAAAACTGAATTATTTTGCAAACCATAATTTCTAAAAATGTGTACATAATTTTACCACTTTATACATTTCTTTAAAAATTATTTTGCATCTTGGACCAGAAATAAGGATTTGTGTGGTGGAACTCTAGCAGGGGCCTTGGGAGTATAAAACCGTCTATGCTGATACATCTGCAAGGGGCATAGTGCAATGTTGATAAGAACTTGTCAGTATATAATCTATGCGATGGTCCGAAAATTAGGATTCTTGGCACGTAGATTCTGCAATTGACGAAAGATAAAGTTGGTCCATGGTTGCTAAACATCGGCTTGACGCTGCTGCAGTAAACTCCATATTCGAATTTATAAGATAATTACTCCCTCTGTAAAGAAATATAAGAGCGTTTAGATCTACTTTAGTGATCTAAACGCTCTTATATTTCTTTACGGAGGGAGTATGAGCCAGTTATGTAGGAAACATGCAACAGTACACGCCTATATAAAGCCTGTCACTAACTTATTACTTGAATATGTGTTTGATTTGTGCAATTGTCGCTTTGCATGCTCGCGCTGCAATTTGTTTTTCTGGTTTTGTACAATCAGTGACATTATGCAATCTCAGTTTGTCTGCATGATAATTAGTTACAGACTGAACATGATATTCGTCAAGGATGATTACATGGGAAATCATATATAGACTACGCATATGAGTAAGATGACAGATGTAAGGGGGATGTAAAATGCACTACGGGAGTAATTCAGAGCATAGAGTAATTTAGGATTGAAAAAATGATGTGTACAACTATCTCTGGGCTTAGAAGGGAATTATTATAGATCATTTTTGTGCAGGCAAATGTTCAAAAGCTCAGAATATAGAACAATATTAGGACTCAAACGCTCAGAGAAATGAAATATTAGGACTCAAGCATTAAAATGAAAGAGGCTCGCCTGGCATAAAATTCACAAACCTATGCTTTGAAAGCTGCATATTCTACCAACTTCCTGTGTAGAAGAAATAAAACAGTTTGATATGAGGGAAACTTTCTATGAAAACATTCACAGGATATGTTTACGGAATTCACATGGCCAAAATAAATCTCAGCTTTCTTACATGACCAAGAATAGTCTTAAATCAATGCTTCAGTAGTAATTCACAGAAAAATAACATATCCAGAAACAACATGGGGAGAGGAGTTTATCCTTCACTACATCATATAGATTACCTTGATTCAACTCACATGCAGCCTGCTTGGATTTCTTATCAAACACCCTTGTCGACATGACGTATAAAAGATCTTCAGAAACAACACGAGAGATAGAGGTGGTTAAGTTAGCAAATGGTAATAAGAACCATAAATCAATAATCAATGTAGATGAACTGCAGCAGCACCAATCGCTTAACCAAGTCTGTACGTATCATGTGAAGAGGACATGCATGTGAAGAGAACATGCGTTGGTATGCTCCTGCCGACCCCGTGGTAGAGGACATGGCAGAGGTGGCCGTGGCGACAACCCCGTGGTAGAGGACAAGCAGGAGGAAGCGGTGTCCGGACAAACAACTCTCAATGTCGCAGGGGAACAGGATGGAGGCGGCTGAGTTGCAGACGACAGCGACTTGCGCGTCCTCGGCTGTGCGGAAGAATGGCGGCAGTGGCATCTACATCACAGACTGCCCGGGAGAATTAAGAAAGGGGCAGGCATGTGTTCATCACCGGCTGCATGGAGGGACGACTGCGGGGGCTCCTGTGTCCCCAACACGCGGTCGCGGAGGAAGGCACCGCCGGTCGCTGGGCGTGCAGAGGAACAGTGGCGGCGAATCGGCGATTTCGAAAGCGGCGGCTGGGAGGGGCGGCGGGGCTGCCTGGGGAGGTGTAAACGGACGGCGGCGTGGCAGATCCGGTCGTCGCCGTCATCGATCTGGTCGGGAGGAGGGCCGGTCCGGCGAAGCTTTAGTCCATGGCCATGGCGTCCTGCAGTATGGGAACGGAGAGAGGGAGAGAGATTAGTGAGGAGAGGGAGAGAGAAGGGAGGAGGAGGGCTCTGGGCGTGGCTGACCGGCAGAGGAGCTCGTCGGCGGCTTGCAGGACCGCGGGCGGCGATCGAAGGCAGGGTCGGCTCGGGGCAGATGGGGGGGGGGAGCGCACGGCAGGAGCGGCGCCGCAACCCGAAAATCAGGGAGTTGTGGCGGGGCCATGGGGATCGGGGGACGCGGAGCGGTCACACGATTGGCAGACCCGGCGTCTGCTTGGCAGAACATTTAATCTGAGACATTATCTGGATGATAGACCATTGACGTAATATGGGCAGTAGGATGTGTTTAAGTCGGTTTGATCGGAGGGTCCTGGTTATCCCGTGTACAGTTTGTTGTGTGGCTTTAGATGAACTTATGTTTGCTCTTTTAATAGTAGTGTAGATGTAGATTCAGTTTGCATAGCTAGCTGGCTTAATTTGTGTGCGCATGATTTGTGCAAACCACGTACTACTACTAATAAAAACGAGATCATTGCTTTGACATGTCTTTTTTTTTGCGAAGAAGCCCTCAGATCTATTAAAAAGTCCAGCAGGTTACAAACAACACCCCAAAGAAGCCACAAATTACATTGAAGTCCCTGGAGCAGCCCAAATCCTCCAGCGCCGAAGCGAGTCGAAGACGCGCCGCCGCCGTCGCCGGAACGCTTGATTCATCGGCAACCTCCATGGCGCGCGGGAAGTCGTCGAGCTTCGGCCCATCAGCCAGCACCACGACGAGGAGGGAGAGCATCTGCCACTCCACCATCAGATCGAGATCGAGAGCCCGCCACCACCCCTGACGCTTCGAACGAAGACGACCGGCGGCGACGACGAAGAACCACTGCAAGCTCCTGTACAAACCCCTGGAGACCTCACCACCAGCGCCGGAGCTCGCGCTAGTAGAGCGAGGGAGAGGACCCAGAACAAAAGGTCCCAGGTTGACCGCCGCCGCCGCCTCGCCGGCCAACCTCAGACGACCAAGCACCTCCACGACCTCCCCGGCGCCAGCGCCGGAACGGGGAAAGGAGGGGGAGGACCAGAACCCACACACCGACAGCATCGCCACCGTCCCGACGCCGCCGGAAGGACACACACACACCTTAGACTACTAAGGACCTATCTACACGCACGGGGAGATCCCGGAGCTCCCCCCCACCTCACGGCGCCAAAGCGGCGATCGGAGGCAGAGGGGAGCGACGGATTCACCCGACGAGACCCTGGAAAACGACGGTCGCCTCCCACTCGCTCCTCTTCACTGTAGCAAGGGGAATGGAAGAAGACTACTCTATGAATATGAATTCAATTGCTTTGACATGTCTGTTCCGGTTCTTTTCCACCTCTTGTCGGCACGTGCTCTTTTCCCTTTGCCATAGCAGTTTGACTTTTTTTGGGGGGAAGGGGGGAGGGGGATTCAATTAACTAAATTATTGCGCATCACTTTGCTTAAAATCACAGCACGAAACATTTTTTTCAAAACACAAGGCAAAAACTTTGCCCGTTTCATTAATTAAGAAAAAGGTTCTTGCCAAGTTAATTGCGGAAAACCGGACGAAACCCGATACAAAGCCCACTCGAACAATGCCACAAGCCACACTCACTCTCGCTGACGGCTCGACGAACATCACATCAGCATGCGAACCAAATTCACACAAATCAACAGTAACCCGTTCCACTGAATTAGTCATCATCCCACCACATTGCTGAAGAGAACAAGCCGTGACTGCTACTAGAGGAGCAAACCCAGAACGCTCCCGCAGCGGTGAAGATGCATGCACTCCATAGGACATGTGCCCAACCCAATGCAACACACGGCACTCCGACGACCAACATCAAGAACAACCTCACCGCTCACGCATCACGAGGTCAACGCACTCGAAGTGGTCGAACTCTCGGGGCCGCCACCCCGACTTTCATCTGCGATCTACCGGCACCACCTTCCTCTCTGGCCCTCGCCTGCGCACGAAACCCCTGAACCGCATCCTGCCACTGAGCCATGAGGCCACCAGATCCAGCCCCGATACACAGACGAATAGCCCCACCGCCACTGACGCCGCCCGGGCTTTGCCCAACGACGCTCTCCATCGGTGGTGATGGGAGAGGAGGAGACGGGGGAGAGGCCCTGGCCGGTTGGTCATGGGTGCCCTGGTGTGACCCCGCGGGAGCCGCACGACAGCGTGAGGGGAGGGGTATTTCTTTAGCAATATGAAAAAAATACTGGATTTCTTATTTATTTTTCCAAAATTTATCTCATTGAAATAATCAAAAATTAAGAATGGGCCTAGTTGGTTAAATTCAAAAGGTTAATCAAATAACTTCGTTACCTAGTTATTACCTAAATAAAGATATTTAGCCCAAGCGGCAGAGATGGCGGAGCAGTCTGTCATCCTGGAGTCCATTTAGGATGAGGCGTATGTCGAGATCAACTGGCGGTTCATCCGGCAAGAACGGGCGGCGACCGACGCGCTTTTCGCCGAACTGGAGGCGAAGGCCGACGCGAAGGAGCCACAGGAGCCGGAGTTGCGGTTGCCGCCCATATACCCGGAGCTAGGCACGGAGATTTAGTTGATCTACGTAGGGTAGTGTAGGTTTAGTTGATCTACGTAGTACGTAGGTTTTCCTCTTTTGTATGCTTTGTATAGATTTAAGGTTTTAAGTTTGAGGTATTCGGATGCGCAGAACGAAATTTGAGGAGTGCCCAGTCACTGCCACAGACGCACCCGGGCGCGTCCGCGGACGTTTGAGAGACCGGATTTAGTGTCCACGGTTGTAGATACTCTGAAGAGCACCCGCAAAAAAGGTAAAAAAAGATGCTCTGAAGAGAAAGAGAAGAGCGATGTATGATGGACACGGATACACGTACTCCTTCCGTAAAAAAAATATAAGAGCATTTAGATCATTACTTTAGTGATCTAAACACTTTTATATTTCTTTAGAGAGGGGGTATGTAGGAACTGATGGGTTGGCTCGATCGGCCATCGTCTTTACCTTAATACTATAAAATAAAAAGTGAGAGTTATGCTGAGGCTCTCATTTCCCCGTCCCTTTCTCTCTCTTCCTTTCCCTTTCCTTGAGAGCCCCAAGTTTACCCCGGCTCCTTTCTCCTCTTCCTCCGGCGGTGCTGCTGCCTGGAGCGGGGATGAGAGGGGGGTTCGGGCTGCTCTTGTAGATAGTACCTGTAGATTAGCTTGGGCCTTTGTGCCGGTCATTAGCCTTGTGCTACTGTTTGGCGACATGCCATTGTCTGGCGAGATGCCGTTGGAGCGTAGCCCGCCGTCGCTCTCGTGCAGCGACTGGTGGTCTCCGGCGTCGTTCTCCTCTCTTCCTCCGCGGTGGAGGCGAAGGGAAGGGGGCGGATCTGGAGCTAGCTCCCCAAATAAGCACGCTGGTGTCTCCCTGATTTGGAGAAGACCTCTCCCCCTGCCTTTGAAGCTCGAGGTCGCCAAGGTGGTGGAAGAAAAGCTTGAGAGATGGGGGGTTCTGGAGTGTGCAGGTTGGGTTAGAGCTCATCAGCGGTGGTGGTCGTATTCGTGGAGCTACGGCGCTGGTCGGCTGCCAGTCTTCGCCGCACCACCGCTCCTTCGGGCCGAAGGACGGCCATGTGATTCCTCCCGGCAAGGAAGCCAAAAGGGAGGCAGCTTCTGCTTCTTCTCAGCGGTCATGGCGTGCAACGATGAAGGCCTTGCCGATCCAAGTGGTGCGTCCCCGGAGTCGATGAGGTTGGATCTGAGAAGAAGTAGTTTTGGACCCGATTGCAAATCTTTACTTCAGTTTGTGGTCCTTCTTGTTAAAATCAGGGACTTAGGTGTGATTGTCCTCTTCGTGGAGTCCTTATCTCAGTTTGTACCGTACCTGTTGAGGTTTAATGAAGTTCTCTAGGCCCTTCGGGGCCTTTGCCTGTTCAAAAAAAAAGTGAGAGTTTATTATATGTCAAGCTTCTTAACCAGCATGCATAATGCATAATTGCAACGCGAGCAAATCCCTTTTTGAAGTAGAGGCGAGCACATAATAGTTGTATATATGTAACAAATCTTGCCTTTTCTGTTCTTTTTCAGAAGGTGCAAATATAGCATGGCGTGACGACTTGGCTAGCTGAAACAAAGGTAGGCAGGCCGTATCTCACATTTGTGGCTGCGCACGTTGTTCGCACTTGTGGAATCTTTTCGCGCACATGCGAAATAAGAGGATGGCTGATTAGCAACGTGTCAACGTGTGACGTGCTTAAGTACGTAGCGGTATCGTCGGAGTCCATCTTGAGGAGGCATACGTGCCGGGCATGTCGATCTTTTTTTTTTAACACAGTACAGACGCAAGCGCTCATATATACGCGCATACACTCACTCCTACGAACGCACACACGCACATCCTATCCCTATGAGCATCTTTGAGAGACTGAGTCGGCACATCATCTTGAGATTTACGAAGTCGCCGTAGGCGCCTCGTCGTCGACGGGAACGTCTCCTCTCACTGAAAGCACATCGCCGGAAATCCTGAAATAAATTTAGGAATAATATGAGCATCAGGACTTGAACCCTGGTGGGCTGGGGATACCACTGTCCCTCTAACCATCCAACCACAGGTTAGTTCGCGGCGTGTCAATCCTTGATCAAAATGAGTAACACTATTCTTTTTTTTTTTTAGGGAAACCGTTGCTTATTTATTCAAGGTTCAAAGCTCCCTCGTCGGTAATCTCCTAGCTAACACACTCCAGAGCAACATGAAGCCAAGTTTTACATAACGAATTACAACAACCTTCTCTAGCTAAGCATGTGCGACTTTATTCGTTGAACGTCGCACCCAAGCAACCCTAACATCCTGAAAAAAACTAAGCAAGCCCTTAATCTCTTCAACTAGTTGCCCAGTAGTTGAAAGATCCTTTTCTTCGCTTCTGATTTTACGAACCGCCATTTGTAAATCTGTCTCGAAAATTACCATCTGGGTATTGAGCTCTTGCGCCAGGTAGATGGCTCTGCGGCAAGCCAACAGTTCCACCGTTTCCTATCAGTCGCGCGTGGAAAAAAATGACACGCCCCGGCAACGAAGCTACCATGGTTGTCCCTGAGGACAGTACCAACCCCGCCTGATCCAAGATTTTTTGCTAGGGCGTCGTCTGAGTTCACCTTGATCCATCCATCCTCAGGTTTTGTCCATCGTTCCTCCTCCCGCCGTGACGATGGCGGCTTGATTACCACTTCATGTAGCGCGCTCAACTCTTCAGCTAGACTGATTACTCTGTCCTTGACACTCGTGGGTTTTTCAATGCGTTTCCCATCTCTTGCACCGTTCCTAGCCATCCATAGCTCATACCATGCACGTATGATCATGTTCCTCTCGTCATTTCCTGCCCGTCCTAACCAGTCAAGGATCCATGCACGCATGCATTCTACACTCTCCACTTCCTTTGGTAGACAGGCTAAAGGCGCCCCTATATCCTCCTGTAGCAATTTCCAGAACAATGCAGAATGCGGACATCGTCAAAATCTGTCTATAATTGTCTCCTCACGGCCGCATGCGACACAAAAAATTCCTTGCTTCACCCGCCGCCTGTGCAGTTCCACTCCTACAGCTAAGAAATTTCGGATCATTATCCATGCATGTATCTTCATTTTATTTGGAACGTCTGCTGCCCACAGCTCCATCCAGCTCTTGTGATCTGCTACAGGGTTTGACGAGGAGGCCAGTGCGTTGTTCGACATCTTCAAAGACATCCCGAGATGATATTCAGAACGGACAGAAAAATGCCATTTTTAGTGAAGTTCCATGCTCGAAAGTCTTCTGTACCTTCGCCTCCCACCACGATTTGTTGTACGTCACTTGCATCACTAGCAGAAAACACCTGTTGTAGCTCTTCATCCCAGTTACTTCCCTGCTCATCTAGCAAATCTACAACTTTCAAGATCCCCGAGACATATACAACGCCCAGTGGCACCATACTCCCGGTTCTGGGTATCCAGTTGTCATGGTACACATTGACGTTCCTGCCATCGCCTATTCTCCAAATCAAACCATGCCTAAGCAGGTCTCTACCATGCATCAAACTCCTCCATGCATAGGAGCATCCATGTGGGCACGCAGCCGACATAATGTCCATGTCCTCAAAATAGCGAGCCTTTAGAACTCTTGTGCAGAGAGAATTTGGAACCATCAAAACATGCCAAACTTGCTTTGCGAGGAGGGCTTGGTTGAACATCTCAAAATCTCTAAACCCCATTGCCCCTCCTCCATTCCGTGTGCACATATTGTCCCAGGCCACCCAATGAACTTTTCGCTCGCCGTCGTCTGCTCCCCACCAGAATTTTGAAGAGATAGATTTCAGGTTCCCGCACATTTTCTTAGAGAGCTGGAAGCAACTCATCGTGTATGTCAGCGTTGCCTGCAACACTGACTTCACAAGTACCTCCCTTGCCGCCTTTGACAAGCCTCGTCCTTTCCATCCAGTGACCTTTCCTTTTGATGATTCCCTGACATGTTTGAAACTCCCATCTTTCGAGGGACCCACCATAGTAGGCAAAACCAAATACCTTTCATTAAGGGCCTCCGACTTAATACCCACCACCTCCTAAGATCCCCATTCTCATCATTATTACACCCTTTGCCGAATTTTTTTGACGATTTCTCCAAATTAACCTTCTGACCCGACGCCTCCTCATAAGCCTGCAAAATTTGTCGTAGCTGGGTGAGATTGTTTGAGAAGGCCTCCAAGAAGACAATACTATCATCGGGAAAAAGGAGGTGTGTGACATTGGGGCCAGTGCGCCCAAATGACACCCCTTGGATTTCATTTTTCTGCAGAGCTTGTTTGAGTAACGCCGAAAAACTTTCAACACAAAACAGGAAAAGATATGGCGAAAGCGGATCTCCTTGACGTAATCCTCTCGTGGGCATAAACCCTTCCGAGATATCTCTGTTAAGTTTTACTGCAAACCTTGTGGATGTTACACATCTCATGACCATGGCCGTCCATGCATGAGAGACCCCAAATTGAGCCATCATTTTCCCCAAAAAAGCCCACTCAACTCGGTCATAAGACTTCATCGTGTCTAGTTTAACCGCACACAGAGGCTTCTTTCGCTTCCTCTTCCTAATAACATCTACACACTCATACGCCACCAATACATTATCAGAAATAAGCCTCCCAAGTACAAAAGCACTCTATCCCTTAGAAATTAAGATAGGCAAAACCCTTGTAAGCCGGTTTGCAAGGACCTTGGCCGCAATCTTATTCAATACATTGCATAGACTGATCGGTCGAAACTGAGCAAGTGACTCCGGAGCTTTAGTCTTCGGAATCAAAACTAAAATTGTATCGTTAAAGCCCTCCGGTATTTCACCTTCGCCTAGAAAATCCCGTACCGCCTTGCACACCTCTTCTTTCACCAACGACCAATGCCTTTGGTAGAAAAGGGCGGGGAGCCCGCCCGGCCCCGACGACTTTGTAGGGCCCATTTGAAAGAGTGCTTACTCGATCTCTTCATCCTTAAATGTAGCCACAAGGTCCCTGTTCATCTCCGTCGAGACGCAAGCCTGGATACGATCAAGAATCTGTTGCATGTTCGAGGTACCCATCCGGCCGGAGTAACACTATTCACGAGGTGAAATTATGTGACACAAAGTTGATATGGTTGGAATCTCATGGTAGTATCACTTTTGTACGATATATTGGTCTCACTACTGACAATTTTAGAATTTTCAAATGTGTGACCTCTCACATTTCAGAACGGATGCCATCAAATTTAGTTTTTTTGCATGCACTCTTCCGTCGAAATTGACAAGTACTCAAAGGAGGGAACGTGAGCACGATTCATCGTATATATGTCAAAAAGTTGCCACGCACGAAACTAAAGTTTTTTTTAATGTAACCAAAGTTTTTTAACGTCATGCACGTTTGTCAATTCCATTGGTTTCAGTTGCAAGAAATGAAATTGCACCCCCATCAACTTTAAGCATGCACCTACATCCCAAGTACCTCCTAAATTCCTATGATTTCTCCTTGTTGGTGTTGCCATCAGCACCATGGCCACTGAGCGTCCCTCCAGACGCACCACCTCCCCCTAATGCTCCCTCCGCCATCTTTGTAATCCTGATGGTTTGAGTTTTCTGTCGTGTCATTGATTGTCGTCGTGCCACTTCTTCCAATGTCCGTTCTTGGTTTCTGATGGAGGAAGCAGCAGGAGGAATGGATCTCAAGATCGCGCTTCAGAGCTTTGTCCCTGTAGCTCCCGCTCAGGTAGCTCGGATGGTCTAAGAATCTTACATTCTTTAGCCAAAGCCTGAAGGCCTGGAGAGGAGCAGAGGAACACCAATAAAGATTACATGAGCTTGTTTAGCCTCAAGCATAAACTATGTCCAGTAACAATTGACTGACTGAATCATTTTAAAAGGATGATTCAAAGCTATGCTAAATCAAGGACAATTCATTCTAGCCCTAGTTAAGATCAAGGGCAACCAATGCCTGTATACACGCAAAATGCACTTAGGTGACACAAAGGAAACAAAGAGAAAATGTTAGTTCACGATACGAAACAAGCAATCTCCTGATTTTAATGAAAGTCAGAAATATCTAGATTTATGATGCTCCAAGCAACAACCAGCATAGTCTTCAAGGGTGCATCTGCCAATATCTAGAGTCGTTACAAATTTACACTGCCATTTATTTGATCATAGTTCTAAATCAAAGTATTATTAAAGATATCTTGTGCCCGTGCAATTCAGAATCCGAGACAAAAAATATGAACTACCACATTTACTTCAACCTCCTCCTCAAATTAAGGAACTCCCCGTCCCCAATTTCATTTCACACTGAAACTGATAACACAGTCAGGATGTTTGCTAGAATTTTTGTAACAAAAGCAATGCCAAACATCAGCTACTTCTTGAGCAATGCTTAGTACGATTTCCAGGAGAGAAGTTTACCGAACTTTTAACAGTTCATGTCACTGAATTCTGTGATTGAAGTGCGCGTGTCATGTAAATTTTGTGATTTTAAGTTGACTCATCCTGTCCTAAAGGACAACTAATAATGGATTGCACACAGATGACCGAAGAAAAATAATGCCAACCACTGAAGACCTCGCACAACTTGAAGAGTCTAATGGATTGCACACAGATGAGTGAGATAATAATTCTGGACAATGATGCCTTATTATAAAGCATAAGTACACAATGTACAACATGTCTTTCTCAACAACATATTGGGTTAGAATCTGGCAACATTAGCATGGTCCTTTTTCTAATTAACAGAGAAAAATTACGTTTTAAGGTGATGTGGTTCGAGGAACTACAGTTGGATCGTGTGAGCATGTATGTCTTTTGCAATGAAAAAGGGACATTTAGCACATGGTTTTCAAGTGCGTACTGGTCGGGATTTTCTTGCAAGGGGGTTGTTGAGGTCATCAAGTTCAGTCAGATCCGGACATAATTTGGGAGATCATTGTAAATGTTATGGCTCAGTCAGATTGTCACATCTGTTGAGTGTTCTTTAGTATTTTCTTTGGTGATTCCATGGTTAAAATGAACATGATTGTCCTTGCAAAAAAAAGAGAAAGTGAACTTGATTGTTATCTTTTTGGCATGTCTGTTAATTTGAGTATTTGTGTCCTTTTTCATAGGCAACATTCTGCAATGTGCAAAAGTGCAGCCCATTTGCTAAAGAATGGAATGCTACCTCCAGAGCTGGCGAATAGATTGCAGCAGTAGGGAATAAGATGGTTGTTTTAAATTTTACCATGTGCAACTTCCTTTTCTCTAAGGATGTTTTTTTACTTTTCTTGTCTGAGGATATTAGTGTGATTGTTATCTGGACTTGTTTGTTGTGTTGTGTTGGGTTTGTAAATACGATATAGTGGAGCTCTGTTGTTCTTGTTTCCTAATTGCAACTATTCATGTTTCCCTTTTATATGATAAGAAAAGGGGATAAACTGAACAATGTTGATCTGATTTAACAGGAAAACTGTGTGACAGCAAACTGGAACAACAACATCAAGGCTCTGCCCACGCCTTAGGTTCTACAAGAATATATAAGACTCTGGACTACCATGCCTACTATCACCTTGATACGTCCATTTTGCATCATGTTTTCGTACTATTATTTATTATGTTTTTGATCATTATTTCACTTTATGATACAATTCTTATGCCTTTTCTCTCTTATTTTGCAAGTTTCACATGAAGAGGGAGATTGCCGGCAGCTGGAATTCTGGACCGGAAAGGGGTGAAACAGAGATGGCTATTCTGCACAACTCCAAATGAGCTGAAAATTTACGAAGAATTATTTTGGAATATATAAAAAATACTGGCGCAAGAATTACCAGGAGGGGTGTGATAGCCTGGCTTATTAGGGATGATAGACTACTCATATCAATAAGGAATTCCTTCTTTTCCGGGAGCCCATTCGGACAGAACTCCAAAGTTAAGCGTGCTCAGCTTGGAGTAATTTCAGGATGGGTGACCGACCGGGAAGTTGCTCCCGGGTGCGCATGAGTGAGGACAAAGTGCGCAGGAAAGACTTGTATTGATCTGTGAGGCCAGTCTAGATCTCCCCAGGAGTAACGACCACCGGCGGGTGTGTCCGGGGCGTTACAAGTTGGTATCAGAGCCGACCCTCGCGGTTACACGGATGTTTGCAGACAGGTGCGCGGTCATGTTGTGCATGATGTTTGTGACCCGTCGTGGCACACGGCATGGCACATGTGCCGGACTGGATGCACAGACGTATGTGCCAAGAGGGAACGTTCCTGTAGCCCGACGAGGATGTCGGTTCCTCTGAGTGGGGGTGTATGTGATAGCCTGGCTTATTAGGGATGATAGACTACTCATATCAATAAGGAATTCCTTCTTTTCTGGGAGCCCATTCGTACAGAACTCCAAAGTTAAGCGTGCTCAGCTTGGAGTAATTTCAGGATGGGTGACCGACCAGGAAGTTGCTCCCGGGTGCGCATGAGTGAGGACAAAGTGCGCAGAAAAGACTTGTATTGATCTGTGGGGCCAGTCTAGATCCCGCCAGGAGTAACGACCGCCGCCGTACCCCCTAGGCGCGCCCCCCAAGCTTGTGGGGCCCCTGGCAGGCCTTTGGCCCCCTCCTTCTGCTATATGAAGCCATTTTTTGTAGAAAAAATAACAAGAAGACTTTCGGGACGAAGCGCCGCCGTCTCGAGGCGGAACCTGGGCAGGAGCTATTTTGCTCTCCAGCGGAGCGATTCCGACGGGAAACTTCCCTCCGGGAGGGGGAAATCAAAGCCATCGACATCACCAATGATCCTCTCATCGTGGGAGGACCAATCTTCATCAACATCTTGACCAGCACCATCTCATCTCAAACCTTAGTTCATCTCTTGTATTCAATCTTTGTCTCAAAACCTCAGATTGGTACATGTGGGTTGCTAGTAGTGTAGATTACATCTTGTAGTTGATGCTAGTTGGTTTATTTGTTGGAAGATTATATGTTCAGATCCTTAATGATATTCAATACCCCTCTGATCTTGAACATGAATATGATTTGTGAGTAGTTACTTTTGTTCTTGAGGACATGGGAGAAGTCTTGTCATAAGTAATCATGTGAATTTGGTATTCGTTCGATATTTTGATGATATGTATGTTGTTGCTTTCTTTAGTGGTGTCGTGTAAACGTCGACTACATGATACTTCACCATCTTTGGGCCTAAGGGAAGGCATTGTGGAGTAGTAATTAGATGATGGGTTGCTAGAGTGACAAAAGCTTAAACCCTAGTTTATGCGCTATTCCGTAAGGGGCTGATTTGGATCCATATATTTCATGCTATGGTTAGATTTATCTTAATTCTTCTTTCGTAGTTGCGGATGCTTGCGAGAGGGGGTAATCATAAGTGGGAGGCTTGTTCAAGTAAGAACAACACCCAAGCACCGGTTCACCCACATATCAAATTATCAAAGTAGCGAACGCGAATCAAACAAACATGATGAAAGTGACTAGATGAAATTCCCATGTGTCCTCGAGAACGCTTTGCTTATTATACGAGTTCGTTCCGGCTTGTCTTTTGCTATAAAAAGGATTGGGCCACCTTGCTGCACTTTATTATACTTGTTACTTGTTACGAATTATCTTGCTATCAAAACTATTTGTTACCGATAATTTCAGTGCTTGCAGAGAATACCTTACTGAAAACCGCTTGTCATTTCCTTCTGCTCCTCGTTGGGTTCGACACTCTTACTTATCGAAAGGACTACGATTGATCCCCTATACTTGTGGGTCATCACACCTCACAGCGGCTCGACAGCATAGCTTGGAAATGGACGAGCCTACTACATCTAGCTAATGGGCGGCTTCAGAACAAAACTGCCACGCCTGAGCTGGAAGTCAGGGATCCCAGCCAAGCTGAATCTCTCAGCTTGGATTCCATCAAGGAGCGATGCCTCACTGTCGACAAGCTTGCTAAGCGTGGTTGGCCACACAACCAAATTTGCTCCTTTGTCGCTGTTGAAAGGATCGATATGGTTGACTAGAGGGGGGGGGGGTGAATAGGCAACTACCAATCTTTAGCTTTTCTTAACAAATTAGGGTTAGCAACAAAATAGGTTGTCTAGATGTGCAACTAGGTGAGCAACCTATATGATGCTAACAATCACAACACAAGCAAGTAAAGGATACAATACAAGTAAAGCAAGTAAAATGTAAAGGTAAGAAATGACCACAAGTGGAGCCGGTGAAGACGAAGATGTGTTACCGAAGTTCCTTCCCTTTGAGAGGAAGTACATCTCTGTTGGAGCGGTGTGGAGGCACAATGCTCCCCAAGAAGCCACTAAGGCCACCGTATTCTCCTCACGCCCTCACACAATGCGAGGTGCCGTGATTCCACTAGTGGTGCCCTTGAAGGCGGCGACCGAACCTTTACAAACAAGGTTGGGGCAATCTCCACAACTTAATTGGAGGCTCCCAACACCAGCACGGAGCTTCACCACAATGGAATGTGGCTCCGAGGTGACCTCTTCCGTCTAGGATGCTCAAACACCCAAGAGTAACAAGATCCGCAAGGGATTAGTGGGGGGAAATCAAATATCTCTTGGTGGAAGAGTAGATCGAGGCCCTCTCCTCCAAACCCTAGAACATCAACAAGTTTTGTTGGCTAGGGAGAGAGATAGGGCAAAAATGGAGCTTGGGGGCAACAATGGAGATAGAGGATAAGAGGTAAGGCTGGTTGGAGAAGAAGACCCACTTTATATAGTGGGGATAGAATCCAACCGTTACCTGTGCTCAGCCCGCACACACAAGCGGTACTACCGCTCCGGAGAGCGGTACTACCGCTTGAGCGGTAGTCCCAAATACTGAGCGGTAGTACCGCACTGAGCGGTACTACCGTGCCCACAAAGCGGTACTACCGCTATGGGCCGCAGAACAGCAGAGACCAGGGAGTAGAGTGGTACTGGAGCAGCCGCACCGCAGAGCGGTACTACCGCTCAACTACCGCTCTACTACCGCGAGAAGAAAACAGGATACCAGAAGAATTTCAGCAAGCGGTACTAGAAAGCGGAAGTACCGCATTGCGGTACTACCGCACTACTACCGCTCTACTACCGCAAGAAGAAACAGGATACCAGAAGAAAATCCCCCAAGCGGTACTAGCTGCGGTAGACCACATCGGTACTACCGTGGTACCGAGCGGTACTACCGCTTGGGTGACAGGAAAACTGCCCAGACAAGATCTCCAAGTTGCCGGAAGGGAATGTGGGTGCATATGGGGTTGTGTACGTGTTGATTCCACCCATACCTTTCCAAAGCGGACCCCCTCTTAATAGTACGGTTTTCCTACGACTCAATACCACCGAAAAAGAAACGCAAGAAAAACACCGTCTTTATAAAAGCTCCGAGGGGCATCAATCGTCTTGTGCCAAGTGATGGAATATCTGAAATGCTCAATGCACACGATTAGTCCGCAAAAGTATTGTCATCAATCACCAAAACCACTAAGGGAGAAATATGCCCTAACAATCTCCCCCTTTTTGGTGAATTGGTGACAACACGGGATTTGCACAATTAATAAAACGAGATAATAAGCAAACCCAACATCTACAAAATATAGACGGGCTCCCCCTAGCTGTGTGCACTATTTAGGTATGCTTTTGGAATGCAAAGCACACACACTAGGATCAACACTCCCCCTATATTTTATATACCAGGCAATACTTGCAACAAACATAATATAAGCACTAAGTATGGTTGCAAGCAAGTGTAAGAGAGCATGAAGATAAAGGGCAACATAATAACCATATCTCCACACACAGATAATATGACATAGTAAGATAGATAAGGTAGCGTATGTCTCACACCATACAGGAACATAATCTCATGGTCTCAACACAAAGCAAATAAGATAAAAGAGTTCACAAGCATAAAAACCAACGCAAATAAAACACGAGCTTGTGACTCGACAACACCCTGCAAAAGCAAATCCCCGGTCCTAAACTCTCTCCCCCTTTGGCATCAAGACGCCAAAAAGGTAAAGAGTGACACTAAAGCGACCCGAGGTGGTAGTACTACTCAGCATCCTCATCAGACTCCGCGGTCGCGTCCTCATCAGACTCCGCGGTCGCATCCTCATCCGTCTCCTCGAGGATCTTGTTATCATCAGAAATATCACCAGCAGCAGACGAAGTAGCACGGGTAGAGCGAGTAGCACGAGCAGGTGGAGGTGCAGAAGTAGCACCAGTAGAGTCATCTGAATCTGTCCAGCGGCAGTGACCTGAGATCCACCTCTCCTCTGACGTGATCCTGTCCTCTGAGCCACTGGCGACCTCGAGGCCAATCTTCCTCATGATGGCCTTGTCTCGACTGCGAGACATCTTCTGTGCTACATGTGCCTTGTACTGACACTGTGCCTCGATACAGAACAGTTTCTTCATCTTCTTCTTGAGCTTGGCAGCCCATGAGGGCTGCTCAGAGGCTGGCACATAGTCAGGCTCTGCTGACTCATCTGACGCTGCAAAGGGAAACTCAACCTCAGGAGCCAGTGCAGGACCCCAGCGCTCCTTCTGCCTCAGCTTAATCTCCTCGTGAGAGACCAAAGGGCCGGTCTCAAGCAACTCACCAGGGAACTGCCACTCCCAAGTGTCCATAATGAGCTTGTAGATCATAGGGGCATAGATAGGTACCTTCCGGCCATACACAGCAGAACCGAGCTCAGTCCACATCACATGTGACACATCCAGAACCATGGTCTTACCCTTCTCCTTCTCGCACATGAGGAGCATGTCAACCAGATGACCATGCACCATGTCAAAGTTTCCCACCCTAGGGAAAAGAGAGTGCCTGAAAATGCGATGCATAATGTCCAGAAACGAATTCAGCTCCTTGACATCTCCCTTGGCAGTCTTCCTAATGGTGGTGTACCGGAGCAACTTGGACTTGTGAGCCGGAGACTGACGCAGGTGAGGGCGAAGACCAAGAGAGTTGTGCAGACCATCATCACCATAGCCCAAACTGTTCATGAAAGTCTTCCAGGTGGTCTGCATCCGCCTGCCAAATGTCATCCAAGTGAGGGTCCTGTCATCATCAGTGCCGAAGAACACTGTGGCGTAGAACTGTGCCACCAACTTAGGGTCAAAGTCAAGGTTGAAAGTGATGATCTTGACAATGTCAAACTGCTCACATAGGGCAAGAGCTTCTCCAAAGTACTCTGGGTCATTCTGCATGTGTTCAATATTCACTGACTTGGTCTTGACAAACAAGTTCTTCTTGCCCTTGATCACATCATGATAGACCAATGCCTGATCTTTGTTCCAGAACGGCCTACCCACCAAACTTGGATCTTGAGGTCGAGTGAAGGGATTTCGCTCACGGTAGGCCCAGTACTCATTGGAATTCAACTCGGACACAGACTTGGCCTTCTCCTTCTTCTTCTTAGCAACGGTTTTCTTGACTAACTGCCTGGCAGGTGCTGGTTGAGCCTCTTCTTCTTTACTTGCAGAACTGTCATCTCTGGCCAGTTGAGTGCGTCCACGCTTCGGGTTCTTGAGACGAGCCACATAAGGACCGGAGCCACTACCACCTGAACCAGACACACAAACACGAGGGAAAGCAGGTGTAAAAGCAATGCATAAGCCAAAGGAAATAAAATGTGAGCAATAGAAGCAAGTTTACAGCAGTAGTGGCTGCTGAAGACTCAAGCGGTAGTACCGTGGACTTACAGCGGTAGTACCGCTTAAAGCGGTAGTACCGCTCTATACAGAGCGGTAGTACCGCCCGAAGCCCAGACCGAACTCCGGCTGTCAGAACCGGTAGTACCGGAGTCTCCAATCTCCACTAAAACTGCAAAGTAGCCCCTAAACTCCTATCTAGCAGTCAAACCTCGTCCTACTCATGCCACAATCTAGCCAAAGATTGATTTTTCACCATGCATTGCCCTAAAGCCTAGATTCAAAAGATAGAACCATCGGAACGAGAAACGGGGGCAATACCGGCGTCCATAGCACGAGGGAGTGGTGGGGATCGACTCCACCGGTCGGAATCGAGGAAGACGGCGCGGAAACGGCGTACAGGAGGCGGCGGCCGTGGCTCCTCTTCGCTGCAGAGAGAGAGAGAGAGTCGTGGGGAAGAAGAGATGAATGGGTATGGGGAAGTAAAACTTCCCTTGCCCCCACTGAACCCTTCCCACAGTCCTCTAAGCGGTAGTACCGCTCGGAGAGCGGTAGTACCGTCCTGTCACAACGGTAGTACCGCTCGCAGCTCAGAAAACAGTCAAGTTCAAAAATGAAGTGGTGGCTTATGCAACTATGAGATGTTTAGAGATGAAGTGGGCTTGGGTTGGAGACACAAAACACAGCAAATGGGCAGAGACACTCCAAGTTCAAAAAGAGCGAAAAAGCGAGGAGCAAACTTGGAGTGACTCAAAGCACAAACAAACCCCTAACGACAAAAACTCTCAAAAGAGAGGGCGGTGGCCGAAGCCACCTATGTTTGAGTCAATTGGTATGGCACCGCGAAGATTTTAACCTTGGGCCCATGACCAAAACTCATCTTTGAAGCACAATTACCATCAAAAATGGCTAATGTGAAAGACTTGATTAATTTATGCATAATGGGGGGAGGGAGAGTTCATTGAGAGAACAACACTCCCCCTATGTCCATGCCTATATCTAGAACAAGATAAACATGATGAATGCGGTGGGGTGTGACGAGATTCAAGACACGTTGCTCGAATCAATGATATTTAGCTCATGCCTTAACTCGCGAAATCTTGCTTCATCCAATGGCTTCGTGAAAATATCCGCTAGTTGCTCTTGAGTTCCTACATGAATAATATCAATCTCTCCCCGCTTGACGTGATCCCGGATGAAATGATGACGAATCTCAATGTGCTTGGTCTTGCTATGTTGTACCGGATTGTGGGAGATCATGATTGCACTTTCATTGTCACAGAAGAGAGGCACTTTGTCACAAGTGACACCGTAATCCTTTAAAGTTTGCCTCATCCATAACAATTGTGCACAACAACTTGCGGCAGCTACATACTCAGCCTCGGTGGTGCAGAGAGACACACAATTTTGCTTCTTCGAAGACCAACTCACCAAAGAGCGACCAAGGAATTGGCACCCTCCGGAGGTTGACTTCCTATCCACACGGTCTCCCGCCCAATCCGAGTCCGAATAACCCATGAGATCAAAGCTTGCTCCTTTGGGATACCATAAGCCAAAGTTTGGGGTATGAGCCAAATATCAAAAGATTCGCTTGACCGCCACAAAGTGACTTTCCTTAGGCGCGGCTTGAAACCGTGCACACATTCCCACACTCAACATGATATCCGGTCTAGATGCACAAAGGTAAAGCAAGGAGCCAATCATGGAACGATATACCTTTTGATCCACCGCTTTACCATTGGGATCGATGTCGAGTTGGCACTTGGTAGGCATTGGAGTCTTGGCCGGTTTGACATCTTTTAGTTTGAATCTCTTGAGCATGTCTTGGGTGTATTTGGCTTGGTTGATGAGGGCTCCTTCTCTTCTTTGCTTGACTTCGAACCCAGGAAAGAACTCCAACTCTCCCATCATAGACATCTCAAACTTCTCGGTCATTAGTGCGGCAAACTCATCATTGAAATCTTTGTTAGGAGAACCAAAGATAATATCATCAACATATAGTTGGCATATGAACAAATCCCCTTTAACCCTCTTAGTAAAAAGAGTGGGATCGATTTTCCCAATTTCAAACCCACGGTCTTGCAACAACTCGGTAAGGTGCTCATACCACGCACGTGGGGCTTGTTTAAGGCCATAGAGTGCCTTATCGAGCTTGTATACATGATTGGGGAACTTGGGATCCTCAAACCCCGGGGTTTGTTTGACATATACCAACTCATTAAGAGGACCATTAAGAAATGCACTCTTCACATCCATTTGTTGCAACTTAAAATCATGATGAGAAGCATATGCAAGCAACATACGGATAGATTCAAGACGAGCAACGGGAGCAAAGGTTTCACCGTAGTCGATACCCTCGACTTGGGAGTAGCCTTGTGCCACCAATCTTGCCTTGTTTCGAGTGACAACACCGTTCGTATCTTGCTTGTTCTTGAAGATCCATTTGGTTCCAATGACATTATGATTCTCCGTTGGCCTTGGCACCAATGTCCACACTTTGTTGCGCTCGAAGTTGTTGAGTTCATCATGCATGGCTTCAAGCCAATCCGTGTCCTCGAGCGCCTCATGTACCTTTTGGGGTTCAACACACGAAACAAACGCGTGATGCTCACAAAAGTTTGATAATTGTTTACGAGTGGTTACCCCTTTCTTTAAGCTTCCATAGACATTTTCCAAGACATGCCCTTTTTTCTCGAGTTTGGAAGCAATCTTGGCGGCACGACGCTCCAATAGCTCCTCCGGAGTCACTTGAGGAGGATTATCTCGAGCGTCATCTTGAGCTTGCTCTTGATCATGAGCTTGCCCTTGATCTTGAGCTTGCTCGGTGTCGTGATCTTGATCTTGGGCATCATTTGGTGCATCACCAACATCTTGAGATTGATCTTGCCCTTGATCTTGATCACTTGGTTGAGGGCCTTCGGTTTGTTCTTCGGAAGCGTGTGGGTCTTGTGTTGGTGATGGTTCCACTTGCGTAGAACATTGTCCTTCTCCTTCCACCACAAGGGGTTCCTCAATGGGTAGGATTTGGCCCACACCCATTCTTCTTATGGCTTGAGGAGGAATTTCATCACCTACATCACAAAGACCACTTTGCTCCACTTGGGAGCCATTATTCTCGTCAAACTCCACGTTACACGTCTCCTCAATGAGTCCAGTGGACTTGTTGAGAACACGGTAAGCATGAGAGTTTGTAGCATAACCAACAAATATACCCTTTTGAGCTCTAGAATCAAATTTAGACAAGCGAACACCTTTCTTGAGAATGAAACACTTACAATCGAACACCCGGAAGTACGTGAGGTTGGGCTTGTTGCCGGTAAGTATTTCATATGGAGTCTTGTTCAAGCCTTTGCGGAGGTAGAGCCGATTGGATGCGTGACAAGCGGTGTTGATGGCTTCGGCCCAAAATTTGTATGGAGACTTGAACTCCGCCATCATGGTCCTTGCCGCGTCCATCAACGTTCGGTTCTTCCTCTCCGCTACACCATTTTGTTGAGGGGTATAAGGTGCGGAATATTGATGCTTGATCCCCTCATCACCAAGAAACTCATCCAAGGTGTAGTTCTTGAACTCGGTGCCGTTGTCGCTTCTAATGATCAATATCTTTGCATCATGTTGACGTTGAGCTTCATTAGCAAAGTCGATCACGGTTTGTTGGGTCTCGCTCTTCCTCTTGAAGAAATATACCCAAGTGTATCTTGAATAATCATCCACAATCACCAAGCAATACTTTCTTCCCCCAAGACTGTCAAACGTTGGAGGACCAAAGAGATCCATGTGAAGGAGCTCCAAGGGCCTCTTCGAAGAGATAATGGTCTTGGGTCGGTGAGCCGTCTCATGTAACTTCCCTTCGATACAAGCACTGCAAGCACGATCTTTGACAAAACTAACATTTATTAGTCCTCGGATGTGGTCCCCTTTGAGGAGACTTTGCAAAGATCTCATATTGACGTGGGCTAAACGGCGATGCCAAAGCCATCCCACGTCAACTTTAGCCATTAGGCAAGTCGCGGTCTTAGTGGGTCGCTCCGAGAAGTTAACCACATAGAGACCGTTCTCGACATGCCCAACAAAAGCTACTTTAAGAGTCTTGCTCCACAAAAGGGTCACGGTATCAATATCAAAGAACGTTGCAAAGCCCATAATAGCAAGTTGACGAACGGAAAGTAAATTGAATGCAAGGGTCTCAACAAGCATGACCTTCTCAATGGACAAGTCCGGTGAGATGACCACCTTGCCGAGACCCAATACCTTTGACATTGAAGCATCACCATATTGGACATGGGTGGGCATAGATGAACTTGCTTGAACGTCCACCACCAAGTCCTTGCTTCCGGTCATATGATTTGTCGCTCCACTATCAAGCAACCATGACACCCCACCGGAGGCAAACTCCTACATAAGATCAATGCTTGGTTTTAGGTACCCATTCTTGAATGGGTCCTTTCATGTTAGTAACAAGGGTCTTAGGAACCCAAATGGACCATTCGATGTACTCATAAGAAGAACCAACAAATTTGGCATAAACATGCCCATCACTAGCACGGCATAAAACATAAGAAGGGTTAAAATCGCCGACTTTGTTGGGATGAGTGGTCTTGCCCCTATTGACATTACCACCCACCGCCTCATTCTTCTTCTTCTTAGGAGCACCCTCTCCCTCTTTCATAAATGTATCTTTGAGAGGGAGAGCTAGCTTGGTCTTGCTCTTCTTGTTTGACTTCTTCTTCTTCTTCGACTTGGGTGCAAATCCAAGTCCCTCCTTTGCCACAACTTCCTTTTGATTGCTCAAAAGTTCGTTGAGATTTTTCTCACCTTGTATGCACGCGACAAGGCCTTTCTCAATTTGCTCTTTCAACTTGGCATTCTCCTCAACAAGATGTGCATGCTCACAACAAGGGTTAGTTGCACGAGCATTATCAATTAAAACAAAAGGAGGACAAGTAGCAATTTCTTTAGTTAGCTTCACTTGGAGTTGATCATGAGACTCCTTGAGTGTAGCATGAGCACTTTTCAAGGCCTTGTGAGCCTTGTCAAGTAAATCAAACTCCTCTTCGAGTCTAGCATGGCCAACCCCAAGTTCATCCTTCTCAGTTTTAAGCACTTTAGCAAGAACAATAGCATGATCACGATCTTTCTTTAATTTAGCAAGATCTAGATTGTGTGTCTCCTCAAGAGCCACTCTATGACCTTGCTCTTCCTCAAGAGCAATAGAAAGATCGGTAATCTCATCGGCATAATCTTTACTATGCCCTTCCAACTTAGAGATGGTCTCTTCATGAGATTCGATGATTTCATTGGCCTCACCTAATTGTTCCAAGAGATCCACAAAGTGCTTCTTGGTCTCACCTTTGAGCTTGGCCATGAACTTGTCAAATTCATTTTCCTCCACCTTTGCCTCCTCACTTTCTTCCACACAATTCATCAAAGAAGGAGTGGAAGAAATGCTGGTTTTGATGTTGGAGGTTACCTTGTTGGTGGCCTTGGCCATGAGGCACTTGTGGGTGGTGATGGAGTTCTCGTTGGGGGAGTCGAAGAGGGACACCTTTGGTGATGGAGAGGTGGCGATGGCGACGGAGGCCGTAGCAACCCCTTCACCACTAGCAACTTCATCATCATCGGAGTCGTACTCTTCTTGCACCACCAAACTCTTTTGAGGCACCTTCTTCATGTAGTTGTTGTTCTTGTTGGGGAAGGACTTGGCCTTTTCTTTGCGGATGGGCTTGCCACCATTGTCCTCCCTCTTCTCATACGGACAATCCACCACAAAGTGACTCACATTGCCACAATTGTAGCACGTCCTTACCCGTTGCTTGCCCTTTGAGTTGTTCTTGGAGGAGTTGGGCCTTGAGTTTCTCTTGTTGCCCCAAAATTGCCTTGACGCAAGAGCCATGTGCAAGTGGAAATCATATTTGGTGTCTTCGGGGCAATCTTCGTCCTCATATTCTTCTTCTTCATGAACTACCTTGGCCTTCAAAGCAAGGTTGGGCTTCTTCGAGCGTTGAACACGAGCAAGTGCGTTGTCGGCGGTCTTGTTCAAAATGTTCATAGCAATAAACTCATCCAACACATCACTGGAGGACAAGGTGTGGAAGTCCGGTCTTTGACGAATCACGGAGGACATGCTCTTGTTGTAAGGCATAATGGCCTTGAGGAATTTGCGCTTGATCCAATTGTCATCCGTGTCCTTGCTCCCGTGATCTCGGAGTGAGACCGCAAGAGTAGTCAATCTTCGGTAAAGCTCACGAGGATCTTCATCTTCATTCATAACAAACTCATCGGCCTCATCAAGAATAACCTCAAAGTTGGAGCGTTGAATGCCCGAGCTTCCCTTGTACAACGAGTTGATATGCTCCCATGCATCTTTGGCAAGAGTGAATGGGCGCAAATGAGGAAGCTCTTCGGGAGGCATGGCGGCTTGAAGAATGAACAAGGCGGATGCGTTGAGTTGGTTGTCCACTTCTTCTCTTGGGGACAAGTTGCTTGGGTCATGCGGATAATAGCCTTGTTCAATGATTCTCCAAAGTTGAGTTGAGCTATAATTCAAATGAGACTTAATACGAAACACCCAATTAGCGAAGTTAGTCAAATCAAGCTTAAGAGGAGGACCATGATTGTTTATATGAGGTGAGGGGACCGGTCCTCCATAGACCGGGGGAGGGGGAACCGAGGCGTGCGTTCCCGTCCCATTCTTACCATGAGGGGAAGATGTTTGAGAGTCTTTAGCCGCTTCCTTGCCGGAATTGGCCTCCGATGCCGATGCGGTGGGATTAACCACAAGCAACGGATCGGGAGTGGACTTCAACCCCTCAAGGAGTTCTTTAAGCATGGACTTGACCTCGGCCGTCATAGACGTCTTAAGTGAAGCCATAGCTTCGTTTAAGACGTCTCGGGTGATCGTGTTCATCTCCACGGCCTCGGGCACTTCCTCAACCCGTTCCCCGTCGTCAACCATACTCTTCGGGTGGTGAAACCCTTAATAAAGAGACGAGGCTCTGATACCAATTGAAAGGATCGATATGGTTGACTAGAGGGGGGGGGGTGAATAGGCAACTACCAATCTTTAGCTTTTCTTAACAAATTAGGGTTAGCAACAAAATAGGTTGTCTAGATGTGCAACTAGGTGAGCAACCTATATGATGCTAACAATCACAACACAAGCAAGTAAAGGATACAATACAAGTAAAGCAAGTAAAATGTAAAGGTAAGAAATGACCACAAGTGGAGCCGGTGAAGACGAGGATGTGTTACCGAAGTTCCTTCCCTTTGAGAGGAAGTACGTCTCCGTTGGAGCGGTGTGGAGGCACAATGCTCCCCAAGAAGCCACTAAGGCCACCGTATTCTCCTCACGCCCTCACACAATGCGAGGTGCCGTGATTCCACTAGTGGTGCCCTTGAAGGCGGCGACCGAACCTTTACAAACAAGGTTGGGGCAATCTCCACAACTTAATTGGAGGCTCCCAACACCACCACGGAGCTTCACCACAATGGAATGTGGCTCCGAGGTGACCTCTTCCGTCTAGGATGCTCAAACACCCAAGAGTAACAAGATCCGCAAGGGATTAGTGGGGGGAAATCAAATATCTCTTGGTGGAAGAGTAGATCGAGGCTCTCTCCTCCAAACCCTAGAACATCAACAAGTTTTGTTGGCTAGGGAGAGAGATAGGGCAAAAATGGAGCTTGGGGGCAACAATGGAGATAGAGGATAAGAGGTAAGGCTGGTTGGAGAAGAAGACCCACTTTATATAGTGGGGATAGAATCCAACTGTTACCTGTGCTCAGCCCGCACACACAAAGCGGTAGTCCCAAATACTGAGCGGTAGTCCCAAATACTGAGCGGTAGTACCGCACTGAGCGGTACTACTGTGCCCACAAAGCGGTACTACCGCTATGGGCCGCAGAACAGCAGAGACCAGGAAGTAGAGTGGTACTGGAGCAGCCGCACCGCAGAGCGGTACTACCGCTCAACTACCGCTCTACTACCGCGAGAAGAAAACAGGATACCAGAAGAATTTCAGCAAGCGGTACTGAATCGGTACTAGAAAGCGGAAGTACCGCATTGCGGTACTACCGCACTACTACCGCTCTACTACCGCAAGAAGAAACAGGATACCAGAAGAAAATCCCCCAAGCGGTACTAGCTGCGGTAGACCACAGCGGTACTACCGTGGTACCGAGCGGTACTACCGCTTGGGTGACAGGAAAACTGCCCAGACAAGATCTCCAAGTTGCCGGAAGGGAATGTGGGTGCATATGGGGTTGTGTACGTGTTGATTCCACCCATACCTTTCCAAAGCGGACCCCCTCTTAATAGTACGGTTTTCCTACGACTCAATACCACCGAAAAAGAAACGCAAGAAAAACACCGTCTTTATAAAAGCTCCGAGGGGCATCAATCGTCTTGTGCCAAGTGATGGAATATCTGAAATGCTCAATGCACACGATTAGTCCGCAAAAGTATTGTCATCAATCACCACAACCACTAAGGGAGAAATATGCCCTAACAGCTGTCATCCAAAAATGACAGTTCATCTCTTCTCTCGCTGTTGGTCCATCATAAGGCTCTGGTTCATGGCATTCCAACTTTTCAAGCTTCCGATGAGACTTGCGCCCAGCCCCAGCATCAGCAGCCTGAAAGCCTGGTGGGAGCAGTGTCATTCCAACACTCGTTCGGAGAAGTAAAAGGTAAAATGGACTTCGGTCATTATGGCTGTGTTCTGACTTGCTTGGATTGAGCGCAACAACAGGTCTTCCGCAATGAAGCCAAGTCGCTGACTGCGTTGTCGCAACTTCTCTACAGATAAACAATGTAAAGCGGCTGGCCTGAAGGGGGCCGAACTGTTGGTAAAGCCCTAATGTCTCGGTTTTCTCCCCTAAATCAACACCAAAGCCAACATCCTGAGCTAAGACGTGTATTGATGGAAGCCACCATAGTCTCCCCACCTTTAGTTTAGTCTGCTAGTGCATGCATAGCTTTTCTTCTTTACTTTCCGTTTGCACCATGTACTAACCATGTGTACTTTTCTCCACAGTTAATGACAACGAAAAGCAGCCCTGCTGCATTTCATAAAAAACATAATGTTTAAACAAAAATCCAATCATAGAGATCATAAAAATAGGGTAAAAAAATCCACATTTTACCCCTTGTGTTGTGACAACTTTTACCCCATATACAAAATCTTGCCACAACTTACCCTTAGTTGTGACCATGTGACGGCGTTTACCCTACTTTATTATTTTCTCCAAAATGACAAGGTGGACCCATATGTCAGGATGACGTCGCAACTGACTTGATGGACAACTCAAACCTGTATTCATTAGGAGCAATATCCGACGTGGAGGAGCATCACGATTCGGCTAGCTGCACCTATTTGACAAAATCTGACATCATTTCATAAAATTTGATGATTTTAACACAAGTCGGTACATCTCCAATGAATACGTATCCGAGTTGTCCAGCCAGTTAGTTGCCACACCATCCTAAGGTCTAGCATGTCAAGTTTGGGTAAATAACGAAACAGGGTAAAAGCTGTGAAAAGGTCTGATGTAAGGGACGCAATACGACAAGATTATGTAAATGGGATAACAGCTGTCACAAAGTCTCAACTATGGGGTAAAAATTGAAATACACTCTTATAAAACTTAGAAGTTTTTCTCAATATTTTTAAGGCCAGAGATGTACTTACATATAAGTCCAGTTAGGCAACCAAGAGAGATAATTCAAGAATCAAATGATCAATATAGGGAAAAAATGTAACCAGCAAGTTGATCTGAAAAGTATATTCTCTCTATGACGATAGCGTTATATATGAGAATGTAATGATAAACGTAAGCATGATACCAGAACAGGAGCATTGAACATAAGAAAGTTACCTCCCAGTATATCCCTGCAGCAACCTTATGAGGCATCAGTCAGAAGAATGTTGCTAGCTTGACCGAGTCACTCGTCTGACCAACTAACTTGGCATGCAAAGCTGCAATAAAATAGTTTCCAAGCAGCAATAGCCACGTATGGATTATTGCCTGGGGCATCAGCACGAATACTCCAATTGCCAAACATATCCTAGAGCTCATGCAACAAAAAAGAAAGCCGCTAAGAAAATGTAATGGTAGTGGATTGGATATACAAGTCCAAATTATCAAGAACTAGACCAAGTAGACAATTAGTATAGTAAACACCATTAAAGGTCTAATTGGCCATCCAAAAATGATTATGCAATGATCATCATATGCAATATAATTGAGCCAAAAATGTTCATTTGAGAAACAACTGAGCAAACGAAGTATTTCACTCTTAATACATATTATTTGCCTAAAATTCACGGTCCATTACACCTCATTGTCCAAACATACACTACCATATATTATGATATAATATATTGGTTCTTGACCAGCCCCATACCATGAAGGGCTGACATGTAAAGGTTTTGCAACTAGATCAGAACCCGGTTGGAAGGTAAACATCATCTTCTCCCCCAGGGAGTATTTGTGACCTGAAACCAGTAGTAAAATATTAGACAGTCAACAATGTAATGAACCAACTAATAAACAATCAACGTGAATCTAACACAGAGGAGAGGCCTCACTTCAGCAATGCACATCTTGAGGTCTTCACCTTCTTCTTGCGCTGCCGCGACATAGCAGCAGTAGATGCTTAGTGGGTTCTGTTCGTACCCCACGTTCTTGGGTACCGTCAGGAGATGCCTTCATCAAACAAAGAGCTGGCTCACGTCAGTACCAATGAGAAAAATTTACACAAAAAAAACATATCCTGTAATGCCTTTGCAATACAATTTTATTTTACGTGCAACAAGCAATATGATTTTTACTCAAAATCACATTGCTTGTTGCATGTAAAATAACAGGTACTCCTTCCGTAAAGAAATATAATAGTGATCTAAACGCTCTTATATTTGTTACCGAGGGAGTACTACGAAACAGGTCAAAGAGTTGAAAAATGCATCAAAGGGCCTTACACGGGGCCTGAAGTGGAGGCGATGCTGCGGGCGTCGGCGACTGATAGATGGCCGGAGAGGGGGAGGAGATCGGGGTTCACGAGGGCGTAGCGCACAGTGTACTCGAAGGTGTGGTTCGCTGGCCGCCGGCGCGAGTGCCGGACGCGGCCCTCGTAGAGCCGTGCGGCGCCGCCGCTGCCACCGGCAGCGGAGCGGCGAGCGAAGGGGAGGCAGAGGAGGAGGTGCAGGGAGAGCACGGTGGAGGTGAGGAGGGTGGTGGTCAAGGATGCCAGCAAGTAGAGCGCCTCCATTTGATGCTGCTTCGATCTACGGATAAAAATTTCACAAGGAAAATTCATGATTTATCATCAGCAGCTAAAAAACGGAGTACCGCTACGTTGTACTGGCCTATCTATATTACAGTACATAAATTCCAAGTGAAAATGTTTAATTCCTGCATGGAACTTGAATTTTTGTGTGTACGATACGAAATGAGTTCAGTCAAATCATCGCAAAAGCTTTTGAAAGGATATATCCATGTCTCAAATTGATTCAGTTGCCTATTCAATAACACGCTTCAGTTGGATTGATGTTGGCCAAGGCAAGAGGGCATTTCCGTTGGATTCTTGTGCCGTTCTGGAGTAGTAGCTGGGGATTTTTTAAAGCCCATTTAGTTTTTTTTTTCTACTATCTTTTTTCCATAAAACGTATGAAGGATTATGATGGAGATACACATCCATCTCAGATGATCTTCGACACAATTGAAGCTTGGGTTAGAATAAACGATCTCCCGTTGGACAAGAGGTGCAAGGAATTCGGTGAGGCTCTTGGGAATTGGATGGGAGAATCCAGACACAGTACTGGTGGCTCACGAGGGAGGATGAGAGGTGACTCGTGTGGCGACCCGCGTGGCGACGTGCTTCCCCACCTCCCCTCTGTGGGTTCCGTCATCGCCCCGCTCATCGGGGACTCTTTCCCCTCCATCGTCGCTACTCCCTGCACACGGGCATGGCCCGCGTGGGCCGATTGGGCGGCGGACGAGGACCGTGTGGCTGTTCTGGATGCGGCTGCCAGCCTCCCTCCCAACTATCGGCGTTTCGGCGATGGATTGGCTGCTGCGGTCGCCGACGAGCCGGGTATGTCTCACAGAGGTGGGAAAGACGCAGTTGGCGCTGCGACGGCTTCCTCGCGTCCCCCTCCGGTGCTGTAGATGCGTCTGGGTGCTCCGGTTTTCCGTGGTCGACGCACGAGATCCTGGCGTGTCGCGGGGCGTGCAGAGCGCGGCTGCGCTGCCATTTCGTGGCGCCGGCATTCTGCTGCTGGGGAATAGGGGTGTTCCCCGGTGGCATGTGCGTCCCAAGCGCTGATGGCCTCGGTGCAGCTCTAGGTAAGCTCTCCGGCGATGGCTCAGTAGATTTCATCCCGGCGCTCTCCATTTCGTCCGTTTCTCTCCCCCCTCGCGGGCTGGGGCCCCTGCGCTCCTCTCCGCCCGTACCAGGGGGAACCCTAATCCCTCCCTCTCTCGCAGGGGTGCGAGCAGGGCTGGGCCGACACCTGGCCACTGGGCCATGGACGTCTATGGGCTTGGCTTCGATTCTGAACCTGGAGGGCCCGTCCGCTCGGGTGGCTCCAATTGGGCTCCTGATGCCGCGGCTTGGGGGCGCAATGGAGGCCCATCCCGTTGCCCAGCTGTGGGCTCGGCTGACCCGGAGTGCTATTTAGGGCACTGATCAGGGCAGTAGATACGTCTCTAACGTATTTATAATTTTTGATTGTTTCATATTATTATATTATCAATTTTGTGTACTTTATATGCAATTTTATATCATTTTTGGGAACTAACCTATTAACCTAGTGCCAAGTGTCACTTTCTATTTTTGCCTATTTTATTGTTTCGCAGAAATATACCAAACGAAGTCCAAACACGATGAAACTTTACAGTGATTTTTTCTGGACCATAAGAGACCCTGGGAGCATCGGGAGGAGTCCAGAAGACATACGAGAGAGCCACAAGCTCACACGGCGCGCCCCTAGGGACGGTGCGTGCCACCTATGCTTGTGGCCGCCTCGTAGGTCCCCTTGACCTAATTCCACTTCTATAAATTCCCAAATATTCAAAACCCTAGAGCGAGACCCGAAACAATTATTCCGCCGCCACAAGCCTCTGTTCTTCCGCGATCCCCATCTGGAGGACTCCGTCGGAGGGGGAATCAATCATGGAGGGGTTCTTCATCAACCTTGCTGCCCTTCCGATGATGTGTGAGTAGTTCCCACAGGACCTACGGGTCCATAGCTAGTAGCTAGATGGCTTTCTCTCTCTCTCTCTCTCTCTCTCTCTCTCTTTGATCTTCAATACAATGTTCTCTTCGGAGATCAATTCGATGTAATCTTCTGTTGCGGTGTGTTTGTTGGGATCCGATGAATTGTGGGTTTATGATTAGATTATTCATTGAAAGTAATTGAGTCTTTTCTGAACTTTATTATGTGTGATTGTATAGCTTTGTATTTCCCTCTGATCTATCTGTTTGGTTTGGCCAACTAGATTGATTTATCATCAGTGGGAGAGGTGCTTTATGTTAGGTTCAATCTTGCGGTGTCCTCACCTCGTGACAGAAGGGGTAGCGAGGCACGTATTTTTATTGTTGCTACTAAGGATAAAACGACGGGGTTCAATCATATTGCTTGATTTTATTCTGTCTACATTATGTCATCATGCTCCAAGCATTACTCTATTTGTTATGAACTTAATACCTTAAGATACATGCTGGATAGCGGTCGAGGGGTGGAGTAATAGTAGTAGATGTAGAATCATTTCGGTCTACTTGTCACAGACGTAATGCCTATGTACTGATCATGCCATGAATAACGTCATAACTATGCGCTTTTTTATCATTTGTCCAACAGTAATTTGTTTACCCACCGTATGCTATGCTTATGAGAGAGATGCCTCTAGTGAAAACTATGGCCCCCGGGTCCATCTAAATCATATTACTAAAACCCTAATTTACTTGCTGCAATTTATTTCTTTTTAATTCCGTTTGCAATTTATAAACCTATCACTATCAGATTTAATCCTTGCAACTAACGAGTACAAGGGGATTGACAACCCTCTTGCCTACGTTGGGTGCAAGTATTTGCTCTTGTGTGTGCAGGTACTGTTGACCTTTGTTTGCGTGGTTCTCCTATTGGTTCGATAACCTTGGTTCTCTACTGAGGGAAATACTTATCCGCTACTATATTGCTTCACCCTTCCTCTTCGGGGAAAATCCCAACGCAACTCACAAGTAGCAGCAGTGTGCAGGATCGACCTCCCACTCTTCTCCCTCCCCACCGCAATCTTCTGCTCCTCAACCCCTGTCGGGCTCCTACGCCGTGGTGGTGTCCATGCCACGGCAGGCGAACAACAGCGCCCCGCGTCCCAAACGTAGAGCCGACGACCGTGACGGAGATCACAACAACGACTAGTGGCGCCCGTCTTCGGACGCCAGCCGCAGGGAGGCGGATCTTCGCCAATCGATGTTGAAGCAGGGCCAGGTCTCGGGAGACATCCCCTGACCACTGGCGTGCGTGGGATCGCTGCTCTCCTACTCGGGATCGTCATTCCAGGCCTCCAGTGCGCTCCCTCGCCAGTGGCCTTCTCCACCACGGTGCTACAATCCGCCGCAGCACCAGCCGTAGTTCCCACCCTCCGGCAAGTCCAACCGCAACTACAATGGCAAGGGCAACTATGTTAAGAAGAAGAATAAAGGGCTACCGTGGCCTTCGGGCGGGATGGGGCGGTCCTGTTCGGTGCCTCACCTCCCACCAGCCGTTGATGCATCGATTTTGGCTCCTACTAAGCCAAGCAGTTCCACCGCGACATGATTCAACTGTGGGGAGTAGGGGCACTACCAAGTGGGTTTCCATAACCCCCCCCATCATGCTATCTATGCAAGCGTTTGAGACACCCTGCCCTGCTCTGCCCGGATCAATCGGTGGATGGTGAGGTAATGCTATATGGGCACAGGATTGAGGGGATGGGGTTCTTTCACATTGAAATCGAGGAACTAGAGGCCATCACTGTAGGATCGAAAGTATGTCTAGAAGGGAGGGGGGTGATTAGACTACTTGACCAAATAAAAATCTATCCTTTTCCCAATTTTAGTTGTGGGCAGATTTTAGCAAGTATAGCATGTCAAGTAACATCCTACACATGCAATTCTAAGAGTGTAGCAGCGGAAAGTAAGACATTGCACATGTAAGTAAAGGAAGGGGTTTGGAGAAGGCAAACGCAATGTAGACACGGTGATTTTTGGCGTGGTTCCGATAGGTGGTGCTATCGTACGTCCACGTTGATGGAGACTTCAACCCACGAAGGGTAATGGTTGCGCGAGTCCACGGAGGGCTCTACCCACGAAGGGTCCACGAAGAAGCAACCTTGTCTATCCCACCATGGCCATCGCTGTTGGGGAACGTTGCATGGGAAACAAAAATTTTCCTACGCACACACAAGATCTATCCATGGTGATGAGCATCTACGAGAGGGAGAGTGAATCTACATACCCTTGTAGATCGCTAAGCGGAAGCGTTTAAGAAACGCGGTTGATGTAGTCGAACGTCTCCGCGATCCAAATCGCACGTCGTCCCTCGATCCGATCACGAACTAGTGCCGAACGGACGGCACCTCCGCGTTCAACACACGTACGGCTTGATGACGCCTTCACCTCCTCGATCCAGCGAGCGATGGTGAAGTAGTGGTTGAGTTCCAGCAGCACGACGGCGTGGTGATGGTGGTGAGGAACAATCTCTGCAGGGCTTCGCCAAGCACTACGGAGATTATGACGGAGGAACTAGAGGGCTAGGGTTGCCGGCACACGGCTTGGGAAATCCTGATGTGTCCCGTGTGCTAGCCCTGCCCCTCTATTTATATGTTGAGCCTTGGGGTCTAAACTTGGAGTAAAAGCCTCCTCCGGGTCGGTTTTGCCCGCACAAGGTCGGTTTGGCCCGCAGGGAAAGAGTCCAACTCGGATCCCTGCCGAACCGTGCACAGCCGCGCACAAGCGGTAGTACCGCTTCACACAAGCGGTAGTACCGCTTGGGCGGTAGTACCGCTTCACACAAGCGGTAGTACCGCTCGGGCGGTAGTACCGCTTCACCAAGCGGTAGTACCGCTTACGCGGCAGCAAAACTACTTTTGCACTTTCCAATACCTTGTGGGCTTTATCCCTTTGGCTCATATAAAGTGTTGCTGCACCCGAACACTTCGGTAAACATCCGGAACCCCTTCCGGTGAACTCCGGAACCCTTCCAGAGATCAAAACACTATTATCACATATATCAATCTTTACCTCCGGACTATTCCGGAGATCCTCGTCATGTCCGGGATCTTATCCGGGACTCCGAACAACTTTCGGTCACCAACATAATAACTCAATTATACTAATCGTCACCAAACGTTAAGTGTGTAGACCCTGCGGGTTCGAGAACTATGTAGACATGACCGAGACACCTCTACGGCCAATAACCAATAGCGGGACCTGGATGCCCATATTGGCTCCTACATATTCTACGAAGATCTTTATCGGTCGAACCTCTATGTCAAGGATTCAGTTAATCCCGTATGCTGTTCCCTTTGTTCTTCGGTATGTTACTTGCCCGAGATTCGATCGTCGGTATCTCTATACCTAGTTCAATCTCGTTACCGGCAAGTCTCTTTACTCGTTTCGTAATACAAGATCTCGTGGCTAACACTTTAGTCACATTGCTTGCAAGGCTCATTGTGATGTTGTATTACCGAGTGGGCCTTGAGATACCTCTCCGTCACACGGAGTAACAAATCCCAGTCTTGATCCATGCCAACCCAACAGACACCCTCAGAGATACCTGTAGAGCACCTTTATAGTCACCCAGTTACGTTGCGACGTTTGATACACACAAGGTACTCCTCCGATGTCAGGGAGTTGCATGATCTCATGGTCAAAGGAACATATACTTGACATGCAGAAAACAATAGCAATAAACTGACACGATCAAATGCTACGTTTACAGTTTGGGTCTTGTCCATCACATCATTCTCCTAATGATGTGATCCCGTTATCAAATGACATCTCATGTCAATGGCTAGGAAACCTTAACCATCTTTGATCAACGAGCTAGTCAACTAGAGGCTTACTAGGGACACAGTGTTGTCTATGTACCCACACATGTATTTGAGTTTCCAATCAATACAATTATAGCATGGATAATAAACGATTATCATGAACAAGGAAATATAATAATAACCAATTTATTATTGCCTCTAGGGTATATTTCCAACAGTCTCCCACTTGCACTAGAGTCAATAATCTAGTTCACATCACTATGTGATTTACATTGTAATGAATCGAACACCCATGCAGTTCTAGTGTTGTTCATGTTTAGCCCTTGGAAGAGGTTTAGTCATCGGATCTGCAACATTCAGATCCGTGTGTACTTTGCAAATATTTATGTCGTCCTCCTTGATGTAATCGCGGATGGAATTGAAACGTCGCTTTATGTGTCTGGTCCTCTTGTGAAATCTTGGTTCCTTGGCTAGAGCAATGGCACCAGTATTATCACAAAACAGAGTCATTGGGTTAAGTGCACTAGGCACTACTCCAAGATCTGTCATGAACTCCTTCATCCAGACACCTTCCTTCGCCGCCTCCGAGGCTGCGATGTACTCCGCTTCGCATGTAGAATCAGCTACCACGCTTTGCTTGGAACTGCACCAGCTAACCGCACCCCCATTAAGAATAAACACGTATCCGGTTTGAGACTTAGAGTCATCCGGATCAGTGTCAAAGCTTGCATCGACGTAACCCTTTACGACGAGCTCTTGATCACCTCCATAAACGAGAAACATATCCTTAGTCCTTTTCAGGTACTTCAGGATATTCTTGACCGCCGTCCAGTGTTCCATTCCTGGATCACTTTGAAACCTTCCGACCATACTTATGGCAAGGCTGACATCGGGTCTTGTGCACAGCATTGCATACATGATAGAGCCTATGGCCGAAGCATAGGGGATGACACTCATCTTTTCACTATCTTCTGCAGTCACTGGGCATTGAGTCTTACTCAACTTCACACCTTGCAATACAGGCAAGAACCCCTTCTTGGACTGATCCATTTTGAACTTCTTCAAAACTTTGTCAAGGTATGTGCTTTGTGAAAGTCCTATTAAGCGTCTTGATCTATCTCTATAGATCTTGATGCCTAATATGAAAGCAGCTTCTCCTAGGTCCTTCATTGAAAAACTCTTGTTCAAATATTCCTTTACGCTTTCCAGCATTTCTATATTGTTTCCAATCAGCAATATGTCATCCACATATAATATTAGAAACGCTATAGAGCTCCCACTCACTTTCTTGTAAATACAAGCTTCTCCGTAAACTTGTATAAACTCGAACGCTTTGATCACCTCATCAAAACGAAGATTCCAACTCCGAGATGCTTGCACCAGTCCATAAATGGATCGCTGGAGTTTGCAAACTTTGTCAGCATTCTCTGGATCGACAAAACCTTCTGGTTGCATCATATACAACTCTTCCTTAAGGAAACCGTTAAGGAACGCTGTTTTGACATCCATCTGCCAAATTTCATAATCGAAAAAGGCAGCTATTGCTAACATGATTCTGACGGACTTAAGCATCGCTACGGGTGAGAAGGTCTCATCGTAGTCAACTCCTTGAACTTGTGAAAAACCCTTTGCCACAAGTCGAGCTTTATAGACGGTGACATTACCGTCCGCGTCCGTCTTCCTCTTAAAGATCCATTTGTTCTGAATGGCCTTACGCCCTTCAGGTAATACTTCCAAAGTCCATACTTTGTTTTCATACATGGATCCCATCTCGGATTTCATGGCCTCTAACCACTTCTCGGAATCCGGGCCCATCATCGCTTCTCCATAGCTCGTAGGTTCATCGTTGTCTAACAACATGACTTCTAAGACAGGGTTGCCGTACCACTCAGGAGCAGTACGCGTCCTTGTCGACCTACGAGGTTCGATAGCAACTTGATCCAAAGCTTCATGATCATCATCATTAACTTCCTCTTCAGCTAATGTAGGCTCCACAGAAACAACTTTCTGCGCTGCGCTACTCTCAGGTTGAAGTAAAGGTTCAACAACCTCATCAAGTTCTATCTTCCTCCCACTCAATTCTTTCGAGAGAAACTCTTTCTCAAGAAATGTTCCGTTTTTAGCGACAAACACTTTGCCTTCGGATCTGAGGTAGAAGGTATACCCAACTTGTCTCTTTTGGGTATCCTATGAAGACGCATTTCTCCGCTTTGGGTTCCAGCTTTTCAGGCTGAAGCTTTTTGACATAAGCATCACATCCCCAAACTTTAAGAAACGACAGCTTTGGCTTCTTGTCAAACCAAAGTTCATATGGCGTTGTCTCAACGGATTTTGATGGTGCCCTATTTAAAGTGAATGCAGCTGTCTCTAATGCATAACCCCAAAACGATAGTGGCAAATCGGCAAGAGACATCATAGATCGCACCATATCCAATAAAGTTCGATTACGACGTTCGGACACACCATTACGCTGTGGTGTTCCAGGCGGTGTTAATTGTGAAACAATTCCACACTGTCTTAAGTGACTGCCAAACTCATAACTCAGATATTCTCCTCCTCGATCAGATCGTAGGAATTTAATCTTCTTGTTACGATGATTCTCAACTTCACTCTGAAATTGTTTGAACTTTTCAAATGTTTCAGACTTGTGTTTCATTAAGTAAATATACCCATATCTACTTAAGTCATCAGTGAAGGTGAGAAAGTAACGATAACCACCGCGCGCCTCAATACTCATCGGACCGCACACATCAGTATGTACGATTTCCAATAAGTCACTTGCCCGTTCCATTGTTCCAGAGAACGGCGTTTTAGTCATCTTGCCCATGAGGCATGGCTCACATGTGTCAAGTGATTCAAAATCAAGTGACTCCAAAAGTCCATCAGCATGGAGCTTCCTCATGCGTTTTACGCCAATATGACCTAAACGGCAGTGCCACAAGAAAGTGGTATTATCATTATCAATTCTACATCTTTTGGCATCAATGTTATGAACATGTGTATCATTACTATCGAGATTCAATAAGAATAAACCCCTCACATTGGGTGCATGACCATAAAAGATATTACTCATATAAATAGAACAACCATTATTCTCTGATTTAAATGAGTAACCGTCTCGCAATAAACAAGATCCAGATATAATGTTCATGCTTAACGCAGGCACCAAATAACACTTATTTAGGTTCATCACTAATCCCGACGGTAATCGAAGAGCGAGCGTGCCGACGGCGATCACATCAACCTTGGAACCATTTCCCACGCGCATCGTCACTTCGTCCTTTGCCAGCCTCCGTTTATTCCGCAGTTCCTGTTTTGAGTTGCAAATATGAGCAACCGCACCGGTATCAAATACCCAGGCACTACAACGAGAGTTGGTAAGGTACACATCAATAACATGTATATCATATATACCTTGTTTGTTGTTGGCCGCCTTCTTGTCAGCCAAATACTTGGGGCAATTCCGCTTCCAGTGTCCAGTTCCCTTGCAATGAAAACACACAGTTTCTGGTTTGGGTCCAGCCTTGGGTTTCTTCACGAGAGGAGCAACTGCTTTGCCACTCTTCTTGGAGTTACCCTTCTTACCCTTGCCATTTTTCTTGAAACTAGTGGTTTTATTGACCATCAACACTTGATGCTCCTTCTGAATTTCAGACTCAGCGGCTTTCAGCATCGCAAACAGCTCGGCGACTGACTTGTTCATCCCGTGCATGTTATAGTTCAACACGAAGCTCTTGTAGCTAGGTGGCAATGATTGAAGAACTCTGTCAGTGATAGCCTCTGGCGGAAGGGGCATCCCTAACTCAGCCAGACGGGTGGAGTACCCAGACATTCTGAGCACGTGATCACTGATAGACCCGTTCTCCTCCATCTTGCAAGCATAGAACTTATCGGAGATCTCATATCTCTCGATCCGGGGATTCTTCTGAAAGATAAACTTCAATTCCTGGAACATCTCATATGCTCCATGACGTTCAAAACGTCTTTGAAGTCCCGGTTCTAAGCCATACAACATTGCACATTGAACTATTGAGTAATCATCAGAACGAGCCTGCCAGGCGTTCACAACGTCTAGAGACTCAACTGGAGCAGGTGGATCACCAAGCGGTGCATCAAGGACATAAGCCTTCTGGGAAGCCGTAAGGATAATCCTTAGATTACGGGCCCAGTCCACAAAGTTACTTCCATCATCTTTCAACTTAGCTTTCTCTAGGAACGCATTAAAATTCAGGGGTGCTACTGCGCGAGCCATGATCTACAACATAAATATAGCAAAGACAACTTAGACTATTGTTCTTAGATAATGAGTTTAGTTAATCATATTTAAAAAACTCCCACTCAAATTGACATCCCTCCGATCATTCGAGTGTAACATGATCCAAATCCACCAACTCAAGTCCGATCATCACGTGAGTTGAGGTGGTTTCAATGGTGAACATCTTCATGTTGATCATATCTACTATATGACTCATGTTCGACCTTTCGGTCTCTTGTGTTCCGAGGCCATGTCTGTACATGCTAGGCTCGTCAAGTTTAACCCGAGTGTTCCGCACGTGCAACATGGCTTGCACCCGTTGTATGCGAACGTAGAGTCTATCACACCCGATCATCACGGCGTGTCTCGAAACGACGAACTTTCGCAACGGTGCACACTTGGGGAGAACACAATTTATCTTGAAATTTAAGTGAGGGATCACCTTATAATGCTACCGTCGTCCTAAGCAAAATAAGATGCATAAAAGGATTAACATCACATGCAAATCATAAGTGACATGATATGGCCATGAACTTGTGCTTTTGATCTCCATCTCCAAAGCACCGGCATGATCTCCATCGTCACCGGCATGACACCATGATCTCCATCATCTTGATCTCCATCAACGTGTCGCCATAAGGTTGTCGCGCCGACTGTTGCTTCCACGACTATTGCTAACGTTTAGCGATAAAGTAAAGCATTACATAGCGCTTAATGATTGACACGCAGGTCATACAATAATTAAAGACAACTCTATGGCTCCTGCCAGTTGCCGTACTCATCGACATGCAAGTCGTGATATTCTATACAAAACATGATCATCTCATACATCACATATATCTCATCATGTAATTGGCCATATCACATCACAACATACCCTGCAAAAACAAGTTAGACGTCCTCTAATTGTTGTTGCAAATTTTACGTGGCTGCTACGGGTTTGCAAGAACCGTTCTTACCTACGCAAAACCACAACGTGGTGTAGTGATTGCTTTTTGATCTTCTAAAAGAACCCTCTTCATTGAAATCGATTCAACTAAAGTGAGAGAGACAGACACCCGCTAGCCATCTTTATGCAACAAAATTACATGTCAGTTGAAGGAACCTGTCTCGCGTAAGTGTACGCGTAATGTCGGTCCGGGCCGCTTCATCTCACAATACCGCCGAATCAAATATCAACTAGTAACGGCAAGCAATATGTATACACCCACGCCCACAACTCGTTTGTGTTCTACTCGAGATCTCATCTACGCATAAACCTGGCTCTGATACCACTGTTGGGGAACGTTGCATGGGAAACAAAAATTTTCCTACGCACACACAAGATCTATCCATGGTGATGAGCATCTACGAGAGGGAGAGTGAATCTACATACCCTTGTAGATCGCTAAGCGGAAGCGTTTAAGAAACGCGGTTGATGTAGTCGAACGTCTCCGCGATCCAAATCGCACGTCGTCCCTCGATCCGATCACGAACTAGTGCCGAACGGACGGCACCTCCGCGTTCAACACACGTACGGCTTGATGACGCCTTCACCTCCTCGATCCAGCGAGCGATGGTGAAGTAGTGGTTGAGTTCCAGCAGCACGACGGCGTGGTGATGGTGGTGAGGAACAATCTCTGCAGGGCTTCGCCAAGCACTACGGAGATTATGACGGAGGAACTAGAGGGCTAGGGTTGCCGGCACACGGCTTGGGAAATCCTGATGTGTCCCGTGTGCTAGCCCTGCCCCTCTATTTATATGTTGAGCCTTGGGGTCTAAACTTGGAGTAAAAGCCTCCTCCGGGTCGGTTTTGCCCGCACAAGGTCGGTTTGGCCCGCAGGGAAAGAGTCCAACTCGGATCCCTGCCGAACCGTGCACAGCCGCGCACAAGCGGTAGTACCGCTTCACACAAGCGGTAGTACCGCTTGGGCGGTAGTACCGCTTCACACAAGCGGTAGTACCGCTCGGGCGGTAGTACCGCTTCACCAAGCGGTAGTACCGCTTACGCGGCAGCAAAACTACTTTTGCACTTTCCAATACCTTGTGGGCTTTATCCCTTTGGCTCATATAAAGTGTTGCTGCACCCGAACACTTCGGTAAACATCCGGAACCCCTTCCGGTGAACTCCGGAACCCTTCCAGAGATCAAAACACTATTATCACATATATCAATCTTTACCTCCGGACTATTCCGGAGATCCTCGTCATGTCCGGGATCTTATCCGGGACTCCGAACAACTTTCGGTCACCAACATAATAACTCAATTATACTAATCGTCACCAAACGTTAAGTGTGTAGACCCTGCGGGTTCGAGAACTATGTAGACATGACCGAGACACCTCTACGGCCAATAACCAATAGCGGGACCTGGATGCCCATATTGGCTCCTACATATTCTACGAAGATCTTTATCGGTCGAACCTCTATGTCAAGGATTCAGTTAATCCCGTATGCTGTTCCCTTTGTTCTTCGGTATGTTACTTGCCCGAGATTCGATCGTCGGTATCTCTATACCTAGTTCAATCTCGTTACCGGCAAGTCTCTTTACTCGTTTCGTAATACAAGATCTCGTGGCTAACACTTTAGTCACATTGCTTGCAAGGCTCATTGTGATGTTGTATTACCGAGTGGGCCCTGAGATACCTCTCCGTCACACGGAGTAACAAATCCCAGTCTTGATCCATGCCAACCCAACAGACACCCTCAGAGATACCTGTAGAGCACCTTTATAGTCACCCAGTTACGTTGCGACGTTTGATACACACAAGGTACTCCTCTGATGTCAGGGAGTTGCATGATCTCATGGTCAAAGGAACAGATACTTGACATGCAGAAAACAATAGCAATAAACTGACACGATCAAATGCTACGTTTACAGTTTGGGTCTTGTCCATCACATCATTCTCCTAATGATGTGATCCCGTTATCAAATGACATCTCATGTCAATGGCTAGGAAACCTTAACCATCTTTGATCAACGAGCTAGTCAACTAGAGGCTTACTAGGGACACAGTGTTGTCTATGTACCCACACATGTATTTGAGTTTCCAATCAATACAATTATAGCATGGATAATAAACGATTATCATGAACAAGGAAATATAATAATAACCAATTTATTATTGCCTCTAGGGTATATTTCCAACAATCGCCCACCAAGGACTTGCCTCACTTGGGTAGATCTTCATGAAATAGGCGATCTCCTTGCCCTTACAAACTTCTTGGTTCAACTCCACATCATGTCGGAGGCTCCCAAGCGACACCTAACCAATCTAGGAGACACCACTCTCCAAAAGGTAATAGACGGTGTGTTGATGATGAACTCCTTGATCTTGTGCTTCAAATGATAGTCTCCCCAACACTCAACTCTCCCTCATAGATTTGGCTATGGTGGAAGAAGGATTTGAGTGGAAAGCAACTTGGGAAAGGCTAGAAATCAAGGTTCAAATGGTTGGATTGGAATGTCTTGATATCAACACATGAGTAGGTAGTTCTCTCTTAGAAAATGTATGGTGGAAGTGTAGGCACGTTCTGATGGCTCTCTTCACTGAGGAAGAAGGGGTGGAGGGGTATATATAGTCTGCACACAAAATCCAACCGTTACATACTTTTGACCCAACTCGGTGGCATCGATCAGAAATCTCGGTGGCACCGATCTGTTCAAAAGATATGAACGTTAGGAATCTCGGTGGGACCGATTGGAACAACTCGGATAGACCGATGTGCAATGGTTAGGGCAAACCTCGTCTCGGTGGCACCGATTTCCTCAACTTGGTAGGACCGATGGCAACAGAAAGTTGGCAAGCCATCTCGGTGAGACCGATTTCAAAACTCGGTGGGACCGAAATAATTGCAAACGATTATAGAGAGTTGGCAAGGCCATCTCGGTGGGACCGAGATCCATATCGGTGGATCCGATTTGTTAGGGTTTGGCAGTGGCTAAGTCCAAATGAACTCGGTGGCTCCGGATAGGAAATTTCGGTGGGGCCGAGTTGGAATGTAGGGTTTTGGACATATTTGGATGAAGGAAGTGGCTGAGGATTTTGGAGCAATATCATTGAGCACTTGAGCAAATAGATCATTAAGCAACACCTCATCCCCTTTTAATAGTATTGGCTTTCCTGTGGACTCAATGTGATCTTGGATCACTTAACCAAAAATGAAGAGTCTTGAGCTTTTGCCAATTCATGTCCTTAGCATTTTGAGGGGTCCACATCTCTAGTCCATGCCATGCCAATCATTGAACTTCCTGAAAACTTTCACTTGAATGGATATTAGTTCAATGACATATATGTTGTTATGAATTACCAAAACCACCCGGGGAGCAAACGTGCTTTCAATCTCCCCCTTTTTGGTAATTGATGACAACATATAGATCAAAGCTTCGACAAATGATTAAATAAATGAAGTGCATCGTCGCTTTGAGAAGTGTGTGATAAGTAAGAGCTCCCCCTAAATTTGTGCATTATTAAAAAAAATTGCGTTTGAATGCAAATGCACAATCGATTAGGATCATGGGTCACTCTTCCATGTCACATACAACTTGGTGGAGCGCACAAAATGATATGAATGGAATAGTAAGCACGCATCACCAAAAGCACAAGTGAATGATCATACAAGAGTAATGATAAGAGTAATCATTAAGCATCACATGAAGCATAGTATGATCAATCACACATAAATATCGTATCTCACACGCATAACGAGCAAAGTAGCACAGATCAAACAGAAATAGTAGCAGAAACTCAAGAAAAAAAAAACAACGAGCAAAAGCGAGACACTCTCTCTCGAAGCCTAATGATCTATGCAAATTCTCCCCCTTTGGCAGCAAGTACCAAAAAGCTCGAATAGTTATAGAGCTATGCGTCTCTCTAGGCATGATCCTCGGCAGCTCCTAAAGGTGTTTTCTGACTGGCAGCTCCGGTGTGCGTAGATGGCGTTGAGATGAGTGCATCCGCGAAGGCTTCAGCTGACGTCTGCTGGGCTGGTGGAGTAGAAACTAGAGGTGGCATTGTAGAAGCAACAGCAGGTGCATAAATTGTAGGCCTTGTATCTGCAGCAGGCACTGCATCAGACCTGGGTGCCCTAGGCACTGTCTGAAACCTGTCAGTCGTCGGTCTATCATCTCCACTGTCATCATTATCTCTGAGCTTCTCCACAATAGTCTGTACCTCAGTGATCTTCACATCAAGATCATGTATCTTAGTCTCAACTATCCGCTCTAAGCTCTCCTGATTCTTGGTGAGGTTGGCCAGACTCTGCTCAATCCTCAGGGTTGCTTCCAACAGATGTGTCATTTGATCATTCTTTGTCTTGAGGTGAGAAAATGGATTACTGGGACCAGATGCCTCCTTGGTTGCTTTAGCTGCCTCAGCTGCCCGGATCCTTTCCTGTGCCTCAACTGAAGTAGGATGAGAAGAATCCATCACCACTACATTGTCTTCGAATTCTGGCAATAGTGGGAGATGCTCACGGTCTAGAAGATAGGTGCTCATTCCAACCTTGGAGTTGATGAGCATCTGAATGTGTGGATCATACCCACAAGATCTCTTCTAATCAGCAACTGTCCTCTTGATGGTTTCAACAATCAAGCTCATCACCTTGAACTTCTGAGGTGTATCAAAGAGGTGCAGCAAGTTGATGGAGTGGCCATGTATCATCTTGTCATCTCCAGACTTGGGCAAAAGAGTGTACCTCAAGATTGTATTGGTGGTGGCCAAACCAGGTAGCAAATGCTTCACTGATCCAAGTTTGTGTGTCTCAATGTCTTTCTCTGGAATTGCCTTGTACATGTTAGCCATGGAATTGTGGTCCATCTTGAGCTTGGCATATACATCAATATCTCTCTCTTCTTCCTTGGGAGCACCAAGAAGAGCAGCCCACTCAGAGATGGTTGACTGGTACCTCGATCCGTCAATCATCCACACAATTCTACCATCTGGATAAAAATGAGCTGTAGAATAAAATTGCATGATCATCTCATCATTCCATTTGGTAAGCTTCTGTCCAACGAAAGCATCAACACCAGCTAATCTGAAGCTCTCATGAACATGGGGGAAGTAGTCTTCATTACCATCGATATATTTCCAGTCCACCCACTTCATATCACTGACTATTGGCTTCTTGTCAAGCAGCACAGTCTCATAGAAATCCTGTTGCTCTCTGGTGTGGAAACGGTAATCACAGGCAGTCCTCCTCCTTGAAGCATATGGATCAGACAATCTCCACTCTCGCAGTCCTTTGTCCTTCCTGAGCATCATGTTCTCTGCAACTGGATGAGCATTATCATGATCTGGAATCTTGGGCTTCAATTTCCTGAGCACTAGTGGCTCATTATCAACATCAACTTCAGGCACTGGGGCCTTGTTCTTCTCAGCAGCAGAAATGTTTCTTGTTGAACTCTTGGGTGCTAGAGCTTTGGACTTAGACTTGGTGGGGGCAGCAGACTTCATAGCATCAGACATGAGCTTCTGAGTCTTGGCAGGAGGTGCATCAGCTGCTTGTTCCTCCTCCTCCTCTTCTTCAGCTGGATCATTACCTATGGAGGGTTTACCAATAACCTGAGCAGTAGTCTTCCTGAGCCTCTTCTTCTTTTTACCTGTAGCTGCTGTCTCTGTATCACTTGGCTCCTCAAGTGTAAATGTCATGGTCTTCTTTGGAACTTTCTTCACAATAGTTTTGTCCTTGGCAGAAGGTTTTGTTCTAGCAGTTGTGCCATATTCCTTAGCAAGCACTTTCTTCTTCTTTGATGTGGCCTCTCTAGCCACAAAATCCTCATCCTCATCATCTGAGGTTTTCTTCTTCCTAGTTTTGGTGGCAGCTTTGGGAAGATCTGGAGAACTTCTCTCTCCCTCATAAAAGCTTTCTTCAGGACTTGATCCTTCATTGAGATCTGCATGCTATTCTGACAAATTTTGGCTATCACTGGCATCTGACATCTTGAAGACTGACCCTGTGAATAGATGGGTATGGGCAGAGTAGATGAGTTATCACAAAAAGCAGATTGTTTTGATGAAAATTGAGTTCAAATCTTAGTTTCAAGTTTTCACAGAAGGCATTTCGGATGGGCCGAGTTGATCATCTTGGTGATACCGAAGCACTCAACAGAAACCTGGCACACCGTTTCGGTCAGACCGAAATTGTGGCTCGGTGTCTCCGATATGCCAGGGTTTCACAAAGACTTTACTTTCGGTCTCACCGATTCGTACAGCTCGGTGGCACCGAGACGTACTAGTGCAATGGCCTGGGGCCAAATCAGTGACTCCAAAAATCTCAAATCGGTCGGTCCGAGATGCGTTCGGCGGAAACTTAAACCTAAATTTTTTGCTCAAATCTAATCTACGGAATTTGTTCATGGAACATGCATTGCAATCTATGGCAAGAATAATGGCAATCCATCCGTGCATTGAATCGGAAAGAGGAACACGGAGGGGGTCAAATCTCACCCTAACTTGGCGGAGATTCTCTACGGCGGCAACGGCGGAGCAGATTTCCGTTGACGGCGGCAGAGTCCAACGGCGAGGGTGCGCTGGACGCAATGGCGACTGTCCGAAGATGGGGCGAAGGCATCAGAGGGGGTGCGGGAGTCATGACGTTTGAGAAATTTCAACCGTACCGGCCCGCGGAGTATATATACCCAACTGCTGTCGGTGGCTCCAAGTTAAACAACTCGGTGGCACCGATATGTGTAACTGCTAGCAGTATAGCACATCGGTGGCGCCGAAACGGTTCAACTCGGTGACACCGAGAAGGAGAAACAGATCAATCTATATGATTTCGGTTGGACCGAGTGTGACTGAATTGGTTCGGCCAAAATCATGTAGAAGGTTTTGGAGGTTCAGTCCTTCTCAGATCGGTGGCTCCGAGTGCGCCTCACCCGGAGGGTCCGAAAATGATTTGTTCAATTTTTGTGATATAGGAAGAATAGAATTTGATACAAGAAAGCATAGATAGCTAAAGATGGTTCTTAGGCATTCTTGTACATCCACTTGGCCAGAAAAATAAATCACCCAAAACAACAAATGGATGTCCTCGAATGAAGAAAACATGCAAACCAACATGCTCACACAATAAGATAGCAAATGAAATATGTGTCAAACATGCACGATCAATTCTAGCATCTATCAAGCAATGGGTGATGACATAGTCATCTATATATGAGTATGTTGACTTAGGAGTCAAATGAGAACATTTGATCATAGGTCATACTCATCGTTTAAGCACAAGTGGGGTTACCACTTTTACATAAAGCATTGATGTGTTCACACCTTTAGAGTTGCTTTAGCTCAAGTCTTAGAGCAAAGCTCCCCCTAGATGTGATATCACCCCAAAGAGCGATGAACTAACCTTGGGTTTTGTCGATGATGACTTCATGTAGATAATGGAGATGTGGATGCTCAATGTTGATGTAGACCATCAAGAGTTGGGAGCAATCCTTTGGAGTTTTGTGCTTTCAATACCTACATGGGTTAGTCTCACACAAGGAACATACAAGAATATCCATAGATATTGAGTGAAAAGCACGTATGAAGATGTCCATGAATGCATTGACTACCTTGTCCCTTGCCTTACCAACAAGAGGGTTTGTGACTCCATGAACTAGTGCAAGATGTTGAAGTTGGTTGCACAAGCTCTTGCCATAAATGAATGTGAGTGAAGTTTGTTGGCGGAGTCACCCTCAAGAACTCTCTAGTTCTTCTTCTTTGGGACCCACATCAACTTGATGGGAATCCTTGGAGTTGTTGTAGCACTTGATGAAGTAGAACTTGATGAAGTCTTGGGAACCCACTTGACCAAGGCTTGAGGTGCTTCTTCAAATGAGTTAATCTCCTCTTGAAGCTTGTCCTTGCCTTTTAGCTTGTGGTCTTGTGGTGGAAGATCATCTTGAGCTTGTGTTCCCTTGAAGGAAGTAGGATCATACTTCTCTTGTTGAGGAACAAACTTCGTCTTGGGGTATTGATCTTCTTCCCACTCAACTCCATTGGCATTGAACTTTCGTTCAAAACCAACACCGTGGTTCTTCCGGTGCCTTCCTTGCTTGCGTACAATTTCCTCAAATTGCTTACTCCCGGCAAAGCTCTTGTAGACACCTTTTTCTATAATTCCTGTCAATAGATTGTTTTCTTGCTCAAGTGTAACTTGGCTAAGAGAATCATTAGTGGAATCAATAGAACTACTAGAAGTAACAACATTGGATGTAGCATTGTTATTGTTACTACTAGAGGTAGAACCCTTTTTATCCTTGTTGCTAGTTTGCTTAGATTTAACTTGTGGCACAAAGGTAGACAAGAGTAAATGTTTGGCAAGATATGAAGAACTCTTCTTTCGAATATCATCATTGATAGCTTTAAGAAACTCATGCTCTTGCTCTAAATTTAGCTTCTCGAAGCGTAGCTTCTCATGAGTTCTTAGAAGTTCTCTATGATTCTCTTGAGTTGTTTCATGAGCTAACTTAAGAGCATTTTGTTCTTTAGTTAGACGCTCAATCTCCTTCATAGCATTGTCATTCATTTCCTCTTGACTATCATGATTACTATCATTTTCATTGTAGCTCACATCACTAGCCTTATCAACAAGTAAATCATCATCACCAAGCAAATCATCCTCATCACTATTGAAGTCAAAGTATTCGGGGTGTGATACCTTGGGGCCTTTTGCCATGAAGCATCTTCCAATTCCTTCATTTGGTGAATCAAATAGATCATAGGAGTTGGATGACACAAGAGCAAGTCCGGCAACACCTTCATCTTGACTATAGTCGGAGTTGGAGTGATAGCTTCCCTCGGAGTGGTTGTCGGAGTCGGAGCCGGAATTCCATTCACCAACATGAGCTTGATGTCTTCTTCTTATGTAGCTCTTGGATGACTTGTCCTTCCGTTCTGAATCCTTGCTTCTTCGAGAGGGTCTTCATTCATAATGATCATCTCTACTCCTTCTCTCCTTATGAGGTGATTCATCTCTTCTATATCTTCCTCTTGGTGATTCGTCTCTTTTCTTATGAGGTGCCGTACACTCATTGGAATAGTGTCCGGGTTTTCCACAATTGTAACAATTTCGGTCACGACTTGATGATCTTCTCTTATAGTGTCTTGAGCTAGAGCTTCTTTCTTTTCCTTTGTTCTTGTAAAACTTGTTGAATCTTTTCACCATTAGGCTTATCTCTTCATTGGATACTAGCTTGTTACTTGAAGTTGTGGGAGCATCGGTTGAGGCTTTGTAAGCACCACTTGCTTTGTTGTGTAGCTCCTCTTTGTCCTTGAGTGACATTTCATGAGCAACAATCCTTCCAATGACTTCCGTGGGCTTGAGATCTTTGTAATTTGGCATCATTTGGATCAATGTGCAAACAGTATCATATTTTCCATCCAAAGCTCTAAGGATCTTCTTGATGATGAATTTGTCGGTCATCTCTTCACTTCCTAAGCCGGCAATCTCATTTGTGATGAGAGCAAGCCTAGAGTACATTTCAGCGACTCCTTCACCATCCTTCATCTTGAACTTGTCAAGTTGACTTTGAAGCACATCCAACTTAGATTCCTTGACGGACTCGGTACCCTCATGCATATCAACCAAAGTATCCCAAATTTCCTTTGCATTCTCGAGGTGGCTGATTTTGTTGAATTCCTCGTGAACAAACCGTTGAAGAGAATGTCACAAGCTTAAGCATTGTATTGCAACATCTTCAATTCTTCCGCGGTTGCTTCACGACCCGGTTCCTTGCCATCCTCAAAGAATTCACCTTGCAAGCCAACACGAACAACAGCCCAAACGGCGGGGTTATGACCAAGAATATGCATTTTCATCTTATGTTTCCAACTAGCAAAGTTTGTACCATCAAAATATGGACCTCTACGGTGATAATTACCCTCACTAGATGCCATACTCTCCTAGGTTGTGAAACCAAGGCTATGATCACCAAAGCAATGGAAACCAAGGCTAACGGAGACCAAAGCTCTGATACCACTTGTAGGATCGAAAGTATGTCTAGAGGAGGGGGGGTGATTAGACTACTTGACCAAATAAAAATCTATCATTTTGCCAATTTTAGTTATGGGCAGATTTTAGCAAGTATAGCAAGTCAAGTAACATCCTACACATGCAATTCTAAGAGTGTAGCAGCGGAAAGTAAGACATTGCACATGTAAGTAAAGGAAGGGGTTTGAAGAAGGCAAACGCAATGTAGACACGGTGATTTTTGGCGTGGTTCCGATAGGTGGTACTATCATACGTCCACATTGATGGAGACTTCAACCCACGAAGGGTAACGGCTGCGCGAGTCCACACAGGGCTCCACCCAGAAGGGTCCACGAAGAAGCAACCTTGTCTATCCCACCATGGCCATCGCCCACGAAGGACTTGCCTCACTTGGGTAGATCTTCACGAAGTAGGCGATCTCCTTGCCCTTACAAACTTCTTGGTTCAACTCCACATCATGTCGGAGGCTCCCAAGCGACACCTAACCAATCTAGGAGACACCACTCTCCAAAAGGTAATAGACGGTGTGTTGATGATGAACTCCTTGCTCTTGGGCTTCAAATGATAGTCTCCCCAACACTCAACTCTCCCTCACAGATTTGGCTATGGTGGAAGAAGGATTTGAGTGGAAAGCAACTTGGGAAAGACTAGAAATCAAGGTTCAAATGGTTGGATTGGAATGTCTTGATCTCAACACATGAGTAGGTGGTTCTCTCTCAGAAAATGTATGGTGGAAGTGTAGGCATGTTCTGATGGCTCTCTTCACTGAGGAAGAAGGGGTGGAGGGGTATATATAGCCTCCACACAAAATCCAACCGTTACATACTTTTGACCCAATTCGGTGGCACCGATCAGAAATCTCGGTGGCACCGAACTGTTCAAAAGATATGAACGTTAGGAATCTCGATGGGACCGACTGGAACAACTCTGATAGACCGATGTGCAATGGTTAGGGCAAACCTCGTCTCGGTGGCACCGATTTCCTCAACTTGGTAGGACCGAAGTGAAGAAATAAGGCAACAGAAAGTTGGCAAGCCATCTCGGTGAGACCGATTGCAAAACTCGGTGGGACCAAAATAATTGCAAACGATTACAGAGAGTTGGCAAGGCCATCTCGATGGGACTGAGATCCATATCGGTGGATCCGATTTGTTAGGGTTTGGCAGTGGCTAAGTCCAAATGAACTCGGTGGCTCCGGATAGGAAATTTCGGTGGGGCCGAGTTGGAATGTAGGGTTTTGGACATATTTGGATGAAGGAAGTGGCTGAGGATTTTGGAGCAATATCATTGAGCACTTGAGCAAATAGATCATTAAGCAACACCTCACCCCCTTTTAATAGTATTGGCTTTCCTATGGACTCAATGTGATCTTGGATCACTTAACGAAAAATGAAAAGTCTTGAGCTTTTGCCAATTCATGTCCTTAGCATTTTGAGGGGTCCACATCTCTAGTCCATGCCATGCTAATCATTGAACTTCCTGAAAACTTTTACTTAAATGGATATTAGTTCAATGACATATATGTTGTTATGAATTACCAAAACCACCCGGGGAGCAAATGTGCTTTCAATCACCTCATCGCTGACAGCTCCCATTTCGGTCCTGGGCAACAAGACAGCTTCCACGGCTATCATCGCCGACGAGCTTTGACACCAGTTTTGTCCTGATTGGGTGATGAGTGATATTTTTACACTCATTTACCCTTTGTTTAAACCGAGATAATTCATTAAAACTGAGATATTCGCTCCGATATTACCAGTATTGACTAATGAATGTGACGGATTCCAAAAATCCTCTCTTTGATGTGTTTCCACAGGAAATGGGCTAAAAAGGGAAGAAATCAAGTGTGAACATGGAAAGGAGTGAAGAAGAAGATAGAAGAAATCAGGAGGAGGGGCAACAGGAGCCACAGTGCAAAAGAGGGCGTTACATATGACTGCGACTCGTATGAGTGGTCGTATGGCATGGAAACCGAGGCATCTCGTCCACCCGAACAACTTTTATAAAGGGGACCTGGTCGAAATGTGAACAGAACGTTCGCGAGGGAAGTCAGAACAGAGTCATCTTCATCCCCCTTCATCAACCCTAGCCGCTGCCATTTCCATCTCCATAGCCACCATCAGCACCATAGTTCATCTTCCTCTAGTTCATACTTGTAATCGTGCATCGCACAAGGCATCCACTGTAAGACATATTATTAATCAATCGATCTCTGTGATGTGTTCTTCAATGCGTTCTTCGTGTGTGTGAGTAGTTGGGTAAGGTATGGGTTGAGGCATAGGCCTTGCAACCCTCTGTATTTGTTGTCGGGATCAATTGAAGTGCTTTGAATTAACGTCCCGTATGTGTGAAATAAAATTGTTTCGTAGATGTCTCTTGTCTCGTCTGCGTTTTTCATCCTTGCAGGTACCCAAGATCATGGAGAGTGAGCCACGAAGAGGCTAAGGGCAGGGAGACCATGAAGTGTTATTCTGAATGCTAGTGATAGAAGGGTTTAGTACGGTAACACGGATCCAATCTCTAGGGATTCATGAGGTGTAGTCATTAAACGCCCAAAGCTCTTGTCTTATTATTATAATCTTAATTATCGAGGCAACCCCACGCAACGGATAGGGCCTTCGGTTGGACAACTGATTCTTGATGCAGGACTAGTGCCGGTCAAGATGTTATTTGGACACATCCCCCACTTCGGTTTGTAACAAGCACATCTCAATGGGTGATTCTAGCGCACAAATTAAGATCATATCTGGTCCCAACGCAAATACATGGTTGTAAGCATTAAGACCTCATACTCGTACCTCTTTTTATTATAAGTGTTTTATTACAGTTAGCTTGATTTGATTCGGTCAAAAGCTGGAATTATTTCTTTGACAGAAGCTTGCTAGAGACCATCGCTTCAAGGGAACCTTCCTCTCGCGGGTTCGATAACCCAGGGTCACCTCTTGGGGAAATAAGTGTGGGGTACTTTCTATTCCTTTACCGGATCACTAAAAGGAAGTATGAAGCCCTTTTTGTGGCACCGTTGCCGGGGAGGAGTTGAGTGTTCCTAGTCTTTGTCTTCAGAGTTTTTGTTAAAGTTTAGTTTCAATTTTTGTTTTAGTTCTAGTTTTAATTTTTGCTGCAAGTCTTGTGAGTTGAAAAAGCCCAAAAAGATTACCATGGCTCGTAATCTTGGAAGTTTTGCTACTCCCGGCAATAACATCATACGTGAAACCATAGGACAATGATGGCTCCATATTTTACGCATTTTTAGAGCTCATATGTTGCATGTTCTCTAAATATATTATGTCCCATTGAACCAAATATATGCCCATTATGCATGTTTACCAGTATTTACACTTATCGTTGTGAGCATTGCACATTTGTGTATTCATTTGGTTTTTATTAGTTTTCTTGTGTCTATATATAGGTGTATTGGAGCAACCTAGGACCAAGCACGATGAAAGGACCAAGGATGGGTTCAATACGGAGTCAGCCAGGGGCCAGACTTAGCCATTTCGAAGGTCGAAAAAAGTCATTTTTCCCAAAGTGCTCCAAATCAAGATCTAAGACCAGGAATGGATCGGCGTCGTTCAAACGAATCCAACGAGTCCAAGGACGTCAAATTTCGAGTTCGAATGAAGAAATGGCGACCGTTTACCAGAGAAGGATAGCAAAAATGATGCCACAAAAGACGGCGTTTCAAACGACCGCACGCGGTTGTTTTGGCGATCGTTTGATGTGCAGACAGCTTCGAAAGTTTCCCTTCCAGACAGGATTCTTCACCGATTTCGTCCCCAATTTTTCCCATGGGATCCTTGGCTCATAATGAAGGGATTGTGAGAAGATAAGGCTCATCTTGAGCCCTTGGATGACCACATCAACGGAGGAGATACCGGCAGACCTTCATATAAGCACCATCAACCCTAGCCACCGCCATCTCCTCCACCACTCAACACACGCGGCCGTCATCCATCTCCATTGTTGCTCCAAGACCACCTCCATAGAGAAGAGAAGGGCCAAGCCAAGAGGAGGAAGAGGGGGCGCCCTCACCACACGCACCGGCCTTCGGGCCAGTGCGGTCTTCACCACCGGTGTCGCCACCATCGTCAGCTCCACCACCGGTGGCACCGCCATGCTCCTATCCTCCACCGACTTCACACCGGCTTGTAACTTGCCCTCTCCCTCTTTGATGTTTGAGTAGTTGTGTTAGTTCTTGAGGAATTGGATGAAACCTTGCATGATTAGTACTTTGTTGAATAAGCAATCCAATATTCTCTTTATATATATTGCGTTGATTGTCTCATGGTGTTGTGAAGAGTGCTCGTGCAACATTAACCCCTTGTGGACTTGAGGCAAGTCATATTGGTGAGCATCATGGTTGTGGAGGGTAGGTGGTGACAGTTGATACGTCCATTTTGCATCATGTTTTACTACTGTTATTTATAGTGTTTTTAATCAATATAACACTTTGTGGAGCAATTCTAATGCCTTTTCTCTCTTAATATGCATGATTTACACAAGGAGGGAGATTGCCGGCAGCTGGAATTCTGGACCTGAAAAAGCTATGTCAGAGATACCTATTCTGCACATCTCCAAATGAGCTGAAATTTCATGGAGATTTATTTTGGAATAAATAAAAAATACTGGAAGCAAGAAGTACCATAGGGGGCCACCTAGGTGCCCACGAGGCACCAGGGCGCGCCACCCCCCCAGGCGCGCCCTGGTGGCTCGTGGGGCCCCTGGCCAGCCTCCGGTGCCCATTTTCTGGTATATAAGCCCATTTGCCCTAGAAAAAATAGAGAGAAGACTTTTGGTACGGTGCGCCACCGTCTCGAGGCGAAACTTGGGCAGGAACACTTTTGCTCTCCGGTGGAGCGATTCCGCCGGGGATACTTCCCTCCGGGAGGGGGAAATCGGAGCCATCGACATCACCAACGATCCTCTCATCGTGGGAGGACCAATCTTCATCAACATCTTCAACAGCACCATCTCATCTCAAACCCTAGCTCATCTCTTGTATTCAATCTTTGTCTCAAAACCTCAGATTGGTACCTGTGGGTCGCTAGTAGTGTTGCTTACATCTTGTAGTTGATGCTAGTTGGTTTATTTGGTGGAAGATTATATGTTCAGATCCATTATGCTATTTAATACCCCTCTGATCTTGGTCATGAAGATGATTTGTGAGTAGTTACTTTTGTTCTTGAGGACATGGGAGAAGTCTTGTCATAAGTAATCATGTGAATTTGGTATTCGTTCGATATTTTGATGATATGTATGTTGCTGATTCTCTTAGTGGTGTCATGTGAACGCCGACTACATGACACTTCACCATCTTTGGGCCTAAGGGAATGCATTGTGGAGTAGTAATTAGATGATGGGTTGCTAGAGTGACAGAAGCTTAAACCCTAGTTTATGCGCTATTCCGTAAGGGGCTGATTTGGATCCATATGTTTAATGCTATGGTTAGAGTTATCTTAATTCTTCTTTCGTAGTTGCGGATGCTTGCGAGAGGGGGTAATCATAAGTGGGAGGCTTGTTCAAGTAATAACAACACCCAAGCACCGGTCCACCCACATATCAAATTATCAAAGTAGCGAACGCGAATCAAACAAACATGATGAAAGTGACTAGATGAAATTCCCATGTGTCCTCGAGAACGCTTTGCTTATTATAAGAGATCGTTCCGGCTTGTCCTTTGCTATAAAAAGGATTGGGCCACCTTGCTGCACTCTTTGTTACTATTGCTACTTGTAACTTGTTACAAATTACCTTGCTATCAAACTACTTGTTACCGATAATTTCCGTGCTTGTAGAAAATACCTTGCTGAAAACCGCTTGTCATTTCCTTCTGCTCGTCGTTGGGTTCGACACTCTTACTTATCGAAAGGACTACGATTGATCCCCTATACTTGTGGGTCATCAAGACTCTTTTCTGGCGTCATTGCCGGGGAGTGAAGGGCCTTTGGTGAGTGGAATTTGGTAAGGAAACATTTATATTATGTGCTGAAATTTACTGTCACTTGTCACTATGGAAAGTAATCCTTTGAGGGGTTTGTTCGGGGTATCTTCACCTCGACCGGAAGCACAAATAGTTGCTCCTCAACCTATTGCACCTACTGAAAATATTTATTATGAAATTCCTCCGGGTATGATAGAGAAACTGCTAGCTAATCCTTATGCAGGAGATGGAACGGTACATCCTGATATGCACTTGATCTATGTGGATGAAATTTGTGGATTGTTTAAGCTTGCAGGTTTATCCGGAGATGGAGTTAAGAAGAAAGTATTCCCTTTATGTTTGGAGGGAAAGGCATTGACATGGTTTAGGCTATGTGATGATACTGATACATGGGACTGGAACCGATTGAAACTGGAATTCCATCAGAAATTTTATCCTATGCATTTGGTTCATCATGATCGGAATTATATATATAATTTTTGGCGTCGTGAAGGAGAAAGCATCGCTCAAGCTTGGGGGAGGCTTAAGTACATGATGTACACATGCCCCAATCATGAGCTCTTAAGAGAAATTATCTTACAGAATTTTTATGCTCGGCTTTCTCATGATAATCAAACCATGCTCGATTCTTCTTCGACTGGCTCCTTTATGAAGAAAACTATTGAATTCAGATGGGATCTTCTGGAAAGAATTAAACGCAACTCTCAAGATTGAGAACTCGACAAAGGTAAGGAGTCAGGTATAATACTTGAGTTCGATTGTGTTAAATCTTTTATGGCTACCGATGCTTTTCATAAGTTTAGCACTAAATATGGACTTGATTCTGAGATAGTAGCTTCCTTTTGTGAATCATTTGCTACTCATGTTGATCTCCCTAAGGAGAAGTGGTTTAAATATCATCCCCTTGTTAAAGAAAAGATTGAGGAACCCGTTAGTGTTAAAGAAGAAACAATTATTTACCATGTTGATCCAGTTGTGCCTACTTCTTATATTGTGAAATCACCTTTTCCTGTTAGGATTAAGGAACATGCTAAAGTTTCAACTGTGGTTAACAAAAGTAATATTAGAGCACCTAGACCCTCTAAACAAATTAAAGTTGAACCTAATGTTGCTATGGTTAAAGATCTCTTGGTCGATAATATAGATGGGCACGTTATTTACTTCTACGATGAAGCAGCTAGAATTGATAAACCAGCCCCTAAAGATAAAAACAGACCTGTAGTAGGCATGCCTGTTGTCTCGGTTAAAATAGGAGATCATTGTTATCATGGCTTATGTGATTTGGGTGCTAGTGTGAGTGCTATTCCATTTACCTTATATCAAGAAATTATGAATGATATTGCACCTATTGAAATAGAGGACATTTATGTTACTATTAAGTTGCAAACAGAGATACCATTACACCACTTGGGATCGTTAGAGATGTTGAAGTCTTGTGTGGAAAAATAAAATACCCTACTGATTTTCTAGTCCTCGGTTCTCCACAAGATAATTTTTGTCCCATTATATTTGGTAGACCTTTCTTGAACACTGTTAATGCCAAGATTGATTGCGCTAAAGAAACTGTTAGTGTTAATTTTGGTGGTATGTCTCATGAGTTTAATTTCTCCAAGTTTCGTAGACAACCTCATGATAAAGAATTGCCTAGTAAAGATTAAATTATTGGTCTTGCTTCTATTGTCGTACCTCCTACTGATCCGTTAGAACAATATTTGCTAGACCATGAAAACGATATGCATATGAATGAAAGAAACGAAATAGACAGGATGTTCTTTGATCAACCACCTATCCTTAAACCCAATTTGCCTGTTGAAACTCTTGGAGGCCCTCCTCCACCTAAGGGTGATCCTGTATTTGAATTGAAGCAATTGCCTGATACATTGAAATATGCTTATCTAGATGAAAAGAAGATATATCCTGTTATTATTAGTGCTAACCTTTCAGAGAATGAAGAAAAGAGATTACTGAAAACTCTGAGGAAGCACCGAGCTGCTATTGGATATACTCTTGATGATCTTAAGGGCATTAGTCCCACTCTATGTCAGCACAAAATTAATATGGAGCCTGATGCTAAACCAGTTGTCGACCATCAACAACGATTAAATCCCAAAATGAAAGAGGTGGTAAGAACCGAAATATTAGAGCTTCTGGAAGCAGGTATAATCTATCCCATAGCTGATAGTAGATGGGTAAGTCCCATTCATTGTGTCCCTAAGAAGGGAGGTATTACCGTTGTTCCTAATGATAAAAATGAACTCATCCCACAAAGAATTGTAACTGGTTATAGGATGGTAATTGATTTTAGAAAATTAAACAAAGCAACTAGAAAAGATCATTACCCCTTACCTTTTATGGATCAAATGTTAGAAATATTGTCTAAGCATACACACTTTTGTTTCCTAGATGGATATTCTGGTTTCTCTCAAATACCCGTATCACAATCCGACCAAGAGAAAACCACCTTCACTTGTCCTTTTGGAACTTATGCATATAGACGTATGCCTTTTGGTTTATGCAATGCACCTACTACCTTTCAAAGATGTATGACTGCTATATTCTCTGTCTTTTGTGAAAAGATTGTTGAGGTTTTCATGGATGATTTTCCGTTTACGGCAGTTCTTTTGATGATTGCTTAAGCAACCTTGATCGAGTTTTGCAGAGATGTGAAGAAACTAATCTTGTCTTGAATTGGGAGAAGTGCCACTTTATGGTGAATGAAGGTATTGTCTTGGGGCATAAATTTTTTGAAAGAGGTATTGAAGTTGATAAAGCTAAGGTTGATGCTATTGAGAAAATGCCATGTCCTAAAGATATTAAAGGTATAAGAAGTTTCCTAGGTCATGCTGGTTTCTATAGGAGGTTTATTAAAGACTTCTCTAAAATTTCTAGGCCTCTTACCAATCTCTTGCAAAAAGATGTTCCATTTGTTTTTGATGATGATTGTGTAGAAGCCTTTGAAACACTTAAGAAAGCCTTAACCACTGCACCTATTGTTCAACCACCTGATTGGAACTTGCCTTTTGAAATTATGTGTGATGCTAGTGATTATGCTGTTGGTGCTATTCTAGGACAGAGAGTTGCTAAGAAATTAAATGTTATCCATTATGCTAGTAAAACTCTAGACAGTGCCCAAAGAAATTATGCTACTACTGAGAAAGAATTTCTAGCAGTTGTGTTTGCATGTGATAAATTCAGATCTTACATAGTTGATTCTAAAGTAACTATTCACACCGATCATGCTGCTATTAAATACCTTATGGAAAAGAAAGATGCTAAACCTAGACTCATTAGGTGGGTTTTATTTCTACAAGAATTTGACTTGCATATTATTGATAGAAAGGGAGCTGAGAATCCCGTAGCAAATAATTTGTCTAGAATGGAAAATGTTCTTGATGACCCACTTCCTATTAATGATGATTTTCCTGATGAACAATTAGCTGTCATAAATGCTTCTCGTAATACTCCTTGGTATGCGGACTATGCTAATTTTATTGTTGCTAAATTTATACCACCTAGTTTCACATACCAACAAAAGAAAAGTTCTTCTATGATTGAAGACATTACTTTTGGGATGACCCACATCTTTATAAAGAAGGAGTAGATGATATTATTAGACGTTGTATACCTGAGCATGAACAGGAACAAATCCTACGGAAGTGTCATTCCGAGGCTTACGGAGGACACCATGCGGGAAACAGAACTGCACATAAGGTATTACAATCTGGTTTTTTATTGGCCTACTCTTTTAAAGGATGCTCGTAAGTTTGTCTTATCTTGTGATGAATGTCAAAGAATTGGTAATATTAGTAGACGTCAGGAAATGCCTATGAATTATTCACTTGCTATTGAACCATTTGATGTTTGGGGATTTGATTATATGGGACCTTTTCCTAAATCCAATGGGTATACTCATATTTTAGTTGTTGTTGATTTTGCTACTAAGTGGGTAGAAGCTATTCCAACTAGTAGTGCTGATCATAACACTTCTATTAAAATGCTTAAATAAGTTATTTTCCTGAGGTTCGGAGTCCCTAGATATTTAATGACTGATGGTGGTTCACATTTTATTCATGGTGCATTCCGTAAACTGCTTGCGAAATGTGATGTCAACCATAGAATTGCATCTCCCTATCACCCTCAATTAGTGGTCAAGTAGAATTGAGCAATAGAGAAATAAAATTAACTTTGCAAAAAACCGTCAATAGATTTAGAAAGAATTGGTCTAAGAAACTTGACGATGCATTATGGGCATATAGAACTGCTTATAAAAATCCTATGGGTATGTCTCCTTATAAAATGGTTTATGGAAAAGCATGTCATTTACCTCTTGAGTTAGAACATAAAGCATATTGGGCAATTAAAGATCTCAATTATGATTTCAAACTTGCCGGTGAAAAGTGGTTATTTGATATTAGCTCATTAGATGAATGGAGAACCCAAGCTTATGAAAATGCCAAATTGTTTAAAGAAAAAGTTAAAAGATGGCATGATAGAAGAATTCAAAAACGGGAATTCAAAGTGGGTGAGCAAGTTCTATTGTACAACTCTCGTTTGAGATTCTTTGCAGGAAAACTTCTCTCTAAATGGGAAGGACTGTATATCATTGAAAAAGTTTATCGCTCCGGAGCCATCAAAATAAACAACTCCGAAGGCACTAATCCGAGAGTGGTGAATGGGCAAAGAATTAAGCATTATATTTCAAGTACTCCCATTAATGTTGAAACTAATATTATTGAAACAATTACACCGGAGGAGTACATAAGAGAGACCTTCCAGAACACTCGAGAACCCTGAAAAGGAAGAGGTATGTGATACGGTAAGTAAACCGACTCCAAAAATTCCATAAAAATATTTTCTGTCAGTTTTGGAATATTAGAAAAAATACAAAAATAAGAAGCAGCCGAGGGGACCCACGAGGTGCACACGAGGCACCAGGGCGCGCCACCGCCCAGGCGCGCCCTGGTGTCTCGTGGGCCCCTCGTGAGCCTTCCTGACTCCGTTTTCTCCTGGATTACTTGTTTTGCAAGATAAAAATTCTTTATGTATACTTTTAGACGTTTTGACCACCGTATCGCAGAAATCTCCTCTGTTCTTGTTTCGTGCTATTTTTCTGACAGATCTAGATCGCTATGGCTCCACCAAGCTCTTCCAAGGACAAGTTCTACGAGAAGGTCATCAACCCCTACCTACCGGAGGTGATGAAACACTCTCAAGCCATTGAGATGCGTGAGGGGGTGCTTCACATCCGGGATGTTCAAGGACCCAAGAAGACCGGGAGCGTGGAGTCCAGGCTCGAAGCGGTGGAGCAGGAGATCTCCAAGTGCCAAGGGATGGTGGAACGTGGACTCAGCGCCAACCACTCCATGATCACAGAATTCACCCGTGATCACAAGGTGAATGGCCAATCGATGGGGGACGTCATCTTCAAGCTCAATGAACGAATCGACTATCTCCAAGGCCAAATCTATGATCTTTAAAACCAAAATTATGAGTATGAGGCAAGATTCAAAGGTATGAGTTTAGCTGCAAGTTTCAGGACTCCGGAGACTCGTTCATCTTTTTATGATGGGGAACCTATGCCATGGAAGCCGGAGGACAAGCCCACCACTTCATCACCACCACCATCACCTAAGAAGGAAACTTGAGTACATGGGTATGGTCACTCCCCTTGGCTTGTGCCAAGCTTGGGGGAGGTGCCCTTGTATCGTATCACCATCACTTTTATTATCTTTACCTATTTTTAGTTCGATTCTTAGTTATTTCATGATCTAGTTGAATAAAAGTTTAGTATGATCTATTTTTGAGTGCTAGTTTCGTGATCTATCTATCTATGTAATTGAGTTGAGAGTTATATAATAAATAGTAGTTTGAGTTTTTGCTTCTTTACTTTTATGTTTCAATCCTAGCAATGAAAATAATGAAAAAGATCATATGCTAATCTTATGGAAAGTAATGACATTACATAAAGAAAAGTATAAGTGGTAAAATTTATTTGATGTTAACAAACATAGCATTGGTCAATGGTGCAATTCATGAAACAATTAATAAGGGAAGAGAAGATTCACATGCAAATATACTATCTTGGACATCTTTTATGATTGTGAGCCCCCATTAAGTATTTATGTCAAATTGTTGACGTTGGACAAGGAAGACAACGTAATGAATTATGTTTGCTTATATTCACATAGAAGCTATATTGTCATAGATCCTTCAACATGTGGTGCTTGCTCAATATCTTTGCTAGCCAAAAATCCACACCAAGTAGAGATACTACTTGTGCATCAAAAAACCCTTAATCCCAGTTTCATGTCATGAGAGTCCACTATATCTACCTATGGATTGAATAAGATCCTTCAAGTAAGTTGTCATCGGTGCAAAAAGCAATAAAAATTGCCTCTAAATGTGTATGAACTTTTATTGTAAGGGAAAACAAGCTTTGTACGAACTTGTGATGGTAAAGAAATAAAAGTGACAAACTGCATAATAAAGGTTGCTATCACAAGGGGCAATATAAAGTGACGTTCCTTTGCATTAAGAGCTTGTGCATCCAACAACAAAAACTGCATGACAACCTCTGCTTCCCTCTGCGAAGGGCCTATCTTTTACTTTTATGTATTTACTTTTTATGCAAGAGTCAATAGTGTTCTTCTCTATTCCTTTTTTATTTTTCTCTTTTGCAAGCATCATGTGGTGGGGAAAGATCTAGGCATATATATCCAGTTGGATATGAGTGATCATGAGTTATTATTGTTGACATCACCCTTGAGGTGAATAAGTAGGGAGGCGAAATTATAAGCCCCTATCTTTCTATGTGTCTGGCTGAAACTTTTTGCTCCATATATATGTTGTGAGTGTTAGCAATCATAGAAGACTATATGATGGTTGAGTATGTGGACTTGCTAAAACGCTCCTACATGAGACCCTTCCTGAAAATATGATGAATTGCAATTGCATTGTTGACTGAGAATATAGTTTGTTAGTTTTCAAGAAAGTTTATGCCTTATACTTCATTGTTGTGATGAATTGTTACTTGCTCATGAGAAGTTTTATGATAATGAATATTGCTGTTATAATAATGATCATGATGCTACTATGTCCGTATTTTGTTTTTATTGACACCTCTCTCTCTCTAAACATGTGGACATGATTATCGATATCGGCTTTCGCTTGAGGACAAGCGAGGTCTAAGCTTGGGGGAGTTGATACGTCCATTTTGCATCATGTTTTACTACTGTTATTTATAGTGTTTTTAATCAATATAACACTTTGTGGAGCAATTCTAATGCCTTTTCTCTCTTAATATGCAAGATTTACACAAGGAGGGAGATTGCCGGCAGCTGGAATTCTGGACCTGAAAAAGCTATGTCAGAGATACCTATTCTGCACATCTCCAAATGAGCTGAAATTTCACGGAGATTTATTTTGGAATAAATAAAAAATACTGGAAGCAAGAAGTACCAGAGGGGGCCACCCAGGTGCCCACGAGGCACCAAGGCGCGCCACCCCCCCAGGCATGCCCTGGTGGCTCGTGGGGCCCCTGGCCAGCCTCCGGTGCCCATTTTCTGGTATATAAGCCCATTTGCCCTAGAAAAAATAGATAAAAGACTTTTGGGATGGTGCGCCACCGTCTCGAGGCGGAACTTGGGCAGGAGCACTTTTGCTCTCCGGCGGAGCGATTCCGCCGGGGATACTCCCCTCCGGGAGGGGGAAATCGGAGCCATCGACATCACCAATGATCCTCTCATCGTGGGAGGACCAATCTTCATCAACATCTTCAACAACACCATCTCATCTCAAACCCTAGTTCATCTCTTTTATTCAATCTTTGTCTGAAAACCTCAGATTGGTACCTGTGGGTTGCTAGTAGTGTTGATTACATCTTGTAGTTGATGATAGTTGGTTTATTTGGTGGAAGATTATATGTTCAGATCCATTATGCTATTTAATACCCCTCTGATCTTGGACATGAAGATGATTTGTGAGTAGTTACTTTCGTTCTTGAGGACATGGGAGAAGTCTTGTCATAAGTAATCATATGAATTTGGTATTCGTTCGATATTTTGATGATATGTATGTTGTTGATTCTTTTAGTGGTGTCATGTGAACGTCGACTACATGACACTTCACCATCTTTGGGCCTAAGGGAATGCATTGTGGAGTAGTAATTAGATGATGGGTTGCTAGAGTGATAGAAGCTTAAACCCTAGTTTATGCGCTATTCCGTAAGGGGCTGATTTGGATCCATATGTTTAATGCTATGGTTAGAGTTATCTTAATTCTTCTTTCGTAGTTGCGGATGCTTGCGAGAGGGGGTAATCATAAGTGGGAGACTTGTTCAAGTAAGAACAACACCCAAGCACCGGTCCACCCACATATCAAATTATCAAAGTAGCGAACGCGAATCAAACAAACATGATGAAAGTGACTAGATGAAATTCCCATGTGTCCTCCAGAACGCTTTGCTTATTATAAGAGATCGTTCCAGCTTGTCCTTTGCTATAAAAAGGATTGGGCCACCTTGCTGCATTCTTTGTTTCTATTGCTACTTGTCACTTGTTACAAATTACCTTGCTATCAAACTACTTGTTACCGATAATGTCAGTGCTTGCAGAAAATACCTTGCTGAAAACCGCTTGTCATTTCCTTCTGCTCCTCGTTGGGTTCGACACTCTTACTTATCGAAAGGACTACGATTGATCCCCTATACTTGTGGGTCATCAACAGTCCTATTCTCCCTGCATCCCTGGTCATTGCAATAGGGATTATTGGTGAACCCTAGAACTTAATGACGTGACCACGGGGAGTTCACTCCCCTTAATTATGGTTGTGATAACCGGAGTGGGGAAGCTCGATGGTGGCACGTGTAGACAATAACCGAAGTGGGGAATGCGAACTTTATTGGCTCCGCCCATGCGAGATCATATACAAGTGGCTAGTGATACAATTAGGGAGCCATGTCTATCATGTGTTGTCAGCATCATACTTGTGGTGATGACTCTGAGTCCCTCGAGAACATTTACTACTCAAGCACCATTTCACGTAGTTTAGTCCCTTTAATTTTCTATCTTTTATTTCTCCGTTTGTATTTTAGTAAACACTACCCTTTTTATTTGTCTTTCTAGCAACTTACTAAAGTAGGCTATTTCCAAACTACGGTTTGGGTGCGTACGTAACTGCGTAAGTGATATCGTAGTTGCGGGGTTTGTAATTCCTTCCTATTTGCTCTCTGTGGGTTCGACACTTCACTTATCATGAAAGTGCTACAACAGCCTTGTGCACTTGCAGGCCATCAAGCATTTTTTGGCGCCGTTGCCGGGAAGCATAGCGCTTGGTTATTACTTACCCGGTCGCATATAGTTTTTTTTATGTTTGTTGCTATTTAACTAAAAATACCAAAAAAAAACTATTTTTCTTTGAGATGCCTTTTGCAGGAACTAGGATGGATACAATGAAACAAATCAAAGAGAGAGGAACAATTTATGCTCAACACCGATATTCAGCTAAAGGTATTGAAGTGGGTGAAAAATTGGAGGCATTGGACATTATCGCTGAAGCTATACTTATGTTATCTTGTAAGAATTGTAAGTCCATTTGCCATATGACCTACAACTACAAATTTCACCCTATCCCTTCTATAGCATCATACAACTGTAAATGCCTTCCATCTAAATGTGTTGAATATGTTGAGGAACTAATGCTCGTTTACAGAACATTAGAACTGATGAATAGGGTGAAGGAGCTCTCTCTGCAACATGAATGGGTCTTGAAACATATGGGTTTATTGGAGAGTATCCATAAATGGTGTATTACTAACAATCTCCATAATACCCCTTCTATTAAAGATTATGAGAAGCGAACTAGCACTTCCCAAGCCTCTATGTTGCAGGAACATAACCTCATAAAAGATTCTGAGGAGATAATCGAGCGATGGGAGAAAATCCAGGGAACCACTTTCGAAGAAGTGTGTCTAGGAGATAAGCCGGAGAAGGAACACGGAGATGAAGGACGGAATGGCCATTGTCTGGAAACTCCTCCGGATCATGGTGAATTTCTAGACACCATTAATTCCCAGCTCGATGATCATTTATCATATCTACATTCTATTAGAGCTTTCATGGAACCTATTGAAATGATGCTTGAATATTCTCCACCGGAGGATATAGTGAGGGCTGATGTTTCAAAGTTTATTGCTAGAGATGAACTAGATATTGGCATTGTTCCTGATGTGCTTCCGATGACTCCTTTTGATGAAACACAAATTGACATTTGTCTTAGGGATGAGATAGCACAAAAGGAGGGTGAGTTGCTTGCATTAAGAGAGTTATCAAAGAGTGATGCAACCACCATGATGCCTAATTAGTCCTCTTTACCTGTGGATTTGTCGATATTGGACAAACCCCAAATTGCATATTCTGAAATTGATCTTGATGATATATGGGATGATTTTCTGCAGGCTCTCCGTAGACTTCCTTTGGAGAGTAAATTGCAAAGTCTTATAGATGATAATAGCCGTGATATTGAATTTACAAATTTGGATACTAACATTCCCAGGTACATTGAAGAAGAAGAGGTTTATGATTTCCAAATAGCTCCGTATCCTCTCGGTTACAAAAATATTGTCAAATTGCAGCTACTAACCTTGCAGGCATCTCCACTAAAATGGATGCATCGGTACTCACCAAGGAGCGAGTATGATTTTTTTTATATGATGCCGATGCACCGGAAGCGAGTACGACTCCAACCGAGCCTTGCTATGAGGTGCTCCAAACCCCGGTCGGGGTCTGGTCTCACACTCGGGGTTGATATCCCTTGGGATCTGGGTGGATGACCTTATGGAGCACCGAAGCCTAGCTATATGGCTATAAAGAAAACACTGCCTAGGAGGTAACCCGGAAGTCCGTAGGTGTCTTTCTTAGATTTGTGTCTTGAGTCTAGTTGCATTCATGTTGCACTGGCACTTTTATTTTATTTTGAGTAGTTGTTATTTGAGTTGGTTTCAGAATAGTTTTCATTGGTACAATTTATAGCACGTCGGTAGCCTGTATATTGTTGCATGCTTGCTATCATTTTTATTGCAATATTTCCATGTGCCTAACATGAGGAGGAAGCACAATTTTTTTCATGAAGTTCTGCAGCTCCAGAAGAAAAGACGGCGTAGTATACGACCTCCCCGGTCGTACGGACGCTCGTATGAGCTCGTGGCCACGAGAAGGAGAAGACCAAAATGAAAGATGGCTAACCATACGAGCGCTCGTGCTCGTATGTACGGTCGTATGACTGGTGGCCACACAGGAGCAACTTCACAGAGTGAATGACGGCGTACCGTGCGAGCGCTTGCGCTCGTCTGTGCGCTCGTATGCCAGGTCGACCCCAACAATCAGATTTTCCAGAGTAAAAGACGGTGTTTTGAATGGGCGCTTGCACTCGTACGTGCGCTCGTATGAGAGGGCGTTGACGGGCATGGACTTACAGAACGCACGACGGCGTTCCATACGACCGCAACTGGTCGTTTGAACGCCCGTATGAAGGCAATAACATCTCCATTTGATTCATTTTCGACGTCTGAGGTCGACGAGGTGTTTTCTAACTGATTATTTGCTTTATAATTACTGATAATTACCTCTGAAATTCCAAAGCCAATAATTCTCTTTAGCAACTACATTTTCTTTTATTTCTTTTTACCGGTTGGGTTTCGTATACCGAACCGATGTTTTTATTTATTTTGTGTGTTATTTTTGCAGGGGCTTGGACCTTATGTGGTGATGTGTACGGTATGGTTCCAACCGTATAAAAGATCCACACAAGCCACTTGGTTGCTTCATCATGATGAACTTCACCAATAAATGCCCGGTAATGTTTTCCAATACAAACCTTGCTCAAATAAAAGTTTCTTATTATCGAGTTTCTCACCCTAAGTGAGGATATCTATTTTTAATTAGGCACCTAGGAGCTGCACACTTGTGTCTATATTTTGTTTCACACACACTTCATTCCAAACCTAGGAGACTTTGATGATCTTAGACTTAGTTTATTGACTTAAGCGAGGTGCTTAGGTTGATGAACCGATCATTGTGAGGCATATTTTTATCACTTGTGTCGCTAATCCTTTGTGCTAAAAAAAATGAAAAACGACAAAAGCACAAAAATATTTTGTTTTCTTTTTAGTTTTGTTCTAGCAGGTTCTATCGAAGGGCAGCCACCAGACCGCAACAAGGAGATCAACTGAAGCAAGGTCCATGTCTATTAGAAGAGAGGTCATATGCACCTCAACGGTAAAAGGGTCTAACCCTTTGCTTGATAAGCTCTACACTTTCTTTCCACTTTTGTAATTTTCCCTAGTTTAGTTCTAAACGTGGGGAGGTTACTTTTGCATGTGTAGTGTCTTGTGCAGTGCTCTTTATCATAAGGTTTTTGTGCATTAGTGTGTCCCGCTGTTTTGACATGCTTGCTTTGCATTTGTTTAACTTAGCTTGTGAGAATCTTGTTATCTTTTGAAAAACATTGCCATGTTATTTTATTAGAAACCCAATAAAGGAGTCCTCTGAACTATTGCCTTTCTTTCATCTAATTACATAAGTTGGGGACTCTAGTGGTGGCTTGATTAGCCATTGAGTGATTGTAGAGGCTTTTTGCTGATGAACCCAACATCTTTGGTTGATCCGGGACACGCAACGGGGTTTATCCCCGCCAAACTATCCCCTCGGGGTCCTTAGCTTTTGAGTCTTATGCAACTTGACACCGTGATTCTCTTGTGTAGTATTTGAGTTCTTTATGACTAAAGCAAGTTCGAAGCCTTTTGCACTTCCATTCATCTGATTTTGCTAGCCTCTACGGTACCTACATTGCCCACTCTCACAATGAGACTTGGCGCATACTTCGCAGGTACATCCAAACACGTGGGAGGACTTTCTCTTGTTCTCCTACGTATAAAACACCTCATCTCCACAATCCAGCCACCATACCTACCCACATGGCATTTTCATAGCCATTCCGAGCATATCGCCATGCACTACCATCATTTTACATTACATGATTAGAGACATGTTTTCATTTGCCTTGCATGATCATAGTATGGCTAGTCGATATTTCCATTGCTTGTCCGTTTTTTGATGTCTATGCTAGCTACGCCGGATCATTGCACATACTGGTACACTGCCAGAGGCATCCGTCATATATAGTTTTGAGTTATGATTACTTCAGTTAAAGTGTGTCAATAGAAAGTGTATCATTCATCATTGTAAGGTGTTGCTCCTACCAAAAAAGGAAAAAAGAGAGAGACCAAATAAAAGATGCAGCAGGGAGGTACCACAAAAAAAGAAAGAAAAAAGAAGAAAAAAATAGAAAATAAAAGAAAAAGGAGAGGAAGAGAGAAGGAGCAACACCATTATCCTTTTTATACACTTGTGCTTCAAAGTAGCACCACTTCATGCATTGTCAAGTAGGAAGTTTCATGAGCTTCATATGTTTCATACTAGTGGGGAACCTACACTATAGAACTTGGCTTGTATATTCCGATGAGGAGCATCCTCAAAAGCTCGAGGTCTTCATGAGCAAGCAAGTTGGATGCACCCCCACTTAGTCCATAGGAGATCTTTCACATATTCACAGCCCTATGTGCATCCTAGTTGCATGGCGATCACTACTCCTTGTGTTGACATCGATCATAGGGCCTTCTCCATCGCCTAATGGCCAGCTACGTTGATGCAAGACTTTCTTTGTTTTGGAATTCTCAAAACCCCAACCATTTTCTATCTTTCCCCTAAGTGCGAGGCATAGGCTTGAGCTCAGTGCTGCATAGGTAGTTGAGCGGTTGAATAACGCAGACAGAGGATCTTGCTATTGTACCTGGTATGCCTCGGGTTGGTGTTTTTGAAGCGACCGCTGATGCATGATTTCTTTTGTCTTTGATTATCATTGCTGTGTTCCTAACATAATATTGACCTTCTCTCTAAACCTTTGGCAATGGGAAGTTGGGCTCCACAAAAATATTTTCCTCTTTCTCAACCTCCATGGCAATGGAACTAAGGGGATAGCTTGCATTACTCCCTTGCTGGTTAACTTTTGCATGCTTGCACGACGAACATGGATATCACTTTTGGGGTTTGGTTCAATGTAAGCTTTAGAGTTGGTAATAGTGAGCTTTTGGTAGTCAACCTTCTCTCGAGGACGAGCAAGGTTTAAGTGTGGGGAGGTTGATGGCTCCATATTTTACGCATTTTTAGAGCTCATATGTTGAATGTTCTCTTAATATATTATGTCCCATTGAACCAAATATATGTCCCTTATGCATGTTTACCGGTATTTACACTTATCGTTGTGAGCATTGCACATTTGTGTATTCATTTGGTTTTTATTAGTTTTCTTTGTTTTCTTGTGTCCATAGGTGTATTGGAGCAACCTAGGACCAAGCACGATGAAAGGACCAAGGATGGGTTCAATATGGAGTCAGCCAGGGGCCAGACTTAGCCATTTCGAAGGTCGGAAAAAGTCATTTTTCCAAAGTGCTCCAAATCAAGATCTAAGACCAGTAATGGATCGGCGTCGTTCATACGAATCGAACGAGCCGAAGAACGTCAAATTCTGAGTTCGTATGAAGAAATAGCGACCGTTTTACCGGAGAAGGATAGCACAAAAGACGGCGTTTCAAACGACCGCACACGGTCGTTTGACGTGCACACATCTCCGAAAGTTGCCCTTCCAGACGGGATTCTTCACCGATTTCGTTCCCAATTGTTCCGACGGGATGCTTGGCTCATAATAAAGGGATTGGGAGAAGATAAGGCTCATCTTGAGTCCTTGGATGACCACATCAACGAAGGAGATACCGGGAGACCTTCATATAAGCACCATCAACCGTAGCCACCGCCATCTCCTCCACCACTCAACACACACGACCGTCATTCATCTCCATCGCTGCTCCAATACCACCTCCATAGAGAAGAGAAGGGCCAAGCCAGGAGGAGGAAGAGGGGGCGCCCTCACCACGCGCACCGACCTTCGGGCCGGTGTAGTCTTCACCACCGGTGCCGCCACCATCGCCATCTCCACCACCGGCGCCGCCGCCATCACCATCGCCGCTGCCATGCTCCTATCCTCCACCGGCTTCATGCCAGCTTGTAACTTGCCCTCTCCCTCTATGTTGTTTGAGTAGTTGTGTTAGTTCTTGAGGAATTGGATGAACCCTTGCATGATTAGTACTTTGTTGAATAAGCGATCCAATATTCTCTTTATATGTATTGCGTTGATTGTCTCATGGTGTTGTGAAGAGCGCTCACGCAGCATTAGCCCCTTGTGGACTTGAGGCAAGTCATATTGGTGAGCAGCATGGTTGTGGAGGGTAGGTGGTGATAGTCCTATTCTCCCTTCGTCCCTGGTCATTGCAATAGGGATTAGTGGAGAACCCTAGAATTTAATGTCGTGACCACGGAGAGTTCACTCCCGTTAATCATCATTGTAATAACCAGTGTGGGGAAGCACGGTGGTGGCACGAGTGTAGACAATAACCGGAGTGGGGAATGCGTACTTTATTGCTCCGCCCATGCGAGATCATATACAAGTGGCTTAGTGATACAATTAGAGAGCCATGTCTATCATGTGTTGTCAGCATCATACTTGTGGTGATGACTCCGAGTCCCTCGAGAATGTTTACTACTCAAGCACCGTTTCACGTAGTTTAGTCCCTTTAATTTTCTATCTTTTATTTCTCCGTTTGTGATTTAGTAAACACTACCGTTTTTATTTGTCTTCCTTGTAACTTACTAAAGTAGGCTATTTCCAAACTATGGTTTGGGTGCGTACGTAACTGCGTAAGTGATAGCGCAGTTGCGGGGTTTGTAATTCCTTCCTATTTGCTCCCTGTGGGTTCGACACTTCACTTATCACGAAAGTGCTACAATAGCCCTGTGCACTTGTAGGTCATCACAAAACCTGAGGCTGCAGCCGCTGAGTATGAGATCAAACCTAACTTAGTTTCCATGGTTAAACAGGACCAATTTGGAGGATCTACTTCTGAAGATGCCGGTATGCACTTGCATAATTTCACTGAATTGTGCAACATGATACGCATTAGAGATTATGACCCAGACGCTTTGAAGTTGTGTCTATTTCCTTTCTCTCTGAGAGGAAAAGCAAAAGAATGCCTTCTAGCTTTACCTAGAGGCAATATAACTTCTTGGTGATTGTTGCAGCAAATTTTTATCTAAGTTTTGTCCACCTGCAAAAATTATGCAACTTCGTTCTCAGATTACAGGTTTCAAGCAGGAAGAACGTGAGCCACTAGCGCTTGCGTGGGATAGAATGAAAGAAGCCATAAGGAACTATCCTAACCATGGAATGGAGGAGTGGTTAATCCTTCATATGTTTTATAATGGTTTAAATCATATGTCAAAAACTATGCTTGAGACAGTTGTAGGAGGAACAATCATGGGGAAGCCCATAGATGATGTCAAGAAACTACTTGATGATATGCAAGAGAACCATGCCCAATGGCATGTTAAAAGAACTACCACCAAGAGGGTGAATGCAATTAAAGAAAATAATGCGGAATTGACAGCCAAGCTTGATGAACTCATCTCCGTCATGAAAGGTAAAGAAGAGGTAAACGTAAATGCCATCACCAATGAATAAGTTAGTGATGTGAATTTTATTGCTCGCAATAGCTATAATCCCAACTGGAAAAATAATGGGTATGCTCCTAGACTTCCTTATCCCAATAATAGTGGAGTAACAAATAATTTTAATGGAGCTAGTAGCCGCAATAGAAATACTCTTTGAAGATACTCTGAATTTTTTTATTGCTAGTCAAACTGAGCAGAATGAAAACTTCAAAAATATTTTGAAGAATCATGATAACTTACTTGGTCAATTGACCAGTAAGATTGTTGGACTAACAAATGATGCACAGATGCTTGATGGAAGATCCAAGAATATGGAAGCACAAGTGGCTAAAATTGTAGAGAGCCAAACATTGATCCTAGCTAAGTTTGCAGGTAAATCGGAACCTAACCCGGTTGAAGATGTCAAGATGGTAAGAAGCAATGAAGAGAAGACCGAAGAACTTGACACAAGCCATGTGCCAGAATATAATTATACCATTGCAGACTTCGTAAAGATGATATCAATGAAGTACCCACTACCTGAGGAATCTAACAACGAGGCATATAATGTCTTTGTTGATCACGTTGTAGCTAAGGTACGTGAACTTGATGATGAAAGAAAGAAGCTATACAGTAAGTTACCAGCTAAGCAAGAAGGTACTTTTGAGCCTACTATAGAGATTGAGATTGGTTTAAATAAGTTCAATGTTTTATGTGATCTTGGGGCTAGTGTTTCTACTATTCCCAAGTCTGTTTATGATAGTCTCAATCTAGGTCCTTATGCTACTACTGAGATTACATTGAATATGGCTATTTCTACTTTAACTCAAGCAGTAGGAATTAAGCATGGAGTTATAGTTCAAATAAATGATTGCCCTGTCATGATTGATCTTGTGATAGTTGATATGCCTGAAGATCCTATTGCTCCAATAATTCTCAGTAGACCTTTTCTAAGGACTATCAAGGCTGTGATAAATGTGTTCAAGGGGAATGTAAGATTTGTTGTCAATCCCAGAAGCTATGGTCTCGGTGTGTTTGCACCACCTTGATCACCACTACGGTCGAGCTAACCGACCGAAAACATGCGCTTTGTGGGAGGCAACCCACATGAATAAAGTAGACAAGTAAGTTTTTTTTTAATAAAAAGAGTGATTGAAGTTCTAGATAAAGAAGTGAAGTTTGGAAGAGTTGTTCTAATGAAGGATTTGTTATGTGCAAATTAAATTATGTGTTGTATTGACGTTTGAATGCCTGGAAATATGCCTATGTTTTGTGTTGGAACTAACCCCACAAAAAAACGAAGAAATATCGAAGTCTCGAAAGAAACATATCAAAGACGACCTATCAGGCGACCACCCTGGTCGTTTGGACGGTCGTATGACATCCTGGTGGTTCCAGCAGAAAACAACCAGAGGCAACAGGACAAACGACAGCGTTCCATGCGAACGCAAGCGCTAGCATGGGCGGTCGTTTGATATTTATGCAGAAACACAGAAGAAGACCAGAGCACTTGACGGCGTTTCATACGGGCGCTTGCGCTTGTATAAGCGGTCGTATGACACCCTCGACTAGGAGAAGAAAAAGACCAGAACGTTTGACAACATTCCATACAGGAGCTGGCGGTCTTTTCAGCGGCCGCATGAGGTATGCACATACGGCCTTTCATACTAGTGCTCCCGCTCGCATGGCTAGTCGTATGGAACCCTGGCGGCCACAAAGAGCCCGAGAAAGGAGGTATTTTCCCCCCATCTCTCTCTTTTCTTCTTCTTCCTCCAAACCTCTCCAAACCCTAGCAAAACTTTGCTCGATCTCCCTACGTGTTTGATTTCAGTTCAAATCCTTCGGTGTAATCGATCTACGGTATGTTTCTCCTCCGATCCCCAATTTATTTTCCGCAAATCCATGATCTACATGCCTAACATTGCCATGTCTAGGAAATGCATAATTTTGATCCAAATTTGAGTTTGGCTTGGGTTTGTTGATGTTTTTAGAGGAGTATGATGTTGTGACTACCGTAGGATCAATATTATTTAATTGTATTGGACTGAAAAGTTGTTTTGTAGATGTCTACGAGGAGGTCCACTCGCGTACGCGGTGCTTCAAGTTCATCCACCGCGCCGCCACAACAAGTTTTCACTCAGGGGATCGTCTTCACCGACCGTGAAGCAAGAAAGAAATTTCAGCAGCTCAGTGCAAGGAAGATCAAAGCAACCAAGTGGGCTTGCGAGTCAACCCTCGCCAAGCTAGGTATTACTAATGATTTCAATTTGCTTTGTGATAATGTTGGGTTGCACCATTTTGTTTATCAGGGATGTGAGATATATGAACGCATGCCGCTTGAGTTTCTTAGTACTCTCTCGCATAATGTTGGGCTCATGCCAAATGCATATGAGGAAGAGTGGATCACTTTTCGTCTCTTGTACCAGGACTTCAACATCACTCTCGATGAGTGGTGTAATCACTTTGGCTTCCCCAACAACCATGAAGACATCCGTTATGTTTATGAGTTTACCAATCCGCACCCGAGGCAATCCTTCTACCGGATGAATCGCCATGGCTCAAGGAAAAGCACCAGTTGCATTGAAAGTCCTGCTATACGTTATTTCTATTATGTTATCACTAACTCGTTGCAGGCACGAGGAGAAGTTTCTAAGGTGAATGATGAGAACATGCTAGTTCTCGGGAAAGCGGCAAACCTTGACGTCAGTTATTCGCCCAACTTAAGGGCAATACTTTTGCTACACCTCGCACATCAAGAAAATCATGCACAAGGATATATCGTGTGTGGAGGAGTGATCGCCATGTTGGCCAACTCCCTTGGTCTCAACTACAATCACCTTTGCCCCATTGTCGGTAACAACCTTGTGAATATTCATGTTCGTACTAGCGCTGGAATGGTAGAAGTTAGCCGTGGTCGTCATTGCATCAAAATTCCTGGAGTGGCATACTCGTTGCCTACTCCTATGCCTAACCGTTCTCCATAGAACATGGACAATTGCAATATGTTCCAAAGGAAGGAGATGCAGCTTTGACCAAGAAGGCCCACTACTGCAGGATGCTACTAACGCGACACATCAATCAGAGACCCTTTGACCAAATTGTGTGCGATGCATGAATCGCAAACGGTATCGTAATAAAACCGTCACCAATAAGACGAACTGTGTGCGATGGTGGAGACATCAAGCACGATTCAGATTAGAGTTGCATGTGCGATACATGGCATATAGTTGATCCATACGAACTGTGTACGATGAGCCAGAATAACAGAAATGGTCAGTCGGATCAAGGTGTGTGCGATAGACGGCATACAGTTCACTCGGATGAACTGTTTGTGATTAGCCAACACAACAGAAACGGTCAGCCAGATCAAGGTGTGTGCGATAAACGGCATACAAGTCACTCGGATGAACTGTTTGTGATTAGCCAACACAACAGAATTGGTCAGCCAGATCAAGGTTTGTGTGATATATGGCATACAGTTCACTCGGATGAACTGTTTGTGTTGAGACAAAACAACAGAAACGGTTGAACATAACAAGATGTGTGTGATACGCGACAAACAGGTCAGTAATCAGAGATGTGTGAGAAGATGGATAACAACATAGACGATTCCTACTAATCAGCTCTGTGTGTTCTGGGCAAACGCTTGCCATGTGATTTGCTCAGTCTGCACAACATCTACGCTCTCTGTGTACAGAACAATATTCTTTAGTGTGAATAGTGTGCTCTGTTGGGCTGGCACACGAGTATATGGATCACACCCGTGGGCGAGCAATATGCGCGCAAGCATCGTGCTAGCTCGCGCTTCCTTCTATGCTAAGTTTCGATTAATTGATGGCATTTTATGAACACGCAATCGTTTCCCGCCACTTCCTCATCGGTTTCCCACTGCCACCCAGCGCTTGCGCATAAGCCTAGGCGGCGCGTGACATACCGAGGCACAAGCACAACCTATAGCCCCTCTACCTTTTCCAAGCATGCCAACCCACCTAACCACCGCCTCTGCCATCAACCTCCACGACGAGGAAAACGAGCAGGCGCCACGGCCAGTCGAGGCCGAGGGCGTCCCCGGCAACGCGATGGACGACGCCGTGCTGCGCGTCATCGCCAGGGTTGAGTAGACCCTTGGCGCAGGGCGCGCCCGCGCCGTAGATCAAGATAGGCGCGTCAGCGCCGAGAGGCTACAGCTCGCCGCACAACATGATCGGTGGTGCGCCGCAGAGCGAGATAGGCGCATCCACACCGACAGGCTGCGGCGCGACACACAGCGAGACTGATGGAGTGCCGCAGAGCGAGAGGCGCGGCGCGCCGCACAGCAAGAGCGGTTCCATCGGCGCTTGCCTGTTGTCGACAGGGTGTTTCAGCTGGGTACACGTCCCGTCAGTAGCCCCATTCCTCGCCAGGGGTGGGCAGAGGCCGTCTGCGCCGTACTTGCACCAGAGGCTGGCCGCACCGCACTTGCACCGGATGGCGGCCGCGCCATTTGGATGGGTCGCGCCGTTCGCCTTGTCCGCGGCCCGCTCGATGCTAACGCGCTGGTCGCTAGGCTCGAGCACCTCCTTGGCCCAGGTGTCCGCCTAGGCACGGTAGAGGAGCATGGCCGTCGCATCCTCGAGCTGGTGATCTCCGATGAAATAGCCAACTTGGAGCTCGAGATCGCGCTCCAGATGTACCGCGAGCGTGTCAACCGCTTGGCCGAATGCCTGCACGAGTTGAGGCAGAGCCAAGAGCTACCGTAGGCAAGGGTTGGTGGTCATGGACGCGTTTTATTTTGTTGAGTCGTTTCGACGTTGATCGCTATGTATTCACAACAATCATAATATTGCTCTGTTTCAATGTGTGTACTCTGTTTTCCGTTCTTATATATTGTTCTGTTTCAATGTGTCTATGCTTTCCATTCTGTACATGTGGATGGTAATAGCTAGATAGAAATTAGTACGAAAACATACACAAATATGAAATTCATAACATATACGTGATGATACTTAACTACTACGTAAAATGCATAAAACTGAAGATGAACAATACTAAAACTCCTGACTAATAATCCCTCCTTAGGGGGCCAGTATTCCGGCAACCCCTTACCAGCAGCTCCTTGGTGTGCGGTGGCTTCCCAGCGCGGACGGAGTTCTCCGCCTCCTCCGCCTCGCAGCGCTCGACGTGCCAATCTGCCTCTTGTTGGCGGACATGCACGAACGATCTTGCCATTTTGGTGGGCGCCCACCGGAGCTCCTCGTCGGTAGCACGCTGGAGCTTATCAGCCCACCTCCACGCAGCGATGAGGCGCCTAGCGCCTTTGGCCTTCCTAGCGAAGTACCACCGTCTTCGTACACCTCCTCCGCACGTCGACGCGCCCGCCGCCAAAGCTCCAGCGCCTCCTTTTCCCAGGCGGCCTCACGGGCTTCACGGGCTGCCTGGTACCTGGCTTCCTCCCCCGCTATCTCCTTCTTGAACACCACTTGCCTGGCTTTCACAGCCGGCGGCAGCGCCTTCCATAGACAAAGATTGTACTGGCCCCAAAACCACTCCAAAGTTGGGGGTCTGGCGCAACTTCGTCTGGTGGCGCATAGGGGTCCTCCTCGTCGCTGCTCTGCGCCTGGACGTCCTCGCGGGGCGGCGCCTCCTCCTCGGTGCGTATGTAGATCGGCATCGGCATGACAGAGTTTTGTGTGAGAGAGGGGGGGGGGCGAGCGAGGAGAGAATGTAGGTGAGAAGTGGGCGGGGTAGTATTTATTGGCAGCCGGAATCTATATCGACGGGAGCAGTACACGCGCCGGTTGCCGGAATTTACGAGTGCTAAAGCTTGAATTACACACGATTCCCAGAGCAAAAGCCGTGTGTGAAATAAATCGCTGACGGTTCCCATAACTGAACCACGTCTGATTAATAACCTACGCCACTCACCTTCCAAACCTAGGGGGCGCGAAACAGAGTGCCAATCATGTGGGGCCCAGTTGTCTTGCCAGATATTTACATTTTCTTTCCAAATGTTCTGCATGAATGCTTATTTCGTGTTACCATGATATTATTGTAAAATGTAATACATAAATTCCAACACATGATGATATGCTGTTGCATGTACATGTAGTTCAAATTTGAATTACGGCCATTAAATGGTTACAAACTTACTTAATGTCATAAAAATGTCAAATGACCCCTGAAAATTTCCAAATTTAAACATGAAAGTTGTATTCATGCATGTTAACAGTAGAAAAAATGCCAAGCCATAAGAGGAAGCGACTGTTGGTTCATCATCAAACATGCATATTCTTCCCTCTCGGAACCACGAGTCTTCTCGTGAGATGCTCTGATTTGTGAGAGGTGTGTGCGAAAACTTTCAACAAACATGCCAATTTTTTTACCATAGCATCTTGGTGCCATTTCATGACATCAAGCAAGGTTTCATGTATTTCTGATCATTTTAGAATTTTCTGGAATTTAAAAGCCATGGTTCTCAATGTTTGTGTCGGAGTCTAGGATCTGCGTCCAAGAAACTTCTTCAAGGACTTAGGATTCGAACTCTGGGGGACTTTGCTTGGCGACCTACGACATGATGGCAACTATGGTGGGATCACGACGGGCTCACTAGCTCTCACCGGACATGAAGGGGACGTGCGAGCTACCCAGGTTCAGGCCACCGTGCGGTGTAATACCCTACTCCTGCCTGTGTTGGATTGCTCTGTAATGGAGAGCTTGTGGCTCGAGGTACACGAGGTGTGGGGGAGAATGAATCAATCCCCTTACATGGAAGCGGCCCTGCCCCTTTTGTAGTGCCTTGGTCCTCGTCCCCGAAAATATCAGCGGGAAAGGGTGGCCACAGGGCGGCAATACAAAGGGGGACAGGCGCGCAGGTCTATCCTGACTAAAGGCGGTCTCCGCCTGATAAAGTAGTCTTCGTGACGTGCTAGTGGGCTTGGCGATGACCTCCGTCCTGGCGCGCCGATCCGTCCTGATCTTCTATCACCAAAGAGGAAACACTTTGGGACTTGCTTTGGGGGAGGCAGATGCCACTGCTCCCTTATCACCCGAATGGAAGCTGGGCTTGGTCATGCCCCGCTGTCCTTATCCTGACAGCGGGACGTCACCCATGTGCTGGGCGTGGAGCCCCGCGGCTGACGCCGTATGATCTGCTCCGTGAGAAGGCCTCGCGAGGGGAGCGTCGCGAGGCAACCTGGTGCTTGGCGGCCTCGGCAGGGCCTGACCTGGCGGCGAGGGGCCTCGCGAGGCTCACCCCTCGCGAGGCGGCTTCCTCTGGAGCGGTCGAGGCAGGGCCACCCTCGTGGGCCAGCCCAAGCGTTGTCCTCCGTGCCAGAGGCAGATGGGCCGTGTTACCCTGGTTCCCACTGGGCCGACAGTAGCCCCCGGGCCCGCAGCACGCACGTTCCACCCGTTAGGGACGAAATGACGTGGGGCCCATTGAGCTGCCGGGCCCAGAGGTGACGCGTGGCGGCTTCTGCGGGGCGGGTCGCCCCCACTCCCCACGACGCCTCGGTAACCGCCGTCCTGGCGATACAGCCTGCCCGCGCGGGGCGCAGGCACATCATTGCTCCCCTTCTCCATCTCGCCCCTCTTCTCGCGCGAGCAGCTCCTCTGTTCCTTCTCCTCCAACTTCCAATCTCCACCGCAATGACCCCAGGCAAGAAACCCATGACCACCGAGGCCTCCTCTAGCAAGAGCTCCCCGGCGGCGGAGCTCGGTCCGGCTCTGCTGCCGGCCACCATCAACGAGAACGGGCTAGCCAAGGCCCGCCCCCTGTTGGCCTCCACGCTCTTCGAGGGAGGCGCCACCAAGATCTGGCCGGGCTCGCACCCACGACGCGAACTCAGACCCACGGTGGTCCCCATCTTCTTCCACTCGCTCTTCGCTGGGCTGGTGCCGCCCTTCTCCGACTTCCTCCTCGCCATCCTTAAGCACTACGAGATTTGTCTTCTCCATCTTCACCCCAACCCCATCCTCGTCCTTTCTCTCTTCATGTACCTCTGCGAGGCCTTCCTGGGGGTGATGCTGTCCGTGGCGCTCTTCTGAACCTTTTACAGCATGCGGGTTTTCTCCTCGGGAAACCATCGCTCCGGAGGTGCCTCCTTCCGCATCGACGACGAGATGCACAAGGTCTTCATCGACATGAAGATCTTGAAGAAGGTGGAGAACTTTAGGTCGCACTGGATTTACGTTGATGCCCTGCGGGCCAGTCCTCTCCTGGCGGTCCCCACCGAGCCGGCCGAAAAGATCCCCCGCTGGGAGCACAAGAAGCTCAGCGGCGCTGCCCTACGGCCGATCCTGGCGAGGCTGGCGGAGCTGCGTGAGGCCGGGCTCACGGCGGGCATGATCGCCAAGGAATTCCTCCGCTGCCGCATCGCACCCTTGCAGAAATGCTCGCACCCGGTGTGGGAGATCACCGGCACCGAAGACCGGATCCGGCTGGCGCAGGAGTCCCTCTTGGCCGAAGCAGTGGCCGAAGCTTGGGAACTTTTATTTCCAGGGGAGGCAGAGGAGATGCCTTATGACGCGCGCCCGGTGCACTGTTGGTCCAACAAGGCTGAGCTGGTCGCGGCGATGCCCCAGTTCGACCAGTGGGGGCTGGTCCGAACGGATCTTGAGGAGCCCGAGGAGCTTCTTGAGGATTCTTTGGAGACGGGGTCCTCCTCGGGCGACCACGAGGCCTCCGACTCCGAGAAGGAGAGCAGTGAGGAATCGTCTCCACCACCCCCTCCGTCTCCGCTGGCGCGTCGTCGGCTTTGGCTGGGCGAGGACGAGGGTGACGACGGGGACACGTTTCGCGTCGTGCCGGCCAGGCCTGTGCCGGCGAGGGAGGGAGGAGACGGTGCCGCGGAGACCGACGAGCCCCTCGAGGAGAGGGCGGAGGGGACCACCGTGCCCGCCGACTCCGACGGGACTCACGCCGCGCCCTCAAGCGGCTGCCCAGGCGCGCCGCGTGAAGGAGGCAGCAGCAGCAGCGGCGCCATCAAGGAGCGGAAGAAGAGGCGCTGGAACCCCAAGGATGAGTAAGTTCCTCCGCCCCCTCCTATCGATCCCTGCTTCCTGGCTGTTGCGGCCCTGACGAGCTTTCACCTGCACAGGAGCCTCGAGCTGGCCGCCGAGGAGGAAGGCCGAGGTCGAGGGGCCCTCCCCTCCTCTGAAGACCGCCTTGCCCACCCTGCCAGCGCACCTGGTGGCGGATTCGGCGGGAGGCAGTGAGGAGGCCGAGCGGCGGCCTGAGAGTGGGGGTGAGGCCGCCGATGGCCAGGGGGCGCTCCCCCAGGGGCGCGCGGAGGCAACCCCCCGACGCGGGGCGACGCCTCCCAGGCCTGCTACGGCGGTGCCTCCTGAGGCGGCCCCCGTTGCCGGCGTCGAGACGGCGGGAAAGGGGGACGAGGCGCCGGCCTCTTCTCAACGCACCAAGCCCGCTGCGGCGGAGCTCACCGTAGCCCTTGCGCGAACCGTTCCCGGGCCCGAGCGCCCAGCCCTCGAGGCGTCCAAGGCGACGCCAGAGCGTGGTGCTACGCCGCCGGCGTCGGGGGTGGCCATCCTGGGCCCTCCACGCCAGACGGCGATCGCGACCCCTGCTGGGGGCGACAACGCGGGGCTGCCGAAGGGGCCCGAGATAGTGCCTTCCCGTTCGACGACGCCCGCAGGTGACGAGGAGGCCCAGGCGAGTCGCGCCTTGGTGCTGGGGGAGAGCAGTACCGCGCCCTGGGGCAGGGCCGTCAACCGCGTCAAGGCGGCCCTCGAGGCCCTCGAAGGCGAGCTGAGGAAGGAGGCGGAGCTCTGCGCGGAGGAGCGGCGGAGGCTGACAGAGGGGTGGAGCCAACTCCGGGAGGCGGTGAAGCTCGACCGCCAGCGGGACGAGGAGGCGCAGGTGCAGCGCGAGCAGCTCGCCAAAGACACCCAGGCGTCCCTCGTGAAGGCCCTCGAAGATGCACAGGAGGCCAAGCGGCGGCGGGAGGAGGCAGATGCTTACAAGAAGACACTCCAGGAGCAGGTTGCCTCGCGTGAGAGCCGGCTCAAGACACGGGAGGAGGCCGTGGAGGCCCGTGACAGCCGGCTCGCATCCTGTGAAGCTGAGCTCCCGAAGCGCGAGGAGGAGATCCTGAGGCGCCGGGAGGCGGTCGTTACCCTCGAGGCGAATGCCAAGGCCCGGGAACGTGAGCTCGCGGCATCCACGTCCGCGCAGGAGGCAGAGCGGGAGCACCTACTGGCGAAGGAGCGTGAGCTGGCGGCCGCCCAGGCCGCTCTCGACGAGCAGGGGAGCCTCACGGCCAGGCGGGACGAGCTCCAGGCCGAGGTCGACGACCTCAAGAAGCAGCTGCTGGATACGGACGCCACCGTCGAGGAGGCGTGCCGCGACCTGCTGACCTAGGCGACGACGCGACTCTTCAGCAACCTTCTCCGCCTCGACGATCGCTTCAACTTCGGGCGGGTGGTGACCCCTGTCCCAGCGGAGCTCCGCGAACCCCTCGAGGAGGTTGTGAGGGAGCGCGTGGCCGGCTTCGTCGGGCTGTATGCCTTCAAGCCTGAGGTCAGCGGCGGCAGTGGCGAGCCCCCTCGCGATGATGGCGGGAGCGGCAATGGCGGCGCCTCGCGCGCCTAAATTCTCCTTGACCTGTTGCTGTAATAGGGTAGATGCGGACCCGTGGGGGCGTGAAAACATTTGCATGGTACTTTTGCTTTAAGCACTTAATGATTTATGCGCTTTCGTTTTCCTCCTAAGGCCCTTATTTCCTTTTTACATTGCCTTCGTGCCCTGTGTCGCTGGGACCCTGCCCCCGAGGCGGGCTACAACCGTCGCTAGTATGCCCAGAGCGTGCGCTCGGCAAGGCCAGAGGGTGTAGGGCTCTTAGGGCTAGTAGGAGTCCCTGAGGCGCGATGCTCAGGCCCCCCCCCCCTTGACGAGCAGGCGGCTCGTGCCAATGAAATCAGGATGCCACGAGAGAGAAACAGGAGGGAAAAGACCCGAGGGGTGCTTTAGGCTTAGCTCCTCCGAGGCGTGCGGCTTGGGGCGAGTCTTTCGCAGGACGCGGCTTGTGAAGCGCGGTCCCTCGTGAGGCCTTTCGCCCGTAGGGCGCCGCTCGCGAGGCCTCCCGGGGGGGGGGGGGGGCTCCTGAGGCCTTCGGTATCCTGCACCAGAGAAACTGCCAAGTTTCCGCAAGTAGTGTAGTAGGGCGCGCTCGCGAGGTCGCCTGTGGGTGTTACGCGAGGAGACAAGAGCACCAAGGACCTGGTGAGGTGACGTACACGGGAGCAGGCCCGCGAGCCAGAGCTCAGTCGCTTGGGTTTTTCAGTGCTGCTGGAACTGACCCAAGCACAGACACCGTGCCCAGCCCCCGCTCGCGTGACAGGCATGGGTGAGATCATGAGCGCGCACCCCGCAGCTGCAAGCACATAGGGTTTTGGAGGAAATAAGCTTTACTGATGCATGAAGCAGGTTCATTACATGACAGAAAGATACATGCTGCCGTGTTCGACACGGGTCAGCTTGAGGATGTGATGGCCGAGGGCGCCTCAAGTAGGCCGCCAGCGCTGAGCATGGGGCATCCGGCAGCGCTGAGCATGGGGCTTCCACGAGAGTGGGAAGGAGCTCTCACATGCCGGAGGCAGCGTGGGTTGAGAGAGCCCCGGAGCGTGTACAGCTCCATGTCGCTCGTATCCGTGGGGCACGAATAGAACTTACGGTGATGGCGGGCGTTCCATGTGTTTGGTACCGGAACACCCGCCTCCGCCACGAGTGGGGCCGCGGTGGGCCGGTGGGCGGGTGTTAACCACCTCCGTATTCCTTGTGATGTGGGACTCTAGGCTCATGCACATCAGCCTCGCGAAGGTGGCTGCGGCATCCTCCAGGCCGAACGGCATACGCATGAGCTAGGTCGAGCCCGCGGCGATGCGTGGAGGAGGGAAGGGGCCCGCAGGACGAGCCTGGTTGAGGGCGATGAAGTCGACGCACATGCGCGCGCTACTGTGCGGCCTGGCAACGGGGGTGAGGCTGGCGATCCACTTGGGGTGGGGGGGCTTCACGGGCGATTCCAGCATCCTGGGGCTTGTTGACTTCCTGGGTGATGACTTCGTGCTTCTTGGGCGCCTGACGCTGTTCCTTCTGCCTGACGGGCCGCGCGCTCTCGCACACGGTTGAGTGGTGCTCGATCACCTTCCTTGGGAGGCCGGGCGCGCCTGAAGCTGTCCAGGCCAACGCATCAGGACTTGCCCGGAGGAAGGTGACGAGTGTGCCTTCCTATTTGGGGGAGGGCCCGCCGCTGACGGCGAGGGAGGGGCCTGCTTCGCCCCCATCCAGCGACGCCTTCTTGAACTCGGCCCGCTCCTGAGAGAGCAGGGGCTTCTTCACTGGCGTTTCCTCGGCAGGCCCAGGCACGTCCTCATCGGCCGGATACGCGGTGGAGGCAGTCTTGTAGGCATGCTCGAGGGTGTGCAACGCATCCTTCTCATCGCAGCAGACGATGAGGGTACCGCTGCAGCCGATCATTTTGACGAGGCCGTACGCGTGGTGGGTCGCGGCCATGAACTTGGAGAGCGCCGGGTAGCCCAAGATGGCGTTGTAGGGCAGGCCGATGTGAGCCACATCGAAGACGATGAACTCTGTACGGTAGTTCTTGCGGGTGCCGAAGGTGACGGGAAGGCGCACCTACCCCAAGGGGACAGTGGAGCCGTCGGTGATGCCCGAGAAGGGCTTGGTAGGCATCAGGCGCTCGTAGGGCACTTGGAGCGTCTCGAAGGTCTCGATGGAGATCACGTTGAGGCCAGCGCCTCCATCGATGAGGGTCTTGGTGACCGCGACGTTGCTGATGGTGGGGGTGCACAGCAGGGGGATGGTGCCCACGACCTTCGTGGACTTGGGGTGGTCGTTGGCGTCGAAGGCGATGGGGAACTCAGACCACTTGAGGCGGCCGGTGGACTCGAGCGCCGGGAGGGCCGCGTTCACCTCCCGAGAGAACTACTTGAAGTAGCGGTTGGATGGAGGGGCTTGGGCCCCGCCGAGGATGCAGGCCACCCTGCGGGGCTCTTGGTAGCCTCCAGCGTTCTCAGCAGGAGGGGAGTCGTTGGCACGCAATGGGGCGGCGTTGGCTTGAGGATCAGCCTTTCGCGGCTGGTTCTGCCAGCCCTGACGGTTGTTGTCGCCGGTGCTGTTGTTGTGGTTGTCGCCCCAGCGGCCACCTCCACTGCCGCCGCCGCGGCCCTTGCCGCTGACGCGGTGCTCGGTGCGGCCCTCGCGAAGCAGCTTGAGCTCGTGGCAGTCCTCTGTGCTGTGGGAGTTCATGTTGTGGTAGGTGCAGAAAGAACGGTCGTCCTTCTGGGCCTCGCCACGGTCGCGGCCGTGCTTGTAGTCCGGCTCCGCCGCGAGCACGGCAGGGCCCTTATGCTTGGTGTCCTTGCCCTTGGGTTTCTCCACGTCAGGCTCAGCATCGATGTCATTGTGGAGGAAGAGGCGTCCCTCCTCGGCCTTGGCGCAACGGTCGGCAAGGATGAACAACTTTGCTGCGGAGTCAAGCTCATCCCTGACCAAGAGCTTCTCGCGCATCTTCACGTCCGTGACGCCATTGGTGAAGGCGGAGACGATCGCGGCGTCGGAGGCCTTCGGGATGTTGTGGCGCACCTGGCTGAAGCGCTGGATGAACTTGCGAAGGGGCTCACCAGGGCGCTGGCGCACGTTCCGCAGGTGGTTGAGCGTGAGGGAACGGTCGCTCGTGCCCTTGAAGTTGGTGACGAACTGCTTGCACAGGTCCTCCCAGGAAGAGATGGACGCCTTGGGGAGGTTCATGAGCCATGAGAGTGCAGCGTCCTTGAGGGCCATGGGGAACCAGTTCGCCATGACCCAGTCGTCCCCCCTCGCGGCCTGGATGCTGATGGTGTAGAGCAGGAGGAACTCCGTGGGGTTAGCGCTGCCGTCGTAGCGCTGAGGGAGCTCTGGCTTGAACTTGTCAGGCCACACCATGCGACGTAGCTTGGGGGCGAGGGCTAGGTAGCCCCCGTTGGTGACAGTGCCACCGTCGAGGGCCGTGCCGTTCTGGCGCCCCGCCATGGCGACGTCACGGAGGACGTGGTCCTGGCAGTTGCGTGCCTTCTCGAGGGTCACGCGCGCGTCCGGGGGCGCGTGGTGGACGATCTGGTAGCTATTGCCGCCGCCGTCCGGCGCGAGCGAGCCGCAGGACGGCTCCGGGGCGCGCGCTGCGGGGCGGCGCTCGGCCACGTCGTGGTACGGAGGAGGCGGAGGAGGCGCGTCGCGCCTGGCCCGGTCAGCGCGGGATGGCAGAGCAGGCAAGGAGTGAGAGGGCGCCTGGCCCTCGCGCGCGGCGTTGACGAGCTTGGTGATGCGCCCAAGCCAGGCGTCGTAGCCGTCCTCGGTGGGAGGGTAGCGCAGCAACTCCTACACCATGAGCAGCGCGGCGTGCGGAGCGGGAGGGTCGCGACGCGCAAGTGAGGAGGTGGCGGCGGAGCGGCCGTGCGCTTGCTCGTTCACCGACAGGTGGGCGGAGGAGGCCACCCGCTTCCCGATGGGCTCGGTGGTGGCGTGAGGGCGCCACCCAGGGGCACCTCGGGCGGCGGGCGCCGCATGGACCATGCCGGCGGCTTGGTGCGCAACGCGTTCCCGGCGAGCGGCGGCGTTGTCCATGTCGATGCTGACGTCGATGTCGAAGGCGCGAAGACGGCAAGTCCCCCTACCTGGCGCGCCAAATGTCGGAGTCTAGGATCCGCGTCCAAGAAACTTCTCTAAGGACTTAGGATTCGAACTCTGGGGGACTTTGCTTGGCGACCTACGACACGACGACAACTACGGCGGGATCACGATGAGCTCACTGGCTCTCACCGGACACGAAGGTGACGCGCAAGCTACCCAGGTTCGGGCCACCGTGTGGTGAAATACCCTACTCCTGCCTGTGTTGGTTTGCTCTGTAGTGGAGAGCTTGTGGCTCGAGGTACACGAGGTGTGGGGGATAATGAATCGATCCCCTTACATGGAAGCGGCCCTGCCCCTTTTGTAGTGCCTTGGTCCTCTTCCTCGAAAATATCAGCGGGAAAGGGTGGCCACAGGGCGGCAATTCAAAGGGGGACAGGCGCGCAGGTCTATCCTGACTAAAGGCGGTCTTCGCCTGATAAAGTAGTCTTCGTGACGTGCTGGTGGGCTTGGCGATGACCTCCGTCCTGGCACGCCGATCCGTCCGGATCTTCAATCACCAAAGAGGAAACACTTTGGGACTTGCTTTGGGGGAGGCAGATGCCACTGCTCCCTTATCACCCGAATGGAAGCTGGGCTTGGTCACGCCCCGCTGCCTTATCCTGACAGCGGGACGTCACCCAAGTGCTGGGCGTGGAGCCCCGCGGCTGACGCCGTACGATCTGCTCCGTGAGAAGGCCTCGCGAGGGGAGCCTCGCGAGGTAACCTGGTGCTTGGTGGCCTCGGCAGGGCCTGACCTGGCGGCGAGGGGCCTCGCGAGGCGGCTTCCTCTGGAGCGGCTGAGGCAGAGCCACCCTCGTGGACCGGCCCAAGCGTTGTCCTCTGAGCCAGAGGCAGACGCGCCGTGGTACCTTGGTTCCCACTGGGCCGATAGTTTGTGTCCAAGCCGTGACACCAATATGTTTGAAAATTACTTCCAATTTACTGCACAGGGCATTAACTCGCACACAAGTACACAAATATGATTTTCCAACCCATGATGGTTTGCTGTTGCATGTACATGTAGTTCAAATTTGAATTACGACCATTAAATGGCTAAAAACTCACTTAATGTCTTAAAAAGGTCAAATGAACCCTGAAATTTTCCAAAATTTAACATGTCCGTTGCATTAGTGCATGTTAACGATACAAAAAAATTTAGGGTCATACGAGGAAGCGAGCGCCGGTTCGTCATCAAACTTGCATTGTTCCCTCTCGGAACCACGTGTCTTCTCGTGAGATGCTCCGATTTGTGAGAGGTGTGTGTCAAAACTTTCGTCAAAGTGGCCAATTCTTTTACCACAACATCTTGGTGCCATGAGATGAAATCAAGCAAGGTTTCATGTATTTCTGATCATTTTTGAATTTTCTAGAATTTCAAAGCCATGGTTCTCAATGTTTGTGTCCAAGCTGTGACACCAATATGTTTGAAAATTCCTTCCAATTTACTTCATAGGGCATTAACTCGCACACAAGTACACAAATATGATTTTTCCAACCCATTATGGTTTGCTGTTGCATGTACATTTAGTTCAAATTTGAATTACGGCCATTACATGGCTAGACAATCACTTAATGTCTTAAACAGGTCAAATGAACCCTGAAAATTTCCAAAATTTAACATGTCCGTTGTATTATTGCATGTTAATGATTCAAAAATAATTCAGGGTCATACGAGGAAGCAAGCGCCGGTTCATCATCAAACATGCATTGTTCCCTCTCGGAACCACGTGTCTTCTCGTGAGATGCTCCGATTTGTGAGAGGTGTGTGTCAAAACTTTCGTCAAAGTGGCCAATTCTTTTACCACAGCATCTTGGTGCCGTGACATGACATAAAGCAAGGGTTCATGTATTTCTGATCATTTTTTATTTTTATTTTGGAATTTAAAATCCATGGTTCTCAATGTTTGTGTCCAAGCCGTGACACCAATATGTTTGAAAATTCCTTCCAATTTACTGCACAGGGTATTAAATCGCACACAAGTACACAAATATGATTTTCCAACCCATGATGGTTTGCTGTTGCATGTACATGCGGTTCAAATTTGAATTACGACCATTATATGGCTAGAAACTCACTTAATGTCTTAAAAAGGTCAAATGAACCCTGAAAAATTCCAAAATTTAACATGTACATTGTATTAGTGCATGTTAATGATACAAAAAAAATCAGGGTCATACGACGGAGCGAGCGCCGGTTCGTCATCAAACATTTATTGTTCCCTCTCGGAACCACGTGTCTTCTCGTGAGATGCTCCGATTTGTGAGAGGTGTGTGTCAAAACTTTCGTCAAAGTGGCCAATTCTTTTACCACAACATCCTGGTGCCATGACATGACATCAGGCAAGGTTTCATGTATTTCTAATCATTTTTGAATTTTTTGGAATTTAAAAGCCATGGTTCTCAATGTTTGTGTGCAAGCCGTGACACCAATATGTTTGAAAATTCTTTCCAATTTACTGCACAGGGCATTAACTTGCACACAAGGACACAAATATGATTTTCCAACCCATGATGGTTTGATGTTGCATGTACATGTAGTTCAAATTTGAATTACGGCTATTATATGGCTAGAAACTCACTTAGTGTCTTAAAAAGGTCAGATGAAACCTGGAAATTTCCAAATTTTAACATGAAAGTTGTATTAGTGCATGTTAATAGTACAAATAATTTCGTACAATTTCCATCACCATCCGTTGCCACTGTACTCCAAATTAGTCTTTCGCAGCTAATAAAAAAAATGCACTACATCACACACAGTTGGTTATAGGAACCGTTTGCGATGAAAATTCGTGGGTCTTTTTATGTCTTCCTCCATAAGCTTTGCCGGATTCGTCTGCTCCAGCGCCATTCACCCCTGAATCCTCTAGTCCCCGATACCCATTCCCTAACCCCTTCTTGCAAAGAATGATGCCGTGGAGACACTTCGTGAGGGCCCGTACGATCGCCGGGTCCGCCCCGAGCGGCTCCGCCTCTACCGAGAGCGCGGCCGCCTACGCCGAGAGCGCGGACACATCCGCATTGAGCGCGGCCGCATCTGCCGCGAGGGCGTCTGCGGCAGCCTCAGCTGCAACAACTGCTGCGACGACAGCTACAAACACCGAGAGCGCTTGAGCAGCCGTCCATGCTGCGGAGGTCGCTCTGGCCCGGGTCGAGGCCATCCACCCAGATCGAGGACGCCCACGGCAAGATATTCCAGGCCTCCTCGGAATCCTGCATGCACCCCACGTCCAAAAAGGCAGCGGAGATGCTTCTCGATGATGCGGTGGTGGAGGCCATGGGGCCCCTGCTTCCTCATGAGATCGCCGAGCGGGAGCTGGAGATGCAGGAGGCGGCGGAGATCGGGGAGCGCCGGGACGCGGAGTTGCGCGTGGCTAAGGAGGTGGTAGAGAGGTGCCTGTCCATCGAGGAATCGGCGGTGGAGTACCAACGCGAGCTTTGGCACCACCACTACTACGAGTACTACAACCTTGAGGGTGGCACCGAGGACGAGGACGAGGATGACGACGCGGTCGACTTTAGCCTGGGGGACGTGGAGCCCACCAGCGGCGGCATGTGGCCAGGACAAGTCATCGATGTCTCATCTTACACCGGCGAGGCATAGGGCGGCGCATCGGCGGCTTTGTTTAAATTATGCGTACTTAGCCTTTGTTTATAACGCTGGTCTTTTGTTAGAGAAATGTTTAGGTCATTTGTCTCTATTTAATTACTAAAATTGCTCGATTCAGTAAGTGTGGTCTGTTTGCTGTAGGCTCATTTGTGTACCCAAATTAGCAAGTGATGTTAAATTATGCAATGGCATGGATTGGCACTGTACCCAGGGAAATTTTGACCAAAATTTGAGTGCTCAAACTCATTGAATGCGCATAAAGCAGAAGAATCGTTTGCGATGCACACATTTGTTCAAAGTGAATGGTGTCCGATGACACTGTGCGCCAAGTTTCCCTCCAACTTTCAATTTTTTTTGCCTACCGCAGAAATATCTAACTCTTCCCCCCCTCCCCACCCTTTTTCTTCCCGACCACGAGCCACATTTCCCCTATTTACTCGTTCCTTCCTTCGTAAGCTATAGCCGCTTCCTCTCTTGCTTCCTTGTGGCGCCCCGCCTGATTACCACTGTAGCCAGACGGTCGCCGCACACACCAGCCCAGGAAAATCACTCTGGCATGCGCGTTTACAACAAGTATCATGAACATAGACATTTCTATTATTGGATATATAAGTCTTACATGATATATTTTATAAGGGTGATGGCAGCGGAAAAGCTCTATCTAAGGCAGCATGGTCTTGATGCGGCTCCAATCCACAGGGAACTAACTGGGATACTCTTCTAGCTCGCGATCACTCTGGCTCCTTGCTAGTGGACGTCGGATCCTTAGGTGAACCTGGCCACATTGAAGGCCGCTGAGTACTTTTGAATGTACTCGCAAGCAAACCAAACCAACATATACACCAAGCAATGCAATCCATGGCATTCAAGCATGCACTTGTTATCTTAGCAGTATTAACTATCATGTTATGACAGGATTATCTAGCAAGATTAAACATCTAGCAGCATTAATCATCATGCCATAGCAGGATTATTTAGCAATATCATATCATAACAGGAATTATCTAGCATGTTAACTATCAAAGTAACTGTAGTATGACGAAGATACAACATATCAAGTAAACAATCCATACTCCGAATATTCTCATGATCCAAATCCGATCCAAACTTTGCGGTCATCCGACCACTCATCTCATAGCCATCGCATGGCTAGCATTCATATCCCTGACATCAACTGATGGCCATGCATCCGTACTGCAAGTCTGACAAACCTTACCATTCTCTGGTTCAGTCTTAATAATAACATTATATTGTTTGTTCCTCCAGACTCGACACAGACCAAATAGTGTGACCTAGCACGAACTGTGTCCCATGACCGAGGACACGACTATTCGAATAGATTTCCACTCTGTAGAGGTTGCGCACTTTACCCACACTATGGAGCTCCGGGCCTCGTGCTCCCATTCAGGTGGACCGGTGCTGCTCCAACAAAACTTGTCTATTGCCTGGCACTCTTACGGTCCCACCGACAATCATACCCTCCCAGGGTCATGTCCTGGGTGGCCCCTGTGTCACCCCGTGACACCTGCCACCGTCGTGGCCAAACAAAACTGTCCCAAACGGGGACTCATGCGCATATAACTTAACTGGGCTCACAAGGTCATCGCCGCCTACCGGGCCAGGGTAGCATGCACGCATAACCTTCCCTCTTTAGAGGTACCGACAAGAGGCAAGACAATAGACCAAGCTAGGGCCTTCCCATAAAGACAAGGGTGGCTGCACTGATGAGCTCGATTCGGTGGCACTATGACTCGATCCAGCCGACGGAGGAGATTGTCATTATTAAGTCACATTCTTTTATTACAATACAACAATAAAGCAAGATGAAAATATAACAACCTATCTCCATACTGTCACATACGAGTCACTAGTGCAATAACATGAAGAGCATTAGCAGGTAATGAAAATAGCAAGTTCAACTTAGCAGGAATCCAATTATTTCTAACACAGGCATATTCATTAATTAAACACGCAGGAATAACACAGAGCAATGCTTTAGAGCATATATCAGATGGTCGGCTTGCCTGGGGGTGAAGGAATACTCCAGGAAGAGGTGCGATTACTTCGCGAAAGAATTCGCCGGAAAGCGTTCCCTCTCGGAAAGGCTGGATATAGGGCAGGGGCAAAATGGGCATTTTCACAGTGTTACAACATATCAAAAGTGATACCATCGGAACGGGCTCGACGAACAGAGATCGTGGGCTTTGGAATCACCTGAATCGGAGTTACGGTTGCGAAAATACGGCCGTTCGTTCGTTAGGCAGAAATCGAATAAAAATCTGTTCTTTTCTGCAGCTAGCAGACGAACGTCCGTTATTTAATGGTTTCGGCCGGCGGCTGAATAAAGAAAACGCACTTTGGGAAATGCGCTTTCAGAAAACCGAAGATGTAATTTTGTGAAGTACGTCTCCACTTATCCAGCTGGACCGGGGTTCGGTGGATGACTGGTGGGGTCCGTGGGGAGGTGGGGCCCGCCTGGCCAGGCTCGTCTTCTACCTCGCGCGCGTGCGCCCGCAGTGCAGAGGAGGGCTCGGCGCCGGCGCCCGTCCTGGCGGCACAGGCCATCTCCGGCCGAAGTCCGGCCACCGGAATGCTCCCCGCGATGCGGCGCATCCAGAGAGCAGGCTCATGGCTGGCGGGGAGGGCCGAGACGATGGCGACTTCGACACCGGCGGACGGTGGCGTCGGGCGCTGCTGGGGAGGGCAATACGGTGGCGGAGAGAAGGGTCTGCGGCCATGTGAAGGATCGGGGTGGCTAGGGGAGCTCACTGGTGGAGAAAGGAGAGAGAGGGAAGCGCCGACTGGCTCGAATTTAGGCCGAGCCCGACGGCGGCCATGGCAGCTATGGGAGGCGAGGAAGGCTCCTCGAGCTCCATTGACTGGTCAAAGAGGATGCTAGGAGGAAGGAGAGAAGGCTGGTGAGCTCGAACAGGCTCAGGAGAGGCTATATATAGCCGGACGACGCGGGTGGGCGAGCACGGCCACGGCGACGCGTGTACCGCGCGCCAGAGCTTCGGGAACACGCGGGGAGAAGGAGAGAGGTGTCCAGAGGGCTCACGGCGGAGCGGAGGGAGCTCGGGCGTGATCGGGAAGACTCGAGAGCGACACGGTCGGCCGGCCACGGTGGAGCAGACGCGGTCTGCTCCTGGACGTGGTCGCCGTGCCGTGTCGGGCAAGAGAGAGGAGGGGGAGAGGGGTCCAGGGCAAGGGTGTGGCCAAGGGGAAGCTGCTGGACACGGTGTGGTGCCGAGGGTGCGAGGAAACGGACGAGGCCGAGGGCCCCAATGCATAGAGCGCGTGCATTGGCATGCCATACGCGTGGTCACCGCATGAACAGGCTCACGCGGTGCGCTCTGACGTGCAACAGGTTGTCTACCGTGTGAACCCTACATGACAGAGACCCACTATGAGCTTGGTTTGGTTAAATCACCACTGTGTTGATGGTAGGGATCACCTGAAGTTTGCTGTAGCAAACTTGGGCATGACGTTGTGGTCAAGATGAAGGGGATAAGGGCTAACCAGGATGTCACAGGGGTTTAGGGTAGGAAGAACTATGATCTGGTGCAATTGGAGATCATTTGGACAAAGATTTATCATAGTTGCCTCACAACTGCCAAATCTGGTCCAGAAACTAGATCAGGAAGTGGCACTCACTTGGAATGTTGGATTGGGATGAAATTTGGTGGAAAATGATCATTTGGGCATATGAAGGCACTGTAAAAATTTCATACCATTTAGACAAGTAAAAATGGTACTTCCTTCACAATGCTTTCTGCTAGACAGAAGCTAGATGGAATTTTTGGGAGAAAATGGCTAAATAAAATGATGTGAATTTTTGCATTCTCACATCATATAGGGAATGTGAGGCCCTGGATTAATTTCAAGATTTTTGGAGCAATATAAAATATAGTTGCTTCACAACCTCAAAATAGACCCAGAAACAAGAATTGGATGATGTGCTCAAAATTTGAACTATGGAACCTGGGTTCCTGATGGAAATGGTGAAGATATGGATAGGTGAAGCTCCTCAAATTATTTGGGATTTTTCCTGGCTACCGAAATGGTAGCTCCTTTAGAAAGTGCCCAAAATGCAATATTGGCTTTAAATAGGAAAATGCAATTTCCCTTATGTAATTATAGCCAATATTTTTATGGGAGCTCAATATGATTACGAAGAATTTCTCCACAAGTTTTCATGAACTTTGGAGATGAATATATATTTTCCTGGATTTAATTCCTTTAAACAGCAGAAAAAGGAATTAATTTTAAATGAAGATTATTGCAAATGACTGGGCAATATTTTTGCATATCCAGTGTTTATAGGTATAGGAGAGTCTCTGGGAAAAGTTTGGGAGGCAATAGATGAAAGAAAATTGGGGTTCCATTGTAACTGCCGGAATTAGGGTTTCCCTTCCGGGAACTCGGAAGGTACGGTTTCGGCGGCAAAATCCTGAGAATACATCTTGGGTGGCAAGGTTGGGCTGGAGAGAATCTCTGGTCGGATAGGAAAGGCAAGGCTATATGACCATCTTGATATACCCAAGAGCGAGCGAAATTCCGATAACATCAAAAAAAAAAGACGGGAGTCAAATTCCGCAAAGGAAAAAAAACAAGGAGCGAAAACCAGGGTGTTACAAACCTACCCCCCTTAAGAAAATCGCGTTCTCGAGATTTATGGGCTTACCTTCTGGCAAAGGGGAACACTTACCTGTGTGTGACTTGGATCCTTCAGCTGTCTTGTCTTCATTGGTTTGTTGGCCTTTTAACTGCCTCTTCTATTGGCTCTAGTGTTGTCCTTGTTACACGGCTACTTTGAATCCTTCTCTTTCCTATCAGGTGTACCTCTTGACCTGGCGGTCTATTACCCATGGTTGGTGAGTAGCGAATAGTACCGACAAATAGCTTGGTTTCCATGGAGCTGCTTTGGGTTTTATTGCGATACTTCGTACACTGACTGTCATGGACAAGACATCCTTCCTTGGTGCATGGTACTGTATGCATACATCCGCTATTCTTCTGAGTAACCTTGGGCAGTTGTTCTTATGTCTTGCTCAGGATAAATCCTTAGTCTGGCTGTGGGTTCTATATGCATTCGGGCGTTGTCCTCAGGGGACCCCCAACTGAAATGTCATGCACGATCACAAAGTAATCATAGACGAGATTCTCTTATTCCAATGATCTCATGGCATCCACAACCTGTCGACGCTGACGGATATGTGCTTTTAGTTATTCTATCTGAATGTCTTGTTTCCAAGTGAATCCAGACTATCAAGCTTTGTCAATTGCTGAGGTGGCTCTGCCATATATAGCCTCTGTAGTTCTTGTGATGACCACTGAGCTGAACATAGTATGGCTAGCATCTGGTGTATCTTTTGGAACATAGCCTCTTGGTTGGTGGCCCATAATCATGATGAGTATGACATGCTGGCTGCATTGTTGTGGATGTCATGCAGTTGGCTTGGCTTGACTCTTACTGAATTTGGATTATTGGGTATTATCCAAGTTGTATGCTAGTTTTCTTAGCTTCTCTTGCGGATGGATCCAGTCGGAGCGAGGGAACGGAGTCGACAAAAGAAGCAAGAACCGCGAAAAACCAAAAAGCAAATAAAGCTCAAATTTTGCGGACTTACACAGGCGGCCAAAGATTCACTAGTATAACTAAGCTAGCGCACTCGATGTGCCTCTAAGGATTTAGAAGCAAAACCACACAATGCTCCTGGTAGGAATTGGGGTCAAGCTCCTACTACTTCCTTCGGGAACATCAAACTCGAGGCACGACCATAGCCAAAGTGGCTTGGTCAATGATCCTAGGGTCATCGGGAAAAGATGGAATTTATAGGCGTTTCCCAAAGGAAACTAGATTTGAGAAGAGAAATGCCATGGCTAGCAAGCAGGGTAGGGATATCTGGTTTACCTAGGGGTTCAGGGCTCACGGGTCAATGCCTGGTGCGGACTTTTCCCACTGGAGGCAAAGGCCGCGAGAGTTGGGGTCTGATGGGGCCAAAACCTATGGGGTTGCCTTATGATCAATAGTAGCCGTGCCGGTCTGGTAAAGATGGCTGAAATCCATCGGGGCTTTCTACTAATCAAGAGGCAATGAAGTCTGTCTAGGGTAACCTACAGTCAGCCTGGCTCTGATACCATCCGTTGTGGCGCCCCGCCTGATTACCACTGTAGCCAGACGGTCGCCGCACACACCAGCCCAGGAAACTCACTCTGGCATGCGCGTTTACAACAAGTATCATGAACACAGACATTTCTATTATTGGATATATAAGTCTTACATGATATATTTTACAAGGATGATGACAGCGGAAAAGCTCTATCTAAGGCAGCATGGTCTTGGTGCGGCTCCAATCCACAGGGATCTAACTGGGTTACTCTTCTAGCTCGCGATCACTCCGGCTCCTTGCTAGTGGATGTCGGATCCTTAGGTGAACCTGGCCACATTGAAGGCCGCTGAGTACTTTTGAATGTACTCGCAAGCAAACCAAACCAACATATACACCAAGCAATGCAATCCATGGCATTCAAGCATGCACTTGTTATCTTAGCAGTATTAACTATCAAGTTATGACAGGATTATCTAGCAAGATTAAACATCCAGCAGCATTAATCATCATGCCGTAGCAGGATTATTTAGCAATATCATATCATAACAGGAATTATCTAGCATGTTAACTATCAAAGTAACTGTAGTATGACGAAGATACAACATATCAAGTAAACAATCCATACTCCGAATATTCTCATGATCCAAATCCGATCCAAACTTTGCGGTCATCCGACCACTCATCTCATAGCCATCGCATGGCTAGAATTCATATCCCTGACATCAACTGATGTCCATGCATCCGTACTGCAAGTCTGACAAACCTTACCATTCTCTGGTTCAGTCTTAACAATAACATTATATAGTTTGTTCCTCCAGACTCGACACAGACCAAATAGTGTGACCTAGCACGAACTGTGTCCCATGACCGAGGACGCGGCTATTCGAATAGATTTACACTCTGCAGAGGTTGCGCACTTTACCCACACTATGGAGCTCCTGGCCTCGTGCTCCCATTCGGGTGGACCGGTGCTGCTCCAACTAAACTTGTCTATTGCCTGGTACTCTTACGGTCCCACCGACAATCATACCCTCCCAGGGTCATGTCCTGGGTGGCCCCTGTGTCACCCCGTGACACCTGCCACCGTCGTGGCCAAACAAAACTATCCCAAACGTGGACCCATGCGCACAGAACTTAACTGGGCTCACAAGGTTATCGCCGCCTACCGGGTCAGGGTAGCACGCACGCATAACCTTCCCTCTTTGGAGGTTCCAACTAGAGGCAAGACAATAGACCAAGCTAGGGCCTTCCCATAAAGACAAGTGTGGCTGCACTCATGAGCTCGGTTCGGTGGCACTATGACTCGATCCAGCCGACGGAGGAGATTGTCATTATTAAGTCACATTCTTTTATTACAATACAACAGTAAAGCATGATGAAAATATAACAACCTATCTCCATACTGTCACATACGAGTCACTAGTGCAATAACATGATGAGCATTAGCAGGTAATGAAAATAGCAAGTTCAACTTAGCAGGAATCCAATTATTTCTAACACAGGCATATTCATTAATTAAACACGCAAGAATAAGACAGAGCAATGCTTTAGAGCATATATCAGATGGTCAGCTTGCCTGGGGGTGAAGGAATACTCCGGGAAGAGGTGCGATCACTTCGCAGAAGAATTCGCCGGAAAGGGTTCCCTCTCGGAAAGGCTGGATATAGGGCAGGGGCAAAATGGGCATTTTCATAGTGTTACAACATAGTGAAAGTGGTACCATCGGAACGGGCTCGACGAACAGAGAACGTGGGCTTTGGAATCACCTGAATCGGAGTTACGGTTGCGAAAATACGGCCGTTCGTTCGTTAGGCAAAAATCGAATAAAAATCTGTTCTTTTCTGTGGCTTGCGGACGAACGTCCGTTATTTAAGGGTTAAGGCCGGCGGCTGAATAAAGAAAACACACTTTGGGAAATGCTCTTTCAGAAAACCGAAGACGTAATCCAGTGAAGTGCGTTTCCACTTATCCAGCTGGACCGGGGTTTGGTGGATGACAGGTGGGGTCCGCGGGGAGGTGGGGCCAGCCTGGCCAGGCTCGTCTTCTACCTCGCGCGCGTGCGCCCGCGGTGCAGAGGAGGGCTCGGCGCCGGCGCCCGTCCTGGCGGCACATGCCATCTCCGGCCAAAGTCGGGCCACCAGAATGCTCCCCACGATGCGGCGCATCCAGAGAGCAGGCTCACGGCTGGTGGGGTGGGTCGAGACGATGGCGACTTCGACGCCGATGGACGGTGGCGTCGGGCGCTGCTGGGGAGGGCAATACGGTGGCGGAGAGAAGGGTCTGCGGCCATGGGAAGGATCGGGGTGGCTAGGGGAGCTCACTGGTGGAGAAAGGAGAGAGAGGGAAGCGCCGGCTGGCTCGAATTTAGGCCGAGCCCGACGGCGGCCATGGCAGCTGTGGGAGGCGAGGAGGGCTCCTCGAGCTCCATTGACTGGTCGAAGAGGATGCTAGGAGGAAGGAGAGAAGGCTGGTGAGCTCGAACGGGCTCGGGAGAGGCTATATATAGCCGGACGACGTGGGTGGGCGAGCACGGCCATGGGGACACGTGTGCCTCGCGCCGGAGCTTCGGGAACACGCGGGGAGAAGGGGAGAGGTGTCCAGAGGGCTCACAGGGGAGCGGAGGGAGCTCGGGCGTGATCGGGAAGACTCGGGAGCGACGCGGTAGGCCGGCCACGGTGGAGCAGACGCGGTCTGCTCCCGGACGTGGTCGCCGTGCCGTGTCGGGCAAGAGAGAGGAGGGGGAGAGGGGTCCAGGGCGAGGGTGTGGCCAAGGGGAAGCTGCTGGACACGGTGTGGTGCCGAGGGTGCGAGGAAACGGACGAGACCGAGGGCCCCAATGCACAGAGCGCGTGCATTGGCATGCCATACGCGTGGTCACCGCGTGAACAGGCTCACGCGGTGCGCTCTGACGTGCAACAGGTTGTCTACCGTGTGAACCCTACGTGATAGAGACCCACTATGAGCTTGGTTTGGTTAAATCACCACTGTGCTGATGGGAGGGATCACCTGAAGTTTGCTATAGCAAACTTGGGCATGACGTTGTGGTCAAGATGAAGGGGATAAGGGCTAACCAGGATGTCACAGGGGTTTAGGGTAGGAAGGACTATGATCTGGTGCAATTGGAGATTATTTGGACAAAGATTTATCATAGTTGCCTCACAACTGCCAAATCTGGTTCAGAAACTAGATCAGGAAGTGGCACTCACTTGGAATGTTGGATTGGGCTGAAATTTGGTGGAAAATGATCATTTGGGCATATGAAGGCACTGTAAAAATTTCATACCATTTAGACAAGTAAAAATGGTACTTCCTTCACAATGCTTTCTGCTGGACAGAAGCTAGATGGAATTTTTGGGAGAAAATGGCTAAATAAAATGATGTGAATTTTTGCATGCTCACATCATATAGGGAATGTGAGGTCCTGGATTAATTTCAAGATTTTTGAAGCAATATAAAATATAGTTGCTTCACAACCTCAAAATAGACCCAGAAACAAGAATTGGATGATGTGCTCAAAATTTGAACTATGGAACCTGGGTTCTTGATGGAAATGGTGAAGATATGGATAGGAGAAGCTCCTCAAATTATTTGGGATTTTTCCTAGCTACCAAAATGGTAGCTCCTTTAGAAAGTGCCCAAAATGCAATATTGGCTTTAAATAGGAAAATGTAATTTCCCTTATGTAATTATAGCCAATATTTTTATGGGAGCTCAATATGATCACAAAGAATATCTCCACAAGTTTTCATGAACTTTGGAGATGGATGGATATTTTCCTGGATTGAATTCCTTTAAACAGCAGAAAAAGGAATTAATTTTAAATGAAGATTATTGCAAATGACTGGGCAATATTTTTGCATATCCAGTGTTTATAGGTATAGGAGAGTCTCTGGGAAAAGTTTGGGAGGCAACAGATCAAAGAAAATTGGGGTTCCTTTGTAACTGCCGGAATTAGGGTTTCCCTTCCAGTAACTCGGAAGGTAGGGTTTCGGCGGCAAAATCTTGAGAATACATCTTGTGTGGCAAGGTTGGACTGGAGAGAATCTCTGGTCGGATAGGAAAGGCAAGGCTATATGACCATCTTGATATACCCAAGAGCGAGAAAAATTCCGATAACATCGGAAAAAAAGACGGGAGTCAAATTCCGCAAAGGAAAAAAAACAAGGAGCGAAAACCAGGGTGTTACATTCCTCGCTCTCGCCGTCTCGCATCCGACCGCCGCGGATGCCATGGTCTTCTTCAATGACCTCTCTAGCGGTTCCTCCTCCTCCGACGACTATGTCACCAACCGGGTATGCCTCTCTCCTCTCTCTTGCCCCCCTAGGCTTAGATTTGAGCCACTTGTTCCTCTTGTAGCTCCCTACGACCATCACTTGCAAGGAATGGAGCGGGGTAGCTGAAGATCTGCTTGCTCGTTGTCACCATCAATCTCCATGCATGAAGTTAGTGGCTTTGGAATCTGTGGATAGTAGGAGGAAGTTTCTGGCATGTGCAGAGAAGGTTAGTCCCACTTTTTTGTTACAAATCATTTGTTAGATGTGATTCAGACACTGTCACTGTGCTATGTTAATCTGGATGTGATTAAGTTAATGTCACAGTTTCTACCTAGTATCTAAAAATATTGCCATCTCATCAGCGGTGGCCTGAGAAAATTATTTGACACCGCTTCAGCAGTTTGTGCACCCAACTTTGCTCCACACATCCGAGCAGCCAAGTAGTAAAATACTAATACTTTATGGCACGAAGGAACTGGGCATCGGAGCAACTAGGTGCTCCGGTTCCCTGAATTTTTCCTCCGTCATCGACTCGGCAGTGCAGGGCACCGGTGCCAAATGTAGCAACAGTTGATTTGACACCGTTTTTTTGCCTACATAGTGGAGGGCCTTAGTGCTATTAGTTCTATGTTATTAAATCTGTGCATGTACATACCTGTTATTATTAATTTGATGTCATTGAAACATTATCGCTGTGCTGTTGCAGTTATATTTAGCTCCTCATAAAATGGTCAATTTGTTATTATAGTACATGACTAAGAACTTGTAGCGTTGTTGTAGTTAATTATAGCTTGTGATGTTCCTGAATTTGGTTGTTATCTCAGTAGCAATTAATTCATTTGCACATTGATCTTTTTGAGAAGATATGTCATAATTAACGTGTTTCTTTAGTTTTTCAAAATATGTATGTGGTGATTTTCTATGTTGCTAGAAACCCATTTTCCCTACAATTGTAACTGATTTAGTTTTAAATATTATAGGATGAACAGAAGTGTTATTACCTGGAGTGGGTTGATCAAGAGTGGCCAACGTCTCTAAAGATGTGCCTAGCAAAGCTATGGAGCATATATGAGGAAGAGAATACAGATAGGCTTAGAGAAAATGTTGTCAACGCTGGAGAATATTTCAAGATACAGGAAAAAAAGAGGAAGATGGAGAATGAGCTCAGATTTTTTAAATTAGACTTTGCTAAGATGGTGTTTGCGAAGGAGGAGGCACTTTCCCAGTTGGTCAGTGCAAAACAGCTTCTTACTGAACTGAAAGCAGAGGTGGAGAAGACGAATTTGGCTGATCATGCATCATTCGATTAGGGAAATGAATATATTGTTCTAATGTTGTGCTCAACATACTTTATGCTTATGAAGGCGAACTAGCTATATGTTGTACTGTGTTGTATTCTCGTAGCTATCGTACAGTGATGTTAAAATATATTTGTGTGCCTGATATGAAAGTGGTGAACAGCTATTTGATATGAAATTGGAATTTGCTTAATACAGGAGGTATTAATAGTAAACTAATAAACCTGCTAAATGGGTCATGGATTTTACAAACGTTTCTAGTAGTAGAAGCGTGTGTGATGGATAGCCCAATGTCATACAGTTTTCTTCATCGAATCATGTGTGATATACTTGAACAACGCAAACGGTTAACCGAGGTAGAGTGTCTGTGATGTGGTATGCCACACAAATGTTTGTTCCATAATTACTATGTGGGATGGCAGGATGATCTCGCATGGCTTGTCCTACAAAAGCGTCTGCGTTATCTACCCCGATCACACACGAATGGAAAATTGTGTGCGATGTACATATGAACAGAAACGTTTGTTTGGGATTCACTATGTGGGATGTACATACGAACGGAAACGTTTGTCTGGGATTCACTGTGTGGGATGTACATACGAACGGAAACGATTGGGCCTGTATAATTGTCTGCGATGGCTCGCCCGATCGCACACGCGCTTTTGCCCCCGCGTGTGTGACCGGAGGACCTATTGCCGACGGTTTCTGGGTCGTGTGGGTTGGACCCCCCTATTGCACACATAGGCAAGGCGATGGTTTAAAACTCTATCGCGGAAAAGTGGTAAAAGACGTTTGTATAGCATGTCGCTGCACCAGTGGCCCCGAACCTTAACTAGTAGATGAAGAAGAACTTGCCACTGACGAAGAGGAGGAGCAGCCCCAAGAGTAACCATAACAAGAAGCCTACACTACCTACTCGAGCCTCTACAGTCTCCAGGGCTCCATCAATGATATGAGCCGCCTCTCCGAGTCCCTCCGAGACACGTCCGCCTACATGACTTCTCCAACTGGAGCCAAGGATGGGCTCCTGACCAACCGCCACAATGATCCCGCCGATTTGGGCTTGCAAAAGCTTAAGCTTGGGGGAAGTCACTACCACGTCTACATCAAAGATGTGGCGGTATTATTTGAATAAATTGTAATGAGGTTGTACTTAAGCTCGTGGAGCTTCAAAACACTCGTGTTGGTCTGTTCCAACACGTTGCTTTCATTTTTCTTTTTGCCGTTGCGATTTTTTGTTTGCAAGTTAGTTTTCAAAAAACCAAAAAAATAGAATAAGCTTTGCTTTGTTCTTTTTCTTTTTGCCCCTTGGAGTTCGTTTGCATTTTGTTTTCAGAGGAGTTGATCTATGCGGTACAACGAGGAATGCAAGCATAAGGAAGACAAGAGTGTAAATTCACAACCGTGAAGGTATGTCCTGCGACTCCCGTCTTTTGCACTTGAAATACTTAGAGTAGATGTAGTAGTAGTATGTGTGATGTGTGCAAGAGGGAGTAAGTCTTGATAATTCAAACAAAGGTTTTGTTCTAGTGGATGAAATAATTTTGTAGCCTTTGTTCCGTTTAATCTAGATAACCAAGACTTGTCCTGGGACTATTTTTGAATGAATTCATCCTGACTAAGAATAACCATGCACAAGAGAAAGTCTTCAAAGACTTGGGAGTTTAGATAAATTGTAGAGAAGATGATGTTAGAAATGCTCAACCCCATGTTGTTAATTTTAATAGACTTGATAGCACTTGTGGATTAAATTGTCTAGAGGAACTTAGTTGAAGGGTGAACGAGATTATGCCAAAAATCTGTGTTGTATCTCTTACGTGGTGCTTCAGCTTCTCGCCGGTGCCATGGCCCTCCTACTATATGCACGTGTACATGTGTAACTATGGCTTCGTCACCTTTCTTGATGTTATGCTGAAGACTCCGCTGGTCAATGAATGATCCACCAGAGCTACGGCTCGGATTTCAGTTATGAGTTTGTTACCGTACATAGTGGCAACACTACAAATGAATATTATTCGGCTTTCTCTTGAATGGCTGTGTATGTGGTAAATAAAGGGAACTGATCAAAAGAACTTGAAAGAGACATATATCAAAGGTCTATAGTTCCCAAAAATTAAGCCACAACGAACCTCTATGCATGATCACCTATTTGGCATAATCCCTTCACGTGACAATCAAAGTTTCAGCAAACAATGATTGAAATAAAGTGCTTCAGAGCCTTGAGGATGGGATAATTGTGGGTATGTTTGTGAAACTCTAGCATCATGTTTTTCTACATGCCTTTCACTCCCTAACTTATGTTTTAATGGCTCCATCAAAGAAAAACTCTTCCGTGCATTCCCAGTAAGCAAGTGTTATCTAGAATAAATAGAATTGAGTGTTGCAAAGTTGTTTAATCTAGTAGATCAAAAACTTTGAGTTGATTATCATTGCATCACAAACACTTGCATAATAACCATGCCACCGCTACAGCTATACTAAGTTTTCAGGTCAAGAAGCGGAGGGCTATCTAGGCATACCGATCGTAAGTGAACCAAAACCTTCTCATTATTTCGGTTTAAGCAACTGAGTACCTTATGATTTGGATTTGTCTCTATGTTGCTCGAGGACGATCAAGTTTAACCTCAGGGGAGTCGATGAGTGATATTTTTACACTCATTTACCCTTTGTTTAAACCAAGATATTTCATTAAAACTGAGATATTCGCTCTGATATTGCCACTAATGACTAATGAATGCGACAGATTCCACAAATCCTCTCATTGATGTGTTTCCACAGGAAATGGGCTAAAAAGGGAAGAAATCAAGTGTGAACATGGAAAGGACTGAAGAAGATAGAAGAAATCAGGAGGAGGCGCAACAGGAGCCACAGTGCAAAAGACGGCATTCCATACGACCGCGACCGCTCGTATGAGCGGTCGTATGGCATGGAAACCGAGGTATCTCGTCCACATGAATAACTTTTATAAAGGGGACCAGGTCGAAATGTGAACAGAACGTCTGCGAGCGAAGCCAGAACAGAGACATCTTCATCCCCCTTCATCAACCCTAGCCACCGCCATTTCCATCTCCATAGCCACCATCTCCACCATGGTTCATCTTCCTCTAGTTCATACTTGTAATCGTGCATCGCACAAGGCATCCCTTGTAAGACATATTATTAATCAATCGATCTCCGTGATCTGTTCTTTAGTGCATTCTTCGTGTGATATGATCTCCATGTGTGAGTTGTTCGGTAAGGTATGGGTTGAGGCATATGCCTTGCAACCCTCTGTATTTGTTGTCGGGATCAATGAAAGTGCTTTGAATTAACGTCCCGTATGTGTGAAACAAAATTGTTCCGTAGATGTCTCTTGTCTCGTCTGCGTTTTTCATTCCTGCAGGTACCCAGGATCATGGAGAGCGAGCCATGGAGAGGCTAAGGGCAGGGAGACCGCAAAGTGTTATTCTGAACACCAGTGGTAGAAGGGTTTAGTACGGTAACATGGATCCAATCTCTGGGGATTCATGAGGTGTATTCATTAAACGCCAAAATCTCTTGTCTAACTATTACAATCTTAATTATCAAGGCAACCCCACGCGACGGATAGGGCCTTCGGTTGGACAACTGATTCTTGATGCAGGACTAGTGCCAATCAAGATGTTATTTGGACACACCCCCCACTTCCGTTCGTAACAAGCACATCTCGATGGGTGACTTCCAGTGCACAAATTAAGATCATATCTGGTCCCAACGCAAATACATGGTTGTAAGCATTAAGACCTCATACCCGTACCTCTTTTTATTATAAGTGTTTTATTCCAATTAGCTTAATTTGAACCGGTCAAAAGCTGGAATTAGTTCCTTGACAGAACCTTGCTAGAGACCATCGCTTCAAGGGAACCTTCCTCTCACGGGTTCGATAACCCAGGATCACCTCTTGGGGAAATAGGTGTGGGGCACTTTCTATTCCTTTACCGGATCACTAAAATGAAGTATCATTGGGATTGGGTGGTCACACCCATCTCTGATCGAGAGTTCATTGCGGTGTCTCCGGACCCGGACAGTCTTTGCTATGGTACCTATAGTGTGGAGCTCACCCTGGCATTTAACATGCTCAATGTCAACATTTTGGTGCCTTTGGTGGATCCATTAGCTGTCGCGGTGCTTGAGATGGCCTGGATTCAAATCAGGGGGCTCCCTCCTATTGCCAAAACAGAAAGGGTGATCCGAAGCATGTCCAGGATTCTTGGCAAAATCATGGTGATGGATGAGCTATCGTTGTTCAAGGGTGATGTTGTTAGAGCCAAGGTTAAGAGCATTGATGCGTCCAAACTCCAAGCTACAGTTCATGTCTTTTTCAGTAACATTGGCTATGATATTCGTATCTCAGTTGAGGGGGTTGACTGTGGTGATGCTAGGCGACCTGATGATGGGGATGACTCAGGAAAGCATCGGGGCAGTTGGCGGTGTCCTGGACTAGGGGGTACCAAACTAGTTGGCCTACAGTCCATGGGCCGGACCCACGGCCCACCACTCTTACAAGGAAGGACTCCGAAAGCCTCGCGGTCTAGCATGATCAAGATGGATTTTGCCGAAGACTTGATGTGTACTCCAAGGACAGCTTCGGCCGCCGGCGTGTGCATTCCTAGATGGGCAACCAACCATGTGTAACCCTAGGTACCCCTAGCGTCTATATAAGATGAGGGGTTTAGTCCGTAGTGACCATGATCACAATCATAACCTCCTAGCCTTACGGTTAGAACACAAACTTACGATCTTGAGGTAGATCAAGCTTGTACTTGATACATCATCATCAATATAATCAAAGCAGGACATAGGGTTTTACCTCTTCAAGAGGGCCCAAACCTGGGTAAACACCGTCTCCATCGTCCCCTGTTACCATAGATCCGAGATCCACAGCTCGGGACCCCCTACCCCGAGGTCTACTGGTTCTAGTACCGACATTGGTCCTTTCATTGAGAGTTCTGCTGTGTGATCGACAGATGGATCAATGGCTCATCTGCAGATCAACTGCAACTCCAGTTGCGGTGACATCTTCGTCCCCGGCCAACTCTTTGCGTTTGGCAGCATCGTTCTGCACACCGACTCGGCGGGTTATCTTGCCCGCATCGAGAATTTCGCCCCGGACCAATCCATCACATTCGGGAGCTTGGAATACACTGCGGATTCGCGCAGTGAGCTCGTCCTCTCCGGCTGGATGCCAGGTCGGATGGAGAACTCCTCGGCCTCCGTAGGCGCAGTCGTGGAACCACGTTCGGATCTGAGCCACAGATCCAACCCCGCGGTAGGTCCGGCCTTGAGCACAGAACCGATCGCTGCTATGCCGAGCCTTGAGTCAGGCGTGGACCTTATCCTCTCATCGGGTGAGGACCTTATCCTCTCATCGGGCGAGGACCTCAAGTCAAGCCTGAACATGGACCCAGCGACAAGCTCAGATTGATCTTCCTTGTAGATGGCCAGGGTTTAACCCTGGCGAACCCACACACAGAGGCCGCGTCAAGGGACTCATGAATCATGGTTCATGTCAGCCCGTCATATAGCCAGGCCATGGACTCCGAGGATCTATCTCACCTTAATGAGATGCTGGATTGCATTCAGAGGTTATCGATCTCGACCTCGGTCTATGACAAGATCAGACATAAAGCCGATGACAGGGAAATTTACGTCCCACCCACCACCCACTTAGTCGCCATGGTCGATGACTTAACCGACGTGCTGGACTACGCCTCCGAAGAGGCCACCGACATGAACAAAGATGTCAGCATCACACCAGAAGTGGCCCCGCCCTCAGCTCATATGGGCAGATGGACCGCTACATCTACCTACGACGTCTATATGGTCGACACTCCGAGGAACCCTCTGAGACGCCAACGCCGGCGGCCGAAAGATACCGGGGGCGACCAAAGCAGGCACAACACGGGTGCTACTGACAACGGCGCCACGGTTGACAGCGCCGATGACCAGGGAGAGGAAATTCAAGCCTCCCCAGGAAGGTAGAACAGCCCCGCAGCAACACTTGAAGACAACGACCCCGACGATCTCTTCGACGGGGGCGACAGCAACTACTTACCTGAATCCGAGGATGATGTGAGCCTCGTACCCGAGAACTTCATAGTCCCAGAAGACTCTGATACGTCTCCGTCGTATCTATAATTTTTGTTTGTTTCATGCCAATATTCTACAACTCTCACATACTTTTGGCAACATTTTTGTAGGATCGAAAGTATGTCTAGAGGGGGGTGATTAGACTACTTGACCAAATAAAACATAACCTTTTCCCAATTTTAGTTGTGGGCAGATTTTAGCAATAGTACATGTCAAGCATCACCCTACACATGCAATTCTAAGAGAATAGCAGCGGAAAGTAAACAATTGCATATGTAAGTAAAGGAGGGGGTCGGAGATTTCAAACGCAATGAAGACACGGTGGTTTTTGGCATGGTTCCGATAGGTGGTGCTATCGTACGTCCACGCTGATGGAGACTTCAACCCACGAAGGGTAACGGCTGCGCGAGTCCATGGAGGGCTCCACCCACGAAGGGTCCACGAAGAAGCAACCTTGTCTATTCCACCATGGCTTACGTCCACGAAGGACTAGCCTCACTCGGGTAGATCTTCACGAAGTAGGCGATCTCCTTGCCCTTACAAACTCCTTGGTTCATCTCCACGTCATGTTGGAGGCTCCCAAGTGACACCTAACCAATCTAGGAGACACCACTCTCCAAAAGGTAATAGACGGTGTGTTGTTGATGAACTCCTTGCTCTTGTGCTTGAAATGATAGTCTTCCCAGCACTCAAACAACTCCTCACAGATTTGGCTATGGTGGAAGAGGGATTTGAGTGGAAGGCTACTTGGGAAAGGCTAGAAATCAAGATTCAAATGGTAGGAATGGAATGGCTTGATCTCAACACATGAGTAGGTGGTTCTCTTTCAGAAAATGTATGGTGGAAGTGTAGGCACATTCTGATGGCTCTCCTTACTGAGAAGGAGGTGGTGGAGGGGTATATATAGCCTCCACACAAAATCCAACCGTTACACACTTTTGACCCAACTCGGTGGCACCGAAACGATAATCTCGGTAGCACCGAACTGTGTAAAAGATATGAACTTTAGGAATATCGGTGGGACCGATACGAACAACTCGGATGGACCGAAGTGCAATGGCTAGTGGAAACCTCATCTCGGTGGCACCGATTGCATCAACTCGGTAGGACCGAAGTGAAGCAATAAGGCAACAGAGAGTTGGCAAGCCATCTCGGTGAGACCGATTTGCAAAACCCAGTGAGACCGAAGTAAGTGCAAATGATTACAGAGAGTTGGCAAGGCCATCTCGGTGAGACCGAGATCCATATCGGTGGATCCGATTTGTTAGGGTTTTGGCAGTGGCTAAGTCTCGGATGAACTCGGTGGGGCCGGATAGAGAATTTCGGTGGGGCCGAGTTGGAATGTAGGTTTTGGACATATTTGGTTAGAGAGAGTGGTTGAGGGTTTAGGAGTACTGTCACTAAGCACTTGAGCAAAAAGACCATTAAGCAACACCTCATCCCCTTTTAATAGTATTGGCTTTCCTATGGACTCAATGTGATCTTGGATCACTAAACCAAAAATGTAGAGTCTTGATCTTTTGTCAATCCTTGTCCTTAGCATTTTAAGGGGTCCACATCTCTAGTCCATGCCATGCCAATCATTGAACATCCTAAAATCTTAATCTTGAATGGACATTAGTTCAATGAGATATATGTTATGAACCACCAAGGGAGCAAATGTGCTTTCAATCTCCCCCTTTTTGGTAATTGATGACAACATATAGATCAAAGCTTCGACAATTGATTAAACGAATGAAATACATCATCGCTTTGAGAAGTATGTGATAAGCAAGAGCTCCCCCTAAATTTGTGCATTATTAAAAATTTGTGTTTGAATGCAAATGCACAATCGATTAGGCTCATGGGTCACTCTTCCATGTCACATACAACTTGGTGGAGCGCGCAAAATGATATGATTGGAATAGAAAGCACGCATCACCAACATAAGTGAATGATCATACATGATAATGATAAAGATAACCATAGATCATCACAATAAGCATAGTATGATCAATCAACATAGTATCTCACAAGCACTGTAGCAAGCACACACATAGCAAAGTACCAACAAGCAAATAAGTAGCAAAAGAACTCGAGCAAATCAAAGCAGAACACTCTCTCTCGAAGCCTATGATCTATACAAATTCTCCCCCTTTGGCAACAAGTACCAAAAAGATCGAAGATGTATAGGACTAATCGGCACTCTAAGCACAGTCCTCCGAAGCTCCTGAAGGCGATCTCCTGCTGGCAGCTCCGGTGTGCGTAGATGGCGTTGAGAGAAGAGCATCCGCGAAGGCTTCTGCAGATGTCTATGGGGCTGGTGGAGTAGAGACCTGAGGTGGCACTGTGGCAGTAGCAGCTGGTGCAGATACTGTGGTCCGTGGATCCACAACTGGTATTGCAGCAGACCTGGCTGCTCTAGGCACTGTCTGAAAATGCTCTGTGGTTGGTCTGTCATCTCCACTGTCATCTGATGGGGCTGTCTTGACAGCATCTACATCATTCTGCAGCTGCTCCACTGTGGTCTGAATCTCTGTCACCTTGACATCTAGATCATGAAATTTAGTCTCAATAATCCGCTCAAAACTAGCCTGGGTCTGGGTGAGGTTGGCCAAACTTCGCTCAATCCTCAGAGTGGCTTCAAGCAGATATGTCATTTGGTCCTTGGGTGTCTTGAGATTGGCAATTGGAGCATTTGAAGTTGATGCCTTCTGAGCTGCTTTTGCTTCTTTGGCTTTGCGGATCTTCTCATGGGCTTGTGCTGAAGTGGGATGCGAAGGATCCATCACTATCACATTGTCCTCAAACTCTGGACAGAGTGGAAAGTGCTCTCGATCAAGAAGGTATGTGCTGGTTCCAACCAGAGAATTGATCAATATCTGAATATGTGGAGCATATCCGCACGATCTCTTCTGATCTACTGCAGTTCTCTTGATAGTCTCTACTATCAGGCTCATCACCTTGAATTTCTGAGGTGTGTCAAGTAAATGCAGCAAATTGATGGAGTGGCCATGAATCATTTTGTCATCTCCTGACTTGGGTAGCAGAGTGTACCACAAGATGGTGTTCGTTGTGGCTAATCCTGGGAGCAGATGCTTCACCGATCCAAGTTTGTGAGTCTCAAGGTCTTTCTCTGGAATTGCAGTATACATGTTCTTCATGGAGTTGTGATCCATCTTGAGCTTGGCATAGATATCGATGTCATCATCCTCTTCCTTGGGAGCACCAAGAAGATTTGCCCACTCAGAGATGGTAAACTGGTATCTTATACCCTCAGTCATCCATATAATGTGGCCATCTGGATAGAAGTGTGCTGTAGAGTAGAATTGCATGACCATTTCGTCATTCCACTTGGTCAACTTCTTTCCAACAAAGTCATCAACACCTGCAATCCTGAAGCTCTCATGAACATGGGGAAAATAATCTTCATTCTCATCAATGTATTCCCAATCCACCCATTTCATGTCACTAACTATGGGCTTCTTATCAAGCAACACTGTCTCATAAAAATCTTGTTGTTCACGAGTGTGAAAGCGATAATCACATGTTGTCTTCCTCCTTGCAGCATAAGGATCAGATTTCCTCCACTGACGCAGTCCTTTATCCTTCCTCAGCATCATGTTCTCCGCAACTGGGTGTGCATTGTCATGGTCGGGTATCTTTGGCTTCAATTTTCTGAGCACTAGTGGCTCTTCATCAATGTTTGCTTCAGGCACTGGGGCCTTGTTCTTCTCAGCAGCTGATATGTTCCTGGTTGAGCTCTTTGGTGTTGACACCTTAGGCTTGGACTTGGGGGCAGTAGTCTTGGTTGCATCAGACATAAGTTTTTGAGACTTGGCTGGAGGTGCAGTGGCTGCTGGCTCCTCCTCGTCTTCCTCCTCATCAATCATCATGGATGGTTTGCCAATCACACGGGTAGTAGTTTTCCTTACTCTCTTCTTCTTGCCACCTGCAGCTGGTTCTGTGTCACTAGGCTCTTCAAGAGTGAATTGCATAGTCTGCTTTGGCACTTTCCTCACAGCAGTCCTCTCTTTGGTAGTTGATGGTTTGGTGCTGTACTCCTTAGCAAGCACTACTCTCTTTTTCTTAATTGTTGCTTCGCTAGCAACAAAATCTTCATCCTCACTGTCTGAGGTTTTCTTCTTCCTTGTTCTGGTTGCAGCTTTAGGAAGATCTGGAGAGCTCCTCTCTCCCTCATAGAAACTTTCTGCAGGGCTTGACCCTTCACTCATTTCTGCTTGCTGTTCAGATATGTTCTGATTGTCACTGCTGTCTGACATCTTGCTGAGATGACCCTGTGAATAGATAGGTATGGGCAGAGTAGATGAGTCATCACAAAAAGCAGAGATTTTTCATAAAATTTGAGTTCAACTCTTAGTTTCAAGTTTTCACAGGATGCATTTCGGATGGACGGAGTTGATCATCTCGGTGATACCGAAGCACACTACAGAAACCTTACACACCACTTCGGTCAGACCGAGATGGGGTTCGGTGACTCCGAGTTGCTAGGGTTTCACTGAGATTTACTTTCGGTCTCACCGATACATACAACTCGGTGGCACCGAGATGTACTAGTGCTATGGCCAGAGGCCAAATCGGTAGGACCGGAAATTTCGAATCGGTCGGTCCGAGATGCATTCGGCGGAAACTTAAACCTAAAATTTTTACTCGCATCTAATCTACGGAGTTTGTAGTGTAACAGGAGTTCTCAATCCGTGGCATGAATTCAGGCAGTCCAATCGTGCATTGAATCGGAAATGGGAGCACGAGAGGGATCGAATCTCACCCTAACTCGGTGGAGATCCTCTACGGCGGCAACGGCGGGGCAGATTACCGTTGACGGCGGCGGAAACCGGCGGCGAGGGCGCACTGGAGACGACGGCGAAGTCCGAAGACGAAGGGCGACGGCAGCAACGGGGAGCGGGAACGAGTGAGGTCGAGAAATTTCAACCGTTCGGTCCACGCGATATATATACCTGTACGTTGTCGGTGGCACCGAGTTGAACAACTCGGTGGCACCGATATGTGTAACTGCACGCAGGTCAGCACATCGGTGGCTCCGAAGTGGTTCAACTCGGTTGCACCAAGATGGAAAACCTAGATCAATCTAAGTGATTTCGGTTGGACCGAGTTTGTGTGAATTGGTTCGGCCGAAATCAGATAGAAGGTTTTGGAGGTTCAGCCCTTTCAGATCGGTGGCTCCGAGTGCTCTTCACCCAGAGGGTCCGAAAATGACTTGTTCAATTTTTGTGATGCAACAAGAATAGAATTTGAGACAAGAAAGCATAGATAGCTAGAGAAGGTACTTAGGCATTCTTGTACATCCACTTGGCTAGAAAAACCAAGACAATCAAAACAACAAATGAATGTCTTCGAATGATGAAAACATGCAAACTAACATGCTCACACAATAAGATACCAAATGAAATATGTGTCAAACATGCACAACCAATTCTAGCATCTATCAAGCAATGGCGATGACTAGGTCATCTATATATGAGTATATTGACTTAGGAGCCAAATGAGAACATTTGATCATAGGTCATACTCATCGTTTAAGCACAAGCGGGGTTGCCACTTTTTCATAAAGCATTGATGTGTTCACACCATTAGAGTTGCTTTAGCTCAATTGTTTAGAGCAAAGCTCCCCCTAGATGTGATATTCCCCCTAAGAGGGATGAACTAACCTTGGGTTTTGTCGATGATGACTTCATGTAGATGTTGAAGATATGAATGCTCAAAGTTGATGTAGACCATCAAGAGTTGGGAGCAATCCTTTGGAGTTTTGTGCTTTCAATACCTACATGGGTTAGTCCCACACAAGGAACATACAAGGATATCCATAGACATAGAGTGAAATACACATATGATGATGTCCATGAATGCATTGAATACCTTGTCCGAACAAGAGGGTTTGTGACTCCATGAACTAGTGCAAAATGTGTAAGTTGGTTGCACGAGTCATTGCCATAAAGAATATGAGTGAAGTTTGTTGGCAGAGTCACCCTCAAGAACTCTCTAGTTCTTCTTCTTTTGGACCCACATCAACTTGATGGGAATCCTTGGAGTTGTAGTAGCACTTGATAAAGTAGAACTTGATGAAGTCTTGGGAACCCACTTGACCATGGCTTGAGGAGCTTCTTCAATTGAATCAATCTCTTCTTGAAGCTTATCCTTGCCTTTTAGCTTGTGGTTTTCGGGCCCATGGAACCCGGGGTATCCAGGCCCGTCTGCCTTTGGCCCAGGGCGCAACGCCTGGCATGGGCCCAGCATGCCGTCACCACCGAGCATCTCACCAAGACCCCTCATGGGGCCCTGGCCTCCTGAGGCTTCCTTCTCAGGGAGTGGCGAGCGATCCTCAGCACCACCATCAACGGCCTCGCGAGGCCCTCTCACGAGGCAGCTTCCTGAAGTGACCTCGCGAGGCGGCTTTCCGAGGTGGCCTCCCGAGGCCCCCTCCCGCAGGCGCTCGAGACGAAGGCCGTTCGGCGTGCCGCGCGGTCCGGAGCCCATCACGTGGGTGACACACGCGGCGACGAGCAGCAGCAGAGGCCGCGCCAGCAGGAGCGGATGAAGATGGTTTCCCCTTTCGTGTTAAGGGAGCAGGGCCAGCTATCTACTCTCCAAAGCAACCCCAAAGGTTGCCCGATCGGTGAAGGAAGACCAAGACGACGGGCGCAGGGCGGAGGTCATCACCGAGCCCACCGGCGCGTCATGGATCATGCTTTGGCAGGCGAAGACCACCTTTAGTCAGGATAGCCTGAGCGCCTGTCCCCTTTCAAAATCGCCAAGTGTGGCAACCCTTCCCGCCTAAGTTTCCAGGGGGAAGAGGACCAAGGCCGATATAAAAGGGGCAGTGCTGCCACCGTAGAGGAGGACGATTCCCTTGTCTTCAAGCTTGTACGCGAGAACCTTCTTGCCCACAATAATCCCAACTACAAAGCAGGAGTAGGGTCTTACACCGCAAGGTGGCCCGAACCTGGGTAAACCGCTGAGTCCTCGCTCCGTCCCTCGCTAATGCGCTCTCGCCGTCGTCTCGCCATCGCTTAACCGTGGTAGGAGACGAAGTAGGTAGAACGAGCTCACCCCAGTGTTCGAACCTTTGGGTCCCCGGAGCCCGACTTCCGACATTTGGCACGCCAGGTAGGGGGTGCGCTACTGTTCTTCTGCTCCGCCCTCAGCTCCACCAACCCCATAGCCGACGCACGTCGCGAGCGCGCCTAGCGCAGGGCTGGCCGCGTGGCTCAGACGGAGCCGGTGGCCCGCGGCAATCGCTGCCGTCCCGAAGCCGAGGCTGCTGCCGCCACCGACCCCGCTGCCCGCGAGCAGCAGGACTCCTCCCTGCACCCCTCCGTGCGGGCGGACGGCCACACCACCACGGCCTCCTCCCTCGCCTGCGGTGGGCCGCCGGACCCGCAGGCCGCGCTGCTCATGGCGCGTGAGCTGCTTCGCTACCGTCCGGATGACGCCGGCTATGACGCCTGGCTTGGCCGCATCACCGAGGTCGTCAACGTCGCCGGGGACGCTCCGACGCCTTCTCACTCGCTCCGCCCTCCGCCGTCTCGTGCTGGGGACCTGGCGCACGATGCTCCCCCGCCGCCTCCTCTGCGCGACGAGCGTGCCGGGCCCCAGCGCAGCACGCGGGCTCGTGAGCCGTCCCGCGGTGCGTCCTCGCCAGACCGAGACGAACCCAGCTGCTAGATCATCCGCCGCGTGCCCCCGACGCGCGAGTGCTCCTCGAGCGGCAGCGCCAGCGCCAGGACCAGGCCATTCAGGACGTTGCAGCGGCCGGGCATCAAAACCGCGCCACCCTCGCTGGCGGCGTCCCCTCGAGCGGCGTGGGCTGCCGTGCCTTCACCCGTGAGCTGCGTCGCGTGGTCTGGCCCGTGAAGTTCAAGCCTGAGCTGCCGCCACGCTACGACGGCACCCCCAACCCCACGGAGTTCCTTCAGCTCTACGCGCTGAGCGTCGAGGCGGCGAACGGCGATGACAAGGTCATGGCAAACTGGTTCCCCATGTCCCGCAAGGACGGCCCGCGCTCCTGGCTCATGAACCTCCCCGAGGCTTCCATCTCGTCGTGGGCCGAGCTCTGCAGCCAGTTCATCACCAACTTCAAGGGCACACAAGACCGCTCCCTCACCATCAATGACCTGCGGCGTGTTCGACAGCGCCCAGACGAGACCCTCCGCAAGTACATCCAGCGCTTCAGTCAGGTGCGCAACAAGATCCCGCGCGCCTCTGACGCGGCTGTCATCTCTGCGTTCTCCACCGGCGTCACAGACGTCAAGATGCGCAAGAAGCTCGCCATCAATGGTGAGCTCGACTCCGTGCTCGAGCTGCTCGACCTCGCCGACAAGTGCGCCAAGGCTGAAGAAGGCCGCCTCTTCGTCCACAACGACCCCGACGCGGCGCTCGACGCCGCCAAGGCCAAGAGCAAGGACGTCAAGCGCAAGGGCCCTGCCGTGCTTGCGGCGGAGCCCGAGCAGAAGCGCGGTCGCGACCTCGATGAGCCCAGGAAGGACAACCAGCCACTCTGCGCTTTTCACAACGTCCGCTCCCACAGCACCGAAGACTGTCAGGAGCTCAAGCTCCTCCGCGACGAGCGCTAGAGCCGCCGGGACGACCACAACGGCCGCGGCGCCGGCCGCGGAGGTGGCCGCAGCGGCAACTGCTGGGACAGCCGCAACAGTAATGGCAACTACCGCCAGGGCTGGCGCGATCAGCCTCGTGAGGCCGCCTGGCGCGACCAGCCTCGTGAGGCGAATCCTCAGGCCAATGCCGCTCTCCCGCCGCTGCCACCGCCACCCTGAAGGAACGACGTCAACCAGCTTGACGAGGGCGCTGGGGGCTACCAGGAGCCTCGCGCGGTCGCCTGCATCCTTGGCAGGTCCCAAGCCCCAGCGTCCATCTGCCACTTCAAGCAACTCTCTCGCGAGGTGTACGCCGCCCTCCCGAGGCCTGAGGTCGCGCGGCCCCTCAAGTGGTTGCAGTACGCCATCACCTTCGACTCCAAGGACCACCCCAAGTCCACGGCCTCTGCAGGCGCGCTCCCCATGATGTGCACTCCCACCATCAGCAACGTCGCGGTCACCAAGACCCTCATCGACGGGGGTGCCGGCCTCAACGTACTCTCCATCGAGACCTTCGAGACGCTCCAGGTGCCCTACGACCAGCTGATGCCGACCAGGCCCTTCTCCGGAGTGACCGATGGCTCCACCATCCCGCTGGGGCAAGTGCGCCTCCCCGTCACCTTCGGCACCCGCAAGAACTACCACACCGAGCTCATCGACTTCGACGTGGCGCACATCGGCCTGCCTTATAACGCCATCTTGGGCTACCCGGCTCTCACCAAGTTCATGGCGGCCACCCATCACGCCTACAACGTCCTCAAGATGCCCGGCTGCAGCGGCATCATCACCGTTGCCTGCGACGAAAAGGATGCGGCCAACACCCTCGAGCGCGCCTACAAGGCTGCTGCTGTCGCGCACCTGGCCGGCGAGGACGCGGCCGAGCCTTCCGAGGCCGCGCCAACGAAGAAGAAGCAGCTGTTCTCTCAGGACCGCGCCGAGACGAAGAAGGTGTCGGTGGACGGCAGTGGCTCCGGCCCTGCCTTCACCATCGGCACAGGCCTCCCTCCTGCATAGGAAAGCGCGCTCGTCACCTTCCTTTGGGCAAACTCGGATGTTTTCTCCTAGAAAGCATCTGACTTGCCTGGTGTGCCGAGGGAGGTGATCGAGCACCACTTAGCGGTGTGCCCCAATGCACGCCCAGTCAAGCAGAAAGCACGGCGCCAGGCGCCAGAGAAGCAAGAGTTCATCGTCAAGGAAGTTTAGAAGCTCCAGGAAGCCGGAGTCATTCGTGAGGTGCGCCATCCCGAGTGGCTCGCCAACCCAGTCGTCGTCCCCAAGAAGGGCGGCAAGTAGCGCATGTGCGTCGACTTCACCAGCCTCAACCAGGTCTACCGGCATGACCCCTTCCGGCTGCCGCGAGATGGCCAGGGCGTTGGCCCCACCGTCGGCGGCATGCGCATGCCCTTCGGGCTGAGGAACGCCGGCGCCTCTTTCCAGAGGCTGGCGCTCTTCGCGCCAGAGCCTCGTGAGCCTCCTGCTCCTCGCGAGCCCCCAGGGCCTCGTGAGCCCCCCGGCCCCGGAGGAGCGGACCCCCTGGGTGCGCCTCGCCAAGCGGTCTAACGTCACTACATCGCGGTTCTGCCAGGTGCGCCCGGTGCGTCGCCTCGCGCAGCCCTCACTCCTTCTCGCCGCGCCTCTCGAGCTTCGCTCCGGGAACCCTATGCTTTTGGTTGTGTAACGAATTTTGCTAATTCTACCTTGATAAGTTATGTTACCTGCTCAATCGCCTGTTAAGTTCGGTGCCGACCGGAGAGCGCCACGCGCGCGCGACCCCTCCCCTGGCCGACTCCGTGAGCGGGGGCTAGGCACGGTGCCTGTGCTCGGGTCTGTCCCAGCAGTGCCGTCAAATCCAAGTGACTGAGCTCTGGCTCGCGGGCCTGCTCCCGTGTACGTCACCTCACCAAGGTCCTTGGTGCCTTACCTCCTCACGCGACGGCCGCGGGCGGGTTAGCAAGTGCGTGCCGCTCCCCCTATCGTGAGAACTGTCGACATGCAGCCCCTCAGGAGACGAGCTGCACAGGGATCTCGCGGGTGGCCTCTCGCGAGCAGGCCTCGCGAGGTGGCGACACTTCGGACGCCGAGCCTCGTGCGCACGTCTCGCGAGCGCGCCCCGTGGTCGCGGCTCGGGAGAGGCGAGGGCTGGCTCGAAGAGTGGCGGTTCGTGCTATGGTCCGTCCGCACGACAGCAAGCAAGCCTACTGGCGAGACACCCTTCTTCCTCGTCTACGGCGCTGAGGCGGTCCTCCCATTGGAGCTTAAGCGTGGCTCCCCGCGAGTCCTTGCCTTCGACGAGGTACGTCAGGATGGCTCGCGGGAGACCGACGTGCTGCTCCTCGAGGAGGGCCGCCGTCAGGCCGCCCCTTGTGATGCGAGGTACCAGCAGGCCTTGCGTCACTACCACAGCCGCAGCATCCACACTCGCACTCTCGAGGTCGGCGGCCTCGTCCTGCGCAGGATCCTCTCCAGAGAGGGACTTCACAAGCTCTCACCTATGTGGGAAGGCCCTTTCAGGGTTACTCATGTCTCCAGGCCCGGCTCAGTCCGGCTGGAGACGGAGGATGGAGTTCCTGTGCCTAACGCCTGGAACATCCAACACCTCCGAAGTTCTACCCGTGAACCTCACGCGTACGAACGAAACGGGGCTGTACATGCCCCGGAGCCTCTCATTGCGTTCGCCTGATGGGCCTGCGAGAGCTCCTGCCCACGCCCAAGTGGAAGCCCCATGCTCCGTGCTGGCGAAGGGATCGACCCGCGATCATACCCACACCCCTGTGGAAGCCCCATGCTCCGCGCTGGCGGAACAATCAACTGAGGGCGCCCCACGGGCTGCACCAACCTCAAGCTGACCGTGCCGGACACGGCAACACTCTTTTTCTCATTCTGGTGCGCAATTGAGGGCGCCCCACGGGTTGCACCAACCTCAAGCTGACCCGTGCCGGACACGGCAGCCGCATCTTTATTTGGTTAAGTAATGGGTTGCCCTCTTACTTCAGTAAAGTTTCCATTTCCTTATATGGCGTTTCGTTTTCCCTTTGCCTCACGAGCCTCGCGCGCTCATGACTTCCCTCATGAGCCTCACGCGTGTGGGGGCTAGACACGGTGCCTGCGCTCAGGTCAGTCCCAGCGGCACTGGAGAACCCAAGCAACCGGGCTCTTGCTCGCGGGCCTGCCCCCGTGCACGCCACCCCACCAAGGTCCTTGGTGTCCTGTCTCCTCGCGTAATACCCATGAGCGAATCGACGAGCACGCGCTGTCATTAAGTACTCTGCGTGTAGTTATCTCAGGAGCAGGTCCCCTGAAAGATCTCGCGAGGTAGCCCTCTTAGGACCTCAGGAAGCCTACAGGCCCCGCCTCGGGAGATCGCGCGAGCGGAACCCTCATGACTCGTCATACCGGCAGCAATTATGGCCCGCTCGGGGGCTAGGTCCTAACAACGTAGAGCGCCATGACGAGCAGAAAGAGCAAAACGAGCTACGAGGGCACGGGCATTCGATACAGTCAGGAGCAAAGTACTTAAAATGCTAAAGCATTGTCCTCACGCCCCCACGGGGTCGCAATCAGCTATGCGCAGGATATGGGGAAGGACCTAAGAAGACATGTCGCCATCACCGCCGCTGCCACCGTCATCGTCACCCTCCTCGACTCCGCTCGAGCTCTCGCCAGGAGAGAAGTGCTCGTGCAGGGCGTCCACGTGGTCCTCCACCGCCTTCCCAAGGGCGTCGTGGACCTCCTCGGGGACGGGAGGTATCACCTTGCCGAAGTCAAAGTTGGGGTCGGCTTCCAGAAGATGGCTGAAGATGCGCGTCATGGCCTGGGTGAGGAGGTCGCGGCTCTCCTCCTCGATGATTCCGCCTACCTTCTTGTTGCCCACCTCGAGCCGCTCCACGAGCTTGGTGAAGAAGTCGAGGTAGCTGCCGTCGTGGGTCTCGAGGGGGCTGCTGACGTCCTCCTTGCCAATGGAGCCCAAGGCACGGCGGGTTCGGAGCTCGAGGGCGCGGAACATCTTAGAGCGCTGGAGTTGCCGCACCCGCGCTTGGGCCGCCTCGTCCCGCGCCTGCTCCACGACCGGTGTGACACCCCCCACCTGCTGCCGGAGGGAGGACAGCTCGGCCTCGGCGTCGACCTGGGCCTTCAGCGCGGTCTTCCGCCACCTTTCAGCTTCGGCTAGCATCTCCTTGAGGCCCGTGATCTCGTGCTGGAACTCCTCGCGCTTGGCCTTGAAGCGGTCCTCCTGGCGCTTCTGTTTCTTTCTGTTCTCGTTGGCAAACGCTTCGCGGCTCTGCGCAACCCTCCTGTCGGCGTCCTCCTGAATCTTCTCCGCCTTGGCCGCCAAATTGGCATTGGCCTTGTCTAGGCGCTCGGCGTAGGAATTTTGGGCAGCGGACACCTCTCGCTCCAACGTCTCCAGCCGCTCGCGCTCCAAGTCCTGCGCGGATGCCGACCGCGCGAGCTCCCGCTCACGGATGTCAAGGTCCGCCTCGTGGGCCGCCAGCCCCTCTTCGAGGACAGAGATGGCATCTCTTCGTGCCTGGAGTTGTCGCTCCAGCAAGGCGTTCTGGTCCTGCAGCTCCTTCCCGCGGGCCTCTGCCGCCTCGCGCCGCCTGTCGGCCTCGTCGGCCTCGCTGATGGCGTTCTTGAAAATTTCCTTCGCATCCTGGGCGGCTTTCTCGTGCTTCTCCCGCGCGGCGTCGTCTCGACGGCGGCCCAGTTTAATTGCCACATCAAGCTGGCGCCACCTCTCCGCGAGGCACTGGCGCTCCTCGATGATGCGTGCCTCCTCCGCCCGGAGGTCCGCTTCCAGCTGGTCGAGGGAGGCCCTGGCGCCTTGCAGGGCCCCGCGCTTGAGCATGGCGCTGCAACTCACAAGATGCAGGGCCCAGCCAGTGTGCGCCCCAGCACCGCCTTCTCGCGGGGGCCCGGCGCCGCCGGTCAGGAGCGGGGAGCTCGCGGGGGCCCCCTCTTCGTTCCGCCGTGGCGACGCACCCCGCGGGCTCGGTGGCCCCCCGGAAGAGGCCCCACGTGCTGGCAAGTCCTGCCGGCCCCCCGCGACGCCACCACCTCCGGTGGTGCCGGGCGGGAGAACCGGCGTCTCCGCCTCTGTCGCCGCCACGTCCACCCTGGCAGTTGGCGCCCCGGGAACCGCGGAGCCGCCTCCTGACGGTGCCTCCTGAGGCCCACCTTCTTGGGACCCCCGCGCCGCGTTCGTCTGTGACTCAGGAGGGGCCTCCGGCCCCTCTGCCTTCGCGAGGCCTGCCTCGATGTCGAGGCTGTTGGCGCCCACTTCATGCCCCCCGACCCTGGCAACCGGCGGTGAAGCCCCCGCCAGGCCGGGGGGCCTCTCCTCCTTCTTCCTCTTCTTGCTCGAGGAGGTCCTGAAAAAGAGGAGAGTAACAAGGGCTCAGGCGCGCGCAACACGCCGGGCACAGGAGAAGGGAGGCCGAGCACTTACTGGTCCCTGGTAACCCTGGCAAACCATCTCCTCTTCCTCAGCGGCCACGGAGGAATGCCGCCGTCGCCTTCTTGGGGAACCTTCTCGTGACCGGCCCCCCTCGTGGGAGGGCCGCCGGGTCCGCCCTCGCCTCCGCTTCCGGAGCTCTGCAGCTTTGCAGCTGCCGCACGGGGGCTTCCTGCGCCCTCCGCTTGGCCAGGCACGACGGCCGAGGCCTCAGGCGGGGTGACGTCATCATCATCTTCAAGCCCGCGAACGAGTCGGCAGCGGGTCTGCCGAACCGGGCCACCTCCGCCTTCCGCGGCGCCCGTCCAGACCCCAGCGTCGCCGCGGCCGCCTCAACCCGGGACCACCAAAAAGGGGTTGTCCCGGGGCCCTTCAAGGCCCTCTAGGAGTGGTCCCCACCGGTCGAAGCGTGGCATCGAGCCGGCCATCGCCTCCTTGTTCTTGTAGCGATACAAGGGAAGCCCGTCCATGGGCGGCTCACTCGCCTCCTCACCGGTTAGGGCATGGAGCATCCCGTTCAGCGCCTCCGGCAGCAAGCCGTCCACACTCAACTGCATCGGGTCCTCCGGGCCAGTGAAAGCCCACATCGGGCGTGAGTGTCGCTGGAGGGGAGCTATGCGGCGCCGGAGGAACTCCCTCACTACCGTGACCACCATCACTTTCGCGGCCCTCAGCTCGGCCAACCTCTTCCATACCCATGCCAGCTTTGGGTCCGTGAGCCTTTCCTGCCCCCACCCGGAGTTTCTCGCCGCCGGGGATGTGGGCAGTTGCAGCAGGGGGCTGTATTGGGCAGCGTCCACGTACACCCATTGCCGCCTGAAGCCCTCAACCTCCTTGGTAAGCCTCATGTCGATACCATCGCCCGCTGCTTCATCGGCGATGCGGAATGAGACGCACCCGGAACATTGGTTCGCCGCGGTCAGCCGCAGGCTGAAGAAGTGGCGGAAGAGCGCCACTGAGGGCGTCACGCCCAGGAAGGCCTCGCATAAAAAGGCAAAGGCGGAAAGGAGAAGGACGGAGTTCGGCTCAAGATGCAGTGCAAGGACTTGGTAGTGGGAGAGGACGGCGTTGAAGAAATCGGAGAATGGAGGAAGCAGGCCCGCGAAGAGTGCGGGAAGGAAGAGGACGACAGAGGTGGCGTCGAGGTCGGCGGTCGGGCACGAAGCCGGCCAGATGCGAGTGGCTCCCCACTCGTTGGAAGCAGCTGCGGTCATTGGGAGCACCTTGCTGAGCCCCTCGGCGTTGACGATTGTGGGCCTACTCAGAGCAGGCTCCGGCACCATCTCCGCAACCTCCGTGTCCGCCGCCTCTTCCTCCCTGCCCGGGGGCGACATGGCGGCGCAGCAAGGGTTTAGGGCGACGGAGTTTTGGGAGAGGAAGAAGGAGCCGTGCACGGGAAGGAAGTCGCAAGGGGATGGGACGTAAGAAGGAAGGCAATGATGGTCTCGTGTCGCCCGCGGCGGGCTTTATGTCAGCGCGGCAGTTTCCGAGGCGTCGTGGGAGAAGTGGGGGCGTCGCCCGTCACATCGTGCGCCACGCGTCACGCCTGGCCGCAGACGATTAGGGCCCGCGCCGTTTCACCCCCCAGTAGGTGGGAACGTGCGCGCCACGGGCCCAGGGGCTACTGTCGGGTCCATGGAACCCGGGGTATCCAGGCCCGTCTGCCTTTGGCCCAGGGCGCAACGCCTGGCATGGGCCCAGCAGGCCGTCACCACCTAGCATCTCACCAAGACCCCGCATGAGGCCCTGGCCTCCTGAGGCTTCCTCCTCAGGGAGTGGCGAGCGATCCTCAGCACCACCATCAACGGCCTCGCGAGGCCCTCTCACGAGGCGGGTTCCCGAAGTGACCTCGCGACGCGGCTTTCCGAGGTGGCCTCCCGAGGCCCCCTCCCGCAGACGCTCGAGGCGAAGGCCATTCGGCGTGCCGCGCTGTCCGGAGCCCATCACGTGGGTGACGCGCGCGACGACAAGCAGCAGCAGAGGCCGCGCCAGCAGGCGCGGATGAAGATGGTTTCCCCTTTCGTGTTAAGGGAGCAGGGCCAGCTATCTACTCTCCAAAGCAACCCCAAAGGTTGCCCGATCGGCGAAGGAAGACCAAGACAACGGGCGCACAGGGCGGAGGTCATCACCGAGCCCACCAGCGCGTCATGGATCATGCTTTGGCAGGCGAAGACCACCTTTAGTCAGGATAGCCTGAGCACCTGTCCCCTTTCAAAATCGCCAAGTGTGGAAACCCTTCCCGCCTAAGTTTCTGGGGGGAAGAGGACCAAGGCCGATATAAAAGGGGCAATGCTGCCACCATAGAGGAGGACGATTCCCTTATCTTCAACCTTGTACGCGAGAACCTTCTTGCCCACAATAATCCCAACCACAAAGCAGGAGTAGGGTCTTACACCGCAAGGTGGCCCGAACCTGGGTAAACCGCTGAGTCCTCGCTCCGTCCCTCGCTAGCGCGCTCTCGCCGTCGTCTCGCCATCGCTTAACCGTGGTAGGAGACGAAGTAGGTAGAACGAGCTCACCCCAGTGTTCGAACCTTTGGGTCCCCGGAGCCCGACTTCCGACAGTGGTCTCGTGGTGGAAGATCTTCCTTTGCTTGTGTTCCCTTGAAGGAAGTAGGATCATACTTCTCTTTTTGAGGAACAAACTTCGTCTTGGGGTATTGATCTTCTTCCCACTCAACTCCATTGGCATTGAACTTTTGTTCAAAACCAACACCTTGGTTCTTCCGGTGCCTTCCTTGCTTGCGTACAATTTCCTCAAATTGCTTACTCCCGGCAAGACTCTTGTAGACACCTTTTTCTGTAATTCCTTTCAATAGCACATTTTCTTGCTCAAGTGTAACTTGGCTAAGAGAATCATTAGTGGAATCAATAGAACTACTAGAAGCAACAACATTGGATTTAGCATTGTTATTGTTACTACTAGAGGTAGAACCATTTTTACCCTTGTTGCTAGTTTGCTTAGGTTTAACTTGTGGCATAAAGGTAGACAAGAGTAAACGTTTGGCAAGATATGAAGAACTCTTCTTTTGAAGATCGTCATTGATAGCTTTAAGAAACTCATGATCTTGCTCTAAATTTATCTTCTCGAAGCGTAGCTTCTCATGAGTTCTTAGAAGTTCTCTATGATCCTCTTGAGTTGTTTCATGAGCGAACTTAAGAGCATTTAGTTCTTTAGTTAGACGCTCAATCTCCTTCATAGCATTGTCACTCGTTTCCTCTTGACTAGCATTTTCATTATAGCTCACATTACTATCCTTGTCAACAAGTAAATCATCATCACAAAGCAAATCATCTTCATCACTATTGAAATCAAGATACTCGGGGTGTGATACTTTGGGGCCTTTTGCCATGAAGCATCTTCCAATTCCTTCATTTGGTGAGTCAAATAGATCATAGGAGTTGGATGACACAAGTGCAAGTCCGGCAACACCTTCATCTTGACTATAGTTGGAGTTGGAGTGATAACTTCTTTCGGAGTGGTTGTCGGAGTCGGAGCCGGAAACCCATTCACCAACATGAGCTTGATGTCTTCTTCTTGTGTAGCTCTTGGATGACTTGTCCTTCCTCTCCGAATCCTTGCTTCTTCGAGAGTGTCTTCGTTCAGAACGATCATCTCTACTCCTTCTCTCCTTATGAGGTGATTCATCTCTTCTATGTCTCCCTCTTGGTGATTCGTCTCTTTTCTTGTAGGGAGCCGTACACTCATTGGAGTAGTGTCCGGGCTTCCCACAATTGTAACAATTACGGTCACGACTTGATGATCTTCTCTCATAATGTCTTGAGCTAGAGCTTCTTTCTTTCCCTCTGTTCTTGTAGAACTTGTTGAATCTTTTCACCATTAGGCTAATCTCTTCATTGGATACTAGCTTGTCAATTGGAGTTGTTGGAGCATCGGTTGAGGCTTTGTAAGCACTACTTGATTTGTTGTGCAGCTCTTCTTTGTCCTTGAGTGACATTTCATGAGCAACAATCCTTCCAATGACTTCCGTGGGCTTGAGATCTTTGTAATTTGGCATCATTTGGATCAATGTGCAGACGGTATCATATTTTCCATCCAAAGCTCTAAGTATCTTCTTGATGATGAATTTGTCGGTCATCTCTTCACTTCCTAAGCCGGCAATCTCATTTGTGATGAGAGCAAGCCTAGAGTACATCTCAGCGACTCCTTCACCATCCTTCATCTTGAACTTGTCAAGTTGACTTTGAAGCACATCCAACTTAGATTCCTTGACGGACTCGGTACCCTCATGCATATCAACCAAAGTATCCCAAATTTCCTTTGCATTCTCGAGGTGGCTGCTTTTGTTGAATTCTTCGGGACATGAACCGTTGAATAGAATGTCACAAGCTTGAGCATTGTATTGCAACATCTTCAATTCTTCCGGGGTTGCTTCACGATCCGGTTCCTTGCCATCCTCATAGAAGTCACCTTGCAAGCCAACACGAACAACAGCCCAAACGGCGGGGTTATGACCAAGAATATGCATTTTCATCTTATGTTTCCAACTAGCAAAGTTTGTACAATCAAAATATGGACCTCTACGGTGATAGTTACCCTCACTAGACGCCATACTCTCCTAGGTTGTGAAACCAAGGCTATGATCACCAAAGCAATGGAAATCAAGGCTTACGGAGACCAAAGCTCTGATACCACTTGCAGGATCGAAAGTATGTCTAGAGGGGGGGGTGATTAGACTACTTGACCAAATAAAACCTAACCTTTTCCCAATTTTAGTTGTGGGCAGATTTTAGCAATAGTACGTGTCAAGCATCACCCTACACATGCAATTCTAAGAGAATAGCAGTGGAAAGTAAACAATTGCATATGTAAGTAAAGGAGGGGGTCGGAGATTTCAAACGCAATGAAGACACGGTGGTTTTTGGCGTGGTTCCGATAGGTGGTGCTATCGTACGTCCACGTTGATGGAGACTTCAACCCACGAAGGGTAACGGCTGTGCGAGTCCACGGAGGGCTCCACCCACGAAGGGTCCACGAAGAAGCAACCTTGTCTATTCCACCATGGCTTACGTCCACGAAGGACTAGCCTCACTCGGGGTAGATCTTCACGAAGTAGGCGATCTCCTTGCCCTTACAAACTCCTTGGTTCAACTCCACATCATGTTGGAGGCTCCCAAGTGACACCTAACCAATCTAAGAGACACCACTCTCCAAAAGATAATAGACGGTGTGTTGTTGATGAACTCCTTGCTCTTGTGCTTCAAATGATAGTCTTCCCAGGACTCAAACAACTCCTCACAGATTTGGCTATGGTGGAAGAGGGATTTGAGTGGAAGGCTACTTGGGAAAGGCTAGAAATCAAGATTCAAATGGTAGGAATGGAATGGCTTGATCTCAACACATGAGTAGGTGGTTCTCTTTCAGAAAATGTATGGTGGAAGTGTAGGCACGTTCTGATGGCTCTCCTTACTGAGAAGGAGGTGGTGGAGGGGTATATATAGCCTCCACACAAAATCCAACCGTTACACACTTTTGACCCAACTCGGTGGCACCGAAACGATAATCTCGGTAGCACCGAACTGTGTAAAAGCTATGAACTTTAGGAATCTCGGTGGGACCGATACGAACAACTCGGATGGACCGAAGTGCAATGGCTAGGGCAATCCTCATCTCGGTGGCACCGATTGCATCAACTCGGTAGGACCGAAGTGAAGCAATAAGGTAACAGAGAGTTGGCAAGCCATCTCGGTGAGACCGATTTGCAAAACCCGGTGAGACCGAAGTAAGTGCAAACGAATACAGAGAGTTGGCAAGGCCATCTCGGTGAGACCGTGATCCATATCAGTGGCTCCGATTTTTAGGGTTTTGGCAGTGGCTAAGTCTCGGATGAACTCGGTGGGGCCGGATAGAGAATTTCGGTGGGGCCGAGTTGGAATGTAGGTTTTGGACATATTTGGTTAGAGAGAGTGGTTGAGGGTTTAGGAGTACTGTCACTAAGCACTTGAGCAAAAAGACCATTAAGCAACACCTCATCCCCTTTTAATAGTATTGGCTTTCTTATGGACTCAATGTGATCTTGGATCACTAAACCAAAAATGTAGAGTCTTGATCTTTTGTCAATCCTTGTCCTTAGCATTTTGAGGGGTCCACATCTCTAGTCCATGCCATGCCAATCATTGAACATCCAGAAACCTTAATCTTGAATGGACATTAGTTCAATGAGATATATGTTGTTATGAATTACCAAAACCACCAAGGGAGCAAATGTGCTTTCAATTTTATTTTATTTTTTGGACTAACATATTGATCCAGTGCCCAGTGCCAGTTCCTATTTTCTGCTTGTTTTTTGTTTTGCGGAAAATCCATATCAAACGTAGTCAAACGCGATAAAATTTTACGGAGAATTATTTTGGAATATATGTGATTTTTAGGAAGAATAATCAACGCAAGACGGTGCACGAGGTGGCCACAAGGCAACAGGGCGCGGCCCCGGGGGGGGGGGGGGGTCGCGCCGTGTTACATTGAGACTCCCTCGAACATCGGTTGGGGCCCTTCTTTTGCCGCAAGAAAGTTAATTTGTGGAGAAAAATCCCCTCAAAATTTCAGCCCAATCGGAGTTACGAATCTCCGGGAATATAAGAAACGATTTTCAGCCAGAAAACAAAAGGAGAAACAGAAGAGAACAAAGAGAGAGAGAGAGATCCAATCTCGGAGGGGCTCCCGCCCCTCCGGGCACCATGGAGGCCAAGGACCAGAGGGATAACCTCTCTCCATCTAGGGGGGAGGCCATGGAGGAGCAAGCCGGAGGGGGAGCCTCTTTTCCCCTCTCTCTCGGTGGCACCGGAGTGCCGCCGGGGGAACCATCGCCACGGTGATCGTCTTCATCAACATCACAGTCTGCCGATGGCCATGGCGGTGCAGGCCAGGCTGCCACCTCGCACATGAAGGGACGCGCCAGGTCTTCCTCGACGCCGACATCGATGGTTCGCAAAAGTGCGCGCTTGGTAGCTTCTGTGTTGGCCGTGGGAGAATATCCCAATGTGGTGGGGAAAGCCCAACGGCGTGCGGCAGCTCATAACCTCGATGCAGGTCCGTCCTGCCCCCTCCCAACGAGGTTGTTGATGAACATTTTCCCTTTTCTGCACTTATGGGTGTACCTCACTACAAAAAAAAGACACATCCGTGACATTATGGCCGGAACAAAAACTTTTTCTGTCATGGTTGTGACACTTCTATGACAATAATTGTGACAAAAACACGTATCATCATAGATGTGGTGGGCTTCTACTTCTATGTCAAAAAAGTATGATAGAAAATGGGCTTTTCATCCTGGGCGGGCCGGAGACGCACCTGCATGACATTCTTTGGGCCGTCCATGACATAAAAAATCGTGGTAGAAGTGAGGGCGAGGAAATTTTCGGGGTGTTCCCGGTTACAGTGGGTGGTCGGGGCCGAGCTATGCAGTGTGGTTTGAGCGTTTCTCTCACATGCACGTGTGTGCGAGGCATTCGCTAACTGAACCCGAGCGAGGCGTTCGCTTACTGAACCCGAGCGATCGCACAAGCCAGCTACGTACTGAACACGAGCGATCGATCCCACTACGTACTGAAGCCGATCGATCGATCCCTTCGCTGCTAACTAAACCCAAGCGATTCCTTCGCTGCTAACTTAACCTGACTGATTCCTTCGCTGCTGCTGCTACCAGAACCCGAGCGATCGATCGCTGCTGCATGCTGATTATTGCTAAAGCCGATCGATCGATGCATTGCATCGAGCCCGCGAGTGCGAGACGTAGCCGGTTGGGTTGCCTCTCAATGAACAGTGCCCGTTGCTGCTGCGCGCGCGATGCACGGTTACACTAGTCGAGATGCATCGATCGAGCCGGTTGGTTGGCTGTAGATGAACAGTTCCTGTTACTGCCGCCCGCTCGTACACCCCACCCCAGCCGGTGGGTTGGCTGTGGATGAACAGTACCCTGGCCGTGTGAAGGTGGTTGGCGCTGGATGAACAGGACCCCGAGAGGAGGCCACCACACCCCAGCCGGTTGGGGGTGGATGAACAGGACCCCGTGGAGGCTAGATGAACAGTAGCCGGTGGAGGCTGGTGGAAGTCGACGGTGGATGAACAGTAGCCCCGTGGAGTCCTGTTTTGCGGTACGCCACACCCCTCCCGATGAACAGGACCCCATTTCGACCGTAGGCGCTTGAAGAGAAGTCCGTTTCCTCCGTTTTGCGGTACGCACACCCCTCCCGATCAACAGGACCCCGTTTCGACTGTAGGCGGTTGAACAGAAGTCTATTTTGTGGTATGCCAGACCCCCAGCCGATGAACAGGACCCCCGTTTCGATCGTAGGCGATTGAACAGAAGTCCATTTCCTCCGTTTTGCGGTACGCCAGTGTCGGTGTACTAAAGCATGGGTGCCCTCGTACCCTGACTTGTGCACAGGCAGTTGTAGCCTTCCTAATGGCAGGGGCTTACCGGAGGGTTGCTGTGACTCAAGACTTAGATTAAACAAGACCGTGAAGAAGACCTCAAGGCAGGTCATCGAGAAGTACTATTCTAGTACTGAAGATCAAGATTGCCCTTGCCAACAAGCTTCGTACCGGCAAGGTGAAGACCAAGACTCTGGTTACCGGCAAGCTCCGCGCCGGCAGGCTCGTTCTGTCCCGTTACCGCTCCACCTCATCATCAGCTAGATAAGCACGTATGATAGGTGTCGAGCAGGCAGGTAGTCAACATAGCTGGCCAAGGCACGTGTCAGCATGCCACGCAAGGATTAACTTTAATGACACCCATCCTTGGGACGTGTCAAGGTAATAGGAGGGCGCCAGGACCGGTGGTACAGATCTTTTGCCCAAAGCCTCGCCTCCCCGACGTAGCACCTAACGGTGCATTAAATGCGCTTGTCTTACCCCGTTAGGAGATGGACGTGGTGATGGTGCAAGTCACTATTCATACTCTGTAAATGACCGTATTAGTCACTGTGGTAACCCCTTGGCCTATAAAAGGAGGCCCACGGCTACACTTAGAACGGTCGACTCTTAGTTCAATGACATGCTGTAGCTGCACTTCCTGCGCACCTTGCCGGCAAGCTGCGCTCTTTGTAACCTTTGAGCTCATGCACAATCAAACCACCAGAACAGGAGTAGGGTTTTACGCTCATAGTGGCCCGAACCTGGATAAATTGTTGCTTGTTCTCACATCTACTAGCCCTGCTCTTTGTAGTATATTGATCCCATAGCCGAACCACAAAGGGATCCTCTCGATCCCATAGATCGTCGTTTTCCCACGACATCTTTGGCGCGCCAGGCAGAGGCTCGTATATTACGAATCAGTGTTCGTAGTTTGAGACCGGCTCCATCACCTTCGTCGATGGCGCCGAAGAAGAAGGCCGGAGCCACGACGGCTCCCACCACCTCCAAGCAGCCTTACCAGGCGTCCGCGGGCGGCGCAGGCAGCGCAGGCACTACAGCTGTGATGATCGGGGCTGGAGGCGCCGGCGGTGCGGGTGTCCAGCATCCCCACCGTTCCGGCGATTGCAGTTAGCACACCAGAGATGGCGCAGAAGGCCGACTCCAACAACGCTCAGGTGAGCACGATCATTGCAGTAATACAATTCAGACCGGTGCGGACCAGGACCCCACCGTCGCGATGTCCAAGGACGGAGCGGCAACGTCCAACAATGCCGCGGCGGGACGTGTGCTGCGACCATCGCAAGATGGGTACGCCACGCTTCCCCGCGGTGCTGGTGGTCCTGGACAGCATCAAGCCGACCCTGAGCATCGTCTTCACGATCTTCAACTACCACCACCACGCCAACCCGTTGGTGGGCATGCGCCGCGGCAGCAGGTACGCGATGAGCTCCCTCCTGGCCCTGCCAGGAGTCGAACGCCGTCCCATTTCGTGTTTCCCGCCATGCCAACCACGGCGGCAGAGGCTATGGAGCGAGTTCAAATGCTTTTGAACTTCCCGCCAGCCCTAGACAAAATGGAAGAATGGAGGGCCACTATCCAGAGTCTCATTAGTTTTGCCGATCCTGGCAAAACACAGGATGTGGGCCCCTCCAGACGACCACCTATAGTGCCAGCAGGACCAACTGGCTGCCGCGCCGGAGACGGTGCACCAACGGTGCAGTCGCCTCCACGCCAACAACCATAGCGGCAGCAAGCTCGCCGATCGGATGACCAGGACACTATGTCCATGGCATCGTCGGATCCGCAGGGCCGCCAAGACCAGCGCCAAGTGCTCCACGAACAGCGTGACGAAGATGCCTGTACGAAGATTGAGCGGCGCCGGGAGGCACGCCATCTATCAGACGACCGTGCCGGGCCGGCAGCATACGTGCCAGTGCCAGGGTACCCTGGGTGCTTACCTTACGAGGTGGGCTGCCCAGCGTTTACTCGCGAGCGGTGGCAGGTTTGCTGGCCATTCGCCCGCCCCTTCAAGCCAGAGCTGCCCGACAGATACGACGGCATGCTCAGTCCAGCAGAGTTCCTTGGCATCTACACCATCGTGGTGCAGGCTGCCGGGGGGCACGACGACAAGCTATTGGTCAACTACTTTCCGTTGGCGCTCAAGCCCAATGTCAGATCGTGGTTGATGAACTTGCCGGAGGGCTCCATCTCCTCTTGGTCGGATCTATGCCACCAATTCATGGGTGCCTACCAGGGTGGCCACAAGCTCCCTGGTCAGGAGAGAGATTTGCATGTGATCCCCCAGAGAGATGGCGAGCCCCTCCGCAAGTATATACAGAGGTTCAGCTGTGTGCACCACAACATCCCTGATGTTCATCCCATGGCTGTTTGCACCGCGTTCCACACGAACGTGCGCAACCGCAGAATGCGGTCTGAGATGAATATCGTGAAGGTTAGAACCATCAATGAGTTGTATGCCTTGGCGGACAAGTGTGCATGTGCTGAAGAAAGGAGGCCACTCCCTGGGGAAGATGTTGGCGCTGAAGTTGACTCTGAAGACGACGACATAGATGACGCATTGACCCCGTAGAAGAAGAGCCGGAAGTGCAACAGGAAGCGCAAAGGCAAGACAGTGATGGCAGTCGAGAGCCTCGGTGACGCCAACGCCGCCAAGAAGTCCAAGGCAGAAAGCCCCGGCAAGGATGTTGCCGGATGCGCTGACTGCCGGGAAGCTGCGGCAAGCGACAAGGGCGGCAAGACCGGTTGGCCGTACTGCAAGATCCACCATACCAAGGGCCACGATCTCCAGGAGTGCCGGCAAGTGGAGCAGCTTGCCGAGAAGCAGAAGCAAGAGTATGAGAAGCGCGACAAGGAGAAGTGCCAGGATGGTGCCGGTGGGTTCGGCAAGCATAACCATGGTGGCCGTGGGGGCCGCCGCGTCAAGGCCAAGCAGACAAAAGAGAAGGCTGCTCAGGGCCAGAATGATGATGATGAGGACGAAGATGGGTCCGAGAACGAGTTCCAGAATGCAGTGGAGGCCATGTGTGTTGACGGAGGCGCATCTTTGCACTCCTCGCACCGGCAAATGAAGCAGTGGGTCCGTGAGGTGAATGCCGCGGAGCCCGTGATGGGAGCGCAGAAGCCATTCAAGTGGTCGCACATGCCCATCGTCTTTGACGCCGAGGATCACCCTGATCGCACCACTGTGGTCGAGTGTTTGCCGTTGTTGGTTTCGCCAACAATCCGCAACCTCAAGGTGACAAAGATGTTGGGTTGACGGTGGGGCCGGCTTGAACTTGATCTCTCCTGACATGATCAAGAGGCTGCAGATCCCCGACAAGGATCTTGAGGAGACCGACACGTTCCAAGGGATCAGTCCAGGGAGGAACAAGCTGAAGGGCCAAATCACGCTGCCGGTCACATTCGGCAACGACCTCAACTACCGGACGAAGAAGATTGTCTTCAACATCGTCAAGACGCCGCTCCCATACAATGGCATTCTTGGCCGTCCGGCGCTGGCCAAGTTCATGGCCGCGTCGCACTTCGCCTACAATGTCATCAAGATGCCAGGGCCGATGGGCGTCCTCACCATCAAGTCCATCCAGAGAGATGCAATCATCTGTGCCGACGAGCTCTACCGGGAGGCAGTGGTAGCACCTGCCGTCGAGGCACCTGCTCCTGCCGGCAAAGCTCTCGGGGGAGGAAAGAAGAAGAAGAAGTCCGGCAAGACATCTGATACGGACTCCGGGAAGCGCACTTTAGAGTGCAACACGCCTGTTGAGGACATACCAGAGAGCTCTACCGACAAGAGCAAGAAAGCCAAGGCCTCTGCGCCGGCGACCAAGCAAGTTTCCGCAAGGGAAGATGGGACGAGTGGCACTTTTTCTGTAAGTGCCACTCTCAGTGACAAATAGGAAAACGAGCTCGTTGCCTTCCTACGGGCGAATGTCGATGTGTTTGCTTGGCAAGCATCTGACATCCCCGGTGTTCCTAGGGAGGTAATTGAGCACCACCTTGCTGTCTGGCCTCATGCGAGACCCGTCAAGCAGAAGGTCAGGAAGCAAGCTTTGGAGCGGCAAGAGTTCATTGCCGAGGAAATCAAGAAGTTGGAAGCAGTAGGCCTGGTCAGAGGAGTGCTACACCCTACGTGGTTAGCCAATCCAGTCATAGTGTGCAAGGCGAATGGGAAGTGGAGGCTTTGTATAGACTTCACTGATATAAATAAAGCATGTCCAAAGGACCCTTTCCCTTTGCCGCGCATCGACCATATTGTAGACTCCACTGCCGGCTATGAGTTACTCTCTTTCCTTGATGCCTATTCTGGTTATCATCAGATCTTTATGGCGAAGGAAGATGAGGAGAAAACCGCATTCATCACTCCATGTGGCACATACTCTTTTTTGCGTATGCCTTTCAGATTGAAGAGTGCTGGGGCAACCTTTGCCAGAGCAGTTCAGATCGGTTTTGAGCCACAGCTGCACAGAAATGTGGAAGCTTACATGGATGACATTGTTGTCAAAACCAGAGACAAGTCAACCCTGATCCAGGATTTGGAAGAGACGTTCGCAAACTTGCGCAAGCTCAACTTGAAGCTCAACCCCGAGAAGTGTGTGTTCAGTGTTCCGTCCGGCAAGCTTCTTGGGTTCTTTGTGTCTCAGAGAGGGATTGAAGCCAACCCCGACAAGATCAAAGCAATTGAGCAGATTGAAGCACCAAGACACATCAAGGATGTCAGGCGTCTTGCCGGCTGTGTTGCCGCCCTTAGCAGGTTCATCTCCAAACCGATAGAGCGCGCCTTGCCGTTTTTCAAGATATTGAAAAAGGCAGGTCCAGTGAACTAGACTCTGGAAGCGGAGGCTGCGCTCCAAGATTTGAAGGGGTACCTGTCCTCTCCGCCAGTCCTAGTTGCGCCTAGGCCACAAGAGACGTTGCTGCTATACTTAGCGGCAACGAATCAAGTGGTTAGTGCTGCACTTGTGGCTGAAAGAGAGGCAGATGAAGAGGAGGTAGCAGCGGCAGAGCCACGACCCGACGAGCCAGAATCTTCTCAGGCAAGGTTAGGTGTCGACAAGCCAGAGATTGTGCTAGCCAGTAAGTCAGATCAGCAAGTTGTGAAGAAGAAGATGGTGCAGCGCCCAGTCTACTTTGTCAGCTCCCTCCTGCAAGGGGCTAGGTCAAGGTATTATGGTGTGCAGAAGTTACTCTATGGCCTCCTCATGGGCTCAAGGAAGCTGCGCCACTACTTTCAAGCACACCCAGTCACCGTCGTCACTCGCTTTCCATTGCAACGCATCTTGAGAAATCCAGAAGCAACCGGCACGATTGTGGAGTGGGCATTGGAGTTGTCAAGCTTTGATTTGAAGTTTGATAGTACCTCAACAATTCAGAGCAGAGCCTTGGCAGAATTCATTGCAGAATGGGCCCCAACGCTAGACGAAGAAATTCCAGAGACCTCTCCCCCGGCAAGGAAATTGTTGACAATTGGATCATGTACTTTGACGGTACTTTCACGCTGAAAGGCGCCGGTGCCGGCGTACTGCTTATAGCACCCACCGGAGAGCACCTCAAGTACGTGCTTCAGATGCATTTTCCCAGGGAGTAGGCCACCAACAACATTGCTGAGTACGAAGGATTGCTTGCCGGTCTGCGCATTGCAATCGACCTTGGTATTCGGAAGATGATTATCAGAGGCGACTCGCAGCTAGTAGTGAGGCAAGTCAACAAGGATTACCAGAGCCCTTTGATGGAGGCTTACGTCGATGAGGTGAGGAAGTTGGAAGAGCACTTTGACGGTCTGCAAGTAGAGCACGTTCCCCGTGCCCAGAATTGGATTGCCGGTGACCTGTCAAAGCCTGCCGCCCAAGAGATGCCTGTGGAACCAGGAACTTTTGTGCTCCATCTGACTCAGCCATCCGTTACACCATCAAGGATGGCGAAGAAGAGAAAGCAAGATGTTGGTGGTTATTTTCCGGCAGAGCTGCCGACAGCCGCCAAGAAAATGAATGCCGCCGACAAGATACCCTTGGCCAGTGAGCCGCAGTTTTTGGCAAGCCAGATCCTTGCCGCCGAAGCAAGCGCTCCCGCAGAGGATGAAGTGCCTTTAGTCCTTGCCGTCGAGCCACATGCTCCGGCATGGGTGCAGCCAATTGTCCAGTACCTTCAAACAGGAGATCTTCCCGATGAACAAGAGGACGCAGAAAGAGTAGCACGTCAATCAAGGATGTACAAGTTTGTTGATAACATTCTGTACAAAAAGAGACCAAATGGGGTGAAATTGAAGTGCATCTGCTGGGAAGATGGACAGAGGCTGTTGGAAGAGATGCATGAAGGGATGTGTGGCTCTCATATATTGGGTCGCGCGCGCTTGTCCGCAAGGCGTTCCGTCAAGGATTCTACTGGCCGACAGCCCTTCAAGATGCCTTGGCGGTGGTAATCAGATGCGAAGCATGCCAGTTCCACTCCAAGGACATTCACCAGCCAGCTCAAGCCCTCCAAACCATCCCTCTCTCCTTGCCTTTCTCGGTCTGGGGGCTCGACATCGTTGGCCCCATCCCCCATCCTACCGGGGGCTTTGAATTCTTGTACGTTGCAATCGACAAGTTTACAAAGTGGCCTGAGGTGGAGCCAGTGAGGAATGTGACGGCACAGTCAGCCATCAAGTTCCTCAAAGGATTGGTTGCTCGTTTTGGTGTCCCCAACAGGATCGTCACCGACAATGGCACCCAATTCATGAGCTGCGCCTTCACAGCATATTGCCAAGAACTTGGAAATAAGATTTGCTACGCATCTATTGCTCACCCAAGGAGCAATGGACAAGTAGAAAGGGCAAATCCAGAAGTGCTGCGTGGTCTCAAGACCAGAACTTTTGACAGGCTGCACAAGTGTGGAAGGCGCTGGGTGGAAGAGTTGCCGACAGTTCTTTGGTCAATCAGAACGACACAAAGTCGAGCCACTGGCCAGACACCCTTCTCCCTTGTTTATGGTGCAGAAGCAGTGCTCCCCACAGAACTCAGATACGGGTCTCCTCGAGTCTTGGCCTTCGATGAGGAGGATCAAGATGAGCTGCGGCGATGATGCCACGCTCCTTGAGGAAGATCATTTCTGGGCTTTTGTCCGTGCTGCATGATACCAGCAAGCTTTGCGCCGCAACCGTAGCCGCAAAGTGAATGCCAGGAACCTTGAGGAAGGTGACCTTGTTCTTCGTTGGATTCAGTCCACGAAGGGTCAAAACAAGTTGACGGCGAAGTGGGAAGGCCCTTACCAGGTGGTACGAGTTACTAGGCCCGGCGGAGTCCGCCTAGAGACCGAAAATGGCACTCCGGTGCTCAACTCATGGAATATTGAGCATCTTCGCAAGTTTTACCCATAAGGCGCGGTTGCCGGGCTGCCCGGCAACCTCTTTTGTACAAGGTTCCCGTCAAGGCATGTAAACCTTTGTACAGAGCTGGGCGTAGATCCCGTGCACATAAATAAAGCTAAGTGTTTCACAACTCTTTGTCAAAGTACATATTTGTTTATGTGTTGCAGGCAGCCTTGTGTTACATTTTCCCTTGCATAGGATGATTAACGAACCGTCAAGGTTCCAGCCTCCTCTTTTCTCTTCTTTCTTTTTCTCAAAGGACAGAAGGGTTCCTCGCCTGCAAGTTTCCCGGGGGGCGTGATGGTATGGATACCAAATGACGTTCAAGATACCTTCCTACGGCAAGAAGTACAACAAAGAAAAAGCGAAGTTGCAAAACTTTGAAATAAATTCTTTGTTGTAGTTGCAATTTCTCCTTGAACAATTTTGGCCTTTGTATGAGAAACCTGCATGCTAAGGAACCTTGTCGTGATCAGCTACGCCCTTACTTTGTTTCGTGTCCGCTCAACAACTTAAGTGGCTGCGTTGAGATCGTCAAGTGTATCCTTGCCGGCAGGGGCACTTCCGGCAAGCTGCTAAGGACCCGTTCCACAAGCGCTGGCGGCAAAAGTGCGCGCACCGGCAAGTTTTCGGCAAGCGTAGGGTACAGAAATCATACAAAGATAGAATAAGACAAGAGGAATAGCATGCATACATCCATTCAAAACACAAGTTATAGTACATCAAAACGCAGTGCAGATCTGATTTAAGATAAATCTGTCTTTTACATGATCATGCGCGTGACAAGGTATGGATACAAGATTAGTGGGTAACTCCACCCTCTGTCCTGGGGATCTGGCCAACTCTATCGGCGATAGGCATGACGAGCTCTTCGGCGGTCCTGGTGTCGGCTCCCCTCGGTAGACTGGCAAAAACCTTGGAGAGATCAATGCCTGGGTTCCGGTACACAACTTTGACCAGTACCTTGAAGAGGACATCCCGGCAAAGCTTGCGAGATTCGCTGGCAAGGTATGCAGCTCGAGCCCCGTGATGCTTCTCCAGCGCCTCAATCAAGCTTTCGAAGAAGATAGTGAGCCTGGCGCTGGCGGTGTCTCCTTTGGCGGTGGAGTAGTGGTATTCTGGCAAGCCCATGGCGGACAGCTGTGCAGAAATGTTCTCCGCGACAACCACAAGATGGTCAGTCCAAAGCTTGTAGGCACCCTTGAGCTCATTGAAAGTGCTGGCGGTGCTCACGACCAAGGCCTTCTCATCTTGGAGGTCCTTTGTCAATATCTTCTCATGCTTTCTGGCTTCATCAAGGGATTTCTCCAAGGCGGTCAGCTTCATCTTGTGATCTTCGATAGTATCGTTGGCCTTGGTGAGCTCTTGGTTCTTGGCGGACACTGAAGTTTGCAGCTCCACCAAGGTGTGAGTTGCCTTCTGTACCTCTGCTTTGAGCGCCAAGATCTCCTTGCCGTTGGCGGCGATATTTGCTTCGAGTGCTCGCACCTTGCCTTCCAGCTCGATCTTAGCGACCTCTGCAGCATCGACGGCCTCTTTGATCTTTTTGGCATGCTCCGTAGCTTGAGCCCTGATGGCCTCCTTGTGCTTGTGCTCTAGCTCCTGGGTTTGCTGCGAGACGAGGGCCTGGATCTCATTGTCCTTGCCGCGAAGCATGGCGGCAAGCTCCGCTTCACGAGCGGCAAGTTCTTCTTCATAAGCGTCAAGGCCAACCTTGCGCTCATTCAGCCCTGCTTCCATTGCCGCTACCTTCTGCGCAGCTTCCTCATGTGCCTTGTCGGCCTCAGCCTTTTCCAGGACAAACTCTTCCTTGGCCTTGGCGAGTTGGGCGTACTGTTGTTCAAGGTCCTGGAGGCATTCTGTATAACAGATCTGTGTTTCCTCCACACGCTTCTTGAACTCCCCCTCCGCCTTGTTAAGGACGGCAGCCCTGGAATCCAACTTCTCAGTACAGCTGAGGTGGCATGCTTGATGCTTTTGAAAGTTCGCGCCCATAGCCCTGAGGAGTTGCTATTCTTTGGTCTTGCTGCTTTTGGCATGCGGTTTGTCAACGACCTCGAGCCCCGCAGCGGCAATGATCTCGTCGTCCAGAACTTCTCCTTCCACGGCGCCCCGATGCTTGGCGTCCCAGGGAGGCTGACGAACAAGTTGTCGCCAACCTTCAGATACTTGGTCGAGAAGGGCTCTTCAGGTGTCGAAGGGTGCTCGTCCGTGGCTGCCTTGCCGGTCTGGATCACCCTCATGCTGAGTCAGCGCTTGGTGCTCCTGGGACAGATATGTCTCCAGTGGCCTCGGCACTATTGTTGCCACCCTCCTCAGCAGCATCCTTGGCGGCCTCTTCATGAGCGGCCTTGGCGGCCTCCTCATTAGCCCCCGCGATGGGCTCACCGGCAGCAATGTTGTTGGCGTCATCGGCGGTGTCCCTCGCGATCTCCTCAATGGTGGAGTCGATGTCCATTTCATCATATAGAGGAAGATCTGAAAGGATGGAGAAGAAAGAAAACCAAGACTCAGATCAAGTTCAAGAAAACAAAAAAAGAAGATTGAGAGAGAAAAGCATTCAACGGCAGAAGGCTTACCAGACTGAGACTGTTGAGGGGGAATAGTTTCCTCTCCGACAACCTCGGTTGTCGTCGCCTGATTGCCGGCAGCTTCAGTTGCCGGCACGTCATCAGTGCAAACAGGCTTGTCTGCGGAGGACCTTGCCGGGGAGCCGCTTGCCGGAGCAGCGGTTGACGGAGATGCCCAAGTTGGATCTGCCTCCGGGTGTTCCTCCTCGTGGTGCTCTTCTCCTGCTCCCGTGCTGATGTTAGTGGTAAATACCTCGACACCAGCGCTTGCCAAAGGAAATTGGATAGTGGCCTCACGCTGGGGGCTGTGGTCCGGGCTGATGTCCATGACGTCGTCACCTGGCGCCGTGCTTGTTGCCGGCTCATCCTCTGCTGTGGTCCTCGCCCTCTTGGCCATCCTCTGCACCAAGGTTTCCCCGTCACTGTCAAATCAAGGCAAGACGAGGCAAGTCAGATTAGCAATGATAAGAAATCAAGGATTGACGGAGGTTGACGGAGATACATACTTTTCTTCCTCTTCCTCCTCGTCGCTAAGGATGGAGAGATCATACAAACTCTCAGGCCTAGTGCTGGAGGAGGGGGCGGAGTAGGAGTACTGGCCCGCTTGGTCACCGCGAGCACCGCAAGTCGAGAGGACCCGCCACCTCCGGTAGCCAGTACGGTGGTTTTCCTCGTAGAGCTACGCTGCACTCGCTGCTGTTGAGGGGCCTGGTGTCGAGATCCTTGCCACCCAGTGGCCTTGCCGGCTGCTTCCTTGTCACCTGCTTCATCACCTGAAGAGGCTCCGCGGATGGGCTCTCCGGAGATACCCCTCCGGAGGATGCGAGGCCTCCTTGCCGGAATGGTGGGAGCAGGGGGTTCCCTTTGCACCTGCCCTTCGGCGATGTCCTCTTATCCTCCAGCAAGCCCCTCCACCGGCTCCTCTACCGCTTCATCGTCCGTCTCCTCATCAGCATCGGCTGCCGCGGACCCAGAACTGTTGGCGCCTTCAGCAAGTCCCGCCTCTACCGCCCTGTTGGCGATGTGCGCCAACTCTTCGGGGGTGGTGTCGCAGACGAGGTCTTTCTCCTCCCTGACGGGCCTCTCCACCATGGTGTCGAACCACTCCTGTACCGCGTCTTCGGGCGGCTCTTGCCAAAGCGCTTCGACGCCATGGGCATTGCAAGATGGCATCATCGCAATGACAGAGTCCCTGGCGGAGTTGTTGCACAAGGGCACCACGCTTGCCGGTAGCTTGAAGTTGCCGGAGGTGCGGAAGAGCTGCTCACAGAGGGCCCGGTGCTGCAGCACTGTCAAGTTGGCGTGCATCCCGGTACGCACCTGCATGATGTCTGCCGCATTCTTGTAGTCCCAAGCTGGCCTGCCCTTGTTCTGGAGAGGAGCGATGCGGTGACGAAGGAAATCAGCCCCCACCATTTCGATGGTGAGGCCGGCAGCCTTGAGACGGAGGATGCGTGTAGTAGCGATGGTGAGCTTCTTGTTGTCGGTGTCGAAAGAACTCCAGTCGTCGCCATGCACCACCTTTGCCATCCTGGGCTGGCAGAAGACCGGGAAGTATTTTTCTTTGATCCAGCACCACTCTCCGTGCCACTCATTCTACTTCTGGTGAAGCAGCCCCGGAAGGTAGGCGTTCCTGTCCCAGGGGATCCAAGTGATGCCGCCAGAGAGGGCGTCTGTTTCGATGCGTGGGGTGAAGTAGTGGTGGAAGAGGGCTACACTAGGCAATACCCCAGCAAAGTTTTTGCACATATGCGCGAAAACAGCCATGCAGGTCATGGCGTTGGGGGTGAAGTATAGGAGACAAAACCCGTAGGTGTACATGATCTCTACGAAGAATTCAGAGAAAGGAGGAACGAGCCCATGGTAAAATACGCGGCGAAGAAGGGGTACTTGTCTGGTCTAGGCCTGATGGAGCCGGGGAGAACTTCTGGCGTGGTGTGGGCGGTCGTCTCCTTCCCCCACATGATCGAGTATCGACTCACTAGGTCGCTCTGATCCAGTACCGGCGCGAAGGTGACATTATCTCTCCGCGCCGCTGCCAGTTCCTCCTTCCTCGCCTCTGCGTTAGGATTGACTGCTTTCTCCGGCTTGTTCTGGTTCCTCTTAGGAGCTATGGCTGCCTTGGGGAGGGCGGGTTAGGAGGCAGACGGGGGCGCGGTGTGGCGGCGGCAGAAGCAGATGGCATTCTCAGTTCTTGCGCAAGGAAGAAGATGGTGGCCGTGGCAAGATTGGGAAAAGAGGGGTAAATGAGCAGCGCCCTTCGTGGATTCCTTTTTATGGGGAAGGCGCGGGGGCTGGCTCTTTACCATCCTACGTGGATGCGCTTTTCACATGCACTGCCTCCCCGCGCCCGTTCCATTCCACCTCTCCCACGCCCGCATTTAATGCACATTTGTGGGGGCGTGGTAAAAGAGAAGATTACGATAGTTATCCTCTACCACGCGTGCCTGTGCACTGTTCGGGCCTAGCCCAACGACACCTCGCATGCGCGTGTGGCCCAGGCCCAGGGGCTCCTATCGGTGTACTAAAGCATGGGTGCCCTTGTACCCTGACTTGTGCACAGGCATTTGTAGCCTTCCTAACGACAAGGACTTGCCGGAGGGTTGCTGTGACTCAAGACTTAGATTAAATAAGACCATGAAGAAGACCTCAAGGCAGGTCATTGAGAAGTACTATTTTAATACTGAAGATCAAGATTGCCCTTGCCGGCAAGCTTCGTACCGGCAAGGTGAAGACCAAGACTCTGGTTCCGGCAAGCTCCTTGCCGGCAAGCAAAGGTTCGGCAAGCTCCGCGCCGGCAGGCTCGTTCTGTCCCGTTACCGTTGCACCTCATCATTGGCTAGATAAGCACGTATGATAGGTGTCGAGCGGGCAGGCAGTCAACATAGCTGGCCAAGGCATGTGTCAGCATGCCACGCAAGGATTAACTTTAATGACACCCGTCCTTGGGACGTGTCAAGGTAACAGGAGGGCGCCAGGACCGGTGGTACATATCTTTTTCCCAAAGCCTCACCTCTCCGACGTAGCACCTAACGGCGCATTAAATGCGCTTGTCTTACCCCGTTAGGAGATGGACGTGGTGATGGTGCAAGTCACTATTCATACTCTTTAAATGATCGTATTAGTCACTGTGGTTACCCCTTGGCCTATAAAAGGAGGCCCACGGCTACACTTAGAACGCTCGACTCTTAGTTCAATGATACGCTGTATCTGCACTTCCCACGCACCTTGCCGGCAAGCTGCGCTCTTTGTAACCTTTGAGCTCATACACAATCAAACCACCAGAACAGGAGTAGGGTTTTACGCTCACAGCGGCCCGAACCTGGATAAATCGTTGCTTGTTCTCACATCTACTAGCCCTGCTCTTTATAGTATATTGATCCCACAGCCAAACCGCAAAGGGATCCTCTCGATTCCATAGATCGTTGTATTCCCATGACCGCCAGACCCCCAGCCGATGAACAGGACCCCATTTCGGCTGCTCTGTCCAAGCCGGTTGGCTCCCGATGAACAGGACACATTCCAACCCAGTCGGTTGCCTCCCGATGAACACAACACTGTTTCTCCATTCCGACCCAGCCGGTTGGCTGCCGATGAACAGGAGGTTGTTGCTGCCATCCAGTGCAGCCGTACGTATGCGCGAGTACGCGTTCGAGACCCCGCCCATATGTACGTACGTCACCGTATTTTTTGCCGTGTGGCTGTACGTACATGTGCACGATTTAAACGGGGCTGCCTGAACTACTACGTCGGGGGCTCTACTACGACACATGTCGCTCCATACACGCCCATGGTTCATCACTGCAGAGAGACCGATCGACCAGTATGTACGTACACGTTCGCGACTAGACAGACAACGCTACGTACGATTCGACCGGGTGGGTCCCAGCTGTCAGGGAGGATAAGGAGGCACTTCCTTGCGTGCGAAGATATTGCAGGTGGGTCCCGGCTGTAAGGGAGAATCATTTTTTTGCGCGTAATAGGGAGGCACTTCCTTGCGTGCGAAGATGTAGCTGGTGGGTCCAGCTGTCAGCCTCACTGCGTACAGTCCTCTTCTGATGGCTGCCGTTCATTGATCACGCTGACTACGCCGCGCTGAGAGCACCAAGGTGGTGGCTGATGGCAAGGCCTAGGATGGGAACGACACGGAGCCGTGGAAGACGCGGCAGTGGATGCCCACGCGGATGGGAGTACAAGGGTTGACTGGTTCGGCTGTGGTGTGAGGCTGCCATCGCCGAAAAATAACAGGGGATGTGGGTGAGTAGAGGGAAGGCCTAGCCAGCGGTGGGAGTAGGGTGGGGCGGTGAGGCCTGCGCGGCAGCACAGCCGCCCATGGGAGACAGGAGCAGACGGTCCCGCCGGCGCTGGTTTGGGTGGCTGGAGCAAGAAGATCAGAGATTGAAGAAGCAGCACGGCCGTTGGATTAACATCCAACGGTCACCGCTGCTACAATCGTTTGTCGACTAAGTTGACAAAGCCCTGCGTACGCGTCAACTTAGTAGGCCCACAAGTCAGCCTCAAAATCTGGTGGGTCCCAGTTGTCATGGGGAGGAATCTTTTTTCGCGTAATAAGGAGGAACTTCTTTCCATGCGAAGATATAGCTGGTGTGTCCCAGCTATCAGGGGGAGGAATCATTTATTTTTCACGTAATAAGGAGGTACTTACTTGCGTGCGAAGATGTAGCTGGTAGGTCCCGGGTGTCAGGGAGACGAGTCATTTTTTTGTGCGTAATAAGGAGGCACTTCCTTATTGCAAAGATGTAGCTGGTGGGTCCAAGCTGTCAGGGGGAGGAATCATTTTCTTGTGCGTGATAAGGAGGCACTTCATGGCATGCGACCATGGACCTCGTGGGTCCCAGCTGTCCGCCTCTCCACGTACAGTCCTCTTCTGATGGCTATCATTCATTGACCGCGTTGACGACGCCGTGCCGAGAGCACCAAGGCGGTGGACGACTGCTAGGCTAAGGGTGGGAACGACCCGGAGCCGGGGAAGACTCGGCAGTGGATGCCCACGGGGAGGGGAGTACGAGGGTTGACTGGTTCGGCTACGGTGTGAGGCTGCCGTCGCCGGAGAATAACAGAAGGTGTGGGTGAGGACAGGTATGACCTGGCCACCAGTGGGAGTAGGGTGGGGCGGCGAGGCCTGCGCGGCAGCACAGCCGGCCACGGGAGGCAGAAGCAGGCGCTCCCACTGGCGATGGTTTTGGGCTTTTGGCGGCTGGAGCAACAAGATCAGAGATTGAAGAAGCAGGATGGTCGTCGGATGTCAATCCAATGGCTACAGTTGTCAGAATAGTTTTTTGACTTTTCTTATTGACCATTAAATCATTTTGTTGACTAAATGGACAACACCTTGCGCAGGCTTCGTCCTCGTGGGCCAACTTTTTTTTTGAGAACTCCTCGGCATGGGCCAGCAAAGTCAGCTTCGAAAGCTCTTGCAGACATGCAACCCATTTATTTAGTTTTTACAGCCCATTTGATTTTGTTATCCAATACATCGATTTCCTGGGCTGGGTGAAAAATAATAATAGCCTATTTAGTATTTCTGAGAATTTACAGCCCATTTGATTATTTGTTCGAATACACCTATTTACTGGGATGGGTGAAAAAATAATATTGCGGACATGAAGCCCATTTATTATATCTGTTAGTTTACAACCCATTTGCTTTTAGTAGAAATAGACCCATTTTCTGGGATGGGTGAAAAAAACATGTTGGTCTGGATAGAGCATTTCCTATAAAAAAATTAATTCTGAGCTAGGAATTTTATTGAAAAACTTTAAGTTGGGCTTCGCATTCTTATATAAAAATAGAACCGAGTTGTGCATTTTTTATATAAAAAAATATAGGTTGGGCTGCGTTTATTTTAGTTCAAAAGAAAACCTGGGCTGGCATGCGTCTTTCGGCCCAGTTGCATTGCTGATGTTCAACGAACAAGGCCTGTGTAGTACAGTACATCTTTACGTAGGTACTCCCACATTCAACGACGCCTGAAATGGCCCAAACAAGGCTTGTGTACATTTTTTTAAAGTCACTGAACTCAAATTTTAAGTTAAGAAAAAAAATGTAGAGTCCAGTGAAACCTAATTAAAAGCTGTCACGAGCGAAGAAATAATGCAGCGGGTCCCACTTGTTAGCGGGAGAGAGAGAGAGAAACCGATCGGTTGATGCTCGTGCATACATCTTTCAGCCATATGCATTGCTGATGCTCGGTACAAACTTATATAGTTGACACAATCATATACAACATCATAGCACATGGAGCTTGCATACAAATATTTCACATGGGCGGCACAATAGGGGTGGAAGCAGTGGATCGCTACGGGTTGGGATATCTTGAAAGCAACAAACTCGTACATCATCGTTCATAGTGTTGATCAATGACGTGGAAATATCTTGAATGTTGCGCAAAGAAAACTGACAGACAAACGCAATAAGTTCTGCTAGCACATTAAGTTGACTGTTGACGTACACTCATTCCGAAAAAAATTAGGTACAAAAAATAGAACAGGTCATAATCAAATGTATTGGCACATCAGAGCTTGACACCTATAGCTCAGATATAGGTAGTATCTGAGAAGATTCAGTTGTTACCTCAAATTAGAGCACATCCAGGCAGCCAGCCCGGCTTCTTCTCCCAAAGAAGCAGTGGCCTCCGCCGTGCGATGGAGTAGGCCCTGTGCCGTCCATCATTCCAAGCAACACAGGGAAAGTCTGACGTTGACTCCTGTAATGGACGTTGTCGACGGACCCCGCCACCAGCCACGGCGGCAGGACTTTGATTGATGGATTGACCACTTCTTCGACATGCACGAAGACTCGATACAGGTACATACCTAACGTGGTCCGCAGCGGCCTTGGTGGCGATGAATAGTAATAACTGGTTCCTGCACCGGTATGTCAACACTAATCACCTTCAGTATGGTGGACGGCTTCTTCATGCATGCCATAACCGTCAGAGCCCAGCTGTCTGGAGGAACAAACATACTTAAGAGCTCACCTCCTAGGTCGTTGATAAGCTCATTCATGGACTTGTTGTTCCAGGCCCGTCGAGGCATGCCGTGGAAGGTAAGCTTTGTTAAAAGCTCAAGCTCAGAGGGCACTGAGCCCCATCCTGGGTGCCACCGATCGAAGCTCACCAGCGCGAAATCGCAGGACAAACGCAGGGAAGATTCGAACAAACGACTGCGGTCGAAAGTTTTCCGGAACCTGACGAAAAAATCAGCCGGTGGCAGACAGACTTCGACGAGCAAGTCACTTATTTGGATGCCGTGCGCAATGCCAAGATCTTTGACCAGGTCGTCGGGCGAGACGGGAGGCCGATCACCGTTGATTACACCATCAGCACTTTGCCGGCAAACTGGTCGTCAAGCGCCGCCATGCCACTGTTGAGCGACAGCACGCAATGCCCGAAGGCAGGACGGACCTCAAGATCTCCGGCTGGGAGATCTGCGTTGATCGGTGACATGATAGTGCGCTTGAGTACAGGGAGTATAGGCGGTGGATTTGGGGGAACTAGATTAGGAATCAAGATTCCAGAGGTGGGGGAGGGGTGGGGGTTCGGGATGAAAAGGTAGCATGAATTTCGAACGCACACCAGTACGCTCTTGCCGCGCAAGCGCACGAAAACACCGGTGGCGCCCACATGTCGGACTAATATTTATTTTTTTAGCGCCCGACATCAGAGTTCATAATTGGCCTGTTTGGCATTGCGTTACTACTCCGCCCATATTCAACGACACCTCACATGGCCCAAACAAGCGTACATCATCGAAAAGTCATTGAGCTCAAATTATAACTTGAAAAAAGGATATATACACTGAACACTGGAGAATGATGATGCCCCCATTTAGCACATCAGCAGTTTGAAACAAAAAAACAGTTCGAAACAACGATATATACAACATGCAAACACTGACTAGCGTCTACTACTGACATAAAGAGCGAGACATGGAAGTTCACAAGTCTTGCTAAACCACCAAAACGCACCCATCTGAAGCGCTCAGACTCTCGTGATCCAGACACATCCAGACACAAATCACAAAGTTCTAAATAGAGCAAACTAGTACATAGTAAGAGTGACATAGACAAGGATGACCAAATTACAAGGAGTCTACATAATAAAAGAGAACATCACCCATCTAGAACAAGCAGGTAAGACAGCAAGTCATTCGAAGAGGGATGATCGAGTGCCATAATAATTTGCAGCTCCCCTTCAACCACCAGTGATTCATATACACCAGGACTGCACCCTTTCGACGCAATAGCCCCATTACCTACCAACCTCAAGGCTTGAACCATATTACTGCCTTTCGGAGTTGAGACATCCAAGGATCAAAGTTAATCCAGATGCCTTTCTCATTCTCACCTTCTTTTGGCTGCATGTTGTATCATTGACAATCAGGGGCGGCTGATCCCGTAGACCGTTTCACTGTGTACACACAGTTTTCCCTAGCAAACAGAGCCTCTCTGCCATCAGGATCCTTGAAGGTGATCTCCTGGTTAATCGGATAATTGAGTTCGAGAAACAGAGAGTGTGAACCAAGGCTGTATACCCGCCTCCAACTCAAAAATCCTGAAGGCCCCAACAAGCTGGTATCCTGCTCATAGACGTAACAGCCATTCTCCGGATACTCACGTATTTCACGCTGCTTGTACACAGTGGGGTTTTTGCAATATAAATTTGCCAGCTGATGCGTGCGAATGATCATCAGTCTTTCGCCGTCGTCTGATAGAGCGAGGAACCAGTTGTGCTTCCCTGTTTTCGGCAAAGGTGGTGTGATTACAAAGGGCAGGAGGGACACTGCAACATATCAAAAAGGAGGAAAAAAGGACAGAAATTGTTAATTTAAGATCAACATTAATCAGAGTATGAGTAGGATAATGTAAGAAACAACATTGATCTGTCCCTGTTGGAACTGAAAGGAAAATAGAGGGAAATGTATACTGGGGTCGAAAATATAGTAGTACCATGCATGGTTATGGTTATACTCATGTTATCTCACAGTTGATTCTTCAGAGGAAACTAATATAGCCAAGCATGTTATGTAGTCATGTTCTGTTCTCACAAATAAATTCTTCAGAGGAAACTAACACACCATGCATTGTAATATACTCATGTTCAGTGTGCAAATTTTTTGTGAGGATAATATTCTAGCCATTGATTGCTGAAGGGCGAATATATATAGGCATGTAGACATGGTAAGCATGACAGGATTTCACTACTTCCAAGTATAGAGTTTTCCATATGCACTTTTACTTCCCTACTAATGTATTGTTAGATGAAACCAACAGTGTTATGCATGTTTCTAAATCATGAAAATGAGGAAACTAACATGGCTATTGATACACACTCATATTTAGTAGTATAAATATTACTATAAAGTTAGGAGAATATCCATATCTTCCTAACCGTTTGATTATTCAAGAGTACAAATTGGCTGTATAGACATGGTCACAATCACATGATTTAACTACTTCCAAATATAGATATTACCATTTGGACTTGCAAATCTCCCTATTTTATTTCCTGATTTACGGCATCTCTAATACATTGCCATAGTTCTACTCAAATTCTGCTGTAACAGGGATATGCCAATCATCAGAAAAGTTCAAACAATGTTATGGCGTTATCATTAAAATCAGACGAAAACAACTTACACAAGGCGTCCCAGCATTACGTGGTGCCATCTGCATTGTCGATTGCGTAGATGATGCCATTGTGTTCAATAGCATCACAGAACTGTGGATCACCATCGATGCAGGGCTGCGACGGGAGTTGTGTCCACCTACAGCCGGCACCGCCGCAAAGATAGGCGACTCCGCTGTCGAACAAGGAAATTAGCTTGAAGTCTGTGTAATTCCCAGATGCCGTGGGCCCTTGGAAGATTATAACCTTCAACAAAACAAGGTCCGTCCAGTTGACTTGGTAATCTACAGGAAGTGGGCCATGATGGAAAATCCGTATATGATCCAAGTGAGGGTGTCCCGGACTAGGGGGTACTCGGGCTGCCGGCCTATCTCTCATAGGCCGGGCTGGTGGGCCGCCCTCTACACATCGATGGAAGGCCGGATTGCGGGCGACCTCATGTATCAGAAGGAAACCATCGAAGACTTGGCGTCTCCTCCAAGTAATTATTAGCGTAGCTGGCATGTTTATCCTCTGATGGTAACCGACCATATGTAACCCTAGATCCCTCTGGTGTCTATATGAACCAGGGGGTTTAGTCCGTAGAGACACAGAATCATCATATTCGTAACCTAGGGTTTAGCCCATCTGATCTCGAGGAAGATCAACTCTGTAACCTTCATACAATCACATCAATACAATCAAGCAGAACATAGGGTATTACCTCCTTGAGAGGGCCCGAACCTGGGTAAACCATCGCCCCCACGATCTCTGTTATTCATTGATTCCTAGACCCATAGTTCGGATCCCCTACCCGAGATCTGCCAGTTTTGGTACCGATACTGGTGCTTTCATTGAGAGTTCCGTCATGGGTCGCCAAGGATCAATGGCTCGCCATCCCCGGACAGCTCTTCAGCGATGGAATCTACAATGGGGACATCTTCGTCCCCGGACAGCTCTTCTCTTCAGCGATGGAATCCGCAGCGGGGACATCTTCGTCCCCGGACAGCTCTTCGCGTTCGGCAGCATTGTGCTGCACGCCGATCCGACCGGTCACCTCGACTAGGTCGGCAGCTTCGCCCCCGAGCAGGAGATCAAGTTCGGCGACCTTGAGTACGTCGCCGATGCTCGAGGCGATCTGGTCTTCACTGGGTTCTCGGCTTTACCCGAGGAACCTACCAATTCGGAGGCCTCGACCTCGGATTCCATCCCCGCCCTGTCTTCAGGCCGGGCCTCAATTCGGATCTGGCCTCGAGTTCAGATCCAACCCCGGCGCCGGAAAACCAAGGGTCACCCTTGGCCGAACACACTCCCATTATCGGCGCGCCGGAGTTCAACTCCGATGGCTGCCCGAACATAGATCCGGTGGACCCCTCGGTTTTAAGCGAGATGTTAGACCGGATCCAGAAGATAAATATCGCGGATGGCCCATCCTCGGACCAGGAGCAGGTCGGATAGGAGGCCAGCCGCGAGGAATTTTGTGTCCCACCCACCACCCACCTGGTAGCCACTGTCGAGGATTTAACCGACATGCTGGACTACGCCTCTGAGGAGGCCGACGACATGGATGAGGATATCGATGTCCGGCCCTATACGGCTCCTTCCCTTGCCACTTCCAACACCGGAAAGTGGACCGCCACCTCCACTTATGACGTCTACATGGTCGACACCCCCATGAAGGACGGTGACACGACCAAAAAGGATGGCGACGATGCCGCCGAAGAACTGCCCAGACGCCGACGACGGTGGGCCAGAGGGCGAGGAAAGGGCAAGGAAAATCACACGGACACGAATGACACCGGAGATAACGAGACTCCGAACAACTTGGGGGAGCTCGGCAACCACACCACCGAGCAGCGCCCCGACGCCCCTGAAGGGCACGAGGACCAGGGTGACCCCGAGGACCTCGAAGATTCCGAGGACAGCAATTACCTCCCTCCGTCCGAGGAGGAGGATAGCCTCGGACCTGAAGACTTTATCATCCTAGAGGATCCCCTGGAGCAAGAGAAATTCAAGCGGCAACTCATCGCCACTGCTCGAAGCCTGAAGAGGAAACAACAACAGCTAAAAGCCAAGCAGGATACGCTCAACGATAGAAGGACGATGGTCTTAGCTGCCGAAGAAGGCCTTGACGATCAACGTCAGGGTCAATATAAGAGCTACCCACGGCAGTGCCTACTTCCAAAATTCGAGGATGAGGCCCTTGAGCCCATACCTCCCCGACGAACTTACGAAAACCAGCCCAACCGCCCCCCTCGAGGACGGGATAGGCCGGCTGTCCAAACCGAACTCCCACCCGTGCCCCCTCGCGGACGGGATAAGGCGGCCGGGGAAGCCGAATACCCACCTGCGCCTCCCCGCCGAGCAGGCAAAGACCCGGTTCAACCGGACGACCAATACAATCTGCGCCGCGACCTGAATGCCAGAGGGATCCGGTCGAGATCATTCTATGGATCCACAGGATACGCACCCACTGGATGGGACGGATACCAAGCCTGGCGAGACAGGAACGACAGAGCTCGGGAGCAACACCATGCCTGGATGATAACGGATCTTCGGCGCAATATTGCCCAGGCCAGGGGAGCCGCACACCCAATGTGTTTCACCGATGAGGTGATGCAGCATCAGTTCCCTGAGGGGTTCAAACCTGTGAATATAGAATCCTACGATGGGACAACTGACCCTGCCGTGTGGATTGAAGATTTTCTTCTCCACATTCATACGGCCCGAGGAGATGATTTCCACGCCATTAAGTACTTACCGTTGAAACTCAAGGGACCAGCAAGGCATTGGTTAAATAGCCTACCCAAAAACTCCATCGGGAGCTGGGAAGAGCTCGAGGATGCATTCCGAGCTAACTTTCAAGGCACTTATGTTCGGCCACCGGACGCCGATGACCTGAGCCATGTCATTCAGCAGCCCGGGGAGTCAGCCCGGCAATTCTAGAATCGGTTTTCGACCAAGAAGAACCAGATCGTCGACTGTCCGGATGCCGAAGAGATTGCGGCATTCAAACATAGTATTCGGGACGAGTGGCTCGCCCGCCAGCTCGGCCAGGACAAGCCGAGAACAATGTCGGCCCTTACCTCTCTAATGACCCACTTTTGCGCGGGTGAGGATAGCTGGTTAGCTCGTCGAAGCAACCACCCCGAAGACCCCGGTACTTCAGAGACCCGAGACGGGAACGGAAAACCCCGGCGCAATAGGAACAATAAGCGCCGACACTCAAACAACGGCGGTGAAGCCAATGATATAGCAGTAAACGCCGGATTCAGCGGCTCGAAGTCGGGACCGCGGAAAAAACCCTCTAAAGGGAACCGGGATGGCCCATCTGCGCTGGATAGAATATTGGATAGGCCCTGCCAGATTCACGGCACCCCCGACAAGCCTGCTAACCACACCAACCATAACTGTTGGGTAATCAAAAGTGCCGGTAAGGTCACAGCCGAAGAATAGGGCAAGGGCCCCCGCAGCGAGGATGACGACGAACCTCGTGGCCCGAACAACGGAGGCCAAAAGCAGCTCCCTCCAGAGGTCAAAACCGTGAACATGATGTACGTCACGCATATACCGAAGGAGCGGAAACGCGCACTTCGGGATGTCTACACCTTAGAGCCAGTAGCCCAGAAATTCAACCCGTGGTCAGCTTGCCAATCACTTTCGACCGTCGAGACCATCCGACCAGTATACGCCATGGAGGAACGGCAGCTCTGGTGCTCGACCCTATCGTGGACGGATTTCACCTCACCAGGGTCCTTATGGATGGAGGTAGCAGCCTCAATCTGATTTACTCAGATACAGTGAGGAAAATGGGGATCGACCCGTCAAGTATCAAACCCAGCAACACCACCTTTAAAGGTGTAATCCCAGGTGTCGAGGCACGCTGCTCGGGGTCCGTGACATTGGAAGTTGTATTCTGCTCGCCCGATAACTTCCGCAGCGAGGACTTGATCTTCGATATTGTCCCCTTTCGCAGCGGTTATCACGCACTCCTCGGCCGGACCGCGTTCGCCCGCTTCAACACCGTCCCGCACTATGCATACCTGAAGCTCAAGATGCCAGGACCAAAGGGCGTTATTATCATCAACGGTAATACCGAGCGCTCGGTTCGACCGAGCAATGGCCAACAGATGTCTTCAAATCAACATCGACAACGGGCACCATCTAGGGCCTGATCAGCGTCAAACTAATATACCGCGGCGACTTCTCACAACCCTTACCAAGGGCTCGTCTGCCGAACATTGCTACCTTCGCCGAACATACGGTCGACAGCTCCGCTCACACGGAAGCTTTTTAAAGAGAAAAGGCGCAGACGTGTAACAGGGCGTAGTAGGGACGTCAAACCACTCATGAAGGCCCTGTGTAAACCTTTACTCTAATGTATTTCTTTGTTCAAAAGTATCTATCAAAGTTACTTCGGCAATCCGGATTGTACGGTTGGACGTCACATATTCAAAGGAAATAAAGACCACTTTTTCTCTGGTAATTGTGCAGTCATTCGCGTTGCATATTCCTTTCCGCCTTTTTTAGACCGAAGTAAACTATCGCGATACGTCACTTTTTGTAACCGGCTAATAGACCGGGGGCTCGAACATAAATCTTGCCTCAAACCTTATCCGGGCACCTATTTTATGTGCTTGGCGTCACGGATATTGCATTATATGAATCTGTTCCGAATTGGGTCTTTGGTCAATAGTTGGGTTGCCCGGCTCCTGTTTTTACCCTCTTATGTTCCGCACTGTTCGGCTAAGAGGGTAAAGGGAGAACCACTGCGATTGTACTTCTAGCTAGCCTGGTTAAGTACCTCAGTGGAGAAAGCCGAAAACTGACTGTCCCAATAAGCGAGAACTGGTCGGCAATCCGATGACTTGTGTCAAACCATAAATCGTTGGAGGTTAGTCCGTGTTAAACGAAGGGTTCTCTGTTACAGAAACCATGTGATGATGGTGTCAACTGCGGCTCGTCCGAATATCCCAAACACTGGGGGCTAGTCACCAGCCCCCGCAGTCAAGCTCCTATGGCTAAGTGAAAGCACTAAAACCGTATAGTCCGATTGCCTGGTTTTTCCGTGCATACAACCGCCTCCGGGCACCGAGACGTCGGCTAAGGGTTCAAGTATTACGCGAAAACACCCCACACAGTATCTGCAAGGGGGCTGAAGTGGATGACTGGTAACTTTCAGTTTATAAACGGCCGCACAGGAGTCAAAATTAACATCAGTAGGCACTTTATTCACAGCCAAAACAACTTGCATTTCAACAAGACAAAAGTTTCAACTCCTTGGCTACGAGGAAACTAAATCTACTCATAAATTACATCTTTTGAGCATTGGGCCTCTATCGCCCGAGAAACATCCATAACGATGGGAAAGTATTGCTCGGGGCGCCTATGCTCCTTCCCTGGTGGTGGAGGTCCAGTGGCCATCTCGGCCGGCTTTATCTTCAGCCAATGTACCATTGTTTTGCCGAAGGCCTTCCGAGCCCCCTCAATGCATGCGGAGCGCTTCCAGGCGTCGATCCGAGAAGGGGCATCATACAGCCTCTCCACCAGAGCAAAGTAGCTGCTCGGCAGCGGCTCCGACGGCCATAGCTTGACGCAGAGGTCCTTCATCACCGGTTCCGCCATCCGATGTAGCTCCATCAGCTGCTTCATTTGGTTGTTGAGGAGGGGAGGGTGTTCGGGCGCTTGAAATTGCGCCCAGAACAACCTCTGCTCGGCCCGGCCCTCCTGGGCGGCGAAGAACCTCGCCGCATCAGCCGCACTCTTCGGGAGGTCCGCAAAGGCGCCTGCGGAACGCAACGCCCACGTGAGCAACGCGAACCTGTTACCTCCAAAGACGCTTTGTAGCAAATATGGCTTACCATCCGCAATCAGCTTCACTTGGCGGAGTTCCTCCTGGTAGCCGCACGCCACTGTCCGCGCTTCCTTGGCCGCCGACCCCAGTGAGGTTAGCTCGGCGACCTGCTCTTTATTCTTTTGCTCGAGAGCTTCACACTTCGTGACGGCCTCCGCGAGCTCTTACTGCACTTCCAGCACCCTGGCCTCGTGCTTCTAGCTCGTGGTTCACTCCACAGCCAGTTCGGCGGCCGCTTTCTCGGCCGCCAACCTCTGCTCTGCCACTTCTAGCTGAGCCGTCTTTAGTGCGGCCTTAAGGTTTTCCACCTCTGCGGAGGCAGCTGTCGTCACATCAGTTAAATCCGTTAGGATACTTCGAACCCTACTTACAAAACAACGGCTGTATTTAACATTACAGATCGGATTTACCTTGCGCCTCGTCGAACCTCTTGTTCACCAGGCTCAGGTCGTCCTCGGAGCTCTTCAGCTTCCGATTCAGCTTGGCCAACTCTTCGGCGTTGGCGGCTGCGGCCGAAGATGATGCCTGTGCATTATTCTACGCGCGTTAGTATCCGGAAGATTGATTTTCGATCCTCTGACAGGCTTTGCTCAAGCCAGTCAGCGTCTCGAGGGCTACTGTGTATGAGGCTATACATTTACACAAAGGAATTTTTCTAAAGGAAAAGCATTACTTCACTCACCTTGAAGCCGGTAAGAAGGCCACTAAAGGCCTCCTTCAGTCCGTTGTCTACGGACCGAAGACTTTGCAACACCGTGCCCATAAGGGCATTGTGCTCTTCGGCGATAGAGGAGCTGGTTAGAGCATCCTCCATCTCGTCCGGCCACCCGGTCGACGCCTACTCTGGGGCGGGCGGCGGTGGCGGTGGCGCTTCGGCTCCTTCCCTCTCGAAGTCCGGGGGGCCGGACTCGGGACACCATGACGTCTCCGGAGTCGTCCTCTGAGAGAGCTCGGCTTGTCCGGGCTCCCCCTCTTCGTTCACCAGAAGGGCCCTCCCCTCCTGGTCTTCGGTGACCGAGGTATTCACCTCGGCCATGATAGTGTCGCCTCCTCCCCCTGTATGTGGCACGGGAGGAGTCCTCCTCGACAGGACCTCCTCGGCCTCCTCGACGATTGGGGGAGGCTAGGCGCGGGATTCGGTCCCGCTCTCCGATAGCGCCGCCGGTGGAGAATCCCCCTCCGAGAGTCGGTCCGTGGGGAGATCGCGCAGCGGGCTACAAAATTACAAACAGAAACGTGATCAATATCAAACCCAGTTCGGCTAAGGATGGTCAAGCGGTTGCTAGAACGCGTACCTTTGAGCCTGTGGCTTAGCCCAGGGGATCCTTCGAGGAACCTCCTCGGAGGCCTCAGAGTCCTCGGCAAAAGCCGAGCTATCGCCGTACAAGGCTACCTTGGCCTTGCGCGGTCTTTTGGGAGCGGGTTGAGGCGGCTCCTCCTCGGCATCCTCGGACGCCGCCCTCTTCCCTGTTCGGGATGAATCGTCTTCCTCCCCGTCCTTTCCCTGGTCCTTCTCCTTCTCTTGTGCGGAGGGAGCATTGGTGTCCCCGGATATAGCACCCGGGGGTCCTCGGGAGCGGAGGCCCTCTCTGGCCTCCCTCTTCTGGTCCTTCTTCTTTCCCTTCCTCTCCGGCGCCTCATATGGCTCCACGGCCAACATGGCCGTCAGTAGGGGCGTCCTGGGCCCCTCTAGCAGTGGCGCCGGACTGTCGATCCGCTGGGCCTTCTTTAGCCAGTTCTGCGGAGGGGAAGTGAAACTGCTAAGTACCTTATCAAAAGGGAACAGTTCAGATATAAGAGTAAAATTAGTCATACCTCCCATGGGGGGTTCGCGGCGTCGAGGCCGATGTCCTCCTCTACGGCCGGCCACTCCTTCTGCGGCTTGAACAGCGCCTTCCATAATTGAGCGTGGGAGGTGCGGAAGAAGCTGCGCACGGTGGCCGGGTCTTTGGGCTTGTAGGCCCACATGGGGAAGCCCTGTCCTGGAAAGGGAGGATTCGGCGGCCGAGTATGATCTGGATCACGTTGACCAGCTCGAGGCCCTTCTCTATCATTTTGGCGATCCAGCTCTGCAGCAGCACCACCTCCTTATTCGGCCAACAGTCTAGGCCCTTCTTGGTCCATGAGACCAGCCTTGTAGGGGGTCCGGATCGGAGGGCCGGAATCGCCCCCCAATCCGCGCTGCTTGGCTCGGTGATGTAGAACCATTCCTTCTACCAGACCTTGACGGTCTCGATGAAGGTGCCCTCTGGCCACTCCACTCGGGGGAGTTTGCTGACCATTGCGCCCCCGCAATCCGCCTGTTGGCTATCAACGATCTTCGGCTTGATATTGAAGATCTTCAGCCACAGGCCGAAGTGTGGCCGGACCCGGAGAAAAGCCTCACAAACGATGATGAAGGCCGAGATATGGAGGAAGGAGTTCGGTGCAAGATCGTGGAAGTCGAGCCCGTAGAAGAACATGAGACCCCTGACGAAGGGGTGAAGGGGGAATCCCAAACCTCGGAGAAAGTGGGGGATGAACACCACCCTCTTGTCCTGCCGCGGCGTGGGACGACCTGGCCGGCCTCTGGAGCACGGTGGGCGACGTTGGCGGGGAGATATCCCGCACCCTTCAGCTCCATGATGGTGCTCTCGGTGACGACGGACGCCTCCCACTTGCCTTTGGACCCGGAGCCCGCCATTGCTAGATCGAACGGGCGGCTGGAAAGGTTCTTGGAAGGGAGAGCGGATCTGGGCGCTGCAGCTCAAGAGATGGCAAAGGGGGGGAAATTAGAGCGTACGAAAGGAATGAAGGCTGTGCCCCTTTATGGGCTTTAAAACCCACGGTCCCTTTACTGCGCTGCAGTCCTCACCATTTTCCCTGGTAACCGTGACATTATGCCTGCGTGGGTGAGGCAGATAATTGATCATATCCCTTAGAAACAGGGCACGATCTCCGTATCGATGAGACGTGCCAATGAAAAAACCGCCTCCAACTGCGGATCGAGCTTTGTCATAAAACGACACGGGGTCGTGGCTCGTCATGAACCTTCGATAAAAAGTTGTGAGAGGAGGGTACTGTTCACACCGAAGTGACTAGCCTTCCGGGCTAAGTTATCAATACACCTCGGCGACCGAAGCATATTGTGGGACGTGTACGGCTGGGCGACGCTTGAGAGCTCGACTCGGAAGACATACAGGCCGGCCATCGATATCACAGAAGGAATGGAACTGGTCCCCAAAGCCGATGGTGTTCGGCGTATACCTCGGCTTCGCAGACTAGTTCGGGGGCTACTGAGGGTGTCCCGTACTAGGGGGAACTCGGGCTGCCGGCCTATCTCTCATAGGCCGGGCTGGTGGGCCGTTCTCTACACATCGATGGAAGGCCGGATTGCGGGCGACCTCATGTATCAGAAGGAAACCATCAAAGACTTGGCGTCTCCTCCAAGTAATTATTAGCGTAGCTGGCATGTTTATCCTCTGATGGTAACCGACCATATGTAACCCTAGATCCCTGTGGTGTCTATATAAACCAGAGGGTTTAGTCCGTAGAGACACATAATCATCATATTCGTAACCTAGGGTTTAGCCCATCTGATCTCGAGGTAGATCAACTCTGTAACCTTCATACAATCACATCAATACAATCAAGCAGGACGTAGGGTATTACCTCCTTGAGAGGGCCCGAACCTGGGTAAACCATCGCCCCCACGATCTCTGTTATTCATTGATTCCTAGACCCATAGTTCGGATCCCCTACCCGAGATCTGCCGGTTTTGTTACCGACATTGGTGCTTTCATTGAGAGTTCCGTCGTGGGTCGCCAAGGATCAATGGCTCGCCGTCCCCGGACAGCTCTTCAGCGATGGGATCTGCAACGGGGACATCTTCTTCCCCGGACAGCTCTTCTCTTCAGCGATGGAATCCGCAGCGGGGACATCTTCGTCCACGGACAGCTCTTCGCGTTCGGCAGCATTGTGCTGCACGCCGATCCGACCGGTCACCTCGACCAGATCGGCAGCTTCGCCCCTGAGCAGGAAATCAGGTTCGGCGGCCTTGAGTACGTCGCCGATGCTCGAGGCGATCTGGTCTTCACTGGGTTCTCGGCTTTACCCGAGGAACCTACCAATTCCGAGGCCTCGACCTCGGATTCCTTCCCCGCCCCTGTCTTCGGGCCGGGCCTCAGTTCGGATCTGGCCTCGAGTTCAGGGATCTGGACTCGAGTTCAGATCCAACCCCGGCACCGGAAAACCAAGGGTCACCCTTGGCCGAACACACTCCCATTATCGGCGCGCCAGAGTTCAACTCCGATGGCTGCCCGAACATAGATCCGGTGGACCCCTCGGTTTTAAGCGAGATGTTAGACCGGATCCAGAAGATAAATATCGCGGATGGCCCGTCCTCGGTCAGGAGCAGGTCGGACAGGAGGCCAGCCGCGAGGAATTTTGCGTCCCACCCACCACTCACCTGGTAGCCACTGTCGAGGATTTAACTGACATGCTGGACTACGCCTCCGAGGAGGCCGACGACATGGATGAGTATATCGACGTCTCGCCCTATATGGCTCCTTCCCTTGCCACTTCCAACACCGGAAAGTGGACCGCCACCTCCACTTATGACGTTTACATGGTCGACACCCCCATGAAGGACGGTGACACGACCAAAAAGGATGGCGATGATCCTGCCGAAGAACCGCCCAGACGCCGACCACGGCGAGCCAGAGGGCGAGGAAAGGGCAAGGAAAATAACACGGACAGGAACGGCACCAGAGATAACAAGACTCCGGACAACTTGGGGGAGCTCGGCGACCACACCCCCGAGCAGAGCCCTGACGCCCCTGAAGGGCACGAGGACCAGGGTGACCCCGAGGACCTCGAAGATTCCTAGGACAGCAATTACCTCCCTCCGTCCGAGGAGGAAGATAGCCTCGGACCCGAAGACTTTATCGTCCCAGAGGATCCCCTGGAGCAAGAGAAATTCAAGCGGCAACTCATCGTCACTGCTCGAAGCTTGAAGAGGAAAGAACAACAGCTAAAAGCCGAGCAGGATACGCTCAACGATAGATGGACGATGGTCTTAGCTGCCGAAGAAGGCCTTGACGATCAATGTCAGTGTCAATATAAGAGCTACCCACGGCGGCGCCTACTTCCAGAATTCGAGGATGAAGCTCTTGAGTGAATACCTCCCAGATGAACTTACGAAAACCAGCCCGACCTCCCCCCTCGAGGACGGGATAGGCCGGCTATCCAAACCAAACTCCCACCCGCGACCCCTCGCGGACGGGATAAGGCGGCCGGGGAAGCCGAATACCCACCTGCGCCTCCCCGCCGAGCACGCATAGACCCGGTTCAACCGGATGACCAATACGATCTGCGCCGCGACCTGAACGCCAGAGGGATCCAGTCGAGATCCATCTATGGATCCACAGGATACGCACCCGCTGGACGGGACAAATACCAAGCCTGGCGAGACAGGAACGACAGAGCTCGGGAGCAACACCGTGCCCGGATGATAACCGATCTTCGGCGCGATGTTGCCTGGGCCAGGGGAGCCGCACACCCAATGTGTTTCACCGATGAGGTGATGCAGCATCAGTTCCCTGAGGGGTTCAAACCCGTGAATATAGAATCCTACGATGGGACAACTGACCCTGCCGTGTGGATTGAAGATTTTCTTCTCCACATTCATATGGCCCGAGGAGATGATCTCCATGCCATTAAGTACTTACCGTTGAAACTCAAGGGGCCAGCAAGGCGTTGGTTAAATAGCCTACCCAAAAACTCCATCGGGAGCTGGGAAGAGCTCGCGGATGCATTCCGATCTAACTTTCAAGGCACTTATGTTCGGCCACCGGACGCCGATGACCTGAGCCATGTCATTCAGCAGCCCGGGGAGTCAGCCCGGCAATTCTGGAATCGGTTTTCGACCAAGAAGAACCAGATCATCGACTGTCCGGATGCCGAAGCGATTGCGGCATTCAAACACAGTATTCGGGACGAGTGGCTCGCCCGCCAGCTCGGCCAGGACAAGCCGAGAACAATGTTGGCCCTTACCTCTCTAATGACCCGCTTTTGCGCGGGTGAGGATAGCTGGTTAGCTCGTCGAAGCAACCACCCCGAAGACCCCGGTACTTCAGAGACCCGGGACGGGAACGGAAAACCCCGGCGCAATAGGAACAATAAGCGCCGACACTCAAACAACGGCGGTGAAGCCGATGACACAGCAGTAAACGCCGGATTCAGTAGCTCGAAGTTGGGACCGTGAAAAAAAACCTCTAAAGGGAACCGGGACGGCCCGTCTGCACTGGATAGAATATTGGATAGGCCCTTCCAGATTCACGGCACCCCCGACAAGCCTGCTAACCACACCAACCGTAACTATTGGGTAATCAAACAGGCCGGTAAGGTCACAGCCGAAGAACAGGGCAAGGTCCCCCGCAGCGAGGATGACGACGAACCTCGTGGCCCGAACAACGGAGGCCAAAACCAGTTCCCTCCAGGGGTCAAAACCGTGAACATGATCTACGTCACGCATATACTGAAGAAGGAGCGGAAACGGGCACTTCGGGATGTCTACGCCTTAGAGCCAGTAGCCCCGAAATTCAACCCGTGGTCGGCTTGCCCGATCACTTTCGACCGTCAAGACCATCCGACCAGTATACGCCATGGAGGAACGGAAGCTTTGGTGCTCGACCCTATCGTGGACGGATTTCACCTCACCAGGGTCCTTATGGACGGAGGTAGCAGCCTCAATCTGATTTACTCAGATACAGTGAGGAAAATGGGGATCGACCCGTCAAGGATCAAACCCGGCAACACCACCTTTAAAGGTGTAATCCCAGGTGTCGAGGCACGCTGCTCGGGGTTCGTGACATTGGAAATTGTATTCGGCTCGCCCGATAACTTCCGCAGCGAGGACTTGATCTTCGATATTGTCCCCTTTCGCAGCGGTTATCACGCACTCCTCGTCCGGACCGCGTTCGCCCGCTTCAACACCGTCCCGCACTATGCATACCTGAAGCTCAAGATGCCAGGACCAAAGGGCGTTATTACCATCAGCGGTAATACCGAGCGCTCGCTCCGAACAGAGGAACACACGGCGGCCCTAGCCGCCGAGCTCCAAGCCGCCGAAGAAGCTTCGCAAGCCCAGTCTACTGTCAAGACACTGGATGCACGAAAGCGCTCCCGAGCTGCAGTCTCGGTCCTGGAGCACTCCCATGCTCACTCCAAATAGGGGTACGCGCCCCACAGCATGGCCCACATAATCGCGAAATACGTACCTCGAGTGCACAATTTCGCGCTCAAAATCCCATGGGCAGTTGTGGGGACACACGAAAACAAAGGCCGAGAGCTCGGTTCGACCGAGCAATGGCCAACAGATGTCTTCAAATCAACATCGACAACGGGCACCATCTAGGGCCTGATCAGCGTCAAACTAATATACCGCGGCGACTTCTCACAACCCTTCCCCAAGGGGTCGTCTACCGAACATTGCTACCTTCACCGAACATACGGTCGATAGCTCCGCTCACACGGAAGCTTTTTAAAGAGAAAAGGCACAGACGTGCAACAAGGCGTAGTAGGGACGTCAAACCACTCATGAAGGCCCTGTGTAAACCTTTACTCTAATGTATTTCTTTCTTCAAAAGTATCTATCAAAGTTACTTCGGCAATCCGGATTGTACGGTTGGACGTCACATATTCAAAGGAAATAAAGACCACTTTTTCTCTGGTAATTGTGCAGTCATTCGCGTTGCATATTCCTTTCCGCCTTTTTTAGACCGAAGTAAACTATCGCGATACGTCACTTTTTGTAACCGGCTAATAGACCGGGGGCTCGAACATAAATCTTACCTCAAACCTTATCTGGGCACCTATTTTATGTGCTTGGCGTCACGGATATTGCATTATATGAATCTGTTCCGAATTGGGTCTTTGGTCAATAGTTGGGTTGCCCGGCTCCTGTTTTTACCCTCTTATGTTCCGCACTGTTCGGCTAAGAGGGTAAAGGGAGAACCACTGTGATTGTACTTCTAGCTAGCCTGGTTAAGTACCTCAGTGGAGAAAGCCGAAAACTGACTGTCCCAATAAGCGAGAACTGGTCGGCGATCCGATGACTTGTGTCAAACCATAAATCGTTGGAGGTTAGTCCGTGTTAAACGAAGGTTTCTCTGTTACAGAAACCATGTGATGATGGTGTCAACCGCGGCTCGTCCGAATATCACAAACACTGGGGGCTAGTCATCAGCCCCCGCAGTCAAGCTCCTATGGCTAAGTGAAAGCACTAAAACCGTATAGTCTGATTGCCTGGTTTTTCCGTACATACAACCGCCTCCGGGCACCGAGACGTCGGCTAAGGGTTCAAGTATTACGCGAAAACACCCCACACAGTATCTGCAAGGGGGCTGAAGCGGACGACTGGTAACTTTCAGTTTATAAACCGCCGCACAGGAGTCAAAATTAACATCAGTAGGCACTTTATTCATAGCCAAAACAACTTGCATTTCAACAAGACAAAAGTTTCAACTCCTTGGCTACGAGGAAACTAAATCTACTCATAAATTACATCTTTTGAGCATTGGGCCTCTATCGCCCGAGCACCATCCATAACGATGGGAAAGTATTGCTCGGGGCTCCTATGCTCCTTCCCTGGTGGCGGAGGTCCAGTGGCCATCTCGGCCGGCTTTATCTTCGGCCAATGTACCATTGTTTTGCCGAAGGCCATCCGAGCACCCTCTATGCATGCGGAGCTCTTCCAGGCGTCGATCCGAGAAGGGGCGTCGTACTGCCTCTGCACCAGACCAAAGTAGATGCTCGGCAGCGGCTCCGAAGGCCATAGCTTGACGCAGAGGTCCTTCATCACCGGCTCTGCCATCCGATGCAGCTCCATCAGCTGCTTCATTTGGTTGTTGAGGAGGGGAGGGTGTTCGGGCACTTGAAATTGCGCCCAGAACAACCTCTGCGCGGCCCGTCCCTCCTGGGCGGCGAAGAACCTCGCCGCATCAGCCGCACTCTTCGGGAGGTCCGCAAAGGCGCCTGCGGAACGCAACACCCGCGTGAGCAACGCGAACCTGTTACCTCCAAAGACGCTTTGTAGCAAATATGGCTTACCATCCGCAATCAGCTTCACTTGGCGGAGTTCCTCCTGGTAACCGCGCGCCTCTGTCCGCGCTTCCTTGGCCGCCGACCCCAGTGAGGTTAGCTCGGCGACCTGCTCTTTATTCTTTTGCTCGAGAGCCTCACACTTCGTGACGGCCTCCGCGAGCTCTTGCTGCACTTCCAGCACCCTGGCCTCGTGCTTCTGGCTCGTGGTTCGCTCCACAACCAGTTCGGCGGCCGCTTTCTCGGCCGCCAACCTCTGCTCCGCCGCTTCCAGCTAAGCCGTCTTTAGTGTGGCCTTGAGGTTTTCCACCTCTGCGGACGCTGCTGTCGTCACGTCAGTTAAATCCGTTAGGATACTTCGAACCCTACTTACAAAACAATGGCTGTATTTAACATTACAGATCGGATTTACCTTGCGCCTCGTCGAACCTCTTGTTCACTAGGCTCAGGTCGTCCTCGGAGCTCTTCAGCTTCCGATTCAGCTCGGCCAACTCTTCGGCATTGGCGGCTGCGGCCGAAGATGATGCCTGTGCATTATTCTATGCGCGTTAGTATCCAGGACATTGATTTTCGATCCTCTGACAGGCTTTGCTCAAGCCAGTCAGCCTCTCGGGGGCTACTGTGTATGAGGCTATACATTTACACAAAGGAATTTTTCTAAAGGAAAAGCATAACTTACCTCACCTTGAAGCCAGTAAGAAGGCCACTAAAGGCCTCCTTCAGTCCGTTGTCCACGGACCGAAGACTTTGCAACACCGCACCCATAAGGGCACGGTGCTCTTCGGCGATAGAGGAACTGGTTAGAGCATCCACCATCTCGTCCGGCCACCCGGTCGACGCCTGCTCTGGGGCGGTCGGCGGTGGCGGTTGCGCTTCGTCTCCTTCCCTCTCGAAGTCCAGGGCGCCGGACTCGGAATGACTTGACGTCTCCGGAGTCGTCCTCGGAGAGAGCTCGGCTTATCCGGGCTCCTCCTCTTCGTTCACCAGAGGGAGCCTCCCCTCCTGTTCTTCGGTGACTAAGGTATTCACCTCGGCCATGATAGTGTCGCCTCCTCCCCCTGTATGTGGCACGGGAGGAGTCCTCCTCGACAGGATCTCCTCGGCCTCCTCGACGATTGGGGGAGGCGAGGCGCGGGATTTGGTCCCGCTCTCCGCTAGTGCCGCCGGTGGAGAATCCCCCTCCGAGACTCGGTCCGTGGAGAGATCGCGCAGCGGGCTACAAAATTACAAACGGAAACGTGATCAATATCAAACCCAGTTCGGCTAAGGATGGTCAAGCGGTTGCTAGAACGCGTACCTTTGAGCCTGTGGCTTAGCCCTGGGGATCCTTCGAGGAACCTCCTCGGAGGCCTCAGAGTCCTCGGCAGAAGCCGAGCTATCGCCGGACAAGGCTACATTGGCCTTGAGCTGTCTTTTGGGAGCGGGTTGAAGCGGTTCCTCCTCGGCATCCTCGGACGCTGCCCTCTTCCCTGTTCGGGAGGAATTGTCTCCCCATCCTCTCCCTGCTCCTTCTCCTCCTCTTGCGCAGAGGGAGCATTGGTGTCCCCGGATCTAGCACCCGGGGGTCCTCGGGAGCGGAGGGCCTCTCTGGCCTCCCTCTTCTGGTCCTTCTTCTTCTTCTCCTTCCTCTCCGGTGCCTCATATGGCTCCACGGCCAACATGGCCGTCAGTAGGGGCGTCCTGGGCCCCTCTGGCAGCGGCGCCGGACTGTCGATCCGCTGGGCCTTCTTCAGCCAGTTCTTCGGACGAGAAGTGAAACAGCTAAGTACCTTATCGAAAGGGAACAGCTCGGATATAAGAGTAAAATTAGTCATACCTCCCGTGGGGGGTTCGCGGCGTCGAGGCCGATGTCCTCCTCTACGGCCGGCCACTCCTTCTGCGGCTTGAATAGCGCCTTCCATAATTGAGCGTGGGAAGTGCGGAAGAAACTGCGCACGGCGGCCAAGCATGATCTGGATCACGTTGACCAGCTCGACGCCCTTCTCTATCATTTTGGCAATCCGGCTCTGCAGCAGCACCACCTCCTTATTCGGCCCCCAGTTTAGGCCTTCCTTGGTCCATGAGACCAGCCTTGTAGGGGGTCCGGATCGGAAGGCCGGAATCGCCCCCCAATCCACGCTCCTTGGCTCGGTGATGTAGAACCATTCCTTCTGCCAGACCTTGATGGTCTCGATGAAGGTGCCCTCTGGCCACTCCACTTGGGGGAGTTTGCTGACCATCGCGCCCCCGCAATCCGCCTGTTGGCCATCAACGATCTTCAGCTTGATATTGAAGATCTTCAGCCACAGGCCGAAGTGTGGCCGGATTCGGAGAAAAGCCTCACAAACGATGATGAAGGCCGAGATATGGAGGAAGGAGTTCGGTGCAAGATCGTGGAAGTCGAGCCCGTAGAAGAACATGAGACCCCGGACGAAGGGGTGAAGGGGGAATCCCAAACCTCGGAGAAAGTGGGGGATGAACACCACCCTATCGTCCTGCCGCGGCGTGGGGACGACCTGGCCGGCCTCTGGAGCACGGTGGACGACGTTGGCGGGGAGATATCCCGCGCCCTTTAGCTCCATGATGGCGCTCTCGGGGAGATATCCCGCGCCCTACAATCAAGCAGGACGTAGGGTATTACCTCCTTGAGAGGGCCCGAACCTGGGTAAACCATCGCCCCCACGATCTCTGTTATTCATTGATTCCTAGACGCATAGTTCGGATCCCCTACCCGAGATCTGCCAGTTTTGGTACCGACACCAAGGGAGGAAGGATAATCTCATGGGAGGTGTGGACGTTCATGAGCACCCACTTTTTCCAGTATTTTCCGACGGCAGCCATCCAGTGGGAGTTCGTGCCGACCCAGTACATACCTGATAAGAAGTTCTGGGTGATGGTGGTTGGATCGAAGTCGAGGGGCATGATGTGCGCCTCCGTATCATGGTGACAGTTGTGAGCATAGTGGTGAGCACGCCATCCCGCAACATCAGATAGCAGCAAGCAGGGTGTCTTGAAAATCTCAGGCTTCACTTTGACTATGGCCGCGTGCAGGTCCCTCGAGCATGCAGCCAGCCGCACGGCGCTGGACATATCCATACGTGAACAATAGTGGTGGAGGATGTCCCTGGGGAGATCGCTCCAGCCGCGGCTCATACGGATGTTGCGCGGTTCGGGTTCGGCCATGGTGGAGTTTGGAAGGTGGGGTTTTTTTGGGGCTTGATTTACGGGGGAGAAGGCTCTCGGTGCTGGAGCGACTAGCGAGTAGAATAGTGGTACTGGGGGAGGCGAGCGAGGAGAGGGTATGCGGGGGCACTGTGAGATGAAGAAGAGTGACCTCAGGATCTCCGGCGAGATGGAGATGTAGGTGGAGATGGAGTGGTGCTAGGGGAGAGGGAGACGAGGCGAGGCATGCATGCTATACAGCGGCGGTGACAGTGACTGCACTGGGTGAGGCTGACTTTGGTAACCTGAACACGCAGCCTGGACTAATGTCACCTCGGGCGCAGGGTCTTGTCACTTCACTGTGAGGACCGGATGAATAATATTTTGGCCAACAAGTACTACACCTGTACTACCACTAGTAGTACTACTAACATGCGTCTGGGTTCACTACATCCTCCAGGTTGTGCTAGCATGCCTCTGGGTTCACTTTTCATCCTCCAGGTGGCATCCATATTGCGAGCAGACCAAAATTCTCGTGCATGCGGAAGCGCGAAGAAGGCTTTCTTTTTTCTTTTTTGAGGATAATAGCATATTCTTTAACCAGAAAAGGTTACACACATAGCAAACACGCAGAATCGTCGAGAAACCACCAGAAGAAGACTTGGGATCTCAAACTCTGTGTCATGTTCTCTGATAATGCACATGAATTGTCTATTGTCCCCCCAAAAAAAGTCTCGGCAATTAGAGCAAAGTGTAATGGGAAATGCCAAACCGATACATGTACGTGGAGTAGAACTACGGTATGGGAAAGAAAACTGAAACAAAATGGTTAGCTCTACGGGTATTCAAACGCAGAAGTTGTGTGTCGCACGCACGCGCCAATATCCATCTGAACCGGCACCTACTCGCATAGGCTTTTCGTTTTGCAGGCTAGTCTACCTAGCCGTCTAATCAACTGTCTGCATGCCACTTCTCCATTAATTCTCCATCGGAACAGATTTTCCTCGGCTTCTTCACCTCTCCTTCGTTTGCATTCGAAACCCCACTGGATTCACACTATTTCAACCTCTTCACATACCTCCGAAATCCCTTTGAATAATCATCTTCTTCCACTCTGTTTAACCACCATCTTCTTCCACCCTGTTTAGCCACCTAATCCTAATACTCCAAACCATAGCCCTCCAGTCCGGCGGTTCCAAATGGAGAAAGAGATCTGTATGCAGGTTTTTAGCGTCAAACATGTGATCAATGAAGGCTCGTTAAGGATAGACGCCACCGTCACCGACCACGCAAGGGTTGTTCGGGAGTGGATCAACAATGTATCTAACTCCCTCGAAAATGTGGAGATGAAGATCGTTGGTCTCGACGCAGAGTACACCACGCGTGTCACTGGGGAGATTCAATGCGCCGCTGTCCTTTAGCTGTGCCTCGGAGATGAAGTTTTAGTGTATCACATCATGCATGCGCCCTCCATGCCAGGTGAGCTCCATGATTTCTTGTCTCAGGAGGACATATTCTTCTGTGGAGCAGCCATCGAAGGGGACAAAGAAAAGCTGGTGCCGTACAACCTTGATGTGAAAAAGGCCGCCGACCTACACTCCAAAATTCCTGTAGAGGGTTGTAACAAACCAACACCATCCTTATTCGACGTAGCAAATTATGTACTCGGGACAAAGCTTGAGAAGGGCGATGAGACGCTGGAATTAAGGTCGTCTGGATGGGAGATTTATCCATTGACCTACGAGCGGATAAAATATGCAGCCCTCGATGCCCGTGTGAGTTTCGAGATAGCTGCAAGGTCGAAGGAGCTTGTAGCGAAGCCGTCTCCCATAGAAAATGAGAAGAAGAAGAAGAAGAAGAAGAACTATTTCCTCTCTTGTTCGTAAAAAAATGTTTCCTCTCTGTATATATGGATAGATGAACTATTTCGCTGGTGTGCATGTCTTTCGAGCAAATGTAGTGGCGTAGGTCCGCTTGAATATAATGAAGTATTTATCCGCCTAGTTTTCTCTCCTACTCCTTGCAATGATCAATATGCAATGCATGTGTCAGACGACATGACAGCTTGTCTATCGACGCTGAACTACGACGACCATCACGTTTCCACCACTGCCACACGCGATTCTCACGACGCCGCTCGAACCCATGGCACCACGTCCCCCGACGTGCGCCTCACTCCCTCACGGCCCCACCGCCCCTCCACCGCGTGCGCTGAGAGGGGAGTGTATCTGCTGCACCCCACCGTGCTCGTCTACCACACCTTTAAATGCTATCGCTGAAAGCACATTTGCTCCCCCGGTGGTTTTGGTAATTTACAACAACATATATCTCATTGAACTAATAAACATTCAAGTGAAAGATTTCAGGAAGTTCAATGATTGGCATGGCAAGGACTAGGAATGTGGACCCCTCAAAATGCTAAGGACATATATTGGCAAAAGCTCAAGAATCTTCATTTTTGGTTTACTGATCCAAGATCACATTGAGTCCATAGGAAAGCCAATAGTATTAAAAGGGGATGAGGTTTTGATAATGATCTATTTTCTCAAGTGCTCAATGATATTGCTCCAAAACCCTCAACCACTTCCTTCCTTCAAATCTGTCCAAAACCCTAAAAGCCAACTCGGTTCCACCAAATCACTCTCATCCAGACCCACCGAGTTCATTAAGACAGTACCACTTGCCAAACCCTAACAAATCAGATCCACCGATATGGATCTCGGTCTCACCGAGATGGGTGACCATCTTTCTGTTGCCTAGTTGCAATTCTTTCGGTCTCACTGAAATTGCACTCGGTAACACCGAGATGGAGTGACCAAGTTTCTGTTGCCAAGTTGCATCATTTCGGTCTCACCGAGATTATGCAATCGGTTCCACCGAGATTGGGTCTAGCCCTTACCATTGCACATCGGTTGCTCCGAGATGTTCCATCCGGTCCCACCGAAACTTCAAACGTTCATATCTTTGCACAAGTCGATCTCACCGAGATTCTGGTTTTGGTGCCACCGATTTTGGTCAAATGTGGGTAACGGTTGGATTTCGTGTGAAGGCTATTTATACCCCTCCACCACCCTCTTACCTAGTAAGAGAGCCATCAGAACGTGCCTACACTTCCACCATACATTTTCTGAGAGAGAACCACCTACTCATGTGTTGAGATCAAGACATTCCAATCCAACCATTTGAACCTTAATTTCTAGCCTTTCCCAAGTTGCTTTCCACTCAAATCTTTCTTCCACCATAGACAAATCTGTGAGGAAGTTCTTGAGTGTTGGGGAGACTATCATTTGAAGCACAAGAGCAAGGAGTTCATCATCAACACACCATCTATTACCTTTTGGAGAGTGGTGTCTCCTAGATTGGTTAGGTGTCACTTGGGAGCCTCCAAGATCATGTGGAGTTGAACCAAGGAGTTTGTAAGGGCAAGGAGGTCGCCTAGTTCATGATGATCTACCCCGAGTGAGGCTAGTCCTTCGTGGACGTAAGCCATGGTGGAATAGGCAAGGTTGCTTCTTCATGGACCCTTTGTGGGAGGAGCCCTCCATGGACTCGCGCAACCGTTACCCTCCATGGGTTGAAGCCTCCATCAACGTGGACGTACGATAGCACCACTTATCGGAACCACGCCAAAAATCATCGTGTCTTCATTGCATTTGAAATCTCCGATCCCCTCCTTTACTTACATGTGCAATTGTTTACTTTCCGCTGCCACACTCTTAGAATTGCATGTGTAGGGTGTTGCTTGACTTGCCATACTTGCTAAAATCTGCCCACAACTAAAATTGGGAAAATGATAGATTTTTATTTGGTCAAGTAGTCTAATCACCCCCCTCTAGACATACTTTCAATCCTACAATCGTGATACAAGATTCTGAGCCATTGGATCGTGGATCGAGTGGCCAGCATCGGTCAGTGCAAGTTTTGCAGAAAACTCCCAAACAATTTCTAAATGGCGCTTTGGTCCACATCCTGAGATGTTGTCCGTTGGATCACAGATCTAATGGCCCTGGTGCGTCCGTATCATGGTAGCATATAAGGTGCGGTAGCACCAGATATTTTCCCACTCGTGCCAAACTTGAGATTTGTTTCTTATTTTTTTTCTAACATTTTGTAACGTGGCACGGCATTCGGTGCACCTAAGCCTCTGAAAAAAATATTGAAGTGCACTCTAAAGATCTTTATATGCTCGAGAGAAACTGTGCATGTGGATAGTATCTTCTATTCCTAAATATATATACAACACATTATCTATTTTCTTTCCTAGCCATGTAACCATGCCACATAAGCTAGGCATGCATGCAATCCATAAATTGCAATATATTGCGTTACTCGCCAGCATGCAATGCTGCCACATCATGTATTCATGCCTGTTAGTCATAGGTTGTTTTTTGCATTAGTCTTAATCCTTCACATTTTCTTAGAAATGACATTCTTTTTAAGTAGTCGTATGATTAATCAAAATATTCATGTTCCATACAACTAAACTCGAAAGGTCTGCTGGCCGGAGCCGAGGTAAAGACGTAGGATGGGCGCGCTGGAGGAGTTGTCGTAGGAGGAGGAGAGCTCGAAGGATAATCTTGCACGTCTGCCACCATCTGCATATCGGCGTGGGACTCCTCGAGCGCCCACTGGAGCTCGCGCTCCTCCATGGCGCGGCAGAGTCACGGGATTTTCCTGAACCGCGATGGCCACCATGCAGTACTCCTCGTCGCTGGGGGCGCGGTGCTCGCGTCCCGACTCCTGGGGTACTGTCTGGAGCACGCGCTCATCCACCTCGTGAGCGGCGAGGATGCCATGCTCGCGGCCGTGCTATTGGAGAACACGCTCGTGCGCCTGAGTGGCAAGGATGCGATGTTCACGGGCGTGCTACCGGAGCACGCGCTCGTCCATCTCGAGAGCGGCGAGGATGCGATGCTCACAGGCATGCCACTGGAGAACGCGCTTGTCCACCTTGTGAGCGGCAAGGACGTGATGCACCTCCTCGTGACCGAACAGGGCATGCTGCTGGAGCACGCGCTCCCCCTCATGGCCAACGAGGGCGAGCCGCTGGATCACATTGTCCTCCGCGTGGGCGCGTTGCCAGTGAGGGCGCGCTACTCATGGCCGTCGAGTGCGTGCTCCACCTTGGTGAGGTCGGAGACTCCGTCGTCTTCCCAGGCCGCGGCGCCGTCCGCTTCGGCATTGGCTGCGTGCTTCGATGGGTGTTGTGTCCATATGGGAGCTTGGAGCTACAGTACCAATGGGGGCGGGGGTTGACCTTTTCGTGGTTACACTTACACATCGTCTGACCGAGAAAAATAGAATCTCAAGTACCACAATATGTTGGAACGTGTCGGGGGCTGGTTAGTACGAGCAGTACAATAAACATCACATGTACACCATATTTTGAGAAGGGTTTAATGTAATTTGTGTGAATTGGGTCAGTGTGGATATACGAGTAGTACTACATCCATATCATTGACATGCATGCACGCAACAAACATTTGTGTGGAAGATTTCACCCTATGTTCATATATTTTGTTTGAGAGTGGATTCGATTTTTGTAATTGGAGCTCATTTTTCCAAGAGAGAATCAAGAAAAGTGTGGTCCTTTGCTTGATTCCAATTTAGACTATCCATGTCTTATTGCGAGAGATAGCTAGATACATATAGAGAGAATACTTGTGTGTGGGGGGGGTGGAGGGGTAGCGAGACCTAAATAGAGAGGGGCATATGCGTGTTCGAAATACTGTGTGTGTCGGAGAGATAGGAGTGTCCCTACCATAGATCCCAACATCCAAAAGGGAGGAAGAGAGTGTGTGCGTGTGCGTGAGAGAAAGAGAGAGAGGGGGCATATGCATGCTCGAAAGATTGATGTGTGTGTGTGTGTGTGCCGGAGAGAGAGGACTGTCCGAAAGGGAGGAAGAGGTTGTGTGCGTGTGCGTGAGGGAAAGAGAGAGAGAGAGGGGGGCATATGAGTGTTCGAAAGACTATGTGTGCGTCAGAGAGAGAGAGAGAGAGGAGTGTCCGAAAGGGAGGAAGAGGGTGTGTGCATGTGCATGAGAGAAAGAGAGAGAGAGAGAGAGGGGGGGGGGCATATGCGTGTTCGAAAGACTGTGTGTGTGTCAGAGAGAGAGAGAGAGGTGTCCGAAAGGGAGGAAGAGGGTGTGTGTGCGTGTGCGTGAGAGAAAAAGAGAGTGAGGGGGTGCGTGTAATGTCAACCTATTACAGGATATAGACATAGAGGGGATCGACAAGGTTACAGGGGCAGGGATATTGGGCAAGCGATAGTTTGTGTGCGATGAAGGGACACACAGACATCGTCTGTTTTCGTTTGTGAGAGCTAGATAGAGGTCGTTAGCATAGCTCTCCGGGGGGTAAGGTTATGTGTGGGAGAGAGAGGGAGATAGTAGAGATAGAGAGCAATGCTTGTGTGTCACACGGAGACCTAACTACATAGACAGGGGCCGCGAGAAGGAGAGAATGGCAGTGTGCCTATTTTTTTGATGGGATGGGAGAGAGACCAATAGATATGGATCGTGTGGAGAGGTGTGTGTGTTCCGAGGGAGAGGGAAGCGTGGACCTATATACTGAGATGGGTGTTCATGTGTATGTTTTAGAGAAGGAATTGTCTAGCTGGTAGCCATGTGATGGCGACCCAATCTTTCGATGAGAGTGAGGATAACTATTGATTTGGTGGATTTTGACATTGACGATCCAACTATATCATATGCGATGATACGAATCGACAAATCACTAATTAAACCAATCTCCCATAGTCATTGATCTTGCCGTATGCACGATCAACCTGAAAAACGAGATCGAGTTCCTGCAAGCAACCGAAGAACCGACAAGAATTAAGATAATGCAGTGTAAATTTCTAATATGAATTAATTAAGGATAATGGTGGGGTTCCTAGCAGAGGATCTGAAAAAGGCGGTAGTCCTACACGTCTCGCAGATGTAAATTGTAGCGAAGCTAAACAATGTCTAAACAAAAACGTGAGTTTTAATATAGAAAAAAGGTAGCTATATATCCATATCTATAGACTATAGTACTAGATTTTTTTATTTCTATATCTATATCTATACTACTCCTTCCATTTTTATTTACTCCACATATAGCTTTGACTGTAGTCAAACTTTATAAACTTTGACCAAGTTCGTAAAAAATAATGTGAACATTTACACTAACAAATTTACATGATGTGAAAATATATGCAATGTTGAATCAAATGATATATGTTTGGTGGTGTATATGTTAATATATTTTTCTACAAACTTGCTGAAAGTATACAAAGTTTGACTTTAGAGAAACCTAATATGCGGTATTATGTATTATATATTATATATTCATTATTTTTATGTAGTCAATGCGTGCATTTGAACGTATACGATATATAAACCGTTGATTGATGTTGATCCAATGGTACAGGTGGCTGGGATTCGGATCTACTATAACCTAATTGTACCCAGACACATTCTTCTCGAACCAGCAGCGCGACAGTGTGATCGATCCACACAAGAAGCTCGCAACAAGACCTCCAGATGTGCCATGTGGCTTCATGGGTGCCCCCCACATCATATTATTCATAATACATTGACTGAGAATAGAGAGAAATCACCCGAAACAAGATCTTGCCCAAATTTTGTTCCTACGAAGCTGTGCCGTGCGCGTACCGGAGTACTAGTACTCTAGTATAACTTTAGTACAGTAGTAGTTGTATAGTGGTAGTAGTACAAACTAGTATGGAGTGCTCCTGCTCTATCGACACGACTCCCATCTGACACCAAATTTCTTGGCGTCCGTGCTACAGCTAGCTCTTCCCCTCCTCATTTCTTTCTTCCAATTCAAACTCAACCGACGCGCGGCAGGAGGGGTGGGGGTTTGCCGATAGTCGGTTTGCTCAACTGCGGTCCCACATGACAGTGAAAATGCTAGGCAACACGCCTTCCCTAGCTATGCGGCGTGCCGGACCGACCGTGGAGTACTCCCGAGTCCCGACTGTGTGGGCGTGCGATGCGAACGCGGCAGGCTTTTCCTTTTAAAACTATATAGTATGAAAATACATTTCATGGTGCATCTGATAATATTGATTTCACATTGTGAATGTTGTTATTTTTTAATATAAAGTTAGTCAAACTTTACAAAGCTTGACTTTGACCAAACTTTATATGCAGACTAAAAAGAAACCGAGGGAGTATAAATTGTAACATTATTTTTTTGGAAATATAAATTGTAACATTTGGTTCTACTCCTTGGCATGATCGATAGATAGAAAAGACGATTGAAAGCGCTAGGGCGGGGCTTTTCCCTCGCGGTAAGCGGGGGAGTTAGCCAGTTTGGCGCATTGTTGGTTTCCTCACATGCGGTCCCACATGTTAGTGATATATGCCTAGCCAATGTGCGTTGACCGGCGGGCCAGAACGATAGTGTGGGATGCGACGCGAATGGGACAGGCTTGTTGTACATGTTCCAGTTTCTCGTTTTGAACTTGCGAATGGGACAGGCATGCTGCACGAGTCGTTTTGAATTTATAAGTTCGGTCGTAATTTTGAATTTACGAGTAGTTCGGTAGGTTGGGTCAAGCATCATACCTCCGTCTTGGTTTGTTGATCCCCTTTGTGCCATATTTTAACCAAAGATTTAACTAACAAAAAATTAATGCATGTCACCAAAAAATATATCGTTGGATTCATACTTGAACATAGTTTCCAATGATATTATTTTTTGTGACATGCATTAACATATTGTTAGTTAAATCTAAAGTCAAAATTTGGCACAAACACACGAAGGTGACCAATAAACCAGGACAGAGGTACTACTACTTACAGTGATGCATATAATTGACGCCAAATGTGAGCAAAGGGATCACACATGTCTTTATCGACTGGAATGAGAATGCGATACAATAAGAATTAAGGCCACGACGACGCGATCACAGTGGTGGTTACAGGAGGCAAGAAGAAAGATGCATGCATCAACGACCTCCTCCTCCTCGTCTCAGTGCGCCGGACCACCGACCGGTGGCTGAGGAGCAGTGACTTTTGTGGCGAGGTCAAGGTGCTTCTGAACAAAGGCGTCCAAGGCTTCCAGCCGGTTGACGAAGGCCAACGTCGTAGCGTCCTCACTGGCCTTGTAGAGGCCTATGTACATGACTTGCTTGTACACGTGGATGTGTAGGTCGATGAATGCTTGCAGGGCGAGTCGCCTCGCGGCGAGCGCGACCTCAAGGTGGACATTCTTTGTCGCGTCGGCGGGCAGTCGCAGGGCAACAAGGAGCCTGGGCGCGTGGGCTAGAGGAGTACGGCGATGTCGTCCGCGAGCTTCTTGACGACGGTGAACTTGTTGATGGTGTCGACGATCATCTTGTCCAACTGAGAGTCGTAGCTGGCATCGAAGCGGGCTATTAACTAGCTGGTCCAAAGCACTAGCGCGAGATGATCCACGGTGCCGTGCAGCTGGCCGGTGTCTCGGATCATCTGGCACAGCCGCAGGCCAATCGCGCGCATCGCCGCCATGGGTCTGGCTTCTGGTCACTTGGTTTGGGAATTGGAGTGAGCACTATTGCGCTTAGTGTTGGTGCGTACAATCTGGTAGATGCATTGGAGTGTAGGGGCGCCTTTATATGAGTGCAAACTGCCTCGCATTCACATCGTGCTGCCTCCTTTCCGCTTCTCCCATTAATTACTTCCCTCGGCATGCTAATTGAAGGAGGATGCATCATTGGTCGTTCAACGTTTCGGGAACCGCTACCCTCTCCCTCGTCTGCATTCAAGCCGTATCGGGAACTGTCCTGGTTTACTAGTTGACCCTCTATTTCTCAAAAAAAAAATACCGTCCTGGTTTACTAGTTGTAAAGTACTACTCGGAGTAGTAGAGAGTGGTGCGCCGGCCGAGGGCACCGCCCGCTGCACGCCCGGCTGAACACGCCTCCTCGCAGCATTCGAACGCCTCCATTAAACCCGCGTGGAAGCTTAGAAACCTACTCCTGCCACACGTCTGTTCCTGAGCGGGCCGGCACTAAACGCAATGCCGGCCGAGCTCCTCCCATCCGCCCTCTATTTTAACTGAGGCCAGATGACTGGAAAGAATCGCACCCCTCCGCCACTCCCCCATCTCCTCCTTCACCATTTTCTCCACTCTTCCGACGGCTTCCGAGGAGCAGTTCTCCGGCATACAAGCCGGCTGGGAGGCCCGCCGAGCCCACCGGGTACGAGCGAGGCAGCTCGCTGCTCCACCTCCCTCGCCTAGCCCGACGGAGCTAGTTGCCGCCCCAAGCTGGCACGTGGTTCAGCAACTCGCCGCTCCAGGCTAGCTCGATGAGGAGTGGTGAGTTACTCCATGCCGGCACGGGCGTCGTCGCTCCCGTGTCTGCGACCGTGCCTCCCGTGTTTGTGGCCGCGCCTCCCATACCTGTGGCCGCGCCTCCCGTGCCTGCGACCGCGCCTCCCGTGCCTATGGCCGCGCCATGCACGCAGAGATAGAAGCTGGGTGCGCGGAGAGCGACGAGTCGGTGGCCAGCGCGTCCGCGTCTGCCGCCAACATCGAGGAGAAGTAGAACACGGGAGGCCGTCGCCGCTTGGGTCCCATGAAGGCCACCGCTGAGATGACGATGGCGTACACAACCGGTGTCTTGCCTGGTTCTTCTCTTGCGAGGATCGTCCAGAGCCGGACTAGCACCTCTTAGTTGATGTAAATGTAATGAAATCCGTAATGTTTATATGAAAATCCAGCATTTTTATATGAAATCTGTCATGTTTATATGAAATCCGGCCATGTTTGTACGAATTTCGTCCGGTTGGTTCGAGTTGTTGTCAAAATGAATGCGGCTAGCGTTGGATGTCGTCGTGTCCGCGGACGGATGCGGGAGGAAATTTGCTGGTTGCCGTTGGAGATACCCTTATGCTGGAAATTATAGTCACATCAAATCCATGCGAGTTAATTGCATGTATGATTCTGAAAAACAAAAAGTTAATTGCATGTACAGTACATGAACTTGCACGGTGGGTACAGATTCATACAAAAAGTAAAAAAATGAAACAAATCAATCCTTAAAAAATTAGTGCAGCGATTCGGTGCCCAGGCTCATCTGCACCCAGTCAAGAAATAATCCACAAGAAATTCAAACAAATTCAAAAAATTCCCAATATTTTTTGCATGGTAGATTATTTGTTGCATGAGGTCCGCTCCAATTTTCAGATCATTTGGACACCTGAGTAGCTCTCAGCAAAAAAAAGACAAATTGGGTCAGAACAGTACATGAACAGTAAACTTTTTTAAGACCCCAAATTTGTCTTTTTTGCCGAGAGCTACTCAGATGTCCAAATAATCTGAAAATTGGAGCGGACCTCACGCACCAAATTATCTACCATGCAAAAAAATTGGAATTGTTTGAAGTTTTCTAGTATTTATTTTCATTTTTTTCTTCAGCACGGGTGCAGATGAGCCTGGGTTCAGAAATGAATATTCTGTCCTTAAACTTGTATTCTAAGTACTCTCTGTTAAATCCGCCTACGTAGCAAGGTGGCCGCTCTCGTTTTATCTGTGGGTTCCACTGTCAGTAGGGTAGAGAAAAGAAGTATATATAAAAACATATAAAATTATAAGAAACTAAAGTTTCCAACATGATTCGAACTCAGGACAACACGTTGCGAGCATCGGGCACTAACCACTCCACCAGATGTTCTTTCTCGAACAAGCAAGAGATATCTGTCTTTTTATATAGTTACTGTGATAATTGGTTTAAAGTGATATATTTTATGTCTGCCCCGTAGGATCTCGAATTCATTAATAACAAAGAAAAGAGTTGCCCGGTGAACTAACAGAAAACCGGGCGAAAAGCATCACATCAGGCCCGTAAAAACAAGGCACAATGGGCGAGCTGGCTACACACACAACAACGCACACATTGTGTCGAAGAGAAAAGCATCATCGAGGCTGCAATTCGGCGTCATCGTCATTACACCTCTGCACACGCGACTCCGACCCCACCATCAACGACCATCGAGAAATCTACATATCTACGGGGGCTACAGAGAGAAAGACGTATCGAGAGTGTGTGTGCGAGGCACAGAGACACAACTAGCGAGTGTGTGTGTGTGTGTTTGTCTGAGAGAGAAGCCAATAGATAGATTAAGATCAAGATTGAGGAGTCACCCTACTCCTGTCTTTGTTGGGAGAGGGCGGGAGAGCGAGAGAAAGGTGTATCGAGAGTGTGCGTGTGCTAGGCATAGAGACACGACTAGCGAGTGTGTGTGTGTGTGTGTCTGAGAGAGAAGCCAGTAGATAGATTAAGATCAAGATCGAGGTGTCACCCTGGTCTTGTCAGTGTTGGGAGGGGGGAGGTTGCCAGAGATACTTAGAGAGAGAGAGAGAGAGTTTGTGTGTTACAGATCTATATTAGGGGATAGGTAGATAGCATGTGTGCGAGGCATGCCTAAAACATCAGGGAGATAAACAAGCGGGTGTGCATGCAAATGCCCAAAATAAATGAAGAGAGAAACAATGTGTGTGTGTGTGTGTGTGTGTGTGTGTGTGAGCGAACTCTCTCGAAATCTCAAAACAAAAGGTGCTCAGCTGGAATCCCATTGTATGGATTCATATGGTTCCGGGGACTCGAGTGGATATGTGTGCGAGACGTAGTTATACTTTGAGACATGAGTGGCGGTGGGTGGGCGGAATTAAAGGGTTGGGCGTGTTCGACAGAGAGAGTGTGTTGTGTTTTTGTGTGAGAGACTTGTAGGACGAGGTAGAAAGATGATTTCTAACCTTGACGGAGGGAGAGAAATAGACGGAGCATGCGTGTGTGATTGAGATGCCCACGGAGAAGGGAGATTTGTATGTGTGTGAGAGAGATTGCACAATTCATTCACGTATCACTATCTAACGGTCGAAGATGTGCCTCGCTTGAACATAATCAATATCTACTTCGTAACGTGGCTGAAGATACAATATCGATTCAACGCTATAAAGAATGGACACTCACATATCGCATAAGTTATACTTTTTTTTTCAAATAGCCTTTTTCAATCGTGCATGCCAAAGTTATAGTGATATTTCTTCAAACAACCACTGTAGTTATCATGTACATGCACCATTGTTAGTGTTGCATTCAAATTCATTAGTTTTGGATGATTTAAGGTTCTATTATGAAGTAATATACATAATATTCATAAATGAATTCAACGGGTACTGCAATTTATGAAATGGAGGCCATGTAATCATATGAGGTAACACTTTTAAGTAGCGGACTATAATATCAATTTCTTGCGCATCTATATTATCCATTTATTACTGTACAATATAATTGAAATTAACACGTCAATGCATTGTGTTTAAAATAAATAACCAATGGAACAAAATTACATATTTACACGAGAAATACATAGGCTGAGCGTTTGCTCCGTTTTTTATGAACGTGCCTCAGTTACACCCGTATGATCGGCCACGCCCATGTGATCATAACAAGCTATCGGTGCATCATCCGGGTTATTGTCTTTTTTTCTGGGGTCGAATCCATACGAATTATTGCTGATGTGTGCGCCATATACACAGTCGCGCATCACCGGCTTCCCGCTAGCACTGTCCAAAATTAGTTGAAACTGGATACGAACGATCCCGCGGGCGGCAAAATCTCCCGCCTACTTCTAAAATTTCCGCCACCTAGTCTGGAGCTTGCGAAATTCCCCTTTTGTCCTTGGTGCAAGGAGAACAACACGGCCCTTATTTACATAATAGGTCGGGGTTGCTTTGGTAACTTCCACCCCCCCACCACACGGCACCCCCATTTCCTCTCCCCTCCCGCAAAAACGACTACTCCACAGCACCAGGGCATCTTACAGCACGCCATCCGTACTTCATCGGCGATTCTACCCCCTTCCCTCTCGAAACCCTAGACTGCTCATCCACCGGCGTACCAGAGCCTATTTACTGCCGGCGTCGTCCACCTCGCCGGATCTGCTTCTGAGGCCGCATCTACCCCTCCCACCTCCCCTAGAAACCGTAGACTGCTCATCCACCACTGTACCATAGCCCATTCAGTGTCGGCCTTGTCCACCGTGCCAGATCTGCTTCGCCGGTGCTCTCGTCAACCGCAGCGCATTTGCAGCAGCTCCTTTACTACACCGCACCGGAGCTGCTTCGTCCACACCCCCGGAGCCGCCTCACCGATACCCCCATCGACGGCCTCAGATCCACTTCATCGACACCGTCCTCAACCCTACCGGAGCCGCTTCGCCGACACCATCCTCAACCCAACCGGAGCCGCTTCACCGACGCCCAAGTTCACGGCCTCATATCCGCATCGTTGACACGATCGTCCACCCTACCGGAGCAGCTTCCCGATGCCCTCGTCCATGGCTGCAGATCTGCATAGTCGACACCATCCTCAACCCTACCACCGGAGCAGCTTCACTGATGCCCTCGTCCACGGCCTCAGATCCACTTCATCCATACCGTCGTCCACACTACCAGAGCCGCTTCCCAAACACCCTCGTCCACTGTCCTAGATCTCCTTACCGGACCCCGACAGCCACCGCAGCGTCATCACCCTTGACGTTTCAAACCTGGTTCCCACCGTCTGGCATGATGCCAAGCACCCACCGCGACCTAGGTACTTGTCACCTTTAAACCCATCCAGCATCACCTGCCAGATGTACTTCAAATATACTAACAGGTCGCTGTTACATGTTATGGAGCTTGCAGGAGCCACAAGGACGATGTTTCTTTTGGATCTAACACCTTGGCCAACCAAACTCTTGGACTGAAGCAGTGCTATGATCTTGTAAGTGCGTCTCTCTCTTGTATTGTTGTGTGCCTGCCAGCGTGCTTTGCTAGGATTTTTGACCAGTAATCCCTTTGTGTAGCCAATGATTACCACTACTGGCTGCTAAATTAAAGTTATAGACGTCATACATTACACAAAGTCATTGCTGGCATGAAGGAATGCTAGTGCACTAAATTAAGCTCCCTTAGAGTGCCTGCAAGTCCAGTACACAGAGTCATGGCTAGTTTATGCGACGCACACAATCGTTAATTGGTGGTTTAATTATGTGCAAGGGATATGCAATGTATTATCATATAGAGATGTCTCAAATTAGCTGTGTCAACTTGCAGATGGGGTGCAGCAATGAAAAAGTACAAGATTTCTTAGTACAAGACATATGGGGCATTTTCATGGAACATCAGGAAAAAAATGAGGGGTAGCGGTGAGCCTATACAGCGTGGTATGGTAAGTCACTCCATTGCAATCATCGTGACATGTTATTTGTTTGGCATTGCTGTTGGCCAGGGTTCTTAGGGCCAGTTATTTTGAGTTATCTTATGAAAATAAGCTCCTGTGAATATAAGCTCGAGATAATAAGCCAACCAGTTCTTTTCATTCCCTGCTTTTTCAGCTTATCTGTTGTATGATTAGTGAAGAGTCTATTGCATTATGTTTTGTCATTTTGCTGCCCATATGAAAATTAATTTGACTTGCAAACATCACGAATTGAACCCATCGCAGTAATTATTATGATAGGAAAACAAACCATCATTATTTGTTCAAAATGTAAGTACAAAGATACCATCTACTTGGCACAATATACTTTGGTCAATGCCTTCCAAACAGAGGATAATTGCCTAAATTTATATAATTAATCATTATCTATCAAAATTCCATGGTCCAAGTGGCTGGTTTTTATCATATAGCAGCACCACCTGAAAGCATCATATAGCAGCAGCAGCTCATAGGAATTCATCATATAGCAGCAGCAGCAGCTCATAGCAATTCATCATATTGCAACAGCAGCAGCTCATAGCAATTCATCATATAGCAGCAGTAGCAGCTCATAGCAATTCATCATATAGTAGCATAAGCAACTCATAGCAATTCATCATATAGCAGCAGCAACAACAATTCATAGCAATTGATCATATAGCAGCAGCAGGTCATAGCAATTCATCATATAGCAGATCAGAATGAAAATTTGGCAAAAATCAGAGGAGATCCTCACCTTGTTGGATGAGCTCATCCCGCAATAGCACCTCATGGCCACGGCCTAGGAGGAGGGGAGGGGGAACGAGGGGCCTTCTGCCGAAGTGGGGCGTCGGCCATAGTTGGGCGGCGGCCGCCGGAGTGGAGCGTTGGACGAACCATAGCGGAGCAGCTGCTGGGGACCAGCAGAGTGAGGGGCAGCGCCAAAGGGAGGAGCTGCCGGGGAGATGGAGCCCTACCCGCAGGCCATGGAGCCTTGCTGGAGAGAGCATCGTCGAGGAGCAGGGCAGATGGGACCGGTGGTGGCGGCTCGCATGAGGAACCCTAGCGCTGCAGGTAGGGTATCGAGGCAGAGGGAAATGGGAGAGGAGATGCAGGTAGGCAGGGGAACAAATGCTTGCGTGTTTGTTTTTACTTGTGGGTCGGGTGTGACGTGGGCCTGAGCAGTGGCATTTTCAGTGTAATATGGGCAAACAACAGAGTCATTTCGCGATACCCCTTCAATTTTAAGTGAGCTTCTACGGGAAGCAACCCCCGCCCCCAAAAGCTTTTTCTCATTGTGAAGGAATGGGTGGTGGAAATAAGTTAAGCCCAAGGCCATAACTCAAAAACGAGTTCTTTAGAGCTTTTATGGATTATTTTGACAATAAGTTCTCCAAAGGTGGAAAAGAACTGGCCCTTAACCTGCAATTCAATTGTGCGTGCATTGATCAATCACTCCTGCCTGCTATAGTGCAGATTTAGGCATCATACATGGCATAACCTAATACATGTGCATTTCATTATAGAATCTGAAATATGCAATGTTTATGCTAGTTCGTACATTGCACATGATGTTTAAATGCCTCCTAAATCTAGTCAATCAAGTGATGGTCTTTAAGCCTCCTTCTATGCTTGTTTTCTTGATATGTAATTCAGTGTTGTGCAAGATTTGCTCACACATGTGTTCAATTGCTTGTTTGTATCAGCCAGCCATACTAGAACTATTTGCTTTGATTACTTGCTGTTCATGACCTAACGGAGCTTGTCAATGATTTAAACACTAATGGCTACTATAGTGGGGGCTTGTATAACTCATAGGTGACATAAAGGTTTGCCTATACACTAAACTAGGCTCCCCAAGAGTACGTGGAGGTCCAGTTCACGACGGTACGCCTAGTGTCGGTCCCATAGGAACCAGGGTGCCACGGCCCGTCTGCCTCTGGCCCAGGAGGCGGCGCTTGGGCCAGCCCAGAAGGTGGCCCTGTGGTCGTCGCCCAGGAGGGGTCGCCTCGGGAGGGGCTAGCCTCGCAAGGCCCCTCACCGCCAGGCCTAGCCCTGGTGAGGCCGGCAAGCCCCAGATCGCCTCGTGAGGCAATCCCTCGGGAGGCCGCTTTGCGGGGCGTGGCGCACGGCGCCAGCCGCGGGGCGGCCGGCCCATCACATGGGTGACACCCCGACGTCAGGGAGAGGACAACGGAATACAGCTCAGACAGGTTTCCCTTCTGGTGATAAGGGAGCAGAGGCGTCAGCCTCGCCCCAAGAAAGAAAGCAAGCCCCAAGATATTTCCTCTTTGGTGAAAGAGGATCAGGACGGGTCAGCGCGATAGGATGGAGGTCATCGCTGATCCCGCCAACACGTTAGGAAGACTGCTTTACCAGGCTGAGACCGCCTTTAGTCAGGATAAGCCTGCGCGCCTGTTCCCCTTTGAATTGCCGCCCTATGGCTACCCTTTCCCGCTCATATTTTCGGGGAAGAGGACCAAGGCACTACTAATGGGGCAGGGCCGCTTCCATGTAAGGGGATCGACCCATTCTCCACTACATCTTGTGTACTTCGAGCCACAAGCTCTCCATACAAAGCAATCCAACACAAGCACGAGTAGGGTATTACACCGCATGGTGGCCCGAACCTAGGTAGCTCGTGCGTCCCCTTCGTGTCCGGCGAGAGCCAGCGAGTCCGTCGTGTTCCCCCCGTAGTCACCGTCGTGTCGTAGGTTGCCAAGCAAAGTCCCCCAGAGTTTGAATCCTTAGTTCTTGGAGAAGTTTCTTGGATGCAGATCCTAGACTCCGACATTTGGCACGCCAGGTAGGGGGGCTTGCCGTCTTCGCGCCTTCGACCTCGATGTCAGCATCGACATGGATGACACCGCCGCGCGCAGGGAGTGCGCTGCACGCCGGACCGCCGTCAGGGTCCGCGCGGCGCCCGCTGTCCGAGGTGCCCCTGGGCGGCGCCCTCGCGCCATCGCCAAGCCCGTTGGGGGACGGGCGCCCTCCTCTGTCCGCCCGGCGGTGAGCGAGCAGGAGCATGGTCTTTCCTCCACCGCGTCCTCACCCGTAGGTCGCGGCCCGCTCGCTCCGCACGTTGCGCTGCTCATGGCGTGGGGGCTGCTGCGCTGTCGCCCCGCCAAGGATGGTCGCGACACCTGGCTCGAGCGCATCACCGAGCTCGTCTCCGCCGCCAGCGGTGGCCAGGCGCCCCCTCGCTCCTCGCCTGATCCTTCGCGGCACGTTGAGTAGTCCGGGTGCGCCGCTCCTCGTCTTCCTCCTCCTCCGGGCCTCGGCGGAGGCTCCCAGGGGCCCCGAGGGGTGGCCTGCATCCTGGGAGGAGCCCAGGCCCCTCCGTCCAGCCACCACCTCAAACGCTTCTCGCACGAAGTAAGCACGGCCCTGCCGGTGCCCGAGTCCGTCGGCCGCCTCAAGTGGTCCGAGTTCCCCGTCTCCTTCGACGCCAGCGACCATCCCAGGTCCGCCAGGGCTGCGGGGGCTGTCCCTCTGCTGTGTACTCCGACTATCGGTGGTGTGGCTGTCACCAAGACGCTAATCGATGGCGGCACTAGCCTCAACATGCTCTCTGGGGAGACTTTCGAGATGCTCCAGGCGCCAGGTGGGCACCTGGTGCCCACCAGGCCCTTCTCGGGTGTCACCGGCGGCTCCACTGCCCCCCTGGGGCAGGTGCGCCTTCCCGTCACCTTTGGCACCTGCGAGAACTACCATACGGAGCTCGTCGACTTCGATGTGGCTCGCATCGGCTTGCCCTACAACGCCATCTTGGGCTATGCGGCGCTCTCCAAGTTCACGGCCGCGACACACCACGCCTACAGCCTTGTCAAGATGCCCGGCAGCAGCGGCACCCTCACTGTCCGTTGCGATGTAAAGGACGCAATGCATGCCCTCGCGCGCGCCCACAAGGCCGCCGCCGCCGCATCCCAGGCCGAGGAGGACGCCCCTGAGCTTGCCGAGCCGACGCCCGCGAAGAAGAAGCTACTGTTCTCCCAGGAGCGGGCCGAGACCAAGAAAGTGTCATTGGATGGGAACGGCGCGGGCCCCTTCCTCACCGTCGGCAGCGGCCTTTCCCCCAAACAAGAAGCCGCCCTCGTCGACTTCCTTCGGGCAAATGTTGACATATTCGCTTGGACAGCCTCATACATGCCCGGCGTGCCAAGGGAGGTGATCGAGCACCACTTGGCGGTGTGCCCCAACGCACGCCCCGTCAAGCAGAAAGTGCGGCGCCAGGCGGCCGAGAAGCAGGACTTCGTCATTGGGGAGGTCGAGAAGCTCCAAGACGCCAGAATCATCCGCGAAGTGCTCCACCCGGAGTGGATCGCCAACCCCGTTGTCGTCGCCAAGCCGCATGGCGGCAAGCGCATGAGCGTCGACTTCACCAACATCAACAAGGCCTGCCCCAAGGACCACTTCCCGCTGCCCAGGATTGACCAGATAGTAGACTCCACCACCGGGTGCGATCTGCTCTGCTTCCTGGATGCCTTCTCGGGCTATCATCAGATCAAGATGGCCAAGGAGGATGAGGAGAAAACCGCCTTCATCAGCCCCTGCGGAGTGTTCTGCTACGTGTGCATGCCCTTCGGCCTGAAGAGCGCGGGGGCTACCTTCCAGAGGCTAATGCGCATCTGCCTAGGGTGCCAGATGGGGAGAAATGCAGAGGCATATGTCGAAGACATCGTCATCAAAACGCGCGAGGCGCGCACCCTCATCGAGGACCTGAGGGAAAACTTTGCCAACTTGCGCAAGGTGAACCTCAAGCTCAACCCCGCCAAGTGTTTCTTCGGTGTCCCTTCCGGCAAGCTCCTGGGTTTCCTGGTCTCCCATCGCGGCATCGAGGCCAACCCTGAGAAGATTAAGGCTATCGAGGAGATACGGCCACCCCGCAACCTCAAGGAGATGCAGCGCCTGGCGGGACGCATGGCCTCGCTCGGTCGCTTCATATCCAAGTTCGGCAAGCGGGCTCTGCCTTTCTTCAAGCTCATGAAGAGGTCTGGCCCCTTCAAGTGGACCCCTGAGGCTGACGCCGCCTTCGAGGATCTCAAAAGGTACCTCACGAGCCCTCCCGTCATGGTCGCCCCGCGCCCACGCGAGCGCCCGTTGTTATACTTGGCGGCCACTCCCCAAACGGCCAGTGCGACCCTTGTAGCAGAGCGGGAGGAGCGAGTCTGCGCCAAGAAGAAGCCTACCAAGCCTGTGCCTGCGGATGCCGCGGAGACATCGCTGGGGCCCCTCAAGGCCCAGCCGGTGCCTGCCGAGGGCCCCCCTCCAGAGGCACCCGCACCCCTTTAGGAGGCCTCTAGAGCTCAGCCTCCGGAGGCCCCCGTGGCGCCGCCTCCGGAGGCCTCCGCGATGCAGCAGCCTAAGCCCCTCGGCGAGCATGACTTGGATACCACGGTCACGCGCCTCGTCGAGCACCCCGTCTACTTCATTAGTACGGTGCTGCGAGACGCGCGTGAACGGTACCCCATGCAGCAGAAGCTCCTCCTGGCGCTCCTCATGGCCTCCAGGAAGCTACGCCACTACTTCCAGTGTCCCCCAGTCAGAGTGATCTCCTCCTACCCACTGGAGCAAGTCCTGCGGAGCCCAAATGCCACCGGCCTCGTCGCCGAATGGAACATCGAGCTGCAGCCTTTCAAGCTGGAGTTCCTCACCACCAGGACCATCAAGGGCGCGGCCTTGGCGGACTTCGCGGCGGAGTGGACGGACACGCGTCAGGGTGAGCCGCAGGAGGAGGAGTCCTTGCCTGAGGAGGCCACCTTCGGCGGCTTGAGCATGCACTTCGACGGGGCCTTCGCGCGCCAGGGTGCGGGGGCTGGGGTGGTGCTCACTACGCCCACAGGCGACTAGCTTTACTAGGCAGTGCAGCTCTGCTTCGGGCTTACCGACAAGGTCTCCAACAACATCGCCGAGTATGATGGACTCATCGCCGGGCTCAAGGCCGCCATCGCGCTTGGAGTCAGGCGCATCATCATCAAGGGCGACGCACAGCTCCTCATCAACTTCTCCAACAAGAAGGACAAGAAGGATGAGCACATGGCGGCCTACCTGGAGGAGGTGCGCAAGCTCGAGAAGCGCTTCATGGGCATGGAGCTGCAGCACGTCCCTCGCAGTGGCAACAGCGAGGCAGATGAAATCGCCAAGCGCGCTTCTCGCCGCGAGCCCCAGAGCCCCGGCGTCTTCGAGGAGCAGCTCCTGAAGCCATCAGCGGCGCCCCCGATCGCCAGCATCCCGGCGCCTCACGAAGAGCTCCCTCCCGCACCACCCATGGGCACACCAGACTGCGGGCCAGCTTTAGGCGCTCGCCTGCTGCAGGCGCTCAAGCCGCAGCCTGAAAGCTGGACCGCGGAGATCAAGGCCTATCTGGAGGGCGGCGCCCTCCCGGAGATCGACGCGGAAGCAGAGCGTGTGGTCCGCCAGGCCGTGCTCTACCACTTGAGGGAGGCTGACCTGTACCGCCACCGCCCGAACGGAGTCGCGCTGTGGTGCATCTCCAAGGAGCAAGGGGGCGAGCTGCTTGCCGACATCCAAGGAGGCGACTGTGGCCACCATTCGTCCTCGCGCACCATCGCAGGTAAGGCATTCCGAAGTGGTTTCTACTGGCCCACAACGCTCGAAGATGCCACCGAGCTGGTCCAGGCATGCGAGGCCTGCCAATTCCACGCCAAGCAGATCCACCAGCCGGCGCAAGGGCTCCAGACCATCCCTCTCTCATGGCCTTTCGCGGTCTGGGGGCTGGACATCCTCGGGCCCTTCCCTCGCGCGGCTGGCGGCTACCGCTACCTCTACGTCGCCATCGACAATTTCACCAAGTGGGCAGAGGTGGAGCATGTCCGGACCATCCCGGCAGGGTCAGCGGTCAAGTTCATCAAGGGCCTGGTGTACCGCTTTGGCGTCCCCAACCGCATCATCACGGACAATGGCACACAGTCACCAGCGGCCAATTCAAGACCTACTGCGCCAGCATCGGCACACAGATCTGCTTCGCCTCCGTGGCATACCCTCGAAGCAACCGCCAGGTCGAGCGCGCCAACACTGAGGTCCTCAAGGGCCTCAAGGCTAGGAGCTTCAAGAAGCAGCTCGCGGCATGTGGCAAGGGCTGGCTGGAGGAGCTCCCTTCAGTGCTATGGTCCATCCGCACCACGGCGACCAAGCCCACCGGCGAGACGCCTTTCTTCCTCGTCTACGGGACAGAAGCGGTTCTCCCAGCTGAGGTCAAGCACCGGTCCCCGCGGGTCTTGGCTTTCGACGAGTCTCGTCAAGACGGCCTGCGGGAGGATGACCTGCTTTTCCTCGAAGGGGCGCACCGCCAGGCCACCCTTCGCACGGCAAGGTACCAGCAGGCGTTGCGTCGCTATCACAGCCGCAACGTACGCCCCCGCACCCTCGTGGCGGGCAACCTTGTTCTGCGCCGGATCCTCTCCATAGAGGGACCCCACAAACTCTCACCCATGTGGGAGGGCCCTTTCAGGGTCACGCACATCTCCCGGCCCTGCGCGGCGCGGCTCAAAACGAAGGAGGGTGTTCCGGTACAAAACACATGGAACATCCAACATCTCCGCAAGTTCTATCCGTGACCCCACGGATACGAATGAAATAGAGCTGTACACGCTCCGGAGCTCCCTCTACCGGCGCTGCCTTTGGCACGCGGGAGCTCCCTCCCACTCTCGTGGAAGCGCCATGCTCCGCGCTGGCGGACACCCCATACTCCGCCCTGACGGAAAGCCCCATGCTCCGCGCTGGGATACCCCATGCTCCGTGCTGGTGAACGCCCCATGCTCCGCGCTGGCGGCCTACATACTTGAGGGGCCTACGGCCGTCACATACTCAAGCTGACCCGTGTCGAACACGGCAGCACGTACCTTTCCTGTTGTGTAATGAGTCAATTTCATGCATCAGTAAAGTGTACTTCCTAATAACAACCAGTGTCCTTGCAGCTGATTTGCCTCCGGAGGCGCGCTCGCGATCTCCCCCCCCCCCATGTGTCTCACACTAGCGGGGGCTGGGCACGGTGCCTGTGCTCGGGTCAGTCCCAACAGCATTTCAAAACCCAAGTGACTGAGCTCTGGCTCGCGGGCCAGCTCCCGCGCACGTCACCTCACCAGGTCCTTGGTGCTCTTGCCTCCTCGCGTAACACCCACAGGCGGCCTTGCGAGCGCGCCCCGCTACATTTCTTGCAAAAATTTGGCAATTTCCCTGGTGCAGGGCCTCAGGAGCCCCCCTCGGGAGGACCCGTGATTGGCGCCCCGTGGGTAGAAGGCTTCGTGAGGGACCTTGCCTTGCGTGCGGTGCCCCGCGAAGGGCTCGCTCCGAGCCACGCGTCTCCAAAAGAGCTAAGTCTAAGCGCCTCTCGGGTTTCCCTCCTCTCGTTTTCCCCTCGAGGCACCCGATTTCCTTGGCACGAGCCGCCTGCGCATCAAGGGGGGGGACCCTGAGCATCATTCCACAGGGACTCCTACCGTCTTCAAGAGCCCTACACCCTCTGGCCTTGCTGATCGCACGCTCCAAGCGCACCAGCGACGGTCGTAGCTAGCTCGGGGGCTGGGTCCCAGCGACGCAGGGCTCAAGGGCAGCGCAAGAAGGAAATAAGGGTCTCGGAAGAAAGCAAAAACGCGGGAGACATCAAGTACTTAGACATATGGTGCCATACAAGATGTTTTTACTCCCCCACGGGGCTACATCGATCCAATGCAGGAAAAAGAAAAAAGAAGAAAGAGGGCCGGCCGCAGCGCCATCATCCCCAAGAGTCCGCATCGAGCACCGCCCGCACCTAATCGGAATCTTCGTCCTCGTCCTTGACGCGGGGGGAGCTGTCATCGCTCCCGCTTCCATCGGAGGAGGCGGCACTGTCATCGCTGCCATCCTCGCTGGAGGAGCCGCTGTAGCTGCCGTCCTCGCTCTCCGAGCAGCACTCCAGGCGGCTGCCGGAAACTCCGAAGATCTTCATGAAGAAGGTGGCGGCTCCGTCATACTTGACGTGGAGAAGGTGTACCCGCTTCAGACCCCGGGCGAGGGCAAAGGACTTTCACCCCTGCTTCAAGAACATGAAGCCAGAGGGGGTGAACTCTGCCACCACCCAGGAGGGGCCGTTGCAGCAGCCGTCCGCCTGCAGCCACAGGCCCAGGGGTGCGCGCTCCTCCATTACCCTCGCAAAGGAGTCCGGGAGCCGAAGCCATGTGCACGGCGAGCGGTGCCTGTGCACGATGAACTCGTGGGCTGCCTCCGCCGAGTGGCTCCCCGCCTGGGGGGTAAGAGCGGCGGAACCACCACGGCCGCCTCAGCCACAGCCGCCACGGCCTCCGCGCCCGCGAGCAGCGCCGTGCCCATGACCGCGAGTCACACCCGTTCCGTGGGTGCTGGGGCTGGCCCCCGCGCTGGCGGCCGTGGGGCGCGTCCGACCCCGAGGAGGAACCCTCATCGCCGTGGCCGGACCACGGGCCCGGCCTCTACCCCTCACCGCTGCCGGCTTCGGTGGCTCCACCTCCTCTGTCGTCCTCTTCCCTTTCTCGGCCGCGGAGAGCTTCCTTGGGGGAGCCATGGCCGCGGCGGTGATGGGCGGAGAGGTTGGCGGAGAGATTGGAGGTTGGAGAGGAATGGGGAGCCGAGGAGTTGGTCGCAAGGCAGGCTAGGGACGGAATGAAGGAGCAATGAAATGCCCACGCCCCGCGCGGGCGGGTTTTATTACCGAAGCCTAGACTCCGACACCTAGTTTATACATAATGCACACATAGTAAATTCTCATTTGAGTGTGTGCTAGAGATGTGACATGTTTCATTATGTGGTGTCGTTTTGTTATAAACTCATGCTTTGGTGTTGCCCAGAGACAAGAAAGTATGCATATTTATCTTCCATGTAAGGAGACCTATAACTAGTTTGTGTCACCTTGCAGAGGGGGTGCAACGAAGCAAAGATTCAGGATTTCCAAGTACAAGATGTTAGGAAGGAGCCTTGCAAGAGAAGGAGGAGCAGTGCTGATCCTGTACAACCAGTTATGGTAAGTCACTGTATTACAATTACCAAGACATCCCATTTGTTTGACATTGTACTTGCGTAGGGTTCTTCACCTGTAACCTAGTCATTGGGCCATTGATTAATACTCCCTCCGCTCACTATTATAAGATAAGATGTTCTAACTTTTTCCTAAATCAGATGTATGTAAACACATTTTAATGTGTCTATTCACTCATTTCAGTACGGATGTAGTCTACATTTAAATATCTAAAACATCTTATACTAGTGAATAGAGTGAGAAACTCCTTCCTGCTATGGTAGAGTTCTCAATGTCATAAATGTCATAACCAAATGCATGTTCACATCATTAGCCTCCCTATCATTACTAGGATCTTGAGTACATACTAGTCGAGATACTTCATAGGGGGCAAACAATGTTACATTGCTTGTTCCATTATATAGAAGATACATCGGTTGATTCAAATGTAGCCAGGCCAAGGATGTTATTGAGGCGTGTAGGTATGCATGCTACCAACACAACAGTTCATTTGCTTCTTTGCTTCAGGCAAAATTGCTTTTCAATTGCTTTTTTTGTCCTCGGTTAATTAGATACCCAAACAATGCTGCCTGATGTAGGGTACTTGTATAGCTATTAGTTAACATAATTAAATGCCTTACCATTTCATTACTCTGGCGAAGTATGCCTGAAACTTTGAAGTCCATTAACCAACTATTACTGCATGAGGCTTATAATCTAGTTTATACGAGGCTAATGATTGCATAGTTTTGCTTGTTGTAGTAGGTTTGTATGAATCCCTCTGCAGTTCATTATGCTCCCTAAGACTCTTTTGAAACATGGCACACAATGTTCCAGCTAGTTAATATGAGCTACACAATGGCTAACTGCTTGCTTACTTCTACGCAAGATATATCTAATGTTCAATAGCTGTGCGTGGTTTAAATTTGTATTCTGTCTGTGTTTTGGATTTGGCCCCAACATCATGCTCCTTTGGTGAGCTAAGAGAGATTTCTGTATGCGGCCTGCACAGACTACCATCTTTATGCTTTTTAAAATATCACCTGCTTATGCTTCATGACGTGTGCATTATTGTTAGTCCTGTTGTGCCATGTACAAGATAGTCTGTCTTGCTCGCTTTACTGTTGTAACTATATTTTTGTTGTAGTCATGTGTACTTACAGAAACATTTTAGGATAAAGTGACATCAACACAAAGCTCTCAGAGCAGTGCGGCATGGCCGTTACCAAATGTTTATGGATTGGAATTGGAATGTGCCGATGTTCTAGAGCATCAACTAGAGGCGGCAAGACAACGTGCATACGAGTCTCAAGATTTAATCAACATGTTGAGATTGGAGGTGCGGACAAAAGATGCAACAATCAAAAAAGTGAAACAAGAGACTAAGGAAACCCCAAAGAAAGTGGAGATTTTGCAGACTGAAATTTCTGGTATCTGAATCCGGCCAATTCTATTTTCTAAAGAGATTATAGTTCAAATAGTAAGTTGTGTTGATGCGCGTCCATGCTGTATGAGCTGTATGTGCCCAGTGTATGTAATTTGCTGTTTGTTTACGCTTTATTATCACTGTTGGCGAACTATGATGCCCAGTAGATGTAATCTGCTGTAATTTCTTTATTGTATAGTGTAGGATTATTCTTCGTTTCTATGCCTTAATCTCTTTATTTTATAGTATAGGTTTTTTTTAGGGGATTGTAGAATAGGATAATTCTTTGTTATTATATATGCTATCGTTGAAATGGGGTCTAATAGGCCCAATCTACGTGGGCCCATAATGGCTCGGATGGTCCAATCTACGAGGCCCGTTACAATCATGGGTCGTCCCGTGGCAGAAATGTATTTTGGGCTCGAATGTGGGCCCATCGTGGCATGGGCTCTTACCAGGCCGTTAACAGGCCGAAAGCTCAATAGGGCCGCAATAATGGAAACGAGCCCACGAGCCACTAGTAGGCCAAAATGAACGCCAGTTGAGTCTTGGCCCATTTCCATGTCGGGCCGTTAACATGCCGAAAGCCAATCGGGACATAAGTGGGCCCATATACAAAACAGGCCTTTAACAGGCCGAAGTCATGTCGGGCTGGAATTGGGCCAACTATGGTGTGGGTCGTTAACAGGCCGAAAGATACACCAGGTTGGAAGTTGGCCCAAATCCCTAATGGGCCGCTAAAAGGCCGAAATACGTACCACCTGGAATTTGGCCCATCTCTACAATGGGCCTCTAACAGGCCGAAAGACGTACAACCTGGAAATTGGCCCATCTCTATAATGGGCCTCTAACAGGCCGAAAGAACCTCGGGCGGCAAATGAGCCCAAAGACATAGCGGGTTATTAATGGGCTGGAACAGACGATGGGCCGCAATGGTATCAAATCGTTAACGGGCCTTTGACGGGCCGAATTTGCCGAACTCGAAAGGGCCATTTTTGTTAATGGGCCAGACGAAAGTAGGCCGTAAATGGGTCGGCCCACTTATTTTGACTCGGCCGGCCTTTTTAGCTAAATGTGCCTGTTTTAGGCTATGCCACGTGTCACTGTTCCATAGGCGCGTCTCGTCCATAGGATGGATGACATCTGTCGCGACGACGAGCAGACACGTGGATACTTTGGCCAATGAGAATTTTACACGTGGAAAATCCCCATTGGTCAGGGCTGTTAACGGGTTATCGGATCCAAACCGGAACCCGATAGCTTAACGGTGACCCGTTACGGTGGATGCCACGTGTCGGTTACCCTTAACGAAAACACTTCCATGACGCGCCATTTATCGTCATGGAAGTGGACACTTCCATGATGATAATTTGAGTATTGTCATGGAACACTTCTACGACAGCACAGGTATGACTATCTTGATTCTGTCATAAAATCGTCACGGATGTACATGCATGACAGAAAACGTGACCAAGTATGATAAACACGTATCAGCACGGAAGTGTTTTTTTGTAGTGCCTCTTGGTCATTTGGCAAAGATAGCGGCCGACTCGGCGATTCTTTTTGGTGTGAAAAGGGCCTCCCTTAGAATAAATCGCGGCCATCCAAACTAAGGACATTTTGGATGGTCAACTAGCTGCATCTAGAGCTCATGCGGCCTCGTCCACCGAGGAGACGACTGTAACATCCCGATGTAATAGCTACAGTGATCACCTTTTTTATAATGCCAAGTCATCATGTTAAACAGTGCTTGATCATCATTGCATCATATCTCATTTCAAATTCCAATTCAAAATGAAATTCAAAATTAAAGTGAAAATAAAAGTTGTTCAAATTTGAAAACCAAAATGTTCATAATATTGCAAATAATCCAGAAACATTTATAAAAATATAATCCACATTGATTGAATTAGTTAAATGACTCTAACATCATCAAAGCAGTACCAAACAGCAATATTTAATACCTTTTTACTTAATTAAAAATTAAATGAAATCATATTTCCCCAAAACAAATTTCTGGTAGTAACTAAAATTGCACTGCAAATATTAGGCCAAGTCACTTATTTTACAAAACTCCATTTGTGGCTAAACTATTTCCTAAACAAAAACTAAAATAGAAAACAGAAAAGAAAAACAAGAAAAAGAAAAAGGCCCACGCTACTGGGCTCTAGTCAGCCGCACCGGCCCAGCCCGCGCCCCTCCTTCCCCTTCCCACTGTTCCTCCTCGGTCGCCCGCGTCCGACCGCGCTCGCCGCCGATCGCCGTCGCAACCACGCCTGCTCCCCGCGTCGCTACAGGAGGAAGGCGGGGAGGATAAGAACGCTCCCCTGGCAAACCCTAGCCGGCCCCTGATCTTTTCCCCCTCGCCCGCTCTCTCTCTCTCGAGTTCGCCCGAGAGCCCACTTCGCCGTCGCCGTCGATCCCGCGACGACCAAGCCCCGATCGCCTCTCCGACTAGTCCATCGTGCTCGCTGTCCTCGACTCCGCCGTCTCCGCCAACGAACCGAAGCCGGAAGCCACTCCAGCGACCTCCACGGTGTCGTCTTCTTCCTCGGACCCACCGCTCGCCGCCGTCGATTCGTCGCCGTCCATCCTCCCCGCGCCCATTTTAACACAACTACGGGCTCCCGGTGAGCATCTCCTCCTTCCCCTCTCTTCTCGCGGTCGGATGTGCCCCCTAGCGAGCTCTCCCGACATGGCCGTACCCGCCGCCGCCTGTGCTCATCGCCGGCATCGTTCCGGTGACCAAATGGTCACCGGCTTGTGCCCGTTGTCCTCGCCGCGACGAGTAGAGCCCGCCTAGCCGTTTTGTTTGCCCGCAAACGCACCGCAGCCGCTGACCCGCATCGTCCTGAACTCCGGCGTCCGCCGATGAGCTCGCCGCCGACATTCCCGACCATCGCATCCTCTACCACGACCACCGAACGCCTCGCCGTCGTCCTCTCGTTCGAAAGAGCCCGGCTGCGCTCGAAATGGCGCCCTGTGCTCGAAACCCGAGCGCCGCCCGAGCCGCGCCGCCGCGAAACGAGCTCGCCGGCGTGATTCCGGTGAGTCGTCGGTCGCCGTCCGACGTGGCCTGACGTGTGGCCCCCCTGTGACGCTGACGGGTGGGCCCAGCTGACCTGTTGACTGGGTCAACACGCTGATGTGGCACCCACAGTCACTGACATGTGGGTCCAGCCGGATTAAAACGATTTTTATAAATAATAAATTGTTAATTAAATTAGTTACTAATCGGTCGCTAACAGTGCGGGCCCACCTGCTAATTAGGTTAGTTTAGTTAAATTAATCACTGTTAATTAGCATAGTCACTGACCAGTGGGACCCACTGGTCAGGTTTGACTCTGGTCAGCTAGAGTTGACTGCTGACGTCACAGTGACGTCATGATGGCGTCATCATTTACTGTTTCGGATAATTCTAAATTAAATAATTTCAGAAATTCCAGAAAATGATTAAAACTTTGAAAAATCATATAAAATAAACCAAAACTCGGATGAAAATAATTTATATATGAAAAATGATCAGAAATATGTGAAGAATCTGAATAACCTATCCACATGCCTGCCACACCCCTCTAACATACTGAACATGGAACTTTTTGCCTGTTTCCAACAAATGAATAGTGCATGATCTTAGTAAAATAATTCCAATTAATTCCTAAATTAACTAAAACAATTAGTTAGGCAATATATCACATCTGCATATCGCTTAGGCATGTCATGCATCCCTGTTGCATTGTTGCCATGTATTTATTGTTTCTTCCCCCTCCTCTCTCGATAGCCCCCGAGACTGCCGACGACACCGCAGTGTACGACGACGTCGCCGACGACCAGACCCCTTCAGCTGAGCTTCCAGGCAAGCAAAACCCCCTTGATCATAATATATCGCCCATTCCTTCTCCCTTATGCTTGCATTAGAATTTCCCCTGCTACTGTTCCGATAGCTCCTATTCTTATGCATAGCCTGACTTTGATCCCTGCTGTTTATATCTACTTGCTGTCCCATGATGCTTAGTTAGCTATGCCATTGTTCCATCTATGGCCCTTCACCCTTGTCCGTTGCCATGCTTGTTACCGGGCCGTGATCAATCAGGGTGATGATCACGGAAATGTTTACACTACTGCATTGCTTAAACTGTTAAAGTCGGGCTGGCCCCAAGGGTGCCCGCGAGAGAATAACATTAAAGACGGGTCGGCTCCAAGAGCACCCGCGCGTCATGCTTTACCCAGTCGGAGCGACAGGAACCTTGTTCGTCTCTGCGAGTTACTAAACATGCTTAACGGATTTGGGTATTTGATCTGAGTGGGTCGTTGGCCCTAAACGCACTACCACCACGTGGGATAATGGTTATGGGACCCTCGGCGCCGTATGTATCAGCCGAAAGCTTTGTCAGACGTCCAGTTCAACATTGTGGGCCTGTCGGGCCAGTGCCATCCAGGATGAGTTGGTGCTCGTCCCGGCTCGTCGCATAACGACCCGGACTGCAAAGGGCGATGGGCCCAAGACCCCTGAGCGCTTAGGATGTAGACCGGCGGGGACCTCTCTGTTGAGCCTAGGTAGGACTACGTCGTGTCGATTACCCGAGGCCGGCCATTAGCTAGCAAGTGTGTCCGGCCAGATGTAATCGAGCGTGCTGGGTAACAGTAGTGCACCCCTGCAGGGAAGTTATCTATTTGAATAGCCGTGTCCACGGTAACAGGACGCTCGGAGTTGTATCTTGATCCGCTACAACTACAAATGGATACTGTCACAATGATAAACTGCTACTACTGCTCTCGGGATCACTTTCTCGCAGGGTAGTCGAGGAAGTATCTCAGGGCTTTACTAAACTATGATTGATATATATTATCTTGCTCAATTCTCTTCTAATGCTGCAAGATTGCTTCAAGATGCTAGTCTTTGATAGGCTAGTCCTCTCCCCCTCTGTTCCAGCATTTCTGCAGTTTAGTCCATAGATATAGCCCCATCCCTTTGATACAGATGCATATTAGTATAGTTCTGATGTCAGTCTTGCGAGTACTTTGGATGAGTACTCACGGTTGCTTTGCTATTCCTTTTTCCCCATACCCACTTGATGAAATCAGTCGATGGAGCCCAGGAGCCAGACGCCACCGCAGGAGACTACTACCAGGAGAGCTCCGGAGGTCACTACTACTACGTTGAGCCAGCCGACCAGGAGTAGTTCGGAGGCCCTAGGCAGGAGGCCTTCGCCTTTTCGATCGTTATGTCGCTGTTTGTGCTAGCCTTCTTAAGGCAAACTTGACTAACTATGTCTGTACCCAGATATTATGGTTTGTATGACTTATGTATTCGGGTCCTCGTGACCCCTGGTTTGTAATATGAGGATTTATGTTTAAATTTGAGTTTAGAGTTGTGTTGTGATATTCTTCCCGTGAGTCTCTGTTCTCGAGCTTGCACGTTTGCATGTATGATTAGTGCATGGTCGAGCAGGGGCGTCACAAGTTGGTATCAGAGCCGACTGCCTGTAGGAAACCCCCTTTCCAACTCCTTGGCCGAAGTTGAGTCTAGTCTCCAAAAAAACTGTTTTACTAACATGGCTGTGTGGCTTACGGGCCCACGTCGCCGATGGGTGGTATTAGGATCTTTTATTCCTCTTCCTTACTCTGGGAACTCTGATTTCTCTTCTTTTCGGGTTAAGTGTTTTACTAAATACTAACATTAGGTTCTCATGATCGCATCCACCCGGAATTCTGAATTTACCCCCCTTTCTTGAAGTTGAGGTCCAGGTTTTGCTGCACAATGTTCACGGACCGCAGGATCCTTTTATCGAGGGCACCCTGCGTCGTCCCCTGCAGATTCCTTGCTCCAATAGTTTTCTCCGACGTTGGTGTAGGCTTTGCTATGTCGCGTTGTTGTATTCCTTCACCGCGTGCTTGCGCGCCGCCTAGTTTGTCTAGCTGCATGCGTTTCCGAACTCCTACTGCCGTTTGTATCCAACTCCGTGCATAAGTTTGTATGTCTCTAATGACTACTAATATGTGTCTAATGCCCTTCTTGTTCATTGCTCATGTTGCATCATGAATAGTCTCATTTATTGCAGTTGTTCTTGCTAAGCTGCCCCTGTTGTTTTAGCAGGATGGCTGACGATCCTCCGCCTCCACCCTATATTGCCGCAATGATGCAACAGTTTGAACTGAACCGTCAGCTCAAGGAGAGTCTGGTAAATCGATTGGAACGCAACGATGCTCGTCAGGAGCCTGGCCTGATATCACTTCAAGATTTTGTGCGCCTCAACCCGTCTGTTTACCGCAACTCCACCAACCCTATGGATGCTGATGATTGGCTTCGTGACATCCTGTTTGAGATGGAGTCAGCTAAGGTTGCCCCTGTCAGTTACGTCACCTTTGCGGCATTTCACCTGAAGGGTCCAGCTGCTCAATGGTGGGAAAGCCACAGGCACATGCTGCCTGCCGGAACTATAACCACTTCGCAGGAATTTCAGTCAGCTTTTCGTGCACGGCATATTCCTCAAGATCTGATCGACCAGAAGAAGAAGGAATTCCGCAAACTCACACAGGGCAAGATGACGATGGATGAATATCAGAGGAAATTTCTCGAATTATCCCGTTATGCTGCGGATGACGTCTGCACTGACGCTCGCAAGCAAGAGAAGTTCCGTGAAGGACTGTGACCTGATATAAAGCTTGCACTTGTTGTCCATGATTGCGCAGACTTTGCAACGCTTGTCAGCCAAGCTTTCCGAGCTGAAACTGGTCTGACTGAATATCAGGAGTCACTCAAGCACACTCGCGACATTGGTTCGTCTTCGGGTTAGCCTGCTCAGAAGCGTCAAGTCTGGATTCCGCACAATGTACATCACCGACCAACACCAACACCAAGACCGTCTTATGTGGCACCTCGACTGCCGCTGCCGCCGAGACAGCTAGCGATTCAGGGTGGATAGCCCAATACTATGGCTACTCCCCATAATGATGGTTTGTGCCACAAGTGTGGGCAGCCATGACACCGTTCTGCCAGTTGCCGCCCGATCCAGAAGCAAAGTACAAGAGCTTGTCAGCCCAGAAACCTTAATGCCAGGCCGCCTGCACTCAGTCATGGTCATGTTAATCATGTAAAGGTTGAAGAAGCTCGACGGGACCCCAAAATTGTGATGGGTACCCTTCTAGTGAATTTAGTCCCAGCTACTATTCTTTTTGATTCAGGAGCATCGCATTCTTTCATTTCTGAAGCGTTTGCATGCAAGCAAGACTTATCATTCGAAAACTTGTACCCTCCACTAGTGGTTAGTTCTCCGGGTTCTAGATGGGATACCTCGATGATAGCTCACAACAACCACATTGAAATTGGAGGATTAGTATTCACTGCTTCACTTATGGCCCTCAAGGTTTCTACCAGAGATGTCATTCTGGGCATGAATTGGTTGGGTCCTCATCAAGCCCTGATTGACTGTGCTGCTGAATCGGTTCACCTTACTCACCCTTCTGGCCAGACAGTCAAATACTCAGCCCGAATAGCTCAGGATGCCGAGAGCCAGATATATGCTCTGAATGCTTTGAACGCTTCACCTCTTGAGGGAATTGAGGGCGTTCCAGTCGTTCACGATTTTCCGGACGTCTTTCCAGAAAAACTTCCAGGAATACCCCCTGTCAGAGCCGTTGAATTCGTCATCGACTTGAAACCAGGCACCACTCCTATTGCTAAGCGCCCATACAAGATGCCGCCCCATGAACTCCTTGAACTTAAGGAGGAAATCGACAAGTCACTTCAGAAGGGTTTCATCCGCCCCAGTTCTTCTGCTTGGGGAGCACCTTCTCTGTTTGTTAAGAAGAAGGATGGAACTAACCGATTGGTCTAGGACTATCGGCCTATTAACCAAGCAACAATCCAGAACAAATATCCACTTCCCCGGATCAACGATCTTTATGATCAGCTTGCTGGATCCTCTGTGTTCTCTAAACTTGACTTAAGGTTGGGTTATCATCAGATCCGAGTTCGTAAAGAGGATATTCCGAAGACCGCCTTCGTTACCCGTTATGGATCATACGAGTACACCGTTATGTCCTTCGGACTAACTAATGCCCCAGCAACCTTCTCCCGACTGATGAACTATATCTTCATGGACTACCTCGACAAGTTCTTCGTGGTTTATTTGGATGATATCCTTATATTTTCCAAGAATGAAGAAGAACACGCCGAACATCTTCGGCTTGTATTGGAGAGACTTCGAGAACATCAACTCTATGCCAAATTTTCCAAATGTGAATTCTGGTTATCTGAGGTGACCTATCTTGGTCGTGTGATTTCCAAAGATGGCATTGCCGTTAACCCAGAACAAGTTCAGGCTATTCTTGACTGGACCCCCGAAGAATGTTAAGCAAGTCAGAAGTTTTCTCGGTCTTGCTTGCTATTGCCGCCGTTTCGTCGAGAACTTCTCCAAGATTGCTAAACCACTGACTGATCTGCTTCACAAAGGCGTTAAGTTTGAGTGGACAGAAAAATGACAGGAAAGTTTCCAAACACTCAAGGACAAGCTGACATCTGCCCCAGTGCTAGCACCCCCTGATTCTCGCAAGGACGTTGTGATATATTGCGACGCATCCCGTCAAGGATTAGGTTGTGTCCTAATGCAAGAGCGCAAGGTCATTGCCTATGGCTCTCGTCAGTTGTGTCCTCACGAAGATAAGTACCCAACTCATGATCTCGAGTTAGCAGCAGTTATCTATGCTTTGAAGCTGTGGCGACATTACCTTCTCGGTAATCGTTGCGAGATATACACGGATCACAAAAGTCTGAAGTATTTGTATACTCAACCAGACTTGAACCTCCGCCAGCAAAGATGGCTCGAGACTATAGCCGATTATGACATGGATATCTCTTATACCCCTGGCAAGGCTAATGTAATGGCCGATGCCTTGAGTCGCAAGTCCTATTGCAATAACCTCATGGTTCAGGAAGCGCAACCTATGCTTTATGAAGAACTTCACAAGTTGAACCTTCACATTGTTCCACAGGGTCATCTCAATACCCTGGTTGTTGAATCAGAGCTCGATGACCTCATCAAGCATATACAGAAAGCTGACTCCGAGGTCGAGAAAATTAAGAGAGATATCAAAAGGGGAAACCCCTTATTCTTCACTATTGATGCTGATGGCGCCTTGTTCTACAAGAATCGCTTAGTGGTTCCTAGAATGGGCAATCTGAATCTGACCCCGCGCGTCATGAAAGAAGCTCATGATACACCTCTGTCAATTCACCCTGGTAGTACCAAGATGTACCAAGACATTCGACAGAGATATTGGTGGCCTGATATGAAGCGAGACATTGCTCGCTATGTTGCTGAGTGTGACGTTTGCCGTCGCATCAAGGCAAAGCATCAAAGGCCTGCTGGACTTCTGCAACCACTTGATATTCCTGAATGGAAATGGGACAAGGTCGAAATGGACTTCATTACTGGTTTTTCCAGATCGCAGAAGGGTCATGATGCTATCTTTGTCGTCATCGACCGATTCTCAAAGGTTGCTCACTTTCTTCCAGTCAAGGAGACAATCACTGCAAGTCAGTTAGCAGACTTGTATGTTTCCAGAATCGTGTCACTCCACGGTGTTCCGTTGGAGATCAGTTCAGATCGTGGCAGCCTCTTTACCTCAAGATTTTGGAACAGTTTCCAGGAAGCTATGGGAACTCATCTGTCCTTCAGCACCGCTCTTCACCCCCATTCCCAGGGACAAGTTGAACGAGTCAATCAAGTGCTTGAAGATATGCTTCGAGCTTGTGTCATCTCATTCGGTAAGAAATGGGAGGAATCTCTCCCATATGCTGAATTCTCATACAACAATAGCTATCAGTCTAGTTTGAAGATGGCACCATTTGAAGTTCTGTATGGACGTAAGTGCCGAACCCCTCTGAATTGGTCAGAAACTGGGGAACGATCACTCATTGGACCGGACATTATTCAACAAGCTGAAGAACAAGTCCGCATTGTCCGTGAACACTTGAAAACTGCCCAGTCTCGTCAGAAGAGCAACTATGACCGAAAACACCAGGTAATGGTCTATCAACCTGGCGAGTAAGCTTTCCTTCGCGTCACTCCGATGAAAGGCACCCACCGATTTGGAATCAAAGGCAAGTTAGCTCCTCGCTACATTGGTCCATTCCGTATTCTCGCAAGACGTGGAGAAGTGGCATATCAATTGGAATTGCCGTCGAACCTTTCTCAAGTGCATGATGTCTTCCATGTGTCGCAACTCCGTCGCTGCTTCAAGGATCCTATCCGAGCAGTGGATCATGAAATGCTTGAGCTTCAAGAGGAACTTTCTTATCAAGAGTATCCGATCCGCATTCTTGATCAAGCTGAACGTCGAACCCGTCAGAAGTCGATCAAGTTCCTTAAAGTTCAGTGGTCGAATCATTCTGAAGATGAAGCCACTTGGGAACGCGAAGATCGTCTTCGTGAAGAATACCCCTCTCTCTTTCAGCCTACCTCTTAATTCTCGGGACGAGAATTTCTTTTAGAGGAGGAGAATTGTAACATCCCCATGTAATAGCTACAGTGATCACCATTTTGATAATGCTAAGTCATCATGTTAAACAGTGCTTGATCATCATTGCATCATATCTCATTTCAAATTCCAATTCAAAATGAAATTCAAAATTAAAGTGAAAATAAAAGTTGTTCAAATTTGAAAACCAAAATGTTCATAATATTGCAAATAATCCAGAAACATTTATAAAAATATAATCCACATTGATTGAATTAGTTAAATGACTCTAACATCATCAAAGCAGTACCAAACAGCAATATTTAATACCTTTTTACTTAATTAAAAATTAAATGAAATCATATTTCCCCAAAACCAATTTCTGGTAGTAACTAAAATTGCACTGCAAATATTGGGCCAAGTCACTTATTTTACAAAACTCCATTTGTGGCTAAACTATTTCCTAAACAGAAACTAAAATAGAAAACAGAAAAGAAAAACAAGAAAAAGAAAAAGGCCAACGCTACTGGGCTCTAGTCAGCCGCACCGGCCCAGCCCGCGCCCCTCCTTCCCCTTCCCACTGTTCCTCCTTGGTCGCCCGCGTCCAACCGCGCTCGCCGCCGATCGCCGTCGCAGCCGCGCCTGCTCCCCGCGTCGCTACAGGAGGAAGGCGGGGAGGATAAGAACGCTCCCCTGGCAAACCCTAGCCGGCCCCTGATCTTTTCCCCCTCACCCGCCCTCTCTCTCTCGAGCTCGCCCGAGAGCCCACTTCGCCATCGCCATCGATCCCGCGACGACCGAGCCCCGATCGCCTCTCCGACTAATCCATCGTGCTCGCCGTCCTCGACTCCGCCGTCTCCGCCAATGAACCGAAGCCGGAAGCCACTCCAGCGACCTCCACGGCGTCGTCTTCTTCCTCGGACCCGCCGCTCACCGCCGTCGATTCGTCGCCGTCCATCCTCCCCGCGCCCATTTTATCACAACTACGGGCTCCCGGTGAGCATCTCCTCCTTCCCCTCTCTTCTCGCGGTCGGATGTGCCCCCTAGCGAGCTCTCCCGACATGGACGTACCCGCCGCCGCCTGCGCTCGTCGCCGGCGTCGTTCCGCGACCAAATGGTCACTGGCTTGTGCCCGTTGTCCTCGCCGCGACGAGTAGAGCCCGCCTAGCCATTTTGTTTGCCCGCAAACGCACCACAGCCGCTGACCCGCATCGGCCCGAACTCCGGCGTCCGCCGATGAGCTCGCCGCCGACGTTCCCGACCACCGCAGCCTCCGCCACCACCACCAAACGCCTCGCCGTCGTCCTCTCATTCGAAAGAGCCCGGCTGCGCTCGAAATGGCGCCCTGTGCGCGAAACCCGAGCGCCGCCCGAGCCGCGCGGCCGCGAAACGAGCTCGCCGGCGTGATTCCGGCGAGTCGTCGGTCGCCGTCCGACGTGGCCTAACGTGTGTCAGCCTGGCAATGGGGAATACCCAGCCGTGTATTGCCCTCCCATCCCCGTGCCCGTGAGACCATCTCTGCCCCATCCCCATCCCCGCCCGCGGGGAAAGAAATTTTCCCATCCCCGTCCCCATCGGGCATATCATCCCCATGGGCATATCATCCCCATCCCCATCCCCACTCACACCCACAATCTGAACATAAAAACAGGAGTATTTCAACATAAAAATAACAAGATTTCAGCCCAAAAAACAGCAACATTTCAACCAAAAAACAGCAACATTTCAACCAAAAAAAGCAGCATTTCATTGCAATAAACAGCAGCATTTCATGTCAATAAATAGCAGCATTTCCACTAAAAACAGCAGCATTTCATCTCAATAAACAGCCGCATTTGAACATAAAAACAGCAGTATTTCAGCTCAATAAACAGTAGTACTTCAACATAATAAATATCCAAGTTTCATATTAAATAGCAGCAATTCAGCACATAATCAGTATCCAAATCTCAATTTTCCCACACCAACACATAGTAGTTCACAATCTTACGATAAGGGCATTACAATTAATAGGTTCACACACAAATTTAAGCAAATAAGTCTTTGCAACCAAAAGAACAGTAGAAAGCCATCAATGGTTCAACATGGCAGCCTCTAAATCTCCATTCTTCATGAAGCGTCAAGCGCAGCTTTCCATATCAGGTGGGGGGCAGAACCTACATGAGAACATACAATGAGATCACACACATAATTTAAAACTTGGAAATTATGAACATTAGTTAGTAACAATGAGGAAGTGCTTCACCTCTTGATTGTCTTGGAGACAAGTCCAGAAACTTCGTGCTCCTGTTGGTGATGGACGAGATTGGACTCGGTGGAGACTTGCCGATGATGGACGAGGATGGACTCGGTGGAGTCTTGCCGCTGCTGGTGATGGACGGGAACGGGATAGTGCTAGATGGAGGCTTCGGTTTGGGGGGGCTTCCTCCTCCTCTCCCACTCCCACGACCAGCTCGTCCGCCAGCCCGCACTGCTCCGGCCGTGGGATGAGACGGATGGACAGAAGCTCGTATGGGCATCGTTTTGTGTCGCTGGGGGTGGAACGGGGAGAAGATGGAGGGGCCGCCGGTCGCAGCGGCGATGCAGGTCAATGGATGGAGGTTGCGGCGGCGCAGGGCGGCGAGCCAGCGACGGAGCTTGCAGCGAGCAGTGTGGCACCGGGCTGGATCAGGATCGGGAGGAGGGGGCTCTGTTCTGGCCTTCTGGGAGTGGGTGAGGGAGGGGGAACAGGGGGTGGCAGCTAGGTTAGCGTGGGTGTGGGTGGAGTGGCGCTGAGAGGGGGTGTGGGGTGCGGTTAGGTTAGGAATTGTTGGGCTTCTTGGCCCAAATTCGGCACTTGGGCGGGAGGTTGAAGTTTCGGGGTACCTAGTGGCGGGAATATTACGGGTAAGCCGGGTATCGGGTGTGGGTAATGCCATGCCGTCCCCATCCCCGTTTACCCGCTGGGTAAGGTAGTTCACCCAATAGCTTCCCCATGGGTATCACAATTGGCATATACCCATCACCTAATAGATTAATTACCCATGGGGACACGGGTAACGGTTAACCATTGCCGGCGTGAGACGTGTGGGCCCCCTGTGACGCTGACGGGTGGGCCCAGCTGACCTGTTGACTGGGTCAACACGCAGACGTGGCACCCACAGTCACTGACATGTGGGTCCCGCCGGATTAAAATGATTTTTATAAATAATAAATTGTTAATTAAACTGTTAATTAAATTAGTTACTAATCAGTCGCTGATAGTGCGGGCCCACCTGCTAATTAGGTTAGTTTTGTTAAATTAATCACTGTTAATTAGCACAGTCACTGACCAGTGGGACCCACTGGTCAGGTTTGACTCTGGTCAGCCAGAGTTGACCGCTGACGTCACAGTTATCATTTACTGTTTTCGGATAATTCTAAATTAAATAATTTCAGAAATTCCAAAAAATGATTAAAACTTTGAAAAATCATATAAAATAAACCATAACTCGGATGAAAATAATTTATATATGAAAAATGATCAGAAAAATGTGAAGAATCCGAATAACCTATCCACATGCCTGCCACACCCCTCTAACATACTGAACATGGAACTTTTTGGCTGTTTCCAATAAATGAATAGTGCATGATCTTAGTAAAATAATTCCAAATAAATTCCTAAATTAACTAAAACAATTTGTTAGGCAGTATATCACATCTGCATATCGCTTAGGCATGTCATGCATCCCTGTTGCATTGTTGCCATGTATTTATTGTTTCTTCCCCCTCCTTCTCTCTCGATAGCCACCGAGACTGCTGACGACACCGCAGTGTACGACTACATCGCCGACGACCAGACCCCTTCAGCTGAGCTTCCAGGCAAGCAAAACCCCCTTGATCATAAGATATCGCCCATTCCTTCTCCCTTATGCTTGCATTAGAATTTCCCCTGCTACTGTTCCGATAGCTCCTATTCTGATGCATAGCCTGACTTTGTCGCCTGCTGTTTATATCTACCTGCTGTCCCATGATGCTTAGTTAGCTATGCCATTGTTCCATCTATGGCCCTTCACACTTATCCGTTGCCATGCTTGTTACCGGGCCGTGATCAATCTAGGTGATGATCACGGAAATGTTTACACTACTGCATTGCTTAAACTGTTAAAGTCGGGCTGGCCCCAAGGGTGCCCGCGAGAGAATAACATTAAAGACGGGTCGGCTCCAAGAGCACCCGCGCGTCATGCTTTACCCAGTCGGAGCGACAGGAACCCTATTCGTCTCTGCGAGTTACTAAACATGCTTAACGGATTTGGGTATTTGATCTGACTGGGTCATTGGCCCTAAACGCACTACCACCACGTGGGATAATGGTTATAGGACCCTCGGCGCTGTATGTATCAGCCGAAAGCTTTGTCAGACGTCCAGTTCAGCATTGTGGGCCTGTCGGGCCAGTGCCATCCAGGATGAGGTGGTGCTCATCTCGGCTCGTCGCATAACGACTCGGAGTGCAAAGGGCGATGGGCCCAAGACCCCTGAGCGCTTAGGATGTAGACCGACGGGGACCTCTCTGTTGAGCCTAGGTAGGACTACGTCGTGTCGATTACCCGAGGCCGGGCATTACCTAGCAAGTGTGTCTGGCCAGATGTAATCGAGCGTGCTGGGTAACAGTAGTGCACCCCTGCAGGGAAGTTATCTATTTGAATAGCCGTGTCCACGGTAACAGGACGCTCGGAGTTGTATCTTGATCCGCTACAACTACAAATGGATACTGTCACAATGATAAACTGCTACTACTGCTCTCGGGATCACTTTCTCGCAGGGTAGTCGAGGAAGTATCTCAGGGCTTTACTAAACTATGATTGATATATATTATCTTGCTCAATTCTCTTCTAATGCTGCAAGATTGCTTCAAGATGCTAGTCTTTGATAGGCTAGTCCTCTCCCCCTCAGTTCCAGCATTTCTGCAGTTTAGTCCACAGATATAGCCCCATCCCTTTGATACAGATGCATATTAGTATAGTTCTGATGTCAGTCTTGCGAGTACTTTGGATGAGTACTCACGGTTGCTTTGCTATTCCTTTTTCCCCATACCCACTTGATGAAATCAGTCGATGGAGCCCAGGAGCCAGACGCCACCGCAGGAGACTACTACCAGGAGAGCCCCGGAGGCCACTACTACTACGTTGAGCCAGGCGACCAGGAGTAGTTCGGAGGCCCTAGGCAGGAGGCCTTCGCCTTTTCGATCGTTATGTCGCTGTTTGTGCTAGCCTTCTTAAGGAAAACTTGACTAACTATGTCTGTACCCAGATATTATGGTTTGTATGACTTATGTATTTGGGTCCTCGTGACCCCTGGTTTGTAATATGAAGATTTATGTTTAAATTTGAGTTTAGAGTTGTGTTGTGATATTCTTCCCGTGAGTCTCTGTTCTCGAGCGTGCACGTTTGCGTGTATGATTAGTGCACGATCGAGCAGGGGCGTCACAACGACTCACCTTCTCGGGACCTCAACGTCGGTAGGGTCTAGGTTGGTCGTGGAAGAAGAACCGTGTGGCCGCACGCGATCCCATATGGCACAGATGCGTCGAGCCCTTACCGTTACCATAATAGTGAGGTCTAGGGAGGAACCCATAGTTGAATAAATGCATGCGTTGTTCTAGAACCTGTGAGGCTTTGGCCATGATGGCCGCCACAGGCAGCTGATAGAATACATGCACGATGAGAACATCGACATCGTTATGATCTAGGAAATGATGCGAATGGAGTTATCTCTGTATGAACACGAACAACTGAGTAGACATTTATTTGCATGGCACTGGCTAACTTCCGGTGGGACGGCTGGCCACTCGGGTGGCATCCTTTTAGGGGTAAAGGATGACACTTTTGAGGTGGGTGCCATAGACCATGGAGAATTCTTTGTGAGTATGGAACTGTGGGAGAGGGCGATCAACTTCAAATGGGAAGTCATTGTGGTCTATGGACCCACTGACCATTGGCGATCGCCAGCCTTCCTGCACGAGATCCATGCCAAAGTCTCGGCCGCTTGGTTACCAGTGATTATCGGAGGTGACATTAAAGTCATCTGCTCTCCGTCGGAGAAGAATAATGCCCGAGTTGATCTCTCGGGCATACAATGATTAAATGATTGTATTGCTAATCTCGGAGTCTGAGAGCTTGATTGCATAGGGGCACGGTTTACCTGGACTAACCGCCAGCTTGCCCCGACGCATAGTGTGCTAGATAGATTATTCAGGTCTCCTCACACTAGTGCAGGCCTAGCTATGGTGTGGCAAAATTGGCCTTGCTGGCGTGAACACTCGACGCCACCAATATGGCATCACTATTAATAAATAGTGGCGGCATTGGAGCCCACGTCGGCACTAATATTCATTAGTTGTGGCATGCCATGTTGATGGAGTGCCATGTGGCCAACGCCACCACTAATATTCATCAGTAGTGGCATGCCATGTTGGCACCACGCCAGCAATTTGATTTTCGGATTTGAAATAAAAGTTGTGCAACAGCGCTTTCCCGACCAAATGACAGCTTAATCCAGTTTACCGACATCAATAAAATCAAGTTCTGACAGTACTAAATAGGGGCAAATAACAACATTTAAGTTCAATAATGTACTAATTAACATAGTTCAACAAAGTACCAAAAAGAGGCAAGTAACACACAAGTTCAACTAAATAGAGGTGATAATAACATGATCTGCCATGCATGACTACTAATTAGACTCTTCGGCTCCCACAAAAAAAATTAGACTCTTTGGTGGGTGGACTCAGCGTTGTAGTCTAGAGTAAGTGAATCAGAGCTGCCAGCAGGCCTGTAGCAGACCATGATCTCGTCATGATCATACTCGAGGTAGAATCTGGCCCTTGATGGCTTGAGAATTTGTGATTATTTTCAAGTGATTCTTATTTGGTTTTCACTAGATTCTTGCTACTTCTCGGTTATTTCTAACACTAACCTTTCAAAACAGAAGAAAATCCATTTCTCCATTGTTTGGCAGGAAATATCACATATGGAAGGAAACCAAGGAGGATTATTACAAATAAAGTCAAATGAAGCAACTTCCATGTGGAGAGCCAAGCCACCAGGTGCAGCAGAGCAAAAGACAGCCTTCCATGCGAGCGCGCCCGCTTGCATGGGCGGTCGTATGAAGTGCCAACAGCTCCACCACGTCTATGCAAGACACTTTCGTGAAGGGATGTAGGGAAGAAGAGAACCCTAGCCGCCGCCACCACATCCAGAACAGAGGAGGGATCCAGAGAACTTCGGAGATCTTCTTAGTTTTGGTCCTCTCATCTCCATCATCAATTCATCCTTCACTATTGTAAGGGGAATTCCAAGTTGAGAGAACAAGTTGTAAACTTTATTCCTACTCATCTGGAGATCAAAACTATTTGGATCATTCATTTCATTGTGGATCGGCTATGTGTTATTGATATGATTTTCGTCGATTTATTCTCCAAGATGATTGGTTATTCTCTTATGATGCGTGAGTAGTTCCCCTATTCATGGGAGATGTAGGTGAGTGCTAAGATTCATTTGTGCCTGATCTATATGTCGTCATTTGTATTTGTAGTCGTGCGATCTGTCTAGTACATTGTTATACTATGGTGAACTCTATGCATGTTGTCCAATTTAAGGGCCCAGGCAACATGATCTCAAGAACCACACAGGTAACACATATTGTTTAGAAAATCTGCGACCTCTGACGTGACAGATGGAGACATCTATGAGGACCGAAGACAATATGAGATAACGGTGATCCATTAAACTTAATGCTTGGCTCCGGTCCGAGGACCTTAATTGTGGAGACGACCACGCTAAGGCAATGGCGAAGCAGGACCATAGAATGGAATGTAATCCCACGAGGAGGAGTTCAATAACCTTAGGGTGATTCGCCTACAGAACAAACAAATCAAATACTATGAACACAATACAAGGTAACTGGTATTACCGTCGCACTGGTACACTTGATGTATACCATGAACCGAATTCTCTCCGCGCCTAACTTTTCCTTTGCAGAAAACACAAACTCTACTTTCAGGTTTATTTATGTTGTTTACTTTCAAGCGTTCTATTCCTCGTTACTACAAACTTAGTTTTCTTTTTTACTCTGGTTTATTTGTCCACCGGGACAGTGACAATATTTGCAGAATCACAGGCAGTTACTTCACATAAGAATTGTGACACCTTGTGTGTGACAGAAGCGCCAATATAAATACTCTCCTCTGCTCTTCGTTGGGACGATAACTAATTGGGATACTTCCACGCAAGTGATACACCACCCTGTGTGTCTTGCAGGCCATCAGCCCTCTCTCAAGCTTCCATCGCATAAGCATTTGCAAGGGCTCTCCATCGAGGGCAACCAAAATAGGTGCGGTGTGACTCGTTGGTGAAAAGACAATTGAAGTCTTGGGCCATCAGCATCTTCATGAGGGTGCACTGGAATGTGATGGTTTCATCAAGCGGAATGCAAAACCTCTCTAAGAAGTCACGCGTTGCCCCGCAAGGGATGACCTGAGCAAAATGAAAAGAAATAAGTAGTTAGACAATTTTGGGCAAAACCACCATATGAAACTCAATCAGAACATGTTGAACTAAAACATACCGTCCTAGTCAGGAAGTCATTCGAAAGATCTATGAAGAACTTCTTGTCCTTCTGGCATCTCACTGCGCCACAGGTCACACACGGGGCATCCATTTACTGCTCTCATCATGTTGACAAAATAAACAAACATCATTTAACAAAACGACCAACACAGAACACATGCATATTTATAATTCAACATAAAACACAAATAACTAGCTAGGTTCATTAGATATTTTACACATACTAGTAATTAAGTAGTTCTACAAACCATGCACATAGTTCAAACATAAAACATGCATAAAGTTAAACAGTTTGTACGAACTAGCGCTTCCCATATAGCAAGCTAGTGGCCGGAGGGTCCGGCCTCGTGGTCATCCCTGGTGGACCTACAACGACCCCCCTGCTCACCCTCCTTCTCACCCCCGATGTCATCCTAGTCTATGGGATCCTCCTCTGCCTTGTTCCTATCTTCATACTGAAGGAGCATCATCTTGTTGATCTCCATGAGTTGCTCATCTGTCGCAAGCTGCCTCACCATGGGGTTGAAGAACTGCATCTCGGCCTGGAGGTTCTCCTTCTTCTCAGCCTTGAAACATATCCTCATTCCTTCGGCGCAAGGAACTCCGCGTACTCACGATACTCAGGGAAGTAAAGAAGCGCCCCTTCCTTGAAGAACTCAACCACCTTGTCATCATAGGCGCACGCTGCTAATGCCGGGGTGTCTCGGTGGCCAAGCTCATGGACCACATTGTGCTTCCTAATGGTCACATACCACTTGTTCCCCTTCTGTCGCACACCAAGAAACTTCAGAGCCATCTGTGACGGTGCATATATACCTAACAAGTTAGTAAAAAATTGAACTCTATATATAGTCACCGAAAAAATTCACCATGACCTTGCCTATAAATTGGACATATTGATGACACGAGTACCTACAAAACCTACAATCTACAATGTACAACTAGAAAATTCTAAAATTACACTACACTAAAATTCTACAACTACACAAAAGTTGTACAACTACACTACACCGATGAAGGCATCGATTTCCCCCTCCCGGATGGAAGTTTCCCCGGCAGAATCACTTCGGCGTGCTCTACCAAAGTTCCGCCTCACAGATGGCGGCGGAAAGTCCCGAGGATTTTCTGTGATTTTTTCTAAGGAAAAATAGAATTTATACCCAAAGGGCATCGGGAAAGGAGCCACTAGGGGCCCACACGGCTAAGTGGTGCACCCAGGGGGTAGTGCGTTGATACGTCTCAAATGTAACTATAATTTTTGATTGTTCAATGCTACTATATTATCATTTCTATATACTGTTATTATCAATTTATATTATTTCTCTGGACTACCTATTAGTTTATTGCCAGTGCCAGTTCCATTTTTCTGCTTCTTTTTGGTTTTGTGGGAAATCAATATCTATGGAGGTCAAACTACCTTGCCGATTTAACATGATTATTTTGGCCAACAAGAAACACTGGAAGCTTCAGGAGACGTTGACAGAGGCCACCAGCCAGCCACAACGACAAGTGGAACGACCAAGGGGTGACCACGCCACCTAAGCTTGTGGGGCCCACGTGAACTGTCTTGACCTAATTCCACCGCCATAAATTTCTAAAAAAAGAGAAACCATTCATTGTACCTCCAGAAGAGTTTTATCGCCGTCGCAAGCCTCTGTTCTGAAGAGATCCCATATGGAGCCCTGTTTCGGAGCTCTACCAGAGGGGGAAGCCATTGGAGGGGCCATCTTCATCAACCTTTCTGCATCCATGATGATGTATGAGTAGTTCCTTTATTGTTGGAAATCTGCCCTAGAGGCAATAATAAAATGGTTATTATAATATTTCTTTGTTCATGATAATCGTTTATTATCCATGCTATAATTGTATTGGTTGGAAACACAAATACATGTGTGGATACATAGACAACAACATGTCCCTAGTGAGCCTCTACCGGACTAGCTCGTTGATCAAAGATGGCAATGGTTTCCTAGTCATAGACATGAGTTGTCATTTGATAATGGGATCACATCATTAGGAGAATGATGTGATGGACAAGACCCAAACTATGAATGTAGCATATGATCGTGTCAAGTTTCTTGCTATCGTTTTTGCATGTCAAGTATCTGTTCCTATGACCATGAGATCATGCAACTCACTGACACCGGAGGAGTACCTTGTGCGTATCAAATGTCACAACGTAACTGGGTGACTATAAAGGTGCTCTACAGGTATCTCCGAGGGTGTCTGTTGCGTTGGCATGGATCAAGACTGTGATTTGTCACTCTGTATGATGGAAAGGTATCTCAGGGCCCACTCGGTAATACAGCATCACAATAAGCTTGCAAGCAATGTGACTAAAGAGTTAGCCACGGGATCTTGTATTACGGAACGAGTAAAGAGACTTGCCAGTAACGAGATTGAACTAGGTATGAAGATATCGACGATCGAATCTCGGGCAAGTAACATATCGCCGGACAAAGGGAATTGCATACGGGATTGACTGAATCCTTGACATCGTGGTTCAACCGATAAAGATCTTCGTTGAATATGTAGGAACCAATATGGGCATCCAGGTCCCGCTATTGGTTATTGACCGGAGAGGAGTCTCGGTCATGTCTGCATATTCCCGAACCCGTAGGGTCGCACGCTTAACGTTCGGTAGCGCTAGGGTAGTATTGAGATATTAATAGTGGAAAGTCCGAAGGTTGTTCGGAGTCCCAGATGGGATCCGGGACATCATGAGGAGCTTCGGAATAGTCCGGAGGTAAAGATTCATATATGGAAAGTTGTTATCGGGTTCCAGAAAAAGTTCGAGTTTTTTTGGGTATTGTACCGGGAAGGTTCTAGAAGGTTCTGGAGTGGGGCCCACCTGCATGGGGGACCCACATGAACGTGGGTAGTGGGGAAAGTCCCCACAACCCTGGTCTAGGCGCACCAAGATCCTCCCTTAAAAGGAATAGTATCATATCCCAAAGGGATAAGATCAGGATCCCTAATAAGGGGATAGCGATCGGTGGAGAAGGAAAGGAGGGATCTCCTTCCTCCCCCTTTGGCCAACGACCCTGGGGCCTTGGAGGGCAAGGCACCAGCCCCCTCAACGCCTATATAAAGGTGGGGAGGCGTTGGGGGCAGCCACCCCTTGGACCCTTGCCCGTTACCTCTCCCAACTCCTCCCACGTTTCACCGGTACGCGCTTGGCGAAGCCCTGCCGGAATTCTGCTGCCACCACCACCACCATACCATCATGTTGGTCCCGATCTCATCTACCCTCTCTCTCTCGCTTGCTGGATCAAGAAGGAGAGGACGCCACCGAGCCGCACGTGTGCTAAACTCGGAGGTGCCGTCCGTTCGACACTTGATCGGGAGTTCGCGGGACGGATCGTGATTGGATCGTGAACACGTTCGACTACATCAACCGTGTTTCTTAACGCTTCTTAGCGATCTACAAGGGTATGTAGATGCAATCTCTCATCTCGTAGATGTTCATCTCCTAGATAGATCTTGGTGAGCGTAGGAAATTTTTTGTTTCCCATGCAACGTTCCCCAACAGAGCTATCAGAGCTAGGTCTTTGCGTAGATGACATCACGAGTAGAACACAAAGGAGTTTGTGGGCATTGATATTCAGATTGCTTCCTTCCTTGGTCTTTTCTTGATTCAGCGGTATTGTGGGATGAAGCGGCCCGGACCAACTTTACATGTCCACGTACATGAGACCGGTTCCATCGACTGACATGCGACTTTGTTGCATAAGATGGCTGGCGGGTGTCTGTCTCTCCCACCTTAGTTGAATCAGATTCGACGAAGGCGGTCCTTGTAGAAGGTTAAATAGCAACTTGCATATCACCGTTGTGGTTTTGCGTAGGTAAGAATCGTTCTTGCTAGATACCATAGCAGCCACGTAAAACATGCAACAACAAATTAGAGGGCGTCTAACTTGTTTTTGCAGGGTATGTTGTGATATGATATGGCCAAAGACATGATGAAATATATTTGATGTATGAGATGATCATATTTTGTAATAGTTTATCTCGGCTTGCATGTCGATGAATACGGCAACCGGCAGGAGCCATAGGGTTGTCTTTAATTATTGTATGACCTGCGTGTCAATCATTAAGCGCTATGTAATGCTTTACTTTATCGCTAAACGGTAGCAATAGTAGTAGAAGCATGGTTGGCGTGACAACCCCAATGGCGACGCGATGATGGAGATCATGATGATGGAGATCATGGTGTCATGCCGGTGACGATGGAAATCATGCCGGTGCTTTGGAGATGGAGATCAAAAGCACAAGTTCATGGCCATATCATGTCACTTATGATTTGCATGTGATGTTAATCTTTTTATGCATCTTATTTTGCTTAGGACGACGGTAGCATTATAAGGTGATCCCTCTCTAAAATTTCAAGATAAAATTGTTTTCTCCCCAAGTGTGCACCATTGCGAAAGTTCGTCGTTTCGAAGCACCACGTGATGATCGGGTGTGATAGACTCTACGTTCACATACAACGGGTGCAAGCTAGTTTTGCACATGCGGAACACTTGGGTTAAACTTGACGAGCCTAGCATGTACAGACATGGCCTCGGAACACAAGAGACCGAAAGTTCGAACATGAGTCATATAGTAGATATGATCAACATGGAGATGTTCACCATTGAAACCACCTAATCTCACGTGATGATCGGACTTGGGTTGGTGAATTTGGATCATGTTACACTCGGACGACCGGAGGGATGTCGATTTGAGTGGGAGTTTTTAAGTAAACTAAACTCATTATCTTGAACAATAGTCTAAGTTGTCTTTGCAAATTTATGTTGTAGATCAATGGCTCGCGCAGTAGCTCCCCTGAATTTCAATGCGTTCCTAGAGAAAGCCAAGCTGAAAGATGATGGAAGTAACTTTGTAGACTGGGCCCGTAATCTGAGGATTATCCTCACGGCTGCCCAAAAGGCTTATGTCCTTGATGCACCGCTTGGTGAGCAACCCCCTCCAGCGTCTGTGGACGTTATGAACGCCTGGCAGGCGCATGTTGATGACTACTCAATAGTTCAGTGCGCCATGTTGTATGGCTTAGAACCGGGACTTCAAAGGCATTTTGAACGTCATGGAGCATATGAGATGTTCCAGGAGTTGAAGTTTATTTTTGAGAAGAATGCCCGGATCGAGAGGTATGAGACCTCCGATAAGTTCTATGCTTGCAAGATGGAGGAGAACGGGTCTGTCAGTGAACACATACTCAAAATGTCTGGGTATTACAACCGTCTGGCTGAGTTGGGAGTTGTGCTCCCGCCAGAGGCGATCACTGACAGAGTTCTTCAATCGCTACCACCTAGCTACAAGAGCTTCATGTTGAACTATAACATGCAAGGGATGAACAAGTCAGTCGCCGAGCTGTTTGCGATGCTGAAAGTCGCTGAGTCAGACATCCAGAAGGAGCATCAAGTGTTGATGGTCAAAAAAACCACTAGTTTCAAGAAGAATGGCAAGGGCAAGAAGGGAAACTCCAAGAAGAGTGGCAAAGTAGTTGCCCCTCCCGTGAAGAAACCCAAGGCTGGGCCCAAGCCGGAAACTGAGTGCTTCTATTGCAAGGGAACCGGCCACTGGAAGCGGAATTGCCCCAAGTATCTGGCCGACAAGAAGGGGGCCAACGCCAACCAAGGTATATATGATATACATGTTATTGATGTGTACCTTACCAACTCTCGTTGTAGTGCCTGGGTATTTGATACCGGTGCGGTTGCTCACATTTGCAACTCAAAGCAGGAACTGCGGAATAGACGGAGGCTGGCGAAGGACGAAGTGATGATGCACGTGGGAAATGGTTCCAAGGTTGATGTGATCGCCGTCGGCACGCTCGCTCTTCGATTACCATCGGGATTAGTGATGAACCTGAATAATTGTTATTTAGTGCCTGCATTGAGCATGGACATTATATCTGGATCTTGTTTAATGCTAGACGGTTACTCATTTAAATCAGAGAATAATGGTTGTTCTATTTATATGGGTAATATCTTTTGTGGTCATGCACCCATTGTGAGGGGTTTATTCTTATTGAATCTCAATAGTGATGATACACATGTTCATAACATTGATGCCGAAAGATGTAGAGTTGATAATGATAGTACCACTTTCTTGTGGCACTGCCGCTTAGGTCATATTGGTGTAAAACGCATGAAGAAACTCCATGCTGATGGACTTTTGGAGTCACTTGATTTTGAATCACTTGACACATGCGAACCATGCCTCATGGGCAAGATGACTAAGACCCCGTTATCCGGAACAATGGAACGGGCAAGTGACTTGTTGGAAATCATACATACTGATGTGTACGGTCCGATGAGCATTGAGGAGCGTGGTGGATATCGTTATTTTCTCACCTTCACCGACGATTTGAGTAGATATGGGTATATTTACTTAATGAAACACAAGTCTGAAACGTTTTAAAAGTTCAAGCAATTTCAGAGTGAAGTTGAGAATCATCGTAACAAGAAAATCAAATTCCTATGATCTGATCGAGGGGGAGAATATCTGAGTTGTGAGTTTGGCAGTCACTTAAGACAATGTGGAATTGTTTCACAGTTGACGCTACCTGGAACACCACAGCGTAATGGTGTGTCCGAACGTCGTAATCGAACCTTATTGGATATGGTGTGTTCTATGATGTCTCTAGTCGATCTGCCACTATCATTTTGGGGTTATGCGTTAGAGACAGCTGCATTCACTTTAAATAGGGCACCATCTAAGTCCATTGAGACGACACCGTATGAACTGTGGTTTGGTAAGAAACCAAAGTTGTCGTTTCTTAAAGTTTGGGGATGCAATGCTTATGTCAAAAGGCTTCAGCCAGAAAAGCTTGAACCCAAAGCGGACAAATGCGTCTTCATAGGATACCCAAAAGAGACGGTTGGGTATACCTTCTATCTCAGATCCAAAGGCAAAGTGTTTGTCGCTAAGAACGGGTCCTTTCTCGAGAAAGAGTTTCTCTCGAAAGAATTGAGTGGGAGGAAGATAGAACTTGATGAGGTTGTTGAACCTTTACTTCAACCAGAGAGTAGCACTGCGCAGAAAGATGTTTCTATGGAACCTACGTCAGTTGAAGAGGAAGCTGATGATGGTGATCATGAAGCTTCGGATCAAGTTACTATCGAACCTCGTAGGTCGACAAGGATACATACTGCTCCTGAGTGGGACGGTAACCCTGTCTTGAATGTCATGTTGTTGGACAACGATGAACCTACGAGCTATGGAGAATCTATGGTGGGCCCAGATTCCGACAAATGGTTAGAGGCCATGAAATCCGAGATGGGATCCATGTATGAAAACAAAGTATGGACTTTGGAAGTATTACCTGAAGGGCGAAAGGCCATTCAGAATAAATGGATCTTCAAGAAGAAGACGGACGCAGATGGTAATGTCACCGTCTATAAAGCTCGACTTGTGGCAAAGGGTTTTTCATAAGTTCAAGGAGTTGACTATGATGAGACTTTCTCACCCGTAGCGATGCTTAATTCTGTCAGAATCATGTTAGCAATAGCTGCATTTTTCGATTATGAAATTTGGCAGATGGATGTCAAAACAGCGTTCCTTAACAGTTTTCTTAAGGAAGAGTTGTATATGATGCAACCATAAGATTTTGTCGATCCAGAGAATGCTGACAAAGTTTGCAAACTCCAGCGATCCATTTATGGACTGGTGCAAGCGTCTCGGAGTTGGAATCTTCGCTTTGATGAGGTGATCAAAGCGTTTGGGTTTATACAAGTTTACGGAAAAGCTTGTATTTAAAAGAAAGTGAGTGGGAGCTCTATAGTGTTTCTAATATTATATGTGGATGACATATTACTGATTGGAAACAATATAGAACTTTTGGAAAGCGTGAAGGAATATTTGAACAAGAGTTTTTCAATGAAGGACCTAGGAGAAGCTGCTTTCATATTAGGCATCAAGATCTATAGAGATAGATCGAGACGCTTAATAGGACTTTCAGAAAGCACATACCTTGATAAGATTTTGAAGAAGTTCAAAATGGATCAGTCCAAGAAAGGGTTCTTGCCTATTTTGCAAGGTGTGAAGTTGAGTAAGACTCAATGCCCAGCGACTACAGAGGATAGAGAAAAGATGAGTGTCATCCCCTATGCTTCTGCCATAGGCTCTATCATGTATGCGATGCTGTGCACAAGACCAGATGTCAGCCTTGCCATAAGTATGGCCGGAAGGTTTCAAAGTGATCCAGGAGTGGAACACTGGACAACGGTCAAGAATATCCTTAAGTACCTGAAAAGGACTAAGGAAATGTTTCTCGTTTATGGAGGTGATCAAGAGCTCGTCGTAAAGGGTTACGTCGATGCAAGCTTTGACACTGATCCGGATGACTCTAAGTCTCAAACCGGATACGTATATATTCTGAATGGGGGAGCGGTAAGCTGGTGCAGTTCCAAGCAAAGCGTGGTAGCTGATTCCACATGCGAAGCAGAGTACATAGCTGCCTCGGAGGCGGCGAAGGAAGGTGTCTGGATGAAGCAGTTCTTGACAGATCTTGGAGTTGTGCCTAGTGCACTGGACCCGATGACTTTGTTCTGTGACAACATTGGTGACATTGCTCTAGCCAAGGAACCAAGGTTTCATAAGAGGACCAGACACATAAAGCGACGCTTCAATTCCATCCGCGATGCGATCAAGGAGGAGGACATAAACATTTGCAAGTGCACACGGATTTGAATGTTGCAGATCCGTTGACTAAACCTCTTCCACGGGCAAAACATGATCAACACCAGAACTCTATGGGTGTTAGATTCATAACCATGTAATGCTAGATTATTGACTCTAGTGCAAGTGGGAGACTATTGGAAATATGCCCTAGAGGCAATAATAAAATGTTATTATAATATTTCCTTGTTCATGATAATCATTTATTATCCATGCTATAATTATATTGGTTGGAAACACAAATACATGTGTGGATACGTAGACAACAACATGTCCCTAGTGAGCCTCTACCGGACTAGCTCGTTGATCAAAGATGGCCATGGTTTCCTGGTCATAGACATGAGTTGTCATTTGATAACGGGATCACATCATTAGGAGAATGATGTGATGGACAAGACCCAAACTATGAACGTAGCATATGATCGTGTCAAGTTTATTGCTATCATTTTTGCATGTCAAGTATCTGTTCCTATGAACATGAGATCATGCAACTCACTGACACCGGAGGAGTACCTTGTGTGTATCAAACGTCACAACGTAACTGGGTGACTATAAAGGTGCTCTACTGGTATCTCCGAGGGTGTCTGTTGAGTTGGCATGGATCAAGACTGGGATTTGTCACTCTGTATGACAGAAAGGTATCTCAGGGCCCACTCGGTAATACAGCATCACAATAAGCTTGCAAGCAATGTGACTAAAGAGTTAGCCACGGGATCTTGTAGTACGGAACGAGTAAAGAGACTTGCCGGTAACGAGATTGAACTAGGTATGGAGATACCGACGATCGAATCTCGGGCAAGTAACATATCGCCGGACAAAGGGAATTGCATACGGGATTGACTAAATCCTTGACATCGTGGTTCAACCGATAAAGATCTTCGTTGAATATGTAGGAACCAATATGGGCATCCAGGTCCCGCTATTGGTTATTGACCGGAGAGGAGTCTCGGTCATGTCTGCATATTCCCGAACCCGTAGGGTCGCACGCTTAACGTTCGGTAGCGCTAGAGTAGTATTGAGATATCAATAGTGGAAAGTCTGAAGGTTGTTCGGAGTCCCGGATGGGATCCGGGACATCACGAGGAGCTCCGGAATAGTCAGGAGGTAAAGATTCATATATGGAAAGTTGTTATCGGGTTTCGGAAAAAGTTCGAGTTTTTTTCGGTATTGTACTAGGAATGTTCTAGAAGGTTCCAGAGTGGGGCCCACCTGCATGGGGGACCCACATGAACGTGGGTAGTGGGGAAAGACCCCACAACCCTGGTCTAGGCGCACCAAGATCCTCCCTTAAAAGGAATAGTATCATATCCCAAAGGGATAAGATCAGGATCCCTAAAAAGGGGATAGCGATCGGTGGAGAAGGAAAGGAGGGATCTCCTTCCTCCCCCTTTGGCCAACGACCCTGGGCCTTGGAGGGCAAGCCACCAGCCCCCTCCACGCCTATATAAAGGTGGGGAGCCGTTGGGGGCAGCCACCCCTTGGACCCTTGCCCGTTACCTCTCCCAACTCCTCCCACGTTTCACCGGTACGCGCTTGGCGAAGCCCTGCCGGAATTCCGCTGCCAGCACCACCACCATACCGTCGTGTTGGTCCCGATCTCATCTACCCCCTCTCTCTCCATTGCTGGATCAAGAAGGTGAGGATGCTGCTGAGCCGCACGTGTGCTAAACTCGGAGGTGCCGTCCGTTCGGCACTTGATCGGGAGTTCGCGGGACGGATCTTGATTGGATCGCGGAGACGTTCGACTACATCAACCGCATTTCTTAACGCTTCCGCTTAGAGATCTACAAGGGTATGTAGATGCAATCTCTCCTCTCGTAGATGTTCATCTCCTAGATAGATCTTGGTGAGCGTAGGAAATTTTTTGTTTCCCATGCAACGTTCCCCAACATTTAGGACCTACAGGTCCATAGTAGTAGCTAGATGGTTCTCTCTCTCTCTCTTTTGGATATTTAATACCATGTTCTCATTGATCGAGATCAATCCAATGTAATTCTTTGGCGTGTTTGTTGGGATCCGATGAATTGTGGATTTATAATCAGATTGTTCATTGAATTTATTGAATCTTTTGAAGTTTCTTTGTTGCATAATTAAGTAGCTATGTATGCTTTCCGGTCTATTTGTCTTCTCTGGCCAAGATTGATGTGTAGTTTTCAGAGGGTGTCGTGCATAGTAGAGGGCTCAATCTTGCGGTGGTCTATATCCCAGTGACTGAATGGGAACAAGACACGTATTTGTATTGTTGCCACTAAGAGTAAAACGATGGGGATTTATCTTATTTCTAGATTTCTTTCTGTCTACATTATGTCATCTTGCTTGCATTGCTCTATTTCTAGTAAACTAAATACCTTGAGATGCATGCTGGATAACGGTTTCAGGGTGGAGTAATAGTAGCAGATGCAGCTAGATAACGATGGGGATCGCGATAGTCTTCGAGGATAGTATTTCACCCAAATTTATTGATTCGACACAAGGGGAGCCAAAGAATATTTACGAGCTTAGCAGTTGAGTTGTCAATTGAACCACACCAGGAGAACTAAATATCTGCAGCAAATTGTTTAGTAGCACCGTAATATGATAGTTTGATAGCAGCGGTAATAGTAGCAATGGTAACAGGAACAGTAACAGTAGCAGTTTTGTAGTGATTGTAACTGCGGCAGCAACAAAAGTAACTTTAGCAAAGATCAATATGAGAAAAGCGTAGGCATTGGATCAGCGATGGATAATTGCATTGGATAGCATTCATCATGTAATAGTCACAACCTAGAGCGATGCACAATAGCTCCAATTCATCAATGTAATGTACGCATGTATTCCGTATATAGTCATACGTGCTTATAGTAAGAACTTGCATGACATCTTTTGTCCTACCCTCCCCTGGAAGCGGGGTCCATAGGGAAACTAAGGGATATTAAGGCCTCCTTTTAATAGAGAACAGGAACAAAGCATTAACACATAGTGAACACATGAACTCCTCATACTACGGTCATCACTGGAGTGAATCCCAATTGTTGTCACTTTGGGGTCTGCGGATCATAACACGTAATAGGTGCATACAACTTGCAAGATAGGATCCAAACACACTTATATTCATGAAAACATAATAGGTTAAAATCTAAAATCATGGCACTCGGGCCCTAGTGACAAGCATTAAGCATAGCAAAGTCATAGCAACATCAATCTCAGAAAATAGTGGATACTAGGGATCAAGCCCTAACAAATTGACTCGATTACAATACAAATCTCATCCAACACCATCACTGTCCAGCAAGCCTACGAAGGAATTAATCACTCCCCGTGGTGAGCATCATGAAGCTGTTGATGGAGGATGGTTGATGATGACGACGGCGACGATTCCCCCTCTCCGGAGCCCCGAACGGACTCCAGAACAGCCCTCCCGATGAAGAATAGGAGGTGGTGGCGGCTCCGTATCATAAAACGCGATGTAACTTCTTCTCTTATTTTTCTCTCTCAAGGAAACGGAATTTATAGCGCTGGAATTAGGCCAGACGGAGCCTCATGGGCCCCACAAGGCATCAGGGTGCGCCTTGGGGGGTAGGCGCGCCATGTTGCCTTGCGGGAAACCGGTGGCCCCCCTCTAGTAGGTCTTTGTTCTAGTATTTTTTTATATATTCAATAAAAAATCTCCGCAAAGTTTCATCCGATTCCGAGAACTTTTATTTCTGCACAAAAACAACACCATGGTAGTTCTGCTGAAAACAGCGTCAGTCCAGGTTAGTTCCATTCAAATCATGCAAATTAGAGTCCAAAACAAGAGCAAAAGTGTTTGGAAAAGTAGATACGATGGAGACGTATCAACTCCCCCAAACTTAACTCATTGCTTGTCCTCAAGCAATTCAGTTGACAAACTGAAAGTGATAAAGAAAAACTTTTACGAACTCTTCTGTTCTTGTATCCGTATATAAGCTTAAATTGCAACCAAGTTTTCAGCAAAGATCATGAACTAACCATGTGAATGATAACTCTTAGAATTCATATTTACTCATATCAATGGCATAATCAACTAGCGAGCAATAATAACATATCTCCAATACCAACAATTTGTCAAAACAATCATGATATAATATGATAACATGGTATCTCGCCAGCCCTTTCTGAGACCAGAAAACATAAATGCAGAGCACCTCTGAAGTTCAAGCAGCGACTAAACATTGTAATTCAGGGTAGAAAAGATCTAGTCATGCTCATATCCAACATTAACTAGACTCAATGCATGTTAAACTAAGAATGACAATAGCGCTCTCAGGATTGGTGCTTTGAATAAGAAGGTGACGACTCAACAATAAAAGTAAAGAACATGAAAGTAAATAGATAGGCCCTTCACAGAGGGAAGCAGAGATTTGTAGAGGTGCCAGAGCTCGAAGCTAAAATCAGAGATGAATACAATTTTTAATGGTGTGCTTTTCCTGTCAACATCACGACAAAGGATTTCAATATCTTCCATGCTAAACACATTATCGGCGTTTCCCAAGCAGAAAGGTAAAGGTTTACTCCCCCTCAACCATACAAACACAAGCCATGGCTAGCCGAGTTCACGGGTGCCCTCCAAACAATCCACTTTCCGGGGGAGTTTGTTTTATTATATTTTTCTTTGTTTTTTATTACAGCACTGGGCATCCCAATTACCAGCCTCTCTCATGCAATGACAAGTGAATAAATACCCGTCATGAGAATAACCTGCTTAGCATGGAAGATATTGACCGCCCCATCGCTCCATGAGCGGTACGGGCACACAAAACAGATGATTATTTGAATGATTAGAGGTGGCACATGCTAATTTACTTGGAATGGCAGGGTAATACCGTATATAGGTAGATATGGTGGACTCATCTGGAATAACTTTAGGTTTAAGGATTTTGGATGCACAAGCAGTATTTCCACTTAGTATAGGCGAAGGGTAGCAAATAGATTGAGAAGTGACCAACTAGAGAGCGACAACGATCATAATCATGCATTGCGAATATTTAACATTGACTACAAGCATGAGTAGGATATAAACACCATGAACATAAATATCATGAAGGTTGCATTGGTTTTGAATCAACTACATATGTGAGCATGTGGCAAGTCAAGCCACTTGAATTATTCGGAGGAGGATACCATACTAACATACTACATCATAACCGTCTTAATCCATGTTGACATTCAAGATAAATCATTATCCACTCCTAGCTACTTAAGCATGGCATAAGCAACTATAATCTCTAATTGTCATCACAAACATGTTTACTCATAATATGCTGAATCATGGATACTGAGTTAAACACAAAAACAAAAACAAGAAGAGTTCATACTAGCCTTTCTTTGTCGCAGTCACTTCATCAAATCATCGTCATTATTGCCTTTCACTTGCATGACCGAATGATATAAAAATAATAGTGCAAGTGTGCCATGGACTAGGTTGAAATCTGCAACAATTTATTCAAAGGAGAAGACAAGGTAATACTGGCTCTTTGTTAGATTAACAACAAAGCATATGAGAGCCATTCAACAATTCTGGCATAGTCTTCCCCATACGATGACTCAACGAAAAGAAAAGAATTTTAGACAAACACACTGAAATATTTTTGGAGTTTTTAGTTTTTCTGAAGAAAGCAACTAAAGAAGAAAAACAAAAAACGAGAAAAAAAAAACTATTTACATCAAAGAACTCTTAACAAACAACAAACGAAGAAATGAGAAATCTTTTTGGGTTTTCTTTTAATACTCCAAAATAATTAAACGAGAAAGAAAAACCGAAAAGAAGTGAGAAATATTTTTGGATTTTCAAAAAAATTCAAACACACAAAAAAGGGAAAATAAAACTAACATGGATATACAATGAAAGAGGATGAACACCGACAACTGGAATGATTGTGTGATTGATGAATGTAATGTCGGTGAGAAATACGTACTCCCCCAAGTTTAGGCCAAACTTGGTGATCACCATCCGTAGAATCCATCAGGACCAGGAATATACTAGGTCGGTGGCTGAACTGGAGCGTCCCAAGGCTAGGCCTCATTTTCTGTCACAGCCAGCTCATTCTTGTAAGCAATGATGTCATGGGGCATGATAACATATCCATGCCTGGCATGAGAGTCAAACAAAGAAGGTGCAGGCAAAGAAATAATCTCACGAGTAATCGCACTAAAAACCAAGTTATAACGAGTGTGGTGAGGAGGCTCAGGGTTATCAATAAAGTGATACTCTATCATGGACTGACGGTCTAAATAAATCTTAGGTAGCAACTGATCATCATGGCGGATAACAACATTAAAGCGTGCAGCAAGGCAAGTAGCATAAATATCACCATGAATACTACCCCTAGTTCTGTTGGTGTGCAAATGGCGTGCAATAATGCCTCCCAGACTAAAAGTATTATCACCATAAAGTGCACATCGTAAAATGGCAAGGTCAGGAGCACTGGGTGTACCACGCTCCTTCCTAGCAGTCAAACATTTCCCTGTGAATAAACCAAAGTAGTGCATGGCAGGAAAATGCAAGCTAGTGAATCGGGCCCTAGACGCGCCCCTTGTTTCTCCCATGGTTAAAGTGAGAAGGAAATCCTCAAACTCCTCAGGTCAAGGTTCCCTCAACTCCCCCTCGGAGGGAATCAAGCATATCTCACAAAATTCAGCAAATGTGATTTCAAAGTGTTGAGCATATAAATCAAAGCGCACCATGGGGATATCAAGTCTATGCATGAAGTAGAAATTTAGCACAAAGGAATTTGTGAGGAGTTGGTATTGGTCACACTCATCTGCGAGGAAGTTGGTCAAACCGGCATTTGCCACAAATTGTGCAAATTCATGTAATCGGCTTCGCTCATGAAGGCGTTGTGTGGCCATTTGCACGGCCTCACCAACACCTGGCGAGGGAGATGGAGGTCCGCAGCACCACCAGCAATTCCCTTAGGACTCCGGCTCGAAGAACCCCTCCTAAAGAAGTTCATTTTCTTGAGAGAAAATTTTCTGAATTTTTTGGACAACAAAAAGATGTTAACAAAACTTAACAAGATTGATAGAAACTACTCATATAAGTATCTAGAGGCTATATCAAGCATTCAAACTACTTAGAACCAAATAAATTCAACATGCAAGCTCATTTTTAGTGGCACTAATAGTAGCAAAATATAATCCACTAAAGCAAAAACTAATTGGAGCAATGAAGGAGTCACATACTGATATGTCTCCGTCGTATCTATAATTTTTGATTGTTTCATGCCAATATTATACAACTCTCCCATACTTTTGGCAACAATTTATATTATTTTTGGGACTAACATATTGATCCAGTGCGCAGTGCCAGTTCCTGTTTTCTGCTTGTTTTTTGTTTCGCAGAAAATCCAAATCAAACGAAGTCCAAACGCAATAAAATTTTACGGAGAATTATTTTGGAATATATGTGGTTTTTAGGAAGAAGAATCAATGCAAGACGGTGCCCGAGGTGGCCACAAGGCAACAGGGCGTGGAGCAGGGGGGTCGCGCCGTGTTGCCTTGTGACTCCCTCGAAAGTTAGTTGGGGCTCTTATTTCACCGCAAGAAAGATAATTTCCGGAGAAAACTCCCCTCAAAATTTAAGCCCAATCGGAGTTACGGATCTCCGGGAATATAAGAAACAGTTTTCGGCCAGAAAATAGAAGGCGAAACAGAAGAGAGAGAGATCCAATCTCGGAGGGGCTCCTGCCCTCCGGGAGTCATGCCTATCATGGACCAGAGGGGAAACTCTCCTCCCATATAGGGGGAAGGCCAAGCAAGAAGAAAAAGGAGGGGGGCTCCCTCCCCCTCTCTTCCGGTGGCGCCGGAGCGCCGCTGGGGGAACCATCGTGACGGCGATCTACACCAACAACTTCGCCGCCGTCATCAGCAACTCTGTCCCCCTCTATGCAGCGGTGTAACCTCTCTATTCCCACTATAATTCTCTAATTGAACATGGTGCTTAATGCTATACATTATTATCCAATGATGTGTGGCAATCCTATGATGTTTGAGTATGTTTCTTTTGTCCTACGGGTTAATTGTGGTATGGTGTGATTGATATGAGTTGTATGTTAATATGGTGCTATCCTATGGTGCCCTCTGTGTCGTGCAAGCGTGGGGGATTCCCGCTGTAGTGTTTTGCAATACGTTCATGATTCGCTTATAGTGGGTGGCTAGAGTGACAGAAGCTTACACCCGAGTAAGGTGGTTGTTGAGTATGGGAGTAAAGGGGGCTTGTTACTTAATGCTATTGTTGGGTTTTACCTTAATGATCTTTAGTAGTTGCGGATGCTTGCTAGAGTTCCAATCATAAGAACATGTGATCCAAGTACGGAAAGTATGTTAGCGTATGCCTCTCCCTCATTGCATATAATAATTATCACACATGTTATATTCAATTGCCTATGGACAATCTTTCTTCTCGTTCTACAAAAGCTTTCTACTAAACAACTAACTTTTATTATCTCGCAAAGTAATCCTAGCTTTATTATCTTGCTAAGTACTTCTAGTTTTATTCTTGCAAACTTATCCTTACACCAACAAAGTAGTTTTATTCTTGTTCTAGGTAAAGCAAACGTTAAGTGTCCATAGAGTTGTATGGGTGGTCGATAGAACTTGAAGGGAATATTAATTCTTCCTTTAGCTCCTCGTTGGGTTTGACACTCTTACTTATCGATAAAGTCTACAATTGATCCCCTATACTTGTGGGTTATCAAGACCTTTTTCTGGCGCCGTTGCCGGGGAGCAATAGCGTGGCGTGAATATTCTCGTGTGCGCTTGTTGGCTTTATCACTAAGTAGTTTTTATTTTTTGTTCCACTAAGTAGTTTTTATTTTCTGTTCTAAGTTGTTTTATATCTTTAGTTATGGATATGGAACACGAAATACCAAAAAAATTAGTTGTACTTGCTACTCATGGAGATGGGGAACCTCCTAAAACCCTCGATGCTGGTTATGTGGAAAACATTAAATACTACTTTGATAATCCTGATAAATCTCCATTCAACTTGATAATGGGAGATACTTTGGATCAACGGGAATACTTTAGGGATTATCGCTTGTCTCAAAAAGGGAAACTCTTATGGGATCAAATTGATTATTTGCAATGGTATGCTTGGAATTTATGCTTAAGATATGATTATACTTGTTGCTCTAAGATGAAGGCTCCACACCTTCCCTTTTCACGTGAATTTAATGATAATGAAACCTTGGCTTCTTATGCTAATGGTGTATATGATTACTATGATGTGGAACAAATAGAAGAATTTGTTGCTTTTAAGGGTGCTTATGAAATTGAATCTTTGTTTGAAAAGTATGAAAATTATGATGATGTTGTTTATAGATCTGAAAATTATGTTATACTGAAATATTGCTATGAAAATTATAAATACAATGCCGATACTAATGAATTTATTGAGGAAGTCTCCGCTGTCCAGGAAGAGACTAATATTTTGCAGGAATCTATGGAAGAAGAAATTGCTGAAACTGTGAGCTCATTAGATGAAAAAGATGACGAGGAGAGCGAGGAACAAAAGGAGGAAGAGCGGATTAGCTACCCATGCCCACCTTCTAATGAGAGTAACTCTTCAACTCATACATTGTTTAATTTCCCTTCGTGCTTACCGAAGGATGAATGCTATGATTCCTTTGATTTGTTTGAAATACCCCTTTTTGATGAACTTGATGCTTGCTATGCTTATGGCCATGATGCCAATTTGAATGATGTTTATGGAGATGAATTTGCTATAGTTCCTTATGTTAAACATGAAATTGTTACTATTGCACCTACACATGATAGTCCTACTATCTTTTGAATTCTCCAAACTACACTATATCAGAGAAGTTTGTGCTTATTAAGGATTATATTGATGGGTTGCGTTTTACCATTACACGTGATGATTTTGATGGATATAATATGCATGTTCTTGCTGCTCCTAATTGCAATTATTATGAGAGAGGAACTACATCTCCACCTCTCTATGTTTCTAGTATGATAAAATTGCAAGAAACTACTTACGCTATGTATCGGCCTTTATTATGTGTGCATGAATTGTTCTTTTATGACATGCCGATGCATAGGAAGAGAGTTAGACTTCGTCATTGCATGATATATGCTGCTTTGTGCTCACTACTAAATTATAAATCATTGTTAATTAAAATTGGCTTTGATATACCTTGGGATCCGGGTGGATCAATTACTTGAGCACTATATGCCTAGCTTAATGGCTTTAAAGAAAGCGCTGCCTGGGAGACTACCCGGAAATTTTAGAGAGTCATTTTATTCTGTTTTGTGCTTTTAAAAAGTTTAAAAACAAAAAAATATAGAGGGGAACGTAAAAAAAATTCAAAAGAAAAGTGAAAGTGAGAAAGACGAGCACCGTTGAAGTGGGAGATATCCTTGAACTTTGTTCATGCCCATGGAAACTTTGTGAATCTTGAATTACAGAAAATTTTCAACAAAAATAATTATCCCCTTGTACAAATCCATTGTATTATAAAAATAATGTGCCAAGATTTACCTTTAGGATGTTTAAATTGCTTGTTTGGTGTGTGCTGTGAAAAAAAGAAACTTTTGCTGTAGTATTTGAATTTACGTATTTAACTGGACATGCAAAAATTCTGAAATTTTTACACAGCACTGCTATGCAATTTTTTTATTACTTCCTATTTTTTCAGAATTTTTGGAGTTACAGAAGTATATGTTTCATCTGCATCTTTACAGACTGTCATGTTTTCACAGATTGCTGTTATAGTTTCTTTATTTCCGTATGTTTGCAACCTTGTTGAACCCCATTGACTTGGGAGCCATAGAATTGTGATAGAATACAGTGGGTAATGTTTGATTATAATTATACAATAATGTTACAGCAGGACATGATGGGATTTGATGTTATATGTACTAACCCTTCTAATAAAAAGTTCGGTTAAGTTTTGTGTGGATGAAGTGTTCGAAGAACGAGGAGGTATCGATATGAGGAGAATAAGGAGAGGCGAGAATTAAAGCTTGGGGATACCCAAGGCACCCCAAGTAAATATTCAAGGAGACTCAAGCGTCTAAGCTTGGGGATGCCCCGGAACGCATCCCATCTTTCTTCGACAATTATCGGTATGTCTCGGTTTTTGTTTTGTTCACATGATATGCGTAAATTCTTGGAGCATCTTTTGTGTTTATTTTTCCCTTTTCTTTTATGCACCATGCTGGTATGAGATAGTCCTTGGTTGATTTATAGAATGCTTCATGCGCTTCACTTATATCTTTTGAGTATGGCTTTATAGAATGCTTCATGTGCTTCAGTTATATTATTTGAAGTTTGGATGCCTGTTTCTCTACATTCGGAAAACAGTTATTTATAGAATGCTCTTTTGCTTCACTTATATTTATTAGAGTGTGGGATTTTGTAGAAAGAATTAAACTCTCGTGCTTCACTTATATCTATTTAGAGAGTCAACAGGAATTGGTCATTCACATGGTTAGTCATAAAATCCTACATAAAGCTTGTAGATCACTGAATATGATAAGTTTGATTCCCTGCAATAGTTTTGCGATATTGAGATGGTAATATGTGGGAGGTACTAGTGAATAATTGCGGTTTAGTAAGAATATTGGTGTTAAGGTTTGTGATTCCCGAAGCATGCACGTATAGTCTTTAGTTATGCTAAGAAGTTGGAGCATGATTTATTATTGAGCGTCTTCCTTTGCGTGGAGGTCGGGGGCCCGTGATGGTTAACTCCTACCAACCTCCCCCCTAGGGGCATACGTAGTAGTACTTTGCTTCGAGGGCTAATAGACTTTCGCAATAAGTATGTGAGTTTTTTATGACTAATGTGAGTCCATGAATTATACGCACTCTCACCCTTCCGCAATTTGCTAGCCTCTTCGGTACCGTGCATTGCCCTTTCTCACCTCGAGAGTTGGTGCAAACTTCGCCCATGCATCCAAACCCCGTGATACGATATGCTCTATCACACATAAGCCTCCTTATATCTTCCTCAAAACCGCCACCATACCTACCTATTATGGCATTTCCATAGCCATTCCAAGATATATTGCCATGTAACTTCCATCATCATCATATACATGACTTGAGCATTCATTGTCATATTGCTTTGCATGATCGTAAGATAGCTAGCAAGATATTTTCATGGCTCGTTCATTTTTTTATATCTTTGCTACACTAGATCATTGAACATCCTGGTACACTGCCAGAGGCATTCATATAGAGTCACGTTGTTCTAGTATCGAGTTGTAATATTGAGTTGTAAGTAAATAAAAGTGTGATGATCATCATTATTAGAGCATTGTCCCAGTGAGGAAATGAAAAAAAGAGGCCAAAAAGAGCCCAACAAAAAAAATAAAAAAAGGGGTAAAAAATGAGAGAAAAAGAGAGAAGTGGCAATGCTACTATCCTTTACCACACTTGTGCTTCAGAGTAGCACCATGTTTTTCATATAGAGAGTCTCCTATGTTATCACTTTCATATACTAGTGGGAAATTTTTAATTATAGAACTTGGCTTGTATATTCCGATGATGGGCTACCTCAAATGCCCGAGGTCTTCATGAGCAAGCAAGTTGGATGCACACCCACTTAGTTTTCAGTTTGAGCTTTCATACACTTATAGTTCTTAGTGCATCCGTTGCATGGCAATCCCTACTCCTCGCATTGATATCGATTGATGGGCATCTCCATAGCCCGTTGATCCGTCTAGTTGATGCGAGACTTTCTCCCTTTTTGACTTCTCCTTATTGATCCCTACCACCACATTCTATTCCACCTATAGTGCTATGTCCATGGCTCACACTCATGTATTGCGTGGGGGTTGAAAAAGCTGAAGCGCGTTAAAAAGTATGAACCAATTACTCGGCTGACATCGGGGTTGTACATGATTTATATTTTGTGTTAAAAAGATGGAGCATGACAAGGCTATATGATTTTGTAGGGATAGCGTTCTTTAGCATTTTTATTCTGAAAGGCATGATTGTTTGTTGGTATGCTTGAGTATTGATGTCTTTATATCAAATTATAGACTATTGCTTTGAATCACTCGTATCTTAATATTCATGCCATGATTAGATTATATGATCAAGATTATGTTAGGTAGCATTCCACATCAAAAATTATCTTTTTATCATTTACCTACTCGAGGACGAGCAGGAATTAAGCTTGGGGATGCTGATACGTCTCCATCGTATCTATAATTTTGATTGTTTCATGCCAATATTCTACAACTCGCACATACTTTTGGAAAAAATTTATATTATTTTTGGGACTAACATATTGATACAGTGCCCAGTGCCAGTTCCTGTTTTCTGCTTGTTTTTTGTTTCGCAGAAAATCCATTTCAAATGAAGTCCAAATGCGATATAATTTTACGGAGAATTATTTCGGAATATATGTGATTTTTAGGAAGAAGAATCAACGCACGACGGTGCCCGAGGTGGCCACAAGGCAATAGGGCGCGACCCAGGGGGGTCGCGCCGTGTTGCCTTGTGACTCCCTCGAACGTCGGTTGGGGCCCTTCTTTCGCCGCAAGAAAGATAATTTCCGGAGGAAAATCCCCTCAAAATATCAGCCCAATCGGAGTTACGGATCTCCGGGAATATAAGAAATGGTTTTCGGCCAGAAAACAAAAGGCGAAACAGAAGAGAAACAGAGATAGAAAGATCCAAACTCGGAGGGGCTCCTGCCCTCTAGGAGCCATGGCGGCCATGGACCAGAGGGGAAACTCTCCTCCCATCTAGGGGGGAGGCCAAGCAAGAAGAAGGAGGGGGGCTCTCTCCCCCTCTCTTCCGGTGGCGCCGGAGCGCCGCCGGGGGAACCATCGTGACGGGGATCTACACCAACAACTTCGCCGCCGTCATCACCAACGCTCTCCCCCTCTATGCAGCGGTGTAACCTCTCTGTTCCCGTTGTAATTCTCTACTTGAACATGGTGCTTAATTCTATACATTATTATCCAAAGATGTGTGGCAATCCTATGATGTTTGAGTAGATTTCTTTTGTCCTACGGGTTAATTGTGGTATGGTGTGATTGACATGAGTTGTATGTTAATATGGTGCTATCCTATGGTGCCCTCCGTGTCGCGCAAGCGTGAGGGATTCCCGCTATAGGGTTTTGCAATACGTTCATGATTCGCTTATAGTGGGTGGCTAGAGTGATAGAAGCTTACACCTAAGTAAGGGGGTTGTTGCGTATGGGAGTAAAGGGGACTTGTTACTTAATGCTATGGTTGGGTTTTACCTTAATGATCTTTAGTAGTTATGGATGCTTGCTAGAGTTCCAATCATAAGAACATGTGATCCACGTACGGAAAGTATGTTAGCGTATGCCTCTCCCTCATTGCATATAATAATTATCACACATGTTATATTGAATTGCCTATGGACAATCTTTCTTCTCGTTCTACAAAAGCTTTCTACTAAACAACTAACTTTTATTATCTTGCAAAGTAATCCTAGCTTTATTATCTTGCTAAGTACTTCTAGTTTTATTCTTGCAAACTTATCCTTACACCTACAAAGTAGTTTTATTCTTGTTCTAGGTAAAGCGAACGTTAAGTGTGCGTAGAGTTGTATCGGTGGTCTATAGAACTTGAAGGGAATATTAATTCTACCTTTTGCTCCTCGTTGGGTTTGACACTCTTACTTATCGAGAAAGGCTACAATTGACCCCCTATACTTGTGGGTTATCACATACCACAGCGCAATCCCCCAAAACAGTTTCGAAAACGGAGCCCCGAGCAAAGAGATCAAAAATCTCAGGTTTGGGAGCAAGAATACGAGAGAGAGAGAGAGAGAGAGAGCTACCATGATTTTTTCTGAAGGTAAGAGATGAAGTGGGCTGAAGCACTAAGTGAGTGGGTCCCCGTGGGACCCACAAGGCATCATGGCGTGCCAGGGAGGTAGGCGCGGCCACCCCCTGGGATGTATTCAGTGCCAAAAATTCTTAAATATTCTAGAAAAAATCATGTTAAAATTTTACGACATTCTGAGCACTTTTATTTTTGGGTCATTTTTTATTGCACGGATAATTCAGTAGACAGGATAATCATGGTATTTTACTTTATTAAACTATAAATAACAGAGAACAAACTAGGATTATAGAAAGTTGTGTTCACGGAATAATCGGCCACATGCCCCTCAAAAAGAATCCATTAATGAAGCCCTGAAAAAGAATCCATTAATAAGGTTGATCAAGTCTTATTAACAAACTATTTCCGAGTAACATGAAATCGAAGAACTTTTGTATAACACTAGGTTACTTCAACGGGGATATGCATTTCACCAACAATAAGAGTTTCATATTTCTTTTTGACGGTTGGAAGAGGGAACTCAAAACCTCCAATAGTGATTGTCATAATTCTTTGAATGGAGTTGATACTATTCACTGAACTTTGTTTCCTTGGAAAATAAACCGTATGCTCATTACCATTGGCATGAAAAGTGACCTTTCTTTTATTGCAATCAATAATAGCCCCTGCAGTATTCAAAAAAGGTCTACCAAGGATGATCGACATGTTGTCGTCCTCGGGCATATCAAGAATAACAAAGTCTGTTAGGATAGTAACATTTGCAACCACAACGGGAATGTCCTCACAAATTCCAATAGGTATAGCAGTTGATTTATCAGCTATTTGCAAAGATATTTCAGTAGGTGTCAACTTATTCAAGTCAAGTCTTCTATATAGGGAAAAAGGCATAACACTGACACCAGCTCCTAAATCGCATAAAGCAGTTTTGACATAACTTCTTTTAATGGAGCATAGTTAGTATTCCTGGATCTCCTAACTTCTTAGGTATAGTTAGTATTTCTGGATCTCCTAACTTCTTAGGTACTCCCCCTTTAAAAGAATAATTTGCAAGCATGGTGGAAATTTCAGCTTCAGGTATCTTTCTTTTATTACTGACAATATCTTTCATGTATTTAGCATATGGAGGCATTTTCAAAATATCAGTCAAACGTGTTCGCAAAAAGACTGGCCTAAGCATTTCAACAAAATGCTCAAAATCTTCCTCATCCTTATTTTTCGGAACCTTACTAGGAAATAGCATGGGTTTTCGAACCCATGGTTCTCTTTCTCTACCATGTTTTCTAGAAATGAAATCTCTTTTATCATACCTTTTATTCTTAGGATGTGGGTTATGAAGATCAACTACAGGTTCTATTTCTACATCATTATCAGGTTCTTTATCATTATCCGGTTGGGCATCAACATGAACATCATCATTATAATTATCATTTTCACCAGGTGGATGTTCATTACCGGATTGTGTCTCAGCATCATAAATAGAAACATCATTATGATTCTTAGAAGGTTTTTCTATCACAGGTTCACTAGAAGCATGCAAATTTCTATCATTTCTCTTCTTCTTTTTCTTCTTAGATGAACTAGGTGCATCAATATTAATTCTTTGAGAATCTTGCTCAATTCTTTTGGGGTGACCTTCAGGATATAGAGGATCTTGAGTCATTTTACCCCCTCTAGTCACTACTTGTAACATCCCAAAATTCTAAATTTTGGAATGTTATATTAATTAAATAAATATGATTGATTGACTGAAAATGAGTGAAATTTGAAACTTCTTGAAAGTTTAATGAGAGGGAATGAAATGACTTTCCCAAAACTTTCACTTTGCATTTTGAACTCAGTGAATTCAAATTCATTTCAATACAAAACCCTGGAGTGAGGATGACATGACTTCTTCCATGTAAATGAAAAGGGTTTTGAAAGAATTTGAATTCCATTTGAAAATATTTCAAATTCAAAGACTTTATGCAACTCAATGATTTTCATGAGAGAGGATAATAGGACTTCTTCAAATTATATGAAATATGAGTTGGAAGTTTGAAAGAAGGATTTGAAAGTGGTTTGAAATTCAAATTCAAACCCAATTTGAGTTATTTGGTTTTTATTCAAATTATTTTTCTCCTAAAAACAAATATATGGAAATAAGGGTAAAATGATTCCCTTTAACAAAAAAATGGAGAAAAGTAAATTTGAAATCATTTTGGTATTTTAAAACAATTTTTATTTGATTTTAATGCAAGAGTAGCACTCTTTGCATTATAAGATTTTATGTGAATTTTATTTGAACTTGAAAAATAGTTCATGTTTTAGGAAATCTTTTTCTGAAAATTTTGATATATTATATGACTATATATTATTTTTTATTTATTTTGTTTATTTTCTTTTTGTTTGACTGCTTTTATTTAAAAAGAAAAAAATTGGCGAAGCCCACTTAGCTTACCGGCCCCGCTAGCGCCAGCAGGCCTAGCCGCGCGCTCCTCGCGCCGAAGCGCTAAGCGCCGGCCGCCCGCTGCCTCGCTCGCTCACCTCTCCCGCTGACCGCTGGGCCCCGCACTTTCTTCTTGCCCTCGCCCACGTCACGCCGCACCAGAATCTCGACCGAACGCCGCCGGAATCCCGGATCTCTCGGGATCGCGAAACCACCTCGCCCCCTCCTCCAAGCACCCCGCCCCTTATATATACCCCCCGCCCTCGATCGATTCCTGCCTAAAACCCCCTCCTAGCTCTCCTCCCGACGCCGGAATTTCTCGCCGGAGTCCGAGACTCCCGCCGACGCCATTGATGCCCTAGAGCTCACTCCCGATCTCCTCACCTCTCCCCGATACCACCCCGAGGTCCCCTCGCTCTGCCGCATCCACCCGACCACTTCACCGCCGCCAACAACCACCGGAGCCCCGTCACCACCGAGCACCACCACCGCCGTCGAACTCGCCCCGCTCGAGTCCGTCATCCCCGAGCTCGCCGTCGCCACCATCGTGATCGCCGTCGTCGTCTGAGTCGAACAGAGCCCTTCCCGACGCCGGAGAACCCCTGGAGGAGCCGCCCGCATCGCCACCCGCACGCCGTCGGCGTCGCCGACCTCGCCGGACTTCACCGCCGCCCACTGTAAGCCGGCCACCCCTCCCTGTCCGTTAGATTTTTAATCTACGGCTTAGATTAAACGAACGGTTAAGTTTTTTTTAGATCGGTTTGGTTTTATTTATCCGGTTAGATCGAACCGAGGCAGCCGGTTTCTTTTAATTAGCCGCGGCTCACTGTTTACTTTAATTTCCGGCCGTTCATTCGTTTAGCTACACGGCGGACGCCCCCACGGCCGTCTGATCGAGATCTAACCGTCCCGGTTAGATTTGTTTATTTTTATTTTGTCTACCGAGAGGCTTTGCTAGCTTCCGGCCGTCCGCCTCTATGCTCTGCAGCAAACAGCCGACCGCCACCCATGTTCTGCCACGTGACCACTGGCCGATCCGAAGTTTTGTCTTTATTTTAGTTTTTGTTTTAAAAACAGAAATAGTTTCAATCTTAGATTGCTTATATCTTTTAGGTTTTTAACCCAAATTGAGTGATTCTTTTTGCATTGGATTAAGAATTTTGTCTAGTTTATGTAGATTCCAAGTTTGACCATGTTTAAAAATTTGAAATTTGAGTTTGCATGAATTTTCTTCAAACCTTGTTTTGTGAATATCTTGAGTTTAAAAATAGCTATTTAGTTAATTCTTTTTGCTAGTGATCACTTGATCTTTTGTCTATCCAGTGGCATTTAGTAATTTATTTTTAGTTTATTTTAAATTAGGTTTTTAACTGAAACAGTACTGTTTTACATAGTTTAGTGTTATTTTCTTTTCCCTTAGTATTTAATTGTTTTTAACTAAAACCCTTTTGTTTTTTTTGACAAATTTAGTTTTGTTCTGTTATTTAACAGTAGGCAATTTTATTTTTATTTTAAAAATTTATTTTCTCTAGTTTTGTTGTAAAACTTTGTTAAGTCATAAATAGGGTTTTATAAAAGCTTTTATTTGTTTCTTTTTGCTAGTAAAATTTTTACGAAAATACTTTCTGTTAACTTAGTTATTTTATATTTTATTTTCTGTTAATTTATTAGGTTAGAGCTTTATTTTGCTGTTAAGTTTTATGTAGGACAAAATTATTTTTATTGTTTGTAGTAAAGTCTTAGACTTTTCCTTAGTAGTTTTACTCGTAGTTTTCCTTGAAGTTTCTTTGGATTTTATTTGGGTTTTATTATTTGATTTCTTTGTTGTTTTAATTGTTTATTGATAATTACGATTGCTAGAAATTGCTTGCTAGAGTGTTTGCTTATGTGAATACTATGTTTGATTATATAGATTTTCTTCGGAGAGTGACGAATAGTACTATCAGGATTTCTCTGAGAGCGATATAATCTTCATCAATTAATACCAGGCAAGTTCACTTTGACCATATTTTCATACCTATGTTTTTATTGCATTTAGTGTCACCATTTCACCATTTCCTCCAGTAGTATATTGAATCTTGTAGTTGAGTAGAAGCATGAGGTAGGAACCCACACTCCTGTTACCAAGCCCGGGAACGTCATTTATTTTAATGCTACGCTTCAGTAGACGGGGATTGGTATGAGAGTTCGTGAGTGGTGTGAGAAGGTGGACCCTACGTCAATGACGACAACTTCGTGATGGCATCTGCAAGGACTGCATCTTCATGGCCTCAAGATTTCGAGACTCGAGACAAGATTTCAATACACACTAATGGGTGAAGGATGGATTTGATGGGCACCCTGGAGTAACCAGTGGATGGCCGGGATGCATGGAGAAGCGCCATGACATCTTGCGGAAAGCTTCACCCAGACTCAAAGAGACGGAAGAATACTTCATGCCCGGAAGCTTACCTGTGCAACCGCAAGTCATTATGGGCTTTGGCTTGGTTGACCTTAGTTGTGACTCTGGCTGGGACGGTGCTAGCAGATGTAGAACTACGGTAGGATTGGATGAGCACCGGACAGTGGTCAGAGGAACTCTTCGGAAGACCATGTTTCGATCGTCTTGTTCTCAAAAACCCTGAAGTGCGAGAACGTAAAGAGAGGGGTCGAATATTGTGGGTAAAGTGCATAACACTCTGCAGAGTTAAAATCTAATCGATTAGCCGTGTCCCCGGTTACGGACAATTTGAGCCTCTGGACTTGGATCTATCTCGGAACTCTCAACACTGGAATGATAACTAATTGTGGGCCACTTATGATACTTGTGGGCTATGAGACATCGGTTGGCGGAACCATGTCATAGTAGATAACTCCGTAGTGAAAATTTCCGATTATTCCTTTGTTGTAGGGAAAATAAAAGCAGCTTTTACGCAAACAAAACTCAAACCCAGAGCCACAAAGCCATGTTGCATATATAATAGTTTTATCATCTGTTTCTCTTATTTGTGATCTTGCCGGTACATTCAATGTACTGATCTACACGGCTGCAACGTATCATGTTGCAGGATTTTATTTTTCTACGACGAGTGAGTTTCGTTGTAGGGTTACGGTCTACACTCAACCTGCCGATGGTGTTGATGGGACTCCACACCCGATTGACTGTTTCCGCTAAGACTTATGAGGTATATATCAGTTTTACGTTATTTATACATGTGATTGCACTTTGATATATACATTGATGTACTGTGTGTGCCAGCATACCGATTCCAGGGATGGCACAGATACACAGAGGCTTGACCGTTTGAGGTCGGGTCGCTACACTACTCTAACAGCACGATCATTCATTTTATTATTCATCTCATTAAGCAAATCGTTTTGTGACTTAGAGACTTGTTCTAATTGAGTATGAACCATGGATGAATGTTTACTTAAACCTCTAACATCATTAGCAATCCTAAACATCAAGTCACTCAAACGTTCAATCATGGTAGCATTACGTTTCAATTGATTGCTAACATACATGTTAAAATTCTCTTGCTTAATAATGTAATTATCAAATTCATCCAATCATTGACTAGCAGATTTATTATAGAGTCAGGAATTTTTTTCCAAGGAAGGCGGATTTTCTGCGTTCCGCAGCAATATGACCCTCATCACATCTATAAAGATAATTTACCTCCACTACCTGTGTTCGGATATCTAGTCCATGTATTTCTTCAATAGGTAGTAAATTCTTAACATCTTCAAATTTAATACCCTTTTCTTTTAGAGATTTCTTAGCTTCTTGCATATCTTCAGGACTGAGGAATAGAATACCTCTCTTCTTCGGAGTTGGCTTTGGTGGTGGTTTAGGAAGTGTCCAATCATCGGCATTCCTCAATATATTATTCAATAAATCTCCGGCCTGTTAGACGGTACGTTCCCTGAAAACACAGCCAGGACAACTATCTAGGTAGTCCCTAGAAGCATCGGTTAGTCCATTATATAAGATATCAAGTATTTCATTTTTCTTAAGAGGATGATTAGGCAAAGCATTAAGTAATTGGAGAAGCCTCCCCCAAGCTTGAGGGATACTCTCTTCTTCAAATTGCACAAAGTTATATATTTCTGGTAAGGTAGCTTGTTTCTTATGAGCAGGAATTTTTTCTACAGAAGTAATATATCATATCCTGGGGACTACACACACAACCAGGAGCAAGAGTATTAAACCATGTTTTAGCATCACCCTTTAATGAGAAAGGAAACAACTTAAGAATATAGTTGTAACAAATTTTTTCCTCATGAGCAAATAGGGTGGCAATGTCATTCAATTTAGTAAGTTGTGCCACAACAGTTTCAATTTCATAACCATGAAAAGGATCTGATTCTACCAAAGTAATTAATTCAGGATCAACAGAGAATTCATAATCCTTATCAGTAACAAAGATAGGAGAAGTAGCAAACTTGGGATCATATTTCATTCTCTCTATCATAGACTTTTCTTTTAGCTTACTCAGTAATTTCTTAAGATCATCTCTATCATTACGAGCAAGAAATTCTCTAGCTATCTCCCTATCCATAACAAAACCATCTGGTATCTTAGGCATTTCAACTCCAGTAGGAGAGCTAGGTATAATAGGTGAATCATAATTTTCATCAGTTTCAGCATTCTCAAATTCTTTAGCTTTAGCAATTTGTTCATCAAGAAATTCACCTAGTGTCACAGTATTATCAAGCAGAGTACTAGCATCATCACAAGTTTCATTTATAACAGAAGTAGTATCATCAATTACTTGCGACATATCAGAATGAATAGCAGGTGGTGGTGTCACAAGCATACTTAAAACGGAAGGTGAATCAAGTGCGGAGCTAGATGGCAGTTCCTTACCTCCCCTCGTCTTAGATGATACGATCTTGGTCTTAGCGTCTTTCATATTCTTCATAGTGATCAACAGATATAATTCCCAAGTGACTCAATAAATAGAGCTATGTTCCCCGGCAACGGCGCCAAAAAAAGGTCTTGATAACCCACAAGTATAGGGGATCGCGACAGTCTTCGAGGGTAGTATTTCACCCAAATTTATTGATTCGACACAAGGGGAGCCAAAGAATATTTATGAGCTTAGCAGTTGAGTTGTCAATTCAACTACACCTGGAGAACTAAATATCTGCAGCAAATTATTTAGTAGCACAGTAATATGATAGTTTGATAGCAGCGGTAACTATAGCAATGATAACAGGAAACAGTAGCAGTTTTGTAGTGATTGTAACTGCGGCAGCAACAAAAGTAACTTTAGCAAAGATCAATATGAGAAAAGCGTAGGCATTGGATCAGTGATGGATAATTGCGTTGGATAACATTCATCATGTAACAGTCACAACCTAGAGCGATACACAATAGCTCCAATTCATCAATGTAATGTAGGCATGTATTCCGTATATAGTCATACGTGCTTATAGTAAGAACTTGCATGACATCTTTTGTCCTACCCTCCCGTGGCAGAGGGGTCGATAGGGAAACTAAGGGATATTAAGGCCTCCTTTTAATAGAGAACCAAACAAAGCATTAACACATAGTGAATACATGAACTCCTCATTCTACGGTCATCACCGGAGTAAATCCCAATTGTTGTCACTTTGGGGTCTGCGGATCATAACACGTAATAGGTGCGTACAACTTGCAAGATAGGATCCAAAACACACTTATATTCATCAAAACATAATAGGTTCGGATCTAAAATCATGGCACTCAGGCCCTAGTGACAAGCATTAAGCATAGCAAAGTCATAGCAACATCAATCTCAGAACATAGTGGATACTAGGGATCAAGCCCTAACGAATTGACTCGATTACATGACAAATCTCATCCAACTCCATCACCGTCCAGCAAGCCTACGAAGGAATTACTCACTCCCGGTGGTGAGCATCATGAAGTTGTTGATGGAGGATGGTTTATGATGACGACGGCGACGATTCCCCCTCTCCGGAGCCCCGAACGGACTCCAGAACAGCCCTCCCGGTGAAGAACAGGAGGTGGCGGCGGCTCCGTGTCATAAAACGCGATGAAACTTCTTCTCTTATTTTTTTCTCGAGGAAACAGAATTTATAGCACTGGAATTAGGTCAGACGGAGCCTCGTGGGCCCCATAAGGCATCACGGCGTGCCCTAGGGGGTAGGCGTGCCCTGTTGCCTTGTGGGCAACTAGTGGCCCCCCTCCAGTAGGTCTTTGTTCTAGTATTTTTTTTATATATTCAATAAAAAATCTGCGCAAAGTTTCTTCCGATTCCGAGAACTTTTATTTCTGCACAAAAACAACACCATGGTAGTTCTGCTGAAAACAGCGTCAGTCCGGGTTAGTTTCATTCAAATCATTCAAATCATGCAAATTAGAGTCCAAAACAAGAGGAAAAGTGTTTGGAAAAGTAGATACGATGGAAACGTATCACTTATCGCGGACGTAATGCCTATATGATATTATGCCATGAATGAGCATAGTTATGAATGTTGCTTTTTTGTCAATTGTGCAACAGTAATTTGTCTACCATGTCATTTGCCTGCTTTCAAGAGAGATACCACTACTGAAGCTATGCCCCCCAGGTCCATTCTCCATCAATACAAGTCTTTTACAAAAAATGCTCTTCCATTATTTGCACTTTTATTTTTCCGTTTTACTTTACTACAATCTATCTATCTATTGCTTTTAACCATGTAACTAGCAAGGACAAGGGGATTGACCACCCTCCTGAAGTATTTAATTTGTTTTTGTGCAGGTGCTGCTTATCTTGGTAGTCTAGAAGCTCCTACTAGTAGTTCAATAAACCTTGGTTGTTAGCTGAGGGGAAACTTTGCTGCTATCTACTTCATCCTTCCTCTTTGGGGAAACCCAACGACTCCTGCGGGAGTAGCAAAGAAATTCCTTGCCCATTGCCCGGGAGTCTTCTTCTACCAAATTAGGTGCCTTCACACAAACTCCTTATTTACTTGTTTTCTCTCTTGCCTAGTTATATTATCTTTATCGTGGACACACTAAACAGAAACAAAAAATTAAAAATATATTGGTTATGGATCCATCTCCACTACCTGGACTTTTAAAAAATTCTAATTATGATAAACCAATAGCTAATGAAGAAAATGCAATTGGGGTAAGCTCTTTGAAATAAAAGATTAAGTTGAGTGCGCTTATTTATCTTTATAAAGTTTTTCTTGAAAGTCGTGAATGTGATAATTGTTATGAAGTGTTAGAAGAAGAACTTTATAAAGTGATTAATGAAAGTTCCTTGAATGTTAAGCATGAGTGCAATGTTGTTAATATGTATTCCATGAATATCAATCGTACTAATGATATGCAAAGCTATAAGCTTGGGGATGATGGGTTTGATGAAAATGATCTTTTTGTCCCCCTACTACAGAAGAGGTTATATAAGAAAATGCTATTGGAATATGCTCATTGAATAAAAAATATGATTGGGATAGACATGATAATCTTTATGATTCAAGTATTGAAGATGGCACACTTGATATGATGATTTTGTTATGCCTACTACTTATTAGATGATCATGATTGGGGAGACAATTATGATGCTTCTTGTGATCTTGAAAATTTATTTGAGCTTCATGATGAATATATTGCTGATAATAATGTTTGCAATACTATTGAAAGTGGGTTTGGAAGTGTGTCAACTTTAGGTAAAAAGAATCCCACATGTTTGGAGAATATTCAATCTTATGAATTTTTTGATAAAAGTGGGTTTGGAGAGGTCATGACTTTAGTTGATGTTAATCCCACTATCTTGGAAGATTATAAAACTTGTATACATGTGGATCATGAAGAGAATATGTTATATGAAAGCTATAATATTGAATTTGATTATGATCCTACATGTAATTATTTTGAGAGAGGCAAGTAAGGTTACAGAAATCTTTGTGTTACTAAATTACCTCTCTTTATGTTAAAGTTATCATTGTTTCATTCTTCCTTGCAAATGCTAGATTTTGCTTGTCTTGATAATGTGCTTACTTACAAGATGCCTATGCTTACATAGTGGGTTAGACTTAAATGTGCTTGTTACATGCTATATGATGCATGCTCTATTTTGTGCTTCAATTCTTGATTTGCGTGTGAGCGTCATTAAAATCTCAAGCATATCTTAATGGCTATAAAGAAAGAGCTTGTTGGGAGACAATGCAATAGCTATCATTTTATTTTAGTGAGTCTACATAATTATTCATACTGTAGTAATTATGTTTGTATCTTTCGTTCTCTTTTTGTGCCAAGTTAAGCCTTTGGGTTGTTGCAAATGCTTGTTTATTAGGTACTATGCACAAACAAAAACTTTTGCACCCAGTGTTTGAATTTTCCTTCTGTACTGGAATGTGATCAATTACTAACAATTTTACACAATACTTAGTAACAAATTGTCTATGATATCCTAATTGTTCCGAATTTTCTGAGTTACAGGAGTATGATATTTTATTAGATCTTTACATACTGTTCTATTTTTGAAAGATTGTTGCTATGTTTTCATTGTCCGCTTGTTTTAAAGTTTTCATCGTCTATATTGGGGGATATAAATTGTGGAAATGATAGGATAAAGTAGACATTATTGGGAAATAAATATGTGTCTTCTCTTGACAGTACATGAGTGAATGATTTATTTTACATGTACTAACCTATCTCACGAGTGTTGTTAAGTTTTATGTGGATGAACTTTTTAAGCTCGAGGTGAGACAGCGATATGAGGAGAACAAGGAGCGGCAAGTGACTAAGATTGGGGATGCCAAAGGCACCCGAAGGTAAAATCAAGGAGACTCAAGTGTCGAAGCTTGGGGATGCCCCTGTAGGCATCCCCTCTTTTGTCTTCAATAATTATCGATATGTCTCGGTTGGACCTACATTTTTATTTGTTCACATGATATGTGTTTTTCTTGGAGCGTCATTTGCTTTTGTTTGATTTTTATTTGTTGGTTTGCATAATCATTGTGTTCCGATCACACCTATTAAGAGATACACATATTCATCTTATACTTATAGAACGCTCATTTGATCTTCACTTACACCTATTTTAGTAGAGGCGGTTATAGAATTTGCTCTTGCACTTCACTTATACATGTTAGAGCACGATGATAAATTATGTTTTTATACAAAAGATTAGAAATCTCTTGCCTCACTTAAATATTTTTAGAGAGTTGAAGAGGAATTGGTATTTTATGGTTGGTCTAAAAATAATAGGTATATATGAGTGGTATAATAAAAACTTGCATGACCTTGTAGATCAATTGAAGTTGATAATTGGGTTCCTTGCAATGATTTTAAGATAATGAGTGGGTAATTATTTTTATGTAGCCTTAAGGACTTGCACGAAGTAGTGGAGAGGTGGCATAAGGTCATACACGTTAATACTTGTGGACGTTTAAGTGAAACTGATTGTTAGGGGTCTAGGTTGAAGAACACTGTAAGTAACCGCCTTGTTGAATCGGTCGGGAAGCCTAGAGTACTTCGGTTCGTCAAACTCACCCCTTGGAGTGATCGGTCTTCTGGTTACCCGGTGTAGAGCATGAAGTATTAGTGAGATGTTTTGGTTTATGAGTTGCGGTTTTTATGCACTTTCACTATTCATATTTTGCTAGCCTCTTAAGTACCGTGCATTGCCCACTCTCACATTGAGACATAGTGCATACTTCACCGGTGCATCCAACCCCATGGGATGATACACTCTCTCACACATAAGCCTCATTATATCTTTTCAAAAAAGCCACCATACCTACCTATTATGGCATTTCCATAGCCATTCCGAGATATATTGTCATGCAACTTCCATTGTTACTATGCATTATATGACTTGAGCATTCATTTTCATTTTGCTTTGCATGATCATAGAGCTGACATGATGTTTGTGGCTAGGCCACCGTTCATCATTCATACATGTTATGCTAGAATCATTGCACATCCCGATACACTGCCAGAGGCATTCATTTGTAGTCACTATTTTTCATTTCGGAGTTGTAGAGTGTGCCCCTACCTGTGAGGAATAAAAAAGAGAGGCCAAAGAGATCCCACAAAAAAGGAAAAAAGAAAGAAAGAGATAGGGGATGCACTACTATCCTTTACCACACTTTTACTTCAATGTAGCACCATGTTTTTCATATAGAGAGTTTTCATATTCTTCATTTTGTCAGTGTAGTGAACAAAGGGTGTTCATACCCCTGACCACACACCGGCAAGTTGTAGCCTCTGTGCCAGGAAGGACAAGGCAGAAGATGAACTCATCCCAAGACACCCAAGGCATGATTGATAAACACCATGAAGAAGACCTCCAGACAGGTCATCTAGAAGTACTAAGGATCATCTCAAGACCAAGGTTGCCGGGAAGAATGCCTTCCCGGGAACGAGCCTCCCACGCTGTCGGCAAGCTCAAGAGTCGGCAAGGTTAAGCTCCCAGCCTTCCACCAACAGCGGTGCTCCGCACCGCCACGCACCTACCTGTCAATAGGTGGTGGGCATGCAGGTGGTTAGGTAGAGATTGTCTGGACGCGTGGTGGACCGCCGCTTGAAGATTATCTTTATTGACACCCGTCTGATCACGTGTCACAATAATAGAAGGTAGTTGGGCCAACGGTACAGGTGGAGCGGACCTTCCTTCCCGGCATCTGATACGACTCCAACGTATCTATAATTTATGAAGTATTCATGACATGTTTACAACAATTTTATATGGTCTTGGTATGATTTGAGTGGAACTAACCCGGACTGACGCTGTTTTCAGCAGAACTACCGTGGTGTTGTTTTTTGTGCAGAAATAAAAGTTCTTGGAATTGGCTGAAAATTTACGGTGATTTTTTATGGACCAAAAGAGACTCCCGAAGCTTCGAGGAAGGACCAGAAGCCTCACGAGGAAGCGACAAGCCTGGAGGGCGCAGGTCCCCCCCCCCCCCCCTGAGCGCGCGGAGCAGGCTTGTTGCTCCCTCCTTGCGTCCAATGCAGAAATTCCTATAATTTACTGGAGCATGAGAAAATTCTGAAATTTTAGATGGTATTTGGTTACAAATTTTTTACGTTGTCCAAATTTTTCAGAATTTTTGGAGGTACAGAAGTATGGTTTCTAATTCGCTCACTACATGTTGTTCTGTTTTTGACAGATTCTGTTTTCAATGCATAGTTTGCTTGTTTTAGTGTTTCCATAGCTCATATTGAGTAATATAAATTGTGGAAATGATGGAATACAGTAGGCACTATGTCAGAACAATTATGAATCTTGTCTTGACAGTACCTAAGTGGATGATTTATTTTTATCATACTAACCTATCTCACAAGTTCCGTTAAGTTTTGTGTGATTGAAGTTTTCAAGTTTTAGGTGAGATATCGATATGAGGAGAATAAGGAGCAGCAAGACCCTAAGCTTGGGGATGCCCAAGGCACCCCAAGGTAATACTCAAGGAAGTGTCAAGCGTCTAAGTTTGGGGATGCCCTAGAAGGCATCCCCTCTTTCGTCTTCAACACTATCGGTAACCTCACTTGGAGCTATATTTTTATTCGTCACATGATATGTGTTTTGCTTGGAGCGTCATTTCATTTTTTTTTGAGATTTTCTTGATGTTATCAATAATCATGTTTGGTATCTTTGAGTTCAATAAAATGCCAAGTATAGCCTTTACCATGCTCAGTTTGCAAGTTTATGTGTTGCTGTTTCAAAACAGAAAGTTTTCTGTTATGTCCAGAATATTCCTGAATAGTCAGAACATGATAAAAATCTGAAATTTTTACACAGTAAGCATGAATGAGTTCTCTGTCACGTGGTAATTTTTCAGAATTTTTGGAGTTAGGGAAGTATGAATTCTTATTCACGATTTACATACTGTTTTGTTTAGACAGATTTCGGTTATAGTTGCATTGCTTGCATATGTTGCTTGTTTAATGCTTCTATTTGTGGATAGGAGTATTAAATATGCAGAGGAATTTAGTATTCAATGTTTAATTATAATTTTAGTGATTTTTTACAGTAGAGAATGTTAAGGTTTTGAGTTGATTTATACTAACTTATCTCACGAGTTATTGTTGAGTTTTGTATGGATGAAGTTTTTAAGATTTAGGAGAAGCCATGATATGAGAGGAATTAAGAAGACACAAGAGCTCAAGCTTGGGGATGCCCAAGGCACCCCAAGAAAACATTCCAAGAAGTCTCAAGCAACTAAGCTTGGGGATGCCCAGGTGGGCATCACACCTTTCTTCATCAACACCTATCGGTTAGCCTAAGTTTTTACTTGTTCACATGATATGTGCTATTCTTGGAGTGTCCTTTTACTTTCATTTTGTTTGCTGTTTGAATAAAAACTTGGGTCTGAAATCTTTATTTGAGAGAGAGAGTCTTCACATAGCTACCCATTCGCTTAACTACTCTTTGTTCTTCACTTATATCTTTTGTAGTAGTTTGTCATTTACTCTCGTGCTTCACTTATATCCCAAGAGTAAATGTTGAATGAATTGAATATCATAAAGTTGAAATTATATGTGTTTCATATGCTTGTCCCATGGGGAGTAGTGACTTCACATAAAAGAAGTATAAGTGGTAAAATTTATTGAAAGTTAGCAAACACATCATTGGTCACTTGAACAATTCATGAAAGAATATTGAAGGAAGAGAGATTTCACATATAAATATACTATCTTGGACATCTTCTATGATTGTGAGCCCCCATTAATTATTTTCAAGCTTGATCAAGTAGTTGATGTTGGACAAGGAAGACAACGTAATGAGTTATGTTTGTTTATATTCACATAGAAGTTATATGTTCTTGGATCCTCTAACATGTGGTGCTAGCCCCCTATCCTTTGCTAGCCAAAAATCCGCACTAAGTAGAGATACTACTTGTGCATCCAAAACCCTTGAACCCAGTTTCATGTCATGAGAGTCCACCATATCTACCTATGGATTGAATAAGATCCTTCAAGTAAGTTGTCATCGGTGCAAAAGCAATAAAAATTGCTCCTAAATATGTATGATCTTTTATTGTAAGGGAAAATAAGCTTTGTACGAACTTGTGATGGTGAAGAAATAAAAGCGATGGACTACATAATAAAGGTTGCTATCACAAGGGGTAATATAAAGTGACGCTCCTTTGCATTAAGAGCTTGCACATCCAAAAATAAAAAGCGCATGACAACCTCTGCTTCCCTCTACGAAGGGCCTATCTTTTACTTTATGTATTTACTTTTATGCAAGAGTCAGTATTGTTCTTCTCTATTCCGTTTTTATTTTCTCTCTTTGCAAGCATCATATGGTGGGGAAAGATCCAAGCACATATATCCTGTTGAATTTAGGTGATCATGAGTTATTATTGTTGACATTATCCATAAGATAAATAAGTTGGGAGGCAAAACATTAAGCCCCTATCTTCCTATGTGTTTGACTGAAACGATTTGTTCTAAAAATATGCTTTGAGTGTCAGCAATCATGGAAGACTATATGATAGTTGAGTATGTGGAATTTGCTAAATCAAAGCTCTTACATAGACCCTTCCTAAAAATAAGATGAATTGCAATTGTTTGATGACTGAGAACATAGTTTGCTAGTTTTTCAAGAAAGTTTATGATCTATACTTTAACATGTGAATAGCTTGCTACTTGATCATGATAAGTTTTATGAGATGAGCTACTGTTTATGATATAATGATGCTAGAAAAAGTGATTGAAATTATCATTGATCAAACTTGTGCACTATGCTAGCATTCACACTTCATAAATTATTTCTTTTTATCATTTACCTACTCGAGGACAAGCAGGAATTAAGCTTGGGGATGCTGATACGTCTCCAACGTATCTATAATTTATGAAGTATTCATGCCATGTTTACAACAATTTTATATGGTTTTGGTATGATTTGAGTGGAACTAACCCGGACTAACGCTGTTTTCAGTTGAACTACCGTGGTGTTGTTTTTTGTGCAGAAATAAAAGTTCTCGGAATTGGCTGAAAATTTACGGTGATTTTTTATGGACCAAAAGAGACCCCCGATGCTTCGAGGAAGGACCAGAAGCCTCACGAGGAAGCGACAAGCCTGGAGGGCGCGGGTCCCCCCCACCTGGGCGCGCGGAGCAGGCTTGTCGCTCCCTCGTGGGCCCCCTTGACGTAAAACCAACGCCAAAAATTCCTATAAATACCAAAACACCCAGAAAGAAACCTAGAACTTCCACGCCACCGCCGCAAGCCTCTGTACCGAAGAGATCTCATTCGGAGCCCTGTTCTGGCACCCTGCCGGAGGGGGGAATCATCACCGGAGGCCATCTTCATCATCCCGGCGGTCTCCATGACGAGGAGGGAGTAGTTCACCCTCGGGGCTGAGGGTATGTACCAGTAGCTATGTGTTTGATCTCTCTCTCTCGTGTTCTTGATTTGGCATGATCTTGATGTACCGCGAGCTTTGTTAATATAGTTGGATCATATGGTGTTTCTTCCCTCTCTATCTTCTTGTGATGAATTGAGTCTTTTCCCTTTGAGGTTTCGTTATTGTCGGATTGAATATTTCAGATTTGAGAACACTTGATGTATGTCTTGCATGTGGATACCCGTGGTGACAATGGGGTATTCTATTGAGTCACTTGATGTATGTTTTGGTAATCAACTTGCGGATTCCCGTGACCTTGGGGTGATCTAGGCATAGGGGTTGGTTGCACGTTTTCATTATCTTTTCTCCGATAAGAAACTTTGGGGTACTCTTTGAAGTTCTTTGTGTGGATTGAATATTATGAATCTGAAGTTGTTTGATGCATATCGAATAATCAACTCATGGATACTTGTGGTGACATTGGAGTATCTAGGTGACATTAGAGTTGGTTGATGCGTATCATATGGTGTTATTTTAGTACGAACTCTAGGGCTGTTTGTGACACTTATAGGGCTGGCTTAATAGATTGATCGGAAAGGATAACTTTGAGGTGGTTTCGTACCCTACAACAATTTCTATCTTATGTTCTCCGCTAGTAGGAACTTTGGAGTGATTCTTTATCGCACGTTGAAGGATTGTTATATGATTCAATTATGTTAGCATGGTTGAGATATTGCACTACTGAAAGTATGAACCCTAGGCCTTGTTTTCAAGTATTGCAATACCGTTTGTGCTCACTTTTGTTACTTGCTGTTTTTATATTTTCAGAAAAACCTATGTCTACTATCCATACTACACTTGTATCACCATCTCTTCGCCGAACTAGTGCACCTATACAATTTACCATTGTATTGGGTGTGTTGGGGACACAAGAGATTTCTTGTATTTTATTGCAGGGTTGTTTGAGAGAGACCATCTTCATCCTACGCCTCCCACGGATTGATAAACCTTAGGTCATCCACTTGAGGGAAATTTGCTACTGTCCTACAAAACTCTGCACTTGGAGGCCCAACAACGTCTACAAGAATAAAAGTTGCGTAGTAGACATCAGCATCAAGCCTAGCAAGACACCTAATAGAGCATTAAATGTGTTTGTCCTACACCGTTAGGGTTACGTATGATAGTACTGTAGCCACTATCAACATGTAATTACCATTATGCCACTGTGGTGACCCCTTGAGCTATAAAAGGAGCACCATGGCATCACTTAGAGGGATTGGAATCCTGTTTAGTTAGCTGCGCCCCCGAAGCTCCTTGCCGTCAAGGGTTGCGCTCTCTGTAAACAGGGTTTCACACTCACATAATTCCACCAAAGCAGGAGTAGGGTTTTACGCATCTTTGCAGCCCGAACCTTGGTAATCTCCTTGTGTGCCGATTGTGGTTTGTGCTGCTCTTCGTGTGCTGCGCCCCTCTCGCCGAACCTGGAAAGGGGCTTGCCTTTGGTCCCATAGATTGTCGTACGTCAACACATTTCATATGCTAGTGGGATTTTGACATTATGAGAACTTGACTTGCATATTCCCATGATGAGCTTCCTCAAAATGCTCTAGGATGTGAGCGAGCAAGTTGGATGCACACTCACTTAGTTGCATTAGGAGAGCTTTCATACACTTACAGTTGTAGTGCATCCGTTGCATTGCAATCCCCACACTACATTAATATCGATTGTAAGGCTTCTTCTCGCTCAACGATCAAGCTGCATTGATGTGATACTTTCTTATAATGTTTGCCTTCTCTTTAAGATCCCCATCATTGTTCTATTTCCATCCTAAGTGGTAAGACCAAGGCTTGTGAATTGGGCATTAAGTGAAGTCCTAAGTAGTTGAAAAGGGCTCGCCACGAATTCGGTTGCTTGACTTAAGCTCTTGGTTGTGTTAAGGAAGATGTTTGAATATGATAAATCCTTGAGTGATTGGGGACATGTATATGACATCATGAGTATTAATTAGTATTACATGAAAGCATTAATCCATAAAAAGCAATAATAATTTGGGCCATTTCCATTTTCCCACTAACTTTGGCCCGACCTCATCTTTACCCCTAAAAAAACAATGCTCAACTATACCCCTCTTCCGTTCGATGGCGTATGGAAATACCCCTCCGCACTGTTTCCGTCCAGTCAAAGGGGTTTGACTGTCTTCGGGACATTTTCCGGACAAGTATGCCCCTCCTTACAAGTGGGACCTAGCCGAACAGTTATCTCTCTCACTCTTCTTCTTCTACCTCCTGACGGTGATAGGAGACAACAAGGCGGCAGAGCACCAGCGATTTGGAGCTCCGGGAGGGAGGCAGGACTGGGGCTCATCCATGTGTACGTCTGCAATGTCGTCCGTAAGCTCCGCGGACGGTGAGGTAAGTAGATTCAGATTTAGGGTTCACGTTGGTTTTGGGGATTTCTCATCTAGGGTTTCACGGGATGGGCTATAATATGCGCCGTTTTGGCTCGTAGGTGTATGGCTGCGGGATTGTGCAGTTCCAATCTGAGTTTTTCCTGCCCAATCCAACTTTCTACGACCTTGAGGAGCACTCAAAGCACCGTTGCCCAGGGCATGGGCTAATTTCTGCTCGCTGTGTTTCTTGGGGTGGAGCAAGCACTGGAAGAAGGTTTTTGGGTTGTCCAATTGATGTAATTGACCTTCTAGCCTCATTTGGTCCTCTGTTTTTGTCGATTTGTTGCAAAGTTATGAATTTGACCTAATTTTGTGAACTATGATTTCACAGCTTCCTGATGAGTGTGAATGGGTTGTTTGGATTGACCCCCCCTCCCACTGAGCTAGTGGGGCAAGCTTTTGAGGAGCTCCATGGTGGCCTTGAACGCAGTTGGATCAAAGTTAGCAGGCTGGAGAGGAAGGTTATGGATCTAAGCAATAAAACAAGAAAATGCAGGTGCAGTTGAGGAATGAGCTGGTAGAAACAATGGGTTTTCTCATTGTTCTTGGCATCAGCATTGTGGCTAGTTTAGTTTCTATTTGGTCTAAGCAAGAAAATTAAGTGGTAGTGTCTGTGCTACGTTTCTGCCAGTGTGAACTTGATGTAATGTTGTGAAATTGAACAGATGTAATGTTGTCATTTGTGCACTCTTGGAGCTACCAGTTTCACTTGGTAATGTAAAATTGGTGTTAAAATTGTTACCAATGCATTCGTTTGGTATTGCAAAATTTCTGTTCACATTGGCAGCAATGTTATTTGTGTTCACATTGGCAGCAATGTTGTTTGATAGTAACAAAACATGTGTGGTCCACTGTTCAGCACATAATGACAGCAAAAGGGGCAAATTTAAGCACCTGGCAAGATATTTAGGGGCAAAACTGGCAATCACAAGATAGCTAGGGGCAAATATGAGCACAAATCAGTAGTTCAGGGACCAAATTCATGCAGTTTTAACAAAATAGGGACATTTTGCAGCACATGAAACTGGAGTAGGGGTAGTTCAGAGCAATTCATTACAAAACAAGCTGGTCTTATCTAGCCCACCAGCCTTTAAATAGCAGTTTGACAACATTAAGACAACAGTTCACACCCCAACATTATAAACCAACATTAGTTTCACAACATCTAACATTGAACACATCAGTTCCAATGCATGATCACTTGAGTTTGCCCATCTTGCTCCTAGTGTTGGCAGCAGGATTAGCAGCCTTGCTCCTTGTGCTCACAGTTGGTTGCATGCCGCCTTTCACCTTCTTCTGTGGTGAACCCCACTTGGCACCTCTAGTAGCTGGCCTTTTGAAATTCTTCCTTCGGCTGAGAAACATGAAAATAATCAAGATTAGTTAGCATAATTACAGTTACAGAATTAATGCATTTACATGTAGTACAATATATTGCATACCTAGCAAGATCACTATCAACAGCCTGAGAGGTAGTAGCAGGTGGAGAGTTAGGAGCAGCTGGAGAGCTAGTAGCCGTTGGAGGAGAGCTAGGAGCTTCTGTTCCTGTAGTTTCTTCTGGAGCTTCAGTTTGTGCAGTTTCTTCTGGAGCTTCAGTTTGGGCAGTTGCTTCAGTAGCTTCTGGAGTTTCAGTTCTAGCATTTTTAGCACCCCAATGCTCATCTTCTCCAAAAGCAGGATCAATTGATTCTTTGCAGTGGGTCCCATGGTGTCCTAGTCTTCCACAATGAGAGCACTTCTTTCTCCTGCCTCCTAGGCCTATTCCTTCAGACTTTGCCCTTATCCTAGTCTTCCTTGGTCTACCAGGAGGTCTGTGCTGCATAGGTGCAGAGAGTTTAAACCCAGGGCCAACAATGTCCCACTGTTGTTTTCCCTCCATTGCAGGCAATTTTTTAGCATAAGTGAGAGTGAATCTTTTAACTGAGTAAAATTCATGCAGATACTGAGCTATCTCACTTGCTGGACCTCTCATTGAAGTAATGAAATAGAGAGCATGTATGCAAGGCTGTCTAGTAATTTGCCACTTTCTGCAACTACATGTCATTGCTTGTAGATCCACAGGATACCTCCACTCCCTCTCCTCTTTGTCAACTACAGTTACCTCTTCCTGATATGTACTTCTCTTCACAATGTTCATGTCCAAGTCCTTGGACTTTAGCAGCAGCATTTTCATCACTTTAGGGACTATGATGTGCCCTACATAAGTAGCAGCAGCAATGCTCTGCCTTAGGTTAAATTTCTCCATCAAATATTGCCTGATCTTGTCAAACAGGTCTACAATGTGCAATCCTTTTCATTTTCTTATCTTGGAATTAAATGACTCTGCAAGGTTATTGTTCACATAATCTAACTTGCAGATTTCATTGAAAAGTGCCCTGGCCCATATCTTGGTGTGATGCTCATCTAAATACTCTTTCACATCAGGCTTGCTATACAACTGCCTCAGATGGTAGTTATGCTTTTTACTGCTATAAGTTAGGGAATAGGGCCACAAGTTCTCATCAAAAAAATTCCCCTTAAACTTCTTGGAGAAGTTAGCAGCAAGGTGCCTCATGCACTCCCTGTGCTCTACTCCTTGGAACACATCATCTACAGCTACTTCAAGTCCTTTGCAAGCATCAGTGTGTATGACCACCCCTTCTGGGTGCCCTATCAAGTCCTTCAAGTGCTGGAAAAACCATGTCCAACTCTCTATGCTCTCTACCTCTAGCACACCATAAGCAACTGGAAAGATCCAGTTGTTTGCAGCTACAGCACAAGCACTTACAAGTTGTCCTCTATACCTCCCATTCAGTGCAGTAGCACCTACTACCAGGTATGGCCTACACCCATCCAGAAACCCTTTCTAGCAGGCCTTAAATGACACAAAAGCTCTCCTAAAACACTCCTTTGACCTGGTCTGACCTTTTTTTTCAAACTGCACTGTGTGCTTATCAATGTGAACTACACTACCAGGTGATGCCTTCTCAACCTCAGCTTTGAATGTATAAAGCAAATGAAAACTTTCAGTCCACTTACCATATATGTTGTCAATGGCCATTTGCTTACCATAGAAAACTCTCATGTATGGCAGCTCAACCCCATACTTTTTCTTCAGATCAGTTTGAAGTTGTGGCACAAAAATATTTTAATTTTCTCTGACCCAGTTCTTAACTGCATCTGCAACCCATCTGTACTTTGCTGACCTCAACCTTTGTCTTCTTGTCACACTAGGGCATGTGTGAGGATGTTTGTTAACTTTCACCTACAATTACAATTAACAAGCAGGTCAGACAAACAGATGAGCATAGAAGTTGTGGAGTTGCATGTGCTGAAACAACAATTAACCTGCAATTAATATTGTTATTTCCTACTTGTTAGTACCTGAAATAATTTGCTATTTCTCATTAAGGAGGCATGCATCCTTCACTTACACCTTGGATATGCACAGTGAACTGTCAGTCTACCTGGCTCACTCTTGTCAATTTTGAACTCACTTTGTGTCTGGATTGAGAAAGTTGCTAGTGCATTTCTGCACTCTATCACATCAGAGAATACAATTCCTTTTGGCAGAGAAGGATCATCTATGTTAAATTGCACATCTGGCCTATCCTCATCAGAACTATCAGAATAAGCCATGCCATCATCATCCTCTCTCTCATCTGAATCTGTCTCTTCAAACTGAGGGGGGGATATAATCTTGATCTTCTGGAACAACTTCTTTCCCCTTGGGCACTTTCCCAATTACAAACTCAGGATGCAAGATTTCATCCTCATCATCTGTGGGAAAATCATCAGGAGCTTCCTCTTCTATGATAGGAGCAACATATGCTTGTCTGCTACTGCTAGGACCTGCTTCACTTGGTTCATGTACTGAACTAGCCTCTGAATTTCCTACATTCCTACCACCAGAATTACCTCTGCCACCAGAATTACTTCTGCCACCAGAATTTCCTCTGCTACCTGCATTTCCTCCGCCACCTGCATTTCTACCCCTCCCTCTTGTCTGGCTGCACCTAGCTTGAGAACTATTAGCTTGTGATATAGTAGTTCTCCCCTCAACCTCTCCTCTACTTCTTTGTATAACATTGATTTCAATCTCTGCTGACTTACTTTCTGCATATATTCCAAACATGATAGCTAGCTCATCATCACATTGGACAGGCACCCAAGCAGTGTTTGCCATGTCCCAATACCTGATTTCAACAACATCATATAACCCCCATGGATATTTATCCGAGATAGAACTTCTCAACTTGATAAAACTTGACGTACAGTCAATGACCAAAGGGAATGAAAACCCTGTGCCAGATCCTTTGGTACCAAAACTGCCTAACACACTTGTTTCCATCCTATAGTTCAGATTAAACTCTCTAGATGGGTCCATCCTATGGCAAATATTCAGAACAAAGAACAAGTTCATGAACAGCACAAGCACTACTGACGAAATTAACCTAAACGAGTGCGCATGTAAGAAAATGGTGAATGTGCATAGAGACATACCCTCTTGGAACCTCCCTTGTTGTCGCCGCCGTGGTCTGCGAGCTCTTTGCTCTGCCGCTCCCGCCGCTACCACGAACTGCGGCCATTCTGTCTGGTTGTCGCCTCCTCTACCACTTCAAAAGGGCAAAGATGAGCAGCGCAATCAGATCCACCGCCTCCGCATCTGGATCCACGAGCTCGCCCTCTATAGCCGCTGTGACAGAGGAAATCGATGAACTAGGGTTAGGGTTCGTCGCGAGAGAGAACAGAAGAGAAGAGAGGGGGGAAATGAGATGGGGATGGAGAGATGCGTGTAGGCCCCACATGTAAGAAGGAGGGGCAACGATGTCCAGAATAACTCTCTAATGCGGTCAAAGCACTTTGACCAGACGGAAAGGGTATGGAGGGGTATTTCCATAAGCGTAAGAGACAGAAGAGGGGTATAGTTGAGCACCGTTTTTTTAGGGGTAAAGATGAGGTCGGACCAAAGTTAGGGGGGAAAATGTAAATGTCCCTAGTAATTTTTTTTACACATTTTGATGTTACTTGCTTGTTATCAATTATAGATTATTGTTTTGAATCACTTTTGTCCTAAGTTCACACCATTGTTACATCATTTGATCAAGATCATGTTAGGTAACATTCAACATCAAAAATTATCTTTGTTTATCACTTACTTACTCGAGGACGAGTAGGAATTAAGCTTGGGGATAATGATACATCTCAAACAAATCTATTATTTATTATTATTTCATGCCGCTATATCATCATTTCTATATACTTTTATTATCATTTTATATTATTTTTCTGGACTAACCTATTAATTTAGTGCCCAGTGCCAGTTCATGTTTTCTGCTTGTTTTTGGTTTCGCAGGAAATCAATATCTACACAGGTCAAAATACGCCATCGATTTAACATGATTTTTTTGGGCAACAAGAAACACTAGGAGCTTCAGGAGACGTCGACAGGAGCCACCAGCCAGCCACAAGGATAGGTGGTGCGACCAGGGGGTGGCCTCGCCACCTGAGCTTGTGGGGCCCACATGAATTGTCGTGACCTAATTCCACCGTCATAAATTCTTATAAATAGAGAAACCATTCATCGTACCTCCAGACGAGTTTTATCGCCGCCGCAAGCCTCTGTCCCAAGAGATCCCATCTAGAGCCCTATTCCGGAGCTCTGCTATAGGGGAGAGCCATTGGAGGGGCCATCTTCATCAACATTGCTGCCTCCATGATGATTTGTGAGTAGTTCCTTTAGGACCTACGGGTCCATAGTATTAACTAGATGGTTCTCTCTCTTTTGGATCTTCAATACCATGTGCTCATTGATCGAGATCAATCCGATGTAATTCTTTGGTGTGTTTGTTGGGATCCGATGAATTGTGGATTTATAATCAGATTGTTCATTGAATTTATTGAATCTTTTGAAGTTCCTTTGTTGCGTAATTAAGTAGCTATGTATGCTTTCCGATCTATTTGTCTTCTCTGGCCAAGATTGATGAAAAGTTCTTCAGAGGTTGTGGTGCATAGTAGACGGCTCAATCTTGCGGTGTTATATATCCCAGTGACTGAATGGGAACAAGACTCGTATTTCTATTGTTGCCACTAAGAGTAAAACGACGGGGATTTATCTTATTGTTAGATTTCTTTCTGTCTACATTATGTTGTCTTACTTATTGCATTGCTCTATCTATTATATTATTAAAACGATAGAAAATGAATGGTTTAGATGTAACAATAGATAAAGAGTTAAAAAGGACGGCCGTGATTTGCATGAAAAAAGTGCATATGCATGTTCCTTATATCATACGTTTCGAGATTAAAAGGCAGAAAAAGTTACGCACAACAATTGTCATGTACTGATGACACATATAAATCAAATGGTTCACAAATTAGGAAACTTACTATTATAATGGAATCACGTATCTACACGGAAGCAAACAAAGCCACCCTTTACTTTTCCTAGAAAAAAAACCAAGGCCTTATCCTACTATATGCGTGCAGCCTGGAAAAACCAAGGTCTTGACCAGGACGCGTCTCCGTGCATCAGTAGGAAATCATTACAGACTCAAGGAGGCACCAAGCTAGACACTTTAGGCATGCACGTTATTATAGAATAAAAACACAGCATGTACATGCATGCTAACATCTCTTAACAAAGATGGAGTACGAATCCTTTTCCGACTCTAGAACACACCAATCTACATACATGTTCAAATAACGAATATCTCGCTGTTATAGTGAACCGTCCCATCGAAAATCACAAATGGGATCCCGCAAAAAAAATCACAAATGGGTTTCAGGATTTATGGAGAGCAGTTAAAATATTCAAAAGGCACAACTTGGAGTTTAAAATATATATGTGAATTATTCTTTTATAAGTACATAAAGACGCTCATTACACGTGTATAATTTCCTCGGTAAATATATTTATTTATTGGATACACAATCTCTACTTATAAAGACAAAGGTATCACATGCATGTGTATTAACGACTAATGGAAGATGAAACAACGAATAGCTCGCTGTTGTAGTCCACCGTCCTATCAAAATGACAAATAGGTCCCAGGATTTATGGACACCAGTTATTTTTATTTCAAAATACACAACTTGGAGTTTAATATATTTAGGAATTACTGTTTTATAAGTACATAGATATGTCATTGCACATCTGTGGAATTTCATGAATAAATATATTTTATCTATTGGCTACATAAAAAAGACAAATATATGAATCTAGAATGGACATCTTATTTGCTATTGTTTCTTTGTGTTGCTAGAAAATAAAAATACAATATAATGAAACTACACATATATGAGGAGCAAATCAACATGTACACGTGTTATGGCTTAAAATGCCTAAAAACTTTAAATATGATTTTTAATAGAAAATATGGGCCTGCTATATGAGTATATAGCTGCTCTCCAACTTGAGATATGTTTTCTCTCAATTTTTTTGTTTTAAAATACTATGAAACCTATAAATATATTTTTTTACTTTTGAAAATTTAGGGGCCACCATATGAGTATATAGATGGTTTCCATCTAAATATAGGCTTTCTCTCTTTTTGTCTAGATAGTTCAGCAACGTGGCAATCCAAACGGCCAACAAATATAACCTAGGTTCCTATATTTGCAAGAAGTTTTGTTGAGAGATGAAATGTGCGCATGGATGGTTCAACAACGTGGCAAGCGAAAGACGAAATGTGTGCATTTACATGTGATTGAATCTGCTCTATGCGGGAAATAATTGATCGTCTACTAGCTAGGTCTCTCGCATATCATAGTCTCATATGTTATACGCAACCAAAAAGAAAAAGAAACGAAATGCATGATCGATAGTGGTTTGTTAACTTATTTTTCACTTGGTCTTAGAACAAACCCTTTAATTATGTACTATGTTTGATGTAATTCGACGATGGAGCATATCAAATGATGGTACTGTGTTAGGTAAGGATATCAAAATATATTTAAACTTTTTTACTTGGAATCCATCACATACACATGGACTGCTTCTAGCCATAATCAACCATATTTGCCTGATTTGTTTTTGAAAGTGATACAAATATATCTATATTTTATAACATTTTGGCAAAATAAATGTTCAAATTTAGTTCTTGGTGAGACGACCCTAAAAACTTATTGATGAAAAAATGACAATGAGCCAAGATGGAAGATAGATATCAATAGCAACAATGCCTATAGTTTGCATCATGAGAAAGCATGTGCGAGAATCAATGCTAACTAGAGGATTTCAATATTGTTTGGAGCAAATCTCGAAGTGCTTAATTAGGAAGAATCAACTGTTATAAGGACCATGCAAATCAAATTTAGGATATGTGCAAGAAGAGACAGATGATCAATGCCAATATGCATGGTCAAATTTTCCTACACATAATTCCATCTCTTTAAATGGGAATCTAACATCTCAAATTTGACATAACCCGTAAATAAACATAAACAACACAAAAAAATCTAGCTAGCCGCGCAAATGCGCGGGTCACACGGCTAGTTTCTAGTAAACTAAATACCTTGAGATGCATGGTGGATAACGGTTTCAGGGTGGAGTAATAGTAGTAGATGCATCTAGATAACGATCTACTTATCGTGGACGTAATGCCTATATGATATTATGCCATGAATGATCATAGTTATGAATGTTGCTTTTTTGTCAATTGTGCAACAGTAATTTGTCTACCATGTCATTTGCCTGCTTTCGAGAGAGATACCACTACTGAAGCTATGTCCCCCGGGTCCATTCTCCATCAATACAAGTCTTCTACAAAAATTGCTCTTCCATTATTTGCACTTTTATTTTGCCATTTTACTTTACTACAATCTATCTAGCTATTGCTTTTAACCTTGTAACTAGCAAGGACAAGGGGATTGACAATCCTCTTGCCACGTTGGGTGCAAGTATTTTATTTTTTGTGTGTGCAGGTGCTACTTTTCTTGGTAGTCTAGAAGATCCTACTGGTTTGATAAACCTTGGTTCTTAGCTGAGGGTAAACTTTGCTGCTATCTAATTCACCCTTCTTCTTTAGGCAAACCAAACGAATCCAGTGGGAGTAGCAGGCGCGCCACCAGGCTGTGTGGCTGCCTGGTGGGTCCCCTCTAGTCCCTCTTTGCTCAATAATTCTTCATATATTCTGAAATAATTCTCCAAAAATCCATGCTGCATTTTGAGCTCTGAAGAATTGCTTTTTCCTTCATTGCATTTTAGGTCTAAATTTTGAGCTGTCTGGCAATCCCCCTCTCTTTGTATTCCTTGCATTGTAAGAGAGAAAAGACATTAGAATTGCATCATAATGTGATTTATATCATTGAAATGGGGTACATTATAGTAGGAAATAATGATGCAAAATGGGCGTACCACTGGCCGCACTGTTTCTGCGGCAAAACCCCCTTTCTCAACACTCTCATCTACCACCGCCTCGCTCTCCAACCCAATTCCCGCCCTTTTTCATCGTCGCTACCACATGGACCCATATGAAAAGTTGCCACTCACAGAGGTGGTGGAGGATTCGAGGAAGGCGGCCGCCCGAAAGATCAACTCAGTGACACGGCAAGCCCGTCGCCTCAAACAGAAGGTGAAGGAGGCGGCACCGCTCAATAAGAAGGGCGGCGTGGGCGGCTGATGTGACTTCGGACGTACAAGGGGCGGGCGTGGTGCAGGGGCAGGCAGGGTCTGTGTAGCGACCCGGTTCCGATAAGGATCCAAGTCTCATGTGCTTCTGTGCTATCCTTAGATCAGTAGCTAGCACACACAGTACTCGATGAAATACCATAGAATCACATGTTATAAAGTAACTAAAACTATAATATTTATTACCTTATAGCCCTTGGGCTAGAATACATAGCAGAAATAGAAACAAAGCATGTGGAGTCCCATCAACGCCAATGGCAAAGTTGAGTGTAGACATCGGAACCCTACAACGTATCACTTACTCGTCGTATAAATCCTGCAACATGATAAGTTGCAGCCATGTAGGTTAGTACATTGAATGTACTGGCAAGTCACACCACAAGAGAGTATAAAAGTCCTACTACTACATGCAATTTGGCTGGTGGAAGTTTCTAAGTTTCAATTTGCATAAAGCTGATTTTGTCCTACTTTCATGAATATCAAATTTTATTACTATAAAGCTTATCATATGATTGAGATGGTTCCTCCACTCAATCTATACCCAAGTTGTTTAAACCCAATTGATTAATTAAATGTGATGAGATCACTCAACATTCCCACTTCTAGATGCTCAAATTATCCATAACCGGGGACACGGCTAATCAATTAGTTTTACACTCTGCAGAGGTTTGCGCACTTTTCCCCACAAGACTCGATCACCTCCTTTGTAGTTCTCGCACTGCCTGGTATTTGAGAACTGGAAGATCGAGACATAGTCTTTCAGAAGTGTTTCCCCTTAACCATGGATAGGCCGCTGCACCTACATATATAACTTCATCAGCTTGTGGTTGCGCACGTAAGCTTCTAGTTATGAGAACATGATTAACCCCTTTGAGCCTGAGTGGCATTCCACTAAAGAGTTATCACTGGTTACTCCATGATACTCGGGCAAATCCCTGATTACTCCAGGGTACCCCTGACCATGCAACCATTCCACCCAGATGATTCATTAATATATAATAGTTGGTCATATTTACTACTCTCTCACAACTCTCATGAATCTGCACATCACCACCCCATCTACTTTTAGAGAAGCAATTATATACCACATGGTGGCGACAAAGGAATAAGGATCAAACCTACCTCAATGATCTACTAGTTGTAAAGCATAGCCATAGTCATAAACCTACTCATGCATAATATTCAATTTGGACTACAATGCATAGAAAACATAGGTATAAAAGAAGTATGGTCTAAGTGTAACTTGCCTTGTACTTTTGATGAAGCTCTTCGCGCTCACAATTCCTGATAATTCTACTCGTCACACTCCGAGCAATCTGTCACAACCGAAAGAATTAAAATCAACAACCATACCATATAGAAGAACCAAAAGAACACAAGAACAAATATGGCATAGTGCAAACAGCAACAACATGCAAAGCTTATTATCTAGTATGAGTCCTTATGGTGTTACAACGTGATAGATGAAAGAATCAACTCAATAAGTCAATGAATGATGTATTGTTGCTATATAAGCTTATGTTGGAGGTACATGGAATAAGATCAAAAGTGTATGGACTACAACATAAATGTTGTTTGACAGATTGCATATGAAATAAGAATTCATTTGCAACAAGAATCAATTGAATAGAAGTTATGGTTCACACGATATGATCAAAAGGAGGTTTGAATTATAATCTGAATTGCTCAAATTTGAAAGGTTGAAAAGTTGAAGCTAATGATTTACTAGATAGTCAATATCAACAAGAATATCTAGAAAAAGAATCACTAGATTTGAATTAACGGATCAAAAGATATAAGTAATTCAATATGGCATTGAATATGTTTAGGAACTATGACGTGGTAACACTTTCTGAACTAGTGGAGTAATCTGACTATGATCAAAATTATATGTTTAAAAGATAACTCTAATGGTATTAACGGAAAGATTACTTCAATATGAATCTAATGCAATTGGATTCATCGAAAACGGAGCTACAAATAAAAGTTATGATCGAAAGAAGTTTGAATTTGACTCTGAACAAATTTCGAATTTGAAAGTTGCAAAAAGTTGATATGACAGGTTCACTAGATAGATGGGATCAAGATGAAGATTTGGGCATTGGTTTCATTTAATTTGGATAAACGAGTGAATTTTTTTGGCTAAAAGAATTCTGGGGCTAATCTGTAAATACACGAAATAATTGATAATCTAGTTATTGTATATGGAAGACCCTACGATGAACGGAATAAATAACTTAGCAGAAAAATGAATCCTATCATCGACTAATCTCGGAATAATAAACTACAGAAGTATAAAGGAAAAATAAAAAACATGACATTGAATGATACCTTATGAACGCAGAGAGTAGACGACTTCTAGAATTTCCACCAGAGAGAAGAAATATTATTTATTCTAACTAAACCAAAAATTGATTCGGCCCGGACTGAATGATTTTTTGGTGTCTCTTGGGTATATATATATATATATATATATATATATATATATATACTAGAAGTGAAAGCGCGCTTTGTTGCGCCGTCAGTATGTAAAGCATCAACAATTAGCCAATTAAAACTTCATGGTCGTCGGGCACTAAAACAATAAGTACTTTACACTTCAAGCACATAATTCAATTCAGATCCAATTCCTTTTTTGGATTATGCAAGAGATGCAACCATACAAAAAGCTAAATAGAATGAACCATGTAATTAATAAAAAATGAAAAAAATAGAATGAACCATGTAATAATGCTCTTTTAAGAAGTCTGTTGGCACGTCTCACCGGTTTGTACCATGCTCGCCATTACGCCCAACTTGATTACCCACATTTTTAGGCATAGGGGTGCAAGCGGAAGTAGCCTCCCGGCTACACCACATATATCTTCCTGCAACATATAACCTATGGATATCCATGGGTGAACACAGAAAAATGTGGGACTTTACAACATTCCTCTCAGCCTAGAAACAACTCACTTATCCATCAGTGAACAAATCAGCATCCACTGCAAACTCTCATACATGTGAGCATGTCGTCTAGAAAAATGCTAAATAATTGCCTCAGTGAAGGTTTTTGTGACATCCCAGATTTTTTCCAAATCTGGTATGTTAAAAATTTCACAGGGAATTAAAAAATTTCTAGGATTTGTCCATGATTGCCTAGGTTTGCTTGTGATTGACTATGAATTGTTTGATTGTTTGCCTAGGAGGGATAAAATCCCAAAGCCACTAGTTGAAACCCTAGCAAACCTTGATAGGAACCCAAGCCATTTTGAAAATATTATTGGGCAAAAGCATTCTTAGTAAGTCCCAAGCAATATTCAAAGCCAAAATGATTGTCCCAAAAGAATTGAGTTAGAATCATTTTGGAACCAATTCAAAAATATAAAGGGAACTATTCAAAAATGGTTTTGCAAATTATTTGGCAGGAAATGACATTTCATAAGTCCAAATAATATTCTTGGCCATCTGCCATTTTTCTAAAATGAATTCGAAACACTTTTGGTTTTGAAACCAAATTCAAATTCAAAATGAAAATATAAGTGCACAAAATATATGTCCATTTTGTACAAACAAAATGTTCAATTCCTAAATATTCCACTTGGAATTCAGAAAATGTTCTCTGTTGGAAGAAAATTCAAAATCAAAATCATTTGAAAAAGACAAAAGAAGACAGAAAAGAAAAAGAAGAAAAACAGAAAACAAAAGGAAAGAAAAGGAAAAAGGCCCACTAACCTAGCCGGCCCAGCTAACCTAACTAACCCGCAGCCCACCCGCGCTCTCTCTCTCTCTCTTCCCGAGCCGCTGCCAGGCGAGACCCACCTGGCAGGGTTATCCCCTACCTCTAACTGCTGTTGCGCCCACATCGCCCATGTCCCGCACGCACGAGCGTGCACGACCTCCACCCCACGTGCTCTCCGGCCACGCCAGCCCCGGTGAGCCTGCCCTATAAATAACCCTCGTCCATTCGCCCCTATTTATTTGACCCGAGCGCCACCAGGCTACCGCCCGCAAACCCACAACAACCGCACTGACCTAGCTCACTCTGGCGGTGATTCCGGCCACCGTAGAGCCCCTCGCGACCCACCAGTGCCACCGCCAGCTCCAGTGCACGCCGGCTAACCCCACTGACATCTTCGCTGAGCCCACAACCCCCTGGAGGACCACACGCACCCGAGGCCGAACCTCGCCGCCGATCCGTCGTCGTCTCTGGCGAGGTGAGCCACCGCCCGCGCACCCCATCATGTCCATTCGACTCCCCGCTCTCGCGCACTCCTGCTGACCACCTTGCTTGGCCCAGGAGTGCTCGAATTCGAGCACCCCGTCTTCACCAGAGGAGCTCCACCGCTCATGCATCTCCGGCGAGCTTCACTGACGCCGTTCACACCGTCCCCGAGGACCACCGAGTCCACCAGTGGCTCCACCTCGGGGAGCCGCGTCCACCCGTGCCATCTGCCGTCACCGGCGACCTCTGAGCCGCAGCACCGCCGTCCGCTGCCATCCTGTGTTTTCCGGCGAGGAATTCTGGTGAGCACCGAAACCCTAGCCTCGCCCTATCTAATCTCCACCGTTGATCTCTGATCTGACGCACCACACACGCCCACTTATTTGCCGAACCATTACCTCCTAAATTTTGGCCGTCTGCCGTTTAGCACTCGCAGCGAACATCTCTCACCCAACCACAGCACGCCACGTGTCCAACACTATCAACAGAAAATCGATTTAAATAAATTAAATTGGCAGATTTGCAGAAAACCCCTTGGAACTTAAAACCTTCACAACTTTTTATCTATTAACCCAAATTGAGTGATTATTTTTGCAAAATGATCCTTATGAAATATACTATCACCCTAAAAGGTGAAATTTTGCATTTTGAATAATTTAAAATTCGATTTTAAATAGAATGGATTCAATCCTAAATAGGGCATAACTTGCAAAATAAAAATCGAATTAAGTTGATTCTTTTTGCAAATTGAACCTAATGAAATGTACTTTCATCTCAGAACACTTTAGTTCAAAGTTAATAATTTAAAAGTACATTGTAAACAGAATACAGTAGAAGCCAGAATTCAAATAGAAATTTAACCTAATTAGGTTTAACTTTGGAATAAAAATTGTTTAATAAAATAATTATGATACAAATGAGTTCAGAAACTATAATATGAACTTAGTAATTACTTTTGGATTATTATTTGACTTTAGGAAATTCAAATAACATTTGAATTCAAACATAGTTTGAATATTAATTGAAACCCTAGGTTTAAATTCCAATAAAACTAATGCAATGTGGTTAGTTAAATGAATTGAACCTAGTTATTATGTTTTGGAGTTAATGAATGACATGAGGGAAAGATGAGCTCAAATTAATTCAAATGTAGTTTGAAAACAATTGCACATAGCAAATCATTTGGTTCATATAAACTCTAGTTAAACTTAAACCAAATGAATAAGCTATGGTAATTATATTGGATATATAAATGACCTTAGAATAAACTAAAGATCAAATAATTAAACCTTAGCAACCAATTTGGATTGGTACTTGACTTTAGTTGAACCAAAATGAGTAAATAAACTCTAGTAATCAATTGAAGTTATATTTGACTTTGGTCCAAACTAAAATCAAATGGATAAACCATAGTAATCTTATTGGATTTATACTTGACTTTAGGGAAGCATCAATCTTGTTGAATTGTTGAACCAACCAAGTCAACTATGAAACAATTCATAATTCAAATTGACTTTGAAAGACCAAATCAAATTGTGAACTCAATTCAAATTGAGATCAAATGAGATGAACCCTAACCCAAATCCAACTTGAATAGGAAACCAGACCAAGTCGTTATTTTCATACCTTAGTGTATTGAAGCTCATGAAGGCCACAAGTTTGAATTGTCATTCACACTTGAACATGAACTTGGCTATCCAAGATTCATAGACCATGACTCTGTTGTCAACATTCCTTTCCATAATGTGACAACCACAACTTGACATCACATACTCCTTATGTGATGAACCCTTATTTGATACTTGCATGTGAACCCTTACGTCACATGTGTTCCAATGACAACCACTATGTTGTTTCCAAAACTCTTATGAGTTAACCCTGACACATGATCTCACAACCCAATGACATTGACGCCATGCACAACACTTGTTGCTTGTTGTTTATATTGTATGGTTGTTTACGATTACTCTTTACTTACGATAGATTGTTTGGAGAGTGAAGAGTAGCTTTATCAAGATTGTGTGTGTGAAGAACTTCATCAGTTACCAAGATTTTTTTAATGTGAAGAACATCAACGATTACCAAGCAAGTTGCATTTCTGATAATACTTTCCCATGTTTCACCTTGCTGCCATACTATGCTGAACCTGGAATAGGTTAGCCACATGTTTACCCTGAATGTTGAGTCTACGACATAGTGTAGGCTCGGGACTTGACAGCAGGTGAATGCTTTGTTGGATAATGCACTTTGGATGTCCCCATTGAATGCTGTGATGAATGAGTACACACTTGCATTTCGGGACTCTTCCCGTTCAAGTGACATGCATCGATGGTTGATGTGCTCTGGAATCCCCATTTGACGGTGTCCTGGACTAGGGGGTCCCGGTCTAGCCGGTCTAGTCCATGGGCCGGACTAACAGCCCGTTGATAAGGAAGGACTCCGGAAGCCTCTAACCTGTGGCGCAAGCATATCGGGCCTCACCAGGGACTTGGCGTGTACTCCAAGTATATCTAGTAGATTCGGCATGTAACCCCTAGATGGCAGCGGACCATGTGTAACCCTAGATACCCCTGGTGCCTATATAAGCCGGAGGGTTTAGTCCATAGAGACACATTCATCATCATCACCATTACCCCTAGGGTTTAGTCCACAACTTACGATCTCGAGGTAGATCAACTCTAAACTTTGATACACCCATAATATAAGCAAGAGCGGGATGTAGCGTTTTACCTCCTCAAAGAGGGCCCGAACCTGGATAAAAACATCATGTCCCTTGTCTCTTGTTACCCATCGATCCGATCTCACAGCTCAGGCCCCCCTACCCGAGATCTGCCTATTTTGACACCGACATTGGTGCTTTCATTGAGAGCTCGCTATGTGATCGCCTTGGAATTATGGCTCACTTGCAGATGGATAGCAGTATTGGCTGCGGTGACATCTTCGTCCCTGGCCAGCTCTTCGCCTTTGGCAGCATCGTGCTGCACGCTGATCCGACCGGCCGCTTGGGCCGTGTTGAAAACTTTGTCCCAAACCAGGTCGTTATGTTCGGAAGCCTGGAGTACATCATGGATGCCTGAGGTGATCTAGTCCTCTCGGGACGGATCTCAGATCGACTCAAAGATCCCTCCAGCGCGGGAACTCGGGAGCTTGTTTCCGACCTGATTTCGGATCCGACCTCCCGATGGAACCAACCCTGGAGCTAGATCCGGTGGTCGCCACGTCCGATCTAACCCTTGCCTCCTCGGATGACGGCCTCGAGTCGAACCCGTCTTTGGACCAGGCAGTGGCCTCTGATACAGCTTCTCCACCCGTCGACCAGGGGTCGGCCCCGAGTGATCGAGATGGCGGGCCTGCGTCAAGCGGCCCAAACAAACTGCTTCAGATCAGCCCGACTTGCAGCCAGGTCCTGGATACCGAGGAACTCTCGCAGATAAATGAGGTGCTGGATCGAATCCAAAATCTGGCGATCTCGTCTACCATTTACGATTAGATCGGATCTAGAGCCGATGATCAGGAAATTTTTATCCCACCCACCTAGTCGCCACGGTCAAAGACTTGACCGATGTGCTGGACTACGGCTCCGATGAAGCCACTGACATGGAGGAAGATGCCCGCGGCGACACCGGAGCAAACCCACCCGCGGTCATATCCCGTACGGCTAATTGGGCCGCAGCGTCTACCTATGGCGTTTACATGGTCGACACTCCTAAGGATAACTCCATGGAGAAACCTAAGGAAAACCCTAAGCGTCGTCGCCCTAAGAGGCGGAGGAAGGGAAATAATGGAAGCAGAAGTATGACCAACACCACAGGCGCCGCCGATAACGGTGACGCACCCGACACCGCCGAGAACCTAGGCGAGGAAAACCAAGCCTCACCCGCTCAAAAGGACGGGCCTGTAGGGACGCCGATGGAGGATGATTCCGAAGTCAAAGACACCTACGATGATGGGTCGGACAGGGATTACCTCCCCAAATCCGAGGAGGACCTTAGCCTCGGACCAGAGGACTTTGTGGTACCCATAAACCCGTCCGAGCAGGCACGGTTCCAGCGGCAGTTAATCGCAATTGCGCGTAGCATGAAGAGAAAGCAGCAGGAGCTGCATACACATGAAAATGCGCTCAACGATAAGTGGATAAAAGTCCTTGCGACCGAAGCGAACCTCGAGAACTGGCGTACAGCCGCCAAATCGTTCCCAAAATGGCTGCTGCTACCCGACTTCGACGATGAGGCAGCGGATGACGAGCTGCTCACGCACGGCCACGCAGGTCAGGCTGACCGCCCCCCTAGAGGGTGAGACCGGCCAGCAGGGGCACACAAAGAACCCCCTGCGAAAACCCGCCCTCATGGCAAGAGTGCGGTCAAACATCCTAAGTGCTTCGATTTGCGCGATAAGATACAGATCAACAAAGCCCCTTCTCGATCCATTTACGGACTAAGGGAGCGCACACCCGCCGGTTTGGAGGGCTACGATGCCTGGTTAGACAGACATGAAAAAGCTCGGGAGCAGACACAGGCTAGGACGACGGCCAGCGCCCGACAAGATGTGGCTCGATATCGAGGGCCCGCACATCCAGTATGTTTCATAGACGAGGTCATGGAGCATCAGTTCCCAGAGGGGTTTAAACCCGTCAATATCGATCAATACGATGGAACGACTGACCGGGCTATTTGGATGGAAGATTTTCTTCTCCATATTCACATGGCCCGTAGTGATGACCTCCATGCCATAAAATACCTGCCGCTCAAGCTTAAAGGACCGGCAAGGCATAGGCTCCATAACCTCCCTAGAAATTCTATTGGAAGCTGGGAGGAGCTCGAGGAGGCCTTTATGGCAAACTTCCAGGGCACCTACGTTCGGCCCCCGGATGCTGACGACCTCAGCCATGTCATCCAATAGGAGGGCGAATCAACTCGGAAATTCTGGAACCGGTTCTTAACTAAAAAGAACCAGATTGTCGATTGTCCTGATGCCGAGGCCATTGCTGCATTCAAGCACAGCATTCGAGATGAATGGCTCGCCCGACAGCTCGGGCAGGATAAGCCAAGAACCATGGTGGCTTTGACCTCCCTAATGACCCACTTTTGCGCGGGCGAGGATAGCTGGCTTGCCCGTAGTTCTCACAGGAGCGACTCCGGCACCTCAGAGGCACGCGACGGGAATGGCAAATCCAGGCGCAACAGAAACAAGCGCCGGAACAAGAACAACGGCAGCGATGCCGAGGACCCAATAGTCAATGCAGGGTTCAGCGGCTCACGGGCCGGACCCAAGAAGAGGCCCTTTAAAGGGAACAAGGACAGCCCAAGCGCCCTGGATAAAATACTTGACAGGTCTTGCCAAATTCATGGCACCTCGGATAAGCCCGCCAACCACACCAACCAAAACTGTTGGGTGTTCAAACATGCCGGCAAAGCAGTTGCCGAGGAACCAGTCAGGGGCCAGTCTCGGAGCGACGATGAGGATGAACCTCACAGGCCAAATAGCGGTGGCCAAAAGCAGTTTCCTTTCGACGTTAAAAATGTGAACATGATCTATGTCACGCATATTCCTAAGAAGGAACGGAAACGAGCACTTCGGGACGTCTACGCCTTAGAGCCTGTAGCCCCGAAGTACTTCGCGTGGTCGGCTTGCCCGATAACTTTTGATAAAAAGGACCACCCGACCAGTATCCATGGATGGTGGAAGTAGTCTGAACCTGATCTATGCCGACACGGTCAGGAAAATGGGTATCGATTCGTCATGAATCAAACCCAGTAACACCACATTCAAGGGTGTCATACTCGGCGTGGAGGCACAATGCACCAGCACCGTAATGCTGGAGGTTGTTTTCGGCTCGCCCAAGAACTTTCGAAGCGAGGACTTGATCTTCGATATAGTCCCCTTCCGTAGTGGTTACCACGCGTTGCTCGGTCGTACTGCGTTTGCCCGCTTCAATGCGGTGCCGCACTACACTTACCTAAAGCTTAAGATGCCAGGGGCCCACGGCATCATTACCATTAACAGTAACACAGAGCGCTCCCTCCGGATAGAGGAGCAGACAGCGGCCTTCACAGCTGATTTCCAGGCAGCCGAAGAAGCGGCCCGACGTACAGCTCGGCATGACCTACCAGGCTCCTCAAAGTGCGTACGTACTATCACTTCGGCCCCTGGACAAACCCGCGTGAATCCTAATAGGAACGCGCGCTCCCCGGTTCCCCTCATCTGGTAGCAGACTACGTGCCTCGAGTACATAATTTCGTACTTAAAATTCCATGGGAGACCGGGGAGCATACATTAACAAAAAGGAGTGTTATCTCGGGATATTCGTGCACCCAGAACCTGGTGATCTCTTCGGCCCCATAAAGGCCCACCATGAAGTACATCTCGGCAGCGTCAAGTTGTCACACTATGGCGCCAGCCTCGTCAGGGGCCCCGCTTCTCGGATGCGTCCAGCATAGTCGAGGCGGAGTAGCCGGCAGTATTCACCAACCTTGGATTAGACAAGGAATAGATGTTCAATAGCACGGAGGCGCAGAAGTGCGGCAGGGAAGACACGGGAAACAGCTCCCGCTTTGTAAAAAGCCCTGTATCAAACTCCTCTTCTCCTTTTTCACATACTCTCTGTATCTTTTAAGGTTCCTTCTTATAATAGCTCGGCATCTGTGGATAGGCCTTATGAATAAAAAAAGACCTCTTTTCGGTCCCTGCACAATATTACGCGTCATTTTTTCTGTCTTTGCCTTGCAGCAATGTGGAAACCGTTTGAAACACACAGATGGTTCCGGCTTTCAACCGGGGGCTCGGATATAAATTGAGCCTATGTTTAACTCCAATATCTGTTCAGTGTGTCGGATATTGCATCATACACTAGTTTCGAATTGTGATTTTCGTCAATGATTGGGTTGCCCGGCTCCTGTGCTTTTCTCCTACGTTCCGCTTTGTTCGGCTAGGAGTCTAAAGGAAGAACCACTGCGATTGCGCTTCCAGCTCGAATGGTCAAGCGCCTTAGTGGAGAAAGCCGAAAGTCGACTGTCACGATAGGCGTAAACTGGTCAGCGATCCGCAGACAGTGTCAAACTAGAAACCGTTAGTGGTTACACCGTGTTAAACAAAGGGTTCTTGTCATAAGAAACGAGGTGTTAAAACAGGTGTACCTCGGTTAGTCCGGTCACCACTACACCGGGGGCTAGGTCAACTACCCCACAAGTTGAACTCCTATGACTAAGTGAAAGTAATAAAGCCACTATAGTCTGATTGCCTTATTCCTCTAAATATGCAACCACCTAAGGGCACCGAGACGCCAGCTAAGGGTTCACGCGTTTTTTAGGAACACCCCGCATAGTATCTACAAGGGGGCAGAAGCCGACGACTGGCCACTTTCAGGATTCAAAATGGTCGCACAGGAGTCACAATATAACACACCGGATAAATAACACGATGGATAGCACAAAATTACTTGTCTTATACAGATTTCTTCTCAGCATACCGAGGAAATTTCAGAACCGGAGTTCGGACTTCTTGCACTGAGCCTCGGTCACCCGAGCACCTTCATGAACCTCGGCCTGAAACTGTTCTGGCGTCCGCTTCTTCCCTTCTGGAGGCCCGGACGCGATCTCGAGTGGCTTGATCTTCGGATAATGTGCCATGGTGGACGCATACGCTAGTTCCGCGCCTTCCAAGCAGGCCGGACGCTTCCGTTTCTTGACCTGGGGGCTTGCATCTTGCAGCCTGTGCACCAAGCCGAAGAAGCTGGTCGGCATCGGCTCTTGCGGCCAGAGGTTGATGCAGAGATCTTCCATCACCAGCCGTGCCGTACGGAACAGCTCGGCCAGCTGCTTCATCTGATTATTCGGAAGAGGCGGATGCTTTGGCGCCTGGAATTGGGCCCAGAAGGTCTTCTCCACGGAATCATCGGGACGGGCGGCGGAGTAGGAGCTGATGTCCGAAGCACTCAGCGGCAGGTCCCTAAAGGCCTCTGAAGAGTGCCAGATTTGCATAAGATGGGCAAATCTCTTGTCACCAAAAATGCAGTGGAGCAGGTAGGGCTTACCAGCGGCGATCTGCTTCACTTGTTGAAGCACCTTGCGATCCGCCTGAGCCAGGGTCGTGGCCTTCATACGTCTCCAACGTAACTATAATTTATGAAGTATTCATGCCCTTTTACAACAATTTTATATGGTTTTGGTATGATTTGAATGGAACTAACCCAGACTGACGCTGTTTTCAGCAGAACTACCGTGGTGTTGTCTTTTGTGCAGAAATAAAAGTTCTCGGATTGGGCTAAAAATTTACGGTGATTTTTTATGGACCAAAAGAGACCCCCGAAGCTTTGAGGAAGGACCAGAAGCTTCACAAGGAAGCGACAAGCTCAAGGGGCGCGGGTCCCCCCCTAGGGCGCGCCTACCGAGCTTGTCGCTCCCTCGTGGGCCCCCCTGGCATGAATCCAACGCTGAAAAATCCTATAAATATAGAAAACCCCGAAAAGAAACCTAGAACTCCCACGCCGCCGCCGCAAGCCTCTGTACCGAAGCGATCTCATCCGGAACCCTGTTCCGGCACTCTGCCGGAGGGAGGAATCATCACCGGAGGCCATCTTCATCATCCCGGCGGTCTCCATGACGAGGAGGGAGTAGTTCACCCTCGGGGCTGAGGGTATGTACCAGTAGCTATGTGTTTGATCTCTCTCTCTCTCTCTCTCTCTCTCTCTCGTGTTCTTGATTTGGCACGGTCTTGATGTACCGCGAGCTTGGTTAATATAGTTGGATCATATGGTGTTTCTTCCCTCTCTATCTTCTTGTGATGAATTGAGTCTTTCCCTTTGAGGTTTTGTAACATCCCAATTTTCAATTTGGATGTTTATATATAGATCATTCATTTGCATCTATGATTTATTCATATTTGCATCCATGTGTTTCCATTTGAATTTTGATCTAGAGAACTTTTAGCAACTCAAGGATTCTTTCGAGTGAAGATAATATGACTTCTTCATTTTACTAAAGAGAGAGTTAGAAGTTCTCCTAAATCCATTTTGAAAGTTTCATAATTCAAAGTTGGAATTTAGATCAATATTGGTTTCACATTTTATTTCCATTTATTTCAAAAAAATAAAATAAAGAGAGAAGATAAAAGGACTTCCTCAAAAACAGAAATGAAATAATGGAAATTTAAATGGAAATCAAAATTTATTTATTTGGGTTTATTTGCAAATTATTTTAATACTAATTTTATTAGATTAGCAATAATAATTTTTTTTAAACTTGCATTTAGGCCATAATAAAAAGTTCACACGGTCCTATATTAGCCCATATATTTATGTGATTTTTTCTGGGATTTTTAGAATTATTTTTATTTGTCATTTTTAGCATTTTCTGTTTCTGTAAATAGAAATATAGAAAAAAAAAGAGGACTCTATTTTTATAAAAAAGCAAAAAAAAAAAACCGGTCGGCCAAGCCAGCGCGCACCAGGCGGCCCACTGGCGAAAACGGCCCACGGCCTCTCTCCCTCCCGAAAACCCTTCCGCTCGGCCGCCCGCTGCCTCGCTCGCATTCCCCTGCCGCTGACAGGCGGACCCTGCCTCGTTCTTCTTCCTCCCCACGACAGGAGAGTCCTGCCCGAGCATGGCCCCGATGCCACACCGTCCAAACCCTCCCAAAATCCTATCCGGAGCTCGCCTCCTTGCCCAAGAACATGTCCTATAAATACCCTAGCCTCCCCTCGTTCGATCCCCCCTAGTCCCACTACCCAACACCCCCTCGAGAGCACGCTCGCTGTTCGGATCTCCGCCGGAGCTGAGATCTTCACCGGACGTTTCCGTTGCCGATGAGTCCCCTCGAGACTCCTACTTCTGTATTCCTTCCTCTCTGGTCATGACGCACTCGTTTGACACCTTTTGGTCCCCGTTTTCCAATTGTAGGGACGAGCCCGAGCTCGGCCGAAGCTTCGCTGGAGCCGTAGCTCATCCAAGCTTCATCGACATCGTTTCGATCGCCCTCGACGTTCCCGAGCTCAACCGACACCACCTACAGGACCCCCTCGCTCCACCGCATCCGCCCGTCCACTCCGCCGACGCCGAAGACCACCGGAGCATCGCCACCCGACGCCATCTCCGTTGTCCGCCGCCGCTATAAGCCACCGTAGCAACTCTGTCCGTCCGATCTGTTTTCTACCATCTAGATTAGATCCAGTCTAAACTGAATCGGTATCCGGTTCTACCTCGGTTTTCTTCGGTTCAGATCAAACCAAACCGTCTTGGTTTTCTTCTGTTAGTCACCCCAGCCGCCGAATTCCCTAAGCCTCAGTCGTCTGCCCTCATCCAACACACGCAGCCATTTAGAGCTCGCCACGTGGCACCTCTGCCACGGTCGGCCGAAACTTAATAGTTTCAATTTCAGATTTCAGTCCAATTTTTCTTTTAACATATCTTTAAATATACAAAGCCAAATTAGTTGATTCTTTTTCCTACTGGTTCATAAAAATCCCATCTATCCAGTGGCCCAAACTAAAAATATTTTTGAAATTTAAAATTTGAATTTGATCAAATTCAATTTTAAACTTGTTTTGGCTATAACTTGAGATCTATAACTCCGATTTAGTTGAATCTTTTTGCAAATTGGAGATTAGGACATCTACTTTCTGTTGAGATCAAAATCACATAATTTTGCTACTGTTAAAAATGTTTCTGTACAGAAACTTTATTTGGTTCTTTTTGGAGTTTTCATAAGTACTTTCTTCGTTTTCCTTTTTGGATCTTTGTTTGATTGCTTATGTATGAGGTATTGTTTGTTTACGATAGATTGTCCGGAGTGCGAAGAGTAGAATTGTCAGTATTTTTGAGTGCAAAGGACTTCATCAACTTAACAGGCAAGTTGCACTTTTGATCATACCAATCCTATGTTTTATTACTTTGCATGTAGTGCCTTCTATCAACATAGTAGTATGCATGTGTAGGACTACTATGCTATGTTAAACCCAGATAGGATAGCCATATATTTAGCCTAATCCTGAAAACCTTTGCCACCACATTGGGAATCATTATATTGTAGTTATTGCTTAGCCACGCTATGGTAGACGTGGATTGGGTACCGCGTGATTCATGAAAGTTGCGAGAGAACTTAAGCAATGACTACATTAACAACTTACATGTATTGTATTTCCCCGGGGGCTCTGCAATACCAATTAATCAATCATCTGAGTGGAAATGTTTGTCGGGACCAGTCGACAAGTATGTATCCTCCGGGAGGCTCTGCATTACTTGGGAAAGGTGGGGAATACCGCCCAAGTTCAAAAAGGTTGGACATGTTTCATAAGCTGGTTGGACATGTTTCATATCAAGTAGCTTCCGTGCGCAGCCACAAGCCATTATGGGCTCTAGCCTAGTTGAGTAGGTTGTGTGAGCCTATAGATGTAGAGGAATGTAGGTGTACCGGCCTATCCAGGGTTGGGAACACATCCGAAAGACTTTGTCTCGATCTTCCGACCAAGGAGGTGGTCGAGTCTTGTGGGGAAAAGTGCGCAAACCTCTGTAGAGTGTAAAACTAATCGATTAGCTGTGTCCCCGGTTACGGACAATTTTGAGCAACTGGACTTGAAACCTCTGGAAGATCTTCTCATCTCAAATAATTAATATGATGTGGGTTTAATTAAACCGTGATCCCGGGGGCTCTCATGGTAATAACAATTGGGAACCTATGATCCTCGGAGGCTCTCATAGGCGGGTTAAAATGGAGGCGGTCCAATTTAACAAAGGTTAATTAAAATGAAAATAAATAAAACTTGACTAGTGAGTAGAAATAAGACAAAATTGGCTTTATGCAAAATAAACCTTAGAGCTTTCCACCTGAGATATATCCTTGCATGTAGATGCTAGGTCTATTTTAATACCTTGGGTGTGAATTGCCAATACATTCAATGATTGACCCTTTGTGGCTGCAACGTTTCATGTTGCAGATTTTTCCGAAGAAGAGTAAGGTGCGATAGGTCGTTGTTCTGCACTCAGTTTTGCCGTGGAGTTGATGGACTCATTTACCTTCGATGCTTCCGCAGTTATTCATTTTAAATGGCCTTCAGCCATATTTATGTAATAAATACTCTTTTGAGGACCCGGATGTAATAAAGTGTGTGATTGAACTCTGTTATATTTCATCGAGTACTGTGTGTGCTAGCATACTGATCCAGGGATGGCACTTAAGCACAGAGACTCCGGTCCATTTGGGTCGGGTCGCTACAGGTTCCGTTATTGTCAGATTGAATACTTTGGATTTGAGAACACTTGATGTATGTCTTGTGTGTGGATACCCGTGGTGACAATGGGTTATTCTATTGAGTCACTTGATGTATGTTTTGGTAATCAACTTGCGGATTCCCGTGACCTTGGCGTAATCTAGGCATATGGCTTGGTACACGTTTTCATCCTTCTTTCTCTGATAGAAACTTTGGGGTACTCTTTGAAGTTCTTTGTGTGGATTGAATATTATGAATCTGAGATTGTTTGATGCATATCGAATAATTAACTCACGGATACTTGTGGTGACATTGGAGTATCTACGTGACATTAGAGTTAATTGATGAGTATCATATGGTGTTATTTTAGAATGAACTCTAGGGCTGTTTGTGACACTTATAGGGATGGCTCAATAGATTGATCGGAAAAGATAACTTTGAGGTGGTTTCGTACCCTACAACAATTTCATCTTATGTTCTCCGCTAGATAAGAACTTTGGAGTGATTCTTTGTCGCACGTTGAGGGATTGTTATATGATTCAATTATGTTAGCACTATTGAGAGATTGCGCTAGTGAAAGTATGAACCCTAGGCCTTGTTTCTAAGCATTGCAATACCGTTTGTGCCCACTTTTATCACTTGCTACCTTGTTGTTTTTATTTATTAAGATTACAAAAACCTATATCTACTATCCATATTACACTTGTATCACCATCTCTTCGCCGAACTAGTGCACCTATACAATTTACTATTGTATTGGGTGTGTTGGGGACACAAGAGATTGCTTGTATTTGATTGCAGGGTTGTTTGAGAGAGACCATCTTCATCCTACACCTCCCATGGATTGATAAACCTTAGGTCATCCACTTGAGAGAAATTTGCTGCTGTCCTACAAAACTCTGCACCTGGAGGCCCAACACGAGTCTACAAGAATAAAGTTGTGTAGTAGACATCAAGCTATTTTCTGGCACCGTTGCCGGGGAGGTGAGTGCTTGAAGGTATATCTTTAGATCTTGCAATTGAATCTTTTAGTTTCTTGTTTACTCACTAGTTTTGTTTATAAAAGAAAACTACAAAAAAATGGAATTGAGGTTTCCTCAAATGCTTCATCTTTATAATGTCTTTCTTGAAAATGATGGATCAGAAAATTGTGCCAAAGTGTTAGAAGAAGAATTCAATAAAATGTTTGGCATAAAATCTTTGAATGATAAGCATGATTGCAATATTGTTAGTATGAATTCTTTGAATATCCAAAATGCTAATGATGATTGCACTAGTCATGATAAAAAGGTTTCTTATAAGCATGTCAATTTTTGTGGAGTGCATAAAATTTGTGAAGACATGCCTTATAGGGATGATAGATTTTGTATGAAGCATAAACACGATAAAAACAATTTGTTCCTTAAAGTGATAGATAAATTTGCTACGAAATTATGCTCTCTTCATCCCATTACTTGTGAACTTTGCAATAAGGTTGGTCGAGCTTTGTCTATTTTTGGGGTGTGAAGAATTGACACATAACAATAGTTGGTTTGGAGTATTCATTCTCACAGACGACATTGAAACTAACCTAAAGGAAATCTATATGTTTTGTGTGGTAAATTGCAATGAGAATGCTTATATAGCCAACTATAGAATGACGGGAAAACCAATAGAATATAAAAGAAATGCTAATGGAAGGGTAAAGATCCCCCTTTCCCTCCTATTTTATGTCATGATGAAACAGGTAACGAGGAGGAGCTTCCTATTCAACCAATCTCTTCAATAAGAAGCTCGGAAAAATTAAACAAACCCACACATAATGTGGTGAAGAAGAAGAAAAGAAGGAAAAGTAGAGGTAAAGAGGTATCTCTCCCAAATAATGTTGCTCCTATTATTTTTGTGCCTCATGAGAATGAATCAAAAATAATTGTGGAAGATGATACACGTGATGATGATTTTGTTTTGCCTATTACTTGTTATGATGATGATGATTGGGAAGATAATGATACTTCTTATGATCTTGAAAACCTTTTTAGCACCAACTTGGGAAATTATGATGATAATAATTGTTATACTATTGGTGCTATTCATACTATTGATGATAAGAGTGATTATGCTAATGATATGCAAACCCACAAGCTTGGGGATGCTATGTTTGATGAGAATGACATGTTTGAGAATTTATTTGCTGAAAATAATGTTTACCCTAAGCTTGGGGATGCTATGTTTAATGAGGATGATCTTTTTATCCCCCCTACTTTTAATGATCAAATTTATTATGATGATAGCATGCCTCCTATCTATGATGATTGTAATAATAATGAAAGTGGGTTTGGAAGCGTGTCAAATTTAGGTAATAATTATCCCACTATTTTGGAGGGTGTTAAATCTTATAAAAATGATAAAAGTGGATTTGGAGAGGTCATGACTTTATTTAGTGTTGAATCCACTACTTTGGAAGAGGTTTCAATTGATTATGATGTGAACAAAGTTGCTACTTATGATGATTATTGTGATGATACTTATGTTATAAAAATTAATGATGATTATTGTCATAATTATGAATACCCTTTTATTGAACATTACTCTTTTAATGTGAAAACAATTTATAGTATTCAAGTTTCATATGATACTCCCACTATTATGAATGAGAATAAATTTGCTTATGTGAAGAGTAATAAAAATCCTATGCTTGTAGGTCATGAAAAGAATGCTTTATGTGATAGCTATATTGTTGAATTCATTCATGATCCTACTGAAAATTATTATGAGAGAGGATCATATGCTTGTAGGTGTGGCAATAATATCAAGTTTCCTCTCTATGTGTTGAAAGTTTTGAAGTTATACTTGTTTTGCCTTCCTATGCTTGTTGATTCTTGCTCCCATAAATTATTTGCTCACAAAATCCCTATGCATAGGAAGTGGGTTAGGCTTAAATGTGCTTGCGATGTGTTTCATGATGCTCCCATTATGTTTTGATTCTTAACTTTTATGTCAGCATCATTAAAATCATCATGCCTAGCTAAAAGGCTTTAAAGAAAAGCGCTTGTTGGGAGGCAACCCAATATTTATACCTACTGTTTTTGTGCGTCCACATGATTAATCTACTATAGTAATCATGTTTTATATGTTTTCTTTCAATAATGTGCCAAGTAAAGCCTTTGGGATAGTGTGGATGCTTGTCGATATGATTCTGTGCAAAAATAGAAATTTTTGTGTTCCGTACTATAATTTCTGTTCTGTACTGGAGCACGATAAAATTCTGAAATTTTTACACAGTATTGGGTTACAGATTGTTTACGTTTTCCTAATTTTTCAGAATTTTTGAAGGTACATAAGTATGTTTTTTAATTCGCTCACTACATGATGTTCTGTTTTTGAAATATTCTGTTTTTATTGCATAGTTTGCTTGTTTTAGTGTTTCCATAGCTTATATTGAGTAATATAAATTTTGGAAATGATATAATCTAGTAGGAATTATGTGAGAACAATTATGAATCTTGTCTTGACAGTGCCTAAGTGGATGATTTATTTTCCTACTAACTTATCTCACGGAGTTCCGTTAAGTTTTATGTCATTGAAGTTTTCAAGGTTTGGGTGAGATAACGATATGAGGAGAATAAGGAGCGGCAAGACCCTAAGCTTAGGGATTCCCAAGGCACCCCAAGGTAATATTTAAGGAAGACTCAAGCGTCTAAGCTTGGGGATGCCCCAGAAGGCATCCCCTCTTTCGTCTTCAACATTTTCAGTAACCTAACTTGGAACTATATTTTTATTCGTCACATGATATGTGTTCTACTTGGAGCATCATTTTGTTTTGTTAAAATTTGCTTGATGTTATCAATAATCATTTTATGTATCTTTTATTTCAATAAAATTCCAATTTTAGCCTTTACCATGCTCAGTTTGCAAGTTTATGTGTTGCTGTTTGAAAACAGAAAGTTTTCTGTTATGTCCTGAATTTATGTGAATTGTCAGAACATGATAAAAATATGAAATTTTTCCACAGTAAGCATGCATGAGTTCTATGTCACGTGGTAATTTTTCAGAATTTTTGGAGTTAGGGAAATATGAATGTTTATTCAATCTATACAGACTGTTCTCTTTAGACAAATTTCGGTTATAGTTGCATTGTTTGCAAATGTTTGCTTGTTTAATGTTTCTATTTGTGGATAGGAGTATTAAATATGCAGAGGCATTTAGTATGCAATGTTTAATTATAATTTTAATGATTTGCTACAGTATAGAATGTTAAGGTTTTGAGTTGATTTATACTAACTTATCTCACGAGTTCTTGTTGAGTTTTGTGTGGATGGAGTTTGTAAGATTTAGGAGAAGCCATGATATGAGATGAATTAAGGAGACACAAGAACTCAAGCTTGGGGATGCCCAAGTCTCCCCAAGATGACATTCCAAGAAGTCTCAAGCAACTAAGCTTGGGGATGCCTCGGTAGGCATCCCACCTTTCTTCATCAACACCTATCGGTTAGCCTATGTTTTTACTTGTTCACATGATATGTGCTATTCTTGGAGTGTCCTTTTATTTTCATTTTGTTTGTTGTTTGAATAAAATTATCAGATCTGAAATCTTTATTTGGAGAGAGTCTTCACATAGCTACTTATTTACTCAACTACTCCTTGTTCTTCACTTATATCTTTTTGAGTAGTTTATCATTCACTCTCGTGCTTCACTTATATCCTAAGAGTGAATTGTTGAATGAATTGAATATCATAAATATGAAATTATATATGTTTCATATGCTTGTCCCATGGGGAGTAATGACTTCACATGCAAGAAGTCTAAGTGGTAAAATTTATTGAAAGTTAGCAAACATAGCATTGGTCACTTGAACAATTCATGAAAGAATATTGAAGGAAGAGAGATTTCACATATAAATATACTATCTTGGACATCTTCTATGATTGTGAGCCCCCATTAGTTAATTTCAAACTTGATCAAGTAGTTGATGTTGGACAAGGAAGACAACGTAATGGGTTATGTTTGTTTATATTCACATAGAAGTTATATTGTCATGAATCCTCTAACATGTGGTGCTTGCTTAGGATCTTTTGCTAGCCAAAAATTCGTACTAAGTAGAGATACTACTTGTGCATCCAAAACCCTTAAACCCAGGTTCTTGTCATGAGAGTCCACCATATCTACCTATGGATTGAATAAGATTCTTCAAGTAAGTTGTCATTGGTGCAAAAAGCAATAAAAATTGCTCCTAAATATGTATGATCTTTTATTGGAAGGGAAAATAAGCTTTGTACGAACTTGTGATGTTGAAGAAATAAAAGCGACGAACCGCATAATAAAGGTTGCTATCACAAGGGGCAATATAAAGTGACGTTCCTTTCCATTAAGAGTTTGCACATCCAAAAATAAAAAGCGCATGACAACCTCTGCTTCCCTCTGCGAAGGGCCTATCTTTTACTTTTCTGTATTTACTTTTATGCAAGAGTCAGTAATGTTCATCCCTATTCCGTTTTTATTTTATCTCTTGGCAAGCATCATGTGGTGGGGAAAGATCCAGGCACATATATCCAGTTGAATATAGGTGATCATGAGTTATTATTGTTGATTATCCCTGAGATAAATAAGTTGGGAGGCAAAATATTAAGCCCCTATCTTCCTATGTGTTTGACTGAAACGATTTGTTCCAAAAATATGCTTTGAGTGTCAGCAATAATGGAAGACTATATGATAGTTGAGTATGTGGAATTTGCTAAATCAAAGCTCTTACATAGACCCTTCCTGGAAATAAGATGAATTGCAATTGTTTGATGACTGAGAACATAGTTTGTTAGTTTTCACGAAAGTTTATGGTCTATACTTTAGCATGTGAATAGCTTGCTACTTGATCATGAGAAGTTTTATGAGATGAGATACTTTTTATGATATATAATGATGCTAGAAAAAGTGATTGAAATTATCATTGATCAAACTTGTGCACTATGCTAGCATTCACACTTCATAAATTATTTCTTTTTATCATTTACCTACTCGAGGACGAGCAGGAATTAAGCTTGGGGATGCTGATACGTCTCCAACGTATCTATAATTTATGAAGTATTCATGCCATGTTTACAATGATTTTATATGGTTTTGGTATGATTTGAATGGAACTAACCTGGACTGGCGCTGTTTTCAGCAGAACTACCGTGGTGTTGTTTTTTGTGCAGAAATAAAAGTTCTCGGATTGGGCTGAAAATTTATGGTGATTTTTTATGGACCAAAAGAGACCCCCGAAGCTTCGAGGAAGGACCAGAAGCTTCATGAGGAAGCGACAAGCTCAAGGGGCGCGGGTCCCCCCTAGGGCGCGCCTACCGAGCTTGTCGCTCCCTCGTGGGCCACCTGGCGTGAATCCAACGCTGAAAACTCCTATAAATATAGAAAACCCCGAAAAGAAACCTAGAACTCCCACGCCGCCATCGCAAGCCTCTGTTTCGAAGCGATCTCATCTGGAGCCCTGTTCCGGCACTCTGCCGGAGGGAGGAATCATCACTGGAGGCCATCTTCATCATCCCGGCGGTCTCCAAGACGAGGAGGGAGTAGTTCACCCTCGGGGCTGAGGGTATGTACCAGTAGCTATGTGTTTGATCTCTCTCTCTCTCTCTCTCTCTCGTGTTCTTGATTTGGCACGATCTTGATGTACCGCGAGCTTTGTTAATATAGTTGGATCATATGGTATTTCTTCCCTCTCTATCTTCTTCTGATGAATTGAGTCTTTCCCTTTGAGGTTTCGTTATTGTCGGATTGAATACTTTGGATTTGAGAACACTTGATGTATGTCTTTGATGACCCACAAGTGTAGGGTATCAATCGTAGTCCTTTTTATAAGTAAGAGTGTCGAACCCAACGAGGAGTAGAAGGAAATGACAAGCGGTTTTTAGCAAGGTATTCTCTGCAAGTACTGAAAGTAGCGGTAATAGATAGTTTTGATAGCAAGATAATTCATAACAAGTAACAAGTATAATAAAGTGCAGCAAGGTGGCCCAATCCTTTTTATAGCAAAGGACAAGCCAGAATGATCTCTTATAATAAGCAAAGAGTTCTCGAGGACACATGGGAATTTCATCTAGTCACTTTCAACATGTTTGTTTGATTCGCATTCGCTACTTTGATAATTGGATATGTGGGTGGACCGGTGCTTGGGTGCTGTTCTTACATGAACAAGCCTCCCACTTATGATTACCCCCTCTCGCAAGCATCCGCAACTATGAAAGAAGAATTAAGATAAATCTAACCATAGCATGAAACATATGGATCCAAATCAGCCCCTTACGGAATAGCGCATAAACTAGGGTTTAAGCTTCTGTCACTCTAGCAACCCATCATCTAATTAATACTCCACAATGCCTTCCCTTAGGCCCAAAGATGGTGAAGTGTCATGTAGTCAACGTTCACACGACACCACTAAAGGAAGCAACAACATACATATCATCAAAATATCGAACGAATACCAAATTCACATCATTACTTATGACAAGACCTCTCCCATGTCCTCAAGAACAAATGTAAGTACTCAGAAATCATATTCATGTTCAAGATCAGAGGGGTATTAAATATCATTAAGGATCTGAACATATGATTCCACGAAATAAACCAACTAGCATCAACTACAAGATGTAATCAACACTACTAGCAACCCACAGGTACCAATCTAAGGTTTTGAGACAAAGATTGAATACAAGAGATGAACTAGGGTTTGAGATGAGATGGTGCTGGTGAAGATGTTGATGAAGATTGGTCCTCCCACGATGAGAGGATCGTTGGTGATGTCGATGGCTTCGATTTCCCCCTCCCGGAGGGAAGTATCCCCGGCGGAATCGCTCCGCCGGAGAGCAAAATAGCTCCTGCCCAAGTTCTGCCTCGAGACGGCGGCGCTTAGTCCCGAAAGTCTTCCCTATAATTTTTTAGGGCAAATGACCTTATATAGCAGAAGGAGGGGGCCAGACGCCAGCCAGGGGCCCCACAAGGCATCAGGGCGCGCCCAGGGGGGGCCGCGCCCTGTTGCCTTGTGGGCAACTGGTGGGTCCCCTCCAGTATCTCTTTTCTCTAGTATTTTTTATATATTCAATAAAAATCTCCGTGAAGTTTCAAGTCAATTGGAGCTCTGTAGGATAGGTATCTCTGCTGTAGCTATTTCAGGTCCAGAATTCCAGCTGCCAGTATTCTCCCTCTTCATATAAATCTTGCAAATTAAGAGAGAAAAGGCTTAAGAATTGCATCATAAAGTGAAATAATGATCAAATACATTATAAATAACAGAAGGAAATCATGATGCAAATTGGATGTATCAACTCCCCCAAGCTTATACCTCGCCTGTCCTCAAGCGAAAGCCGAAATCGATAATCATGACCACATGTTTAGAGAGAGAGGTGTCGATAAAAATAAAATACGGACATGAAGGCATCATGATCTTTATTATAACAGCAATATAGCATCATAAAACTTCTCAAGAAAAAGTAACAATTCATTCACAAGTTAAAGTATGAACCATAAACTATATTGAAAACTAACAAACTATGATCTCAGTCATTGAAGCAATTGCAACTCATCATATTATCAGAAATAGTCTATGTAAGAGCTTTGTTTAGCATGTTCACATACTCAACTATCATTTAGTCTTCTATGATTGCTGACACTCGCAGCATACTTATGGAGCAAAAGTTTCAGCCAGACACATAGAAAGATAGGAGCTTATAATTTTGCCTCCCAATGTATTTACCTCAAGGGTAATGTCAACAATAATAACTCATGATCACCTACATCCAACTGGATATATATGCCTGGATCTATCCCCACCACATGATGCTTGCCAAGAGAGAAAATAAAAACGGAATAGAGGAGAATACTATTGACCCTTGCATGAAAGTAAATACAAAAAGTAAAAGATAGGCCCTTCACAGAGGGAAGCAGAGGTTGTCATGCGCTTTTTGTTTTGAGATGTGCAAACTCTTAATGCAAAGGAACATCACTTTATATTGCCCCTTGTGATAGCGACCTTTATTATGCAGTCTGTCGCTTTTATTTCTCCACCATCACAAGATCGTACAAAGCTTATTTTCCCTTACAATAAAAGTTCATACATATTTAGGAGCAATTTTTATTGCTTTTGCGCCGATGACAACTTACTTGAAGGATCTTATTCAATCCATAGGTAGATATAGTGGACTCTCATGACATGAAACTGGGCTTAAGGGTTTTTGGATGCACAAGTAGTATCTATACTTAGTACGGAATTTTTGGCTAGCAAAAGATAGGGGGGCAAAAACCACATGTTAGAGGATCCAAAACAATATAACTTGTATGTGAATATAAGCAAAGATAACTCATTACGTTGTCTTCCTTGTCCAACGTCGACTAATTGACATAGAATATTTAATAGGGGCTCACAATCATAAAAGATGTCCAAGATAGTATATTTATATGTGAGACCTCTCTTCCTTTATTACTTTTTCATGAATTGCAACAATGACCAATGCTATGTTTGTTAACCTCCAACAAGTTTTATCAATTACACTTCTTTTATGTGAAGTCATCACTCCCCATGGGATTAGCATATGATCTTTACTTTTTTATTCTCTTCATTTATTTCTAAGATTGGATCAACAAAAGCAAAACACTCAACCCAAACTACTCTTTATTATATAACTTTCACACCCGATTACATAGATAGATAGACCACAAAGCAAGCACTCAAAACTAAATCATACTAAAACTTTATTCTTCTAAATCATGAAATAACTAAGGATCGAACTAAGATAGATAATGATGATAAAAGTGATTGTAATACGATACCGGGGCACCTCCCCCAAGCTTGGCACAAGCCTGACGGGGAACACGACAGAAAACAAAAAATTTCGGTATAGCGAGCACGCCCAGGATCACTATGGAGACTGCATACAAGGTTTGATCTGATCCGTACCAACTCGAAGCGCAGCGGAAGAAGAGTCGGTGTAGATCGTCGGTGCAGATCCCTGCAGCTAGGATTTACAACCTCCCAACCGCAAGGATGTACTCCCACTCCGGACAGCCCTTCGGGAGGTGGTCGGATAGTCCCCCGGACAATGTCGCGGACAGCCCTTCGGGAGGACCCTCGGAACTCGAACAGTAACCCGGACAGCCCTTCGGGAGGACGCCGGAAACTCGAACGGTAACTCGAACAGCCCTTCGGGCAAAAGATCGAAACTACAATCTCTCTACGGGGTTGCACACATACGGTATCAGCTATCCGGCAGGGCTTCGCCGTCCAGAGCTAGTTCCTGCCGGAACCCAGATAGCCTTTCGGCTCTACGAAAAACTCTTTTCGTGGAAGGGAGAGAGAGAGCTAGCAAAGCATAGCATGTGTATGAGAGCAAGGGATGATCTTTGGGCAGCCCCCTCACCTCCTATTTATAGGAAAGCCAAGGGGTGGAGGCAAGGGGTAAAAAGACCAAAAGAGGCTTAAGATCTTTTCACCCAAATGCCACATAAGGGTGTGTGTAGAACATATCTACCATGAGGTGGAAGGAAACCCCAAGGGGGCCCTCCCCACCACCTATGGACGAAATTTGGTGCTGCCCCCTTTGGGGGGGGGGAACCACCTTTCACACACCTTTATCTCTCACCAAAAGTGGTTTTCTTCTAGAAGAAAAACCCCATTTGCAAATCAGCCCAAAAAGTGCTTTTCACTATTCATGATGACATTTTTCAGCGTCTGTTCGAACTGAAAATATTTATGTGGGCTTAGAACATTTCCAGTACCCACAAAAATAATTTTCAATGCGATCCGGAACAATTCCGGTTTAGTGATTTTCATCTGCGAAAAGCATCTGAAGCGGTTCCGGCAGCTCCGGAACATTTCCGGTTTTCATCTCGGAAAATTCCAGAAAGTTTCCAGAACGATTCTGGCACCCTCCAAGAATTATCAGGCATGTGCCGAAACCAATTTGACTTTATGGTATCCCCTGAAACATCTTTTCAGTTTTACCGGAACTATTCCGATATCCTCTCCGGAACGTTTCCGTTTCGTCCGAAACTTTTCCGGTGAATTTCTCTCAGACTCCCCGTCTAGTATTCAGCAGATAGATGACCCTTAAGCGTGTGACCCTATAGGTTCGGTGAAGTATAGACATGACCCGGAACACTTTCCGATCAATGATCAACATCGGAGCCGTGGACACCCATATTGAACCCTATACCCACACGAATGAATATTCGAGTGAACCTCCAGTTGCCGTGTGCTATTCCTGTTGCTTCACGATATATTACAAAACCCGAGGTGAGATTTATGCATCCCCGTGGATCAACAACTTGTCCATTATGCAAGTTACCTCGTAACCGATTTTGTTCTCTTTACTCGTTTCCGTGTTCCGGCATCCCAGTGATCAAATCACAATGTGTCTGGCCAGACGATGATGGATACCGTAACACCGAGAGGGCCCGAGAATATCTCTCCATCGTCGGAGGAGCAAATCCCAATCTTGAGCTATCAAGTTACTTAACATACTTTTCCATGAACCCGTAAGCCGCCGTAATAGCCACCCATTTATGGATGACGTTTAACAAACCCCAAAGTTCATGAAGCAAGCATGAAGAAACTCGACACTCTCATGGTCTAAGGAATTATGCAAACAATAACTATCTCTGTGTTATTAACCATTAACTCATGACGAATGTATCTCATAGCATAACATCAATTTGGGTCGATTCAACACAAGTGTTCTACTAACATTGTGCCCTCAAAATTGCCGGCATAGCCATGCCCATGATCAGGAAAACAGGATCATCATGCAATACTTGAGCCAGTCATAGAGGCATGACTAGGAATACTTTTCCATTTATTATACCACACGTGCACATGAGTTTCCCTCCGAGCCTCGTGGTTATTGTAGACTCGAGAATCATTGCAGTTATAGCATGGAACATAAACATTCATTACAAACTCGGAGATACAAAGTAACTGTTATTACTGCCTCTAGGGCATATCTCCTACAGTCTCCCACTTGCACTAGAGTCATAATCTAGTTACATGGCTTCCCTTACACCAATGGCTATCCGGTGTTGCTCATGCTTTGCTCGTGGTAGAGGCTTTGTCATCGGGTCTGACACATTCAGATCCGTGTGAACTTTGCGTACTTTCACTAAACCTTCTTCGACATGATGTCGAATGAGTTTATATTTGTGTTGAATATGCATTGTCTTATGGTGCGAACATGGCTCCCTTGCCTGAGCCACGGCGCCACTATTATCACAATAGATCTCCACCAGGTCCAGAGCACTTGGAACCACACCAAGGTCTTCAAGAAATTGCTTGATTCCGACAGCCTGCTTGGAGGCTTCTGAAGCAGCAACATATTCCGCCTCCGTTGTAGAATCCGCCACAGTCTTTTGTTTGGAACTTTTCCAATCAACTGCGCCGCCGTTCAATATGAAAACATAGCCAGATTGAGATTTAAAGTCATCTGGGTCAGTCATGAAGCCTGCATCAGTGTAACAACTTACAATGAGCTCTTCATCACCTCCGTACACAAGGAGTAAATCCTTGGTCCTTCTGAGGTACTTCAGAATACCCTTGACTGCGGCCCAGTGTTCCAATCCTGGATCAAATTGGTACCGGCTGCTAATACTTAGCGCATAGGAAACATCCGGTCTTGTACATAGCATGGCATACATAATAGAGCCAACTGCCGAAGCATATGGAATATCATTCATTTCTACTCGCTCATCGAGGGTCCGAGGACACTGATTCTTGCAAAGTACTGTGCCAGGTGACATGGGGAGCAGGCCTTTCTTGGAGTTCTCCATGTTGAACCTTTTCAACACCTTGTCAATGTACGTGCTTTGGCTAAGCGCTATCAGGCCTCTTGATCTATCTCTATAGATTCTGATGCCCAATACATATGCCGCTTCGCCTAAGTCTTTCATTGAAAAACTCTTCTTCAATGAGTCTTTTATTTCGCTAAGAAAATTCACGTCATTTCCAATCAACAATATGTCGTCCACATACAAGATTAGAAATGCTTTTGCGCTCCCACTAAACTTCTTGTAAACACAAGATTCTTCATCGTTCCTGATGAAGCCAAACTCTTTGACCACTTCATCAAAACAAATGTTCCAGCTCCTTGATGCTTGCTTCAGACCATAAATGGCTTTCTGAAGCTTACATACCTTTCCAGCATTCTTAGGATCGACAAAACCTTCTGGCTGTATCATGTATACATCCTTTTCAAGGTTTCCATTTAGGAAAGCCGTTTTGACATCCATCTGCCATATTTCATAATCGAAATAAGTAGCAATTGCTAGTAATATCCGAACAGACCTAAGCATAGCTACGGGCGAGAAAGTCTCGTCGTAGTCCACTCCTGGAACTTGCGTGAACCCTTTCGCGACAAGTCTAGCTTTGTGGATAGTAATGTTACCATCCGCGTCCGTCTTTCTTTTGAAAATCCATTTACAACTGATGGGTTTTACGCCATCTGGAAGTTCTTCCAAGTTCCAAACTTGGTTTTCGTACATGGATTCCATCTCGGATTTCATGGCCTTGTGCCATTCCTTTGAGCTGGGCCCCGCCATCGCTTCCTTGTAGTGCGCAGGTTCATTGTCTTCAAGAATGAAGATTTCGTTATGAAACCATTCAGGTGGCTGGATAGCCCTACCTGATCTGCGTGGTTCAGTTACAACATTGTCTGAAGTCTCCGCATCACATGCGACAACTTCCGGCTCGGTTGTAGGGATAATAAGCGGAATTGCTTCCGTTTCCTTAGCCATATCAACTGTCGCCGAAGATTCAATAATCTCATCAAGTTGTACTGTCCTCCCACTCACTTCTTTTGCGAGAAACTCTTTCTCAAGAAATTGTCCATTTCTGGCAACAAACACTTTGCTATCGGATGGGTGGTAGAAGGAATACCCAATTGTTTCCTTGGGATAACCTACAAAGTAACATTTGTCTGATCTGGGATCGAGTTTGGTAGGTTGTAAACGTTTTACGTATACCCCACAACCCCAAATTCTGAGATGCGACAAACCGGGTTTCTTCCCGTTCCATAACTCGTATGGTGTCGTCTCAACAGACTTAGACGGTGCTCTGTTTAGTGTGTGAGCGGCAGTGAGTAGTGCATGACCCCAAAAAGATATCGGAAGATCTGTAAGAGACATCATCGACCTTACCATGTCTAACAGGGTTCGGTTACGTCGTTCCGACACTCCATTTCTCTGAGGAGTTCCAGGAGGCGTAAGTTGTGAAACAATTCCACGATCACTCAGATGTTGGCCAAACTCATGACTAAGGTATTCGCCTCTGCGATCAGACTGCAGAAACTTAATCTTTTTGTCACGATGATTTTCTACCTCATTCTGAAATGCTTTGAACTTTTCAAAGGTTTCCGACTTATGCTTCATTAAGTAGATATAGCCATACCGACTTAAATCATCAGTAAAAGTCACGAAGTAAAAATACCCACCTCGTGCGGCTGTGTTCATTGGACCACATACATCACTATGTATTATTTCCAATAATTCACCCGCCCGTTCAGGATGACCCGTGAACGGCGTCTTGGTCATTTTCCCCATCAAGCAAGCTTCACATGTGTCAAATGATTCAAAATCAAGGGACGGTAAAACTCCATCTTTATGGAGTCTTTGCATGCGTTTCTTTCCGATGTGGCCAAGCTGACAGTGCCACATGAAAGTGGTGGTGGTGTCAGCCTTCTTAAGGCGTTTAGCATTCACGTTAAAGACATCATTTCCACATTCAAGATTTAGAATGAAAAGCCCCCCAACAATGGGTGCAAATCCATAAAACATATCCATACAATAAAGTGAACAACCATTGTTCTCAGACTTGTACGAATACCCATCGTGAACTAAACATGATCCGGAGATAATGTTTCTACACAATAGTGGAACAAAATAACAGTTATTTAGTTCTAAGATAAATCCCGAAGGGAGACGTAGAGGCATAATGCCGACGGCTTGAGCGGCGATCCCAGCGCCGTTCCCGACACGCATCATGACTTCATTCTTTGCCAGCTTGCGCACCTTCTGAAGCCCCTGTATCGAGTTGCAAATGTGAGCAACCGATCCGGTATCAAATACCCAAGACTTAGAATTTTCGCTAGCAAGCAAAACGTCAATGACATTAACTTGTATAACAATTATACCTTTTCCGGTTTTCCCGGACTTTTTATCTTCCAGATACTTCTTGCAGTTTCTCTTCCAGTGTCCTGTGCCCTTGCAGTAGAAGCACTCAGTTTCATTCTTGGCTTTGCCCTTAGATTTGCGTTGGAAGCCGGTCTTACCGGCGCCCTTGCCCTTCTTTGGCTTGCCCTTTTTGAAACTGGCAGTTTTATTCACAAGCAACACTTGCTTGCGATTTTTCCGCAGTCCTCCTTCAGCAGTTTTCAGCATGGCAAGCACCTCATTAGGTGTTTTGTCCATCCCATTCATGTTGTAGTTCATGACAAAACCTTCGTAAGAAGGGGGGAGTGAACCGAGCAACATGTCCATAACATGCTCTTCTGGAAGTGGAAATTCCAGGGTTTTAAGCCTCTCAGCGTGGCCAATCATATTGACCACGTGTTCTCCAACTGAACTGCCCTCAGCCATCTTGGTCTCCGACATGGTTTTGACGATATCAAAACGTTCAGACCGTGCATTAAACTTGTACAGAGCATGCAGTTCCTTGATCATATCAAAGGAGTCATGGAATTCAAAACATTTTTGAAGCTCTGAACTCATGCAAGACAGCATGAGGCACTGCACTAAGTTGAAGTCATCATCCTTAGTGGCCCAGACATTATTTTCATCTGCCGTGGCTGTTGCCGCCGGCTTAGGTGGAAGAGGTCCGTCAAGCACGTACACTTTCTTAGCACTCCTGAGGACAATCCTCAGGGTACGGACCCAGTCCGCATAGTTGTTTCCATTCGCAGCTGACTTCTCTTTCTCTAACATCAGGCCTAAGTTGAACGCGGTGTTGCGAGCCATTTGATCTACAACGGAAAACACAAGTTCACTTAGACTTTGTTCATAATGATATTTGGCACTAGTGAATAAACAATTTTATTCTAAAGTGCGCTCCCACTCAAATCAATATCTCTCATAATTGATTGTGAGTGATTCAAGATCCGTATTTCAATTCGACGCCATTGACGGGTTCATCACTGATGACGCGAATTTCAATTGGTAGGCCAACTTGCCAATCACATCTCTATGTGATTCTTGTTCATCTTTCGATGTGTGTGTTCCGAGCTCATGACTTTCATGCCTGAACGTCAAAGACAACCAAGTGATCTTGCTGCGAGGTCTGACCTCACCCGCCTCATTCCTCTCAATTCGTTCGTGCTCATGTGTACATGGCGCACCCCGAAAAGATACGAATTTCAGACGGTGCTACACTTGGGTGAACACTAACTACTTTGATATTTTTAGTGAGAGATCACCCTAATAAAAACGACTACCGCGCAATCAAGAAGGGTGCATCATAAGGGATAAACATCTCAGGCAATTCATAATTAGCATGATATGGTATAGCCCTTTCTGACGAAGAAGTCAAGTATTTCTTCGTCTTCGGCATTTGCGTCGGAGTTCACCTTCGCGAAGATTGCCACCACCTTACCGATGCACCAAATAATATTGCTATCTCTATAGCTACTAAATAAGTGCATTACTTAAGGTTGACACGCAGGTCATTAAAGTGACAATCATATGGCTCCAGCCATCATGCCGAATCATGACACGCAGGTCATGTTAACAAATTTACATCATATAGTCATCTCATACATAATCGAAATATGAGCTTTGCTATACCACATCACATGTACATCCTGCAAAACCAAGTTAGACGACTCTAATCGGTTTATGCAAAAAAAAAAATTTCGTGGCTTCTAAGGTTTTGACTTAAACCGCAGCTACCAATGTTTTATCATCAAGTATGATAATTCAAAATTGCTAGATTAACATCTCGGGGTGTATGAAACACGAGATAATTAAATCTCGAGCCCCATACTAAACTTCGTCATACGCGTGACCCCCGTGCAGATCATATCTGCAATGCCCTTTCATCTGCGAATTTCATCTTTCTTTTGACTATGGTGGAACCCAAAGAACTGATAGCACTTCGTTGATCAATCAGGATCGCGGATTGCCAGAACTTTGTGAAATTCCACCATGCTATCTCGAGATTGAGCAAACGCAAATTCCAGGGAAGCAACAAGAACATCGGGTAACAGACTTCATCTGCTACCCGCATAAATAATTTTCGGCAATAGATCTTATCTACTCCAAAATTGTATTATGCAATACCCATACATCTCCATGTATTCTAGATCGTAACCTGCATCTACGCATAGCCTGGCTCTTGATGACACTGACGGGGAACGGGACAGAAAACAAAAAAATTCGGTATAGCGAGCACGCCCAGGATCACTATGGAGACTGCATACAAGGTTTGATCTGATCCGTACCAACTCAAAGCGCAGCGGAAGAAGAGTCGGTGTAGATCGTCGGTGCAGATCCCTGCAGCTAGGATTTACAACCTCCCAACCGCAAGGATGTACTCCCACTCCGGACAGCCCTTCGGGAGGTGGTCGGACAGTCCCCCGGACAATGTCGCGGACAGCCCTTCGGGAGGACCCTCGGAACTCAAACAGTAACCCGGACAGCCCTTCGGGAGGACGCCGGAAACTCGAACGGTAACTCGAACAGCCCTTCGGGAGGACCCTCGGAACTCGAACAGTAACCCGGACAGCCCTTCGGGAGGACGCCGGAAACTCGAACGGTAACTCGAACAGCCCTTCGGGCAAAAGATCGAAACTACAATCTCTCTACGGGGTTGCACACATACGGTGTCAGCTATCCGGCAGGGCTTCGCCGTCCAGAGCTAGTTCCTGCCGGAACCCAGACAGCCTTTCGGCTCTACGAAAAACTCTTTTCGTCGGAGGGAGAGAGAGAGCTAGCAAAGCATAGCATGTGTATGAGATCAAGGGATGATCTTTGGGCAGCCCCCTCACCTCCTATTTATAGGAAAGCCAAGGGGTGGAGGCAAGGGGTAAAAAGACCAAAAGAGGCTTAAGATCTTTTCACCCAAATGCCACATAAGGATGTGTGTAGAACATATCTACCATGAGGTGGAAGGAAACCCCAAGGGGGCCCTCCCCACCACCTATGGACGAAAGTTGGTGCTGCCCCCTTTGGGGGGGGGGGGGCACCACCTTTCACACACCTTTATCTCTCACCAAAAGTGGTTTTCTTCTAGAAGAAAAACCCCATTTGCAAATCAGCCCAAAAAGTGCTTTTCACTATTCACGACGACATTTTTCAGCGTCTGTTCGAACTGAAAATATTTATGTGGGCTTAGAACATTTCCAGTACCCACAAAAATAATTTTCAATGCGATCCGGAACAATTCCGGTTTAGTGATTTTCATCTGCGAAAAGCATCTGAAGCGGTTCCGGCAGCTCCGGAACATTTCCGGTTTTCATCTCGGAAAATTCCAGAAAGTTTCCAGAACGATTCTGGCACCCTCCAAGAATTATCAGGCATGTGCCGAAACCAATTTGACTTTATGGTATCCCCTGAAACAACTTTTCAGTTTTACCGGAACTATTCCGATATCCTCTCCGGAACGTTTCCGTTTCGTCCGAAACTTTTCCGGTGAATTTCTCTCAGACTCCCCGTCTAGTATTCAGCAGATAGATGACCCTTAAGCGTGTGACCCTATAGGTTCGGTGAAGTATAGATATGACCCGGAACACTTTCCGATCAATGATCAACATCGGAGCCGTGGACACCCATATTGAACCCTATACCCACACGAATGAATATTCGAGTGAACCTCCAGTTGCCGTGTGCTATTCCTGTTGCTTCACGATATATTACAAAACCCGAGGTGAGATTTATGCATCCCCGTGGATCAACAACTTGTCCATTATGCAAGTTACCTCGTAACCGGTTTTGTTCTCTTTACTCGTTTCCGTGTTCCGGCATCCCAGTGATCAAATCACAATGTGTCTGGCCAGACGATGATGGATACCGTAACACCGAGAGGGCCCGAGAATATCTCTCCATCGTCGGAGGAGCAAATCCCAATCTTGAGCTATCAAGTTACTTGACATACTTTTCCATGAACCCGTAAGCCGCCGTAATAGCCACCCATTTACGGATGACGTTTAACAAACCCCAAAGTTCATGAAGCAAGCATGAAGAAACTCGACACTCTCATGGTCTAAGGAATTATGCAAACAATAACTATCTCTGTGTTATTAACCATTAAATCATGACGAATGTATCTCATAGCATAACATCAATTTGGGTCGATTCAACACAAGTGTTCTACTAACATTGTGCCCTCAAAATTGCCGGCATAGCCATGCCCATGATCAGGAAAACAGGATCATCATGCAATACTTGAGCCAGTCATAGAGGCATGACTAGGAATACTTTTCCATTTATTATACCACACGTGCACATGAGTTTCCCTCCGAGCCTCGTGGTTATTGTAGACTCGAGAATCATTGCAGTTATAGCATGGAACATAAACATTCATTACAAACTCGGAGATACAAAGTAACTGTTATTACTTCCTCTAGGGCATATCTCCTACAAAGCCAAGGATGGTGCCCAAACCCATGTACTCAAGTCTCTTTCGGTGATGGTGGTGGTGAAGTGATGGGCTTATCCTCCATCTTCCAAGGCATAGGTTCTCCATCATAAAAGGACGAACGTGTTTCCGGAGTCCTGAAATTTGCAGCTAAGCTCATACCTTTGAACTTGGCCTCATACTCAAAATTTTGGTTTTGTAGATCATAGATTTGGGCCTGAAGATAATCAATCTGGTCATTGAGCTTGAAGATGACATCCCCAATATTCTTGCCGTCCACCTTGTGCTCACGAATAAACTCCGTGATCATGGAGTGGTTAGCACTAAGTCCACGTTCCACCATCCCTTGGCACTTGAAGATCTCCTGTTCCACCACTTCCAGCCTGGCCTTCTTGCTCCCAGTCTTCTTAAGTCATTGAACGTCCCGGATGTGGAGTACCCCCTCACACATCTCGATGGCTTGTGGGTGCTTCATCACCTCCGGTAGGTACGGGTAGATGCCCTTCTCGTAGAACTTGTCCTTGGACGAGCTTGGAGACGCCATGGTGATCTAGATCTGTCAGAAAAACAGCCCGAAACAAGAACAGAGGAGAAACTTGCGATGTCGTGGTCAAAACACCCGTGAGTATATATAAAGAATTTCTATCTTGCAAAACAAGCATACGAGAGGAAAATGGAGTCGGGAGGGCACACGAGGGGCCCACAAGGCATCACGGCGCGCCCCAGGGGGGTCGCGCCCTGTTGCCTTGTGGGCGACTCGTGGGTCCCCTCGGTTGTTTCTTATTTTTGTATTTTTTCTAATATTCCAAAATAGACAAAAATAATTTTTATGGAGTTTTTGGTGTCGGTTTACTTACCGTATCACATACCTACCCCTTTTTAGGGTTCTGGAGCGTTCCGGAAGGACTCTTTGATGTGTTCCTTTGGTGTCATTGTCTGAATAATATTAGTTTCCACATTAATGGGGGTACCTTAGATATAATGCTTAATTCTTTGCCCATTCACCACTCTCGGGTTGGTGCCTTCGGGGTTGTTGATTTTGATAACTCCGGAGCGATAAACTTCTTCGATGATATATGGTCCTTCCCATTTAGAGAGAAGTTTTACTGCAAAAAATCTAAAACGAGAATTGTACAATAGAACTTGCTCACCCACTTTAAATGTAACACCCTGGTTTTCGCTCCCCGATTTTTTTTCTTCGCAGGATTTGACTCCCGTCTTTTTTTCGATGTTATTGGATTTTCTCTCGCCCTTGGGTATATGAAGATGGTCATTTAGTCTTGCCTTTCCTATCCAACCAGAGATTCTCTCCAGTCCAACCCTATCACCCAAAATTTATTCTCAGGATTTTGCCGCCCAAACCCTACCTTCTGAGTTACCGGAAGGCAAACCCTAATTCCCGCAGTTACAAAGGAACCCCAATTTCCCTCGATCTATTGCCTCCCAAACTTTTCCCAGTAACTCTCCTATATCAATAAACCATGGATATGTAAAAATATTGCCAAGTCATTTGCATTATTTTTCATTTAAAATTAATTCCTTTTTCTGCTGTTTAAAGGAATTAAATCCAAGAAAATATCTATCCATCTCCTAAGTTCATGAAAACTTGTGGAGATATTCTTTGTGATCATATTGAGCTCTCATAAAAATATTGGCTATAATTAAATAAGGTAAATTGTATTTTCCTATTTAAAGCCAATATTGCATTTTGGGCACTTTCCAAAGGAGCTACCATTTTGGTGGCCAGGAAAAATCCCAAATAATTTGTGCAGCTTCTCTTATCCATATCTTCACCATTTCCATCAAAATATCAAGTTCCATAATTCAAATTTTGAGCACAACATCCATTTGCAAATTCTCTCCAGATTTCCAGTTTGCAAAGGAAGTGCTTGTTCCCTCAATCTTTTTGGGCTGAAATGTTTCAGGGTGGTTAACATTGATAAATCACCCAGGTATACCAAAAACCAGCCCATTTCATCTATCCAATATTCCTTAGTAAATTCACTAAGTTTCTGTCCAGATTGCATCTCTGTGAAGGAAGTACCTTCATAGATGATCAGATTGAGCTAAAACTTTTCCAGCTATCTGTCATGACCAAATCATCAGCCTATACAAAAGTTCAGCTCATTTCATCAAGCCATGTGAGCACAGCTTCCAAGTTTAGTTTTTGGACCAAAAATTGCATTGCAAAGGAAGTATATGCAAATGAGGTCCAAGTGGCTTTAAATTTGGCAAGCATCTAGTCCTTCCTACCACAGTTCAATATGACAAAGATTCAGCCCCTCTCCTTCATTTATTTTTCCAGAAAAGTCCATCCAAGTTTCTGATCAGAAACATTTTCTGGTCAAATTTTCCCCCTCTCAGCCTTCCAGTGGATTCCAGCCACCCCTAGCATCTATTTGACCTCTGAGTCACGCATGAGACAAAGTTTTGGGTCAAGGCGTGCGCCAGAGAGCGTTTTGGCGTGGTGACCACGCGGACGGCAGGCAGAAGCGTGCGCTCTGCGCTCGGTTTGCTTCGTGCAGTCGCCTTCGGCCGACCCCCTCTTGTCCGTGCGTGTCAAACGGCGTCCACCTGCCCCTCCCTAGACCCTTCTCCCCTCCAGCTTTTTCCTCCCCATGCCACGGCAGCGCCGCCATGGCCACTGTCCGCCCGTGACAGCCGTCGGTTTCCCTCTCCCATTGGCTTCTTCTCCTCCGAGCCGTCCCCTCCCTCTGGCGCTCGTCAGGTCGGCACCACCAAGTGCTTGCCACCTCGCCGGAAGCTCCAGGGCATAGATGAGGACGCCACGGCGGCCATCCTCATCCGCCCGTCCTCGGCCGGCTATAAATAGCCATGGCCCGAGCCTCCTAGGGCATCCCCGACCCCCTCAGCCTCCTCCCCTCTCCCTCCAGACCACCTCTGCACTCTCGCTCGGCCAATTACCTCGCCGGAGCACGACAATTTTGCCGGAGCTCGCCCGCTGCCTCCGCCCTCCAACCCCGTGTTCAGCCATCCCCAGGGCCCATAGACCTCACCACCAGATGCGCCGTTCTCCGGCGACCTCGCCAGCGCCCTCGCCCTTCCCCAATACCCACCGGAGACCCTCCATTGGCCGAAGCTCACCGCCTACTGTCGCCGCACGCTGCCACACTCCCAGCCGTCCCCGGTGACCGCGCCGCCCACCACCGGATGCGGCAGTCGCCGGCGACCACGTCCGCGTCGTCGCCTAGCCGAGAGGCCCACCGGAGCGCCGGGAACCCTGCCGGAGCCGGAGCTCTGTTGCCGCGTCGGGGCAAGCAGAGGGGAGGAAGGAGGAAGGAGGAGGAGAGAGAGGGAGGACCAGACGGGTGGGTCCCGACCCCACCAGTCAGTGAGAGGAGCCCCGCCACACGAGATAAGTGGGGGCGCCCTCGGCGGGTTTCCGTTTGCTCCGAAGGAAAGCGTATTCTGCGGAAGTGCGCAACCCGCCGAGCTGTCAGGGACCCCGTTGAGAATATTATTTTTATAGATAGGTCCCTGGCAGAGAAACCTTTGTAACTTTTTACTCGTAACTCCAATCGAGGTGATTTCAAAGCCCACGTTCTCTATTCGTCGAGCCCGTTCCGATGACATCACTCTCACCATGTTTACACTTTCTGAAAATGCCCATTTTTTCCCTGCCCTATATTCAGCCCCTCCAAGAGGGAATCCTTTCCGGCGAATTTTTCCGCGAGGTGATCGCACTTCTCTCCGGTGAATCCGTCGACCCCAGGCAAGCCGACCATCTCATATATGCCCTAAAGCATTGCTCTGTGTTATTCTTGCATGTTTAATTAACGAATATGCCTGTGTTAGAAATAATTGAACTCCTGCTAGGTTGAACTTGCTATTTGTATTACTTGCTAATGCTCATCATATTATCGCACTAGTGACTCGTATGTAACAATGTGGAGATAGGTTGTTATGTTTTCAGCATGCATTACTGTTGTTGTTGCAATGATTAAGAATATGATATAATGACAACAACCTCCTCCGTCGGCTGGATCGAGTCATAGTGCCACCGAACCGAGCTCATTAAGTGCAACCACACTTGCCTGGATGGGGAGGCCCTAGCTTGGTCTATTGTCTTGCCTCTTGTCGGTACCACCAAAGAGGGAAGGTTATGCGTGCGTGCTACCCTAGCCCGGTAGGCGGCGATAACCTTGTGAGCCCAGTTGTTTGTTTGCACGCGGTCCCTGTTTGGGACAGTTTAATTTGGCCACGACGGTGGCAGGTGTCACAGGGTGACACAAGGGCCACCCATGACAAGACCCTGGGAGGGTATGATTGTTGGTGGGACCGTAAGAGTGCCAGGCAATAGACAAGTGTTGTTGGAGCAGCACCGGTCCACCCGAATGGGAGCATGAGGCCAGGAGCTCCATAGTGTGGGTAAAGTGCGCAACCTCTGCAGAGTGTAAATCTATTCGAATAGCCGCGTCCTCGGTCATGGGACACAGTTCGTACTAGGTCACACTATTTGGTCCGTGTCGAGTCTGGATGAACAAACTACATAATATCATTGCTAAGACTAAACCAGAGGATGGTAAGGTTTGTCAGGCTTGTAGTACAGATGCAGGGACATCGGATGATGTCAGGTATATGAGATGTTAGCCATGGGATGGCTAAGAGAGAAACGGTCGTATGACCGAAAGATTTGGATTAGATTTGGATTGGATCATGAGAATATTCAGAGTATGGATTATTCACTGGATATGCTTTATCTTCGTCATACTGTATTTACTTCAGTAGTTATCATGCTTGATAATCCTGTTATGTCATGATAATTTATATTGCTAGCTAGTTATGCCATGCCACAAAAATTAATATTGCTCTAATGATTGATGCATGCTTGAATGCCATGGATTGCACTGCTTGGTGTATATGTTGGTTTGGTTTGCTTGCGAGTACATTCAAAAGTACTCAGCGGCCTTCAATGTGGCCAGGTTCACCTAAGGATTCGACGTCTACTAGCGAGGAGCCGGAGTGTTCGCGGGCTAGAAGAGTAACCCAGTCAGATCCCTGTGGATTGGAGCCGCACCAAGACCATGCTGCCCTAGATAGAGCTTTTCCGCTGCCATCACCCTTGTAAAAATATCATGTAAGACTTATATATCCATTAATAGAAATGCCTGTGATCATGATACTTGTTGTAAAAGCGCATGCCAGAGTGATTTTCCTGGGCTGGTATGTGCGGCGACCGTCTGACTACAGTGGTATTCAGGCGGGGTGCCACAACGGATGGTATCATAGCCAGGCTGACTGTAGGTTACCCTAGCCGGATTTCATTGCCTCCTGATCAGTAGAAAACCCCGATGGATTTCAGCCATCTTTGCCAAATCGGCACGGCTACTATTGATCATAAGGCAACCCCATAGGCTTTTGGCTCCATCAGACCCCAACTCTCGTGGCCTTTGCCTCCGGTGGGAAATGTCCGCACCATGCAACGACCCATGAGCCCTGAACCCTTAGGTAAACCAGATATCCTCACCTTGCTTGCTAACCATGGCATTTCTCTTCTTAAATCCAGTTTCCTTTGGGAAACGCCTATAAATTCCATCTTTCCCCGACAACCCTAGGATCGTGACTAAGCCACTTTGGCTATGGTCATGCGTCGAGTTTGGTGTTCCCTAAGGAAGAAGTAGGAGCTTGACACCAATTGCTACCAGGAGCGTTGGGTGGTTTTGCTTCTAAATCCTTAGAGGTACATTGAGTGCGCTATGCTAGTTATACTAGTGAATCTCCGGCCACATGTGTAAGGTCCGCAAAACTTGAGCTTTATTTGCTTTGTAGTATTCTTTTGGGTTTTTCGCGGTTCTTGCTTCTTTTGTCGGTTCCGTTCTTTTGCTCCGACTGAATCCATCTGCAAGAGCTGCCTAAGAAGACCAGCATGCAACATGGATAATACCCAATAATCCAAATTCCGTAAGAGCCAAGCCAACTGCTCGATATTCAAAATATTATCACCGGATCTACCAAATGAAGAATGGGTCAGAAGCAGAATCTGCGTGCAACCGACAAGGCCAGAATATACCTGAGGGAGTTTGCCTCGGAATAAATCATACCTAAGTAATAGTAAGATGAGCTATCAGCAATGAACACCAGTGAGAGCAAATCATTCGATCTTCGACACAAAGATTATTTCAGTCCGTAGGGTGAGCCTTGAGTCTTTCTCAATGGACTCAAGAATCATTTATTACCCACAGAAGACATATTTCAAGAATGTGAAGGTGCCGAGAGCAACAACAAAATTCTGGTATGCTAATACAAATTGCAAAGCATATTTGGAATTCACAGGTGTATATACAAAATTTCCGGACACTGTGAACAAGGTCTGCGAGAAATATGGATGAGTTCACGGCTGCCCAGAATCAATGAGAATTCCAAACACCTGAAAGTTCAGTTAAACCAAATGGAATTATCCGCCAACTGCTTACTACCGGCAACACTTGGTTTGAATGCAAAGGGTATTCCGAATTAATTATCAACACGAAGTCTGCATCAGTTGTGCAACCTCTATAGCAGCAATGATCAGACCAGCAGAAGGACAAGTGGTGTGCATAACCAACGGAATATCTTCAAACAAGGTATGGCCTATACCAAAATTTTGGCTCCGCAATGAGTAAATTTTGAATACTCCAGAAAGAAGCCAGAACCGGCCACAGGCCCAACTGCGTATCACAGTGCAAGGCTTTTGGTACAAGAAACTCTGCCTTCCTCCGCAAGCTATCTGGAAGAGCTTACAACGCAAGACTCCCAATCTTCCTTGCTACACCACTTGGTGAGAAAATCTTCTGGGATACGGCACTCCCATCTTCCTCAGCCCGCTACCGCGGAAAGCTTCCGGCATAAGGCACTCAACCTTCCTCAGTAAGCAACAAGAGGAAAAACTTCTGAGGTACGATATCCAGCCTTCTTTGGCACGCTACCCTGGCAAAAGCTTCGAGCATAAGGTATTCAGCCTTCTTTAGCATGCCATCATGGCCACAACAATCTTGTTAGAAGCACGAACTAGTCCAGACACACGCCTGCCTCAGAACTCGGTGGTTATGAAAGGATTTATCATACCCCTGCATATGTTGTGAGCATGCAGTCCAGTGGATCAGTTCATGTGAGCCACTCATATACGGGAATGACTGTGTTCAAAGAAACATCGGCCCCATACTGCAAAGACGGATATGAACGCAGCAATCCCTACGAGATATGCAAGGGTAAGTCGTGAGTGCAAGCCTGACAAGCTGGATGTGACCAAGGAGCTGTGTTGACAGGTCATGACGAGTCCCCAAAGGAACCCACAAGAACAAAGAAGTTGTGGACAAACAGTCTCCGTGACGATCAGTAAAATAAAGCTTCACAGACAAGGTGATATTGCCAATCCTTGTTGGACTCTTGCATATGCGGCCACAACAATGCAACCAGCATGTCATACTCATCATGAATATGGGCCATCAGCCAAGATAAAAGGCTATGCTCCAAAAGATGCATGGAATGACAGCCACACTATGTTTAGCTCAAAGGTTTTAACAGGGATTACCGAGGATGTATGCAGGCACCAAGAAGGAAGTCTTGTCCATGAGAGTCAGTATACGAAGTATCGCAATAAAACCCGAAGTAGCTAGCTCCAAACCTTGAAAATGAGCTATTCTGTTGATACTACTCGCTACCAACCAACCTCAGGCTACAAACTACCAGGAGAGAAGGTTTGCCTGCCTGGAAAGAGAAGGATTCAATATAGCTGTGTGGAAAGACAACACCCGAGCCGTCAGAAGAGATAGTTATAAGGTCAGTGAACTGACGAAGACAAGACAACTGATGGATCCAAGTCACACACAGGTATGTCCCCCTTCGCCGGGAGGTAAGCCCAGATCTCGAGGACGAGATTTTCTTAAGGAGGGTAGGTTTGTAACACCCTGGTTTTCGCTCCCCGATTTTTTTTCTTCGCGGGATTTGACTCCCGTCTTTTTTTTTTCGATGTTATTGGATATTCTCTCGCTCTTGGGTATATGAAGATGGTCATTTAGTCTTGCCTTTCCTATCCAACCAGAGATTCTCTCCAGTCCAATCCTATCACCCAAAATTTATTCTCAGGATTTTGCCGCCCAAACCCTACCTTCCGAGTTACCGGAAGGGAAACCCTAATTCCAGCAGTTACAAAGGAACCCCAATTTCCCTCGATCTGTTGCCTCCCAAACTTTTCCCAGTAACTGTCCTATATCAATAAACCCTGGATATGTAAAAATATTGCCAAGACATTTGCAATATTTTTCATTTAAAATTAATTCCTTTTTCTGCTGTTTAAAGGAATTAAATCCAGGAAAATATCTATACATCTCCAAAGTTCATGAAAACTTGTGGAGATATTCTTTGTGATCATATTGAGCTCTCATAAAAATATTGGCTATAATTAAATAAGGGAAATTGCATTTTCCTATTTAAAGCCAATATTGCATTTTGGGCACTTTCCAAAGGAGCTACCATTTTGGTGGCCAAGAAAAATCCCAAATAATTTGTGGAGCTTCTCTTATCCATATCTTCACCATTTCCATCAAAATATCAAGTTCCATAATTCAAATTTTGAGCACAACATCCATTTGCAAATTCTCTCCAGATTTCCAGTTTGCAAAGGAGGTGCTTGTTCCCTCAATCTTTTTGGGCTGAAATGTTTCAGGGTGGTTAACATTGATAAATCACCCAGGTATACCAAAAACCAGCCCATTTCATCGATCCAATATTCCTCAGAAAATTCACTAAGTTTCTGTCCAGATTGCATCTCTGTGAAGGAAGTACCTTCATAGATGATCAGATTGAGCTGAAATTTTTCCAGCTATCTGTCATGACCAAATCATCACCCTATTCAAAAGTTCAGCTCATTTCATCAAGCCATGTGAGCACAGCTTCCAAGTTTAGTTTCTGGACCAAAAATTGCATTGCAAAGGAAGTATATGCAAATGAGGTCCAAGTGGCTTTAAATTTGGCAAGCATCTAGTCCTTCCTACCACAGTTCAATATGACAAAGATTCAGCCCCTGTCCTTCATTTATTTTTCCAGAAAAGTCCATCCAAGTTTCTGATCAGAAACATTTTCTGGTCAAATTTTCCCCCTCTCAGCCTTCCAGTGGATTCCAGCCACCCCTAGCATCTATTTGACCTTTGAGTCACGCATGAGACAAAGTTTTGGGTCAAGGCGTGCGCCAGAGAGCGTTTTGGCGTGGTGACCACGCGGACGGCAGGCAGAAGCGCGTGCTCTGTCCTCGGTCTGCTTCGTGCAGTCGCCTTCGGCTGACCCCTGCTTGTCCGAGCGTGTCAAACGGCTCCACGGCGTCCACCTGCCCCTCCCTAGACCATTCTCCCCTCCAGCTTCTTCCTCCCCACGCCACGGCAACGCCGCCATGGCCACTGTCCGCCCGTGACAGCCGTCGTTTTCCCTCTCCCGTTGGCTTCTTGTCCTCCGAGCCGTCCCCTTCCTCTGGCGCTCGTCAGGTCGGCACCACCAAGTGCTTGCCACCTCGCCGGAAGCTCCAGGGCGTAGATGAGGACGCCACGGCGGCCATCCTCATCCACTCGTCCTCGGCCGGCTATAAATAGCCGTGGCCCGAGCCTCCCAGGGCATCCCCGACCCCCTAAGCCTCATCCCCTCTCCCTCCAGACCACCTCTGCACTCTCGCCCGGCCAATTACCTCGCCGGAGCACGGCAATTTCGCCGGAGCTCGCCCGCTGCCTCTGCCCTCCAACCCCGCGTCCGGCCATCCCCAGGGCCCATAGACCTCACCACCAGATGCGCCGTTCTCCGGCGACCTCGCCAGCACCCTCGCCCTGCCCCAATACCCACCGGAGTCCCTCCATTGGCCGAAGCTCACCGCCTACTGTCGCCGCACGCTGCCACACTCCCAGCCGTCCCCGGTGACCGCGCCGCCCACCACCGGATGCGGCAGTCGCCGGCGACCACGTCCGCGCCGTCGCCTGGCCGAGAGGCCCACCGGAGTGTCGGGAACCTTGCCGGAGCCGGAGCTCTGTTGCCACGTCGGAGCAAGCAGAGGGAAGGAAGCAGGAAGGAGGACGAGAGAGAGGGAGGACCTGACGGGTGGGTCCCGACCCCACCAGTCAGTGAGAGGAGCCCCGCCACGCGGGATAAGTGGAGGCGCCCTCGGCGGGTTTCCGTTTGCTCCGAAGGAAAGCGTATTCTGCGGAAGTGCGCAACCCGCCGAGCTGTCAGGGACCCCGTTGAGAATATTATTTTTACAGATAGGTCCCTGGCAGAGAAACCTTTGTAACTTTTTACTCGTAACTCCAATCGAGGTGATTCCAAAGCCCACATTCTCTATTCGCCGAGCCCGTTCCGATGACATCACTCTCACCATGTTTACACTTTCTGAAAATGCCCATTTTTTCCCTGCCCTATATTCAGCCCCTTCGAGAGGGAATCCTTTCAGGCGAATTTTTCCGCGAGGTGATCGCACTTCTCTCTGGTGAATCCGTCGACCCCAGGCAAGCCGACCATCTAATATATGCCCTAAAGCATTGCTCTGTGTTATTCTTGCGTGTTTAATTAATGAATATGCCTGTGCTAGAAATAATTGAACTCCTGCTAGGTTGAACTTGCTATTTGTATTACTTGCTAATGCTCATCATATTATCGGACTAGTGACTCGTATGTAACAATGTGGAGATAGGTTGTTATGTTTTCAGCATGCATTACTGTTGTTGTTGCAATGATTAAGAATATGATATAATGACAACAACCTCCTCCGTCGGCTGGATCGAGTCATAGTGCCACCGAACCGAGCTCATTAAGTGCAACCACACTTGCCTGGATGGGGAGGCCCTAGCTTGGTCTATTGTCTTGCCTCTTGTCGGTACCACCAAAGAGGGAAGGTTATGCGTGAGCGCTACCCTGGCCCGGTAGGCGGCGATAACCTTGTCAGCCCAGTTGTTTGTTTGCGCGCGGTCCCCGTTCTGGACAGTTTAATTTGGCCACGACGGTGGCAGGTGTCACGGGGTGACACAGGGGCCACCCAGGACATGACCCTGGAAGGGTATGATTGTCGGTGGGACCGTAAGAGTGCAGGGCAATAGACAAGTTTTGTTGGAGCAGCACCGGTCCACCCGAATGGGAGCATGAGGCCAGGAGCTCCATAGTGTGGGTAAAGTGCGCAACCTCTGCAGAGTGTAAATCTATTCGAATAGCCGCGTCCTCGGTCATGGGACACAGTTCGTACTAGGTCACACTATTTGGTCTGTGTCGAGTCTGGAGGAACAAACTACATAATATCATTTCTAAGACTGAACCATAGGATGGTAAGGTTTGTCAGGCTTGTAGTACAGATGCAGGGACATCGGATGATGTCAGGTATATGAGATGTTAGCCATGGGATGGCTAAGAGAGAAACGGTCGTATGACCGAAAGATTTGGATTGGATTTGGATTGGATCATGAGAATATTCGGAGTATGGATTATTTACTGGATATGATTTATCTTCGTCATACTGTATTTACTTCAGTAGTTATCATGCTTGATAACCCTGTTATGTCATGATAATTTATATTGCTAGCTAGTTATGCCATGCCACAAAAATTAATATTGCTCTAATGATTGATGCATGCTTGAATGCCATGGATTGCACTGCTTGGTGTATATGTTGGTTTGGTTTGCTTGCGAGTACATTCAAAAGTTCTCAGCGGCCTTCAATGTGGCCAGGTTCACCTATGGATTCGACGTCTACTAGCGAGGAGCCGGAGTGTTCGCGAGCTAGAAGAGTAACCCAGTCAGATCCCTGTGGATTGGAGCCACACCAAGACCATGCTGCCCTAGATAGAGCTTTTCCGCTGCCATCACCCTTGTAAAAATATCATGTAAGACTTATATATCCATTAATAGAAATGCCTGTGATCATGATACTTGTTGTAAAAGCGCATGCCAGAGTGATTTTCCTGGGCTAGTATGTGCGGCGACCGTCTGACTACAGTGGTATTCAGGCGGGGTGCCACATTAAATTCCACTTTTTGGATTCTTTTATCATGCCATCTTTTGACCTTTTCTTTAAATAACTTGGCATTTTCATAGGCTTGGGTTCTCCATTCATCTAGAGAGCTAATATCAAATAACCTCTTTTCACCGGCAAGTTTGAAATCATAGTTAAGTTCTTTTATTGCCCAATATGCCTTATGTTCCAACTCAAGAGGTAAATGACATGCTTTTCCATAAACCATTTTATACGGAGACATACCCATAGGATTTTTATAAGCAGTTCTGTAAGCCCATAATGCATCATCAAGTTTTTTAGACCAATTTTTCCTGGATCTATTAACGGTCATTTGCAAAATTAATTTTATTTCTCTATTACTCAATTCAACTTGACCACTAGACTGAGGATGATAAGGAGATGCAATTCTATGATTAACATCATATTTAGCAAGCAATTTACGAAAAGCACCATGAATAAAATGTGAGCCACCATCAGTCATCAAATATCTAGGGACTCAAAACCTCGGAAATATAACTTCTTTAAGCATTTTAATAGAAGTGTTATGATCAGCACTACTAGTTGGAATAGCTTCTACCCACTTAGTAACGTAATCAACAGCGACTAAAATATGTGTATACCCGTTGGATTTAGGAAAAGGTCCCATATAATCAGAATCCCACACATCAAATGGTTCAATAACAAGTGAATAATTCATAGGCATTTCCTGACGTCTACCAACATTACCAATTCTTTGACATTCATCACAAGAAAGGACAAACTTACGTGCATCTTTGAACATAGTAGGCCAATAAAAACCAGATTGTAATACCTTGTGTGTAGTTCTGTATCCCGCATGGTGTCCTCCGTATGCCTCGGAGTGACACTTCCGTACGATTTGTTCCTGTTCATGCTCAGGTACACAACGTCTAATAATACCATCTACTCCTTCTTTATATAAGTGTGGGTCATCCCAAAAGTAATGCCTTAAATCAAAGAAGAACTTTTTCTTTTGTTGGTATGTGAAACTAGGTGGTATATATTTAGCAACAATATAATTAGCATAGTCTGCATACCAAGGAGTGTTACGAGAAGTATTTATCACAGCTAATTGTTCATCAGGGAAATCATCGTTAATAGGAAGTGGGTCATCAAGAACATTTTCCATTCTAGACAAATTATTTGCTATGGGATTCTCAGCTTCCTTTCTATCAACAATATGCAAATCAAATTCTTGTAGCAAAAGAACCCACCTAATAAGTCTAGGTTTAGCATCTTTCTTTTCCATAAGATATTTAATAGCAGCATGATTAGTGTGAATAGTAACTTTGGAATCAACAATGTAAGATCTGAATTTATCACATGCAAACACCACTACTAAAAATTATTTCTCAGTAGTAGCATAATTTCTTTGAGCACTGTCTAGAGTTTTACTAGCATAATGAATAACATTCAATTTCTTATCAACTCTTTGACCTAGAACAGCACCAACAGCATAATCACTAGCATCACACATAATTTCAAAGAGTAGGTTCCAATCAGATGGTTGAACAATAGGTGCAGAAATTAAGGCTTTCTTAAGTATTTCAAAGGCTTCTACGCAATCATCATCAAAAACAAATGGAACATCTTTTTGCAAAAGATTAGTAAGAGGCCTAGAAATTTTAGAGAAGTCTTTTATAAACCTTCTATAGAAACCAGCATGACCAAGGAAACTTCTTATAGCTTTGATATCTTTAGGACATCGCATTTTCTCAATTGCATCAACTTTAGCTTTATCAACTTCAATACCTCTTTTAGAAATTTTATGCCCAAGGACTATACCTTCATTCACCATAAGGGGTAGTTCTCCCAATTCAAGACAAGATTAGTTTCTTCACATCTCTGCAAAACTCGATCAAGGTTGCTTAAGCAATCATCAAAAGAAGTTCCGTAAAAGGAAAAATCATCCATGAAAACCTCAACAATCTTTTCACAAAAGTCAGAGAATATTGCAGTCATACATCTTTGAAAGGTAGCAGGTGCATTACATAAACCAAAAGGCATACAACGATAAGCATAAGTTCCAAAAGGACAAGTAAATGTGGTTTTCTCTTGATCTTCTGGTGATACAAGTATTTGAGAGAAACCAGAATAACCATCTAGGAAGCAAAAGTGTGTATGCTTAGATAATCTTTCTAACATTTGATCAATAAAAGGCAAGGGGTAATGATCTTTCCTAGTAGCTTTGTTTAATTTTCTGAAATCAATTGACATCCTATAACCAGTTACAATTCTTTGTGGGATAAGCTCATTTTTATCATTAGGAACAACAGTAATACCTCCTTTCTTAGGAACACAATGAACAGGACTTACCCATCTACTATCAGCTATGGGATAAATTATACCTGCCTCCAGAAGCTTTAATATTTCAGTTCTTACCACATCCTTCATTTTAGGATTCAGCCTTCTTTGATGATCAACAACGGGTTTAGCATCAGGCTCTATATGAATTTTATGCTGACATAAAGTGGGACTAATGCCCTTAAGATCATCGAGAGTATATCCAATAGCAGCACGGTGCTTCTTCAGAGTTTTAAGTAATCTCTTTTCTTCATGCTCTGAAAGGTTAGCACTAATAATAACAGGATATATCTTGTTTTCATCAAGATAAGCATATTTAAGCGTATTCGGTAATTGCTTTAATTCAAACACATGATCACTCTTCGGTGGAAGAGGGTCTCCCAAAGTTTCAACAGGCAAGTTATGTTTAAGGATAGGTGCTTGCTTAAAGAACAACTCATCTATTTCATTTCTTTCATTCATATGCATATCATTTTAATGATCTAGCAAATATTGTTCTAAAGGATCAGTAGGAGGCACATCAATAGAAGCAAGACCTATAATTTCATCTTATTGGGTAGTTCTTTATCATGAGGTTGTCTACGAAACTTAGAGAAATTAAATTCATGAGATATATCACCAAACTTAACTCGAACCTTTTCTTTAACACAATCAATTTCAGCATTAACAGTATTCAAGAAGGGTCTGCCAAATATAATGGGACAAAAATTATCTTGTTGTGAACCAAGTACTAGGAAATCGGTTGGGTATTTGATTTTACCACACAAGACTTCAACATCTCTAACAATCCCAAGTGGTGTAATAGTATCTCTGTTTGTGAGCTTAATAGTAACATCAATATCTTCAATCTCAACAGGTCCAATATCATGCATTACTTCTTGATATAAAGAAAATGGAATAGCACTTATACTAGCACCCATATCACACAAACCATGATAACAATGATCTCCAATCTTAACAGAAACAACAAGCATGCCAACTACGGGCTTGTTCTTGTCTAACATATATCGTTCATGTCTAACAAGTTTAGCAATTCTAGCAGCCTCATCACAAAAGTATATAACATGCCCATCAATATCATCAACCAAAATATCTTTAACCATTGAAATATTAGGTTCAACTTTAATTTGTTTAGAAGGTCTAGGTGTTCTTATATTACTTTTGTTAACCATGGTTGAAACTTTAGCATGTTCCTTAATCCTAACAAGGAAAGGAGTTTTCTCAATGTAAGCAGTAGGCACAACTGGATCAACGTTGTAAACAATTGTTTCTTCTTTAACACTAACAGGTTCTTCATTTAATTCAATGGGTGGATGATATTTAAACCATTTCTCCTTAGGGAGATCAACATGAGCAAAAAAAGATTCACAAAAGGTAGCTACTATCTCAGAGTCAAGTCCATATTTAGTACTAAACTTATGAAAAGCATCAGTTTCCATAAAAGATTTAACACAATCAAACTCAAGATTTATACCTGACTCTTTACCTTTGTCGATTTCCCAATCTTCAGAGTTATGTTTAATTCTTTCCAGAAGATCCCATCTGAATTCAATAGTTCTCTCCATAAAGGAGCCAGTAGAAGAAGTATCGAGCATGGATTGATCATTATGAGAAAGCCGAGCATAAAAGTTTTGGATGATTATTTCTCTTGAGACCTCATGATTGGGGCATGTGTGCAACATATACTTAAGCCTCCCCCAAGCTTGAGTGATACTTTCTCCTTCATGAGGCCAAAAATTATATATATATATATATATATATATATATATATAATTCCGATCACGATGAACCAAATGCATAGGATAAAATTTCCAATGGAATTCCAGCTTCAACCGGTTCCAATCGCATGTTCCAGTATCATCACATAGTCTATACCATGTCAATGCCTTTCCCCCAAAAGATAAAGGGAATACTTTCTTCTTAACTCCATCTCCGGATAAACCTGTAAGCTTAAACAATCCACATATATCAAGTGCACATCAGGATGCACCGTTCCATCTCCTGCATAAGGATTAGCTAGCAGTTTCTCTATCATACCTGAAGGAATTTCATAATAAATATTTCAATAGGTTCACTAGGTTGAGGAACAACTCTCAATGCTTCCGGTCGAGGTGAAGATACCCCGAACAAGCCCCTCAAAGGATTACTTTCCATAGTGACAAGTGACAGTAAATTTTAGCACGTAATATAAATGTTTCCTTACCAAATTCCACTCACCAAAGGCGCTTCACTCCCCGGCAATGGCGCCAGAAAAGAGTATTGATGACCCACAAGTATAGGGGATCAATCATAGTCCTTTCAATAAGTAAGAGTGTCGAACCCAACGAGGAGCAGAAGGAAATGACAAGCGGTTTTCAGCAAGGTATTCTCTGCAAGAACTGAAAGTAGTGGTAACATATAGTTTCGATAGCAAGATAATTCGTAACAAGTAACAAGTATAATAAAGTGCAGCAAGGTGGCCCAATCCTTTTTATAGCAAAGGACAAGACGGAACGATCTCTTATAATAAGCAAAGAGTTCTCGAGGACACATGGGAATTTCATCTAGTCACTTTCATCATGTTTGTTTGATTCGCATTCGCTACTTTGATAATTTGATATGTGGGTGGACCGGTGCTTGGGTGCTCTTCTTACTTGAACAAGCCTCCCACTTATGATTACCCCCTCTCGCAAGCATCCGCAACTACGAAAGAAGAATTAAGATAAATCTAACCATAGCATGAAACATATGGATCCAAATCAGCCCCTTACGGAATAGCGCATAAACTAGGGTTTAAGCTTATGTCACTCTAGCAACCCATCATATAATTACTACTCCACAATTCCTTCCCTTAGGCCCAAAGATGGGGAAGTGTCATGTAGTCGACATTCACACGACACCACTAAAGGAAGCAACAACATACATATCATCAAAATATCAAACGAATACCAAATTCACATGATTACTTATGAGAAAACCTCTCCCATGTCCTCAAGAACAAAATTAACTAATCACAAATCATATTCATGTTCAAGATCAGAGGGGTATTGAATATCATTAAGGATCTGAACATATAATCTTCCACCAAATAAACCAACTCGCATCAACTACAAGATGTAATCAACACTACTAGCAACCCACATGTACCAATCTGATGTTTTGAGACAAAGATTGAATACAAGAGATGAACTAGGGATTGAGATGAGATGGTGCTGGTGACGATGTTGATGAAGCTTGGTCCTCCCACAATGAGAGGATCGTTGGTGATGTCGATGGCTTCGATTTCCCCCTCCCGGAGGGAATTATCCCCGGCGGAATCGCTCCGCTGGAGAGCAAAATAGCTCCTGCCCAACTTCCGCCTCGAGACGACGGCGCTTAGTCCCGAAAGTCTTCTCATTAAATTTTTTAGGGAAAATGAGCTTATATAGCAGAAGGAGGGAGCCAGACGTCAGCCAGGGGGCCCACAAGGCATCAGGGCGCGCCCAGGGGGGCCGCGCCCTGTTGCCCTGTGGGCAACTGGTGGGTCCCCTCCAGTATCTATTTTCTCCAGTATTTTTTATATATTCAATAAAAAATCTCCGTGAAGTTTCAAGTCAATTGGAGCTCTGTAGGATAGGTATCTCTGTTGTAGCTATTTCAGGTCCAGAATTCCAGCTGCCGGTATTCTCCCTCTTCATATAAATCTTGCAAATTAAGAGAGAAAAGGCATAAGAATTACATCATAAAGTGAAATAATGATCAAATACATTATAAATAATAGTAGGAAATCATGATGCAAATTGGACATATCAGTCTTGCATGTGGATACCTGTGGTGACAATGGGGTATTCTATTGAGTCACTTGATGTATGTTTTGGTGATCAACTTGCGGATTCCGGTGACCTTGGGGTAATCTAGGCATATGGGTTGGTACTTGTTTTCATCCTTCTTTCTCCGATAGAAACTTTGGGGTACTCTTTAAAGTTCTTTGTGTGGATTGAATATTATGAATCTGAGATTGTTTGATGCATATCGAATAATTAACTCACGGATACCTGTGGTGACATTGGAGTATCTAGGTGACATTAGAGTTAATTGATGCGTATCATATGGTGTTATTTTAGTACAAACTCTAGGGTTGTTTGTGACACTTATACAGATGGCTCAATAGATTGATCGGAAAAGATAACTTTGAGGTGGTTTCGTACCCTACAACAATTTCATCTTATGTTCTCCACTAGATAAGAACTTTGGAGTGATTCTTTGTTGCACGTTGAGGGATTGTTATATGATTCAATTATGTTAGCACTGTTGAGAGATTGCGCTAGTGAAAGTATGAACCCTAGGCCTTGTTTCTAAGCATTGCAATACCGTTTGTGCTCACTTTTAACACTTGCTACCTTCCTGTTTTTATTTATTCAGATTACAAAAACCTATATCTACTATCCATATTACACTTGTATCACCATCTCTTCGCCGAACTAGTGCACCTATATAATTTACCATTGTATTGGGTGTGTTGGGGACACACGAGATTGCTTGTACTTGATTGCAGGGTTGTTTGAGAGAGACCATCTTCATCCTACACCTCCCACGGATTGATAAACCTTAGGTCATCCACTTGAGGGAAATTTGCTGCTATCCTACAAAACTCTGCGCTTGCAGGCCCAACACGAGTCTACAAGAATAAAGTTGTGTAGTAGACATCAGGCCTCCTTACAAGCCGAGCTCGCTATTGCGAGCTCGGAGGCTAGCTTGTTCTTTTCCTCCTGAAGGGTGTCACGCTACGTGTACAGCCCCTTTAGGTCTCCTTCAACCTCAACGACCCGGGCCGCATGCTTCGCACCGGCCTCTTTCTCCTTGGCCAGCTCTTCGCTGGCCCGCTTCGCCACAACCTTTTGTTGTTCGGCTTCCTGCCGAGCTCTTTGCAGCTCTGACCGGAGCATCTCAAGCTCTGAGGAGGAAGCTGCAAAAACATTAACATATGATTTAGAGCTCAGACCAGCTATATCATAATTCAAGTACAGTATTAAGGTACTTAAGCTTTTGATGTTTACCTTGAGTTTGCTCCATCTACTTCTTGAGCAGATCCATGTCCTTCTCGGACCGATCAAGCTTATGGTTCAATTCTTCCAACTCTTTCGAGTTGGATACTAAAACTGAGGCCGAAACCTGCAAAGGACACTGTTAGCTTCCTCGGATGATATCGATGTTGGAAATATGCCCTAGAGGCAATAATAAATTGGTTATTATTATATTTCCTTGTTCATGATAATCGTTTATTATCCATGCTATAATTGTATTGATTGGAAACTCAAATACATGTGTGGGTACATAGACAACACTGTGTCCCTAGTAAGCCTCTAGTTGACTAGCTCGTTGATCAAAGATGGTTAAGGTTTCCTAGCCATTGACATGAGATGTCATTTGATAAACGGGATCACATCATTAGGAGAATGATGTGATGGACAAGACCCAAACTGTAAACATAGCATTTGATCGTGTCAGTTTATTGCTATTGTTTTCTGCATGTCAAGTATCTGTTCCTTTGACCATGAGATCATGCAACTCACTAACACCGGAGGAATACCTTGTGTGTATCAAACGTCGCAACGTAACTGGGTGACTATAAAGGTGCTCTACAGGTATCTCCGAGGGTGTCTGTTGGGTTGGCATGGATCAAGACTGGGATTTGTTACTCCGTATGACGGAGAGGTATCTCAGGGCCCACTCGGTAATACAACATCACAATGAGCCTTGCAAGCAATGTGACTAAAGTGTTAGCCACGAGATCTTGTATTACGGAACGAGTAAAGAGACTTGCCGGTAACGAGATTGAACTAGGTATAGTGATACCGACGATCGAATCTCGGGCAAGTAACATACCGAAGAACAAAGGGAACAGCATACGGGATTAACTGAATCCTTGACATAGAGGTTCGACCGATAAAGATCTTCGTAGAATATGTAGGAGCCAATATGGGCATCCAGGTCCCGCTATTGGTTATTGGCCGTAGAGGTGTCTCGGTCATGTCTACATAGTTCTCGAACCCGCAGGGTCTACACACTTAACGTTTGGTGACGATTAGTATAATTGAGTTATTATGTTGGTGACCGAAAGTTGTTCGGAGTCTCGGATAAGATCCCGGACATGACGAGGATCTCCGGAATAGTCCGGAGGTAAAGATTGATATATGTGATAATAGTGTTTTGATCTCTGGAAGGGTTCCGGAGTTCACCGGAAGGGATTCCGGATGTTTACCGAAGTGTTCGGGTGCAGCAACACTTTATATGAGCCAAAGGGATAAAGCCCACGAGGTATTGGAAAGTGCAAAAGTAGTTTTGCTGCCGCGTAAGCGGTACTACCGCTTGGTGAAGCGGTACTACCGCCCGAGCGGTACTACCGCTTGTGTGAAGCGGTACTACCGCCCAAGCGGTACTACCGCTTGTGTGAAGCGGTACTACCGCTTGTGCGCGGCTGTGCACGGTTCGGCAGGGATCCGAGTTGGACTCTTTTCCTGCGGGCCAAACCGACCTTGTGCGGGCAAAACCGACCCGGAGGAGGCTTTTACTCCAAGTTTAGACCCCAAGGCTCAACATATAAATAGAGGGGCAGGGCTAGCACACGGGACACATCAAGATTTCCCCAAGCCGTGTGCGGCAACCCTAACCCTCTAGTTCCTCCGTCATAATCTCCGTAGTGCTTGGCGAAGCCCTGCAGAGATTGTTCCTCACCACCATCACCACGCCGTCGTGCTGCTGGAACTCAACCACTACTTCATCATCGCTCACTGGATCGAGGAGGTGAAGGCGTCATCAAGCCGTACGTGTGTTGAACGCGGAGGTGCCGTCCGTTCGGCACTAGATCGGAAGGATCGTGATTGGATCGCGGGACGCTCGGCGATTTGGATCGCGAAGACGTTCGACTACATCAACCGCGTTTATTAACGCTTCCGCTTAGCGATCTACAAGGGTATGTAGATTCACTCTCCCTCTCGTAGATGCTCATCACCATGGATAGATCTTATGTGTGCGTAGGAAAATTTTTGTTTCCCATGCAACGTTCCCCAACAGTGGCATCATGAGCCAGGTCTATGCGTAGATGAGATCTCGAGTAGAACACAAACGAGTTGTGGGCGTGGATGTATACATATTGCTTGCCGTTACTAGTTGATGCTTGATTCCGCGGTATTGTGAGATGAAGCGGCCTGGACCGACATTACGCGTACGCTTACGCGAGACTGGTTTCACCGCTGCGTGCACTTGTTGCATAAAGGTGACTGGCAGGTGTCTGTCTCTCTCACTTTAGTTGAATCGGTTCAATGAAAAGGGTTCTTTTAGAAGATCAAAAAGCAATCACTACACCACGTTGTGGTTTTGCGTAGGTAAGAACGGTTCTTGCAAACCCGTAGCAGCCACGTAAAATTTGCAACAACAATTAGAGGACGTCTAACTTGTTTTTGCAGGGTATGTTGTGATGTGATATGGCCAATTACATGATGAGATATATGTGATGTATGAGATGATCATGTGTTGTATAGAATATCACGACTTGCATGTCGATGAGTACGGCAACTGGCAGGAGCCATAGAGTTGTCTTTAATTATTGTATGACCTGCGTGTCAATCATTAAGCGCTATGTAATGCTTTACTTTATCGCTAAACGTTAGCAATAGTCGTGGAAGCAACAGTCGGCGCGACAACCTTATGGCGACACGTTGATGGAGATCAAGATGATGGAGATCATGGTGTCATGCCGGTGACGATGGAGATCATGCCGGTGCTTTGGAGATGGAGATCAAAAGCACAAGTTCATGGCCATATCATGTCACTTATGATTTGCATGTGATGTTAATCCTTTTATGCATCTTATTTTGCTTAGGACGACGGTAGCATTATAAGGTGATCCCTCACTTAAATTTCAAGATAAATTGTGTTCTCCCCAAGTGTGCACCGTTGCGAAAGTTCGTCGTTTCGAGACACGCCGTGATGATCGGGTGTGATAGACTCTACGTTCGCATACAACGGGTGCAAGCCATGTTGCACGTGCGGAACACTCGGGTTAAACTTGACGAGCCTAGCATGTACAGACATGGCCTCGGAACACAAGAGACCGAAAGGTCGAACATGAGTCATATAGTAGATATGATCAACATGAAGATGTTCACCATTGAAACCACCTCAACTCACGTGATGATCGGACTTGAGTTGGTGGATTTGGATCATGTAACACTCGAATGATCGGAGGGATGTCAATTTGAGTGGGAGTTTTTAAGTAATATGATTAACTAAACTCATTATCTAGAACAATAGTCTAAGTTGTCTTTGCTATATTTGTGTTGTAGATCATGGCTCGCGCAGTAGCACCCCTGAATTTTAATGCGTTCCTAGAGAAAGCTAAGTTGAAAGATGATGGAAGTAACTTTGTGGACTGGGCCCGTAATCTAAGGATTATCCTTACGGCTTCCCAGAAGGCTTATGTCCTTGATGCACCGCTTGGTGATCCACCCGCTCCAGTTGAGTCTCTAGACGTTGTGAACGCCTGGCAGGCTCGTTCTGATGATTACTCAATAGTTCAATGTGCAATGTTGTATGGCTTAGAACCGGGACTTCAAAGACGTTTTGAACGTCATGGAACATATGAGATGTTCCAGGAGTTGAAGTTTATCTTTCAGAAGAATGCCCGGATCGAGAGATATGAGATCTCCGATAAGTTCTATGCTTGCAAGATGGAGGAGAACGGGTCTATCAGTGATCACGTGCTCAGAATGTCTGGGTACTCCACCCGTCTGGCTGAGTTAGGGATGCCCCTTCCGCCAGAGGCTATCACTGACAGAGTTCTTCAATCATTGCCACCTAGCTACAAGAGCTTCGTGTTGAACTATAACATGCACGGGATGAACAAGTCAGTCGCCGAGCTGTTTGCGATGCTGAAAGCCGCTGAGTCTGAAATTCAGAAGGAGCATCAAGTGTTGATGGTCAATAAAACCACTAGTTTCAAGAAAAATGGCAAGGGTAAGAAGGGTAACTCCAAGCAGAGTGGCAAAGCAGTTGCTCCTCTCGTGAAGAAACCCAAGGCTGGACCCAAACCAGAAACTGTGTGTTTTCATTGCAAGGGAACTGGACACTGGAAGCGGAATTGCCCCAAGTATTTGGCTGACAAGAAGGCGGCCAACAACAAACAAGGTATATATGATATACATGTTATTGATGTGTACCTTACCAACTCTCGTTGTAGTGCCTGGGTATTTGATACCGGTGCGGTTGCTCATATTTGCAACTCAAAACAGGAACTGCGGAATAGACGGAGGCTGGCAAAGGACGAAGTGACGATGCGCGTGGGAAATGGTTCCAAGGTTGATGTGATCGCCGTTGGCACGCTCACTCTTCGATTACCGTCGGGATTAGTGATGAACCTAAATAAGTGTTATTTGGTGCCTGCGTTAAGCATGAACATTATATCTGGATCTTGTTTATTGCGAGACGGTTACTCATTTAAATCAGAGAATAATGGTTGTTCTATTTATATGAGTAATATCTTTTATGGTCATGCACCCGATGTGAGGGGTTTATTCTTATTGAATCTCGATAGTAATGATACACATGTTCATAACATTGATGCCAAAAGATGTAGAATTGATAATGATAATACCACTTTCTTGTGGCACTGCCGTTTAGGTCATATTGGCGTAAAACGCATGAGGAAGCTCCATGCTGATGGACTTTTGGAGTCACTTGATTTTGAATCACTTGACACATGTGAGCCATGCCTCATGGGCAAGATGACTAAAACGCCGTTCTCTGGAATAATGGAACGGGCAAGTGACTTATTGGAAATCATACATACTGATGTGTGCGGTCCGATGAGTATTGAGGCGCGCGGTGGTTATCGTTACTTTCTCACCTTCACTGATGACTTAAGTAGATATGGGTATATTTACTTAATGAAACACAAGTCTGAAACATTTGAAAAGTTCAAACAATTTCAGAGTGAAGTTGAGAATCATCGTAACAAGAAGATTAAATTCCTACGATCTGATCGAGGAGGAGAATATCTGAGTTATGAGTTTGGCAGTCACTTAAGACAGTGTGGAATTGTTTCACAATTAACACCGCCTGGAACACCACAGCGTAATGGTGTGTCCGAACGTCGTAATCGAACCTTATTGGATATGGTGCGATCTATGATGTCTCTTGCCGATTTGCCACTATCGTTTTGGGGTTATGCATTAGAGACAGCTGCATTCACTTTAAATAGGGCACCATCGAAATCCGTTGAGACGACGCCATATGAACTTTGGTTTGGCAAGAAGCCAAAACTGTCGTTTCTTAAAGTTTGGGGATGTGATGCTTATGTCAAAAAGCTTCAGCCTGAAAAGCTGGAACCCAAAGCGGAGAAATGCGTCTTCATAGGATACCCAAAAGAGACAATTGGGTATACCTTCTACCTCAGATCCGAGGGCAAAGTGTTTGTCGCTAAAAACGGAACATTTCTTGAGAAAGAGTTTCTCTCGAAAGAATTGAGTGGGAGGAAGATAGAACTTGATGAGGTTATTGAACCTTTACTTCAACCTAAGAGTAGCGCAACGCAGAAAGTTGTTTCTGTCGAGCCTACATTAGCTGAAGAGGAAGTTAATGATGATGATCATGAAGCTTTGGATCAAGTTGCTATCGAACCTCGTAGGTCGACAAGGACGCGTACTGCTCCTGAGTGGTACGGCAACCCTGTCTTAGAGGTCATGTTGTTAAACAACGATGAACCTACGAGCTATGGAGAAGCGATGATGGGCCCGGATTCCGAGAAGTGGTTAGAGGCCATGAAATCCGAGATGGGATCCATGTATGAAAACAAAGTATGGACTTTGGAAGTATTACCTGAAGGGCGTAAGGCCATTCAGAACAAATGGATCTTTAAGAGGAAGACGGACGCGGACGGTAATGTCACCGTCTATAAAGCTCGACTTGTGGCAAAGGGTTTTTCACAAGTTCAAGGAGTTGACTACGATGAGACCTTCTCACCCGTAGCGATGCTTAAGTCCGTCAGAATCATGTTAGCAATAGCTGCCTTTTTCGATTATGAAATTTGGCAGATGGATGTCAAAACAGCGTTCCTTAACGGTTACCTTAAGGAAGAGTTGTATATGATACAACCAGAAGGTTTTGTCGATCCAGAGAATGCTGACAAAGTTTGCAAACTCCAGCGATCCATTTATGGACTGGTGCAAGCATCTCGGAGTTGGAATCTTCGTTTTGATGAGGTGATCAAAGCGTTCGAGTTTATACAAGTTTACTGAGAAGCTTGTATTTACAAGAAAGTGAGTGGGAGCTCTATAGCGTTTCTAATATTATATGTGGATGACATATTGCTGATTGGAAACAATATAGAAATGCTGGAAAGCGTAAAGGAATATTTGAACAAGAGTTTTTCAATGAAGGACCTAGGAGAAGCTGCTTTCATATTAGGCATCAAGATCTATAGAGATAGATCAAGACGTTTAATAGGACTTTCACAAAGCACATACCTTGATAAGATTTTGAAGAAGTTCAAAATGGATCAGTCCAAGAAGGGGTTCTTGCCTGTTTTGCAAGGTGTGAAGTTGAGTAAGACTCAATGCCCAGTGACTGCAGAAGATAGAGAAAAGATGAGTGTCATCCCCTATGCTTCAGCCATAGGCTCTATCATGTATGCAATGCTGTGCACAAGACCCGATGTCAGCCTTGCCATAAGTATGGTCGGAAGGTTTCAAGGTGATCCAGGAATGGAACACTGGACGGCGGTCAAGAATATCCTGAAGTACCTGAAAAGGACTAAGGACATGTTTCTCGTTTATGGAGGTGATCAAGAGCTCGTCGTAAAGGGTTACGTCGATGCAAGCTTTGACACTGATCCGGATGACTCTAAGTCGCAAACCGGATACGTATTTATTCTTAATGGGGGTGCGGTTAGCTGGTGCAGTTCCAAGCAAAGCGTGGTAGCAGATTCTACATGCGAAGCGGAGTACATCGCTGCCTCGGAGGCGGCGAAGGAAGGTGTCTGGATGAAGGAGTTCATGACAGATCTTGGAGTAGTGCCTAGTGCACTTGACCCAATGACTCTGTTTTGTGATAATACTGGTGCCATTGCTCTAGCCAAGGAACCAAGATTTCACAAGAGGACCAGACACATAAAGCGACGTTTCAATTCCATCCGCGATTACATCAAGGGGGACGACATAAATATTTGCAAAGTACACACGGATCTAAATGTTGCAGATCCGATGACTAAACCTCTTCCAAGGGCTAAACATGAACAACACCAGAACTGCATGGGTGTTCGATTCATTACAATGTAAATCACATAGTGATGTGAACTAGATTATTGACTCTAGTGCAAGTGGGAGACTGTTGGAAATATGCCCTAGAGGCAATAATAAATTGGTTATTATTATATTTCCTTGTTCATGATAATCGTTTATTATCCATGCTATAATTGTATTGATTGGAAACTCAAATACATGTGTGGGTACATAGACAACACTGTGTCCCTAGTAAGCCTCTAGTTGACTAGCTCGTTGATCAAAGATGGTTAAGGTTTCCTAGCCATTGACATGAGATGTCATTTGATAAACGGGATCACATCATTAGGAGAATGATGTGATGGACAAGACCCAAACTGTAAACATAGCATTTGATCGTGTCAGTTTATTGCTATTGTTTTCTGCATGTCAAGTATCTGTTCCTTTGACCATGAGATCATGCAACTCACTAACACCGGAGGAATACCTTGTGTGTATCAAACGTCGCAACGTAACTGGGTGACTATAAAGGTGCTCTACAGGTATCTCCGAGGGTGTCTGTTGGGTTGGCATGGATCAAGACTGGGATTTGTTACTCCGTATGACGGAGAGGTATCTCAGGGCCCACTCGGTAATACAACATCACAATGAGCCTTGCAAGCAATGTGACTAAAGTGTTAGCCACGAGATCTTGTATTACGGAACGAGTAAAGAGACTTGCCGGTAACGAGATTGAACTAGGTATAGTGATACCGACGATCGAATCTCGGGCAAGTAACATACCGAAGAACAAAGGGAACAGCATACGGGATTAACTGAATCCTTGACATAGAGGTTCGACCGATAAAGATCTTCGTAGAATATGTAGGAGCCAATATGGGCATCCAGGTCCCGCTATTGGTTATTGGCCGTAGAGGTGTCTCGGTCATGTCTACATAGTTCTCGAACCCGCAGGGTCTACACACTTAACGTTTGGTGACGATTAGTATAATTGAGTTATTATGTTGGTGACCGAAAGTTGTTCGGAGTCTCGGATAAGATCCCGGACATGACGAGGATCTCCGGAATAGTCCGGAGGTAAAGATTGATATATGTGATAATAGTGTTTTGATCTCTGGAAGGGTTCCGGAGTTCACCGGAAGGGATTCCGGATGTTTACCGAAGTGTTCGGGTGCAGCAACACTTTATATGAGCCAAAGGGATAAAGCCCACGAGGTATTGGAAAGTGCAAAAGTAGTTTTGCTGCCGCGTAAGCGGTACTACCGCTTGGTGAAGCGGTACTACCGCCCGAGCGGTACTACCGCTTGTGTGAAGCGGTACTACCGCCCAAGCGGTACTACCGCTTGTGTGAAGCGGTACTACCGCTTGTGCGCGGCTGTGCACGGTTCGGCAGGGATCCGAGTTGGACTCTTTTCCTGCGGGCCAAACCGACCTTGTGCGGGCAAAACCGACCCGGAGGAGGCTTTTACTCCAAGTTTAGACCCCAAGGCTCAACATATAAATAGAGGGGCAGGGCTAGCACACGGGACACATCAAGATTTCCCCAAGCCGTGTGCGGCAACCCTAACCCTCTAGTTCCTCCGTCATAATCTCCGTAGTGCTTGGCGAAGCCCTGCAGAGATTGTTCCTCACCACCATCACCACGCCGTCGTGCTGCTGGAACTCAACCACTACTTCATCATCGCTCGCTGGATCGAGGAGGTGAAGGCGTCATCAAGCCGTACGTGTGTTGAACGCGGAGGTGCCGTCCGTTCGGCACTAGATCGGAAGGATCGTGATTGGATCGCGGGACGCTCGGCGATTTGGATCGCGAAGACGTTCGACTACATCAACCGCGTTTATTAACGCTTCCGCTTAGCGATCTACAAGGGTATGTAGATTCACTCTCCCTCTCGTAGATGCTCATCACCATGGATAGATCTTATGTGTGCGTAGGAAAATTTTTGTTTCCCATGCAACGTTCCCCAACAATCGATCCCCTGGTCGGCTTTGTCTATCCGATCAGGGTCTCGAGGGCTACTGTGTATTCGCTCTTGTATATTTCGTTCCTCACTAAGACCCCCGAGTAAGATCTTTGGATCTAACTCAGGGCTCAGGGGCTAATATGGTTATACACTCACGGTACCCGTCTGAAGTGGTATAAGTCTTCGGACAATTTACTTTTTACTTATCCGCTAAGGACTACTGGAGATATCTAGTGCTAACAGCTCTATGCGTTGATGTAATCTCAAAAGATGATTAAAGGTTACCTCAAAGCCTTCATAGAGGCCCTTGAAGGCCTCCCTTATTCCGGCCTCCGCGGACCGGTAATTCTGTAGTGCCGCGCCTAGAAGGACGCGGTGCTCAGCAAGGATGCCGGAGCCCATCAAGGACGCCCCCATCTCTTCGGTCCACCCCATGGATGCCTGCCCTCCAGCAGGTAGGGATGGACAGGCCACCTCGATTCTCTCCGTTGAAGGAGGAACCGCCGCCGTGGTCGGCTGACGAGGTGGCTCTGGCTCGACGGGGGCTGAGGTTGTCGGCTGCCCTAGCTTCTCCCATTCCTTGGAGGAAGGATTCTTCCCCAGCGGATCATTGGAGGCCGAGGCCACCGCCTCGACCATGGAGACATCGGCGCCGTCCCCCGTGGTAGGCACGGGCAGGGCTCACTGAGAGGTCGCCTCCCCCAGCCCGTCATGGGCAGCAGGGGAGTGGAGACCCTCCTCCGATGCGCTGTGAAGGACAAATGATCAATTAGATTTGTGGGAGAGAGGAACTAGGGTGCATACAACACGTATGGAAATATAGTATAAAGGACATACCTCCTCGGCGGTGGTCTCTCCCTGCGCGGCTCGATGAGGTCGTCCTCTGATTCAGAGGAAGCGACCTTGGCCACATCAGGGGCCTTGTGGGGTGCGGCATCGGCAGCCTTCTGAAGGTGCCTTCGGGTTCGGGGGGCATCAACCCCCGCGACGTCTTCGGACGCCGCCATCTTTCTCTTCGGGGAAGAAGTGCCTACCTCCCCTTCCTCTCCTTCTCCCTCTCTTTCCTTCTCGTCAGAGGAAAGAGCTCGGATGTCCGAGGACTTAGCGTCCGAGGAGTCCTGGATCCGAAAACCTCCCTTTTTCTTCTCTGTCTCTTTCTTTGCCTTGGCCGGGGCCCTTGGGGGCAGCATGACCAAGAGGCATGTAGCTCGGGGGTCCGGTTGTCTTTGGGCAGTGGCACCGAGCACTTGATGAGCGCCGCCTTGGACGCCCATTTCTAAAAACAATGGAGGAAGGTTCAGACAAATATAAAATGAAGAATCATTGCTGAACATGCGAGATGATTGATACCTTAGATGGGGCGTGTACAGCGGTATAGCCGCTGTCAGGCCCGTCCTCGGGGAATTCGTTCTGGGACGGCTTGAAGAGAGCCGTCCACATCCCATCTATGCTGGTGGGGAAGAATTTCTGCACCGTCGGTACGTCTTCGGGCTTGTAGAGCCACATGGTGCTGGCCCGAAGCTGTAGTGGAAGGATGCGGCGATGCAGCATCACATCCACCACATCCACTAGCTTAAATTTATTTTTGAGGAACCGGATCCTCTCCTGGAGAGAGACAACTTCGTCCGGATTACCCAAATCCAGGCCCTGCTTCTGCCAGGACACTAGCTTCCTCAGAGGCATACATGTGAAGACGGGAGCCGTGGCCTGGCCCATGGCGAGCGGCTCTGTGATGTAGAACCACTCACGCTGCCAGATGTTCACGGTTTCGATGAAGGTGCCCTCCAGCCATTCCGGCTTCTGGAGTTTGCTAATCATGGTGCCCCCGCACTCGGCGAATTCGGCGCCGCTTCTCTTTGGCTTGACGCAGAAGGTCTTCAGCTACAGGCCGAAGTGCGGTTCCACACGCAGGAACGCCTCATAGACTATGATGAAGGTGGTAAGGTGCATGATGGAATTTAGGGCTAGGTTGTGGAAATCTAGCCCATGGAAGAAAAGAATCCCCCGCACGAAAGGGTGCAGGGGGAACCCCAGACCTTGGACGAGGTGGGGGATGAAGAAGACCCGCTCCCCAAGATTAGGAGTGGGGACGCGTTGGCCGGGCTCGGGAGCCCTGCAGGTGGCGTCGGCTGGAATGTATCCCGCCGCCTGGAGCTTGCTGATGGTGGCGTCGGTGACTTTGGAGGCCACCCACCTCCCCTTCAAATCTGCGTCGGCCATGGGCACGAGATGCGGGAGATGGGAGTTGGCTTTAGGCCTGGAAGCAAGATTGAGGGTGCGGGAGCTTTTGAGATTTGGGTGCTGGAGCGGAATGAGAGCGTAGGGGAGAAGATTCGTTGCCCCCTGCTCTTTATAAGTCAGTTAAAAAGGCGAAATGCCCCCTCCGCTGTGCCGTAAAAATCGCCACGCCTAGGCTGATCATGCCGTTATGGCCGCCTTGGGTGAAACAACTGATTGATGATATCCCCTAAAATGCGGGGCACGATCTCTGTTTTGATAAGACATGCCAGTAAGAGGGTTACCTCAAACCGCGATTCGAATAAGCAATAACTGACGTACATGATGTCATGGGTTGTGATGCTTCGAAAAAAGTTGTTAGTACTTGACTGCCGAACACACCTACGCTTCTAGTCTTCGAGACTAAGAAAGATGTGCACTTCGGACAAATGAAGATGCGTTCTGGTGGCACGTGGTCGGCTGGCCTCGTCTCCTGGTTAGAAGAGTGATACCAGTCGATTCGGGATTTACAATGGTGGCACATGGTCGGCTGGCCTCATCTCCTGGTTAGAAGAGTGATACCAGCCGATTGGGGATTTACAAACTTTGGGTGGAAGCTTAGCTCGGGGCGTAGTAAGGAACTTGCCTGCTAAGCCGAAGACATTATCCGAAGAAGACTACCATCCTTGGCTTTGAAGACAAGTTCGGGGGCTACTGACGGTGTCCTGGACTCGGTCTAGTCCATGGGCCGGATTGACAGCCCGTTGACAAGGAAGGACTCTGGAAGCCTCTAACATGTGGTGCAAACATATCGGGCCTCACCGAGGACTTGGCGTGTACTTCAAGTATATCTAGTAGAGTCGGCATGTAACCCCTAGATGGCAGTGGACCATGTGTAACCCTAGATACCCCTGGTGCCTATATAAGCTGGAGGGTTTAGTCCATAGAGACACATTCATCATCATCGCTATTACCCCTAGGGTTTAGTCCACAACTTACGATCTCGAGGTAGATCAACTCTGTACTTTGATACACCCATAATATAAGCAAGAGCAGGACGTAGGGTTTAACCTCCTCAAAGAGGGCCCGAACCTGGATAAAAACATTGTGTCCCTTGTCTCTTGTTACCCATCGATCCGATCTCACAGCTCGGGCCCCCCTACCCGAGATCTGCCAGTTTTGACACCGACACCATTGTTGCACCATTGACTGAGCGCACTCGAAAACATATACCCTTGTCCTCTCTGAGAATCGGGATGGTTCTCATCAATAGCTAGAAATGGTAGACAGGTCTTGTTGCCCTAGCTTAAAACAGTTTGGAAACTCCTTTACCCTTTCGTTACATTGGAGGATACTTTGTTGTTAGGTGTAGCTTGCCAATACATTCAATGTATTGACCCTCATGGCTGCAACGTATCATGTTGCAGGATTTTCTTATCAAAGAAGAGATACGAAGTAGGGTTATGATGCTATACTCAACTGCTGCCTGTGAGTTGATGGACGCCACAAGATATTATTGTTTTTCTGCTGCATAATGTATCAAGCTAGCCTTGAGCTAGCAGGTATGTAATGTATCAAAGACTGGATCTGTGATGTAATACTATGACTTGTGTTATTTTCTGGTATTTCATCGTGAACTGTGCGTGCCAGCAATCGATCCAGGGACTGGCACATGAAGCGCAGAGATTCGGGGCCCCTACCAGGACCGGGTCGTCACAGTTTTCCTTGGCGGTGATTGGAAATAGCGAGCCATGCATGCTAGAGAGTAAATTCGCTAGAACAAATTCTTGGTGCATTTGAACTATGAATTCTGAACAAAAGAAAGTTAACTGCATCATGAGAATGAACTATCAGTTTGGCAATTATCCATGAGCCGTTCCATGCTAATACTCCTTTTAGCACCTGAATAAAGTAAGATATAATTTTCTGTTAAGCTTGGTCCATTGTAATGCTCATGCAAGTGTAAGTGATACAATTAGAATAGATGTCTCAAATATGTAGCCTAGTGTATTATTCAAAGTTCAGTCAATCTGACCAATTCATGATGCAACAGACAGTTGGTCTCATCATTTATCGAGATTGATCAATTCGTACATAGGCTAGACCGCTAGAGAAATCCCCATCAGATGGGCAGAGTTTTTTCATCTTGGAAGACAGCTCATAAGTTGCATACTTGCATGCCCTGTTTGTGCACAAAATCAATCAGCGAGACGGGGAAAAAATAAGCATAACCCCATACGGAGATGTGAATAGGCAATTCATTCACACAAACTACAAAAACAGAGCAGCAAAGATTAGATTAGAGGGTCGGAGGGGCTGCACCTTTGGAGGCGATTTGAGGCATGAAAGGGATGGCCGACCTGTTGGTGTATAGGAGGAAGTAGCGGACTCCGAAGACACCACAACCCTCCAATGCCGGCGGCGGCAGGGACATCGGAGACAGACGCAGAGGCTCCACCAACAAGAGCGCTCGCATCGGCCATCCCCCTCGAACAGCACCTGCACCAGCAAGCCGCAACAGACCTAGAACAACGATGGTGAACCAAATCTCACCCTACCCAGATTTCGGTGTAAAAATCGGCAGACCTCGGGGTAGGGGGTCTCGAGCTGTGGATCTCGAACAGATGGTAACAGGAACAGGGAGACGATGTTTACCCAGGTTCGGGCCCTCTTGATGGAGGTAAAACCCTACGTCCTGCTCTTGTTTATATTGATGGAGATGTATCAAGTACAGAGCTGATCTACCTCGAGATCGTAAGATATGATCTAGTCCTAAGGCTAGGTGAATGAGATTGTGTTTAGATCCCCTCTAGGGGCTAAACCCTTTGGCTTATATACACGCCAGGTAGGGTATCTAGGGTTACAAGGTCGGTATCTAGGCGTGGAGGCGGCAGGAGAAGTCTTGGAGTATACGTCAAGTCTTCGGCAGGTGTAGTCCCGATCTTGTCCCTAGCGTGCGACCTCCGGAGTCCATCTCGATAAGAATAAGGGCCCACTGGCCCAGCCCAAGGAATACGGGCTGACTAGGTTAGTACCCCCTAGTCCAGGACACCGTCAGTAGCCCCTGAACTGGTCTCCGATGCCGAGGACGACGTTCTTAAACTTCGGTTCCGGGGTCTTCGGCTCGGCAGGCAAGTTCCATAATCTTTCCATCATATCCTCAAGTAGTCTTTGGAAAATTGGTAGTCCCGCCAGGTGGGCCCAGCCCCGCCGCACGTGACCTCTGCTTTTTGACCTTGGGAGCTGTGCCTTATGGGGAAGCGGGTCAGTTTATGGCGAAATGTCGAAGCGTCGGTCTCTCCCCTTTTTATCCACGAGTCAGGCGTGCGGATTTATCACAAATCTCAACTCCTCTCACCAAGCAACCAGCGCAAATACTCCCCTTCCTCCCAAGTCCAACCTTGAGGGTTTCCCATGGTGAGTAATGCAGGTTCTTCGCGGCGCCCTCACAGCCCTGTCAGAGGTGATTGGGGTAGTTGCGTCGTCTTGTGCCTTCAACTGGAGCGCCTGGCCAGACAGGGATACCTGCCAGATTCAGATCTGACAGCGACCCGCCCAGGCTTAACATCCATCAACGGGTAGGTACACGCAGAGAATTACCCCTCCCCTCAAAAGGATGAAAGGGTGTGCTTCGTTTCCTTCCTGCTGCGCAGTTTAGGATTTCCAATTCACCCCTTCCTCCGAGGCCTGCTAGAGTTCTACGGGTTGCAGCTCCACCACCTTACCCCCAACTCAATTTTGCACATCGTGGGGTATGTTGCCCTATGTGAGATGCATCTTTGGTGCGAAGTGCACTTCGGACTATGGAGGAGGTATTTTTGTGTAGTGCCTTGTTCTCCCGCCGAAAAGCTTTACGAGGTCGGAGCAGCCGAAGTCTGTCAAATCGAGGGGGCAGATTACCCATCGGGCACCCCTCGGGAGGATACTGACGTCTGGCCAACAGAGTGGTTCTATATAGACGACGTCCCCCTCCTAGACCCAGTTCGGCCTGGGCTCCCCCCTTTCTCTTCGAAGCTCTCGAAGAGATGATACAGCTGGAGGCCTCAGGGTACGGCTCAAGAAGATGGCGCCGAGGTGACTGAGCTAGCCGCCAAGGTGAAGCGATTGGTAAGGACCGGCCTTACCATAATAGACGTAATGGCCACGGCGATAGACCGAAGAGTCCAACCACTCCGGCTGCGCCCTCACCCGTTATACGCATACAACGGAACCGAAGACTGCTCCCGATCAATTCGGCAAAGCTTCTTCGACCAAGCGGCCTTTAGCACAGTAATGGCCGGCATTTACCAGGGAACAGCGGAGGACTTTGCCCGACGACAATTCCGGGACGGGCTGTCCTACTACAATCCGGCCGATATAGTAAGTCTTCCCAGTTTATTTCGTCTATCCGAGTTGTTTTTCAATAGCCAATCCATCTGACTGATTTTTTACTCGTTTCGAACAGAGATGGAGGCGTCGGGTGGAGGCTCTGAACAGCCCGGCGCCTGAGCCGGAAACGCACCGCCGAGCGGAAGATCCCCTTTTTCATGAGGATGTGGACCTGGCCCTTATCTACGAAGGGAGGAAATTTTACATGGAGTGCCTTGACGGCTCAAAGGTAGTTGTCACCCCTGATGTGCCGGGGATGAGGCCGGCTTCATCGGTAACACCCTCTTCTCCTACTCAAAAGCGAGCCCCTTGTCCCCAAGCCCCTAGTCACCTGACTTCTCCTCCAAAGGGACGGCGTTCGAAACGCCCGCGTGGAGAGTCTGCCTCTCGAGAGAGCCGCCCGCAAGAAGCGGAAGGAGCAGAGGCCAAAGTCATGGAGGCAGGAGAAAGTGCCCCCTCAATTACCAGGAGATTACAATATTTTGTAGAAACGCCATCTCAGGCCCTGACCCCTTTGATCACTCGCAGGCGGCCTTCTTCTTCCATGGCGGCTGGCGCAAGGGCCGAGGGGACGACGGCTTCAAACAGGGAAGCCGACGCACTCCCTTCTTCAGGAGCCACCACCGAAGTTCCACAGCTCGAGGGCTCAGAGACCAGCTCGGCTACCCCTTCCGAGATCCAATGCGCCATGAATTACCGGCGGTGAAAGACCTCTGTGAGGAGTCTGGCCTTCTCGGATCGGGAGTTCAACGCTCTCAGCTCGGTGGACGCATACCTCGGGGCGACCCGCCCGGTATTTGATCAATCATTAGATGTTTTGTCGCAAGGGTTGCGGGTAAGTTCCAACCCGAGGTCATTTTATCTCGAAGATTTCTTGTATCTTGCCGTTTGTTTGAAAGACAAACAATACTGCCTAACCGTGGTAGTAGCCCCTAAGGCTTGATATGGGCAAGAATGCCCGTAGCGAGGCTTGATATTAACCTGAAGAAGTTATTTTTTGGTAGAGTGCTCGGGCGAGGAATGATCAGCTATCTGAGGCCCTTTCCCAGACAAAGGGGAGGTTGGAGACTGCCTTGGTTGAGGTGGAACAGGAGAAGAAGTGCACTCGAGAGGCGCACGGTAAGTGCTTTGTCTTGTATGTAATAATCTTAGTTATTAAGATCTCCTGACAGCATAATCCGATGTAGCAACGGAAGCCCTAGGTCATCTTGAAAGAGATCTCAAGCAAGCTCGCGAGGATTTGCTTTATACGGAGTCGCAGCGCCAGGCAAACCAACATGTGGTGACCCAAAGGGTGGATGGTGTTAATGCGCTAAGGGTCGAAAATGCCCGACAGGCTGATGAGATTAAGAGCTTAAAAGCTCAACTGGCTGCTGCCAAGGCCAAGAATCGTCGAACAGACGAGACGATTTTTGGTAAGTTTTGATTTTTAAGAATCGTTACTTGAGTTTGGGGGTTTAGCCGAGATGATTAGCGGGCTAACATATGTTTCTTGCCAGCTTCTCTGTCCGGCCAACCCCTTGATGGTCGAGGTCCGGTACCCGAAGACATGGCGGCTCATCTATCTGAAGTGCACGAAAGTGCACGGAAATCGATGAAGGTAGTCTTCAAGGAGTTGTGGCCCGAAGTGGAGCACGTCCCCGAGGACATGGCTATCCTAGCCGAACATTTGCAAAGAGCTCGGCATCGGATCCAGGCGTGGAAGGTGTCCGCTTGCCGGGAAGGGGCGAGGGAGGCCTGGGCCATGGTCAAGACCCGGTATACGGATGTTGATACGGCGCACCTGGCCGAGGTAGGGCTAATGGGGTCGGACGGGGAAGAAATACCCACTAGTCTCGTATACGAGAATGTCATGCCTGCTGCTCGGTCTTCGCAGAAGGACTGTGCCCTAGACATCATGATAGATGGGTTAGACCGTGTGCAATGAAATTATAATGTGTGACTCTATGTATTAAAGCACTTTACGTCATTATTCAATCCGCGCATCTAAACTCTCTCAACCATCCATCGGCTTCTACCTCCTCGATCAGTGACCGAGGAGTGTCCGCTTACTACTGACCGAAGTGATCGAACAGATGCTTCAGGAGACGAGGCAATCCGGCTATGTGGTTCGAACGACGAGAGTGAGGTAGAGAGTTATGTTATATTACTTTTTAACATAAGAAACATCTTCCGAGGAAAATAGTTCTTCCAACAGTTCCTTTCCTCGGGTGGCTGTGTCAAACACCTAAGTCCGAAGACGGGTGACCTCGGAGGTAAAGCCCCAGGTCGGGGTTTGAGAGACCCCCTGCACTTTATTTCTATGTCATGGCCGGCCGATTTGTACGTTTAAGAGTGCTAGCTTTCGGCTTTGTCCGTCTGAGGTACTCCACCGGATGACCCGGGAGTAACAATCATAGCGGTGCTCCCTTTGCCTCTTAACCAAATGATCGGAAACTGAAAGCACATTTGCTCCCTTGGTGGTTTTGGTAATTCATAACAACATATATCTCATTGAACTAATGTCCATTCAAGATTAAGATTTCAGGATGTTCAATGATTGGCATGGCATGGACTAGAGATGTGGACCCCTCAAAATGCTAAGGACAAGGATTGGCAATAGATCAAGACTCTACATTTTTGGTTTAGTGATCCAAGATCACATTGAGTCCATAGGAAAGCCAATACTATTAAAAGGGGATGAGGTGTTGCTTAATGGTCTTTTTGCTCAAGTGCTTAGTGACAGTACTCCTGAACCCTCAACCACTCTCTCTAACAAAATATGTCCTAAACCTACATTCCAACTCGGCCCCACCGATATTTCCTATCCGGCCCCACCGAGTTCATCCAAGACTTAGCCACTGCCAAAACCCTAACAAATCGGATCCACCGAAATGTATCTCGGCCCCACCGAGATGGCCTTGCCAACTCTCTGTAATCGTTTGCACTTACTTCGGTCTCACCGAGTTTTGCAAATAGGTCCCACCGAGATGGCTTGCCAACTCTCTGTTGCCTTATTGCTTCACTTCGGTCCTACCGAGTTGATGCAATCGGTGTCACCGAGATGAGGTTTGCCTAGGGATGTAAACGGATCGGATCGGATCGGATAATTCTTTTAACATATCCTTTACCATATTTTTTGGCCGGATTCGGAGCGGAGCGGATAATGACCGGATGCGGATTCGAATGCGGATTATATCGGACTACGGATTCGGAGCGGAGGCGGAGCGGATTCGGACCGAAAACGGACAAAAAATATCGGATGATACGTGCAAAGACATGATTTATTTCTACTAAGCAAACAATATGAAAACACGTTTTCATCCAAGCGCATAACAATAGAGAGTGGCGCTTTAAAGTTATAAATCACACCAGTATAGCAACAATATGCAGTACTGATAAGATGATGATTGCATTACACATAGAGTCCAAGACGAAGGTCGTACTTAAGAAATACTTAATTCAATTGAAGTTTTTATTTATTATAAAAGGCAAGTATACGGTCAAGTAGAAGCCGGTAATCATCCTTGATTTCTCTTCAACATGGTGTTTCTTCCAATCCACTGCATCATCCTGTGAGAATGATAAGAGATATTAGATGCTACACTTGACAATCAGGGAAATTATTGATATTTAGCTGTGGACAATTAAGTAGTTCTTTTTTTTGTGGGGGGACAATTAAGTAGTTCGAGCACACATGCATCAATTCTGAAGTGTATATATCCACATGATTAATTTGTAACTTCTTAGTGTATGTGTATATAGAGAGAAGAGAAACATCAAGCATCAGATATTGTATGCACCGATGCACGTACTATACATACATGACTAATTCAATTATATTGATATCTGATCGGTACCTAGCAACAGACATATTCAATCATGAGTACAGATGTATATATAAATGTAAATCTAATCTGATCGGCATGTGATTCGTAACTAGCAAGTAGCAGCACACATATAAAAGGCATATATTAGTAAAACTAATCCATATGGGTAAAGAGGATACAGGCTGGTAATATATACTAATATACATCAGAGAATTGCCGGTATAACTCATACCTAAACTTCTTGCTCCTGATGTAGTTGATCAGCCTCTTATTCAATATCTGTTCCTTGATTATCCTATGTATCAGTAGCATGCAATTTAAGGAAAAATATTGTTATTACTTTACAGAAATAAAATAGCAGTAATGTTCAAGAGGTAATCAGACATGCTTGCATAGCTAGCCTCTCCCCTAAAGTTGAAGTACTCATGGTATAATCGAAATTGTCATCATCACTGCCAGCTTCTGCTTGTTGCTACAACGTCCAGGAAATATATTAGCATTACATCATGTATAGGGCATTAATGATCAAGAAGGCAAGTACCTTGCAAAATGAGTAAGAGCGGTAGAGAGGGCAGAGCCTTACCTTTTCGTCAAGTTGTTCCTCAAGACTCATATTAGCAACAAGTGTTTCCACAACCTCCAGATCGTTCACAATAGAACCAAGTCTATCCTCTCTTTTATTGTCATTTTTCCTAGATGCAGCAACCCAGTCTTTCGTACATATCAATGCTTCTACCACATGGGGGTTAAGACGACTGCGGAATGGATCAATAACACGACCACCGGCACTGAAAGCTGCTTCCGAGGCAACAGTGGACACTTGGATGGCCAAAACATCACGAGCAAGCATTGATAACACAGGATATACATCTTGATGTGTTTTCCACCATGATAAGATATCGAAGTTCTCAAAAGCAACCTTTGAAAGCCTTACTATAGCTTCTGCTATGTACTTATCCAAGTCAGTGTCAGCTTCATTAGACCCATGAGTGCCCTGCTGAGATAGGAAATAATCATCTTCATCTTCTACCATAAAATCATTATCACCTTGGGAAGTGGTACTACAGCTAGGTCCATCAGTGCTCTGTGAATAGTTAGAAGCATATGCTTGGTACATCTGCTTCACAGCAATAATCAACTCTTCTACTTTACCACGATACAGTAGTTCCCCATGAACCTTTCTCATGTAATGTTCAATTCCACTTCTCTTGTATCTAGGGTCAAGAAAGAAGGCAACCGCAAGAGCAAGATTTGACTTCCTCCAGTACTTATCAAATTTAGTTTGCATAGAAGCTGCCATCTTTTTAATAGTAGTATCACTACTTTTACGCCAACCAGAAATTAAAGCCTTGATCTCACAGAAGTCTTTATAGAATAAATTTGTTCTTGGATATTGATTACCTGATAGTAGAGTAGTGAGATCATCAAACTTCTTCAAGCATCTACAAAGAGTAAGCGCCTTGTCCCAATCATTAGCTGTTGGAGCAAACTTGTCAAATTTCTTTTTGTCAATCTCATGCAACCTATCAAAGGCCTTCTTATAATATAGGGCATCACTCAGCATGTGGTATGTAGAATTCCACCTCGTTTGGACATCAAGCTGTAGACCTTTTTTTGTGGACAACCCACACTCAGATGCACACTTATAGAATTCCTCCTCCAACTGAGGAGAAGATTTTACTGCCAAAACAAATGCCTTAACACCCCAAACTGCATCTGAAATCTGATCAAGACCATCTCTAGCAACCAAATTTAGAACATGATTTGCACATCTCACATGAAAGAATTCACCATCACATACTAGAGGGGAATACTCTTTCAGTTTACTAATGACATGTTTAACACAAACTTCATTTGAAGATGCATTGTCCAAAGTAAGAGAAAACATTTTTTTCTCAATAAACCAGCGCAAAATGCTAGCAAAAAATTGTCCAGACATGTTAAGACCAGTATGGCGCCCTTCTACATGCATAAATTTGATGATCCTTTTCTGAATAATCCATTCATCATCAATCCAATGCACAGTGACACACATGTACCCTTTATTCTGATTTGATGTCCACATGTCCATTGTGGTGCTAAAATGATAGTTAATTGTTTTGAAATACTCATATAGCTTATCCTTTTCTGTTTGAAACATAGCCACTATTTCATTTCTAACAGTGTTACGGTTCTTCAGAGGAAATGAAGGGCGCAAGGATTTGACGAAGTCACGGAAGTATTCATGCTCAACAATATTGAAGGGATATTCATGCATGATTATTGCCAAGTAGAGCTTTCTCATGGAAGAATCTTGATCATACTTATAAGCCTCAACAGCAACAGAACCATGTTCCTTCTTCACTACTTTGAGCAATTGTTGGCCCGACTTCACACTATGCATCTTAATATGGTTCAAGAAGACTGATGTCCCATTCCTGCTATTTCTCCTTGCATCATAAGTGCAGTACTTGCATTTAGCCCATGCTTCCTTAACTTTCTTGCCATCGACCACCACTGTCTTGAAAAACTTATCAAAATGGTCCCAACATTCTGATTTGGTCTTCTTTTGTTTCTTCCCTATAGGCTCATCTACTCCTGCATCCTGATTCTCACCCTCTAGATCAATCACTTCATTTGCAACTTCATTGTCACTGCCAATATTCGGCGGCTCTTCATCTTGACTTTTAGCTGGGGGTGATACAACCATACTCTTAACTGCACTTGCACTTGTTCTTGCAGATCTTGATCTTTTCCGCAATATCTTTTTCAGATGATCTATAAAAAGAATAATAATACATAAGTAATCAGTCACTTTTTACTGATAAAAGGAATTAATATCTTAGAAGCTGCAGCAAGCAAGACTTTAAACATCATAAATTCAGTGTTTTGTAGTATATTAAGATAAAGCCTACTCGACTACTACAAACTTGCCCATTGTCATATATGGGTGTCTGATGTCTACTACACAACTTGTTCTTGTAGACTCGTGTTGGGCCCCCAAGCGCAGAGGTTTGTAGGACAGTAGCAATTTTCCCTCAAGTGGATGACCTAAGGTTTATCAATCCATGGGAGCCGTAGGTTGAAGATGGTATCTCTCAAGCAACCCTGCAACCAAATACAAGAAATCTCTTGTGTCCCCAACACACCCAATACAATGGTAAATTGTACAGGTGCACTAGTTCGGCGAAGAGATGGTGATAAAAGTGTAGTATGGATAGTAGATATACGTTTTTGTAATATGAAAATATAAAAACAGCAAGGTAGCAAATAGTAAATGGGCATAAAAACGGTATTGCAATGCTTAGAAACAAGGCCTAGGGTTCATACTTTCACTAGTGCGATCTCCCAACATTGTTGACATAGTTGAATCATATGTAAATCCCTCACGTGCGACAAAGAGTTCACTCCAAAGTCACAAATAGCGGAGAACAAACGAAGAAATTGTTGTAGGGTACAAAACCACCTTAAAGTTATTCTTCCCGATCAATCTTATGAGCCATCCCGATTAATTGTCACGAACAGCCCTAGAGATCGTACTAGAATAACACCTTAAGATACACATCAACCAAAACCCTAATGTCACCTAGGCACTCCAATGTCACCACGAGTACCCACGGGTTTGATTATACGATATGCATCACACAATATCAGATTCATCTATTCAAACCAACACAAAGAACTTCAAAGAGTGCCCCTAAGTTTCTACCAGAAAGTCAAGACGAAAACGTGTGCCAACCCTTATGCATAAATCCCCAAGGTCACGGAACCCGCGAGTTGATCACCAAAACATACATCAAGTGACTCAAGTGAATATCCCATTGTCACCACAGATATCCATATGCAAGACATACATCAAGTGTTCTCAAATCCTTAAAGACTCAATCCGATAAGAAAACTTCAAAGGGAAAACTCAATTCATCACAAGAAGATAGAGAGGGGAAAACTCCATATGATTCATCTATATCAACAAAGCTCGCGATACATCAAGATCGTGCCATCTCAAGAACACGAGAGAGAGAGAGATCAAACACATAGCTACTGGTACAAACCCTCTGCCCCGAGGGTGAACTACTCCCTCCTCGTCATGCAGACCGCCGGGATGATGAAGATGGCCTCCGGTGATGCCTTCCCCCCTCTGGCAGGGTGCCAGAAAAGGGCTGTAGATGGGATCTCTCTGGTACAGAGGCTTGCGGCGGCGTAAAAACTCATCTAGGTTAACTTTCGGGGGTTTCTGAATATATTTGATTTTTCAGCGTTGGAATCACGCGAAACGGAGCCACGTGGGCCCCACGAGGTACCAGGGCACGCCTGGGGGGGTGGCGCGCCCTGGTGCCTCATGGGCAGCCAGTGGCCCCCCTCCATTAGGTATTGGCTCTAGTATTTTTTATTTGTTCCATAAAAAATCTCCAAAAAGTTTCACTGCATTTGGAGAACTTTGATTTCTGCACAAAAAACAACACCACGGTAGTTCTGCTGAAAACATCGTCAGTCCGGGTTAGTTCTAATCAAATCATACCAAAACCATATAGAATTGTTATAAACATGGCATGAATACTTCATAAATTATAGATACGTTGGAGACGTATCAGCATCCCCAAGCTTAATTCCTACTCGTCCTCGAGTAGGTAAATGATAAAAGAAATAATTTATGAAGTGTGAATGCTAGCATAGTGCATAAGTTTGATCAATGATAATTTCAATCACTTTTCCTAGCATCATAACAGCAACTTGTTCTCATAAAACTCATCATGATAAAGTAGCAATTAAAAACAGTAATGTTTGATGTGGAATGCTACCTATCATAATCATCATATAATCTTTTGTTTTTGTTGCATGGACATTGGACTTGAATGATTCAAAGCAAGATCATTATTATAACAGCAATATTTATTATCATAAAACTTCTCATGAGCAAGTAACAATCCATCACAACAATGAAGTATAAGGCATAAACTTTCTTGGAAACTAACAAACTATTCTAGTCAACAATGCAATTGCAATTCATCATATTTTCAGGAAGGGTCTCATGTAGGAGCTTTTTAGAAAGTCCACATACTCAACCATCATTTAGTCTTCTAAGATTGCTAACACTCACGACATATATATGGAGCAAAAGTTTCAGCCAGACACATATAAAGATAGGCGCTTGTGATTTTGCCTCCCAACTTATTCACCTCAAGGGTGATGTCAACAATAATAACTCATGATCACTCATATCCAACTGGATATATGTGCCTAGATCTTTCCCCACCACATGATGCTTGCAAAAGAGAAAAATAAAAAGGAAGTAGAGGAGAACACTATTGACTCTTGCATAAAAAGTAAATACATAAAAGTAAATGCATAAAAGTAAAAGATAGGCCCTTCGCAGAGGGAAGCAGAGGTTGTCATGCGCTTTTTATTTTTGGATGCACAAGCCCTTAATGCAAAGGAACGTCACGTTATATTGCCCCTTGTGATAGCAACCTTTATTATGCAGTCCGTCGCTTTTATTTCTTTACCATCACAAGTTCGTACAATGCTTATTTCCCTTACAATAAAAGATCATACATATTTTAGGAGCAATTTTTATTGCTTTTTGCACCGATGACAACTTACTTGAAGGATCTTATTCAATCCATAGGTAGATATGGTGGACACTCATGAGAAGAAACTGGGTTTAAGGGTTTTGGATGCACAAGTAGTATCTCTACTTGGTCCAGATTTTTGGCTAGCAAAGATATTGGGCAAGCACCACATGTTGGAGGATGTATAACAATATAACTTTTATGTGAATATGAACAAACATAATTCATTATGTTTTCTTCCTTGTCCAACATCAACACTTTGACATAAAATACTTAATGGGGGCTCACAATCATAAAAGATGTTCAAGATAGTACATTTGCATGTGAATCTTCTCTTCCCTTATTAACTTTTTCATGAATTGCATCATTGACTAATGCTATGCTTGTTAACCTCCAATAAATTTTACCACTTATACTTTTCTTTATGTAATGTCATTACTTTCCATAAGATTAGCATATGAAGCATTTATATTTCAACTTTATGATATTCAATTCATTTCAACAATTTACTCATAGGATATAAGTGAAGCTCAAGAGTAAATGACAAACTACTCCAAAAAGATATAAGCGAAGATCAATGAGTAGTGAAACAATTAAGTAGCTATGTAAGGACTCTTTCTCATTTAAAAAGTTTCAGATCTTGATATTTTATTCAAACAGCAAAGAAAACAAAGACACAACCAAGTATAGCACACATTATGTGAACAAGTAAAAACTTGGGTTCAATCGAGACTAACCGATAGTTGATGTAGAAAAGTGATGGGATGCCTACCGGGGCATCCCCAAGCTTGAATGCTTGAGACTTCTTGAAATATTAACTTGGGGAGCCTTGGGAATCCCCAAGCTTGAACTCTTGTGTCTCGTTAATTCTTCTCATATAATAGTTTCCCTAAGTTTCAAAAACTTCATCCATACAAAACTTTAACAAGAACTTGTGAGATATGTTAGTATAAATCCACTCAAAACCTCGACATTCTCTACAGTAGCAAATCACTAAAATTATAATTAAACATTGAATACTAAATGCCTCTGCATATTTAATACTCCTATCCTCAAATAGAATCATTAAACAAGCCAACATATGCAAACAATGCAAACATAACAGCAATCTGCCTAAACAGGACAGTCTGTAAAGGATAATTAAGAATCCATACTTCCCTAACTCCAAATATTCTAAAAAATTACCACGTGGCAGATAACTCATTCATTCTTACTGTTTAAAAATTTCAGATTTTTATCATGTTCTGACTATTCAGGAATATTCTGGACATAACAGAAAACTTTCTGTTTTCAAACAGCAACACATGAACTTGAAATTTGAGCATGGTAAAGGCTATAATTGGCATTTTATTGAACTAAAAGATGCAAAACATGATTATTTATAACACCAAGAAAATATCAACAGAATAAAATGACGCTCCAAGCAAACTCATATTATGTGACGAATAAAAATATAGCTCCAAGTAAGGTTACCGATAATGTTGAAGACGAAAGAGGGGATGCCTTCCGGGGCATCCCCAAGCTTAGTTGCTTGGGTGTTCCTTGAATTTTACCTTGGGGTGCCTTGGGCATCCCCAAGCTTAGGGTCTTGCCGCTCCTTATTCTCCTCATATCGATATCTCACCCAAAACTTGAAAACTTCAATCACACAAAACTTAACGGAACTTCGTGAGAACGGTTAGTATGATAAAGAATAAACCATCACTTAGGTACTGTACAAGAAAATATTCACAATTGTTCCCATATAATGCCTACTGTATTATATCATTTCCATAATTTATATCTCATAATATAAGCTATGGAAACATTAAAACAAGCAAACTATGCATTGAAAACAGAATCTGTCAAAAACAGAACAGTCTGTAATGATCTGACCAACTACCATACTTATGGAACTCTACAAATTCTGAAACATTAGGACAACGTCAAAAATTTGCATATCAATACTGTATAAAAAATTCAGAATTTTTTGACGCTCCAGTAAAATCTGGGAAATTAAACACTGGAGGCAAAAGTTTCTGTTTTTGCACAGAATTGAATCAACAAGTATCCACACTATCCCAAAGGTTTTTCTTGGCACTTTATTGAAAGAAAACATATAAAACATGATTACTACAGTAGCTTAATCATGTGAACACACTAAAACAATAGGTATAAATGTTGGGTTGTCTCCCAACAAGTGATTTTCTTTAATGCCTTTTTAGCTAGGCATGATGATTTTAAATGATGCACTCATAGAAGTAAAGGATTGATACATAACGGGGGCATCATGAATCATAAGTTCCTCTCTCATAATAATTTTTAGTAGCATCATGAATGAATTCAGCAATATAACTATCAAATAAAGCATTCTTTTCATGACCTACAAGCATAGGATTTTTATTACTCTCCACACAAGCAATTTTCTTCTCATTCATAATAGTGGGAGTATCGTATGAAACTCGAATGCTATAAATTGTTTCCACATTAAAAGAGTGATGTTCAGTAAAAGTATTTTCATAATTATAACAAGTATAATAATAATCATCACTATTTTTCATAACATAAGTATCATCACAATAATCATCACAGATAGGAGGCATGAAATCATCATAACAGATTTGATCATTCAAAGTAGGGGGACTAAAAAGATCATCTTCATTAAGCATAGTATCCCCAAGCTTGAGACAAATATTAATTGCAGCAAATATATTCTCAAAAATTTCATTCTCATCAAACATAGCATCCCCAAGCTTGTTGGTTCGCATATCATTAGCATTATCACTATTATCATCAATAGTATGAATGGCACCAATAGTAAAACAATTATTATCATCATAATTTTCCAAATTGGCACCATAAAGATTTTTGAGAAAAGAGCTTGATGTCTACTACACAACTTGTTCTTGTAGACTCGTGTTGGGCCTCCAAGCGCAGAGGTTTGTAGGACAGTAGCAATTTTCCCTCAAGTGGATGACCTAAGGTTTATCAATCCATGGGAGGCGTAGGTTGAAGATGGTATCTCGCAAGCAACCTTGCAACCAAATACAAGAAATCTCTCGTGTCCCCAACACAGCCAATACAATGGTAAATTGTATAGGTGCACTAGTTCGGCGAAGAGATGGTGATAAAAGTGTAGTATGGATAGTAGATATAGGTTTTTGTAATCTGAAAATATAAAAACAGCAAGGTAGCAAATAGTAAACGGGCATAAAAATGGTATTGCAATGCTTAGAAACAAGGCCTTGGGTTCATACTTTCACTAGTGCGATCTCCCAACATTGTTAACATAGTTGAATCATATGTAAATCCCTCACGTGCGACAAAGAGTTCACTCCAAAGTCACAAATAGCGGAGAACAAATGAAGAAATTGTTGTAGGGTACGAAACCACCTGAAAGTTATTCTTCCCGATCAATCTTATGAGCTATCCCCATTAATTGTCACGAACATCCGTAGAGATCGTACTAGAATAACACCTTAAGATACACATCAACCAAAACCCTAATGTCACCTAGGCACTCCAATGTCACCACGAGTACCCACGGGTTTGATTATACGATATGCATCACACAATCTCAGATTCATCTATTCAAACCAACACAAAGAACTTCAAAGAGTGCCCCAAAGTTTCTACCGGAAAGTCAAGACGAAAACGTGTGCCAACCCTTATGCATAAATCCCCAAGGTCACGGAACCCGCGAGTTGATCACCAAAACATACATCAAGTGACTCAAGTGAATATCCCATTGTCACCACAGATATCCATATGCAAGACATACATCAAGTGTTCTCAAATCCTTAAAGACTCAATCCGATAAGAAAACTTCAAAGGGAAAACTCAATTCATCACAAGAAGATAGAGAGGGGAAAACTCCATATGATTCATCTATATCAACAAAGCTCACGATACATCAAGATCGTGCCATCTCAAGAACACGAGAGAGAGAGATCAAACACATAGCTACTGGTACAAACCCTCAGCCCCGAGGGTGAACTACTCCCTCCTCGTCATGGAGACCGCCGGGATGATGAAGATGGCCTCCGGTGATGCCTTCCCCCCTCCGGCAGGGTGCCGGAAAAGGGCTGTAGATGAGGTCGTGGAGGTACAGAGGCTTGCGGCGGCGTAAAAACTCATCTAGGTTAACTTTCAGGGGTTTCTGAATATATATGATTTTTCAGCGCTGGAATCACGCGAAACGGAGCCACGTGGGCCCCACGAGGTACCAGGGCGCTCCTAGGGGGGTGGCATGCCCTGGTGCCTCGTGGGCACTGGGTGGCCCCCCTCCAGTGGATCTTGGTGCCAATATTTTTTATTTGTCCAATAAAAAATCTCCAAAAAGTTTCAGCTCATTTGGAAAACTTTCATTTCTGCACAAAAAACAACACCACGGTAGTTCTGCTGAAAACAGCGTCAGTCCGGGTTAGTTCTAATCAAATCATACCAAAACCATATAGAATTGTTATAAATATGGCATGAATACTTCATAAATTATAGATACGTTGGAGACGTATCAACGGCTTACAGTGGGCGGTCAACGGCGTCGGAGTCGGGGAAGACGGCGACGCGGGCGTCGGGAGGTGGTCGTGGAGCCTGCTCCGGTGGTCTCCAGACTTCGAGGAGTAGCGGACGAGATGCAGTGCTCCTTGGCGAGGTCGGTGGTGGCGTCTACGACGTCGCGTGCCTCTTGTGGCGACGACAGCGGGCGGCTGGAGTGCGGGCAACGCCGGCGAGATCCAAAAGCATCGAGGGGCCTTCTCCGGCGCGTGTCTACGGGAGAGGAAGCATTAGAGAGCTGCAGATTTGAGAGATATGAAGAAAAGATATAGAAGAGCGCTCGTGTACCGCCGGCGGCGTCGGAATCGAGCGTGACAGGAGCTTCTGGTGATGGAACTCCGGCGAGATCGAGGCGGAGCTCTAGGGCATGGGAGATCAAATTTTTTCCGAAAATCTGACGAGGAGAAGCAGGGGAGTATTTATAGGTACTCGGGCTTGCGCGAGGGGCAAAGATCTGAGCGAATCCCGCGAGGATTTGGATTGGGCAGGGAAGAACTCGTGCGCGTGCAGGATTCGGGCGTTGCTTGAGGAAGAAGAAGGCGCAGGGTCCACTGTCAGCCAGAGAGAGAGAGAAGGAAGGGAACGGGCGGTCGATCGACAAGGGATCGGCGCAGGCTGCGCGCTGCTGGGCTGCGCAGAGAGAGAGCAAGGGAGATCGGCCACGGCGCTAGTGGGCTTCGGCCATTTAAAAAAAACTTTCTTTTAAATAAAGACAGAGATAGAAAAAGGAAATAAAGAAAAGAAATAAAAAGTTTACCTAGACGTATTATATACCAAAATTCTTATAATAAATCAAAGAAAAATATGAACTATATTTCAGTGGCAAATAAAAATAGTTTAAAAAAATATTTTTTGCAATAACTTAAAAATGGATTTGAATTTGTTTTTCAAATCTTTTGCAAATAGTTTCTGTTTTCTTTCTTCAAATTCTTTTCAAACAATTCTCTGAATTTTTGAAGGGTCGTGTCCCTTCACTCTTTATTTCTTTTATCAGAGGATTTTTGAAAGGATTCAAACTCTAAATTGAATAGGGATTCAAATGGAAAAATTGAAAAGCTTCATATGGAAAAAGTTGAAAGTGCTTTCCCATATTTTTAAAGTGGTCCTAGAGTCCCTATCCGAGGCCCTCGCAGCCGAGGAATTAACAACACTGCAAGCCAAAGTCGACCGAGATGATGTCATCCTCGACAAGCGGCCAAAGTCTACCTCGTTCAAGCCGGCCGACGACTTAATCAAGTTTCAAGTGCACCCCACCGACCCGGCTAAAACGGCATCAGTCGGGGCAAATCTTGAGCCAGAGATTGACGAGGCCTTACGCAACTTCCTTAGAGAAAACCGGGACATATTTGCCTGGCATCCCTCAGATATGCCGGGGATACCCCGCAGGCTCGCCGAACACATCTTGAACATCCTAAAAGGCTACAAGCCTGTCAAACAAGCACTTCGACGCTTCTCCGAACCCAAGTGTCAAGCGATGGGCGAAGAACTGGCCAAACTTCTCGAGGCCGGATTCATAAGAGAGATAAAGCACCCCGAGTGGCTCGCCAATCTAGTCATGGTACCCAAGAAGGACGAGTCCTGGCGTCTGTTGTATCGATTTCAAAGACCTTAACAAGGCTTGCCCAAAAGACCCCTTCCCACTACCCCGCATCGACCAGATTGTGGATGCCACCGCCGGGCACGATTCGTTGTGCTTCTTGGACGCCTACTCGGGGTATCATCAGATAAAGATGAAAGATTCCGATCAGGCCGCAACATCCTTCATTACGCCCTACGGGCCGTTTTGCTTCAATACCATGCCTTTCGGGCTGAAAAACGTCGGGGCAACATACCAACGCATGATTCTTGGACGCCTACATCGACGATGTGGTGATCAAGACTAAACATGTCGGACAACTGGTAGACAACCACCGTGCCACATTTACCAGCCTGCGGGAGTATCAGATCAAACTCAACCCGGAGAAGTGCGTTTTCGGCGTATCCGCAGGCAAACTCCTCGGCTTTATTGTGTCCAGCCGAGGAATCGAAGCCAATCCGGCAAAAATACGGGCCCTGGCCTGACTAGAGGCGCCGACCGAGCTCAAGCATGTTCAGAAGCTAGCGGGCTGCGTGGCCGCTCTAAGTCGTTTTACCTCAAGACTTGGAGAAAAGGCTTTACCCCTCTATAGGCTGCTAAAACAAACCAAGAATTTCAAATGGACTGACGAGGCGGCAGCCGCCCTGGAGGATATGAAAACCCTCCTCGCCACAAACCCCATCCTAGCTGCGCCCGGCATAGGTGAGTCGATGATATTGTACATCTCGGCCACCAACCAGGTGGTCAGTGCAGTGCTCGTGGTCGAACGAGACATGGAGGGCCACAAGTTCCAGGTCCAAAAACCAGTATATTACGTTTCCGAGGTCTTAACCCCGTGCAAAACGCGCTACCCGCACTATCAGAAGATAGCCTATGCCGTCTTTATGGCATCAAGAAAACTTCGGCATACTTTCAAGAGTTCTCGATCACTGTGGCATCCGAAGTCCTTTTAAGCGACATAATTAACAATAGGGATGCTATAGGGCGCATAGCCAAGTGGGCCATAGAGCTCTTACCCTTCGAAATAACCTACCAGCCACGCCAAGCTATTAAATCTCAGGTGCTGGCAGACTTCGTAGCCGAATGGACAGAGGCCGAACTCCCTAGCGAATATAGCACGTACTCGCACTGGACCATGTACTTCGACGGCTCGAAAATGCTCGCCGGGCTAGGGGCTAGAGTAGTGCTCACGTCGCCAACGGGCGACAATGTCCGCTATGTGTTACAGATCATGTACATAGACTCCAATAACGCGGCCGAATACGAAGCACTTCTACACGGGCTCCGGATAGCAGTCTCCATGGGCGTTAAACGCCTTGAGGTCCAAGGAGATTCCAACTTTGCCATCTCCCAAGTAAATGGCGAGCTTGATGCAAAGGATCCAAAAATGACGGCCTACCGGAACATAGTCCTAAAAATCTTGGCCAGGTTCGAGGGGCTTGAATTTCATCATATCCCTCGTGACAGCAACCAGGCCGCCGATATCCTAGCCCGAATGGGCGCCAAACGGGATAAGGTACCAGAAAACACCTTCCTCGAATGGCTCTTCAAACCCTCTGTAATCTGGCAGGACGGCATAGAGACGTCGGTATCAAACGACGCAAGGCAACTCACCCCACTCGAGGACGAAACGGAGGAAGAGGTAATCGGAGGAATAGCTGTCCAGGAAACGGCCTCGGCTCACGAGGTCATGGCAGTCATTGCGCCCTGGACCGAGCCCCTCCTCGCCTACCTACCCCAGAAAGAGCTCCCTGAGGACCAAACTGACGCACGTCGGATCGTAAGGCAGTCTCAAGCCTATAAGGCCCATGACGGTGAGCTCTACAAGCAAAGTACCACAGGGGTCCTCCAGCGATGTATATCCGAAGAGGAGGGGCGATCGCTGCTCAGCGAAATACACTCCGGCATGAGTGGGCATCACGCCGCTACTCGGACCTTGGTAAGCAAGGCATTCCGAGCTGGTTTCTACTGGCCAACAGCAGGAGTCGATGCCAAAATTTTGGTACAACGTTGCCCCGGCTGCCAGGTATTCACCCAACAAAGCCGCATGCCCCCTACAGCCCTCAGGACTATCCCAATCACTTGGCCTTTTGCGGTCTGGGGGCTCGACATGGTCGGCCCACTTAAGGAAGGATCACGAAAAATTAAATATCTACTTGTCATGGTAGACAAGTTCAGAAAATGGATCGAAGCAAAATCAGTCACTTCGGTGGGGGCAGTCCCAGTAATTGAGTTTGTTTTCAGAGTGGTGCACCATTACGGTATCCTCCACAGCATTATCACAGACAACGAGACAAACTACATCGCCAAAGAAGTGAAAGAATGGTGCGTAAAGATGGGCATAAAGCTTGACTACGCGTCAGTCTACCACCCGCAGTCAAACGGGCAAGTAGAACGCGCCAACGGACTAATCCTCAGCGGCATCAAGCCAAGGCTAGTACGCTCCCTTAAAGAAGCGGACTGCAAATGGGTGGAGGAACTTGATTCCGTCCTATGGGGTTTATGCACCACACCAAATCGACCTACGGGGTACACCCCATTTTTTATGGTGTACGGAGCCGAGGCGGTACTCCCCTGCGACATAATACATGACGCACCTCGGGTTCGCATGTACGAGGAACGGGAGGCCGAGTTAGATCGACAGGATGCCTTGGACACCTTGGAAGAAGAACGCAACGTAGCTAGGGCGCGCTCCGCAATTTATTAGCAGCAAGCAAGATGCTACCATAACAGGGAGGTCCACGGAAAGGAGTTCGCCGTAGGGGATCTGGTCATGAGGCGCCACCCGGAGAAGTAGAAGCATAAACTTTCGCCCAAATGGGACGGGCCATTCATTGTTGACCAGATCCTAGTTGGAGGTGCATATCGGATCCGAGATCCAACGGACTGACGTTTAGAGCCTAACCCCTGGAATGCCGTGCTACTTCGGCGCTTCTATGGATAAAAACCCGAGCGTCATCTTCCCATGTACATACCTTTTCTCTTCCTGCATCCAACATTATTTTCTCCTCGGCCCACCTCGGCAACATCTTTACATGTCTTTCCCCGTGAGCTATTACAACATATCACACGTTTTTTATAACACGCGTATTCTCCACTCCCTTTTATCCTATTGCCTATAAAGCCAACATATGCACCAAATTTGACTTAAGATTTGGCCAAGCTGGGTTGCCCGGCTCCTGTGCTTGCCCTTTACGTTCCCGATTATTCAGCTAAAGGGCCAAGGGAGCACCGCTGTGATTGTTACTCCTGGGTCATCTGGAGAAGTACCTCAGACGGATAAAGCCAAAAGCTAGCGGTCTTAAATGTACAAATTGGTCGGCCATGGCATAAGAATATAGTGGAATGGGTCTTTTACACCCCGACCAGGGGCTTTACCCCCGAGGTCCTCTGTCTTCGGACACAAGTGCTCGGCACAATTACCCAAGAAAAGGAACTGATGGAAGAACTATTTTTCTTGGAAGATGTTTCTTACGTCAAACAGTAATATAACATAACTCTTTGCCCCACTCTTGTCCTTCGAACCACATAGCCGGATTGCCTGGTCACCCGAAGTGCCTGGTCCGACTAGTGTGGCCAGTAGTAAGGGACACTCCTCGGCCAATGGACAAGGAGGTCGAAGCCGATGGCTGGTTAACAGAGTTCAGATGCGCAAATTGATTCACGGCGTAAAGTACTTCAATACATAGAGTCATACAAAAATTCAACTACGCTCGGTCTAGCCCATCTATTAAGGTATCAAGGGTACAATCTTTTTGGGAGAAGCGAGCCGCAGCCATAACATTTTCATATGCCAGGCTGGTGGGAATTTCTTCCCCGTCCGGTCCCATTGGCCCTACCTCGGCCAGATGTGTTGTATCCACCTTGGTATACCTTGTCTTGACCATGGCCCAGGCCTCCCTTGCTCCTTCGCGGCACGCCGATACCTTCCAGGCTTGAATCCGGCGCTGAGCCTTCTTAAGACGCTTAGCCAGGATCGCCATGTCTTCGGGCACATGCTCCTCCTCGGGCCATAAAGCCTTAAACACCACCTTCATCGATGCCCGTGCACTTTCATGCACCTCGGCTAGACGAGTTGCGGCATCCTCGGGCAACAAGCCAGGGGCTTCCAATGGCTGGCCGGTTAAGGAAGCTGCCAGGAATCAAATGTTAGCCTAGCAATCCTACAACCAGGAAACCATCTTCAAACGGAAGCAGAGAAAGTTACCAAGTATTGCTTCACTTGTTTGCCGATTCTTCGCCTCTGCAGTGGCCAGTTGCGCTTTCAGGGTCTCAATCTCCTGGGCCTGTCGGGCATTCTCCGCCCTTAGCGCGTTCGAATCTTCCCTCCTTTGGGATAATGCGTGCTGGCTGGCCTGCCGCTGCGACTCCGTATAGAGCAAATCTTCGCGGGCCTGTTTAAGATCCCTCTCCAGGTGACCAAGGGCTTCCGCTGCTATAATACATCATGTTGTTACATGACTCAAGGATTTTCACCACAAAAATACCATATGACATAAAAGCACGTACCGTGTGCGTCTTAGGTGAAAGTTTTCACCTGCTCCAATTCGGCTAGAGCAGTGTTTAACCTCTCTTCTTTCCGGCCAAGCACCTCGGCAAGATGGTCATTATTATCCCAAGCACCCTGTCAAAGGCATTATTCTTACCATTACAAGTCTCGATACGGTCGCTGGTGCCCATATCAAGACTTAGGGGCTACTACCGTGTTCGGCAGTTTAGTTTACCCTTAAGCGAACAAATTATGATAAGCACAAGAAATCTCCGAAAACAACGTAGACAGAGGCGGGGTCTTACCTGCAAGCCCAGTGATAGAACACCCATTGCCTTCTCAAAGACAGAGCGGGTTGCGCCGAGGTATGCGTCCACCGAACTGAGAGCATTGAACTCCTGGCTCGTGAAGGCGGAATTCCTTAGGGAGGCCTTCCATCATCGATGGTTTATGGCGCTTTCGACCTCGGACGGGGTAGCTGAACAAGTCCCCGAATCCTCTGATTGGGCAACTTCAGGAATAGTTCCCGAGGTGGGATGGAGTCCCACACCACTGCTCGGAGCCGATGTCCCCCCAGGCTCTTGCATCCTCGGCAGCCGGAGGAGGGGCAGGCTGCCTGTATATGGATTAAAAGGATTGAAATCCGCGACGCCATTTTAAGGGAAACAGTAGCAAAGACATTACCTGTGAGCTGCTGGAGCACTTCGGTCCGCCTCCGTGGTTGCCCCTTGCGCTCGAGCTCCGTGTGTCTCCAGCAGAGGGCCCCTTTGAGAGGTCAGTTCTCCGCGTGGACGTTTTGAGCGTCATCCCTTTGGGGGAGAAGTCGGAGGACCAGGGGCTTCATGACAAGAAGCTCTCTTTCGAGTAGAGGTAGGGGGCTTTACCGAGGAGGCAGACCGCGTTCCCGGTACATCGGGAGTAACGGCCACCCTTGAGCCGTCAAGGCTCTCCAGGTAGAAGTTCCCTCCTTCATATATGAGGGCCAGTTCCTCATCCTCGTGGAAGACGGGGTCCTCCACCCGACGATGTGTCTCCGGTTCGGGTGCAGGGTTGTTCAAAGTCTCGACCCAACATCTCCATCTCTGTTCGGATTCGATAAAGGATCGGTCAGGAGGAATTAACCATGAAACAACTCGGATAGACGAGGAGGTCTAGGAAAACTTACTATATCCGCAGGGTTGTAGTAAGACAGTCCGTCTTGGAACTGTTGCTTTGCGAAGTCCTCCGCCGACCCCATGCTGGCTAGCGCGGTCCCAAAGGCCAACTGGTCGTGGAAGCTTTTCCGAATCGATCGGGAAGCGTCTTCGGATCCGTTGTACATGAACAATGGGTGCTGGCATTGCCGAAGTGGTTGGACTCTTCGGTTGATCGCCGTGGCCATTACATCTATGATAGTGAGGCCGGTGCCGGATAGTAGCTTCACTTGAGCCGCTAGGCTAGTCACGTCGGCATCGTCCTCCTGAGCGGTGCTCAGCGATCTCCAGCTGTAGCGCATCTTCGGGGGCTCCGAGGAGAATGCCGGGAGACCAGGCTTGTACTCGATACTTCACCATCAATATAATCAAAGCAGGACGTAGGGCATTACCTCTTCGAGAGGGCCCGAACCTGGGTAAACACCGTCTCCTTTGTTCCTGTTACCATTGATCCGAGATCCACAGCTCGGGACCCCCTACCCCGAGGTCAGCCGGTTGTTAAACCGACAGGCATGTCTTCCATTCGTAGTCGCGTGTTACTATTACTCACAGCCTACTGATACGTCCAATTTGCGTCATGATTTCTTACTAATAATTATTATGTTTTTGATCATTATTTCACTTTATGGTACAATTCTTATGCCTTTTCTCTCTTATTTTGCAAGATTCTCATGAAGAGGGAGAATGCCGGCAGCTGGAATTCTGGACCTAAAAGGGGTGAAACAGAGATAGCTATTCTCCACAACTCCAAATTACCTCAAAATTTATGGAGAATTATTTTGGAATATATAAAAATACTGGCAAAAGAATCAACAGGAGGGGACCCACCAGGCAGCCACAAGCCTGGGGGGCGCGCCCCCCAAGCTTGTGGGGCCCCTGGCAGGCCTCCGGCCCCCTCCTTATGCTATATGAAGCCATTTTCCCTAGAAAAAATTAGAAGAAGACTTTCGGGATGAAGCGCCGCCGTCTTGAGGCAGAACCTGGGCATGAGCTATTTTGCTCTCCGGCGGAGCGATTCCGCCGAGGATACTTCCCTCCGGGAGGGGGAAATTGAAGCCATCGACATCACCAACGATCCTCTCATCGTGGGAGGACCAATCTTCATCAACATCTTCACCAGCACCATCTCATCTCAAACCCTAATTCATCTCTTGTATTCAATCTTTGTCTCAGAACCTCAGATTGGTACCTGTGGGTTGCAAGTAGTGTTGATTACATCTTGTAGTTGATGCTAGTTGGTTTATTTGGTGGGAGATTATATGTTCAGATCCTTAATGCTATTCAATACCCCTCTGATCTTGAACATGAATATGATTTGTTAGTAGTTACTTTTGTTCTTGAGGACATGGGAGAAGTCTTGTCATAAGTAATCATGTGAATTTGGTATTCGTTCAATATTTTGATGCGATGTATGTTGTGCTTCCTTTAGTGGTGTCGTGTGAACGTCGACTACATGACACTTCACCATCTTTGGGCCTAAGGGAAGGCATTGTGGGGTATTAATTAGATGATGGGTTGCTAGAGTGACAGAAGCTTAAACGCTAGTTTATGCGCTATTCCGTAAGGGGCTGATTTGGATCCATATGTTTCATGCTATGGTTAGATTTATCTTACTTCTTCTTTTGTAGTTGCGGATGCTTGTGAGAGGGGGTAATCATAAGTGGGAGGCTTGTTCAAGTAAGAACAGCACCCAAGCACCGGTCCACCCACATATCAAATTATCAAAGTAGTGAACGCAAATCAAACAAACATGATGAAAGTGACTAGATGAAATTCCCATGTGTCCTCGAGAACGCTTTGCTTATTATAAGAGTTCGTTCCGGCTTGTCCTTTGCTATAAAAAGTATTGGGCCACCTTAATGCACTTTATTATACTTGCTACTTGTTACGAATTATCTTGCTATCAAAACTATTTGTTACCGCTACTTTCAGTACTTGCAGAGAATACCTTGCTGAAAACCGCTTGTCATTTCCTTCTGCTCCTCGTTGGGTTCGACACTCTTACTTATCGAAAGGACTACGATTGATCCCCTATACTTGTGGGTCATCAAGACTCTTTTCTGGTGCCATTGCCGGGGAGTGAAGCGCCTTTGGTGAGTGGAATTTGGTAAGGAAACATTTATATAACGTGCTGAAATTTACTATCACTTGTCACTATGGAAAGTAATACTTTGAGGGGCTTGTTCGTGGTATCTTCACCTCGACCGGAAGCATTGAAAGTTGCTCCTCAACCTATTGAACCTACTGAAAATATTTATTATGAAATTCCTTCGGGTATGGTAGAGAAACTGCTAGCTAATCCTTACGTAGGAGATGGAACGGTACATCCTGATATGCACTTGATCTATGTGGATGAAATTTGTGGATTGTTTAAGCTTGCAGGTCTATCCGGAGATGGAGTTAAGAAGAAAGTATTCCCTTTATCTTTGTAGGGAAAGGCATTGACATGGTATAGGCTATGTGATGATACTGAAACATGGGACTGGAACCGGTTGAAGCTGGAATTCCACCAGAAATTTTGCCCTATGCATTTGGTTCATCGTGGTCAGAATTATATATATAATTTTTGGCCTCGTGAAGGAGAAAGTACCGCTCAAGCTTGTGGAAGGGTTAAGAATATGTTGCACACATGCCCCAATCATGAGCTCTCAAGAGAAATAATTCTTCAAAACTTTTATGCTCGGCTTTCTCATAATGATCAATCCATGCTCGATACTTCTTCTGCTGGTTCCTTTATGAAGAGAACTATTGAATTCAGATGGGATCTTCTGGAAAGAATTAAACGTAACTCTGAAGATTGGGAAATCGACAAAGGTAATGAGTCAGTTATAAATCTTGAGTTTGATTGTGTTAAATCTTTTATGAAAACAGATGCTTTTCATAAGTTTAGTACTAAATATGGACTTGACTCTGAGATAGTAGCTACCTTTTGTGAATCTTTTGCTGCTCATGTTGATCTCCCTAAGGATAAATGGTTTAAATATCATCCACATATTGAATTGAATGAAGAACCTGTTAGTGTTAAAGAAGAAACAATTGTTTATCATGTTAATCCAGTTGTGCCTACTACTTATATTGAGAAACCTCCTTTCCCTGTTAGGATTAAGGAACATGCTAAGGCTTCAACTGTGGTTAATAAGAGTAATATTAGAGCACCTAGACCTTCTGAACAAATTAAAGTTGAAACAAATGTTGCAATGGTTAAAGATCTTTTGGTTGATAATATTGATGGACATGTCGTATATTTTTGCGATGAAGCAACTAGAATTGCTAAGCCAGACACTAAAGATAAAAACAAACCTGTAATTGGCATGCTTGTTATTTCTGTTAAAATTGGAGATCATTGCTATCATGGTTTATGTGATATTGGTGCTAGTGTGAGTGATATTCCGTTTACTCTCTATCAAGAAGTCATGAATGATATTGCACCTGTTGAGATTGAAGATATTGATGTTACTATTAAGCTTGCAAATAGATATACTATTTCACCACTTGGGATTGTTAGAGATGTTGAAGTCTTGTGTGGTAAGATCAAATATCCTACTAATTTTCTTGTTCTTGGATCACCACAAGATGATTTTTGTCCCATTATATTTGGTAGACCTTTCTTGAATACAGTTAATGCCAAGATTGATTGCAATAAAGAAACTGCCAGTGTTAACTTTGTTGAGGTGTCTCATGAGTTTAATTTCTCTAATTTTCATAGACAACCTCATGATAAAGAATTACCTAATAAGGATGAAATTATTGGTCTTGCTTCTATTGATGTGCCTCCTACTGATCCTTTAGAACAATATTTGCTAGACCATGAGAATGATATGCATATGAATGAAAGAAATGAAATAGATGAGCTGTTCTTTAAACAAGCACCTATCCTTAATCATAATTTGCCTGTTGAAACCTTGGGATATCCACCTCCACCCAAGGGTGATCCTGTGTTTGAATTAAAGCAATTACCTGATACACTTAAATATGCTTATCTTGATGAAAAGAAGATATATCATGTTATTATTAGTGCTAACCTTTCAGAGCATGAAGAAAAGAGATTACTTAAAACTCTGAAGAAGCACCATGCTGCTATTGGATATACTCTTGATGATCTTAAGGGCATTAGTCCCACTTTATGTCAGCATAAAATTCATATGGAGCCAGACGCTAAACCCGTGGTTGATCATCAAAGAAGGCTGAATCCTAGAATGAAGGATGTGGTAAGAACTGAAATATTAAAGCTTCTGGAGGCAGGTATCATTTATCCCATAGCTGATAGTAGATGGGTAAGTCTTGTTCATTGTGTTCCTAAGAAAGGAGGTATTACCGTTGTTCCTACTGATAAAAATGAACTTATCCCACAAAGAATTGTAACTGGTTATAGGATGGTAATTGATTTCAGGAAATTAAATAAAGCTACTAGGAAAGATCATTACCCCTTGTCTTTTATTGATCAAATGTTAGAAAGATTATCTAAGCATACACACTTTTGCTTCCTAGATGATTATTCCGGTTTCTCTCAAATAACCGTTTCACCTAAAGATCAAGAGAAAACCACCTTTACTTGTCTTTTTGGAACTTATGCTTATCGTCGTATGCCTTTTGGTTTATGTAATGCACCTGCTACCTTTCAAAGATGTATGACTGCTATATTCTCTGACTTTCATGATAAGATTGTTGAGGTTTTCATGGATGATTTCTCCATTTACGGAACTTCTTTTGATGATTGCTTCAGCAAACTTGATCAAGTTTTGCAGAGATGTGAAGAAACCAATCTTGTCTTGAATTGGGAGAACTGCCACTTTATGGTGAATGAAGGTATAGTCCTTGGGCATAAAATTTCTGAAAGAGGTATTGAAGTTGATAAAGCTAAAGTTGATGCTATTGAGAAAATGCCATGTCCTAAATATATCAAAGGTATAAGAAGTTTCCTCGGTCATGCTAGTTTCTATAGAAGGTTTATAAAAGACTTCTCTAAATTTTCTAGGCCTCTTACTAATCTCTTGCAAAAAGATGTTCCCTTTGTTTTTGATGATGATTGCGTAGAAGCCTTTGAAATACTTAAGAAAGCCTTAATTTCTGCACCTATTGTTCAACCACCTGATTGGAACCTACCCTTTGAAATTATGTGTGATGCTAGTGATTATGATGTAGGTGATGTTCTAGGACAAAGAGTTGATAAGAAATTAAATGTTATTCATTATGCTAGTAAAACTCTAGACAGTGCTCAAAGAAATTATGCTACTACTGAGAAATAATTTTTAGTAGTTGTGTTTGCATGTGATAAATTCAGATCTTACATTGTTGATTCCAAAGTTACTATTCATACTGATCATGCTGCTATTAAATATCTTATGGAAAAAAAGATGCTAAACCTAGACTTATTAGGTGGGTTCTTTTGCTACAAGAATTTGATTTGCATATTGTTGGTAGAAAGGGAGCTGAGAATCCCGTAGCGGATAATTTGTCTAGAATGGAAAATGTTCTTGATGACCCACTTCCTATTAATGATGATTTTCTTGATGAACAATTAGCTGTGATAAATGCTTCTCGTAATACTCCTTGGTATGCGGACTATGCTAATTACATTGTTGCTAAATATATACCACCTAGTTTTACATACCAACAAATGAAAAAGTTTTTCTTTGATTTAAGACATTACTTTTGGGATGACCCACATTTATATAAAGAAGGAGTAGATGGTATTATTAGATGTTGTGTACCTGAGCGTGAACAGGAACAAATCCTACGTAAGTGTCACTCCGAGGCATATGGAAGACACCATGCGGGAGACAGAACTGCACACAAGGTATTACAATCTGGTTTTTATTGGCCTACTCTTTTCAAAGATGCACGTAAGTTTGTCCTTTCTTGTGATGAATGTCAAAGAATTGGTAATGTTGGTAGACATCAGGAAATGCCTATGAATTATTCACTTGTTATTGAACCATTTGATGTTTGGGGTTTTGATTATATGGGACCTTTTCCAAAATCCAATGGGTATATTCATATTTTAGTTGCTATTGATTACGTTACTAAGTGGGTAGAAGCTATTCCAACTAGTAGTGCTGATCATAACACTTCTATTAAAATGCTTAAAGAAGTTATATTCCCGAGGTTTGGAGTCCCTAGATATTTAATGACTGCTGGTGGTTCACATTTTATTCATGGTGCTTTCCGTAAATTGCTTGCTAAATATGATGTCAATCATAGAATTGCATCTCCTTATCATCCTCAGTCTAGTGGTCAAGTTGAATTAACTAATAGAGAAATAAAATTAATTTTGCAAAAGACCGTTAATAGATCCAGAAAGAATTGGTCTAAGAAACTTGATGATGCACTATGGGCTTACAGAACTGCTTATAAAAATCCTATGGGTATGTCTCCATATAAAATGGTTTATGGAAAAGCATGTCATTTACCTCTTGAGTTAGAACATAAAGCATATTGGGCAATTAAAGAACTTAACTATGATTTTAAACTTGCCGGTGAAAATAGGTTATTTGATATTAGCTCCTTAGATGAATGGAGAACACAAGCTTATGAAAATGCCAAGTTGTTTAAAGAAAAAGTTAAAAGATGGCATGATAAGAGAATTCAAAAACGGGAATTCAAAGTAGGTGATCATGTTTTATTATACAATTCTCATTTAAGATTTTTTGCAGGAAAACTTCTCTCTAAATGGGAAGGTCCATATATCATCGAAGAAGTTTCTCGCTCCGGAGTCATCAAAATAAACAACTCCGAAGGCAATAATACAAGAGTTGTTAATGGGCAAACAATTAAACATTATATCTCAGGTACGCCCATTAATGTTGAAACTAATATTATTCAAACAATGACACCGGAAGATCACATAGTGGAAACCTTCCGGAATGCTCCAGAATCCTGAAAAGGAGTAGGTATGTGGTACGGTAAGTAAACCGACTCCAAAACTTCCATAAAAGTACTTTCTGTCCATTTTGGAATATATAAAAAATTAGGAAAATAATAAACAGTCCGAAAAGTGCACGAGGAGGCGCCAAGCCTGCGGGGCGCGCCCTACCACCCGGAGAGCGCCTACCAGGCTTGTGGCTCCCTCATGGACTTTCTCGACTCCGTTTTTCTTCCATATTACTTGTTATGCACGAGAAAAATTCATTATATATACTCACGGGTGTTTTGACCACCATATCGCAAGTTTCTCCTCTGTTCTTGTTTCGGGCTGTTTTTCTGACAGATCTCGGTCGCCATGCCTCCCCGAAAGCTCCGCACCAAGCACCGGATTGTTCAACCTTCGCCCGACAAATGTCATTTCAACGAAGTATATTATGAGTGGTCGTCCGGAGAGGAGGATACTGTTATGGAGGAGGAACCAGGGAAAGTAGTGGAGGACCAAACTCAAGAAGAAGAAGATCAAGCCATGCTCAGGAAGGAAGCACCCGAAAAGGGAGATTCGTGGCAAACTCTTTATAATAAACTTCCCCCATCTGAAATTGATACACTAAAAGTTTTTGAAGCAATTTGTGCTCATAATATGTCGCTTACTCGTGAAGTTATTGTGTTAGAAGAGCAGAATCGTGCTCTTCGAAGGATCAATGGAAATTTGGAGTACTTGCTGAAGCTGAAGGACAAGCCCACCACTTCATCACCACCATCACCAAAGAAGGAGATTTGAGTATGTGGGTATGGGCACCATCCTTGGCTTGTGCTAAGCTTGGGGGAGGTGCCCCGGTATCGTATCATCATCACTTTTCATCATCATTATCTATCTTAGTTCGATCCTTAGTTATTTCATGATTTAGAAGAATAAAGTTTTAGTATGATTTAGTTTCGAGTGCTTGCTTAGTGATCTATCTATATATGTAATTGTGTGTGAGAGTTATATAATAAAGAGTAGTTTGAGTTGAGTGTTTTGCTTTTGATGATCCAATCTTAGAAATAAAAAGGGAAAGAGAAAAAATTAGATCATGCTAATCCCATGGGGAGTGATGACTTCACATAAAAGAAGTATAATTGATAAAACTTGTTGGAAGTTGACAAAAATAGCATTGGTCACTGTTGCAATTCATGAAAAAGTAATAAAGGAAGAGAGGTCTCACATATAAATACACTATCTTGGACATCTTTTATGATTGTGAGCCCCCATCAAAATATTCAATGTCAATTAGTCGACGTCGGACAAGGAAGACAATGTAATAAGTTATGTTTGCTTATATTCACATAGAAGTTATATTGTTTTGGATCCTCTAACATGTGGTGCTTACCCCCTATCTTTTGCTAGCCAAAATTCTGTACTAAGTAGAGATACTACTTGTGCATCCAAAAACCCTTAAACCCAGTTTCATGCTATGAGAGTCCACTATATCTACCTATGGATTGAATAAGATCCTTCAAGTAAGTTGTCATCGGTGCAAAGCAATAAAAATTGCTCCTAAACATGTATGAACTTTTATTGTAAGGGAAAACAAGCTTTGTACGATCTTGTGATGGTGGAGCAATAAAAGCGACAGACTGCATAATAAAGGTCGCTATCACAAGGGGCAATATAAAGTGACGTTCCTTTACACTAAGAGCTTGCACATCCAAAAACAGAAAGTGCATGACAACCTCTGCTTCCCTCTGTGAAGGGCCTATCTTTTACTTTCTATATTTACTTTCATGCAAGAGTCAATAGTATTCTCCTCTATTCCATTTTTATTTTCTCTCTTGGCAAGCAACATGTGGTGGGGATTGATCCAAGCATATATATCCAGTTGGATGTAGGTGATCATGAGTTATTATTCTTGACATTACCCTTGAGGTAAATACATTGGGAGGCGAAATTATAAGCCCCCATCTTTCTATGTGTCCGACTGAAACTTTTGCTCCATAAGTATGCCGTGAGTGTTAGCAATCACAGAAGACTAAATGATAGTTGAGTATGTGAACTTGCTAAACAAAGCTCTTACATAGACTCTTTCTGATAATATGATGAATTGCAATTGCTTCAGTGACTGAGATCATAGTTTGTTAGTTTTCAATTTGGTTTATGGTTCATACTTTAACTTGTGATTGAATTGTCACTTTTTCATGAGAAGCTTTATGATGATTTATTGTTGTTATAATAAATATCATGATGCTCCATCTCCGTATTTTATTTTTATCGACGCCTCTCTCTCTCTAAACATGTGGTCATGATTATCAATTTCGGCTTTCGCTTGAGGACAAGCGAGGTCTAAGCTTGGGGGAGTTGATATGTCCAATTTGCATCATGATTTCTTACTAATAATTATTATGTTTTTGATCATTATTTCACTTTGTGGTACAATTCTTATGCCTTTTCTCTCTTATTTGCAAGATTAACATGAAGAGGGAGAATGCCGGCAGCTGGAATTCTAGACCTGAAAGGGGTGAAACAGAGATAACTATTCTGCACAACCCCAAATGACCTGAAAATTTATGGAGAATTATTTTGGAATATATAAAAAATATTGGCGAAAGAATCAACAGGAGGGGACCACCAAGCAGCCACAAGCCTGGGGGGGCGCCCCCGAGCTTGTGGGGCCCCTGGCAGGCCTCCGGCCCCCTCCTTCTGCTATATGAAGCCATTTGCCCTAGAAAAAATCAGAAGAAGACTTTTGGGACGAAGCGCCGCCATCTCGAGGCGGAACCTGGGCAGGAGCTATTTTGCTCTCCGGCGGAGCGATTCCGCCGGGGATACTTCCCTCCAGGAGGGGGAAATCGAAGCCATCGATATCACCAACGATCCTCTCATCGTGGGAGGACCAATCTTTATCAACATATTCACCATCACCATCTCATATCAAACCCTAGTTCATCTCTTGTATTCAATCTTTGTCTCAAAACTTCAGATTGGTACATGTGGGTTGCTAGTAGTGTTGATTACATTTTGAAGTTGATGCTAGTTGGTTTATTTGGTGGAAGATTATATGTCCAGATCCTTAATGCTATTCAATACCCCCCTAATCTTGAACATGAATATGATTTGTGAGTAGTTACTTTTGTTCTTGAGGACATGGAAGAAGTCTTGTCATAAGTAATCATGTGAATTTGGTATTCGTTTGATATTTTGATGCTATGTATGTTGTGCTTCCTTTAGTGGTGTCATGTGAACGTCGACTACATGACACTTCACCATCTTTGGGCCTAAGGGAAAGCATTGTGGAGTAGTAATTAGATGATGGGTTGCTAGAGTGACAGAAGCTTAAACCCTAGTTATGCGCTATTCCGTAAGGGGCTGATTTGGATCCATATGTTTCATGCTATGGTTAGATTTATCTTAATTCTTCTTTCATAGTTGCGGATGCTTGCGAGAGGGGGTAATCATAAGTGGGAGGCTTGTTCAAGTAAGAACAGCACCCAAGCACCGGTCCACCCACATATCAAATTATCAAAGTAGCGAATGCAAATCAAACAAACATGATGAAAGTGACTAGATGAAATTCCCATGTGTCCTCAAGAACGCTTTGCTTATTATAAGAGTTCGTTCCGGCTTGTCCTTTGCTATAAAAAGGATTGGGCCACCTTGCTACACTTTATTATACTTGTTACTTGTTACTTGTTACGAATTATCTTGCTATCAAAACTATCTGTTACTGCTACTTTCAGTACTTGTAGAGAATAACTTGCTGAAAACCGCTTGTCATTTCCTTCTGCTCCTCGTTGGGTTCGACACTCTTACGTATCGGAAGTACTACGATTGATCCCCTATACTTGTGGGCCATCAAGACTCTTTTCTGGCGCCGTTGCTGGGGAGTGAAGCGCCTTTGGTGAGTGGAATTTGGTAAGGAAACATTTATATTACGTGCTGAAATTTACTGTCACTTGTCACTATGGAAAGTAATCCTTTGAGGGGCTTGTTCGGGGTATCTTCACCTCGACCGGAAGCATTGAAAGTTGCTCCTCAACCTATTGAACCTACTGAAAATATTTATTATGAAATTCCTTCGGGTATGGTAGAGAAACTGCTAGGTAATCCTTACGCAGGAGATGGAACGGTACATCCTGATATGCACTTGATCTATGTGGATGAAATTTGTGGATTGTTTAAGCTTGCAGGTCTATCCGGAGATGGAGTTAAGAATAAAGTATTCCCTTTATCTTTGTAGGGAAAGGCATTGACATGGTATAGGCTATGTGATGATACTGAAACATGGGACTGGAACCGGTTGAAGCTTGGGAAATCGACAAAGGTAATGAGTCAGGTATAAATCTTGAGTTTGATTGTGTTAAATCTTTTATGAAAGCAGATGCTTTTCATAAGTTTAGTACTAAATATGGACTTGACTCTGAGATAGTAGCTACCTTTTGTGAATATTTTGTTGCTCATGTTGATCTCCCTAAGGAGAAATGGTTTAAATATCATCCACCTATTGAATTGAATGAAGAACTTGTTAGTGTTAAAGAAGAAACAATTGTTTACCATGTTGATCCAGTTGTGCCTACTGCTTATATTGAGAAACCTCCTTTCCCTGTTAGGATTAAGGAACATGCTAAGGCTTCAACTGTGGTTAATAAGAGTAATATTAGAGAACCTAGACCTTCTGAACAAATTAAAGTTGAACCTAATGTTGCAATTTTTAAAGATCTTTTGGTTGATAATATTGATGGACATGTCATATATTTCTGCGATGAAGCAACTAGAATTTCTAAGCCAAACACTAAAGATTAAAACAAACCTGTAATTGGCATGCCTGTTATTTCTGTTAAAATTGGAGATCATTGCTATCATGGTTTATGTGATATTGGTGCTAGTGTGAGTGCTATTCTGTTTACTCTCTATCAAGAAGTCATGAATGATATTGCACCTGTTGAGATTGAAGATATTGATGTTACTATTAAGCTTGCAAATAGATATACTATTTCACAACTTGGGATTGTTAGAGATGTTGAAGTATTGTGTGGTAAGATCAAATATCCTACTGATTTTCTTGTTCTTGGATCACCACAAGATGATTTTTGTCCCATTATATTTGGTATACCTTTCTTGAATACAGTTAATGCCAAGATTGATTGCAATAAAGAAACTGTCAGTGTTAACTTTGGTGAGGTGTCTCATGAGATTAATTTCTCCAAGTTTCGTAGACAACCTCATGATAAAGAATTACCTAATAAGGATGAAATTATTGGTCTTGCTTCTATTGTTGTGCCTCCTACTGATCCTTTAGAACAATATTTGCTAGACCATGAGAATGATATGCATATGAATGAAAGAAATGAAATATATGAGTTTTTCTTTAAACAAGCACCTATCCTTAAACATAATTTTCCTATTGAAACCTTGGGAGATCCACCTCCACCCAAGGGTGATCCTATGTTTGAATTAAAGCAATTACCTGATACACTTAAATATGCTTATCTTAATGAAAAGAAGATATATCATGTTATTATTAGTGTTAACCTTTCAGAGCATGAAGAAAAGAGATTACTTAAAACTCTGAAGAAGCACCGTGCTGCTATTGGATATACTCTTGATGATCTTAAGGGCAATAGTCCCACTTTATGTCAGCATAAAATTCATATGGAGTCAGACGCTAAACCCGTGGTTGATCATCAAAGAAGGCTGAATCCTAGAATGAAGGATGTGGAAAGAACTGAAATATTAAAGCTTCTAGAGGCAGGTATAATTTATCCCATAGCTGATAGTAGATGGGTAAGTCCTATTCATTGTGTTCCTAAGAATGGAGGTATTACCATTGTTCCTAATGATAAAAATGAACTTATCCCACAAAGAATTGTAACTGGTTATAGGATGGTAATTGATTTCAGGAAATTAAATAAAGCTAGTAGGAAAGATCATTACCCCTTGCCTTTTATTGATCAAATGTTAGAAAGATTATCTAAGCATGCACACTTTTGCTTCCTAGATGGTTATTCTGGTTTCTCTCAAATACCTGTTTCACCTGAAGATCAAGAGAAAACCACCTTTACTTGTCCTTTTGGAACTTATGCTTATCGCCGTATGCCTTTTGGTTTATGTAATGCACCTGCTACCTTTCAAAGATGTAAGACTGCTACGCAGGTGACTGATGCGGCCTGCCACCGGCCATAGAGTTGTGGGAGAAGGAGGGGGTCATGTGCACCATCGTCGATGGGAAGGGGATTGAGGGTTTTCTTGTATTCGATGGTGAATGAGATGGAACCGCTCCTTTTAAGAGCGGTGGCATAGTGTGGAGTGGTGGGAACTTGAACTATGTGAACACAGTCGAGTTTGACTAAGGAGGGATGCGAGGAAGCAAACAGAGGCTAGGCCGTCCATCTTCCATCGGATGGTGGAAAGTGTACTGAATTAGTTTTTTCCTCAAATCACTTTTCAATCCGGAAACGATCCTAGATTCGAATTCATATGGCCATAATTTATTTTCAATAGTTCACTTTTGATAAAAAAAATTAGGAGTAATGTAAATTGTGTAATGTGTAAAATCTTTGGTATAATATGTACATATGAACACCATTATTTCAATTGACGTGCACAATGTCACATGTATGGATGGATCAACATGTCCGGATTCAAATCAAAGTACAGCTAAACAATGCCCACTTCACTAGAAGCTTCTTCACCCAAAGAACATGTCATACGCAGAACACAAGACATGTCTAGACTAAACCATTCTTGAAGTGACATGGTCAAGGCAAGTGATTGCTCAGTACAAAAAAAATTGAGGGTTGGTTTGTGCAAATTAAACGCACACATGTATGCATCGATCAACATGTCTGGATTCAAATCGAAGTACAACCAAACAATGCCCAATTCACTAGAGGCTTCTTCACCAAAAGAACATGTGGTGCACAGAACACAATATAGATGTCTAGATTGGACCATTCTTGAAGTGACATGGTCAAGGCAAGTCACTGCTCAGTAGAAAAAAATTGAGGGTTGGCTTATGCAAATTAAACACACACATATATGCATCGATCAACATGCTCGGACTCAAATCGAAGTACAACCATACAATGCCGCTTCTTCACCAAAAGAACATGTCGTACGCAGAACACAAGACATGTCTAGACTTAACCATTCTTGAAGTGACCTGGTCAAGGAAAGTGACTGCTCAGTGGAAAAAAAATTGAGGGTTGCTTGTGCAAATTAAACGCACACGTGTATGCATCGATCAACATGTCCGGATTCAAATCGAAGGACAACCAAACAATGCCCAATTCACTAGAGGCTTGTTCACCAAAAGAACATGTCGTACGCAGAACACAAGACATGTCTAGACTTAACCATTCTTGAAGTGACATGGTCAAGGCAAGTGACTGCTCAGTAGAAAAAAAATTGAGGGTTGCTTGTGCAAATTAAACGCGCACATCTATGCATCGATCAACATGTCCGGATTCAAATCGAAGTACAACCAAACAATGCCCAATTCATTAGAGGCTTCTTCGCCAAATGAACATGTCGTACGCATAACACAATATACATGTCTAGATTGAACCATTCTTGAAGTGACATGGTCAAGGCAAGGGACTACTCAGTACAAAAAAAGAGGGTTGGCTTGTGCAAGTTAAATGCACACATAAATGCATCGATGAACATGCTCAGATTCAATTGAAAGTACAACCATACAATGCCCAATTCACTTCAAGCATCTTCACCGAAAGAACATGGCACATCAAACCCACACACATGTGTGCACAACAAGATCAGAACAAAAAACATATGCATGTACAAGTGCCTGAATCATAATTTTGAAAGCCTTCACGTTCTTTCTAAAAGTGTTCACGTTATTTCTGAAAGTGGTCACGTTCTTTCTGAAAGCTGTCCTGTCTCTGTTACAAAAAATAGTTTGTACGCTCAATTTTTTTGGTTCCCTCCGTTTTTTTGCTCCCTGACTATTTCCCCTTCCGTCAAGATCTGTCCGGGCGTATGTATATGTAGACATGTTTGATTTATCGGCTTGTATTTAGGAAGTCCATGGTTAACCCCACACAAGTTCATCCTTAGGGTTCATATCCGGGTGTTTCCTACATGCGTGTTCTAGATTTGTTTGCATGTTGTTACTCATGTTGCGTTCCTCGGATTATTACAATTTAGGCACCGTACAAGCGTTTACAATTCAGTGCACTTTGTCTAGTCAATTGAAAATATGATTAAACGTAGTTCTAGGTTTGGAAGAACGTCATTTCACATATGTATTCCCTATTCCAGTGATTACGTATTGAGGCTGTATCTTTGTGGGTTCTTTTCTAGATCTCATTGTTTCGTCTTTGTTGTGTAGTTTCTACACCCGACACACCAAATTAGTACGAGAAAAGGAGGCAACAAAACATAAGGGAGAATGCTATCCGTTTGTCGGAAAATTTTAAGGAGAATGGAATCGATTCAAACCCAGTTATAGGGGATATCTCTGAACTTGCATACAAATTTGTATATGGTACTGCTAAGGTTGCTGGAAAGACACAGGAGAAAGGGCAAACTAGGCAGAAAAAATGTGATTTGCTGGAGGAGATAGATTTAGCGAACGACCCTATATATGAACCAGAGGGTTCAGAACAGGAAAATGACGATGACGAAGGTGGGAATAATCCAGATGGAGGTGAGGACGCCCCAGAGTTGCCCCAATCAGCTGAGGTACCAAAATATACATTTCTAGTACATTTTAATTTTATAGCATCTTGTAGCTGCAGCACGTTGGTGTTTAAGTACACTCCTGTCTTTTAGGCAACACATGAGAATCAAATTGACGCTACTATTCGTCCAACTCGAGTACGTACAAGATCTAGAGCAGCCATAGACGATGCGCTATATGATTCCCAGATGCCTGGACATCATGATGATGAGGACAAGACACAATATTTGTAGCTCATGCCAGCAGATAATCTGACCTCTCGAGATAGCAACTCCCCTGTTGACAATTCAGATGAAAATCATGAAGCAGTTGATCCTGAGGCAGAAAACCAGGATACAGACATCTGCACATAACAACATCCAGTAGAAAGGACAAACTGCTCGAAGGAGAAGAAGAGGCGAGGTGAGCGGGGACCTACTTGTTCACATGATTTAGATAGTTATATTGAAAGGACAGGAAGTAGGATGAAGGTTAACTTCATGGAGGGAGCATGTAACATCCCAAAATTCTAAATTTTGGAATGTTATATTAAATAAATAGTTATGAATGTTTGCTTGGTTGTTGTGTGATTGATTGTGTGAAATTGGGTGAAATTTGAAAGTTTTTGAAAGTTGAATGAGAGGGAATAAAAGGAATTTCCCAAAACTTTCATCTTGCATTTTGATCTCAATGAATTCAAATTCATTTCATCACAAAACCCCAGAGTGAAGATAATATGACTTCTTCCATTTAAAGAAATGAAAAGGGATTTTATTCCATTTGAAAATATTTCAAAATCAGAAACTTTATGCCACTCAAGGATTTTCATGAGTGAAGATAACATGACTTCTTCAATTATATGAAATAAAGTGGGGAGTGATGAGGACCACTTTAAAAATATGGGAAAGCACTTTCAACTTTTTCCATATGAAGCTTTTCAATTTTTCCATTTGAATCCCTATTCAATTTAGAGTTTGAATCCTTTCAAAAATCCTCTGATAAAAGAAATAAAGAGTGAAGGGACATGGCCCTTCAAAAATTCAGAGAATCTATTATATATAAAAAGTAATATACGATGAACCAAGATTAAGAGAATTAGGATAGAAAATTCCACATTAATCAGAAAATACTAGCCTTTGATCTGGTGGATCTCTTAAAATTAAGATTATGTCGTCGTTCAATTTGTGTAACATATATAACGTGGTGGGCCTAATAAAACATACGTGGCACATGTACACATAAACATACGTATATTTATAAGTTGGTAAGTAAATCAACATACAACATTAGGAAAGAAGAAAAAATTGGACTGTCACGGCCAACGTACAGCCCCTGATGTGAAAAAAAACATACGTATATATTCGTTTAAGGAAGAAAAGTAAAAATCCTCAAAAAAAGGAAGAAAAGTAAACGAACATGCAAAAGCAAAAGAAAAATTGGACTGCCACGTCCATACGTACAGCCCCTGACATGGAAAAAACGTACATATATATTTGTTTAAGGAAGAAAAGTAAAAGAACATGCAACGTGAGGAAAGCAAAAGAAAAATTGGACTGCCACGTCCATAGTACATAAAAAAGCAAGAAAGTTGGCTCTCCCAAAAAAGTTGGACTCTTGGATGAAAAAAAAACAATTAACGTGCTATGGGCTGTCACCTCCAACGTACATCTCTCAACCTAAAAAACAAGAAATTTGGCTATCCAAAGTAAATTAGACTCTTGGGTGAAAAAAAAATACCAAATTAACGTGCCATCTGAGGAAAGATAGGCCAGCCACGTTACTTTTTTTAGATGGAGCCAGCCACGTTATTTTTTTGAGATGGAGCCAGTCATGTTACTCGAAAATAAAGGACATGCATGTCCCATCTTCAAAAAATAAAAAGAGATGATTCTCAAAAAAAAAAAGTGCATATATACACCTCAAAAAACATACATGATATAATGGGATTGTACTACTGCATAGGGCGGCCTCCGCGCGACACTATGCACCAAACGCGTCGTCATGGCATCATCCTGACTTGAATCATGTCCCATGTTTGTGTGTGGCCACTGAATGATCACACGGTTTAGAGCCGGTCGTGCTATGTGGCACGCGTGCAAACGTTTTCGCACAACCAATTAAAAAAACAAATACATGATCATGTACGACATGCTTTATATAGTAAAAAAAACTTAGCAGTTCAACTTAAAAAATAAGCCAGTTAGGTACATAAAATTGGAACATTTTTGGATTGTACATAAAACATTGGAACATTTCCCGTTTCTTCAAAGGACGAACCTGGTATTTGTGGCTAGAGTTTTAAATTTAAATTTCTATTTACTGGTAAAATATAATACTATCTTTTTTTGGCGAGTAACACTATCTAATTTACATATTGTAAAAAAACATTGGAACATTTCCGGTATCTTGCTAACCTGGTATTACTGGCGGGTGGATTAAATTTAAAGTTGAATGTACCATTCATATATCAACATTGTTTAAAATTTAATTTGGCACATCATTTTTCTCGTAGCACAAACTTAAATTTCTACTCATGATTATATGTCGGACAAATCAAGCGGGTCGCATTCTGGGATTTACTTCCACGCAGACAACTAAATATGACATGGTCTTACAATCAAATAGATCACTATCCAAACTACTTATGTGTACTAATCTAATATTCGAAAAAAATTATCTACCATATAAGTTATAGAATATAAACTATGCTACATGTACAAATGAATGACTACACAAAACTAACCAAAAGACAAAAATATTACTTATTGTAATACAGTGTAAAAATATATACGAATATTAAGAAACTATTATTTAAAGAAATGTTCCAATCAAAACTACATATGTTATTCTTACGAGAGAAAAGGCTCCATTGAAATATAACATAAAAATTATATCACCTCTGCTAAATCTAACCACTATTTGCAAACGTATAAATTTATATTTGTGCATCTAACACCAATGGTTGATAATTTAAATGTTTATTTACTTGCCGATCTTACATAGCGTAATACAATAGGCTACTCCCGAACAATACACATGTCCATAAATATAACACATTACCTTTCAAAATGGCATAATAGTAATTCACCCAGGAATTAAAAGATTACTATAGACGCTGCCTACAAATGTAATATTTATAGGGAAAGTTATTTATTGTGGTTATGGAATGGACTTACATATGGAATAATGTGAATATCCATGGAAGCATAAGTTTAATTTAGAGACACTATCGATTGCTTAAAGAAGATGTCGTCGCAATATTTATAGGGAAATTTATTTGTTGTGGTTATGGAATGGACTTTCATAAGGAATGATGTGAATATCCATGAAAGCATAAGTTCAATTAAGAGACACTATAGATTGCCTAAAGAAGATGCCCTCGCATTTGCGAGGGCCACTCTGCTAGTTGTTTGAAAAGAGTTTGAAGAAAGAAAACAGAAACTATTTGCAAAAGATATGAAAATCAAATTCAAATCCATTTTTAAGTTATTGCAAAATATATATATTTTTAAAGTATTTTTATTTGCCACTGAAAAATAGTTCATATTTTTCTTTGATTTATTATAAGAATTTTGGTATATAATACGTCTAGGTAAACTTTTTATTTCTTTTCTTTATTTCCTTTTTCTATCTCTGTCTTTATTTAAAAGAAAGTTTTTTTTAAATGGCCGAAGCCCACTAGCGCCGTGGCCCATCTCCCTTGCTCTCTCTTCGCGCAGCCCAGCAGCGCGTAGCCTGCGCCGATCCCTTTCCGATCTACCGCCCGATCCCTTCCTTCTCTCTCTCTCTCCGGCTGACAGTGGACCCCGCGCCTTCTTCTTCCTCAAGCCACGCCCGAATCCTGCACGCGCACGAGTTCTTCCCTGCCCAATCCAAATCCTCGCGGGATTCGCTCAGATCTTTGCCCCTCGCGCAAGCCCGCCTACCTATAAATACTCCCCTGCTTCTCCTGGTCCGATTTTCGGGAAAAAATTGATCTCCCGTGCCCTAGAGCTCCGCCTCGATCTCGCCGGAGTTCCATCACCAGAAGCTCCTGTCACGCTCGATTCCGACGCCGCCGGCGGTACACGAGCACTCTTCTCTCTCTTTTCTTCATATCTCTCAAATCTGCAGCTCTCTAACGCTTCTTCTCCCGCAGACACGCACCGGAGCAGGCCCCTCGATGCTTTTGGATCTCGCCGGCGTTGCCCGCACTCCAGCCGCCCGCTGTCGCCGCCACAGGAGGCACCCGACGTCGTAGACGCCACCACCGACCTCGCCAAGGAGCACTGCATCTCGTCCGCTACTCCTCGAAGTCTGGAGACCACCGGAGCAGGCTCCATGACCACCTCCCGACGCCCGCGCCGCCGTCTTCCCCGACTCCGACGCCGTTGACCGCCCACTGTAAGCCATCGTCGATCTCCACCGTCCGATCGTAGTTGTAGGGCGTAGATGGGTCGTGCTGTTTTTTTATTTAGATCGAAACGGCATGTATTAGATTTCGGCCGTTCGCTAGATTAGCACCGCAGCGAACAAGTTTCGGTCATTCCCGGTGTGCCACATGTGTATTAGATTACGTTGGCATGCCTTTTGCGGTTTTGCTGTGGTGTGGGCGTGCAGCCGCTCACGGCGTCCATTGACAGGCGGTGAGGCGGACATGATCATAGATCATCGGCGCTCTAACTTGTGCAGGACTCTGTGCATCTACGAATTCACTTACCTCCATTGTTGGGACCAACTGATTGGCCACGGGCATCTTTGACCATCGTTGAATCGCCAGACTATCGGAGAGATCAGAGATGCAACCGGCGGCCGGGGAGAAGCAACAATGCAAGATGGCGATGGAGAGAAGGATATGTATCAATGTATGCGCTATCGCCGATATGCTACCAATTTTCCATGCGGTGATTGCGTACGAGATTATGGTAGAGTATATGGGATGACTACAAATCAACAATCACTAACTTAAATGGGCATACATATATGGACCGGGACTTTTGGGCTTATTTTATCGGATATAATCCAATTTGCTTTCCTCGGATAATCCGCAAAAAATAGCGGATAATCCACATCCGCCGGATACTAGGGATACCATATCCGCTACCATATCCGCCGGATCTCCGATTGATCGATATCCGTATCCGCATCCATATCCGGCGGATTCACATAATTGCATACCATATCCTCAAAAACGGGTGCGGATGCGGATTCGGAGCGGAAATTATCCGTACCATTTACATCCCTAGGATTGCCCTAGCCATTGCACTTCGGTCCATCCGAGTTGTTCGTATCGGTCCCACCGAGATTCCTTAAGTTCGTATCTTTTACACAGTTCGGTGCTACCGAGATTATCGTTTCGGTGCCACCGAGTTGGGTCAAAAGTGTGTAACGGTTGGATTTTGTATGGAGGCTATATATACCCCTCCACCACATCCTTCTCAATTGAGAGAGCCATCAGAACGTGCCTACACTTCCACCATACATTTTCTGAGAGAGAACCACCTACTCATGTGTTGAGATCAAGCCATTCCATTCCTACCATTTGAACCTTGATCTCTAGCCTTTCCCAAGTTGCTTTCCACTCAAATCCCTCTTCCACCATAGCCAAATCTGTGAGGAGTCGTTTGAGTGTTGGGAAGACTATAATTTGAAGCACAAGAGCAAGGTGTTCATCAACAACACACCGTCTATTACCTTTTGGAGAGTGGTGTCTCCTAGATTGGTTAGGTGTCACTTGGGAGCCTCCGACATGATGTGGAGTTGAACCAAGGAGTTTGTAAGGGCAAGGAGATCGCCTACTTCGTGAAGATCTACCCCGAGTGAGGCTAGTCCTTCGTGGACGTAAGCCATGGTGAAATAGACAAGGTTGCTTCTTCGTGGACCCTTCGTGGGTGGAGCCCTCCGTGGACTCGCGCAGCCGTTACCCTTCGTGGGTTGAAGTCTCCATCAACGTGGACGTACGATAGCACCACCTATCGAAACCACGCCAAAAACCACCGTGTCTTCATTGCGTTTGAAATCTCCGATCCCCTCCTTTACTTACATATGCAATTGTTTACTTTCCGCTGCTATACTCTTAGAATTGCATGTGTAGGGTGATGCTTGACATGTACTATTGCTAAAATCTGCCCACAACTAAAATTGGGAAAAGGTTAGGTTTTATTTGGTCAAGTAGTCTAATCACCCCCCCCCTTCTAGACATACTTTCGATCCTACAAGTGGTATCAGAGCTTTGGTCTCCGTAAAGCCTTGATTTCCATTGCTTTGGTGATCATAGCCTTGGTTTCACAACCTAGGAGAGTATGGCGTCTAGTGGGGGTAACTATCACCATAGAGGTCCATATTTTGATGGTACAAACTTTGCTAGTTGGAAACATAAGATGAAAATGCATATTCTTGGTCATAACCCCGCCGTTTGGGTTGTTGTTCGTGTTGGCTTGCAAGGTGACTTCTTTGAGGATGGCAAGGAACCGGATCGTGAAGCAACCCCAGAAGAATTGAAGATGTTGCAATACAATGCTCAAGCTTGTGACATTCTATTCAATGGTCTATGTCCCGAAGAATTCAACAAAATCAGCCACCTCGAGAATGCAAAGGAAATTTGGGATACTTTGGTTGATATGCATGAGGGTACCGAGTCCGTCAAGGAATCTAAGTTGGATGTGCTTCAAAGTCAACTTGACAAGTTCAAGATGAAGGATGGTGAAGGAGTCGCTGAGATGTACTCTAGGCTTGCTCTCATCACAAATGAGATTGCCGGCTTAGGAAGTGAAGAGATGACCGACAAATTCATCATCAAGAAGATACTTAGAGCTTTGGATGGAAAATATGATACCGTCTGCACATTGATCCAAATGATGCCAAATTACAAAGATCTCAAGCCCACGGAAGTCATTGGAAGGATTGTTGCTCATGAAATGTCACTCAAGGACAAAGAGGAGCTGCACAACAAATCAAGTGGTGCTTACAAAGTCTCAACCGATGATCCAACAACTTCAAGTGACAAGCTAGTATCCAATGAAGAGATTAGCCTAATGGTGGAAAGGTTCAACAAGTTCTACAAGAACAAAGGGAAAGAGAGAAGCTCTAGCTCAAGACATTATGAGAGAAGATCATCAAGTCGTGACCATAATTGTTACAATTGTGGGAAGCCCGGACACTACTCCAATGAGTGTACGGCTCCCTACAAGAAAAGAGACGAATCACCAAGAGGAAGACATAGAAGAGATGAATCACCTCATAAGGAGAGAAGGAGTAGAGATGATCGTTATGAACGAAGACACTCTCGAAGAAGCAAGGATTCGGAGAGGAAGGACAAGTCATCAAGGAGCTATACAAGAAGAAGACATCAAGCTCATGTTGGTGAATGGGTTTCCGGCTCCGACTCCGACAACCACTCTGAGAGAAGTTATCACTCCAACTCCGACTATAGTCAAGATGAAGGTGTTGCCGGACTTGCACTTGTGTCATCCAACTCCTATGATCTATTTGACTCACCAAATGAAGGAATTGGAAGATGCTTCATGGCAAAAGGCCCCAAGGTATCACACCCCGAGTATCTTGATTTCAATAGTGATAAAGATGATTTGCTTGGTGATGATGATTTACTTGTTGACAAGGATAGTAACGTGAGCTATAATGAAAATGCTAGTAATCATGATAGTCAAGAGGAAATGAGTGACAATGCTATGAAGGAGATTGAGCGTCTAACTAAAGAACTAAATGCTCTTAAGTTAGCTCATGAAACAACTCAAGAGGATCATAGAGAACTTCTAAGAACTCATGAGAAGCTATGCTTCGAGAAGCTAAATTTAGAGAAAGAGCATGAGTTTCTTAAAGCTATCAATGATGATCTTCGAAAGAAGAGTTCTTCATATCTTGCTAAGCGTTTACTCTTGTCTACCTTTATGCCACAAGTTAAACCTAAGCAAACTAGCAACAAGGGTAAAAATGGTTCTACCTCTAGTAGTAACAATAACAATGCTAAATCCAATATTGTTGCTTCTAGTAGTTCTATTGATTCCACTAACGATTCTCTTAGCCAAGTTACACTTGAGCAAGAAAATATGCTATTGAAAGGAATTATAGAAAAAGGTGTCTACAAGAGTCTTGCCGGGAGTAAGCAATTTGAGGAAATTGTACGCAAGCAAGGGAGGCACCGGAAGAACCAAGGTGTTGGTTTTGAACGAAAGTTCAATGCCGATGGAGTTGAGTGGGAAGAAGATCAATACCCCAAGACGAAGTTTGTTCCTCAACAAGAGAAGTATGATCCTACATCCTTCAAGGGAACACAAGCTCAAGAAGATCTTCCACCACAAGACCACAAGCTAAAAGGCAAGGACAAGCTTCAAGAAGAGATTGATTCATTTGAAGAAGCTCCTCAAGCCATGGTCAAGTGGGTTCTCAAGACTTCATCAAGTTCTACTTCATCAAGTGCTACTACAACTCCAAGGATTCCCATCAAGTTGATGTGGGTCCAAAAGAAGAAGAACTAGAGAGTTCTTGAGGGTGACTCCGCCAACAAACTTCACTCATATTATTTATGGCAAGGACTTGTGTAACCAACTTCCACATTTTGCACTAGTTCATGGAGTCACAAACCCTCTTGTTGGTAAGGCAAGGGACAAGGTATTCAATGCATTCATGGACATCATCATATGTGAATTTCACTCTATGTCTATGGATATCCTTGTATGTTCCTTGTGTGGGACTAATCCATGTAGGTATTGAAAGCACAAAACTCTAAAGGATTGCTCCCAACTCTTGATGGTCTACATCAACATTGAGCATCCACATCTTCAACATCTACATGAAGTCATCATCGACAAAACCCAAGGTTAGTTCATCCCTCTTAGGGGGAATATCACATCTAGGGGGAGCTTTGCTCTAAACAATCGAGCTAATGCAACTCTAATGGTGTGAACACATCAATGCTTTATGTAAAAGTGGTAACCCCACTTGTGCTTAAACGATGAGTATGACCTATGATCAAATGTTCTCATTTGGCTCCTAAGTCAATATACTCATATATAGAAGACCTAGTCATCACCATTGCTTGATAGATGCTAGAATTGGTTGTGCATGTTTGACACATATTTCATTTGCTATCTTATTGTGTGAGCATGTTGGTTTGCATGTTTTCATCATTCGAGGACATCCATTTATTGTTTTGATTGTCTTGGTTTTTCTGGCCAAGTGGATGTACAAGAATTCCTAAGTACCTTCTCTAGCTATCTATGCTTTCTTGTCTCAAATTCTATTCTTGCTGCATCACAAAAATTGAACAAGTCATTTTCGGACCCTCCGGGTGAGGAGCACTCAGAGCCACCGATCTGAAAGGGCTGAACCTCCAAAACCTTCTAAATGATTTCAGCCGAACCAATTCACTCAAACTTGGTCCAACCGAAATCACTTAGATTGATCTAGGTTTTCCATCTCGGTGCTACCGAATTGAACCATTTCGGAGCCACCGATGTGCTAAACTACGTGCAGTTACACATATCAGTGCCACTGAATTGTTCAACTCGGCGCCACCGACAGCGTACGGGTATATATCGCGCGGACCGAACGGTTGAAATTTCTCGACCCCACTCGCTCATGCTCCCCGTTGCTGCCGTCGCCCTCCGTCTTCGGACTTCGCCGTCGTCTCCAGCGCGCCCTCGCCGCCGGATTCCGCCGCCATCAACGGCAATCTGCCCCGCCGTTGCCGCCATAGAGGATCTCCACCAAGTTAGGGTGAGATTCGATCCCTCTCGTGCTCCCATCTCCGATTCAATGCACGATTGGACTGCCTGAATTCATGCCACGGATTGAGAACTCCTGTTACACTACAAACTCCGTAGATTAGATGTGAGTAAAAATTTTAGGTTTAAGTTTCCGCCGAATGCATCTCGGACCGACCGATTCAAAATTTTCGGTCCTACCGATTTGGCCTCTGGCCATAGCACTAGTACATCTCGGTGCCACCGAGTTGTATGAATCGGTGAGACCGAAAATAAATCTCAGTGAAACCCTAGCAACTCGGAGTCACCGAAACCCATCTCGGTCTGACCGAAGAGGTGTGCAAGGTTTCTGTTGTATGCTTCGGTATCACCGAGATGATCAACTTGGTCCATCCGAAATGCATCCTGTGAAAACTTGAAACTAAGAATTGAACTCAAATTTTATGAAAAATCTCTGCTTTTTGTGATGACTCATCTACTCTGCCCATACCTATCTATTCACAGGGTCAGCTCAGCAAGATGTCAGACAGCAGTGACAGTCATAACAGATCTGAACAGCATGCAGAACTAAGTGAAGGGTCAAGCCCTGATGAGAGTTTCTATGAGGGAGAGAGGAGCTCTCCAGATCTTCCTAAGACAGCAACCAGAACAAGGAAGAAGAAAACCTCTGACAGTGAGGATGAAGATTTTGTTGCTAGTGAGGCAGCAACTAAGAAGAAAAGAGTTGTGCTTGCTAAGGAGTACAACACCAAACCATCATCTACCAAAGATAAGACTGATGTGAGGAAAGTCCCTAAGCAGACTGTGCAATACACTCTTGAAGAGCCTAGTGACACTGAACCAGCTGCTAAGAAGAAGAGAGTAAGGAAAACTACTGCTCATGTGATTGGCAGACCCTCCATGATGATTGATGAGGAGGAAGAAGAGGATGAGCCAGCAGCCACTGCACCCCCTGTAAAAGCTCAGAAGCTTATGTCTGATGCAATCAGGACTGCTGCCCCCACCAAGTCAAAACCGAAAGCACCAGCACCCAAGAGGTCAACCAGGAACATTTCAGCTGCTGAGAAGAACAAGGCCCCAGTGCCTGAGTCAACTGTTGATGAAGAGCCACTAGTGCTCAGAAAGTTGAAGCCTAAGATTCCAGACCATGACAACGCACACCCAGTTGCGGAGAACATGATGTTGAGGAAGGATAAAGGATTGCGTCAGTGGAGACAGTCAGATCCTTATGCTATAAGGAGAAGGACAGAATGTGATTATCGCTTTCACAGTCGTGAACAACAGGATTTTTATGAGACAATATTGCTTGACAAGAAGCCCATTCTTAGTGACATGAAATGGGTGGATTGGGAATACATCGATGAGAATGAGGATTACTTCCCCCATGTTCATGAGAGCTTCAGGATTGCAGGAGTTGAAGAGTTTGTTGGACAGAAGTTGACCAAGTGGAAGGACGAAATGGTCATGCAATTCTACTCTACAGCACACTTATATCCAGATGGCCGCATTATATGGATGACTGAGGGTATAAGATACCAGTCTACCATCTCTGAGTGGGCAAGTCTTCTTGGTGCTCCCAAGGAACAAGATGATGACATAGACATATATGCTAAGCTCAAGATGGATCACAACTCCATGGACAACATGTACACTGCAATTCCTCAGAAGGACCTTGAGACTCATAAACTTGGCTCAGTGAAGCATCTGCTCCTAGGATTAGCCACAACGAACACCATCTTGCGGTACACTCTGCTACCCAAGTCAGGAGATGAAAAAATGATTCGTGGCCACTCCATCAATTTGCTGCATTTGTTTGATACACCTCAGAAATTCAAGGTGATGAGCCTGATAGTAGACACTATCAAGAGGACTGCAGCAGATCAGAAGAGATCGTGCGGATATGCTCCACATATTCAGATATTGATCAATTCCAAGGTTGGAACCAGCACATATCTTCTTGATCGAGAGCACTTGCCACTCCGTCCAGAGTTTGAGGACAATGTGATCGTGATGGATCCTTCGCATCCCACTTCAGCACAAGCCCAAGAGAAGATTCGCAAAGCCGAAGAAGTAAAAGCAGCTCAGGAGGCATCAGCTCCAAATGCTCCAATTGCCAATCTCAAGACACCCAAGGACCAAATGACATATCTGCTTGAAGCCACTCTGAGGATTGAGCGAAATTTGGCCAACCTCACCCAGACCCAGGCTAGTTTTGAGCGGATTATTGTGACTAAATTTCATGATCTAGATGTCAAGGTGATAGAGATACAGACTACAGTAGAGCAGCTACAGAATGATGTTGATGCTGTCAGGACAGCCCCATCAGATGACAGTGGAGATGACAGACCAACCACAGAGCATTTTCAGACGGTGTCCAGAGCAGCCAGGTCTGCTACAATACCAGTTGTGGATCCACGGACCACAGTATCTGCACCAGCTGCTACTGCCATAGTGCCACCTCAGGTCTCTACTCCACTAGCCCAGCAAACATCTATAGAAGCCTTCGCGGATGCTCTTCTCTCAACGCGATCTATGCACACCGGAGCTGCCAGCAGGAGATCGCCTTCAGGAGCTTCGGAGGACCGTGCCTAGAGTGCCGATTAGTCCAATACCTCTTCGATCTTTTTGGTACTTGTTGCCAAAGGGGGAGAATTTGTATAGATCATAGGCTTCGAGAGAGAGTGTTCTTCTTTGATTTGCTCGAGTTCTTTTGCTACTTATTTGCTTGTCCGTACCTTGTTTTATGTGTCTGCTTGCTACAGTGTCTGTGAGACACTCTATCATTTATGCTTGTGATTGGTCATACAATGCTTATTGGGAGATCAATGTTTATCTCTATCATTATCTTGTATGATCAATTACTTATGTTGGTGATGTGTGCTTACACTTCCACTCATATCATTTTGCGCGCTCCACCAAGATGTATGTGACATGCAAGAGTGACCCATGATCCTAATCGATTGTGCATTTGCATTCAAATGCAAATTTTTAATAATGCACAAATTTAGGGGGGAGCTCTTGCTTATCACATACTTCTCAAAGCGACAACATATTTCATTCATTTAATCTTTTGTCGAAGCTTTGATCTATATGTTGTCATCAATTACCAAACAGGGGGAGATTGAAAGCACATTTGCTCCCTTGGTGGTTTTGGTAATTCATAACAACATATATCTCATTGAACTAATGTCTATTCAAGATTAAGATTTCAGGATGTTCAATGATTGGCATGGCATGGACTAGAGATGTGGACCCCTCAAAATGCTAAGGACAAGGATTGGCAATAGATCAAGACTCTACATTTTTGGTTTAGTGATCCAAGATCACATTGAGTCCATAGGAAAGCCAATACTATTAAAAGGGGATGAGGTGTTGCTTAATGGTCTTTTTGCTCAAGTGCTTAGTGACAGTACTCCTGAACCCTCAACCACTCTCTCTAACCAAATATGTCCTAAACCTACATTCCAACTCGGCCCCACCGATATTTCCTATCCGGCCCCACCGAGTTCATCCAAGACTTATCCACTGCCAAAACCCTAACAAATCGGATCCACCGAAATGGATCTCGGTCCCACCGAGATGGCCTTGCCAACTCTCTGTAATCGTTTGCACTTACTTCGGTCTCACCGAGTTTTGCAAATCGGTCCCACCGAGATAGCTTGCCAACTCTCTGTTGCCTTATTGCTTCACTTCGGTCCTACCGAGTTGATGCAATCGGTGCCACCGAGATGAGGTTTGCCCTAGCCATTGCACTTCGGTCCATCCGAGTTGTTCGTGTCGGTCCCACCGAGATTCCTAAAGTTCATATGTTTTACACAGTTCGGTGCTACCGAGATTATCGTTTCGGTGCCACCGAGTTGGGTCAAAAGTGTGTAACGGTTGGATTTTGTGTGGAGGCTATATATACCCCTCCACCACATCCTTCTCAATTGAGAGAGCCATCAGAACGTGCCTACACTTCCACCATACATTTTCTGAGAGAGAACCACCTACTCATGTGTTGAGATCAAGCCATTCCATTCCTACCATTTGAACCTTGATCTCTAGCCTTTCCCAAGTTGCTTTCCACTCAAATCCCTCTTCCACCATAGCCAAATCTGTGAGGAGTTGTTTGAGTGTTGGGAAGACTATCATTTGAAGCACAAGAGCAAGGTGTTCATCAACAACACACCGTCTATTACCTTTTGGAGAGTGGTGTCTCCTAGATTGGTTAGGTGTCACTTGGGAGCCTCCGACATGATGTGGAGTTGAACCAAGGAGTTTGTAAGGGCAAGGAGATCGCCTACTTCGTGAAGATCTACCCCGAGTGAGGCTAGTCCTTCGTGGACGTAAGCCATGGTGGAATAGACAAGGTTGCATCTTCGTGGACCCTTCGTGGGTGGAGCCCTCCGTGGACTAGTGCAGCCGTTACCCTTCGTGGGTTGAAGTCTCCATCAACGTGGACGTACGATAGCACCACCTATCGGAACCACGCCAAAAACCACCGTGTCTTCATTGCGTTTGAAATCTCTGATCCCCTCCTTTACTTACATATGCAATTGTTTACTTTCCGCTGCTATACTCTTAGAATTGCATGTGTAGGGTGATGCTTGACATGTACTATTGCTAAAATCTGCCCACAACTAAAATTGGTAAAAGGTTAGGTTTTATTTGGTCAAGTAGTCTAATCACCCCCCCTCTAGACATACTTTCGATCCTACAGGAATGTAAGGGGGAAGCACAGGAGCCGGGCAACCCAGCTTGGCCAAATCTTAAGTCAAATCGATGCATATTATGGCTTGAAAGACAATAGTATGTAAGAGGTGGAATGATGCGTGCTTTGAAAAGAACATGCCGAATTGATTTTGTTTCTCGAGGTCCGTCAGAGGATACCCCCGAAATCTCTTGAGAAAGAGAAAAAGGAAGAAAAAAAGGGAAGTAGGGTGGTGTATGTACAGGGGTGAGTAGTTTTCGGAGTTTCAACCATAGAAACATCGTAGTAGCGCCGCGTTCCAGGGGTTGGGTTCAAAACGCCCGTCCTCTGGGTCTCGAATTCGGTACGCGCCTCCGGTGAGGACCTGGTCGATGATAAATGGCCCATCCCACTTAGGGAAGAGCTTGTGCGTCTGCTTCTCCGGATGAAGCCGCCTGACGAGGTCTCCTTTGTTGAAGTCCTTTGCGCGGACCTCCCTACTGTGGTAGCGGCGAGCTTGTTGCTGGTAAATGGCAGATCGTGCCCGAGCGACATTGCGTTCCTCTTCTAAGGCGTCCAAGGCATCCTGCCGATCTAACTCGGCCTTCCGTTCTTCGTACATGCGTACTTGAGGTGCATCGTGTATGATGTCGCAGGGGAGCACTGCCTCGGCGCCGTACACCATGAAAATGGAGTATACCCGGTGGATCTGTTTGGTGTGGTGCGCAGACCCCACAGAACGGAGTCAAGTTCCTCTACCCATTTGCAGTTGGCCTCCTTGAGGGAGCGAACTAGCCTAGGCTTGATTCCACTAAGGATTAGTCCATTGGCGCGTTCTACTTGTCCGTTTGACTGCGGGTGATATACGGATGCGTAGTCGAGCTTGATGCCCATTTTTGCGCACCATGCTTTCACTTCTTTGGCCGTGAAGTTTGTCCCGTTGTCTGTTATGAGACTATGGGGTATACCATAGTGGTGTACTACCCCCGAGATGAATTCGAGTAGGTGGACTGCACCGGCCGAAGTTACTGGTTTTGCTTCGATCCACTTAGTAAACTTGTCCACCATGACAAGTAGGTATTTATTTTTTCTTGACCCGCCCTTGAGTGGGCCGACCATATCTAGCCCCCAGACCGCGAAAGGACATGTTATAGGGATTGTGCGGAGAGCCGCAGGGGGCATGTGGCTTTGTTTGGCGAATACCTGGCAGCCGGGGCAGCGCTGTACTAACGCAGAGGCGTCGGCGCCCGCTGTTGGCCAGTAAAAACCAGCTCGGAAGGCCTTGCTGACCAAGGTCCGAACAGCGGCGTGATGCCCGCTCATGCCGGAGTGAACCTCCTGGAGTAATAATCGTCCTTCCTCTTCGGAAATACGTCGCTGGAGGACGCCCATGGTGCTTATTTTATAGAGTTCTCCCTCATGAACCTTATAGGCTTTAGATTGCCTTACGATCCGATGTGCATCGGTTTGGTCTTCGGGGAGCTCTTGATGGAGCAGGTATGCGAGGAGCGGCTCGGTCCATGGTACAATAACTGCCAGAATTTCGTGTGCAGAAACTGTTATCTGGACAACTAAGCCACCCACTATACCTGGCCCATCGTCGTCTTCGGGCGAGGGGGGCTGTTCAATGTCGTTTAAGTCCGACGTTCCCTTGTCACGGACGGCTTAAAGAGCCATTCGAGAAAGGTATTGTCCGGGACTTTTTCCTGCTTAGCGCCCATTCGGGCGAGTATATCTGCGGCCTGGTTGCTATCTTGGGGTATATGATGAAATTCAAGCCCCTCGAACTTGGCCAAGATTTGTACGACGGTATTCCGGTAGGCTATCATCTTTGGGTCCTTTGCGTCGAATTCGCCGTTAACTTGTGAGATGGCGAGGTTGGAATCACCTCGGACCTCAAGATGTTGGACACCCATGGAGACCGCTATCCGGAGTCCGTGTAACAGGGCTTCATATTCTGTCGCGTTATTGGAGTCGGTATACATAATTTGCAACACATACCGAATACTATCCCCTGTGGGTGAGGTAAGCACTACGCCAGCCCCTAGGCCGGCAAGCATTTTGGAACCGTCGAAATACATGGTCCAATGCGAATAAGTGCTATATTCTCGAGGGAGCTCGACCTCCGTCCACTCGGCCACGAAGTCGGCCAACACTTGAGATTTAATAGCTCGGCGGGGTCGGTAAGTTATTTCAAATGGTAGGAACTCTATTGCCCATTTAGCTATGCGCCCCGTTGCATCCCTGTTGTTGATTATGTCACTTAATGGGACATCGGATGCCACGGTTACTGAGCACTCTTGAAAGTAGTGCTGAAGTTTTCGAGATGCCATGAAGACGGCATAGGCTATCTTTTGATAGTGGGGGTAGCGTGTCTTGCACGGGGTCAGGATCTCGGAGACGTAATAAACGGGCTTTTGTACCCGGAACTTGTGACCTTCCATGTCTCGTTCGACCACGAGTACTGCGCTGACCACCTGGTTTGTGGCCGAAATGTATAATATCATCGGCTCGCATATGCCTGGCACTGCCAAGATAGGATTGGTTGCAAGGAGAGCTTTAATGCCTTCCAGAGCCGCCGCGGCCTCCTCGGTCCATTTGAAGGTCTTTGTCTGTTTTAAGAGTCCATACAAAGGTAAGGCTTTCTCCCCGAGTCTTGATATGAAGCGACTCAGTGCCGCCATTCATCCTGCCAGCTTTTGTGCATGTTTGAGCTCTGTTGGTACCTCTAAGCGGTCCAAGGCTTTTATTTTTGCCGGATTGGCTTCGATACCTCGGCTAGATACGATGAAGCCAAGGAGTTTGCCGGCTGGTACTCCGAAGACACATTTCTCGGGGTTGAGCTTAATTTGATACTCCCGTAAGCTAGCGAATGTGTCACGGAGATTGTCTACCAATTGTCCGACATGTTTGGTTTTGACAACCTCATCATCGACGTAGGCCTCAACGGTCTTCCCGATGTGTTTCTCCAAGCATGATTGAATCATGCGCTGGTATGTGGCGTCGGCGTTCTTTAATCCGAAGGGCATCGTATTGAAGCAAAACGGCCCGTAAGGTGTGATGAATGTTGTTGCTGCCTGGTCAGATTCTTTCATCTTGATTTGATGATATCCTGAGTAGGCATCCAAGAAGCACAGCGAATCATGCCCGGCTGTGGCGTCTACAATTTGGTCAATTCATGGTAAGGGGAAAGGGTCCTTGGGGCATGCTTTATTGAGGTCTTTGAAATCGACGCACATACGCCAGGACTTATCCTTTTTTGGTACCATGACCAAATTGGCAAGACAATCGGGGTGTTTTATGTCTCGGATGAATCCGGCTTCCAATAATTTGGCCAGTTCTTCACCCATTGCTTGACGCTTGGGTTCAGAGAAGCGCCGAAGTGTTTGCTTGACGGGCTTGTAGCCTTTCAATATGTTTAGGCTGTATTCCGCAAGCCTGCGAGGTATCCCTGGCATGTCCGAAGGGAGCCAGGCGAATATATCCCAATTTTCCCTAAGGAAACTACGTAGAGCCTCGTCAATCTCTGGATCGAGGTTCGCCCCTATGGATGCTGTTTTAGCTGGGTCCATGGGGTGTACATGGAATTTGACTATTTCATCGGCCGGCTTGAATGAGGTGGACTTCGGCCGTTTGCCGAGGATGACATCATCTCAGTCGACTTCGGCTCATAAGATTCGAGGGCGAGTGACGCCATTTTGTTCTCGGCTTTGAGTGCTCTGTCGGGGTCGCTCGAGGCGGTGACTATCCCGTTCGGGCCCAGCATTTTCAGCTTCATATAGCCGTAGTGTGGTACTACTTGAAATTTGGAGAAGGTGTCTCGCCCCAGGAGGGCGTGATATCCGCTCCTAAAGAGGGCGATGTGGAACGTAATTTCTTCGGATCGGTAATTGTCCGGGGTTCCGAAGACCACATCCAAGGTTATCTTTCCACTGCAACGTGCTTCTCGCCCAGGTATGATTCCTTTGAAGGTGGTGCTACTCTGTTCGATGCGCAATTTATCGATTTGCATTCAGTCCAGAGTGTCTGCGTATATCAAATTTAAGCTGCTGCCCCCGTCCATTAATACTTTTCGGAGACGGCAGCTGCCCACGATTGGGTCAAGGACCAGGGTGGCGGGGCACCTGTTCGGGGTTGACCTCGGCTGATCTTTATGATCAAAGGTGATGGGCGTGTCTATCCACGCGCCTCGAGTTGGTACCTGACAGATGGAGTTGATTTCTCGCAGGGCCCGCTTGCGCTAGTTGTTGGACGTAAATGTCTCGTAGATCATCATGACCTCGCCCTCGTCCGAGGATTCTTCTGCGTGACTGGGGGTGCTCATAAGGAGGGCATGTCCTCTTTTTGCCACTTGCCTCACTACCCAGCAGTCGCGAAGGCTGTGAGTTGGGCAAGAATTAAGCAAAATTGTATGTATCGGACATGGTTTATCCAGGAGACCATCAAGGGTGGTCCCGGGGAGGACCGAGGTTTTCTTCTTTTTCCGAGGTTGCTTGGTCGGTACGGTCCCCGCGCGGGTTGCACATCATGGTGCGGGTCTTTCTCGTTTTGACTTGCTGTCACAGATCGAATCTGTGCTCTTCTTGGCAATCCAAGCATCTTCGATGGTGCAGAACCTGGACACCAGGTCGAACAACTCCGAGATGGTTTGTACACAGCGGCGGGCGAGGGCGTTTGAGACGCCTTTATCCTTGCAACCGTGCTGAAAAGCTGTTATTATATCTGAGTCCTGGTAGTTTGGTATCTTGTTCTTGACCGACAAGAACCTGGCCCAAAACAGTCTAATCGATTCGTCGGGGTGTTGTTGCACGTAGGCTAGATCCCAGACATTTGTAGGCCCATAGTAATCGGGGCAGTACTCGATGTGGGAGGTGAGTGGGTGGTTTTCAATCTCTATGGACTGTGGGCTCGAAGTCCTGGTATTTTCATCACGTGACAGGCCTATGGTCGTTGGACCGCCCGGACTGATTTGAAGATCAGGTTCATTCGCCATGTCTGGCTGGTCGCCGTCTGAATCGCTTTCCAAGAAATACTTCGGCCCTTCGCCCTTGAAAGGGGGTTCGGCCGGAGCCGGAGAGGAGTCATGGATTACTCCCGATCCGTGGAGAAGGAAGGGTACTTATATGACAGAAGCTTTGGGTGCAGGAACCATGCCCGCGAGATCGGAATCGTAAGCCGATGATCCCATCGATCCTTTTTTGATCCCACAGCGGAACTCTCAATGAAAGCACCAGTGTCGGTGTAAAAACCGGCAGACCTCGGGGTAGGGGCTCCCGAGCTGTGGATCTCGGACAGATGGTAACAGGAATAGAGAGATGATGTTTACCCAGGTTCGAGCCCTCTTGATGGAGGTAAAACCCTACGTCCTGCTCTTGTTTATATTGATGGAGATGTATCAAGTACAGAGCTGATCTACCTCGAGATCGTAAGATATGATCTAGTCCTAAGGCTAGGTGAATGAGATTGTGTTTAGATCCCCTCTAGGGGCTAAACCCTTTGGCTTATATACACGCCAGGTAGCGTATCTAGGGTTACAAGGTCGGTATCTAGGCGTGGAGGCAGCAGGAGAAGTCTTGGAGTATACATCAAGTCTTCGGCAAGTGTAGTCCCAATCTTGTCCCTAGCGTGCGACCTCCGGAGTACATCTCGATAAGAATAAGGGCCCACTGGCCCAGCCCGAGGAATACAGGCCGACTAGGTTAGTACCCCCTAGTCCAGGACACCGTCACCGGCGCTCTCCCTCTATACACAGCCCTACTCACAGAGGTAAGACCGAGTCAAAATCGATGGCAAGCACCAAATCGATCGCCTCAAATCACTCTTGGAGTTTCTACCCCTAGGGGGTGGGTAAGGGTGCGGCTCCGGAGAGGAGAACGGCTAGCGGAAGGAGAGGGTGTGGCGCTGGCGAAAGGAGAGATTGAGAGCGGGAGGAGCGCGGTGCCCAGCAGCCCACGCCGTCGACGTCCATGGCTCCACCTCTGCTCCTATCACCTAAATCAAGGGAGGAGAGATGTGGCCGAGCTTACGGCAACGGCCTTGCTTGGCGGGATGTGGCCGAGCTTGCCGGAGGCGGCTTGGCGGGCTGCACGTCGACGTTTGTACGGCGGAGAGATCGAGGGCGAGGAGAGGCGCGAGCTGGGCAAGCTGGAGATAAGCTTTTCCCCACCGACAATCCAGTCCACCACAGGAAGAGGACTCACCAGTCGGCACGACCGAGTCAAAATAGACGACCCAATCCAAAATCTGAGCCTCAATCGATTCTTAGTGATTTCACCCCTAGGGAGATTAGTGATATACTCCTTCCATTCCATAACGTAGTGAGCCCATGCTTTTCGACATTTAGATTTGACCATAAATTTAACCAATGAAATGCGGGCTATGTGTCATAAAAATGATACCATTGAATTCGCATTTGAAAGAAGTTTTCCATGGTATAATTTTTCAATAACTTGATTTATGTATTATTGGTCTAATTTATGGTCAAACTTGATTCTCAAAAAGCGTGGGTGCCCTACATTATGGAATGGAGGGAGTAGTAGATATATACAAGTCTACCGGATGGTCGAAGAATAGGCAATGTGGGACTAAAAGTGTACACAAAAGGAAAACTTGTTTCTGTGTGCGTGAACGAAGGGATGTGCGCATGCGTGTGGAGCTGGGCTCCTGATGGCCCAATAGAAAAGACAAAAAAACTGAACATTGGCCTGGCCGGTTGGGCTGGCCCAACCAGAGAAAAGAAAGGAAAAAAAACTGGGCGTCACTGCTGTGTTGCGCTGCTGGACGAGAGATAGACATGGGGCGCTCAGTCAAACTGTTTTCTTTAAAACACAGACATGGTTCTTCGGTCCTAAGTAAATACAAACTAATTTTTAAAAACACCAGAAAATTCACAAAAATACCTGTACTCATATGAAGTCATGGAAACTTTTTAGTCCGGCCAATGTTTTTGGTAATTTTTATAAAACAAGTTTGGCCATAATAATAATTCCCTAAATTATTTATTAGGGTTTATTAAATGTCCAAAATATTTTTATGAACTCCAAACAACTATTAAAAATATTTCACAAATTTTGTTTTTTAAATTGAAAAAGTCATATTATCTTCTCTCCTTTGTTTTCTTTTAAATTGGGAATTGTTTGAATATTTCAAAATCCAAATAAACTTTCAAATGCAACCAAAACCGAATAGAAATTTTAGGGAAAGTCATAATATTCCCTCTCATTTAATATTCGGTAAACTCCAAAAAGTTTCAAACTCCACTCAATTTCAAACAATATCACAACAAAACAATCATTAGTACTTAATTCATATAACATTCCAAATTTAGAATTTTGGGATGTCACAACCTGGGACGCGGGGCACCGCCGCCGCTATCCATGTAGATGTCGTCCTGGCCAGAGCAATACAAGTCTTCCCCTAGGAGTTCAACAGGTAGGCTCCGGCATCCGCCGCCGGGACGTGCCTTATTGCGCCGACGTCAACATAGTGCCGCTCCTTTCTTCAAGACTGCATCACTGCAACTTGTCCAGTCACAGACACCTGGCATGGAGCAGCTCGGTGCTCGCTCTCTGTTCGCCATTATGTCTCAACCAGGCGAGCCGACCTACGATGACGCAGACAGGGAGATGATGGCGATGATCCACGACAGAGGGCGCGGAGGCTGCTTCGAGGATGGGCAGGTGGATGACTCGAAGCCAGAGGCGCACGCCCAGTAGCCGGAAACGTACACACAGTCCGACACATACCCAACCGGGCACGCAGCCGGGCACGTACACCAGCCAACCGGATTCGTACACCGGCTAGCAGGAGAAGGACGGCGACCTTGACCCGGACGAATTTGCAGCCGATCCAAAGAAGAATGATAGAAAAGAAAGCTTCAACATCCGAGAGTTTAACATGTTGATGGCAGCGACCAAAGAAGCTCAAGCTTGAAGAGAAGAAGGCCATGCTCGAAGAGAGGAAGGTTGAGATCGCGGCTGCTTCGGAGGATTCGAAGATGGGGGAATTTGATGATGATGCAAGGATGGCCGTGCAAGCCCTACGTCTTAGGATGTTGAAGCGCTTGAAGGAGCAGCCGAAGATGACAGAGAAGGAGGCGGCCGAGAAGGAAGGGGATGGCGAGGGTGAACGGGAAATTGATGTGCGCAGAAGTTGGATCTCTCAACCAGATGGTGACCCTTCCTGTGGATTGGGAAACCTTGGGGATACGATATACCATGCACGTCCCAAAGCTGCAGATGCCGGCCACCCAAAGTGGCGTGCCGGTGAGTACGCGAAGTCTGGCTTCAAGGCAACCTATGACAGAAACACCGGTGAGTTCTGGGATGATCCAGCCGATGGCTCCCTTAGTGAACCTGGATGCTGGTGGGGGTGACAAAGGGGCATCCGGTGAGTACGCTACCCACCCGAAGCCAGCTGGCGGGGGATCTACAAGCCATATAGGGGCCAGACCGAAGTCACCAGGGGCGACTGATGCGGCACAAAACGTACATGTGGAGCCAGCAGGCGCAATGAATTGTTTGGCGTGGAATTGTCAGGGGATTGGAGGAGCCAGTACTGTTCGTGGTCTGGTAGCGCTTGTGGGTACTCACTCCCCGAAATTGGTCTTTTATGTGAAACTAAACAACCAAAAGAAAAGGTGTGTCGTCTCGGCTTGGCTAGTTTTAAAGGAGTCAGCAGTGATGGCCGTAGTGGTGGTCTTGCGTTATTCTGGCATGAGTGTGTATCAGTGGATGTTCAGGAGGCAAATAATAGATGGATTGATGCTCATGTGCGGTCGTCTCCCAGTGATCCTTTGTGGCGCATCACCTTTGTGTACGGCGAGCCGTGAGTAGAGAACAAGCACTTAATGTGGGACTCGTTGTGGAGGCTGTCTAGCCAAAACACTCTCCCTTGGATGATAGTCAGTGATTTTAATGAAGCTATGTGGGACTACGAGCACATGTTAGAGACACCAAGGGCACCGGGACAAATGTTGATATTCAGAGATGCTTTGGAGACTTGTGGGCTGATCGATCTGGGTTTCACGGGGTACCACTTTACATATGATAACAGGTGAGCTGGAAGGGCCAATGTCCAGGTGAGATTAGACCGAGCGGTGGCTACCAATGCTTGGAGAGATCTTTTCGCTGATGCGGTTGTACATCACTTGGTCTCACCGGCATCGGATCACTGTCCGGTGCTGATTTCTTGTACAGCGGACACGACCCCACGACCAGCGCGATGTCGCTGCTACGAACTAATGTGGGAACATGATCAGGGCCTAGACGTGGTAGTGGCCGAGGCATGGGGTGCAGCAGGTCCCAAACAAAATTTAAGTGATGTGCAAAAGGCTCTCGGCCAGGTGATGGGCAAGTTACATACTTGGAGCAAGAAAAAGTTTGGGAATGTCACAAGACAACTTGAGAAATCAAGGTCCAGATTGGAGGAGCTAATGCACATGAACGCGGACAGGGCGAAAATTAGGAAGCAAATGGATGAAATGAATGAACTTTTGTTTAGAGAGGAGATGATGTGGCTTCAGCGTCACGCATTGATTGGCTCAAAGAGGGGGATCAGAACACAAATTTCTTTCATAGGAAAGCGGTGTGGCGAGCCAGAAAAAATGCAGTACGTGGATTGATGGACGCAGATGATGTTTGGCAAACCAGCAAGAACATGATGATGGACATGGCTCGCTCTCTCTTCATGCAGTTATTTACAGCTGACCCTAATGTTGATCCGGAGGAGGTAGTGAACCTTTTCCCGTCCAAGATAACAGATGACATGAATGCTTCTCTTTGTGCCTCATTCACTGATAAGGAAATAGGTGACACCCTCTTCCAAATTGGGCCTCTCGAGGCCCCAGGTCCAAATGAGTTTCCGACACGGTTTTTTCAGTGGAATTGGGCTCTAATGAAGGAAGATGTAATGGCGGCCGTCAGGAGGTTTTTTGAGATAGGACACATGCCGGATGAGGTAAATTCTACTACCATCATGCTTATTCCTAAGGTTGCAGAGCCTAAGAGGCTAAATGAGTTCAGACCGATCAGCCTATGCAATGTAATTTACAAAGTCATCTCCAAGTGCCTGGTAAACCGTCTAAGACCCTTCCTTGATGATATTGTGGCCCCTGAGCAGAGTACCTTTGTCCCAGGTAGACTCATCACAGATAATGCTTTTATAGCGTTCGAGTGTATGCATACTATTGCTACTTGTGAGCTGCGTTGGGATTTTCCCCGAACAGGAAGGGTGAAGCAATATAGTAGCGGATAGTATTTCCCTCAGTAGAGAACCAAGGTTATTGAACCAATAGGAGATTCACACAGACAAAGGTCGACAGTACCTACACACATAAACAAAATACTTGCACCCAACACGGGCAAGAGGGTTGTCAATTCCCTTGTACTCGTTAGTTACAAGGATTAATTCTGATAATGGTAGATATATAAATTGCAAAAAAATTTAAAAAAATTGCAACGGGCTTTTTAGGGTTTTAGTAAATATGGTGAATGGACCCGGGGGCCATAGCTTTCACTAGAGGCATCTCTCTCAACAACATAGCACATAGTGGGTAAACAAATTACTATTGGGCAATTGATGGAAAAGCGCATAGTTATGATATTATTCATGGCATGATCAGTACATAGGCATTACGTCCGTGACAAGTAGACCGAAACGATTCTGCATCTACTACTATTACTCCACCCCTCGACCGCTATCCAGCATGCATCTTAAGGTATTAAGTTCATAACAAACAGAGTAATGCTTGAAGCATGATGACATAATGTAGACAAAGTAAGACCAGTCAATATGATTGAACCCCGTCGTTTTACCCTTAATAGCAACAATACAAATACGTGCCTCACTACTCCTCTTGTAACAGAGTGAGGACACCGCAAGATTGAACCTACTACTATGCACCACTTCCACTGAAGATCTAATCATCAAATTGCCCAAAGAAAACTCATAGAATGGAAAGCATTACATAGCTATAACAATCACACACAATAAAGTTCAGAATATAACTCAATTACTTTCAATGAATAATCTGATCATAAACCCACAATTCATCGGATCCCAACAAATACACCGCAAAAGAAGATTACATCGAATAGAACTCCAAGGAGAACATTGTATTGAAGATCAAAGAGAGAGCGAAAGCCATCTAGCTAATCACTATGGACCCGTGGGTCCTGTGGGAACTACTCACATCATCGGAGGTGCAGCAAGGTTGATGTAGAGGCCCTCCGTGATCAATTCTCCCTCCGGCAGAGTACCAACGGAGGCCTCCAGATGGGATCGCGGAAGAACAAAGGCTTGCGGCGGCGGAATAATTGTCTCGGGTCCCGCTCTGACAGTTTCTGGATTTTAGGGAATTTATAGGCATGGAATTAGGTCAAACGGAGTTGCGAGGGGGCAACAAGCTCAGAGGACTACCCCCTGGGGGCGCGCCGTGTAAGCTTGTGCCTCTCTCGTGCGGCGCCTGGTCTCCTCCCGAAGCTTCTAGGGTCCCTTCGGGTCCAGAAAAAATAACCGTAAAGTTTCATCGTGTTTGGACTTCGTTTGGTATGGTTTTTCTGTGAAACAATAAAATAGGCAAAAATAGAAACTGGCACTAGGCACTAGGTTAATAGGTTAGTTCCCAAAAAATGATATAAAATATCATAAAAAGCATAAGAGATTGATGATATAATAGCATGAAACAATCAAAAATTATAGATACGTTGGAGACGTATCAACTATCAAACAGGAAAGGAATCAGAAGAACAACTTTTGCGCATACAAGTTGGACTTATCAAAGGCGTATGACAGGGTAGATTGGCAATTCCTAAAGCGAATGATGCAACAATTGGGCTTTCATCACCGGTGGATACAGTGGATCATGGCGTGTGTTACGTCGGTGAGATACAATGTTAAACTAAATAGAGCCCTCTCAGACTCGTCCGCACCCTCGCGTGGCCTTCGGCATGGTGACCCTCCATCCCCGTTTTTGTTTTTGTTTGTGGCTGATGGACTTGATGCTATTCTGAAACAGAAGGTTACACAAGGAAGGATCTCGCCAGTACATGTGTGCCCACGGGCTCCAGGCATCTCGCACCTCCTTTTGGCAGATGACACCCTTCTGTTCTTCCGTGCTTCTCAGGAGGAAGCGATCCAGGTGGGAGACGCACTGGCTATCTACGAGCGTGCCACGGGGCAGTTCATCAATCCGGCGAAGTGTTCTATTCTGTTTGGTCCAAGAAGCAGGGAGGACAACAAACACGCAGTTATGCAAACGTTACAGGTTTAGATGGTGGGTTTTGAAGAGAAGTATCTCGGTCTCCCGACCCCATCCGGTAGAATGTCGAAGGGCAAGTTTCATCACCTGCAAGAACAACTTACCAAGCATATTTTGCAGTGGGGAGAAGCAGCGTCGCAAGGGGGCAAAGAAATTCTCATCAAGGCGGTCGCACAGTCGCTCCCCACCTATCTTATGGGGGTCTTCCGGCTTCCCCGTAGTGTGTGTGATGATCTAACTCGCATGGTGCGCAACTTTTGGTGGGGTGCCAGGGAGGGGAAGAGGAAAATGCATTGGCGAGCTTGGGACACACTGATTAAACCAAAGTCCCACGGTGGTGTTGGGTTCCGCGATTTTAGGCTCTTAAACCAGGCACTTCTAGCAAGACAGGCATGGCGTCTTATTGCTAATCCTGAGAGTTTATGCGCGCAGGTACTTAAAGCCAGGTATTACCCGGAGGGACGGCTAGAAGACACGGTCTTCTCGGGCAATTCTTCCCAGACGTGGCAGTCCATAGTCCATGGTCTTGAGCTGCTCAAGAAAGGCTTAATCTGGCGCATTGGTGATGGTGCTTCGGTTCGTATTTGGAGAGACCAATGGATCCCACACCTGCTCGCGAGACTGCCCATATCACCCCAGGCGCGTTGCCGCCTTCGGTGTGTTAGCGAGCTCCTCGATGAGCGTGGGAATTGGAACGTGCCGCTGCTCAACCAGCATTTTATGTCGGTGGACGCCACGGAAATCATGAAAATCAAGGTGGTGCCCCGCCTGGGCAATGACATCATCGCATGGGCGCCGGAGCACTTCGGTTCATTCTCGGTCCGGACTGCCTACCGCCTCGCCTTCGACGAGACTCGTCGTCATACTACAGTTGCTACGAGCAGGGCACCGGGCGGGCGACGTGCTGTGTGGGCACTTATATGGAGGTGCCCTGCTCCACCAAAGGTGTGTATCTTTGCGTGGCGGTTAGCCTCAAACTTCCTTGCTACTTGGATGAGCAAATAGTCACGGAAGCTCAAGGTATCTAACCTTTGCCTGCTATGTGCAATGGAACCGGAGGACACGTTCCACACATTCTTCAGGTGCCCATTGGCTGTTGCATTGCGGAACGCCATGGCAGAACAATGGCCTCTACCGAACCTAGCTACGCCGAGGAACACGGGGCCCGAGTGGATTTTTTATTTGCTATACGAGCTCAGTGAAGAGGATTGCATGCGAGTGCTCATGGTGCTATGGCGGAGCTGGCATGTAAGAAACGAGATTGTCCACCACAAATCACCACCTCCAATCGAAGCATCACGCCGCTTCCTTCTTAGTTACGTGGAGTCCCTTCGGTGCATCCAACAATTCCCTACAGCCGATATAATTAAAGGTAAAATGGTGCTTCCGCCTGCTGGCTACAGTTCTTCAAGCATACACTCGCCAGTGCAGCATACGGCCATGGTCTAGTGGTCTCCCCCGTCGGCCGGACGTGTCAAGCTGAACGTGGACGTATCGCTCATAGAGGTCGATGGTGGGTTGGCGGGAGCCGACATGATCCTTCGCGACAATGACGGCAACATCGTCTTCTCCGCTTGCCGTTCCATACGACACTGCTCCGGACCTCTTCAAGCTGAACTTTTCGCGTGCCACGAGGGTTTGAACCTTGCTCTTCAGTGGTCTGCTCTCTCGGTGGACATCGAGATGGATTGCATGGATGCAGTCAGGTTGATCAAGTCGCCCACTCTCGACAGATCACCTCATATGATGTTAGTTCAGGAAATCAAAAGGCTCTTTGGTGAAAGGGATAACTCTATTGCTCATGTAAGTGGGAACCAGAACGTTGTGAGTCATACCCTTGCTGGTTTTGTTCATTCGAAGGGCCGGACCGCAGTGTGGTTGCTCTCTGGGCCTGCAGATGTTCCTCTTCTTTGTAGGAACGAACTCATCACGCGTTGAGCAATGAAATCCCTTTTAACCCCGCAAAAAAATAGCGTTTCTGAAAGAAAAAGAAACAGTGGCGTCCCACGTGAGAAATAACGTGGCTAGCGGCGATTGGCCCACGCCAGATTCCAATAGCTCCACGGACTATGTTTACTGCTTTCCTTTCACTTGGTTTCGCTCTCATCCCCTCGTACGCTCGGCTGGATCCCAAGACGGTCGCCTATAGCGGTGACTTGACACTTATAGGTCCACCTCACCCCACGTACCGACGGGGGAGGGGGGACACAAAATTTACCGGTCAATCAAGATATACCAAACATCGGTGAGAAGTGAATAACAATGTGTCTACGAGCGCCACGTGTGCCGATCCGGTGATGATATCACTGCGTCCACTATATGTCTGGATTAAACCAACTAAGAGCATCTCCAACAGCCTTTGTATATTTGCACTCACTTGCTATTTTACAAATCTTGGCCAAAAAACCTTCTCCAACAGTCTTTGTATAAGTGGTCCCCCACCAATTTTTTTTTACAAAGCTTGCTATATTTGCACCCACACTTTGCATATTTGCAAAGCCAAAGGCCACTTTGTAAATTTTTAGCAAGCCACCTAAAGCTTCACTTTGTCTCAATGACAGGTGGGTCCGTGTACTAGTGTGTGTGTTGCGCGTGCGCTGTGTGTGTGCGTGTGTGTGCGCGTGTGTACATGTATGTGTTTTTTTTTGTGTACGTGTACGCGTGTGTGCTGCATGTGTACGTGTGTGTGTGCGCCTGTGTACGTGTGTGTGTGCTGCATGTGTACGTGTGTGTGTGTGCGCGCGCGCTGAATGTGTACGTGTGTGTGCTGCATGAGTGTACAGTGTACGCGTGTGTGTGCTGCGTGTGTGTAAGTGTACGCGTGTGTGCGTGTGTACGTGTACACGAGTTGTGCTAGTATACATATACATGTACGTATGCTAGTGTGCAATGTGTCTATGACAAATTATCCCCACATGTCATTGTGTGTTTTGTGTAAATATAGCAATCCAATATACAAAGGCTACCAAAGCAAAAAACATGTTGGCTTTATAAACCTTCTCTTTTCTCTTGCTATAACAAGTTTTTAGCAATCCAATATACCAAGGATTCTATGAGCCCGCAACATTGCTTATTTACTCGGAGGATCTCCAACTCTGGTCGTGACCTAGACCTCGCTATCATGCTACCCAGAACATGCCACGTTAATATGCAAATTCCACCAAGTGACCCTTCTGTTGGAATGCGTCTCCCCAGTCCCCACTATTTCTAGCTTTTTTTTGACGTCCTAGTTCTAGCTAGCTTACGTGTTTATTTCAAAAGAGAATATTCCACATTACAACACTGAACTAACCACTCGGTTTAAGATTCAACCCCAAAGTTCAAAACCGGTTGTCCAACACCCCTAAAGTATGCATCCCATTCAGGATTCAACCCTCGGCTCAGTTTACCCTTGTTTTGACTGGTATTTGACCGCATTGACTGCTGACTTGGCACCTCTATGTCAGCTTTTGACTACTCTCTCTCTCTCTCTCTCCTTACTTAGATTTTTTACGGTGAGGGTGAGCCCGAACTCGAGGCTAGCCTGCACAGCTGTGGCGTTGGTCCCTGTAAGCCTCGTCACGAGCTTCGGCATGTCGAGCAATAGGAGGAGACATCAACGCAGCGTGCCAATACGCAGAGCTATGGTGTAATGTAAAAGCTTCCCAAGCTGTCGCTGACTCTGGCGTGACCACCACATTGGCTTCTCTGTGTCGGCAAGAAGTCGACGATGCGCTAGAGTGCGTAACCGTGCCCCGACCGTTGGCATCCAGGCCGGACGGCGGACCGAGCAGGGCTTCATCGGCCATGAAGTGTCATACCGCCGGGCGCCGTTGGCCGAGCCCATCTCCTGGAAGGCTGTCGCGTGCGGCCGATGGAGGAGCACCGCCCGTAATGCAGATGGGCTAGGGGACCATGACACCAGCCAGAGTCACGCGCGATGCCGCAGAGGTGCGCCTCCATACCGAGAGGAAGGAGAGGAAGGGCGAGCCGATGCGCCGCCAGGAGGTGTGATGGCCACCGCGCCATGGCCGCTTGCGGGCAGCACTCACCTTGTGGGCAGCACCCACCGGAGCCCCCCAAGCCATCCCGCGTCTCCCTCCGACTCCGCCTATGACCCAACCCCGCGAGGATGTCGCCATGTCGTCCACACCAGCTGTCCTTCCCTGGCACCGGCTGTAACTCGCCGCCACGACTGTCGTGCCAACGTCGGCCACCAGGGTGAGCTCCCGTCGATTCCTTTTACTCCCGGATCCTCCTCAACCTCCCTAACCCACCGCCCCTTCCAATTTCAAGAACAGAGCACTCCAGCAAGCCTCCCGCCGACCTCCGCCCTCGCCGCCGTATGGCTGCCATCGCAGGCCATGCTCCAACCGACCCCGGCGTCCATTCACTGCACCACAAGGACCGATGCGGTTTCCTGGACACGGAACCATGGTCTGCACCAACCCTCGTGCCACCGGTAAGGCCCTGCTACAGCTCCCTAGGTTTTCTCGCTGAACCAAAAGCTAACAGACCAGACCCGTCCGACCTATAAGCACCAGAGGCTGACCATTGGGCACCAGTGCCTTGGTTTTTCCTTTTAAAACCGACCAAAAACTTCTGAGTCATTGAAAAGTGGGCCCAACCATTACATACTCACATGGCAGTGCTGAATCAGCAGTCAATGTGGTCAAAAACCAGTCAAAACTAGGGAAAACTAAGCGGAGGGTTGAATCCTGAACGGGTTGCATAGTTTAGGGTGTAAGACAACCGGTTTTGAAGTTTGGGGTTGAATCTTAAATCGAGTGGTTAGTTCAGTGTTGTAATGTGGACTTTTCTCATTTCAAAAATTGTTGTTCTGCTAGCTAGCTTCCGTATCTACAGTTCCCGAAACACACTTTGTGGAGAAAAAAAAAAGTGATTAGTAATCACGTTGCCGGCTCTGACATATTTCTGTACTAACTTTGCACTAAATCTGCGACACTTACCAAAGGCAGGTATATCGACTAATTAACACGTAAAAAGGTGATTATGTCAGGCCTAGGAATGTCATCAGACGGTGGAGTAGCTCCCTAATCCCGCGTTGAAGTGGTCGTGTCTCCCTTTTTTTTTTAGCGCGTCCACCTTTTTGCGGGTGCGGGGTCGGTCGGTGCCTGGGAACGCGTGACGCGCAGCGGGTGACACGTAGGCAGCTTACGTGGCGGTGCTTGAGGGTCGCTCAGGTTGCATGCAAAGCCCACAAGATGCGTCGCCCCGCCCAACCCTACTAGCATGATGATGAGAGGGCTACCTCTGTCTACGCACGCACATTCAACTTTTTTGAGAGAGCACGCAACTGTTGTACGTGTAATTATCGGTGGCGTCGCCTGGATGAAGACATAGATGCATGGGTTCAAATTTCAAACTCACAATGCATCCGCTCTTAACACATCATTTTAGGCGATGGAAATTTTTGGAGACATTGTCTCTTAGGGCATCTCCAAGGGAGACCCGCAAAACACCGGTATATGTCCGGTCGGACACATTTGTTCACTTTTGCAATTCAATGGGGACCTGTATCAGTCCGTAAAGCTGTCCGGACGTCCAAATTCCAGTATTTTGGAGACAAACGTGGGGAGCTTTGTCGGAGTCCGGACATGCAATTGACCGATCACATGCATGGTCCCTCTCTTCTCTCTCCTCCCATCCGCACATGCATGGTCCCCCTCTTCTCTCTCTCCTCCCAAATCACAAATATTCCACCACATGCATGATCCCCACCTACTTTTTCTCCTCTCAGCCGGATACTTTACAATTAGCGTTGGATTGCTCTCTCCCGTATCATGTCTGCGGACCACGTCCGGACACAAAAACAGACATATACCGGAGGAATTTGCGGGTCGGCGTTGGAGATGCCCTTAGAACAAGCATAATAGTAAGAGAAGGAAAGAAGGAAAAAAAATATGCCACACGGGATCGTAGTATTAATTATGTTGCATAGGAAAACGAGCTAAGAACCATATCTTTGCTAACATATATCTCTCCTTTCTAAATTAAAAGGTTGTTTGGCTTGCGCCCGCGCCCGCCTTGCCAATCATGGGCACGCCAAATAGTTGGCGCCGGATTTGGCCGCCCACGTCCTGCCAAAAAGTTGGCTACGAATTGAACTAAGGCTGTTGTGTGGGTGTGGGCGCACCGATTTGGCCTCCATCCAAACGAGCACCCAAGCTGGGCCAACGCCCAAATATTTAGCAAGGCGTCTCAGGGCACTGATCCAAACAGCCCCATAGTGTCACTTCAACCAGGGGCGAAACCAGCCCAGCATCAAGCTCCGGGCCGTCGTTGTGTATTGTAGCTACAGTACTCTACTGTAATGAAATGTCTTTCGGTGCGATTGTATCACCTCGATATATCAATTCAATGAAATGTCATTTATCGAAGAAAAAAATACTCTATTGTAGCCACTGTAGTAGGAAGGATCCCGTCGCCACGACCCGGGCCTTGGCCTTAGGGCCTGGGGAATGTCTCCGCCACTGACATCAACATTTTGTCGATGATAACATGCTAAGAGACAAGCATTGAGAGTGCGCTTACAAAATTCACTCAAAGCATATATTGTTCTAGTAAATTAAATTATTTTTAGACGAAAGGTTCAAAAAGAGCCCAGCTTTGAATTGACGAAGCCGTTGACCGGCCAGGCAGGCGAAACACACCAAACAAATCTAATAGGGAAACAAAGATTAGCTGTCGGAAATGCGGAACAAAGCTTGTTGATATTCCTACTACTCCCTTCATTTCATAGATAAGTCGGGCGTAGGTTCTTATGTCTTCATTTTAACTAATGAGATGTGTCATAAAAATATATATTTACAAAAATTATTTGATGATGAATCATATATTTTTAATGTCATTTAACATCCTTTTCATTAGTCAAATTGGTAACCTACAAATATGCGTCCGACTTATATGCCGAATGGAGGGAGTAATTTTGAGTGCGACATGTGTAAAGATATCCCGAGGTTGGGCAGAAAGGCTCTGACAAGCATTGGGTAGCGCACACACATCGCACTTAGAAGCATGTCAACTCGATCATGCATAGGTGTAGTGGTGCATTTAACTCCTAGTTCAACATTTCAAAAAAAAATTCCCTAAAAACATTTTAAAATTTTTGGAATTTTTTGGGAAACAATACCCAGGCTTGTTCCAGCATCTATACAAATTTCAGAAGAAAATTCCATTTGTTAACAGTATTATTCAATCCGTACTTAAATTTTGTTCTATTCATATCTTGTATTCTTTTTGATGAATTACAAAACGAATATTTTTGACAATACGCAAATACTTGTGTGTCATTATATTAAAATTGAAAAAGTTATCTTACAAGAATTTTGGTTCACGCATTAGGATAGTAGACACAGACTGATTGTGTCTAACTACAGAGACATACAATCTATATGATGCCTCGCTCTATCCTGCGTTCGTCGTCCTCTCAAACAAAGATAATAGTTTCTTTGATCGTTGCACTAATTCTAACCTCGTTTTCAAAAACACGCCCACTCCTTGTAGCACCCCAGGATGGACACTACACAAATCTGGCAATCTACACTAACCTCCACATAATATCGATGCTAAGGGGCCATCTTCACACAACATATACATGGAAATGCGCACACCATGTAGGTGGAACAGTCGATATCATAACACAATTCACAAAAGAATCAGCAACAACAACATATATATACAACAACTACATAGTCAAATTTAACGAATACATACATCAAAAGTCTTTCTGCCAGTATACAACTCATACAACAAAAGTGAATATACCTTAGAAAGGTAAGTTTAACAAATGTCGTAAGAAGGCTTTAAAAAAGCAAAAGGCATGCATATCCCTGCCTAGAATATTGTGTATGAGGTAACAGACTAACATCGTCTGTCAACAAACCTGTTCCTGAAATGCTACTAATGGTGTTATGGCCCAAGGATTCCTCGTGCCACTGAAAGCTGACCCATCAGGCCGGCTCGATGCCCCCAAGGTCAACACGCCCCGGGCCATCACCCCAGCCTGTGGGACGTCTGGAAGGACGACACGGAGTCCTTGGAGCGCAAGACAAGGAAGCCGGGGTCCTAGGAGGAATCCTCCACCGCCTTAGATCGTACATTACTCTTGTCAAACCTAGCGCTGGGCACCCTTTATAAGCCGGGGCAGGGCTAGTTCATAGGCACGCAATCTTCACCCTTCCGTATACCTATGATTATTACGACGTCCCTTGTATTATTTGTCCCCAAGCCAGTAGAGTTTTACCTCCACTGTGAGGGCATGAACCTGGGTAAACCGATCGCCTGTTTCCCCACTGGACGTTCCAACTAGTCGCGGTACCCTACCGAAGGATCTACTGGAATCTACACCTAAAGTGGCGTGCCAAGCACGGGTCGTGCTTGCTGGAGCCGAGATCCAGATGAGATCTTCCAACAACTTCGGTGTCTACACGCCGGGTCAGATCTTCAGTTTTTGTTCAATGACATTTGTTGCTAACCCGGCGGGCCACCTTGAGCCCGTTGAGACCTTGAATGTAGGCAGAGTTTTCCTCTTCAACGACTTGGAGTTTGTAGCCGAATCACGTGGGGAGATCGTTCTATGCAGCCTGGTTCCCTGCCGGGCACAAGAGCAAGGAGCAGTCTTCTGCAACCCACCCAGCTCCCTCTTCATCGCCAACATGGAATCGATCCATGACGTCCTTGAGGAGCATGACGAGCCCGATGATGAGATGAAGGAGGACGAGCACTGTCCAGCTTCTCCAACGATGATGTGACATCAACACATATTCAGACTTGCAGGCAACGGCTTGCTCCGATATGCACTTCAACACCCACGCCAACGATGAGATGGCCAGCGAGCCGGCCAATGAGATAGTGGAGGATGGGATGACTTCCAGTTTCCCCCATATACCAATCCCGGATCCTCCCTAGAATCCTGCCTGCTACATGATCAACAACGTCACCAACTCCAGCATGGCAAAAGAGGTCCAGGCTCCTACCAACCTCGACGACGATGCTCTTGTTGTCCTCACCATGCCGGTGAAAGGCGTGGATGATGCCAGCAACAACCTTGAGGTGATCCGCAAACAAAACCTGCAGATCTACTGCCACCAGTAGCAGGAGCGCACCCTCCTACTTCAGCATCAAACCGAGTTGCTGGCATCAAGGGAGCCTGTCCTGACTCGCAACAAGTGCTGCCTAGGATCTGGCGAGGTGGTTGAGATGGCCACCTCAGGCTGGAATGCGCATGGAGGAATCGAGGGCGTAGCGCCCACGAACTCGATGACCTACCATACTTCGGCTCGTAATCTCATGATTGCAACTAGAGAACTCGACGACATCTAGCTCTCGTAAGGCCATCCCGCCCGGGATTTTTTTTTTGAACGAATTAAGAATATGCTCCAGAAGGCCCCACCAACGCCGCCGCCATCCTTGGACCAGGCCGCTGTCCATCCAGGATCCCTCTGTAGCCAGGTACCCTCCCCCCCCCCCCCGCCCCCATGACGTCCATGGAGGACACCATGCCCGGCAGGTGTTCGGTCAAATGCTATTGAACTTTTTTGTTGAACTGGTTGTTGTTTTCTAGAGTACTCGGTGAAGGAGGATGAGTTTTTGTGCGAGGCCGTATCTGCGGACTTTGTAGGCAGGAACTCAAGGGGCTCGATCTTTTGGTAGCGCGAGCATGGTTCGTTTCATGCGCGAAAGAACTTTGCGCCCTATTATATGCACATCGTCCATCAACGCAATGTGGAGTCGATATCCCATCGATGGTACACCATCTGCAACTCCGTCATGAAGTTGTGCGGTGCAGTTGCACGAGTGGAGACACTGTGGCCATCGTCAACCATAGAGGTTGTAAGTTTTGCTTCCGTTGCTCTACATGTTGGTTAATTCATTCATTCTCTCAATATTGCTCTACATGTTGTATAAACTGCACGCGCTGCCGAGATGTACTACAGGACCAAAGACATGCCATTCACACACATACATTGCTGGATGAAGCTCAAGGGTAGTATGTGTGGAAAGACTTGTGCCGGTTCTAACTACTATCATTCAATTTGGAATCGACGAATTCGAAAAACATGTTGAACATCAGGTTATCTCGGATATAATATTTACATTAGAACTATTGTTGTACTAGAGACATTTGCATGTTGTTTATGGATGAATTGTGCTATTTTCTATAATTATTTTGAGCTTGCCGACTTAAAAAAAAGATGGAAGTTTAGGGGACTGGGTTGGATGGCCGGCTCCCGCATCACTGTCCACGGACTGGGTCCCCACCGGTCTGCGGACAAATACGGTGTCCGATCTGAGGGTCAGCGCTGGAGATGCCCTTAGTACTATTTGTTGCCACTTATCAATATTATCATGTTGTGTGAGTCATTTGGCATTGTTACCTATCAATTATGGATGCATGGTATCTCGAGTGGAGCTTATGGATATGGCTTGAGTTCATATGTTTCGCTTGTTATCTCCGCGGACACGCCTTTGCCTGCCTTCATCTCCCCTAGTCCGATGCGATCTTTCTACCGAGTGCTAAAAAGCACTGTACGAGAAAATGTTAGAAGTATAATTGGATGTCAGATCAATACAACACAATGCAAAGGGAAATATTTAGCTCATGCTATAATGTTCACAGACCGAGCTGTACATGCTCTGTCCTCTCAGACGCTACAGAGCTGGAAACAGAGTATGATTATATATATATGTGTGTGATGTGCAGTGTGCTTGTACGACATAAAACCAAAGTTAAAGTTAGCGCCGCTCGTGGCATACACACGCATGGTCAGGCAAAAACGACAAAATTGACTTGAGGACGAAAAGAATTCACAAACTGAACTGTGTTTGAAAAAATTTAATCCAGCTGACCCTTTTGTGCAGCGCCCGACAGTCAGGCGCTGCACTCCACTGTGCAGCGCTTGACCCTCAGGCGCTGCACGCCTGGCCAGCGTGGCACAGTTGGGCCCCGCACCGAGCAGTGCAGCGCCTTGGAGACCCTTTTGTGCAGCGCCCGACAGTCAGGCGCTGCACAGTAGAGTGCAGCGCCTGACTGTCGGGCACTGCACAAAAGGGTCAGCTGGGTGAATTTTTTTCAAACACAGTTCAGTTTGTAAATTCTTTTCGTCCTCAAGTCAATTTTGTCGTTTTTGCCGCATGGTCACGCCGCACCAACGAATAAGAAGCCTCATAGAGAAGTTCTGGAGTGAGAAGGAGTTGTTCTACTTCCAGAACATTCAGCTACTGGTCCCGCGCATCCCGCTGAAGCAGCCACAACCCACAAGACGGGCACTAGCAGCTCCATTGTGCATCACTGACACGAGGGGAACGTAAGAAGCAGCGGAAAGACCTTCCCATTCCCACGGCTAGGGCCGTCGCGCTCGCTCTGTAGAACATCCCGCCACGTGTCCCTCCCATGGCTGATTGCTTCCCTCCGTTTGAGTTTTGACCACTGCACCGCCAACTCCCTCCGCCTCCTATAAATTCCACTCCCAGCCCCGAACCCAAGCTCCTCAAACCCACCTCCCCTCCCACTCCTCAGCTCAGCTTGAGCTCCGTACATACTACTCCACAACTAGCAATGGCGTAGGACAAGAAACCATCTCAATTCTCGATATAGCTCGGGCGCCTTGATCAGCTCCACAACTAGCAATGGCGTCGTCTCTCTCGGCTCCGCCCGCTGGCCCCGGCAGCGTCGTCATGCCACCGGCTGAGGTTAGACCACGGCCACCATCGCGCTTCACGAACAGACCTTGGAAGGAGTTCAATCTGCAGGTCTCTTGCGAGTCCTTGGGGATATACAGAGCGGCAACGCGGTGTGTGCTGGGTGATGGCGAATCGGCACGATTCTGGACGGACTGGTGGCTGTCGGATGGCCGCATCGAGGAGATAATGCCTAATCTCTTTGCGTTTGTGAGAAAACCTGCACGGCTAAAGACGGTCAGACAGGCCATGGTGGAAGGCTGGTGGCAAGACGTTTCCCCGGACATGACTACGCGTGCCCTACTAGAGTTCATTGCTCTGGTGGACACGCTGCAGGAGGTGGAGCTCTCGCCTGGGTCTGAGGATAGGATACACTGGGCTTGGGAAGCCTCTGGACAGTTTTCTGCTAAATCTGCCTACAGGGCGTGCTTTGCGGGTATGATTGAGGCGGACGGAGCTACCCAGATTTGGAGATCCAGGGCGCCGGCCACTTGCAAGATCTTTGCTTGGCTTGCAGCACGGAACAGATGCTGGACGGCGGATAGACTGCAAAGACGCCACTTGCCTCACCCCTCTGCATGTCCTTTCTGTGATCAAGCCCAGGAGACCATTGACCACTTGCTGTTGGGGTGTGTGCTCGCGCGGCAAGTTTGGTCGTGCATCACCAGTGCGTGGGGAAAGCCCACTTGGATGCCTTCGGCCGATGCCAACTTGGTGCAATGGTGGACCGCCCTCAATCCGCAGAAGGAGTTCAGAAAAGAGATTTGGACGGTGATCACTCTGGTGGCATGGACGATCTGGAGACACCGGAACGACATAGTGTTCAATGGGGCTCCCCCATCGACGGAAACAGTGCTCAGGCGGATTGACGAGGAGGGGCAGGACTGGAGGGCCGCGGGCCTGCTTCGTGAGTCTAGCTCTTTGCCACGTAGAGTAGTGAGGTTGGATAGCGGCGAGTGATCCGCATGTGGATCCTTTTCGGGCTTTTGTAAGCCGTGGCATTGTAATGACTTGATGGCCATTCTTGGCTCTTTCTATCTATGCTTCTGATGCGTCAAGCTTTGACGCATCCTTGAAAAAAAACCATCGCGCTTCAACCCTAACGGTCCTCGCAAGAACGCCGATGTCTCTGCTATTGTCACTTGGAAGGTCCCAATGCGGGCGGCTCCCGAGCGGAAAAAGTGGCCCAACCCGTTCCAGCGCATGGCGGCCGCTGTGTTGGACGCGGTGGAGGACGGGCTTGTCGCCGGCATCCTCGAGCGCAAGCACCCGCTGCCGCGCACGGCGGATCCGGCCATGCAGATCGCCGGTAATTACGCGCCGGTGGGGGAGCTTCCACCCGCCGGGCCGGAGGACCTCCCTGTCGTCTCCGGCCGCGTCCCGGCGAGCCTCGAAGGCGTGTACGTCCGCAACGGTGCCAACCCGCTCCACGTGCCGCGCGCTGGCCACCACCTGTTCGACGGCGACGGGATGCTCCACGCCGTACGCCTAGGCGGTGGCCGTGCTGAGTCCTACGCGTGCCAGTTCACGGAGACGGCAAGGCTCCGGCAGTAGCGCGAGATTGGCCGCCCCATTTTCCCCAAGGCTATCGGCGAGCTCCACGGCCACTCTGGCGTGGCGCGGCTGGCGCTCTTCAGGGCAAGGTCGCTCTGCGGCGTGGTGGACGCGTCTCAAGGGATCGGTGTCGCCAACGCTGGGCTGGTGTACCACGACGGCCGCCTCCTCGCCATGTCCGAGGACGACCTCCCCTACCACGTTCGCGTCACCCCCGATGGCGACCTTGAGACGGTCGGCCGGTACGACTTCAATGGGCAGCTCGATGGCGCCATGATCGCGCACCCCAAGCTCGACCCGGCCACCGGCGAGCTTTTTGCGCTCAGCTACAATGTTGTCTCGAAAGCTTACCTCAAGTACTTCTACTTCACAGCCGACGGGCGCAAATCCCACGACGTCGATATCCCGGTCGACGCGCCGACCATGATCCACGACTTCGCCGTCACCGAGAACTACGCCGTCGTCCCTGACCAGCAGATCGTTTTCAAGCTCCAAGAGATGGTGCTAGGCGGCTCGCCGGTGGTGTACGACAAGAACAAGACGGCGCGGTTCAGCGTGCTGCCGAAGCGCGCTGCCAACGCTCCGGAGCTCCGGTGGGTAGAGGTCCCCGACTGCTTCTGCTTCCATCTCTGGAACGCGTGGGAGGACGAGGCCACCGGTGAGATCGTGGTCATTGGGTCCTGCATGACACCGCCGGACGCCGTGTTCAACGAGTCACCGGACAAGGCGCAGAGCTTCCGCAGCGTGCTCTCAGAGATACGCCTCAACCCGCGCACTGGTACGTCCCGCCGCCGCGCCGTGCTGCAGGAGGCCGACCAGGTGAACCTTGAGGCCGGCATGGTGAACCGGCAGCTCCTGGGGAGGAAGACGCGGTATGCCTACCTCGCCATCGCTGAGCCGTGGCCCAGGGTATCCGGCTTCGCCAAGGTGGACCTCGAGTCCGGCACGGTGGAGAAATTCACCTACGGAGAGGGTCGGTACGGCGGCGAGCCCTGCTTCGTGCCGCACGCGGATGGCTCCGGCGCGGAGGACGACGGGTACGTGCTCTGCTTCGTGCACGACGAGAGCCGCGGTAGCGCCGACGGCACGTCGTCGGAGCTGCTGGTTGTCAACGCCGGGGACATGCGCTCGGAGGCCGCTGTGAAGCTGCCGGGGCGCGTGCCGTACGGATTCCACGGCACGTTCATCAGCGCCACGGAGCTGCAGCGACAAGCCTAGCTAGAGCTAGCTAGCTACTAGCTGCAGTGGCATGGCAAATGAATTAAGTAGACTTACAGTATATTTTTTTGGAATTATTACTTAATTTTTTAACTGAACAGTTAAAATTTGTGATTAATTAGGTCATTCGAACTACGTACGTCCGTATGTACTGATTTTTAGTGCAGAGACGGCCGTATATGTATGTACGTATGCATAGTGTATTCTTTTTTTGCGAATGAATGTGTAGTGTATATGAGTTTTTTTTTTTGGAAAAGTAGTGTATATGACTTGATATGTTTGCATACTTAATTCCTGTGCATAATAAAAAAAGGAGGTTATGGTCTTATGGATATGTACAATTTTCGACTTGTGTATATGCAACTGGGAATTGTAAATGAATTGATCGTTGAGTATTTGCTTGTTCTTTTTTTTAAAGCGTATTTGCTTTGTTCTTTTATACACGTTCATAACTGCATATACATACCCTCTTGTTGGGTGAAAAGCCCTTTTCGGAAAGAAAAAAAAGTACATGCCCACATATGTATCAATTTTTATTTATTTTTTGCAATTTCTGTTGGATTTGTTTGAGTTTCACCTGACAAATGTCGGTGCGTATGTATGAGCTTCTGCGTTTGTATTGTCTTGAAAAAAAACTTGACAATTGTCGGTGAAAGCGCTAGAAGTTTCACATACCATGGCTTTCATGCCCGCAGAAAAATAATATTGTCGGTAAACAGATACGCTCGTGACATGAACACCAGTACGCCCGTAGAAAATCCTTTGTCGTAGTCTCTGATGTGCTGTACGAAAAAGAATTCCCACGTTCTGGGAGTTCTATACGAGAGGGAGTGACGAATGCGCAGACCATGACGGGTGCTCGTGGAGTATTTAGCGCATTTTCTTTGACAACCGACGGACTAGTAGTAGCACTTGCGAGTAGCACCACGTACCTAGTATGCAGGTTAGAGGGACTGTGGTATCCCCAGCCCATCAGGGTTCAAATCTTAAATACTAATGCTTGCATTATTTCTGAATTTATTTTAGAATTTCCGGCGATACGTTTTCAGTGGGAGGAGACGTTCCCGTCGACGACGAGGCGCCTACGGTGACTTCGTAAATCTCAAGATGATATGCCGCCTCAGTCTCTCGAAGGTGCTTATGGGGATAGGGTGTGCGTGTGTGCGTTCATAAGAATGGGTGTATGCGCGTATGTATGAACGCTTGCGTCTATATCGTGTTAAAAAAAAAAACAGTCCGACACGCTATCACCACAAAGAAAAAGTTAAGCGTAATCAAAGGAGAGTGCAGTACCGACGTCTGTGCCTACTCACGTTTTACGCACCTTGCACTTTTTCAAAACAGGCTCTCTTGTCATTTTAAAAATAAAACACAAACCAAAATACACGAGGGAACGATATAAAGCAAGAAAATCCTCTTAGGGCATCTCCAACGGCAACTCGCAAATTTCTCTGCATTCGTCCACGGATAGGGGACCAGTCTGCGGCACGGATGCGGGAGGCCGCCATCTAACGCTGCGCGCATACATTTCAACTACAATACGAACAAACCGAACGGATTTTATTGAAGGTCGGATATAATTTAAAAAAAAGATCGATATTCCGACCGTTTAACAAAAAATACTAGAAAGAAAAATTCTAAACCCTATACCGGATGACCATCTCATACGCGTGGCCATCCTGCCCTGCCGCACCGCCGTCGCCGTCGGTGCCATCGTCGTCGTCGTGGTCCCTCCAGCGGCGGAACGCCGCCGGAGGCAGCCTTGTCCGGCGGCTGCCTTCCGCTCGCGTAGGAGCCGCTCCGCCTCCTGCTGCGCGGTGCTGAGAGCCGCCGCGGTCACTGCCGGCGTGGCCTTCGGAGCCCTGTGGCGGCCTTGCCGCGACCGGCGTTGGTGGAGCAGTCACTAAGCGACCACTCTTCGCCTATCTTGGTGAGCTCGCCGTCAAGGCAGCGGCGGCGCCTGGCGGCCGTCTCCGCGATGGTCATGGAGGGTCTAGCGCCCATGCGGCGGCGAGGTCAGGGACGTTGCGGACCCAGTCCGGCGCCACCTCTCTCTTGGCGAACATGGAGCGGCGACCGGCATTGCGCGCTCCGCCTCGGATATGATGGCCCTCGAGCTCGAGGCACCACCGTCACCGCCTCCTCCGAGGTAGTGGAGGAGGCGGCCACGCGCCTTCTTGATCGCGGGCAGCAGCTCCTCCTTGACGGCGAGGCAGTGGCGGAGCGGCCACGACGATGGTGCGTCCATGCGGCCGTACCAGCTGCGCAGCGGGGACGCTGGCTCCTCCTTGACCCGGCGTCATATCTGGACGCCACGGTGGTGCGGGGGCGACGACGTCCTTCACGCGGCGTCCGATCTGGACGCCGCGGTTGTGCTCGGGCGAGGCCGGCTCGTCTTTCACAGGTCGGAGCGGTGATGCCGCCTCGCGCTTCACGCGGTGGCGCGGCGAGGACGCCGGTTCCTGCTTGACGCGCGCCGGCGATGGGGACGACGGGCCCATGTAACGGAGCGACCGCTCCATCATTATCTTGATCTGATGGACGAAATCTTCGTCCGTCAGAGCGACGCCCTTGAGGAGTCAGGGCGGCTACTGTGGCTGCTGCTGCGGCGCCTGGTCCTCCTTGTCATCAGAGGAGATAACGATCTCCTCCTTGGTGGAGGAGCCGGCCGCCGTGGACACCGACGGGCACAGAAAGCTTGGGCGGCGGCGCCAAGAACCGCCGTAGGAAGAGCTTCCGCCTACTCCGCCTGCCGGCGTGGAGCACCATGACTTCGGCATCGCCGCCGCTGGGCCTGGAGAGGACGAGGGGCTTGGGCAAGGAGACGGGGGAGGGGAGGGGGCGATGCTCGGGGAGGGAGAGTGCGTCTCTATGTGTCACCGGCGCACGGCTTAAGCCGCAGCTAGGCCAGGCAAAGGGGTGGTCAGCCCACTTCAATGCCGCGCAACGGCCGGAGTTGGTTCCTCGGGACGCGACATCAACATTGAATCGGCAACGCCCGAGAGGTCATGTCCGTCAGCACCGTCCTCCCGTCCAGTCAAATCGCGGCATAAATGCTGGCCGCTACATGCTCTATGCCGGCATGAATGCGGCGCGAGCATTCGCTGGAAAGCGCGGGAGAGGCGGGTGGGGGATTTTTGGTGGGCCAGTGCGGTCAGAAGCGGGCTTGGGAGCGGTCCTGACGCCCGCAAAGCCCCCCATGTTTGTCTCCGGTTTGCGGGAGAAAGTACGTCCGGACCGCCCGGCGGACTGATACAGGCCCGCGTAAGATGGCGCAACACGTCTGGATAGTGCGGTCCGGACGTATGCGGTCGGTTTGAGGGTCGGCGTTGGAGATGCCCTTATAAAGCAGATCATGGGACAACCAGACGGCACAAACACGCGGACAACGCTAATGAGAATTACACAAGTAGGGCTGAATTCAACGCCACGACACCCTGAAGACATCTAAGCTCAACGACAACACCCTTAGGAGGGGGACGACGCTAAGCATCACCGCTGCGGTCCGAGATGGACAAGAGTCATCCCCCGGGAACCCTAACACGAAGAGGAGAACCACGCCGACGTCCTCAGGAGGAGAGCGGCACCCGTGGGCGACACCACCATCGGCACCAAAGCGCGACGCTTTCAATCGGTGGCTCACCCGTGCCACCAAGGCATACTGGACATCCGCAACGAGCCTAAGCTTGTAAATCCGGATCTGGGCGTCGCTACTGCCAACGACATAGAGCGAGCCCGAGCCACCCTCTGCAACACCCATCGCAGCTAGCACGACCAATAGGCATGGCCATCACCGCCGACATGGTGCCCGCTCAGCTGGAGAGCCAACCATGCGGACCGCCATCCGAGGTCACCGCCCCGACATCTGATGTCTACTATGCAACTTTTATTCTTGTAGACTCTGTTGGGTCTCCAAGCGCAGAGTTTTGTAGGACAGCAGCAAATTTTCCTCAAGTGGATGACCTAAGGTTTATCAATCCATGAGAGGTGTAGGATGAAGATGGTCTCTCTCAAAGAATCCTGCAATCAAATACAAGAAATCTCTTGTGTCCCCAACACACCCAATACAATGGTAAATTGTATAGGTGCACTAGTTCGGCAAAGAGATGGTGATACAAGTGTAGTACGGATAGTAGATATAGGTTTTTGTAATCTGAAATAATAGAAACAGCAAGGTAGCAAGTAACAAAAGTGAGCACAAACTGTATTGCAATGCTTGAAAACAAGGCCTAGGGTTCATACTTTCACTAGTGCAATCTCTCAACAGTGTTAACATAATTGAATCATATAACAATCCCTCAACGTGCAACAAAGAATCACTCCAAAGTTCCTAGCAAACGGAGAACATAAGAAGAAATTGTTGTAGGTAGAAAAACCACCTCAAAGTTATCCTTTCCGATCAATCTATTGAGCCATCCCTATAAGTGTCACAAACAGCCCTAGAGTTCGTACTAAAATAGCACCATATGATACGCATCAATTAACTCTAATGTCACCTAGATACTACAATGTCACCACGAGTATCCGTGAGTTAATTATTCGACATCCATCAAACAATTTGAGATTCATAATATTCAATCCAACACAAAGAACTTCAAAGAGTACCCCAAAGTTTCTGTCGGAGAAAGTAGGACAAAAACGTGCATCAAACTATGTGCCTAGATTATCCCAATGTCACTGATACGTCCATTTTGCATCATGTTTTCCTACTGTTATTTATTATGTTTTGGATAATTATTTCACTTTATGATACAATTCTTATACCTTTTCTCTCTTATTTTGCAAGTTTCACAAGAAGAGGGAGATTGCCGGCAGCTGAAATTCTGGACCGGAAAGGGGTGAAACACAGATAGCTATTCTGCACACCTCCAAATGACCTGAAAATTTACGGAGAATTGTTTTGAAATATATAAAAAATATTGGCTGAAGAAATACCAGAGGGGGACCCACCAGGAATCGACAAGCCTGGGGGGCACGCCCTACCCCCCTGGGTGCGCCCCCCCCCCCCCGAGCTTGTGCCGCCCCTGGCAGGCCTCCAAGGCCTATCTTCTACCATATAAGGCTATTTGCCCTAGAAAAATAATGAGAAGACTTTCGGGACGAAGCGCCGCCGTCTCGAGGCGGAACCTGGGTAGGAGCAATTTTGCTCTCCGGCAGAGCGATTCCCCCGGGGATGACGAGGACATATACTAGGGATAGGGTAACAGGCCTGACCTACAGACCCTACCCTAGGATACCACACGCCTTATACTGGGCCCCAGGGCCAGATCAGCAGCCAAGAGTTCTGCAAACTGACGTTCACTCGGAGTTCAATGAACCACTCGGGAAGCAGGAGTTCACTCGACCGACTATTACACTCGGAGTACCTGACAGTCACTCGACCAGAGAAGACCAGGAGGCTCCAGGAACGCAACGGTCAGGACGTGCACTCGCTCGTATTAATTGTAATCAATGCGCCCGTTACCTGGCGCCCTTAAACCACCTCTTAAACCCCTGGTAATGGCGGCATTCATGGGAGGGCTGGCGGACACTATATAAGCCACCCCCAGCTCCATTCCAAGGGTTCAGAATCCATTGTAACACATACACTCAAGTAATCAAGCTCCAGAGCACCGAGACGTAGGGCTGTTACCTCCACCGCTGAGGGGTCTGAACTCGTAAATCTGAGTGTAACAACTGCGCCATAGCTAGGCTCTGCCCTCTCTTTCATACCCCTACACACTACTGTCAGACTTGCACCCACGACAGTTGGCGCCCACCGTGGGGCAGGCCTCTAGCAACTTCCGGCGTAGTTGCATTTTCCCATCTTCACCATGGTTTCCGGCGGCGGACTGACCTTGGGCGGCGAGATCCGTTTCGGCGTCCTCAGCTTCATCGCCGACGATTCGGCGTGGCTCCAAGAAGCCCCGCTGAATGTCGAGGCGTTGCCTATTCGCGGTGCAGCGCACTTCCGCGCGAGTTCCTTCGGCGTTCTTCTTCGTCAGCCGTCGACTCCGTACCAGTCGGCGCCTGCGCTCTCCACCAGCCATCGTCGCAAGCGCTTCGGGCGCTCACGGCTTCAGCGGTGGATCAAGCACGCGGTGGTCCTTCAGGCTGCCGCCCCGCAGATCGCGACAATTGAGCCCGATGAGCCTGTCTTCGATCTGTTCGCCTCCGTGCATGAGCACTCGGAAAGCTTATCCGAGTGCGAGAGCAGCGATCCCGCTGCAGAGGTGTTGATGGCCGATTCCCCGCCCAGTCCGCCTGGGTACGGCCGCGGTGGCGCGGAGACCGGTGACCTGTCGCGTGCTGATCTTGGCGGCGGCGGAGACCGTCGCGACGACGAGTACTACCCCCGACCTCTCACTCAACAACAGAGGGAGGAGCTGCAGCGCAGAACCGAGCAGACCCTGCAGACGCCCATCGCTGGGACGACCCCCGAGGCTCAGGCTTTGGAGGCCGCGCGCCAGGACAACTTGGCTGAGCGCAGTCGTCTGGAGGCGCTCCAGAAATCACTCAACGATCGTGCCCGCAGACAGCATCAGCCCAGTTCCAGTCGACGACAGCGGCAGTTGTTCTCGAGTGACCAGCAACAGAACTTCTAGGTATTCCGCACCCCCGTTCAGAATTTGGCGGCGGCCACTCGGATAGCAGATTCCATTGAGTCGTCCTGATCCGAGGCGGGAGAGGGCCTACGGCAGATCCGGGCCTTGTTTAAGGCGGCTGAAGAGCAGAACTCAGCGGTGTCTGAGTCGCGCAACAGGATTCACAGTAGATCTGTCAGAGCAGACACTGTTCAGTCGACCCACAGCCCGGTGTCCCCGAGGAGAAATAGACACTCGCCTCCGCGGCGAAATGACCGAGACCCCCACCGAGACCAGTACTTGGGACAGGGTCACAGTCGGAATACGCCTCCGCGGCGTCAAGATGATCGTCGTCGTTTGCAGTCGCCCTCTCCGCGGGATGGCTCGTACGCTCCCCCGCATAGATCAAATCGTAGATTCCACCGCGGGTTGTGAGCGACTGTCTTTTCTGGATGCGTACTCCGGGTTGTGAGCGACTGTCTTTTCTGGATGCGTACCCCGGCCGTACGATGCCAGGCGTCCTTACGACAATGATCGGAGGGCCAGCCCTCCCCGTCATGGTGACGGTTATCACCAGAGAGAGCCAGTCGATTATCGTGACCCACAGTTCAACGCGAGATCCGTTCTCGCTTAGAACTTGGTCGACAGAGGCAGAGCTCTTAGGGAGAACTTGGACAGAGGTCGTCCAAGTGGAAATGGAGGCTTTATCTCCGGGCCCGAGTGTTTCAGCAGAGCAATCAGGGATGCAGAGATTCTGCCCAACTTCAGGTTGGCGGCTGGGGTCAGTAAATTCACCGGCGAGTCCAAGCCAGAAACCTGGTTAGAAGATTACTGTGTGGCTGTGCAGATTGGAGGTGGTAATGACTATGTGGCCATTAAGCATTTACCCTTGATGCTGGAAGGGTCCGCCCGAGCCTGGCTCAACCAACTCACTCCGGCCAGCATCTACTGCTGGGAAGATTTGGCCCGAGTGTTCATCAAAACATTCGAGGGCACGTGCAAACGCCCTGCTGGATTGACTGAGTTGCAGCATTGTGTGCAGAAACCGAATGAAACCTTGAGGGAGTACATTCAGCGGTGCACGACCTTGCATCATGTGGTTGAGAACGTCACAGAGCACCAAGCAGTCTGCGCCTTCAAGGCAGGAGTCAGATACAGGGAGCTCATCCTGAAATTTGGCCGGTCAGGATCTTTGACCATGAGCCGAATGATGGAGATCGCCACTTGGTAATCAAACGGAGAAGAGGAAGACCGTCTCCGTAACGACAAAAGGAAAACCAGTGAGCCCAACCCGGGAAACAATAATCCCAGTCGGAAGCCCAAGCGCAAGGCTGGCGGTTCGGCTCAGGCCGAGGCTGCCGCACTGGCCGGTCAAGCCAAGAACAAGGGGAAGGCTAAGGAAAAGTGGATCCCGAAGAAAAAGAGAGATCAGTCGGGCCAAGATGTCCTCGATTTGCCGTGTCACATCCACACCAGAAAAGATGAGTAGGGCAATCTGATATTGCCCAAGCATACCACTCGACAGTGCAGGTTGCTGATACAGCAGTTTCGAGAAGGTCCGTCGAGTGAGAGGAGCCCGGATGATGCTGATGGTGAAGACAAGAAGAAACTTTTCCCAGTGTCAACGCAACCCTGATGATCTTTGCGGATGTAGAGAGCAGGAGTCGACTGAAAGTCATCAACCGGGAAGTAAACATGGCCATGCCAGCAACAACGAAGTTTCTGAACTGGTCGAAGACTCCGATCACCTTTGATCAGTCGGACCACCCGGCCTACATTGCTACCCCTGGGCGGCATGCGCTGGTGCTTGATCCAGTCATAGGAGGCGTTCGGTTGCGCAAGGTCCTCATGGATGGTGGAAGCGGACTGAACATACTCTATGCTGACACTCTGAAGGCGATGGGCATTCCGATGTCCCGTCTCAGCGAAAGCAGTATGCAGTTCCACGGAGTGATCCCTGGCAAGAAAGCGAAGTCACTCGTGCAGATTGCCCTGGATGTAGTCTTTGGAGACGACAAGATTTTCAGGAAGGAAAGGCTTACCTTCGAAGTGGTCGACTTCTGCAGCGCCTATCATGCCATTCTCGGTCGGCCAGCCTATGCACGTTTCATGGCCCGCCCATGTTATGTGTACCTTAAGCTGAAGATGCTCGGCCCCAAAGGCGTGATCACAGTGACTGGCAGTCGGCAGCGTGCGAAAGAATGTTTGCAGCAGGGGTCCAAGATCGCTGATGAATAGATGGCCATGGTGGAGTTGGAGGAGTACAAGAAAAATGCCGATCCGAGTGATCTGCTACGCTCCAAGAAGCCGGCTGCAAAATCTGCGTTTCAGTCGGCCGGTGACACGAAGCCTGTACACATCCACCCAGAAGATCCCAATGCTGCCCCCACCAACATCTCAACGACACTCGACAACAAATAGGAAGAAGCGCTAATCCAGTTCCTCCGTGAGAACTGGGACATCTTCGCATGGAAACCATCCGACATGCCGGGTGTACCCAGGGAGCTGGCTGAGCACCGTTTGCGAGTCGACCCGAAGGCAAAACCAGTGAAGGAGCATCTTCGTCGCTCTGCTACACAGAAGAGGAAGGCCATTGGCGAAGAAGTTGCTCGGCTCCTGGCAGCCGAGTTCATCCATGAGGTGTACCACTCCGAGTGGCTCGCCAACGTCATCATGGTCCCTAAGAAGGATAAGTCTCTCCGAATGTGCATCGATTTCAAGCACATCAATCGGGTCTGCCCCAAGGATCATTTCCCTCTCCACCGCATAGATCAAATCGTAGATTCCACCGCGGGTTGTGAGCGACTGTCTTTTCTGGATGCGTACTCCGGGTACCACCAGATCCGACTGCACGGGCCAGATGAAATAAAAACAGCTTTTATCACCCCATTCGGGTGTTTCTGCTATATCACCATGCCATTCGGTCTGAAAAATGCCGGTGCCACTTTCATGCGCATGGTCCAAAAGTGTTTGCAAAAACAGATCAGTCGGAACATCGAGGCATACATGGATGACATAGTGGTCAAGTCCAGAAAAGGTTTCGACCTGCTGGCTGACTTAGCCGAAACTTTTGCAAATCTGCTGAAGTATGATATCAAGCTGAATCTAGCAAAGTGCACTTTTGGAGTTCCTGGGGGCAAGTTACTCGGTTTCCTCGTTTCCGAACGAGGGATAGATGCCAATCCCAAGAAGATTGGGGCGATTGTACGAATGAAACGTCCAGAACGTCTTCATGATGTACAGAAGCTCACGGGTTGCCTCACAGCTCTGAGCCGATTCATCTCCCGTCTCGGTGAGAAGGCACTGCCCCTGTACCGATTGATGAAGAAATCTGATTCGTTCGAGTGGACTGCTGAAGCACAAGCAGTGTTTGTTGAGCTCGAAGCCCTGCTTTCCACCCAGCCGGTGCTTGCCGCTCCGAACAGCAACGAGCCGTTGCTCTTGTACATTGCGGCCACTGGTCAAGTTGTCAGCACTGTCCTGACAATCGAGTGAGAAGAACAGGGCAAAACTTACAAAGTTCAGCGCCCAGTATATTACATTTCCGAAGTCCTGACTCCGTCCCAGCAGATATATCCACATTATCAGAAGCTCATCTATGGCATCTACCTGACTGCGAAGAAAGTAGCCCATTACTTCCAAGAGCACACCGTGTCAGTCGTCAGCGACGCCCCACTGTCTGAAATCATGAACAATCGGGATGCGACTGGTCGAGTGGCGAAGTAGGCTATCGAGCTCCTGCCCCTGGACATCAAGTCCCAAGCATTGGCCGATTTCCTAGCCGAGTGGACAGAACAGCAGCAACCGACTCAGAGTCACCCGGAACACTGGACCATGTTCTTCGACGGTTCCAAGATGCTGAAAGGTTCGGGAGCTGGAGTTGTGTTAATATCTCCGAAAGGCGATCAACTCAGATATGTTCTGCAGATTCACTTCGATTCCTCCAACAATGAAGCCGAGTATGAAGCGCTCCTTTATGGTATACGTATGGCCATCTCACTCGGCGTCCGGCGCCTGATGGTCTACGGAGACTCGGATCTAGTTATGATGCAGCGCTGAGTCACACCGGTGACGCTCTTTCTGTATAACTGATCGCCCATCACTGTAAAGGCCTTGGACCTGCGAACAATCTGGCGGGCCTCGGCTTCATCTTCTGGAAGTTCCTGTCTGAGCAGGTACGCAATATAAGGCACTGTCCAGTCGGGCGTGATTGCTAGGATCTCCATGACCAAATCAATGATTGCCGGGACCTCGACTTCAGTCGGATCATCATGACCAAATCAATGATTGCTAGGATCTCCATGACCAAATCAATGATTGTCGATTGATCCTGGAGGAGATTCACTCGGGAACTTGTGGACACCACGCGTCCTCTTGGACAATCGTGGCTAAAGCTTACCGAGCCAGCTTCTTCTGGCCACGTGCCAATGAAGCTGCGCAGGAGATAGTTCAACACTGTGCCGAGTGCCAGTTCTATGCAAACTTATCTCACAAGCCTGCGTCTGCTCTAAAGACGATTCCACTCGTCTGGCCGTTTGCAGTCTGGGGACTCGACATGGTGGGACCCCTCCGGACAGGGGCGAGTGGATTCACCCACTTGCTGGTTGCAGTCGACAAGTTCACTAAGTGGATCGAAGCCAAACCCATCAAGAAGCTGGACTCTCGTACAACGATCAAGTTTTTGAAGGAGATAGTCTTCAGATATGGTGTGCCCCACATCATTATCACTGACAACGGCTCAAACTTCGACTCGGAAGAGTTCAGGGCGTTCTGTGCCGCCCAAGGCACCCGAGTCGACTATTATTCTGTGGCGCACCCGCAGTCGAATGGACAAGCTGAGAGAGCAAATGGACTGATACTTCAGGGATTAAAGCCGCGACTCATGCGCGATTTGGAGCATGCAGCTGGAGCCTGGGTCACCGAATTGCCATCAGTTCTTTGGGGCTTGAGGACGACCCCCAATCGGTCTACCAATCGTACTCCCTTCTTCATGGTGTACGGAGCTGAAGCCGTCTATCCGAGTGACCTGCTCCACAATTTGCCCCGAGTGGAACTATACTCCGAAGCTGAAGCAGAGCAGGCGCGGCAAGACGCGGTTGATCTCCTGGAAGAGGAGAGAGAGATGGCTCTTATCCGCTCGGCCACTTATCAGCAAGATCTATGATGTTTTCACAGCAGGCACGTCAGAAGTCGGACCTTTCAGGAATGAGATCTTGTGCTCCGAGTGGATCAGCAGCGACCTCACAAGCTTGCACCTGCATGGGAAGGTCCTTTCGTCATTTCAAAGGTTCTGCACAACGGAGCATATCACCTGTACAACCTTCTGAAGCAAGCAGACGAGCCCCGCACTTGGAATGCAAACTTGCTTCGACGTTTCTATACTTGATGATGAGATGTAATAAAAGTACTCGAGTGATATTTGATGAATAAAAGCATGACTTTGCCAGTTCCACTTTGTGTTCACTCGTACGCGTTCCCTGGCCTACAACCCCCAGTGGGTGTACGCCCTTCAACTTAGCTGCAAACCAGTTTTTGCCTAAGTTAAAAAAGCTACTCCGAGTGAAGAGCATCCCTCTCACTCGGGGGACTTGGCTGCGAACCAGCTTTCGCCCAAGTTAAAAACCTACTCCGAGTGAAGAGCGTCCCTCTCACTCGGGGGCTTGGCTGCGAACCAGCTTTCGCCCAAGTTAAAAACCTACTCCGAGTGAAGAGCGTCCCTCTCACTCGGGGGCTTGGCTGCGAACCAGCTTTCGCCCAAGTTAAAAACCTACTCCGAGTGAAGAGCGTCCCTCTCACTCGGGGGCTTGGCTGCGAGCCAGCTTTCGCCCAAGTTAAAAACCTACTCCGAGTGAAGAGCGTCCCTCTCACTCGGAGGCTTGGCTGCGAACCAGCTTTCGCCCAAGTTAAAAAACGACTCCGAGTGAAGAGCATCCCTCTCACTCGAGGGCTTGGCTGCGAACCAGCTTTCGCACAAGTTAAAAACCTACTCCGAGTGAAGAGCGTCCCTCTCACTCAGAGGCTTGGCTGCGAACCAGCTTTCGCCCAAGTTAAAAACCTACTCCGAGTGAAGAGCACCCCTCTCACTCGGAGGCTTGGCTGCGAACCAGCTTTCGCCCAAGTTAAAAACCTACTCCGAGTGAAGAGAGTCCCTCTCACTCAGAGGCTTGGCTGCGAACCAGCTTTCGCCCAAGTTAAAAAACGACTCCGAGTGAAGAGCATCCCTCTCACTCGGGGGCTTGGCTGCGAACCAACTTTCGTCCAAGTTAAAAACCTACTCCGAGTGAAGAGCGTTCCTCTCACTCGGAGGCTTGGCTGCGAACCAGCTTTCGCCCAAGTTAAAACACTACTCCGAGTGAAGAGCGTCCCTCTCACTCGGGGGCTTGGCTGCGAACCAGCTTTCGCCTAAGTTAAAACACTACTCCGAGTGAAGAGCGCCCCTCTCACTCGGAGGCTTAGCTGCGAACCAGCTTTCGCCTAAGTTAAAACCCATTTCAAAGACTCGAAAGACTCGAAGGAAAGCATTCGAATAACTCCAGAAGTTCAAAAGCAAATACGAGTACGCGGGTCCGAAGCCTGAAAGAGTTTAACGAATACAGTTCCACTCGGCATACCGAGGCTAATGGGTAGGACTTAAAGTTTTCTCACGCCCCTGTGGGGCTGGCCGGCTCAACGAAGGAATCCAGGTCGATGCCGTCTGCGATCCGAGTGGCCGCTTCGATGAATTTCTCCATGAAGTCCTCAAACTTGAGTTTGTTCGTGTTGGCAACTTGGAGAGTCTTCAGCTTCTCTTCCTTGGCGTCCTTGCAGTGCACACGGACGAGAGAGAGCGCCACGTCGGCTCTGCAGCGAGCAGCCGATTTCTTCCACGCTTGCACTCGGCTGGGAGTCTCGTTGAGGTGAGTCATCATTGCTTCCAGATCGGTGTCAAGGGTGTCTTCTGGGCACAACTCCTTGTCGATCCTTCCGAGTGCACCATGCAGGCGGATGATGTACCCCTGAACATCTTCGATGCGAGGTTCAAGCCACAAGACGCCCAAGGCAGCCTTGTCACCAACGAGTGACCTGGAGGGATCCAGATCCCTCTCGATCCTGTCAGTCTCCAGCTTGAAGTCTCGGCAGTACTCTGTGAACGAGAAAAGAGGAGGATTGAAGATCAGCATACATGAAGTTCACTCGGAAGCAAATCAAAATACACTCAGATGTTACAAGTTACCTGCAAGCTTGGTGTACATCTCCTCCGCGAACTCTTCAATGTACTTTTCCAGAGCATTCTTCATTTCAGTAAGCTGGGCGATCTTCTCGCCCAGAGACTTCTTCTCTTGCTCATGAGCATTTGCTTGGGCCTTGAGCTTGCCATCGCACTCGGCCTTTTGCTTCTTGAGCTCAGCCACTTCCTTCTTCGCCTCTGTGATGGCGGCCTTCAGCGTCTTGTTCTCTCCTTCAAGCTTCTCGAGTGAGGCCAGCTTCTCTTTGGCGGCTTTGGTCTTTTCCTTCGCTACTTTCTGCGCTCCCGCCAGCTCGTTTTCCTTGTTCTCGAGTGCCTGCTTCATAGTTTCTAAAGAGACAGAGGTTCTGAGCCGCACTTGGAGTCGATGGTTTTCACTACGCACATCTGTTCGAGTGAAGTCACTCGGTTCAAAGAATGGAAAAAGGCGAAAGCAGAATGCTCAGTAATTGAAGCTTACCTCCCATGGTCTTGAGCTTTGCTTGAGCGCGCGCTGTGTTCCTCCTCTCCACCTCCAAATCCAGTCGGAGCTGGGCCGTCTCCTTCTCCAGTGCCACGTACTGAGTCCCAAGCTCGCAAGTTTTCTGAAACACAAGAGAGAACAAACCAGTTAATGTTAAGAAATATTCCGAGTGCCTAGAGACCGACGCTCCTAGAAGGAACAAGCTTGACCAGTATCAGATCCTGAAGAACCCTTTGTCAGGGAGGAACAAGCTTGACCAGTATCAGATTCTAAGTTCTAAGACTCCCGCCGACTGCCTGCAGTCGACGGCAGTCTCGGGGACTACACCCAGTGGGTGCACTCAGCGTGCCCCCACTGGAATGGTATCCACTAGGAGCGGTCCGCCCGGTCCGAGTGACGGCCACAAAAAAAAAGCAAGTTCTAAGACTGTGATAGCCTGGCTTATTAGGGATGATAGACTACTCATATCAATAAGGAATTCCTTCTTTTCCGGAAGCCCATTCGGAAAGAACTCCAAAGTTAAGCGTGCTCAGCTTGGAGTAATTTCAGGATGGGTGACCGATCGAGAAGTTGCTCCCGGGTGCGCACGAGTGAGGACAAAGTGCGCAGGAAAAACTAGTATTGATTTGTGGGGCCAGTCTAGATCCCGCCAGGAGTAACGACCGCCGGCGGGTGTGTCAGGGGCGTTACAAGTTGGTATCAGAGCCAACCCTCGCGGTTACATGGATGTTTGCGGACAGGTGCGCGGTCATGTTGTTCATGACGTTTGTGACCCGTCGTGGCACACGGCATGTCACATGTACCGGACTGGATGCACAGATGTATGTGCCAAGACGGAACGTTCCTGTGGCCCGACGAGGACGTCGGTTCCTCTGAGTGGGGGTGTATGTGATAGCCTGGCTTATTAGGGATGATAGACTACTCATATCAATAAGGAATTCCTTCTTTTCCGGAAGCCCATTCGGAAAGAACTCCAAAGTTAAGCGTGCTCAGCTTGGAGTAATTTCAGGATGGGTGACCGACCGAGAAGTTGCTCCCGGGTGCGCACGAGTGAGGACAAAGTGCGCAGGAAAGACTAGTATTGATTTGTGGGGCCAGTCTAGATCCCGCCAGGAGTAACGACCGCCGGCGGGTGTGTCCGGGGCGTTACAAAGACTCCTGCCGACTGCCCGCAGTCGACGACAGTCTCGGGGACTACACCCAGTGGGTGCACTCAGCATGCCCCCACTAGAATGGTATCCACTCAGAGCGGTCCGCCCGGTCCGAGTGACGGCCAAACAAACAAAAAAATGGTATCCACTCGGAGCGGTCCGCCCGGTCCGGGTGACGTCCAAGCAACAAAAAAAAACAACAGAACAGGGTCTAAGCTCTAAGACCCCCGCCGACTGCCTGCAGTCGACGGCAGTCTCAGGGACTACACCCAGTGGCTGCACTTAGCATGCCCCCACTGGAACGGTATCTACTCGGAACGGTCCGCCCGATCCGAGTGACGGCCAAGCAAAAAAAAAACACCCAGTGGGTGTACCGGATATTTTCCGACTGAAGTTCCTACTGAAGAAAAACGACTTGGAGATCAACTTACAAGGGCACTTACTCGAATGTTCTCCTGGAGAGCAGCACCGGCATCGTACGCCAGCTTCCCAGCTGCGCACATTTCCATGAGTCCTTGGGTCATCAGCTCCGCCTGGATCATTGCCTCCTTGCTGGCTCCAGTTTGATCCTCCAGCACGTTGTACAGACTGAAGATATTGATGGGAGGAGTCGGAACCGAAGCCAGAGCAGTCGACGGAGCCGCGGCAGAACTAGCTCCAGCCTGAGAAGAACCTTGTCCCAGGGGCACAGTCACGACGGGTGCAGGGGGAACTTGAGGCGCTTTGCTCGGCGACGTTTTCCGTGTGGTGGTCTGGGAAGCAGTCGGAGCTGCGGTTCCTTTCTCGGTGTTCTTCCGCGGTGGCTCCTCATCGTTGTCCGCGACGTGGATGACATCTGCAAGCGCTACATTCACTCGACACAGTCAATCGCGGTACATAATTCAGTCAGATGAGGACATTTCAGTCGAATGACAGATCGAAGTAAAAACGAAGTCATTGTTACCTTTCTGCGAAGTGGTCGCGTCTGCCGACTCGGCTTCAACGCGGTCTCCGTCGATCTGCATAGGAGACGTCGTCGAGGTTGCAGCACTGGTTCATAAGATTCACTCGGTCAGTAGAGTCCCAAAAGTTGACGAAGACAGAAAAGAAACGCGTGGCACTCACGTTGAAGCGACGGGCACGGTGAACTTGATCCTAGGCAGAGCCTTCCGAGGCTTGGGGGAAGCAACCTTGAGCTGCTTGGCGGTCTTCTCTGTCGGCTCCGGTGTAGGCGTCCGAGTGCTAAGGCTCTGAAGCGCACTCGGATTGTGAGTCTGTTTATAGCGGCGCTCGGAGCGCAACTCTGGAGACTGGGAAGACTCGACCTCGTCGCTCCCTTCCGAACCGTCGCTTTCATCCAGGCTATCCTCCACATAGATGCCCTCGGCGCTCCCATGTTCACTCTCCACGTCCCCGACGAGGTGTTCTCCATTCGGCACGGGCGAGAGCATCTTCTGGAACTCCTACAAGACACAAAGATCAGAGATAGCCAGTTCAGTCAGTCCACTCGGATTGTTCAGTTCACTTGGCGAATTGGCGCGTGAATAATTCACTCGGGAATGCGCGTTTTACCTCTGTCGGTTGATGCGCGTCGTCGAAGGGCGAGATCCGTCTTGACCCTCGTGGGTTGTCGCGTGCGCCAGTGATGCACCTGATCCACTGCTCCACCGTTTCCTCCTCGACATCTTCCGGATGCACTCGGGTCGGGTCATTGGCTCCAGTGTAGCGCCACATGGGGTGGGCCCGCTCCTGCAGCGGCTGGATCCTCCGACTGAGGAAGACCTCCAGAAGGTCCAGGCCAGTCACTCCGCCCTGAATCATACCGACTACGGCGCTCATCAGGATTCCCACTTCAGTCTTCTCCTCCTTGGCAATGGTCAGTGATGGAGGGGTCTTGACTCTCTCAGTCATGCAGGGAGGGAGACCAGTCGACGAACCGGTGCAAGGCAAATCATTGCAGTAGAACCAGGTTGACTGCCAACCTCTAACCGAGTCGGGAAAAGACAGGGAGGGGAACGCACTCTTACCCCTCATCTGGATGCCTAAGCCACCGCACATTTGGGTCACATGGGTCCTCTCTCCATTGGGATCGGCCTTTTTTACCGACTGGGAACGACATGTGAAGATGTGTTTAAACAAGCCCCAGTGCGGCTGGCAACCTAAGAAGTTCTCACACAAGGAAATGAATGCGGCAAGGTACACTATGGCATTCCGAGGCAGATGGTGTAGCTGGGCGCTGAAAAAGTTCAAAAAACCGCGGAAAAAGGGGTGGGGTGGCATGGAGAAACCTCGCTCCACATATGTGGTGAGGAGCACTCGCTCCTCGGGGCGCGGCGTGGGCTCAATCTCCCCTTCCTCCGGCAGCCTCCACGTCCCGTCACGGACCAGCCTGTCCACGACGAGCCCGCTGATGTTGTCGACCGTGGTGGTCAGAGGAAGCCACTCGCCTTGGATCCACCCGCGCGGGGGCGCGGCTTGGGAGCTCGACGCCTTCTTCCCCTTCACTGCCTTCTTGGCCCGCTCCAGCTTCGCCGTCTTGTCCTTCGCCATCGCCGCGGAGTACTCCGGCGCCGGAGTGGGTTCGCGCAGAGTGCGGTGCAGGAGCGTAGATTGGGAGACTGGAAGAGATGGGGAGGAGGGGATCTGGCTCTCTCTCCCTCTACAATGCGGCGACTTCTTATATCGCCGCCCGCTCCGCTCCCCAATCCACGCCGCTGATTCACGGGCCCGCGGATCTCCTCAGATCTCGCTGGCGGAGTTGCAGCTCTACATGGCAAAAAGTGGGGTGAAAATCGAGGCGTCACGCCCCACTTTCCCCGCTCGCCGTGCCGCGGCCGTTCGCGCGCGCTCTTATCTGATTTCAAATCCCGCAAGATCCGGAGCTCCAGCAATCCGATTGCCCTCGCTGTAAAAAACATTCCATAAACACACGGATCCGTTCCGTCACCCGGCACGAGACTACTCGTTTAACTCGGATGGAGACTACTCGTTTCATTCGGATGGAGACTACTCGTTTCACTCGGATGGAGATTACTCATTTCACTCGGATGGAGACTACTCATTTCATTCGGGTCCGTCGTATGGTTCGGAATCCGTCAAGGTGCCGCACGAAGACAAGGGCGTAAAACGACCAGTAGGAGTTCTTGAGCGCCCCTGTAGCGCTCAACTCACCTGGGAATTCGCCTTGACTCGACCCGCTTAACCTCGACCGATTCGGGGGCTAATGATGAGGACATATACTAGGGATAGGGTAACAGGCCTGACCTACAGACCTTACCCTAGGATACCACGTGCCTTATACTGGGCCCCAGGGCCAGATCAGCAGCCAAGAGTTCTGCAAACTGACGTTCACTCGGAGTTCAATGAACCACTCGGGAAGCAGGAGTTCACTCGACCGGCTATTACACTCGGAGTACCTGACAGTCACTCGACCAGAGAAGACTAGGAGGCTCCAGGAATGCAATGGTCAGGACGTGTGCTCGCTCGTATTAATTGTAATCAATGCGCCCGTTACCTGGCGCCCTTAAACCCCCTCTTAAACCCCTGGTAATGGCGGCATTCATGGGAGGGCTGGCGGACACTATATAAGCCACCCCCAGCTCCATTCCAAGGGTTCGGAATCCATTGTAACACATACACTCAAGTAATCAAGCTCCAGAGCACCGAGACGTAGGGCTGTTACTTCCACCGCTAAGGGGCCTGAACTCGTAAATCCGAGTGTAACAACTGTGCCGTATCTAGGCTCTGCCCTCTCTTTCGTACCCCTACACACTACTGTCAGACTTGCACCCACGACAGGGGATACTTCCCTCCAGGAGGGGGAAATCGAAGCCATCGACATCACCAATGATCCTCTCATCGTGGGAGGACCAATCTTCATCAACATCTTCACCAGCACCATCTCATCTCAAACCCTAGTTCATCTCTTGTATTCAATCTTTGTCTCAAAACCTCAGATTGGTACCTTTGGGTTGCTAGTAGTGTTGATTACATCTTGTAGTTGATGGGTTTATTTGGTGGAAGATTATATGTTTAGATCCTTAATGCTATTCAATACCCCTCTGATCTTGAACATGAATATGATTTGTGAGTAATTACTTTTGTTCTTGAGGACATGGGAGAAGTCTTGTCATAAGTAATCTTGTGAATTTTGTATTCGTTCGATATTTTTATGATATGTATGTTGTTGCTTCCTTTAGTGGTGTCGTGTGAACGTCGACTACATGACACTTCACCATCTTTGGGCCTAAGGGAAGGCATTGTGGAGTAGTAATTAGATGATGGGTTGCTAGAGTGACAGAATCTTAAACCCTAGTTTTTGTGCTATTCTGTAAGGGACTGATTTGGATCCATATGTTTCATGCTATGGTTAGATTTATCTTAATTCTTCTTTCGTAGTTGCGGATGCTTGCGAGAGGGGGTAATCATAAGTGGGAGGCTTATTCAAGCAAGAACAACACCCAAGCACCGGTCCACCCACATATCAAATTATCAAAGTAGCGAACGCGAATCAAACAAACACGATGAAAGTGACTAGATGAGAATTCCCATGTGTCCTCGAGAGCTCTTTGCTTTATATAAGAGATCGTTCCGGCTTATCCTTTGCTACAAAAAGGATTGGGCCACCTTGCTGCACTTTATTATACTTGTTACTTGTTACGAATTATCTTACTATCAAAACTATCTGTTACCGCTACTTTCAGTACTTGCATAGAATACCTTGCTGAACACCGCTTGTCATTTCCTTCTGCTCCTCGTTGGGTTCGACACTTTTACTTATCGAAAGGACTACAATTGATCCCATATACTTGTGGATCATCAGTCACCTCAGGAATCCTCAAGTTGATGACCAAAACATACATCAAGGTGACTCAATAGAATACCCCATTGTCACCACGGGTATCCACAAGCAAGACATATATCAAGTGTTCTCAAATCCAAAGTATTCAACCCGTCAATAATGAAACCTCAAAGGGAAAGACTCAATTCATCACAAGAAGATAGAGAGGGAAGAAACACCATATGATCAAACTATATTAAGAAAGCTCGCGGTACATCAAGATCGTGCCAAAACAAGAACACGAGAGAGAGATAGAGAGATCAAATACATAGCTACTGGTACATACCCTCAGCCTTGAGGGTGAACTACTCCCGCCTCATCATGGAAGCAGCGGGGATGATGAAGATGGCCTCTGGTGATGACTTCCCCCCTCCGGCAAGGTGCCGGAACGGAGCTCCAGATGGGATCGCATCGGAACAGAGGCTTGCGGCGGCGGAAAAACTCATCTAGGTTAACTTTCGGGGGTTTCTGTATATATAAGAATTTTCGGCGTTGGAATCACGCGAAGAAGTGCCACAGGGGAGCCACAAGGCATCAGGGCGCGGCCACCCCCCTGGGCGCGCCCTGTTGCCTTGTGGGGCTCCTATGGGTCTTCTAGTACTCCCTCGAAGCTTCCCAGGTCTCTTTCCTTCCAAAAAAATCCTCAAAAAGTTTCGTCGCGTTTGTACTTCATTTGGTATGGATTTTCTGGGAAACTAAAAACAAGCAGAAAACAACAACTGGCACTGGGCACTAGGTTAATATGTTAGTCCATGAAAATCATATAAAAGTCATATAAAAGTGCAACAAAACCATATAAAATTATTGCTAACATGGCATGAATACTTCATAAACTATAGATACGTTGGAGACGTATCGGCATCCCCAAGCTTATTTACTGCTCGTCCTTGAGTAGGTAAATGATAAAAGAAATAATTTATGAAGTTTGAATGCTAGCATAGTGCACAAGTTTGATCAATGATAATTCCAATCACTTTTTCTAGCATCATATTATATCATAAACAGTAGCTCATCTCATAAAACTTCTCATGATAAAGTAGCAATCAATTTACATGTTATGGTCTAAACAATATATTCTCTTGAAACTTAACAACCTATGTTCTTTAGTCACCAAACAATTTCAATACATCTTATTTTCAGCAAAGGCTAAGTAAGAGCTCCACATACTCAATTATCATATAGTCTTCTATGATTGTTAATACTCAAAGCATATTTTTAGAACAAATAGCATCCATCGAACACAGAGAAAGATAGGGGCTTAATGTTTCGCCTCCCAACTTATTTATCATAGAGATAATTGTTGATAACCCACAAGTATAGGGGATAAATTGTAGCCTTTCTCGAGAAATAAGAGTGTCGAACCCAACGAGGAGCTATAGGTAGAATTAATATTCCCTTCAAGTTCTATCGACCACCGATACAACTCTACGCACACTTAACGTTTGCTTTAGCTAGAACAAGTATGAAACTACAAGTACTTTGTAGGTGTAATGCTAGAACTACTTTGCAAGAATAAAACTAGGAGTACTTTGCGAGAATAAAACTACGAGTAATTTGCAAGATAATAAAAGTTAGTTGTTTAGTAGAAAGCTTTTTGTAACACAAGAGAAAGATTTGTCCCTAGGCAATCGATAACTGGACCGGTAATCATTATTGTAATTTTATATGAGGGAGAGGCATGAGCTAACATACTTTCCGTACTTGGATCATATGCACTTATGATTGGAACTCTAGCAAGCATCCGCAACTACCAAAGATCATTAAGGTAAAACCCAACCATAGAATTAAGTAACAAGTCCTCTTTACTCCCATACGCAACAACCCCCTTACTAGGGTGTAAGCTTCTGTCACTCTAGCCGCCCACTATAAGAGAATTATGAACATATTGCAAACCCTACAGCGGGAATCCCTCACGCTTGCACGACATGGAGGGCACCATAGGACAGCACCAAAATAAAACATACAACTCAAACCAATCACGATCATCAATCAACCCATAGGACAAAATGAATCTACTCAAACATCATAGGATGGCCACTAATCATTGGATAATAATATGTAGCATTAAGCACCATGTTGAAGTAGAGATTACAGCATGGAGAAGAGGTGTTACACCGCTGCATAGAGGGGGAGAGAGTTGGTGTTGACGGCGGCGAAGTTGTTCGTGTAGATCGCCATCACGATGATTGCCCCGACGGCGTTCCGGCGCCACCAGGAGAGAGGGGGAGAGAGCCCCCCCTTCTTCTTCTTGCTTGGTCTCACCCCTAGATGGGAGGAGAGTTTCCCCTCTGGTCCATGGCCGCCATGGCTCCCGGAGGGGAGGATCCCCTCCGAGATTGGATCTCTCTCTCTGTTTCTCTTCTGTTTCGCGTTCCTGGTTTCTGGCCGAAAACCGTTTCTTATATTCCCAGAGATCCGTAACTCCGATTGCACTGAAATTTTAACACGATTTTTTTCTCGATATAAGCTTCCTTGCGGCCGAAGAAGAGCCCCAAACGACTTACGATGTGCCCACAAGGCAACACCACGCGGCCTGGGGAGGGGTCGTGCCCGTTTTCCTTGTGGAGGTTGTGGGCCTCCGTTTGCGTTGACTGCACCTCCCAAAAATCACATATATTCCAAAATAATTTTCTGTAAAATTTTATCGTGTTTGGACTTTGTTTGATATGGATTTTATGTGAAACAAAAAACAAGCAGAAAACAGGAACTGGCACTGGGCATTGGATCAATATGTTAGTCCCAAAAATAATATAAAATGTTGCCAAAAGTATATGAAAGTTGTAGAATATTGGCATGAAACAATAAAAAATTATAGATACGACGGAGACGTATCAGCATCCCCAAGCTTAATTCCTGCTTGTCCTCGAGTAGGTAAATGATAAAAAGATAATTTTTGATGTGGAATGCTACCTAGCATAATCTTGATCATATAATCTAATCATGGCATGAATATCAAGACACAAGTGATTCAAAACAATAGTCTATAATTTGATATAAAGACATCAATACTCAGGCATACCAACAAACAATTATGCCTTTTAGAAAAAAAAATGCTAAAGAAAGTTATCCCTACAAAATCATATGATCCTGTCATGCTCCATCTTCTTAACACAAAATATTTATCATGAACAACCCCGGTTTTAGCCAAGCAATTGGTTCATACTTTTTAACGCGCTTCAGCTTTTTCAACCCCCACGCAATACATGAGTGCGAGCCATGGACATAGCACTATGGGTGGAATAGAATGCGGTGGTAGGGATCAATAAGGAGTAGTCAAAAAGGGAGAAAGTCTCGCATCAACTAGGCGGATCAACGGGCTATGGAGATGCCCATCAATCGATATCAATGCGAGGAGTAGGGATTGCCATGCAACAGATGCACTAAGAGCTATAGGTGTATGAAAGCTCAAACTGAAAACTAAGTGGGTGTGCATTCAACTTGCTTGCTCATGAAGACCTCGGGCATTTGAGGAAGCCCATCATCGGAATATACAAGCCAAGTTCTATAATGAAAAATTCCCACTAGTATATGAAAGTGACAACTCAGGAGACTCTCTATATGAAGAACATGGTGCTACTCTGAAGCACAAGTGTGGTAAAAGGATAGTAACATTGCCCCTTCTCTCTTTTTCTCTCATTTTTTTTCATTTTTTTTCATTTTTTTCATTTTTTTGATGGGCTCTTTTTGGCCTCTTTTTTTTTAGAACAGTCTCATGGACCTCATCCCCACTTTTTCGAGGACTCATTAGTCTCCACCATTCTTTCCTCACTGGGACAATGCTCTAATAATGATGATCATCACACTTCTATTTACTTACAACTCGATATTATAACTCAAAACTAGAACAAATTTGACTCTATATGAATGCCTCTGGCAGTGTACCAGGATGTGCAATGATGCTAGCGTAACATGTATGAAAATGATGAACAGTGGCTGAGCCACAAATACTATGTCAGCTATATGATCATGCAAAGCAATATGACAATGATGATGTGTGTCATATAAAAAGAACGGTGGAAGTTGCATGGCAATATATCTCGGAATGGCTATGGAAATGCCATAATAGGTAGGTATGGTGGCTGTTTTGAGGAAGATATAAGGAGGCTTATGTGTGATAGAGCGTATCATATCACATGGTTTGGATGCACCGGCGAAGTTTGCACCGACTCTCGATGTGAGAAAGGGCAATGCACGGTACCGAAGAGGCTAGCAAATTGCGGAAAGGTGAGAGTGCGTATAATCCATTGACTCACATTAGTCATAATGAACTCACATACTCATTGCGAAAGTCTATTAGCTCTCGAAGCAAAGTACTACTACGCATGCCCCAAGGGGGGGAGGTTGGTAGGAGTTAACCATCGCGCGCCCCCGACCGTCACACAAAGGAAGACAATCAAGAATAAATCATGCTCCAACTTCTTAGCATAACGACAGACCATACGTGCATGCTTCGGGAATCACAAACCTTAACACCAATATTCTTACTAAACCACAATCATTCACTAGTACCTCCCACATATCACCATCTTAATATCGCAAAACTATTGCAAGGAATCAAACTTATCATATTCAGTGATCTACAAGTTTTATGTAGGATTTTATGACTAACCATGTGAATGATCAATTCTTGTTGACTCTCTAAATAGATATAAGTGAAGCATGAGAGTTTAATTCTTTCTACAAAAGACTTGCCCACGCTCTAATAAATATAAGTGAAGCAAAAGAGCATTCTACAAATAACGGTTTTCTATATGTAGAGAAACAGGTATCCAAACTTCAAATGATATAAGTGAAGCACATGAAGCATTCTATAAAGCCATACTCAAAAGATATAAGTGAAGTGCATGAACCATTCTATAAATCAACCAAGGACTATCTCATACCAGCATGGTGCATTATTAAAAGAAAAATAAAAAGCACACGACGCTCCAAGTAAAACACATATCATGTGATGAATAAAAATATAGCTCCAAGTGATATACCGATAGATTGTAGACGAAAGAGGGGATGCCATCCGGGGCATCCCCAAGCTTAGACGCTTGAGTCCTCCTTGAATATTACCTTTGGATGCCTTGGGCATCCCCAAGCTTAGGCTCTTGCTGCTCCTTATTCCATTATCCATCGTAGTCTCACCCAAAACTTGAAAACTTCAGCACACAAAACTCAACAGAAACCTCGTGAGATCCGTTATTATAACAATTAAATCTTAAACTCTATGTACTGTTGTAAATTGATTCATGTTTAATATTGGCGTAATGCTACTGTACTCCAACTTCTCCATGTCTCATACCCTCCGATACGATCCATAGATACATAAAAAATAAGCAAACTATGCAACAAAAACAGAATCTGTCCAAAACAAAATAGTCTGTAAAGATCTGAATTATAGTCATACTTATGTAACTCCAAAAATTCTGAACAATTAGGACAACGTGGGAAATTCATATATAAATACTGTGTAAGAAATTCAAAAGGTTCTGACACACCAGCGATTTTTTTTTTTCCAGTACTGGACGCAAAATTTTCTGTTTTCCAACAACATCTACCATACTATCATCCAAATCATCCCAAAGGCATTACTTGGCATAGTATTTTTATAATACAATGGATTTGTACAAGGGGATAATTATTTTTGTTGAAAAGTTTATGTAATCAAGGTTCACAAAGTTTCCATGGGCATGAACAAAGTTCAAGGGTAGCCCCCACTTCCACATTGCTCATCTGTCTCACTTTCACTTTTCTTTTTGTAAAAGTTTTAGGTTCCCCTCTATATTTTTTTGTTTTTAAACTTTTTAAAAGCACACAACAGAATAAAATGACTCTCTAAAACTTCTGGGTTGTCTCCCAGGCAGAGCTTTCTTTAAAGCCATTAAGCTAGGCATTAAGTGCTCAAGTAATCGACCCACCCGGATCCCAAGGTATATCAAAGCCAATTTTAATTAACAATGATTTATAGTTTAGTAGTGAGCACAAAGCAACATATAGCATGGAACAACGAAGTCTAACTCTCTTCCTATGCATCGTCATGTCATAAAAGAACAATTCATGCACATCAAGTAAAGGCCAATGCATAGTATAAGCAGTTTCTTGCAATTTTATCGTATTGGAGACATAGAGAGGTGGAGATGTAGTTCCTCTCTCATAATAATTGCAAGTAGGAGCAGCAAGCACATGCATATTATATTCATCAAAATCATCATGTGTAATGGGAAAACGCAACCCATCAATATAATCCTTAATAAGCGCAAACTTCTCCGATATAGTGTAGTTGGGAGAATTCAAAAAGATAATAGGACTATCATGTGTAGGTGCAATAGTAACAATTTCATGTTTAACATAAGGAACTATAGCAAGTTCATCTCCATAAGCATCATTCATATTGGCATCATGGCCACAAGCATAGCAAGCATCAAGTTCATCAAAAAGGGATATTTCAGACGAATCCAAGGGATCATAGCAATTATCATAGCATTCATCCTTCGGTAAACACGAAGGGAAATTAAACAATGTATGAGTTGAAGAGTTACTCTCATAAGAAGGTGGGCACGGGTGGCTAATCCACTCTTCCTCCTTTTGATCTTCGCTCTCCTCGTCATCCTTTTCATCTAATGAGCTCACAATTTCTGCAATTTCTTCCTCCACAGGAGCCTGCAAAATATTAGTCTCTTCTTGGACAGCGGAGGTGTCCTCAATATATATTCTTTCACATAAGCATTAGAAGCATAGTTTTCATAGCAATATTTAAGTATGGCAAAATTTTCAGATTTATAAAGAGTAACATCACACTTTTCAATCAAAGAAGCAATTTCATATGCACCCTTAAAAGCAACCAATTCTTCTATTTGTTCAATATCATAGTAACTATAAACACCTCTGGCATAAGAAGATAAGATTCCATTATCCTTAAACTCACATTGGTATTGAAGGTGTTTTTTAGGGTCTTCAGAACAACAAGTAAAATCATGTATTTCACATAAATTCCAAGCAAAGCAATTCAAAGTATTAATATGATGCCATAAGAGTTTCCCTTTTTGAGACAAGCGGTGTCGCACAAAATAAGCATGCTCATCTAATGATTTTCCCTCAACTAAGCTAGTTGGGTTTTCAGCATGAGCACAAAGGGATCGAAGATGATCCAAGTAGAAAGCTTCAGCAGTATGATAGATTTTGGGTGGTTCTTTAACCATTGGTTTAGCAAGTACAACTATTTTTTTTTGGTATTTTACGTTTCCTACCCATAACTAAAGATAGAAAACAAGAGCACAAAATAAAAACTACTTAGTGATAAAGCAAAACAAGCACACATGAGAATATCAACCCCACGCTATTGCTCCCCGGCAACGGCGCCAGAAAAAGGTCTTGATAACCCACAAGTATAGGGGATCAATTATAGCCTTTCTCGATAAATAAGAGTGTCGAACCCAATGAGGAGCTAAAGGTAGAATTAATATTCCCTTCAAGTTCTACCGACCACCAATACAACTCTACACACACTTAACATTTGCTTTACCTAGAACAAGTATGAAACTAGAAGTACTTTGTAGGTGTAATGCTAGAACTACTTTGCAACAATAAAACTAGGAGTAGTTTGCGAGAATAAAACTACGAGTAATTTGCAAGATAATAAAAGTTAGTTGTTTAGTAGAAAGCTTTTTGTAACACAAGAGAAAGATTTGTCCCTAGGCAATCGATAACTAGACCGGTAATCATTATTGCAATTTTATAAGAGGGAGAGGCATGAGCTAACATACTTTCCGTACTTGGATCATATGCACTTATGATTGGAACTCTAGCAAGCATCCGCAACTACAAAAGATCATTAAGGTAAAACCCAACCATAGCATTAAGTAACAAGTCCTCTTTACTCCCATATGCAACAATCCCCTTACTCGGGTGTAAGCTTCTGTCACTCTAGCCACCCACTATAAGAGAATTATGAACGTATTGCAAACCCTACAGCGGGAATCCCTCACGCTTGCGCGACACGGAGGTCACCATAGGACAGCACCAAACTAAAACATACAACTCAAACCAATCACGATCATCAATCAACCCATAGGACAAAACGAATCTACTCAAATATCATAAGATGGCCACAAATCATTGGATAATAATATGTAGCATTAAGCACCATGTTTAAGTAGAGATTACAGTGGGGAGAAGAGGTGTTACACCACTGCATAGAGGGGGAGAGAGTTGGTGTTGATGGCGGCGAAGTTGTTGGTGTAGATCGCCGTCACGATGATTGGCCCGGCGGCGTTCCGGCGCCATTGGGAGAGAGGGGGAGAGAGCCCCCCTCCTCCTTCTTCTTGCTTGGTCTCCCCCTAGATGGGAGGAGAGTTTCCCCTCTAGTCCATGGCCCCCATGGCTCCCGGAGGGGAGGAGCCCCTCCGAGATTGGATCTTTCTCTCTGTTTCTCTTCTGTTTCGTGTTCCTGGTTTCTGGCCGAAAACCGTTTCTTATATTCCCAGAGATCCGTAACTCCGATTGCGCTGAAATTTTAACACGATTTTTTTCTCGATATAAGCTTCCTTGCGGCTGAAGAAGAGCCCCAACCGACTTACGGTGTGCCCACAAGGCAACACCACGCGGCCTGGGGGGGTCATGCCCATTTGCCTTGTGGAGGCTGTGGGCCTCCGTTTGCGTTGATTCCACCTCCCAAAAATCACATATATTCCAAAATAATTCTCCGTAAAATTTTATCGTGTTTGGACTTCGTTTGATATGGATTTTCTGCAAAACAAAAAACAAGCAGAAAACAGGAACTGGCACTGGGCACTGGATCCATATGTTAGTCCCAAAAATAATATAAAATGTTGCCAAAAGTATATGAAATTTGTAGAATATTGGCATGAAACAATAAAAAATTATAGATACGACGGAGACGTATCAATTGTCAACAATAATAATTCATGATCAAATATATTTGAATGGATATATGTGTCTGGATCTTTCCCCACCACAAGATGGTTTCCAACTAGAGAATAATTGAGGTTGAAATAAGAAGTTGACTCAACAAAAATAAAATTGACAGAAAAGTAAAAGATAGGCCCTTCGCAGAGGGAAGCATGGATTTGTAGAGGTGCCAGAGCTCATTGCTTAAAACAGAGATGAATACATTTTGAGTGGTGTGCCTTTCCTGTCAACGTCATGACTAAAGATTTTAATATCTTCCATGCTAAACACATTATTGCCGGTCCCCATGCAGAAATGAAAAGTTTAACTCCCCCTCAACCATTCAAACACAAGCCATGGCTAGCCGAATTCACGGATGCCCTCCAAACTTTCAACTTTCCAGGGGGAGCCTTTGTTTTATTATATATATTTTTCTTTTTATTTAAGGGACTGGGCATCCCGATTACCAGCCTCTCTTGTGCAAGGACAAGTGAATAAACACCCATCATGAGAATAGCCCACTTAGCATGGAAGATACTGACCGCCCCGTCGCTCCATGAGCGGTACGGGCACACAAAACAGATGACTATTTGAAGGTTTTAGAGATGGCACATGCAAATTTACTTGGAATGGCAGGGTAATACCGTATATTGGTAGGTATGGTGGACACTCATGGAAGAAACTTGGCTCAAGGATTTTGGATGCACAAGCAGTATTCCTGCTTAGTACAGAAATTTTTGGCTAGCAAAGATCCTAAACAAGCACCACATGTTGGAGGATCCATAACAATATAACTTCTATGCAAATATACTCAAACATAACTCATTACGTCGTCTTCCTTGTCCAACTTCAACTTATTCGATCAAGTTTGAAAATAATTAATGGGTATTCACAATCATAAAATATGTCCAAGATAATATATTTGTATGTGAAATTTCTCTTCCATATACTAATCTTTCATGAATTGCTTGTATGACCAATATTGTGATTGTCAAACTTCAATAGATTTTACTTTCTAAACCCAATGTGAAACTACTACTAGGAATGAGACAAGCATATGAAGCACGTATAATTTCAAATCTATGGTATTCAATTCATTCAACAATTTACTCTTAGGATATAAGTGAAGAACGAGAGTAAATGACAACTACCTCAAAAGATATAAGTGGTGATCAATGAGTAGTCAAACAATCAAGTAGCTATGTGAAGACTCTCTCCAAATCAAGATTTCAGAACCAAGTATTTTATTCAAACAACAAACCAAATGAAAATAAAAGGACACTCCAAAAATAACACATATCATGTGAACAAATAAAAACTTAGGCTCAACTGAGACTAACCGATAATTATTGATGAAGAAAGGTGGGATGCCTACCAGGGTAGCCCCAATCTTAGTTGCTTGAGACTTCTTGTAATATTATCTTGGGGAGCCTTGGGCATCTCCAAGCTTGAGCTCTTGTGTCTCCTTAATTCCTCTCATATCACGGCTTCCCCTAAGTCTTAAAAACTTTATCCACACAAAACTCAACAATAACTCGTAAGATAAGTTAGTACAGATCAATTCAAAACCTTAACATTCTATACTATAGAAAATCACTAAAATTATAATTAAACATTGCATACTAAATGCCTCTGCATATTTTAATACTCCTATCCACAAATAGAAACATTAAACAAGCAAACATATGCAAACAATGCAACTATAACCGAAATCTGTCTAAACAGAACAGTCTATAAAGGTGGAACAAAAATTCATACTTCCCTAACTCCAAAAATTCTGAAAAATTACCACATGAGAGAGAACTCATGCATTCTTACTGTGTAAAAATTTCATATTTTATCATGTTATTAATTTTCAGGAATATTCTGGACATAACAGAAAACTTTCTGTTTTCAAACAGCAACACATAAACTTGCAAACTGAGCATGGTAAAGGCTATACTTGGCATTTTATTGATATAAAAAGGTGCAAAAATGATTCTAAATAACATAAAGCAAATCTAAAAAAAATAAAATGACGCTCCAAGCAAAACACATATTATGTGACGAATAAAAATATAGCTCCAAGTGAGGTGTACCGATAGATTGAAGACGAAAGAGGGGATGCCTTCCGGGGCATCCCCAAGCTTAGACGCTTGATTCTTCCTTGAATATTACCTTGGGGTGCCTTGGGAATACCCAAGCTTAGGTTCTTGCCGCTCCTTATTCTCCTTATATCGTTATCTCACCCAAAACTTGAAAACTTCAATCATATAAAACTTAACGAAACTTCGTGCGATAGGTTAGTATGAAAATAAATCATTCACTTAGGTACTGTCAAGACAAGATCCATAATTGTTATTACATAATTCCTACTGTAATCTATCATTTCTACAATTTATATTGACCAATATAAGCCATAGAAACTATAAACAAGCAAACTATGCATTGAAATCAGAATCTGTCAAAAACAGAACATCATGTAGTGAGCGAATTAAAAAGCATACTTCTGTACCTCCAAAACTTCTGAAAATTTAGGAAAAGGTAAAAAATTTATATATAAGTACTGTGTAATAATTTAAGAATTTTCTCACACTCAAGTACATAATGAAAAATCGTGCACTTGACGCTAAACTTTCTGTTTTTTGCACAGAACCAAATAAACAAGTATCCACACTATCCCAAAGGCTTTACTTGGCTCATTATTGAAAGAAAACATATAAAACATGATTACTACAGTAGATTAATCACGTGGACACACGAAAACAGTAGGTATAAATATTGGGTTGTCTCCCAACAAGCGTTTTTCTTTAATACCTTTTTAGCTAGGCATGATGGTTTTAATGATGCTCACATAAGAATAGTAATTGCAACATTGCAAGAGAGCATCATGAATCACATGGCAAGCACATTTAAGCCTAACCCACTTCATATGCATAGGGATTTTGCGAGCAAACAATTTATGGGAGCAAGAATCAACTAGCATAGGAAGGCAAAGCAAGTATAACTTCAAAACTTTCGACACATAGAGAGGAAACTTGATATTGTTGAGATACTTATAAGCATATATTTCTCTCTCATAATTTTTTCAGTAGCATCATAAATAAATTCAACAACATAATTATCACATAAAGCATTCTTTTCATGATCCACAAGCATAATTTTTTTATTACTCTCCACATAAGCAAATTTATTCTCGTTCATAATAGTGGGAGCAAACTCAATGAAATAACTATCATGTAATGCTTGATTGGCATAATCAAATTAAACATTAAAATCATGATGACAAGTTTCATGGTTATCATTACTCTTTATATCATACATGTCATCACCATAATCATCATAGATAGCAACTTTATTGTAATAATCAATTGAAACCTCTTCCAAAATAGTGGATTCATCACTAAATAAAGTCATGACCTCTCCAAATCCACTTTTATCATTATTGCAATAAGATTCAATACCCTCCAAAATAGTGGGATCATTATTATATAAAGTTGACACTCTTCCAAACCCACTTTCATCATTCTAATCATCATAAATAAGAGGCATGCAATCATCATAATAAATTTGCTCACCAAAACTAGGGGAACTAAAAAGATCATCTTCATCAACATAGCATCCCCAAGCTTATGGCTTTGCATATCATTAGCATCATGGATATTCAAAGAATTCACACTAACAACATTGCAATCATGCTTATCATTCAAAGGACTCACATTAAGCATTTTATTAAATTCTTCTTCTACAATCTTAGCACAATTTTCCGATCCATCATTTTCAAGAAAGACATTATAAAGGTGAAGCATTTGAGGCAACCTCAAATCCATTTTTTTGTAGTTTTATTTTACAAAAACAAACTAGTGAATAAACAAGAAACTAAAAGATTCAATTGCAAGATCTAAAGATATACCTTCAAGCACTCACCTCCCCGGCAACGGTGCCAGAAAAGAGCTTGATGTCAACTACGCAACTTTTATTCTTGTAGACTCTGTTGGGCCTCCAAGCGCAGAGTTTTGTAGGACAGCAATAAATTTCCCTCAAGTGGATGACCTAAGGTTTATCAATCCGTGGGAGGTGTAGGATGAAGATGGTCTCTCTAAAACAACCCTGCAATCAAATACAATAAATCTCTTGTGTCCCCAACACACCCAATACAATGGTAAATTGTATAGGTGCACTAGTTCGGCGAAGAGATGGTGATACAAGTGTAGTCTGGATAGTAGATATAGGTTTTTGTAATCTGAAATAATAAAAACAGCAAGGTAGCAAGTAACAAAAGTGAGCACAAACGGTATTGCAATGCTTAAAAACAAGTCTTAGGGTTCATACTTTCACTAGTGCAATCTCTCAATAGTGCTAACATAATTGAATCATATAACAATCCCTCAATGTGCAACAAAGAATCACTCCAAAGTTCCTAGCAAACGGAGAACATAAGAAGAAATTGTTGTACATAGCAAAACCACCTCAAAGTTATCCTTTCTGATCAATCTATTGAGCCATCCCTATAAGTGTCACAAACAGCCCTAGAGTTCGTACTAAAATAACACCATATGATACGCATCAATTAACTCTAATGTCACCTAGATAGTCCAATGTCACCACAAGTATCCGTGATTTAATTATTCGACATGCATCAAACAATTTCAGATTCATAATATTCAATCCAACATAAAGAACTTCAAAGAGTACCCCAAAGTTTCTATCCGAGAAAATAGGACAAAAACGTGCATCAACCTATGTGCCTAGATTACTGGTACCTGCAGACCAAACAGGCTAGTGTAGCACTTTCGCGGAAGTATCCCAATGAGTAATAGTCCCAACAAAGAGAGGAGGAGAGTATTTATGAAGGCATTTCTGTCACACACAAGGTGTCACAGTTCTTGTGTGAAGTACTGCTTGAGCTTCTGCAAATACTATTACTGTCCTGGGTAAATGATAAAATAAAATATGCTAATATAAATAGGATTTAAAGGTGTTTACTAAATAACTTGTTGAAAGTAAATAACAAGTGCGGAACTGTAAATGGTGTTGCCTGCAATGAAGAAATTAGGTGCGGAGAGATTTCAGTTCACAGTAAGAATATATGAATTGTGCCAGTGCGACGGTAATACCAGTTACCTTGTATTGTACTCATAGTATTTGATATAAACTTTCTGTAGGCGGTTCTCCCTAGGGTAATGAAACTCTTCCACTGGGGGTTACATTTCATTCTATGGTCCTGCTTCTCCGTTGCCACAGAGTGGTCATTTCCACTATTAAGGTCATAAGACCGGAACCAAGCATTAAGTTCATTGGATCACCGTTATCTCATATTGTCTTCGGTTCTCATAGATATCTCGTCACATCAGCGGTCACAGAGTTCCTAAACAATACGTGTTACCTGTGTAGGTCTTGAGATCATGTTGCCTGGGCCCTTAAATTGGACAACACGCATAGAGTTCACCATAGTGTAACAACATACTAAATAGATCATACTACTATGAATTCAAATGACGACATATAGGATAGGCACATATCAATCTTACCACTTACCTACATCTCGCACACCTAGGGGAATTACTCGCACATCATAAGAGGGGAATCAATCACATCAAAGAGAAAAACCATGAAAACCATATCGATAATATTGAGGGGATCCACAATGCGATGAAATGGTTCCCAAATAGTCTTGATCTCAGATGAGATGGAGTTGAGATTACAAGTTCCAATCCCTCTTACAATAGTGAATGAGATGATGATGATGATGGAGATGAAAGGACCAAAAACTATGATGATTCTCCGGAGTTCTTCGGATCTTCTCTTCTCCTCCTCTGGATGGTGTGGCGGCGGCTAGGGTTCTTCTCTCCCCCTGGGCCCCTTCACAAAAGTTGCTTGTAAAGACGAGGAGGGGCTGTGGACACTCCAAACAACTGCTCAAACGAGCGCGTGCGGTCGTTTGGAACACCGTCTTTTACTCTGATGCGCTTGTTGACAATGCTCTCTTCAGGAAAGTTTTTCCAATTGGCTTGATTTGTAGCAATCTCCCTTGGTTTCCTTCCATATATGATATTTCCTGCCATCCATAGGACAAAGTAGATTTTCCTCTCTTTTTGTTGGATTAGCGTTAGAAATATCCGAAGAATAAAAAAAATTCGATGAAACCAAATGGAAATAACTATGAAAAACATCGCAAATTCTAGAGCCATCAACTCTCCCAAGCTTAAGATTTGCTCGTCCTCAAGCAAACAAGAAATCAAGAGAGTGGAAAAGAGCTTGATTGAATGGAAATAATTTTACCAACTCGAGAGAATATATCATATCCATCTTCTCTTATCCTGCAAGATCATTCAAGAAAGTATTTGCAATTGAATAGCTGCACCTAAACTCATTGCCTAACCACATATAGTCTTATACCATTAGGTATAATTTCTCAAAACAAATTTTCTTTGCTAACCAAGCGTTTAGGCAAATGAAGGTGTTCTATTAGATGGATATTCAACTTATGCTCAATCATCAAAATGCATTTAGAAGGTTTGGAGATCAAAGATAGCAAAGTACTCAAGCTTTTCATTAACACCCACTAATGCCTCCGAGTCATGGCTCTCAAACACTCCTCTCAGTCATTGTTCTTCAGGATTTCAACTCTCGGTGATGGGGTTATGCCAAAATTCACTATATGCAATTGGGTTCCGCTGTGGCTTAATTTCATGCACAATGGATCAAGGATGGTTGTCTCTTTCGAGCTCAGCGGTCAGTGCTTTTATTTACCACTTGCATACTCCCTTGGGGAAGGTCGATCGTTTACTAAACAATCCCCAAGTTCGTGACGGAGTTGTAGTTATGCGAATTATCTCAACATATAGGAACAAGACGTAAAGCCAGCCTAGGGCTGGAGCTCCATGATTTAGGTATTACGAATAAATTTTGGCATAACCTCAACCACTTCAAATATTCATCCCTCTAAACAACTCCATCAATAGGTGTCATCAAGTCAATCAAAATCAGCATGTGGAGTTAATTTGCTTAAGTACTCATTCTCTACAAAGGTTCCTGACCTCTATAATTTTCAGATTTTTGTTAAAACAAAAACATGCTTACCCACAAGGTTTGACTAGCAAAATCTGAAATTGGGAGTTATGACTAAATGATATTCAACTATTGTGGGGAACTAATTCAAGTGCAGCCAGTCAACTGAAAATTCTTCCTCAAATAATATTGCGAGACAACGGATTATGCATATGTGATACCTTCTCGCGCTGGCTCATTCTTCCCCTCCATCAAGTCCCAATTCATTTTCTTCATTTCTTCTTGCTAGTAGAGAACAAACCGGTGGGCTCAAAGAAAACAAACTAAAAGAACTACAACAAGGCAAGATCAAAGTGCTCCTCATTTTATTATGCAAACTGAAAATAAACATGCTAGAAAAAAAAGAAGAAAAATAAATATGCATGCTTGAGTAACTAGGGGATTAGCTCCCCCAAGCTTAGGCTCTTGGCCTACTCTCTAGTCCATGTCCTCATCATTGTCGCCCCTCTCGCCAAAGTGTGGCCACTGCATCTGAGAGGGGCCACTAGAGGACTAACCTCCTGTACCAGGGTGTGGCTGCCAAAAAGAAAAGAGGGACTGCATGTTCCCGCTCAGCAGGTTAATGTTGTTGTTGGCCTCACGGAGGTCCGTGTGAATCCCTCCTACCTGCTGCTGCAGCTGCTGGAACTCAACCCTAGGCACATAGTCGTATGGCTGCCCAAAGTGAACCTGTGGTGCATATTGCGGTGCAGGCTGTGGTGGAAAGTTGGGTGCATACTGAGGGGCATCGCCCCATGCATCCCAACCGTGGGCAGGACTTGCTGCTGCAGCCTCCCACTCAGGAGCAGGTTTGGGTTGAGCAATGGTCCCGAAACCAACCTCGTGGAGGTACTCGTTGATCTCATCAACAGAGAGTACCCACATATCATGCGTAGAAACAGTAAATGCTTGCGGTAAGGGCAAGCGAACGTCAACAGAGTGCGTGTTAGGTAGGGGGCACTTGTATCAATGCTCCCCTTGCATGGGCCCAATGAAATGAGTGTTGATCATAATCCTACGGTTGAGTACCGTAGGGCCCGTGACATGCTGCATCTCACCAATATCGAGGCCGAAGTGCTCGGCAAGCCGAGTCACTATGCCTCCCACAACTATAGTCCCCCTCGGCTGCTTGTGCTGCCTACCGAGGTGATGCATAAGAAAAGCTCCCAAGTTAGGCTTAGGGGTGTAAGCGGGGTGGAGTGCTGCGTGGAGCACACACATGTCATAGCTTGACATGCCCCCGAGGTTCTCCCTACCGAAAATAGTGTTGGCAAGGAAAATCATGAAGTAGCGAATGGCGGGGTTTTGGATGCTCGATACCTTCTTCCCGGAGAGGTCATGTTCATCCCTGACGGAGATGAGTTCCCGCGAACCCAAGGCGTTGGCAATCGGTGTGCCCCTAGTGTCGAGAACTCCTTGGTTCTCGAAATCAAAGGCACCACAGAATTGCTCCAGCGTCATGGTGCGCTGAACTCCTCTGAGCATAAATGAACAGCTCGGTTCCACCCTCGAGTCCTCGAGGGTGTGGGTGAAGGTGGAAAGGAGCTCCACGGTGATGCCGTGGTACGTGAGGTAATGGAAGTTGCTGAAAACTCCCATCCCTACGTTGTTCACGAGCCACGCAAAGTTGTTGTGAAGCCCTTGGGACTCCAAGAACGTATCACACTTCCACTTCATGGGGGCCATCCCCCGGTTGCTCACGCATTGGTGGTCCTTGTTCACATCACGGGATTCATCCTCCCCGTTCCGGGCACTCTTAGAGCGCGAGCCCATGGCCTTCTTCCCCACGACAATCGCCGATCTCATCATTTTCTACACACAACAAAAATAACAACAGAAAAATGTAAGTTTAACGTGGGGATCGAGTTCTAATACTACCTAAGATCGATTCTAACCTATTACTTTGAATCCTAACGTGCAAATCGATCGGAAATCAAAAATATTATTCATCTCATCTAGGATATGAACATTGATGAAACTACCACCAAAACTTACAAATAAACCATGGATCGGAGAGAAACTCACCGAGGATGAATATGCACGGATCAAATGAACAAAATACGCAAAGAAACGAAGGTTTTGAAGGTTTTTTGTTAGGGTTTGAGAGAGAGAGGTGAGAGCTTTGGGCGTTGGGAGGAAGAAGAAGAAAACCTCCCAGCGCTGGCGGCTCAGATTTATGAAAACTTAGGCAAAACGGGCGCTCATACGGGCATGGGCGCCCGTATAGAACGTCGTCTTATGTCAAAATCAGCTGATCTAGGGTTTACATACCTGAAATGATCGCTCAAACGGTCGCTCGCGCTCGTTTGAAATGCCGTCGTCAAACCTGTAAATTCGAAGCTCTGCTGGGCGGAGGTTGAAACATGCACTCGAACGGGCGCTGACGCTCGTTCTGAAGGTCGTCTTTCTTCCTGATCCCGCGGATGCTCCTGGTCGAAGAGTCAAATGACCGCGCAAACGGGCGCTCACCCTCGTTCGGAACACCGTCTCTGAGTCTGTAAATTCGAGCTGATTTCGGCGAGAGTGTCATACGACCGCGCATACGAGTGCAGGCGGTCTTATGGAACGCCGTCGAACCTTCTGATATTTTGTGCGTTTCTTCTGAAGTTTCATGCGACCGCGTATACGGGCGCCAGTGCCCGTATGAAATGCCGTCTTTCTCCTCTGTTGATTTCCTCTTTTATTTCTTCCCCTAATTCCTCTTTTCAACATTTCTCCTTCAATAAAAAGATCAAAGACAACTTTTCCGAGGGATTTTCATCAGTTCATTTATAAGAGCAAAATATTGACTAAAAACAAAATAAAACTTTATCGAAAAATAAAGAGATGATGGGTTGCCTCCCATAAAGCGCTGGTTTTTAGGTTGCTTAGCTCAACCTTTTACCTCGGTATTTCATCAAGTATCAGGTTGTCGTGGGTTTTCCCTACTCACCATACATAGTCGTTTAGGCAGTGGCACATACTTAACCCTTGCTCCTGGCTTCTTCGGGAAGTACTTGACTATTTCTTCCTCACAGATCCTAAAGGTTACCTTCCCTTCTGAGCAATCTAGCGATGCACCTGCAGTATTCAAAAATGGCGTACCGAGGATAATTGATAATTTCTCGTCTTCGGGCATGTCAAGAATAATAAAATCAGTAGGTATAACATGCCCATCCAATCTCAACGGAACGTTTTCCACCATCTCCACTGGCTTCTTTGTGGACTTGTCTGCCATCTACAAAGTTATGCCTGTGGGTATGCATTCAGATAAATTCAACTTGTGATAAAGAGTTAGAGGCATCACACTTACCCCTGCTCCTACGTCACAAAGAGCATTATTTATGTCAAGATTACCAATAGAACAAGATATCGTAGGTATACCTGGGTCTCCCAGTTTTTCTGGTATCTTGTTATGAAATGCGTACTCCATTATCATGGCAACGTGTTCCTTCAGAGTCATACTCTTTTTATTATTCACTACATCACGCATGAACTTAGCAAAAGTAGGAATCTTTAACATATCAGTAACATGCATTGACATTTTAAGATCAGCTATGGCTTGAAGAAAAGAAGAGTATAATGCATCATTTGAAGGTGGTCTTATAGCCTTAGGATAAGGAATAGTTTTCTTAGTTTTACCTTTATCTTTCTCCTTCTCCTTACCTTTCTCTTTGTTTTTCGTTGCTTGACCACTAACCTTCTTGGTTGGATCAGGTGGTTGTTTACTTCTTTCCACTCTAGGTCTTCCTCTTCCGCTTCCGGAACTTCTTCCTCATTGTGATTGCCATCAGTTGTTTCTGCATCAGAGTCAACTTCTTTTTCAACTTCTGCTTCATCCCTCTAAGTGTCTTGATGGACCTATTCTTCAGGTTCTTCTTCACCAAAGAGCAATTCTCTATTCTCTTGAGTTTGGCTTTGGCTCTCTATTCTTCTTTGTTCTTGCTCTCTTTCATACCATTCCGGGCCCTTGGGATCCTGCGTTATTTTACCACTACGAGTAGATATTTCATTAGGGTTATCTAATTGAGCAAGAATCAAAGCTTGAGTCTCAGAGATTTGAATACATTGAGTCTTTATCATACGAGAGTGTTTATCAAGATTCTTTACCACTTGGCTTAACCCATCTACCTCTCATGAGAGATATGCTATTACCTTTTCATTATGACAGATACATCTTCGAAAGTCTCTGTTGAAGTTATCTTGATGGAATTTAAACTTGTCCATTGTATCTTGAAGCTCATCTTCCTGGCGATAGATACTGAATATATCCACCTTTTCATTGATAACTTGTTCAACAGGCTTACCTTTCTCTTGAGTAACCTTCTTGAATTCTTCCATGTCTTCAACATGGTATACCTTTCCAGTTGGTTTACTAGATTCTTCATTATTCCATTGCTCGTGTGCGGATACAATCTTCTCAATATGTTCTTTCCCTTCTTCTAGGGTCAATGGCATGAATTGTCCTCCTGCACTTAAATCAAGAATGGATTTTGATTCATCATTAATTCCATGATAAAACATATGTAGTATAACATATTTAGCATAACCATGGTTAGGACATAATGTTAAAAATTTGGATTATCTCTCCCAAGCGTTATATAATGTTTCTCCGTCTTCTTGGACAAATTAAGTGAGGTTTCTCCTCAATTTAGTAATCTTTGAGCCTGTAGGAAATTTAGCCATAAACTTTTCAGCACATATAATCCAGCTGGTTATACTTTCTTGAGGCAATCGATTATACCACTTCTCAGCTTCATCTTTTAAAGAAAACCTGAAAAGTCTCAGTAGCAAAAATTCTCGTGAAACATCTTTTATCTTAAATGTTCCACATAAAGCATCAAACATCATTAAATGTGCCTGAGGATCTTCCTCTTCAGTTCCTGCAAAAGCATGGTTTCTTACTTCTGTAATAAGATCACAGCCAATCGAATACTCTTGAGCATAATTAGTAGGATAAACTATAGGAGATCTAGAGATAAGTACTAGAGCACAGTGATCCCTGATATTCTTCTTGGGCTTTTGAGTAATCGTCATTCCTGCGAACAAAGTGTTAAGCTCAACTGTCTCACTATTTTTGTATTTTTCTATGAATGAAGCTTGCTGCTCCCGAGGAAAACAAGTAATGTAATCTAGTAAATACGTTCTTCCTGAACAAGTAGAGCCCCTGTGAGTTACAGGAAGCATCTACAATAACAATACCTGCAAAAATAGTTACAAAACAAATACTCTACGCTTAGCTCCCCGGCAATGGCGCCAGAAAATGCCTTGGTACCTGCAGACCAAACAGGGTAGTGTAGCACTTTCGCGGAAGTATCCCAATGAGTAATCGTCCCAACAAAGAGAGGAGGAGAGTATTTATGGAGGCGTTTTTGTCACACACAAGGTGTCACAGTTCTTGTGTGAAGTACTGCTTGAGCTTCTGCAAATACTATTACTGTCCTGGGTAAACGATAAAATAAAATATGCTAATATAAAGAGGATTTAAAGGTGTTTACTAAATAACTTGTTGAAAGTAAATAACAAGTGCGGAAATGTAAATGGTGTTGCCTGCAATGAAGAAATTAGGTGCGGAGAGATTTCAGTTCATGGTAAGAATATATGAATTGTGCCAGTGCGACGGTAATACCAGTTACCTTGTATTGTAATCATAGTATTTGATATAAACTTTCTATAGGCGGTTCTCCCTAGGGTAATGAAACTCCTCCACTAGGGGTTACATTTCATTCTATGGTCCTGCTTCTCCATTGCCACAGAGTGGTCATTTTGACAATTAAGCTCATAAGACCGGAACCAAGCATTCAATTCATTGGATCACCGTTATCTCATATTGTCTTTGGTTCTCATAGATATCTCTACCTGTCACGTCAGAGGTCACAGAGTTCCTAAACAATACGTGTTACCTGTGTAGGTCTTGAGATCATGTTGCCTGGGCCCTTAAATTGGACAACACGCATAGAGTTCACCACAGTGTAACAACATACTAAATAGATCATCCTACTACGAATTCAAATGACGACATATAGGATAGGCACATATCAATCTTACCACTTACCTACATCCCCCACACCTAGGGGAATTACTCGCACATCATAAGAGGGGAATCAATCACATCAAAGAGAAAAACCATGAAAACCATATCAATAATATTGAGGGGATCCACAATGAGATGAAATGGTGCCCAAATAGTCTTGATCTCAGATGAGATGGAGTTGAGATTACAAGTTCCAATCCCTCTTACAATAGTGAATGAGATGATGATGATGATGGAGATGAAAGGACCAAAAACTACGACGATTCTTCGGAGTTCTTCGGATCCTCTCTTCTCCTCCTCTGGATGGTGTGGCGGCGGCTAGGGTTCTTATCTCCCCCTGGGTCCCTTCACGAAAGTTGCTTGTATAGACGAGGAGGGGCTGTGGGCACTCCAAACGACTGCTCAAACGAGCACGTGCGGTCGTTTGGAACGCCGTCTTTACTCTGACGCACCTGTTGACAATGCTCTATTCGGGAAAGTTGCTCCAATTGGCTTGATTTGTAGCAATCTCCCTTGGTTTCCTTCCATATATGATATTTCCTGCCATCCATAGGACAAAGTAGATTTTCCTCTCTTTTTGTTGGATTAGCGTTAGAAATATCCGAAGAATAACAAAAATTCGATGAAACCAAATGGAAATCACTATGAAAAACATCGCAAATTCTAGAGCCATCAACTACCCCAATGTCACCTCAGGAATCCGCAAGTTAATGACCAAAACATACATCAAGGTGACTCAATAGAATACACCATTGTCACCACGGGTAACCACATGCAAGACATATATCAAGTGTTCTGAAATACAAAGTATTCAATCCGAAAATAACGAAACCTCAAAGGGAAAGACTCAATTCATCACAAGAAGATAGAGAGGGAAGAAACACCTTATGATCCTACTATCTTAACAAAGCTCGTGGTACATCAAGATCGTGCCAAATCAAGAACATGAGAGAGAGAGAGAGATCAAACACATAGCTACTGGTACATACCCTCAGCCCCGAGGGTGAACTACTCCCGCCTCATCATGGAAGCAGCGGGGATGATGAAGATGGCCTCCGGTGATGACTTCCCCCCTCCGGCAAGGTGCCGGAACATTGCTCCAGATGGGATCACTTCAGAACAGAGGCTTGCGGCAGCGGAAAAACTCATCTAGGTTAACTTTCGAGGGTTTCTGTATATGTAAGAATTTTCAGCGTTGGAATCACGTGAAGAGGTGCCACAGGGGGGCCACAAGGCATCAGGGCGCGGCCCCCCCTGGGTGTGCCCTGTTGCCTTGTGGGGCTCCTGTGGGTCTTCTGGTACTCCCTCGAAGCTTCCCAGGTCTCTTTCCTTCCAAAAAAAATCCACAAAAAGTTTCATCGCGTTTGGACTTCGTTTGGTATGGATTTTCTGGAAAACCAAAAACAAGCAGAAAACAGCAACTGGCACTGGGCACTTGGTTAATATGTTAGTCCATGAAAATCATATAAAAGTCATATAAAAGTGCACCAAAACCATATAAAATTATTGCTAACATGGCATGAATACTTCATAAATTATAGATACGTTGGAGACGTATCAACATCCAAGGCCCAAGACACCTTCGACCGCCCACTTCATAGCAGACCAACCACGGTAGGAAGAGAAGATGCACTCCATCCAATCCTAGCCCGACATCACCCATCAAGTCTGGATCAATGCCTCCACGGTTGGAAGCACGCACGCCTGCGTCCCCAACCAAACCCGATGGACCAAGGGGACACGACCAAGTGACTGCCAATGGCCGCCACCGAGCAAGACCCGACCATAGCCGTCTAGCCCTGACCCAAGTGAGCTCGCACAATGCCAGGTTCGTGGCCTATGGCGTTGTTCCATCCACCAATGCAACAATGTCACGACTACCACCACTGCCCACCGCGCCTGTGAGGAGAGGAGTCTCACCACCCGTGCGAGGCACCCGGACCGAGCCCGACCTCACCTACCCGAAGCAACCACTGTGACCCACCTTGGGCCAGAACTAGTCCGCCCCGAGCGTGAGCCCAAGGTCCAAGCCACCGCCGTCGACATTTACCCGAGAGATGGTAGGTCACCATCACCACCTGCACCCCACCATCGCCAACGGCGCCATGACCGCGCAGGTGACCCGTGTAACCCCCCCATCACCAGCACCCCAGAGACGCCACCCCGACCCACCTCGGCTCATATCTAGTTGCTTGAGCGTAGGTTCCTAAACCAAGCCAGTGAGCATCCCACGAGGATGCCGTGCGTGGCCCATCACGGCAGGCAAGTGATGTCCCAGAAGTGTAGAGGGTGAACTGTAAATCTTTGATAAGTAAGAGTATCGATCCCACGAGGAGTTGAAGGAAATGGTAAACGCAAAAATAGCAAGGTTCCATTGCGAGTACTAAAAGGTGTAATGGTTTTGAGTTTTATGGGCTTAATGAAGCAATGGAACATGGGCAATTACAAAAGCAAAAGAGTAGAGCAAGTATCCCAACCCTTGATAATGCCAAGGACAAGCCAGTTGTGTTACTTATGATGAACAAACGTTCTTGAGGATGGCGGAAGACAACATAGTTATCAATTTCCACGTATCACTTGCATTGATTACTGTTACTTATTCAACGTTGTAGGGGTACCTTCAGAAGAAGCTCAAAAGGCGGATCATTAGCCTTGCGATACTTGAGAGGACTAGGAAGAAGCAATGCACCCATATTAGGAATCTGAAGGAGGGAGATTCATATACAAAGTTTTTCCATATGAAGATGAATGGGCAGCGAAGGAATATTTTCATCTATAAATTGAGTAATGGTGTAGGTTGGATCACCAAGAATGAGGAAAAGGAGCATATTATAAAGAAACATTTCACCACTACCATGAGAAGAGGTAGGCTAGTGCGGAATATAAAGTTGGCCTAAACAATTGCTACGGTGAGATAACAAGTGTACAAAATGTGTTCACAAGGATATCAGTTAAACAAACAATATAGGATATAGAAAGTGGAAGGTCAGGTGACCAAAGTAAACCACAAGTAAAGAGTTAGGGTTAGGGATAAACGAAACTCTGAAGACGGGGATGTATCCTGATGGTCACTTCCTTGGAAGGAAGCTATTCACCGTTGGAGGGGTGGGTGTTACCACGAAGGCACACCAACACCACGAATGGTCACCCTCTTCTCCTTGAGATATCGCAATGAATGTGATTATCAAACACTAGTGGTAGACCTTGAGACGGCCTCCAAATGTTTACAAACTTTCTGGGGTAAATCACAACAGTTGATTCCTCAATGAAGAACTCCTACCGCCTAGTAGTCTCCAACCTCCAAGAGTAACAAGACAAGTGCCAAGGTTCCAAATAAAGCTAAAACGCAAAAGTGATTGGTCAAAGTGTGGGAATGAGTGGATCTTGCTTTTCAATGCTCTCCCTTTGAATTTCTCCAAGAATCTCTCAAAGAATAAAAGGAATAGGGTTTGGGAGAGTAGGAGATGAAGTGTGGCGGCCGTGGATGAATTATACTCAAAAGGGTAACCCTAAAACATAGTGGATGGTTTAGATATAGTGGTAGCTAAAATCTAACTGTCACAACACAAAACTGCACTTCCAGACAATCTGGTAGATATGGACTAGACAGTCTGGCAGTGAAACTTGGATTAGAGTTTGACTGAAACATGGGTATGGAAAATGAACTAATAGACAATCTGGTCCAGGGGCCAGGCTGTCTGTTCCATCCAGGAGAGAATTCAGCCAGTCGATATAGGGACTTGGCAGTCCGGTCTAGGAGACCAGACAGCCTGGTTAGACCAGACAGCCTGGTCAGACCAGACAGTCTGGTCCCGAATAGCCGAACTGTCTGATGACAACAGGAGGCGGTTGGGTGATCGGGCTGAGCACCGGATAGTATGGTCCTCTGGACCGTACTTTATGGTCACACCAGAGGCTTTCAGCCTCATATAATGCCGCACCAGATGAACTATCGAACAGTCCAGTAGTATAAGTTTCTTCCCAAACAGGATAGGGCATGGCCTATGGCTTTTTTGTGGTTCGATTTTTGGTGATCATGTGTGTGTTATGCAAAGTGTGTACTGAGCTTGATTTTTCACGTTGGTTTGGCCCTCTTAATAGTGTGGGATCCCTATCAACTCAAGTCAATAAAGGTATGAAGGCTACCCTAAGCCTTCAAGAATCCATGACTTCTTCCCTAAGGTTTTTTGTGTGTGTGTGTGGGGGGGGGGGAGGGGTTCGACGATCGTCCAAGTACCAGCATGCATGGCCCTATGATAACCCACAAGTATAGGGGATCAGTTGTAGCATTTCTCGATAAATAAAAGTGTCGAACCCAATGAGGAGCTAAAGGTAGAATTAATATTTCCTTCAAGTTCTATCGACCACCGATACAACTCTACGCACACTTAACGTTTGCTTTACCTAGAACAAGTATGAAACTAGAAGTACTTTGTAGGTGTAATGCTATAACTACTTCACAAGAATAAAACTAGGAGTACTTAGCGAGAATAAAACTACGAGTAATTTGCAAGATAATAAAAGTTAATTGTTTAGTAGAAACCTTTTGTAACACAAGAGAAGGATTTGTCCCTAGGCAATCGATAACTAGACCGATAATCATTATTGCAATTTTATATGAGGGAGATGCATGAGCTAACATACTTTCCGTACTTGGATCATATGCACTTATGATTGGAACTCTAGCAAGCATCCGCAACTACCAAAGATCATTAAGGTAAAACCCAACCATAGCCTTAAACAACAAGTCCCCTTTACTCCCATACGCAACAACCCCCTTACTCGGGTTTAAGCTTCTGTCACTCTAGCCGCCCACTATAAGAGAATTATGAATGTATTGCAAACCCTATAGCGGGGATCCCTCACGCTTGCACGACACGGAGGGTACCATAGGACATCACCAAAATAAAACATACAACTCAAACCAATCACGATCATCAGTCAACCCATAGGACAAAATGAATCTACTCAAACATCATAGGATGGCAGCACATCATTGGATAATAATATGTAGCATTAAGCACCATGTTTAAGTAGAGATTACAGTGGGGAGAAGAGGTATTACACCTCTGCATAGAGGGGGAGAGAGTTGGTGTTGACGGTGGCGAAGTTGTTGGTGTAGATCGCCGTCACGATGAATGCCCCGGCGGCGTTCTGGCGCCAACGGGAGAGAGGGGGAGAGAGCCCCCTCCTTCTTCTTCTTGCTTTGCCTCCCCCTAGATGGGAGGAGAGTTTCCCCTCTGGTCCATGGCCGCCATGGCTCCCGGAGGGCAGGAGCCCCTCCGAGATTGGATCTCTCTCTCTCTCTGTTTCTCTTCTGTTCCGCCTTCCTATTTTCTGTCCGAAAACCGTTTCTTATATTCCTGGAGATCCGTAACTCCGATTGGGCTGAAATTTTGAGGGGATTTTTATCCGGATATTATATTTCTTGCGGCGGAAGAAGGGCCCCAACCGCCTTACAGGGGCACCACAAGAATGCCCGACGCGCCCAGGGTAGGGGGGCGCGCCCCTCGAGCTTGTGGGCCCGTCGAGCATCGTCTCGCATTGATTATTTTTCCCAAAAATCACATATATTCTGAAATAAATCTCCGTAAATTTTTATCGCGTTTGGACTTCGTTCGATATGGATTTTCTGCGAAACAAAAAACATGCAACAAACAGGAACTGGCACTAGGCACTGGATAAATATGTTAGTCCAAGAAATCATATAAAATTTTGCCAAAAGTATGTGGAAATTGTAGGATATTGGCTTGAAACAATCAAAAATTATAGATATGACAGAGATGTATCAACATCCCCAAGCTTAATTCATGCTCGTCCTCGAGTAGGTAAATGATAAAAAGATAATTTTTGATGTGGAATGCTACCTAGCATAATCTTGATCATATAATCTAATCATGGCATGAATATTAAGACACGAGTGATTCAAAGCAATAGTCTATAATTTGATATAAAGACATCAATACTCAGGCATACCAACAAACAATCATGCCTTTCAAAATAAAAATGCTAAAGAAAGTTATCCCTACAAAATCATATAATCCTGTCATGCTCCATATTCTTAACATAAAGTATTTATCATGCACTACCCCGATGACAAGCCGATCAATTGGTTCATACTTTTTAACGCGCTTCAGCTTTTTCAACCCCCACGCAATACATGAGCGCAAGCCATGGATATAGCACTATGGGTGGAAGAGAATATAATGGTAGAGATTAATGAGGAGAAGTCAAAAAGGGAGAAAGTCTCGCATCAACTAGGCGGATCAACGGGCTATGGAGATGCCCATCAATCAATATCAATGCGAGGAGTAGGGATTGCCATGCAACGGATGCACTAAGAGCAATAAGTGTATGAAAGCTCAAATTGAAAACTAAGTGAGTGTGCATCCAACTTGCTTGCTCATGAAGACCTCGGGCATTTGAGGAAGCCCGTCATCGGCATATACAAGCCAAGTGCTATAATGAAGTATTCCCACTAGTATATGAAATTGACAACATAGGAGACTCTCTATATGAAAAACATGGTGCTACTTTGAAGCACAAGTATGGAAAAGGATAGTAACACTGCCCCTTCTCTCTTATTCTCTCATTTTTATCTTCTTTTTTTCCTTTTTTTCTTTCTTTTTTTTCTATTTTTTTCTTGGGCTCTTTTTGGCCTCTTTTTTCCTTTTTATTTTTTTATTTATTTCCTCACTGGGACAATGCTCTAATAATGATGATCATCATACTTCTATTTACTTACAACTAAAAATTACAACTCGATACCAGAACAAATATGACTCTATATGAATGCCTCTGGCAGTGTACCAGGATGTGCAATGATCTAGCGTAGCAAAGATATCAAAAAATAGACAAGCCATGAAAATATCATGCTAGCTATCTTACGATCATGCAAAACAATATGACAATGAATGCTCAAGTCATGTATATGATGATGATGGAAGTTGCATGGCAATATATCTCGGAATGGCTATGGAAATGCCATAATAGGTAGGTATGGTGGCTGTTTTGAGGAAGATATAAGGAGGCTTATGTGTGATAGAGCGTATCATATCACGGGGTTTGGATGCACCGGCGAAGTTTGCACCAACTCTCGAGGTGAGAAAGGGCAATGCACGGTACCGAAGAGGCTAGCAAATTGCGGAAAGGTGAGAGTGTGTATAATCCATGGACTCACATTAGTCATAAAGAACTCACATACTTGTTGCGAAAGTTTATTAGCCCTCGAAGCAAAGTAATACTACGCATGCCCCTAGAGGGATAGATTGGTAGGAAAGGACCATCGCTCGTCCCCGACCACCACTCATAAGGTAGACAATCAATAATAAATCATGCTCCAACTTCTTAGCATAACGACAGACCATACGTGCATGCTTCGGGGATCACAAACCTTAACACCAATATTCTTACTAAATCACAATTATTCACTAGTACCTCCCACATATTACCATCTCAATATCGCAAAACTATTACAAGGATTCAAACTTATCATATTCAGTGATCTACAAGTTTTATGTAGGATTTTATGACTAATCATGTGAATGACCAATTCCTGTTGACTCTCTAAATAGATATAAGTGAAGCATGAGAGTTTAATTCTTTCTGTAAAAGAATTGCCCACGCTCTAATAAATATAAATGAAGCAAAAGTGCATTCTACAAATAACGGTTTTCTATATGTAGAGAAACAGGCATCCAAACTTCAAATGATATAAGTGAAGCACATGAAGCATTCTATAAAGCCATACTCAAAAGATATAAGTGAAGTGCATAGAGCATTCTATAAATCAACCAAGGACTATATCATACCAGCATGGTGCATTATTAAAAGAAAAAGAAAAAGCACACGATGCTCCAAGAATTTACGCATATCATGTGAACAAAACAAAAATCGAAACATACCGATAATTGTCGAAGAAAGATGGGATGCCTTCCGGGGCATCCCCAAGCTTAGACGCTTGAGTCTCCTTGAATATTTACTTGGCATGCGTTGGGCATCCCCAAGCTGGAACTCTTGCCTCTCCTTATTCTCCTCATATCAATACCTCCTCGATCTTCGAACACTTCATCCACACAAAACTTAACCGAACTTTTTATTAGAGAGGTTAGTACATATAACATCACATCCCATCATGTCCTGCTGTAACATTATTGTATAATTATAATCAAACATTACCCACTGTATGATATCACAATTCTATGGCTCCCATGTCAATGGGGCTCAACAAGATTTCAAACGTACGCAAATAAAGAAACTATAACAGCAATCTGTGAAAACAGGACAATCTGTAAAGATGCAAATGAAACATATACTTCTGTAACTCCCAAAATTCTGAAAAATTAGGACAAAATAAAAAAATTGCATAGCAGCACTTTGTAAAAATTTCAGAATTTTTTCATGTTCCAGTGAAATATGGAAATTCAAACACTACAGTAAATAAATTGCAGCAAGGTATTTTTGGTTTTTGTAATATGATTAAAATAGACCCGAGGGCCATAGTTTTCACTAGAGGCATCTCTCTCATAAACATAGCATATGGTGGGTAGACAAATTACTATTGGGCAATTGATAAAAAAGCGCATAGTTATGATGTTATTCATGGCATGTTCATGTACATAGGCATTACGTCCGTGACAAGTAGACCGACTCCTGCCTGCATCTAATACTATTACTCCACTTCGAGAGCGCTTCTATGCTTGCCTCTCTACGTATTAAGTTCATGACAAATAGAGTAATGCATGAAGTATGATGACATAATGTAGATAGAATAAAACCAAGCAATATGATTAAACCCCGTCGTTTTTTTCTTAGTAGCAACAATACAAATATGTGCCTCGCTACCCCTTCTGTCACTGGGTGAGGACACCGCAAGATTGAACCTACTACTATGAACCACTCCCGCTGAAGATAAATCAATCTAGTTGGCCAAACCAAATGGATAGATCGGAGAGCATTACATAGCTATAACAATCACACATAATAAAGTTCAGAAAAGACTCAGTTACTTTCAATGAATAATCTGATCATAAACCCATGCTCCCACATAAAGAGACGGATATTCGATGTGTGATTTCTTCTTTCATTTTAGAAAAGACTCAGTTACTTTCTTAGGGTGTTGAATGACAATACACCCATATATTCTAGCTAACAATCAGAAACTGTATCCAAATGGAGGGGACACTCTTACTTCAGAAAGGACCGCTCGGCCACTCTCCCCTTCCCGGGGATACGCCCTCCTCAAACAAAGGGTTCCTAAATAAGAAGGATGGCAGCCAGGATTTTCAGTCCTCTGCTCTACCAGCCAGAACCTAGAAGGACACTTCACACCCGATTTGACACAGCTAGACTGGAAACACTGCTTGTCAAGAGCACAGACCCCAGTATAGAATACTTTTTTGAGTATGTTGGTAAGGTCCGGTCATCCGCTTCTGTGCTTGCACTTCTGCGTAACTAGGGGTGCAAGTCCAGTACAGCGTACTTTCATAATTGAATCAAAAGCGTCGATACATGAAAAATCTCTATATACGATATTTATGACACAGAATGTTGTTCTTTCAACATGATTCCTCAACAATTTTTTCACCTTGCCTTTTTCAGGAAGCTTTGCCTCCAGCGGGCAAGGTCGGCTCAAGAAATGGAAGTTGTGAGATGGAAAGAAAACCACGAAAAAAGAACTGAATTAGGACGAAGAAGTTTTTGATTGGTCTTTATCATTCGGAACCCACTCCGTATTAGTAAGAAAAACACACCCAGACTCTGACTTCAATGGTGGGAACAACCTCAGCACTCCGGCGTGAGCCTTAGAGCGCAGATGTCTCTGTCCCTAGGAACGTGATGCTTAGGTGCGAGGTGAAACACAAGCAGGAGATCGAGAAAAGAAATCCTGTCTCTAGCACAAATATTTTACTGAAATCAGGGAGAACCAACACAGGGGCCTCAATTAAAGCTTGCTTGAGAACATCAAAGGATTGCTTTGGCTTGTGAAGTAATGAATCTAAACAAGAAAATGAAGTAGAAGTGAAAAGCCTCAAGGAAGAAGCCCCGGCTAACTCCGTGCCAGCAGCCGCGGTAAGACGGGTGGGGGGGGCAAGTGTTCTTCGGAATGACTGGGCGTAAAGGGCACGACGGTTGAAACTTCCAGGAAAAAACTTCGAATTGGGAGGGCGATCCGTTGACAAAAGGATCACCCTAAGATGATCATCGGCCTCCCTCAATAATAGCTAGCTCACCCGATTGACGATTTTCAAAGTTCTACGCCAAGCGCCTCGAAGCGGGGATCCACTTTTTACTACTTTAGAAAGTGAGAAGCCTTTGGCTTGATTTCCAATCGTCAACCAAAATCGCGCAGGATGTATTATAAAAGAAAGCCTTGCCTCACTCGCAAGTGTAACTCCCAATATAGGAGTAAAAACAAGACGTAATAAAAAAGGATCGACGCAGAAAGTTCCGATTGAAATAGGATCTAAACAAGGCTCCATTGAACCCATTGACCTAGGTACCGAGTCTGTTATGCGTACGTCTTTTCGGACTCTTTATTTGTCACATTCGATCAAGGTTGTCACTGCGAAGCTATAGTCAAGGTGCACGGGGTCTTACCGTCTAGCCGTTGGTACTCCGCATCTTCACGGAGAATTCAATTTCACCGGGTCCATGTCGGAGAGCAAGGCCGAAGTAGAGCATAGAGCTTAGAAGTAGGATCTGGTAATTGGTTCTGCTCAGCAGATGCAAAAAAAGAGGTGTTTTTGGGGTGAGTCCCTGCCAAGCGGCTTTTGATGACGGCGTCGTCAACGTACACTTCTGCATTACGACCCAATTGAGACCTGAGGATGCCTAACTTTCTATCGCTCTGAGCTATTCTTCAATCCAGTGCCCTAATCCTTTCGAACTTGGGTCCAGAAAATAGTGCCAAAGTTTTAGAATTTGTTCACATAGGCAGCGTGATTGGGATACACCCTCCTCCCTCCGCGCCTAGCTGCAACCTAAACGCTGGTATTAGAAAAAACAAGAAGCTTTCAAAACACCACTACTATATCTAATATGCCCCGCCAGACCAAGAGTGAGGAGCTTGACTGAACCTCTGAGCGAGCTATTAGTACCTTCTTCCTGAAGAGTAGTAGCCTTCATTCATAGCCTGACCAACTCGTAAGAAATGACCAAGTCTCGCTCGGCCACTTTGAACATGCGGATATTGAGCTCTTTGCCTTTCCCTGTAAAGTATTCCACCGCAAGAAAAAACCGAGCACTTCCCGTCGACAGGAGAACCCGAGTGCAACCAGATAAGAGTTCGCGCTCCACCCCGGTGAACTCATGCGGTTCCGACGCAACAAAGGGATAGGGATAAGGGGCCATAGCAAGCAGCGTCCCATACTACTTTTCCTTTGAATGTTCATTCTGGCGGAAAAATTGTTTCGGTGGTGCTTCTGGGGGTTTGCCAATATTAGAGAATTTATAGCGCTGGAATTAGGTCAGACGGAGCCACGAGGGGCCCACAAGACATCACGGCGCGCCCTGTTGTCTTGCCGTCTCCTCGTTTCACGTCTAGTCTCCTCCCGAAGCTTCTAATGTCCCTTTTATCAAAAAAAAATCGTCAAAAAGTTTCGTCGTGTTTGGACTCCGTTTGGTATAGATTTTTTGTAAAACCAAAAAAGCAGAAAATAACAACTGGCACTAGGCACTAGGTTAATAGGTTAGTTCCCAAAAATGATATAAAATTACATATAAAGTATATAGAATTGATAATATAATAGCACGACACAATAAAAAATTATAGATACGTTGGAGACGTATCAATCTCCTCCTCTCGTCATGTGAGCTTCCTACAACACTCTGTCCGACATATGCTTGGATCATTTGTTCTTACCAACTTGTGGTTGTGTGTGCCCTCCATTGACACTTCACCACATCCTATGACTAACCTTGGTAGAGATATTTTCCTCTGAGAGACTCTCTGTGAGCAAGTCGCTCTTCCACTTCTTCCCACCAACTAACCCACCTCTCCCACCCTTGGCGGCTCGGGGGTGGGGGGGGAGGAGAAAACTTCTGCCGCTACTTTCTCCTCCCTTCTGATCCACCGTCTCGCCGCTGCTACAGGGTAGGCCGATGAAGCTCAGCTAGATCCGAGGACGGCGACGGCGGGGTGCTTCTCTGGCTGGGGCAAGGTGACGAGGCTGCTTCTCCAGCAAGCTTATGCTCAGGTCGGCGTGGTGGAGGTAGCCGCCACGGGCCATGGTGGCCGTGGCTCATAGCGCAGGTGGTGCGCACGGCGTCACCCCCGGGCTTGGGCAGCGGCCCTCTCGCGTGGGTTGTTGAATCTGCAGGGCAAGCTCACCGATTTGGTAGTGGCAGCGGTTGGCATGGCGGGTCGTGATGCGCCTGCTCGGCTGTTCTTGGGGAGATGGCGAAACACATGATATGGGATTGTGATGAATGTCGTGGTTCTCTTCCTACTGCTGCGGCAGGCGTGCTCGGTGCGAGCACAATGCTCCTATCCAGAGGCTTTGCGTCAATTTGGCGGTCGTGCGCTCCTGATCTTCTGGCAACTGCACTCGGCTCGGGCGCGCGATGATGATGATGATCTGTCTTTCGTGCTCTAGCTCCGGGTATGTCCCCTAGGCAGACGAGTCTTGGTCCCCTAGGCCAGTGAGGTGGTAGTCAGCAGTGGTGTGCTCCGCCGTTAGTGTTGGTCCTGTGACCACTTCGGCCTGTGGTGGCGGCCTTGCTGCGGATTGCGGTGGCTACCGAAATATCTTCATGAGGATTTCTCTCTCCAGATCCAGTGGTTGACTTTGGTCGTGAGATGCAAACTATGGACGATTGCTTGACACATAGAGATGGTTGCGCAGTGGCGGCGGTCACACATCACAAGTAGCTGCTGGTATCATGGAAAAGTGGTGGCGATAACACATAAGTGACGTCGATGGTGGTGCCACTCAAGCACCCAGGCTTGAGCTTCGGGGTGAAAGCCTAGGCCTGACCCGAGTTTGTTATACCTGGCAATGGCAAAGTTTTTACATCATTACCTTGTTTGGGGCATTGCTCGGATATGCTCGGACTGGTTCTTCAAGGTGAAAACCTAGATTCTGGCCTTGGGTGGTTGGATCCAGTGACAGCGGCAATTGAGCGTCGCTCCCTTCCTGAAGGCGCATCATCATCCATGTGGTGTCATGAGATGGTTGGTGCGGATATAGTCACTGTTGTAGTTTACCGATCGCGGATCTGATCGCTTTGGTTTTTCCCTCACATATGCAAAGCTTTGGTTTTGTATGACTTTGTTATTTGCTTGCGTGTTTTGCTGTGCGTGCGTTGATGTTGGATGTGTGCACCCTAGCTATGCAGACGCCGGGTGTGTGCTCATTGTGTTTGTATCCTCTTGATGCTTCATTTTGAGTCAATAAAATCCACCTTTTGTCAAAAAAAAAACTAACCCAACTCTCAGTCGTGTATTGGCACTTTCTCTGTGCATGTCTGATGAGCATGTGTCTTCACCTTTGGCATTGTAAGAGCATCTACAGCGGGGCACCCCAAACCCGCCTAAAACGCCCGAGCGGACGTCCCGGTCACTGATCGGTCAAAAAAACCCCAGCCCAAACGGGCGCCTCAAACCAGCCTCATACGCCCGGGCTGACCGGCACCCCTTGTATCCAGCCCAAATATGGGGCGGCCCAGACGCGACCGAGTGCGTCCGCCACGTTGGACCCAGCCCACGCTGGCCCACCCGAGACCACATATATTTTCATGATACATTTACTTTGCCAGATCCATTTGCTAGGATCATCATTAGGCAAGGAAGTATGCATCAAAATGTAGTAGCTCTTGGCAGTGTAGATCCCTTTACCAGGCTTCCAGTACCAGGAATCAGATTCATTTGGATCCCTCTCTAAACCTTGAATGCCAATCTGTAGAGATTGCAACTCCTCCATTGCTTCTGGAGATAAAGGCAGCTGGAAAAAGGTATCAATGTCTAGATCTTCAACAAATTCTCCAGCATACTTGGAGACCACATATATTTGTCCCCATCCGCTCCTCGGACCAAACCCTAGCCACTCCACTTCACTCCCCTCCGTCCCAGCTCCCGTCCGGCCTTCTCTGGCATGGTAGGCAGCGGATCTGACTCCGACCAGTCCAGATCCGTCGACATTGACTGGGGTGTCGTCTCGTGCGGGTTGGAGGAGGCAATGGCCGTCCGCATTGCACTCTGCCGCTCCCGGGAGGACAACGCCCGACCGATGGCGGGATCTGTCCGGCACGAGTCCATTGCGTCGGCGCATCGGGCGCTCGGATCCTCCGGGGCTGGATCATCAAGGTACTCCCGGGAGCCTTCCAATCTCCCTTTCCACATCACCGGTCCGCCGTAGTATGAGAGCTACTGGGACCGGTGTGCCCGCTGTGGGAAGGTGAGGATGAGGGCGGCCGAGGCCCGCCTCGCTGCCGAAATAGCGGCGACGGAGGCGGCAGATGCGGTGGCGCGGGCTACCGTCGAGGAGGAAGCCGTCCGTGCCCCATTGCGAAGAAGCGGCAACGGAGGAACACGCACACCCTCGCCCGAGAGCAGAATCGGGTGGTCCGTGCCATGGCCGGACTGCCCCCCAAGGAGGGAGAAGGAGGACATCGACGGGTCGAACAACTTTGGTGATGAGCAGATCCGGCTGGATCCATACCTTGTCTTCGACCGGTTCCGCGAGAAGGACAACAAGGGCGCCGGGAAGGGCAAGGGCAGCCGTGGATCATCTTCTCTATAGCTAGCATGTAGGTAAACATGTCAAATTTTGGTAGTCCGATGGCATGTCCTGATGTAGTAGCCGGACGATGTGTGCAATGCATCGTTTACGTAGTTGCATGAGTTTGTATGGATTTGAGGTATGCTAATTGAGGTGTCCGGTTGTGGAATCGATTATTTGAAGCGTGAACGGTCACTATCGTGGACATGCCCTGTTAAGTCCGGCTGCAAATGCTCTAAACACAGTTGCAGTCACTGGTGGTTAGCTAAACTTCCACTCATGAAGCATGCTGATATAAACTAGTGAGCCGACTGAATGACCCATCGGTTTTCATGTGTATTTCCGTTATGTTAAGTAAAGTAGAACCGGTTCCAACAAAAAAAAGTTAAGTTAACTGCAAACCTCCCATGGTTGAGCAGGATAAACCTGGTGCTGACACGTGTGCATGCATGTCCACGTGTCACCTCTCTGTTCATTTTGACCACGCTATAGATTATAGTAGACCACTTGACTGATTGATATACGACATGTACAAGAATGTCGTTTCTGTCAAAAAAAAACAAGAATGTCAAAGCGAGCAGTGCTGGGATTCTGCGATGGGGCCTGTATATTCTATGCACCTGCGCTACAATCCGGCCGGCGCCGCATGACAGAATCTGACATTTCCGGCGGAAATTCTGGTAGGAGTATAAAAAGTCGATCAAGAGGATAGTAAGAAAAACTCTGTAAAAGGAGCTGTGGATACAAGGAGCGTTTTGTCTGTCAGTACGTAGACCAGATCGACGACTCAAGTCAGAGTACTTCTCCAGGGACTCGGCCGGTAGAAGCTTTTGTTACCCCACGAGCGCATGTGTTGCATGCAGAAATGCATGGATCAATTGTCATTGCTTACGTTGGAGCCCCATGCAAAACCAGGTGCTGCCTCGCCGCAAACCATGGTTTCCCTAGAACGCGATGCAACTCTCAGCCACACGAACGATCCATGCATGCGATGTTTAAACGTAAGGCTGTTATGGATCGTCGATATTGATCCATATCATGTCAAAGAATGCATTATGTTACTAGTTCACACTCTAGAGACGGATTGATCAGTCGGTGTGCAGGTACGTCAACCAATAGATAAACAACAGACTGACAAGCACCTACGCTGCCTGCGTACAGTACACTACAATTTCTATTGCGCTGGCTTCGTATATAGCCAGGCTGGTCATCACTTGCCATGGTTGAAACCCAAATTAACGGACCAGTCGTGTAGAAGGTACATACGTATAGCAAGAGTCTTTTTTTTTTTACATATATCAAGAAAGAAAAAGGACGCACAAGTACGATAGTTTGTGACGCAAGAGCAACTTTAGCATTTTTATTTTTATTTTTGAGGATCGCAAGAGCAACTTTACCAGAGACGTCATATATAGTTTGCTAGGTTTTATGGGTATCGGTCTAATAAATCTTGCATTTCGGTCCATCTAAAACTTTAAAATCTCAAATGCCCATTTCAGTTTTTTTTAATCAAACAAGGGCTGTCGTTTCTATTAGCGGAGGAAAATGGTAATACAGTTTGAGCCGAAGCGCTAACTACAAAAGGCTCAAAATCTTCTCAACATAGTGGGATTGCAAAAGTGTAATTCCACCCTCATTATCTCTCAGTAGCTTGATGTTCAAGATAACATCAGCCACGCCCAGGTCTTTCATCTCAAAGTTATGAGATAGAAAAGCTTGACCTCCTCAATTACTTTGAGGTGGGTCCCAAATATCAGTATGTCATCGACATATAGACACAGTATCACTCCTTCACCCCCACCATAGCGATAGTATACACATTTGTCAGCTTCATTAACAACAAAGCCAGTAGATGTCAGAGTTGTATTGAACTTCTCATGCCAATGCTTAGGTGCTTGTTTCAGGCCATACAAAGATTTCAATAGCTTACACACCTTTCTTTCCTGACCATTTACTACAAAGCCATCTGGCTATTGCATGTAAATTTCCTCGTGTAGCTCTCCATTAAGGAAAGACGTCTTAACATCCATTTGATGGACGAGAAGACCATGTGAGGCAGCCAGCGAGAGTAACACTCGAATGGTTGTCAGCCTAGCCACATGTGAGTAAGTATCGAAGAATTCTTCCTCTTCTTTCTGGGTATAACCCTTGGCCACAAGCCTAGCCTTGTACTTCTCAACAGTACCATCGGGCCTAAGCTTCCTTTTGAACACCCACTTACATCCCAATGGTTGGCAACCATAAGGACGATCTGTGATCTCCCATGTCCCGTTAGCCAAGATGGAATCCATCTCGCTACGGACCGCATCCTTCCAGTAGTCAGCATCCGGTGATGCATAGGCTTCTGAAATAGTACTTGGAGTGTCGTCATCCACGAGGTACATGAGGAAATCATCACCAAAGGATTTTGCAATCCTTTGTCTCTTGCTCCTAACAGGAGCTTCCTCGTCATCCACCATGGAATTTTCATCACTTTTGTGTTCACAATATTCCATCGGAATGGCAGGTTCAGGAGTCTCATCAGATTCCAGTCTAGAAGTGCTTTGCATATCTCTCATGGGGAAAATATCCTCAAAGAATGTAGCATCTTTATACTCCATGATCGTACCGACCTTCACGTCGTGTACATCAGATTTCACCACTAGAAATCTATAGCCGACGCTATGCTTGGCATAGCCCAGAAAAACGGAGTCCATAATCTTTGGTCCCAACTTGCGCTTTTTGGTTATTGGCATGTTGACTTTCACCAAATAGCCCCAAGTGCGCAAGTAAGAGAGTGTGGTTCTTTTCTTTTCACATTGCTCATAGGGAGTAGTCTCATTATCCTTCGTGGGAACTTTATTCAGGACATGACATGGTGTCAATACAGCCTCCCCCCACCATGCCTTGGATAAACCCGATGTATCTAACATGGCGTTAACCAAATCAGTTAGAGTACGGTTTTTCCGTTCGGCAACCCCGTTTGACTGGGGTGAATAGGGAGGTGTCCTCTCATGAATAATACCATGTTCCGCATAGAATAAATCGAACTCATTAGAAATGTACTCTCCACCACGATCAGACCGAACTCGTTTTATTTTCTTTTCAAGTTGGTTCTCAACTTCTGCCTTATAGATTTTAAAGTAGTGTAGAGCCTCATCCTTAGTATTTAACAAATACACATAGCAGAATCTAGTGGAATCATCAATCAATGTCATAAGATATTTCTTTCCACCTTTAGTCAACACACCATTCATCTCACACAGATCTGAATGTATGAGCTCTAGTGGTGCCAGGTGTCTCTCCTTCATAGGCTTGTGAGGCTTACAAGGTTGCTTTGCTTGCACACACGAATGGCACTTAGAGCCTTTGGCTAAAGTGAAACTCGGGATTAAATCCATCTTAGCTAGCCGCGTCATACAACCGAAATTAATGTGACAAAGATGTGAATGACAAACCTCAGATTCATTCACGCTAGAATGAATTTGGTTCACAACTTTATTATAGAAATCCGCTAGGGAAAGGCGGAACAAACCTCCGCAATCATATCCTTTTCCAACAAACAGTCCATACCGAGATACGACTACTTTATTGGACTCAAATACTAACTTAAACCCTTCTTTACAAAGAAGGGAGCCACTAACGAGATTCTTCTTGATGGCGGGGACATGCTGCACGTTCTTTAGTTGCACGATCTTTCCTGAAGTAAACTTCAGATCTACCGTGCCAACACCATGAATAGAAGCATGCGAGCCATTCCCCATCAGGGCTGAGCAATCTCGTGCGACCTGGTAAGAAGAGAACAAAGACATATCAGCACACACATGAATATTGGCCCCTGTGTCAATCCACCAATCGGTGGACTGACAAACTGAAAGTACGGTAAACAAATTACCATACCCAGTTGCCCCATCATGTTTCTCATAGTCACATTGAAAGACTTGGAGTCCTGTCCTGGCTTCTTGTCCTTGTTTGGGCAATTGTTTGCCCAATGTTCCTCTGAACCACAAGTATAGCAGCCATCTCTCCTTTTGTTTTTCTTCTTACCCTTCTTCTTGAAGGTAGTATTCTGCTGGACAGTGTTCTTTCCCTTGAACTTGTGGAAATTCTTCTGCACCACATTGGCGCTCGAAGAACCCTTTGCCCCTTTCACATGTGAGTCCTTTGCTCTCGAGTTCTGCTCAACACTTAGATGACCAATGATATCCTCAACAGAGAATTCATGTCTCAAGTGCTTGAGAGAAGTAGCAAGGTTCCTCCATGTAGGAGGGAGTTTTGCAATAATGTAACCCATGAAAAACTTGTCCGGTAACTCACACTTCAGGAGCTCCAGCTCCTTAGCGATGCACTGTATCTCATGAGCCTGGTCTAATACAGGACGGTTATCAACCATCCTGTAATCATGGAACTGCTCCATAGCATACAGTTCGCTTCCAGCATCGGTTGCGCCGAACTTAGCTTCGAGCGCATCCCACAAGTTTTTGGCAACGCGCATATGGAGATATGCATCAACCAACTTGTCTCCGGTCACACTAAGAATGGCTCCCACAAAGATAGTGGTTGCTTCCCTAAACGCCTTATCCTTTTCAGGATCAATCATTCCGTCGGGAATCACACCACTGACCCAGAAGACATTCATAGCTGTGAGCCACAAGGTGGTCCTCGTCTGCCAATGCTTAAAATGCGTTCTGGTAAACTTTTCCAGTTTCAATGTAGCGGCGAAGCGTTGAATCGACAAGTGCCTAAAATAAGGTTTTTGGATTGTTGGAAATATGAGCACCTTTTCGATTAGACTAATCCACGAGTAAAGAGTAAACATGGCAATCACAATATGCAACTCATACCGATACTTAAACATGTGAACACGTACAGTACATAGAACCGAAACATCTATGAACACAGCATATACGGATAGCACATGAACAAGCACATAAACGAGTAAGTGAGGGATGAACAAATCATACCCTCCGGTTGGCCAGGCCAACGCGGCGGCGGCAGCAGCAGCCACTGCGTCGTCCATGGCCTTCTTCTTGGCAGCGACGACGTCGTCGTTCGCCATGGGGTCGATGCAGGGGAAGTAGTGGAAGCAGAGGAGGACGAAGACGGGGACGGATCGGGAGCAGTCGCGTCGATACGCTCCCCAAAAACCTTATTGCCGTTCTCCCGGGTAGGATCTCGAACGACAGGGTTCTGGAGGCACCCGCTCTCCCGACCAACCGTGCATGCGGTCGTCGGGATGGGATCGCCGGAAGCAGCACACTTAGAGGAACAGTAGATGACGGCTAGGGATGTGCAGGAGGGTGTGAGTCAACTGAGTTAGGGTTCACTCCATAGGCCAGCGCCACCTTATATAGGCCGTCAGGTAGATGGGCCTGGGTTCAGGCCCACAACCGAGTCCGGGAACAGCCCACGGTCCAACGTCTTGGACAGTGGCACTTCCGTTAGCAACTCGTTAATTAATTGACCATTCCTGACCGACAAAAATAAGGCTCGGCTCGGCTCATTTGCAACCCATGGTGCGCGCGCGTGCGCGTCGTGAGAAGGCGAGGCGAGGTGGGCGGCGGAGGAGGAGGAGCGTGCGTGTACAGCTCCACTTCCCAAGCTCCCAGTGGCATGTGGTGGAGCAGCCCTTATAAAGGGGTCTGACTCTTCTTACTGTAGCAGTATGGTACTAAACTTCCCACCACTTGCCATGCACCTAAATGGGCCTTAGATATTAACCAGGGATTATTGTCTTATATGGGCCTAAGCTCATCTATAATCCAACAATTCCTTTGCTTCCAAATTTGCCAAGCACCATAGGAGACAATACCATCGAACTTGATCTGTTTTACTTGGGGATTCCAAATCAGCAGCTCGCCCACCACTTGGCAATTTGAGTTGCACATGGCAAGTGTGTATTAGTACCATACTGCTAGTGGAGTGCAAGAATCACCAATATAAATGATGAGTTGTTCTTCAACTCCTCGTAGCATGAGAAAAGAGAACAATAGCGCATACTCACTCACTCACTTCACGCAACGCGTGCCTCGCGTGAATTGAGTTCGGGCTAATGTTATGTGCCTTGCTGGAAGAACTAAATTTTGGCATAGCAGTGCACTACCTAGCACTCGATGTACGTTTCAATATCTCATTGTGGACACATTTTGTACTTTCAGAGAGTTCATCCACCACGCGTCAGTACCATCTCTTCACTCTCCCACGCGTCTCCTATTTAGAGGACATACAGAGGAGAGAGGCTACGCAGAGAACAAAGGACAGAGCAGTAAACCGAACACACACACACACACACACACACACACATGTCGAGTTCCCTGTGCTAAGTTGCTTCACCCGCGGCCCTGTCCCAGCAACTGCGTGCACAGCCGTCCGGGAGAGCGGGCCTCTCTAACTCTGCCCCTTGAGAACCTGCACCGGGTGAGGGGCGATAAGATTTTTGGGGAGTGTCTTGGCACAACCGCTCGCTCAAGTTTGACTACATCCTCGACGTTCATTTGTCTGCTTCGACTACTTCCTCTACAATGGATGACTTCCTCATCTTTACCACCATGGCCGACCATGTTGCTCTACTGGAGTTTTCGGTGTCCTTGTATGTTCTGACCCCCCCTCTCTCTCTCTCTCTCTCTCTCTCTCTCTCTCTCTCTCTTGACATGTGCCATTGGTCCATATGCGTATATGCTAGATGCCCTAGTCTATCGTATATGATTTTCCATGTCAGTAATCTTGTGATAATGCTAATTTGGATTAAGCTTAAATGAAATTTGCCTAATCTCCTAACAATCAAAAAACCTTATATGTTTTGATCATTTTCGTTGACTGGCTTTGTTGCTGCTCTGCAACCGAACCTGTTTACGAGTACTCACTTCAAGAGATGGCAGATCAAAACCATCTTGTGGCTCACCGCAATGAACATGTATTGGGTTGCGGCTGGCACTCCGAGTGGACCGCTTACTCTTAAACAAGACAAAGCATTCTCAGAGTCCACTATAATCTTTGTGGGTCTCTTCATTAGTGTGTTAGGTTTTTTTGAGGGGGTTAGTGTGTTAGGTGACAGGTTGATTGATGCATCTCTGCGTATCACTAGTACAGAATCGGGCTTTGCACGCATGGTCCAGCAGTGGTTCCCCCTTCCCCCTCAAGTCATGTCTCACTAATACTCAGACCAGCGCAAGAGGTTTCCTAAACCGTTTGGACTGATAACACACCGCATGCGGTTTACATTAATGACCTCCTCTAATGCGAGAACTCCCAAAGGCGGCTTTTGATTTGGAATCACCTCCAATACACTATCAAGCGGTTTCTATAGTAGAATCGCTTGTTTAGTGTTTTTATTTATTTATGATTTTATAGTTCCTTGCCATTACATTACATTTACTGAAGCATACATACTCATTCATCACACAAGTCATTACATCTCATAATACATTCAAATATGTTTCATAATTTAACATTATTCAAAGGTCACATGTGAAAGAAACATTCCTAAAGTACTCTGTCCCAAGTAGTCTACTTGTCGTTTCTCTTAACGCACTACTGAGAAACCATAAAACTAAATCCAAAGATTCATAAACTACTCATTGTCTTTGAGTAGTCTATCTGTCCCGCCTCTTTCAAAAGTAGAGACCACGTGATTGGAAGGAGATGGCAAGAATGATTATATCACCACTCTATATCCAACTTTACAATCCAATGCCCAATGAAACAAGTCCTAACGAAACCCACCGGTGCTTACACTAATAGGTAAATTAGTAGTACCACAGGTCATCCTCTCTTGTGCAGTGTAAACAAAATATAAATCTGCATAAAACAAAAAGTTTCAAGACAATCAACATAACACATTAATTAATTGTGTTTCCATTCTTGTAGTTAAAATATCATACCAAATTCTGATCCATAGCCAATGCAAAAGTTCAGGTGCAGGCAGATGCGGACATTAGCTCGTTGGATTTATCTCGTACGGAATTTCCGTCTTCATTTGTGCATTTTGTGCAGTGCAACTAAAATCAATCTACATATGGAAAACATGGTTAAGATATTTGAAAAAATTCAAGAAAGCTTTTTTATTCATAAATAATCATCAATAGATGTTAACAAATAAGAAATAAGTTAACCTTAAAATGCGATGACTAGTGTGGTCACAAAGTGATTTGTACATACTCCAATCCGGTTAGTTCATTTGTGTAGTGCAACTAAAAGATAATACACCCTGTGATATACATAAATGTTAAGATCATAAATATGATATGTATTTATTCAATGTATTTTGTGGAGAAAATCATACCCGAATTAGGCAGTGGTGTGATGAGGACAGACAACACTCTTAGAATTTTTCTAGATCATGTTCATCAGTTTCTGACTAGTGTCATTCCAACTGCTCCCAAAAAAAATAAAAATTTCTAATTCTCTTGACTTCTCCAAAAAGCAGGTGGATGATCTTTTGTGTGTAGTGCAACGAAAATGGATATCAGTTTAGAAGTAGTACTTATTATCTAGTTTTCTACTGGATCAAAAATTAATTAAGAAAAGCATAGAACATATACAAACCTCAGATAACATAATGAACCTTTATTTTTTGACATCAAAGGCATAACTCTACTGGCTATCATGAGTTAAAGATTCTAAATTATTCTTCAGCACATACAAGCCAAAGGTAGCCATGTCTTAAGTATGTGTAAAGGTTACTGATGTTCTGTCAGTGCACGTAGTTTAACTGTAGCTTTCTCGAAGTAAGAATACCGATCCCACAGGGAGCACATGAAGTGGTCTTTGTCTCTTATAGATGGTTATTGCAATGTGCATGCCAGTTAACTAAGGTCCAAAGCAAAGCAAATTCAGAGGTTGAAATATTGCAAGTGTTTGGTGATTGGAATTAAAAGTGTGGGAATAAACTAAAAGAACAAGAGCAAATTAGAGCGATTGAAATCAGCAATAGGGATAAGGTGTTCTAAGGGAGTCTAGATTCACCACTAGTGTAACATCACAGAGTTTTAAACCAGACAATTATACTTAATGATATTGTAGTAATTTAATTTTGCATTTGCATGTCATCATGTCATAAATATTGCACCAAAAATAATTAACATGCCTATTTTCAGAATTCCATTTTGAGCTTTCTTTATATTTGATTTAAGTGCTTTGTCAAATTCCATTCAAACTTTTTTGAAAATCCTATTCAATTTTAACTCCAAGCTAAGCTTCCAAACTTTGCACATAATTTTCTTGTCACTTTTCAAAGCTCCAACAAAAATTTCAAAAAAATTGGACATTCCTATCAAGTACCTCCAGTTCACCTATTTGAATTTAATTCAAATAAGTTTGAATTCAAACATTTTAAATACTAGTGTATCCTCTTCTGTGGGGCTAGGTATAAAGCGTGGACCCCACACAAAAACTTTCATATTTTTCCAAGCTCCCTAGCCATTTATTTTCCATCCTTCTCTCTTTTTATAATTTCTGTAAATGAAATAAATAGAAAAGGAGAAAAGAGAAGAGCCAACCCACCTCACATATCACTTACCGTTTCGGCCGACCTAGCTCATCAGAGGAACACCCACCTACCAGCATATCCCTCCATCTTATTCCTCCAAAGAGAGAGAGAGAGAGAGAGCGTCGTGAGCCGACGCCATCACGGTCGTTGAGGGACGCGCCGTCCACACGCACTCACCACGAATAAAACCCCAACATGCCTCCCTAGGGTTTCCCTTCCCTTTCCACCACAGCCAGGACCTCCTTCCCCTTTGTTCTTCTTCTTATCCACAAAAACAGAGAGAGGGCCAAGAGTTAAAGGTCACGACCATGGCGTGACCATGGCCAACCTTCTTTCCCGCCGTCGACTCTGTGTCCAGGAGCTCTGCCGTCCATGACTACCTCCCGGGGACGGCTACAGTATGCCTACAACGTTCCCCGACATTGTCTTCCTCCTCTATGTCCATCTATCATCGTCGAGAAAATTCCTCCTCCTCTATCCAGCTCTCGTCAAGCGGATCACACCGTCATGATACTGGTGAGCTCCTCTCCCATCCCAGGCCTTTTTCCCCTTCAAGTACACACTCCATCATCATTGCCATGGAAGTCTGAGAGCACTGCTGTACGGCATGGTCACCATCATCACTTTGTTGGCCCTCTGCTTGCACCCATGGCACCATCACGTTCGTAGTTGCATGTAGATGCATTTTAGCACTTTATTTTGCTCTAAAGCAAGCTCCTTCGCCTCACACCATGCACCACTAAGAGTTCCCTGCTTCATCGTGTCGCCGCCGTTGTCTCCATCGACATTCGGGGGCATGTTTGGTAGCCGGGGTGCGGTGCATTGATCCTTTTGCACAGTACCACCACTATTTGGTCATCGAAGCCACCGTTATGTGCACCTCCACCGTGCTTGCTCACTGCTGGCGCACCACCACATGTCACACACACCCCTTGCGAGCGTCAACCACTACTGATAGATCTCATGTCAGCGGTCCTGATTAGAAGAAGCCGTACCGATTCGTCCTTCACACACCAGCCCCGCACTCAATGTCGTGTGGGCCACAATCTTACCCATGTCACACCCGCCACGGTCAATGACCAGTGGGTCAATTGTCAGTTCTCGGCGGCGCGAGTTCGAAACCCAGCGCAGGCACTGGTTAAAGCCCCATTTTTTGCTTGTTAACATGTCGCTGACAAGTGGGCCATGACTCCACTGCTGACAAGCCCACGTGGCACCCAGGACCCACCTATCATGCACTTGGGCTAGCTTAGCCTATGTGAAAATGCCTCTGACGCCTCTGTTGCATCAGCTGCTACGCAGGCAGACCCCTGGCTAAACCTGGGCATGGGCAGCCCGGCTGACGGTGTCCTGGAATAAGGGGTGCTAACCTGTACGGTCCACAGTCCATGGGCCGGGCTCTTGGCCTGGCTGATATCTAAAGGAAAGGACTATCGAAGCTACGAACCTCGGCATAACCAAGATGGAAACCTCCGAAGACTTGGCGTATACTTCAAGAACTGCTTTGTAGCCGGTGTGTTGATAACCGACCATGTGTATACCCTAGGTACCCCCGGTGCGTATGTAAGTCGAGGGGTTTAGTATTTAGAGGCACGATTACTAGCCTTAGGGTTTAAAACACAATCATACGATCTTGAGGTAGCTCATCTTGTACTCTGTACCCATCTCATCAATACAATCAAAGAAGGACGTAGGGTTTTACCTCTTCGAGAGGGCCCAAACCTGGGTAAACACTGTGTCCCTTTGTACCCTGTTACCATTGTTCCTAGATCCACAGCTCGAGAGCCCCTACCCGAGATCCATTGGTTTTAGTACCGATATTGGTGGCCCATGCAGGTCCCGCCATGCGGTCGCTCCGGAACAATGGAGGCATTGATCAACGATCAAACCCAAAATAGCGTGTACTGTCTGCCAGACTCCCAAGTCATCGGATTAACCAAAAATCAAAGGTAAATCGGATCTCCCCTCCTCCTTCAAGAGTCGAAGAGTGACGATCTCGAGCCTACATCCGAGCCTCATGCTGCATCTCCTAACTCGATCGAGGATCTTCCCAAACAGGTGACTCAGACATCTATGCATCAACTGACAGAGGATGACAAGCCGGACCAATTAGAAGGGGCCCAGAACTCAGATTCGAAAGCTAGCCCTGTTGGTTCGACCATGGCATTGTGACCTCAGGAGGAACACTTTGGAGTGACAATCCCACAACTAGCTGGAGTCAAATTTTTGATCCCACCCACCCCCCACATCGAGTATTACCCAAGTAACTCAGGGCCACCCGATGTCTGGGATCTAATTTACGTCAAGCAACAACGTCAAGAGACAATTCGACAATTCTGGATGCGCTTCCTGTTCGTCAAGAACAAAATACCAGACTGTTGTGACCTAGAAATCCTAGCAGCTTTCCGCCATAACTGCCACGATGAGGGCATCTTAAACGCCCTCGCTCGTCGATGCATTCAAACCTTCTCTGAGTTATCGGACTTGGTATCAAGAATTTGCGTCATGGAAGACGCTTGGTTGGCCCAAAAGGAGCAAAGGGACTCAATCCGCATTGAAGCAGCAAACCGTGACATGCACAAATGGCAAGCGAGCACCGTCGATGCCCCTGGAAAGGAGAGCCAGTACAGAAAAGAAAGAAACCCCTAATAGGGCCAAAGCTCGCTCACGATAAACTCCTGGACCAACCATGCCCGATCCACTCTGTTCTGCTGAACACAAACCCAACTCACAGTCTTCGGGCTTGTTGGGTAGTTAAACAGGTGGCAAGGGGAGGGGAAGATCTCCTTAATAATACTGAGACACACAACAAATGCGCAACAGTGTCCTCTGACGAGGACGAGATTTTGATGATCTATGAAACACACCCATCAAGGAATAAGAGAAAGCGAGTCCTTTGCGAGATAAGCCACGTTCATCACGTAGCGACATCGGACAAGTGGTCGGACACTCCTATCACTTTTGGGCAACGAGATCAGCCAAAGTTTGGCCCTAGCCGAGGATCGGCAGCCTAGTCCTCAACCCTATAGTGGACGGATGTCAGCTTTGTAAAGTTTTGATGGACGGTGGCAGCAGCTTAAACCTCATATACGAAGAGACTCTGTAGAAGATGCAATGCGACAGATCGCACATCGAACCAAGTTATACCACGTTTAAAGGGATCATCCGAGGAAAGGAGGCGCGATCCAGTGGCAAAATCACCCTTGATGTAGTGTTTGAATCGCCCGACAACTATCGCTCCGTGGAGTTGACCTTCCACATTGTGCCCTTCTGAAGTGGTTACCGTGCTCTCTTGGGCCGTGATGCATTCACAAAATACCACGCCATCCCACACTATGCCTATATGAAGCTCAAGATGCCGGGACCTAACGGCATGATCACTGTTGCAAGCAACCCTAATAGAGAGCTGAGAGCAGAGAACAAGACAACATCGCTTGCCCTTGAATCCTTAGCCAAGGCCTTCACGGTCGAAGAGCTAATAGCTCTGCGCGCCACCGTTGATAGAGACAATGTCATCCTTGACAAGAGGTCTAAACCTACGTCATTCAAACTGGCTGATGAAATAGTTAAATTTCAGGTGCACCCAATAGATGCCAACAAAAACGGCGACCATAGGCATGCAACTGGACCCAATCGTGGACGAGGCATTACACACTTTTCTTCGGCAGAATTGGGACATCTTTGCCTGGCACCTTTCCGACATGCCGGGAATTCCCAAAAACCTTGCCGAACACAGCCTGAATATCATAGAGGGCTTCAAGCCCATCAAACAGGCGCTTCATCGGTTCCCTGAGCAAAAGAGGTAGGCTATGGGCGAGGAACTGGCCAAGTTACTAGAGGGCGGATTCATCCGAGACATTAAACACCCTGAGTGGTTGGCTAACCTGGTCATGGTACCTAAGAAGGAGAAGTCATGGCGCCGTTGTGTCGACTTCAAGGACGTTAACAAAGCTTGCCCAAAGGACCCCTTCCCAGTACTATGCATTGACCAGATCGTGGACGCCACGGCAGGACACGATTCACTATGTTTCCTGGATGCTTCTCGCTACCAACCCTATACTGGCATCACCTGGAGCTAGAGAGCCGATGTTCTTATACATCTCGGCCACGAACCAAGTCATCAGCGCAATACTTGCTGTCGAGCGCGACGTTGAAGGGCATAAGCTCCATGTCGGTGTCAGAACCGGCAGATCTCGGGTAGGGGGCCCCGAGCCATGAGATCGGATCGATGGGTAACAAGAGACAAGGGACACGGTGTTTTATCCAGGTTCGGGCCCTCTTTAAGGAGGTAATACCCTACGTCCTGCTCTTGTTTATATGATGGATGTAGCAAAGTACAGAGTTGATCTACCACGAGATCGTGAGTTGTGTTCTAAACCTAGGGGTGATGATGAATGCGAATGCCTCTATGGACTAAACCCTCTGGCTTATATAAACACCAGGGGTATCTAGGGTTACACATGATCGGTTGCCATCTAGGGGTTACATGCCGAATCTAATGGATGTTCTTGGAGTACACGCCAAGTCCTCGGTGCGGCCCGATATGCTTGCACCATAGATCAAAAGCCCTCCGGAGTCCTTATTCTTCAACGGGCCATCAGCCCGGCCCATGGACTAGACCGACTAGGCCGGGACCAGTCCCGGACAACGTCAGTAGCCCCCGAACTTGTCTTCGAAGCCGAGGATGGCAATCTTCTTTGGATAAAATGTCTTCAGCATGAGAGTCTTCAGCTTAGCAGGCAAGTTCCTTGTTAAGCCCTGAGCTAAGCATCCGCCCAAAGTTTGTAAATCCCCAATCGGCTGGTATCACCCTTCTGACAAGGGGATGAGGTCAGCCGACCATGTGCTACCAGTACACATCTTCATTAATCCGAAGCGCGTAGTTTGCTTAGTCACGAAGACGAGATGTACCGGCGTGTTTGACGGTCCAGTACTGACAGCTTTTCCGAAACGTCATCGCCCATGACATCATATACATCAGTTATTGCTTATTCAAATCGCGGTTCGAGGTAACCCTCTTATTGGCACGTCCTATCGAAACAGAGATCGTGCCCCGCGTTTTCGGGGATATCATCAACCATTTGGTTCACCCAATGCGGCCACAATGGCATGATCAGCCGAAACGTGGCGATTTTTATGGCACAGCAGAGGGGTCGTTTCACCTTTTTACTGGCTTATAAAGAGCAGGGGTAACAAATCTTCTCCCCTACGCTCCCATTCCGCTCCAGCGCCCAAACCCTTCAAGCTCTCACACCCCCAATCCCCTTTCCAAGCCTAGAGCTTCCTCCAATCTCCCACATCCCATGCCAATGGCCGATGCGGATCTGAAGGGGAGGTGGATGGCCTCCAAGGTCACCGACGCCACCATCGACGAGCTCCGAACGACGGGGTACATCCCCGCCGACACCGTCTGCAGGGCTCCAGAGCCCGGCCAACGCGTCCCCACTCCCAAGCCTGGGGAGTGGGTTGTTTTTAACCCTCACCCCGTCCGAGGTCTGGGATTCCCCCTGCACCCTTTCGTGTGGGGGATTCTTTTCTTCTACGGGCTAGATTTCCACAATCTAGCCCCGAATTCCATTTTGCACCGCACCACCTTCATCATCGTCTGCGAGGCGTTCCTGCGCGTGGAACCTCATTTCGGCCTGTGGCTGAAGACGTCCTGCATGAAGCCGAAGAGCGGCGGCACCGAGTTTGCCGAATGTGGGGGTGCCATGATCAGTAAACTCCAAAAGCCGGAGTGGTTGGATGGTACCTTCATTGAGACCATGAAGGTCTGCCAGCGCGAGTGGTTCTACATCACAGAGCTGCTCGCCGCGGGCCAAGCCGCGGCTCCCACCTTCACAGGCATGCCTCCGAGGAAGCTGGTGTCCTGGCAGAAGCAGGGCCTGGAGTGGGGTAAACCAGACGAGGTTGCCTCTCTTCAGGAGAGGATCCGGTTCCTCAAAAAGAAGTTCAATCTTGTGGATGTGGTGGATGTGATGCTCCATCGCCGCATCCTCCCACTCCAACTTCGGGCCAGCCCCATGTGGCTTCACAAGCCCGAAGACATACCAACAGTGCAGAATTTCTTCCGCACCAGCCTAGATGGGATGTGGACGGCTCTCTTCAAGCCGCCCCAGAACTTATTCCCCAAGGCCGGACCTGACAGCTGCTATACCGCCGAGCACGACCCATCCAAGGTATCAATCGCCTCGCATGTTCAATATTGATTCTTAATTTCGTATTTATCTAGTTCTTCCTTCGTTGTTTTCAGAAATGGGCATCCAAGGCGGCACTCATCAAGTGCTCAGCGCCGCTGCCCGAAGACAACCGGACCCCCGAGCTGCAGGCCCTCTTGGCCGTGCTGCCCCAAAGGCTTCGGCCAAGGCCAGGAAAGAGCCGGAGAAGAAAAGGGGTGGTCTTCGGATTCGGGACTCCTTGAACGCTAAGTCCAAGGACATCCAAGCTCCCTCCTCTGACGAGTTGGAAAAAGGGGGAGAAGAAGGGGAGGAAAGCGCTCCTTCCCCGAAGAGGAAAAGGGCGGCGTCCAAAGACGTTGCGGGGGCCAACGCCCCCCGAACACAAAGGCGCCTCAAGAAGGCTACCGACGCCGCACCCCACAAGGCCCCTACCGCAGCCGAGGTTGTCTCCTTCGAATCAGAGGAGGACCTCATTGAGCCACGCAGAGAGAGGCCACCGCCGAGGAGGTATGCCCTTCATTCCTTGTTTCCATTCACAGTGTACGTGCCTTAGTCCTTCCTTTCACAAATTTAATCTGATCAATTGTCTTTTCACAGCCCGCAATGCTCCCGTATCAGTGACAAGGAGTCGTCGAGCGGGCTCCCTCCACCAAGCGTATCGGAGGAGCGCCTCCCCTCCACTGCTGCCAATGACGGGTGATAACCCACAAGTATAGGGGATCGCAACAGTTTTCGAGGGTAGAGTATTCAACCCAAATTTATTGATTCGACACAAGGGAAGCCAAAGAATATTTGCAAGTATTAGCAGTTGAGTTGTCAATTCAACCACACCTGGAAACTAAATATCTACAGCAGAGTGATAAGTAGCACAGTAGTATGATAGTTTGATAGCAGTAGCAATAATAGTAACAGTAGCAGTAACGGTAACAGCAGTAGTTTTGTGGCAATTGTAATAGTAGTAACTTAGCAAGAACAATATGTGAAAAACTCATAGGCATTGGATCGGTGATATTGTTGGATAACATTCATCATGTAATAGTCATAACCTAGGGCGACACAGAACTAGCTCCAATTCATCAATGTAATGTAGGCATGTATTCCGTATATAGTCATACGTGCTTGCGATAAGAACTTGCATGACATCTTTTGTCCTACCCTCCCGTGGCAGCGGGGTCCATAAGGAAACTAACGGATATTAAGGCCTCCTTTTAATAGAGAACCGGAACAAAGCATTAACACATAGTGAATACATGAACTCCTCAAACTATGGCAATCACCGGAAAGAATCCCAATTATTGTCACCTTGGGGTATGCGGATCATAACACATAGCAGGTGCATATAACTTGCAAGATCGGATCAAGAACGCAAATATATTCATGAAAACATAAATGGTTCAGATCTGGAATCATGGCACTCGGGCCCTAGTGACAAGCCTTAAGCATAGCAAAGTCATAGCAACATCAATCTCAGAACATAGTGGATACTAGGGATCAAGCCCTAACAAAACTAACTCGATTACATGATAAATCTCATTCAACTCGTCACCGTCCAGCAAGCCTACGAAGGAATTACTCACTCCCAGCGGTGAGCATCATGAAATTGGTGATGAAGGATGGTTGATGATGACGATGCCGGAAGATCCCCCTCTCCGGAGCCCCAAACGGACTCCAGATCTGGCCTCCCGATGAAGAACAGGAGGTGGCGGCGGCTCCGTATCATGAAACGCAATAAAACTTCCTCTTTTATTTTTCTCTGGAAATAGGATTTTATAGCGTTGGAATTAGGTCAGACGGAGCCACGTGGGCCCCACGAGGTACCAGGGCATGCCAGGGGGGTGGCACGCCCTGGTGCCTCCTGGGCACTAGGTGCCCCCCCCTCCAGTGGGTCTTGGTGCCAATGTTTTTTATATATTCCATAAAAAATCTCCAAAAAGTTTCATCCAATTCCAAGAACTTTTATTTCTGCACAAAAAACAACACCATGGCAATTCTGCTGAAAACAACGTCAGTCCGGGTTAGTTCCATTCAAATCATGCAAATTAGGGGCCTAAACAAGAGCAAAAGTGTTTGGAAATGTAGATACGACGGAGACGTATCAACTCCCCCAAGCTTAACTCATTGCTTGTCCTCAAGCAATTCAGTTGACAAACTGAAAGTGATAAAAAAAAACTTTTACAAACTCTTTTGTTCTTGTATCTATATATATGCTTAAATAGTGTCCAAGTTTTCAGTAAAGATCTTGAACTAACCATGCAAATGATAACTCTTAGAAACTATATTCACTCATATCAATGGCATAATCAACTAGCGAGCAATAATAAGATATCTCAACTGCCAACACTTTGTCAAAACAATCATGATATGATATGGCAACATGGTATCTCGCTAGCCCTTTCTGAGACCGCAAAACATAAATGCAGAGCACCTCCAAAGTTCAACCCGCGACTAAACATTGTAATTCATGGTAGAAGAGTTCCAGTCATGATGCACACAACATTAACTATTCACAATGCATGAGAATGACAATAGTGCTCTCAGGACTGGTGCTTGTTTGAGAAGGTGATGACTCAACAATAAAAGTAAAATAACATAAAAGTAAATAGATAGGTCCTTCGCAGAGGGAATCATGGATTTGCAGAGGTGCCAGAGCTCGAAGCTTAAATCAGAGATAAATAAAATTTTGGGAGGTATGCCTTTCCTGTCAACGTCACGACCGAGAGTTTTCAATATCTTCCATACTAAACACATTAGTGGCGGTTCCCAAGCGGTAAAGTAATGTTTACTCCCCCTCCACCAACAATCACAAGCCATGGCTAGCCGAATCCTCGGGTGCCCTCCATACCAACAACTTTCCGGGGGAGTTTGTTTTATTATTTTGCAATTTTAATAATGGGACTGGGCATCCCGATTACCAGTACCTCTCGTGCAAGGACAAGTGAATAAACACTCATCATGAGAATAACCCGCTTAGCATGGAAGATACTGACCGCCCCCTGTCGCTCCATGAGCGGTACGAGCACACAAAATAGATGTTCATTTGAATATTTAAAGGTGGCACATGCAAATTTACTTAGAACGGCAGAGTAATACCGCATATAGGTAGATATAGTGGACTCGTCTAGAATAACTTTAGGTTTAAGGGTTTTGATGCACAAGCAGCATTCCCGCTTAGTACAGGCGAAGGCTAGCAAATAGGTTGAGAAGCGACCAACTAGAGAGCGAAAACGGTCATAACCATGCCTTATGAAAAATCAACATTGAATACTAGCATGAGTAGGATATAAACACCATGAACATAAATATCGTGAAGGCTATGTTGGTTTTGAATCAACTACATGCGTGGACATGTGCCAAGTCAAGCCACTTGAAACATTCAGAGGAGGATACCATATCGTCATACTACATCACAATCATTTTAATGCATGCTGACACTTAAGATAAATCATTATCCACTCCTAGCTACTTAAGCATGGCATGAGCAACTATAATCTCTAATTGTCATCATAAACATGTTTAATCATAATATGCTGAATCATGGATACTGAGTTAAACATATTTACAAAAACAAAGAACAAGTTGAGTTCATACCCGCTTTTCCTTGCCACAGTCACTTCATCAAATCATCGTCATTATTGCCTTTCACTTGCACGACCGAATGATATGAAAATAATATTAGTGCAAGAGTGCCGTGGACTAAGCTGGAATCTGCAAGCATTTTTTTCAGAGGAGAAGACAAGGCAATATGGGCTCTTTGTTAAATAATCAATAATGCATATGAGAGCCACTCAACATTTTCATCGTGGTCTTCTCCTTACAATGACTCAACAAAAATAAAGAATTTCGGAGAAACACACTGAAATATCTTTGGAGTTTTTAGTTTTTCTGAAGGAAGTGAAATAAAGAAGAAAACGAAAAATGAGAAAAAACTATTTACACGGGAAAGCTCCCAACAAGTAAAAGAAGACACGAGAAATATTTTTGGGTTTTCTTTTACTACTACGAAACTACAACTAATTAAACTAGAAAGAAAAACTGAAAAGAAGCGAGAAATGTTTTTGGAATTTCTCAAAGTTTTTCAAACACACAAGAAGGAAGCGATAAAATAAAACTAGCATGGATTATACAATGAAAAAGTATGAACACCGACAACTGGAATGAAATGTGTGAGCATGAATGTAATGTCGGTGAGAAATACGTACTCCCCCCAGCTTAGGCTTTTGCCTAGCTTGGTCTACTGCCATGGCTGTCCTGGATAGTAATCAAAATGATAGCTCGTAGACGCGTTCTGAGCTGCCTCCTCAGCCAGACGAGCAGCCTGGACAGCCGCATTGTACTCGTGCACCTCACTCTCATGAAGAAAATATCTCTGTTTGTTTCTGGTGGCTTATCTGCGATGAAGGCGGAGAGCTTGGCATTGTGAATATATTGGTCAAATTCCTCCTTGATGCCAACACCTAGCATGAACTCGTTGCATGGCCATCGACATGATTTTGCTTCGGCACCTCGCACTGAACTTGCCCTTGGTTCTTCATATGATTGGCGTGCCGAGCTTTCACTTGATGACGCTTCCGAGGACCTCCTCCTCGAAGAACTTCTCCGGAAGATATTCATTTTCCTAAGAACAATTTCTGAAATTTTTTGGGCCACAAAATGATATCAATAAAACTTCACAAGATTGATAGCAACTACTCATATGGGTGTCGAGAGGCTATATCAAGCATTCAAACTACTTGGAACTCAAAGAATTCAACATGCAAGCTCATTTTCTGTAGCACCAAGAGCAGCTAATTATGCAAAATATAAACCGCTAAAGTAAAAACTAATTGGAGCAATGGAGGAGTCACATACCAAGGAGCAATCTCCGAAAATAGTTTCAGAAACGGAGCTTCGAGCAAAGAGATCGAAAATTTCAGGTTTGTGAGCAAGAACACGAGAGAGAGCTACCAGGAATTTTTGCTAGAGGTAAGAGACGAAGTGAGCTGAAGGAATAAGTGAGGGGGTCCCTATGGGGCCCACGAGGTACCTGGGCGCGCTAGGGGGGGGGGGTGGCGCGCCCTGGTGCCTCGTGGGCACCCCCCTGGTATGTGTCCAGTGCAAAAAATTCTTAAATATTAAATAAAAATTCATGTAACATTTTTATTGTATTATGAGCATTTTTATTTCTGGGCACTTTTTTATTGCGCGGATAAATCAGAAAACAGGATAATCATGGCATTTTATTTTATTTAACTAAAGATAACAAAAAAACAAAAAGTGAGTACAGAAGGTTGTGCTTACTAAATTCATCGACCACATGCCTCTCAAAAAGAATCCATTAATAAGGTTGATCAGGTCTTATTAACAAACCATTTCCGATTAACATGAAACCGAAGAAATTTCGTATAACACTAAGTTACCTCAACGGGGATATGCATCTCCCCGATAATAAGAGTTTCATATTTCTTTTTAACAGTAGGAAGAGGGATTTGAAAACTTCCAATAGTAATTGTCGGAGTCTTTTCAATAATATGAATACCATTTACTTGAAATTGTTTCTTCGGAAAGTGCACCGTATGTTCATTACCATTGATATGAAAAGTGACCTTGCTTTTGTTGCAATCAATAACAGCCCGTGCAGTATTCAAAAAGGGTCTACCGAGGATAATCGACATGTTATTATCCTCGGGCATATCAAGTATAACAAAGTCTGTTAGGATAGTAACATTTGCAACTACAACGGGCACATCCTCACAAACACCGATAGGTATGGCAGTTGATTTGTCAGCCATTTGCAATGATATTTCAGTGGGAGTGAGTTTATTCAAATCATGTCTTTTGTATAAAGAGAAAGGCATACCACTAACACCGGCTCCTAAATCACACAAAGCAATTTTGACATAATTTCTCTTAATGGAGCATGGCATAGTTGGTATTCCTGGATCTCCTAGTTTCTTAGGCACTCCATCCTTAAAAGAATAATTTGCAAGCATGGTAGAAATTTCAGCTTCAGGTATCTTTCTTTTATTTGTGACAATGTCTTTCATGTATTTAGCATAAGGAGGCATCTTTATAATATGAGTCAAACGAGTGCGCAAAAAGACTGGCCTAAGCATTTCAGCAAAGTGTTCAAATTCTTCCTCATCCTTTTTCTTAGATGGTTTAGGAGGAAAGGGCATGGGTTTTTGAACCCATGGTTCTCTTTCTTTACCATGTTTTCTAGCAACGAAGTCTCTTTTATCATAACGTTTATTTTTAGAAGGTGGGCTATCAAGATCAACAGCAGGTTCTATTTCAACATCATTATCAGGTTCTTTATCACTATCTGGTTGGGTGTCCACAAGAGCATCATCATTATTATTATCATCAGGTGGTTGTTCATTACCAGATTGTGTTTCAGCATCAGAAATAGAAATATCATTACTATCTGTAGGATCAAAAGTATGTCTAGAGGGGGGGTGATTAGACTACTTGACCAAATAAAAACCTAACCTTTTCCCAATTTTAGAAGTAGGCAGATTTTAGCAAGCATACAAGTCAAGCATCACCCTACACATGCAATTCTAAGAGTGTAGCAGCGGAAAATAAACAATTGCATATGTAAGTAAAGGAGGGGATCGGAGATTTCAAACGCAATGAAGACACGGTGGTTTTTGGCATGGTTTCGATAGGTGGTGCTATCGTACGTCCACATTGATGGAGACTTCAACCCACGAAGGGTAACGGCTGCGCGAGTCCACGGAGGGCTCCACCCACGAAGGGTCCCCGAAGAAGCAACCTTGTCTATCCCACCATGGCTTACGTCCACGAAGGACTAGCCTCACTCGGGTAGATCTTCACGAAGTAGGTGATCTCCATGCCCTTACAAACTCCTTAGTTCAACTCCACATCATGTCGGAGGCTCCCAAGTGACACCTAACCAATCTAGGAGACACCACTCTCCAAAAGGTAATAAACGGTGTGTTGTTGATGAACTCCTTGCTCTTGTGCTTCAAATAATAGTCTTCCCAACACTCAAACAACTCCTCCCAGATTTGGCTATGGTGGAAGAAGGATTTGAGTGGAAAGCAACTTGGGAAAGGCTAGAAATCAAGGTTCAAATGGTTGGATTGGAATGACTTGATCTCAACACATGAGTAGGTGGTTCTCTCTTAGAAAATGTATGGTGGAAGTGTAGGCACGTTCTGATGGCTCTCCTTACTGAGAAGGAAGTGGTGGAGGGGTATATATAGCCTCCACACAAAATCCAACCGTTACACACTTTTGACCCAACTCGGTGGCACCGATTCAGAAGTCTCGGTGGCACCGAACTGTGTAAAAGATATGAACGTTAGGAATCTCGGTGGGACCGACTGGAACAACTCGGATGGACCGAAGTGCAATGGTTAGGGCAAACCTCGTCTCGGTGGCACCGATTGCATCAACTCGGTAAGACCGAAGTGAAGCAATAAGGCAATAGAGAGTTGGCAAGCCATCTCGGTGAGACCGATTTGCAAAACTCGGTGAGACCGAAGTAAGTGCAAACGATTACAGAGAGTTGGCAAGGCCATCTCTGTGGGACCGAGATCCATATCGGTGGATCCGATATTTTAGGGTTTTGGCAGTGGCTAAGTCCAGATGAACTCGGTGGCTCCAGATAGAGAATTTCGGTGGGGCCGTGTTGGAATGTAGGTTTTGGACATATTTGGATAGAGAAGATGGTTGAGGGTTTTGGAACACTGTCACTAAGCACTTGAGCAAAAAGACCATTAAGCAACACCTCATCCCCTTTTAATAGTATTGGCTTTCCTATGGACTCAATGTGATCTTGAATCACTAAACCAAAAATGTAGAGTCTTGATCTTTTGCCAATCCTTGTCCTTAGTATTTTGAGGGGTCTACATCTCTAGTCCTTGCCATGCCAATCATTGAACATTCTGAAATCTTTAACTTGAATGGACATTAGTTCAATGGGATATATGTTGTTATGAATTACCAAAACCACCAAGGGAGCAAATGTGCTTTCAATCTCCCCCTTTTTGGTAATTGATGACAACATATAGATCAAAGCTTCGACAAATGATTAAATGAATGAAATACATCGTCGCTTTGAGATGTATGTGATAAGCAAGAGCTCCCCCTAAATTTGTGCATTATTAAAAATTTGCGTTTGAATGCAAATGCACAATCGATTAGGATCATGGGTCACTCTTCCATGTCACATACAACTTGGTGGAGCGCGCAAAATGATATGAGTGGAATAGTAGGCACGCATCACCAACACAAGTGAACGATCATACAAGATAATGATAAGCAAGAGCATCACATAGAGCATAGTATGATCAATTACATCAAGTAGTAGCTCACAATCATAACGATCAAAGTACTCACAGACATAGTATCAAGCACACACATCGAAACAAAGTACCATAAAGCAAATTGAAGCAAAAGAACTCGAGAAAAATCCAACGAGCAAAGCAAAGCAAGACTCTCTCTCTCGAAGCTAAGATCTATACAAATTCTCCCCCTTTGGCAACAAGTACCAAAAAGCTCGAATAGGTATAGGACTAATACGACACTCTAGGCACGATCCTCGGAAGCTCCTGAAGGTGATCTCCTGCTGGCAGCTCCGGTGTGCGTAGATGGCGTCGAGAGAAGAGCATCCGCGAAGGCTTCAGCTGATGTCTGCTGGGCTGGTGGAGTGGAGACCGGAGGTGGCACTGTAGCAGTAGCAGCAGGTGCAGAGACTGTGGTCCTCGGATCCACAACTAGCACTGCAGCAGACCTGGCTGCCCTAGGCACTGTCTGGAATCTCTCCGTAGTGGGTCTGTCATCTCCACTATCATCTGAAGCGGCTGCCCTAGCTGCATCATCATCATCCTTCAGCTTCTCCACTATAGTCTGGACCTCAGTAATCTTGACATCTAGATCATGAATCTTCGACTCGACTATCCGCTCTAAACTAGCCTGGTTCTGGGTGAGGTTGGCCAGACTTCGCTCAATCCTCAGGGTGACTTCTAGCAGATAAGTCATTTGATCACTCTTAGACTTGAGGTTGGCAATGGGAGCATTGGGAGCTGATGCCTCCTTGGCTGCTTTTGCTTCCTTGGCTACTCGGATCTTCTCTTGTGCTTGAGCAGAGGTGGGATGCGAAGGATCCATCACAATGACATTGTCCTCAAACTCTGGATGCAGTGGGAGATGCTCACGATCAAGAAGTTAAGTGCTTGTTCCAACCTTGGAATTGATGAGCATCTGGATGTGTGGAGCATATCCACAAGATCTCTTCTGATCAGCAGCTGTCCTCTTGATGGTTTCTACTATCAAGCTCATCACCTTGAACTTCTGAGGTGTGTCAAAGAGGTGCAGCAGGTTGATGGAGTGGCCACGTATCATCTTATCATCTCCCGACTTGGGCAACAGAGTGTACCGCAAGATAGTATTTGTGGTGGCCAAACCAGGCAGTAGATGCTTCACTGACCCTAGCTTGTGTGTCTCGATGTCCTTCTCTGGAATCACTGTGTACATGTTGGCCATGGAGTTGTGGTCCATCTTGAGCTTGGCAGAGATATCAACATCATCTTCTTCTTCTTCTGGAGCACCAAGAAGAGTAGCCCACTCAGAGATGGTTGACTGGTACCTGGTACCCTCAGTCATCCACACAATCCTGCCATCAGGATAGAAATGAGCTGTGGAGTAGAATTGCATGATCATCTCATCATTCCACTTTGACAACTTCTGTCCAACAAACTCATCAACACCAGCTATCCGGAAGCTCTCATGAACATGGGGGAAATAATCCTCATTGGCATCAATGTACTTCCAATCCACCCATCTCATGTCGTTGACAATTGGCTTCTTATCAAGCAGAACTGTCTCATAAAAGTCTTGCTGCTCTCTAGTCTGGAAGCGGTAGTCACAAGCTGTTCTCTTCCTGGCGGCATAGGGATCTGACAGTCTCCACTGACGTAGTCCTTTGTCCTTCCTTAGCATCATATTCTCTGCAACCGGGTGTGCATCGTCATGGTCTGGAATCTTGGGCTTCAATTTTCTGAGCACTAGTGGCTCTTCATCAACATGGGCTTCAGGCACTGGGGCCTTGTTCTTCTCACTAGTAGAAATGTTTCTGGTCGACCTTTTGGGTGCTGAAGCTTTTGGTTTGGACTTGGGGGCAGCAGTCCTGATAGCATCTGACATGAGCTTCTAAGCTTTTGCAGGGGGTGCATTAGCTCCTGGTCCTTCTCCTCCTTTGAATCATTCCTCATGGAATGTTTTCCAAGCACATGAGCAGTAGTTTTCCTTGCTCTCTTCTTCTTTCCTCCTGCAGCTGTTTCTGTGTCACTTGGCTCTTCAAGTGTAAATTGCATAGTTTTCTTGGGAACTTTCTTCACATCAGTTTTATCTTTGGCAGCAGTTGGCTTCGTGCTATATTCCTTTGCAAGCACAACTCTCTTCTTCTTTGTTGCTGCTTCACTAGCAACAAAGTCTTCATCCTCACTGTCTGAGGTTCTCTTCTTCCTGGTTCTTATTGCAGCCTTTGGAAAATCTGGAGAGCTTCTCTCTCCCTCATAAAAGCTTTCTGCAAGGCTAGAGCCTGCGCTGAGATCTGTGTGCTGCTCTGACATGTTCTGGCTATCGCTGGCATCAGACATCTTGCAAAGCTGACCCTGTGAATAGATGGGTATGGGCAGAGTAGATGAGTCATCACAAAACACAGAAGTTTTTCGTAAAAATTGAGTTCAACTCTTAGTTTCATGTTTTCACAGAAGGCATTTCGGATGGACCGAGTTGATCATCTCGGTGATACCGAAGCACTCAACAGAAACTTTACACGCCATTTCGGTCAGACCGAGATGGGGTTCGGTGACTCCGAGATGCTAGGGTTTCACAGAGATTTTACTTTTGGTCTCACCGATTCGTACAACTCGGTGGCACCGAGACGTACTAGTGCTATGGCCTGGGGTCAAATCGGTGACTCCGAAAACTTCTAATCGGTCGGTCCGAGATGCGTTCGGTGGAAACTTAAACCTAAAAAATTTACTCGAATCTAATCTATGGACATTGCAGTGTAATAGGAATTCTCAATCCATGGCAAGAATCATGGCAACCCAATCGTGCATTGAATAAAAAATTGGAGCACGAAAGGGGGTCGAATCTCACCCTAACTTGGTGGAGATTCTCTACGGCGGCAACGGTGGAGTAGATTTCCATTGACGGCGGCGGAATCCAGCGGCGAGGGAGCGCTGGAGACGAAGGCGACGATCCGAAGACCTGGGCGACGGCAGTAACGGGGTGCTGGAACGAGAGGGTTTGAGAAATTTCAACCGTTCGGGCCTGCCAGATATATATACCCGTATGCTTTCGGTGGCTCCGAGTTGGACAACTCGGTGGCACCGATATGTTTAACTGCAAGCAGGTTAGCACATCGGTGGCGCCGAAATGGTTCAACTCGGTGACACCGAGATGAAAACCTAGATCAATCTAAATGATTTCGGTTGGACCGAGTTTGAGTGAATTGGTTCGTCCGAAATCATGTAGAAGGTTTTGGAGGTTCAGCCCTTTCAGATCGGTGGCTCGGAGTGCTCCTCACCCGGAGGGTCCGAAAATGACTTGTTCAATTTTTGTGATGTAGCAAGAATAGAATTTGAGACAAGAAAGCATATATAGCTAGAGAAGGTACTTAGGCATTCTTGTACATCCACTTGGCCAAAAAAACCAAGACAATCAAAATAACAAATGGATGTCCTCGAATGAAGAAAACATGCAAACCAACATGCTCACACAATAAGATAGCAAATGAAATATGTGTCAAACATGCACAACCAATTCTAGCATCTATCAAGCAATGGCGATGACTAGGTCATCTATATATGAGTATATTGACTTAGGAGTCAAATGCGAACATTTGATCATAGGTCATACTCATCGTTTAAGCACAAGTGGGGTTGCCACTTTTACATAAAGCATTGATGTGTTCACACCATTAGAGTTGCTTTAGCTCAATTGTTTAGAGCAAAGCTCCCACTAGATGTGATATCCCCCCTAAGAGGGATGAACTAACCTTGGGTTTTGTTGATGATGACTTCATGTAGATGTTGAAGATGTGGATGCTCAATGTTGATGTAGACCATCAAGAGTTGGGAGCAATCCTTTGGAGTTTTGTTCTTTCAATACCTACATGGGTTAGTCCCACACAAGGAACATACAAGGATATCCATAGACATAGAGTGAAATACACATATATGATGTCCATGGATGCATTGATTACCTTGTTCCTTGCCTTACCAACAAGAGGGTTTGTGACTCCATGAACTAGTGCAAAATGTGGAAGTTGGTTGCACAAGTTCTTGCCATAATGAATATGAGTGAAGTTTGTTGGCGGAGTCACCCTCAAGAACTCTCTAGTTCTTCTTCTTTTGGACCCACATCAACTTGATGGGAATCCTTCGAGTTGTAGTAGCACTTGATGAAGTAGAACTTGATGAAGTCTTGGGAACCCACTTGACCAAGGCTTGAGGAGCTTCTTCAAATGAATCAATCTCTTCTTGAAGCTTGTCCTTGCCTTTTAGCTTGTGGTCTTGTGGTGGAAGATCTTCTTGAGCTTGTGTTCCCTTGAAGGAAGTAGGATCATACTTCTCTTGTTGAGGAACAAACTTTGTCTTGGGGTATTGATCTTCTTCCCACTCAACTCCATTGGCATTGAACTTTCGTTCAAAACCAACACCTTGGTTCTTCCGGTGCCTTCCTTTCTTACGTACAATTTCCTCAAATTGCTTACTCTCGGCAAGACTCTTGTAGACACCTTTTTCTATAATTCCTTTCAATAGCATATTTTCTTGCTCAAGTGTAACTTGGCTATGAGAATCATTAGTGGAATCAATCGAACTACTAGAAGCAACAACATTGGATTTAGCATTGTTATTGTTACTACTAGAGGTAGAACCCTTTTTACCCTTGTTGCTAGTTTGCTTAGGTTTAACTTGTGGCATAAATGTAGACAAGAGTAAACGCTTGGCAAGATATGAAGAACTCTTCTTTCGAAGATCATCGTTGATAGCTTTAAGAAACTCATGTTGTTGCTCTAAATTTAGCTTCTCGAAGCGTAGCTTCTCATGAGTTCTTAGAAGTTCTCTATGATCCTCTTGAGTTGTTTCATGAGCTAACTTAAGAGCATTTAGTTCTTTAGTTAGATGCTCAATCTCCTTCATAGCATTGTCACTCGTTTCCTCTTGACTATCATGATTACTAGCATTTTCATTATAGCTCACATCACTAGCCTTATCAATAAGTAAATCATCATCACCAAGCAAATCATCTTCATCACTATTTAAATCAAGATACTCGGGGTGTTATACCTTGGGGCCTTTTGCCATGAAGCATCTTCCAATTCCTTCATTTGGTGATTCAAATAGATCATGGGAGTTGGATGACACAAGAGCAAGTCCGGCAACACCTTCATCTTGACTATAGTCGGAGTTGGAGTGATAACTTCTCTCGGAGTGGTTGTCGGAGCCGGAGCCGGAAACCCATTCACCAACATGAGGTTGATGTCTTCTTCTTGTGTAGCTCTTGGATGACTTGTCCTTCCTCTCCGAATCCTTGCTTCTTCGAGAGTGTCTTCGTTCATAACGATCATCTCTTCTCCTTCTCTCCTTATGAGGTGATTCATCTCTTCTATGTCTTCCTCTTGGTGATTCGTCTCTTTTCTTATAGGGAGCCGTACACTCATTGGAATAGTGTCCAGGTTTTCCACAATTGTAGCAATTACGGTCACGACTTGATAATCTTCTCTCATAGTGTCTTGAGCTAGAGCTTCTTTCTTTCCCTTTGTTCTTGTAGAACTTGTTGAATCTTTTCACCATTAGGCTTATCTCTTCATTGGATACTAGCTTGTCACTTGGAGTTGCTGGAGTGTCGGTTGAGGCTTTGTAAGCACCACTTGATTTTTTGTGTAGCTCCTCTTTGTCCTTGAGTGACATTTCATGAGCAACAATACTTCCAATGACTTCCGTGGGCTTGAGATATTTGTAATTTGGCATCATTTGGATCAATGTGCAAACGGTATCATATTTTCCATCCAAAGCTCTAAGTATCTTCTTGATGATGAATTTGTCAGTCATCTCTTCACTTCCTAAGCCGGCAATCTCATTTGTGATGAGAGCAAGCCTAGAGTACATTTCTGCGACTCCTTCACCATCCTTCATTTTGAACTTGTCAAGTTGACTTTGAAGCACATCCAACTTAGATTCCTTGACGGACTCGGTACCCTCATGCATATCAACCAAAGTATCCCAAATTTCCTTCGCATTCCCGAGGCGGCTGATTTTGTTGAATTCCTCGGGACACAAACCGTTGAAGAGAATGTCACAAGCTTGAGCATTGTATTGCAACATCTTCAATTCTTCCGGGGTTGCTTCACGATCCGGTTCCTTGCCATCCTCAAAGAAATCACCTTGCAAGCCAACACAAACAACATCCCAAATGGCGGGGTTATGACCAAGAATATGCATTTTCATCTTATGTTTCCAACTAGCAAAGTTTGTGCCATCAAAATATGGACCTCTACGGTGATAGTTACCCTCACTAGATGCCATACTCTCCTAGGTTGTGAAACCAAGGCTATGATCACCAAAGCAATGGAAATCAAGGCTTACAGAGACCAAAGCTCTGATACCACTTGTAGGATCGAAAGTATGTCTAGAGGGGGGGTGATTAGATTACTTGACCAAATAAAAACCTAACCTTTTCCCAATTTTAGAAGTAGGCAGATTTTAGCAAGCATACAAGTCAAGCATCACCCTACACATGCAATTCTAAGAGTGTTGCAGCAGAAAATAAACAATTGCATATGTAAGTAAATGAGGGGATTGGAGATTTCAAACGCAATGAAGAAACGGTGGTTTTTGGCGTGGTTCTGATAGGTGGTGCTATCGTACGTCCATGTTGATGGAGACTTCAACCCACGAAGGATAACGGCTGCGCGAGTCCACGAAGGGCTCCACCCATGAAGGGTCCACGAAGAAGCAACCTTGTCTATCCCACCATGGCTTACATCCACGAAGGACTAGCCTCACTCGGGTAGATCTTCACGAAGTAGGCGATCTCCTTGCCCTTACAAACTCCTTGGTTCAACTCCACATCATGTCGGAGGCTCCCAAGTGACACCTAACCAATCTAGGAGACACCACTCTCCAAAAGGTAATAGACGGTGTGTTGTTGATGAACTCCTTGCTCTTGTGCTTCAAATGATAGTCTTCCCAACACTCAAACAACTCCTCACAGATTTGGCTATGGTGGAAGAAGGATTTGAGTGGAAAGCAACTTGGGAAAGGCTAGAAATCAAGGTTCAAGTGGTTGGATTGGAATGACTTGATCTCAACACATGAGTAGGTGGTTCTCTCTCAGAAAATGTATGGTGGAAGTGTAGGCACGTTCGGATGGCTCTCCTTACTGCGAGGAAGTGGTGGAGGGGTATATATAGCCTCTACACAAAATCCAACCGTTACACACTTTTCACCCAACTCGGTGGCACTGATTCAGAAGTCTCGGTGGAACCGAACTGGGTAAAAGATATGAACGTTAGGAATCTCGGTGGGACCGTGGAACAACTCGGATGGATCGAAGTGCAATGGTTAGGGCAAACGTCATCTCGGTGGCACTGATTGCATCAACTCGGTGGGACCGAAGTGAAGCAATAAGGCAACAGAGAGTTGGCAAGCCATCTCGGTGAGACCGATTTGCCAAACTCGGTGAGACCGAGTGAGTGCAAACGATTACAGAGAGCTGGCAAGGCCATCTCGGTGAGATCGAGATCCATATCGGTGGATCTGATTTGTTAGGGGTTTGGCAGTGGCTAAGTCTAGATGAACTCGTTGGCTCCGGATAGAGAATTTCGGTGGGGCCGAGTTGGAATGAAGGTTTTGGACATATTTGGATAGAGAAGGTGGCTGAGGGTTTTGGAACACTGTCACTAAGCACTTGAGCAAAAAGACCATTAAGCAACACCTCATCCCCTTTTAATAGTATTGGCTTTCCTATGGACTCAATGTGATCTTGGATCACTAAACCAAAAATTTAGAGTCTTGATCTTTTGCCAATCCTTGTCCTTAGCATTTTGAAGGGGTTCCACATCCTCTTGTCCCTGCCACGCCATTGTTGAACTTGTTTGAAATTCACTAGATAAAAGCATTAGTCCAACAACATGTATGTTGGCATAAATTACCAAAACCGCCAAGGGAGCAAATGTGCTTTCAATCTCCCCCTTTTTGGTAATTGATGACAACATACATCAAAGCTTCAAATAAAGATTTAGCAGAAGATTGTATGAAAGCTTTGAAGGAAAGCATGTAACATGTATGGGCTCCCCTGAACTCCCCCTGAAGATAGGCATACAAAGTGATGATACCACATGGGAGATATACATGCAACATGTATCTTGGCTATATGCATCAGAGCAACATATGTCATATAGGTGTTCACATGTCCATGATTGTCTCCTTGCAAACAATATATACTAGCAAGAGGTCAATCATGTACATGAGTGTGATGCATCTACTTACCTTGAAGTTCTTGATCAAGTACCTAAAGAAATACACTTGAGAAAACAGGGTTAGAAAACACAAGATAACTCCTTCAAGAAAAGACACAAGATCAACAAGAAACCAAGATTGGGATGATATGTAGAATAGAGTATCACTAGGTGAATACTTATTTGAAGCAGACATGTCCCCAAACGAAAGAAATAGTTGTCTCCTCTTAAAGAACTTCCTCTTCCCCTGAATCTGACATTGGATATTGGGAGCAGGTAGGGTGACAAAACTTAAACAACCAAAAACTGATCATGTTTCTCCCCTCTTAGAAACATGTAACATTCTCTCCTCTTGTAAGGTGCATCTCTTTTGTAATGGTAAGTTTTGATGTATTCCTCTCTCCCCCTTTGACATCAATTTCCAAGAAGGGACTTCAAGGTTATTGATCACGTGGGTTTGGTCCTTGAGAAACACAGCTAGCCAGTGAGTGGCTCTAGATGCAAGTAGAGGATAAGAATCATTGAGTGGAGCTGGAGCAGAAAATCTCAGAAAATATTTGACAGAAAACTCCTTAGAGCAGCAAAGTCGGTGACTCCGAGGTGTATCACGTCGGTGGAACCGAGTTTGGTGCAAAGGAACATTTTCTCAACTCAGCTCACTAGGCAAGGAATTCTCACAAAGATTTGCAACGAATTGCTGCGAAACTAGCTAAAAGAAAAGAGACACAAGAAAGAAGCAAAGAAACATCTATATGAAGTTTTTTTAAAAACACTCTAGCAAGAAGAGAACAAACAAAAGAAACACTAGAGAACTTCATCTAGATGGGTCGGCGACTAGGTCACCTATGTTAGAGTATATTGACTTAGGAGTCAAGTGACAACACTTGATCATAGGTCATACTCATCGTTTAAGCTCAAAATGGGGTTGCCATTTTTCTTTTAAGCATTTCAATGTATTTACATCTTGTTGAGTTGCTTTAGCTCATGTCTTTGAGTAAAGCTTCTCTAAGATGTGATAACTTACATTGGGATTTGGTGGTGATGTCCATCATGTAGTTGAACTTGAAGTGGATGCTCATGAGTTGAAGTTTTGAGCTATCCTATCATGTGTAGTTCATCTTCCTACATGGGTTAGATTTGCAAGGAACAACATGTATATCCAAAATGACAATAATGAAGCATATCTCAATAGTTTGTCAAAGGATATGTTTAGGTTGTCTTGTTCCTTGTTCCACCATCTATTGTTGATACTTGGGTTATAAAAGATTGCTTATGATAAGAGTGAGATGCAATCTTGTGACATTAAGCTTGTCCAAGTACATACAAAAGGTTAGATACAATACAAGGGAGCAAAATGTCCAAGATATAAGATGATCATGAAGATATCATGGATTAGTCAAGAATGCTCATGCCCTTGTATGCATCCACTTGAACCTCTAGTTCACGTTTGAGGCATCAATGATGTTCAACTCACTTCTCAAGTGACAAAATACTTTCTCATCAAGGGGTTTAGTAAAGATGTCCGCCAATTGTTTGTCGGTACGAACATGTTTAAGGTCAATGTCACCTTTCTCAACATGATCTCGAATGAAATGGTGACGAACCTCAATATGCTTAGTTCGAGAATGTTGCACAGGATAGTGTGCAATCTTAATTGCACTCTCATTGTCACATAGTAATGGTACATGTCTCACATGCACACCATAGTCTTTAAGAGTTTGTGTCATCCATAGTAATTGAGCACAACATGATCCCGCGGCAATGTATTCCGCTTCGGCAGTAGATAGAGATACGGAGTTTTGTTTCTTGGAGGACCAAGACACAAGAGATCTACCAAGAAATTGACATGTACCCGAAGTGGGTTTTCTGTCAACCTTGTCTCCGGCATAGTCCGAATCGGAGTAGCCAACAAGATTAAAAGAAGATCCTTTGGGATACCATATGCCAAAGTTTGGTGTATGTAACAAGTATCTCACAATTCTTTTCACCGCCTTAAGGTGACACTCTTTTGGTGCCGCTTGATATCGTGCACACATGCACACACTTAGCATAATGTCAGAATGGGAGGCACATAGATATAGCAATGAACCAATCATAGATCGATAAACCTTTTGATCAACCGGTTTGCCATCCTTGGTCAAGTCAAGATGTCCACTCGTGGGCATGGGAGTTTTCATACCTTTACTCTCTTGCATGTTGAACTTCTTGAATAAGTCCTTGGTATACTTTGTTTGAGAAACAAAGGTACCTTCCCTAGTTTGCTTGATTTGCAAACCAATAAAGAATTTGAGTTCACACATCATAGACATCTCGAACTTTTCCGACATCAACCTTCCAAACTTTTCAATAAAAGAGGGGTTAGTAGATCCAAAGATAATATCATCAACATAAATTTGGCATACAAATAATTCTCCATTAACCCTCTTAGTGTACAAAGTTGAATCAATCTTCCCAATTTCAAAACCTTTTTCAAGAAGGAACTTTGTCAAGCATTTGTACCAAGCTCTAGGAGCTTGTTTAAGACCATAAAGAGCTTTACGAAGTTTGTACACATGATTAGGTTTCTTGGGATTCTCAAAGCCGGGAGGTTGTTTACCATACACTTCCTACTCAATTTCACCATTTAAGAAGGCACTTTTAATATCCATTTGGTAAAGAGTGATATCATGGTGATTGGCATAAGCAAGTAAAATGCGAATAGACTCAAGTCTTGCAACGGGGGCATAGGTCTCACCATAGTCCATACCTTCGACTTGTGTGTAACCTTGTGCTACGAGACAAGCCTTGTTGCGTACAACTTGTCCATCTTCATCTCGCTTATTCTGAAACACCCATTTGGTTCCAATGATGTGTTGCTCTTCCTTAGGCTTCTCAACCAATGTCCACACTTGGTTTCTCTCAAAGTTGTGTAGCTCCTCGTGCATTGCATTCACCCAATCGGGGTCCTTGAGAGCATCTTCCACCTTCAAAGGTTCAACACTAGAGATGAATGAGTAATGCTCACAAAAGTTAGCTAAACGAGTTTTAGAGCGAGTGATTCTCCCGGATTGGATATCTCCAAGTATTTGTTCGACGGGATGATTCTTGTCGATTTTTGCTCTAACTCGAGGTAGCTTTTGCTTGGGTTGTGCTGAGGCTTCCTCATCATCATCATCTTCTTCTTCTTCGTTGATGTTGTCGTTGTTCGCTTGTGGAGGTGGAGAAGGAGGTTGAGGTGGATCATCTTGTTGCATTTCCTCATTCCCATCGTCTTGACGTGTTCTTGTGGACGCCTCCATATCAACTCGTTGTTCACCTTGATGTGAGGTTGGGGCTTCCACTTGAATAGATGAGGTACTCTCCTTTACTTCCACGGAGCGAATCTTGCCAATGGGCAAGTCTTGGATTGCTTTCGATGGTTCTTGATCTCCTACATCAAGTGGCAATTGCTCGACTTGTGAGCCGTTAGTCTCATCAATCTTCACATCTACCGTCTCTTCAACTTTTCGAGTGAAGTTGTTGTAGACACGGTAAGTGTGAGAGTTCGATCCATAACCAAGTAGGAAACCTTCATGAGTTTTAGGAGCAAATTTTGAACGACGATGCTTATCAAGAATGTAACATTTTGAGCCAAATACTCGAAAGTATCCAACTTGTGGTTTGTTACCGGTGAGCAGTTCATACGCCATTTTACCAAGAAGCTTGTGAAGGTAAAGTCGATTTGTTGCATGACAAGCTGTTTCAACCGCTTCCGCCCAAAAGTGTTTTGGCGTCTTGTATTCATCAAGCATTGTTCTTGCATTTCAATATGGGTACGGTTCTTCCTCTCAACAACTCCATTTTGCTGAGGTGTGTACGTAGCCGAGAACTCATGTGAAATACCCTCTTCATCAAGAAAGGTGTCCACATTGGCGTTCTTGAACTCCGTTCCGTTGTCACTCCGAACCTTCTTGATCTTCACTTCAAATTGGTTTTGGGCCTTTCTTGCGATGTTCTTGAAGATCTTTTGTACCAGCGATTTGTCATCAAGAAAGAACACCCACGTAAATCTGGAAAAATCATCAACAATGACCGAACCGAAGGAGTTACCACCAAGACTCTTATAGGAGTTGGGACCAAAGAGATCCATATGAAGTAGCTCGAGTGGTCTCCTTGTGGTCATAATGTTCTTCACGTGATGGCTTCCTCCAACTTGTTTTCCTGCTTGGCAAGCACTACAAAATCGATCTTTGTCAAATATAACATCTTTCACTCCAAGAATGTGATCTCCTTTAACAAGTTTATCAAGGTTACGCATGCCAACATGTCCAAGTCTTCTCTGCCATAACCAACCTTTAGAAGATTTAGCAATTAAACATGTACGAGGTTGGGCTCTCTTAGTGAAATCAACAATGTATAGATCACCTCTACGAATGCCAGTAAAGACCATATTATGATTATCTTGACGAAACACTTGGCAATCTACTTTGGTAAATAGAACATTGAAACCAAAATCAGCTAGTCTAGATACGGAAAGAAGATTGTAATCAAGAGATTCGACAAGCATAACATTTTGTATGGAGCTATCATTGGATATGGCCACCTTACCAAGGCCAAGTACCTTACCCTTGGAATTGTCTCCAAAAGTCACATACTTGCGTGGACCATCATTTTTAGCAAGCTCATGAAACATGTCTCTATCTCTGGTCATGTGATCGGTACATCCACTATCAAGAATCCACTCTTTTCCTCCGGGCATGTAATCTCGAAGATTTGCCATAAGACTAAGATTCCTCATGGTCTTCTCAAATTCAATATCAAATTCTTCGTCCTCGTCATAGTAGCCATGCTCAACATCATCATCATCATGTGTGTGATCATCACCTAGGGCAGTAGATTCATTAGTTTCATGACCATGACAATGTTCAAGTTTGTGAATTCTAATGGCTTCCATGATAATGTTGCTAATAGTTCTAACATCTCCTTTAGCACGCATAAGATCACGAAGCTCAAACAAGCAATCATCAAACTTAGGATCATTAGGACTCATCTTGTGAAAAGCAATAGTCTTATGAAGAATCTTATCAAGACTCTTTAAAGAGTAATTGGGATATTGCTTTTCCAAGTCATGCCATAGAGTATAAGCACACTCAAAGTTTTGCATACAACCAAGCACAACTTTAGGTAATCCTCTAATGATAAGATTGACGGTTCTAAGATTACGAAGCATGTCAATTTCCTCTTCATGAGTAGGATGCAAGGGATCAATAGGGGGCACATAAGGATTATGAATATACTTGCTCAAGTTAAATTCATCAAAGATATCAAGCATTTCGTCCTTCCAAAAGTTGTAATACTCCCCATTGAGAATAGGCACTCTACGTCTAAGACTCCCCAAAGTAGACACATCCATCTCCCTCCAATGGTGATTAAACCAATACAATGGAGACCAAAGCTCTGATACCAATTGTGGGATCGAGGAGATAGGTCTAGAGGGGGGGGTGAATAGACACTTAACTAACCAAAGTTGCAGTTTTCAGTTTCTCTTGGAACTTAGGCAGATTTTGGCTCAACTTAAGGCAACTCCAATACTTTCTACACATGCATTTCTAGAGATTGAGCAGCGGAAATAGTAAAGTGTACGGAAATTAAAGGGGTAGAGTATGGAAGATCAAACGCAATGAAGACACGGTGATTTTTGGCGTGGTTCCGATAGGTGGTGCTATCGTACGCCCACGTTGATGGAGACTTCAACCCACGAAGGGTAACGGCTGTGCGAGTCCACGGAGGGCTCCACCCATGAAGGGTCCACGAAGAAGCAACCTTGTCTATCCCACCATGGCTTACGCCCACGAAGGACTAGCCTCACTCGGGTAGATCTTCACGAAGTAGGCGATCTCCTTGCCCTTACAAACTCCTTGGTTCAACTCCACATCATGTCAGAGGCTCCCAAGTGACACCTAACCAATCTAGGAGACACCACTCTCCAAAAGGAAATAGACTGTGTGTTGTTGATGAACTCCTTGCTCTTGTGCTTCAAATGATAGTCTTCCCAACACTCAAACAACTCCTCACAGATTTGGCTATGGTGGAAGAAGGATTTGAGTGGAAAGCAACTTGGGAAAGGCTAGAAATCAAGGTTCAAATGGTTGGATTGGCATGACTTGATCTCAACACATGAGTAGGTGGTTCGCTCTCAGAAAATGTATGGTGGAAGTGTAGGCATGTTCTGATGGCTCTCCTTACTGAGAAGGAAGTGGTGGAGGGGTATATATAGCCTCCACACAAAATCCAACCGTTACACACTTTTGACCCAACTCGGTGGCACCGATTCAGAAGTCTCGGTGGCACCGAACTATGTAAAAGATATGAACGTTAGGAATCTTGGTGGGACCGACTGGAACAACTCGGATGGACCGAAGTGCAATGGTTAGGGCAAACCTCGTCTCGGTGGCACCGATTGCATCAACTCGGTGGGACCGAAGTGAAGCAATAAGGCAATAGAGAGTTGGCAAGCCATCTCGGTGAGACCGATTAGCAAAACTCGGTGAGACCAAAGTGAGTGCAAACGATTACAGAGAGCTGGCAAGGCCATCTCGGTGAGACCGAGATCCATATCAGTGGATCCGATTTGTTAGGGTTTTGGCAGTAGCTAAGTCTAGATGAAGTCGGTGGCTCCGGATAGAGAATTTCGGTGAGGCCGAGTTAGAATGAAGGTTTTGGACATATTTGGATAGAGAAGGTGGTTGAGGGTTTTGGAACACTGTCACTAAGCACTTGAGCAAAAAGACCATTAAGCAACACCTCATCCCCTTTTAATAGTATTGGCTTTCCAATGGACTCAATGTGATCTTGGATCACTAAACCAAAAATGTAGAGTCTTGATCTTTTACCAATCCTTGTCCATAGCATTTTTAAGGGGTTCCACATCCTCTTGTCCCTGCCACGCCATTGTTGAACTTGTCTGAAATTCACTAGATAAAAGCATTAGTCCAACAACATGTATGTCGGCATAAATTACCAAAACCACCAAGGGAGCAAATGTGCTTTCAGTAAGGTAAGCGCATGATAGGAGGACGGAGTATGTACGGAAAAAAGGACAACATTGCATATTCACACCTATGATAGGAGGATGGAATATGTATGAAAAACACTAAGCAGAAGACATTTCAACAAATTAGAAGAAATGAAAGCTAGGCACTATATGAACATGCAACCAATATCACTCTTAAAAGTGTCTCATCATAAGTGCAGTTTCAAAAAATTAGAAGCAGTACAAGCTAGAAGACAATGCAAGATGCAACGTATGTCACACTCCCAGGTTAAATGTGTCTTATGGTAAGTGATTGTTGCAGGATACACAACAGTACTTTGATGTAAGAACATGGTGTAATGGACAGATTTAGTATGTTCTAGAAACAGGAACACGTGTCATATTCACAAGTATAATGTGTAAACTAAGTAGATGCAAATCAACAAAATTAGAAGCAATACAAACTAGACATCATACGCAACATGCAACCACATATAACAGTGCGAAGTTAGAGCAAGCACCTGTGATGGTGGACTAGGGGAGATGTGTTCATCATCTACACAACTACGTTGACTATCTAGCCCTGCGTTGTCTTGCGAATCTTGTTGGGAGGATGGCTGAGTAGAATCTGTAGAGACCCTCTCTTTCAGTTGCTCGGAAGGACCACCATCATCCACTGTGATGTAGGGTGGAACCCTATTGTGATGATCTTTTCACACTTGGAGGGGGAAAATGGCAAATTGAGAGAAGAACAAAAGAACAAAACACTCAATTGACACAATCCAAATCACACATGCACTAGATCCACATACACATAGTAGAGATACAAGATCCAAAGTCAACACAAGTGGGTACAAGGGTAACTAGTTCATCCCAATCCTTAGAGGAGTTGAGGTCTTGAATCCTTGAGAGGATCTTCTCACATGGGTCTCATGGAGGTCTTGATCTCCATGGGAGAGATAGTGGATGAGCAAAGCTCTATCTCTAAGAGCCAAATCTTTGCTAACCCTAAAACATAGGTAGGGGACGAGTATATATAGTCTAGGAGGGTGAAGGGGTACATGGGCCTCGGCCCGGGTGGCTCTGCACGACAGGCGTCGGACGTCCGGACGTTACCGGTCGTCCGGTGGCTCGTGAGGGACCGGACGTCCGGTTGAGTTCGGACTTCCATTAATTTCATTCTGTGGGGTCGCTGATGGATTTCTGGAGACGGTCGGACGTCCAGTGTATCGGTCGTCCGGAGGCGGTCGGTCGTCCGGCCGCTGAAGGGTGTCGGACGTCCGGTACTTGTCGGTCGTCCGGCCGCTGTGGCATTCCTCGGCTGGGCCTTCTGGCAGGCTGGGTTTCCAGGCGTCGGACATCTGGTAGGGGCCAGTCGTCCGGTGGTTGTAGACTCCTGGTAGCTCTTCCTCTTGATCCTCACCCTTGGTGTCCTCGCCATCTTGTCCATTGGTGGTAGCAGCTTCATGGCCATTCTCCAAGTACCTGATCACACACAAGGTCTCCGTTTGAGGTATTAGCCATGTCTCGCATGTAGAATGTGTAAGTTCAGAGAAGTGTGAGTTCACCTCGGTTTCGATGGCTCTTGCACGTGCTCTAGTCATGGGTCCACGTGGTGTCTTGGGAGACGAAGGTGCGTCCATGGGGATGACCGTAGGATGCTCCGCATCATCTCCCCCCCCCCTTGGGAAAGTTCCGTCCTCGGATCGGAATCCAGATCACCATGGAAGGAAGATAAGTCCTTGATGTTGAAGATGTCGCTCATGTTGTACTTGGCGCGAGGGATGTCGATCTTGTAGGCGTTGTTGTTGTAGCGTGCTAGCACCTTGAATGGTCCATCGGCTCGAGGGAGTAGTTTGGACTTGCGTTCATTGGGGAAGCGTTCCTTGCGAAGGTGTAGCCACACAAGATCTCCGGGTTTGAATACCATGGGGTGCTTGTTGATGTTGACCTTGGTCGCGAGACATTGTACTTGGCGCTCGATCGTGTGCCTTGTATCTTCATGTATCTTTTTGAGGTAGCTCGCTCGTGCACTCGCGTCCATGTCGGTTCGCTCTTGTAGTGGTAGCGGTAGGATGTCCAATGGTGACAACGGGTTGAAGCCGTAGACGACCTCGAAGGGGGACTTGCCGGTAGTAGAGTGTCTTGTTCGGTTGTAGGCGTACTCGGCGATGGGCAAGCATTCTTCCCACTCCCTTATGTTCTTCATGATCAATACGCGAAGGAGTGTGGATAGCGTCCGGTTCGTGACCTTTGTTTGGCCATCGGTTTGTGGGTGATATGCCGAAGAGAATAGTAGCTTGATTCCGAGCTTGGCGCATAGGGTCTTCCAAAAGTAGCTTAGGAACTTGACGTCGCGGTCCGATACAATTGTCTTGGGCACTCCATCCAATCTCATGATTTCCCTACAAAAGAGATTTGCAACATGTGAAGCATCGTCTATCTTGTTGCAAGGAATGAAATGTGTCATCTTAGAGAAACGGTTCACAACAACAAATACCGAATCTTTGCCGTTTTGAGTTTGAGGCAAACCAAGCAAAAAATCCATACTAATATCTTCCCATGGATGATATGGAATAGGAAGTGGCATATATAGACCATGAGATTGAGCTTTGGACTTAGCTTTGCGACATGTAGAGCACCGGTTGGTGTAACGTGAGACGTCACGAAACATCTTGGGCCAAAAATAGTTCTTGGATAGCGTGGCGAATGTCTTGTCACGTCCAAAATGGCCCATAAGTCCTCCACCATGAGCTTCTTGCAAAAGTAGCAAACGAAGAGAAGACTCGGGGATACAAAGTTTGTTAGCTTGCATAAGATAACCATCTTTCAAGTAATATTGCTCCCAAGTTTTATGTGGTACACATTTGGCATAAGGATTTGCAAATGATGAATCATGCTCATACAAGTCTTTAATGTGCTCAAATCCTATAACATTCAACTCAAGTTGAGTAACGAGCATGCACTTGCGTGAGAGAGCGTCCGCCACAACATTTTCCTTAGCTTTGATATATTTGATAACATAAGGAAAAGACTGAATGAACTCACTCCATTTAGCATGACGCTTATTCAATTTTGTTTGACCCTTAAGGTATTTAAGCGTTTCATGATCCGTATGGATGAAAAATTCACGTGGTCGGAGATTATGTTCCCACACATGCAATACTCTCACTAAAGCATATAACTCTTTGTCATAGATGGGGTAGTTAAGTTGCGCGCCAGAAAGTTTCTGACTAAAATATGCAATAGGTCGCTTCTCTTGCATCAACACACCACCAATGCCATTACCACTAGCGTCACAATGCACTTCAAAAGTTTTCTCAAAGTTGGGTAATGCAAGTAATGGAGTATGTGTAAGCAAGTTCTTAAGCTCGTGAAATGCGACATCTTGAGATGGACCCCAAACAAATGGTGCATTCTTCTTACTCAATGCGTGCAATGGGGATGCAATAGTGCTAAAATCCTTCACAAAACGACGATAAAATCCGGCTAAGCGAAGGAAACTATGCACTTGAAGCAAATTGGTTGGTTGTGGTCAATTCTTAATAGCATCAATTTTAGTTTCATCAACATGAACACCCTTAGATGAGACAACAAAGCCCAAGAAAACCAGCTTATCAACACCAAAAGTGCATTTTTCCATGTTAGCATAAAGTCGCTCGTCCCTAAGAATTTGCAATACTTCTCTAAGGTGTTTGACATGATCTTCGAGAGTTTCACTAAACACAAGGATGTCATCAAAATAAACCACAACGCAAATGCCAATTAGTTTGCGAAGAACATAGTGCATCACACGCATGAAAGTACTAGGTGCTTGAGATAATCCCATAGGCATGACCAACCATTCATACAAGCCAAATTTGGTTTTAAAAGCCGTTTTCCATTCATCACCTTCTTGCATGCGAATTTGATAATAGCCACTTTTAAGATCAATTTTGGAGAAAATGGTGGCTCCCCTAAGTTCATCAAGCATGTCATCTAGGCGTGGAATGGGATGGCGATATCTAATGGTGATAGCATTAATGGGACGGCAATAGGAATACGTGCGATAGGAACCATCCTTCTTAGGCACAAGAATTACCAGAACGGCACATGGGCTCAAGCTCTCGCGTACATACCCATTCTCCATGAGATGTTGGACTTGCCGTTGGATCTCTTTGGTCTCGTCGGGGTTGACGTGGTAAGGTGCCTTGTTCGGTAGAGGTGCGCCAGGGATGAGGTCGATGCGGTGTTCGATTCCGCGAAGTGGAGGAAGTCCGGGAGGTAGCTCATCGAGAAACACATCCGCGAATTCATGTAATAGATGAGACAATACCAAAGGAAGATGTTGTGAAGTATTAGTCCGCTCAACTTCACCTTTGCATAAAAGCACAAAGTGAAGAACACTTGATGGGCTCTCACTCACATCCCTCAAATCTCTTTTGGTGGCTAAAAGGACTAGGTCTGTTTTGTCGCTCATTGTGGAGTCACTCATTTTGGCTTGTGGCGCTCACTCTCTTTTTGGTGGTTTACTCTCTCACTTGTCTCTCCACGATGGGTAGATGCTTGGTTGTCTGCGATTACTTGATTCGGTGTCATTGGTCGAAGTATGAATTCCTTGCCCTTCATCTTGAAACTATATTGATTGGTCCATCCATTGTGGGTGACGCCGTGATCAAATTGCCAAGGTCGTCCAAGTAGGAGATGGCATACGGACATAGGAACCACATCACACTCCAATGTATCTTCATATGCTCCAATCTTGAAGGAGACTTGGACAGTGTGCTCCACTTGAATGGTGCCGGAGTCACTTAGCCATTGGACCTTGTAGGGGTGAGGGTGCTTCTTCTTGACCAATTGTAGCTTGGAACATAATTCGTCACTTGCCAAGTTGTGGCAACTTCCGCCGTCGATGATGACCTTGATGGAACGTCCTTGAATACCCGCCTTGGTATGAAAGATATGGCAACGTTGGTCTTCATCTTAATGTTGTTGAAGTGTCAAGACCATGGAGACAACAAGAGCGGGGCTTGCATCATTATCGCAAAAGATTTGAGCATCTTCATCTTCATTCACTTGGCGGTGCATGGCCACTTGCTTGATGGCTTCCATTTCATCTTCCCTCATGGAATCGTAGGTTTCGTCGGCGTTCATGATCATAGTGCATCTTGTTGGGCACTCGAACGACTTGTGGCCTCGGCCTTTGCAAGTAAGGCACTTGATGTCACTTGTTTTGTCGGTGGCATCTGAAGGAGTTGTTGATGACGAAGCTCTTTGCTTGGAGTTGCTTGTAGTAGTAGGAAGGCGACTCGAAGATGGCGTTGGTTGCTTGGAGTTTGACTTATCACCGTACTTGGTGTAGCTCGAGTCGTGGAAGGAGTTGTAGAAGTCATAGAAGCTTGAGTGTATGAACCGTAGGTCTTGGAAGAGTACTTGGAGTACTTGTAGTCTTCTTGTACTTGTCGCTCCACTTTGGTTGCTTGGTGCACTAGCTCGAGGAGGTTGGAGTACGGTTGGAAGTCCGCAATTTTCTTGATTGGATAGTTGAGGCCATTCAAGAAATGCGCCATAGTTTGTTCATCATCTTCCTTGACGTTGGCTCGTATCATTGCAATTTCCATCTCTTGGTAGTATGCTTCAACCGACTTGGTGCCTTGCTTGACAAGTTGAAGTTTCTTGAAGAGGTCACGGCTATAGTGTGTAGGCACAAAACGAGCTCTCATGACATCCTTCATTTGATTCCAAGTGGTGATGGGTGGTTCGCCTCTCTCTTGGCGTCGTTCGATCACTTGCTCCCACCAAATGAGAACATAGTGTTGGAACTCAAGCGATGCCATGGCAATCTTCTTTTCTTCTTCGTAGTTGTGAAGACGGAATATCTTGTCGACCTTCAATGTCCATGAAAGGTATTCTTCGGGATCATTTCCACCGGAGAATTTAGGCATGTTGAACTTGAGTTTGCCGTAGCGCTCCTCATTACATTGACGGCGATTGCGATGACGCTCTTGCCATGGAGGATGATCTTCTAGCTCTTGCTCCTCGTGCTCATCTTGATTGAGTTGATGTTGTGGTCGTGGGATCCGCGCACGATTCCTCATCTCTTGGCGTTCCTCAAGTCGTGCGGCCTCTTCTTGTTTGCGCACGCGGCGGTTGCGTGCGGTGACGTTGCGAGTTGCCTCGCGTAGGGCACGTTGAGCTTCAAGTGCTTGCTCCTCACGACGTTGTCATTCTTGTTGTAGAGCGTCGTTGTTTTGGTGTACTTGACGTTGGCATTGTGGAACTTGATCTTGCTCCACGTTGGCTTGTGCTTGCCGGTTTTGTCATTCGCGCTCTCGAAGGCGGTCTTGCAAACCATTGCCATGGAATGGGTTTCTTGTAGCTTGCCGGTCGTCATGTTCTTGAGGACGATGAGAGCGTGCTCGTGGAAGACTTGCATCCGAAGAAGTTCGGCTCGAATGGCGCCGTCTTGATCTTGAAGTAGACAAAGTAGAAGAATCGTGGTTGGCCAACATGGTGCGGAACTCTTCCATTTGAGATGATAGCTTGTCATCAAGGGTTTGTCGAAAGTCGGAGGTGAGTTGTTCAATTCGTTTACCCAATGCTTCGCTCTCTTGATGTAATTCTCGTTGGACGCCAAATAGGTGAGCCTTGGTGACGTAGTTGTTTGGTGCGTCTTCTTGCTCATAGAAGAGGGGGTTGATAGAAGTGCTCGGCCTATCCATGATTCTCAAACAAGTGTTAGTGGAAGAAAGAAATGAACTAGACCAACGTACCTTATCCAATGTTGAAGATGGATCAATGATCACCCAATATGGCATTATGGAAATAGTGCAATTGGTACCGGATCGTGTCAATCTCACACCTACACAAGTAAAGCTTTTGGAGGAGTTTGGTTAGGATGGTGGCACAAAATTTCTGTAATTGTAAGCAAGATATCAATAATGTTGAAAAAGATTCAAAAGTTTGCAACTGTAACAAGTAGACCAATAGCAATGAGTAGCACACGGAAACACACACACGGATAGATAAATGAGGTCGTGCAACCATGGAATGAGCTCAAAATGTGGAATCCACGGAAAATGCTCTTGTTGCACAACACTAGAGAGACGCTAGCACGATTTCTCAATAGGAGAATATGAACTTGTGCACAACCTATAAGAGACAAAACGTATGGACTTTATATCTCAAGTATGCGACGTATGTATGATTCCCGGTGAACTCGGTCACGATGATCCAAGATGATCAAATATGCTATGCAATGTGGCAATGCTATGGCTATTGCTTACATGCTTGTTGTTGCTCTTTCTCTTTTGCTTAAAAGCTTCTCGTTCTTTTGCTAGTTTCCTTTGGCCACTTATGCGAAATGCTCTTACGAAGATAGCAATGATGTATATGCGGGAACAAAATTTTGGCACAAGAGATGATATGAGTATATATGCATGCTATGATAGCTATGCGGAACGGTATCACTAAAGTGCACAAGTAGCGTTGCCCGACAATACTCAAATGGCTAGTCTCGTAGGCAAGCGACGCAAAAGATGGTCTCGGGGTTAACAATGCAATGGCAAGGAAATGAATAAGTTGTCGTCGATGTTACCGTCCTTGCTTAAGGTGATGGTGTCAGAATGATGAAGTGGTCGTTGTCGATGACGAGTTCCTTGGCGATGATGAGCGGCGGTGATGTCGAACCGTGCCTAGTTAGCCGAAACACCCTAGGAAACAAAAAACTGCTACTCAAAATCTCAAATGGCTAACGGTACAAAATTGGTGGTGGTTGCCGAAGTCGGTGGTGGAATCACACGAGGATGCGTGTTGCGGAATTGCGGTGGTAGAAATCGGAGGTGGCAATGCGGAAGTGGGGCGGTGGCTGAAAATATTCGGGGAAAATTCAGTTTCGTTAGGTTCGGTCAGACGTCCGGTAAGTGTCGGATGTCCGGTGGCTGTCTGCTGTCGGACGTCCGGTAAACACCGGTCGTCCGGTGGCTGGCGATTTCTGCTGCGGGATGAACTCGTGGATATGAAGGTGGGGAAGAAAAGTTGGGCAAAATTCGGCGGATTTTGTGGATGGAGATGATGGAGAAGGTGGGGAAAAGCTAGATCCACTCGAAACCAAGCAAATCCATGGATCAAAATCAACAAAACATCATCAAACCAACAAATCACAAAATTTTTGGTATGGCTATTTTTGTGGGGAATTTTCGAAATTGGGCAAAATCAAACAAAATTGGGGCTAGAAAGTGAGGGGAAAAGACTCCAAGGTGTGAATCAACGTGGCTCTGATCCAAGATGATGTAGGGTGGAACCCTATAGTGACGATCTTTTCACACTTGGAGGGGGAAAAGGGCAAATTGAGAGAAGAACACAAGAACAAAACACTCAATTGACACAATCCAAATCACACATGCACTAGATCCACATACACATAGTAGAGATACAAGATCCAAAGTCAACACAAGAGGGTACAAGTGTAACTAGTTCATCCCAATCCTTAGAGGAGTTGAGGTCTTGAATCCTTGAGAGGATCTTCTCACATGGGTCTCATGGAGGTCTTGATCTCCATGGGAGAGGTAGTGGATGAGCAAAGCTCTATCTCTAAGATCCAAACCTTTGCTAACCCTAAAACATAGGTAGGGGACGAGTATATATAGTCTAGGAGGGTGAAGGGGTACATGGGCCTCGGCCCGAGTGGCTCTGCACGACAGGCGTCGGACGTCCGGAAGTTACCGGTCGTCCGGTGGCTCGTGAGGGACCGGACGTCCGGTTGAGTTCAGACTTCTGTTAATTTCGTTCTGTGGGGTCGCTGACGGATTTCCGGGGACGGTCGGACGTCCGGTGCATCGGTCGTCCGGAGGCGGTCGGTCATCCGGCCGCTGAAGGGTGTCGGACGTCCGGTACTTGTCGGTCGTCCGGCCACTGTGGCGTTCCTCGGCTGGGCGTTCTAGTAGGCTGGGTTTCCAGGCGTCGGACGTCCGGTAGGGGCCGGTCGTCCAGTGGCTGTAGACTCCTGGTAGCTCTTCCTCTTGATCCTCACGCTTGGTGTCCTCGCCATCTTGTCCATTGGTGGTAGCAGCTTCATGGCCATTCTCCAAGTACCTGATCACGTACAAGGTCTCCGTTTGAGGTAGTAGCCATGTCTCGCATGTAGAATGTGTAAGTTCGGAGAAGAGCGAGTTCACCTCGGTTTCGATGGCTCTTGCACGTGGTCTAGTCATGGGTCCATGTGGTGTGTTGGGAGACGAAGGTGCGTCCATGGGGATGACCGTAGGATGCTTCGCATCACACTGCCTTACTAATTTCCTTCCGCTGTATTGATTTTGCATTGTGAAGTCAAACTGACAAGAAAAAGGAATAAAATTCACTCTTCAGAACTCATTCATGAATGAATGGCTGATGAACAATACTTTGATGTAAGGCAAACACATGATACGAGTATGGAATATGTACGAAAAACTGGACCGCATGACATATTCACACCTATGATGTGTCAACTAAGTAGAAGGATTTTCAAGAAATTAGAAACAATGCAAGCTAGACACCATATGAAAGATGCAACCAATATCACTCTGCCAAGTTAAAAGTGTCTCGTCATAAGTGGAATTTCGAAAAAAAATAGAAGCAGTACAAGCTAGAAATCAATGCAAGATGCAACCAATATCACACTGCCAAGTTAAAGGTGTCTCATCGTAAGTGATTGATGCAGGATACACAACAGCAGTATTTTGATGTAAGAACATGGTGTGATAGATAGATGCAGTGTATTCTTGATATAGAAAGGCATGTCATATTTGTTAGAGTTATATTGATGATGGCCTTTGGCCTTTTGTATTCTTGCCTTTTGGCATCCCCTTGTACATGTATATATGCCGGCTTTCGCCAACTAATAATACAAGTTGCATATTCATAACATGGTATTAGAGCTTTAGGTTTTTTTTCGCACGCCGCAACTCATGCTCAGTCCAGTCGCTCCGCCGTGTTCCTCATTTCTGACTGCGCTGCTCCACCCCGTCCGCTGCTGTGCTTGGCTGTTGCATTCCCTTGCGTGTTGTCTTGTCTGCTGCCGTTGCTCTACGTATCTACCTGATCTGCGATCGATCGATCTCGATCTGAATCCATCATCGTCTACGAGAGATCGGGTTCGATCTGGACAAGGACTAGTGGGAGCAACATCTCTGCCCCCGCACGGATCCCGCTCCAGCCGTTGCTCCTGGCCGGATCTCGGCCCGCCGGCCGTCCACAGGCTGCCGCCGCTCCTCGCCGGATCTCGGCCTGCCGGTCGTTCACGGCTGCCGCCGCCGGCCGCCAGCCCTATTCGCCTGCCCAATCCGCGCCGCTGCTCTCAAGCTCGGCCGCTGCCGCGCATCCGGCCCGCCCACCGCCACGGCCCGACTTCTCTTCTGTCGCCCACCGGCGCGACCCGGCCGCACCTCCTTGCCTGGACGTCTCCAGCTGCTCCTCCAACCCGCCGCCGGCCATCTCCAGGTCCGCCGGCACATCCTCCACCCCGGCCGGCGTCCTCCCAGGACGCCCGTTCCTCGCAGTCCTCCGTTGGCGCACCCTCCACCCCGGCCGGCGTCCTCCCAGGCCACCCATTCCGCGTTGTCCTCCGCCGGCGCACCCTCCACCCCGGCCGGCGTCCTCCCAGGCCACCCGTTCCGCTCCTGTCGTCGAATACAACGGGCCGCGCGAGGGCCTCCTCAGGTCGTGTTGACCTTCCATCTGTTCAGTTTACTTGAAAAAAAAGAGTAAAAAGAGAGAGAGAGTTAAAAAAAACAGATATGATGTTTCGGTCGGGCCTGCATCTTCGTCCTTGTCCGCAGACTTCTGACGGTGTTCCCTATATTGATCCCATCTCGCACATACGCCGTCACTCGGTGCTTGGTGCTCGTCTGTCTGTGACGTTGTCCCATACGACATCTTCCACAGGCTATGCTAGTCACTATTCGTCGACTCTTCTCACGGCTTCTACCCGCGGTGGCAGTTCCTGCTCTACGCCGACTCCTCTCACGGCTTCCGTGTGTGGCGGTAACTGCTCTACATCGACGCCTCTCACGGCTTCTGCGCGCGGTGGTGGTCGCTCTACGTTAACTCCTCCCACGGCTTCCGCGCGTGGTGGTCACTGCTCTATGTCGACTCCTCTAGTGGCTTCCGCGCACGACGGTGACTGCTCTACGTCGACTCCCCCGGTGGCTTCCACATGCGGCTCTATGCCGACTAGCTACTCTCGGTTGACTCTACACGCCACTTCCATGGGTGGTGGCGACTGCTCGTCGTCAGCTTCCACGAGTGTTTCTACCTCGACTTCTTCCACCGTGTCCCTATCTGCGCGTGAGATTGCACAGCTGCGTTGCCTGCTTGCTGCTTGGGATTCTTCACCGACAAGTTCTGCATGTTCTGTGACTGACTCTTCTGGCATTGAGAAACCACCTTCTACTCATTCAGGTACATCTCCATGGATTCTTGATACTGGAGCATCTTTTCATATGCCTTATGATTCTTCCACTTTGACCTCCATTCGACCTGTCAACTCTCCTATTCGTGTTCTTACGGCTGATGGCACTCCCCTCCCTGTAGCTAGTCGAGGCACTCTTAGCACTTCTTCATTTCATATTCCTTCCGTCGCTCAGGTTCCTCGACTTACCATGCAGCTCATATCTGGTGGTCAGATTGTTGACTCTAGTTGTAGGGTCATTCTCGACTTTGATTCATGTTCTGTTCAGGATCGTCGCACGGGCACTCTGCTTGCTGCCGGCCCTCGACGCTCTGATGGTCTCTGGGAGCTTGACTGGCTTCGTCTTCCCTCCGCTGCCACTGTCGCTAGTCTCGCAGCCCCTGTTGCTGCATCTACCAGCTCTTTTCAGCAGTGGCATCATCGTCTTGGCCATTTATGTGGTTCTCGTCTCTCGTCTTTTGTTCATCGAGGTGTTCTAGGGTCTGTCTCTGGTAATGCTTTGTTAGATTGTCTGGGTTGTAGGCTTGGTAAGCAGATTCGGCTACCATATCATCACAGTGAGTTAGTGTCTGAGTGCCCTTTTGATCTCGTTCACTCTGATGTTTGGGGTCCGGCTCCTTTCACCTTGAAAGGGGGTCATCGCTACTATATTATCTTTATAGACGATTTTTCTCGGTACACGTGGATCTATTTCATGTCTTCTCGTAGTGAGGTCTTATCTATATACAAAAAAATTGCTGCCATGGTTCATACCCAGTTTTCCACTCCTATTTGTGTTTTTCGCGCAGATTCAGCTGGTGAGTATATCTCCCATGTGCTATGAGGATTCCTTGCTTAGCAGGGTACTCTTCCTTAGTTGTCTTGCCCTGGTGCTCATGCTCAGAATGGTGTGGCTGAGCGCAAGCATCGTCACCTTCTTGAGACGGCGCGTGCGATGATGATCACCGCCTCTCTTCTGCCTCACTTCTGGGCTGAGGCTGTTACCACTTCCACTTATCTTATTAACATTCAGCCATATGTTGCTCTACAGGGTGGTATTCCTCTCGAGCACCTTTCTGGCCGTTCTCCTGAGTATTCGGCGCTTCATTTGTTTGGTTGCGTTTGCTATGTTTTAATTGCCCCTCGTGAACGCACCAAACTAACTGCTCACTCTGTTGAGTGTGTCTTTCTCGGATACAGTGATGAGCATAAGGGCTATCGGTGTTGGGATCTTGTCGATCGTCGGATGCGTATTTCTTGGGATGTGACTTTTGATGAGTCTCGTCCCTTCTACCTGCGTCCATCCTCCTCGGCCTTTTCCCTGGAGGACATCTCTTTTCTTGCGTTTCCAGATACACCTCCCTCGATGGCCAATATTCCTACTCCTCATCCTGCTATTACAGATCGGACACCGTCCTCTCCTATGGTTTCTTCTCCTCCTTCATCGCATGACTCTCCACCTTCATCATCGATGTCTTCCCCTTCTCCACCTTCATCACAGATACATTCCCCATCTCCACCTCCAGTGATTCCACCTCTTCCCTCCTTTCCTTTCCATTATACTCGTCGTCCACGTGTTGTGGATGAGTCTACTGATGTGCCCTCGAGCTCTAGTGTGTCGCCTTCCCCTTCTCAGCTGACTTATGGTCTTCGTTCTCAGCCTTGTCCGCCCCCTGACCGATATTCTAATTCTCGCTATGGTCTTTCGACCGTTCTTGAGCCAACTTCTTATCGAGATGCTGTTGTTCATCCTGAATGGCAATTTGCGATGGCAGAGGAGCTTGCTGCCCTTGAGCGCACCGGCACGTGGGATCTGGTCTCTCTTCCTCCCCGTGTTCATCCCATCACGTGTAAGTGGGTCTATAAGATTAAGACTCGCTCTGATGGTTCTCTTGAGTGCTATAAAGCTCGTCTTGTGCCTCATGGCTTTCAGCAGGAGCATGGTCGTGATTACGATGAGATTTTTGCTCCTGTGGCCCATATGACCACTGTCCGCACACTTCTCGTTGTGGCCTCTGTTTGCCACTGGTCCGTGTCTCAGCTTGATGTTAAGAATGCATTTCTTAATGGTGAGTTGCGTGAGGAAGTTTATATGCAGCTACCACCTGGGTATTCAGTTCCTGATGGCTTGGTTTGTCATCTTCGTCGCTCTCTCTATGGCCTTAAGCAAGCCCCCCCGCGCTTGGTTTGAGCGTTTTCCCTCTGTGGTCACTGCAGCTGGTTTTTCGCCCAGTGCTCATGATCCAGCGTTGTTTGTCCACATTTCTGCTCGTGGTCGCACTCTTCTTCTTCTATATGTTGATGACATGATCATCACTGGCGATGATCTTGAGTACATTGCCTTTGTCAAGGCCCATCTCAATGAGCAGTTTCTTATGTCTGATCTTGGTCCTCTTCATTACTTTCTTGGGATAGATATTTCCTCCACCTCTGATGGCTTTTTTATTTCCCAAGAGAAGTATATCCAGGATCTTCTTGCACGTGCGGCTCGTGAGACTCCTATGGAGCTTAATGTTCACCTTCGTGCTTCTGATGGTGAGCCCTTGTCTGATCTGACTCGTTATCATCATCTCATTGGGAGTCTTGTCTATCTCGCTGTCACTCGTCCGGATATCTCCTATCCTGTCCATATCCTGAGTCAGTTTGTTTCTTCTCCCACTTCGGTTCACTATAGTCACCTTCTTCGTGTTCTATGATATCTTCATGGCACGATCTCTCACCGTATTTTCTTTCCTCGTTCCAGCTCGTTACAGCTCCAGGCCTATTCAGATGCTACCTGGGCTAGTGATCCTTTGGATCGCCGGTCACTTTTTGCTTACTGTGTCTTTCTTGGTGGTTCTCTCATTGCCTGGAAGACGAAGAAATAGACTGCAGTTTCCCGTTCGAGTGCAGAGGCTGAGTTGCGAGCTATGGCTCTTCTCACGGCAGAGGTGACTTGGTTACGTTGGTTACTCGAGGATTTTGGTGTTTCTGTTACTACACCTACTACACTCTTGTCAGACAGTACATGAGCTATCAGTATTGGACGGGACCCCGTGAAACATGAGCTTACCAATCATATTGGTGTTGATGCTTTCTTTGTGCGCGCTGGTGTGCAGGACCATGTTATTGCTCTTCAGTATGTGCCTTCCGAGTTACAACTGGAGGATTTCTTCACGAAGGCCCAAACTAGAGCGCAACATGGATTTTACCTCTCCAAACTCAGTGTTGTGGATCCACCATCAACTTAGAGTTATATTGATGATGGCCTTTGGCCTTTTGTATTCTTGCCTTTTTGCATCCCCTTGTACATGTATATATGCCGGCTTTTGCCTACTAATAATACAAGTTGCATATTCGTAACAATATTCACATGTATAACATATAAACTCACCAGCTGCAATTTAATCAAATTAGAAGAAATATAAGCTATACACCATATGCAACATGCAACCAATTATCACACTGTCAAGTTAGAGCAAGCACCTGCGATGGTGGAGTAGGGGAGATGGAGTCATCATATAGACTTGGAACTTCAACTGCAGTAGTAGCAGTGGCAAATCTAGAGAGCCTCCGTTTGCGTTGGTCCTGTGAACCACCAACATCCCCTAACTTACTCTTTTCCTTCCTCTTTTTTGATATTACCTTCTGAAGTCAAAACCACAAGAAAAGGAATAAAATTGGCTCTGCATAACTCATTGGTGCATGATACAGACGAAGACTACTTTGATGTAAGGCAAGCGCATGATAGGAGGACAGAGTATGTACGAAAAAAGGACAGCATTGCATATTCACACCTATGATAGGAGGATGGAATATGTATGAAAAACACTAAGCCGAAGACATTTCAACAAATTAGAAGAAATGAAAGCTAGGCACCATATGAACATCCAACCAATATCACTATTAAGAGTGTCTCGTCATAAGTGCCATTTCAACAAATTAGAAGCAGTACAAGCTAGAAGACAATGCAAGATGCAACGTATATCACACTACCAGGTTAAATGTGTCTTATGGCAAGTGATTGTTGTAGGATACACAACAGTACTATGATGTAAGAACATGGTGTGATAGACAGATTTAGTATGTTCTAGAAATAGGAACACGTATCATATTCACAAGTATAATGTGTAAACTAAGCACATGCAAATCAACAAAATTAGAAGCAATACAAACTAGACAACATACGCAACATGCAACTACGTATAACAGTGCCAAGTTAGAGCAAGCACCTGTGATGGTGGAGTAGGGGAGATGTGTTCATCATCTACACAACTACGTTGACTGTCTAGCCCTGCGTTGTCTTGCGAATCTTGTTGGGAGGATGGCTGAGTAGAATCTATAGAGACCCTCTGTTTCAGTTGCTCGGAAGGACCACCATCATCCACTGCCTTACTAATTTCCTTCCGCTGTATTGATTTTGCATTGTGAAGTCAAACCAACAAGAAAAAGGAATAAAATTCGCTCTTCAGAACTCATTCATGAATGAATGACTGACGAACAATACTTTGATGTAAGGCAAACACATGATATGAGGATGGAATATGTACGAAAACAGGACCGCATGACATATTCACACCTATGATGTGTCAACTAAGCAGAAGGATTTTCAAGAAATTAAAAGCAATGCAAGCTAGACACCATATGAAAGATGCAACCAATATCACTCTGCCAAGTTAAAAGTGTCTCGTCATAAGTGGAATTTCGAAAAATTAGAAGCAGCACAAGCTAGAAATCAATGCAAGATGCAACCAATATCACACTGCCAAGTTAAAGGTGTCTCATTGTAAGTGATTGATGTAGCATACACAACAGCAGTACTTTGATGTAAGAACATGGTGTGATAGACAGATATAGTATGTACTAGAAACAGGAAGGCGTGTCATATTCACATGTATAATGTGTACGCTAAGCAGATGCATTTTACCCTAATTAGAAGCAATACAAGCTAGACACCATATGCAACATGCAACCAGATATCACACTACCAAGTTAGAGCAAGCACCTGGGATGGTGGAGTAGGGAGATGAGACTTGGAACTTGTAATGCACTAGAAGTACAAGGAGAATGTGTATAGATGGTCCGTTTACGTTGCTACAGAGGACCACCATCATCCCCTTCCTTCCTCTTTTTTGATTTTGCCTTGTAAAGTCAAACCCATAAGAAAAAGGAATAAAAATTGCTTTTCAGAACTCATTGATGCATGATACTGATGAACACTACTTTGATGTAAGGCAACCGCAAGATAGGAGGATGGAATATGTACGAAAAAAGGACAGCATTGCATATTCACACCTATGATGTGTGAACTAAGCAGAAGGCATTTGAAGTAATTAGAAGCAATGCAAGCTAGACACCATATGAATGATGCAACCAATATCACTCTGCCAAATTAAAAGGGCGGGCTAATAAGGGTATTTCAACAAATTAGAAGCAATACATAGCTACATGCTAGAAATCATATGCAATATGCAACGAATAAAGGTGTCTCATCGTAAGTGTTGATGCGGGATACAGAAGAACAGTAGTTTCATGTAAGAACATGGTTAATAGATAGATGTAGTATGTACCAAAAACAGGAAGGCATGTCATATTCACAGGTATAATGTGTAAACTAAGCAGATGCAATTTACCCTAATTAGAAGCAATACAAGCTAGACACCATACTTGACATGCAACCACATATCACACTGCCAAGTTAGAGCAAGCACCTGCGATGCTGGTGTTGGGGAAATGTGGTCATCAACTACAAAGCTACGTTGACTATCTTCATCTTGCCTTCCTGTTTCTTGAGAATCATGTCGGGAGCATGAAACTGCACTCTTTAAAAGAGTAGCGTGTCTCACACTAATCCACGGGTGTGACTATCCCATCATAAGCGATTGATGAGGGATACACAAGAACATTAGTTTGATGTAAGAACATGGTTAATAGACAGATGCACTATGTACCAAAAACCGGAAGGCATGTCATATTCACAACTATAATGTGTAAACTAAGCAGATGCAATTTAACCAAATTAGAAGAATTACAAGCTAGACACCATATGCAACATGCAACCACATATCACACTGCCAAGTTAGAGCAAGCACCTGCGATGGTGGTGTAGGGAAATGCGGTCACCAACTACAGAGCTACGTTGACTATCTTCATCTAGCCTTGTTGTTTGTTGAGAATCATGTGGGGAGGATGACACTGCACTCTATAAAAGAGTAGCACGTCTCACACTAACCCACGGGTGTGCCTGTCTCATCATAAGTGATTGATGAGGGATACACAAGAACATTAGTTTGATGTAAGAACATGGTTAATAGACAGATGTAGTATGTACCAAAAACAGGAAGGGATGTCATATTCACAGTATATGGCTAAGCAGATGCAATTTAACCAATTTAGAAGCAATACAAGGTAGACACCATATGCAACATGCAACCACATATGACACCGAAGTTAAAGCAAGAACCTGCGATGCTGGTGTATGGCGAATGGAGTCATCAACTACAGAGCTACATTGACAGTCTTCATCGAATGACACTACACTCTTCATTAGAGCGTCAAACCGTGTCTTTCCAATCCTCGATGCAGACTGGAGGTGACTGCTCTGTTTTCTTTTTAGAATACTGTGCTTGAGATTCTGAAATACCCATGCATAACAAAACAATAGTGAGAGAGTATGGGTGTAGTTTGTGGCTTTGTGCACAAGTAGTACAGTGTAAAAGTATCAGATAGCAGGTGGGTCAACAATAAATGACGGCAGCCATATGATAGCTCTACAACATGCATGGCACACTCTAGGCTTTTGAAATATGAGCACAGGGATGGCTGGGAAGTGCAGGTAATCCTCCAGCAAACCACCACATGTGGTCCTATGAAAATAACAATCGACTGAAAACAAATAGGTCAGCCGAATTTTTCTGTACCGTCCGATCTACAAGGAACGAGCAGATGGCCTTCATCTACCTCCCGCCAGCCACCGTTGATGATCTTCCTCGAACCGCCTGTGACCACCGGCCCAGACCCATGCCTCCGCCGCCACAGCCTCCCCTCGACCTCACCCCACCGCCGTGCTTGGCAGCGCCCCCCGGTCATCCCTTTATGCCCGGCGAACCTCCAGATCGGGCGCCAGCAGCTCCTGCGCCACACACACCTCTAAGATAGACACCGAGGTGCTGCTTCCCCGGCAAACAGGCGGACTAGGTGCTCTGCACGCCTCTGCGGGTGGTGCTTCCTTTAATTGGGAATCAACTGACACTGAATTAAAATCCAGGCAGGTGACGGACGTCTAGCTAAAGTGAAATAGTAAATGGGGGGAAACCTTGTGCATCGCGAGTTAATTGGAACATGTAGTATCAGGAAGAATGTGCAGTAAGAAGTGGTCAACTAGTTTCCTTCTTGGGATGAATACCATGCGAGAGATTTGCAAGAATAAGGGAAGAGGAGTACCAATATTGGCTGGCGATGCTGTGTCCTCCTTCTATTTTTTTTCGAAGATCTTCTTGTGGTTCGTTGGAAACAAGATGTTGTGGAGGACGGTGGAGCCTTGGACGAACCCATGGCAAAGTAGTTGAGTGTGGTGCGGTGGCCCTTTGTCGGCGGCGGGGAAGCAGATCCGAGGCGGCGAACGACGGCGTAGGGGGAACAGCTCCAGTGCAGTGGACGGTTGTGACGTTGGAGCGACAGCGGTGAGGCGCAGGATGGAGGGGTTGTAAGTGGCTCGGGTACGACGCACGCCCGCATCGTGGAGGCAGCTCTGCCTCGGCTTCAACTGCTAAGTCATGGAGGGCGCTGCGGTTGAGGTTGCGGTGGACGGCGACGTCGGGGTATCAGCTCCGGCGTGATGGAGGAGGGTGGCGGTGGATTGGTGCGATGGGGTGGCGAACAGAGGAGGCTGGGGTTTCGCGGCTGGTGGAGAGGGAGTTTTGGTGCCCATGGAGTATGAATGGGGAATCGAACGGGGGAGGGGGGAAGCTAAGGGGGAACCATGTTTCCGGGACACGCTTTTTTGAAATTTGGGGAAAGTTACAAACTTTGCCCCCATCTAAAATTTCGGACATGCTGCGGGTCGGGGGTAGGACGATAATCTCACGTGTCCAAAATAGTGGGTGGGAGTGATTTCGGCCGAGCGCATCGGCGTTTAGGCGCCCGTGGTATATGAATGTTTTTCGGAGGCTGTTGTGTGGCGTCTCGGTAAAGTTACGAACCTACCCCAGTTTAGACTTGTGGACGTTGGGCCGGTAGGCTTCACGGGTCAGAGTTAGGATGGTAATTTCCTTCTACCAAACATTGGTCTCACGTAGTTTCGGGCGAGGAGAGGATCTTTTGGCGCTTCGTTCAAAATTTTGAAACAGAAGCATTCACGTTTACAGTGCTCTTTAGTTGAACTTTCCTAATTAGACCTCATTATATTTGACCTTGTATGTTTAAAAACCTCATTAAATTATGCGATTCTTTTGAAATTTTTGACTCTTGAAAATCCTATAACTACGATTATTTTCTAATGGAGGAGGTAGACTTGAATCTATTTTGTACACGACTATGTATTATCAACAAAGATTGATGCCCCTTTTAAATGTGATTTACAAAAGTCATTATCTCAAATTCAAATAGTTGAATGCACTTCCTATGAATTCGAATATTTGAAACCACTTTTATGTTGAATTCAAAATGTATTCTAGTTCGTCGCTAGCAATTTGGAATGTATACCATGTATGTTTCTTATGTATAATGTGCTTGACACTGACCGCAGAGTGTACTCACATTTATAATTGAATTGCAAGAGCCATGCATTGTCTGGATTTCAAACTACTGACTATGGATCAATAATGTGAAATAATACCATACACATGCCCGAATTGCAAACTACTGAGTATGGATGATTTCTAGACCAATGTTCGTTCATACGTGAATTGCAAATTTCATGACCTCATCCAATTTTTTAAATACATTTATATTTTAATTTAATGGGTAGAACAGTCCTTTACGCGTAGATGCACTCTCCCTCGACCCCTCCTCACACGCACACTATCTTTCTCTCTCACGCATACGCGCACACACTATATATCCATCTGCCTTTCTCTCTCACAAATGCTCACCCTCTCTCCCGAAAGTGTCTCACAAACACACACACTCTATATATCTCCCTCTCTCTCTTACTACTATCTACGACTCTTTTCACTAATCTCAGTCACAAACACTATTTCTCTCACATGCATGCGCATGCATGATCTCCGCCGCCCCCCCCCCCCTCTGTACATTTCTCTGCCTCGTGTCTCCCGCACGCACACTCCCTTTAGTCCTCTCTCGCACGCATTGTCTCCAACTCTCTTACTAGGTGATAGATATGATTCCATCAGATCATTCGGTAGGATATCCCTGACGGTTAAAGTGGATGGTGATAAGAGGCAAAGATTTTCCCAAGTCGGGGCCCTTGCGATCGAGGAAATACCCTACTCCTGGTCGTGTATACTTTGATTGGGGTGTGTACAAAGTACATGTCAATACTAAGGGATTGTGTGTATATATACTATCGACGAACTAGGCCCCCGGCCTATATAACATACCCAGGGCCTAGGGTTACAAATCGTAGTCTGCTACATCAGTGGATATAGAGTCTTCCACGGCTCTGGTATCTTCGTCTTGTACATTAAGTCAGTCTTCGTATAATGCGTCTCGGGCCGACCTATGTGGCGCAGGACGGAACCGACCCAGGGGTCCTCACCTCGACCCACCAGACCAAAAAACGATGTCCCACCACCACACGTCGCACACTCTCTACCCCCATAGGTCTCACAATATTCTCACACCCACACATACCAACACACACACTATTTCTGCTCATGCCTCTCTCCCCTTCTCCTCTGCATACACAAACTCACCATCTCTCGTTGAGACATCCTATTTGTCTCTCTCTCTCTCTCCCTCTCTCTCCCTCTCTCTTTCATCTCTCGTGCTTTCTCTTTCTCCCATCGCACCCCCTCATATCCAAGCCTCTCTCGAATACGTACACATACCCTTTCTAGGCTCTCCAAAATACGTCAACCATACATTCACGCATGTTACATCTCATTATCATGTGCTCCCAATGATCTAAAAAAGGCATCCGTTCACTTTTACTCCGCATACAAGATTTGTTTTGAATTGAAACTACACAGATTGTGACAAAACAAATATTTAAGAAAATCTACATATACAATACTACAAAGTTATATATGAAAGTTAATTGCATGGTGCATCCAATGATATTTGTTCCGTATTGTGCATCCTATAAAATTAGTCACAATAAATAGAACGAAGGGCATCTCTCTCTCTCTTACTCTCCATCGCACACCCCCTCTTTCTACGCCCTTTTCACGTACGCACACAAACTATCTCTCGGCCCTCTAAAAGTACGCCCCCATACACATTCACGCGTGACGGTCATTGTATTTCAAGCGAAAGCGCAATACGGTCTCTGGATTTAGAATGCGCTCATTACGGTTAACATATACATTTTCTGGTGATTATATGGTCACTAGCTCAGCGTACAACTCCGTATTTTCATGGTGACACTGACGGTCATTGTATTTGAAATGAAAGCACGATACGGTCAGCATATACATTTTGTGGTGATTATACAATCACTGGCTCACCGTACAGCTACGTATTTTGTTGATGACACGATCAATTGACCAGTCAAACAGTCCACGTGGCGCAACTAGTGTTGCATCAGAAGCGCACATTATCTTCCTAACGTAGGGCCCACCTATCAGTGGGTATAAGAAAGAAACAAATGGTAATAAATTAGTGCTCGGTGGGGATTCGAAGTCGAGACCTCATGTTGGTAGCCCGCGCGCGATAACCACAGCGGACAAGGTCGCCTAGTGATGATATGCTGAGCCGGCCTTTTAATACACAGGAGCTACTGTGGTGAATACGCACACATCACACATGCGGACAAACATGCACGCAATGCCCGCATGCATGCATGCAATACTCACACGTACCCATGCACGCACGCAACACTCACACGAACACATGCACTCTAGCATGCATGCAACACTCACACGTACACATGCACACACGCAACACTCGCATGAACACACGCACTCAAGCATGCATGCAACACTCACACGTACACATGCACGCACCACTACTAGGGAAAACCTTATAGGTGGAGGATTATCAGTAGCGCGCCTTTGTGAAACGCGCTACTGCTAATTTACAGTAGCGCGGTCACTGAACAGGCGCTACTGCTATCCAGTTATTAGTAGCGCGGCTCGGAGGAAAGGTGCTACTGCTATATGAGCCCCCCCTTAGCCACCAGGCTATGTATAGTAGCAGCGCGGCCGGACTGAAGCGCGCTACTGCTAAAACTTTAGCAGTAGCGCGTGTTGGAGACCCACCGCTGCAACTAAAGTTGTACTATGCCACATGGTGGGCCCCCCTTATTAGTAGCGCGGCCTTCAGGACCGCGCTACTGCTAAAGTTTTAGCAGTAGCACCGTTTTCTGGCCCGCGCCGCTGCTAAGGCGCAGCAGCCACCTTTTTCAGCCCTCTCCCCCCTCCCCCTTCCTCTCTCCCTTCACTTTGCCCTCCCCCTCCTCTCTCCCTCACTTTGCTTCTTCCTCACCTTGCTTCTCCCCCCATTACTCTCTTTCTTCTCCTACCTCTCTTTCTCTCTCTTTAATGCCCCGAACTACACCACACCTCCATTAATGCAACCCCTTTCTCTTTTCCTCACTTTTCCACCCCCTCCACTAGTTAGAGCCATCTCCTTCCCCAACTAGCTATGTAGATCTACCCATTTAATGAAGTGACCTTTCTACGTCCCCAACTAGATCTATCCATTTAATTGTGCGTGAGCTTCCTATGTTTTGCCGAAATGTCGATTTATTTCCGTTTCGGCGAATTTCGGGCAAACTCTATATGTCCTATTTTTAGGGAAGGTCATGCCGAATTTTTGTATGACTTTGATGCATGCATGCGTTTTTATAATCATTTTTCTTATTATTACCGCGCAGGCGATCATGATGGTGAGTGGAACGATGGTGGAAAGGTGGTTGCGTTCGGCGGTGCAGGACATGTATGAAAATAACCGGACAGAGATTTTATGTCCGTGCCGAAGATGCAAAGGAGGAGTTTGGCTCGACCCCTATAAGGATGGTCGTTTGAAGGCGCACCTACTCATGACTGGTTTGGTGGATGGCTATACTCAGTGGATAAGTGAAGATGATGAGGATGAGGACGCCGACGGGGCAGCCAATGACAACATGGGGCCAGACGAAGAGATGACCCATAATGGTGGTGGAGAAGAGGCCGGACATGGCAGCGGAGAAGAGGCCGGACATGGTGGCGGCGGAGAAGAGGTCGGAAATGGCGGCGGAGAAGAGGCCGGAAATGGCGCCAGAGAAGACGCAGACACGCCGCAGCCTTTGTCGCTACTAAGTTCAATCGTGCGGGACCCTCATGTTCGAGACCTGCTTCGCAAGAAGACGAGTAGCGACAGAGCTGCTTCTAGAGAGGAGGCCAAGCTGGAGCAACTGGAGGTAGACTCGAAGACTCCATTGTATGATGGTTGCGATCCCGAGGTGACCTGCTTGAGTTTCACGCTCGAACTTCTAAAGACGAAGGCTAAAAACAAATGGACCAACAGAAGCCTCGATGAGCTTCTCAAGTATCTAAAGAAGGTTCTTCCTGCGGGGAACCTATGTTCTAGTAGTGTCGATGAGGCCAAGAAGATTGTCTGCCCTCTTGATCTGCTGCACATTAGATACCATGCATGCATCAATGATTGCATCATTTATCGGAAGGAGCACGCGGATAAAACCAACTATCCGGTGTGCAATGCTTCTCGATACAAGAAGGCCGGAAAGAAATCTCCCCAGAAAGTTGTATGGTACCTACCGATCACTCCTGTCTGCAGCGTTATTTCGTAGATCCTAAGGAAGCAAAGCTCATGCGCTAGCACGTGGAGAGGGTGAAGCCCGACGATGGAGATGATCCGAAGCTGAGACACCTCACGGATGCAAGCCAATGGAGAGCGTTCAACGCCAAATATCGATTTTTCTCAGGTGATCCAAGGAACATCGTGCTTGGCGCGAGTACCGATGGCATGAATCCGTTTGGCAACCAGAACATCAACCATAGCACATGGCCCGTGTTTGTATGTATGTACAACCTTCCCCCCTGGAAGTGCATGAAGACAAAGTACATACACGTGAGCATGCTGATTCAAGGGCCGAAACAACCGGGAAATAATATTAATCTGTATCAGGGGCTACTTCAAGAGGAGTTAGACACGTTATGGAAAACACCGGCCAAGACATGGGACGCCAGCAAAGGCGAGTATTGCTATATGAGAGCCGCGCTGATGACGACGGTGCACAACTATCTCGGTTACGGATATGTCGCAGGCCAGGTGTGCCACGGATATTGCGGATGCATGCCGTGCATGGATGATACAACGTCTCAGCAGCTAACGAAAGATGGCGGGTCTGGAAAAATTGTGTACATGGGGCATCGAAGATGGCTCGCGAAGGACGACCCATGGAGAAACCGTGGAGATCTATTCAATGGTGAGGCTGAGCATCGAGGACCTCCACGTAAGAGGAGCGGCGCTGAAATCGATGAGTTGTTAAAAAACTGGGAACAGTGCCCCGCGCCGGGAAAGATGAAAAAGGCGCCGGAGCCGCCGCTGAAGGTATGGAAAATGGGGTCTGTTTTCTAGGACTTGGAGTACTGGCCCAAACTCGACATGCCTCATTGCCTTGATCAAATGCATATCACGAAGAATGTCCTTAAGAGCTTGCTTGCAACACTGATGAACATGCCGGATAAGACCAAGGATGGGCCAAAGGCAAGAAGTGACTTGGAATATTTGAACATCAGGGCAGATCTCCACATGCCGCCCCGTAAGAATTCGGAGGAGACGGAGACGGAGGCGGAGGTGCGGGACCAGGGCAAAAAAGTGAACAAGAAGGAAGAGAATTATTGCCCCCCTTCTTGCTTTACCTTAAGTCCGAAGGAGATCGATCAATTCTTCAACTGCCTTACCGGAATCAAAGTTAGTTCCGGTTACTGTGGGAAGATAAGCAGATTTCTAGACACCAAGAAGAAAAGGTTTATTGGGATGAAGTCTCATGACTATCATGTGATGATGACGCAGATACTTCTTGTTGCCCTTAGAGGGACAATGGACAAGCACGTCCGTGACACGCTTATTAGTCTCTACAACTTTTTTGACGTTATCTCTCGAAAGTCGACCAGTGTGAAGCAGCTCCGAAGGCTACAGGAAGAGATCGTTGTGATACTAAATGAGCTTGAGATGTACTTCCCGCCCGCGTTCTTTGACGTCATGGTGCATCTGTGTGTCCACATTGTGGACGACATCATAGACCTCGAGCTGACATTCCTGCACAACATGATGCCGTTCGAGAGGATGAATGGGGTAATCAAAGGATTCGTTCGTAACATGTCCCGTCCGGATGGAAGCATCATCCAGGGCTATCTAACCCAAGAGTGCACCTCTTTCTGCGAGAATTATCTATATGGCAGAGACCCTGTTGTTGGTTTGCCCGTTAACAAGCACCTTGGGAGGCTCGGAGGAGAAGGTCACACCAACGGCCGGAGGGAACTGCTTGTGGACCACTCAGGTCGACGCAATGACTTTGACAGAGCAAACTTAGTAGTGCTACAACACCTAGACGTGGTAGATCCTTTCGCGACACTGCACAAAGAAACCATCGCAAAGAAGTACCGTGACCGGGGGCTATGCAAGACAAACGCCGAAGTTATTAGAGAGCACAACTCCACTTTCCTGCCTTGGTTAAAAGAGCATGTTCTTGCTAATCCCCCGGAAGAGGGCTCTACGGACGGATTGCTCATATACGCCTTAGCACATGGCCCCGCGGCCAACCTCGCGACCTATCAGGCATACGATATCAATGAATACACGTTCTACATGGAGGCCAAAGATATAAATAGTGATTTTCAGAACTCAGGGGTGATAATGGAATGCATGACCGGCGACAACGCCGCAACTGAAAGATTCTACGGAAGGGTCGAAGAGATCTGGGAGCTTGACTACTCTGGACTGCACGATGCGACGATGTTCCGTGTCAGATGGGCTAAGAACATCGAAAGAGAAAACCAGTATTTCACTACCATGTCTATACCCGACGCCAAGAGCGCTACCGTGAACGCCATCGCAAAAAACGAGCCATGGGTACACGCTAAGCACGTGACACAATGCTTCTTCATAACCGACCCGAGCAATTCCAGCCGTGTTGTCGTGAGGAGAGGCAAAAGGAACATCATCAGAATGGATGGAGTCGCCAACGAGGAAGACTACGACCAGTATGGCAACCCGATGAGGGAAGATGACGATGACGATGAAGCATACGTCAAAAGAAGAATCAATACTAAATTACCCAAGAAAGATCGTACTCCATGGAAAAGGAAAAGTCACAACGAGGGCTCAATTATTCGACAGCGAACAAGAAGGGAAAGAAGCTCACTCAGAAACGAAAACATCGACGCTGAGAAACCATCATTTATATATATGTATTTATTTTGTGTACGCACTTAATCGTTATCGGTCAAATGATGTGTAATATATATCGTCGCCTGAGTTATATACATTGTATCCGATCCCCTTCTTCCCGACTCGGTCGTCTTTCGGAGAAGAAAAGAAATAGAAAAATGAGAAAGGAAAGAAGAAAATGAAAGGATTAGAAAAGGATATGAAACCAAAGAGGCGCTACTACTAATATAGCTATAGCAGTAGCGCGGGTTTGGGCCCGCGCTATAGCTAAGTTAGTTGTAGCGCCGGTTTGGGTATCCCGCGCTACAACTAAGTTAGCTATAGCGTGGGTCCACACCCGCGCTACTGCTATGTTTGAGTTAACCGCACTGCGCGGGCTCCCTTCCTCCTCATTCCTCCCCCAATTCGCACTGACTCTGTCTCTCCCCTCATCGCCGCCGGAGCCCCTGCCCTCGCCGCGCCCCAGCCTCGAGCGCCGCCGGAGCCGCTGCCCTCGCGGCGCCCCAGCCTCGTCGCCGCCGGAGCCCCTGCCCTCCTCGACGTTGCCCCCTCCGGTGCGCCAGCCTCGTCGCCGCCTCGCCACCGTCTCCCCCGACCTCCACCTCCCCGCTGTCGTCTCCCCCGACAACCGCTGTAAGTCCCCGCCCTTCCTCTCTCTCATTTTAGTATACTGAATTCTAGGGTTAGGTGTTTTGGTTAATTGAATTTTAGGTGTTTAGTTAACTGAATTCTAGGGTTAGGTATTTTAGGTGTTTAGGTGTTTTAGTTAACTGAATTCTTGGGTTAGCTATTTTAGTGAACTGAATTTTAGGTGCTTAGTTTATTTAATTATAGGGTTAGGTATTTTAGGTGTTTAGTTAAGTTAATTCTAGGGTTAGTGTTTTCAGTTCCCGTTAAATGAATTCTAGGTATTTTAGGTGTTTAGGTAACAGAATTCTAGTGTAATGTTAGTAAGTGAGTGAGAGTGTGCTTGCTTTTTAAAGATTGGGGGAAAAGATGCAAAATTAGTAGGACAAAAAATTTAGAAAATTCATAGAAGTTTTATGTTGGACATTAGATAGGAATTTAGCTAGAGTTTTTTATTAGGACAGTAGCTATTTTATATTAGGACAGTAGCTAGGAATTTAGCTAGGGTTTTTTGAGAAGTAGCTATTGTTTTGTTTAGTTAACCCTAGTAGATAGGAATTTAACTAGGGTTTTTTATTAGGACAATAGCTGTTTTATATTAGGACAGTACCTAGGAATTTAAAACATATTTTGATGGTGAATTTCTTTATGGTGAATTTCTTTGAATAATTAAATTGCATGAATTTCTTTGATATACATGATGTTGGCTGTTGATGGTGAACATATTTTGAATAATTGAAGTGCCAAATGATGTTGACTGCTGTTGTTGCCATATGATGTGCCAAATGATGGAGATGATGTGCTATTGTTGCCTATGTTGGCTTTTCTTGTTTGCAGGGAAATGATCCGAGTGGCCTATGTTTTGCCGGAATGTTGATTCATTTCCATTCCGGCGAATTTCATGCGCTCGATATGTCCACTTTTTAGCAAAGGTAATTACACGTCGCACCAACATATATATAATCTTCCGTTTTTCGTTGCCTTTCGGATGTCTTACGCCGCAGACATGTCTTCGCAGGCCGACGAAACCCCGTGCATCGTACTCTACATGATCAACGGCCAAAAGGTGAACGTGGGAAAGGCAGTGATAACGAAGCCCTTGGAACTCACGTTCCACGGCCAGCCGATCCCCGTTGGCACCTTCAGGGTTACCTTGTCAAGTGTGAAAGCGGGCCACGAGGATTTGACTCCTCCAGTACGGATCAGGGGAGAGGAGGACGAGACCCCGATGCGGCTTGGAGAATGCAAGGGTTGGATGCTGCTGTGGCCGAAGAATCTTCTTCGTCTGGAGGCGGCCGAGAGCACACCAATGACCACACATCAGCAAGGTATGAACACCACCACCCACCTACGCAATTACCAGCACCTCTCGTGCTGGGTAAGAGCGGCGGACGACGCGAGGAAGGGGGTCCAATAGTGGATGATGTAGTCGGCCCCATGGAACAAGGAATGAATGATGAGATGGAGGAGGAGGACCCTCTCCGCTTCCTCAATACCGGCGCCGCCTATGACGGCGGACAAATGATGAGTCAGCCATATGACTCGGGCTATGAGCATGCGGATGAGGAGATGGATGATGTGCCCGGGCAGGAACGTCCTAGGGTTGATTGCAAGAACTCTCTCTTCATGCAATCCTCACAGGACACGCCTCCAGATGCCGGCTCAACGCAGGGTCATCTAGCCGAGGGTCGTAAAATGCTTAGCCCGACGACACTGGTGGCGGGGTAAGGAAGGGTCTGGACGGTCAACCCAAGAAAAAGGAGAGGAAGAGACCGCCGAAGAGAGGCACTGCTGCTGCCAAAGCTGCCAAAGCTTCTAGCAGCCAGCCAACCGATTTTGCAGACCGTGTACCGGTCAAAGGTGCGGCGATGTACCATGTCGCGGGCGAGCCGATCCTACCGCCGAAACCGCTAGAGGGCATATCAGCGGATCTCGAGAGACTGCACGACCATGTGCTGTCGACTGAGAAAAGCCTTCTCGCCTCGGAGGATCCAGGATATCCGCTTTACGCGGTTCGTGTGCCTCAGGCTAAGTGCTACGTCGACACACTACCCGTTGAGGTGTTCTTCCTGCGGTTGGATCACATCTTTGAGATGTTTCTCACGAGGTGGCTCGATTTTACGATCGTCCGCATTTTTGCGCTGCATATGAACTTCCTCATCAGGAGAGAACAAATCTCGCAAATCTTGGTGGCGGATCCATACTACATGCATGAGTCCTTCTTGAGTCTCGGCGAGTTTGACCGTAAAGCTGCTAGGGACTACATCGAATACTTCGTGGTAACGAATAAGGACAAGGAAACGATTATCCTGCCTTATCATCCAATGTAAGTCATTGCCGGACAACCCTTTCGTACGTTTCAATCATTCCTTCGCTCATATGGAGACTAATTTGAGGTGTCTTTATTTTCCGCAGCAACGGCCTCGCTGTCCTTATCGTTCTTTTCCCGCGAGTCTCCCATGCCGTGTATTTCGACTCGTCTAGAAACTTCGAGAAGAAAGACTACACCCACATAGTGGATATTCTGGATGATGCTCTCCACGGCTTCAGCATGAGGGGTGGCCACATGGAGATCAGGAAACAAAGGAAGAACAAGCCGGGTTTCTTGCATAAAACTACCTTCTGCTCCATCCATCAACCGACAACAAGCAAGAACGATGGATTCTACCTCCTCCATCTCATGATGGAGTTCAGAAGGGATCACCAACAGCTTCACATGACAACAAGAAACGATGAACATATCCGCAAATGGGCAGAATCCTTAGGAGACGAACGGGATTATAAACTCAGAGATGACTTCTTTCGCATCCAGAAGGACATTGCAACGATCATCATGAAAGAAGTTGTCGAAGAGAAGGGGATGTTCCACCACGGCCCTATATCGCGAGCTGACGTCAGAACTTGCATAGGCATGCAACGTCAGGACCTGACGCCGTTCACGAAACTTGGGTGCATCCTCCCGGATATGGATGGGTGGAACTTCCAGTGATTTGACGATGCCGATGATGATGTGTCGGTTGCACTTGTAGTTTCTGTAGCGATGAAACTTTGTGATGTCAACGGTCCTACTGAACTTGCGTAACGCTAGTTTGTTAGTTTGGGTACGATGACCTGCGTACATCTAGTTAATTAGTTTGGGTATGATGAACCTGCGTTGATTAATTATGTTTACTATATGTTGCATCTATTAGCTAACTCTTTCTTTTCGTGTTGCTCAAATATATTATGTTGCATATTATTGTTGAATTCGCTTGATGAAGATGCATCTCTAACAGGTACATAGGTCCTTGATGGCGAAGAAGTGCTATGCCGTGTACATAGGGAGGGTTCCGGGAGTGTACGATGAGTGGCCCGAGTGTCAGGACCAAGTGTCACGGTTCTCGGGTGGCAGCCATAAAGGGTTCGATAGAAGACATGAAGCAGAAGCTAGTTACTTGAGGTTCACGCTAGCGCGAGAGAGGAATCACAACCGGCGCCTCATGTACTGCATAATTCCGCTCTTACTCATAGTGATAGCTCTTCTCTTCTATATCATTGTTTTAGATGGATGATGAAACATGTGTTTGGGATGACGATGTAGTTGCATGTATTCGAGACATATCATAACTTGTATCGCTATTTCAAGATCGATGATGAGGAGAGACATCATTTGTGTTGGATGATGATGACATGATTTGATGAGACTATTTGCATGTGTATGATATGATGAGACTATTGTGTGTATGATATGACAGGCTATTGTATACAACCTATTAAAAAACAGAGAAAAAACGCTGCAGAATTTTTTTTACAGACAATAGTAACAGTAGCGTGGGGTATGTGTGTAGCAGTAGCGCTGCCTTAGCAGTAGCGCGTGTTAAACAGGCGCGCTGCAGCTTTTAGCAGTAGCGAGGTTCACCTAAACGCGCTACTGCTAAACTCTAGTAGCAGTAGCGCGGGTGGAACAGCGCTACTGCTAATAGTTAGCTGTAGCGCCGTAGCAGTAGCGCGCTGTTATGACAAAACCCCGCGCTACAGCTAGGGTTTTCCCTAGTAGTGCACGCAACACTCGCACTAACACACGCACGCATGCATGCACACAGCACAAGACGCAACACACATGCTCACGCTCAAGTGCTCAACCTACATGTCAATCCACACATATACACAGCCAGGGTGGTTCAAGCGCAAGGGCCAGTTCTGCGGGGTTGCAGGTTCGACCCCTCATGTGCCAGCGTAAATTTTTGTTTACCAACTGATAGGTGGGACCCGCAAGCCACGTGGCCAGTTTGACCAGCCGACAGAGTGCCACGTAGACTTTTTGACCGGTCAACTGAGTGCAATTTGTAATTACGATTTTCACATCTGTATTGCACCGGCAGGTTTCGGATGTTTAGTCCCACCTCGCCGCGTGAGGAGCTGGTCGACCGGCTCAAATAGCTGGGTTGTCTAGAAGCGATAAGCTGCAGTCATCATTGCACCCTTTGTTAAGGACATGAATTGTTAATAGTATTAATCTTCTCTATGATAAAGGCTGCTTGTAGTGGTTAGTATCATAACTATTATTCCTAAATATGTTTATTATGATAGGGTATCTGATATGATACCCAACCCTCTCTTTCTTCATTTAGTTATATGCCACCTCAGCATTGCCACAAGTGGTACCGCTATGTACTGGAGCGGGGTGCTCGGTCACAAGCATTTCACAAGCATTCAAGTCTACCGCACACGCCACCAGACAACCACACGCGGTTGGCGTGCCGTCCGGTGCATGACAAATATTTGCAAAATTTCCGATTTGGCGCCAAAACCCGAGCCTCTGCATTTCGCCAAAAAATACAAACCGAGCCTCTGTGTCGGTGTAAAAACCGGCAGACCTCGGGGTAGGGGGTCCCGAGCTGTGGATCTTGGATTCGATGGTAACAGAGACGAGGGAGACGATGTTTACCCAGGTTCGGGCCCTCTTAATGGAGGTAAAACCCTATGTCCTGCTTCTGCTTATATTAATGGAGAGGTAACAAGTACAGAGTTGATCTACCTCGAGATCGTAATATGAGTCTAACTTCTAGGGCTAGGTGAGCAATGTTGCGTTGTCCCCTCTACGAGCTAAACCCTATGGCTTATATACATGCCAGGGAGGGTACCTAGGGTTACAAGGTCGGTATCTAGGAGTAAGGCGATTGGACAAATCTTGAAGTGTACTACAAGTCTTCGGTAGAGACAGCTTCGATCACGTCTCCCGTGTGCGGCCTCCAGAGTCCATCCTGATCACGTACGGGGGCATATCGGCCCAGCCGAGGAGTCGGGCCGGATAGGTTGGCACCCCCTAATCCGGGACACCGTCAGTAGCCCCTAAACTGGTCTTCGATGCCGAAGTCGACGCCCTTCACTTTCCGGAGTCTTGGCTCGATAGACAAGTTCCCATGCTTTTATTTTCTGACTAGATTTAAAGACCTTGGCCAACCCTTAGAGTTCGTTGGGGGCCCAATGTCAAACTTTGAAAATCGTGCTGCTTAGGGAGTCGGGCCCCTTTATGGGAAAAACGTCGAAGCGTCAGCCCTTTCTGCCCTTACTTAACAGACACATTGCCCTGGCTTGTGGTAGTACGCCTTTGCAACCACAGCGAAAAATTCCCCGCCCTCCCCAGCCCAAGATCAAGAGCCGAAACAATGGCGAGCGGCAAAGGATCGTCAAGGCGTCCTCGCGGCCCTGATAGAGGGGACTGGGGGAGCTGCTCCATCGCGCGCCTTCAATTAGAGCGCTTGGCGACGCAAGGATACCTGCCGGATGCGGATCTGGCTGCTACCCGCCCTGGACTAACGTCCATCGATGGTCAAGCCCATGCCAAAAATTACCCCTTTCCACGAGGGGACGAGCGGGTATGCTTCGTGCCTTTCCTCCTCCGCGGCTTAGGGTTCCCAATCCACCCCTTCCTCCGTGGCTTGCTGGAGTTCTACGGGTTACAGCTACATCATCTCTCCCCAAATTCGATGCTACACATCGCTGGGTCTGTCGCGCTCTGCGAGCTACACCTCGGCTGTCAGGCACACTTCGGATTATGGCGGAAGTACTTCTGCGTCGTGCCCTGCTCTTCGGCCGACAAGCTATTCGAGGTCGGAGGAGCCAAAGTTTGCCGAGTCGACAAGACTGGCTATCCAGCAGGAACACCTCGGGAAGAGGCTGATTACTGGCCTTCCGAGTGGTTCTATATCACTGACATCCTGTTGTATGAGCCAGTCCGGCCAGGCCTCCCGTCCTTCTCATTGGATCCACCGAGGAAGCGCTACAGCTGGAGGCCGCTGAGTTCGGCTCAAGAGGAAGACGAGGCCGTGACTAGGCTGGCGGAAAAGGTGAAGCTCTTGTCAAGCGCTGGCCTTACCATCATTGATGTGATGGCAGTGGCTCTAGAGCGAAGAGTCCAGCCCCTCCGGCAGCGCCAGCACTTATTGTGCGAGTATAATGGGTCCGAGGACGCCTCTCGATCCATCAAGGGGGCTTTTATGGACCAAATGACCCTCAGAGCCGTACTAGCCAGCATGTACCAAGGGTCCGCCGAGGAGTTTGCCAAGTGCCGGTCCAAGACGGGCTAGCATATTACAACCCTGCCGACATAGTAAGTTTCCATTTCGGGCTTTTCTGTTTTACCTCGGGATCCTTAATATTAATTCGTTACATATCGATTGAACAGAGGTGGAGGCGTTGGCTCGAAGGGGTGAGCAGTCCGGCCCCTGAGCCGGAGTTGCACAGCCGTGCAGAAGACCCTCTCTATCACGAGGACGAAGACCTGGGGCTTATTTATGAAGGGAGGAGCTTTTTCCTGGAGAGCCTTGATGGCTCGAAAGTAGCAGTCGTCCCTGATACGTCGGGGACGAGGCCAGCCTCATCGGTAACTCTCCCTTCCTCTAAACGAAAGAGAGCCCCTCGTCCCCCAGTCTCCAGTCTTCTGACTCCTCCTCCAAAGGGGCAGCGCTCCCCACGCCTACGCAGAGAAACGGCTCCACTGGAAAGGGCTCGGCCAGAAGTACGAGAAGCTCCGGCCGAGGTTACGGGGACAGGCAGAAATGCTCCATCCGTCATTAGGTAATATTTAGGTTTATGTTACAGAAAAGACACTTCGGATTCTAACATTCCTGATTATTTGCCGACATCCTCCACCCTCCACCATACATGTGGAGGCCGAGGAAGGCACGGCCCCGCCCAAGGAAGCAGAGGTCCGAAATCCTGCAAGGGGTGACCCCGGAGGCGCCCAGCCCGAGGACTCGGCGACATCGGCCACTCCGTCTGAAATCCAATGCGCCATGAATTATCGCCGGCGAAAGGCTTCCTTGAACAATCTGGCCTTTTCGGACAGGGAGCTTAATGCTCTCAGCGCAGTGGACGCATACCTCGGGGCGACCCGAGGTGCCTTTGATGAGTCGCTGGATATCCTGTCGCGAGGGCTGCTGGTAAGGTTTTAAAGACAAATATGACTACCAAGTATGGTAGTAGCCCCTAAGGCTTGGTACGAGCCCGTGGGGTTGAATCAAGACTTGAATACTAACCCGCAATCTTTGTCATAACAGGAAGTTCGCTTGAAGAACGAGAAATTAGCCTCGGCGTTGGACCAAACAAAGGTGCAGCTTGACGCGGCCTTGTCCGAGGTTGAGCAGGTGAAGAAATTCACCAGAGAGGCGCACGGTAAGTGCTTATTTCTTGAAGTGGGTAATGTCCAAAAAACAGAGCTGATGCCAGAATCGTGTGTAGCAGCGGAAGCCCCGGGCCATCTTGAAAGAGATCTGAAGCAGGCCCGCAATGATCTGGTGTATGCTGAATCAGAACGCCAAGCAAATCAACATGCGGTCACTCAGAGAGCGGGCAGCGTGAATGCACTTAGGGATGAAAACGCCTGACAGGCCCAGGAAATTGAGAGCTTAAAAGCTCGCCTGGTTGCTGCAGAAACAAAGAATCGGCGAGCGGACGACATGATTTATGGTAAGTTATAAATCGTGACAGATAGTTGTCATGTAGTTTGTCCGAGGAGATTTGTCATGCGAGATGTTGTTTTTTGACAGCTTGCTTGACTGGCCTTCCTCCGGAGTCTCGGGGCCCGGTGTCCGAAGACATGAGCATACGTCTATCCGAGGTGCATGCGCTCGGAAAGGGATGAAGGATGTACACCAGGCTTTATAGCCCGAGGTGGTGCCGGTCCCCGAGGACATGGCCGCGCTAGCCGAACATCTTAAGAGAGCTCGGCGCCGGATCCAGGCGTGGAAAGTATCAGCTTGCCGAGAAGGTGCGAGGGAGGCCTGGGCCATGGTGAAGACCCATTACACCGGTCTGAAGACGACGGAACTAGCAAAGGTGGGACCCATGGGGCCTGATGGGAAGGAGATCCCTACTAGCCAGGCATATGACAGTGTAATCCCGGCGGCATGCCTCTCGAAAAAGGATTGCGCGTTAGACACCCTAATAGATGGGCTAGACTGCGCGTAAAAATTTGTGTATGACTTTATGTACCGAGGTATTCTATGTCAATTTGTTCCATCCGTTGATCCAAACTCTGTCAGCCAGCCTTCGGCTTCTGCCTCCTCTGATAAAATCCGAGGAGTGTCCCATACTACCGGCCGAGGTCATCGGACCAGATGCTTCAGGTGACTAGGCAATCGGGCTATGGGCTCGAAAGACAAGAGGGTAACGGAAGGTTATGTTATATTACTATTTAACGTAAGAAACATCTTCCGAGGAAAATAGTTCTTCCAATAGTTCCTTTCCTTGGGTTATTGTGTCGAACACGGTCGTCCGAAGATGGATGACCTCGGGGGTAAAGCCCCTGGTCGGGGTTTGAAAAGACCCCTGCCACGTTAGTCCAATGTCATAGCCGACCGATTCGCATTGTAAGAATCACAGCGGTGATCCCTTTGCCCCCTAGCCGAAATATCAGGAACGTAAGGGGCAAGCACAGGAGCCGGGCAACCCAGCTTGGCCAAATCTTAAAGCGAATCGATGCATATAGTGGCTCGTAAGACAATAGTACATAAGAGGTGGAATAGCTCTTGTTTGAAAATAACATGCTATGTTGTCCTCGGGGTCATTGAATAACATTCCGAGGTGTGTAGATAAATAAAATAAAAGATTAAGGCAAAGAAAATGTAAAATTTATGTACACGGACCGTATTTGTAATGTCATGCGTAGAAACGTCGGAGTAGCGCCACGTTCCAGGGGTGGGGCTCTAATCGGCCGTCCTCTGGATCTCGGATTCGATAAGCTCCTCCGATAAGGACTTGATCAATGATAAACGGCCCGTCCCATCCAGGGGAGAGTTTATGTTTTTGTTTCTCGGGGTGTAGCCTCATGACGAGATCCCCGACGTTGAATTCTTTGGTACGAACCTCTCTACTGTGGTAGCGCCGTGCCTGCTGCTGATAAATAGCTGATCTAGCCCGTGCGACGTTGCGCTCTTCTTCGAGAGTGTCTAGTGCATCTTGCCGATCGAGTTCGGCCTCCAGCTCCTCATACATGTGCACCCAAGGTGCGTCATGTATGATATCGCAGGGGAGGACCGCTTCGGCGCCATACACCATAAAAAACAGGGTATACCCTGTGGACCTGTTTGGTGTCGTACGCAAGCCCCATAATACGGAATCAAGTTCCTCAACCCATTTGCAATCGGCTTTTTTAAGGGAGCGAACTAGCCGTGGCTTAATTCCACTAAGGATAAGTCCATTGGCTCGCTCCACCTGCCCATTAGACTGTGGGTGATAGACGGACGCGTAGTCGAGCTTAATGCCCAGTTTCTTACACCATGCCTTGACCTCTTTGGCCGTGAAGTTTGTTCCGTTGTCTGTGATCAGGCTGTGGGGGACACCGTAACGATGGACTACCCCCAAAATAAATCCGATGACCTGGACGGCCTCGGCCGAGGTGACCGGCTTTGCTTCGATCCACTTGGTGAATTTGTCTACCATAACGAGTAAGTATTTGTTTTTGTTTGATCCTCCCTTGAGTGGCCCGACCATATCAAGCCCCCAGACCGCAAAGGGCCACGTAATGGGGATGGTGCGCAGGGCCGTGGGGGGCATGTGGCTCTGCTTGGCGAATACCTGGCAACTCGGGCAACGCTGTACTAATGCCAAGGCATCGGCACTTGCCGTTGGCCAGTAGAAACCGGCTCGAAAAGCCTTGCTGACCAGGGTCCGAGCAGTGGCATGATGTCCGCTCATGCCGGAGTGTATCTCTCGAAGTACGAGTTTTCCTTCTTCCTCGGATATGCACCTCTGGAGGACGCCCGTAGTGCTCATTTTGTAAAGTTCCCCTTCATGAACCTTGTAAGCTTTAGACTGTCTTACAATCCGGCGGGAGTCGGCTTGGTTATCAGGGAACTCTCTTTGGAGTAGGTATGCAAGGAGCGGCTCGGTCCATGGTGCGATAACTGCCATGACTTCGTGCGCTGAATCAGTCTTCCGGATCGTTAACCCGCCTATGATACCATCGTCCTTATCTGGCGGGGCCTGTTGCCTGACGTCGGTTGAGTCCAATGTTCCTTTGGTGTCTTGCCAGACTACGGATGGCTTAAAAAGCCGCTCGAGGAAGGTGTTTTCGGGAACCTTATCCCGCTTTGCGCCCAGCCGGGCGAGAACATCTGCGGCCTGGTTGCTATCTCGGGGTATATGGTGAAATTCCAGCCCCTCGAACCTGGTCGAGATCTTTATGACAACATTTCGATAAGCTGTCATCTTTGGGTCTTTGGCGTCGAATTCGCCATTGATTTGCGAGATAGCGAGGTTGGAATCACCTCGGACCTCGAGGCGTTTAACACCCATGGAGACTGCTATCCGAAGTCCGTGTAAGAGGGCTTCGTATTCAGCTGCGTTATCAGAGTCTGTGTACATGATTTGCCACACATATCTAATGTTATCTCCCGTGGGGGACGTGAGCACCACGCCAGCCCCTAGGCCGGCAAGCATTTTGGAACCATCAAAATACATTGTCCAATGCGAATAGGTACTGTACTCACGGGGGAGTTCGGCTTTGGTCCATTCGGCCACGAAGTCCGCCAACACCTGGGATTTAATGGCCCGGCGTGGTTTGTAGATAATTTCAAAAGGTAGGAGCTCTATAGCCCATTTGGCGATGCGCCCCGTTGCATCTCTATTATTGATTATGTCACTTAACGGGACGTCGGATGCCACAGTCACCGCACACTCTTGAAAGTAGTGCCGTAGCTTTCGCGATGCCATGAAGATAGCGTAAGATATCTTTTGATAATGAGGGTATCGTGTCTTGCAGGGGGTTAAGACCTCGGACACGTAGTATACGGGTTTCTGGACCTGGAACTTATGACCTTCCATATCTCGTTCAACCACGAGAACTGCGCTAACCACCTGGTTTGTGGCCGAGATGTATAATATCATCGGTTCACAAACGCCTGGTGCTGCCAGGATGGGATTGGTGGCGAGGAGGGCCTTGATGTCTTCCAGGGCCGCCGCAGCCTCCTTGGTCCATTGAAATGTTTTGGTCTGCTTTAACAACCTGTACAATGGTAAAGCTTTTTGTCCAAGCCGCGATATAAAACGGCTCAGGGCTGCTACGCAGCCCGCCAGTTTTTGTACATGCTTGAGCTCTGTGGGGATCTCCAAATGATCCAAGGCTCGAATTTTGGCCGGATTGGCTTCAATTCCTCAGCTAGATACAATGAAACCGAGGAGTTTGCCAGCTGGGACCCCGAAGACACATTTTTCCGGGTTGAGTTTTATTTGATATTCCCGTAGGCTGGCAAATGTATCGCGAAGGTTGTCCACAAACTGGCCGACGTGTTTAGTTTTGACAACCACGTCGTCTACGTAAGCCTCCATAGTTTTTCCGATTTGTTTTTGCAGGCATGATTGGATCATACGCTGGTACATGGCGCCAGCGTTCTTTAGTCCGAAAGGCATCGTGTTGAAGCAAAATGGCCCGTAGGGCGTAATAAATGCTGTTGCTGCCTGGTTCAATTCCTTCATCTTTATTTGATGATTCCCTGAATAGGTGTCTAGGAAGCACAATGCGTCGTGGCCCGCAGTGGCATCCACAATTTGGTCGATACGGGGTAGGGGAAAGGGTTCTTTGGTGCAAGCTTTGTTGAGGTCTTTAAAATCGACACACAACCGCCATGACCTGTCCTTTTTCGGTACCATGACCAAATTGGCTAACCAGTTGGGGTGTTTTATATCCTTGATGAATCCTGCCTTCAGCAGCTTTGCCAGTTCCTCGCCCATCGCTTGACGCTTGGGCTCGGAGAAACGCCGAAGTGTTTGTTTAACGGGCTTATAGCCTGCCAATATGTTCAGGCTATGCTCTGCAAGCCTACGGGGTATCCGAGGCATGTCAGAGGGGTGCCTGGCGAATATTTCCCAGTTTTCCCTGAGGAAAGCGCATAGGGATTCGGCAACTTCTGGGTCAAGGTTAGCCCCTATGGACGCCGTTTTAGCATGGTCCGTTGGGTGAACCTGGAATTTGACAATCTCGTCGGCCGGTTTGAAAGAAGTAGGTTTTGATCTTTTGTCGAGAACGACATCGTCCCGGTCGACCTCGGTGCGTAGTGCGGTCTGCTCTTCAGCCGTGAAGGTTTCGGCAAGGGTCTCCAGGGCGAGGGACGCCGTTTTATTCTCGGCCTTGAGTGCCCTATCAGGATCACTTGAAATGGTAATGATCCCCTTTGGGCCCGGCATCTTGAGCTTCATGTAGCCATAGTGTGGCACCGCTTGAAATCTTGAAAAGGCGTCCCGTCCGAGGTTGGCGTGGTATCCCCTTTTGAAAGGCGCGATGTGGAACGTAATCTCTTCGGCGCGATAATTATCCGAGGTCCCGAAGACTACATCTAGTGTTATCTTTCCACTGCAGCGTGCCTCCCGCCCGGGGACTATTCCTTTGAAGGTGGTGGTGCTTCGTTCTATGCGCGATTTATCGATGTGCATTTTATCCACAGTGTCCTCGTATATTAGATTTAGGCTGCTGCCTCCGTCCATAAGTACCTTGTGGAGGCGGCAGTGGTCCACGATGGGGTTGAGGACTAGCGCGGCGGGGCACCTGTCCAGGGCCGACTTTGGCTGATCATTCTGAGTGAAAGTGATCGGCGTGTCTATCCACGTGCCCCGAGGTGGTACCTGCCGGACGGCGTTGATTTCCGCAAGGCACGTTTGCACTGGTTGTTAGATGTAAATGTCTTATAAATCATCAGGACCTCGTCTTCGTCCGAGGTCTGTCCGAGGTGGCTGGAGGTGCCCGCCAAGAGGGCGGGTCCCCCCTTTGCCACCTGTCGCAACACCCAACAGTCACGAAGGCTATGGGTTGGGCAGGAATTGACTAATACGGCATGGATCGGGCATGGTTTACCCAGAAAGCCGTCCAGGGCCGTTCCGGGGTGATCAGAGGTTTTCTTCTTCTTCTGGGGTCGATCACCCGGGGTGTTTCGTTTGCGATTCTCGCGCCGAAGTGCCGACCGGTCGCGTCCCGGGTAGTCCTCACAGATCGAGTCTGTGTTCTCCTCGGTTCGCCAGGTGTCTTCGATAGCGCAAAATCACGCTACCAAGTTGGTTAATTCAGGGAGTGTTTGGACGCAACAATGAGCGAGGGCATTCGAGATGCCTTTATCCTTGCATCCACGCTCGAAAGCGGTGATTATATCAGAGTCTTGGTAATCCAGTATCTTGCTCTTGACGGACAAGAATCTGGCCCAGTATTCTCGGATCGGCTCCCCGGGGACCCGCCCTACGTAGGCTAGGTCCCAGATGTCGAATGGGCTGGAGTCATCGGGGCGATATTCTATATAGGGGGTGAGTGGACCAGATCCGATCTCTAAAGACCGCGGGCTCAAGACCTCGTCACCTTCACTCGGCGGTGGATCTGCAGTTATCGGTTTAGCCGATTCGATCTGGGAGTCGGTCGCTGGTGGGTTGCTGTCCGATCCGCTCTCCAGGAAGTATCTTAGCCCCTCGTCCGTGAGGGGGTTCTTTGTTGGAACCGAAGTGGGGTCATGGTTCGCTTCCATGCTACGTGGAGGCGTTTTTGCGACCAAAGTTTTGAGTGTGGAGACGTGCTCCGTGGGCTCAATGCCATTAACCGGCGATCCCATCGATCCTTCCGGTGATCACACAGCGGAACTCTCAATGAAAGCACCAGTGTCGGTGTAAAAACCGGTAGACCTCGGGGTAGGGGGTCCCGAGCTGTGGATCTTGGATTCGATGGTAACAGAGACGAGGGAGACGATGTTTACCTAGGTTCGGGCCCTCTTAATGGAGGTAAAACCCTACGTCCTGCTTCTGCTTATATTAATGGAGAGGTAACAAGTACAGAGTTGATCTACCTCGAGATCGTAATATGAGTCTAACTTCTAGGGCTAGGTGAGCAATGTTGCGTTGTCCCCTCTATGAGCTAAACCCTATGGCTTATATACACGCCAGGGAGGGTACCTAGGATTACAAGGTCGGTATCTAGGAGTAAGGCGGTTGGACAAATCTTGAAGTGTACTACAAGTCTTCGGTAGAGACAGCTTCGATCACGTCTCCCGTGTGCGGCCTCCATAGTCCATCCTGATCACGTACGGGGGCATATCGGCCCAGCCAAGGAGTCGGGCCGGCTAGGTTGGCACCCCCTAATCCGGGACACCGTCACTCTGCGTTAACTTCCTGCCCCACCCCGCCCAACACATTCAAATCCCTCATTTGCCGCGAAATTTTGCTGTGTGTTGTTGTTTTCAGGGATATTTTGCTGTGTGAAAACAAATTTAAATATCAACGAATAAAAGGTCTCCGGAGTATTTTGCCGGGACACGGTTGAATGGCCTCATATTAGTTTGTACTAGCACTAGTACTACTAGTGTAGAGTAGTAGGAGCAGGAGTAGTACAGTGGTAGTAGAGTACAAACCAGTACGAGTCTCATCGGACACCAATTTTCTTGGAGTCCGTGCTACAGCTAGCACTTCTCCCTCCTCATTCCTCTAAACTCAGCCAACGCGCGGCGGGCAGGGTGATGGTTTGCCGATAGTCGGTTTGCTCAACAACGGTCCCAGATGTCAGTGAAAATGCAAGACAACACACGTTCCCTAGCTTGAGCGGCATGCCGGACCAACCGTGTGGAGGTGCGACATGAATGCGGTAGGCTTTTCATTTTGACACTAGGGCGGGGCTTTCCCCAAGCGATAAGAGGGGGAGTTTGCCAGCTTGGCCAATCGTCGGTTTGCTCACATGCAGTCCCACATGTTACTGATATGCCTTGGTTATGGGCGTTGAGCGGCGGGCCAGAACATATTGTTACTTCAATTATTCATGTTGCATGTACATTAAAATTGCATTGAAATGTACTCAACAACATGCGGGCTAGTATCATCTAGTGATCTAAATGGACCCACTTCAAAAAGGAAAGAAAGGCGATTCGGTGCCCAGGCTCATCTGCACCCGGTCGGAAAAAAATCACAAAAAAAAATCATAAGATTCCAGTTTTTTTTGCATGGTAGAAAATTTGATGGGTGAGGTCCGCTCCAATTTTCAAGCCATTCGGACATCTGAGCACCTCTCGGCAAAAAAGACAAATCAGGTCAGAACTGTGCATGAACAGTAAACCTTTTTTACAGACCCCAAATTTGTCTTTTTTGCCGAGAGCTGCTCAGATGTCCAAATGATTTGAAAATTGGAGAGGACCTCACGCATGATATTAACTACCATGCAAAAAAGAATTGGAATTTTTTGAATTTTCTAGTATTTGTTTTGATTTTTTTCTTCAGCACGGGTGCAGATGAGCCTGGGCTCAGAAGTGGATTATCGCCCACTACACATTCAAGCATTTCACATTGTTCTCTCGCTCTCTCTATCAAACCGACTATGCCAAACTCCCCTGCCTACCGCGCGGGAAAAGACCCGCCCTCGCTTTTTTAATCGGGTTTTGTATCGATGGATCGCACGAAGCAGCAAAACCAAGTGTTACAAGACTACTACTACATACTACTACAGTACACTGGGCTGCCGTGTCTTGTACTCCTCCGTCGTAAGAGTGGAGACGCTCGCTTTCATAAATGTTCTGCTTCCATTCGCCAACATGTGGGACATCTAGCATCCGGGTCCACATGCCATGCACCAAATAACAGTGCAGAACAGCAGGGGGGACGCACCCCGGTCGTGGCGCCGCAGTAGTACTAATGAGCAATGAGGCGTCAAATCACAAAGCCACACCTTTCCAACCATCATTTCACTCTTCGCTAAATCCGCTTCTCCATCATCTTCTTCAAGAAAACCACGTGTTGCTTCTGCCATTGCTCTGATTTTTCATGAGGGACGTGCATCGGCTTGGTACATCACTGACACGTGTGACCGCATGTTAGCAAACCGACAGGCCAAGCTCGCCCGCCCACCGCTCGGCCAAAGCACCTCCTTTTTACTAATCTGGATATCTACTTTTAGATCAATATAATCGAGATTTGTATATATCGCACCAAGAAGCAAAACTAAGTGGTACGCTTTACAGTTCAAAACGAAACGGCGGCACACTTCCAGCACGGCTGTCGCGTTCGCATTGCAAGTCCGCAGGGTCAATCCACACACGAAATGGCAACACCAAAAATGCTACACTCACGGGCCTTTACGGGGCTATTACGGGCATCTTCCAACTAATCAAACTAGACCCCCCTGATTTTCAAGGGGGTGGGCCCCTTCCCACTCCCTAAATCCAATCATAATCCTCCACGTTTGCTACTCCGTAAAGTCTGAAAAAATCCTCCCCGTGAGTCTAGCATTGCTCATGGTGACACACTAACAGCACGCCTTTCACCGACATGTGGGACAACCACCATCCTGGTTCACGTGCCATGCACCAAAGTTCGGAGCAGCGGGGGGAGGCACCCCGGTCATAGCGCCGCAGTACTAGTAAATGAGAAATGAGGCGTCAAATCACAAAGCCCCACCTTGCCCGCAGTAAGCTGGACGGAGCTGGGAGTACAAAAAATTGTGGACGCTTCTTCCACCCAAAGCCAGTGACACGTGGATACATTTTGATATACCCGCAGCCTCCTTTGGTTTACAGGGTAGGAATATTATAGTAATATGAAAGTTGTAGGAAAAGAGATGACGTACGGCCTCCTTTTGTTTGTAGGAATATCATAGTATAGGATTTTCAAAGGAAAAATTCCTATGGAGCTCTGTGGTTTGTAGGAATGGATTCCTAATCCTATGTAGGATAGGAACCAGTCCTTCACATTTTAAAGGAAAAAAAACCATTACCCTAGACTCAATGGATAAATTCCTATCCTATGCATCAAATGACATTTCTTTCTCTATAGGAATTGAGATGCATGTCATCTCACTTCCTATGTTTTTTCTATTCCTATGATATTCCTATCCTATGAACCAGAGGAGGCTGACATGTATCTCAAATCCTATGAGCAGGGATAGGAAAAGAGATGTCATTTGGTTCCATCATATGAATTTTGCCATTGAGTCTTAATGTTTATTTTCCTCTTAAATGTGGAGTATAGGAATCCATTCCTATGAACCAAATGGCTCTAAAGGAAAAATTCCTATAAAAATCCGATCATATAGAATTCCTATAATATTCCTCCACACCAAAGGAGGCTTGAAATTGCTGTAGGTGATACGGCAGTCTTCCTTTGCCGAGTGTCGGTTAACGGAGACTCGGCTAACAAACTTGGCGAAGTGTGGCACTGGGCAATAGAGTAGTGCCACGCGTCGAGTCCTTACTTGATGGGAAATTGCCGAGTTTAGAACTCAGCAAAATATTTGCCCGGTTCTTCTAATGAAGGAACACACTATATTTCATATCTCTACTGATCCCGATGGTTCTTTCTCTCTCCTTAGTTAGAGGACTCAATCCTACGATGTCTCTCGCTCTCTCTCACAACAAACACACACATACGGCCCCTCTTTATCGAAGACACACTCGTACATTCCTCCCCCATCTCTATAGATATCTCTCGATGATGAATGAAATGATATACGCTGGGTTTTCTATATGTGCGTGTTGTTCTACGAAAACTCGGTAAAAGTTTGTGAGGTTTGAATTTTCAATAAAGCTATATGCACTATATTTTGGAACAGAGGGAGCATACGGCAGTTGCGAAAGCTCACGTGGAAATTTTATGTGTCGGAGGAGTGGTTGTTCTGTCAAATGCCATGGCAAAACTGCCACCGTCACATATCTGACGGTTCTTTGGGCGTTCACCAGGAAACAACTTGTGGTGAACGTTCGCCAGATATGATTTAAGGACACACGCATTGCATTGACACGTTAACCCTCCCTCTCACGCACGCACACACGCACCTCACGACTCTCCCAAGACTTCTCGCACACACCATCTATCTATACTCTGTAGGTAGACGTGACACACATATATGTGCTCTTCACACCCTTCCCTAAGAACTTCTAAAAAATAAAAGACGTCACACATATTTTTTTTGTAACTCGGACGTCACACACGTATACATCTTACTCTAGGTGGAGTACGTAGTACACGAAGAGAAGCAGTGCACGCACACACCAGTTCTCTAACACCCACGCACGGGTACACGTACGAGCGCATTTGTTTACAAAGAGGCATCCCAAGTGACAATTTGACTCGTGCAGTTTTCAACTTCATGGAGGGTTGGGGACCACACGTGTACATAGTGCGACCTGGACGTGGTGGTGCGTTATTGATTGAGTTTTTTTTACTGGAACATTAAATGAAAATAGTGGTTCACGCGTATTAATTTTAAAAATGATTGCTACAAGAAAATCACTCCACTATATATATAAGCAGGAGCTTCAGCGCTTGCTTTACTAGGGTTGCTCTCATTCTCTCTCTCATCCTCTCCTGATCTAAACAAGACAGCAGTGGCCACACCCTCTCTCTGCTCACCGCTGATCACAGTTCCGGCCGGATCCCCTCCGCCGGCGAAGCGGAGAAGGTGCAGTGTTCACGCGGTCGTCGGCGGCGAGGGAGGAGACCCACAGCTGCCGGCGTATCCCGATCGGCGGCCAGTGCCGTTTTGTCCGATAGTGCGCCGGCTTGGGAAGGCCTCCGACCCCTTCTTCCTCCCTGCCATATTGTGGTCCGGCCTCCCGCCGCCCTCCTAGCCACATCCGGACAACCCTCAGGTATAACTTCCTTCGAAACCGGCCTTGCTCTACTGCCCCAGCTCACCACTTGGCTGCATGCGGATCTTTTTCTACTTCCTTCGGCTGTTCCAAAGCCACCTAATTTTTTACTATTATTAGAGGTAAACCTACTTCATGCAATCGCATCTAGGACTTTGTTCAAAAGGGAAGAATGGGGGGAAAGCTGTAGCATGAATCTAGGACTTGGTTCAAAGAGGAAAGAAAAGGGGGAAAATAGTAGAGACTGGCTACCCAACCGGTCTCTTGGTTGAAAAGGGGAAGAAAGTGGGGTGGATAGCGAAGCGTGGGGGAAGTACTAGTAAGATACTGGCCAGACCGGTCTCTTGGTCGAAAAAGGGAAGAAAGTGAGGGGGTGTTGTGGGGACAACGCAACTGAGAACGAGCAGGTCTAGATTTCCTGTGCGCACATAGGAAAAGGTCGCCGAGGAGATAAAAATTGGACAAATGCAGACATGCTGCCTAAATGTTTGTCGCTCTCGGCAACCAGATCTGCTTCACCACTTTATGCCCCTGCTGTCCCTTAGCCCTTATCACTACCGTTTATCTAATATCAGAGGAAAAATGAAGCAATGCCACTGTTAGCCTAATGTCACTTCTAAGTAATGCTGTTGTCAGTCTAGTGCCATCGATAAATTGAAGCAATGACACCACCATTTTATGAAGTGCTTCTATCTTGCTTTATTTCCCATGAATTATGTTTTGCCAGTTACACTTAAATCTCACACCACTAACATTGCTTCATCCCATTAGAACTGCACAAATTTGATTGCACCGTGCACGGAGCTACTGACCATGTGCTACTTTCATGACAGTAATACTAGTGCTGTTGTTCTGCATGTTAATCTAGTGCCAGTGTTGATGTGATGTGATGCTACTTCTTACTTAATAGCACTTTTTCATACTGTCAATGTAATGCCATTCATAACACAAGAGATGATGTTGTTAATCATATGCCACCGCAAATAACTGCCACTGCTTAAATAACCATATTACATATTTGTGCAAACAGGGATGTCTATCTCCAATCGTTTCTATTTGTGCAATCATAAGCACACACCTCAATTTTAGTAGAACTGCACAAAATCAGATGGCTGTTCCTACCTACCGTCCCCTAGCCACCCGTATTCCAGGTATTCCTACATTCATAACTATCTAGAATGACAAACGCAAGCTAAAAGAAGCTGATTCGTACGTGGACTTCCTGATTGCAGTGTAGGAATGAGCCTGTCATGTGTGGCGGAGAAAACAAGCAGTGCGTCCGCGCCGTGAACTACACTCACTCCCAATTTAAAGACGGCCCGAGGACGAGCTTGCGCGGCTGCACGGAGGTTTTGTGGTCAGGTGCGCATAAAAGAGGCATTGCGGTCTACTTATTTCTGCAAATAGCGGTGCTTAAATTTAGTGGAACTGCACAAGAAGTTCAGATGGTCAATCCACTTCAAGGTTCAGTTCACTATTCCAACTGAGAACACAATTATAATTTGTTATTCTGGAACGAGAGAACCTAACCCTGGATGGTGGCAACAAGAAAAACCAGAGTGAACCCCAGGAAATTAAAGCTTGCCTAGGGAGGCCCTTTGCTCAGAGAAGCCTGGCTTGATTTTTCCTGATTTGTAAACCTTCTCACAACTTTGTCTTTTGTTGTCAACTTCTAAAAGAGATTTTATGTTCTATGAATCATTGAGATGTATAAAAAAGCTGAACTTATGCTTTTGAAGTATTTTATGCAGCCAAGTTGTGAATGTTTAACATGAATGCTGGAGTAGCGTGTTAACATTTGGAATCTATATTGTGGCCTCAATTAACCGCATGAAACACTGTAACTAGATACGTAGTTACTTATATGTCAAACAACAGAGTATGAGTGTGAGCTGGTCGATCTAGTGTTGAAGCGATCTGCGCTAATGTGCCGTGTTTGCACCAACTTTGCTTACAAGTGGGGTAGCACCAACAGTGCATTACCTACACTATGTATACGTCGGCGCACCAATCAAACAAGTATTTCATCAAACACACACTGCTCGTTTGATAAATAGTGGCAGCTTGTGTCTTATAATGCCATATTACATGAAAGAACTCATGAGGATGCAACTGTTTCGGCAACACTTACGAGGGTTCTCACATGATTCACGGGCACACAAAAGTAGCAGCAGTTCCCATAGAGGGATTCAAACAGAGTACTACCCCAAGAGGGCTTGATAATACGCAAGGTTCGGCTAATTAAACACAATCCAAGCTACTTTGAAACACTAACTGGGCCAACTATTTCATGCCATCGATCTAATTGGGGATGGACACAAGACGGACCTTGCCATGAACATCCTCGAGGACGTCCGGCAGCAGCTCAATCCTGTCAACCTTCTTGAAGATAACCTTGTGGCCTTTCCACTCATAAACTTGTTTGTCGAGGCATGCCATGTCATCTTCATGGATAAGCTTGACAAGAACATTATGCCTCATAGACGAAGGAGTAGCAGTGAACTTGTTGTGCTTCAGTACACCCTGGACAACACACCTGACAACAGTGTGGCTGGAATACATTTCGTCTTCGGTATAAGTGGAAATGGCTTTCCGGATCGAACAACCTAAGAACTTTGTTTTCCCAGTGCGTATATTCAGGTCATCCACCTCATAGCGAGTGACATGTACAACCACACAATCCTTGTCTGCATCAGGGCTCAAATTGAAATAGAAACGAATTCTGAATTACTTTCCAATATAAAAGACACAAATTATTTAAACCACCATGTAGAGTCAAAAGTATGCATGACAAGGAAGGTAGCATGGCATCGGAACTAATAAATCTTGCATTATTTATCACCTCATACTTAGATGAAAAACCACAATCAAGATCGCCAAAGAAGAAAATCACCTTGGGCAGCTCAGCGGGGGGGGGGGACACAACCTCGAAGGGGTCCATCTTGCGGGGGGGGGGGGGGGGGGGGAAACTGCTCCTGCACGGCCATGGGGGCTGTAACCTCAAATGTGGCGTTGACCATCTCAGTAGTGGCCGTGAGCGCATCTGGGGTCGGCTCGGTGGTGGCCTTCATCTTCTTGGAGCTCTCTGTCTCGTGGGGCTCAGCCTACCGCGTCTGCTCCAACATCGGCAGATCTTTGCCCGGTTCTCCATGATCCATAATGAAATTGACAAATAGAAGACAACCGAAAGGAAAACACAATCGCAATGACAATGACACAAAAAAGGGAGTGAGGATCAGTTACTGCTTTGCAAAAGACTTTTTTGGAAAGAAAATATACCAACATCACGGATGCGCTCACCTTCCCTTCGTTGGGAGAGAAGAACAATGGCGGAATCGAGTGGTGGCTTTCTTGAAGAAGATGAGAGAGAAGCGGATTCAGCGAAGAGTCAAATGATGGTTGCTTCGTCTGACCAACTTACTGCGGGGAGGTGGGATTTTGTGATATGATGGCTTATTACTGCCATGCTATGACCGGGGTGACTCTGCGCCTGCATACCGAACCAAAGTAAAACGGCAGTAGCGGGAGCCGTTTCGACGACCGACGGGGAGCCAGAAATGGTAGTGTCTCCACTGTACTATAGGAGTAATTGTTTTCTTTAGGATTGAGTAATTGTTTTTCTAGGGGGTGGTAGAGTGTCCCCACTGTATTACTAGTAGTAATTGTTTTTCTAGGCCCAAGACAAATAGCCCATCCAACCTAATTAATAAAATCAATTCAAAAGCCTTTATTTTACTTAAGAAGAGGTGCCCCCCACTACACCGCCCCCCAAAAAACCCCGGCTGCTCTTCTTCCTCCTCACTCCCACCTCACATCCGCTCGCTCGACTCGTCTCCCCTCCGGTTGTACCCCCAAATTCCTCACCTCACTCCTACAGAAAACTCCAGCTCCCCTTCTTATTTACTGCTACAAAAAACCCCAGCTCCCCTTCTTCCTCACTCGCACCACAACTAGGGTCGTCATTCATTACTCTGCTCAAATCCGTGAGCTCGACGCGACGCCCGCAAGGAAAATGGAGTCGACTGGCCCCAGCGCCAAGAAGATGAGGCTCCCGCCAGCGGCAACGCCGGTTGTAGATCTCGCACCCCGCAGCGCGGGGAGAAGCGGCGAGGCCCCCCTGTATTTGAGGAACCCGAAGAATCTCGGGCGGACCGCATCAGCGATCTCCCGGACGCCATCCTTGGGGAGATCATCTCGCTTCTCCTTACCAAGGATTGCTGCCGCACCCAAGTCCTTGCATCTCGGTGGCGCCCTCTATGGCGCGCCGCGCCTCTTAATCTCGACTGTCGTGGCCTATCTCTCGTTGATGATTTTGAACTCCCCAGAACCATCATCTCCTCCCACGGGGGCTCCGTTCACTACCTCTGCATCCCGGCGTGCTACCTGCATGTGCCCCGCACGGTGGACACCTGGCTGACATCCCCTGATTTCTGCAAACTCCAGATGCTTGAGTTCTATTATTCCTACGAAACTGACATACCATGAACCAAACGCCATATATTTGACCCATCGCCACCGATGTCCATCTCGTGGTTTTCGTCCTCTCTCCACATTGCCATCTTTGCCCTGTGCAAACTACGAGACAATCTGGTACAAAAGCTTTGACTCCCACTTCTCAAATTTTTTTCACTTGTGCTGGTTCGTATGTCGGAGGCCTCACTGCAGAGCATCATCCAATCCAGTTGCCCTGCCCTAGAGTGCTTAGTGCTTGTTTTGACAGTTAAAATCGGTTGTTTCCGAATAAAGTCACCTAACCTTCTAAGAATTGGAATTTCTTTTGACGTAGGTGAGCTCATCATCAAAGATGCCCCTTCACTTCAAAGGTTGATCCTTGATTCTTGTTATTCACCTTCGCAAATAACTGTCGTCTCTGTGCGTAAACTGGAGACCTTGGGTGTAATTCATGATCTCTGTGATCATTTCAAGATGGTGTTTGGCTCCACAGTTATCCAGGTACTGTATATTATCATCTACACTTTTGTAATCATAAGCTGCATTTTTTATTTGTGTGCATAAGTTTTATATCATCTTGGAGTACACTTTTTGTACTAATATTATGTTCTATATGCTCAATGAAGAGTTTTTCCATGGATAGTCAATCAGTGGTGCTGGATTTTGTCAAGATCTTATGTATCAGTATGAATACTTTTGATCTGAACAAGATTATTGGCTTGTTGTGATGCTTTCCATGCCCGGAGAAGTTGTATATAAAGGTGATGATTTCACGCACATTGGAAGCCCATAGATAGTGTACTAGAATTAACCGTTCAGTTGTTGCTCTTTCCGCATACTCTTTTTTTAGACCTTAACTGTTTTCAATCTTCATGTCTATTTAGGAAGCAGGACGGGGTACAAAAGGTATAACTAATCGGTGGCATTGTAAGCATCGGGATTTTCTCAGTTCTCAGCACATTCGTTTGAAGACAATAACGCTGGAAGGATATGTAGCCACCCATGCAAACACTAGATTTGTCACATTCTTCCTGCTGAATGCGAGGGTACTATTGTCCATCAGGCTTAAATATATTAAGAACGAAGTTTTGACGGATGGATATGTCGAAGAGCAAAAAAAGGACTTTTAGGTGGACAAAAGGGCTTCTGAAGGAGCCAGGCTTCTTTTTACATCATCTTGTGGTCATATTCCATTATGTTTTACGACCCGGGATGCTCATTTTATGGATCTGACCGATCCATTTGATAGTGACAGCTGCCGAAAACAGTGATGGAGTTAGATGATGTTGCACTTTTCAATCTGGGTTTAGTCTAAACCTGATGAACAATTACCCTCATGCTTTTGTACAGTTTGTAATTAAGTTGGAGTTTGATGTTGTTGCCCATTTCAACTCGGCTGTGGCTATCATATTTTGTTTGAAAAAGGCTAATGGCTTGCCATTTCTTTAATTGAGAGAGAAATATTGTAACAAATCCCAACAGAGGGAAATAACATCACTCTCGCCGGCTACTTGATATCATTGTGCATTATAGAACCCAAGTGCTTAGCGCCCGCTAGCACCCACAAACTTATTTTGAGCTATAGCACACCAAATGGGCTGTAATTACTAATAAGAAAGGTTGCATGGCCATGACAGATTTGGATTCTAACATTTGGGACCCACAAGGAAAAAGCCTATCCAAGGTGGTGTCGACTTAGTCAACAAACGATTCTGCCTGCCAGCCGTTGGATTGACATCCAAGATCTGTCGTGTTTCTTCTATCTCTTGTCTTATTCCTCTAGACGCCCAAACGAAACCATGCCGTGGGTCCCACCTGCTCCCGCCTGCTCCTGCATCCCACGCATTGCCGCCCCACCGTACCCTCAAACGTTGGCAGTACGCAAGCAAGTGCCTCCTTATAACAAGCCAAAAAAAATGCTTCCTCCTAATGGTTTGACATCTAGGTCCCACACCATTGTCAACGTAGTCAATAAACGAGAGAATTGCCCAACGAGCGGCTGACACCGGGGACCTAGCAGCTCTCGCAGACCGACTCGATCCTAGATTAATAACCAGCAGATCACGCACGTACCTCATCTGGATGAATTGAGTGCACTCGTTTGACCGTCGTGCCGATGTGTGACCCAGAACTGACGAGACGGGACGGGAGTACGGCACAGTCATAATTTTAGTTTTTCCAGTTTTCCACGGCAAGCTGGCACGCTAAAAGCCATGCCTGCTTATGCATTGAATTCCAATGACCTTCGCGTTTCCCGCGACACGCGGGTTTACCTACGGTCCACCTATAATTACTGGCCGGCATGCTCCGGTGGCACCTTCATCCAACACACCCTATCCTCACAAGACCCCACTGGCCACACGTCGCTCGCCACTTGCCCTCGCTGTCGCCACATCCGTCATGCCCCCACACGGCATCAATAGGCGACGCCAGAGGCGCTCACCGCCAGAGTTAGTGTTCGGTTTTTCATGGGAAGGCAGACGGAGGGAGGAGGCATTCTGGCGGTCTTTAGATGGCAATGCGGAGTATGAGGATGCCTTGAAGCGCGACTACATGTCGGAGGAGCAGCGTACCACCGATTTGCGCCGCCAGCAGAACATGGAGGAGGATCAGCGCACCGCCGCTCTCCGTTGCGAGTAGAGCGCCCGCAACTAGGCCGACTACGTGGAGGCCGGCACCCGGCGAATAGCCCTAGAGGCTGTCGGGCACGCACGCGTGCGCGACGCTGAATTTTACTACCAGCTCATCAAGTGGGTTTCCCGCTTAGAACCGAAGCTTCGGTGGACCACGCCGGCATGGAAAAAGCCAACGGGCGCGAGCAACGCGCCCTATCACACCTCTGCCAAGTCCGAGGCGAGGAGGAGGACGTCATTGCCGGCGTTTAGCGTGTGTCGCAGATGGTGGCCGGCATCGTCTAGTTAGCTAAGAGTATGTTAGTTGTTCTAAACTCGAGTATTAGTGGGAGTAGATAGTTAAGTTGGCTATGATGGTTGTCAATGTGGAAGTTCAGTACTCTATCTCTGAATCAGTCCTGTTACTTTGCTCTGAATGTTGAACTTTCCGATTGAACGTTTGGAATGGGCTGTTATATTTTTAAATGGGTTGTATTTGTCCGCCACGGATTAAGAGGCTGACTTGTGGGCCTACTAGGTTGACGTGTACACAAGGCTTTGTCAACTTAGTCAACAAACTATTGTGGCAGCCTAAGCCGTTGGATGTCAACCAACATCTGTCGTGCTTTTTCAATCTCTTGTCTTCTTCCTCCAGGCTCCAGCTGCCCAAACCAACCCAACGCCGGTGTGATCGCCTGCTCCCGCCTTCCCCGGCTTGCCGCGCAGCCGCGCATGCATTGCTGTCCCACCGTACCCTAACCGGTGCCAGGCCATCCCTCTACACCCCCACCCACCCACCCCCACCTCCTATTATTTTCCGGCGACGGCATCCCCACCCCGCACCAACCCTCGCACTCCCCTTCATTTCCGACCACACTGCCGCATCTTCCACGGCTCCTTTTCGTTCCCGTCCGAGGCCTCACCGTCGTCCATCGCTTTGGTTCCCTCACCGCGGCACCGCCTTCTGGCGTTGTCAACATGGTCAACAACCAAGAGGAATCAGGAGATGATTGTACATGGAGAGGATGACAGTAGGGACCCACCAGGGTCATGGCAGTACGCAAGCAAGGGCCTCCTTATTACAAGCCAAAAAAAATGATTCCTCCTAGTGGTTTCCCGACATCTTGGTCCCACCCCATTGTCAACGTAGTCAATAAACGAGAGAATTGCACAACGAACGACTGTCAACAAATGACAGGAATCGGTGAGGACTGTACATGGAGAGGATGACAGTAGGGACCCCGAGGTCCATAGCCGTACGCAAGCAGGTTCCTCCTTATTACATGAAAAAAAATGCTTCCTCCTAATGGTTTGCTGACATCCGGGACCTATGACATTGTCAATGTAGTCAATAAACGAAAGAATTGCACAAGGAGTGGCTGACACCTGGGACCCAGTAGCTCGAGCAATTTTTTGTTGTTGTTGTTGTTGAGACGGAGTAGGGTATCAACTGGGTTGTGCGACGTCTGTGGCCCATCTAGCCCAGGCTTTATTTACAACATGACGAGCCCAACTGTTTTTTGTCTGTGAAAATGACTAGCGCACCTTTTTTTCGCACAATACCCTACACAGGCCGATTTCCTTTTCCCCGCCCTGCTGGGCTGCAAATCGTTCAAGACGACGAGGGATACATTCAGCCTGGCCATAAAATAAGGCTTAAATTTTGTGAGTAATATGAAATGGGCTGTAAGTATATAAAAACACATCAAATGGGCAATTAGTTTCAAATTGTGAATTTTATTTTATTTTTTCATATTTCATATTTCATTGGATTTTAACATAATTTAAATATATTTTAATTTTTGTTATCGGGCTCGAAATTTCGGGACTAAAAATAGTTCAAAATTTTCAATGACCAGTCTTTTTATTTTATGTTTACCACATCACCAGCCTAGTTTTGTTTTTTGTCTTGAAACGGCTAGCCCAGTTCTATTTTCTTTTGCACAATACCCAACCGAGGCCTACTTGCTTTTCTCAACCCTGCTGGGCTTCAAATCTTTCAAGACGATGAGGGATGCATTCGGCTTGCCCACAAAGTGGCCTATTTCCCTAAAAAAAGAAAATGGCCTATAAGCAATAAGAAATGGGCTATAAATTTTAAAAAACACAGCAACCGGTAATTAGTTTCAAATTTCATTTCATCCGTATTTTGAAATTCTAAATTTCGTTGGAATTTTCTGCGGTGAAAATATCATTGGATTATAATTAATATAATTTTATTTTTCAAATTAGTCTGAATCAGACTGGAAACATCGGGATTAAAATCAGTTCGGAGCACACCAAAATTTGCAAAATTTTATTGAAATTTTTAACCGTGGCCAGAATATTGGCTGTAATGCTAACAAAAAGAATATGTGCTGCAAAAAAATCTTTAAGAAAGAGCAAATGGGTTGTAAATTATTAAAAATAATAGCAAATGTGTTGTATGATGTTTGCCACAGATTTGGAGGCTGACTTGGGCCTACTAAGTTGACGCGTACGCAGGGCTTTGTCAACTTAGTCAACAAACGATTCTAGCAGCAGTGATCGTTGGATGTTAATCCAACGGCCATGCTAGTTCTTCAATCTCTGATCTTCTTGCTCCAGCCCCCCAAACCAGCGCTGGCTGGACCGCCTTCTCCCACCTCCCGTGGCCGGTTGTGTTGTCGTGCAGGCCTCACCGCCCCGCCCTACTCCCATCGCTGGCCAGGCCATCCCTCTACTCACCCACAACTCCTGTTATTCTCTGACGACGGCAGCCACACACCGCAGCCGAACCAGTAAACCCTCATACTCCCCTTCGCGTGGGTAACCACTGCCAAGTCTTCCTCGTCTCCGCGTCATTCCCTTACTAGGCCTCGCCGTTGTCCACCGCCTTGGTGCTCTCGGCACGGCGTCGTCAACGCAGTCAACGAACGGTAGCCATCGGAAGAGGACTGTACGTGGAGAGGCTGACAGCTAGGACCCACGAGGTCCATGGTCGCACGCAAGGAAGTGCCTCCTTATTACGCGCAAGAAAAATGATTGCTCCCCCTGTTAGCTGGGACCCACCTGATTTGGAGGATGACTTGTGGGCCTACCAAGTTGACGCGTATGCAGCGCTTTGTCAACTTAGTCAACAAACGATTCTAGCAGCACTGACCGTTGGACTGTGCTGCTTCTTCAATCTCTGATCTTCTTGCTCCAGCCACCCAAACCAGCGCCGGCGGGACCGCCTGCTCCTGCCTCCCGTGGCCGGCTGTGCTGCCGCGCAGGTGTCACCGCCCAACCATACTCCCACTGCTGGCCAGGCCATCCCTCTACTCACCCACACCTCCTGTTATTCTCTGGCGACGGCAGCCTTCGAACCAGTAAACCCTTGTACTTCCCTCTGTGTGGGCAACCACTGCCTTGTCTTCCCTGGCTCCGGGTCGTTCCCTTCCTAGGCCTCGTCGTCGTCCACCGGCTTGCTGCACTCGGTACGGCGTCGTCAACGCGGTCAACGAACGAAAACCATCGGAAGAGGACTGTATGTGGAGAGGCTGACAGCTGGGACCCACGAGGTCCATGGTCCCACGCAAGGAAGTGCCTCCTTATTACGCGCAAGAAAAATGATTGCTCCCCCTGTTAGCTGGGACCCACCTGATTTGGAGGCTGACTTGTGGGCCTACCAAGTTGACGCGTACGCAGCGCTTTGCCAACTTAGTCAACAAACGATTCTAGCAGCACTGACCGTTGGACTGTGCCGCTTCTTCAATCTCTGATCTTCTTGCTCCAGCCACCCAAACCAGCGCCGCCGGGACCGCCTGCTCCTGCCTCCCGTGGCCGGCTGAGTTGCCGCGTAGGCGTCACTGCCAAACCATACCCCCACCGCTGGCCAGGCCATCCCTCTACTCACCCACACCTCCTGTTATTCTCTGGCGATGGCAGCCTCACACCGCAGCCGAACCAGTAAACCCTTGTACTTCCCTCTGTGTGGGCAACCACTGCCTTGTCTTCCCTGGCTCCGGGTCGTTCCCTTCCTAGGCCTCGCCGTCGTCCACCGGCTTGCTGCACTCGGTACGGCGTCGTCATCGCGGTCAACGAATGACAACCATCTGAAGAGGACTGTACGTGGAGAGGCTAACAGCTGGGACCCACGAGGTCCATGGTCGCACGCAAGGAAGTGCCTCCTTATTACGTGGAAAAAATGTTTCCTCCCCCTGACAGCTGGGACACACCAGCTACATCTTCGCACGCAAGGAAGAGCCTCCTTATTACTCGCAAAAAAAATGATTCCCCCCTGACAGCTGGGACCCAGCAGCTATATCTTCGCACGCAAGGAAGTGCCTCCTAATCCTCCCTGATAGCTGGGACCCACCCGGTCGAAGCGTACGTAGCGTTGTCTGTCTGGTCACGAACATGGGCGTGTAAGGAGCGGCACGTGTCGTAGTAGAGTCCCCGACGTAACAGTTCAGGCAGCCAAGTCTAAATCGTGACCACGTACGCACAGCCGCACAACAAAAAATACGGCCACGTATGTATATATATACGGGTGGGGTTTCGAACGCGTACTCGCGCATATGTACGGGCAGGGCTCGTGTGCATGGAGAGAGGCAACGGACGGCAGCAATGGCCTCCTGTTCATCGGCAGCCAACCGACTGGGTCGGAAAGGAGGAAACAACGTCGTGTTCATCGGGAGCCAAGCGATTGGGTCGGAATGCGTCCTGTTCATCGGGAGCCCACCGGCTTGGACGAAACAGCCGAAACGGGGTCCTATTCATTGACTGGGGGTCTGGCGTACCGCAAAATGGATGAAACGGCCTTCTGTTCGACCGCCTACGGTCGAAACGGGGTCCTATTCATCGGTTGGGGGTCTGGCGTACCGTAAAACGGAGGAAACGAACTTCTGTTCGAGCGCCTATGGTCGAAACGGGGTCCTGTTGATCGGGAGGGCTCTGGCGTACCACAAAACGGAGGAAACAGACTTCTCCCCAACTGCCTATGGTCGAAACGGGGGTCCTGTTTATCGGGAGGGGTGTGGTGTACCGCAAAACGGGACTCCACAGGCTACTGTTCATCCACGGTTGACCTCCTCTAGCCTCCACCAGCTACTGTTCGTCCACCATCGACTTCCTCCAGCCTCCACCGGCTATTGTTCATCCAGTCTCCACGGGGTCCTGTTCATCCACCCCCAACCGGCTGGGGTGTGGCGGCCTTCTCGGGGTCCTGTTCATCTAGCGCCAACCACCTTCACACGGCCAGGGTACTGTTCATCCACAGCCAACCCACCAGCTGGGGTCGGGCGTACGAGCGGGCGGCAGCAACAGGAACTGTTCATCCATAGCCAACCAACCGGCTCGATCGATGCGTCTTGACTCGTGTCTACGTGTATCGTGCGCTCGGCAGCAACGGGCACTATTCATCGAGAGGCAACCCAACACCGACTGGCTACGTCTCGCACGGGGGCTCGATCGGCTTCAGTAAGCAGCGAGAAGGATCGATCGGGTTCAGTTAGCAGTGAAGGAATCGCTCGGGTTCAGTTAGCAGCGAAGGGATCCCTTGGGTTCAGTTAGGAGCGAAGGGATCACTCGGCTTTAGTACGCAGTGGGATCGATCGCTCGGGTTCAGTACGTGTAGTAGTGCGAGGGATCGATCGATCGCTAGGGTTCAGTAAGCGAACGCCTCGCTCGGGTTCAGTTAGCGAACGCCTCGCACACACGCGCGCGTATGAGAGAACCGCGCAAACCACACAACATCGCTCGGTCCCGACCACCCACCGTAACCGGGAACTCCCCGAAAATTTCCTCGCCCTCACTTCTACCACTATTTTTTACGTCATGGACGGCCCAAAGAATGTCATGCGGGTGCGTCTCCGGCCCTCCCAGGACGAAAAACCCATTTTCTGTCTTAATTTTTTGTCATAGAAGTAGGAGCCCACCACATCTATGATGATACGTGTTTTTGTCACAATTATTGTCATAGAACTGTCACAACCATGACAGAAAAAGTTTTCGTTTGGGCCATAATGTAACGGATGTGTCTTTTTTTTTGTAGTGATTTGTCCGAAGACTTTTACTAATGCAAGTACTTATTATAAGTGTATATCCACAGTAGCCCCCGAGCCCTGAGTTAGATGCCAAAATTTTACTCGGGGATCTTAGGGAGAAATGACTCTTTTAATAAAGCGAATACACAGTATCCACCGAGACCCTGGTCGGATACATGAATCCGACCAGGGGATCGATGTCATCCGAGGAAGCTAACGGTGTAGTTTTCAGGTTTCGGCGTCGGTTTCAGTAGCCAACTCGAAAGAGTTGGAAGAACTGAACCATAAGCTGGATCGGTCCGAGAAGGACATGGATCTGCTTAAGAAGCAGATGGAGCAATCTCAAGGTAAATACCAAAAGTTTAAGTACCTTAATAATGTACTTCGGGTTATGATACAGCTGGTTTAAGCTGTAAGGCATGTGTTAATGTTTTTTGCAGCTACCTCCTCGGAGATTGAGAAGCTCCAGTCGGAGCTTCAGAGGGCTCAGCAGGAAGCCGAACAGCAAAAGGCTGCGGCTAAGCAGGCCAGCGATGAGCTGGCCAAAGAGAAAGAGGCCGGCACAAAGCATGCGGCCCGGGTCATGGAGGTCGAAGGAGACTTGGAGGGGCTGTACAAGCAGCGAGACGTCCTCCAGGAAGAAAAGAACAAGCTAGCCTCCGAGCTCGAAACAACGAGCTCGGCATGTAAGGAGGCCACGACCTAGGCTAGGGCGGATCGCGAAGTTCTTCAACAAGTGAAGCAAATTGCCGCTGGTAAGCTATACCTACTTCACTGCATTTTTGGCGACCGCCGATTTGCCCATCTTTCGCATGTCTGGCGTTCTTTAGAGGCCTTTAGGGACTTGCCGTGGAGCGCTTCGGACGCCGGCTCCTTCTTCGTCGCTCATCCCGAGGAGTCTGTGGAGAAGACCTTCTGGGCGTAGTTCCAGGCACCAGAACATCCGCCTCTTCTGAATAATCAGATGAAGTAGCTGGCCGAGCTGTTCCACATGGCACGGCCGGTGATGGAAGAATTCTGCATCAACCTTTGGCCGCAAGAGCCGATGCCGACCAGCTTCATCGGCTTGGTGCACAGGCTACGAAATGCAAGCCCTCAGGTCGAGAACTGGAAGCATTCAGCCTGCCTGGAAGGCGTGGAGCGGGCATATGCTTCGACGATGGCACATTATCCGAAGATCAAGCCGCTTGAAATCGCGTCAGGACCTCCAGAAGGGAAGAAGCGTATGCCCGAGCAGTTCTTGACCGAGGTCCGTGAAGGCGCTTGGGTGACAGAGGCTCAATGCGCGAAAGCCGAACTCCGGTTTTAAATGTCCCTTGGTATGCCGAGGAGAAATTTGTATAAAAACAAGTAATATTATGCTTATCAGTCGTTTGTATCCAACATGTTCTGGTTATTCCTGTGCGACCATGTTTAATCCTGAAAGCGGCCAATCGTCGGCTTCTACCCCCCTTGTAGATGCTACGCGGGGTGTTCCGTAAAAACGCTTGAACCCTTAGCCGACGTCTCGGTGCCCTTAGGCGGTTGCGTATTTTAGGGAACCAGGCAATCAGGCTATAGTGGCTTTATAACTTTCACTTAGTCATAGGAGTTCAAATTGTGGGGTAGTGGACCTAGCCCCCGGTCCTGCAAAAAAAGTAATGGTGAATGGACTTAGCCGAGGTACACCTTTTTTAACACCTCGGTTCTTAGGACAAGAACCCTTTGTTTAACACGGCGTTACCACCAATAGCTTCTAGTTTGACACCGTCTGCGGATCGCCAACCAGTTTACGCCTATCATGACAATCGATTTTTGGCTTTCTCCACTGAGGTGGTTGACCATCTGATTTGGAAGCACAATCACAGTGGTTCTCCCTTTACACTCCTAGCAAAACAAAGCGGAACGTAGGAGGCAAACACAGGAGCCGGGCAACCCAATCATTGACCAAACTCATGATTCGAAACTGATGCATATAATGCAATATCCGTGACGCCGAACAGATATCGGACTTGAACATAGGATCGATTTTACATCCGAGCCCCCGGTTGAAAGCCGGACTCATCTATGTATTTCAAACGGTATCCACATTGCTACAAGGAAAAAATAGAAAAAAATGACACATAATTTTGTGGACGAACCGAAAAAAGGTCTGTTTTTTCATTCATAAGGCCGAGCCATAGATGCCGAGCTGTTATAAGAAGGAACCTTACAAGATACAGAGAGTATGTGAAAAAGAAGGAGAGGTGTTTGATACAGGGCTTTAAAAGGCAGGAACTATTCTGCGCCTCCGAGCTGTTGAACAGTGATTCCTTGTCTAATCCAAGGTTTGGTGAACACTGCCGGCTACTCCGGCTTAACTATGCTAAACGCATCCGAGAAAAGGGGCCCCTGACGAGGCTGACACCAGAATGTGATAGCTTGACACTGCGAAGATGTACTTCCTAGTTAGCCTTTATGTTGCCGAAGAGATAACCAAGTTCTGGGTGCTCGGATTTCCGAGATAGCGCATCCTTTTTATCAATTTATGCTCCTCAGTCTCCCATGGAATTTTAAGTGCAGAGTTATGTACTTGAGGCACATAGTCTGCTACCAGAAGAGGGGAACTGGGGAGCGCATGTCCCTATTTAGGATTGACGTGGGTTTGGCCAGGGGCCGAGGTGATGGTCCGTACGCGCTTTGAAGAGCTTGGTAGGGTCTGCCGAGCTGTCCATCGGGCGGCTTCCTTGGCCGCCTGGAAATCAGCTGTGAAGGGTGCCATCTGCTCGTCTGTCCGGAGGGAGGTCTCCGTGTTACCGTTAATGGTAATGACGCCGTGGGGCCCCGGCATCTTAAGCTTTAGGTAAGCGTAGTGCGGCACCGCGTTGAAGCGGGCAAACGCCGTACGACCGAGCAACACTTGATAGCCACTACGGAAGGGGACTATATCGAAAATAAAGTCCTCACTTCAGAAGTTCTCGGGCGAGCCGAAGATCACTTCCAGCGTTACGGTGCCGGTGCATTGAGCCTCCATGCCGGGTATGATAGCTTTGAAAGTGGTGTTACTGGGTTTGATTCGTGACGAATCGATGCCCATTTTCCCGACCATATCGGCGTAGATCAGGTTCAGACTGCTTCCACCGTCCATAAGGGCGCGGGTTAAGTGGAATCTATCGACAATGGGGTCCAGAACTAGGGCCGCCGACCCGCCATGACAGATACTGGTCGGGTGGTCCTTTTTGTCGAAAGTGATCGGGTGAGCCGACCACAGGTTGTACTTCGGGGCTACAAGCTCTACGGCGTTGACATCCCGAAGTGCTCGTTCCCTTTCCTTTTTAGGGATATGCATGACATAGATCATGTTCACGTTTTTGACATCGGAAGGAAACTGCTTTTGGTCACCGCTATTTGGCCTGCGAGGTTCATCCTTGTCGTCACTGCGGGACTGGCTCCTGCTTGATTCCTCGGCAACTGCTTTGCCGGCCTGCTTGAACACCCAATAGTTTCGATTGGTGTGGTTGGCGGGTTTGTCCGAGAGGCCATGAATTTGGCAAGATCTGTCCAGTATTCTGTCTAGGGCGCTTGGGCCATCCTTGTTCCCATTAAAGGGCCTTTTCTTGGGCCCATGAGCCGCTGAACCCTGCATTGACTGCTGGGTCCTCAGCATCACTGCCACCATTCTATTCCGGCACTTGTTTCTATTACGCTTGGATTTGCCGTTCCCGTCGCATGCCTACGAGGTACCGTGGTCGCTCCTGTGGGAACTACAGGCAAGCCAGCTGTCCCCGCCCGCGCAAAAGCGGGTCATTAGGGAGGTAAGAGCCGCCATGGTTCTCGTCTTGTCCTACCCGAGTTGTCGGGCGAGCCATTCATCTCGGATGTTGTGCTTGAATGGAGCAATAGCCTTGGCGTCGGGGCAATTGACGATCTGGTTCTTTTTAGTTAAGAACCAATTCCAGAATTTCCAAGCTGATTGGCCCTCCTGTTGGACAACGTGGTTGAGGTCGTCGGCATCCGGTGGCCGGACATAGGTGCCCTAGAAGTTTGCCCTAAAGTCCTCCTCGAGCTCCTCCTAGCTTCCGATAGAATTTCTGGGGAGGCTGTGGAGCCAGTGCCTTGCCGGTAATTTAAGTTTGAGCGGCAGGTATTTTATGGCAGGGAGATCATCACCTCGGGCCATGTGAATATGGAGAAGAAAATCTTCTATCCAGACAGCCGGGTCAGTCGTTCCGTCATATTGGTCGATGTTTATGGGTTTCATCCCCTCTAGGAACTGATGCTCCATGACCTCTTCTGTAAAACAAATAGGATGTGCGGGTCCTTGGAATCGAGTCACACTTGGTCATGCGTTGGCCGTTGTCCTAGCCCGTGTCTGCTCCCGAGCTCTATCGTGCCTGTCTAACCAGGCGTCGTAGCCTTCTAAACGGGCGGGTGCGCGATCTCGTGAGCCATATATTGATTGGAGAGGGGCTTTATTGGCCTGTATCTTGTCACGTAAATCGAAAGGCTCATGGTATTCGACCACACTGTTGCCGTGAGGGCGGGTTTTTGTAGGGGTTTCTTTGTTTGCCCCTCCTGGCCGGTCTCGCCCTCTTGGGAGGCGGTCAGCCTGTCCTGCGTGGCCGTGCGTGAACAACTCGTCGTTCGCAGCCTCATCATCGAAGTCGGGTAGCAGCCGCCTTTTAGGGTATGATTTGGCGGCCGTACGTCGGGCCTCGAGGTCCACTTCGGCAGTAAGGACTTTTACCGACTTTTCATTAAGCGCATTTTCATGAGTGTATAGCTTTTGCTGCTTCCTTTTCATGCTCTGCGCAGTTGCGATTAATTGCCGTTGGAACTGTGCCTGCTCGATGGGTTTGTGGGTACCACGAAGTCTTTGTGTCCAAGGCTAACCTCGTCTTCGGACTCGGGGAGGTAATCCCTGTCCGACCCATCATCGAAGGTTCCCATGTCCTCGAGATCATCCTCCGCAGGTGCCTCTATCGGCTCCTTCTGTTGGGGGGACGAGGCTTGATTGTCCTCACCCGGGTTCTCGGCGGCGTCGGGGCCGCGTCGTTATCGGCGGCGCCCGCGGTGTTGGTCGTACTTCTGCTTCCGTTACTAGCCTTTGATCACCTCTTAGGACGACGATGCTTAGGGTTTTCCTTTGGCTTATCTTGAGGACTGTTTTTGGGAGTGTCGACCATGTAGACATCGTAAGTAGATGTTGCCACCCAATCCCCTATATGGGGTTTGGCGGATGGATTTGGTTCGGTATCACCACAGACATCTTCATCCATGTCAGTGGCTCCATCGGAGCCGTAGTCCAGCGCATCGGTCAAGTCTTCGACCGTGGTGACTAAGTGGGTAGTGGGTGGGATAAAAATTTCCCGATCGTCGGCTTTACATCCGATCTGATCGTAGACGGCGGATGAGATCGCCAGGTTTTGGATCCGGTCCAGCACCTCATTTATTTGTGAAAGCTCCTCCGTGTCCAGGGCCTGCTGTAGGTCGAGCCGATCTGAAGTAGTTTGTTCGGGCTGCCTGACGCAGCGCTGTTGTCTTGCCCGTCCAGGGCTGACCCCTGGTCGGCAGGATAAGAGATCTTGTCGACCATTGGTGACGAGGCTGTTACTGCCGGGCCCCTCAACAAGCTTGGCTCGAGGCCAGCGTCCGAGGACGCAGCAATTGGGCAGGGTGTGGCGACCACCGGATCTATCTCCGGGATCGGTTCTGCCGAAAGGTCGCACCCGAGGATCAGATCGGGAGCCCGTTCCGGGATTGCGACATCAGAGGGATCTTGAAGCTGACCTGAGGTCCATCCTGAAAGGACCAGGTCACTGTTAGGCCCATGGAACCCGGGGAATCCAGGCCCGTCTTCCTTCGGCCCAGGGCGCAACACCTGGCATGGGCCCAGCAGGCTGTCACCGTCGAGCATCTCACCAAGACCCCTCATGAGGCCCTGGTCTCCTGAGGCCCCCTCCCCAGGGAGTAGCAAGTAATCGTTCAGCATCACCTTCAACAGCCTCGCGAGGGCCCCTCGTGAGGCAGCTTCCCAAGGTGGCCTCCCGAGGCCCCCTCACCAGGCAGCCTCCCGAGGCATCCTCCCGATGGCTTAAAAGGCAAGGAAGATCTGGCTCGGCATTGCGGTCTCTACCCATCACGTGGGTGACGCGCGCAGCGACGAGCAGCAGCAGAGGCCGCGCCAGCAGGCGCGGATGAAGATGTTTTCCTCTTTCGTGTTAAGGGAGCAGGGCCAGCTATCTACTCTCCAAAGCAACCCCAAAGGTTGCCCGATCGGCGAACAAAGACCAAGACGACGGGCGCGCCGGGCGGAGGTCATCACCGAGCCCACCGGCGCGTCATGGATCATGCTTTGGCAGGCGAAGACCACATTTAGTGAGGATAGCTTGAGCGCCTGTCCCCTTTCGAAATCGCCAAGTGTGGCCACCCTTCCCGCCTAAGCTTTGAGGGGAAGAGGACCAAGGCTGATATAAAAGGGGGTAGTGCTGCCACCGTAGAGGAGATCGATTCCCTGGTCTTCAACCTTGTACGCGAGAACTCTCTTGCCCACAATAATCCCAACCATGCAGGAGTAGGGTCTTACACCGCAAGGTGGCCCGAACCTGGGTAAACTGCTGAGTCCTCGCCGTCCCTCCATAGCGCACTCTCGCCGTAGCCTCGCCGTAGCTTAGCCGTGATAGGAGACGAAGCAGTAGAACGAGCTCACCCCAGTGTTCGAACCTTTGGGTCCCCGGAGCCCGACCTCCGACATTTGGCGCACCAGGTAGGGATGCGCTACTGTTCTTCTGCTCCGCCCTCACCTCCACCAACCCCATGGCCGACGCACGTCGCGAGCGCGCTGAGCGCAGGGCTGGCCACGTGGCCTAGACCGAGCCGGTGGCCCGCGGCAATCGCCGTCGCCCCGAAGCCGAGGCTGCTGCCGCCACCGATCCCGCCGCTCGCGAGCAGCAGGCTTCTTCCCACCACTTGTCCGTGCGGGCGGACGGCCACACCGCCACGGCCTCCTCCCTCGCCAACCGTGGGCCGCCGAACCCGCAGGCCGCGCTGCTCATGGTGCGCGAGCTGCTCCGCTACCATCCAGATGACGCCGGCTACGACGCCTGGCTTGGCCGCATCACCGAGCTCGTCAACGTCGCCGGGGACGCTCCGGCGCCTTCCCACTCGCTCCGCCCTCCGCCGTCTCGTGCTGGGGACCTGGCGCACGGTGCTCCCCCGCCGCCTCCTCTGCGTGGTGAGCGCGCCGGGCCCCAGCGCAGCGCGCGGGCTCATGAGCCGTCCCGTGGCGCGTCCTCTCCGGACCACTGCGAGCCCAGCTGCCAGATCATCCGCCGTGCGCCCCCCGACGCGCGGGTGCTCCTCGAGCGGCAGCGCCAGCGCCAGGTCAGGCCGTTCAGGACGTCGCAGCGGCCGGGCGTCAAAACCGCGCCGCCCTCGCTGGCGGCGTCCCCTCGAGCGGCGTGGGCTGCCGTGCCTTCACCCGCGAGCTGCGTCGCGTGGTCTGGCCCGCAAAGTTCAAGCCTGAGCTGCCTCCGCGCTACGACGGCACCCCCAACCCCACGGAGTTCCTCCAGCTCTACGCACTAGGCGTCGAGGCGGTGAACGGCGACGACAAGGTCATGGCGAACTGGTTCCCCATGGCCCTGAAGGACGGCCCGCGCTCCTGGCTCATGAACCTCTCCGAGGCTTCCATCTCATCATGGGCTGAGCTCTACAGCCAATTCATCGCCAACTCCAAGGGCACGCAGGACCGCTCCCTCACCATCAACGACCTGCGGCGTGTTCGACAGCGCCTAGACGAGACCCTCCGCAAGTACATCCAGCGCTTCAGTCAGGTGCGCAACAAGATCCCGCGCGCCTCCGACGCGACCGTCATCTCTGCGTTCTCCACCGGCGTCACGGACGTGAAGATGCGCGAGAAGCTCGCCATCAACGGTGAGCTCAACTCCGTGCTCGAGCTGCTCAACCTCGCCGACAGGTGCGCCAAGGCTGAAGAGGGCCGCCTCTTCATCCACAACGATCCCGGCGCGGCACTCAACGCCGCCAAGGCCAAGAGCAAGGACGTCAAGCGCAAGGGCCCTGCCGTTCTTGCGGCGGAGCCCGAGCAGAAGCGCGGCCGCGACCTCGACGAGCCCAGAAAGGACAACCGGCCACTCTGCGCTTTCCACAACGTCCGTTCCCACAGCACCGAAGACTGTCATGAGCTCAAGCTGCTCCGTGACGAGCGCCAGGGCCGCCGAGACGACCGCAACAGCCGCCGCGCCGGCCGCGGAGGTGGCCGCAGCGCCAACCGCTGGGACAACCGCAACAGTAATGGCGGTTACCACCAGGTATGGCGCGACCAACCTCGTGAGGCCGCCTGGCGTGACCAGCGTCGTGATGAGAATCCTTAGGCCAATGCTCCTCTCCCGCCGCTGCCGCCGCCACCCCGGAGGAACGACGTCAACAGGCCTGACAAGGGCGCTGGGGGCTACTAGGAGCCTCGCGCGGTCGCTTGCATCCTTGGCGGGTCCCAAGCCCCCGCGTCCATCTGCCACTTCAAGCAACTCTCTCGCAAGTGTACGCCGCCCTCCCGAGGCCTGAGGTCACACGGCCCCTCAAGTGGTCGCAGTACGCCATCACCTTCGACTCCAATGACCACCCCAAGTCCACGGCCTCCGCAGGCGCGCTCCCCATGCTGTGCACTCCCACCATCAGCAACGTCGCGATCACCAAGACCCTCATCGACGGGGGTGCCGGCCTCAACGTACTCTCCATCGAGACCTTCGAGACGCTCCAGGTGCCCTACGACCAGCTGATGCCGACCAGGCCCTTCTCCGGAGTGACCGATGGCTCCACCATCCCGCTGGGGCAAGTGCGCCTGCCCGTCACCTTCGGCACCCGCAAGAATTACCACACCGAGCTCATCGACTTCGACGTGGCGCACATTGGCCTGCCTTAAAATGCCATCTTGGGCTACCCGGCTCTCACCAAGTTCATGGCGGCTACTCATCACGCCTACAACGTCCTCAAGATGCCCGGCTGCAGCGGCATCATCACCGTCGCCTGCGACGAGAAGGACGCGGCCAGCACCCTCGAGCATGCCTACAAGGCTACCGCTGTCGCGCATCCGGCCGACGAGGACGTGGCCGAGCCTTCCGAGGACGCGCCCGCGAAGAAGAAGCAGCTTTTCTCTCAGGACCGCGCCGAGACGAAGAAGGTGTCGGTGGACGGCAGCGGGTCCGGCCCTGCCTTCATCATCGGCACAGGCCTCCCTCCTGCATAGGAAAGCGAGCTCGTCACCTTCCTTCGGGCAAACTCGGATGTTTTCGCTTGGAAAGCATCCGACTTGTCCGGTGTGCCGAGGGAGGTGATCGAGCACCACTTAGCGGTGTACCCCAATGCACGCCCGGTCAAGAAAAAAGCACGGCGCCAGGCGCCAGAGAAGCAAGAGTTCATCGTCAAGGAAGTCCAGAAGCTCCAGGAAGCCGGAGTCGTTCGTGAGGTGCGCCATCCCGAATGGCTCGCCAACCAAGTCGTCGTCCCCAAGAAGGGTGGCAAGGAGCGCATGTGCGTCGACTTCACCAGCCTCAACAAGTTCTGCCCTCAAGATCCGTTCCCACTGCCCCGCATCGATCAGATCGTGGATTCCACTGCTGGATGCGATTTGCTATGCTTCCTGGATGCCTTCTCAGGCTATCATCAGATCAATATGGCGGCCGAAGATGTGGAGAGGACGGCCTTCATCACCCCCTGCGGCGTATATTGTTACGTCTGCATGCCCTTCGGTTTAAGTAGCGCGGGCGCCACCTTCCAGTGGCTAATGCGCATCACTCTGGGGCCTCAGATGGCGAGGAACACGGAGGCCTATGTCGACGACATCGTGGTCAAATCACGTGAGGCTGGATCCCTCATCGCGGACCTCCAGGAAACATTTGCCAACCTGCGCAAAGTCAACCTCAAGCTCAACCCGGAGAAGTGCGTCTTCGGAGTCCCCTCCGGCAAGCTCCTCAGCTTCCTAGTATCGCACCGTGGCATTGAGGCCAACCCAGAGAAGATCAAGGCCATCGAGAAAATGCGCCCTCCCCGAACCCTCAAGGAAATGCAGCGCTTGGTAGGGTGTATGGCCTCCCTAGGGCGTTTCATCTCCAAGTTTGGCGAGCGAGCCCTGCCCTTCTTCAAGCTCCTGAGGAGGTCCGGCTCCTCTTCAAGTGGACTCCTGAGGCAGATGCCGCCTTCGAAGCCCTCAACAGGTACCTCACGAGCCCGCCCATCATGGTCGCGCCGCGCTCTCGCGAGCCCTTGCTCCTGTACTTGGAGGCCACCCCCCAGACGGCCAGCGCGGCGCTGGTGGCGGTGCGGGAGGAGCGCGTCTGTGCCAAGGAAAAACCCTCGGCGCCCCTTCAGGCTCACGAGCCCGCTGAGCCTCACGAGCCCGCCGAGCCTCACGAGCCCGCTGAGCCACACGAACCCGCTGAGCCTCGCGAGCCCCCTGGGCCTCATGAGCCTCCTGAGCCTCGCGAGGTCCCCGAGCCTTCCGAGTCTCACAGGGCGTTTGAAGAGCAAGCTGTCGCAACAACTACGCGCCTCGTCGAGCACCCCGTATACTTCGTCAGCACCGTGCTAAGGGACGCGCGCGAGTGCTACCCCATGCAGCAGAAGCTCCTCCTCGCGCTCCTTGTCGCCTCCAGGAAGCTGTGCCACTACTTTCAGGGTCATCCCATCAAGGTCATTTCCTCCTACCCCTTGGAGCAAGTTCTGCGCAGCCCCAATGCCGCCGGCCGCGTCGCCGAATGGAACATCGAGCTACAAGCCTTCCAGGTGGAGTTCTCCACCACCAGAGTCATCAAAGGCGCGGCTCTGGCCGACTTCGTGGCAGAATGGACGGACACGTACGAGGACGAGCCTCGCGAGGCCCAGTCCCTGCTGCCAGGGGATGAGCCGCCTGGCGGATGGACCATGCACTTCGACGGCACCTTCTCCCGACAGGGCGCGGGGGCTGGGGTCATGCTCACGTCGCCAATAGGAGACAGGCTCTACTACGATGTACAACTCTGCTTCAGGCACATCGACAAGGTCTCCAACAACATCGCAGAGTACGAGGGCCTCATCGCCGGCCTCAAGGCCGCGTTCGCCCTAGGCATCAAGCGTTTAACTATCAAGGGCGATTCGCAACTCCTCGTCAACTTCTCCAACAAAAGCTACAAGCCGAAGGACGAGCACATGGCCGCCTACCTGGAAGAGGTACGTAAACTTGAGAAGCGCTTTCTTGGCCTGGAGTTGCAGCACATCCCCCGCGGCAGCAACAAAGAAGCCGACGACATCGCCAAACGGGCATCACGCCGCGAGCCCCAGAACCCCGACGTCTTTGAGGAAAGGCTCCTCAAGCCATCTGCCGTACCCCCAGCCGCGAGCACGGCGCTCCTTTGCGAGGAATTACCACCGCACCACCCACGGGCGCACCAGACTGTGGCCCGGCCTCAGGAGCTCGCCTGCTGCTGGCGCTCGAGCCTCAGGCGGATAGCTGGGCCGCAGAGTTCAGGGCTTATTTGCTCCGCGGCACCCTCCCGGGCGAGGACGCAGAAGCAGAGCACGTGGCCGGCAGGCCACCGCTTATTGCCTACAAGACGGCGAGCTTTACCGCAGGCGCCCCAATGGCGTCTCGCTGCGGTGCATCTCTGAAGAGCAGGGGCGCGAGTTGCTAGCTGATATACAAGGAGGAGACTGCGGCCACCACTCCTCATCACGCACCCCCGTCGGTAAGGTTTTCCGCAGCGGCTTCTACAGGCCCATTGCTTTGCGCGACGCTACCGCGCTGGTCCAAGCCTGCGAGGCCTGCCAATTCCACGCCAAGCAGATCCACCAGCCGGCGCAGGGCCTCCAGACGATCCCTCTCTCATGGCCCTTCGCAGCCTGGGGCCTGGATATCCTGGGGTCTTTCCCTCGCGCGGCTGGTGGTTAAAGCTACCTCTACGTCGCCATTGACAAGTTCACCAAGTGGGCAGAGGTCGATCCGGTGCGCACCATCCCAGCAGGCTCCGCCATCAAGTTCATCAAGGGCCTCGTGAGTCGCTTTGGAGTTCCCAATTGCATCATCACCGACAATGGTTCCCAGTTCACGAGCGGCCTCTTCAAGTCCTACTGCGCCAGCCTCGGCACGTAGATATGTTACGCCTCGGTGGCGCACCCGCGAAGCAATGGCCAGGCCGAGCACGCCAATGCCGAGGTCCTCAAGGGCCTCAAGACGATGAGCTTCAAGAAGAAACTTGAGGCTTGCGGCAAGGGTTGGCTCGACGAGCTGCAGTCCGTGCTATGGTCCATCCGCACGACGGCAAGCAAGCCTACTGGCGAGACGCCCTTCTTCCTCGTCTACGGCGCTGAGGCGGTCCTCCCACTGGAGCTTAAGCACGGCTCCCCAAGAGTCCTTGCCTTCGACAAGGCGCGTCAGGATGGCTCGCGGGAGACCGATCTGCTGCTCCTCGAGGAGGGCCGCCGTCAGGCCGCCCTTCGTGCCGCGAGGTACCAGCAGGCCTTGCGTCGCTACCACAGCCACAACATCTGCCCTGGCACTCTCGAGGTCGGCGACCTCGTCCTGCACAGGATCCTCTCCAGAGAGGGACTTCTCAAACTCTCACCTATGTGGGAAGGCCCTTTCAGGGTTACTCATGTCTCCAGGCCCGGCTCAGCCCGGGTGGAGACGGAGGACGGAGTTCCTGTGCCTAACGCCTGGAAGATCCAACACCTCCGCAAGTTCTACGCGTGACCCGCACGCGTACGAACGAAATGGGGCTATACACGCCCCGGAGACTCTCATTGTGTTCGCCTGATGGGCCCGCGAGAGCTCCCGCCCACGTCACAGTGGAAGCCCCATGCTCCGCGCTGGCGGAACGATCGAACCGCGATCATGCCCACGCCTAGTGGAAGCCCCATGCTCCGCGCTGGCGGAACAATCACTTGAGGGCGCCCCACGGGCTGCACCAACCTCACGCTGATCCGTGCCGAACATGGCAATGATCTCTCTTTTTTATTGTGTAATGAACTTATTACTATGTTTCAGTAAAGCTTTATTTCCTAAGATATCTAATGTGTTGCTAAGTTGCTGCCTCAGGAGCCATGCACGCTCGCGACCTTCCCTCATGAGCCTCACGCGAGTGGGGGCTAGACACGGTGCCTGCGCTCGGGTCAGTCCCAGCAGCACTAAAAAAAACCAAGCAACCGGGCTCTGGCTCGCGGGCCTGCCCCGTGCATGCCACCCCACCAAGGTCCTTGGTGTCCTGTCTCCTCGCATAATACCCATGAGCGAATCGACGAGCGCGCGCTGTCGTCAAGTGCTCTGCGTGCAATTACCTCAGGAGCAGATCCCCTAAAAGATCTTGCGAGGTAGCACCTTCGGGACCTCAGGAGGCCAGCAGGCCCCGCCTCGGGAACTAACCCTTGACGGCCGACACGGCAGGAGATCTCGCGAGCGGAACCCTCACAAGACGCACCCTGCGAGAGATGGCCCACCACACTACCTCGTGCAGAGCTAAGTCTTCCATCTCGTGAGCCACCCTCGCCGTCTCTCGAGCCTTCCCCTCCGATGGCCTCATGAGTGCCAGTGTTCCTCTTGGCGCTAGCCGCTTGTGCGTTAAAGGGGGGCCCCCTGAGCATCGCGCCTCAGGAGCCCTCACTAGCTCCCGGTGCCCCTCGCCTCCTGGCCTTGTTCAGGTAGCGCGACCTGTCATACCAGCGACGGCTATGGCCGCTCGGGGGCTGGGTCCTGACAACATAGAGTATCAGGGCAAGCAAAAAGAGAGAAGCATGCCTTAAGAGAGAGCCTCGCGAGGGCGCGAGTGTTCGTTACAGCAAATCATAAAGTATTTAAACACCAAGGTATCGTCTTCATGCCCCCACGGGCCACATCGATCTAGCGCAGGGTGACGAAAAGAAAGGGACACTAGGAGCTCGCGCCTTCATCGTCTTCGCCGGCGCCGTCGTCGCCGCCGGAGCTCTCGCCGCTGCCACAGGAGTACTTTCCGAGTAACGCGCCCACATGGCCTTCCACCGCCCTTGCGAGCCCATCGCGGAGCTCCTCGGGGACTGGAGCTATCACCTTTTAAAAGTCGAAGTTGGGATCGGCGTGAAGGAGGTGGCTGAAGACGCAAGTCGCTGCCAGGGAGAAGAGGCTGCGGCACTCCTCCTCCAAGATACCATCCACCGCCTTGGCTCCGTCCTCGAGCCGTTCCACAAGCTTGGTGGAGAAGCTGACGTAGTCGGCGTCGCGGGACTCGCGGAGGGCCCCAAGCCTTCCCTGGCAGATGGAATTCAGGGCATCGTGGGCGCGAATCTCGAGGAAATGAAGCGCCTGGACGCGTTCGCGCTGCTCCTGCGCCCGATCGGCGGCGTCCAAGCTGGGCTGCGGTGTGGCTCCCCGGCGGACCTCCACCTCGGCGATTGCCGCCTTGAGATCAGTGACCTCCTGCCGGAGTCGCTCGCATTCTGACTCGAAGGCGTCCCTCTGCTGCGACAGCGCCTTATCATGCTCCAGGCGCGCTTCCGCTACCTTCGCGTCGGCGTCCTCTTGGCCCTTCTTCTCCTTGGCCTCCAGTTGGGCGTCGGCCTCGGTAACGCGCTTCGTGTGAGCCTCCTGGGCATCAGCCAGCTGGCGCCCAAGTGTCTCCAGACGCTCCTTCTCCATGGCCTGCTCGGTCGCCGTCTTCTTGAGGCCCTCCGTGCGAGACTCGAAGTCCGCCTCGCGGGCCGCGACCTCCTTCTCGCGAGTGCCTAGGGCGCCTTCCCGCGCGGGGAGCGACCGCGCCTGCTCGGCGTGTTGGTCTTGGAGCTCTGTCAGGAGGGTCTCTGCTTCTTCGCGGCGCGCGGTGGTCGCTTCGGCCTCCTGGAGGGCTCTCGCGCGAGCCCCCTCCGCTTCGGCGGTGTCCCTCTCGCGCTGCGCGCGAGCACGTTCGTCATGGCACCGGGCCATATCGACGACAACGCCGAGCCGGCGCCACGCATCGGCAAGCTTCAGGCGCTCCTTAGCGAGGCGCGTCTCCGCGTCCTGGAAGTCCGTGTTGAGCCGAGCAAGCGCGGCCTTGGCGTCGCGCAAGGCTTCAGGCCTGAGCAAAGCACGGTCACTCGCGAGGACCAGGGGCCAGTCCGGGTCGGGTCCTCTGGCACCCTCCGCCGTGGCGGCGAGGGAGCTCTCGGCACCGCTTGCCTGGGGCGGAGGGCTCGCCAGGCCGCCCCCTCGTTCGGCCGCAGCGATGCGCCACGGGGGCTCTGAGCGCCGGTCATGTCACGCCCCACGACTCCTTCCCCTGCGCCCGAGGAGGGCCACGGCGGGGCGGTAGGCGCTTTGGCCTCCCCCGTCGCCGCTTCCTTGCTCGCGGCGGGGTCAGGGGGAGGGCGTCCCCGCCTCCTGAGCCTACCTCCCGAGGCTCCTCCACTTCGGCCTTGCGGGACGCACCTGCATGCGGCCCCGGAGGAGCGGCTGCCTCCTCCTCGATCTCCGTACGCCCTGCTTCGGCGTCGGGGCGGCGGGTAGGCTCTCCATGTCCCCCAGCACCGGCGGCGGGCATCGACACCCCCTGCGGGCTGGGGGTAACCCTCGCCTTCATCGTCTTCTTCTTCTTCTTCTTCTGATCCACGACAGATCTCCTGCGCAAATGGTGGCTCAGCTCCGAGTCCGGATAAACGAGCAAGAATTAAGGGCACCGGGAGAAGGCAGAAGGCTTACTCATCGCTGACATGCCACTTCCTCTTCTTCTCCCCCGCGGACGGCAGACCGACGCTACCCTCGCCGAGTATCGCCTCGGACGCGTCGTCGTCTGCCTCTGGGTCCTGGGCGGCTTCAGCCTCGTGACGGGCCTCAAGTGCTGGGGGCTCGCCCGCCCCCGAGTCGGGAGCCCCCGCCGCCGCAGGTGGGACGCTCTCGGCGTCGTCATCCTCGAGCTCGCAGATGAGCTGACGGCGGGCGCGCGGTGGCGCCTGGCTGGCGTCCTCCTCCGTAGCCTCCTCTGAGTCCCGCTGCCGCTGCTGTCTCCCGACTCCACCTCCACCACGAGGGGGCTGTCACGGGGCCCGACGTGGCCCTCCGGCACGAAGCCCCACTGATCGAAGAGGGGCATCTCCTTCACTAGCTCCGCCTTCTCCTGGTAGCGAAAAAGCGGATGCGCCCCCTCCGGCGTTTCCACGGCAGGGGTGCTGAGCAGAATCGCCAGGGCCCCGTCCAGCACGTCTGACCCCAGGCTGCCCGGCTTCAGCCGCATGGCGTCGCCCGCGCCGGACTACTCCCACATGGGGCGCGAGTGCTGCTGAAGTGGCGCGATGCGCTGCTGCAGGTATTCTCTGACAACCGCCGCCCCCGACTGTGCTGCGGCCCGGTGCGCCGCCATCCGCTCCAAGACGGGCTCCATCCTCGGGTCGGCGAGCTTCTCGTGCCCCCACACGGAGATCTTCTCGGCCGGGTCCGTAGGGATCATCAGGAGCCGGTTGGTCTGGCGTGCGTCCATATAGACCCAATGCTGCCGGTAGCCTTCCACCTTCCTCGCGACCCTCAAGTTGATGATGCCATCCTCCATTCCCTTGATGGCAAGGAACGACGCGCATCCGGAGCGCTGGTCCACCGCAGGCAGAAGAAATGGCGGAAGAGCGCCATAGAGGGCCTCACGCCCAAGAAAGCCTCGCAGTAGAAGGCGAACGTGGCCAGGAGAAAAATGGAGTTGGGTTGAAGATGAAGAGCGTGAACCTGATAGTGGGAAGTATGGCATAGAAGAAGTCCGAAAATGGCGGCACCAACCCTGCATATACACTGTGGAAGAAGAAGGGGTAGACCGTCGCCCCCAGGTCGCGCCGCGCGCGCGACCCCGGTCAGATTTGGGTCGCCTGGTTCTCGTTCTGGCCATCGGCCACGAACGGAAGCACCCTGCCCAAACCGTCTTCGTCGTCAATAGAGGAGCAATGCAGCGCCACCCCAAGGACAGGCACGCTTGGGTGCGGGGCCACCTCCTTCCCCCTCTTGCCAGCGGGAGCCATTTGCGCTGCGGAGGCGTGGATCGGGAGCAAGAGCGGGCGAAGTCCTAAGGGGGGAGTCGCGAGGAACCACGCGCGAGAAGGAAGGGCGCAGAGAGGTAGAGCGCGTGAAGGAAGGCAATGATGGCCTCGCGCTGCCTGCGCCAGGATTTATGTCAGCGCGGCGGTTACCGAGGCATCGTGGGGGAAGTGGGGGCGTCCCCCATCGAATCGTGTGCCACGCGTCATGCCTAGCCGCAGGCGGTTAGGCCCCGCGCCGTTTCGCCCCTCGGTGGGCGGGAACGTGCGCGCCGCGGGCCCGGGGGCTACTGTCGGGCCCATGGAACCCGGGGTATCCAGGCCCGTCTGGCTTCGGCCCAGGGCGCAACGCCTGGCATGGGCCCAGCAGGCTATCACCGTTGAGCATCTCACCAAGACCCCTCATGAGGCCCTGGTCTCCTGAGGCCCCCTCCTCAGGGAGTAGCAAGCAATCGTTCAGCATCACCTTCAATGGCCTCGCGAGGCCCCCTCGCGAGGCGGCTTCCAAGGTGGCCTCCCGAGGTCCCTTCACTAGGCTGCCTCCCGAGGCATCCTCCCGATGGCTTACAAGGCAAGGAAGATCTGGCTCGGCCACGCGGTCTCTACCCATCACGTGGGTGACGCGCGCGGCGACGAGCAGCAGCAGAGGCCGCGCCAGCAGGCGCGGATGTAGATGTTTTCCTCTTTCGTGTTAAGGGAGTAGGGCCAGCTATCTACTCTCCAAAGCAACCCCAAAGGTTGCCCGATCGGCGAAGGAAGACCAAGACGACGGGCGCGCGGGGCGGAGGTCATCACCGGGCCCACCGGTGCGTCATGGATCATGCTTTGGCAGGCGAAGACCACCTTTAGTCAGGATAGCCTGAGCATCTGTCCCCTTTCAAAATCGCCAAGTGTGGCCACCCTTCCTGCCTAAGCTTTGAGGGGAAGAGGACCAAGGCTAATATAAAAGGGGGTAGTGCTGCCACCGTAGAGGAGATCGATTCCCTGGTCTTCAACCTTGTACGCGAGAACTCTCTTGCCCACAATAATTCCAACCAAGCAGGAGTAGGGTCTTACACCGCAAGGTGGCCCAAACCTGGGTAAACTGTTGAGTCCTCGCCATCCCTCACTAGCGCGCTCTCGCCGTAGCCTCGCCGTAGCTTAGCCGTGATAGAAGACGAAGCAGTAGAACGAGCTCACCCCAGTGTTCAAACCTTTGGGTCCCCAGAGCCCGACCTCCGACAGTCACCTTGGGCATCTGCGATGTACTCCAGGCTTCCCAACTTGATGATTTTACCTGGGGGGAAGTCGTCGACGTGGCCTAGGCGGCTGGTTGGATTGGCTTGCAGCACAATGCTGCCGAAGGCGAAAAGTTGGCCGGGGACGAAGATGTCACCACAACCAATACTGCTGTCGATCTGCAAGCGAGCCATCAATCTGAGGTGATCGCACAGCGAGCTCTCAATGCAAGCACCAATGTCGGTGTCAAAACCGGCAGATCTTGGGTAGGGGGGCCCGAGCTGTGAGATCGGATTGATGGGTAACAAGAGACAAGGTACACGGTGTTTTATCCAGGTTCGGGCCCTCTTTAAGGAGGTAATACCCTACGTCCTGCTCTTGTTTATATGATGGATGTAGCAAAGTACAGAGTAGATCTACCTTGAGATCGTGAGTTGTGGTCTAAACCCTAGGGGTGATGATGAATGCGAATGCCTCTATGGACTAAACCCTCTGGTTTATATAGACACCAGGGGTATCTAGGGTTACACATGGTTGGTTGCCATCTAGGGGTTACATGCCGAATCTAATAGATGTTCTTGGAGTACACGCAAAGTCCTCGGTGCGACCCGATATGCTTGCACCATAGATCAAAAGCCCTCTGGTGTCCATATTCTTCAACGGGCCATCAGCCCGGCCCATGGACTAGACCGACTAGGCCGGGACCCCCAATTCCCGGACACTGTCACTCCAGGTCCAGAGACCTGTTTATTATGTTTTCCAGGTACTTACCCCATGTAAAACGAGATATCCCCATTACCAGATAGCCTATGCAGTCTTTATTGCATCTCGAAAATTACGACACTATTTTCAAGAGTGCTCGATCACAGTGGCATCCAAAGTTCCTCTTAATGATATAATCAATAACAGGGATGCCACGGGTAGAGTTGCCAAATGGGCAATCGAGCTCTTACCCTTCGAAATTATGTACCGCCCACGTCGAGCCATCAAATCCCAAGTGCTAGAAGATTTGGTGGCAGAATGGACGGAAGCCGAACTCCCTAAAGAGTACAACGCTTATTCCCACTGGACAATGTACTTTGACAGCTCTAAAATGATGGCTGGCCTAGGGGCTGGAGTAATCCTTACGTCTCCAACGGGGGATAACGTATGGTACGTACTAAAAATCATGTACACCGATTCCAATAATGCAGCCGAATACGAGGCTTTACTGCACGGTCTTCGGATAGCGGTCTTCATGGGGATCCGGCGGCTGGTGGTTCGGCGAGATTCCAATCTCGCTATCTCTCAAGTTAACGGAGAATTTTACGCAAAGGATCCGAAGATGACAGCATACCGAAACATCGTCATGGCAATTTTGGCCTGATTCGAGGGGCTAGAATTTCACCATATCCCAAGGGAGAGCAATCAAGCTACCAATATCCTTGCCAGAATGGGCGCTAAACGCGACAAAGTTCCTGAAAACACTTTTCTGGAATGACTTTTGAAACCATCCGTATCCTGGCAGGAAGGGGATAAGGTAGTCAAATCAAACGACATCGAAGAGGTTATCCTTCCTACCATCGAACTAGATGAGGAGATAATTTGGGGATCGGCTATCGAAGAAACGTCCTCGGCCCATGAGATCGTGGCGGTAATTGCGCCATGGAACGAACCACTCCTCACATATTTACTCCAGAAAGAGGTGCATGAGGATGAAACTGATGCACGGTGGATCATTCGAAGATCCAAGGCTTATGAGGTCCATGAAGATGAATTCTATAAGAAAAGCATCACGGGAGTACTCCAACGATGTATATCCGAGGAGGAAGGCAAACAGCTCCTTTCGGAAATTCACTCCGGCATGGGCGGCCATCACGCCGCACCTCGAACCTTGGTAAGCAAGGCTTTCCGAGCCAGGATTTACTGGCCAATTGCTCGGGCAGACGCAAAGACACTAGTCCAAAAGTGTGCTGGGTGTCAAGTTTTTGCAAATCAAAGTCACATGCCCACTACGGCTCTTCAAACTATTCCGATCACCTGGCCCTTTGCGGTCTGGGGGCTTGACATGGCCGGCCGACATAGAGGGGGAACCCATAAAATGAAGTATCTACTTGTTATGGTAGATAAGTTCACAAAATGGATAGTGGCCAAACCAGTAACCATAGCTAAAGTGGGGCCAGTGCTGGATTTGATATCCGGCATAGTTCACCATTATGGTGAAGCCCACAGTATCATTATAGACAATGGGTATAATTTCACCGCCAAGGAAGTTAAGGCCTGGTGCGCGAGAATGGGCATTAAGCTTGATTACGCATCGGTATATCACCCCCAATCCAATGGACATGTTGAATGAGCCAATGGCCTCATTATGAGCGGCATTAAGCCTAGGATAGTTCGCTCTTTAAAAGAATCTGACTGTAAATAAGTGGAGGAACTCGATTCCGTACTTTGGGGATTGCGCACCATGCCAAATCATCCACATGCTGCACTCCTTTCTTTATGGTCTATGGTGCCAAGGCCATTATCCCAAGTGATCTCATCCATGATGCACCTCGAGTGCGCATGTACGAAGAGCGGGAGGCCGAGCTCGACAGGCAAGATGACCTAGATGCCCTTGAGGAGGAGCGCGACATAGCTCGGGCACATTCTACTTTCTACCAATAGCAGGCAAGGCATTATCAAAGCCGAGAGGTCCGCGCCAAAACATTCAATATTGCCGACCTGGTACTGCAACACCATCTCGAGAAGCAGAAGCATAAACTATCAGTGAAATGGGAAGGAGCGTTCATAGTTGACCAGGTGTTGGCCGGAGGCGCATATCGCATCCGAGATCCTACGGACAACCGACTAGAGCCGAATCCATGGAATGATGTGTGGCTTCGACACTTTTATGGTTAAAACATAGGTTTTCTTCTTTTCGATATCTCTAGTTATAGATAGACTAGTTTCTTTTAAGAATTTCTCTCTAGACTGTCAAGGTTCCGCTAAAGTTAGTTATATTTCAATAAACAATGCTCGGTCGAGCCAAGGTGTTAATACTTCGGATACCTTTAAAAGTGTCCAGCATGTTGTCTTGGGGGCTTCAAGCCCACATTTTTATGCATTCATGTTTTTTACATGTATGCTGCCTTCCTTAATCATTGTTATAAAGCCAAAATATGCATCAACTTGACTTAAGATGTGGCCAAGCTGGGTTGCCTGGCTCCTATGCTTGCCCCTTACGTTCCCAATTGTTCGGCTAAAGGGTAAAGGGAGCACCTCTGTGATTGTTACTTCTGGGTTATCCGGGACAGTACCTCATACGGGTGAAGCCGAAAGCTAGCAATCTTAAGAATATAATTGTTCGGCAACGACGGAAGTGAAAATTTTGGTTCTTCAAAGCCTAGGTTTGCGGGACTTTTTCTTTCCCTGAACTAACCTTCGCAATTCTCTCCTACATACTGGAGAGACGGGGTTACTTCACCATGATTAACATGACAGTCCGAGAAAAGGAACTTATAAAAGAACTATTTTTCTCAGAAGATGTTTCTTACGTAAAACAGTAATATAACATGTCTCTCTGCTTGACTTTGTTTTTTGAACCATATGGCCGGATTGCCTTGTTCTCCATTAAACTTTGCCCCTATACTGGCATTATAAAGTAGGAAACACTCCTCGGCTGCTGGCCAAGGAGGTGGAACCCGATGGCCGATTAACAAAGTATTGCACTGCAGATCCGAGCATACAATGATGTAGTGTACTTTGATACATAGAATCACTACACAAATACTGATAAAAGTTTATCTAATCAAGGCCATCTATTAAGGAGTCAAGGCCACAGTCTTGTTGAGACAGCCGAGCAGCCGACATCACGTTTTCGTATACTAAGCTAGTAGGAATTTCCTTCCTGTCCGGCCCACAAGGGCCAACTTCGGGAAGGTACTCCATATCTATATCAGTATAACGTGTCTTTATCATTGCCCAGACTTCTCGGGCACCTTCTTGGTAGGCCGATAACTTCCACGCCTGTAAACGGTGCCGAGCTCCTTTCAGGCGATTGGCAAGCTCGGACATTCCTTCATGCATTTGGCCATAGAGCCTTGAACGCACTCTTCATGGATCTTCGGGATAATTCATGCAGTTCAACAAGCTCCTCTGTTGCATCCTTTAGGGAGAAGTCATGGGCTTCTAGCAGCCGACCAGTCAAGCACTACTGCAGGCAACCGCTAACGCGACACATGAATCAGAGACCCCGTGACCAAACTGTGTGCGATGCATGAATCGCAAACAGTGTCATAATAAAACCGTTGCCAATAAGACGAACTGTGTGTATGGTGGAGACATCAAGCACGATTCAGATTAGAGACGCGTGTGTGATACATGGCATACGGTTGATCCATACGAACTATTTGCGATAAGCCAGAACAACAAACACGGCCAGCCAAATCGAGGTGTGTGCGATACACGGCATACAGTTCACTCGGATGAACTGTTTGTGATTACCCAACACAACAGAAACGGTCAGGCATATCAAGGCGTGTACGATACACGGCATACAGTTCACTTGGATGAACTGTTTGCGATTACCCAACACAACAGAAACGGTCCAACTTAACAAGATGTGTGTGATACGTGGCAAACAGGTCAGTAATCAGAAATGTGTGGGAAGACCGATAACAACACAGACAATTCATGCTAATAACCCGTGTGTGTTATGGGCAAACGCTTGCTGGTAAACAATTGTCAGCAATTGATGAAATCATCACCGACGGGTTCCGTAATTTAATCCGTGTGCGGTGTGATTTGCTCAGTCTGCACAACATCTACGCTCATTGTCTACAGAACAACAACATATATACTTATAACGACATGATTGCATAACCAAATTAAACATCCAATTCCATAACTGACTACACACATAACATTTGCACACACCAAAGTAAACAATTACATGCATAATAAACTAGGATAAACGATCATATCTAATCATCATCTACTTCTTCTTATGACGCTTGCCGCTGCTGCTCTACTGGTGGCTCGATCCCTCGTTGTCTAAAGGAAGGAGGCACTTCCTCATGTCGACGATCCTCCTGTGCATCTTGTAGCATGTGTACACATTCTTGGCTACAAACTTGAGGTGAGGTTCATCCAGTCTCTGCACCCAGGCACCGTGCCAGGATCCAGGATTTCTCTTGGAACCTTCCTTCAAGTTTTCGTAGTAGGGGTCGATGATGGCCGCGGCGAGTTCAACCAGTGAGTCCTTCTTTGTGCTGTCCCAAACCCTGAAGTGGCCACGGATGTCGACAAGCTTCGGGCAGGCCAAGCCCGAAATCTGGAGCACTTTTACATCGTCGACGATGTCCACCGTAGCGAACTTGTAGTTGGGGCTCTTGACAAACCTGGCAAAACGCTCACAAGGCCTTGTGGCCAGGCAGTAGTGGTAGACGAGGACATGATGGCCCACGCACAACTGGGCGACGACAACCGCCTGATCAACCTTCGGACGACCGGCGGTGTACTGGAGGTCGAAGCCGACCACTTTGTACTTGTCGTCCTTAGCAAGCAACTGCTCCATGGTGTTGATGGAGTCCTCCACCACGGCCGGGTCGATGGTGTACACCACCGAGAGGTCCTTCCCCCTCACGTGGGTGTCCACACGATGCACGCCAAACTCCATTGGAGAGCCGCTGGATATCCTCTCTCTATGTGTCGGCGTGGGTGTGCTTGTTGTGTTGTGGGGCGCGATCGAAAGGTTGAAGAGACTAAGGTTATAATGGCCATGGGAATAAATGGGGAGGCCGAACGGCCTGGAGTATCGGCGCGCGTGGATGGCAGTTGTTGCAGCGCGTAACTGCATCGTGCCGCACGTATTAACTGCATCGTGGCGACGTGCGCGGACGCAACCGCATGCATATGGCGCCCAAAACGTGATCGTGCGCTGGCCCCAACCTCTGAAAGAGCGCGCGTGGAGGGACGCGAGCAGAGTGCACCGCGGCCGCGTCAACGTCGAGCAGAGCGCGCCTCGGCCTCCTCAACGGCGAGCAACCACCTGCGTATAGCAGTTCTGGTCAACCGTCTGGCACGCATGGGAGGCGAGACGGCCCATCCATCGGACACGCTGACGATATCTGGACTGTTTTTGATACTGGACAGACACGTACACATCCGAGAACGCGGGCCCACATCACATTCCAAATTACCACGCAATAAGTAATTGCAAATATGATCACACCGATCAAACCTAAACGTGTTGCCACTTAGCACTGGGCTATAAAAACTACCCACTCGAAAATTACTGCACATTCCTCTCCTCATCACCAAAAAAATAGGTCTTTCCTCTTAAGTCATTCCTTGCGTCTGCCATGGCCGGTAGGAGGAGTTCTGGGTCGACATATAACCAGGGAGCAAAGACCAAGGCCGTGGAAGCACTAGAGAGGTCCCGCCGCAACGCGGCAGCCACAACAGAGATGACCTGCCGCGCCGTGGAGCCCTCGAACGAGCTCTCACGGGCAGGCGAGGGCTCTCACAAGCGCACTCGCCGCGTTGGTGAACTTGATGAGCTGGCGGGGCTGAATTCCTTAGCCAGCGACGATGACATTCTCGCTGGCCTAATTAACCAGCAGGAGTTGGTCGCCGGCTTGGAGAAGCTGCTCGAGATTAGCGATGCCTCGGTTGATAAGGCGACCGGCCTCATCGTGCAACTCATGGGTGACAATGCGAAGCTCCACAAGGAGCTCGACAAGCAGAAGGAGGAGGCCGCCGGCTGGAAGAAGCTGTATGAGAAGAGCATTGCCTCGTGGATGACGCTGACAGCCGTCGTCCATGAACTTAGGGATGACTTGAAGAAGCTCCACATCGAGCATGAGCTACAGGTGGAGGAATCCATGGCAGCTGTCAAGCAGAGTCATGAGGATGTGAAGAAGGAGCTAGAAGAACTCCTCACCCAGCGATCCATCGAGAAGTAGAGAGCAGCGACTTCCTTCTTCTCTTGCCCCTGTGTCTTTCGGGCGTTGCCGCATGTGGCATTTTAAATTATCTGGGATATGTAAGACAATTATTATCCGTTGCCATTGTCAATTTGTTGTCGTATTATTTCATTCGTAACCTCGTAGGTATATGTATACGAGTCAAAAACAGGCTAAAAGTCACGTTCTCAGCGAGGCACAAACAAAACAATGCTGGCTAGCGTTGAGCGGGGCCATGGGATCACAAGCTAACACTCTCTGTCCAGGTGCATTAACCGCATGTTAAACAGCGGCTCGGCCGCCATTAATGGAGAAGTTGGGAGCGAGCCGGTGGGTGGAGGTCAAAGAGCTCGCTTCCCGGTGAGCCTGCTCGGCTGCCATTAATTGAGAAGTTGGGAGCAAGGCGGCGGGTGGAGGTCAAAGAGCTCGCTTCCCGGTGAGCCTGCGCGGCAGACTGCTCACACAGGTCCCGTCGAGCATGCGCGGCGGACTGCTCACACGCGTCCCGTCGAGCCGCGCGGCGGACATCTCGCACTCGTCCCGTCTAATCAAACAACTGCACGCACGCCACCTAGTACGGTCAAATTTTTGCACAAAATACAAAGAGGACCAATAAACAAGGATCGAGGTAGTACTCTCCAATAAAAAGAGGGACGCGTGGCCGCACGTAAATGGTTAGTGGAACGCCCATGGTTCAAACAATACAACTGTTTGCGATATTAACGTGTCATCTATTTGTTCCAAAATGCCTACGTTGGCTATTAATGTGTGCGCCTTGTCTCAAATTGGACAAAAAATTTACCACGGCATATATGTGCCATATAATGACACTATGCCAAAATTTTGGGTGAGTTTTGGATTTACGGGGATATAAAAACCGAGATTCTTAATGTTTGAAGCCGAGCCAGGACGCCGAGATGTTTGTAGTTCATTCCCATTTCTTGCATGGAACCTAAACATGCACCCAAGGACACATGTATGGTATTTGAAGCCATTTTGGTGCACTAGAGCATGTGCTTGGAATTCAAATTTGAATTATTGAGATTAAATGCCTAGAAAACTCACTTAATATATAAAAAGGCCTAACGAACCCTGAATAATTCCATATTTCAGCGCGAATCTTCTGTTGGACTACGTTGCCTGTAGAAAAAAATACAAGGCGAGAAGAGACAGTGACGATTATCGTTTCGCCCACAAGGGTGAGACGTTCCCTAACGGAACCACGAGGCTTCTTGCTAGAAGCTCCGGTTTGTAAGAGGCTTGTACCAAAACTTGCCCCAAATTAGACAAATTTTTTACAACGGCATATATGTGACATGTCATGAAACGAGGCCAAGTTTCACAATTTTCGGGTGAGTTTTGGATTTACGGGGATTTAAAAACCGAGATTCTCAATGTTTGAGGCCGAGCCAGTATGCCGAGATGTTTGTAATTCATCCCCATTTCTTGCATGGGACCTAAACATACACCCAAGGACACATGTATGGTTTTTGAAGCCATTTTGGTGCACTGGAGCATGTGCTTGTACTTCAAATTTGAATTATGTGCCTAGAAAACTCAATTAATGTATAAAAAGGCCAAACGAACCCTGAATAATTCCGTATTTCAGCACAAATCTCCTATTGGTCTATGTTGCCCGTAGAAAAAAAATACAAGGCGAGAAGAGGCAGCGATTGTCGTTTCGCCCACAAGGGTGACACGTTCCCTATCGAAACCACGAGGCTTCTTGCGAGAAGCTCTGGTTTGTAAGAGGCTTGTACCAAAACTTGCCCCAAATTGGTCAGTTTTTTTACCATGGCATATATGTGCCATGCCATTACACCATGTAAAGTTTCATGAATTTCAGGTGAGTTTTGGATTTATGGGGATTTAAAAACCAAGATTCTCAATGTTTGAGGCCGAGCTAGGACGTCGACATGTTTGTAATTCATCCCCATTACTTGCATGGGACCTAATCATGCACCCAAGGACACATCTATGATTTTTCAACCCATTTTGGTGCACTGGAGCATGTATTTGTAGTTCAAATTTGAATTATGCACATTAAATGCCTAGAAAACTCTATTATAATGGATGAAAATTGCCAAACGAACCCTGAATAATTTAAAGCAGTTCTGTTCAACCGTCTGGCACTCGTGGGTAAGCACTGTGCACACGCATCGTGCTAGCTTGCGCTTCCTTCTTTCCCAAGTTTTCCATATTAATGGTGTTATATATCCAAACACGCTACCGTTTCCCGCACTCCCCCAATCGGTTTCACGCCACTCCCCCCAATCGGTTTCCCGCCAGTCCCCCCCCCCCATCGGTTTCCCGCTGCCAGTGTCAGTGGGCATAGAAGGCTAGGCGGCGACACACTGGCCATATCGTAGTATACCATTCCAAGCATGCCAATCCGGCGAAGCGCCGCCGCCGTCATCAACCTCCTCGACGAGGAGAACGAGCCGGAGCAGGCCGGAGAGCCAGAATGGCCGTGCGCCGCCGAGCAAGACCGGCAGCGCGCCGCCAAGCGTGAGCGGTATCATCGTGCCCAAGTGCTTGAGCGGGCCAATGTCTACACATGTGTTCGTCGCCGCCCATGGAGCGGAGCGGAGCAAGAGTGGGAAAGCGCTACCGTGCAAGAGCGGGAGAACACCACCGCGCATTAGGTGCGGTGCGCCGCACTATCTGAGCGGAGCCGTGTCAGCATCCTATTGACTCAACCACACGAGAGGACATTTCCAGGGCCGGTAAGCATCCCGATTCCCTACAAGGAATGGGTAGACGCCACCAGTACCATAATTGCGCCAGACGAAGTTCGCAATGCCAGAATCCGCCGCCACGACGCCAACGGCCTAGTCGATTGGCTCTTCGACTTCCTCGGCCCCCCAGGTGCCGCCAACGACGAAGCAGAGCAAAATACTCGTCGCGGCTTGGAATCGACCGTTGCCGATGAAATATCCTGGGCGGAGATCGAGATTGCGGTACAGCAGTTCCACGAGCGTATCAGCCGCATGGACGAAGGCATGTACCAGTTCATGCTCAGCCAAGAGTCCCCGTAGGTTTAGGCCCTGTTTGTATCGGTTTTCGCCTAGTTTTCCGCAATTAACTGGGCAACTATCCTGTTCTTAATTAATGAAAAGGCAAACCTTTTGCTTCTTCCGGCTAGTTTTAAGTAGTAAACAAATAATGTAAGTTTGAATGGAAGTGGTCCGGTATGTAAAGATTGCACACAGTTTCTAAAAGCACAAACGTGTGTGATAGTAAGGAGTAGGTCCCACACGGTGACCATCGGTAAACACCTTAAACGCGAGGAGACAACTCTTATCAGCAAGGGCAGCTTCCCATCCTCTAGCCTAGAAAAATAGAACGCATGAGTTAAGCGTGCTCGTGCTGGAGCAGTCTAAGGATGGGTGACCGGGTGGGAATTTGCTATATCTCAAGCTTCATTTAAGCACCATGATATGGTCATTATAGACATTTAGCATCTAAATGTGTTTGTAGTGACCAGTCATGTCGATTAAAAAAACCTTGAGATCCTTGTTTTGAAAATTTGGAGAATGATGTTTTTTTTTGTTATTTGTTGTTTTGAAAAATTGGAGAATGATCGAGATCGATCTATGGGCCCGCCACGTTCTATCCTTTGACCCACAACGTTCGAGATCTATGGGCCCACACGTTCTATCCTTTGACCCACAATGTTTGAGATCTGTGGGCCCTCACGTTCTATCCTTTGACCCACAACGTACGAGAAGGGTTTGACCATGACGGGTTCCTCTTGGTATAGGTCATGGCGGCATGTCAGAGAAAATTTAGTTTGGGAACATTTGTTGGATTCCCTCCCGCCGGCTCGAAGTTGGGGAACCGACATCATACGTAACCTGGCTTCCTGGGGGTACGGTGTTCGGTTTGTAATGCAGCTGGTGTTGTGCATTGGGAATTTGATCGCATCACACCCCACCCATATGTACATATATTTGGGCCGCATGTAGGGTATAGGGTCTTCTGATCCACCCCGACTCCCATGTGTGGTTTTCAACGACACACCTACCTGTGGGCCTGGTCTATATATATCATCCCTTTGGCCGACAACGAGGGGGTTTGTCCATGAATGGATTCCTCCGGGTTCGTGTTACCGCAGGTCATGGTGACATGTCCGAGCAAAGTTCAAGCTCGTGTGTTCTCAAGATTCCCTCCCATGCGCTCAAAATGGTGGGTTGGATCGACACCCTATGTACGTCGACGTCGTCCTTAATTACTACCTACCTTTGATGGGGGTTGTCCATTTTGTGAGGTAGGCACCACATCAAAATTGTACATTATTGGGTATTTAAAACACATCACCCTTCCAACGTACATCAATTTGGGCCCCATGCAGGTGGTGCTGGTTTTGTGGCCCCTCTCGTGCGGTTTACGGTGATGGTCCAATCTATGGGCCTGAGCGGTCTATTATAACCCTTTTTGACCGACAACAACAGTGGTCGTTTGGCCAAGATAGATTCACTTGGTCCGTCTTATGGTAGGTCATGGTGACATGCATGCATGTCCGACCAAAGTATGAGTACGTGCATGCGTCCCGCCGACACGAAGTGAGGGTGGGGCAGGCACCCTAGCTACGATCTTAACCTGTCATTATAGATATCCAAGGGGGCTTTCCAGTTTGCGAGGGAGGTGCCACATCAAAGTTGTGCATTGTGTATTTAAACATCACACCCTTTATTCCTACATATATTTGTCCACTTCCAAGTGGTTGTTGTCTTCTGGCCCCTCTCACCCGATCTTCGACGACGCGCCCACCCGTGGGCCCGCGCGTCAAAGTTGTGCATTGGGAATTTGAACATCACACACCACCCTTTTCATACATATATATTTGGGCCACATGCTGGTATGGTTGTGTTCTTACCCTCTCTCGCGTTTTTTTGTTGCCAAATGGTGCTATATAAAATAGCAGACGACTCGGATGAAAAACTGCCTGCGAACGTACACGCAACAGACACGGGTGCACTGGCTTAACCGTGTGCGAAGCTCGTGCCCTATAAAATCGCCACGACTTCGCAAGCGCCAGCAAGGGTGAAGGGGTAATGTGTACATGATATTTAGGATGAATTCCATGTATGCGTCTAAAAATTAGGACGAACCGTGTACGATAAACCAGCTAGCTAGAAATCTCAAAAAAAGCTACCCGCCTTAAGCGATGCAAAAATTGGTGGTTCCGCGGCTTTTCCTTATTATCGTCCACAATTATTATGTTTTGACCGTGTGCGATCTTCGTTGCTCCCGCCCCGCTTCATTTCCTTTACCCAAATTTTAGTTGCCGCGGTATTTTAACCGTCGCCCTCACTCCTCCGCTTCATTTCCTTTACCCAAATTTTAGTTGCCGCGGTATTTCAACCGTCGCCCTCACTCCTCCACCACCGACCTCACAGAAAAATTCCAGTAGCCGAGGCATTTGAACCATCGCCCTCCCTCGTCCACCACCATCTCCACCCACCATTACTAAAAAAATTCAGTAGCCGTGGCATATCCTCAAACACCACCCGCCCTAACCCCATCCCCCCTCCACAGTCTACACCCCCCGCTCGAAACCTAGCTTGCCACCGCCGCCGAAGCCGCCGTCACCGCCACCAACCCCTACTGGTCTTCCCGTGCCTCCTAGCTTAGATAAGTTCAGGTTACCCATCGATTCCCATACCCTCACCGCCCTGAGTGTTTAGATGAGGCCTGCGGTGTCCCTCTCCCCCAGATCCCCATCCCCTACTCCCGAGAGTCACAGCCTAAGCCCGACCACGTATCCCAGGGAGCCCGAGGAGCGTACGGCCAAAAGGAGGTCTATCATGGCCTCTCCGCCAGACGATGTCGTGGTGGCCGCCATTCGTGCCGACCTGTCGATCCCGGAGGAACACCTCGCCGCGGAAGCCGGCGAGGACGTTGACTACGTCACCATGGCGAAGGCTTCATGTCAGTGGCCTCGCATATTACTGAATCTTAGGACAGCCGGCTACGACATCAAGCTCGTTGACAGCGAAGGCTTAACGCGGGCCATGTCACAGGTTAAGTGGTCCATCCCCAACGTCTCTGGTTCAACTGCCGTCAATCTCTTCGAATGCCCCGCCGCTGATCTCATCCACCTCGCGGTCAAGGATTTGTGATCCTTGTACGCCATCGAGCCCATTATGTCATTTCTGAAGGACACGTTCTCCGGCGATGGCTTGGGATCCTCAGCTACCAAGTCAGATCTCATAGACCATGACCACGCGAAGGGCACCCACTACGGCTCTTCCAAGGTGAGACAGCCCATCTGTGATATCAGGGAGTGCACCCTGGGTCTGTGCTCTTCCAAGTGGAAGGATCCCCTCCTTGACAAGTGAGGCAATATCCTATAAGCAAATCTTACTTTTTCTAGCTAGCCAACTCATACCCATTGTTGTAGTAGCTTTTGCCATGCGATGTTTTAACTGTGCCTTGTTTAATTATTTCAGTAATGCAAAAATGTAATGTTCAATAGGGCTATCTGATGTTTAAGTATGAATTGTCCACTTCAGTTACACGAATGGCTATATTTGGTGGTTTATAGTGAGTAGATGCCTTGTTTATCTGTATTTGGTTGTTAGGTTGGTTGCAGTGAGCATTTGCCCAGTTTTCAAGCAGATGCCCTGTTTATCTGTATTTGGTTGTTAGGTTGGTTGCAGTGAGCATTTGTCCAGTTTTCAAGCAGATGCCTTGTTTATATGTATTTGCTTGTTAGGTTGGTTGTAGTAAGCCTTTGTCTAGTTTTCAAGCAGATGCCTTGTTTATCTGTATTTGCTTGTTAGGTTGGTTGCAGTGAGCCTTTGTCCAGTTTTCAAGCAGATGCCTTGTTTATCTGTATTTGCTTGTTAGGTTGGTTGCAGTGAGCCTATGTCCAGTTTTCAATGGCTATATTAGGTTGTTATAGTGAGCATATATGCCTTGTTTATTTCAGTTATTCACAATGTGATGTTCATTATGTGCAAGTATGAACTGTGCAGTTCGATTTCATCAATACCAGTTTGAACAGCTATATTTGGTTCCTGTTATGCCTGGTGAAGTTAACACATGCCCTTTATTTCAGTTTTACACATTTATGCAATGTGATATTTAAGCATGAGCTACGTTCTATTCATTTTCAACAGTACCAGTTTGAATTACAATATTTGGTCCCTATTAAGCCTGTTGTAGTTAACATTCCCTTCCATTTTTATCTGGTTTAACAGCATGCTGAAACCAACACATTCAAGGTGTCATTTTGAGATGTTGTTGTTTACCATGGCTATATTTTGTTGATGTTAAGCCTGTAGTACTTATCACGCCTTTCCATGTACTTACGCAGGACAACAACGGGAGTGGCCAGCATTTTCCACCGAGGTTAGTTTCATCCCTCGGCTTATACTGCCTCCATTCCATAATGTAGTGCATACAGATCCATGGCTGGACACTTTTTAGCTTCTAATATTGACTTGTTGCTTGTAGGTACATATGTCCTAGGCAAAGATCCACGCCTCAACCCTTTTTGCGTATGGGGCAATGAGATATTCATGAACCAGCATCAAGTGAGGAAACTGATAAGAATTATTAGCAAAAAGATACGACCGATGACAATTAAATTATTTGTCTACGCTCTATCCAACACAACAGTGAGCTGTAGGATGGTAACTACGAACTCTGTAGCCTTCTCTTTTTACTGCCCATAATGAGTTGTTAGACAACAATGTCTGAATCTTTTTTGTGTGTAGTGGTTCCCAAAGCAGTTTACTCAAGATTACCTCGCAAAGTACATGATTTGTGGACATGCAATGAAGGTTAAAGTATTTCATCGAGACTACAATGAGCATCGAGAAGTCCTAATGAAGACAGTGAAGGATGGGCGGGCGGGCATCACAAGGGGTTGGCCTAGAGTCGTGCGCGCATTAGGCATGGAGGAGGGCACAATATGGGCATTCCGCTTCACCTTGTCCAGCAACCAGAATGTCTTCCACCTCTCTCTTTACAGTCTTTAGTACAACTGTGGTTCATCATTCTTTACTTGCTGCTTCTGTAGTTCTTCAGTATATGTACCTGTGCGTCGAATTATGCATTCGTCCTTGAACTTGTCTTTGTAATAAACATGGTTCGATATGAAATAAGTGATTGCCTACTTTCATATTGAAAATATGTTTCAAATTCAAATTCTGTGAATTTTAAATGCAGGGATTAAATTAGGGACAAATTATGATCTGCAGGCCATTACACTGCACACGGTTTGCGAAAGCAAAACATCTGTGATAAACGTCAAGATCAGACATGTTTCTCATATCAGTACGTGTGCGATGAAACTCTACTGCACATATGATCAGACAAGAAAAAACGTGTGAGAGTAACTGTCGGATGTCGGGCTCCGGGGACCCAAAGGTTCGAACACTGTGGTGAGCTCGTTCTACCACTTCGTCTCCTACCACGGCTCAGCGACGGCAAAGCTACGGCGAGAGCGCGCTAGCGAGGGACAGACCGTGGACTCAGTGGTTTACCCAGGTTCGGGCCACCTTGTGGTGTAAGACCCTACTCCTGCTTGGTTGGTATTGCTCTGGTGAGAGAGAGTACAAGGTTGGGGATGATGAGAACAAGAGCCGATCTCCCTCTACAAAGGTAGCACTACCCCCTTTATACCCGCATCGGTCCTCTTCCCCCTTGAAACTTAGGCGGGAAGGGCTGCCACACTTGGCGGGTTTTGAAAGGGGACAGGCGCTGAGGCTATCCTGACTAAAGGCAGTCTTCGCCTGCTAAAGCGTGATCCATGATGCGCTGGTGGGCTCGGCGATGACCTCCGCCCTGCGCGCCCGCCGTCTTGGTCTTCCTTCGCCGATCGGGCAACCTTTGGGGTTGCTTTGGGGAGTAGATAGCTGGCCCTGCTCCCTTAACACAAAAGAGGAAACCATTTTCATGCGCGCCTGCTGGCGCGGCCACTGACGCCACTCGTTGCCGCGCGCGTCACCCACGTGATTGGCCCCAGACCACGCGGCTGTGCCGAACGGCCTTCGTCTCGTGCGCCCTCGGGAGGCCACCTCAGGAGGTCGCCTCGCGAGAGGACCTCGCGAGGCCGCTGGTGGAGGTGCTGAGCCTTGCTCACCCGCTCCCTAAGGAGGGGGCCTCGGGAGGCCAAGGCCTCATGAGGAGTCCTGGTGAGGTGCTTGGTGATCACGGCCTGCTGGGCCCACGCTAGGCGTTGCGCCCTGGGCCAAAGGTAGACGGGCCTGGATACCCCGGGTTCCATGGGCCCGACAGTAGCCCCCGGGCCCGCGGCACGCACGTTCCTGCCTACTGGGGGGCGAAACAGCGCGGGCCCTAACTGCCTGGGGCCAGGTGCGACGCGTGGCACAAGATGTGACTGGGGACACCTCCATTTCTCCATGATGCCTCGGTAACCGCCTGCGCTGACATAAAGTCTGCCGCGGGCGACGCGAGACCATCAGTGCCGTCCTCAGCGCCTTGCTGTTGCTTCAATTCCCAACGCCGGAGAAGGCAGAGCGACGAGGGGGGCTCCGTGCCGAGTATAAAGAGGGGGAGAGGAGAGCCGGAGTCCTTCACCCATCTTCTCCTTCCTCCAGCTTCGTCTGTCTTCTTGCTAGAGCCGCCACAGAAATGGTGAGGGGGAGAGGGTGTGGCCGTGCTTCCGCTGCCGCATCCCAGGTTCTGCCCCGAGGGCACGGGAGCTCCCCGACGGCTGCCAGCGGTCGCGGAAGGGGAGCCACCCGCGGGCGCGGAAGTCGTTCGCCCTCGCCCGTGGCCTGAAGCGGGGGCATGTCCTCCAATTCAAGTATGACGGGGCCGCCACACTCTTCGTGAAGATCTTCGGGATCTCCGGCAGCTGCCTGGAGTGCTGCGCGGAGAGCGAGGATGGCAGCTACAGCGGCTCCTCCAGCGAGGACGACAGCTCCGGTAGTACCGCTCCCTCCGGCGGGGGCGGAAGCGACGACGACCCCCCCCCCCCCGCGTGTCAAGAGCGAGGACGAGGACTCCGACTAGGCACACGCGGCAACGATTCCGGGACCCCTGGCGGCGGGCACCGTGCGCATGGTGACGGAGCCGCACTTGCCTGCAGCACCTTTTTGGGAACGCGCGCGGCGCCCGTGCTGGAGTCTTGGGGGAGACGGCGCCTCGCCTATGCCCTTTCTTTCTTTTTATTTTCCTGCATTGAACCGATGTAGCCCCCCGGGGTCGTGAAAACAGTATCTTCCATGCTTAACTTAATGCTTTTGTGATTCGAGATGTATGCATTCCCTCCCGAAGTCCTCTCGTGAGGCTGGTTTTTTTTCTTTGTTCGCCTCAGCGCTCTACGCCGTCAGGACCCAGCCCCCGAGCGGGCCACAGCCGTCGCTGGTATGTCCGGTCGTGATGCCGGGACAAGGCCAGGAGGTGAGGGGCACCGGGATCTAGTGAGGGCTCCTGAGGCGCGATGCTCAGGGAGCCCCCCTTTGGCGTGCAAGCGGCTTACGCAGAAGAAAAACGCTAGCACCCAGCAGGATCGGAAGGGGAGAGAGCTTGAGTGACGGTAAGGGCGTCTCGCGAGGTGGTCCGACTTAGCTTTTGGCGGAGAGCGGTATCGGGCGAGCCACAGCTCACGAGGGGCTCACGCAGCCCGTGAGGCATGCTCACGAGGCTCGGCGTTCGAAGTGTCTTCGCCTCGCGAGGCCTGCTCGCGAGAGGCCGCCCACTAGGTCCTTGCGAGCTTGTCTCATGAGGGACTGCATGTATAGTACTTAACGACAGGGGAGCAGCGCACGCTCGTGGATTCGCTCATGGGCATCACGCAAGGAGACAAGACACCAAGAACCTTGGTGGGGCGGCGTGCACGGGAGCAGACCCGCGAGCCAGAGCCCGGTTGCTTGGGTTTTTCAGCGCTGCTGGGGCTGACCCGAGCACAGACACCGTGTCCAGCCCCCGCTCGTGTGAGGCTCATGAGGGACGTCGTGAGCGCGCGAGTGTCGTGAGGCGAGGACAAAACGAAACGCCATGTAAGAAACCGAGCTATACTGAAGTAAGATAGCAACCCATTACATAACTAAAACAAGATGCGGCTGCCGTGTCCAGCACGGGTCAGCTTGAGGTTGGTGCAACCAGTGGGGCGCCCTCAATTACACATCGAAATGAGAGGAAGAGTGCTGCCGTGTCCGGCACGGGTCAGCTTGAGGTTGGTGCAGCCCGTGGGGCGCCCTCAATTGATTGTTCCGCCAGCGCGGAGCATGGGGCTTCCACAGGGGGGTGGGTATGATCGCGGGTCGATCGTTCCGCCAGCGCGGAGCATGGGGCTTCCACTTGGGCGTGGGCGGGAGCTCTCGCGGGCCCATCAGGCGAACGCAATGAGAGGCTCCGGGGAGTGTACAGCCCCATTTCGTTCGTACACGTGAGTGTCACGGGTAGAACTTCTGGAGGTGTTGGATGTTCCAGGCGTTAGGCACAGGAACTCCGCCCTCCGTCTCCAGCCGGGCTGAGCCGGGCCTGGAGATATGAGTAACCCTGAAAGGGCCTTCCCACATTGGTGATAGTTTGTGGAGCCCCTCTCTGGAGAGGATTCTGCGCAGGACGAGGTCGCGGACTTCGAGAGTGCTAGGGCGGATGTCTCCGCTGTGGCAGCGACGTGAGGCCTGCTGGTACCTCGTGGCACGAATGGCGGCCTGGCGGCGGCCCTCCTCGAGGAGCACCAGATCGGTTTCCCGCGAGCCATCCTAACGCGCCGTGTCGAAGGCAAGGACTTACAGGGAGCCGTGCTTAAGCTCCAGTGGGAGGACCGCCTCAGCGCCGTAGACGAGGAAGAAGGGGGTCTCGCCGGTAGGCTTGCTTGCCGTCGTGCGGATGGACCACAGCACGGACTGCAGCTCGTCGAGCCAGGCCCTGCCCCTCATGAGTCGTGCTCACGGGGCGTGCTCACGTGGCTCGGCATTCGAAGTGTCTTCGCCTCGCGAGGCCGGCTCGCGAGAGGCCGCCCACGAGGTCGTCGCGAGCTTGTCTCCTGAGGAATTGCATGCCGACATATTTCACCACGGGGGGAGCGGCACGCGCTTGCTAACTCGCCCGTGGCTGCTGCGTGAGGAGATAAGGCACCATGGACCTTGGTGAGGTGACGTGCACGGGATCAGGCCCGCGAGCCAGAGCTCGGTCGCTTGGATTTGGCGGCACTACAGGGACGGACCCGAGCACAGGCACTGTGCCTAGCCCCCGCTCACGGAATCGGCCAGAGGAGGGGTCGCGAGCGTGTGGCGCTCTTCGGGCGGCATCGAACTTAACAGGCAATTAGGTAGGTAAAATAACTCATCAGGGTGAAATCAGCAAAATTCATTACACAACCAAAAGGATAGGGGCTAGGCTGCCGTGTCCGGCACGGATCAGCTTGAGGTTGGTGCAGCCCGTGGGGCACCCTCAGCCGCATTTAAACAAAATCACCTTGGCGGAAGAGTTCCGGGAACGAGGAGCGGGAGGCGCGGCGAGAAAGAGCGCGAGCCGCGCAGGGCGACGCGTCGAGCGCACCTGGCAGGACCGCGCTGGGGTGATGTTAGACCGCTTGGCGAGGCGCGCCAAGGGAGTCCGCTCCTCCGGGGCTAGGGGGCTCACGAGGGCCTGGGGGCTCGCGAGGAGCAGGAGGCCCGCGAGGCCCTGGCACGAAGGGCACCAGCCTCTGGAAAGAGGCGCCGGCGTTCCTCAGCCCGAAGGGCATGCGCATGCCACCGATGGCGGGGCAACGCCCTGGCCGATTCGCGGCAGCTGGAAGGTGTCCCGAGGGCAGAAGTTGTTGAGGCTAGTGAAGTCGACGCACATGCGCTCCTTGCCGCCCTTCCTGGGGACGACAACTGGGTTGGCGAGCCATTCGGGATGGCGCACCTCTCGGGCGACTCCAGCTTCTTGGAGCTTCTGAACTTCCTTGATGATGAAATCTTGCTTCTCTGGCGCTTGGCGCCGTGCTTTCTGCTTGACAGGGCGTGCATTGGGGCACACCGCTAAGTGGTGCTCGATCACCTCCCTCGGCACACCGGACAAGTCAGATGCTTTCCAGGCGAAAACATCCGAATTTGCCTAAAGGAAGGTGACGAGCGCGCTTTCCTATGCAGGAGGGAGGCCTGTGCCGATGGTGAAGGCAGGGCCGGAGGCGCTATCGTCCACCGACACCTTCGTCTCGGCGCGGTCCTGAGAGAACAACTGCTTCTTCTTCGCGGGCGCGGCCTCAGGAGGCTCGGCCGCGTCCTTGTCGGTCGGGTGCGCGACAGCGGCCGCCTTGTAGGCACGCTCGAGGGTGCTGGTCGCGTCCTTCTCGTCGCAGGTGATGGTGATGATGCCGCTGCAGCCGGGCATCTTCAGAACGTCGTAGGCGTGATGGGTGGCTGCCATGAACTTGGTGAGAGCTGGGTAGCCCAAGATGGCGTTGTATGGCAAGCCAATGTGCGCCACGTCGAAGTCGATGAGCTCGGTGCGGTAGTTCTTGCGGGTGCCGAAGGTGACGGGGAGGCGCACTTGCCCCAGTGGGATGGTGGAACCATCGGTCACTCCGTAGAAGGGCCTGGTCGGCATCAGCTGGTCATAGGGCACCTGGAGCGTCTCGAAGGTCTCGATGGAGATCACGTTGAGGCCGGCGCCCCCGTCGATGAGGGTCTTGGTGACCGCGACGTCGCTGATGGTGGGAGTGCACAGAATGGGGAGCACGCCTGCAGAGGCCGTGGACTTGGGGTGGTCCTTGGAGTCGAAAGTGATGGCGTACTGCGACCACTTAAGGGGCCGTGAAGCCTCTAGCCTCGGGAGGGCGGCATACACCTCGCGAGAGAGCTGCTTTAAGTGGCGGATGGACGCGGTGGCTTGGGACCCGCCAAGGATGCAGGCGACCGCGCGAGGATCCTGGTAGCCCCCAGCGCCCTCATCAGGCCGGTTGACGTCCTTCCTTTGGGGTGGCGGCGACAGTGGCGGAAGAGCGGCATTGGCCTGAGGGTTTGCCTCACGAGGCTGGTCGCGCCAGGCGGCCTCACGAGGCTGGTCGCGCCAACCCTGGCGGAAGCTGCCATTGCTGTTGTGGCCGTCCAAACGGTTGCCCCCGCGGCCACCTCCACGGCCAACGCCACGGCCATTGCGGTCGTCTCGGCGGCCCTGGCGCTCGTCGCGGAGCAGCTTGAGCTCCTGGCAGTCCTCGGTGCTATGGGAGCGAACGTTGTGAAAGGCGCAGAGTGGCCGGCTGTCTTTCCTGGGCTCGTCGTGGTCACGGCCGCGCTTCTACTCGGGCTCCGCCGCGAGCACGGCTAGACCCTTGCGCTTGGCATCCTTGTTCTTGGTCTTGGCGGCGTCGAGCGCCGCGTGGGGGTCGTTGTGGACGAAGAGGCGGCCCTCTTCAGCCTTGGCGCACTTGTCGGCGAGGTCGAGCAGCTCAAGCACGGAGTCGAGCTCACCGTTGATGGCGAGCTTCTCGCGCATCTTGACGTTCGTGACGCCGGTGGAGAACGCAGAGATGACAGCCGCGTTGGAGGCGCGCGGGATCTTGTTACGCACCTGGCTGAAGTGCTGGATGTACTTGCGGAGGGTCTCGTCTGGGCGCTGCCGAACACGCCGCAGGTCGTTGATGGTGAGGGAGCGGTCCTGCGTGTCCTTGAAGTTGGTGACGAACTGGCTACAGAGCTCGGCCCACGATGAGATGGACGCCTCGGGGAGGTTCATGAGCCAGGAGCGCGGGCCATCCTTGAGGGCCATGGGAAACCAGTTCACCATGACCTTGTCGTCGCCGTTCGCCGCCTCAACGCTCAGCGCGTAGAGCTAGAGGAACTCCATGGGGTTGGGGGTGCCGTCGTAGCACGGAGGCAGCTCAGGCTTGAACTTCGCGGGCCAGACGACGCGACGCAGGTCGCGGGTGAAGGCACGGCAGCCCACACCGCTTGAGGGGACGCCGCCAGCAAGGGCAGCGCGGTTTGGGCGCCCAGCCGCCGCAACATCCTGATAGCCTGGTCCTAGCGCTGGCGCTGCCGCTCGAGGAGCACTCGCGCGTCGGGGGGCACGTGGCGGACGATCTGGCAGCTGGCCTCGTCTCGGTCTGGCGAGGACGCGCCACGGGACGGCTCACGAACCCACACGCTGCACTGGGGCCCGCCGCGCTCGTCGCGCAGAGGAGGCGGCGGGGGAGCGCCAGGCGCCAGGTCCCCAGCGCGAGACGGCGGAGGGCGGAGCGAGTGGGAAGGTGCCAGAGCGTCCCCGGTGGCGTTGACGAGCTCGGTGTTGCGGCCAAGCCAGGCGTTGTAGCCGGCGTTAGCCGAACGATAGCGGAGCAGCTCGCGCGCCATGAGCAGCGCGGCCTGCGGGTTCGGCGGCCCAAGGTGGGAGAGGGAGGAGGCGGTGGCGGTGTGGCCGTTCGCCTGCATGGAGGGGTGCAGGGAGGAGTCCTGCTGCTCTAGGGCAGCGGGGTCGGTGGCGACAGCAGCCTCGACGTCGGGGCGGCGGTGATTGCCACGGGCCACCGGCTCCGTCAGAGCCACGCGGTCGGCCCTGCGCTCGGCGCGCTCGCGACGTGCGTCGGCCATGAGGTCGGTGGAGCAGAGGGCGGAGCGGAATAACAGTAGCGCACCCCTACCTGGCGCGCCAAATGTCGGAAGTCGGGCTCCGGGGACCCAAAGGTTCGAACACTGGGGTGAGCTCGTTCTACCACTTCGTCTCCTACCACGGCTAAGCGACGGCGAAGCTACGGCGAGAGCACGCTAGCGAGGGACGGACCGTGGACTCTGCGGTTTACCCAGGTTTGGGCCACCTTGCGGTGTAAGACCCAACTCCTGCTTGGTTGGTATTGCTCTGGTGAGAGAGAGTACAAGGTTGGGGATGATGAGAACAAGAGCCGATCTCCCTCTACAAAGGCAGCACTGCACCCTTTATACCTGCATCGGTCCTCTCCCCCCTTGAAACTTAGGCGGGAAGGGCTGCCACACTTGGCGGGTTTTGAAAGGGGACATGCGCTCAGGCTATCCTAACTAAAGGCGGTCTTCGCCTGCCAAAGCGTGATCCATGACGCGCCGGTGGGCTCAGTGATGACCTCCGCCCTGCGCGCCCGCCGTCTTGGTCTTCGCGCCGATCGGCCAACCTTTGGGGTTTCTTTGGGGAGTAGATAGCTGGCCCTGCTCCCTTAAGACAAAAGAGGAAACCATCTTCATCCGTGCCTGCTGGTGCGGCCTCTGTCACCGCTCGTCGCCGCGCGCGTCACCCACGTGATGGGCCCCAGACCGCGCGGCTGTGCCGAACGGCCTTCGTCACGTGCGCCCTCGGGAGGGGGCCTTGGGAGGCCACCTCAGGAGGTCGCCTCGTGAGAGGACCTCGCGAGGCCGCTGGTGGAGGTGCTGAGCCTTGCTCGCCCGCTCCCTGAGGAGGGGGCCTCGGGAGGCCAAGGCCTCATGAGGACTCCTGGTGAGGTGCTTGGTGATGACGGCCCGCTGGGCCCACACCAGGCATTGCGCCCTGGGCCAAAGGTAGACGGGCCGGGATACCCCGGGTTCGATGGGCCCGACAGTAACGACAACAGCGCACATAGTTCCTTCTTAATAAATGTTTGTGAAAGTCACCTTATCACACACGCTAGGCAGTTATGAACTTTTTATGATGTCGTGGGCATCGTAAATGTTTGCTCATAGAAGAACGCGTGCGATAGGCCTTCATCCGACATGCGTAATACGGATGAATCGTTTGGGACATTTTATACATCTCAGACGTTTATGTACATTCAAATGTGTGGGATATATTCAAGCTTCGCATACGATGTACAATTGTCAACTGTTTGTGATGGGGTGAGCATCATAAACGTTGCACCACAGAATACCGAGTGCGATGGTAATGCGAGCACACACGAGTAGCAAGGACAGAGCGTTTGTGAAAGATGCGGGCATCGCATATGCTTAGTTTTGCGAAACGTATGCTTGCATGCTCCCTATCACCGACGGTTTCTGGGTTGTGTGGGAAGACCCCCCTATCACACACACAGGCAAGGCGGTGGTTTAAAACTCTGTCGCTGAAAGGGGATAAAAACCGTTTGTATAGTAGGTCGCTGCACCAGTGAAGGCAGCTGCACAAACCAGTGCGTCAAGACTTAAAGCATGATAGAATGATAAAATTTGCCAATAGTCAGAATACAACATGCTTACCGGATATAGATCCACTTATTTCTTTGTTCCGCCCCCCTGACGCGGACAATTGAGCCTTTAACCTCTCAATCTCGAGGGCTTGCTGCTTGTTGGTAGCCTTCAGCTTATTATAATCTTCAATTCTTCAAGACAGCACGCTCTAGTCAACTTGTTCTTGAGATTCGGCATACGGCAGGGCTTCTCGAGCATCCTTCAGGTCCTTCTCAAGTTGGCCAATGGTTTCCGCTGCTATCAACATACACCCCATTAAGGTGTAACCTGTATATTCGGTAAAAAAATGTATTCGAGACACTTACCATGGGCCTCCCTTGTAAATTTCTTGACGTTGATCACCTCTGCCTGAGCGGTGTCAAGCCTGGATTTCGTCAGCTTGAGCTCCTCGGATAGCTGACCATTCTCCGTTCGAGTAGTCTATTTCGATAACAAGCAAGTATTTTGTCATAAACAGTATGGGATCCTTAAGTCAGCCAGTCATGTCCAACTTAACGCTCAGGGCTACTGGGCTTCGCGCTTACTTCTAAAAAAGTTATAAAACTTATCGATCCAGTCATCGGATTGTGTATCCAACTAGTGTCTTGGGGGCTACTGGGGATTGCGATGGTTTTTTACACCAATAGGTCCTCGGAAGATATAAAATGTTTACTCTGGGAATGAGATCGGATGGCATGCCTCCCTTCGAAGGAACGTGCATTCATCCATCCGATGGGCTACTGGGCTCATTAAAGAGATTTGTTGTTAAAACACCTTAACAAAGGTTTACTGTAGACTGGTGGACAGCACGCCCACCGCATCTTCAAAACCCACTCGAGCGGCCCCAAGATAGGCGTCTACGACATTAAGGGCATTAAATTCCTGACCGAAAAGACATGATGCCTTAAGGACGTCTTCCTCCGCCGATGATGCATCACACTTTCAACCTTAGAGTTGGTAGCCGAATATGCTCCCGAGCTCTCTGGTTGAGGGTCCTCGGGAGTAAATTTGGGAAGGGACGCCTGAGCAGCATCTATCCTCGTTACAGAGGCGTTCCTGTCTTCCACATTAGCTGACGGAGCTGCTCGGACAGATTGCCTGCATATCATTAATGTCTGGCGGTTAAAGACACACGACAATTCTATGAAAAGAGCCGCCATAGTAGAACCTCACCTATTGGAGGAGGGTGCGGCCCACATCGCCTCTTCGGTAGCTTGTTGCTGAGCCCCGCTTTGGGTCTCCCCCGCCTTATTCCTTTGAGGGGTCGGGCTGGTTTTCCGATGATTAGAGCGGCGACCCTTGGGGAGAGAAGTCAGAGTGCTCGGGGCCGTAGGGGCAGCTGATCTTTTTTGAGAAGAAGCTGGAGGGGCACTTACCGTAGAGGATGGCAGGACCCCTGGAAGATCAAAGAGAAGGGCCACTTTAGAGCCATCATCGCTCTCTTGATAGAAGATCCCATCCTCGTGAATGAGGGAGAGCTTGGCATCTTCATTGAAACCAGGGTCGTCGTCGCATGCGTACGACTCCGGCTCTAGAGCCGGACAGTGCACTGTCTCAATCCAGAGCCTCCATCCCTGTTCGGATATATTGAACATTTGATCAGAAGTATAAATACATTGCTCGGATACATGAAAAGCTTAAGTAAAAAGCTCACCGCTTCGGTGGGACGATAATAAGAGAGGCCGTCCAAAACTTTTCGATGGGCAAAGTCCTGTTCTTCCGCTTTATAAATACGCACCAACACGGCCGCAACAACTGCTTGATCCTTGAAGCCTTTTCTCATGGACCGAGTGGCGTCGTCTGTCCCATTGTATTTCCATTGGGGTGGTTTCATTGTTAGAGAGGTTGGACTCCCCAAAGAATACTGACAGCCATCACATCGATGATAGACAGCCCGTTGCGGGCAAAGAAAGTCACTTGGGCCACCGGGCGAGCCACTTCGGCGTCATCGTCGTGAGAAGGATTCCTTAGTCGCCAGTTGAAAAGCTCCTTCGGAGGTACATGGGAGAAGACAGGAAGTCCGGGATAGGCTGGGTCATAAAGCGGAACATTGGCTATATAGAACCATTCAGTAGCCCACGTCTCGGTGTATTCCTTGGGGGTACCTCGGAGATAGCCTGCCCCGGCAATTCGGCATACCCCGGCCCCTCCGACGTCATGAATCTTTCCATCTCGGGAGTAGGGCGTTAATCAGAAATACCTCTGCCATAGCCCAAAGTGAGCCTCACAGCCGAGGTACATTTTGCAGAGGGCAACAAAGCCCGCGATATGTAGAATGGAGTTGGGGGTGAGATGGTGGAGTTGGATCCCGTAGAAAAAAAAATAGGTTCCTAAGAAATGGATGAATGTGGAATCCAAGCCCTCGTAGGAGGAAGGGGACAAAGCAAACTTGCCCCCCCTGTTTGGCATGGGTTAGTTATCTGTAAGCACCTTGCCATCTATGGACATTAGCCCAGGGCGGGTGGACGCAAGATCGGAGCAGGGAAGTATCCCTAAGTAGCTAGCCGATTCAATTGGGAAGGGGTGATAGAACAGCTTCCCCAATCACCCTCGAGGGGTCCGTGGGGGCGCATCGATGAGCCCGGGGCACTTGCCATGGCTGGAGCTCTTGAACTTGCTGGTGGAAAAGATTGCGTGCTGGCACGAGATGGGGAAATGTTGGGGTAACACAATTGTTGTGGCCCTAGCCAGTTAAATACCCAGGTGACTTAAAGTAATGAGGGACGCTTCGGTGCCACACCATCGATGCGCCTGTTCCCAGTTGCATGAGAATCAAGAAAAATTATAAAACAATAATCAGGGCCACATTAGGTGGGGCCCTGGGTGCAAGTCTTCGGATTGCTTAGAAAGGAAGATTGCTGATCCGATGTATGCTAATGCTCGGACCCGTTTTGATGGAGCCAAGGATGTTTTAAAGACCTTGAGTCCAAACACAAATCGACAATGGAGGAACTTGCCTGCCAAGTTGAAAACGCCATGACCAAAGAAGCCATTGCTGAGGAGGGAGCTGCAGTCTTCGGCTTCGGAGACCAGATCAGGGGCTACTAAGGGTGTCCTGGACTAAGGGGTGCTAACCTGTACGACCCATAGTCCATGGGCCAGTCTCTTGGCCCGGCCGATCTCTAAAGGAAAGGACTACCGAAGCTATGAACCTCGGCGTAACCAAGATGGAAACCTCCGAAGACTTGGTGTGTACTTCAAGGACTACTTTGTAGCAGGCGTATTGATAACCGACCATGTGTATACCCTAGGTACCCCCGGTGTGTATATAAGCCGAGGGGTTTAGTCTTTAGAGGCACGATTACCAGCCTTAGGGTTTAGAATACAATCATACGATCTCGAGGTAGATTATCTTGTACTCTATACCCCATCACATCAATACAATCAAAGCAGGACGTAGGGTTTTACCTCTTCGAGAGGGCCCGAACCTGGGTAAACACCGTGTCCCTTTGTACCCTGTTACCATTGTTCCTAGATCCACAGCTCGGGACCCCCTATCCGAGATCCGTCGGTTTTAGTATCGACACCGGTCCGAGCCCAGCCTGAAAAACACGGGTTGGGTCAGGATGGGGTTGTGTCTCGATCCAGCCTTGGGCCTTAGTTTGTAGCCCTTAGCAAAAAATTGGGCTGGATTCAAGCTTCAAATTTCAGCCCAAAATTAGCCTGGCCCGGCCCAATGCACACCAGATCTGGAAATATTCCACCACGGCGGTGATATATATCTCGCATACCAACCTTATCTACAACTATCCCCACCCCCGCATTCCTCACTTCCCTTTCTTGTCCGCACATCTCGATCTAGATCCCCACTCCAGCTTGCCATGGACGTCCCACCTCACCATCGGCATTGACTATGGCCCACCCGCACTGTAGCTTCACCCTAGCCAAGGGGCTCGAAAGCCTTGGGCTCCTCCCCTCGGTGCTCGCGACATGCCATGCTGTTGGCCCCCCTACTTCTCCTCTCTCTCTCTCTCTCTCTCCCGCTTGTGCAGTGCATGCTCTCTGCTGCCAATGGCAGAGCTCACACGCACACTGCTCTAGCCACCGGTTTCGCTCCCTCGCGCACACGAAGTCTCCCAAAGGCGAAGCCAATCGTTTTCCACCCACCATTTCCTCCCTTGTCCATGGCACTGAGCTGCCTGAGCTAGCCATGGAACTTGCCCACTGTGCACTAGCGCTGGCTATAAATAGCTGTCGCTAGGCAGCCCCGACACCACACACCCCTTTGTGTGTGTGTGTGTGTGTGTGTTTGTCTTTCTCTCAATTTGCTTTCAAATCCCTGCCCCTCTCGTTTCAGTAACTAGGAGCTCGTAATTGAGCAAAAGAGCTCTGCACGGCCGCCGACATAGCTCCCTCTCCCTACCTCCTCATTTTCCAATTGAATCTACACCAACGCTCTCTTTGAACCCCTCTATCGCTTGGTCCATTCAATTTCAAGTTTGGGAGGCCGAGGCGAGCGCTCATTCGACGCACTTATTCACCGTCGTTCTGCTCCAGTGCCACCATTGTTCCCGTCACGCTCACGACCGCTTTCAGCCACCCTTGGATGTGCTCCACCCTTCTGAAGCTCACGGTGCCCTCAGCTCGCTTCATCATGCCCTATTGCGCCGCCGGTGAGAACACCATGCCCTACCGTCATGACATTGAAGATGACAGGTAGGGCGCACCTATCATTATCTGTCACCTTCCTGCCTCGCTGCCCGCCGGGGCCTGCCTGTCAGGTTTAAACGGGCGCCCGTGCGTACTGCTTCGACGGATTAGGTGAAGGTGTATTCCTTCATTACGCCTTCGACGTCAGCCGCTCATATGCCACAGTGTACTTGGGTCGAGCCCATGAGCACATTTTATTAAACAGCGGTTGGTGCGCGTTTCTGTTAGCTGTGCCAATCTTACAGTGTATTCGGGGTCACGGCAACCGATAAGCTTGGATAACCGCCTTACCCTTTGGCCATGACACTGTAAAATGGACAAGTGAATGAGATATCCAACTTAGCAACATATGTAACACGAACAACTTAATGAGATATGTACCTTAATTAATGCATGAAGTGCACCTTCCTCATTGCTTTTTCCAACCGAGGTTGTGTCCAGAATAGTCTGGCTTTCATCAGCTGCTTTTTTGATCTGCTTGTGTTGTGGACGGGAACGACATAAACATGTTAGGCAAGCAAAGATGTGTAATAGGTCCAACGGGAATGCGAAGAGGGGAACACTTTACCACAAAGTTCATCACTGGAGCAGAAGGGACTCGGGTGCCTTCCCTGACATATTTGTTGTATTCGTTCTGGGCTAGCTCATCAAAGACGGTGGGATCTTCCAAAATCTCCTCATCATACGCCGGCTTGCATATCTCCACACGAGTACTTGCAAGATACCATTTAAGGTAGTTGTTGAAGCCGATTGGGCAGTGCTCACGAAGCTGGGGTCCTGCAGTCGACTTAGCTCGCTCCACACTTAGCTGGAACATGGTGACATACTTCTTATGATGTTTGTCCCAGTCCTTGATCTTTCGCTGCTTTTTCCAATCCAACCTGCATGTTAAGAAACCAAATATTACCACAATCAAAAAGGACCCGACGATGCTAAGTGCACATGGGTCATTCTCTCTTACCTGTGAAGCGCTTTGTCCGTGTCCTCCCATTCCGGTGGGTGACCCTGGAACATACCAAACTGGCGAAACACACGATGTGGTATGTGAAGCTCAACCGCCCAGTTGCATATGAGTGGGCACCGCATAAGCCAAAGATGCCTATCCCGCAAGCACATTGGATTTAGGACGAAATCTCCTGCATTACCTAGTCTATCCTTGGAGCCATATGGCTCCCATTCCACCTGGAACATAGCACAACAACGCAACATTGATATCGAGTTTTCATAAAAGAACGAGAATGAGTGATGTAATGTCAATGTTTACCTGCTCAGCCGTAATCGTGTCCAACTCGTTGGTGTACTACCTATACATGAGAGTGACATCGCTCGTCATCTCGGATACCACATCCCACTTGTAAGCCCAAGTGGGGAGCCGTAGTTCATCGCCTTTGCCATCCCAGTCCTTGTACTTTACATTCTTCGGGTGTCCAACCGGCAGGCGCTCCCAGCTCCATACCGAGAATACGAGCATACAACCACCAATACATTCGTCCTTCGAGATCCTATAACAAGCATCGTCCAACTGCACATAAAGGAAAACATGGTTCACTTAAGAGCAAGATTGCATTGGTAATGTAGAAATGAAGTGAAAAACAAACAACTGACTACTTGTCGGTACAAGTAGGCCAGTGCCGCCGAACCCCAACTCCATTGGTTGTCGAAGACGGTCAACGCCTTAAGCCACATCCATGGAGCATTCTTGCCAGTAGCGTCAGCAAACAAAGTCCTGGAGATAATGTACCACATCTAGACATGAGCATATGTCTGCATCACATCATCATTAGCATCTTCAAGGCAATGCACAAAGTTTGCTACAATCCACGTGAAAGGAGCTCCGTCTGCGACTCTCTCCTTCTTCTCTCCATCACCTACTGGAGCCTCTGCAGGAGACATACCGATAAGGGCCTCCATCGGCTGGCGCCACCCATCAGAATCGGTGCTCATACAGAGAGGCTTCCCCTTGATAGGATGATCGGTGATCAAGAAGACATCCTGGAGCGTCACGGTCATCTCCCCGGTCCGAAGATGGAAACTCTATGTCTCCGTCCTCCACCGATCAACAAGCGCGGTGATTGCTGTAGCATTGAGGTTCGGCGTCGACCGACAGACCAGCTGAATGAACGGGAGGAGTCCTGTCTGCCTGAAGTATGGTGTGTACCACTCATCGTAGGGTATGGCACCACCAGAGACCCCGTGAGAGCGAATCTTCAGAGGTTGAAGCAACTGCAAACATGCAAGTCATAGTATTACATATGGGGCATGTCTATTTGAACTAAACACAAATTTCAAAATACCAACTACTATGATTATTACCTGCTGCTTCTCCAACATCATGTAGGCCCAGTGTTGAACGTCATAGAAATCTTCGAGAAGCCAAACCATCCTACCAATTTCAAACAATAAACATATATGAGCTAACTAGCATACTTCCTACGCATTGTTTCATCTAAGATATACAATGAAAACATGTCAACAATCATCACAAAAATCTTATGTATTCACAATGATATAGGGTTCCACAATGGAAGCGTTATTTACAATACTCACTCAATAATCTAGGGTTCCGAAATGAAAATCATCTATACAAATCAACAATACTCATCTAAAAAATCATCTACAAATCAACAATACTCACCTAAAATCAACAATACTCAACTCAAGAATCATCTATACAAATCAACAATACTCATCTCAAATCAACAATACTAATCTCAAAAATCATCTATACAAATCAATAATGCTAGGGTTCCAGAATGATTACAAATCATCTACAAATCTTAAATCACACAAAGCTATTTCAAATTTTCATACAAATTTCAAATCCAAGCAAAACAAGGGTTCCACCCTAACTTGTACAAACATGAAAAATGTGTAAGATTTTGCGGATAGAAAGAAGGGGATCGAAGGGGATTACCTTCTAGGAGGGATTGGGGAACAAATCCACAGAAGAAATCGTCAGATCTAAAGACTTTGGGAGGGGGATTGGGAGGGGGAGACGAGAGAGCCACCGCCTAGCTCTCTATTTTGGTTCTGGAACAAATGGGGTGGGATGGGGGGAGGGCTTGCGTGCGGCGGTTACTAAGTCAATGTGCAGCGCCTAGGAGCTAGGCGCTGCACATGGCGGTGTGGCGCCTTAGGGTTAGGCGCTGCACGCAGGGGGGTGGGGCCAGGACTGGCCCCGGTGCCACGCTGGCTAGAAGTGTAGCGCCTGAGAGCCAGGCGCTGCACAGTGTAGTGCAGCGCCTGGCTGTCGGGCGCTACACAAAAGGGTCAGCCGGGTGAAAAAATTTCACTAACAGTTCATTTTGTGAATTCCTTCTGTCCACAGGTCAGATTTGTCGTTTTTGCCTCCACTTGCAGACCAACAAAGTGCTCTTCCAACTTCCTCACCTCATCAACGTACACCTCCATCAAAGGGCTCTGGTAATCCTTGTTGACCTACCTCACCACATGCTGTGAGTCACCTCTGATAATCAACTTTCGAATACCAAGGTCGATTGCAATGCGTAGGCTGGCAAGCAATCCCTCGTACTCAGCAGTGTTATTTGTTGCCTGCTCCCCGGGAAAGTGCATCTGAAGCACGTACTTGAGGTGCTCTCTGATGGGTGCTATAAGCAGCATGCCGGCACTGGCGCCTTTCAGTGTGAAAGCACCGTCAAAGTACATGATCCAATCGTCAACAGTTTCCTTGCCGGGGAGAGAGGTCTCTGGAATTTCTTCGTCTGGCGTTGGGGTCCATTCTGCAATGAATTCCGCCAAGGCTCTGCTCTGAATTGTTGAGGTACTCTCAAACTTCAAATCAAAGCTTGACAACTCCAATGCCCACTCCACAATCCTGCCGGTTGCTTCTGAATTTCTCAGAATTCGTTGCAAAGGAAAACGAGTGACAACGGTGACTGGGTGTGCTTGAAAGTAGTGGCGCGGCTTCCTCGAGACCATGAGAAGGCCAAAGAGCAACTTCTGCACAACAGAATACCTTGATCTAGCACCTTGGAGGAGGGAGCTGACAAAGTAGACTGGGCGCTGCACCATCTTTTTCTTCACAACTTGCTGATTTGGCTCACTTGCTTGCACAATCTTTGGCTTGTCGGCACCTGACCTTGCCGGAGAAGATTCTGGCTCGTCAGGTTGTGGCTCTGTGGCTGCTACCTCCTCTTCATCTGCCTCTTTTTCAGCCACAAGTGCAGCACTAACCACTTGATTCGTTGCCGCTAAGTATAGCAGCAACGTCTCTTGCGGCCTAGGTGCAACTAAGACTGGGAGAGAGGACAGGTACGCCTTCAAATATTGGAGCGCGACCTCCGCTTCCGGAGTCTAGTTCACTGGGCCTGCGTTTTTCAATATCTTGAAAAACGGCAAGGCGCTCTCTGCCGATTTGGAGATGAACCTACTGAGGGCGGCAACGCAGCCGGCAAGACGCCTGACGTCCTTGACGCGTCTTGGTGCTTCAATCTGCTCAATTGCCTTGATCTTGTCGGGGTTGGCTTCAATCCCTCTCTGAGATACAAAGAACCCAAGAAGCTTGCCGGACGGAACATCGAACACAAACTTCTCGGGGTTGAGCTTCAAGTTGAGTTTGCGCAAGTTTGCAAATGTCTCTTCCAAATCTTGGATGAGTGTTGACTTGTCTCTGGTCTTGACCACAATATCATCCATGTCGGCTTCCACATTTCTGTGCAACTGTGGCTCAAAACCGATCTGAACTGCTCTAGCAAATGTCGCCCCATCACTTTTCAATCCGAAAGGCATACGCAAAAAGCAGTATGTGCCACATGGAGTGATGAATGCGGTTTTCTCCTCATCTTCCTTGGCCATAAAAATCTGATGATAACCAGAATAAGCGTCAAGGAAAGAGAGTAACTCACAGCCGGCAGTGGAGTCCACAATTTGGTCGATGCACAGCAAAGGGAATGGGTCTTTTGGACAGGATTTATTTATATCAGTGAAGTCTATACAAAGCCTCCACTTCCCATTCGCCTTGCGCACTATGACTGGATTGGCTAACCACGTTGGGTGTAGCACTCCTCTGACTAGGCCTGCTGCTTCCAGCTTCTTGATTTCCTCGGCAATGAACTCTTGCTGCTCCAAGGCTTGCATCCTGACCTTCTGCTTGACGGGTCTCGCATGAGGGCAGACAGCAAGGTGGTGCTCAATTACCTCCCTAGGAACGCCAGGGATGTCAGATGCTTGCCAAGCAAACACATCGACATTCGCCCGTAGGAAGGCTACGAGCTCGCTTTCCTATTTGTCACTGAGAGTGGCACTTATAGAAAAAGTGCCACTCATCCCATCTTCCCTTGCGGAAACTTGCTTGGTCGCCGGCGCAGAGGCCTTGGCTTTCTTGCTCTTGCCGGTAGAGCTGTCTGGTATGTCCTCAACGGGCGTGCTGCACTCTAAAGTGTGCTTCCCGGAGTCCGTATCAGAGGTCTTGCCGGACTTCTTCTTCTTCTTTCCTCCCCCGAGAGCTTTGCTGGCAGGAGCAGGTGCGTTGATGCCAGGCACTGCCACTACCTCCCGGTAGAGCTTGTCGGCGCAGATGATTGCGTCCTTCTGGTTGGACTTGATGGTGAGGACACCCATCGGCCTCAGCATCTTGGTGACGTTGTAGGCAAAGTGTAATGCAGCCATGAACTTGGCCAGCGCCGGACGGCCCAGGATTCCATTGTATGGCAGCGGCATCTTGACGATGTCGAAGACAATCTTCTCCCTCCGGTAGTTGAGGTCGCTGCCGAATGTGACCGGCAGCGTGATCTGGCCCTTCAGCTTGTTCCTCCCTGGACTGATCCATTGGAACGTGTCAGTATCCTCAAGATCCTTGTCAGGGATCTGCAGCCTCTTGATCACGTCGGGAGAGATCAATTCAAGCCGGCCCGATCGTCAACCAACATCTTTGTCACCTTGAGGTTGCAGATTGTTGGCAAAACCAACAATGGCAAACACCCGACCGCAGTGGTGCGATAAGGGTGGTCCTCGGCGTCAAAGACGATGGGCGTGTGCGACCACTTGAGTGGCTTCTGCTCTCTCATCATGGGCTCCGCGGCATTCACCTCATGGACCCATTTCTTCAGTTGCCGGTGCGAGGAGTGCAAAGATGTGCCTCCGACAACACACATGGCTTCCACTGTGTTCTGGAACTCATTCTTGGACCCATCTTTATCCTCATCATCATCATTCTGGCCTTGAGCAGCCTTCTCATTTGGCTGCTTGGCCTTGCCCCAGCGGCCCCCTCAGCCACCACGGTTCTGCTTGCCGGATCCACTGGCAACATCCTAGCCCTTCTCCTTGTCGCGCTTCTCGTACTCTTGCTTCTGCTTCTCGGCAAGCTGCTCCACTTGCCGGCACTCCTGGAGATCGTGGCCCTTGGTACTTTGGATCTTGCAGTACAGCCCACCGATCTTGCCGCCCTTGTCGCCTGCCGCAGCCTCCCGGCAGTCAGCGCATCCGGCAACCTCCTTGCCGGGGCCTTCTGCCTTGGACTTCTTGGCAGCGTTGGCGTCACCGGGGCTCTCGAGTGCCATCACTGACTTGCCTTTGCGCTTCCTGTTGCGCTTCTGGATCTTCATCTGCGGGGTCGATGCATCATCTGCGTCGTCGTTCTCAGAGTCGACTTCGGCGCCAGCATCTTCCCCAGGGAGTCGCCTCCCTTCCTCATCACGTGCACACTTGTCCTCCAAGGCGTATAGCTCATTGATGGTCCTAACCTTCACGATATTCATCTCAGACTGCATTCTGCGATTGCGCACATTCGTGTGGAATGCGGTGCAAACAACTGCAGGATGAACATCGAGGATGTTGTGGTGCACACGGCTGAACCTCTGTATATACTTGCGGAGGGGCTTGCCATCTCTCTGGGGGATCACATGCAAATCGCTCTCCTGACCAGGGAGCTTGTGGCCACCCTGGTAGGCACCCACGAATTGATGGCATAGATCCGACCAAGAAGAAATGGAGCCGTCTGGCAAGTTCATCAACCATGACCTGACGTTGGGCTTGAGCGCCAACGGAAAGTAGTTGGCCAAAAGCTTGTCATCGCGCCCCCTGGCAGCCTGCACCGCGATAGTGTAGATGCCAAGGAACTCTGCTGGACTGAGCATTCCGTCGTATCTGTCGGGCAGCTCTGGCTTGAAGGGACGGGTGGATGGCCAGCAAACCTACCGCAGCTCACGAGTAAACGCTGGGCAGCCCACCTCGTAAGGTAAGCACCCAGGGTACTCTAGCACTGGCATGTATGCTGCCGGCCCGGCACGGTCGTCTGATAGACGGCGTGCCTCCCGGTGCCGCTCAATCTTCGTACGGGCGTCCTCATCGCGCCGTTCGTGGAGCACTTGGCGTTAGTGTTGGCGGCCTCACGGATCCTATGATGCCATGGACACAGCGTCCTGGTCATCCGATCGGCGAGCTTGCCACTGCTCTGGTTGTTGACATGGAGGCGACTGCACCGTTGGTGCACCGTCTCCGGCACGGCAGCCAGATGGTCCTGCCGGCACTTTGGGTGGTCGTCTAGAGGGGCCCACATCCTGCGTTTTGCCGGGATCGGCAAAACTAATGAGACTCTGGATGGTGGCCCTCCATTCTTCCATCTTGTCTGGTGCTGGCGGGAAGTTCAAAAGCATTTGAAATCGCGTCATGGCTTCTGCCGCCGTGGTTGGCATGGCGGGAAACATGAAATTGGACGGTGTTCGACTCCTGGCAGGGCCAGGAGGAAGCTCGTCGCGTACCTGTTGCCGCGGCGCATGCTCACCAACGGGTTGGCGTGGTGGTGGTGGTGCCTGAACATCGTGAGGACGATGCTCAGGGCCGGCTTGATGCCGTCCAGGACCACCAGCACCGCGGGGAAGCGCGGCACGCCCATCTTGCGATGGTCGCGGCACGCATCCCGCCGCAACATTGTTGGACGTCGCTGCTCCGTCCTTGGATGTCGCGACGGTGGGGTCCTGGCTTGCACCGGTCCGAACTATATTACTGCGATGATTGTGCTCACCTGAACGTTGTTGGAGTTGGCCGTCTGTCCCATCTCCAGTGTGCTGACTGCGATCGCCAGAACGGTGGGGATGTTGGACAGTCACACCGCCGGCGCCTCCTGCCCCGGCCGTCCCAGCCGTAGCACCTGCGCCTGCTGCCCCACCTGCGGATGCCTGGGAAGGCCGCTTGGAGGTGGTGGGAGCCGTCGTGGCCCCGGTCTTCTTCTTCGGCGCCATCGACGAAGGTGATGGAGCCGGTACTCAAACAACGAACACTGATTCGTAATACAAGACCCCCTGCCTGGCGCGCCAAAGATGTCATGGGAAAATGACGATCTATGGGATCGAGAGGATCCCTTTGCGGTTTGGCTGTGGGATCAATGTACTACAAAGAGCAGGGCTAATATATATGAGAACAAGCGATGAGTTATCCAGGTTCGGGCCGCTATGAGCATAAAACCCTACTCCTGTTCTTGTGGTTTGATTGTGTATGAACTCAAGGTTACAAGGGGTGCAGCTTGCCGGCAAGGTGCGTGGGAAGTGCAGCTACAACGTGTAATTGAACTAAGAGTCGACCCTTCTAATTGTAGCCGTGGGCCTCCTTTTATAGGCCAAGGGGTTACCACAGTGGCTAATACGGTCATTTACAGGGTATGAATAGTGACTTGCACTGTCACCACGTCTATCTCCTGATAGGGTAGGACAAGCGCATTAAGTGCACCGTTAGGTGCTACGTCGGGGAGGCGAGCATTTGGGTAAAAGATCTGTACCACCGGTCCTGGCACCCTCCTGTTATCTTGACACGTCCCAGGGACGGGTGTCATTAAAGTTAATCCTTGCGTGGCATGTTGACACATGCCTTGGCCAGCTATGTTGACTGCCTGCCCGCTCGACACCTATCATATGTGCTTATCTAGCCGATGATGAGGTGGAGCGGTAACGGGACAGAACGAGCCTGCCGGTGCGGAGCTTGCCAGGCTTTCGCTTGCCGGCAAGGAGCTTGCCGGCAGCCAGAGTCTTGGTCTCCACCTTGCCGGTACGAAGCTTGCCGTCAATGGTAATGTTGATCATCAGTACTAGAATAGTACTTCTCAATGACATGAATGGAGGTCTTCTTCACAGTCTTGTTCAATCTAAGTCTTGGGTCACAGCAACCATCCGGCAAGCCCTTGCCGTTAGGAAGGCTACAACTACCTGTGCACAAGTCAGGGTACGAAGGCACCCATGCTTTAGTACACCGACACTAGCCGGACATGACTTGGTCGTCTGTATACAAACGCAATATGAATATCATTGTGGAAGAACCATCTGAGGATAACGTGTTTCTGGAGTCGGTTGATATCGACTGGATGGATTCAGCAAAGGATAGTATGCAATCAAAAACTTGTGGATGCGCTCCACTCTGGTAGTGAGGCGGTAGTAAGGCTGTTTCCCTGTTCTCGTCTTCCTTGATTCCCTCCCAGCTTTTGTTCGGGTGGCTTCTGGTTGTATGGTTGGAACAAACATGGTAATCTTTTATGATTCAAATGATGAAGGTGGCACTTTTGGTTATTAATCTCTCATTTGTCATGGGGGGCTACGGTCGGGCATTCTATCGATTAGGTCGTTGGGCTTGCTCTGGTCAGACATTGTCTAACATTTGTTGGCGTTAATGAATCAAATAATTAATACTTCATGATTGGATGTGCTCCACACGAGCAAATCAATTTGTCATCGTTAAGTATATTCATACTAAGATATCACTTACACTACAAAAAAAAAGACACATCCGTGACATTATGGCCTGAACGAAAACTTTTTCTGTCATGGTTTTGACACTTCTATGACAATAATTGTGACAAAAACACGTATCATCATAGATGTGGTGGGCTCCTACTTCTATGACAAAAAATTATGACAGAAACTGGGCTTTTTGTCCTGGACGGGCCGGAGACGCACCCACATGATATTCTTTGGGCCGTCCATGACGTAAAAAATCGTGGTAGAAGTGAGGGCGAGGAAATTTTCGAGGAGTTCCCGGTTACGGTGGGTGGTCGGGGCCGAGCAATACAGTGTGATTTGCGCGTTTCTCTCGTATGCGCGTGTGTGTGTGTGTGTGTGTGTGCGAGGCGTTCGCTAACTGAACCCGAGCGAGGCGTTCGCTTACAGAACCTGAGCGATCGCACTAGGTACGTACTGAAGCCGATCGATCCCTTCGCTACTAACTGAACCCGAGCGATTCCTTCGCTGCTAACTGAACCCGAGCGATTCCTTCTCACTGCTAACTAAAGCCGGTCGAGCCCCTGTACGTACGAGACGTAGCCGGTTGGGTTGCCTCTCGATGAATAGTGCCCGTTGCTACCGCGCGCTCGATACGTAGAACGAGTCGAGACGCATCGATCGAGCCCCTTGCGCGAGACGTGGTGAGTTGACCTAGCTGGTTGGTTGCCTATGGATGAACAGTTCCCGTTGCGCGAGAAGTCCGTTTCCTCCATTTTGCAGTACACCAGAGCCCTCCCGATCAACAGGACCCCGTTTTGACCGTAGGCGCTCGAAGAGAAGTCCGTTTCCTTCGTTTTCCGGTATGCCAGACCCCCAGCCAATGAACAGGACCCCGTTTCGACCGTAGGTAGTCGAACAAAAGGCCGTTTCCTCAGTTTTGCAGTACGCCAGACCCCGAGTCGATGAACAGGACCCCGTTTCGGCTGTTCCGTCCAAGCCGGTTGGCTCCCGATGAACAGAACGCGTTCCGACCCAGTCGCTTTGCCTCCCGATGAACACGATGATGTTTCCTCCGTTCTGACCCAGCCGGTTGGCTGCCGATGAACAGGAGGCCGTTGCTACCGTCCATTGCCTCTCTCCATGTACACGAGCCCTGGCCGTACGTATGCACGAGTACACGTTCGAGACCCCGCCCGTATGTACGCACGTGGTCGTATTCTTTCCGTGTGGCTATACGTACGTGTACATGATTTAGACGGGACTGTCTGAACTGCCACATCGGGGGCTCTACTACAACACGTGCCGCTACTTACTCGGCCACGGTTCATCCTTGCAGAGTGACCGATCGACCAGTATGTATGTACACATTCGCGACCAGACAGACAACGCTACGTACGCTTCGACCTGGTGGGTCCCAGTTGTCAGTGGATAAGGAGGCACTTCCTTGCATGCGAAGTTATAGCTGGTGGGTCCCAGCTGTAAGGGGGGGAATCATTTTTTTGTGTGTAATAAGGAGGCACTTCCTTGCGTGCGAAGATGTAGCTAGTGGGTCCAGCTGTCAGCCCCACCGTGTACAGTCCTCTTCGATGGCTGTTGTTCATTGACCACATTGACTACCCCGCGCCGAGAGCACCAAGGCGGTGGACGATGGTGAGGCCTAGGAAGGGAACGACACGGAGCCAGGGAAGACGCGGCAGTGGATGCCCACGCGGATGGGAGTACGAGGGTTGACTGGTTCGGCTACGGTGTGAGGCTGCCATCGCCGGAGAATAACAGGGGATGTGAGTGAGTAGAGGGAAGGCCTGGCCAGCGGTGGGAGTAGGGTGGGGCGGTGAGGCCTGTGTGGCAGCACAGCCGACCACGGGAGGCAGGAGCAGGCGGTCCCGACGGCGCTGGTTTGGGCGACTGGAGCAAGAAGATCAGAGATTGAAGAAGCAGCACGGCCGTTGGATTAGCATCCAACGGTCACTACTGCTAGAATCGTTTGTTGACTTAGTTGACGAAGCCCTGCATACGCGTCAACCTAGTAGGCCCACACGTCAGCCTCCAAATCTGGTGGGTCCCAGTTGTCATGGGTAGGAATTGTTTTATTTCGCGTAATAAGGAGGCACTTCCTTTCTAGCGAAGATATAGCTGGTGGTTCCCAGCTGTCAGGGGGAGGAATCATTTTTTTTCGCGTAATAAGGATGCACTTGCTTATGTGCGGCCATGGACCATGTGGGTCCCTACTGTCAGCCTCTCCACGTACATTCCTCTTCCGATGGTTGTCGTTTGTTGACCACGTTGACCACGCCGCGCAGAGAGCACCAATGCGGTGGACGACGGCGAGGCCCAGGAAGGGAATGACCCGGAGCCGGTGAAGCCACAACAGTAGATACCCACGCTGAGGGGAGTATGAGGGTTGACTGATTCAGCTGCGGTGAGAGGCCTATGTTGCCGGAGAATAACAGGAGGTGTGGGTGAGTAGAGGGATGGCCTGGCCAGCGGTGCGAGTAGGAGGGGGCGGTGAGGCCTGCGCGGCAGCACAGCTAGCCACGGGAGGGGGGAGCAGGCGGTCCCGCTGGCCCTGGATTGGGCGGCTGGTGCAAGAAGATCTGAGATTGAAGAAGCACGACGACCGTTGGAATTACATCCAACGATCACTTCTGCTAGAATCGTTTGTTGACTAATATATAATAAGAAAAGAATTCTTGCATACGCGTCAACTTAATAGGCCCACATGTCAACTTCCTAATCAGTGGCAGACAGCATACAACCCAATCGCTATTTTTGTAAATAATTTACAGCTCATTTGCAAATTCTTATGCAATTTATTGCAGTCCATTTTCTTTTTGTTGGCCAGGACCAGGGCTAGAAATTTAAACAAAATTTTGCATATTTCGGTGGGGTCCAAACTATTTTTAATCCCAAAATGTCAAGCCAGATTTAAAGTAATTTCAAAATATATTTAAATTAGGTTAAAAACCAATGAAATCTGAAATGTGAATTTTTTTAGAAATTTGGAAGTAATTGCCAATTTGTTGTGTGTTTTTTATATTTACAGCCCATTTCATATTACTTTTAAGATTTGCAGCCGTCTTGAAAGATTTGCAGCCCAGCAGTGCGGAGAAAAACAAGTTGGCCTGGGTTGGGTTGGCCTTGATTGGGTATTCATCAGAAAAAAAAACTGGGCTAGCCATTTTCACAAAGAAAAAAATAGCTGGGCTGGTCATGTGGTAAGCGAAAAATAGAAGCCTGGGCTAGACGGGCCACAGCCCAGTTGATACCCTGCTCCATCTCAACAATAACAAAAAAACTGCTCGAGCTGCTAGGTCCCAGGTGTCAGCCGCTCTTGATGTCAGCAAACCACTAGGAGGAACCATTTTACTTTTTGCTTGTAACAATGAGGCACTTGCTTGCGTATGGCCATGGACATGGTGGGTCCTTACTGTCATCCTCTCCACGTACAGTCCGCTCCCGATTCCTCTCATTTGTTGACCATGTTGACAACGCCAGATGGCGGTGACGCGGCGAGCGCACGAAGGCGCGCTGAGGACAACGACGAGGCCTCGGACAGGAATGAACAGGAGCCGGGGAAGATGCGGCAGTGAAGTCACAGGAAAAGGGGAGTACGAGGGTTGGCTGGTTCGGGTGCTTGGTGGGGCTGACGTCGCCGTTAATGATTTAGGAGACGGTAGGGCAGCGATGCATGCGCGGAGGCGTAGCCAGCCATGGGAGGCGGGAGCAGGAGGGCCGGCTGGCGCTGGTTTGGTTTTGGCGACTGGAGGAAGAAGAGACAGAAGAAACACGATAGACTGTACAAGCAACAGGAGTACTTAACAACGTTAACAGAAACCAGCAGGAGCACTTACCAACCAAAGCTGAAAGCAGTATGAGTACTTATACAGGTTCAACCGTACAAGGCATGCCTCGAACAGTGCTACTTTGCCTACTGTTAATGAAGGGTGGGGCCACCAAGCCCCAGGACAAGGCCCAGGCGCCACCCCACACATCCACAACTTTCTGAAAGCGGCTTCATCTCGCAATGTGGTCAATAAATAGGATATTTGCTTCAGAGCCATGGAAAAGCATGAACATAACCTTCTGTCCTATTCTCCAAGATCGACGGGCCTTCATGATTTGAGGCCACCCATGAATAATTATCTTTTCACCTCTAAGGGAAATGGAGTAGGTCGACATAAACATCATGTTGTGACCAAGCGCAAGTCTGAGTCAACCATGGCCAGGCATCTGTATAGGAACAATAAAACTGGGCAGTTTCTGTTTCAAGAAGAAGAACACATCTGTACAACTGTGTATAAGCAAGAGTTTATGAACACCATATATAACAGAAAACAGCTCGTACCATCAGTTTCTTGACACAGTTGGACCTGTTCAACATGTGCACCAGTGGCACACATATCCCACGTGGCCTTCCACCATTGAAATGCCCCACAAGGTCCTCAAGACGATCAATAAAGTGTAGGAATTGGTGGATGTCGTCCCAGTCGACTTCGGTGCCATCAGTAACCGTCGAGTTCTTATCAAATAACAGACCAGTAGTGTCCTGCACTTTGTTATAACCTACGCATGTCACCAATTATAAGAAAAATTACTTAGAAGTAGCATCATTGTGAGAGAAGGGAATCACAAATTGTTGCTACTTCTAAAGACAAATCGTGATCAGTTAGACATAATAGGTGGATTACAAAGTAAAAGAGGCCACATGCAAGAACCAGATACAAAACTAACATGGATGAACCACTCGAACGACATCGGGGTGGAAGGTCACAGGGAAGATAAGACCAGGTTCTGCTATTTCCATGAACATTGGTGTGCCAACTTTCAGTCCGTAACACTTGATAAAGTTTATCCAAGTTTGGCCATAAAAAAAGGAGTGTTCTTCTTGGTTAATGAACCTAACTATGAACTTATATCCATGGCATGTCTCCAATGTGACCATTATACTGGTGTATTCTGTTATGGCAAGGCCGACCTTCTTGAGTACATGTGTTCTGGCAGAGCAAGGGATGCACTGCAGGAAAAATAATATGAGAACACAATTTATTCGCTATCCAAATCTAGAAATAATTTCCTCTTTCACATCAGTGTTCAGCATGGTACTAGTACCTTTTATCCAAATATAGCAATCCAAATTTCCAAATTAGTTGACAGCATGTTCAAAAGCCCCAACCCTACTGGATAGAAAAGAGGATTCTAGGAACATACCGTGCGATTTTTGAAATCCTGTGTTAGGATGAGAAGGAACAAGTCTGGCATCTCGCCAAGGGCGTAGAAGCCTGTAGGGTCCTTGCACTTTGGGCAGTGCAAATGAAACACACTAGATTCAGTACGAAGAAAAATGCATCAACGGCGGCGGTTGCCATCCTAGGATTACCGGCGACAAAGGGACAAGGATTTATTAGGGATGGATGAAGATTTCGTACCTGGTTATCCATGAGAAAACCCTAAGCAATCACCGAGAGGTGGTTTTCTCTAAACAAGCAGATGAAGGAGAAGGGGATTCAGGTCGAGTGAAATAATGCTGCTTCGTCCGTCGAGCTTACTGCTTATGCTGGAAAGGTGGGGTTTTGTGATTTGACGGCTCATTGAGCATTACTGCGGCGCTACGACCGGGGTGAGTCTACCGTGCAATTGTGCACTCTAATTTGGTGCATGGCACCTGTACCTGGTTGCTGGATGTCCCGCATATCAGTGAAATGAAGTAGAAAGACAGGAGTAACTAGTTACACCTAAATATTTTTTTGATAAGAGAGATACTCCCTCTGTAAAGAAATATAAAAATCTTTTATATCACAACTTATAAATAAGAAAAATCAAGGGGAATATATATACATAAATATGGGGTTCAGATATATATATATATATATATATATATATATATATATGTGTGTGTGTGTGTGTGTGTGTGTGTGTGTGTTTAGAATAAAATACTCAGATAGGCTGACGGCTCTTGACTTTGGGCCACAGGCCGGTGGGCATGCATGTTTGGGGGCCCATGTGTTCTAAGTCAGCGCATTTCATCCCATAAATATTGCATCCGATAGGGACGGCGTTGGTTTTTGATGCTGGCACAAGGAGAAGACGGAAAATTTAATAAAGCACGATAGTTGTTAGACTGAAATCGAACGATAGTTCCGAACCAGCAATCAGAGTTGCAATTCTTTCAGGATGTCCAATGTGATATACGCTAGTACTACTTATACACACAGGACACTTGTTTCACCATGGCATATATTACATCAAAAGCTCTTGGAGGATAGATCAGTTCGGCAGTTGCGTGCTGCTACTGAAGAATTTCAAAGTTGATTAGGACCAGATCTCCTTGCAGAGAAACTTCGATTCTGACATCATCCCAAACCGCAAGATTTGATTGAGTTTTGAACCTTGACCATCCTTTAGCATCAATCATCATGCGACCATCCTTTCTACTTACAGTATATTGCGAAAGTTCATTCACACCAAGGTTGCGCATGGTAAGAGAAACTTGGCCACGGACGCCCGGATTATTGAACGACTCCCTCATTGCTCTAGGAATTTTCTGTTTGCAAACAAGAGGATATACGCAAATAGTTAGATCAACACGGTGCATTGTTTGAAACAACATGGAAAGACAAAAGAATGAAGCACTTGGGCTGCCAGTGCTTACCAGAAAGGTGGAGATGTCGGTTTTTGTAAGGACTTTGGAATATGCAGTGCGAACTGCAGCCCAGTCTGTTGCCGGTGCAAGTGCTGGTTCCGTTGCCGCTACACGGGCCGGAGCAGATGCAAGTGCAAGTTCAAGTGTTGGTGCATGTGCCGGAGCCATTGCTGGTGCCTGTGGCGGTGCGACTAGTAGTGCCGCTGCTGCTGCCAGAGACGGTGCTCCTTCTGGAGCTGGTGCCGGTGTCGGTGCCCAATCCTCTGGTACATCAGCCTGATCCGCTAACGTGGTCGGTGCCCAATCATCTGCTGCATCAGACTGAGATGCTGCCGCTGTCAGTGCTAGAGCCAATGCCGGTGTCAGAGTAGGTGCCGGTGCTCGATCCGCTGCGGCTGCCGATGCTGGAGGTGGTTCCGATATGCGAGACAACAGCGCTCGTCTCTGGTCTGCTTTGATTTCAGACTACAACTTTGTAACTTTGCTACGCATCCTTCTTAAGCAAGAGTGCACATGAGCAATTCGAACTTCCTCCAGCTCCGTGACCTGGATCCAGTCCTTTTCTTTCCTTCTTTTAAAGGCGACAAGGACTAATTCTGGCGTGTTTGTTAAAGTAAACTGCAGTTGATCAGAGGGCTTCAGATTGTACTCAGACAACAGACGGATCCAATTGTGTCCACTAATATAAGTGATGGACAGTGCCATCGTTATTGACACATCATAAGTGAAACCTGCTAAAATAACCATCATAGAGCAAACGAAATGGTTTATTCTGTAACGAATGTGACATGGCAAAACATGCATCGTAAAATTGCAGCAAAAGTAAGAAAACATGATAGTTAATCAATGAGATTTACTTTATGTGACACGACTTAATACTTACCAGGAAATCACTATCTTCAAGTTCTAAATTCAAGGTTGTTCGTCCAATTACTGGTGGCATGCAGGGCCCCTCCTGACTCCCACAAGCAGGACAGTCCAAAGGTCGTGACAACTTGTATGGAGCAAACATCCGCGGGAATGGAACTCCTGGTGGGTGCGATAAACCCTGCAATGCATACATATATTGGAGTGTAACCATAACTTATGTATACTCCCGCCGTCCACAAAAATAAGATGATCTGGATATTTCAAAATATACTGACTGAATTGAGTGCACAAACACACCAAAACGTGTCTAACTCTATATACATCTGATTCATAAAAAATGTAAACATCTTATGTTTTTGAACGAAGGGAGTACTGTACTGGCCTGAAAAAACACAGATATCAAACAACCGAAATTGGTATTATAGGTTCACCATTTCTAAAACATTAACATAGAGTGTTCTTAGGATTCACCACACAAAAAAGGCGGCAGTACTAACCCATACAGGGTTCACACACACAAATCAAGTACTGAACAATATTACTTACTACACACAATCCAAGTTGCACTAATTAAACTCTGCACACTATTTCTGGCCACCGACCTATGGGATGTGCCCCACATAACTGACCAGGCCATGGACATCGTGAGAGATGTCTATCGGCACCTTCGCCATCCCGTCAACCATGGAGAACCTAACAGTGTGGTCTTTCCACTCATAAACATGCCGATGAAGATAGGCCGCGTCAGATTTGTTGGGAAGCTTTACAAGAACCACACCCTTCGTAATCGCAGGCACAGCTGCGAAATTGTTGTGGTGAAGTACACCCTCGAGAACACGCCTGACAACAATGCTACAGGAAAACACTTGTTTACGACATGTGGCTATACAAGGACACGGTAGCTGGATAGTTTAGTAGTGCACATCCTCAGGTCTTCCAGTTCACACGGCATGACTTTGAGAACTTCATCTCCAAAGCGGACTTGGTTCTAATTCAAACAGAAACCAATATTTAATTACTGCCTCAGTTCACAAATATAAGATGATTTTCTATATTTTACTCCATATAAGACTACATATAAGCACAGAAATGAGTGAACAAAGACACTAAAACATGTCTACATCAGATACACCAAAAAGTTAGAACATCTTATATCTGTGAACAGAGCGATTACTTACAATACCCATAACACAAGTTACTGAGGGCACTATATTCTCTTCCTACAGCTAGCATTGATGTTCATAAAGTAGTTGAAAGTAATCTATAAGAAATCAGTGTTATGAGCAAAAATCATACGCATGTCAACCTCTCGCATGTTTTGGTTAAAAGAGACATTTAGAACCGTCATTTGGCACACAAAAATCACATGAAAGATCGCCCGAAAAGTTATACTACTAGTACTACGTGTACATTACACAAACATCGCATATTAGCAAGCACTTTGCAAGTTAGATCAAAAAACACGATCAAGATCACCAAAAAGATCGTCAACAAGAGATATTACCTCGACCGGCTTAACGAGGGATCCTGGAGAGGTGGCCTTGGCTAAGGCGATGGCCTTGAGCTTGTCTGTGGTCGTCTCAGCGGGGTGCTTGCGCTTCTTCAGACTCTGAGCCTCGACGGTTTTGGCTAGAGCCATAGACATCACTTTGGCCGGTGCTCCAGGGTCCATCAAGAAACTGTCAAATAGAAATAAAAGGAAAGAAAACGATAATCAGAAAGCCAAAAGAAGAACAGAGAGGGAGTTAGGATCGGTCGCGGGGTTGCAAAAGATGACTAAAACGGAAGTATAGCAGCACCATTGATGCGCTCACCTTTTCTTCTTTGGGAGAAAAGAACAATGGCAGAAGTGAGTTGGGGTTTTCTTGAAGAAATGAGGAACAAGATGAGGGAGAAGCGAGTTGGGTTTTCTTGAAGAGAGGAAGATGAGGAAGAAGAGTGAAATGATGGTTGCTTCGTCCGTCCAACTTACTGCTGGAAAGGTGGGGTTTTGTCATTTGATGCATCATGGGGCATTACTGCAGCGCTACGACCGCAGTAAGTCCACCGTGCAGTTGTGCACTCTAGTGCGGAGTAATTTGGTGCATGGCAAGTGGACCCCGATGCTGGCTGTCCCACATGTCAGCGAAAGTGAGTAGCAAGGTTTCCGACGAACGTGGAGGAGGATCCACGCGGTAGAGCGTCTCCACTATTTCTTAAAAAAATATTTTTTTGATTACAGCAAGCGTTTCCACTCTTATGACGGAGGAGTGCGAAACATGGCAGCCACTTGAACTTACACTACTAGTAGTCCTACTACTAGGCATGTGCAGTGGTTCATACAACAGTCTTATCTTGTTGCCAGTGTATAGTAAACTGATAAAAAATGATGTATAGTAAACTGATTATACCACCCGAAGAAAAATAACTGATTATAAATAAATCTGTTGTGAGGGATATTGTTGCGAGTGTTTCAGCATATTTTTGGTTTACAACATGGCTAGTATTCATGAATACGGTCCTGGGTGGGTCCCCTGCGTGTACGTGCCTTCTATCTAGTGCTACCTCGGCGTACAGTCGACCTGTGGTGGAGTACTATTATTTTTAGCAGACAAGGCAACCGGAGAAGTAGAATCAAGGGATGGAGGCGGCAGCCGCTCCGAAAGGGTGTCTCCGGAGGATTGACATCCAGTGGCATGCTGTGCGCATGTCACCTATGAACAGTAGTGTAACATGCCCATTCTTTTAACGTTCGATCGAGAATGAATGGTGAGATCAATGTCTACAGTACTCGGGGTACAGTGCACTGAGAGTATGCTGCTATAGTGCTCGACCGAACAGGAACCATACGAAGCATGCCTCTATAGTGCTCTGTGCTACAGTGACTGTTCTGGACCGTCTGAGTTTATCCAATGGTCATGTTACGCCGTGACATGCCCATGCAGAGGACACCTAAACAGCACCGAAGTCCCTCTCCTTCTCCAGGCACACGACGGTGGTGATGCAGGGTGCCACCGCCCGCAGAGCCCGCTCCTAGTCGACGGGAGCCAGCTCGTCAAGGACGGCGTCAAATGGCACAAATGGATTCCGGTGATGTAGCCCGGAGAGGATTCGCCCGGCAACTGCGACGGCCGCCCGCACCCCCTCCTTGTCCAGCGCCGCCCCCACCACCACGCAGAGATGGTTCAGCTCCTTGGAGATATAGGTGAAGAAGGAGACCAGGTCAGGAAGCCGCAACTCGTCGAAGTCGATGGGGTGGTCGAACGGGTTTAGCCCGAAGGCCGGCATGGTCGCGCTGGCACAACGGTAGGCATCGCGCAGCTGCAACACTTACGTGACAATATGGTCCAGCAAGTGGTTGAGGCGATCCTGGACCTCGTCACGATCGGCCGCTCGCGCTCCAGCCGGCTCGCCATCAGGGCAACCTGGCCGCCTAGGGTATCTCCTGCTTTCTACAACAACGCCACCGATGCCTGAAGCATCTTTGTGGTGGACTCATGCCGCTTTTGAAGCTCCGTGAACTCCCGCTCATAACGGAGGAGCATGGCACTCTTCTCCTCCCTGAGCTCACGGATCTCCACGTCCTTGGCCATGAGCTCCGCATCCTTGGCCTGGAGCTCCTCTGTCAGGCGCCTCACCTCAGACTCCGTGATCTGGTGCGCCGCCATGGAATCCGGTAGAAGCAATGGGGAAAGGAAGCAAAGGGGGCGAAACGGCTGGAAGGCAATGCAATCTACGGGAAGGCGGAGGGATCGGGGTAAATCTTTTGGTTTTCACCATGGGAAACCCCAGTCGATTCCTTTTCACATCAGGGAGCAGTGGGTTTTACTCGCGAAGTCATCATGACTAATTCCTGCCATGCCTTCTCCTGTCAAACAAAAAAAGAATTCTGTCGTGCCCAAGGACCAAAGCAATGCAGCGATGGATAGTATTTTAATTTACCTAGCGGCAAGGAGGGAAAAAATGCTTGAAAAAACAAATGTGGCGGCGGCCTAGTTGATCGGTCGCACTAGCCCAACTACTTTGCCACCGTGCTTGTACTCGGCGGGAAAGGTGGGGTTTTGTGATTTGACGACTCATTAGGTCGGCGCTACGACCGAGAAGGACCCAGAAACCGCGCGGTAGGGCGTCCCACAGTCCCACCGTCCCACATCTCAATAAGGAAGAAAATATGTGTGCGCCACCGGGGAGGACCCAGAAACCGCGCGGTAGGGTGTGCCACATCTCAACACGGAGGAAAATGTGCGTGTAAAAATATATGAGACGTAGCTATGGTAAGAACTCGGGACCCAGCCAGCTGGTCGAAAACACCCCACTAGCCACACAGCTTCATTATGCTAACGTGGCACGGAGGATAGGTGTGGTTAGCTCCGTCTCGACCAGCCACAATGTGACACCCTGGTTTTTGGCAACTTTTTCTTTTCAAAATCTTTCTGGCTTTATTTGCAATTTGGCTGGATTTTGAACCTTTTCAGTTGACTTTGGACTTATGAATTCCTCTGATTCACCCAAAGCCCTCAGCATCCTACCATAATCTTGTCACTCACCCTCTGGATCATTTTCCAATTCATTATCCTTCCCAATTATTCATTTTCTTCCTTTGGGAAAATCTGTCATCACTATGGGTTACAAAGCAACCTATAGTTCTGGTGATCATAAAAATCCCAAATTAATCCCAGACCTTCTTGTCATCATCTACTCCCACATTCTTCAAAAACATTTCAAGGTCTAGTATCGATTTTAGTCCAGAAAACTCTATTTGCTCTCTGGACAGTACTGGTCATTTGTGAAGGAGCTCATATTTTCCTTACTCAATTAATTCCCAGAAAATTCCCTGAGATATTAGGGAACCTATCTTTCCACAATATCCAAAAATATCATCTTGTCCAGTACAAATTTTTACCAGCAATATTCTGCCAAGTTTCTGTTCAGTTGGAACCTCTGCGAAGGAAGTACCAGCTAGAGGTATCCAATTGATCTGAAATTTTTATGGCATCTTCTTCTCTCCAAATAACCCTATCACACCAAATTTCAGCCCCAGCAGATCAACCAGATGAGTGCATCAAGCTCAACTAGGTTTCAGGTTCAGTATAGCAGTTGTACATGAACTACCCTCAAATCCTGATGAAATCTTCTCAAACTTTGCCAGCTCATAGTCCTTCCAACATAGATCATCCCAGACATCTCCTTTAGCTCCATCCCCAGCTCACCCCTCCTCTAGATCCCTCTCAATTTTGCTGTCAGGAACTGTAGCTGAAGCTACACTTCACCTCAGAGTGAATCTAGTCGAACCAGAGGCATGGAGAGACTAAGGGGTCGAGGGTCGACATGCCAGACAAGAAATGCCAGGCTCGCGAGGCCTCTAGACATCCATACCCGTGGTGAGCATGAAAATGGCATGCCACTGCGCGCGCTGTGCATCGCGCCCATGCCTGATGCGTCGCGTCCGCCTGCCTCGCGCCGCCATAGCTTGTCCCCGTGCGCCGACATCCTCCCCTTCCTCGACCTGGCCACCCTGGATACTTCCCCTCGCCGGAGAAGCCCTCGCCGGCCGCCATGGCACACGCGCACTGTGCCACCCGTGCGGGCACAGTGGCTGTGCAGCGCGCCGTCTTCCTCCACTAGCCGCAGTAGCCGCATTTACTCCTCCTGCTAGCTCCCGTCTCGTCGCCCGCAAGCAGCCAGCCAGCGCGGCGTACCATCGCCGGCGACGTGGCTCGAGTCCCGGCCGTTCCAGAGAGCTCCTCCCCCTCCTATAAATAGCCCTCCCCGGCCTCTCCCGAGCTCCTCACCCCACTCCTCCACCCTCCAATCGCCCTCCCGAGCAGCGAGCCACGGCCGAGAGGCCCTCTGGCCTCGAACCTCGCCGGAGATCCGCCGCCACCCGAGCTCTGCCTCCCCGCTGTTCTACTCCTCCCCGAGCTCCACTGGTTCTTCCATCGAGCTCAGCTCATCCTCCTGGTCGCGCCCAACCTCTTGCCCGAGCGAATCGCTGCTGGAACTGCCGTCTCCGACGACACCCGATCGCCGCTGCCGCCGGAGAGGAAGGGGACGACGTCGTCCGGCCGTCTCTCGCGAAGCTACAGGTACGTGCGTGTTGGTCTTGGAGCACTCGATCCATTCCCCCTCTCTCACGACCTCGCCGCCGTCTGTATCGTCGGTGAGCGTCGCCGGAGCTCCGCCATCTCTGTTTCCCTCCCCCTCCTTTTAAATCTGATGGCTGGGGCCCGCCAGTCAGCGACACGCCGAAGCGGTAAGTGGAGGCGCCCCTCCACTTTACGCCTTCGACGTGGCCCCCTGGCAAATTTCTATTTTCTGTTTAATTCCAGATTTTGACCAGAACTTTGACCATCAATAACTTTTAAACCATAAGTCCAAATCAATTGATTCTTTTTGCACCTGGTTTGTCTTGAGCTCTTCTATTTTCTGGCCAAATTTGGTATTTTTCCCATGTTCACCGAATTTCTGGTGCTCAAAATAGTTGCATGTGACATTTTCAATTGCATTTTAAAAATATTTTCAGAGGGAAATACTTTTGGATTTGAAGCCCAGGAGTTTGTGGACAACCCAACAGAGCAAGGCAAGCCATGTCATCCATTGCATGAAGCATTTCAATAGTGTTGACTATTTAATTTAATTTCATGCATTATTTTTAATATGTGTTAAATTCCTAGTAAATTATTTTAAATGTCTAGCTACTGCCATATTAAATTATTCCTGATAAATATCCATACTGGTTAAATTTTTGACAACACTAAACCTTAGTTGGTTGATCAAGAGCCACCTACCCGGACTTTTCCGTGCAGCCACATTTGCCGGTATGGGACGGCCTTGACTTGGTCTCGCTTTGTGCTCTTTTAGCGGTACCACCAAACTAGGGAGGGTTATGCGTGCGTGCTGCCCTGATCAGGTAGACGACGATAATCCTGTGAGCCCAGTTGAGTTATTGTGCCGGCGTCCCCATTTGGGACAGTTAGTGGCCACGACGGTGGCAGGTGTCACGGGGTGACACAGGGGCCACCCAGGACATGACCCTGGGAGGTTATGATTGTCGGTGGTACGATAGAGGGGTCACGGGTCAGGCAGGTTTCGTGGGAGCACCACCGGTCCACCCGAATGGGATCACGAGGCCAGGTACTCCATGGTGTGGGTAAAGTGCGCAACCTCTGCAGAGTGTAAAAACCTATTCGAATAGCCGCGTCCACGGTATTGGACAGTCTGTTTAGGCCTCTCTAGGATGGTCAACCGTAATGATAATAATGATGGAAGAACTTGTCTTATGTTCGGAAAGTGCTCTGTGGCTTGTGAGCATTCCGAGGATTGTGGGACAACCCAGATGAGAGTAAGTTGGTACTGGGTACCAGTAAGTGAGCAATCTAAACACTTCATTTGTTATTGCCATGCTATTGTTTGCTGCATTGTTTTAGTTGCCATGAGGTTGCGAGTACATTCCAAGTACTCACCTGGCGTGTCATGCCAGATGCAGGAGAAGCCGAGGACGGAGGTCCCGAAGGTTTGTGCTACGCTAACTAGGCCGTGTCCACAGCAGTGTCCCTGTGGATGGAGTTTTCCGCGCTATGTTCCGCTACGCCGTAGTCTACCCAGTAGTATCGAGGCCCTGCTTTGTTCCATAAATAATGTAGATATTGTCATAGCACGTGCAGTGCTTCTGGCCTCGCTATCATGTAAATTATGAGCTTGTACTCGAGATATTTTAATAAAGTTCAGTTCTGTTCTGTTCCAAGTTGTTGTGTGTTTCCAGAAGACATGATCTCTGGGTTGGAAACACTGGTAAACCGGTTCTCTGAGCCGGGGTGCCACAATGCTTGGTATCAGAGCCAGGCTGACTGTAGGACACCCTAGTTAACCCGGCGCTAGAACCGTGAGTAGTTTAGAGTCTTGGTGTGTCTTGCTTGCTGCATCTGATTGTTGCTTTTGATTGCTGCATTGCATGGCATGCATATAGTTTTTATTGTGCTAACCGCTGGTTTGATGAGTGTAGATGGCACCAGTTCCGTACCACTACAATCATGAGCCGGCACCGTTCACTTTTCCAGTACTGCTTCGTAACGTCTGGCTTCGGCTGTATCCCAACGGCGAAGACCCAGTGTTCCAGGTGTTCCGAGAGAAGCTTGCTGGTTCGGTATTCGAGTACCACGCGGAAGCTTTTCTCACTACGAGCTCAGATATTGGTAGCTACTCCGATTCTTCTAAGGGTGGAACTGCTTCTACTCCAGAGTTGGCGATCCAGTTTGCTGCGATGGAGGCTCTCACTGACTTGCGCTTCCACGAGGTCGAGATGCAGACTCATCCAGGTTTATTTCACTATCCCACCCTGTCGCCTACGACAGGGCGAGTCCTTTTCGCACCTGTTAACCCGGCGAGTGATCGTGCTACTGGTGTTTTATCTCGTTATCTGAACGCCAGTTACCGTATGATCACTTCTCTAGCCGAGGAGCTGACTTCTGTCCGCAAGGCACTTGCGGCTGTTGCGGCAGCACGGTCTCCTCCTGCACCTCCGTTTTCACCTATGTACACTCCGCCCATTCCATCTTCCGACACTCCTTCTAGTTCCTTCGGACCGCCAGGCTTTTCGTCTGGTAGCCGACATGAGACCCCATCAGAGTGGGCCTCACTCCTAGCTACTCCAGCTGCTCCGATGCTGCGGCGCCGTGCTTCTTCTCCTTCCGAGGGAGAACCTTCCCGTCAGCGTCGTCGTGTTTCCTTTGATTCGGAGGCCGAGGTGAACATCATCAGCTCAGATTCTGAGACAGAGTCAGACGACGAGGAGTCTTCAGTGTACCAGTGTTCGTGCCACCGGCGTCACTAGAGCAGAGGCTTGAGTCCCAGTGCATGCATCATAGCATCCCTGCATATGTCAACAGCTGTCTGAGCAGTCTAGTCATGATCATCCCCCTACTAGCTTGTCATGTATGATGTTGGGTTGCCTTGTATAATTAAGTTGCTTTCTTTTTCGCTCTTTTTGTTTGGCTTTTTCTGGTGTCATATTGCCCTGCTTTCCCTTATGAATGTGGCTCATCGATTCGGTATTCTGCTATGGGAACAAATTTAGGATGAAGAGGTGTAGTAATCAAGGCGGCGATGGAACTCCCGTTCGTCGATCCGCCAGACAGGCAGGACAGTTACCAGAAGATTTACCACCTCCACCCCCACAGACACCGACCACTGACCAGATTATGAGGATGTTTGAAGAGAAAAGAAACCAAGATCTCATGGAATTTCTGAAAAGTATGCAGACTATGGTGGGTCAGAACAACCACAATGGGACACACTCTAAGCTGTCTGATTTTCAGCGGACAAAGCCACCTAGTTTTGGTCAAGCTGTGGATCTGATGGAAGCTGATGACTGGCTGAGGACCATGGAAAAGAAATTGGAAATAGCCCGCTGTGATGAGGCAGATAAGGTTCCTTTTGTCACTCACTACCTGGAGGGACCAGCAGCCATATGGTGGGACAACACGAAAATGTTATGGCCTTCTGGAGAAGATATTTCTTGGGAAAAATTCAAAGAGGCATTCCGCAAGTATCATATTCCTACTGGCATAATGAAGGTGAAACAGAGGGAATTTCTGGCTCTTACTCAAGAGAATATGACAGTAGGTGAGTATCTGAACAAGTTCAATAATCTGGCACGGTACTCTACCCATGACGTGTCCACCGAAGAAAGGAAGATTGATCGATTCCTCGGAGGGCTGAATAATACCCTCCGTTATCAGCTCTGCATGCTGGACTTTCCTGACTTCCAGACTCTGGTAAACAAGGCCTTCATAGCTGAACGAGAGCATAAGTCAGGATATAATGATCACAAGCGGAAGTTTGAACCCAAGAAGGACAACCGTGAGCAGTTTGTGCAGAAGCCGCGTATTTGGCAACTAGGGCCATCTGAATACAAGCCTGCCTGGAACAATGGCAACAACAACAAGCCTGTCAGCCAGGACAAGACCTTTGGCAAACAGCCAGTGCTGGAGGACTGCCGCCGCAACAACACATGCTTCACTTGCGGCCAGAGCGGGCACTACTCCAAGCAATGCCCCGCAAGAAATGGGAAGCCACCATCCGACTTCAAGCCACAAGTCAACAGTGTTGGACGCCGCCCCAACTCGAACTTTTATCGCGGCCAAGTCCATCATATCTCCGCTGAAGAAGCCCGCGAAGCACCAGATGTGGTCCTTGGTATGTTTTCTGTTAACAACATACCTGCAATAATTTTATTTGACTCTGGGGCTTCTCATTCGTTTATTTCGCGGAGTTTTGCCACCTTGCACAAATTTCCCCCTTCCCTTTTGGACAAAATCATGGTGGTACACTCCCCTGGCTCCATGCTCAGAACAAATGTGATATACAATAATCTGGAAATCTTGATACACGATGTGAAGTTTCCAGCCACTCTCGTTGCCATTGAATCCCCGGGACTGGATATAATACTGGGAATGGATTGGTTGGTACCACACCAGGTGTGTATCAACTGTGCCACCAGGAAGGTGACACTAGTTAACCCGGCAGGCCAAACAGTGCAATTCACTGCTAGCAGAGTGATGTCAAAGAAGGGTATGGCATTCAAAGCCACAGCTACAGACATAAGTCTGATTCCGGTAGTCAGTGAATTTCCGAACGTATTTCCAGAAGAGATACCGGGAATGCCACCTGATCGGGAACTAGAATTTGCTATTGAGGTTGTTCCCGGAACTGCTCTGATCTACAAGAAGTACTACCGCATGCCTTCCCCAGAGCTGGTGGAATTGAAGAAACAGTTGGATGAATTATTATAGAAAGGGTATATTCGTCCAAGCACTTCACCGTGGGGATCACCCGTGCTGTTTGTTAAGAAGAAGGATGGCAGCCTACGAATGTGCGTAGACTATCGTCAACTGAATGAGGTCACCATAAAAAATAAGTATCCGCTCCCCCGCATTGATGACTTGTTCGACCAGTTGAACGGAGCACGGGTATTTTCCAAGATTGACCTCCGAACGGGGTATCATCAGCTAAAAATCAGGAAAGAGGATATCCCCAAGACAGCCTTTACTACCAGATATGGTCTGTATGAATTTACAGTCATGCCATTCGGGCTGACCAATGCTCCAGCATATTTCATGAGCATGATGAATAAAGTCTTCATGGACTTTCTGGACAAATTTGTGGTAGTATTCATCGATGATATTCTCATCTACTCCAGAGATGAAGAGGAGCACACGCAACATCTCCGTACTATCCTGGAAAGACTAAGGACCCATCGTTTGTATGCCAAGTTCAGTAAATGCGAATTTTGGCTAAGAGAGGTGGGATTTCTGGGACACATTCTGTCAGAACATGGTGTGGCTGTCGACCCCAGCAAAGTGACTACTGTATTAAACTGGAAGACCCCAGCCACAGTAACGGAAGTCCGTAGCTTTCTGGGATTGGCAGGCTACTACCGCCGCTTCATCGAAGGCTTCTCAAAAATAGCCAAGCCACTGACAGAATTACTGAAAAAGAACCACAAATTTGCCTGGACGGAAGAATGTGATAGCAGTTTCATGGAGCTAAAGACAAGGCTAACCACCGCCCCTGTCTTAGTTCTTCCAGACATTCACAAGAGCTTTACCATATACTGTGATGCTTCCAGACATGGAATCGGCTGCGTCCTAATGCAAGAAGGAAAGGTTGTAGCATATGCATCCAGACAGGTACGACCTCATGAAGAGAACTATCCCACTCATGATTTGGAACTGGCAGCCATGATTCATGCATTGAAGATTTGGAGGCATTATCTCATTGGGCAGCGATGTGAAATATACACGGACCATAAGAGTCTCAAGTATATTTTCACTCAGCCTGATCTCAATCTCAGGCAGAGAAGATGGCTTGAATTGGTCAAGGATTATGACCTTGGGATTAATTATCATCCGGGAAAAGCCAATGTGGTCGCGGATGCCCTCAGTAGAAAGCAAGGTACCCTGAATGCACTCATAGAGGGAATGCATCCGAGGCTGCGAGAAGAATTTGCCAAGCTAAATATGATGTTATGCGGCCCAACTAGCCCAGATACAATAGAAATTACTCCAACACTTATGGAAGAGATTAAACAGCTCAGAAATCAGACCAAGAAATACAAGAGATCAGAGAGCGCATTCCGCTAGGGAAGGCCAAATCCTTCCAAATTGACGATCAGGGCACCCTATGGTTTGAGAACCGAATATGTGTGCCTGACCAAGAAAACTTAAGACAGCAAATACTCAGAGAGGCACATGAATATGCATATTCTATCCATCCGGGAGGAACAAAAATGTACCAGGACTTGCGAGAAACCATTTGGTGGCCAGGAATGCGAAGGGACATTGCATACTATGTCGCCTGTTGTGACATCTGCAACAGAGTCAAGGCTGAACATCAGAAACCCGCTGGGCTACTGCAACCCTTACCAGTTCCCCAGTGGAAATGGGATGACATATGCATGGACTTCATTGTTGGACTACCCAAGTCCACAAGAGGCCATGATGCTATCTGGGTCATCGTGGATATACTTACGAAAGTGGCTCACTTCCTTCCGGTAAAGACCACTTTCAACGCGAATCAGCTCGCACAGCTCTATATGTCCCGGATAGTCAGCCTTCATGGAGTACCCAAGTCTATCACGTCAGATAGAGGCTCCCTATTCACCTCAGCATTTTGGCTGCGACTGCACCAAGCCCTGGGCACGGTACTAAAGCATAGTACGGCATATCACCCACAGACAGATGGACAGACTGAACGGGTGAACCAGATATTGGAAGATATGCTTCGGTCCTGTGCTCTTGCCCATGGACCCAAATGGGAGGATAGTCTACCCTATGCAGAATTCTCCTACAATAACAGTTATCAGTCAAGTCTCAAGATGTCACCATTCGAGGCTTTGTACGGACGGAAATGCCGCACTCCTTTAAATTGGTCTCAGACAAGAGACAGCCGTATCTTCGACACAGATTTGATGCTCGAGGCTGAGAAACAAGTCAAGGATATCCAGGAGCGTCTTCGAGCAGCCAAGTCCCGACAAAAGAGCTATTATGACCCGAAGCAGCGAGAAGTAATTTTTGAGCCCGGAGAATATGCCTATCTCCGAGTTACCCCCATGAAAGGAATAGAGAGGTTTCACACCCGAGGAAAGCTTGCACCGAGGTATATCAGACCCTTTCCAGTCATGGCTAGAAGAGGCAGAGTGGCATATCAGTTAGAGTTACCACCAGAGTTGTCAGACGTTCACAACGTCTTCCACATATCACAGTTGAGAAAGTGCATTGCACCTCTGATCAAACAGGCAGATATGAGTGAGCTAGAGCTGACCAAGGATCTGACCTACGAGGAAAAACCTGTCAGAATTTTGGATGAGATGGAAAGAACTACAAGGAGTAAGACAATCAGATTTTACAAGGTATTGTGGGATCACCATACTTAGGAAGAAGCTACCTGGGAAAGAGAGGATTTTCTGAGATCAGCATATCCACACTTGTTCCCTGAGCAACCGAATCTCGAGAACGAGATTCATTCTAACGGGGGTAGGTTTGTGACACCCTGGTTTTTGGCAACTTTTTCTTTTCGAAATCTTCCTGGCTTTATTTGCAATTTGGCTGGATTTTGAACCTTTTCAGTTGACTTTGGACTTATGAATTCCCCTGATTCACCCAAAGCCCTCAGCATCCTACCATAATCTTGTCACTCACCCTCTGGATCAATTTCCAATTCTTTATCCTTCCCAATTATTCATTTTCTTCCTTTGGGAAAATCTGTCATCACTATGGGTTACAAAGCAACCTATAGTTCTGGTGATCATAAAAATCCAAAATTAATCCCAGACCTTCTTGTCATCATCTACTCCCACATTCTTCAAAAATATTTCATGGTCTAGTACAGAGTTTAGTCCAGAAAACTCCATTTGCTCTCTGGACAGTACTGGTCATTTGTGAAGGAGCTCATATTTTCCTTACTCAATTAATTCCCAGAAAATTCCCTGAGATATTAGGGAACCTATCTTTCCACAATATCCAAAAATATCATCTTGTCCAGTACAAATTTTCACCAGCAATATTCTGCCAAGTTTCAGTTCAGTTGGAACCTCTGTGAAGGAAGTACCAGCTAGAGGTATCCAATTGATCTGAAATTTTTATGACATCTTCTCCTCTCCAAATAACCCTGCCACACAAAATTTCAGACCCAGCAGATCAACCAGATGAGTGCATCAAGCTCAACTAGGTTTCTGGTTCAGTATAGCAGTTGTACATGAACTACCCTCAAATCCTGATGAAATCTTCTCAAACTTTGCCAGCTCATAGTCCTTCCAACATAGATCATCCCAGACATCTCCTTTGGCTCCATCCCCAGCTCACCCCTCCTCTAGATCCCTCTCAATTTTGCTGTCAGGAACTGTAGCTGAAGCTACACTTCACCTCAGAGTGAATCTAGTCGAACCAGAGGCATGGAGAGACTAAGGGGTCGAGGGTCGACGTGCCAGACAAGAAATGCCAGGCTCGTGAGGCCTCTAGACATCCATACCCGTGGTGAGCACGACAATGGCATGCCACTGCGCGCTCGGCATCGCGCCCGTGCCTGATGCGTCGCGTCCGCCTGCCTCGCGCCGCCGTAGCTTGTCCCCGTGCGCCGACATCCTCCCCTTCCTCCACCTGGCCACCCTGGATCCTTCCCCTCACCGGAGAAGCCCTCGCCGGCCGCCACGGCACACGCGCACTGTGCCGCCCGTGCGGGCACAGTGGCTGTGCGGCGCGTCGTCTTCCTCCACTAGCCGCCGTAGCCGCATTTACTCCTCCTGCTAGGTCCCGTCTCGTCGCCCGCAAGCAGCCAGCCAGCGCGGCGTACCATCGCTGGCGACGTGGCCCGAGTCCCGGCCGTTCCAGAGAGCTCCTCCCCCTCCTATAAATAGCCCTCCCCGGCCTCTCCCGAGCTCCTCACCCCACTCCTCCACCCTCCAATCGCCCTCCCGAGCAGCGAGCCACGGCCGAGAGGCCCTCTGGCCTCGAACCTCGCCGGAGATCCGCCGCCACCCGAGCTCTGCCTCCCCGCTGTTCGACTCCTCCCCGAGCTCCACTGACTCTTCCATCGAGCTCAGCTCATCCTCCTGGTCGCGCCCAACCTCTTGCCCGAGCGAATCGCTGCCGGAACAGCCATCTCCGACGACACCCGAACGCCGCCGCCGCCGGAGAGGAAGGGTACGACGTCGTCCGGCCGTCTCTCGCGAAGCTACGGGTACGTGCATGTTGGTCTTGGAGCGCTCGATCCATTCCACCTCTCTCCCGACCTCGCCGCCGTCTGTATCGCCGGTGAGCGTCGCCGGAGCTCCGCCGTCTCTGTTTCCCTCCTCCTTTTAAATCGGACGGCTGGGGCCCGCCAGTCAGCGACACGCCGAAGCGGTAAGTGGAGGCGCCCTTCCACTTTACGCCTTCGATGTGGCCCCCTGGCAGATTTTCTATTTTCTGTTTAATTCCAGATTTTGACCAGAACTTTGACCATCAATATCTTTTAAACCATAAGTCCAAATCAATTGATTCTTTTTGCACCTGGTTTGTCTTGAGCACTTCTATTTTCTGGCCAAATTTGGTATTTTCCCCATGTTCACAGAATTTCTGGTGCTCAAAACAGTAGCATGTGACATTTTCAATTGCATTTAAAAAATATTTTCAGAGGGAAATACTTTTGGATTTGAAGCCCAGGAGTTTGTCGACAACCCAACAGAGCAAGGCAAGCCATGTCATCCATTGCATGAAGCATTTCAATAGTGTTGACTATTTAATTGAATTTCATGCATTATTTTTAATATGTGTTAAATTCCTAGTAAATTATTTTAAATGTCTAGCTACTGCCATATTAAATTATTCTTGATAAATATCCATACTGGTTAAATTTTTGACAACACTAAACCTTCGTTGGTTGATCAAGAGCCACCTACCCGGACTTTTCCATGCAGCCACATTTGCCGGTATGGGACGACCTTGACTTGGTCTGGCTTTGTGCTCTTTTATCGGTACCACCAAATTAGGGAGGGTTATGCGTGCGTGCTGCCCTGATCAGGTAGACGACGATAGTCCTATGAGCCCAGTTGAGTTATTTTGCCGGCGTCCCCGTTTGGGACAGTTAGTGGCCACGACGGTGGCAGGTGTCACGGGGTGACACAGGGGCCACCCAGGACATGACCCTGGGAGGGTATGATTGTCGGTGGTACGATAGAGGGGTCACGGGTCAGGCAGGTTTCGTTGGAGCACCACCGGTCCACCCGAATGGGATCACGAGGCCAGGTACTCCATGGTGTGGGTAAAGTGCGCAACCTCTGCAGAGTGTAAAAACCTATTCGAATAGCCGCGTCCATGGTATTGGACAGTCCATTTAGGCCTCTCTAGGATGGTCAACCGTAATGATAATAATGATGGAAGAACTTGTCTTATGTTCGGAAAGTGCTCTGTGGCTTGTGAGCATTCCGAGGGTTGTGGGACAACCCAGATGGTAGTAAGTTGGTACTGGGTACCAGTAACTGAGCAATCTAAACAATTCATTTGTTATTGCCATGCTATTGTTTGCTGCATTGTTTTGGTTGCCATGAGCTTGCGAGTACATTCCAAGTACTCACCTGGCGTGTCATGCCAGATGCAGGAGAAGCCGAGGATGGAGGTCCCGAAGGTTCGTGCTACGCTAACTAGGCCGTGTCCACAGCAATGTCCCTGTGGATGGAGTTTTCCGCGCTATGTTCCGCTACGTCGTAGTCTACCCAGTAGTATCGAGGCCCTGCTTTGTTCCATAAATAATGTAGATATTTTCATAGCACGTGCAGTGCTTCTGGCCTTGCTATCATGTAAATTATGAGCTTGTACTCGAGATATTTTAATAAAGTTCAGTTCTGTTCTGTTCCAAGTTGTTGTGTGTTTCCATAAGACATGATCTCTGGGTTGGAAACACTGGTAAACCGGTTCTCTGAGCCGGGGTGCCACACACAAGGTCTCTTGTTCCTAGGCGATTCATCTGTTTTCCAAGCATTTTTTAGTTATAATAACACCACGGCCAGCTCGCGCCGCTCTTCATGTTTGCCCGTGCGTCTAAAGGTTGTAGATGGAGAGGAGAGAGAGACCGCAGACATGGGACCAGGCAGTAAGTGAGTCAACGTTCATGCACGTGCTGACGAGCCACTCCCTCTACTCTACTCAACGTGATACAGTATAAAATCAAGTTATGCGACAAAGCCAACAACCGTTGCTATTTCTGGCTATCGACGTACACTTTGTAGTCCAGGTTGCCGGCTCGAATCTCGTCCTTCTGATTTTTTATTTTTAGGTCCAAATTTGTTCCATGATGAGTGGGACCCCTGTGTGATGTTCCGATATTTCTGTGTACGAGGGATTTTTTGCACAAACACTTTGTGCGGTTAGACAAGTTACGGCACCAGTTACACGTATTTTACAAGTTTAGGAACAAAAGTGACAGCGGCGGAGAATATCACGTGCTCCCCACGGCTTAGATGCTACGGTGATACGAGATTCTACGTCGTTGGATCTGATATCCAATGGCATGTGAGTAGTCTTTGTACGTTTGCGCAATCCCCAAACTCTTCGAGGACTTTTTTGCAAAAAAAACATACAGACCTGTGTGAGCCACTGGATCTTGGATCCAACGGCTCCCAGGAGCTCGTATCACGGTAGCATCTAAGGTGTGGGAGAACCCAATATTCTCACATAAGAGAGAATATAAGGTGCTCCCCACAGCTTAGCCGCTACGACGATACGAGCTTCTAGCAGCCATTGGATCTGAGATCCAATGCCATGTGCGTAGTATTTGTACTTCTGCGCAATTCCCAAACTCTTTGAGGCCTATATTGCAAAAACATTCAGACCTCCTAATGTGAGCCGTTAGATCTCCCGGGAGCTCGTATCACCGTAGTATCTATGGTATGGGAGCACCTCATATTCTCCCGCGCGAAAGAACATCAGGTGCTCTCGCTGCTTGGATGCTACAGTGATACGAGCTTCGAGGCGGTTCGATCTGAGATCCAATGGCATGTGAGTATAGTCTTTGTACTTGTGAGCAATTCTCAAACTCTTTGAGGTTTTTTTTTGCAAAAACCATTCGTACCTACTAGGAGCCGTTGGATCTCAGATCCAATGGCTCCGAGGAGCTCGTATCACCACAGCATTGTCTAAGGTGCGGTAGCACGTGATATTCTTATAGACGAGAGAATATTAGGTGCTCCCGCATCTTAGATGCTACGGTGATACAAGCTTCGAGGCCGTTGGATCTGGGATTCAATGGCATCTGAGTAATTTTTGTACTAACTCATTAACGTTTTTTTGCAAAAATATTCAGACCTCGTGTGAGCCGTTGGATCTCAGATCTAACGGCACACAAGAACTCGTATCACCATATGGCATCTAAGGTGGGAGCACCTGATATTGTCCCGGGGGGTGGGGGCACAACCCATCAGTGTTTGGGAGGGTGGGGCCAAATGTTCAAAAAAATAATCTAAACCCTCCTAAAAAAAGACCTTCACAATTTTATCTAAGGTTGGGTGTACCTGGGGGGTTACCCCCCCCCCCTCCCCAACAATCTACATGGATCCGCCTATGCAAGAGGCGTAGAGCGAGCATCTATGTGTGAGAGAGATGACGCGAGGTCAATCGAGTCATATATAGAAGGAGAGATTGAGTTACTGTGGGCTAGCGTACACTCGAATGAGAAAGACGATACAGAGAGATATCATTTCACGAAGTGTAGTGAGGGCTGGAGGGAGATAGTTACCGAGAGAGTGGCCTAGATAGACTTTGTGTTTGTGTGCGCGGCATGCATGGAGTTTTTTTTACAGAGGCAACGTATGTGTCTAGAGGGAGAGAGGGAGAGCGATGGACAGGGAGAAAGAGATCTCGTCATGGAGGGCCCGACAAGGTTATGTGTGAGAAATACATTTGTTGAGAGCGTGAGGGCTGGTGTGAGATAAATGGAGATCGAAACAAGAAAAGAAATAATGAGCGTGTGTCAGATACCAATAGCTCTATTAACAAAGAGATGAAGATCGATCGATACAGAAAGTATGTGTGGTGAAGGGGGGGGGTGATGGAGAGACCTAAACACAACATTTGAGTGTACATAGTAGTAGACTTAATATTCACGTTTCAGTTTAGTGTACATTGTAAACATTGAATTGAGGACCATGTATGGCTTACATTTTATTTTTGAATTCATGCCATACATGCATGGATTGGAAAAGTAGATGCACTATACTGACTCGTTTGTTGTTGTATTTGTGTGTGTGTGGTCATAAGCTTGAATACATACAAAGTTTTCTCACCACCATACCATTCTTCTTTTAAATTTGAATTTGCATTCAAAAACTTAGTGTGGATACCATGAAATGTGAAATCCACGTTGAGATCACTATATCACAAACTCTCTCTAATTCCAGAACTCGTCATAAATCAATTACCATCCCTTTTGGAATGACCAATTATTTGCAAGGAAAATACGAGCATTGTAATACATGTAGATTTGTTCGCCAATTTTAAAGAAGATTCCTTTCGCATTCTGGAATGGTAGCACCCGACGGCGTACCAGCCAGACCGGGCTCGTGTCGTGGTGGTGGCGTGCGTGGTACGCACATTAGCCAACCCTAACCAAAAGAACCACGATAAAACTTCGCGCCTCCACTCGAGCCTCTGCGTTTCGAATCAAAATATCTGGCGACCAGAATTCCAGCCCTGCGAAATTCTCCTTATGTCCCCGGTCCATAATGACTACTCCTACTACTACCGATGAACACTCGAGGGATGCTTTAGTAACTAGCCCACGTTACCTACCATGCCAAGCACGTTCAAGTCCCTCGGTCGCCGCTACCCAAAGTCACCCGTCAACTCCATTGCCTACTATACTAGGATGAGTATAGAATGGAGTTTCGTTTGTTCGTGCCTACTAGAGTATGACGCAAATTCACTGGTACAGAGGGAGTATCTTTTTACTCTGCATATATAATTTGTTTGAAGTCTAACTAAGCACTGTTTGACCAAATTCTATCTTAAAAAATATGAACATCTACTACAACACTAAAGATGTATCGCCTGAAAGTTTATGTCATGATGCATGTAATGATATTGTTTCGAATCCTGGTTTTTAAATTCCAGAAAATCAAAAACTCACCAGAAATTCATGAAACTGCGGATGGTCTCGTGATACGGCACAAATAGACTGTGGTAATTTTTTTGTTCAATTTGAGACAAGCTGTTTATGAAAAGTTGCACACATGAACAGCCAAGGTATTTTGGAACAAAGAGCTATCATGTTAACGCGAACGGTTCACTATTGTATTCAAACCGTGGGTGTTAGACCAGTGTGCCACCACGCGTCCTGCTTCTCATAGGCAGGTGCCGTCCGAGCAAGCGTGTGAGTCGACGGGAGGCGTGTGAGCAGGCCGCTGCGCAGGCTCATCGGGAGGCGAGCACTTTGACCAGCCTCTGCCACCCACCATCATCCCAACCACACCCACTTTTAATGGCGCCCGCACCGCAGTTTAAATCACCGTCGCACTCCCCGCTCTCGCTACAATCTTCTCTCTGCCTCTCCGATTCTCCTATCGTCTGCCTCCAATCAGCCTGACCTCGCCGTACCCCATGGCGCATCACGATGGGCTGCCCCTAGTCTTCCAATTTCCTAAGGAAGACCCTAATGAGGTTTCGGACGAGCTTGACCTGGCCGTGCGGGAAGTCGCCGCGTCTGTCCCCGCGCCCATTCCAGCTCCTGTCGCCGCGCCAGTGCCAGCGCCAGCGCCCATCCCCGTGGCATTGATGGGCTAGGAGCCGCACACTGTCACCCAGCTTGAAGCCGCGGGGATCCATGAGGTTCCCGCTGACTTGCAAGCGCCCGTGCACCAACCAGCGCATGCGCCTGCGCGTGCACTCACGCACGCGCCCATGCCGTTGCACGTGCACATGAATGTCTCCGCCGCACCATTGCCAGCGCCTGTCCCCACGCCGGTGCCAGTGCCCCCCTTAGCGGCATGGGTCACCGCCGTCGACTGCTTCCTTGAAGCGACGCCAGTCGCCGCCTCCCGCCGGTTGACTAGCTCCTGGAGACCGAAGTCCAGAACATACTGGCCTTCCTTGAAGCTTGGGCCAACGTCCAGGAGTATGCCAACGCCGGCGCAAGACGCCGCCGTCGCCGCCGGCCAATGGCCCAATGGCACACAGGGCACGGCAGAGGAGCCCCTTCCCGCCGCAAGACGCACCCGCCGCCAGTGCAATTAGTTTTATTCATTTATTTTTTTAGTTCGATCGTGGTATGAATGTAAAGTCACAGTCAGACTGAATGAAATCTATGGTTTGATCAATTGAGTGTTCTGCTAGAGCCCTATCAAATTAAATAAAAAAGTCATCAAGCGACATGTATTCCTTCTCATCGCAAACATTTCATATTAAATACCCGCGTCAATTCCAAATACTTGTAGGGCGCAAGTAGGTCCCTTCGAGCACTAGGGCATACATTCATTTATCAACACATTTAATTATTACTACTAGCTAAATACACCACGGGTGCCTGAACTTGTTCGTCACGGTCACTTTTTTTTCCTATACTTGTAAAATACTAGTAGGTAAAGCGGGTGCCGTAACTTGTGAACGCGTCCAGATACGGTCGACAGCATTGGGCATCTACCCCGGGTGGCACGCCATGTTTACTAGCTCACGCGTTCTTCGTGTTTGCCCGTGCGTCTAAACGTAGAAGGGGAGTAGGGAGAGAGAGCAGACATGGGACCCACCAGTAAGTAGCTCAAGAAAGGGGAGTAGTACGTGCTGACGAGCCGGTCCCACTAATGTACTGAAAGTAATATAAAAACATGTTATCCATTAAAGATACAACAAACGCGACAATCCATTTCTGAGTCCAGGCTCATCTGCAGACACGCTGAAGAACTAAATGAAAACAAATACTAGAAAAATTCAAAAAATTCCATTTTTTGCATGGTAGACAATTTGGTGCGTGATGTCCGCTCCAATGTACATATCATTTGGACATCTGAGTACCTCTCGGCAAAAAAGACAGATTTGGGATCTGAAAAAGAGTGTACTGTTCATGTACTGTTCTAACCCAATTTGTCTTTTTTGCTGAGAGCTACTAAGATGTTCAAATGCTCTTAAAATTGGAGCGGACCTCACGCAACGAATTATCTAGCACACACAAAAAAATTGTTTTTTTTTTACTTTTTTGTGAATTTTTTGATTATTTTTGAACTTTTTGTGAATTTTTTCTTGACCGGGTGCAGATGAGCCTGGGCACCAAATTGCTGACGTGTGCCTGGAAGGACTTGGTCGCATGTTCTATCCTCGTCCTTTTCATTTTTAATTTATATGGGTCTAAAATTGTTCCATGACAGGTGGGTCCCCCGGTGTGTAGTTTGTAGCATTTTAATTTATGGGGCGAAATTTGTTCCATTACAGGTGGACCCTTGGTGTGTGGTTTGTAGCTTGTTTGTAATAATTAAAGAAAACACGAGACTTTTTTTTGCAAAAATACCATGGTGCGACGGGAAAGGTGAGAAAGAGCGTGCGAGAGAGCGGTCACAGAGCTAGAGGGAAATAATTAGGGGAGGGGCAGGGCCGCAGGGGGGGCAACGGTGTTTGGAGTGGTTGTGGGCCAAATGCTACAAAAAAAACTAATCTAAACCCTCCATAATAAACGCCTTCACAAATTAATCCAAGGATGGAGGCATAGTCCCCCTGGCAATGTAAGTAGCTCCGGCCCTGCGAGAGATGGAGAGGTAGCGTCTATGTGTGGGAGAGACGGCGCGAGAAAGCGAGGTCAATCGAGACATAGATAGACAGGGAGATAGGGTGAGTGTGGCCCGACATTCGATCACTAGAGAGATATGCTCTGGAGAGATATCGTGCGATCGAGCTTTTGGGGAGGGTGAGGGCTGCAAGGGAGATCTTGAGAAATTGACCTACATAGACAATGTGTGTGACAGAGTATATAGAGTGTGTATCGAGGCCTGGACAGGGAGATATATCATTTGTGTGTGAGAGAAAGCAAGGTTAATCGAGACATAGATAAAGAGAGAGAGATTGAGCGAGTGTGGGCCACCATGCGGTCAAAAGAGTGAGAAGTACGGGTTGGAGAGAGTGACCTAGATAGATAATGTGCATGAGAGAGTATATACAATATGTCGAACTAGGCCCAAACAAGGAGATATATCATTTGTGTGTGAGAGAAAGCGAGGTCAATTGAGACATACATAAAGAGAGAGGGAGAGATTGAGCGAGTGTGGGCCGCCAAATGGTCGAAAGAGTAAGACGGTTTGGTGAGAGTGACCTAGATAGATAATCTGCGTGACAGAGTATGGAGTGTGTCGATCGAGGCCCAAACAGGGAAATATAATGTTTGTGTGTGAGAGAAAGCGAGGTTAATCGAGACTTAGATAAAGCGAGAGAAAGATAATTATTGAGCGAGTGTGGGCCGCCGTGCGGTCGAAAGAGTGAGATGGTGTGGCGAGAGTGACCTAGATAGACAACGTGCGTGCATGTGCGCGAGAGGGGGGTCTAGAGAGCCAATGTATGTATCTAGCGAGAGAGGGTGGGAAGGACAGAGAGAGCTCGGCATGGAGTGCAATGGCCGGTGTGTGAGAGAAATACGTTTGTTGAGAGAGTGGGGAAAGGGGTTTGTGTATTTGAGAGAATTACAGATCGAAACATGGAGAGAAAGAATGAGTGGGTGTCGAAAACCAATAGGTCTATAAGGTGGTTAAGAGTGGAAGATTGGTCGATAGAGGAAGTATGTAGTGTGTGTGTCTAGGGGGGGGCTAAATACAACATTTTGAATGTAGATAGTAATAGACTTAATATTGACGTTTCAATTTAGTGCACATTGTAAAATTTGAATTGAGGACCATGCATATGGCTTCTGTAATTATTTCGAATTCGTGCCATACATGCATGGTTTGGAAAAGTTGATGCACTAATATTGACTCGATTGTTGTGGTATTCTGTATGTGTGTGGTCATATGCTTGAATACATCCAAAGTTTTCTCACCACAATAGTGTTAATCTTATACATATGTATTTGAATTCAAAAACTTAGAGTGGATACCATGAAATGCGAAATCCACGTTAGAATTGAAGATCGCTATGTCACAAACACACTCTAATTCAAAGAACTCATCATTAATTTATTACTAGTATGTCGTTTTGAAGGACTAATTATTTGCAAGGAAAACACGGGCATGGTAATACATACATATTCGTTTGCCAATGAAAAAAAGATTCGTTTGCATTCTCAAATGTAGGCGCACCAGGTAGACCACGGTCGTGTTGTGGTGGTGGCGTGTGTCGTACGGACATTATGAACTTCGCGCCTCCACGTTTCGGATTGAAATATCTGGCGGCCCGAGTTCCAGCCCTGCAAAACCCCCCTTCTCCCCCGCCCCCTTCCGCGCCCAGGATGCTCAAATCCCTAATTCGCTGCCACCCAAGCAAAATTCGAATCGCCCCTCATCTCATCTCGTTCCCCACCTCCGTACCGGACGACGATGACGAAGTTGACGGTCGCACTGCTGCACCGCACCGGAGCTACCTCATCTACGCCCTCGTCCACCGCACCGGGTGGTCCACCGACAACGTCGGCCACCGCAGCTGACGTGCTTCACAGACACTGACTTCCACCGCATCAGGTATGCTTCACCGACGCCATCTTCCACCTTACAGGGGCTACTTCCCCGAGCACATCGTCGCACCTCCACCCCCCCCCCCCCCCCCGCTGGTGCTTCACCAACGTCCTCGTCCACCACATCATAGCGCTCCGCCGCCGCTCAAGATCTGCTTCCGTAGGCGGCCAGCCAACGCAAGCGCATCACCCTCAACGGCTCTGAAGTGACCCGCACTCTAGGCGAGTATGCCCAAACGCCAGTCCGAACTAGGTATCCACATATCACTGCGCTGTGCACTATTCCAGTGATGCTTGGATATCCTTTTACTGCTCTCTTAGCTTTTACGCTATGCAACTCTGACTTCAACTCTTATTTCTTCTGGAGCTATCATCTAAAACAAGCAAAACCATTTTTCAGCGAAGCAAGATGGCGCTACGGGATCTGGTACACATCCTGCACGCTCGTATAACCTTTTAAGTACCTATCCTCTGGTACAACAGCAAGGTCGATTCCTCTCATTAGATCAACCATTCGCCGTGCGAAAAATGCAGAGGGGGAAGGAAGGAGTACACGGCCTGCACATCCAAGCAAGTGGTAACATGGACTTCTTCATGGAACATCCCAAGCGCAAGCAGAGCTGCAGTGAACCTGTACAACGAGCTAGTGTAAGTCCCAACATTTCATTTAATTCATACTTTCCTGCGTGTATGATTTGCATGTATGATTGGGGCAGTGAAATGTATTCCAGTGACGCTTTTGATTTATCCACATAATGGTTGAATTTCTTGTTTCTATGAACTGAGTTGGGCAATAATGAGAAGGATGTCAGTCTTTTCATCATATTGTAGATTGCTTATATCTTGATAGGCCAAATATAATCGCATGAATTATACAGTAAAAGCCAGTGTGGTGTGTATTGCTACAACTAGTCTGACAACCTGTCCTCATATAATATAACAAGGTCGCACCATCTTATAAGATTAACCATTCGACTTACCAAAATGCAGTGTGGGAAGGAAGGAGTATTGGGACTGCGTATCCAAGCAAGTGATGTAATGGACTCCTTCATAGAACCTCGTAAGCGAAAAAGAAGTTGCAGTGTGCCTGTACAAAGAGCTAGCGTAAGTTCAGTTATCTGCTTCTCGGAATTTTAGTTAGCCACTGATTAAAAAAAAATTCAATTACCTTCCTTGCCTTAATTTAGTTTGCTACTGATTACATAATGCCATGGCATGTTAATCCTATTATAGACTGCGTCTATCTATGTGTTTGTTACTTGCTGTTTATAGAACTACCTGTGCCTGAACTTCAATAGCTACTTAAGCACGTAGATAGCTGGTCATATCTACTTCTAGGGTGCAACAAAATTCATGTGTAATTTACCTTTCGATACCTTGTTTGTTTATCTTGTTTGCTGTTATGACTTCTAGCACTAGCAATTTTTGCATGTTCATGGAGAGACAACTGTCAGGTTTATATGAGGGACACCGTCTTTTTAACTTATATATATGTGTCAGAATCATTTTGCTTACGTGAATGAAATTTAGAGATTTATGTGTTGCTGGCAAACTCTACCGACTTGTTACTTTAATACGTTGCCAAAAACTTGTTAGTTTTACTAGTTCATGTGTAATTAAATACGTTGCCAAAACTGGTTAGTTTTACTAGTTTGATGATAGTTTCTTATGGCTCTTGCAACACTTTATTTATGCATGCTAACTATCAAGTTTTCAGGATCCAATTGAAACTCCGATGGCACAACAAGTATGTTCTGAAAAAACTTCCTTGTTTAACTGGTTTGCTGCTATAACTTGTTGCTCTAATCATGTTACTAACTTCAACTTCTCAGGATCCAATTGCATAGCAGGTACATTTTCGAAAACTTATTTGTGTAATAGGTTTGCTGCTGTAACTTGTTGCTCTAATCAAGTTACTGACTACTCAACTTTTCAGGATCCAAGAGAAACTCCAATGGCACAACAGGTCCCTGTTGTAAAACTTGTTTGTTTAACTGCTTTGCTGCTGCTACCGGTTGTTGTAATGATGTTAATAACTTATACTTTTCAGCATCCAATCACAACTTTTTAAATCCTTGTTTGTTTAACTAGGTTGTTGTTCTAACTCCCAGTTGAGATGTTCTGCTAACTTCAACTTTTCCGAATCCAATCGGAACTGTAATGGAAAATAGGTTAGCCCAAGATCAAAGAGCGAGGTCCCCATGGACGTTGGATCATCCCAGAGCAGTGGCACTGGCCCAATCATGCATTGTGAATTGCCAACTGCTGATGCTCTAGAGGCTAAACTATTGGTAGAAAGAGACTCTGCTTCTGCACTTAGAGATGAAGTTGACATGTTGAGGAAGCAAACTGCACAATCAGAAGCAGTACTCATGAAAACCATTAAATATTTGGTGGATTTCACAACGAAGCAAGCTGAGACTGACCGCATTGTTAAGGTCCTGGAGGAAAAAAGGAAATTAAAACCCCACTTGGTAAATCATAGGTGAAATGTTTTTTCCATCTTTGAATTACCTTTGTGTTGTTTGTTCATGTAATAGATTGGAACCATTTGTTTTAGAGATCATGTAATAATTGTCTTTTGGTCTGTATTTTTTTTGAGCACGAGTCTGTAATAATTGATAAGAACATGAGACATTTTTTTTGTTGAGGCAAAGACATTTCATTTTGTTTGCTATGCCAGGCCTACAAAATATGCTAATCGGGCTGATTGTGCATTCAGAAAAAATAGTAGTATAGATGGGCCTTAAGTGGAACGCATCTGAAAGGGCCAAGATGCTGTACTAGCTTTTGTACAAAAAAAGATGCTCTTCTGGCCAAAAACAGTACATCGGCCTGGCTTATGTATGTTAGTTCATATTATTGATCCATATACTCTACATGTAGTCATATGTCTGTTAGTTTTCTATATTATTGGTTGGTTGGCTCAGTATTTTGAATTTTGAGACATCGCTTGGCTTCTGAAATTCATATCTAAATGGGAGTACACTATATGCTGCTTGTGTCGTACATGTTACAATTGAGTTGAACATAAAGTGGTTTCAAATATTCGTATTCACCTTAAACTGGATTCAACCTTCTGAATTCGAGTATCATGCCATTTGTAAATCATATTCATATATAAAGGTGGAATACATCTTCGTTGTGCTTTTGAAGATATATAAAAAAACATAGAATGATTTATAAAGATTCGTAATCGAATACAAAATGGGTTCGAATTTAGTTACCAGGGTAAACGTGAATGCTTATTCTCCCAAGATTCGAAAGAAGCGGCAAAACACCCACTACCACGTCAGCTGCCCGAAACCAGTGTTTGGGAGATGGAAATTACTGTCTACCCCTGACACGCACAACTTATCGGCCCGATTTCCACTGATCTAAATAGGGGTAGGTTTGTAACTTCACTCAGACGTGACGCGACCGCCTCTCACCCCATTCAGACACGGTGGGCGCCAAACATGGGCGGCAAAACACATTTGATTCAAGCTCGTCCCAAAGACCTCTCTCTCCCCCTCCATTTCCCCATTCATACACGGTGGGCGGCAAAACAAACTCTCCTCAGCCGAAATCAATCTAGGCAAATATTTTAAGTAGGGGCAGGTTTGTAACTTCACTCATACGTGACACAACCACCCTACCTGTCAGCCCCGTTCATACACCGTGGGCGCCAACCGTGGGCGCCAAAACACCCTCTCCTCGCCCGAAATCGCTCTCGGCAAATATTGGGGAGATGTGAGATTACTGTCCTATCCCCAACCGACGAGACTGTCCGAAATTTTAAACGGGGGCTAAGTTCGTAACTTTCCCACATTTCAGACAAGCGCGTCCCAAAGACATGGTTCCCCCGACCCCTCTCCCTCCATTTTCCCATTCATACACCATCGGCACCAGAACACCATCTCCACACCAGCCTCCTCTGTCCACCACCCCATCCATCGCCGCCCTCCTCCACCATGCCGGAGCGCCTACCAGACCGCGTCGTCCATTGCAAGAGATCGATGTTCCTCATCCACGGCGCCAGACCAGGAGCCTTGCATCGCGTCCTCTCACTTCATCCGCTGCATCGTCCACCTTGCCGGGGCCGCTCCGACGACCTTCTTATCCACCGCAACGGGACTTATCCTCCGATGCCTCCGTCTACCATCGTAGATCTGCTTCCACGCCACCAACAGCCATCGCACCCCCGATGCCTACACGGCGCCGCAAGAGAGGTGGTACTCTTTCATATCTGCTCAACTTTTTTGATCTCAACCAGAAAATAGATCGTCACTTGTTTACTGTACTTTCTTTTCAGCTCTTAGAATCTTAGTTGTTAGTTCAACGCAAACATTGGTTGCTAAGTAGCCTTTGTGTGGTTTACTGCTTCAGATCTGCCATGGCACAGTCATAATAGGGTTTAATTGATCATGCTTTGGGTTTCCCCCCTTTTATGATCACTATACGATCAACCTACGTGCTTCATGTCATAATAGCACTACTCCACCCATCAAGCTAAACAAGCTTAGTTGTTCAAATACGAATCTGATATGATGCTGATATTAGTAAAACTGAGTCGTTTAATTGGTCAGCTAAGTGTTCCTAATTTAATTTTGAAATGCATGTGCGTCGCTGGGGCGGATCTACGGGGTGGCCAGCGTGGGCCACGGCCCACCCTGGGATTTTGGGTCGGCCTGTATACCATAAGAGATTAGAACATGGCCAGCCAGCCAATGCCTTTGCTAAAAAAACAAAAAAGCCAATGCCTACAGACCTTGATTCCACTCTGTTCTGCTCCACTTCCGATCTCTACTCGCCGCCAGCCGCCTGCCTCGCTGGCGACTTGCCGTCGCCAGACGCCATGACTTTAGGAGGAGACACCGGACTAACAGGAGGTCAGGAGCCCCTCGCCCAACAACGTCATCACTGCCCGGCCATGCCGGCATGCCCAGCTTTCTAGTCCTCAGGGCTCAGGCGTGCAGCACCCACTCAGCCAACCCGATTTATCCTGAGATATGTCGTCCTCAACACTCAGCAGCCACTTCCCATCACCCATTTTCTAATTGATTCATCACTCATTAGGCAGGACTCTCATTAGGGTTTGTTGTGTACTGAGTGCTACCTACATTTAATGGTTCAGATGTTTCAGTAATCTTTAGTACCTGTAGAGTTGACAGGGTTTCAAAATTCCTCGCTTAGGAACAAACACTGGTCATGATGGATTGTTGGTCATAGTGACATTGACCCAGATTACTACCGCAGGCCAGGTTTGTTGACAATTTTACTAGTCTTTGTTACTCATTCAATATGATATCCAATTATTCACTTTGATTAATTGCAAACAATAAGTGCTAGCCCAACTTCTTGATTCAGATTTTTGACGGTCTCTTACTGCAGTTACGATTCTGCATACTTGTCCTAGTAAGCTCACAAGTAATGATTGCTTCACTAGCTTTATGCTTGCCTTGTCATATTTGTTGTCAATATTTTTTTAGGGTGGACCACCCTATTTCAAAATCCTGGAACCGAAGACATAAGTGAATAGTATTTCTCTATGTGATCTCTTCCATCATGTGTGGGCAACGAACACTGTATTGTATAGAAAGAAAAGTGTTATATCCACCTTTTACATAGACTATGATCTTTTACATGGAATACAATCTGCCTACTTGCTTTGTGTCGCACTACCAGTACTCCACCCTTGAAGCTAAACATTATGCCACTCATAATTCTGAAGTTTATTTGTTCAAATACGAATTTGATATGATGCTAATGTTCCTACTTCAGTTTTGAAATGTGTGTCCGCACCTAATAGAGACATAAGAGGTATGTATTTCTGTGTGTGGTCTGGTCAGCATGGTTGGGGGATGATCTTTGTATACGCAGGGGTTTGTAGGGAGACACTATTGGAGTAGAATCCGCAATGCATTCCAAAGATAATATGACTACTTTTTATGTTTTCGTGAATCTTAGATACTGAACATCATCATAATGATTATGAGCTTGGGCGCATGAGAAGAATAAAGCAGAACAATGACATGGCTATCAAACTTGGCGTTAAGGGACTAAGATCCAGTCTGGATGCAATGGAATGTGCACACTCTCCACCTACAGATTCGTGTTCAGAATATGATCCTAACAATGATTCTGAGCTAGAGGGAGACCTAAGTCAATGCAGCTCCCTAGTGGAGGAGTCAGAGGCAGATGCCCGATCTTATTCACCCATCAAGGTGCTTGCTCTAACTTGGCAAGGTTATATTGGTCGCACATATCTTGCAAATGATGCTTTGCATTGCTTCTACTTTGTTACACCGCCATTTGCTTAGTTTACACATCATATATGTGAAAGTGCCATGCCTATCCATTTTCAGTACATATTCCATCTGTCATCATACCATATTTCTCCATTCAAATGTTGTTCTTGTGTATCAGACGTTCAAAAGGAAGAGGGCGATTGCTGATCGCGATGGAGCACGAACAAAGTATTTGGAAATGGTAGTGACACCTGATAAATCAAATAGCCCATTAGGTGTAGTGGCAATATCACCAGACCCACAAAACACAGCCCCAACTTTAGCGGACTCTACCCCTACCCCACTCGCCATCTCAGATGCCCCAACTCAGCAGACACCAACTGCAGCAAAAAGTATGATGATTCCAGTTGACATAGCACCAGCTCTACGACGCAAAACCCCCATTCCAGCAAAGAGTACACCAACTCCAGTTGCCAAATCCCTTTTCGAACTAGAGAGAGCCCCAATTGCAGCAAATAGGACCCCTGTTCCACTTCTTCCCAGTTTAGAAGATGAAGCTTTTATTGTTGTCAGGAACTTTGTGCGCATCTTTCCTTCATGGAAAGATTATACTATAGACAAACACTACTGGAATCAGCAACTTTGCCGTCTGCCATGGCTGACGGCAAAGGCATGAATTGCGGACGGCAAAGGTCTTTACCGTCAGCCAGCAGACGGCACCACATCCGGCTGAACAAGGTCCGGTAAAGACCACTTTGCCGTCTGCTGGCCGACGGCAAAGAGGCGAAGGTCTTTGCCGTCTGCCAGCAGACGACAAAGGGCATGGACGGCACACGTGGCAGCTTAGGTCCGTTAAGGGGTTAACGGCGTGCTTTGCCGTCGGCTGGCTGACGGCAAAGATGCAAAGGTCTTTGTCGTCTGCCAGCAGACGGCAAAGCTGCCAAATAGGCCAGCCCAGTGCACCCCAGGTGGCACAGGTAGCTGCCACGTGGCATCTATGCCGTCTGCTGGCTGATGGCAAAGCTCTTTGCCGTCTGCCAGCAGACGGCAAAGAGCCTGTACAGCCCCTGTTTTTTCTGTTTTTTCTTAAATTCATTCAATTTCATAGAATTTCACATATATATACACACACATTTGAAAATACTTTCAACAAGCATAACAACACATATACATACCAAATCATATCCCTGCCATATGGATATGATCATCCAACACATATACATACCAACTCAAAAGTCCATATGCAACATATATATATAGCCAACATATATAGGTAGCAAGTTTCACATTGTTCATCCTACAAAATCAAAACAAAAAGGAAGGACAAGGAGAAGAGTAGACTCCATCAACGCAAGCTTCCGTGATCTAAAGCAAATCTGCAAATTGGGAAAGAAGAAAGTTAGAAGAAGAAGAAGAAGAAGAAGAAGTAGAAGTAGAAGAAGAAGAATTTTTCTTCTCTTTCTTTTTCTCCTCTTCTTTATCAAATTCTTCTTCTTCTTCTAACGAAGGTAACTTAGGTAATTATGCCATTTTTTAGCTAAGCTAGGTAAAAATGCTAAGTGTAGGTCATTTTAGAGCTAAGCTAGGTAAATAGGTCATTTTGGAGGTTAGTAAGGTTATTATGTCATTTTCGAGGAAAATAAGCTAAGTCAATGTCATTTTGGAGGTAACCAAGATTATTATGCCATTTTTGACCTAAGTATGCTAAATATGTCATAAATGAACTAAAGAAGCTAAGTATAGGTCATTTTTGAGCTAACCTAGGTAGTTATGCCATTTTTGAGCTAACTAAGCATATTTATTCATTTTGGAGGACAAAATGGTAAGTGTAGGTCATTTTTGAGCTATCCTAGTTAAAATCGGTCATTTTGGAGCTAGGTAAGGTCATTTCTTAAGCTAAGTATGCATTTGTTAAGCAAAACACTTGGGAAAACTTACCATCATCACGGAGGTGAAGGACCGGTCGGGCTTGCGCCAGTGTGAGACGGAGAAGGACCGGTCGGGGTTGCGCCAGACGGAGAAGGATCGGTGGATGCTTGTCGGGAGGCATGCTACACCAAATATCATTTGCAATGTCTCGTTAGCATGATGCAACTCAAATGTGAATACTAGTAACTAATGACCATTCAAATGAAACTCACCGTGGGCGCTATACCAATCTGGGGCATCGGCGGAGGGGTCTAACCGTTGTTCTGGCACACGGTCTGCATATTTTGTTTTCACAAGTCAGTCATATTAGTTAGTGATGAAACAAACATTACGTGCATGATTTGGCTAATATGCAGGAGAAACTTACCATGAGGAGCTCGTATAGGGCCCGGTGAGACGCGTCGTTCCGGTTCCTCTCCTCCACCAGCCTAGCCATCCTCTCCTCCATGTCCCTCTCCCTCTCCGCCGCCTGCCTGTTTGCCTTCGCCAGAAGCTCCTGGGCCCTAGCCTCGATGGCGAGCTCCATTGGCCGTGGACGAGGCCTTATCTCAGGATCGGAGCTCGTCTGGCGCTTCTTGATCTCCGGGAGAGTTCTAGGACAACGTATCAGTCCATCCCCAATGGCTATCGAGCCATGGGGCCTCCCGCCACCAGATATCATCACGAGCTCTGGATCAAAAGGACTCTGGCTCGGGTTGAAGTCCTCCCCTTTCCTCCTCCTCCCCTCATCTCTGTACCTCACGAGCTTGTTGTGGGAGGAGATGTTGCTGAAGCTCTCTGGATTATCGAGGTCATCCTCAGAGAATGCCTTGGCCTTCTTGTACGGGGCAGTATGGGCCATGGCATAGAGGTCGAACAGCGGTGGCACCTCCTTCTTGTTGTGTCGCGCCTAAAAGAGAGGAACATAATATTAGTTAAGGGCTCAAGCTAGCATGAAGAATGAAATTGCATGAATCATGAAGCAAACCACATACCCAGTGATCCCCGAACTCAAACAGGTCGGAGCTCCCTTGATGGTGTGGCACACCTTTCATTTGGGCACGATTATCCTTGGCCTTGTTGTGGACGGTTAGCCAGTGGGAAGAGCACCACTCATCCACCAACGCCTCCCAACAGTCCATCCTATTCGCACACCATCTCGGGGGCACCTAAGTTAGACAAGAGAAATTTCAGCGCTACGCCTACGAATCAAATCAGGGAAACTAAGTACAAGGCCTTAAGAATAGGTAATTACCTTCATGTACTTCTCCTTACTCAGAAACTTGGAGCGGCACTTCTTCTTGGCCCTCTTAATGTTAGTCGAGGCGTAGTAGTCTCGAACAGCCTGCACCTGAGCCTCGTGTCGTAAGTTCTGAAATAGGCGCTTGCACTCGGCTACGAGAACAATAGCCGCGTCCGCCTCGTGTTCCTCAAGACACCTGTAGAAGGTCTGCAATCAAACAAGAAAACACTGATTAGTACAATCACTAGGTGTTGTTGATTTTTAATTCTGTAAAGGAGAAATTACCCAAAACCGTCGGATCACAATGTCGGCCACCGTCTCGCACAAGACACCGTCGACCCTCTCCTCCGGCGGGGCCGGGGCAGCCACGTACAGCTCCCAGCTCAGTCCTAGCTGTCGAACCTCACCCTCACCGGGAAACGTGACCCACCCCGGGAAGTGGTGCCGGAGAAGCACACCAAGGACCTGGTTGGGCCTGCGGACACCAGGGGCGTGTTTCCAACCCCTGCAGTATGACAAGGCCAACACATTAGATATTAATTTGAAGAAACATGAAGGCAAAAGGTTAAAAAAGAGTAAATGCACTTACTTCTCCCCATTAGGCTCAATCAACCACCTCTAATCGCGGGTCGCCGGCACGGGCAGGAGCTTTGTACTACCACGCTGGTAGACCTTCTTGCCCTCCTCAACCAGCTTGCCCTCGCTATAGCTATCCTCAGAAAATCTGTCCTCGCCACCATCAGCATGGCCACTAGCCTCCGGAGTCACGTGGGACGAAGACTCTGGGACCGGAGTCTCCTGGGACGAAGACTCTGAGACCGGAGTCTCCTGGGACGAAGACTCTGGGACCGGAGTCTCCTGGGACGAAGGCTCGGCGACCCGAGGCTCGTCGGCCCGAGGCTCGTGGACCAGAGTCCGAGACGGGTCCAAGTCAGACGGGTCCACCTGAGACGGAGCACTCCTGTGGTCGGGATAATCAGCTGGGGGTGGCGGCGAGGAAGGCACAGCAGCCTTCCTACCTCTCCCGCCGCCACGTCCACCTCTAGCACCCCTCTTCGTCTTCCCCCGACCTCTCCCGGCCGAAGAAGGAGCGCCCTCCGGTGTCTGCATACTTTGTACCAGCGCTCTCCGGAGGTGCTCGGGCGGAATAATAGCACCCCTCCCAGCACGCGCCGAGGAAGGAGGCTCGGAGCGCTCTCGACCCGAGCCCACCATCTGTCAACACCTGCAATGACAAAGAGTAAACGAAATTAGTACAACATAAAAAAATTGAATACCTAATAACTAGCAAGTTTCATCGGCACGAAGACCGGCAAGTTTCATCAACAGGAGGCCGAAGAGGTGTCGGGGGTGTCGTGTCTGGGTGTCGGGGTGTCGGGGTGTCGTGTCGGGGTCGGGGTGTCGTGTCGGGGGTGTCGTGTCTGGGTGTCGTGGTGTAGGGGTGTCGAGGTGTCGGGGTTTCGGGGTGTCGGGGTGTCGGGCTGTCGGGGTGTCGGGGTGCCGTGTCGGGGTCGGGGTGCCGTGTCGGGGTCGGGGTGTCGGGGTCGGGGTCGGGGTGCCGTGTCGGGGTCGGGCTGTTGGGGTGTCGGGGTGCCGTGTCGGGGTCGGGTCGGGGTTTCGGGGTGTCGTTTTCTTCTTCTTCCCCTCTTCTTCTTTTTTTCCTCTTTTTCCTTTTCTTCTTCTTCCTCTTCTTCCTTTTCTTCTTCTTCTTCTTCTTCTTCTTCTTCTTCTTCTTCTTCTCCTCCTCCTCTCCTCTTTCTTCTTCTTCTTCTTCTTCTTCTTCTTTTTTTTCTTCTCCTCCTCCTCTTCTTCTTCTCCTCCTCTCCTCTTCTCCTCCTCCTCTTCTTCTTCTCCTCCTCTCCTTTAACTAATGCTAGACCTAACTAAATAAGCTAAGTAACCCTAATTCCTAAAATCTTACTAACTACAACTAAACTACATTTTTTACATCTTCTACAACTAACTACAACTAATTAACCTAACTACAACTAAACTAGATTTAACTAATACTAAAACAGAACACAAAAATTAATAAAACAGATAAAAAAGTTATTTTAGGGCCAAGGGACAGTAGGGAAAAGCCTCCCTACTGACTTTCTATAATCAGATCAAACTGCAGTTACATAGTTTTTGTACAAACTAGATAAAAGAGGGGGAGGGGGGTTAGTGAGGGGTTAGATGACAAACCAGAGAAACAAAACTACAAATATACTAATATGAACTACATCAGAGACCACTACAGGGTCTCCACCAGGATGTTTATAAAGGGAGCTAGCTAGTCTATTTTTTGCTCGGTGGATGAGAAGGTGAAAATCTTCTTTGAACCTTGTGCGCCACGACGCAAAAGATTGATGGATCCCTCAAAGTATTTGTTATTCCTTTCTTTCCAGACCCCCGACGCTGCAATGATAAAAACTTCCATGAACAGACGTTCTGCGTTGATGCAACAATGCAAATGTTTCATCCGAGTTGGGCCACGCGATTCCAACGGCATCCCAACACTCCCTGGAAAATGGGCATTTAAAAAATAGATGCGTCATGGCAATTCCTCTTCTTCTTTTTTTCCTCTTTTTCCTTTTCTTCTTCTTCCTCTTCTTCCTTTTCTTCCTTTTCTTCTTCTTCTTCTTCTTCTTCTTCTTCTTCTTCTTCTTCTTCTTCTTCTTCTCCTCCTCCTCCTCCTCTCCTCTTTTTTCTTCTTCTTCTTCTTCTTCTTCTTCTTCTTCTTCTTCTTCTTTTTTTCTTCTCCTCCTCCTCTTCTTCTTCTCCTCCTCTCCTCTTCTCCTCCTCCTCTTCTTCTTCTCCTCCTCTCCTTTAACTAATGCTAGACCTAACTAAATAAGCTAAGTAACCCTAATTCCTAAAATCTTACTAACTACAACTAAACTACATTTTTTACATCTTCTACAACTAACTACAACTAATTAACCTAACTACAACTAAACTAGATTTAACTAATACTAAAACAGAACACAAAAATTACTAAAACAGATAAAAAATGAAAAAATAGAGAGCGGGAGGGGGCTCACCGGAGTGGGGGAGGTGGAAGCCGGCGTTGGTGGAGGTGGAGGAGGCCGACGCCGGCGGTGTAGGTGGAGGAGGCCGGCGGCGGCGGCGGTGGGCTGGAGGAGGCAGGGGGTGGCGGCGTTGGAGGAGGGCGACGCGCGGGGACGGGGTGGCGCCGGCGGACGGGGATGGCGGCACGGGGCGGGGTGGCGGCGCGAGATGGGGACGGCGGCGCGCGCAAGAGAGTAGTGGAGAGAAAGGGGATGGGGGACGGGGCGGTGGGGCGTCGGGGGCGGCGGGTGGCGCGGCGGGGGCGGTGGCGGTGGGGCGTCGGGGGCGCCCGGGAGAGAGAGAGGGGCGGGGTGGTGGGGCGGCGGCGGGTGGTGGAGGCGGCGCGCGTGCGGTGGTCGTCGGGGAGGAGAGGGAGAGAAACAGAGAGAGAGGGGCGGGGTGGGCGCTGCCGTTAGTTAACTCAATTCTTTGCCGTCTGCCCCGCCTTTGCCGTCTGCTAGCAGACGGCAAAGAGGGGGGCCGTTAGGGTTTTTTGTAAGCAGCTCGTTAGTGGGCCCACCTCCCTCTTTGCCGTCTGCTGACGGACGGCAAAGTTTCTTTGCCGTCCGCTAGCAGACGGCAAAGAGGTGGCTGATGGCAAAGAGCTTCTTTGTCGTCAGCTAGTTCTTTGCCGTCTGTTTTCTGGAAACGGATGGCAAAGAGCTTCTTTGTCGTCCGCCAGCTGACGGCAAAGAACTAGCAGACGGCAAATTTGCTGATTCCAGTAGTGAAACAACAATTTCCAATCTTCCTCTGCAACTTACGTGTAAGTAATGTACTAATGTTATTCATGGTAATTAGTGCCTATGTTTCTTGTGACAGAACTCAAAAGATTTCATTCATTTAAATAGGCGAGGACCAAACTGGATAGTCAAGACGAGCAAAGCTTGGTTGCGCTTTTCAAGCACGCTTTGAGGAAGTATCGTTGCTACCTGAGGCAAGCACACTTCGATGGCAAGCCTCTAAATGAAATTTATGTAAAGTCTCCGGTGCTTCATTTACTAGACAGTGGCTGGAATAAGCTTGTTACCCACTGGTATCGTCTGCAGCGTAAGGTACTGTCTATGATATCACATCACAAATTGAACTACATTTCTGCATGTGCCTTACTGTCTCACTTGTATGAAAACTGTTTGCAGGAAAATATCCATTCTCAAGGGAGCACGGGATCTCGCAACTATTCTGCACACTCATTGCTCTTGTGAGTACCTCTTGCCCTGTATCACCATACTTACTTTCATAGCTGGTTGATTATGTAGCATCACTTCACATGTTAGCCTCCTTATCCTCCATTTGGTGGGCATTATAAGATCCGTACTGACTCTTACATAAATTTAGAATCAACCCAATGCTTCTGAAGAAGTTTAGCTCTGCAGTCCTCTTGTAAGGACCGAACGTCTTGTATTACTGTACTTACATTAATTGCTACTCCATCTGTCCATTATATAAGAGCGTTTTGTACACTACACTAGTGTACAAAACACTTATATTATGGGACGGAGTGACTAGTTCATTGTGTTGCATTACTCTGCATCTTGTCTTCCTCGCCCACCATTTCCTAAAAATTATCAGATCTATACTTAATCTTACCAAAAAGTTGAATACACAGACAATGCCAGTGCAGAAATGTAACCCATTGCTCTTGTCAGTACATTTTGTCCTATAACGCTGTACTTACATGGATAGGTAGTTGATTATGTAGCATCACTGTGCATCTTATCTTCATTATCCTCTATCCCTTCCAGTATTATCATATCAATAATTACTCTCTACAAAATGTAGAGTACAGGCAATGCTTATGAAGAAGTTTCTGTGCTGAAATTCTTGAGTTATCCCTCCTTTGACATGGAGAAGGGCATTATAGAGCCGGTGTTAACTGTTAATGTAAGTCCATCCTTCTAAAGCCTTTCTCCTCAACTGCTGTTTAATTTGCTCATACTCCCTATCGTCAACTGCTGTTTAGTTTGCTGTTTCTATCAAAATGCATGTTCGCAACAACTGCAAGTTTCAAGTCTTAGTCATGAAACCAAATTCCTTATTCATACCATGCACATTATTCAATACAGATCCAGTGATTTTCTTTAGCCCTGCATGTATGCTTGTGTTGTTGATCTGTAATCCAGTGTGTGGTGAAGCTGCCCACATTTGCACCTTCTCATTTCCTGCTTTGTCTTAACTGATCTGGCCGATGATATGAACATGGCATGCACGTTAACGAAAAGAGATACAATGATTTTGTTTTGCCCTGCATCTATGCTTGTGTTGTTGATCTGTAATCCAGTAGTGTGGTGTAGCTCCCCGCATTATGAACAATGCCAAATTATGCTCTTGACATTTTGAATCGTCTCTTTACTTTGTAATATGAAACTGGATGGAATTGACAGCGCGGTTACCATTTTTGTTTATATACATGCAAAACCTATCATCTATCTTGTTATTTCAGGGTGATATGCCTGATGGCACGTAGAAGTCTGTTGAAGACTTTGAGACAAACCCAACGTATATTGCAGCAAAGAAGGCAAAACATCTTGAAGATAGTGAGATAACCCCAAAGTCATGTCTTGATGCAGTGTTCAAGTTACTTGAGACTAGCAGTCACACAAGCTCACAGAAGTCGCTGCCTGAATCAGTTCGACTTCTTCAGTCTCAACTGCAAGCAGAAAGGCATAGTGCAACTCAACTTCGACTTGAAGTCCAATCTATAAGGAAGATCGCAGAGAACTCCAATGAGAACCTCATTGCTAAACAGCTAGAGCTGGAAGATATGACCGACATGCTAGGTCGTTCTCACTGTCTTTCTCAGCTACTTGCACAGCAGCTCCCGCGCAAGGCTAATGTTTCTTGAACTATGTTCAAGTGGTCTTGGTTCAGTATTATTTTGTTGCGCTGCAATGGCAGGGCCTTTGATGCCCAGGTTTTGTAATCTGCTTCTTGGTTGCGCTTTATGATCATTGGTGGCGAACTTTGATGCCCAGTGGATGTAATATTCCCTAATTCCTTTATTATATAGTTTAGGTTTATTCTAAGTTACTATGCTGTAATTTCTTTATTGTATAGTGTAGGTTTGTTCTTAATTCGTAGTTACCGTATATGTCATCATTCGCTATCAGAAAAAGGGTGAAAATCTGATTCAGGCGAACGGGCCAAAACATGCGCCTCTAGCAGGCCTGCATTTCAGTGGGCCATTAATGGGTTCCACGCAACAGGCTTTACTCCGGCATGCGCGGACCTCCCGTATGGGCCCTTCATGGACATGGTATGCGCAGGCCCATAACTCACATGGGCCTCTAGTGGGCCCAAACTTTAGTTGGGCCCATGTAGCTTCAGGCCATTAACAGGCTGAATATTATGCTGGCCTGTTATGGCCCAGAAGACAGCATGGGCCTTTAGCAGGCCGAAAAGCTTGTTGGCCCTCAATTTTCATGAGTCGACCACGGGCCTTTAGCAGGCTGAAATATACCTCAGACCATTATTGGCCTAGTTACATGACGGGCCGTTACCAGGCCGAAACATATCTTGGGCCTTGGTTGGCCCAATCATATCATGGGCCTTTAGGAGGCTGAAATCTTAGTAGAGGACCAACGGGCCGAATTGTACGACAGGCCTTTAACAGGCCCAAAGTCAGGTTGGGCTGGAATTTTGCCACCGAGATCATGGGCCGTTAAGGGGCCGAATGTCGCGTCAGACCATATATGACCCATGTGCAGCACATACCATTAACAGACCGAAAGGCACACCGAGCTGAAATGGGCCCATTTCTATATCGGGCCTTTAACAGGCCGAAAAGTCACTGGGCCGTTATGGGGCCCAAAGACTGAGCAGACAATTAACGGGCCCGATCTGGCGGTGGGCCATAAATGGGCCATGTTTAAGCAGGCCGCTAGTGGGCCGGCCCACTAGTACCTGAGTAAATCTTATGGGCCTTTGACTGGGTCGGCCTTTTAAACCTAAATGGGCCACTGTTGGGCCGTGCCACGTGTAACATTTTCATAAGCCCGTCTCGTCCATTGGAGGAATGACATTTGTCGTGACACCGAGCTGACACGTGGTTCCTTCCGCCAATGAGAATTTTATACGTGGAAAATCCTCATTGGTCAGGGTTGTTAACGAGTTATCGGATCCAAAACCGGACCCGATAGCTTAACGGCGACCCATTATGGTGGAAGCCACGTGTCGGTCACCCTTGACAAAAACACTTCCATGACGCGACATTTATCGTCATGGAAGTGGACACTTCCGTGATGATAAATTCAGTATTGTCATGGAATACTTCTACGACAGCATAGCTTTGACTATCTTGATTCTGTCATAAAATCGTCATGGATGTACATGCATGACAGAAAATGTGACCTACTGTGACAAAGACGTATCATCACGGAAGTGTTTTTTAGTGTTCTAAGCATGTACTTTTTATCGCTTAGATGTCTTTTAGTTGGACTATATGATTTATTTCCACCATTCCTTTATTTATCGATTAGTTCCTTCGATTCTAAATTGCGCTTGTTTATGCATGTAGACCAAATATCTCATTTATTTGTTGTTTAGACCCTTTCATCATCTATCAACATGAGGATGAACCTTGGCTTTGCGGAGGATTCACCCAGACGACTGTCCGGACAGGGCTTGAGATGCCCGGGGGCCGGGCGCACGCTGCCCCGACTGTGTTCGGCTCATGTCAAATGTGTGTCGAGTCGGGATTGTTCGTGCGCATTCCAGTCTTCTACTTTAGGCAGTTGCGTTTTCTTATAGCTCATTCCGGAGACGCACGGGGTCAAAGGGGAGAGTTACTCATCTTATTCTGAGATGATTCCTCGCTTACGGTCGAAGGTACTACACGTATTGTTGTGTCAATCCACTTAGGATTTGTTGCCGGTTGCTCCTTTGCTCTGGATCGTAGCTCTCTGGGCTGCTAGAGTCGACTTGGGACAGGCCGAGCAGACGAGTGGGAAATAAAGGCTAAGTACTGGAGACAGTTTGTGCCATCGTGGTTGTACCGTGGAATGAGCGGCGTCATAAACCGGCAGGCTGTAGTCTCGGCAATGCTCCTTCACGTACCTAGCCGTAAGTGCAGGGAGCCGGCGATGTGGTCCCGACAATGTATATTGTTTGAGTATGTGCTATAGATCATAGAGTTGGCTGTGTCTACCCGAACATGCAAGTAAATGACGTCAGGAATAGTGACGGCCACGACAACGTCCAACGTCGGACCATGTACAGACAAAACTCGATAGTGTAGTCTCTTCACAGCCGCACGCTTGGGTTCAGCCGCAGCAGAAGTCCGGCTATGGTATATCCACTATCCGAGCATACGTAGGTAGGGTCGGCAACGCACGGCCTTATTCGTCTGCCCGGGCTGCAAACAGGCAGTTCGCATGTGTCTGGCACGTGCGAGTAGCGTATTAAGTGTGGGTGGACGAGTCTGACGATTCTGGAAGCTAGAGGGGTAAGCCGTGGTAGCTTTTGCTTCTTTTTTTCTCCCTTTGCCGCCCAGGCCGTTGTTCGCATCCTTTCTCATCATCCGTTTATTGGCACTAATGGCGACCAATGCTCCACCCTTGTGCGGCCCGTCTTCCTTTTGCGCTGGCACTGGCAATCACAATCCCTAGCTTGAGGCAGTAAGCAAATCCGTTCTTGGTCAAGTGAATAGGACACTATCCTTCCCTTCCTCATCCTAGCCATGTCACACACATGGTTTGAGGCTGGAGAGGCCGCTGCTTCGCGTGCCTGCGCGGCGACGGTCGTCATGCTAGGAGCAGGGGTGTCTGCCGTGGTGGTGCAGGGGGTCCTCTCCTACCCATCAGGATTTGTCTCCCCTCCAAGCGCTCCAGCTATGCCTCCGCAGGCACCCAGGGTTGTTGCTTTAGACGATGTAAGTATATCCATCTTCACATTGTGTCTTTGCGCGTGTGGATTCAAAACAGCGGTTATCGTTTGGCAGGGCAGTTGTTTTGACCATGTGCTGGGAGTGCATTGGATTAGATACTGGCACCGGTTATAATGTCCCATTGTTTTTTATTGCATTTTACTGTTGGCTATCGATCGATGATGGTTGTGTAGATTCATCGATTCGATTGAGGGTTGTATTTCGTGTGGAATCTTGGCTTGCTTATGGGTTAGTTAGCATATTTGGGAAAGAGCGGTTGAATAGGCATGTTTTCACTGACGATCTTTGCAGAGGTGTGCTTCACGTGTTATGGTTGTCGATCATTGACATGCACGTTGTTATGATTTTGCATGTTCTGGCCCAATTTATGTTTCGGTGCGGTAGTTTTTTAGCATGTTCTTTGTTGCAGTTGTCCACAGGTGTGTTGGTTATTGGTAATGATGTTCCATGCGGATGTTCAAAGGGAAAGGCTACATTTGAAGGACACACCTCCAAGAAACATTGGGCAAGGCCAGTGAATGTTGGACACTTCCATGAGGTTGAACAACCAACTCACTTTTGCAAGGTGATTTTAGCGCCTGATTTGGAATCTGTTAGGATCCCGGTGCTTTTTGGGAGCATATGGGTACTATTCCAAAGGAGATCATTCTAAGAACCAACACTGGTTGACACTAGAGGGTCATGCTCCGGGATGTCAATGGGAATCTTTCCATTGATCAAGGGTGTGCTGGTTTCGCCATAGCTCACGATCTGTGGATCGGTTACCTGCGCACTTTTAAGGTCATCACTAGAGTTAGTGTCAGGGTGGTTATCTTCGATCTTTCTACTGTTAAGGTAGCGGTGAAATGTGGCAAGCATGACCAAGTGCTCGCCGTGATTAAGAATATGTGAGCCTTTTTCGTCTGTCTGTAGACCCTTAACTACTGGATTTAGATGGCACTGTGGTGATGCATCTGGTCGTTTATTAGGTTAATAACACTGATGTGTTTACATTTAGACGCCATTTATTTTGCATTTCCATGGCGCATTCTAATACCGTAGTCATGTGATTGTTAACCTGATTATGCAAATGTGTGTGGTCATTAAGCTAGGGCCTAAGACACCCTTTATGTATGGATGGACCATGTCTGAGTGAATTTGTTGGATACTGTTTCATATGGCTGCCCACTATGATTGTTTAACAATAATCAGGCGTACTCAGCACATGTCCTTAGAAAAGTGGTACGGCGATCATCGTAGGGCGTTGTCTCCGGCTGTGCTAGCCACGCTTGTTCAACGGTGTTATGATCTAGCATTCTGGATCCCACTCTGCTATCCCACTCAGAAGTTGGCTTAATATGTACCCTATGCGGAGTCGGTGTCTTGCGAACCTGGCATGAACGGTTCTTTTGCTAGTCTGCTGATGTGCTCGAATGAACATAGTAATTTGTGGTTAGTTCGGGAAAAAATGCCCTAGATATTTCACATAGGTAATGAAATAGTTGGTGCGGTGTGACCGGCTGGTGTGTCTTGGTCTTCTGTAGGAAAAAAGTGTTTACCCGGGAGCATGAACATAGGTTGGTGCCGTGACGCATGCAAAAGGACGGTCTACTCGGTAAAAACCTCAGCTTGGAATGACCGAGTAGCAGCACAACTGGGCGACTAGCCTCCAAAGCCACCTCCTAAGGTCTATTTTTCGCTTATATTTTATGTACCATTCGTTCAATGACATATGATCATTTGTATTGTTCTCGTATGCATTCTACTGCCCATATGCAAATGTGTGTGGTCGTTATGCTAGGGCCTAAGACGCCCTTTGTGTTTGGATTGACCATATCTGAATGAATTCGTCGGATATTGTTTCATATGGCTACTCACCATGAATGTTTTACAATGGTCGGGCGTACTCGGCGTGCGTGCTTGAAAAAGCGGTACAAGGGACATTGGTCAGGAGTTGTCTCCAGCTGTGCTGGTCCCGCTTGTTCAACGGTGTTAGGATCTTGCATTTTGGATCTCACTCAGCCATCCTACTAAGAGGTCAGCATAATATGTACCCTGTGTGGAGTCGGTGTCTTGTGAACCTGGCATGAATGGATGTTTTCCTGGTCGGTTGGTGTGCTCGAGCGAACATAGTAATTTGCGGTTAGTTCGAAAAAAATGCTCCAGATGGTTCCCTTACCTACAAAGAAAGATAACTATCATCACGAAGCGCCCGGGCAAGCGCTCTTTCCATCAGAAAACCAAGAAACGTCAATCAAGTACACAGGCAGAGTAATACGAAGAAAGTGATGAATCCAACGACCCAAACCAACATGCAGCGCGTGATCAACTGGGATGTCGATAGCCTTGCATGACTGGTTTTGTCATCCGCAACGACGTAGGCAAGGTGAAACCAGCCAAGATGACCATAACGTCCAATGAGGCCATCATTAGGCAAGAAGGGAACCGAGCAAAACATTCAGGTCGTCAAGGGAAAGATTGCGATCAAGGAGTATGTGTGGTCACATGCACGCAGGGCATACCGTCCCAGCTTTTGGTCTTAACGGTGTCAGAAACCTGGGCAAGTATTCCAAAGCACGCCAGCCAACCAGGCCCCATGGTGATGAGAAACCGGTTGGGCGAGACCCTCTGCATCCGGATTAGACATGCGCTGACCCCAACAAATGGCATCTAGACCTGAAATGTTAGCCCAAGAATCAAGTGGCTTGGAAAAACTGCATTAAGAGAGTGCTAAATCTAATGGCCTTCGCCCACTCGTTGGTCGGTGTGTGATCAAGTGTCATGCTACTGGACTTGCCGGATGAACTTACCACCCGAATGATGTAGGAAAAAAAGAAGTTGAGCGATACGGCGAAGACTACCATAACATCCACTGAGGCCATCGTCGGGCGGGAAGGGAACCAAGCAAAACGTTCAGGTTGTCCAGGGAAATGTTACGATCAAAGAGTACGTGTGGTCACAAGAACGCATGGCATAACGTCCCAGCTTTTGGTCCTAGCGGTGTCAGAAACCTGGGCAAGTATTTCAAAGCACGCTAGCCGGTCAGGCCCCACGGCGATGAGAAACTGATATGGTGAGCCCCATCTGCATTCGGATTGGACAGGCGACAACCCCAGCAAATGGCATTTAGATCTGAAATGTTAGCCTAGACTCAAGTGGCCTGGCACAACTGTATGAAGAGAGTGCTGAATCTAATAAACTTCGCCCAATCACTGGTCGGTGTGTGATCGAGTATCATGCCGCTGACCTTGCCCGGATGAACTTACCACCCGAATGACATAGGCAAAAAGAAGTTGAGCGAGACGGCCATAAGGAACCAACCAGGCAGATAAGAAAATCTAGGGCTAGAGCATGATCAGAGAGCCGGTGTAGACCACGCGCACACTTTTGCTGGGAGTATGCCGACCATACCAAATGTCGGGAGTACTTATTCAGGTGGCCGCAGTGGTACAGCCAAGAAGACCGGCACTCTTGCCCCCTACTACCCAGCCATTACCGTTTAACTACTCCCATCAAATAGTTCACCTGAATTTTCGGTTGTATTAGTTGCTTCTCTTCTTGGCTGGAATTGGTCTTTTTGCCAATGGCTGCAGTTGGTCCTTCAATCAGTTCACTTAACTTCCATTTTATGTTTCAAATAGTTCATTTAACTTTCGAGTTGTAGTTTGTTATTTGGCTTCTACAAATAGTTCACTTGACTTCCATTTTAAGTTTCATATAGTTCGCTTAACTTGCATGATCAAATAGTTGCTCTAACTTCCAAGTTGTATTTGGTTAGTTGGTCTCTTCAAATAGTTCACTAGACTTCCATTTTAAGTTTCATATAGTTTGCTTGGCTTGCATGTTGGAGTTGGTCACTACGCCAATTGGCGCAAAGGGTCATCTAGTGAATATAATGTTGGTTGGATTCAGAGAAAGAAGATTGAGCATTAGGGTCACATTTAGATGCTTTTAAAAGTTCTGCAGAACCCACTATCGGACCACACATGTTAAAATACTACTTTCCGCGAAGTATTGAAAACTTAGTATAGTAGCCCCTTCCTTTGTACTAAGCCTTTGCATGAATATTTGTTACACCTCCTCGTAGGTTGCTTGTGAGTACATTCAATGTACTCAACCAGCTTGTTTATTTAGCTAGACATGATAAGAAGACAAGATTACGATGACAAGTGTGAAACTACACTACTGTAGGATGCTGCTAACGCGACACATCAATCAAACACCCTTCGACCAAACTGTGTACGATGCATGAATCGCAAACGGTATCGTAATAAAACCGTCACCAATAAGACGAACTATGTGATGGTGGAGACATCAAGCACGATTCAGATTAGAGATGCGTGTGCGATACGTGGTATACTGTTGATCCATACGAACTGTTTGCGATGAGCCAAAACAATGGAAATGGTCAGCTAGATCAAGGTGTGTGCGATATACGGCATACATTTTACTCAGATGAACTATTTACGATTAGCTAACACAACAAAAACGAACAGCCAGATCAAGGTGTGTGCGATACACGGCATACAATTCACTCAGATGAACTGTTTGTGATGAGCCAAAACAACAAAAACAGTTCAACTTAACAAGATGTGTGTGATACGCGGCAAATAGGTCTGTAATCAGAAATGTGTGGGAAGACCGATAACAACACGGACGATTCATGCAAATAAGCCGTGTGTGTTGTGGGCAAACGCTTGCTGGTATACAATTGTTAGCGATTGATGAAATCATCACCGACGGGTTCCCTAGTTTAGTCCGTCTGCGATGTGATTTGCTTTGTCTACAGAAGAACAACATATATAACCAAATTAAACATCCAATTACATAAGTGACTATATAAAACATTCGCACACACCTCAATAAACAATTACATGCATTCTAAACTAGGAGAAACGATCATCTAATTATCTACTTCTTATGACGCTGCCGCCACTGCTCTGTGGCTCGATCCCTCACCTGGGGAAGGATGAAGGCACTTCCTCATGTCAACAATCCGCATGTACATCTCATAGCTTGTGTACACATCCTTGGCCGCATACTTGACGTGTTCTTCATCCATTCTCCGCACCCAGGCCTCGTGCCAGGCATCATTGTTCTTGTTGCACTCATCCTTCATGTCTCTATAGTAGGGGTCGATGATGGCCACGGCAAGGTAAACCAGGGAGTCCTTCTCCTTCTTTCTGCCCCAGACCCTGTACTGGCCTTGGATGTCGACAAGCTTCTGGTAGGCCAAGCCCGTAGTCTCGAGCACCTTTAGATCGTTGAAGGCGTTCACCGTAGCGAACCTGTAGTCGGGGCCGTTGATAAACCTGGCGAAACGCTCGCAAGGTCTTGTGGCCAGGGAGTAGTGGCAGACGAGGACGTGATGGCGCACGCACAACTGGGCGACGACAACCTTCTGATCATACCCGGCACGACACCCGGTGAACTCGAGGTCGAAGCCGACCACTTGGTACTTGTCCTCAGCAAGCAACTGCTCCATAGTGTGGATGGAGCTGTTCACCGAGACTGGCTCGTTGGTGTACACCACTGAGAGGTCCTTCCCCCTCACGTGGGTGTCCACTACGTGAGGCGTGGTGAACTGCCGCCCGTCGTCGTCGTCAGCCGCTGGGAGCGCCATTGGAGCCGCTGGATATCCTCTCTGTATGTGTCATCGTGGGTGTGCTTATTGTGTCGTGGGGCGCGAGAGATTAAGGTAAATGGCCGCGGGAATAAATGAGGGCCGGGCGGCCGGGATTCTCGGCACATCCGCATGGCAGTTTTTGCTGCATGTAACTGCATCGTGGCGCCGCGTCCGGCGTAACCGCATGCATATGGCACCCCAAACGTATGTGATCGTGCGCCGGCCCAAAACGCTGGCAGCGCGCACGGAGGGACGTGGGCAGAGTGCGCCGCGGCCGCCTCAACCATGAGCAACCACACGCATAGAGCAGTTGAACAAGCAGGGAATGGCCGTCTACAAGCTGGCTGGCATTTGCAAGCCGGCGGCGTGATGTGAAACTACGTCGCATTCCACATCACATAGTGGGCGAACAATCGTTCGCGACGCTGCGTAGAGAGCGGCCGTGTTCTAGGTAATTAAATCGCAAACTTTTTTATTAATTGTATGTGTATGTGTCATTTCGTCCTCCTCTCATAGGTCTTGTCACCGCGCTGCTGCAGAAGGCTTCGAGCGCAAGCTTGAGCACCGCACAGGTGTTCTTTTGGCCAAACGTTAGCTCGAAGAGGCGCCAATGAATTGTCGGTGAGCCTGTTCCCGCGCACAACCGTGCAAGGGCTTCCCGCCCGACTCGGCGAAATCCCCCAAAACCCCAATGCTAAACGGCCTGCTATATAAACAGTCATGGTCAACGAGTCGGCATCGCATTTTCCCCTCCCTCCCCGTAGCTTATTTCGTCTGCTTCTCCCACAATCGCCAATGGCACCGGTCCGTCGTCATCGCTCAGCCACTCTGTCATCATCTGAGGGCAGCTCCAGCTGGGAGGCTACACCGCGGCGGTGGCGCAGTCCCCGGTGGCGTGTACTGCGCGTGGCGTCCCTGTTGGCTGTGCGCACAACACCCGCTACATGCTCCGCCGCAGCTGTTACCGGCCGCCGTTGCCGCCACCCCACCGTCGGTCGCCGTGGCCACCACACCACCGTCGGCCGCCAGGGCCATCGCCCGCTCCGCCACCACAGCCCGAAGGCGGGTGGTAGCCGTCGTGGCCGCCACACCACCGTCGGCCGCCGTGGCCATCACCCGCTCCGCCACCGCGGCCCGAAGGCGGGAGGTGGTCGCCACCCCATTGTCGGCCGTCGTGGCCGCCACCCCACCGTCGACCGCCGGGGTCATCACCCACTCCGCCACAGCGTCCCGAAGACGGGAGGTGGAGGCCCACATGTGCGTCAGTGACCTTGCCGCATGCTACATTGAGTTCCTGCAGGAGGAGGAGGAGCGCCTGGTCGAGCACGCAAAGAGTCTTACCGCCACCGTGGCCGCAGCAGAAGCCGTTGCAGTGGCGCGGAATGCGGAGATCTATGAGGAGTCCCGCTGCTTCGAGAGGGGTCGTATGGAGTGGCAGAGGGCGTTCGAGCTGGGCGTCGCTAAAGGTGCAGCGGCGGCAGGCCCCGGATTCCACTTCTCCAGCTCATCGGTAGGCTCCTCCTCTGCCTCCTACTGAGCGCGCTCGGCAGAGGAGAGGCTGCTGGAAGTAGTACAAAGCCCCTCCGTAGTACTAGTATTTAGGGGCTATTTGTTCAGTTCATCTGACTATAGATATGGTTGAACTATACTACGTACTTAAAATTAGCTAGTATATATAGTTGAACAAGCTATTTTGGTACTTGGTTGGCAACAATTGGGTAAAAGTTTGTTCGGTTCAGCTGTCGAGTTGAACTGTTTGTATAAAGAACGACTGCTTAATCTATGAATGAAATCTATGCTTACTGAATTTCATTTGCAAAAATTAGACAGTACTGGTGATTTTTAGCTGCAAAATTTGACAAATGGCAGTGTTTTTTTAGGATCACAAATGGCAGTGTTACAAGGTTGACAAATGGCAATGTTACTAGATTGACAAATGCTAATTTTTCTAATTTGACAATATGACAGATGCAAATCCTACCACATTGTTTGCACGTCGTTGCACACGGGTCATCAAGCAAAATCATTTGCGATGAAGAGATGCACAAAACCTACGCGCCACATTTCCCCTTGGCTTAGCTGCGAAGGAACCTAGCTCTCGCTTTGCATACGGGTGTTCAATCTGAAACGTTGCGACGAGTGTTTTATTCAGAGAAAAACATTGATGTTTTTTTACTTTGATAAGTCTGTACATTTTGAGAAAAAACGCTAAGTTGATCAAAACCATATATTTCATTCAGTCATACTGTGATTTTACATTCATATGATCGAGATACAATATTAAACAAAAAAAACTAATTGCGGCGGCGGCGGCGTGTTGTGCCAGCATTGTCGTCCTCCGGGACGCCATTATGCAAGTCTTCAAGACGGCCCAAAATGTTCTGGACTTGCAAATCCAATAACCGTTCGTCACGCGATCGACGGGCGGGGGGCGGGGGGACGGCGACTCGCGGCGCTATGAGGTAGCGGTCGACGGCGGCATCCCATGATGCTGAGGGGGGCGTGGCGGGTGTAGGCGCGCGCACGGGCACGGGCGCGGCGAGTGCAGGAGAGCGCACAAGCATAGGCGGGGGCCCTGGCGCTGGCACGTACATGAGCTCGCGCGGGTCCGCGGGGACCTCGCTGACGCCCACGGCTTCCAGCGCCGCGATGGTGCTCGCCGACCAGCCTATCAATGCCACGGGGATGGTCGCTGGCACGAGCGCGGGGATGGGAGCTTGGACGGGCGCGGGGGCAGCATCCGTCGCGGCCAGCTCATTCACGGTCATGTCCCTGTGGTCCCCTTTGAAAGCACATTTGCTCCCTTGGTGGTTTTGGTAATTCATAACAACATATATCTCATTGAACTAATGTCCATTCAAGTTAAAGATTTCAGGATGTTCAATGATTGGCATGGCAAGGACTAGAGATGTGGACCCCTCAAAATGCTAAGGACAAGGATTGACAAAATATCAAGACTCTACATTTTTGGTTTAGTGATTCAAGATCACATTGAGTCCATAGGAAAGCCAATACTATTAAAAGGGGATGAGGTGTTGCTTAATGGTCTTTTTGCTCAAGTGCTTAGTGACAGTGTTCCAAAACCCTCAACCATCTTCTCCATCCAAATATGTCCAAAACCTTCATTCCAACTCGGCCCCACCGAAATTCTCTATCCGGAGACACCAAGTTCATCTGGACTTAGCCACTGCCAAAACCCTAACAAATCGGATCCACTAATATGGATCTCGGTCTCACCAAGATGGCCTTGCCAACTCTCTTTAATCATTTGCACTTACTTCGGTCTCACCGAGTTTTGCAAATCGGTCTCACCGAGATGGCTTGCCAACTCTCTATTGCCTTATTGCTTCACTTCGGTCTTACCGAGTTGATGCAATCGGTGCCACCGAGACGAGGTTTGCCCTAACCATTGCACTTTGGTCCATCCGAGTTGTTCCAGTCGGTCCCACCGAGATTCCTAACGTTCATATCTTTTACACAGTTCGGTGCCACCGAGACTTCTGAATCGGTGCCACCGAGTTGGGTCAAAAGTGTGTAACGGTTGGATTTTGTGTGGAGGCTATATATACCCCTCCAGCACTTCCTTCTCAGAGAGGAGAAACATCAGAACGTGCCTACACTTCCACCATACATTTTTTGAGAGAGAACCACCTACTCATGTGTTGAGATCAAGTCATTCCAATCCAACCATTTGAACCTTGATTTCTAGCCTTTCCCAAGTTGCTTTCCACTCAAATCCTTCTTCCACCATAGCCAAATCTGTGAGGAGTTGTTTGAGTGTTGGGAAGACTATCATTTGAAGCACAAGAGCAAGGAGTTCATCAACAACACACCGTTTATTACCTTTTGGAGAGTGGTGTCTGCTAGATTGGTTAGGTGTCACTTGGGAGCCTCCGTCATGATGTGGAGTTGAACCAAGGAGTTTGTAAAGGCAAGGAGATCGCCTACTTCGTGAAGATCTACCCGAGTGAGGCTAGTCCTTCGTGGACGTAAGCCATGGTGGGATAGACAAGGTTGCTTCTTCGTGGACCCTTCGTGGGTGGAGCCCTCCGTGGACTCGCGCAGCCGTTACCCTTCGTGGGTTGAAGTCTCCATCAACGTGGACGTACGATAGCACCTCCTATCGGAACCACGCGAAAAACCACCATGTATTCATTGCGTTTGAAATCTCCGATCCCCTCCTTTACTTACATATGCAATTGTTAATTTTCCGCTGCTACACTCATAGAATTGCATGTGTAGGGTGATGCTTGACTTGTATGCTTGCTAAAATCTGCCTACTTCTAAAATTGCGAAAAGGTTAGGTTTTTATTTGGTCAAGTAGTCTAATCACCCCCCTCTAGACATACTTTCATTCCTACAAGTGGTATCAAAGCTTTGGTCTCCGTAAGCCTTGATTTCCATTGCTTTGGTGATCATAGCCTTGGTTTCACAACCTAGGAGAGTATGGCGTCTAGTGAGGGTAACTATCACCGTAGAGGTCCATATTTTGATGGTACAAACTTTGCTAGTTGGAAACATAAGATGAAAATGCATATTCTTGGTCATAACCCCGCCGTTTGGGCTGTTGTTCGTGTTGGCTTGCAAGGTGATTTCTTTGAGGATGCCGAGGAACCGGATCGTGAAGCAACCCCGGAAAAATTGAAGATGTTGCAATACAATGCTCAAGCTTGTGACATTCTCTTCAATGGTTTGTGTCCCGAGGAATTCAACAAAATCAGCCGCCTCGAGAATGCAAAGGAAATTTGGGATACTTTGGTTGATATGCATGAGGGTACCGAGTCCGTCAAGGAATCTAAGTTGGATGTGCTTCAAAGTCAACTTAACAAGTTCAAGATGAAGGATGGTGAAGGTGTCGCAGAAATGTACTCTAGGCTTGCTCTCAACACAAATGAGATTGCCGGCTTAGGAAGTGAAGAGATGACCGACAAATTCATCATCAAGAAGATACTTAGAGCTTTGGATGGAAAATATGATACCGTTTGCACATTGATCCAAATGATGCCAAATTACAAAGATCTCAAGCCCACGGAAGTCATTGGAAGGATTGTAGCTCATGAAATGTCACTCAAGGACAAAGAGGAGCTACACAACAAATCAAGTGGTGCTTACAAAGCCTCAACCGATGCTCCAGCAACTCCAAGTGACAAGCTAGTATCCAATGAAGAGATAAGCCTAATGGTGAAAAGATTCAACAAGTTCTACAAGAACAAAGGGAAAGAAAGAAGCTCTAGTTCAAGACACTATGAGAGAAGATCATCAAGTCGTGACCGTAATTGCTACAATTGTGGAAAACCCGGACACTATGCCAATGAGTGTACGGCTCCCTACAAGAAAAGAGACGAATCACCAAGAGGAAGACATAGAAGAGAAGAGTCACCTCATAAGGAGAGAAGGAGTAGAGATGATCATTATGAACGAAGACACTCTCGAAGAAGCAAGGATTCGGAGAGGAAGGACAAGTCATCCAAGAGCTACACAAGAAGAAGACATCAAGCTCATGTTGGTGAATGGGTTTCCGGCTCCGACCCAGACAGCCACTCCGAGAGAAGTTATCACTCCAACTCTGACTATAGTCAAGATGAAGGTGTTGCCGGACTTGCTCTTGTGTCATCCAACTCCCATGATCTATTTGACTCACCAAATGAAGGAATTGGAAGATGCTTCATGGCAAAAGGCCCCAAGGTATCACACCCCGAGTATCTTGATTTCAATAGTGATGAAGATGATTTGCTTGGTGATTATGATTTACTTGTTAATAAGGCTAGTGATGTGAGCTATAATGAAAATGCTAGTAATCATGATAGTCAAGAGGAAACGAGTGACAATGCTATGAAGGAGATTGAGCGTCTAACTAAAGAACTAAATGCTCTTAAGTTAGCTCATGAAACAACTCAAGAGGATCATATAGAACTTCTAAGAACTCATGAGAAGCTACGCTTCGAGAAGCTAAATTTAGAGCAAGAGCATGAGTTTCTTAAAGCTATCAATGACGATCTTCGAAAGAAGAGTTCTTCATATCTTGCCAAGCGTTTACTTTTGTCTACATTTATGCCACAAGTTGAACCTAAGCAAACTAGCAACAAGGGTAAAAAGGGTTCTACCGCTAGTAGTAACAATAACAATGCTAAATCCAATGTTGTTGCTTCTAGTAGTTCTATTGATTCCACTAATGATTCTCTTAGCCAAGTTACACTTGAGCAAGAAAATATGCTATTGAAAGGAATTATAGAAAAAGGTGTCTACAAGAGTCTTGCCGGGAGTAAGCAATTTGAGGAAATTGTACGCAAGCAAGGGAGGCACCGGAAGAACCAAGGTGTTGGTTTTGAACGAAAGTTCAATGCCAATGGAGTTGAGTGGGAAGAAGATCAGTACCCCAAGACAAAGTTTGTTCCTCAACAAGAGAAGTATGATCCTACTTCCTTCAAGGGAACACAAGCTCAAGAAGATCTTCCACCACAAGACCACAAGCTAAAAGGCAAGGACAAGCTTCAAGAAGAGATTGGTTCATTTGAGGAAGCTCCTCAAGCCTTGGTCAAGTGGGTTCCCAAGACTTCATCAAGTTCTACTTCATCAAGTGCTACTACAACTCCAAGGATTCCCATCAAGTTGATGTGGGTCCAAAAGAAGAAGAACTAGAGAGTTCTTGAGGGTGACTCCGCCAACAAATTTCACTCATATTCATTATGGCAAGAACTTGTGCAACCAACTTCCACATTTTGCACTAGTTCATGGAGTCACAAACCCTCTTGTTGGTAAGGCAAGGGACAAGGTAATCAATGCATTCATGGACATCATATATGTGTATTTCACTCTATGTCTATGGATATCCTTGTATGTTCCTTGTGTGGGACTAACCCATGTAGGTATTGAAAGCACAAAACTCCAAAGGATTGCTCCCAACTCGTGATGGTCTACATCAACATTGAGCATCCACATCTTCAACATCTATATGAAGTCATCATCGACAAAACCCAAGGTTAGTTCATCCCTCTTAGGGGGGATATCACATCTAGGGGGAGCTTTGCTCTAAACAATTGAGCTAAAGCAACTCTAATGGTGTGAACACATCAATGCTTTATGTAAAAGTGGCAACCCCACTTGTGCTTAAACGATGAGTATGACCTATGATCAAATGTTCTCATTTGGCTCCTAAGTCAATATACTCATATATAGATGACCTAGTCATCGCCATTGCTTGATAGATGCTAGAATTGGTTGTGCATGTTTGACACATATTTCATTTGCTATCTTATTGTGTGAGCATGTTGGTTTGCATGTTTTCATCATTCGAGGACATCCATTTGTTGTTTTGATTGTCTTGGTTTTTCTGGCCAAGTGGATGTACAAGAATGCCTAAGTACTTTCTCTAGCTATCTATGCTTTCTTGTCTCAAATTCTATTCTTGCTACATCACAAAAATTGAACAAGTCATTTTCGGACCCTCCGGGTGAGGAGCACTCGGAGCCACCGATCTGAAAGGGCTGAACCTCCAAAACCTTCTACATGATTTCGGCCGAACCAATTCACTCAAACTCGGTCCAACCGAAATCATTTAGATTGATCTTGGTTTTCATCTCGGTGTCTCCGAGTTGAACCATATCAGTGCCACCGATGTGCTAACCTGCTTGCAGTTACACATATCGGTGCCACCAAGTTGTCCAACTCGGAGCCACCGACAGGATACGGGTATATATATCTCGCGGGCCCGAACGGTTGAAATTTCTCAAACCCTCTCGTTTCCGCACCCCGTTGCTGCCGTCGCCCAGGTCTTCGGATCGTCGCCTTCATCTCCAGCGCGCCCTCGCCGCCGGATTCCGCCGCCGTCAACGGCAATCTACTCCGTCGTTGCCGTCGTAGAGGATCTCCACCAAGTTAGGGTGAGATTCGACCCCTTTCGTGCTCCAATTTCTGATTCAATGCACGATTGGATTGCCATGATTCTTGCCACGGATTGAGAACTCCTATTACACTGCAATGTCCATAGATTAGATTTGAGTAAAAAATTTAGGTTTAAGTTTCCGCCGAATGCATCTCGGACCGACCGATTAGAAATTTTCGGAGTCACCGATTTGGCCCCAGGACATAGCACCAGTACGTCTCGGTGCACCGAGTTGTACGAATCAGTGAGACCAAAAGTAAAATCTCTATGAAACCCTAGCATCTCGGAGTCACCGAACCCCATCTCGATCTGACTGAAATGGCCTGTAAAGTTTCTGTTGAGTGCTTTGGTATCACCGAGATGATCAACTCGGTCCATCCGAAATGCCTTCTATGAAAACTTGAAAGTAAGAGTTGAACTCAATTTTTTATGAAAAACTTCTGCTTTTTGTGATGACTCATCTACTCTGCCCATACCCATCTATTCACAGGGTCAGCTTTGCAAGATGTCCGATGCCAGCGATAGCCAGAACATGTCAGAAGCACACAGATCTCCGCGCAGGCTCTAGCCCTGCAGAAAGCTTTTATGAGGGAGTGGGAAGCTCTCCAGATCTTCTAAAGGCTGCAACAAGAACCAGGAAGAAGAGAACCTCAGACAGTGAGGATGAGGACTTTGTTGCTAGTGAAGCAGCAACAAAGAAGAAGAGAGTTGTGCTTGCAAAGGAATATAGCACCAAGCCAACTGCCGCCAAAGATAAAACTGCTGTGAAGAAAATTCCCAAGAAAACTATGCAATTTACACTTGAAGAGCCAAGTGACACAGAAACAGCTGCAGGAGGAAAGAAGAAGAGAGCAAGGAAAACTACTACTCATGTGCTTGGAAAACCCTCCATGAGGAATGATTCAGAGGAGGAGGAGGAGCCAGCCGCTAATGCACCCCCTGCAAAAGCTCAGAAGCTTATGTCAGATGCTATTAGGACTGCTGCCCCCAAGTCCAAACCAAAAGCTCCAGCACCTAAAAGGTCGACCAGAAATATTTCTGCAAGTGAGAAGAACAAGACCCAAGTGCCTGAAGCCCAGGTTGATGAAGAGCCACTAGTGCTCAGGAAATTGAAGCCCAAGATTCCAGACCATGACGATGCACACCCGGTTGCAGAGAATATGATGCTAAGGAAGGACAAAGGACTGCGTCAGTGGAGACTGTCAGATCCCTATGCCGCCAGGAGGAGAACAGCTTGTGACTACCGCTTCCAGACCAGAGAGCAGCAAGACTTCTATGAGACAGTTCTGCTTGATAAGAAGCCAATTGTCAGCGACATGAGATGGGTGGATTGGAAGTACATTGATGCCAATGAGGATTATTTCCCCCATGTTCATGAGAGTTCCGGATTGCTGGTGTTGATGAGTTTGTTGGACAGAAGTTGACAAAGTGGAATGATGAGATGATCATGCAATTCTACTCCACAGCTCATTTCTATCCTGATGGCAGGATTGTGTGGATGACTAAGGGTACCAGGTACCAGTCAACCATCTCTGAGTGGGCTACTCTTCTTGGTGCCCCAGAAGAAGAAGATGATGATGTTGATATCTATGCCAATCTCAAGATGGACCACAACTCCATGGCCAACATGTACACAGCGATTCTAGAGAAGGACATTGAGACACACAAGCTAGGGTCAGTGAAGCACCTGCTGCCTGGTTTGGCCACCACAAATACTATCTTGCGGTACACTCTATTGCCCAAGTCAGGAGATGATAAGATGATACGTGGCCACTCCATCAACCTGCTGCACCTCTTTGACACACCTCAGAAGTTCAAGGTGATGAGCTTGATTGTAGAAACCATCAAGAGGACAGCTGCTGATCAGAAGAGATCTTGCGGATATGCTCTACACATCCAGATGCTCATCAATTCCAAGGTTGGAACGATCACTTATCTTCTTGATCGTGAGCATCTCCCACTGCGTCCAGAGTTTGAGGACAATGTCATTGTGATGGATCCTTCACATCCCACCTCTGCTCAAGCACAAGAGAAGATCCGAGTAGCCAAGGAAGCAAAAGCAGCCAAGGAGGCATCTGCTCCCAATGCTCCCATTGCCAACCTCAAGTCTAAGAGTGATCAAATGACTTATCTGCTAGAAGCCACCCTGAGGATTGAGCGAATTCTGGCCAACCTCACCCAGAACCAGGCTAGCTTAGAGCGGATAGTCGAGACGAAGATTCATGATCTAGATGTCAAGATCACTGAGGTCCAGACTATAGTGGAGAAGCTGAAGGACGATGTTGATGCAGCCAATGCAGCCGCTTCATATGATAGTGGAGATGAGGACCCACTACGGAGAGATTCCAGACAGTGCCTAGGGCAGCCAGGTCTGCTACAGTGCCAGTTGTGGATCCGAGGACCACAGTCTCTGCACCTGCTGCTGCTACAGTGCCACCTCCGGTCTCCACTCCACCAGCCCAGCAGACATCAGCTGAAGCCTTCGCGAAAGCTCTTCTCTCGGTGCCATCTACGCACACCGGAGCTGCCAGCCGGAGATCCCCTTCTGGAGCTTCCGAGGATCGTGCCTAGAGTGCCGTATTAGTCCTATACCTATTCGAGCTTTTTGATACTTGTTGCCAAAGGGGGAGAATTTGTATAGATCTTAGCTTCGTGAGAGAGAGTCTTGCTTTTCTTTGCTCGTTGGATTTTTCTCGAGTTCTTTTGCTACAATTTGCTTGATGGTACTTTGTTTTGATGTGTGGGCTTGATACTATGTCTATGAGTACTTTGATCGTTATGATTGTGAGCTACGTCTTGATGTAATTGATCATACTATGCTCTATGTGATGCTCTTGCTTATCATTATCTTGTATGATCATTCATTTGTGTTGGTGATGCGTGCCTACTATTCCACTCATATCATTTTGCGCGCTCCACCAAGTTGTATGTGACATGGAAGAGTGACCCATGATCCTAATCGATTGTGCATTTGCATTCAAACGCAGATTTTTAATAATGCACAAATTTAGGGAAAGCTCTTGCTTACCACATACTTCTCAAAGCGACGATGTATTTCATTCATTTAATCATTTATCGAACCTTTGATCTATATGTTGTCATCAATTACCAAAAAGGGGGAGATTGAAAGCACATTTGCTCCCTTGGTGGTTTTGGTAATTCATAACAACATATATCTCATTGAACTAATGTCCATTCAAGTTAAAGATTTCAGGATGTTCAATGATTGGCATGGCAAGGACAAGATATGTGGACCCCTCAAAATGCTAAGGACAAGGATTGGCAAAAGATCAAGACTCTACATTTTTGGTTTAGTGATTCAAGATCACATTGAGTCCATAGGAAAGCCAATACTATTAAAAGGGGATGAGGTGTTGCTTAATGGTCTTTTTGCTCAAGTGCTTAGTGACAGTGTTCCAAAACCCTCAACCATCTTCTCCATCCAAATATGTCCAAAACCTTCATTCCAACTCGGCCCCACCGAAATTCTCTATCCGGAGCCACCGAGTTCATCTGGACTTAGCCACTGCCAAAACCCTAACAAATCGGATCCACCGATATGGATCTCGGTCTCACCGAGATGGCCTTGCCAACTCTCTGTAATCGTTTGTACTTACTTCGGTCTCACCGAGTTTTGCAAATCGGTCTCACTGAGATGGCTTGCCAACTCTCTGTTGCCTTATTGCTTCACTTCGGTCTTACCGAGTTGATGCAATCGGTGCCAACGAGAGGAGGTTTGCCGTAACCATTGCACTTCGGTCCATCCGAGTTGTTCTAGTCAGTCCCACCGAGATTCCTAACGTTCATATCTTTTACACAGTTCGGTGCCACTGAGACTTCTGAATCGGTGCCACCGAGTTGGGTCAAAAGTGTGTAACGGTTGGATTTTGTGTGGAGGCTATATATACCCCTCCACCACTTCCTTCTCAGAGAGGAGAGCCATCAGAACGTGCCTACACTTCCACCATACATTTTCTGAGAGAGAACCACCTACTCATGTGTTGAGATCAAGTCATTCCAATCCAACCATTTGAACCTTGATTTCTAGCCTTTCCCAAGTTGCTTTCCACTCAAATCCTTCTTCCACCATAGCCAAATCTGTGAGGAGTTGTTTTAGTGTTGGGAAGACTATCATTTGAAGCACAAGAGCAAGGAGTTCATCAACAACACACCGTCTATTACCTTTTGGAGAGTGGTGTGTTCTATATTGGTTAGGTGTCACTTGGGAGCCTCCGACATGATGTGGAGTTGAACCAAGGAGTTTGTAAGGGCAAGGAGATCGCCTACTTCGTGAAGATCTACCCGAGTGAGGCTAGTCCTTCATGGACGTAAGCCATGGTGGGATAGACAAGGTTGCTTCTTCGTGGACCCTTCGTGGGTGGAGCCCTCCGTGGACTCGCGCAGCCGTTACGCTTCGTGGGTTGAAGTCTCCATCAACGTGGACGCCAAAAACCACCGTGTCTTCATTGCGTTTGAAATCTCCGATCCCCTCCTTTAGTTACATATGCAATTGTTTATTTTCCGCTGCTACACTCTTAGAATTGCATGTGTAGGGTGATGCTTGACTTGTATGCTTGCTAAAATCTGCCTACTTCTAAAATTGGGAAAAGGTTAGGTTTTTATTTGGTCAAGTAGTCTAATCACCCCCCTCTAGACATACTTTCGATCCTACACCCTTCCTCCTTATTTTCTATCTCCTCCGGCTTGGAGTTGACTTCACCAAACCGGAAGACTAGTGGCAGATGATCATTGTGTGCCATGGTATAGGTGGATGTATGGGAGATAGTATTCGGGCGAGAGGGGAATGGGAAGCGAAGAGTAAGGCTGCCAATATTATACAGTGGCTCGGGCGCCATTAATGGAGAGGTTGGGAGCGAGGCGGGCGGCGATGGAGGTTAAAGGGCTCGCTTCCCAATGAGCCTGCGCAGCGTACTGGTCGCACGCTTCCCGGTGAGCCTGCGCACCGGAGGACTGCTCGCACACTTCCCGGTCAGCCTGCGCAGCGGACTGCGCTCGCACGCCTCCCGTCTACTCGAGCAGCTGCCCGCACGGCACCTCCTAGCCAATAAAAGTGTGACGTGTGGCGTCATGTGAATGGTTAGCAGAATGCCCATGATTTAAATTATACAAACATTTGAGATAATAACGTGGCAACTATTTGTTTCAAAATGCCTATGTTAGCTGTTAATTCGTGCGCCTTCTCTCAAATAGGACACGAAAAATACCACAACATGTTGGTGCCATTTCATGATACCATGCCAAGTCTCCTGAATTTCAGACGAGTTTTGGATTTACAGGAATTTAAAAACCAAGTTTCTCAATGTTTGCGGCCGAGCCACGAAGCCTAGGTGTTTGAAATTCATTCTCATTTCTTGCATGGGACCTAAACATGCACCCAAGGACACATATATAATTTTTCAACCCATTTTGGTGCACCGGAGCATGTGCATGTAGTTCAAATTTTAATTATGCACATAAAATGCCTAGAAAACTCAGTTAATGTATAAAAATGTCCAAGCGAACCCCGAATAATTACAAATTTTAACACGACACTCCTATTAGTCTGTGTTGCATCTAGAAAAAAATTCAAGGCGAGAAGAGGCAACGAATGTCATTTCGTCCACAAAGGGGACACACGTTCCCTACCGGAACCACGAGGCTTCTTGTGAGAAGCTCCAGTGTGTGAGAAGCTTATACCAAAACCTGCCCCAAATGGGACAAAAAATTTACCACAACATGTTGGTGCCATTTCATGATACCATGCCAAGTTTCGTGAATTTCAGACGAGTTTTGGATTTACTAGAATTTCAAAACCAAGTTTCTCAATGTTTGCGGCCGAGCTACGATGCCAAGGTGTTTGAAATTCATTCCCATTTCTTGCATGGGACCTAAGCATGCGCCCAAGGAAACATATATGGTTTTTCAACCCATTTTGGTGCACCGGAGCATGTGCATGTAGTTCAAATTTGAATTATGCACATATAATTCCTAGAAAAAACTCAGTTAATGTATAAAAATGTCCTAACGAACCCCGAATAATTCGAAATTTTAACATGACACTCCTATTGTGTCGGAAGTCGGGCTCCGGGGACCCAAAGGTTCGAACACTGGGGTGAGCTCGTTCTACCTACTTCGTCTCCTACCATGGTTAAGCGACGGCGAGACGATGGCGAGAGCGCGCTAGCGAGGGACGGAGCGAGGACTCAGCGGTTTACCCAGGTTCGGGCCACCTTGCGGTGTAAGACCCTACTCCTGCTTTGTGGTTGGGATTATTGTGGGCAAGAAGGTTCTCGCGTACAAGGTTGAAGACAAGGGAATCGTCCTCTTCTACGGTGGCAGCACTGCCCCTTTTATATCGGCCTTGGTCCTCTTCCCCCTCAAAGCTTAGGCGGGAAGGGTTGCCACACTTGGCGATTTTGAAAGGGGACAGGCGCTCAGGCTATCCTGACTAAAGGTGGTGTTCGCCTGCCAAAGCATGATCCATGACGCGCCGGTGGGCTCAGTGATGACCTCCGCAATGCGCGCCCGTCGTCTTGGTCTTCCTTCGTCGATCGGGCAACCTTTGGGGTTGCTTTGGAGAGTAGATAGCTGGCACTGCTCCCTTAACACGAAAGGTGAAACCATCTTCATCCGTGCCTGCTGGCGCAGCCTCTGCCGCTGCTCGTCGCCGCGTGCGTCACCCACGTGATGGGCTCCGGACCGCGCGGCACGCCGAGCGGCCTTCGTCTCGAGCGCCTGCGGGAGGGGGCCTCGGGAGGCCACCTCGGAAAGCCGCCTCGCGAGGTCACTTCGGGAAGCCGCCTCGTGAGAGGGCCTCGCGAGGCCATTGATGGTGGTGCTGAGGATAGCTCGCCACTCCCTCGGGAGGAAGCCTCAGGAGGCCAGGGCCTCATGAGGGGTCTTGGTGAGATGCTCGGTGGTGACGGCCTGCTGGGCCCATGCCAGGCGTTGTGCCCTGGGCCAAAGGCAGACGGGCCTGGATACCCTGGGTTCCATGGGCCCGACAGTAGCCCCCGGGCCCGCGGCGCGCACGTTCCCGCCTATTGGGGGGCGAAACGGCGCGGGCCCGAACCGCCTGCGTCCAGGCGCGACGCGTGGCGCACGATGCGACGGGCGACGCCCCCACTTCCCACGACGCCTCGGAACTGCCGCGCTGACATAAATCCTGGCGCGGGCGGCGAGAGGCCATCATTGCCTTCCTTCTTATGCTGTTGTTGCTTCAATCCCCAACACCGGAGAAGGCGGAGCGACGAGGGGGGCTCCGCGCCGAGTATAAAGAGGGGGAGAGGAGAACCGGAGTCCTCCACCCAACTTCTTCTTCCCCCAGCTTCCTCTGTTTTCTTGCTAGAGCTGCCGAAGAGATGGCGAGGGGGAGAGGGCGTGGCCGTGCTTCTGCTGCCGCATCCCAGGTTCCGCCCCGGGGGCGCGGGCGCTCCCCAACGGCTGCCGGCGCCGGGCCCAGCAATCGTGCAAGGAACGCCGCTGGTGGGCACGCGGGGCCGAGGCGGCCGCGGCGGAGCGGCCGCGCTTCCGCCCTAGGCGGGGAGCCACTCGGCGGAGGCGGCGCATGATTTCATTGTGAACATGCACCGCAGCCCCTGCACCTGGCTCCGGCTCCTGGACTCTTTCGCGGCTGCAATGGCGGACCGCGCGCCCTTGGGCCTGTGGGTGCAGGCCGACGGCTGCTGCAACGGCCCTTCCTGGGTGGCGACGGAGCTCACCCCCTCGGGCTTCATGTTCCAGAGGCAGGGGTGGAAGTCGTTCGCCCTCGCCCGCGGCCTGAAGCGGGGTCATGTCCTCTAGTTCAAGTACGACGGGGCTGCCACGCTCTTTGTGAAGATCTCCGGGCTCTCCGGTAGCCGCCTGGAGTGCTGCGCGGAGAGCGAGGACAGCTACAGCGGCTCCTCCAGCGAGGACGGCTCCTCCGGCGGCGATGCCCCCTCCGGCGGGGGCGGAAGCGGCGATGACTCCACCCGCGTCAAGAGCGAGGACGAGGACTCCGACTAGGCGCGCGCGGCGACGACTCCGGAACCCCTGGCGGTGGGCACTGCACGCACGGTGACGGAGTCGCACTTGCCTACAGCGCCTTCTTGGGGGCGAGCGCGGCGCCCTGCACTGGAGTCTTGAGGGCGACGGCGCCTCGCCTAGGCCCTTTCTTCCTTTTCATTTTCCTGCATTGAACCGATGTAGCCCCGCGGGGGCGTGAAAACAGTATCTTCTATGTTTAACCTAATGCCTTTGTGACATGGGGATGTATGCATTCTCTCCCGAAGTCCTCTCGTGGGGCTGGGTTTTTTTTCTTTGTTCGCCTCAGCGCTCTACGCCCTCAGGACCTAGCCCCCGAGCGAGCCTTAGCCGCCGCTGGTATGTCCGGTCGCGATGCGGGGACAAGGCCAGGAGGTAAGGGGCACCGTGAGCTAGTGAGGGCTCCTGAGGCGCGATGCTCAGGAAGCCCCCCTTTGGCGTGCAAGCGGCTTACGCAGAAGAAAAAACGCTAGCACCCAACGGGATCGCGAGGGGAGAGAGCTTGAGTGATGGTAAGGGTGTCTCGCGAGGTAGTCAGACTTAGCTTTTGGCGGAGAGCGGTGTCGGGCGAGCCACAGCTCATGAGGAGCTCGCGCAGCCCGCGAGGCGTGCGCACGACGGGTGCTCATGAGGCTCTTAATTCGAAGAGTCTTCGCCTCGCGAGGCTGGCTCGCGAGAGGCCGCCCGCGAGGTCCTCATGCAGCTCGCCTCCTGAGGGACTGCATGTTGACAGATTCATGATGGGGGGAGCGGCACGCGCTCGCTAACTCGCCCGTGGCCGTTGCATGAGGAGATAAGGCACCAAGGACCTTGGTGAGGTGGCGAGCACGGGAGCAGGCCCGTGAGCCAGAGCTCAGTCGCTTGGATTTGGCGGCACTTCAGGGACGGACCCGAGCACAGGCACCGTGCCTAGCCCCCGCTCACGGACTCGGTCAGGGAAGGGGTCGCGAGCGTGTGGCGCTCTTCGATCGGCATCGAACTTAACAGGCAATTAAGTAGGTAACATAACTCATCAAGGTAAAATCAGCAAAATTCGCTACACAACCAAAAGGATAAGGGCTAGACTGCCGCGTCCGGCACGGATCAGCTCGAGGTTGGTGCAGCCCGTGGGGCGCCCTCAGCCGTATTTAAACAAAATCACCTTGGCAGAAAGGTTCCGGGAGCGGGGCTCTGGAGGCGTGGGAGGCGCGGCAAGGAGGAGGGCCGCACGAGGCAACGCGCTGGGCGCACCTGGCAGAACTGCGCTATAGTGACATCAGACCACTTGGCGAGGCGCGCCCAGGGGGTCCGCTCCTCCGGGGCTAGGGGGCTCGCGAGGCCTCGGGAGCTCGCGAGGAGCAGGAGGCTCACGAGGCCCCGGCACGAAGGGCGCCAGCCTCTAGAAAGAGGCGCCGGCGTTCCTCAGCCCGAAAGGCAAGCGCATGCCGTCGACGGTGGGGCCAACGCCCTGGCCATCTCGCGGCAGCCGGAAGGGGTCATGCGGGCAGTGCTGGTTGAGGCTGGTGAAGTCGACGCACATGCACTCCTTGCCGCCCTTCTTGGGGACGACGACTGGGTTGGCGAGCCACTCGAGATGGCGCACCTCACGAACGAATCTGGCTTCCTAGAGCTTCTGAACTTCCTTGACGATGAACTCTTGCTTCTCTGGCGCCTGGCGCCGTGCTTTCTGCTTGACCGGGCGTGCATTGGGGCACACTGCTAAGTGGTGCTCGATCACCTCCCTCGGCACACCGGGCAAGTCGGATGCTTTCCAGGCGAAAACATCCGAGTTTGCCCGAAGGAAGGTGACGAGCGCGCTTTCCTATGCAGGAGGGAGGCCTGTGCCGATGGTGAAGGCAGGGCCGGAGCCGCTGCTGTCCACCGACACCTTCTTCGTCTCAGCGCGGTCCTGAGAGAACAACTGCTTCTTCTTCGCTGGCGCGGCCTCGGAAGGCTCGGCCGCGTCATCATCGGCCGGGTGCGCGACAGCGGCAGCCTTGTAGGCGCGCTCGAGGGTGCTAGCCGCGTCCTTTTCGTCGCAGGCGATGGTGATGATGCCGCTGCAGCCGGGCATCTTGAGGACGTTGTAGGCGTGATGGGTGGCCGCCATGAACTTGGTGAGAGCCGGGTAGCCCAAGATGGCGTTATAAGGCAGGCCGATGTGCGCCACGTCGAAGTCGATGAGCTCGGTGTGGTAGTTCTTGCAGGTGCCGAAGGTGACGGGGAGGCGCACTTGCCCCAGCGGGATGGTGGAGCCATCGGTCACTCCGGAGAAGGGCCTGGTCGGCATCAGCTGGTCGTAGGGCACCTGGAGCGTCTCGAAGGTCTCGATGGAGAGCACGTTGAGGCCGGCACCCCCGTCGATGAGGGTCTTGGTGACTGCGACGTTGCTGATGGTGGGAGTGCACAACATGGGGAGCGCGCCTGCAGAGGCCGTGGACTTGGGGTGGTCATTGGAGTCGAAGGTGATGGCGTACTGCGACCACTTGAGGGGCCGCGCGACCTCAGGCCTTGGGAGGGCGGCGTACACCTCACGAGAGAGTTGCTTGAAGTGGCGTATGGATGCGGGGGCTTGGGACCCGCCAAGGATGCAGGCGACCGCGCGAGGCTCCTGGTAGCCCCCAGCGCCGTCGTCAGGCCGGTTGACGTCGTTCCTCCGGGGTGGCGGCGGCAGCGGCGGGAGAGCGGCATTGGCCTGAGGATCCGCCTCACGAGGCTGGTCGCGCCAGGCGGCCTCACGAGGCTAGTCGCGCCAGGCGGCCTCACAAGGTTGGTTGCGCCAGGCCTGGCGGTAGTTGTCATTACTGTTGCGGCTGTCCCAGCGGTTGCCGCTGCGGCCACCTCCATGGCCGGCGCCGCGGCCGTTGCGGTCGTCCCGGCGGCTCTGGCGCTCGTCGCGGAGCAGCTTGAGCTCCTGACAGTCTTCGGTGCTGTGGGAGCGGACGTTGTGGAAAGCGCAGACTGGCCGGTTGTCCTTCCTGGGCTCGTCGAGGTCGCGGCCACGCTCCTGCTCGGGCTCCGCCGCAAGCAAGGCAGGGCCCTTGCGCTTGACGTCCTTGCTCTTGGCCTTGGCGGCGTCGAGCGCCGCGTCGGGGTCATTGTGGACAAAGAGGCGGCCTTCTTCAGCCTTGGCGCACTTGTCGGCGAGGTCGAGCAGCTCGAGCACGGAGTCGAGCTCACCGTTGATGGTGAGCTTCTCGCGCATCTTGACGTCCGTGACACCGGTGGAGAACGCAGAGATGACGGCCGCGTTGGAGGCACGCGGGATCTTGTTGCGCACCTGACTGAAGCGCTGGATGTACTTGCGGAGGGTCTCGTCTGGGCGCTGTCGAACACGCCACAGGTCGTTGATGGTGAGGGAGCGGTCCTGTGTGCCCTTGAAGTTGGCGATGAACTTGCTGCAGAGCTCGGCCTAGGAAGAGATGGAAGCCTCGGGGAGGTTCATGAGCCAGGAGCGCGGGCCGTCCTTGAGGGCCATGGGGAACCAGTTCGCCATGACCTTGTCGTCGCCGTTCGCCGCCTCGACGCTCAGCGCGTAGAGCTGGAGTAACTCCATGGGGTTGGGGTGCCGTCGTAGCGTGGCGGCAGCTCAGGCTTGAACTTCGCGGGCCAGACCACGCGACGCAGCTCGCAGGTGAAGGCACGGCAGCCCACGCCACTCGAGGGGACGCCGCCAGCGAGGGCGGCGCGGTTTTGACGCCCGGACGCTGCAACGTCCTGAACGGCCTGGTCCCGGCGCTGGCGCTGCCGCTCGAGGAGCACTCGCGTGTCGGGGGGCGCGTGGCGGATGATCTGGCAGCTGGGTTCGTCTCGGTCTGGTGAGGACGCGCCGCGGGACGGCTCACGAGCCCGCGCGCTGCGCTGGGGCCTGGCGCGCTCGTCGCGCAGAGGATGCGGCGGGGGAGCACCGTGCACCAGGTCCCCCGCACGAGACGGCGGAGGGCGGAGCGAGTGAGAAGGCGCCGGAGCGTCCCCGGCGACGTTGACGAGCTCGGTGATGCGGCCAAGCCAGGCGTCGTAGCCGACATCATCCGGACGGTAGCGGAGCAGCTCACGCGCCATGAGCAGCGCGGCCTGCGGGTCCGGCGGCCCTCGGCGGGCGAGGGAGGAGGCCGTGGCGGTGTGGCCGTCCGCCCGCACGGAGGGGTGCAGGGAGGAGTCCTGCTGCTTGCGGGCAGCGGGGTCGGTGGCGGCAGCAGCCTCGGCTTCGGGACGGCGGCGATTGCCGCGGGCCACCGGCTCCGTCTTTGCCACGCGGCCAGCCCTGCGCTCGGCGCGCTCGCGATGTGCGTCGGCCTTGGGGTTGGTGGAGCTGAGGGCGGAGCAGAAGAACAGTAGCGCACCCCTACCTGGCGCGCCAAATGTCGGAAGTCGGGCTCCGGGGACCCAAAGGTTCGAACACTGGGGTGGGCTCGTTCTACCTACTTCGTCTCCTACCACGGTTAAGCGACGGCGAGACGACGGCGAGAGCGCGCTAGCGAGGGACGGAGCGAGGACTCAACGGTTTACCCAGGTTCGGGCCACGTTGCGGTGTAAGACCCTACTCCTGCTTTGTGGTTGGGATTATTGTGGGCAAGAAGGTTCTCGCGTACAAGGTTGAAGACAAGGGAATCGTCCTCTTCTACGGTGGCAGCACTGCCCCTTTTATATCGGCCTTGGTCCTCTTCCCCCTCAAAGCTTAGGCGGGAAGGGTTGCCACACTTGGCGATTTTGAAAGGGGACAGGCGCTCAGGCTATCCTGACTAAAGGTGGTCTTCGCCTGCCAAAGCATGATCCATGACGCGCCGGTGGGCTCGGTGATGACCTCCGCCCTGCGCGCCCGTCGTCTTGGTCTTCCTTCGCCGATCGGGCAACCTTTGGGGTTGCTTTGGAGAGTAGATAGTTGTCCCTGCTCCCTTAACACGAAAGGGGAAACCATCTTCATCCGCGCCTGCTGGCGCGGCCTCTGCTGCTGCTCGTCGCCGCGCGCGTCACCCACGTGATGGGCTCCGGACCGCACGGCACGCCGAGCGGCCTTCCTCTCGAGCGCATGCGGGAGGGGGCCACCTCGGAAAGCCACCTCGCGAGGTCACTTCGGGAAGCCGCCTCGTGTGAGGGTCTCGCGATGCCGTTGATGGTGGTGCTGAGGATCGCTCGCCACTCCCTGAGGAGGAAGCCTCAGGAGGCCAGGGCCTCATGAGGGGTCTTGGTGAGATGCTCGGTGGTGACGGCCTGCTGGGCCCATGCCAGGCGTTGCGCCCTGGGCCAAAGGGCGACGGGCCTGGATACCCTGGGTTCCATGGGCCCTACATATTGGTCTATGTTGCATCTAGAAAAAAAATCAAGGTGAGAAGACGCAACGAATGTCGTTTCGTCCACAAAGGTGATACACGTTCTCTACCGGAACCACAAGGCTTCTTGTGAGAAGCTCTGGTTTGTGAGAAGCTTATACCAAAACCTGCCCCAAATGGGACAAAAAATTTACCACAGCATATTGGTGCCATTTCATGATACCATGCCATGTTTTATGAATTTCGGACGAGTTTTGGATTTACTAGAATTACAAATCCAAGTTTCTCAATGTTTGCGGCTGAGCCACGATGCCGAGGTTTTTGAAATTCATTCTCATTTCCTGCATGGGACCTAAGCATGCACCGAAGGACACATATATGATTTTTCAACCCATTTTGCTGCACTGGAGCATGTGCCTGTAGTTCAAATTTGAATTATGCACATAAAATGCCTAGACAACTCAGTTAATGTATAAAAATGTCCTAACGAACCCCGAATAATTCCAAATTTTAACACGACACTCCTATTGGTCTATGTTGCCTCTAGAAAAAAAATCAAGGTGAGAAGAGGCAACGAATGTCGTTTTGTCCACAAAGGTGACACGTTCCCTACCTGAACCATGAGGCTTCTTGTGAGAAGCTCTGGTTTGTGAGAAGCTTATACCAAAACCTACCCCAAATGGGACAAAATTTTTACCATAGCATGTTGGTGCCATTCCATGATAGCATACCAAGTTTCACGAATTTCAGACGAGTTTTGGATTTACTAGAATTTCAAAACCAGGTATCTGAACGTTTCACTACAAAAAAAAGACACATCCAGGACATTATGACCCGAACGAAAAGTTTTTCTGTCATGGTTGTGACACTTCTATGACAATAATTGTGACAGAAACACGTATCATCATAGATGTGCTGGGCTCCAACTTCTATGACAAAAAATTATGATAGAAAATTGGCTTTTCGTCCTGGGCGTGCCGGAGACGCACCCGCATGACATTCTTTGGGCCGTCCATGACGTAAAAAATCATGGTAGAAGTGAGGGCGAGGAAATTTTCGGGGAGTTCCCGGTTACGGTGGGTAGTCGGGGCCGAGCGATGCAGTGTGGTTTGTGTGTTTCTCTCGTACGCACGCGCGTGTGCGAGGCGTTCGCTAACTGAACCTGAGCGAGGCGTTCGCTTACTAATCCCGAGCGATCGATCGATCCCTCGCACTACTACACGTACTGAACCCGAGCGATCTCTTCGCTGCTAACTGAACCCGAGCGATCCCTTCGCTACTATCTGAACCCGATTGATCCTTCTCACTGCTTACTGAAGCCGATAGAGCCCCCGTGCGAGACATAGCCAGCCGGTGTTGGGTTGCCTCTCGATGAACAGTGCCCGTTGTTGCCGCGTGCACGATACATGTAGACACGAGTCGAGATGCATCGATCAAGCCAGTTGGTTGGCTATGGATGAACAGTTCCCGTTGCTGCCTCCCGCTCATACGCCCCACCCCAGCCGATGGGTTGGCTGTGGATGGACAGTACCTTGGCCGTGTGAAGGTGGTTGGCGCTGGATGAACAGGACCCCGAGGAGGCCGCCACACACCCCAGCTGGTTGGGGGTGGATGAACAGGACCCCGTGGAGGCTGGATGAACAATAGCCAGTGGAGGCTGGAGGAAGTCAACGGTGGGTGAATAGTAGCTGGTGGAGGCTAGAGGGAGGACGACTGTGGATGAACAATAGCCCGTGGAGTCCCGTTTTGCGGTACGCCACACCCCTCCCGATGAACAGGACCCCCGTTTCGACCGTAGGCAGTTGGAGAGAAGTTTGTTTCCTCCGTTTTGCGGTACGCCAGAGCCCTCCCGATCAACAGGACCCCGTTTCGACCGTAGGCGCTCGAACAGAAGTCCGTTTCCTCCGTTTTCCGGTACGCCAAACCCCCAGCGGATGAACAGGACCCCGTTTCGACCATAGGCGGTTGAACAGAAGGCCGTTTCCTCCGTTTTGCGGTACGCCAGACCCCGAGTCGATGAACAGGACCCCGTTTCGGCTGCTCCGCCCAAGCCAGTTGGCTCCCGATGAACAGGACGCGTTCCGACCCAGTCGCTTGGCTCCCGATGAACACGATGTTGTTTCCTCCATTCCGACCTAGCCAGTTGGCTGCTGATGAATAGGAGGCCGTTGCTGCCGTCCGTTACCTCTCTCCATGTACATGAGCCCTGGCCGTACGTATGCGCGAGTACACGTTTGAAACCCTGCCCGTATATATACATACGTGGCCGTATTCTTTGCCGTGTGGCTATACGTACATGTACACGATTTAGATGGGACTTTCTGAACTGCTATGTCGGGGGCTCAACTACAGCACGTGCCGCTACTTACTCGGCCACGGTTCATCCTTGCAGAGAGACCGATCGACCAGTATGTACGTACACATTCGTGACGAGACAGACAACGCTACGTATGCTTCGACCGGGTGGGTCCCTGCTGTTAGGGAGGATAAGGAGGCACTTCCTTGCGTGCGAAGATATAGCAGGTGGGTCCCAGCTGTCAGGGGGAGGAATCATTTTTTTACGCGTAATAAGGAGGCTCTTCCTTGCGTGCGAAGATGTAGCTGGTGGGTCCAGCTGTCAGCCTCACCACGTACAGTCCTCTTCCGATGGATGTCGTTCATTGACCACGTTGACTACGCCGCGCCGAGAGCTCCAAGGCCGTGGATGACGGCGAGGCCTAGGAAGGGAACGACGCGGAGCCGGGGAAGACGCGGCAGTGGATGCCCACGCGGGTGGGAGTACGAGGGTTGACTGGTTCGGCTGCGGTGTGAGGCTGCCATCGCCGGAGAATAACAGGGGATGTGAGTGAGTAGAGGGAAGGCCTGGCCAGTGGTGGGAGTAGGGTGGGGCGGTGAGGCCTGCGCGGCAGCATAGCCGGCCACGGGAGACAGGAGCAGGCGGTCCCGCCGGCGCTGGTTTGGGCGGCTGGAGCAAGAAGATCAGAGATTGAAGAAGTAGCACGGCCGTTCGATTAGCATCCAATGGTCACTGCTGCTAGAATCGTTTGTTGACTAAGTTGACGAAGCCCTGCATATGCGTCAACCTAGTAGGCCCACAAGTTAGCCTCCCAATCTGATGGGCCCCAGTTGTCATGGGTAGGAATCATTTTTTTCGCGTAATAAGGAGGCACTTCCTTCCGTGCGAAGATATAGCTGGTGGGTCCCAGATGTCAGGGGGAGGAATCATTTTTTCGCGTAATAAGGAGAAACTTGCTTGCGTGTGGCCATGGACCATGTGGGTCCCTACTGTCAGCCTCTCCACGTACATCCCTCTTCCGATGGCTGTCGTTTGTTGACCACGTTGACCACGCCGCGCTGAGAGCACCAACGCGGTGGACGATGGCGAGGCCCAGGAAGGGAACGACCCGAAGCCGGCGAAGCCATAGCAGTGGATGCCCACGCTGAGGGGAGTACGAGGGTTGACTGGTTCGGCTGTAGTGTGAGGCCAGTATCGCCGGAGAATGACAGGAGGTGTGGGTGAGTAGAGGGATGGCCTGGCCGGCGGTGCGAGTAGGAGGGGGCGGTGAGGCCTGCGCGGCAGCACAGCTGGCCACGGGAGGCGGGAGCAGGCGGTCCCGCCGACGCTGGATTGGGCAGCTGGAGCAAGAAGATCAGAGATTGACGAAGCACGACGGCCGTTGGATTGACATCCAACGGTCACTTCTGCTAGAATCGTTTGTTAACTAATATATAATAAGTAAAGAATTCTTGCATGCGCGTCAACTTAATAGGCCCACAAGTCAGCCTCCCAATCTGTGGCGGACAACATACAACCCATTTGCTCTTTTTTTAAATAATTTACAGCTCATTTGCATATTCTTATGAAATTTATTGCAGTCCATTTTCTTTTTGTTGGCCAGGACCAGGGCTAAAAATTTAAACAAAATTTTGCATATTTCGATGGGGTCCAAACTATTTTTAATCCCAAAATGTCGAGCCAGATTTAAAGTAATTTCAAAATATATTTAAATTAGGTTAAAAACCAATGAAATTTGAAATATGAAAATGTGAAAAAATTAGAAATTTGAAAGTAATTGCCAATTTGTTGTGTGTTTTTTATATTTACAGCCCATTTCATATTACTTTTAAGATTTGCAGCCGTCTTGAAAGATTTGCAGCCCAGCAGGGCCGAGAAAAACAAGTTGGCCTGGGTTGGGTTGGCCTCGATTGCGTATTCATCAGGAAAAAAAACAACTGGGCTAGCCATTTTCACAAAGAAAAAAATAGCTGGGCTGGTCATGTGGTAAACATAAAATAGAAGCCTGGGCTAGACGGGCCACAGCCCAGTTGATACCCTGCTCCATCTCAACAATAACAAAAAAAAACTGCTACAGCTGCTAGGTCCCAGGTGTCAGCCGCTCTTGTGCAGTTCTCTTGTCTATTGACTATACGCTGACAATGTCGTGGGTCCCAGATGTCAGCAGACCACTAGGATGAAGCATTTTCTTTTTTGCTTGTAACAATGAGGCACTTTCTTGCATACAGCCATGGACATGGTGGGTCCCTACTATCATCCCCTCCACGTACAGTCCTCTCCCGATTCCTCTCATTTGTTGACCATGTTGACAATGCCAGACAGCGGCGACGTGGCGAGTGCACCAAGGCGCGCGGTGGACGACGGCGAGGCCTCGGACGGGAACGAACAGGAGCCGGGGAAGATGCGTGTTGGGGATGTTTCCCAGCAAGGAGACCCGCCAGGACGATGACCCGGCCATGGAACCATGAAGCTCAATGAGCCATCATACTGCCGGGCTTTGAAGATCCGTAATGGGCCGGTTCGAGGGAGACCCGGTGCGGAGGCCGGCTTAACATATGGGCCGTCTCGTGGAGGAAAGGCCAGACAAGATAACTACCTTGGAGAACAAGATAACTAGAGTAAGAGTAGGATACGGGTTAAGGTTACGACCCGGAATCTCATGTAAACCTAGGGCTCGACCTGTTATATAAAGGGGATCACCTAGGGAAGAAAGATTAAGTTGCAATCCCTCGAAAGCTAGGTGAGCGAATTTGCATCCTTGTAATTGAGATCCAAGCAATAACAAACAAGCAGGACGTAGGCTTTTACCTCCACCGTGAGGGGCCGAACCTGGGTAAACTCGTGTCTTCTCGTTCCTGATCAACCCCGTTAAGCTTCCACCTTTGTGCGATGGCCTCATCACTAAGTCCTTTCACTAGGGCATCTGCCGTGACAAAACCATGACAGCTGGCACCCACCATGGGGCCTACGCACGGTGGAGTTGAGTTCTTGGCGGGAGCTCTCCCAGGGTTCGGGAAGTACGCGATCGGCCAGATGACGAAAAGCTGCCGTGGAAAGCTCTACATAGACAACTCAAGCTGGGGTCCCGAGGCCGACTCGATCGAGTACGGGTACCGGGTCCCCTTTGGCAAGATCCATGTCTTCATCAGTTTCGTTGGCAGGTCAGCTGCCGGGTTGGATGCCGTCCCTGATGTCGAGCCGGCCCGTCGTGCCAGATCCAGCCATCCAAGACTCGGCCCGCCGAGAGCCGGTCGGAAGCATGTCTTCATGGGGTTCACCCAAGGGGTGGCCTTGTCGGAGAATTCTCTATCCGAAGATGATACGCTCGGTCAATCTGATGGCGAGTCGTCAATGAGAGAAACCGAGTCGATCCGTCCCTTGTATGATGGAAGGCTTGGTGGATACACTGATGAAGTTTTCTCTGAAACCCTCGAGCCACCTCGGTTTCCTGCAGTCTACATGGCAGGCAGACAGGATCCTCTTCGTGACCCAGTAGATCCAGCGGCAGGGCAGAATCTCACCATTGCTGGCTCAAGAGGAGCCGGCACGGCCGCTGCCGGCTCACAAAGGACCGGGGCGCAGGCGCTCGCGGAGATGATGACTACTCTGGCGACTCTACTGGCAGAGCCGGTGACTGCAGAAAATGCTGTCCGGCACAATGCAGAGATCACGAAGTGCCACGAGCAGTTGATCAAGATCCAAGAGGATGTCAATACGGAAAATACCCGCATGGCGGAAACACAAGCTCGGCTTGTCGAGGAGACAAAGCGCTTGGAGGAGGAGGCTCTCTATCTATGCCGCCGGCAAGCCGAGTCAGAGTTCATCCACCGGAGGCGGCATCAAAGCCGGCTTCTGGCCCAGATTGAGCCAAATCAGCTGTTTACTACACCGAATGATCCACAGGCTCCGGTAAACCCGGGGGCTGGTATTGTGTCCCCAGGAGGGCCACCGCCGCGGCAACCGGCTCAGCGGAGGGAGTCAGCTCAACATCAAACGCCGGTTCCACAGCAGCAGTTGCCGCCTCGTCGGTTCCAAACCCCAATTGGACACTATTCCAACCCGGTTGATAATGTACTAGCGGCAACTCACAACTTGGCAGCAATTCCGATTGAAGGAGATGGTCCGGCTTAGGTTGAGGCTAGGAACGCCATTGAGATGCTCAAAACAGTAGTGATGCAACAGGCGAACTATTCTCATAGTCAGCACCGGTGACGGTGTCCTGGATTAGGGGGTGCCAACCTAGCCGGCCCGTCTCCTCGGATGGGCCGATATGCCCCCGTATGTGATCAAGATGGACTCCGCAGGCCGCAGATGGGAGACGTGATCAAGGCTGTCTCTACCGAAGACTTGCAATACACTTCAAGATTATTCCAGCCGCCTTATTCTAAGATACCGACCTTGTAACCCTAAATACCCTCCCTGGCGTGTATATAAGCCATAGGGTTTAGCCCGAAGGGGACATGAGCGCAACATCGAACACCTAGCTATAGTAGTTAGACACATATTACGATCTCGAGGTAGATCAACTCTGTACTCGATACACCTCCATCAATATAAACAGAAGCAGGACGTAGGGTTTTACCTCCATCAAGAGGGCCCGAACCTGGGTAAAACATCGTCTCCTTTTGTCTCTGTTACCATCGATCCGAGATCCGCAGCTCGGGACCCCCTACCCCGAGGTCTGCCGGTTTTGACACCGACACTGGTGCTTTCATTGAGAGTTCCGCTGCGTGATCACCAGAAGGATTGATGGCTCATCTGCAAATCAACTGCATTAATGGCTGTGGGGACGTCTACGCCCCAGGACAGCTTTTCGTCTTCGGCAGCATGGTATTTTGCGCCGACTCGATGGGTCATCTGACCTCTGTCGAGAACTACGCCCCTGGTCGGATTTTGACCTTTGGCGGCCTCGAGTACACTGCGGACTCCCGTGGCGAGCTCGTCTTATCGGGATGGACTCCTGGCCGGATCGAAAGCTTGGCCGGTTCTGGAGGCTCGACTCCGGAACCGAACGCCGTCACAGTGCCCCTTGAGACTCCGGACGCCGCCGCTCCGGCCAGTCTCTCCCCGATTATCTGTCCAGAGATAGATCCGGCACCCACTTCTGAAATTACGCCAGCGCCAGAATCGATCCCGGCACAGGAATCGGATCCGTGCTCAGATTCCCCTCGAACCGGAAACGCGTCTGGTTACACACCGGGGCTGCTTCAAATCAGCCCTGCCTACGGCGCATCCATGGATCCTGAGGAGCTATCTCAGCTCGACGAGATGCTCGACCATATCCGGAGCATCTCCATTTCGGACGGCAAGACTTCGGTTTATAATCAGATCGGACTTAAAGCCGACAATAGGGAAATCTATACCCCACCCACCACCCACCTAGTCGCCACAATCGACGATTTAACCGACGTGTTGGACTACGGCGAACCTTCTGACATGGAGGAAGATGCTGATGGCTCCCTTGAGGACACCTTAACCCCGGTCAACATGGGCAGGTGGACGGCCACATCCACCTACGATGTCTACATGGTGGATACCCCCAAGTCCCCTTCAAGATGTCGACGAAGACGCCGACGGGGAAATAATGGAGAACCCAGTGGCAACGACACGACAGCCAATAACAATGACGCGGAGGACGGTGATGCCAATGACCGTGAGGAGGACATTCAAGCCTCCCCCGCAAGGGACGGCACACCAGATCGACATCTCGGGGACTCTGACCCGGTTACCTATTCGAAGGGGCCGATGACAATTACATTCCGGAGTCCGAGGAGGATGAGAGCCTCGGCACCGAAGACTACATCGTCCGTGAAGACCCTTTCGAACAGGAACGATTCCAGCGACGCCTCGTTGCGACAGCCCGGAGTTTAAAACGTAAGCAGCAGTAGCTGCAGGAAAATACCGATGTGCTAAACGAAAAGTGGGTAGAAGTGCTCTCTGCCGAGCAAGATATGGAAAACCGATGCCATAGCGCGCCGAAGTCCTACCCACGCAGGAGCCTACTACCAGAATTCGACGAAGAGCTCGCTGATGACCTCGATCGGCCCCTAGAGGCCGGGACAGGCCAAGACGAGAAGACTACGGCGATAGGCCACCTCCACGCCATCATGGTAAATACCCCGTGGACCACCTGGATCCTCGCGATGCTCGACATCGCATTGAAGAAAATAGGGCTCCTCCTCGGTCCATCTATGGATCAAGGGGACGTGCGCCCGCAGGGCCCAACGTCTACGATGCCTGGATGGACAGGAACGGCCGCGCCCGAGATAAAGCTTACTCACGGCTCTCTCCCGAGACCCGACGAGACCCTCCTCGGTCCCGAGGTCCGGCTCACCCGATCTGCTTTACAGGGTAATGGAACATCAGTTCCCGGAAGGGTTTAAACCCATCAATATAGAGTCATATGATGGTACCACGGACCCAGCAGTTTGGATCAAGGATTTCCTCCTGCATATGCACATGGACAATGGAGATGATCTCCATGCCATTAAATATTTGCCGCTCAAACTAAAGGGGCCGGCAAGACACTGGCTTAACAGCCTACCTCCTCATTCTATCGGCAGCTGGGAGGCCCTGGAAGACGCCTTTCGAGCAAACTTCTAGGGCACATATGTCCGACCTCCGGATGCTGATGACCTCAGTCGTGTCACCCAGCAGCCAGGCGAATCAGCCCACAAGTTCTGGAACAGGTTCCTCACTAAAAAGAACCAGATTATAGACTGCTCCGAAGCCGAAGCCATCGCCGCTTTCAAAAACAATATCCGAGATGAATGGTTGGCTCGACAGCTCGGATAGGATAAACCAAGAACTATGGCAGCCCTGACTTCACTAATGACTCGATTTTGCGTGGGAGAAGATAGCTGGCTCGCCCGAAGTACCCACAACGGCGAGGCAGGCACCTCGGAAATTCGCGACGCCAATGGAAAACCAAAACGCAATAAAAATAAGCGCATGTATAAAAATGGCGGAAGCGATACTGAAGACGCCGCGGTCAACACAGGATTCACCGGACCAAAATCCGGGCAGAAAAGAAAACCCTATAAAGGGAACAAAGACGGACCTAGCCAGCTTGACAGACTCCTGGACCGCCCATGTGGGATTCACAGTACCCAGGAAAAACCAGCAACCCACACTAACAGGAATTGTTGGGTGTTTAAGCAAGCCGGGAAGATAGCGGCAGAGGGGCAAAATAAAACCCAACACCGCAGCGACGACGAGGATGAACCTTGGCAGCCCACTAATGGAGGGCAGAAGAAGTTTCCAAACGAGGTAATGGAGGTCAATATGATCTACGTCACCCACATCCCCAAGAGGGAGCGGAAACGTACACTTCGGGACGTATACGCGCTGGAGCCAGTCGCCCCGAAGTATAACCCGTGGTCGGCTTACCCGATCACTTTCGATAAGCATGACCATCCGACCAGCATCAGGCATGGTGGATCGGCGGCGCTCGTCCTGGACCCCATTGTTGATGGTTATCATCTAACACGCGTCCTAATGGATGGGGGAAGCAGCCTTAACCTCATTTACGAGGCTACAGTTCGGAAGATGGGCATCGACTCATCTCGGATCAAGCCGAGCTCTACCACCTTTAAAGGTGTCATCCCGGGCGTCGAAGCCCGTTGTACGGGAATGATAACCCTAGAGGTAGTCTTCGGTTCGCCCGAGAACTTCAGAAGCGAGGAGTTAATCTTCGACATAGTACCCTTCCGGAGTGGGTACCATGCGCTCCTAGGGCGCACAGCCTTCGCCCGCTTTAACGCAGTTCCGCATTATGCCTATCTCAAACTCAAAATACCGGGACCCAAGGACGTTATCACTGTCAATGGTAACACAGAACGCTCACTCCGGACAGAGGAACAGACCGCGGCTTTCGCAGCCGAGGTTCAAGCGTCCGAGGAGGCAGCCCGCAGCAGTAAACGCGCTGCCCGCTCTTTGAAGCGCGTCAAGGCTGCACAAATCGACCTTGGCCAGTCACCCCCGCACCCGAAATAGGGGTGTGGGCTCCTCGAGTGCCCTCTCTGTGGGCACTACGTCTCTAGAGTGCATAATTTCGCACTCAAAATCCCCTGGGACGTCGAGGAGCCAAAACAATTCTGAAGCGTCATGCGCGGGTTAACCACGCAATGGCGAGGCTTAGAGCCCCAGCATAGGCAAGCATCTGTAAAAGAAGCAGCCAAAATATGCATACGTCTAGGTGGCCTTAACCACAGAGCGACTTCGGCCACGCCTCCACTCAAGGAGCTCGGTCAATCAAACACTTAGAGTGTATAAAGGGCCAGAAGGGCATCGACCTTCGCAAATTCTTCGTCTTCATTCAGGACGATCTGGTCAACAGTTCGGGAACGCAGACGTTCAGCAGACTTCGGTCCGGATCCTCTAAAATGCATTAGTAATTATCCGACCTGTTTTTCCTCCTCCTTCTTTACCGTCTACATTGTATTCTTTCCATTACTCTCGTCCACAGGGCATGTACATGATTGATATTATGAAATAAAGAAACCGTGCCCTTTCAAGGTCCCTATTGTATTTCTTTATCAGCATAGCTCTGGAACGATGAAGTTCTCTCAAAAAGATGCTATTGTATCACAAAAGTCCGATGTGTTCGGCGTCTCGGATTTTGGCCTTATATGCATCAGTTTCGAACCTAGATTTCGGTCAATAGTTGGGTTGCCCGGCTCCTATGTGTACCCCTTACGTTTCCGATAAATTCGGCTACGGGCGTAACGGGAGAACCACTGTGATTGCGCCGCTAGGTCAATTGGCGTGGCGCCTCAGTGGAGAAAGCCGAAAACTGACTATCTAGGTAAGCGTAAACTGGTCTGCCATCCGGAGACCGCATCAAGCGATGTGATCTTAGAGATCACCCGTGTTAAACGAAGGGCTTTTATCTTCTAGCCGAAGTGTGCTATGGCCTCGACCTCGGCCAAATTGGCCGAACACTTCCCACACCGGGGGCTGGTCATCACCCCCACAGTCAAACTCCTATGGCTCAGTGATAGACATTAAGCCACCATAGTCCGATTGCCTAGTTCCTCTAAGTCATCGACTGCCCATGGGTACCGAGACATCGGCTAAGGGTCAAGTATGGCTTAGGGAACACCCTTTGTATGACCTACACTGGGGCTGAAGCCGACGACTGGCCACTCTCATTTTAAAAAGTCATATCGGAGGAATAATCGAATTACTAAATAAACACATATGGAACTTCAAGCCATTTTCATTTCAAACGATAAAGTTTTTACATCATACACCCCGGCATTCCGGAGTACCTAAAAATACAGGGTGTCCTTAGGGCACATGGCCTCGGTGGTCCGAGCTCCTGCCTCCACCTCGGTGAAGAACTGCTCGGCGGTCCGCGGCTTATCGGCAGGGGGGCCAGCAGCACAAGTCTCCGCATCAACTTTGCGGAAGTGAGTCTTCACGTAAGCGTATGCCCTCCGGGCCCCTTCGAAGCACGCGGACTTCTTCCAGCAATCAACGCAGGGCACGGCATCTCGAAGACGAGCCGTCAGGCCGAAGATACTCCTCGACATGGCTTCGGCTGGCCACAGAGCAACGCAGAGGTCCAGAAGTGTTGGCCTTGTCATGCGAAACAGCTCGACCAGCTACTTCACTCGATGATTTAGCAGCTGCGCGGTTGGGGACACTGGGAATGGACCCCAGAAGGCTTTCTCCGCCTCATGACCCGCCAGCTGGCCGAAATAGGCCACCGCATCCTCCGCACTCTGTGGGAGATCCTCGAAGACCTCTGCGGAACGCCCTAACTGGGTGAGCTCGACACACCCTTTGCTGCCAAACGCACACTGCAGCAAAAATATCTTACCCGAGGTGATTTGTTCCACTTGCTGGAGCACCTCGCGGTCTGCACGGGCCGAGGTGTTGAGTTCGGAGTGGGCACGTTGAAGCTTCTCGAGCTCCTCTTTCACGCGCCGCCCCTCCTCCTGAAGTTTGTCGCGTGCTTCAAACACGCCCTTCAGGGTCTCCTCGACCTCCAGCACCCGCGCCTGGTGCTTCTCCCCGGTCGCCTTCTCGGCGGCCCGCGCCTTCTCGGCTGTGGCGGCAGCTGCTTTCTGCTGCCGCACTTCCTTTCGAGCACTTTTAAGCTCAGCTTTGAGTGTCTCTAGCTCCGCTGTCAACATTTTTCAGTCTTAGTTGTTTCCTTTAAACATACAACATACAATGCAAGTTTAACCTAGCTTACCTTGAGATCGCTCGAGTCTCCGGTTCATCTCCGCCATCTCTCCAGAGACGGAGTCCGGCACTAAAGTCGAAACCTGTAATATAACAAAATCCTTGTTAGAGGGAAAATGGTCTAGACCATCAACATGCTACAGGACAGCCACTTCGGGTAACGTCATGTGGGCTACTCAACAGGCTCCTACGTACTCAAGCGACCCCGAGGACGGTTTCTTGAAACCGACTTCGGGCTCGGGGGCTACTCACTCATTACGCCACTCAGCAGGCTACACTTTTTATGTCCTCGGACAAATTTCATAAAGACGAAGCAAACCGAATGCGCAGAAGACGTACCTCGAAACCTGGTACAAGGTTTTTGAAGACCTCGTGCAGGCCGGCCTCTGCGGACCGGTAGCCTTCCAGCGCCGTGCCTATCAAGACGCGGTGCTCCTCCTTAAGGGAGCAGCCCTTTAGGGCCTCCTCCACCTCCTCGGCCCACCCTGCGCCGGTCCATCCTCGAACAGTAGGCTGGGGTGGAGGGATGACCTCGGATGGATCCACCCGAGGAGCCCCTGTCTGTGAAGGCGGTGCCGAGGTAGACTCTTGCTGGGCCGATATCTGGCCCAGCCCTTCTTCGATGACCTCGGGGCGCTTCGTCCCCTAGTCTTGTTGGGCCGAGGTTTCAACCTCGGCCATGACCGCTGCATCATCGGCCCCCGCCGTGTTGACCTCGGGGGCCAGGGTGGATGTTGCCTCCCCCAGACCGACTTGCATCGGGGGAGAAGCAGCGGGCTCTGGAGTCCCGCTGGCGGATGGCAACCCGTTCGAGGAGCCACTGGGGATCACCTTCGGCGGACTGTGTATGAGAAGTTGCTTCTGTGAAAATTTCCGTTGATGAAACAATGACTCAAGCAAGGGAGACAAGGATACGGGCTTACCCTCGAGGCGCCGGCTTCTTCCACCCCATTTTCAGGGGGTCTTCCTCTGAGTCACCGGAGAGCTCGGCTCTCTCCGAAGACTTGTTGGTGGCCTCAGATGAGGCTCGCCTCAGCCTCTTTTGGCCCTTGGGCGGCATGCCCACGTCGGCGTCTTCTGACACCGACCTCTTCCCCTTCGGGGGGGGGGGGGGGGGGGGAATCTCCTCCTCGCCCTCCTCGGCGCCGCCATCTTGAGAGGCGGAGGTGTGGGTCTCCTCTGATCGGGTGACCGAAGTCCCCCGGGTCCGAGCACTAGACTTCCCCGTTTGGGTCTTCGTCCCATTGGAAGCCACCACATGTGGCTCCTCGGTCAGAAGCGCCGAGAGCAGGGGAGTTTGGGATTGCTCCGGCAATGGGGCTGGGCATCGTACCCCCTTTACCCATGCCGACCACTTCTGCAAAATGTCAAAACACGACGGCCCAAATAAAGACTTCACTCCTCGGAGCAGTAAGCAAAGAATGAAAGATTGAAGGACGGAACCACTCACCAGGGGGGCCTCATAGCCGTGTTCGAGGCCGCGGTCCTCTCCCTCCTTGGGAATCTTGTCCTTGGCCAGTTTCATGAGCTTGGTCCACATAGTGGCCAAGGTGGAGCGGAAGAAGGTGTTGATGGTGTCCATGTCCTCGGGCTTCTATGCCCACATCGGGGTGGCCCGAAGTTGAAGAGGAAGGATGCGGCGGTTGAGCATGACGTTGATAATATCGGCCAGCTCAGCCTTCCCCGTTGTGGTCCACCACACGATCCTCTCGACTAGGGTCTCTACCTCTTCGGGCTTCCCCCAGGCGACACCCTTTTCCTTCCAAGACTTGAGTTTCTTGGGAGGCCCGGCCGAGAAGGTCGGGACCTCGGTTTTCTCATCGGCAAGGGGTTCGGTGATATAGAACCATTCCTTTTGCCACTCCTTCACCATTTCGATGAAGGTGCCCTTGAACCAAGTGGCCCCCTGGTTCTTGCTGATCATTGCCACTCAGCACTCCGCAAGTTCGGAGCCGCTTGACTTCGGTTTAATCTCGAAGAGCTCCAGCCATAGGCCGAAGTGTGGCTCACAGTGGAGGAAGGCCTCGCAGACTGTTATAAAAGCGGTGAGGTGGAGAATGGAGTTGGGGGCTAGGTGATGGCTAACCCGTAGTAAAACATGATCCCGCGCACGAAAGGGTGCAGCGGGAACCCCAGGCCTCGGATGAGGTGGGGAACAAAGACCACCCGGTCCCCAGCGTTGGGAGCGGGTACCAGCTCGTCGGCCTCTGGAGCGCGGGCGGCGACGGCACGGGCTAGATACCCCACGTCGCGCAGCTCGGCGATGGTCACCGCCATCATGGTGGAGCCGCCCCAGTGCCCCTTAAGGGTATCGGCCATGGCTGATGGGGAAATCGAGCTTGCGTACGAGAAAGGCGTAAGAGCTGGATCTGGGCGTTGGAGCTAGACGAAGCGGCAGCAAGGGAGGAATGGGAGCGTAGGCTATCGCGCTGTTCTCCCCATTGCTTTTATAAGCCTATGAAAGGCCAAGAGCCCCCTTTCTGCACCGATAAATTCGTGATTATTATCAAAGATGCCGTTGAAACATATGGGGAAACGAAATTTCGATGATATCCCTAAGAAAGCGGGCATGATCTCTGCCTCGACGGGACGTGCCAGTAAAGGAGCCGCCTCGAAACGCAATTTGAGAGGAGGCAGTAACTGCTCAACCTGTCGTGGGGCGGGCCTCTCCGATAAAGCTGTCAGGCCGAATTGAATTGTTCAAACCGGCACAGCAAGCCTTCGAGGCTAAGATACTTGCTCACCTCGGATAGGGTACAAGCTCGGTTGGACCACGGATGTCGATGCTCTATTAATAGAATTCAAAATATAAGGTGGAACTCGTTTGTCAAGCCGGAGACTCCGGATCCGAAGTGATGGTTCAAGGTCGTCCTCGGCGTAGAAGACCAGTTCAGGGGCTACTGACGGTGTCCTGGATTAGGGGCTGCCAACCTAGCCGGCCCGTCTCCTCGGATGGGCCGATATGCCCCCGTACATGATCAAGATTGACTCCGGAGGCCGCAGATGGGAGACGTGATCAAGGCTGTCTCTATCGAAGACTTGCAGTACACTTCAAGATTATTCCAGCCGCCTTATTCTAAGATACCGACCTTGTAACCCTAGATACCCTCCCTGGCGTGTATATAAGCCATAGGGTTTAGCCCGAAGGGGACATGAGCGCAACGTCGAACACCTAGCTATAGTAGTTAGAAACATATTACGATCTCGAGGTAGATCAACTCTGTACTCGATACACCTCCATTAATATAAACAGAAGCAGGATGTAGGGTTTTACCTCCATCAAGAGGGACCGGACCTGGGTAAAACATCGTCTCCTTTTGTCTCTGTTACCATCGATCCGAGATCCGCAGCTCGGGACCCCCTACCCCGAGGTCTGCCGGTTTTTACACCGACAACCAGCTCCACTCAACCCCTCACCAGAGCCGCACTAGGAGCCAACGTCTTGAGTCGCCGACAGTTTCCAGCAGTGAGCGGCGCAGGAGAGCCGCACAACCACTTATGAATCAACAACAACCCAAGATCCCAAATGCACAAGAGATTGTTGACACTGCTCGGGCTCTACGAGCATTGGAAGAGGAAAACGCACGCGCAGTGTACAATCAGCCCATGGCGCAAAACCCTCCCACCACAACCCAGACAACTGGCCGCACCAGTGGTCTATCCAGTCGCATAATTGGAACTCCTTGTCTAGTCCCAGCGTTGCGTGATGCGTGCATGCCTCCGGATTTCAAGGGTCCTCGCAAAGTTCCTAATTACACAGCTGATCTAGAGCCGACTGAATGGATAGAGAGTTATGAATTGGCTATGGATCTGATGGAGGCTAGTGAGGCAGTCTGTGCATGTTATCTGCCTCGCATGTTGGAAGGTCCAGCGCGTACTTGGTTGAAAAATTTGCTAGTAAATTCCATTAATACCTGACAGGAGTTGAAGGAGCGCTTCATCAAAAACTTCCAAGGGACTTGCAAGCATCCGACGACAATTGTTGATCTCGAGCACTGTGTTCAGTGCGAAGATGAGTCAGCACATCATTGGTCTCTCCGGGTTGCTGAGGTCATACATTCGTCTGACAGCATCATAGCACAGCAAGCAGTGCTTGTCCTAGAACGGAATTGCAAATTCCAGCCTCTAGTGCAGAAGCTGGGGCGGCTCAAACGGAAGGTCCAGGATATGGGCGATCTCATGGATGTTTTAACTCGGTACGCCGAGTCAGATAGTACCAAGGATCCAACGTCTGATGACAAGAAATCAGGCAAGGGCAAGAAAAACGGTGGCAAGGGTCACCAGCGGAACAATGGCAATGGGCAGGCCAGTAACGGCAACAAGCGTAAGAATTATGAGGGAAGCTCTGATCTAGTGGCAAATACCAATACTGGTGGGAATAATCAGCGCCAGAACATTGGTCCCAGGAAGAATTTTTCTGGTAATCGCCCACGTAACTTTGAAGAGGCTCTCAAGGGTCCATGTCCCAAACACAGTTTTGATGGTAAGCCATCTACCCACTCATGGGAAAATTGTTACACTATGCAAGAGTTCTCCAAGCGGATATTTCAGAATCATCACAACGGAGGTGGCAATGGAGGACACCTTGGCAACCCTGGACCCGGCAACCAGGGGGCCGGCTCGCAAGGGCACTTCGCAGGCCCCGGGTTCTAGGGGAACCACGGTCAGAATGCCGGGTTTCAGGGGGCTGGCAATTCTGGAAGCAATAATCAGCGTAACAACCAAGGAAATCAGAATCAAGGTGGCCAGTCCGGGTTCCAGAGCAATCCGAAGCAGTTGAACAGTGGCTAGTATCATGTTTTTACCACCAGTACCTGCAAGCGTGATCGGAAGGTTCAGCGGAGAGCCGCCCACTTGGTTGAGCCGGCAATCCCATATTACCTGAACTGGTGAGAGTAGCCGGTCACTTGGAGTCAGGTAGATCATCCGGAGTTCATTGACCACCCCGGCCATCTGGCCTTGGTGGTGGTGCCACAAGTCGGCGGTTATACGTTGACAAAAGTGCTCATCGATGGCGGCAGCAGCATCAATATCCTTTACTATGATACTTTCAGACGGATGAACTTGTCCGAGAAAGAGCTCACCCCTTCCACTACAGTCTTTCATGGCATTGTCCCTGGCAAGTCGGCTTATCCCATTGGTAGGATTTCTCTGGAGGTGGCCTTCGGCAATGAATTTATTATCGCCCGGAGTTCTTGTCTTTTGAAGTGGTCGCTTAAAAGCCCCTATCATGCCCTCTTCGGGAGGCCGGCTTACGCGCGGTTCATGGCACGTCCATGCTATGTTTATTTGAAATTAAAAATGCCTGGTCCGAAGGGTACCATTACTGTTGAGGGTAATCGGAAAGTTGCACTTGAGTGCGAGGAAGGAGATGCAGCTTATGCTGAGTCGGGTTGTGCGGCCGAAGAGCTGAAGTACGACAAGGACAATGTTGACCCGGCTGACAGAGCCTCTCTGAAGAAGCCAACGACTGAGTCTGACCCTTTGCTCAAGTTCAAGTCGGCCAGAGACACCAAGCAAGTGGATTTCACCCCTAGTAACTCTTCTGAGCAGTTTACCATCGGGGCGAATATGGATCCCAAATACGAAAGCGCGCTCATCGAGTTCATCCGTGAGAACTGGGACATTTTTGCATGGAACCTTCTGATATGCCAGGTGTACCGAGAGAATTCGCTGAGCACTCCCTTAATGTGGATCCTAAATTTAAGCCTGTTCGCCAGTATCTCCGTCATTTTAATGAGGAAAGGCGGAAAGCTATTGGCGAAGAAGTGGCTCGGCTCCTAGCTGTCGGGTTTATTGTTGAGTTTTTTCATCCAGAATGGCTGGCTAACCCGGTTCTTGTTCTGAAGAAAAACAGGACTTGGCAAATGTGTGTTGATTATACGGACCTGAATAAAGCTTGTCCCAGTGATCCTTTTGCTCTGCCCCATATTGACCAGATCATTGATGCCACGGCGGGGTGTGAATGTTTATGCTTTCTTGATGCCTACTCAGGCTATCATCAGAACAAGATGAAACAGGAGGACCAGGAAAAGACGGCTTTCATCACGCCTTTTGGAGCTTTCTGTTATACGTCCATGCCGTTTGGTCTGAAGTGTGCACAGGCGACTTATCAACGCTGTGTCCAAATTTGTTTCCACAAGCAGATTGGGCGGAATGTTCATGCATATGTTGATGATATCGTGGTCAAATCTCAGAAGAAGGAAACCTTGTTGGATGATCTCAAGGAAACATTTGACAACCTCCGAGTTTACCAGATGAAGCTCAACCCGGAGAAGTGTGTCTTCAGTGTTCCTGCAGGCAAATTACTGGGATTCCTAGTTTCTTAGCGCGGAATTCAGGCCAACCTGGAAAAAATCAAAGCAATCACGACCCTGGACAAGCCGACAAATCTCAATGCCATCCAGAAGCTTGTCGGGCGGGTTGCGGCATTGAGCCGGTTCATCAGCCGGCTCGGGGAGAAGGCGATTCCACTTTACCAATTGCTTCGGAAGTCAGACAACTTTGTTTGGAGCGATGCTACAGATCAAGCCTTTGAGTCTCTCAAGAAGCAGTTGTCTGAGCCTCCCATCCTTGCTGCTCCTTAGGAGAAGGAGCCAATGTTGTTATATATCGTAGCCAACAGCAAAGCCGTCAGTGTTGCAGTTGTTGTGGAACGCAAAGAAGCAGGCAAGGAATACCCAGTTCAGTGCCCTGTGTATTATATCAGTGAAGTTTTAACAGAGTCCAAGCAGCGGTATCCGCATTGGCAGAAGCTGGTCTATGGTGTGTTTATGGCAAGCCACAAATTGAAGCATTACTTCCATGAGCACCCAATTACTATGGTCAGTTCAGCACCTCTTGGCGACATAATTCAGAATAGGGAGGCCACTGGCCGGGTTGCCAAGTGGGCTATTGAGCTGGGGACACATCATCTCAAATATATGCCACAGACTGCTATTAAATCTCAAGCTTTGGTGGATTTCATCAATGACTAGACAGAGTTGCAAGCCCCGGAGGAGAATCCAGATACCACATATTGGTCTATCCACTTTGACGGTTCCAGGCAATTGGAAGGCTCAGGGGCTGATGTTGTGATAACTTCCCCATGAGGTGATAAGTTTTGCTATGTTTTGAGGCTTTTGTTTCCCTATACTAACAATGCAGCCGAATATGAGGCTTTGCTTCATGGACTCCGGATGGCTAAGGAGTTAAACATAAGCCGAGTCAGGTGCCTGGGCGACTCAGATTTGGTGGCTCAGCAGGTTTCGGGAACCTGGGATTCCAAAGATCCCCTCATGGCGGCTTATAGACGTGAAGTTACAAACATCGCTGGGTATTTCAAAGGATATCAGGTTGATCATATTGACCGCCGGCTTAACGAGGCAGCAGATGCATTGTCTCGTTTGGGGTCTAAGCGAAAGCCTGTTCCACCCAATGTTTTCCTGGATGTTTTACACAACCCGTCCGTTAAATTACCGATGGAGGAAGACCTTGCTGTTCCTGATCCAGAGGCGGCATTGGTGGCCGCCGTTCACGCTATACCAGATTCGACAGTACCTTGCCTGGCTTATCTAAGCCGGGATGAGGTCCCAGCTGAGGAAATCGTCGCTCGGCAGATTATCAGGCGGTCCAAATCCATGACTATAGTAAACGGTGAGTTGCATAGATGAAGCATTACAGGCGTCTTTCAGCGTTGTGTTTCTCCTGAGGAGGGACGTGCAATTCTCAACGAAATCCATTCTGGTGATTGTGGGCATCATGCCGGCTCAAGATCGTTGCTCGCAAAAGCCTTTTGGCATGGTTTTTACTGGCTTACGGCTCATGCAGATGTAGAGGATATTGTCCGCAAGTGTGATGGTTGTCAGAAATTTGCGCGTCAAACTCGCATGCCGGCTCAAGAGTTGAGGATGATTCCGATAACCTGGCCCTATGCAATCTGGGGGCTTGATATGGTCAGGCCTTTTAAGAGATCCAACAACAAACATACTCACTTATTGGTAGCTGTTGACAAGTTCACTAAGTGGGTTGAAGCAGAGCCAGTCAGTCGTTGTGATGCTACTATGGCTGTTAAATTCCTCAAAAAGCTGATTTATCATTTTGGCTATCCACATAGCATTATTACAGACAATGGCAATAATCTTTCCAAAGGAGTCATGAAGCAGTTCTGCCAACAAGAGCACATCAGGATGGACTTAGCATCAGTTGCACATCCTCAGTCCAATGGATAGGCGAAACGCAATAATCACGAGTTGCTGCATGGCATAAAACCCCGGCTCATGGTGCCTTTACAATGCACGCCCGGGTAATGGGAGGAGGAGTTACCTGCAGTACTTTGGAGCATACGGACCACTCCCATCAGATCAACAGTCTACACGCCGTTTTTCTTGGTCTACGGTGTAGAGGTTGTCCTTCCAAGTGATATTCGCCATGACTCCCCCCGCGTTGCAGCTTATGTGGAGGCTGATAATGAACAAGCCCGACAAAATTCTCTTGATGCTCTGGAAGAGGAACGTGAACTTGCCGCGTCCAGATCTGCAATCTATCAGCAAGACCTACGTCGCTATCATAGCCGTAGAGTTCGAAGCCGTACCTTTCAAGAAGGTGACTTAGTGCTCCGTCTGATACAAGACCAGATAGGCATGCATAAGCTTTCGCCTCCTTAGGAAGGACCTTTTCGTCGTCAGCAAGAATCTCAACAACGGGTCATACTACCTTGTTGACATACGTGAAGCAAATAAATCATGTACCTCTGAAGAGGGCAGCCGACCCTGGAATATTGCACATCTCCGGCCATACTATACCTAAGTCATAGATTGGGTAGTCGCTTTTGTACATACCTTTATCTTGTATATACATATTATGGTCAATGAATTAAAGCCGGCATCTCTGTATAAGAGAGTTTGTCGTTTCACCTCCGATTGTGTGTTGAGTCTTTATTCTTTGATCATTGGTTACTTGGGGGCTTCCAACTCATCGAGTTTAGCTTTAACATCCCTTTTAACTTGGCAAAACGCCAAAATTTCCTTGGTTAAACCTGCCTGTTAGCAAGATGCTACTCCGAAAAGGTGACCCGGTGTACGCCTGATGAGTCAATCACAGAGGTGACCCTGAACTCATCAAAGTTAAAACACTAGTTGGTCACATGAGAGCCGGCTTTCAGAGAGCTAGGACAAACCAAAAGAGGCGAAAGGCCTGCTTCACAGAAGCGAATCAGACTCGTGCCTCAAAAGCCGGTCTTTATGTCGTGCCTCGAAAGACGGCTTTTACTTTTGCATAGTTGCATTATTTTAATCTCTCGCATACATGCATACATCCTTATATCTCATAAATTTTGTATTAAAGTGTCTTGATTATTAAACCGACATCAGGAATTGCCGGGTTGTCTTACAACTAAGACTTTTATCTTATCACTCAGCACCACTGGTGTTCGAGTTCATCACCGGTATAGCCGGGTCGCCGATGTTATTTCAGGTGTTGTCAGTGGTACATCACTTCATGATCCATATTGCTGGATTGGCTCCAGAAGCCGGGTTGCTCATCATACACGTCAGCTTTAAGATTGATGTTTGATTTCAAGGAAACAAAGTATTGTAATCAAGAGCAATTGACAAACTTTACACAAAGTATCGCAACACAGTGCACGATGGCACTTGCACCAACAAAAGTTATACGCCTACAACTATTACAAGTCACATCAGGGCTATGATCAAGTCAGATGTTCTATTACTTCCAAATAAAAAGTTTTTATGAGCCGACAGTTTAATGCTCCAGGTTGAGGTCCGCCCCAGAGGCTGATGGGTCGTCATGTGCCGGCTCTTCATGCTCGTCATCCTCCGCCGCTTCTGCCTGACTTGCCGATTTGTCGACTACCCACTGGATGGATCACAAAGCTTCAAATACTAAGTTGGCTGTTATCACAGATGAAGGGTCGACGTCAGGGGCGAAGGTTTGCTTACACGGACGGGTCAGCACTACAGGCTGAGGGTTCGGTGGCTTAATGCGCTTGTTTGCTTCCGAATAGCCGGCTTGATACTTTGAGAGATCTATCTCCTCTGTTAGTGCTGTTACAGCAACCCGGGTTTCTTTCACACACCGAAGAAAATCCTTCTTGGTAAAAGGTGTGTCATTGGCATTGAACTCCGGATATCCACCCACTATTTGAGCCGGATCCAGCTCAGGGGCATAGGCCTTGGCACGTGCAAGAGCAGTCAGAGCTCCGTGGTGACAAGATGCTTTCTTCTATTTGAAACCATTGCGGCACAATAGAAAGCTCTTTATGCATGTCCGTGATCAGTTGGGGAGGAGCTTTGGTGTTTTTGGCTGCCATGATGCAGCGTGAGCCGCCTATGTATAGCTGTTCCAGAAAGGTATATATAGTTTCAGCTTTACCAATGGTAGTTCCACGAGGTTATGACTTCTTCGGTCTGCAAATACAGATGAGTAGGTATCAGAAAACCCGACTCAACATATTAAACTGGCACATTTAGGAGGCTGGTGACTCTTTCGGCTTACCAAAGATGGCGTTGCACATGGTGGTGATATGGCCTTTCAAAGTGGCTAGTTCTTGAGTCACCGGCTCAAGTTTCGCCTCGGCCTCTTCTGCGCGTTTAACCAGGATGGCCTTCTCATTTTCAAATGTTGCTTCGGCCTTCTTCAGGGTCTCCTTCACCGTGAGAAGCGACTTGTGGAAATCTGAAGATACGCATTCAGCCCTTTCCCAAAGTTTCTTTTCTTTTTTGCTTCCTTTTGGAAGCTGGCTGCCTATGATTCGACTTGATTCAACATGTCCTGGATGGCAGTTTCACAAGGTTACAGGAGACACATAAAAGTCCCGAGCCGCCGTGAGGTCGACCCGGCACTTGGGGGCTACATCTATCAAAGCTCTCTAAGTGTAACAAGTCCCATGAAGATACAGGCATTCAACATGGCACTTAGGGGCTAATGCATAGGATTTTCATCAATACATGCAGAGACCCGGCCCATCATGTAATAATGAGCCGGTTCTTGGGGGCTACCATTTATTAATCTACATGAAGATACATTTGCAGAAGTCCCGGATCATCATTGCATAATGACCCGGCCCTTCGGGGCTATATATATATATATATATATATATATATATATATATATATATATATATATATATAAGCTAGGTGACAGGGATTACCTCATACTTCCGCTTGAGAGAGGTCACCATTGCAATCTCAGTGTCCCGGCTTTCAGACAGCCAGGTCAAGACAGTTTGGTGTAGTGAATTAATGTCTTGATCTTCAAATGAGTGGAAATGAAGAGCCGCCTACCCTTTATTTTTCATTGGCGACTCAGCCTTGGCAGGGATTCTTGTCAAGACGGTGGAAGTTTCTGGCAGAGGGTTCTGGTTCTCACCAGTCACCACTACCTCGTCCTGGGCCTTATCAATAGGCTGTTCTTCTGTCATGTTTTCCTTTTCCTGATCAACAAGGGGAGGAGAAGCGTGAGCAGGGCTCATTGCAATATTTTTCTGCGGCGGCTCGCCTTGCATAGCCGGCTCATCCGGAATATCCGGGTTGTCTACTGCTGCTTCCTGAGAAGGACCTTCTTTCTCAATAGTGGGGTCGGAAGGCTTGGTAGCAGGTTTCTTCTTGATTGCTTTAGCGCTCCACAAAATAAAATGTTGTTATTCAGTCAAGGGATAAAGCAAGAGTACAAGTTTGAAAAGTAAAAGTGAGCTATACCCGGGATTGATATTAAAAGTCGGTGCTTGAGTAGCGCTGGATTCATCTAAAGAAGGGGAGGTCTGGTAGGCCGAGTCATTCAGCGGAAGTGGCTCTTTGAAATGACCGGCCTGAGGGAGAGAAGGAGTGGGGCTGTGTGGGACTTCGGTCTAAGCCCTTCGAGTAGGCGGCTCATTTGTTAACCCGCTGCTTAGTTCTCCCTCGCTGCTCCGAGTCTTCCGTTTTGAAGTGCCAGTATGCTGAGATTTTTTCAAAAGAAAGCATGGGTCTAAGTAAGCGTCTAGATGCGAGAATGGGACTTTGCGGACTGCAACCCGGAATTTCTTTTGGACAGGTATTGTTGAGTCGGAATCTGAGGAGATCAGGGTTACCTCTGGCTCGCCGGCTTGACTGGTTTCAGCTTGTTCCTGAGTAGAGTCGGCGTCAGCAAGCTGGTTAAAAAGCCGACCAAGGGAATCAAGTTCTACCTCATGCTCTTCGTCGTCCTCCGGCTCTTTCCCATCATCGTCTTTGGGAGGAGTAGGAGCTTGAGGCTCAATCTTCCACCAATCAGCATTTTCCTATACAACGATGGAATGAAAAGTTTACAATAAAAACAAGGCAATGAAAGCAAGACAGGAAGAAATGTGAAAGGCGGCTTACATCGGGAGGCGGGTTGCCCGTGAAGAAGGGAGCTAGCCCCACAAGCTCAATGGAATCTTTCGTCTCGCCAAGAAGTTTCTTGGCAAACTTTATGACATCTTTTTGTTGGAGGTTGACCCGGCTAAACCTAAGGAGTCATCGGTTTCTCCTGAGTAGGTATGCATGAGCCGGGTCTGAAAGCTAAGAGGTTGGATTCGCCAGCTCACCCAGGTCTGGGTCAAGTCATTGCCGGTGAGGCCGTGGGCGGTCAAAGCGTTGATTTTGGAGTACCAGGGCTGCAGAGCTTCCCTTTCAGCTCTGGAGGCGAAGCCCGGAAAAGTAATGGAGGCGTTGAGCCGGTCAGCCCTGCGACCCGGCAGTGGATGCTATTGTTTTGGGGAGTTGTCCTTACAGTAGAACCAAGTCCTATACCATCCTTTAGGATGGCTGGCCAGCTTAGCTTCCGGGAAAGCTGAGTTTTTTCTTCTCTGGATGGTGACCCCACCAAGCTCTATGCTGGGTCCGCCTTTATTTTCTTTCTGATGGTTCAATTAGAAGAACTCCTGAAATAAGCTGATGGATGGCTCAATTTGCAAGTAGACCTCGCAGAACACTTGAAACTGGCTCGGGTTGTGGATGGAGTTGGGGCCCAAGTCTTGAGGCCTGATAGCGAAGAAGTGTAGTATATCCCGGAAGAATTTGGAACCCGGGGGACGGAAGCCTCTGTCCAAGTGATCACCGAAAATGACTATCACATTTTGAGCCAGTTGAGGATGTATCTCTTCCTCAGGGGCTCACCAATCAATCTCCTCTTGGGTTGGAAAGCCTGCAGTCTGAGCTCTAACATGTTGGATTTCGCCCAATTGACAATCTTGTTGGATTTTGGAGCCATAGATTCAGCTGCAAGGAAAAGCAGGAAATAATATAAGCCGGTAACATTCAGAAGTTTGCCGGGTTATCGTGGCAAATAGTAGACCAGTATCATGCCGGGTTATGGCTATCACGGCAGTTCAAGTCGGCATAAGCAAGCGGCTACTAGTAACAAATTTTGACAAGTCTAATGTGAGTGAGTCTGCAAACAGCTTTCAAACCAATTGAAGAACTTTTCGGATCTAAATAATAGCTGAAAAATAAAAGAAAAACCTAGGTTTATTTCAGTGGCTGAGGACAAGATCGTAATGAGGTTTGCTTGAGAAGATGTGAAAGATCTATAAGGTCATTAAGGTATGGCGGAGTTGATCTACGATCTAACCGACGAAGAATCTAGTGTTTTCCAGATCGGCGAGTTGCCGGTATGAAGAACGCCGAAGAAGCATTGATGAACTGACAAGAGCAATGGCGAAAGGGTACTTACAGATCTGTCAACGGAGGCTTGAGGGCTTCGGGTGTTGCGGGAGCAGCCGCGCTCTGATGGATAAACTCCGGCGACGGTGGCAGCGACAGTACTCGACGGTGCTTCCTTCGGCGGTGAAGAGCTTGAGAGGGCGCAAGTAGCATCAGGGAGCAGAGGAGGAATAAGACGAGAAGGAGAGTAGGAACAGTAAAAGTGAAACTGGAGGGGCACCGGCCCATTTATAGGCGCGGTGGAACCCGAAATGATAGGTGCGAAGCCCCAGGCAGCGTAGTGAATTTTTGCTAGAAGGACTCCTCGATTTTTGCGCCTGACAAGACAATACAGACCCACTCAAAGATTCTCTATGATGTCATGCCCGGATATTGCGGGAGTGGATCATGGCGTCATGTACAGGAGAGGGAGAAAGTGCTAAGTTGAAGGACGTAAAACGACCCAACAAAAGTTATTAGACCCGGGAAATATATTTGATAAAGAATGAAGATTGGAAGGGCGCAAGAAAATGCCGGCACAGGAAACAAGACTCAGAGATCAAGCTCTTCGCAATTGGTACTTTATTTTTGTTCTACAGTGAAAGCACATTTGCTCCCTTGGTGGTTTTGGTAATTTATGACAACATACATGTTGTTGGACTAATGCTCTTATCTAGTGAATTTCAGACAAGTTCAACAATGGCGTGGCAGGGACAAGAGGATGTGGAACCCCTTCAAAATGCTAAAGACAAGGATTGGGAAAAGATCAAGACTCAACATTTTTGGTTTTGTGATCCAAGATCACATTGAGTCCATAGGAAAGCCAATACTATTAAAAGGGGATGAGTGTTGCTTAATGGTCTTTTTGCTCAAGTGCTTAGTGACAGTATTCCTAAACCCTCTGTTGGAAATATGCCCTAGAGGCAATAATAAATTGGTTATTATTATATTTCCTTGTTCATGATAATCGTTTATTATCCATGCTATAATTGTATTGATTGGAAACTCAAATACATGTGTGGGTACATAGACAACACTGTGTCCCTAGTAAGCCTCTAGTTAACTAGCTCGTTGATCAAAGATGGTTAAGGTTTCCTAGCCATAGACATGAGATGTCATTTGATTACGGGATCACATCATTAGGAGAATGATGTGATGGACAAGACCCAAACTACGAACGTAGCATATGATCGTGTCAGTTTATTGCTATTGTTTTCTGCATGTCAAGTATCTGTTCCTATGACCATGAGATCATGCAACTCCCTGACATCGGAGGAGTACCTTGTGTGTATCAAACGTCACAACGTAACTGGGTGACTATAAAGGTGCTCTACAGGTATCTCCGAGGGTGTCTGTTGGGTTGGCATGGATCAAGACTGGGATTTGTTACTCCGTGTGACGGAGAGGTATCTCAGGGCCCACTCGGTAATACAACATCACAATGAGCCTTGCAAGCAATGTGACTAAAATGTTAGCCACGAGATCTTGTATTACGGAACGAGTAAAGAGACTTGCCGGTAACGAGATTGAACTAGGTATAGAGATACCGACGATCGAATCTCGGGCAAGTAACATACCGAAGAACAAAGGGAACAACATACGGGATTAACTGAATCCTTGACATAGAGGTTCGACCGATAAAGATCTTCGTAGAATATGTAGGAACCAATATGGGCATCCAGGTCCCGCTATTGGTTATTGATCGTAGAGGTGTCTCGGTCATGTCTACATAGTTCTCGAACCCGCAGGGTCTACACACTTAAGGTTTGGTGACGATTAGTATAGTTTAGTTATTTTGTTGGTGCCCGAAGGTTGTTCGGAGTCCCGGATAAGATCTCGGACATGACGAGGATCTCCGGAAGAGTCCGGAGGTAAAGATTGATATATGTGATAATAGTGTTTTGATCTCCGGAAGGGTTCCGGAATTCACCGGAAGGGGTTCCGGATGTTTACCGAAGTGTTCGGGTGCAGCAACACTTTATATGAGCCAAAGGGGTAAAGCCCACGAGGTATTGGAAAGTGCAAAAGGAAGTTTTACTGCTGCCTTAAGCGGTACTACCGCTGGTAAGGCAGTACTACCGCGTAAGCGGTACTACCGCTTGTGTGAAGCGGTACTACCGCATAAGCGGTACTACCGCTTGTGTGAAGCGGTACTACCGCTCGTGAGCGGTACTACCGCTTGTGCGCGGTACTGCAGGGATCCGAGTTGGACTCTTTCCCTGCAGGCCAAACCGACCTGGAGGAGGCTTTTACTCCAAGTTTAGACCCCAAGGCTCAACATATAAATAGAAGGGAAGGGCTAGCACACGACATACATCAAGATTTCCCAAGCCGTGTGTCGGCAACCCTAACCCTCTAGTTCTCCCGTCATAATCTCCGTAGTGCTTGGCGAAGCCCTGCAGAGATTGTTCCTCACCACCATCACCACGCCGTCGTGCTGCCGGAACTCGTCTACTACTTCACCATCGCTCGCTGGATCGAGGAGGTGAAGGCGTCATCAAGCCGTACGTGTGTTGAACGCGGAGGTGCCGTCCGTTCGGCACTAGTTCGTGATCGGATCGAGGGACGACTTGCGATTTGGATCGCGGAGACGTTCGACTACATCAACCGCGTTTCTTAACGCTTCCGCTTAGCGATCTACAAGGGTATGTAGATTCACTCTCCCTCTCGTAGATGCTCATCACCATGGATAGATCTTGTGTGTGCGTAGGAAAATTTTTGTTTCCCATGCAACGTTCCCCAACAGTGGCATCTGAGCTAGGTCTATGCGTAGATGAGATCTTGAGTAGAACACAAACGAGTTGTGGGCGTGGGCGTATACATATTGCTTGCCGTTACTAGTTGATACTTGATTCGGCGGTATTGTGAGATGAAGCGGCCCGGACCGACATTACGCGTACGCTTACGCGAGACAGGTTCCTTCAACTGACATGTAACTTCGGTGCATAAAGATGGCTAGCGGGTGTCTGTCTCTCTCACTTTAGTTGAATCGATTTCAATGAAGAGGGTTCTTTTAGAAGATCAAAAAGCAATCACTACACCACGTTGTGGTTTTGCGTAGGTAAGAACGGTTCTTGCAAACCCGTAGCAGCCACGTAAAACTTGCAACAACAATTAGAGGACGTCTAACTTGTTTTTGCAGGGTATGTTGTGATGTGATATGGCCAATTACATGATGAGTTATATCTGATGTATGAGATGATCATGTGTTGTATAGAATATCACGACTTGCATGTCGATGAGTACGGCAACTGGCAGGAGCCATAGAGTTGTCTTTAATTATTTTCGCCGTTTTGCTTTACTTTATCGCTATGAGTTAGCAATAGTCGTGGAAGAAACAGTCGGAGCGACAACCTCATGGCGACACGTTGATGGAGATCAAGATGATGCAGATCATGGTGTCATGCCAGTGACGATGGAGATCATGCCGGTGCTTTGGAGATGGAGATCAAAAGCACGAGTTCATGGCCATATCATGTCACTTATGATTTGCATGTGATGTTAATCCTTTTATGCATCTTATTTTGCTTAGGACGACGGTAGCATTATAAGGTGATCCCTCACTTAAATTTCAAGATAAATTGTGTTCTCCCCGAGTGTGCACCGTTGCGAAAGTTCGTCGTTTCGAGACACGCCGTGATGATCGGGTGTGATAGACTCTACGTTCACATACAACGGGTGTAAGCCATGTTGCATGTGCGGAACACTCGGGTTAAACTTGATGAGCCTAGCATGTACAGACATGGCCTCGGAACACAAGAGACCGAAAGGTCGAACATGAGTCATATAGTAGATATGATCAACATGAAGATGTTCACCATTGAAACCACCTCAACTCACGTGATGATCGGACTTGAGTTGGTGGATTTGGATCATGTTACACTCGAATGACCGGAGGGATGTCAATTTGATTGGGAGTTTTTAAGTAATATGATTAACTAAACTCATTATCTAGAACAATAGTCTAAGTTGTCTTTGCTATATTTATGTTGTAGATCATGGCTCGCGCAGTAGCACCCCTGAATTTTAATGCGTTCCTAGAGAAAGCTAAGTTGAAAGATGATGGAAGTAACTTTGTGGACTGGGCCCGTAATCTAAGGATTATCCTTACGGCTTCCCAGAAGGCTTATGTCCTTGATGCACCGCTTGGTGATCCACCCGCTCCAGTTGAGTCTCTAGACGTTGTGAACACCTGGCAGGCTCGTTCTGAAGATTACTCAATAGTTCAATGTGCAATATTGTATGGCTTAGAACCGGGACTTCAAAGACGTTTTGAACGTCATGGAGCATATGAGATGTTCCAGCAGTTGAAGTTTTATCTTTCAGAAGAATGCCCGGATCGAGAGATATGAGATCTCCGATAAGTTCTATGCTTGCAAGATGGAGGAGAACGGGTCTATCAGTGATCACGTGCTCAGAATGTCTGGGTACTCCACCCGTCTGGCTGAATTGGGGATGCCCCTTCCGCCAGAGGCTATCACTGACAGAGTTCTTCAATCATTGCCACCTAGCTACAAGAGCTTCGTGTTGAACTATAACATGCACGGGATGAACAAGTCAGTCGCCGAGCTGTTTGCGATGCTGAAAGCCGCTGAGTCTGAAATTCAGAAGGAGCATCAAGTGTTGATGGTCAATAAAACCACTAGTTTCAAGAAAAATGGCAAGGGTAAGAAGGGTAATTCCAAGAAGAGTGGCAAAGCAGTTGCTCCTCTCGTGAAGAAACCCAAGGCTGGACCCAAACTAGAAACTGTGTGTTTTCATTGCAAGAGAACTGGACACTGGAAGCGGAACTGCCCCAAGTATTTGGCTGACAAGAAGGCGGCCAACAACAAACAAGGTATATATGATATACATGTTATTGATGTGTACCTTACCAACTCTCGTTGTAGTGCCTGGGTATTTGATACCGGTGCGGTTGCTCATATTTGCAACTCAAAACTGGAACTGCGGAATAGACGGAGGCTGGCAAAGGACGAAGTGACGATGCGCATGGGAAATGGTTCCAAGGTTGATGTGATCGCCGTCGGCACGCTCGCTCTTCGATTACCATCGGGATTAGTGATGAACCTGAATAAATGTTATTTGGTGCCTGCGTTAAGCATGAACATTATATCTAGATCTTGTTTATTGCGAGACGGTTACTCATTTAAATCAGAGAATAATGGTTGTTCTATTTATATGAGTAATATCTTTTATGGTCATCCACCCAATGTGAGGGGTTTATTCTTATTGAATCTCGATAGTAATGATACACATGTTCATGATAATACCACTTTCTTGTGGCACTGCCGTTTAGGTCATATTGGCGTAAAACGCATGAGGAAGCTCCATGCTAATGGATTTTTGGAGTCACTTGATTTTGAATCACTTGACACATGTGAGCCATGCCTCATGGGCAACATGACTAAAACGCCGTTCTCTGGTACAATGGAACTGGCAAGTAACTTATTGGAAATCATACATACTGATGTGTGCGGTCCGATGAGTATTGAGGCGCGCGGTGGTTATCGTTACTGTCTCACCTTCACTGATGACTTAAGTAGATATGGGTATATTTACTTAATGAAACACAAGTCTGAAACATTTGAAAAGTTCAAACAATTTCAGAGTGAAGTTGAGAATCATCGTAACAAGAAGATTAAATTCCTACGATCTGATCGAGGAGGAGAATATCTGAGTTATGAGTTTGGCAGTCACTTAAGACAATGTGGAATTGTTTCACAACTAACACCGCCTGGAACACCACAGCGTAATGGTGTGTCCGAACGTCGTAATCGAACCTTATTGGATATGGTGCGATCTATGATGTCTCTTGCTGATTTGCCACTATCGTTTTGGGGTTATGCATTAGAGACAGCTGCATTCACTTTAAATAGGGCACCATCGAAATCCGTTGAGACGACGCCATATGAACTTTGGTTTGGCAAGAAGCCAAAGCTATCGTTTCTTAAAGTTTGGGGATGTGATGCTTATGTCAAAAAGCTTCAGCCTGAAAAGCTGGAACCCAAAGCGGAGAAATGCGTCTTCATAGGATACCCAAAAGAGACAGTTGGGTATACCTTCTACCTCAGATCCGAAGGCAAAGTGTTTGTCGCTAAAAACGGAACATTTCTTGAGAAAGAGTTTCTCTCGAAAGAATTGAGTGGGAGGAAGATAGAACTTGATGAGGTTGTTGAACCTTTACTTCAGCCTGAAAGTAGCGCAGCGCAGAATGATGTTTCTGTGGAGCCTACAACAGCTGAAGAGGAAGTTAATGATGATGATCATGAAGCTTTGGATCAAGTTGCTATCGAACTTCGTAGGTCGACAAGGACGCGTACTGCTCCTGAGTGGTACGGCAACCCTGTCTTAGAGGTCATGTTGTTGGACAACGATGAACCTACGAGCTATGGAGAAGCGATGATGGGCCCGGATTCCGAGAAGTGGTTAGAGGCCATGAAATCCAAGATGGGATCCATGTATGAAAACAAAGTGTGGACTTTGGAAGTATTACCTGAAGGGCGTAAGGCCATTCAGAACAAATGGATCTTTAAGAGGAAGACGGACGCGGACGGTAATGTCACCATCTATAAAGCTCGACTTGTGGCAAAGGGTTTTTCACAAGTTCAAGGAGTTGACTACGATGAGACCTTCTCACCCGTAGCGATGCTTAAGTCCATCAGAATCATGTTAGCAATAGCTGCCTTTTTCGATTATGAAATTTGGCAGATGGATGTCAAAACAGCGTTCCTTAACGGTTTCCTAAAGGAAGAGTTGTATATGATGCAACCAGAAGGTTTTGTCGATCCAGAGAATGCTGACAAAGTTTGCAAACTCTAGCGATCCATTTATGGACTGGTGCAAGCATCTCGGAGTTGGAATCTTCGCTTTGATGAGGTGATCAAAGCGTTCGAGTTTATACAAGTTTACGGAGAAGCTTGTATTTACAAGAAAGTGAGTGGGAGCTCTATAGCGTTTCTAATATTATATGTGGATGACATATTGCTGATTGGAAACAATATAGAAATGTTGGAAAGCGTGAAGGAATATTTGAACAAGAGTTTTTCAATGAAGGACCTAGGAGAAGCTGCTTTCATATTAGGCATCAAGATCTATAGAGATAGATCAAGACGCTTAATAGGACTTTCACAAAGCACATACCTTGACAAAGTTTTGAAGAAGTTCAAAATGGATCAGTCCAAGAAGGGGTTCTTGCCTGTATTGCAAGGTGTGAAGTTGAGTAAGACTCAATGCCCAGTGACTGCAGAAGATAGAGAAAAGATGAGTGTCATCCCCTATGCTTCAGCCATAGGCTCTATCATGTATGCAATGCTGTGCACAAGACCCGATGTCAGCCTTGCCATAAGTATGGTCGGAAGGTTTCAAAGTGATCCAGGAATGGAACACTGGACGGCGGTCAAGAATATCCTGAAGTACCTGAAAAGGACTAAGGACATGTTTCTCGTTTATGGAGGTGATCAAAAGCTCGTCGTAAAGGGTTACGTTGATGCAAGCTTTGACACTGATCCGGATGACTCTAAGTCGCAAACCGGATACGTATTTATTCTTAATGGGGGTGCGGTTAGCTGGTGCAGTTCCAAGCAAAGCGTGGTAGCTGATTCTACATGCGAAGCGGAGTACATCGCTGCCTCGGAGGCGGCGAAGGAAGGTGTCTGGATGAAGGAGTTCATGAAAGATCTTGGAGTAGTGCCTAGTGCGCTTAACCCAATGACTCTGTTTTGTGATAATACTGGTGCCATGGCTCTAGCCAAGGAACCAAGATTTCACAAGAGGACCAGACACATAAAGCGACGTTTCAATTCCATCTGCGACTACATTAAGGAGGACGACATAAATATTTGCAAAGTACACACGGATCTGAATGTTGCAGATCCGATGACTAAACCTCTTCCAAGGGCTAAACATGAACAACACCAGAACTGCATGGGTGTTCGATTCATTACAATGTAAATCACATAGTGATGTGAACTAGATTATTGACTCTAGTGCAAGTGGGAGACTGTTGGAAATATGCCCTAGAGGCAATAATAAATTGGTTATTATTATATTTCCTTGTTCATGATAATCGTTTATTATCCATGCTATAATTGTATTGATTGGAAACTCAAATACATGTGTGGGTACATAGACAACACTGTGTCCCTAGTAAGCCTCTAGTTAACTAGCTCGTTGATCAAAGATGGTTAAGGTTTCCTAGCCATAGACATGAGATGTCATTTGATTACGGGATCACATCATTAGGATAATGATGTGATGGACAAGACCCAAACTACGAACGTAGCATATGATCGTGTCAGTTTATTGCTATTGTTTTCTGCATGTCAAGTATCTGTTCCTATGACCATGAGATCATGCAACTCCCTGACATCGGAGGAGTACCTTGTGTGTATCAAACGTCACAACGTAACTGGGTGACCATAAAGGTGCTCTACAGGTATCTCCGAGGGTGTCTGTTGGGTTGGCATGGATCAAGACTGGGATTTGTTACTCCGTGTGACGGAGAGGTATCTCAGGGCCCACTCGGTAATACAACATCACAATGAGCCTTGCAAGCAATGTGACTAAAATGTTAGCCACGAGATCTTGTATTACGGAATGAGTAAAGAGACTTGCCGGTAACGAGATTGAACTAGGTATAGAGATACCGACGATCGAATCTCGGGCAAGTAACATACCAGAGAACAAAGGGAACAGCATACGGGATTAACTGAATCCTTGACATAGAGGTTCGACCGATAAAGATCTTTGTAGAATATGTAGGAACCAATATGGGCATCCAGGTCCCGCTATTGGTTATTGATCGTAGAGGTGTCTCGGTCATGTCTACATAGTTCTCGAACCCGTAGGGTCTACACACTTAACGTTTGGTGACGATTAGTATAGTTGAGTTATTTTGTTGGTGACCGAAGGTTGTTTGGAGTCCCGGATAAGATCCCGGACATGACGAGGATCTCCGGAAGAGTCCGGAGGTAAAGATTGATATATGTGATAATAGTGTTTTGATCTCCGGAAGGGTTCCGGAATTCACCGGGAGGGGTTCCGGATGTTTACCGAAGTGTTCGGGTGCAGCAACACTTTATATGAGCCAAAGGGGTAAAGCCCACGAGGTATTGGAAAATGCAAAAGGAAGTTTTGCTGCTGCCTTAAGCGGTACTACCGCTGGTAAGGCAGTACTACCGCGTAAGCGGTACTACCGCTTGTGTGAAGCGGTACTACCGCTCAAGCGGTACTACCACTCGTGAGCGGTACTACCGCTTGTGCGCGGTACTGCAGGGATCCGAGTTGGACTCTTTCCCTGCGGGCCAAACCGACCTTGTGCGGGCAAAACCGACCTGGAGGAGGCTTTTACTCCAAGTTTAGACCCCAAGGCTCAACATATAAATAGAGGGGAAGGGCTAGCACACGACATACATCAATATTTCCCAAGCCGTGTGTCGGCAACCCTAACCCTCTAGTTCTCCCGTCATAATCTCCGTAGTGCTTGGCGAAGCCCTGCACAGATTGTTCCTCACCACCATCACCACGCCGTCGTGCTGCCGGAACTCATCTACTACTTCACCATCGCTCGCTGGATCGAGGAGGTGAAGGCGTCATCAAGCCGTACGTGTGTTGAACGCGGAGGTGCCGTCCGTTCGGCACTAGTTCGTGATCGGATCGAGGGACGACTTGCGATTTGGATCGCGGAGACGTTCGACTACATCAACCGCGTTTCTTAACGCTTCCGCTTAGCGATCTACAAGGTTATGTAGATTCACTCTCCCTCTCGTAGATGCTCATCACCATGGATAGATCTTGTGTGTGCGTAGGAAAATTTTTGTTTCCCATGCAACGTTCCCCAACACCCTCAACCGCTCTCTCTACCCCAAATATGTCCAAAACCTATATTCCAACTCGGCCCCACCGAAATTTCCTATCCGGAGCCACCGAGTTCACCTAGACTTAGCCACTGCCAAACCCTAACAAATTGGATCCACCGATATGGATCTCGGTCCCACCGAGATGGCCTTGCCAACTCTCTGTGATCGTTTGCACTTACTTCGGTCTCACTGAGTTTTGCAAATCGGTCTCACCGAGATGGCTTGCCAACTCTCTGTCGCCTTATTGCTTCACTTCGGTCCAACCGAGTTGATGCAATCGGTGCCACCGAGATGAGGTTTGCCCTAGCCATTGCACTTTGGTCCATCCAAGTTGTTCCTATCGGTCCCACCGAGATTCCTAACGTTCATATCCTTTACACAGTTTGGTGCCACCGAGTCTTCTGAATCAGTGCCACCGAGTTGGGTCAAAAGTGTGTAACGGTTGGATTTTGTGTGGAGGCTATATATACCGCTCCACCACTTCCTTCTCTGCAAGGAGAGCCATCAAAACGTGCCTACACTTCTACTACATATTTTCTGAGAGAGAACCACCTACTCATGTGTTGAGATCAAGATATTCCATTCCTACCATTTGAACCTTGATCTCTAGCCTTTCCCAAGTTGCTTTCCACTCAAATCCTTCTTCCACCATAGCCAAATCTGTGAGGAGTTGTTTGAGTGTTGGGAAGACTATCATTTGAAGCACAAGAGCAAGGAGTTCATCAACAACACACCATCTATTACCTTTTGGAGAGTGGTATCTCCTAGATTGGTTAGGTGTCACTTGGGAGCCTCCGACATGATGTGGAGTTGAACCAAGGAGTTTGTAAGGGCAAGTAGATCGCCTACTTCGTGAAGATCTACCCCAAGTGAGGCTAGTCCTTCGTGGACATAATCCATGGTGGGATAAACAAGGTTGTTTCTTTGTGGACCCTTCGTGGGTGGAGCCCTCCGTGGACTCGCGCAGCCGTTACCCTTCGTGGGTTGAAGTCTACATCAACGTGGACGTACGATAGCACCACCTATCGGAACCACGCCAAAAACCACCGTGTCTTCATTGCGTTTGACTCTTCCATACTCTACCCTTTACATTCCGTACTTTTGCATGCTTTACTATTTCCGCTGCTCAATCTCTAGATATGCATGTGTAGAAAGTATTGGAGTGATCTTAACTTGTGCCAAAATCTGCCTAAGTTCCAAGAGAAATTAAAATCTGCATCTTTGGTTGGTTAAGTGTCTATTCACCCCCCCCCCCTCTAGACCTATCTCCTCGATCCCACATACAGGATGGAGTTTAACGTGGATAAATCCAAGTCAAACTGGGGGCTAATGTTGGGGATGTTTCCCAGCAAGGAGACCCGCCCGAACGATGACCCGGCCATGGAGCCACGAAGCTCAGCGGGCCATCATACTGTCGGGCTTTGAAGATCTGTAATGGGCCGGTTCGAGGAAGACCCGGTGCGGAGGCCGGCTTAACGTATGGGCCGGCTCATGGAGGAAAGACCAGATAGGATAACTACCTTGGAGAACAAGATAACTAGAGTAAGAGTATGATACGGGTTAAGGTTATGACCCAGAATCTCATGTAAACCTTGGGCTCGACTTGTTATATAAAGGGGAGCACCTAGGGTAGAAAGATTAAGTTGCAATCCCTCGAAAGCTAGGTGACCGAATCTGCATCCTTGTAATTGAGATCCAAGCAATAACAAACAAGTAGGATGTAGGCTTTTACCTCCACCGTGAGGGGCCGAACCTGGGTAAACTCATGTCTTCTCGTTCCCGATCAACCCCGTTAAGCTTCCACCTTTGTGCGATGGCCTCATCACTAAGTCCTTTCACTAGGGCATCTACCGTGATAAAACCACGACAATGCGGCAGTGAAGTCACGGGCAAAGGGGAGTACGGGGGTTGACTTGTTCAGGTGCTGGGTGGGGCTGACGTCGCCGTTAACGATTTACGAGACGGTAGGGCGGCGATGCATGCGCGGAGGCACAACCAGCCATGGGAAGCAGGAGCAGGCGGCCCCGCCGGCACTGGTTTGGTTTTGGCGACTGGAGGAAGAAGAGACTAAAGAAACACAACAGAGTGTACAAGCAGCAGGAGTACTTAACAACGTTAACTGAAAGCAGCAGGAGCACTTAACAACCAGAGCTAAAAGCAGTATGAGTACTTATACATGTTCAACCGTACAAGGCACGCCTCGAACAGTGCTACTTTGCCTACTGTTAACGAAGGGTGAGGCCACCAAGCCCCAGGACAAGGCCCAAGCGCCACCCCGCACATCCACAACTTTCTGACAGCGGCTTCATCTCGCAATGTGGTAAATAAACAGGATATTCGCTTTAGAGCCATGGAAAAGCATGAACATAACCTTATGTCCTATTCTCCAAGATCGACGGACCTTCATGATTGGAGACCACCCATGAATAATTATCTTTTCACCTCTAAGGGAAAGGGAGTAGGTCGACATAAACATCATGTTGTGACCAAGCGCAAGTCTTAGTTGACCGTGGCCAGGCATCTGTATAGGAACAATAAAACTGGCAGTTTCTGTTTCAAGAAGAAGAACACAGCAGTAAAACTGTGTATAAGCAAGAGTTTATGAACAACATATATAACATAAAACAACTCGTACCATTAGTTTCTTGACACAGTTGGACCTGTTCAACGTGTGCACCAGTGGCACACATATCCCACGTGGCCTTCCACCATTGAAATGCCCCACAAGGTCCTCAAGACGATCAATAAAGTGTAGGAATTGGTGGATGTCGTCCCAATCGACTTCGGTGCCATCAGTAACCGTCGAGTTCTTATCAAATAACAGACGAGTAGTGTCCTACACTTTGTAATAACCTACGCGTGTCACCAGTTATAAGAAATATTAGTTAGAAGTAGCATCATTGTGAGAGAAGGGAATCACAAATTGTTGCTACTTCGAAAGTCAAATTGTGATCAGTTAGACAGAATAGGTGGATTTCAAAGTAAAAGAGGCCACATGCAAGAACCAGATACAAAACTAACATGGATGAACCACTGGAACGACGTCGGGGTGGAAGGTCACAGGGAAGATAAGACCAGGTTCTACTATTTCCATGAACATTGGTGTGCCAACTTTCAGTCCGTAACACTTGACAAAGTTTATCCAAGTTTGGCCATAAAAAAGGAGCGGTCTTCTTGGTTAATGAAACCAACTGTGAACTTATATCCATGGCATGTCTCTAATGTGACCATTATACCGGTGTATTCAGTTATGGCAAGGCCGACCTTCTTGAGTACAAGTGTTCTGGCAGAGCAAGGGATGCATTGCAGGAAAAATAATATGAGAACACAATTTATTCGCTATCGAAATCTAGAAATAATTTCCTCTTTCACATTAGTGTTCAGCATGGTACTAGTACCTTTTATCCAAATATAGCAATCCAAATTTCCAAATTAGTCGACAACATGTTCAAAAACCCCAACCCTACCGGATAGAAAAGACGATTCTAGGAACATACCGTGCGATTTTTGAAATCCTGTGTTAGGATGAGAAGGAACAAGTCTGGCGTCTTGCCAAAGGGCGCAGAAACCTGTAGGGTCCTCGCACTTTGGGCACTGCAAATGAAACACACTAGATTCAGTACGAAGAAAAATGCATCAACGGCGGCGGTTGCCATCCTAGGATTACCGGCAACAAAGGGACAAGGATTTATCAGGGATGGATGAAGATTTCGTACCTAGTTCTCCATGAGAAAACCCTAAGCAATCACCGAGAGGTGGTTTTCTCTAAACAAGCAGACGAGGGAGAAGGGGATTCAGGTCGAGTGAAATAATGTTGCTTCGTCCGTCGAGCTTACTGCTAATGCTGGAAAGGTGGGGTTTGTGATTTGACGGCTCATTGAGCATAACTGCGGCGCTACGACCGGGGTGAGTCTACCGTGCAGTTGTGCACTCTAATTTGGTGCATGGCACGTGGACCTGGATGCTAGATGTCCCCCATATCAGCAAAATGAAGTAGAAAGGCATGAGTAACTAGTTACAAATAATATTTTTTTGATAAGAGAGATACTCCCTCTGTAAAGAAATATAAAAATATTTTATATCACCACTTTATAAATAATAAAAATCAAGGGGAATAAAATGCTCAGATAGGCTGACGGCTCTTGACTTTGGGCCACAGGACGATGGGCATGCATGTTTGGGGGCCCATGTGTTCTAAGTCAGCGCATTTCAACCCATAAATATTGCATCCGATAGGGACGGCGCTGGTTTTAGATGCTGTCGCAAGGAGAAGACAGAAAATTGACTAAAGCATGGCAGCTGTTAGACTGAAATCGAACGTCAGTTCCTAACCAGCTATCAGAGTTGCAATTCTTTCAGGATGTCCAACGTGATATACGCTAGTACTACTTATACACACAGGAAACTTGTTTCACCATGGCATATATTACATCAAAAGCTCTCGGAGGATAGAGCAGTTCGGCAGTTGCGTGCTGCTACTGAAGAATTTCAAAGTTGATTAGGACCAGATCTCCTTGCAGAGAAACTTTGATTCTGACATCATCCACAACCGTAAGATTTGATTGAGTTTTGAACCTTGACCATCCTTTAGCATCAATCATCATGCGACCATCCTTTCTACTTACGGTATATTGCGCAGGTTCATTCACACCAAGGCTGCGCATGGTAAGAGAAACTTGGCCACGGTCGCCCGGATTATTGAACGACTCCCTCATTGCTCTAGGAATTTTCTGTTTGCAAACAAGAGGACATACACAAACAGTTAGATCAACACGGTGAACCATGTGAAACATAATGGAAAGACAAAAGAACGAAGCACTTGGGCTGCCAGTGCTTGCCAAAAAGGTGGAGATGTCAGTTTTTGTAAGAACTTTGGCATATGCGGAGCGAACTGCAGCCCAGTCCGTTGTCGGTGCAAGTGCAAGTTCAAGTGTTGGTGTAGGTGCCGGAGCCGTTGCTGGTGCCTGTGGTGGTGCGACTAGTAGTGCCGCTGCTGCTGCTGGAGACGGTGCTCCTTCTGGAGCTGGTGCCGGTGTCGGTGCCCGATCCTCTGGTACATCAGCCTGATCCGCTGACGCGGTCGATGCCCAATCCTCTGCTGGATCAGACTGAGATGCTGCCGCTGTCAGTGCTAGAGCCAGTGCCAGTGTCGGAGTAGGTGCCGGTGCTTGATCCGCTGTGGCTGCCGATGCTGGAAGTGGTACATATGTGCGAGACAGCAGCGCTCGTCTTTGGTCTGCTTTGATTTCAGACTGCAGCTTTGTAACTTTGCTATGCATCCTTCTTAAGCGAGAGTGCACATGAGCAATTCGAACTTCCTCCAGCTCCGTGACCCGGATCCAGTCCTTTTCTTTCCTTCTTTTAAAGGCAACAAGGACTAATTCTGGCGTGTTTGTTAAAGTAAACTGCAGTTGATCAGAGGGCTTCAGATTGTACTCAGACAACAGACGGATCCAATTGTGTCCACTAATATAAGTGATGGACAGTGCCTTCGTTATTGACACATCATAAGAAGTGAAACCTGCTAAAATAATCATCATAGAGCAAACCAAACGGTTTATTCTGTAACGAATGTGACATGGCAAAACCTGCATCATAAAATTGTAGCAAAAGTAAGAAAACATGATAGTTAATCAATGAGATTTACTTTATGTGACATGACTTAATCCTTACTAGGAAATCACTATCTTCAAGTTCTAAATTGAAGGTTGTTCTTCCAATTACGGGTGGCATGCAGGGCTCCTCCTTACTCCCACAAGTAGGACAGTCCAAAGGTCGTGACAACTCATATGGAGTGAACATCCACGGGAATGGAAATCCTGGTGGGTGCGATAAACCCTACAATGCATACATATAATGGAGTGTAACCATAACTGATGTATACTCCCGCCATCCACAAATAAGATGATCTGGATATTTCAAAATATACGGACTGAATTGAGTGGACAAACACACCAAAATGTGTCTAACTCTACATACATCTGATTCATAAAAAATGTAAACATCTTATGTCTTTGAACAGAGGGAGTACTGTACTGGCATAAAAAAACACAGATATCAAACAATCGAAATTGGTATTATAGGTTCACCATTTCTAAAACATTAACATAGAGTGTTCTCAGGATTCACTACAAAACAAAAGTGACAGTACTAACCCATACAGGGTTCACACACACAAATCAAGTACTAAACAATATTACTTACTACACACAAGCCAAGTTGCACTAATTTAACTCTGCAGACTATTTCTTGCCACCAACCTACGGGATGTGCCCCACATAACTGACCAGGCCATGGACATCACGAGAGATGTCTATCGGCACCTTCGCCATCCCGTCAACCTTGGAGAACCTAACAGTGTGGTCTTTCCACTCATAAACATGCCGATGAAGACAGGCCGCGTCGGATAGGTTGGGAAGCTTTACAAGAACCACACCCTTCGTAATCGCAGGCACAGCTACGAAATTGTTGTGGTGAAGTACACCCTCGAGAACATGCCTGACAACAATGCTACAGGAAAACACTTGTTCACGACATGTGGCTACAAGGACACGGTAGCTGGATAGTTTAGTAGTGCACATTCTCAGGTTTTCCAGTTCACACGGCATGACTTTGAGAACTTCATCTCCACAGCGGACCTGGTTCTATTTCAAACAAAAACCAATATTTTATTACGGCCTCCGTTCACAAATATAAGTTGATTTTCTATATTTTACTCCATATAAGACTACATATAAGCACAGAAATGAGTGAACAAAGACACTAAAAGATGTCTACATCAGATACACAAAAAAGTTAGAACATCTTATATATGTGAACAGAGCGATTACTTACAATACCCATAACACAAGTTACTGAGGGTACTATATTCTCTTCCTACAGCTAGCGTTGATGTTCATAAAGTAGTTGAAAGTAATCTATAAGAAATCTATGTTATGTGCAAAAATCATATGCATGTCAACCTCTCGCATGTTTTGGTCAAAAGAGACATTTAGAACAGTCATTTGGCACACAAAAACCACATGAAAGATCGCCCAGAAAGTTATACTACTAGTACTACGTGTACATTACACAAACATCGCATATTAGCAAGCACTTTGCAAGTTAGATCAGAAAACATGATCAAGATCGCCAAAAAGATCGTTGACAAGAGATATTACCTCAACCGGCTTAACGAGGGATCCCGGAGAGGTGGCCTTGGCCAAGGCGATGGACTTGAGCTTGTATGTGGTCGTCTCAGCGGGGTGCTTGTGCTTCTTCAGACTCTGAGCCTCGACGGTTTTGGCCAGAGCCATAGACATCACTTTGGCCGGTGCTCCAGGGTCCATCAAGAAACTATCAAATAGAAATAAAACGAAAGAAAACGAAAATCAGAAACCCAAAAGAAGAACAGAAAGGGAGTTAGGATCGGTCGCGGGGTTGCAAAAGATGACTAGAACGGAAGTATAGCAGCACCATTGATGCGCTCACCTTTCCATCTTTGGGAGAGAAGAACAATGGCAGAAGCGAGTTGGGGTTTTCTTGAAGAATGGGGAACAACATGAGGGAGAAGTGAGTGGGGTTTTCTTGAAGAGAGGAAGATGAGGAAGAAGAGTGAAATGATGGTTGCTTCATCTGTCCAACTTACTGCTGGAAAGGTGGGGTTTTGTGATTTGACACCTCATGGGGCATTACTGCGTCACTACGACCGCAGTAAGTCCGCCATGCAGTTGTGCACTCTAGTGCGGAGAAATTTGGTGCATGGCAAGTGGACCCTGATGCTGGCTGTCCCACACGTCGGCGAAAGTGAGTAGCAAGGTTCCCACCGACCGTGGAGGAGGATCCGCGCGGTAGAGCATCTCCACTATTTCTTAAAAAAATATTTTTTTGATTACAACAAGCATTTCCACTCTTACGATGGAGGAGTGCGAAACACGGCAGCCACTTGAACTTACACTACTAGTACTCCTACTACTAGGCATGTGCAGTGGTTCATACAGCAGTCTTATCTTGTTGCCAATGTAGTAAGATATGACGATAAAAAATGATGTATAGTAAACTGATTATACCACCCGAAGAAAAGTAACTGATTATAAATAAATCTGTTGTGAGGGATATTGTTGCGAGTGTTTCAACATATTTTTGGTTTACGTCGTGGCTAGTATTCATGAATACTGTCCTGGGTGGGTCCCCTACGTGTACGTGCCTTCTATCCCGTGCTACCTCGGCGTACAGTCGACCTGTGGTGGAGTACTATTATTTTCAACAGACAAGGCAACCAGAGAAGTAGAATCAAGGGATGGAGGGTGTCTCCGGAGGATTGACATCCACTGGCATGTTGTGCGCATGTCACCTATGAACAGTAGTGTAACATGCCCATTTTTTTAACGTCCGATCGAGAATGAACGGTGAGATCAATGTCAACAGTACTCGGGGTACAGTGCACGGAGAGTATGCTGCTACAGTGCTCGACCGAACAGGAACCATACGAAGCACGCCTCTATAGTGCTCTGTGCTACAGTGACTGTTCTGGACCGTCTGAGTTTGATCCAACGGTCATGTTTCGCCGTGATATGCCCATGCAGAGGACGCCTAAACAGCACCGAAGTCCCTCTGCTTCTCCAGGCGCACGACGGTGGTGGTGCAGGGTGCCACCGCCCGTAGAGCCCGCTCCCGGTCGACGGGAGCCAGCTCGTCAAAGACGGCATCCAATGGCACAAATGGATTCCGGTGACGTAGCCCGGAGAGGATTCACCTGGGAACGGCGACGGCCGCCCGCACCCCCTCCTTGTCCAGCGCTGCCCCCACCACCGCGCGGAGATGGTTCAGCTCCTCAGAGATATAGGTGAAGAAGGAGACCAGGTCAGGAAGCCACAGCTCGTTCAAGTCGATGGGCTGGTCGAACAGGTTTAGCCCGACGGCCGGCATGGTCGCGCTGGCACGATGGTAGGCATCGCGCAGCTGCAACACTTGCATGGCAACATGGTCCAGCAAGTGGTTGAGGCGATCCTGGACCTCATCACGATCGGCCCGCTCACGCTCCAGCCGGCTTGCCATCAGGGCAACCTGGCCACCTAGGGTATCTCCCGCTTTCTGCAACAACGCCGCCGACGCCTCAAGCATCTTTGTGGTGGACTCCTGCCACTTTTGAAGCTCTGTGAACTCCCGCTCATAACGGAGGAGCATGGCACTCTTCTCCTCCCTGAGCTGACGGGTCTCCACGTCCTTGGCCCTGAGCTCCGCATCCTTGGCCTGGAGCTCCTCTGTCAGGTGCCTCACCTCAGACTCCGTGATCTGGTGTGCCGCCATGGAACCCGGTAGAAGCAATGGGGAAAGGAAGCAAAGGGGGCGAAACGGCTGGAAGGCAATGCAATCTACTGGAAGGCGGAGGGATCGGGGTAAATCTTTTGGTTTTCACCATGGGAAACTCCATTCGATGCCTTTTCACATCAGGGAGCAGTGGGTTTTACTGGCGGAGTCATCATGACTAATTCCTGCCGCGCATGCTCCCGTCAAACAAAAAAAGAATCCTATCACGCCCAAGGACCAAAGCAACGCAGCGGTGGATAGTATTTTAATTTACGTAGCCGCAAGGAGGGAACATGCTTGAAAAAACAAATGTGGCGGCGGCCTAGCTGATCGGTCGCACTAGCCCAACTAGCTAGCCACCGTGCTTGTACTCGGCGGGAAAGGTGGGGTTTGTGATTTGACGACTCATTACTTCGGCACTACGACCGAGGAGGACCCAGAAACCGCGCGGTAGGGCATCCCACACTCCCACCGTCCCACGTCTTAGTAAGGAAGAAAATATGCGTGCACCATCGGGGAGGACCCAAAAACCGCGCGGTAGGGTTTGCCATGTCTCAACATGGAGGAAAATGTGCCTGTAAACATATATGAGACGTAGCTATGGTAAGAACTCGGGACCGAGCCAGTGGGTCGAAAACACCCCACTAGCCACACAGCTTCATCATGCTAACGTGGCACGAAGGATAGGTGTGGTTAGCTCTATCTCGACCAGCCACGAGGTCTCTTGTTCCTAGGCGATTCATATATTTTCCAAACATTTTTTAGTTATGATAACACCACGGCCAGCTTGCGCCGCTCTGCATGTTTGCCCGTGCGTCTAAATATTGAAGATGGAGAGGAGAGAGAGAGATCGCAGACATGGGACCAGGCAGTAAGTGAGTCAACGTTCATGCACGTGCTGACGAGCCACTCCCTCTACTCTACTCAACGTGATACAGTACAGTATAAAATCAAGTTATGCGACAAAGCCAACAACCGTTGCTATTTCTGGCTATCGACGTACACTTTGTAGTCCAGGTTGTCAGCTCGAATCTCGTCCTTCTGATTTCTTATTTTTAGGTCCAAATTTGTTCCATGATGAGTGGAACCCCCGTGTGTTGTTCCGATATTTCTGTGTACAAGGGATTTTTTGCACAAATACTTTGCGTGGTTAGACAAGTTACGGCACCAGTTACACGTATTTTAAAAGTTTAGGAACAAACGTGACAGCGGCGGAGAATATCACATGCTCCCCGCGGCTTAGATGCTACGGTGATACAAGATTCTACGTCGTTGGATCTAATATCCAATGGCATGTGAGTAGTCTTTGTTCTTTTGCGCAATTCCCAAACTCTTTGAGGGCTTTTTTGCAAAAAAAAAACATACTGACCTCTGTGAGCCACTGGATCTTGGATCCAACGGCTCCCAAGAGCTCGTATCACGGTAGCATCTAAGGTGTGGGAGAACCCGATATTCTCACGTACGAGAAAATATAAGGTGCTCCCCGCAGCTTAGCCGCTACGGCGATACGAGCTGCTAGCAGCCGTTGGATCTGAGATCCAATGCCATGTGCATAGTATTTTTACTTCTGCGCAATTCCCAAACTCTTTGAGGCCTATATTATAAAAACATTCAGACCTCCTAATGGGAGCCGTTAGATCTCCCGGGAGCTCGTATCACCGTAGTATCTACGGTATGGTAGCACCTCATATTCTCCCGCGCGAGAGAACATGAGGTGCTCTCGCTGCTTGGATGCTATGGTGATACGAGCTTCGAGGCAGTTCGATCTGAGATCCAATGGCATCTGAGTATAGCCTTTGTACTTGTGAGCAATTCCCAAACTCTTTGAGGTTTTTTTTGCAAAAACCATTTGGACCTACTAGGAGTCGTTGGATCTCAGATCCAACGGCTCTGAGGAGCTCGTATCACCACATCATCTAAGGTGTGGTGGCACGTGATATTCTTATAGACGAGAGAATATTAGGTGCTCCCGTATCTTAGATGCTACGGTGATACGAGCTTCGAGGCTGTTGGATCTGGGATCCAATGGCATCTGAGTAGTTTTTGTACTAATTGTGTGCAATTCCCAAACTCATTAACGTTATTTTGCAAAAATATTCAGACCTCGTGTGAGCCGTTGGATCTCAGATCTAACGGCACACAAGAACTCGTATCACCATATAGCATCTAAGGTGGGAGCACCTAATATTCTCCCGGGGGGTGGGGGCACAACCCATCGGTGTTTGGGAGGGTGGAGCCAAATGTTTAAAAAATATAATCTAAACCCTCCTAAAAAAAGACCTTCACAATTTTATCTAAGGTTGGGGGTAACTGGGGGGTTACCCCCCCCCCTCCGACAATCTACATGGCTCCGCCTATGCAAGAGGCGTAGAGCGAGCGTCTATGTGTGAGAGAGATGACGCGAGGTCAATCGAGTCATATATAGAGGGAAAGATCGAGTTAGTGTGGGCTAGCGCACACTCGAATGAGAAAGACGATACAGAGAGATATCGTTCGACGAAGCTGTAGTGAGGGCTGGAGGGAGATAGTTACCGAGAGAGGGGCCTAGATAGACTTTGTGTTTGTGCGCGCGGCATGCATGGAGTTTTCTTACAGAGGCAACATATGTGTCTAGAGGAAGAGAGGGAGGGCGATATAGAGGGAGAGAGAGAGAGAGAGCTTGTCATGTAGGGCCCGACGAGGTTGTGTGTGAGAAACACATTTGTTGAGAGTGTGAGGGCGGGTGTGAGATAAATGGAGATCGAAACATGAAGAGAAATAATGAGCGTGTGTCGGATACCAATAGCTCTATTAACAAAGACATGAAGATCGATCGATACAGGAAGTATGTGTGGTGAAGGGGGGGCGGTGGACAGACCTAACACAATATTTGAGTGTACATAGTAGTAGACTTAATATTCACGTTTCATTTTAGCGTACATTGTAAACATTGAATTGAGGACCATGTATGGCTTACATTTTATTTTTGAATTCGTGCCATACATGCATGGATTGGAAAAGTAGATGCACTATACTGACTCGTTTGTTGTTGTATTTGTGTGTGTGTGGTCATATGCTTGAATACATACAAAGTTTTCTCACCACTATACCGTTCATCCTTTAAATTTGAATTTGCATTAAAAAACCTAGTGTGGATACCATGAAATGTGAAATCCACGTTGAGATCACTATATCACTCGTCATAAATCAATTACCGTCCCTTTTGGAATGACCAATTATTTGCAAGGAAAATACGGGCATTGTAATACATATAGATTCGTTCGCCAATTTTAAAAAAAGATTCCTTTCGTATTCTCGAATGGTAGCACCTGATGGCGTACCAGCCAGACCGGGCTCGTGTCGTGGTGGTGGTGTGCGTGGTACGCTAGCCAATCCCAACCAAAAGAACCGCGATAAAACTTCGCGCCTCCACTCGAGCCTCCGCGTTTCGAATCAAAATATCTGGCGGCCAGAATTCCAGCCCTGCGAAATTCCCCTTATGTCCCCGGTCCATAATGACTACTCCTACTACTACCAATGAACAGTGGAGGGATGCTTTAGTAACTAGCCCACGTTACCTACCATGCTGAGCACGTTCAAGTCCCTCGGTCGCCACTACCCAAGGTTACCCGTCAAATCCATTGCCTACTACACTAGGATGAGTATAGAATGGAGCTTCGTTTGTTCGTGCCTACTACCTCCGTCCTGGTTTATTGGTCCTCTACGCATTTTGTGCTAAATTTTGACCTTAAATTTAACTAACAAAATGTTAATGCATGTAACCAAAAATAATATCATCGGAAACTATGTTCAAATATGAGTCGAACGACATAATTTTTGGTGACATTCACTATTATTGGAGTATGATGCAATGCACTGGTACGCAGGGAGTATCTTTTTACTCTGCATATATAATTTGTTTGAAGTCTAACTAAGCACTGTTTGACAAAATTCTATCTTAAAATATATGAACATATACTACAACACTAAAGATGTATCGCCTGAAAGTTTATTTCATGATGCATGTAATGATATTGTTTCGAATGCTGGTTTTTAAATTCCAGAAAATCCAAAACTCACCTGAAATTCATGAAACTGCGCATGGCTTTGTGATACGGGACAAATAGGATGTGGTAATTTTTTTGTTTAATTTGAGACAAGTTGCTTATGAAAAGTTGCACACATGAACAGCCAAGGTATTTTGGAACAAAGAGCTATCACGTTAACGCAAATGGTTCACTAATATATTCAAACTGTGGGCGTTAGACCAGCGTCCCGCTTCTCATAGGTAGGTGCCGTTCGAGCAAGCGTGTGAGTCGACGCGAGGCGTGCGAGCAGGCCGCTGCGCAGGCTCACCGGGAGGCGAGCCCTTTAACCAGCCTCCGCCACCCACCTTCATCCCAACCACACCCACTTTTAATGGCGCCCGCGCCGCAGTTTAAATATTCTCTCGGCCTCTCCGATTCTCCTGTCGTCTGCCTCCAATCAGCCTGACCTCGCTGTACACCATGGTGCATCACGATGGGCTGCCCCTAGTCTTCCAGTTTCCTGAGGAAGACCCTAATGAGGTTTCGGACGAGCTTGACCTGGCCATGCGGGAAGTCGCCGCGTCTGTCCCCGCGTCCGTTCCAGCTCCCATCGCCGTGCCAGCGCCAGCGCCCTTCCCCATGGCATTGATGGGCTAGGAGCCGCACACTGTCACCCAGGTTGAAGCCGCAGGGATCCACGAGGTCCCCGCTGACTTGCACGCGTTCGTGCACCTACCAGCGCATGCGCCTGTGCGTGCACTGATGCACGCGCCCATGTCGGTGCACGTGCACACGAATGTCTCTGCCGCGCCATTGCCAGCGCCTGTCCCCGCGCCGGTGCCGGTGCCCCCCTCAGCGGCATGGGTCGCCGCCGTCGACCGCTACCTTGCAGCGACGCCAGTCGCCGCCTCCCGCCGGTTGACTAGCTCCTGGAGACCGAGGTCCAGAACATACTGGCCTTCCTTGAAGCTTGGGCCAACGTCCAGGAGTATGCCAACGCCGGCGCAAGACGCCGATGTCGTCGCCGGCCAGTGGCCCAACGACACACAGGTCACGGCAGAGGAGCCGCTTCCCGCCGCAAGACGCACCCGCCGTAGCTGCAATTAGTTTTATTCATTTATTTTTTTAGTTCGATCATGGTATGAATGTAGAGTCACAGTCAGACTGAATGAAATCTATGGTTTGATCGATTGAGTGTTCTGTTAGAGCCCTATCGAATTAAATAAAAAAATTCATCAAGCGACATGTATTCCTTCTCATCGCAAACATTTCATATTAAATACCTGCGTCAATTCCAAATACTTGTAGGGCACGAGCAGGTCGCTTCGAGCACTAGGTGATACATACATTTATCCATGCATTTAATTATTACTACTAGTTAAATACACCACGGGTGCCTGAACTTGTCCGTCACGGTCACTTTTTTCCTATACTTGTAAAATACTAGTAGTAGGTGAAACTGGTGCCGTAACTTGTGAACACGTCCAGATACGGTCGACGGCATTGGGCATCTGCCCCGGGTGGCGCGCCATGTTTACTAGCTCGCGCGTTCTTCGTGTTTGACCGTGCGTCTGCACCCATGGGAGTAGAAGGGGAGGAGGGAGAGAGAGCAGACATGGGACCCACTAGTAAGTGGCTCAACGAAGGGGAGTAGTACGTGCTGACGAGCCGGTCCCACTGATGTACTGAAAGTAATATAAAAGCATGTTATCCATTAAAGATACAACAAACGCGACAATCCATTTCTGAGTCCAGGCTCATCTGCTCCCACGCTGAAGAACAAAATGAAAACAAATACTAGAAAAAATCAAAAAATTCCATTTTTTTGCATGGTAGACAATTTGGTGCGTGATGTCCGCTCCAATTTTCATATCATTTGGACATCTGAGTAGCTCTCGGCAAAAAAGACAGATTTGGGGTCTGTAAAAGAGTGTACTGTTCATGTACTGTTCTGACCCAATTTGACTTTTTTGCTGAGAGCTACTAAGATGTTCAAATGCTCTTAAAATTGGAGCGGACCTCACGCAATGAATTATCTAGCACGCACAAAAAAATTGGATTTTTTTGACTTTTTTTGAATTTTTTGTCACTTTTTTGAATTTTTTTGAACTTTTTGTGAATTTTTTCTTGACCGGGTGCAGATGAGCCTGGGCACCGAATCGCTGACATGCGCCTGGAAGGACCTGGTCGCCCGTTCGATCCTCGTCCTTTTCATTTTTAATTTATATGGCTCCAAAATTGTTCCATGACAGGTGGGTCCCCCGGTGTGTAGTTTGTAGCATTTTAATTTATGGGGCGAAATTTTTTCCATTACAGGTGGACCCCCGGTGTGTAGTTTGTAGCTTGTTTGTAACAATTAAAGAAAACATGAGAGTTTTTTTGCAAAAATACCATGGTGCGACGGGAAAGGTGAGAAAGAGCGTGCGAGAGAGCGGTCATAGAGCTAGAGGGAAATAATTGGGGGAGGGGCAGGGCCGCAAGGGGAGGGGGGCGCAACGGTGTTTGAAGTGGTTGTGGGCCAAATGCTAGAAAAAAAACTAACCTAAACCCTCCGAAATAAATGCCTTCACAAATTAATCCAAGGATGGAGGCATAGTCCCCCTGGCAATGTAAATAGCTCCGGCCCTGCAAGAGATGGAGAGGTAGCGTCTATGTATGGGAGAGACGGCGCGAGAAAGCGAGGTCAATTGAGACATAGATAGATAGGGAGATAGGGTGAGTGTGGCCCGACATTCGGTCAAAAGAGAGATATGCTCTGGAGAGATATCATGCAATCGAGCTTTTGGGGAGGGTGAGGGCTGTAAGGGAGATCTTGAGAAATTGACCTACATAGACAATGTGCGTGACAAAGTATACATAATGTGGATCGAGGCCCAGACAAGGAGATATATCGTTTGTGTGTGAGAGAAAGCAAGGTCAATCGAGACATAGATAAAGAGAGAGAGATTGAGCGAGTGTGGGCCACCATGCGGTCGAAAGAGTGAGAAGTACGGGTTGGAGAGAGTGACCTAGATAGATAATGTGCGTGAGAGAGTATATACAATATGTCGAACTAGGCCCAAACAAGGAGATATATCGTTTGTGTGTGAGAGAAAGCGAGGTCAATCGAGACATAAATAAAGAGAGAGGGAGAGATTGAGCGAGTGTGGGCCGCCAAATGGTTGAAAGAGTGAGACAGTTTGGTGAGAGTGACCTAGATAGATAATCTGCGTGACATAGTATGTAGTGTGTCGATCGAGGCCCAAATAGGGAAATATAACATTTGTGTGTGAGAGAAAGCGAGGTTAATCGAGACTTAGATAAAGAGAGAGAGAGAGAAAGATTGAGCGAGTGTGGGCTGCGGTGCGGTCGAAAGAGTGAGACGGTGTGGAGAGAGTGACCTAGATAGACAACGTGCGTGCATGTGCGCGAGAGGGGGGTGTAGAGAGCCAATGTATGTATCTAGCGAGAGAGGGTGGGAGGGAGAGAGAGAGAGCTCGGCATGGAGTGCAATGGCCGGTGTGTGAGGGAAATACGTTTGTTGAGAGAGTGTGGAAAGGGGTTTGTGTATTTGAGAGAATTAGAGATTGAAACATGGAGAGAAAGAATAAGTGGGTGTCGGAAACCAATAGCTCTATAAGGTGGTTAAGAGTGGAAGATTGGTCGATAGAGGAAGTATGTAGTGTGTGTCGGGGGTGGTGGCTAAACACAACATTTTGAATGTAGATAGTAATAGACTTAATATTGATATTTCAATTTAGTGCACATTGTAAAATTTGAATTGAGGACCATGCATATGGCTTCTGTAATTATTTCGAATTCGTGCCATACATGCATGGTTTGGAAAAGTTGATGCACTAATATTGACTCGATTGTTGTGGTATTTTGTATGTGTGTGGTCATATGCTTGAATACATCCAAAGTTTTCTCACCACAATAGTGTTAATCTTATACATATGAATTTGCATTCAAACACTTAGCGTGGATACCATGAAATGCGAAATCCACGTTAGAATTGGAGATCGCTATGTCACAAACACACTCTAATTCAAAGAACTCATCATTAATTAATTCCTAGTATGTCATTTCGAAGGACTAATTATTTGCAAGGAAAACATGGGCATGGTAATAGATACAGATTCGTTTGTCAATGAAAAAAAAGATTCGTTTGCATTCTCAAATGTAGGCGCACCAGGTAGACCACGGTCGTGTCGTGGTGGTGGCGTGTGTCGTACGGACGTTATAAACTTCGCGCCTCCACGTTTCGGATTGAAATATCTGGCGGCCCTAATTCCAGCCCTGCAAAACCCCCCTTCTCCCCCGCCCCCTTCCGCGCCCAGAGCGCTCAAATCCCTAATTCGTCGCCACCCAAGCAAAATTCGAATCGCCCCTCGTCTCATCTCATTCCCCACCTCTGTACTGGGCGACGACGACGAAGACGACGGTCGCGCTGCACCACCGCACTGGAGCTGCCTCATCTACGCCCTCGTCCACCGCACCGGGTGGTCCACCGACAACGTCGGCCGCCGCAGCCGACGTGCTTCACACACACCGACTTCCACCGCATCAGGTCTGTTTCACTGACGCCGTCTTCCACCTTACCAGGGCTACTTCACCGAGCACATCGTCGCACCTCCACCCCCCCCGCTGGTGCTTCACCAACGGCCTCATCCACCGCATCATAGCGCTCCGCCGCCGCTCAAGATCTGCTTCCGAGGCGGCCAGCCAACGCAAGCGCATCACCCTCAACGGCTCTGAAGTGACCCGCACTCTAGGCGACTATGCCCAAACGCCGGCCTGAACTAGGTATCCACATATCACTGCGCTGTGCACGATTCCGGTGATGCTTGGATATCCTTTTACTGCTCTCTTAGCTTATACGCTATGCAACTCTAACTTCAACTCTTATTTCTTCTGGAGCAAGTGGTAACATGGACTTCTTCATGGAACATCCCAAGTGCAAGCAGAGCTGCAGTGAGCCTGTACAACGAGCTAGCGTAAGTCCCTACATTTCATTTAATTCGTACTAGCCTGCGTGTATGATTGGGGCAGTGAAATGTATTCAAGTGGCGCTTTTGATTTATCCACATAATGGTTGAATTGCTTGTTTCTATGAACTAAGTTGGCCAATAATGAGAAGGATATCAGTCTTTTCATATTGTAGATTGCTTAGATCTCGATAGGCCAAGTATAATCGCATGAATTATACAGTAAAAGCCAGTGTGGTGTGTATTGCTACAACTAGTCTCACAACCTATCCTCATATAATATAACAAGGTCGCACCATCTTATAAGATTAACCATTCGACTTACCAAAATGCAGTGTGGGAAGGAAGGAGTATTGGGACTGCATATCCAAGCAAGTGATGTCATGGACTCCTTCGTAGAACCTCGTAAGCGAAAAAGAAGTTGCAGTGTGCCTGTACAAAGAGCTAGCGTAAGTTCAGTTATCTGCTTCTCGAAATTTTAGTTAGCCACTGATTAAAAAATTGTTCAATTACCTTGCTTGCCTTAATTTAGTTTGCTACTGATTACATAATGCCATAGCCTGTTAATCCTATTATAGACTGTGCCTATCTATGTGTTTGTTACTTACTGTTTATAGAACTACCTGTGCCTGAACTTCAATAGCTACTTAAGCACGTAGATAGCTGGTCATATCTACTTCTAGGGTGCAACAAAATTCATGTGTAATTTACCTTCTGATACCCTGTTTGTTTATCTTGTTTGTTGTTATGACTTCTAGCACTAGTAATGTTTGCATGTTCATGGAGAGACAACTGTCAGGTTTATATGAGGGACACCGTCTTTTTAACTTATATATATGTGTCAGAATCATTTTGCTGGTAAACTCTACCGACTTGTTGCTTTAATACGTTGCCAAAAACTTGTTAGTTTTACTATGTCATGTGTAATTAAATACGTTGCCAAAACTAGTTAGTTTTACTAGTTTGATGTTAGTTTCTTATGGCTCTTGCAACACTTTGTTTATGCTTGCTAACTATCAAGTTTTCAGGATCCAATTGAAACTCCGATGGCACAACAGGTATGTTCTGAAAAACTTCCTTGTTTAACTGGTTTGCTGCTGTAACTTGTTGCTCTAATCATGTTACCAACTTCAACTTCTCAGGATCCAATTGGAACTCCAATTGCACAGCAGGTACATTTTCGAAAACTTATTTGTGTAATAGGTTTGCTGCTGTAACTTGTTGCTCTAATCAAGTTACTGACTACTCAACTTTTTAGGATCCAAGAGAAACTACAATGGCACAACAGGTTGTTTGTTTAACTGCTTTGCTGCTGCAACCGGTTGCTCTAATGATGCTAATAACCTATACTTTTCATCATCCAATCGCAACTCTTTAAATCCTTGTTTGTTTAACTGGGTTGCTATTCTAACTCCCAGTTGAGATGTTCTGCTAACTTCAACTTTTCCGAATCCAATCGGAACTGTAATGGCAAAACAGGTTAGCCCAAGATCAAAGAGCGAGGCCCCCATGGATGTTGGATTATCCCAGAGCAGTGGCACCGGCCCAATCGTGCATCGTGAATTGCCAACTGCTGATGCTCTAGAGGCTAAACTATTGGTAGAAAGAGAGTCTGCTTCTGCACTTAGAGATGAAGTTGGCATGTTGAGGAAGCAAACAGCACAATCAGAAGCAGTACTCATGAAAACCATTAAATATTTGGTGGATTTCACAACGAAGCAAGCTGAGACTGACCGCATTGTTAAGGTCCTGGAGGAAAAAAGGAAATTAAAATCCCACTTGGTAAATCATAGGTGAAATGTTTTTTTCATCGTTGAATTACCTTTGTGTTGTTTGTTCATGTAATAGATTGGAACCATTTGTTTTTGAGATCATGTAATAATTGTTTTTTGGTTTGTATTTTTTTTAGCACGAGTCTGTAATAATTGATAAGAACATGAGACATTTCATTTTTTTTTGAGGCAAAGACATTTCATTTTGTTTGCTATGCCAGGCCTACAAAATATGCTAATCGGGCTAATTATGCATTCAGCAAAAATAGTAGTATAGATGGGCCTTAAGTGGCACACATCTGAAATGGCCAAGATGCTGTACTAGCTTTGGTACAAAAAAAGATGCTCTTCTAGCCAAAAACAGTACAGCGGCCTGGCTTATGTATGTTAGTTCATATTATTGATCCATATACTCTATATGTGGTCATATGTCTGTTAGTTTTCTATATTATTGGTTGGTTGGCTCAGTATTTTGAATTTTGAGACATCGCTTGGCTTCTGAAATTCATATCTAAATGGGAGTACACTATACGCTGCTTGTGTCATACATGTTACAATTGAGTTGAACATAAAGTTGTTTCAAATATTCGTATTCACCTTAAACTGGATTCAACCTTCTGAATTTGAGTATCATGGCATTTGTAAATCATATTCATATATAAAGGTGGAATACATCTTTGTTGTGCTTTTGAAGATATATAAAAAAACATAGAATGATTTATAAAGATTCGTAATCGAATACAAAATGGGTTTGAATTTAGTTGCCAGGGTAAACGTGAATGCTTATTCTCCCAAGATTCGAAAGAAGCGGTAAAACACCCACTCCCATGTCGCCTGCCCGAAACCAGTGTTTGGGAGATGGAAATTACTGTCTACCCCTGACACGCACAACCTATCGGCCCGATTTCCACTGCTCTAAATAGGGGTAGGTTTGTAACTTCACTCAGACGTGACACGACCGCCTCTCACCCCATTCAGACACGGTGGGCGCCAAATGTGGGTGGCAAAACACATTTGATTCAAGCTCGTCCCAAAGACCTCTCTCTCCCCCTCCATTTCCCCATTCATACACGGTGGGCGGCAAAACAAACTCTCCTCGGCCGAAATCGATCTAGGCAAATATTTTAAGTAGGGGCAGGTTTGTAACTTCACTCATACGTGACACAACCGCCCTACCTGTCAGCCCCTTTCATACACCGTGGGCGCCAAAACACCCTCTCCTCGCCCAAAATCGCTCTCGGCAAATATTGGGGAGATGTGAGATTACCGTCCTATCCCCAACCGACGAGACGTCCGAAATTTTAAAAGGGAGCTAAGTGGGTAACTTCCCCACATTTCAGATAAGCGCCGCGTCCCAAAGACATGGTTCCCCCGACCCCTCTCCCTCCATTTTCTCATTCATACACCGTCGGCGCCAGAACACCATCTCCACACCAGCCTCCTCCGTCCGCCACCACATCCATCGCCACCCTCCTCCACCATGCCAGAGCACCTACCCAGACCGCGTCGTCCACTGCAAGAGATCGACATTCCTCATCCACGGCGCCGGACCAGGAGCCTTGCATCGCGTCCTCTCGCTTCATCTGCGCTGTCGTCCACCTTGTCGGGGCCGCTCCGATGACCTTCTCGTCCACCGTAACAGGACTTATCCCCCAATGCCTCCGTCTACCGTCGCAGATCTGCTTCCACGCCGCCGACAGCCATCGCACCCTAGATGCCTACACAGTGCCGCAAGAGAGGTGGTACTCTTTCATATCTGCCCAACTTTTTTATCTCAACCAAAAAATAGATCGTCACTTGTTTACTGTACTTTTTTCAGCTCTTAGAATCTTAGTTGTTAGTTCAACGCAAACATTGGTTGCTAAGTAGTCTTTGTGCTGTTTGCAGCTTCAGATCTGCCATGGCACAGTCATAATAGGGTTTAATTGATCATGCTTAGGGTTTCCCCCTTTTATGATCACTATACGATCAGCCTATGTGCTTCGTGTCATAATAGCACTGCTCCACCCATCAAGCTAAACCAGCTTAGTTGTTCAAATACGAATCTGATATGGTGTTGATATTAGTAAAACAGTGTCGTTTAATTGGTCAGCTAAGTGTTCCTAATTTAATTTCGAAATGCATGTGCGCCGCTGGGGCGGATCTACAGGGTGGCCAGCGTGGGCCGCGGCCCACCCTGGGATTTTGGGTCGGCCTGTATACCATAAGAGATTAGAACATGGTCAGCCAGCCAATGCCTTTGCTAAAAAAAACAAAAAAGCCAATGCCTACAGACCAGGTTTCCCCTCTGTGCTGCTCCGCTTCCGATCTCCACTCGCCGCCAGCCGCCTGCCTCGCTGGCGACTTGCCGTCGCCGGACGCCATGACTTTAGGAGGAGACGCCGGACTAACAGGAGGTCAGGAGCCGCTCGCCTAACAGCGTTACCACTGCACGGCCACGCCAGCATGCCCAGCTTCCCAGTCTGCTCAGGGCTCAGGCGTGCAGCACCCACTCGGCTAACCCGATTTATCCTGAGATACGCCGTCCTCAACACTCAGCAGCCACTTCCCATCACCTATTTTCTAATTGATTCATCACTCATTAGGCAGGACTCTCATTAGGGTTTGTTGTGTACTGAGTGCTACCTACATTTAATGGTTCAGATGTTTCAGTAATCTTTAGCACCGTTAGAGTTGACAGGGTTTCAAAATTCCTCGCCTAGGAACAAACACTAGTCATGTTGATTGCTGGTCATAGTGACATTGACCCAGATTACTACCGCGGGCCAGGTTTGTTGACAATTTTACTAGTCTTTGTTACTCATTCGATATGACATCCAATTATTCACTTCGATTAATTGCAAACAATAAGTGCTAGCCCAACTTCTTGATTCAAATTTTGGATGGTCTCTTACTGCAGTTACGATTCTGCATACTTGTCCTAGTAAGATCTAAAGTAATGATTGATTCACTAGCATTATGCTTGCCTTGTCATATTTGTTGTCAATATTTTTTTATGGTGGACCACCCTGTTTCAAAATCCTGGAACCGCAGACATGAGTGAATAGTATTTCTTTGTGTGATCTCTTCCATCATGTGTGGGCAATGAACACTGCATTGTATAGAAAGAAAAGTGTTATATCCACCTTTTACATAGACTACGATCTTTTACATGGAATACAATCTGCCTACGTGCTTTGTGTCGCACTACCAGCACTCCACCCTTGTAGCTAAACATTATGCCACTCATAATTCCGAAGTTTATTTGTTCAAATACGAATTTGATATGATGCTAATATTCCTACTTCAGTTTCGAAATGTGTGTCCGCCCCTTATAGAGACATAAGAGGTTTGTATTTCTATGTGTGGTCTGGTAAGTACGGTTGGGGGATGAACTTTGTATACGCAGGGGTTTGTAGGGAGACACTATTGGAGTAGAATCCGCAATGCATTCCAAAGATAATCTGACTACTTTTTATGTTTTCATGAATCTCAGATACTGAACATCATCATAATGATTATGAGCTTGGGCGCATCAGAAGAATAAAGCAGAACAATGACATGGCTATCAAACTTGGCGTTAAGGGACTGAGAACCAGTCTGGATGCAATGGAATGCGCACGCTCTCCACCTACAGATTCGTGTTCAGAATATGATCCTAACAATGATTCTGAGCTAGTGGGAGACCTAAGTCAATGTAGCTCCCTAGTGGAGGAGTCAGAGGCAGATGCCCTATCTTATTCACCCATCAAGGTGCTTGCTCTAACTTGGAAAGGTTATATTGGTTGCACATATCTTGCAAATGATGCTTTGCATTGCTTCTACTTTGTTACACCGCCATTTGCTTAGTTTACACATCATATATGTGAATATGCCATGACTATCCATTTTCAGTACATATTCCATCTGTCATCATACCATATTTCTCCATTCAAATATTGTTCTTGTGTATCAGACATTCAAAAGGAAGAGGGCGATTGCTGATCGCGATGGAGCACGAACAAAGTATTTGGAAAAGGTAGTGACACCTGATAAATCAAATAGCCCATTAGGTGTAGTGGCAATATCACCAGACCCACAAAACACAGCCCCAACTCTAGCAGACTCTACCCCTACCCCACTGGCCATCTCAGATGCCCCAACTCAGCAGACCCCATATGCAGCAAAAAGTATGACGATTCCAGTTGACATAGCACCAGCTCTACGACGCAAAACCCCCATTCCAGCAAAGAGTACACCAACTCCAGTTGCCAAATCCCTTTTTGAACTGGAGAGAGCCCCAATTGCAGCAAATAGGACCCCTGTTCCACTTCTTCCTAGTTTAGAAGACGAAGCTTTTATTGTTGTCAGGAACTTTGTGCGCATCTTTCCTTCATGGAAAGATTATACTACAGACAAACAACAATTTCCAATCTTCCTCCGCAACTTACGTGTAAGTAATGTACTAATGTTATTCATGGTAATTAGTGCCTATGTTTCTGCTAACTGAACTGAAGAGATTTCATTCATTTAAATAGGCGAGGACCAAACTGGATAGTCAAGACGAGCGAAGCTTGTTTGCGCTTTTCAAGCACGCTTTGAGGAAGTATCGTTGCTACCTGAGGCAAGCACAGTTCGATGGCAAGCCTCTAAACAAAATTTATGTAAAGTCTCCGGTGCTTCATTTACTAGACAGTGACTGGAATAAGCTTGTTACACACTGGTCTCGTCTGAAGTGTAAGGTACTGTCTATGATATCACATCACAATTTGAACTACATTTCTGCATGTGCCTTACCGTCTCACTTGTATGAAAACTGTTTGCAGGAGAATATCCATCCTCAAGGGACCACAGGATCTCGCAACTATACTGCACACTGCATTGCTCTTGGGAGTACCTCTTGCCCTGTATCACCATACTTACTTTCATAGCTGGTTGATGATGTAACATCACTTCACATGTTAGCCTCCTTATCCTCCATTTGGTGGACATTATAAGATCCGTATTGACTCTTACATAAATTTAGAATCAACCCAATGCTTCTGAAGAAGTTTAGCTCTACAGTCCTCTTGTAAGGACCGAACATCTTGTATCACTGTACTTACATTAACAGCTACTCCATCCGTCCCATAATATAAGAGCGTTTTGTACACTACACTAGTGTACAAAACACTTATATTATGGGACGGAGTGAGTAGTTCATTGTGCTGCATTACTCTTCAGCTTGTCTCCCTCGCCCACCATTTCCTAAAAATTATCAGATCTATACTTAATCTTACCAAAAAGTTGAATACACAGACAATGCCAGTGCAGAAATGTAACCCATTGCTCTTGTCAGTACATTTTGTCCTGTAACACTGTACTTACATGGATAGGTAGATGATTATGTAGCATCACTGTGCATCTTATCTTCATTATCCTCTATCCCTTCCAGTATTATCATATCAATAATTACTCTCTACAAAATGTAGAGTACAGGCACTGCTTATGAAGAAGTTTCTGTGCTGAAATTCTTGAGGTATCCCTCCCTTGACATGGAGAAGGGCATTATAGAGCCGGTGTTAACTGTTAATGTAAGTCCGTCCTTCTAAAGTCTTTCTCCTCAACTGCTGTTTAGTTTGCTGTTTCTATCAAAATGCATGTTCGCAACAACTGCAAGTTTCAAGTTTTAGTCGTGAAACCAAATTCCTTATTCATACGATGCACATTATTCAATACAAATCCATTGATTTTCTTTGGCCCTGCATGTATGCTTGTGTTGTTGATCTATAATCCAGTGTGTGGTTAAGCTACGCACATTTGCACCTTGTCATTTCCTGCTTTGTCTTCACTGATCTGGCTGATGATATGAACATGGCATACACGTTAATGAAAAGAGATACAGTGATTTTCTTTTGCCCTGCATCTATGCTTGTGTTGTTGATCTGTAATCCAGTAGTGTGGTGTAGCTCACTGCATTATGAACAATGCCAAATTATGCTCTTGACATTTTGAATCGTCTCTTTATTTTGTAATATGAAACTGGATGGAATTGACAGTGCAGTTACCATCTTTGTTTATATACGTGCAAAACCTGTCATCTGTCTTGTTGTTTCAGGGTGATATGCATGATGGCACGCACAAGTATGCTGAAGACTCTAAGACAAACCCAACGTATATTGCAGCAAAGAAGGCAAAACATCTTGAAGATAGTGAGACAACCCCAAAGTCATGTCTTGATGCAGTGTTCAAGTTACTTGAGACTAGCAGTCACACAAGCTCACAGAAGTCGCTGCCTGAATCAGTTCGACTTCTTCAGTCTCAGCTTCAAGTAGAAAGGCATAGTGTAACTCAACTTCGACTTGAAGTCCAATCTCTAAGGAAGATCGCAGAGAACTCCAATGAGAACCTCATTGCTAAACAGCTAGAGCTGGAAGATATGACCGACATGCTAGGCCGTTCTCACTGCCTTGCTCAGCTGCTTGCGCAGCAGCTCCCGTGCAAGGCTAATGTTTCTTGAGCTGTGTTCAAGTGGTCTTGGTTCGGTATTATTTTGTTACGCTGCAATGGCTGGGCCTTGGACGCCCAGGTTTTGTAATCTGCTTCTTGGTTGCGCTTTATGATCACTGGTGGCGAACTTTGATGCCCAGTGGATGTAATATGCCCTAATTCCTTTATTGTATAGTGTAGGTTTATTCTAAGTTACTATGCTATAATTTCTTTATTGTATAGTGTAGGTTTGTTCTTAATTCATAGTTACCGTATATGTCATCATTCGCTATCAGAAAAAAGGGTGAAAATCTGATTCAGGTGAACGAGCCGAAACATGCGCCTCTAACGGGCCTGCATTTCAGTGGGCCATTAATGGGTTCCACGCAATAGGCTTTACTCTGGCCTACGCGGACCTGCCGTAATGGCCCTTCATGGACACGGTATGCCCAGGCCCATAACTCACATGGGCCTCTAGTGGGCCCAAACTTTAGTTCGGTCCATGTAGCATTGGGCCATTAACAGGTTGAATATCATGCTGGCCTGTTATGGCCCAGAAGACAGCATGGGCCTTTAGCAAGCCGAAAAGCTTGTTGGGCCTCAATTTTCATGAGTCGACCACGGGCCTTTAGCAGGCTGAAATATACCTCGGACCATTATTGGCCCAGTTACATGACGGGCCGCTACTAGGCTGAAACATATCTCGAGCCTTGGTTGGCCCAATCATATCATGGGCCTTTAGTTGGCCAAAAGCTTAGTAGAGGACCAACGGGCCGAATTGTACGACAGGCCTTTAACAGGCCCAAAGTCAGGTTGGGCTGAAATTTTACCACCGAGATCACGGGCCGTTAAGGGGCCGAATGTCGCATCGGACCATATATGGCCGATGTGTAGCACATGCCATTAACAGGCCGAAAGGCACACCGGGCTGAAATGGGCCCATTTCTACATCGGGCCTTTAACAGGCTGAAAACTCACTGGGCCGTAATGAGGCCCAAAGACTGAGTGAACAATTAACGGGCCCGATCTGGCGGTGGGCCGTATATGGGCCATGTTTAAGAAGGCCGCTAGTGGGCCGGCCCACTAGTACCTGAGTAAATCTTATGGGCCTTTGACTGGGCCGGCCTTTTATACCTAAATGGGCCATTGTTGGGTCGTGCCACATGTAACATTTCCATAGGCCCATCTCGTCCATTGGAGGAATGACATCTGTCGCGACGCCCAGCTGACACGTGGTTCCTTCGGCCAATGAGAATTTTACACGTGGAAAATCCTCATTGGTCAGGGCTGTTAACGGGTTATCGGATCCAAAACTGGACTCGATAGCTTAACGGCGACCCGTTACGGTGGAAGCCACGTGTCGGTCACCCTTGACGAAAACACTTCCATGACGCGACATTTTTCGTCATGGAAGTGGACACTTCCGTGATGATAATTTCAGTATTGTCATGGAACAGTTCTACGACAGCACAGGTATGACTATCTTGATTTTGTCACAAAATTGTCACGGTTGTACATGCATGACAGAAAACTTGACCTACTGTGACAAAGACGTATCATCACGGAAGTGTTTTTTTTGTAGTGTTTGCGGTCGAGCCACAATGCCGAGGTGTTTGAAATTCATTCCAATTTCTTGCATGGGACCTAAGCATGCACCCATGGACACATATATGATTTTACAACCCATTTTGGTGCATCGGAGCATGTGCCTGTAGTTCAAATTTGAATTATGCACCTTAAATGCCTAGAAAACTCAGTTAATGTATAAAAATGTCCAAACGAACCCTGAATAATTCCAAATTTTTTGACGGCACTCATATAGTTGCATGTTCACTACAGATAAATGTTCTAGCAATTCAAACACCATCCTTTGCCGTTGTGACTCCATTCTGTATTTCAAGTCAAGACGAAAAATCAAGTACATCGCACACAGTTTATTACCACCAACCGTGTGAGATGTAGTACAAAATATCTTGGAGCACCGTCATATATGGCTTACGCGAGAAGGTTCGTCCTCTACAGTACATAGCCGGCGTGTCAAGCACACTAGCTCCCCAAATATCATTTCACTGTTCAATCGTCGCCGGTCAAAGATGGGGACGTGGACCTGCGTCCTGAGGGCAACTTCGGCGGCCCACTCCGTAGAGAGCACGGCCGCAGCCGCCATGAGCGTGCTCACAACCTGCATGAGCGCGGCCGCAATCTATGACCGGGCGGCTGCGGCAGCCGAAACGGCCACTACTGTAGCTCAGATGGCGGTAGCAACATCTGCGACGGGGATAGCAAATGGTGAGAGCGGCACAGCAGTTGTCCGTTCCGCGGCAGCCGCCTTAGCCCTGATGGAGGCCGCCCACGCCCATGTCGAGGCCACCCACGCCCAGCTCCTGGCGGTCACCGCACAAATCGCACGAAGCTTCTCCGACAACGGTCGGTAACCCACGGCCGAAGAGTTGGCAATCGCCGAGAGCGTTCGAGCACACGTCCGTTCGTTCGTGGCATACCTTGCCACGATGGAGCCCGTCCAAGCCCAGACCGCGGCCGCCCACGCCCAGCTCGTGGTGGCCTTTTCCAAAGAGATGGCGAACGCGGATGGCGAGATGCTTGCCGAGTATAGTGTGATGCATGCCATGGAGCCCCTTCCCCAGGAGATCGTCGGGCACGAGCTAGACATGGAGGAGGCGGCGGAGATCGACGAGTGCCAGGCGGAGTGGTAGTCTTTGTTTAGAGCGCCGGTCTTTTGTTAGAGTAATGTTTAGGTCAACTAGCTCTATTTAATTGCTGAATTTGCTCGATTAAGAAGTGTGGGTGTGCTGTAGCTTGTAGGCTCTTTTGTGTACCCAAATTATGCAATGACGTGGATGACCACTGTAACCGGGGAAATTCGAACAAAAATATGCATGTTCAAACTCATCACACACGGGATAAGCCATATGAATCGTCTGTGATGTTCAGATATCGTACACAGTGTTGAATAAGGGACCGTGTCTAATGACACTTTGCGCACCAGTTTTTCGCAGCACGGAGCGAAAAATTTCGGCATCCGCGGAAATATCAACCTCCCATGACCCCTCCTTACCAAAAGCCACATTTCCCCTGTTTTCGCCTTCCATTCCAAGTTCAAACCTTCACTGCTTGCTTGCAGCGCCGCCACCTCGCCCGCGACGCTCCTTCCTACTGCTCGGCCTCGTCGATCTAGTCGGGTAATCCACACTCGACCCCCATCCTCCTCCTCCTTCTACATCGCACATGCCCCGACCACCGATGCGACACCTTCCACCCAAATCACCGACCCATCCTCCAAATAAGCGTCGCCCTAAGCCATGGTGCACGCAGTATAGCCAGGAGCTCAAGAAGCATTTGGCAGCGGAGAAGCAAATCGCGGCCGCACGCGCAGATGAGGTCGCGATGGCTGCCATGTGTGCCGACCTCCAGATCTTTTTAGAGCACCTCACCATCGAGGCCACCATCGACGCCTCGCGCACGAATGCAGCCACATGGTTGGCTGCTTTAAATGATAGTTCATGGCATTTTCTCGAGGCCACGGTCGGTGCCTTCGACGAAGACTGCGAGGTGTTTTCTCAGCGTGCCCGTGCTTACCTCAACTCCAGAGCCAGCAGGTTGGTGCCCGGAGCAGCTCAGGCGACTCAGCACTACGACGAGGGAACCCACGATGTGGAGGCCTCGCCCTCTTCCAAGTCTAAGGAGCCCATCGTCATCGATATCTCCGACGATGAGGAGTACCTTGTCTTTTTAGCTCACTATAAGGACCTATGTTCTGATACGTCTCCAACATATCTATAATTTTTTATTGTTCCATGCTATTATAGTATCAATCTTGGATGTTTTATACGCAATTATATGCTATTTTATATCATTTTTGGGACTAACCTATTGACCTAGTGCCTAGTGCCAGTTGTTGTTTTCTGCTTGTTTTTGGTTTTTCAGGAAATCGGTACCAAATGAAGTCCAAATGCTACGGAACTTTTTGACGACTTTTTTCTCGACAAGAGAGACCCTAGAAGCTTTGGGAGGAGACCAGAAGCCTCACGAGGAGGTGACAAGGCAACCCCACACGCCCCCAGGGGGGCGCGCCAAGATGCCTTGTGGGCCCCTCGTGGCTCCTTTTGACCTAATTCCACATCTATAAATTTTCGAATATTGGGAAACCAACAGAGAGCCACCCTGAATAACTTTTCAGCCACCACAAGCTTCTGTTCTTCCACGATCCCATCTGGAGGCCTTTTCCGGCACCCTGCCGGAGGGGGAATCGATCACGGAGGGCTTCTACATCAACCTTGCTGCCCCTCCGATGATGTGTGAGCAGTTTACCACAGAACTATGGGTCCATAGCTAGTAGCTAGATGGCTTCTTCTCTCTCTTTGATCTTCAAGACAATGTTCTCCTCGATCTTCTTGGAGTTCTATTCGATGTAATTTTCTTTTGCGGTGTGTTTGTTGGGATCCGATGAATTGTGGGTTTATGATCAGATTATTCATGAGAAATATTTGAGTCTTTTCTTAATTCTTTTATGCATGATTGTTATAGCTTTGTGTTTCTCTCCGATCTATCCGTTTGGTTTGGCCAACTAGATTGATTTATCTTCAGCGGGAGAGGTGCTTTGTGATGGATTTAATCTTGTGGTGTTCTATATCCCAGTGACAGAAAGGGACAAGACACATATTTGTATTGTTGCCATTAAGGTTAAAACGATGGGGTTTATTCATATTGATTGGGTTTACTTTGTCTACATCATGTCATCTTGCTTAAGGCGTTACTCTGTTTTCATTAACTTAATACCCTAGATGCATGTTGGATAGCGGTCGATGGGTGGAGTAATAGTAGTAGATGTAGGCAGGAGTTGGTCCACTTGTCTCGGACGTGATGCCTATATACATGATCATTGCCTTGAATATCGTCATAACTATGCGCTTTTCTATCAATTGCCCAATAGTAATTTGTCTACCAACCATATGCTATGTGTTCGAGAGAGAAGCCTCTAGTGAAAACTATGGCCCCCGAGTCTACTTTAATCATAAAAAGAAAACCTAAATATATTTCTTGTAATTTCCTTTCTTTTATTTTCTTTTGCAATTTATATATCTATCACTACGAGATTTAATCCTTGCAAGTAACGAGTTCAAGGGGATTGATAACCCTCTTGCCCGCGTTGGGTGCAAGTATTTGGTTTTGTGTGTGCAGGTGCTACTCACAAGGTTTTGCGTGGTTCTCCTACTGGATTGATACATTGGTTCTCACTGAGGGAAATACTTATCTCTACTATGTTGCATCTCCTCTCCTCTTCGAGGAAAATCCCAACGCAGCTCACAAGTAGCATGTTCAGCTAGCTAGCTACGCCGGTTAAGCATGTTCGGTTTACTTGTTGCATGTGCTGCTCCTGCCTTTCCTTTACAAATTCTAGTGAATTGTCCTATGTACTGTTACTATGCAATCTGATCCTCTAGTATATATGTTCTATATATTGTGCAATGTCGTGCTCAGTTAACTGTTTGGTTAATTTGTTGTGGTGTTCAATTAACTGTTTGGTTCAATTCTGCAATGTGATGCTCAATTCTTGTGAGTACAATTTTGTATTCTCTTGCATGTGAGAAATAAATCGAATTTGGCTGTACAAAATACATGAGAAACAAATACAATTGATATATTTCCAAGTTGTTAAGCATGCTTGGTTTGGTTAACTGTTTGATCTTCTAGTATGTTCTATTATGCAATGTGGTGGTCAGTTAACTGTTTGGTTCATTTGTTGTGGTGCTTAGTTAACTGTTTGGTTTAATTCTGCAATGCGATGTTCAACTGTTGTGGGTACAATTTTGTATTGTTATGCATGTGAGAAATAAATCGAATTTGACTATACTAAATACATGAGAAACATATACAATTGCTATATTTCCTAGTTCTTAAGCATGCTTGGTTTGGATAAATGGCTTTTCCATGTGGCTCGAATTAATCTGCTGAATCTGCAATGTGTTTATTTTTCATCAACATATTTCACTGATAGTATGTCAACCCTCACTTAACCTGATCAATAACTACCTTATATGTGTTGCAGGGAAATAATGGGAGGCACTGAGGTTTACCATCGAGGTTCGCACATGCATGGTCCTTTGTCTAATAGCACATTATTGTGCAATTGCAGGAAGCATTCTAATATTTAGGTTTTTAACAATTTGGTCTTGCACATGTAGGTCCTACTGTCAGAGGTTTTTAACAATTTGGTCTTGCATAGGGATTTCTATTTCTGTGCCCCTCATTCCTTAGTCCTCCTCAGTTTTGCCCAAGCACACTTATTTTGCTCACTTCCCCCCCCCCCCCCGACCGCGCCACCCACCCTCACCAATGCCCAAACAGGGGTTTGTCGTTGGTCAAGGGAGTTGACTGTTAGCCGGCGCTGTTACTGACGCGTGGGGCACACTGTGCCAGGTGGTGTTCTCACAATCGGCGGTATGCATGCATGAGTAGTTACATCGCGGTCACGTCGGCGCTTTCACACACGGGGAGTACGCACTGCGCGATTTCCAATGTGAGGAGTCGCATTGCCGGCGTGCCCGGCAGGCATCTATTAATGCATTTTATAGCCGCGTGGGGCGCACCATCGTGCACCCACTCCTGTCCCAATCCCCTCCCCTCCCGTCGCCGCCCCATAGCCTCCTCTAGCGTGCGCCTCCACCAAACCCTAGCCACCTCCACCAAACCCTAGCCGCCTCCCCCTCCGCAGCCGCAACCATGGCCAGCCACGATGGTGGGACGGGAAGCAGCCGCCGGGAGCGACGTCGTGCGTATGTCATTCCCGGCCTGCCGCGCGCCCTACGGGTCGAGGAGGCGTCGCTCCTCGCCCGCTGCGGCATCATGGTGCCACCGGACACGCGCCTGCCGGCCGGATTGCACCTGAGCGCCGGGGGGCTCCCGGTGGCGCCTGTCCCCACCGTCGGCACGCCGGCCATGTTCCGCGCAATACGCGACTTTCGGCAAAGCCTGCCACCGGAGGAGCGGTCGAACCAGCGCTACGCGACCAGCAACCCGTGTTGGTCGGAGATCCTGGCGGCGGAGAACGCCGCCCGTATCCAGTTCTACGACGGCCGCCACCCACCGCCGTCGCCTCACAACATCGACGAGAGGTACGCCTTCTGGGAAGGGCATACCTTCCCCGATGTCATGGCCGCGTGCCGCGTCCAGCTCGGCCTGGACGAGGGCGATCGGGTTTCGCCGCCACGGGCCATCGCTCGATCCACGACGCGGTCCATGCCCACATCTGCAGGAGGAGGCGCCGGTGCCAACAGCAGCCGGGGCCTCCGCGTTCCTAAGATGGAACCAGCGATGGAGGAGTACAGGGGGCGGTGGCCAGCGAGCCCGGCGACCCTGCAGACATGTCGGGGCTCCTCCAGGCACTTCGCGAATCGACAAAGGGGCCGCAGCGCCACCCCGATGACCCGGTGGACTCGCCGGGGCTGCGACAGGCGGTCGTCGCCTCAGTGGCTGACGTCACCATCGACCTCGTCAGCGACGAGGACGAGAAGAAGGAGGAGGATGGCGAGGACGAGAATGAGGAGGACGACGAGGACTTCTTCGGCGGCGGCAGCGGCTCTGACATGGACGACGACGATCAGTAGCTTTGTTTAGGGTTCATGTCTGTACAAATGATAAACTTTAAATGAAATTTGTGCTGTTTGAATGTCCAATTTGAATGTTAGTAGCTATGCATGTTTGAATGTTCAATTAGTGCCTTGTTTGCTTGTGTGTGACAAGTGGTGAGCCAAATTTCCTTAAGATGCTAAAATAATTGGTTGTTTTCAATCAAACAGTGCCAAATTTGTGAAGGTTTTTTTTTCAAACTTGTTGTATTGCAAGTTTAATATTTTTCCCTCAAACTAGTGCACATAAGATGGTGCAATGCAAAGGCATTTGAATTTTTGAGCCTTTTTTCATTTTCTTTGGTTTTTTTCAAATTGGGGTCAAACTTGCAGTGTTGACCATTCATACAAAATGGTTTGGAATTCCTACTTTCCTTGTCCCAAGTTCATCCACCACCAATATTGGAGCATAAAAATATTTTTTGAAATTTTCAGGACCAAACTACGCCACACTTGTAGTGCAAATTTGGGCATTTTCTGATAATTCACTGAAACTCAACTAAATGTATGGAATATAGCAATATTACTCTGAAAATGCTGAAACTTGGTCAGTGGCCATCCAATGTGGCCTACTTTTGATGAAAAATGAAATGGAACAAATTTCAAAATTATTTGAGGCACTTCCTTCACAAAAAAAAAGTCATTTCTGGGCTCAAAAAATGGAAATTTTATTTTTTATTACAAAATAATTGCAAATTCCTATGCAACATTGTCCACAATGGTAACACCACTAGTTGTGCCAAATTTGGGCATGTTATCATGGATTTTGACATGTATGTGGGCATTTCCATGTTCATATGCCTTGAAATCCACACAAGTCCATACTAGATAGGCCAATTTGTGAAGGTTTTTTTTCAAACTTGTTGTATTGCAAGTTTAATATTTTTCCCTCAAACTAGTGCATAATATGGCTCAATGCAAAGGCATTTGAATTTTTGAGCCTTTTTTTATTTTCTTTGGTTTTTTTCAAATTAAGGTCAAACTTGCAGTGTTAACCATTCATACAAAATGGTTTGGAATTCCTACTTTCCTTGTCCCAAGTTCATCCACCACCAATATTGGAGAATAAAATGATTTTTTGAAATTTTCAGGACCAAACTACGTCACACCTGTAGTGCAAATTCGGGCCTTTTCTGATAATTCACTGAAACTCAACTAAATGTATGGAATATAGCAATATTACTCTGAAAATGTTGAAACTTGGTTAGTGGCCATCCAATGTGGCCTACTTTTGATGAAAAATGAAATGGAATAAATTTCAAAATTATTTGAGGCACTTCCTTCACAAAAAAAAGTCATTTCTCGGGCTCAGAAAATGGAAAATTTATTTTTTATTACAAAATAATTGCAAATTTCTATGCAACATTGTCCACAATGGTAACACCACTATTGTGCCAAATTTGGGCATGTTATCATGGATTCTGAGTCTTTTTTCAATTTCTTTGTTCTGTTTTCAAAAATTACGTCACACTTGTAGTGCAATTTGGGCCTCTCCTGATAATTCACTGAAACTCAACTACATGTATGGAATATACCAATATTCAGGAGTAAACTAATTTGGTTGACTCAAGTGCATCCGCCACACCAAATGGTTTAATAAGCCACCTCTTTTTTTTCGGGCATTCTGCCCACAAACCACCGCAGACCAGCTGACAGATGGACCCGCCGCTGGTGTCCCACGCGCCAGTAACTGCGTCGACCACCAACGACCGCGCAGCCGCTAACAGAGGTGTCCCACAAGTCAGTATATGCGCCCACCATCGACGACCGCGCAGCCGCTGACAGAGGTGTCCCACAAGTCAGTATATGCGCCCACCAACGACGACCGCGCAGCCGCTGACAGGGGTGTCCCACAAGTTAGTATATGCGCCCACCTTTGACAAGTAGGCAGCCACTGACAGGGGTGTCCCACGCATCAGTAACCACGCCTGGTAACGGTCAAAGACTTTGACCAGACGGCAAACCACCGTTTGGGCTTTTGTGAGGGTGGGCCGCGCGGTGGAGGGGAAAAGTAATGCTGCCAAAGAGCGTGGGCAAAACTGAGGAGGACTAAGCGATGAGGGGCACAGAAATAGAAATCCCTTTTGCATATGGGGAAATGAGATGTCCATGAATATCATTCAAGTCAAGAAACTCAGAAAGATTGTTAGGATAAAGAAACTAGCGACGAAAAACAACAAGATCTTTGTCTGCACAATGAAGAAGACATCAGTGAACTACAGGATGGTACTAACTCTTATACCTTGTTTTTTATTCTTTTGCACCATTTCAAAATTTAGAGAAGATATTTATGCATGTCTTTGTTTTCAGGCCTTTCCAAAGCAGTTCACAGATGATTACCTCTCAAACCACCTGTATGGTCAAGAGTCGAGGAAGGTGTTCATACAACACCCACGGCACAATATCGAAGTCTTCCTCAAGAGGACGAAGGATGGGCGGTCAATCATCCATAGACACTGGCCTAAAGTTGCAAGGACCTTCAACATCATTGAAGGCTCAATATTCGCCTTCCACTTTAGCAGTTTTCCAGATGAGATTCATCTGTCTATCTACCATCTATGGTGCTAATTTCCAAAGGTTTTAGATGTTGCATGTGAAACTTGGTGCTGTTGTGTAATGGGATAGCTAGCTATATGCCTATATGGTGTAAGTGAGTGCTGAAGCTATATGATGTTGTACTCTGATGTATTTCAATTATTAAATCCTAGTTCCGTAATACGAAAATGAAATATATTGTGTGTTTAATATGGAATGTCAATATGATTACTAAATGGATTAAAAATAATAGGCCAATTAGCCTGCTTATTGGGTTTCTTTTATTGCAAACGGTTATTGAGACAACACCGTGGGCAATGATCTCAGACAACCCACACAGTTTCTATGAAGTGAACGTGTTGGATCAATGAACAATCACACACAACTTCCTCTGGACAACTGTTTGCGTCAGGCCACCTTGCACAAACATTTTCCACATAAAAAGTGTGTGTGATGGACATCCTATGCCACACAGTTTCTTCTAGGCACCGTGCATGATGCATTCAATAACACAAACGATAAAATTATTAATATCGTCTGCAATGGCAACGCTATCACAGATGATGTGATGCGGAAAATTGTGTGTGATGTACACATGAACGGAAACGTTTGTCTAGGATTCACTATGTGGGATGTATATACCAACAGAAATGATTGTCTTGGATTCACTGTGTGGGATGTACATACGAACGAAAATGATTGGGCCTGTATAATTGTCTGCGATGGCTTGCCCTGTCGCACTCGAGGTCTTTTTGCACCGCGTGTGTGACCGGAGGACCTACGCCGATGGTTTCTGGGTCGTGTGGGAAGGACCCCCCCCTATCGCACACACAGGCAAGGCGGCAGTTTAAAACTCTGTCGCGGAGAGGGGGTAAAAACCATTTGTATAGCAGGTCGCTTCACTAGTGCTAGGGCGCCATCCCCGTCAGTCGCATGTGACGTACTGATGGGTCTACTCGATATTTTTGAAGTTTCCGCTGCAATGATTGAAGTGGTGCTCACTTCCTCCACCAAAGGGTCGTAAGTACAAAGTATAAGAATGGTACATATGGAAGTTCTTATGATATTAGTTTGACTTTGCAGAGCGACACACTAATCATGAGATCATTGTAGGATGCACATGGAGACTTCGGTCAGCTTTTTCAAAAAGGAGGTTGAAACCCTCTGCCTCTTCATCCTAGGATGCACACAACCATCTTTATTCTATTATTCAATAGATTCTAACAGAACAAATACATGGATCAACCTAAAGCCACCTTCCTGGTGACCTATGTCGCTACACTTACAAGTTTGATGATGTGCCCTGACCTCGCACCACCACACACCATCTAATCTGGTGGCCTCACCAAGACGCCCCATGGCAAGCCGAGAGCACCAACCGGTCTAGCAAACCCTTAGCATGCACTACATGCGCATGCTCTATAATTTGCCGCCACCATCTTTCATCGTAACATCTTCAGGAGTGATCAACGCATTTACCTTGCCAAGCTCAATTGTCATCGACGCCACCACGATGCCACACAGTGCCATCATCCTACATGTGTCCATTAACATGCGCCCATCGCCGAGACTCGACTACGCCATGCCGCCGAGACCCGATGCGGTCGATGCAACACCGCTCCACCTCTTGGCCCCTCCAACCAGCCCCTGCTCCAAAACGATGCCCCGGGAGGAAGAACGGCACCGAAGGCCGCGTCATCCTCCGATCTGGGAGACCTAGATCAAGGGTTTCCCCCGGAGCAGCCAGTGTGAGGTGACAATGGTTGCAACGATGATGCCTTCGACAAGGAAACGCTGCCAAAGACGTCGCCATCGTCTGCCATGAACGAAATCGGTACGGTTTTCATCGAGAGTCGCGCCACTCAGGACCACCAGCTAGTTGGATCCATGCGGAATAGCGCCATGGAGGCACATACAGATGCCGAAAGGCTGGTCGGGAACTCCAGCATCCATCACCAGCCCCTCTATGCTCCACCGGCCAGCCACGAGTTAGAACGACGACGGATCTGGGAGGGAATCAGATCCACGGAACATCGCTGCCAACCATCGCCAAAGAAGCATACCGTAGCTCCCGACGGGCCATGGAAGCAACGAGCACCTCCGCACAACTAGGGGAGCACACCCTGACCACCACGTCTGACCTTCCTGGTGGCACCACCCCAGTCACACCAGTGGGCCACCGCCGCGCCCAGCCACCCAAGCACCTTTGGCGCCGGGCCCGCCGCCACCATGGCTGACACTGACGGCAGCATCGGAAGGGGGCTTCAAGATTGGCGACTTCCGATGGTGCTAGGGTTCCCACATCCATCTCCATATCGACACCACCATGGCCTAATCCTACCCTATCTACACTCCTGAAGTAGAGGAACAAGATCCCCACCTCTTCCCACCGCTGAAGCGAGAGGAAGGGATCTCCGCCATTGCCCGCAGGAAGAGGACCTTCGCTTCGTCGCTCCCTTCTTAGCCTCCCTCCAACAGATTCTTTGTTTGGACTCAGTCTCAATGGAAGTGGGAGGTTTTTCCCCATGGCAAAGATACTTTCTTGGTGTCGTTCCCCTCATTCAATGAGCTTCATCGAATGGTGGACATAGAGGTTCGAATCAAGTTGCACAATGTTGAGATTTCTTTCAAAGAGTGGACGGCAGAAGATATCCCATCTTATGTTTCTCTCGAGACTGTTTGCATGCTTGTTTTCAGCGTCCCCCACTCATTGTGGCACTTTCTCGGACTTTGGGATGTTGGTTCGGTCATCGGTGCCACTCAAGACGTTGATCTTTGTGCCTTGCATCGTCACGGTATTATTCGCATTTAGATTGCGGTGCGCTCGTTGGATATTTTCTCCTCTAATGAGATATTGGGAGGGGAATGTGCACCCACGGAGGCGTTTGTCAAGCTGGACAGATATACCTTTCGCTATCAGGTTGAAAACAAAGACTATATACCTGATGCGGATTTTATTCCTCTTGTGTGGAAGCACCATGATAATAGTCCGGACAGAGATCATGATCGCGATGCTGAACTAAAGGATGGTGATGCAAATAAAAAAGCAAAGAATGAAATCTTCGAGGCTGTAAATTCTACTCAAAATTCAAGTTCAACCACTTCGGTCCCTATGCAGACTACATCTTCCAACATGCACCGAGAGCTAGCTACTGGGTACTCTTCGCAGCCTCCACCGTCAAGCTCCACTATGGCCTCGGAGGAGCCTGCACAACTGAGCCATCATCCGCAGCAACAGAAACTTCATGTGCTCTCGCCGAGCGAGCAAGACGTGCATGCATGCTCGGGTGCAACTGCACGTACGTGCCCACCGGCCGCTGTGCATGCATGCATGGGCATTCCAAGCTCGGGTGTAGCTGCATGTATGGGCCCTCTGTTGGAGATATGCCCTAGAGGCAATCATGTATGATGATATTTCCTATGTGTTTATGAATAAAGATAGTCCTTGGACATTATCAATGATGTGTATCAGCAAGTACGTGACTTGTTTTGTGGGACTATGCATTGTATGATGATCGTCCAAAAAGGTCCCTAGTCGAAATGGCTGTGTGGACGCGCAGCTGAATAGACTAGCATATGACACAGTGGATGGCTCGGTCTCACTGGCCATGAAGCATCGAATGCAATCCGGATAATATGGACTCAAAAAGATCTGGTCGGATTCAAGTCCAGATAAGGTCCGAGTCGGACAAACCCAACTATGAGATGCAGCGATAGGTCATCTGTGAGTCTCTAGTACAACATATGTTCTATGTCCTAAGCCCTGAGCTGGCACATGTACCTGGGATGGTGACAGACCTGCTTTGGGCCGACCAAACACTACTTCATAACTAGGTAGTTATGAAGGTAGGTTTCAGGCTTGTCTAGACCCATGCTGCGAGACATGGTGGAGCAAGATGGGATTTGCCCCTCCGATCAGGAGAGATATTGTCGTGGTTTTATCACGGCAAGATGTCCTCGTGAAAGGACTTAGTGGTGAGGCCATCGCAACTAGGTGGAAGCTTGAAGGGGTTGGTCGGAATCGAGAGACGCGAGTTTTACCCAGGTTCGGCCCCTCACGGTGGAGGTAAAAGCCTACATCCTGCTTGTTTGATATTGATGATGATCTCGATTACAAGGGTGCGGATTCGCTAACCTAATTTTCGAGAGGATTGGGACTTGTCTGTCTCTCCTGACTTCTCTCTCTCTTGGGGCGCCTTGCCCCTCCTTATATAAGTTGAAGGGGCGGCTTACATGTAGAGTCCTAGTAGGATTAGGACTGGTCTATTTTCTATTACAAGTCAAATCCTAGTCCGGGTCTTGCTTCTCTTGTCAAGGAACTTTCCTCTTCTTGGACTTTTTCCGCGATCCGGCCCATTGGGCTCCCCTTAAGCCGGCCACCTGCCGGGTCGCCCTGGGCCCTGGGTCTCTCCTTAAGTCGGCCCGTTCGTTTCTTCCGTGAGCCGGCCTTCAGTCGGGTCTTCCTGGTGTCACCTTGCCCTCATCCTGACCCGGTCTGGTCTCTGGCCCATGGTGTCTTTCTCCTGGCCGGGTCAAGATACCTGCCGAGTCACCATGTCAGGGAAATATCCCCAACATTAGCCCCCAGTTTAGCTTGAATTTATTCATGCTAAGCTCCTGAAATAGAAATAATTAAAATGTTGAGGGACCGGCTCGCTCAAACAGCCGACTTATTCCATGAACCATCTCGTCGAAAATCCGGATCTCCTTGTCATATAAACAGGCCGGCTTCGCAATCAACCTGCCGGTGTTGGTCCCTCGCAGAAAAAATATTGGAAAAATAACCCGTCTGACATTGAGTCTGCTTCCAGTGCTTCAGTTCGTTGGAAAAGTTGGGAATAATAAACCATCTGATGTTGAGCCGGCTTTCCAGTGCTTTGGCTTGATGAAAATATTTGAAATAGAAAATTCGTCTGATGTTGAGCCAGTTTTTGATGATCTTTGCAACTTTTTTCCACCAAGAACATGAGACCTGGCTTATTCAAACATGACAGCTTGAAAGAGTTCTTCTGTTTTAATCTCCATATTACCTGTAGCCCCCAAACTCCGAGTTTATCAGTTCATGATGACTTGGTGCTTTGCAAAATAATATCTTAATAGTGTAGCCCCCAAGTGCCGGGTTGTCTTGCCTGCAGTAGCCTGGGACTTGTAATTGTCTTGTACTTATAAAACTTCAGCCAGTGTAGCCCCCAAGTCTTAAGGGATGTAAGTATTGACACACTTGAGACTTGTTGTAATATGTCTGAGAAAAATTTGGGTTAAAATCCATGACCCGTAGTCTGTAGTATGACTTCGTAGCCCCCAAGGGCTGGTTCATTATAGAATAATGAGCTGGTCCTTTGATAGGATTAGATGTTAGAAATTTTGAGCCGTATGTAGCCCCCAAGGGCCGGCTCATCATTGATGATGAGTCAGGTCTTCTGTCAATAGATCCTTAGAAAAATAAATGTCCCATTAGCCCCCAAGTGCCATGTTGAATGCTTGCATCTGCTTGGGACTTCCAATAATATACGCCAAAAGAAAATTGCTGTAGCCCCCAAGGGCCGGGTCGCTGCTTGCGGCGCCTCGGGACTGAATAATAGACTTGAATATAGTATCCCCCAAGTACCGGGTCGATCGCTTGCGGCCGCTCGGGACTTCCTTGAATTCATACTTGAATAAAGAGCGACTTATAGCCCCCAAAGGCCAGGTCATTATGAAAATTATGATCCGGTTCTTCCTTGAATCAACACTTAAATAGAAAACAACCTGTAGCCCCCAAGGGCCGACTCATCTCCTTGAGATAGCCGGGTCTTCTGATAATGTAATGATTTGAAAAGCGACTTGCATTAGCCCCCAAGTGCCGTGGTGCATGCTTGCAGCAACATGGGACTTTCATACTTGATGTAATCTAGATTCGAATAATGTAGCCCCCAAGTGCCAGGTCGTATTGCCTGCGGCGACTCGGGACTATTCCTTCCACTGTAGAATACTCAGATCCACTGTAGCCTCCAAGAACCGGGTTACCTGGCCGCATAGTATACTCTTGTATTATCAACTCACCAAATAAATCCTGGCGACCCGGCAAGTGACAACCCGGCAGCAATTGACACAGAAGGAGAACAAACCAATGTTAATCTGGCAGATCCAGCTGCCGGGTCTCATCCATCAATAACTCTGCAAGCTTGAATTTGCTTTGAAAAACTTGATAGAAAAAAATAGCCCAATCATGGCTTGTGATAGTTTTTGAGCATGAAACTGTATAGTCCGCAAATGCCATCAAGCACTTTTAATATTTTGCCTGTGAACTGATGATACTTTTGCGATGAAAGAAATCCTTGGCCATGGTTGCAGTGCAACCCGGCAAATATGTGTGAAAAAATCCATAAGTGATGTAGTCCTTTACGAAGCACATGTTGAATAACCCATAAACCCGGTCAATTAAATGACCAGGTATTATATGTGACCCGGCTGGATTTGTAACCCGGGATTTTTAGAAGAATTGATATCTCAAACATTTAATTCTGGTTATGATAAACCATGATGAAGACCCAGCCATTTTGGCTATCAAAGATTCGTTTGTTCCTGTGGAGTCACAATGTAACCCGGTTTTGAAGACCGGCTCCTGCGACATAAACAAATATAGATATGCATAAATGATGCATTGTATGATGGTGCAATGTATGATGATGCAATGTATGATAATGTATGTGTATGATAACAGAGTATAAAAACGCCGGCTTTCGAGGCATGGCATAAGACCGGCTTTCAAGGCTCGAGTCTTAGTTTCGCTTCCTGTGGAAGCAGGATTTTTGGCCTCTTTTGGTTTGTCCTGTCTCTCTGAAAGCCGGCTCTCACGCAACCAATCGAGCGTTTTAACTCGATGAATTCAGGGTCACCTTTGTGATTGACTCATCAGGCGTATGCCGGGTCGCTTTTTAGGGAGTAGCATCTTGCTAACAAGCAGGTTTAACCAAGTATAGTTTGGCATTTCGCCGGGTTAAAAGGGTTTTGTAAGCTAAACTCGGTGAGTCGGAAGCCCCCAAGTAACCATATGATCATGGAAAAGCTCAGCATAGGATATACAGGAGACAATGCTACTACTGCAAAACATCTGGGGTCCAGATAAGCCGGCATTCCTTTGATCATTATTGAGCAGGCCGGGTCATCCTTGAGGCCAGGTCCTGTAGCAGGTTGGGTCTTGACTGCGGATAATTCCCCTGACAATACCGATGTTTAGACTGCGCATCATGGCAACTAGTCTTCTTCGGTAACCTTTCTTTCTCACCAATAAGGCAGCAGCCCCCGGGCACCGGGTTGTCTTCCCTGTAACGACCCGGGGTTTTTTATTTATTGAAACCGGCCGAATCTTCCGAGTCCTGTCTGTGTAGCCCCCGAGTCTTAAGACGACTCGAGGAGTTGGCTTGAGATTCTTTATACTTGGCTGTGGCATAAGCCGGCGTAGAGTTGACGGCCGAAAGATGAAATGTATTGAAGCCAGAGGTGTGTGGCGAGTTGATGATCTTCGCAATGCTCTTTGTATGCCCTCGGAGGCTGATAATAGAGCTCCAGCTTGTTGGAGTAGACCAGGCTATAGGGATGGCAACCTGCGCGTGTCCGTTAAGCTGCTCGTTCGGGCGGGCGTGGCCCTAGCGTGTTGATGTAGTCCAGACCGCGGGGGCGGCGGCTTGCGCGCGTCTGTTGAGCGGTTCAGGCGAGCAGGCGCAGCCCTGGTGTGTTGATGAAGACGTGGGAGTCGACCGCGGCATTGGAAACCGCGGACGCACAAATCGGCTGCGGCGTTATAAGCCGGCGCAGGCACGTGAGTCGGCCGCGGCATTGTAAGCCGATGCGGATGCGCGAATCGGCTGTGGCGTTGTAAGCCGGTGCAGACACGAGAGTCGGCCGCGACACTGTAAGCCGGCTGGGAAGCGCGGGTCGGCCGTGGCGTTGTAAACCGGCGCGAGCGCGCGGGTTGGCCGTGGCATTGTAAACCGGCGCGGATGAGGGAGTCGCCTGGCGTGTTGATGTAGACTTGAATGGCGGAAGCGGCGGCTTTTAAGCGTGTCCGTCAAGCAGCGCGGCACGAATGAACACCAGTGTAAAATGATGTTGGTGCATGCTCCGTAACAGTGGCATAACTCCACTTTTGTGATGAATAATTGTCCTATAAAAACATTACAGGGCAGAGTAATTATTCTCGGATGAATTAACATATACTGAAAAATAGATAGGGCGAATAGCACCTGGTATTTTTGTTGGATGAACGTGCGAGTCGGCCGCGGCATTGTAAGCCGGCGGGGGTGCGCGAGTTGGCCGCGGTGTGGTAAACCGGCGGGGGCCCGCGAGTCGGCCGCGGTGTTGTAAGCCGGCATGGACGGGCAGCTGAGCAGACGTATATTCAGAATGACCTGATGAATTGCTGCGGCGTTGTGAGCCGGGTGTTGATACGGTGGGTTGCCACCGTTGTTGATGAAGATCGGACCAATCGAAATCTGAATCCGGGCAATCGCGAGCTTCTCGATCCCTGAGAAAGATCCCTCCAAGAACACAAACCACCGTGCGTGGCCCCACGGTGGGCGCCAACTGTCGTGGTTTTGTCACGGCAAGATGTCCTCGTGAAAGGACTTAGTGGTGAGGCCATCGCAACTAGGTGGAAGCTTGAAGGGGTTGGTCGGAATCGAGAGACGCGAGTTTTACCCAGGTTCGGCCCCTCACGGTGGAGGTAAAAGCCTACATCCTGCTTGATTGATATTGATGATGATCTCGATTACAAGGGTGCGGATTCGCTAACCTAATTTTTGAGAGGATTGGGACTTATCTGTCTCTCCTGACTTCTCTCTCTCTTGGGGCACCTTGCCCCTCCTTATATAAGTTGAAGGGGCGGCTTACATGTAGAGTCCTAGTAGGATTAGGACTGGTCTATTTTCTATTACAAGTCAAATCCTAGTCTGGGTCTTGCTTCTCTTGTCAAGGAACTTTCCTCTTCTTGGACTTTTTCCACGAGCCGGCCCATTGGGCTCCCCTTAAGCCGGCCACCTGCCGGGTCGCCCTGGGCCCTAGGTCTCTCCTTAAGTCGGCCCGTTAGTTTCTTCCATGAGCCGGCCTTCAGCCGGGTCTTCCTGGCGTCACCTTGCCCTCATCCTGACCCGGTCTGGTCTCTGGCCCATGGAGTCTTTCTCCTGGCCGGGTCAAGATACATGCCCATGTCAGGGAAATATCCCCAACAGATATACTCTGGGCCCCTCGTGTGATCCGACCAAGATAGGCATGGCCATGCGACAAGGATTATGATATAATCCGGTTTGTGGTCGGCATCACTGGAACGAGAAAGAGGTCGGGCTAGCACAAGGATGACAGACTCACCTTGAGCCCAACAACATATATCGTGTGGCTAAGGGAACAGAATTGTGATGTACAGGCTTGCCTAACCAGCTTCGTTGTCTACTTGGTGGTCGGCATGCCTTGCTAGAGGCCGCTACCAACCGAGTAGGTCGGAGGTGATCCGACCTGCGACCAAGCCGACTTGAACCTAAGGGGTCGCGCGCTTAAGGGAAGGAACCTACGAGGTCAGATCCGAGGACACTGGTCGGATGTGATCCGAGTGGGACTTGGATTGTGACTGAGTAGACTTGTGGGCTTTAGGATCTGTGCGAGGCCCAAGTGTTGAGCCCGCGATGGATGCCTATATATAGTGGAGGTGCGGCACACTCATTAAGTTGATCGCTTCGGTGCCGTCACTAGGGCTTTGCATGTGTTGCATCTAGTGACCTCCACTCGCCGCCAGTTGTGTGATCGGACCTAGCAGTTTGTCGCATGATGTTCCTCCTGCACGCGCGGATACCATTAGAGGTGGTGCACTTGCACCGCTCCGGCAAACCTATTCGTGGGATCCAATCGGCTATGTGGGAGATCGGACGAGGAGGAGACGACTCCGGAGACGCGCTGGCTCAACTCTACTTCCGCTACACGGCACTGCGCGTCTAGTGGTAATGATCTGTGATCCACCTCCCTTAGCATGTTCCTGGAGTTCTGCAGGTAGGAAATTTTAATTTGCAATCGACGCACCCTACTGTAGAACCCAACACCCTCCAACTGCTGTGTCTCATGCATCATATGTCCAAGCATGTACGGGTGCAGTTGCACACGTGAGCTCGCAACCGGCCGTGGGACCCGGGTCATCTCCCAGTGGTGTCGCCAAAGCTGTTGTAACCAGTGGGGCAAGGGCCTGCTGCGTTGTCGGACTCACCTTCGTCTACTCTGGAACCTTTGACAACGGGTCATTCTACCATGACCAGGACCGCCAATTGCGTAGCGCCGTAGATTTCGTACACGTTCACTCAAACCGGTAGAATGTGATTCTATGCATAACTTTGTTTTGCAGGTTTCATGTGAATAGTATGGCTCATGTGTATGTGATGCATGTGTGTAAATTATGCATGGCCTGCGCGTCATGATTTCTCAGCCGGCAGGAGCCAAAGCGGTATCATTGTAATGTAAAACGACCTGCGTGTTGACTTGTGATTCTCTGTGTCAGATTCTAGGATCTACGTCCAAGAAACTTCTCCAAGAACTTAGGATTCGAACTCTGGGGGACTTTGCTTGGCCACCTACGACACGACGGCAACTACGGCGGGGTCACGACGGGCTCACTGGCTCTCACCGGACACGAAGGGGGCACGCGAGCTACCCAGGTTCGGGCCACCGTGTGGTGTAATACCCTACTCCTGCCTATGTTGGATTGCTCTGTGAGGGAGAGCTTGTGGCTCGAGGTACACGAGGTGTGGGGGAGAATGAATCGATCCCCTTACATGGAAGCGGCCCTGCCCCTTTTGTAGTGCCTTGGTCCTCTTCCCCGAAAATATGAGCGGGAAAGGGTGGCCACAGGGCGGCAACTCAAAGGGGGACAGGCGCGCAGGTCTATCCTGACTAAAGGCGGTCTCCGCCTGATAAAGTAGTCTTCGTGACGCACTAGTGGGCTTGGCGATGACCTCCATCCTGGCGCGCCGATCCGTCCTGATCTTCTATCATCAAAGAGGAAAACCTTTGGGACTTGCTTTGGGGGAGGCAGATGCCACTGCTCCCTTATCACCAGAATGGAAACTGGGCTTGGTCACGCCCCGCTGTCCTTATCCTGACAGCGGGACGTCACCCATGTGCTGGGCGCGGAGGCCCGCAGCTAACGCCGTACGATCTACTTCATGAGAAGGCCTTGCGAGGGGAGCCTCGCGAGGCAACCTGGTGCTTGGCGGCCTCGGCAGGGCCTGACCCAGTGGTGAGGGGCCTCGCGAGGCTCGCACCTCGTGAGGCGGCTTCCTCCGGAGCGGCCGAGGCAGGGCCACTCTCATGGGCCGGCCCAAGTGTTGTCCTCCGGGACAGAGGCAGACGGGCCATGGTACCCTGGTTCCCACTGGGCCGACAGTTGCCCCCGGGCCCGCGGCGCGCACGGTCCGCCCGTTAGGGACGAAACGACGCGGGGCCCACTGAGCTGCCGGGCCCAGAGGTGACACATGGCGGCTTTCACGGGGCGGGTCACCCCCACTCCCCACGACGCCTCGGTAACCGCCGTCCTGGCGATAAAGCCTGCCCGCGCGGGGCGCAGGCATACCATTGCTCCCCTTCTCCATCTCGCCCTTCGTCTTGCGTGAGCAGCTCCTCTGTTACTCCTCCCCCAACCTCCAATCTCTCCGCTGCCATGGCCCCTGGCAGGAAAGGGAAGAAGAAAACCGCCGAGCCGGGGTCGTCGGTCCCGTCGGGGCCGGGGCCCGTGCTGCTGAAATCCGTGATCCTCAATGAGGAGGGCTGGACAAGGTGCGGCCGATGACGGCCAGCGCCCACAACGGGAACGGGGCGACGAAGATATGGACTGCGTCGTGCCCCGCGGCTCAGCGAGGGGGTACGACCTTCCCGTTCTTCCTCCACTCCGTCTTCGCCGGGCTGGTGCCTCCCTTCTCCGACTTCTTCGACGTCGTGATCAGCCACTACCAGGTCCATGCGCTACACCTGCACCCGAGCTCGGTCCTCCTTCTCTCCGTCTTTGCCTACCTCTACGAGGCTTTTCTGGGGGTGGTGCCATCCGTGGCCTTCCTCCGGAAATTCTTTCGCCTCCGACTGACCGAGGCGGACCAGTGCTCGGGCTGTGTGTCATTCCAGATGGTCGCGGGCATGCGCGCGCACATCATCGACATGCGGATCCCCGAGGAGGTGGAAGGCTTCAGGGAGCGCTGGGTCTACATGGACGCGCGCCAGTATAGCCCCTTACTCGAAATCCCGGAGGCGCCGGCGATGCCGAGCTCCGGGTGGGGGGCCACCGAGCTGACCGAGGCTATGCTGGGGCCAGTCATGGCGAGGATGCGAGTGCTCCAAGCCGGCGGGCTCACCGCGAGCATGGTCATCAAGGAGTTCGTACGCAAGTGCATTGCTCCCCTCCAGAGGCGCCCACGCCCAGTATGGACCCACTCAGGCCTGGGGGACCCCATGAGGCTGAGCTCCGATCGCCTTGCCCCGGAGGTGGTGGAGGGACTAGTGAGTGTTCTCCTTGCCGCGGGGACGCCATTCCCGCCACCTAGCGCGGCTCCAATTTACTGCTTCGGAAACCGGGAGGACGCGCGGGCCGCCATGCCACTGTTTAATCAGTGGGGGCTAGTGCCCTCGGGTCATGTGGGACCCCGCGACAATCCGATCCAGGTGTTGCCGCTTCCCGGAGGTGGAGATGACACCATGGTGGTGGCCGCAGCCGACGCTTGGAACGAGGCGGCAGCCTCCATGCCGACACGCCGCCCATTGATGGCAGGAGCCTGCAGCGGCGGCCACAGTGACGCTGGGGGGTCCCAAGTCGAGCCCCCGCAGTCTGCGCCCCCGATGGAGGAAACCCTTGGCGCGGAAAGCCCCTCGCCTGGCGGGGCGATCCCGCCTGCCGAAGCCTCGGGAGGGGGCCTAGGCGGGCCTCGTGGCGGGGCCTCGGGAGGGGCCCTCAGCGAGTCTCGAGGGGGCAGAAGCGGCAGCCTCCCGGGAGGGAAGCTAAGGAAGCGGTGATGGGTCCCCAAAGACGAGTAAGTCCCCTTGCCCCGCGCACTACTCGCGCCCACCGCTTCATCTTGCAAGGCCCGGCCTAATCCCCAGTTATGCAGGAGGGGCTCCCCGCCAAAGAAGAAGAAGGAGGACACCCGGGACGAGGATGCCGGCGAGCCGGCCGGGGCTCAACGGGAGCTGGGGGCGGTTGACACACCGGCGCTCCCACCGAGCCCCGCGTGGCGCGGCAAAGTCGTCGAGGAGAGGTCTGTGGAATCTGCCCAGCCGCCCGAGGAGGCCGTCCCTCCCGGAGGAAGAGCGCCTCCAGAAGAGGCCTGCCTTGAGGGGGAGGTAGTCACCGGCGTGGCGGCCACCACAAGCCTCGAACGACCACCAGGGCGCCACGAGCCGGAGGCGGCCACGCCCAGCCTTCCCCGTACGGCCGAGCGATCGGCAGGGGCGGGAGTTGAGGGGGAGGTCAAGGAGTATCCCGGCTGCCTGGAGGGGAACGAGACCCCCTCAGGCGCGGGCCTGGGTGGATCCGATGACGCAGCAGCCCCCGAGCCCCCAGAGCCACGGGGGCGGAGATGGAAAGGACGGGCACGCCCAGGGCCTTGGTCTCGGTGAGCCATGGCATCCTGCTGCAGATCGGGACTCTCCGCCATGCCAGGTCGGCCCTCAGCTCCCTGGAAGCCGAGCTCGTGGCCGAGGAGGAGAACCTTCGCGTGGAGCGGGAGCGCGTCGCGGCCCGCGAGGCCCGGCTCACCTCCCGCGAGGAGGCTATCACCCGGCGCGAGAGCATGGCGGAGGTCCTGGAGATGGACATGGAGATCCGGGAGCGCGAACTCCTGCGGACCACCATCGAGCAGGAGAGGGAGCGGGAGTGCTTGGAGAACCTGGACCGCACCGTGGCGGCCGGCGAGGCCTCCTACAAAGAACGCCTCGCGAAAGCCAACGCCACGCTGGAAGAAAAGGCTCCAAAGTAGAGGGCGAAGATCGACAGGCAGGGCCAGGACGAGGTCGCGCGGAAGACCAAGGCCCTAGCCGACGCCTACTCCAACAACTTGAAGAAGCAGGAGGACCGCTTCACGAAGAGGCGCGGCGAGCTTGACGCCGAAATCGCCAAGCTCAAGCGGCAGCTCGCGGCATCGAAGGCCGAGAGGCGGAGTGCAGCGGAGCTCCATGCCACGACCTGCTATGAGCTAGATGACCTCCAGGCTCAGGTGAGCGAGGTTAGTGACTAAGCGTAGCGGGCACGCGACGAGGCAGCCCGGGGGCGCGGGGAGCAGCTCCAACACTCCAAAATGTTCCGCGGGCTCATGGGGCGCGCTCGCAGTGCCGTGGCCACTTTCTCGGTCGAGAGGGTGGAGGATCCCCTGGAGACTGACGACGCCAGCTACCTGGCCTTCTTCACAAGGCTCATGGAGCGGCTGGAGGTGAGCTCCGCCCGGTGGGACGAGATCCGCGACGCTGAGTGCCACGACCTTCTACGCCAGGCATCGACCGGCGTCTTCAGCAACCTGATGCGCGTCGATGGCAGCTTCGACTTCGACCAGGTGCTGTCTCCGGTCCCCGAGGAGCTCCAAGGCAAGCTTGCGACGGTGGTGGAGGACCATGTGGTGAGTCTGCTGGAGCGGTTCGCGCCTGTCGGGGAAGGGTCCGGCGACGACAGCAATCTAGTTGTTGACAACGCCGACGGTGGCTCTGCTGCCTGAGGCCCTGCGCTCATCTTCCTGTAACAGAGTAGATGCGGCCCCGAGGGGGCGTGAAGACATTTGTACGGCACTTTTGTTGTCAAGTACTTAATGATTCGTGTGTTTTTGCTTTCCTCCCGAGGACCTTATTTCCCTTTTACATTGCCTTCGTGCCCTGTGTCGCTGGGACCCAGCCCCCGAGGCAAGCTATAGTCGTCGCTGGTATGCCCAAAGCGTGCGCTCGGCAAGGCTAGAGGGTGTAGGGCTCTTAGGGCTGGTAGGAGTCCCTGAGGTGCGATGCTCAGAGTCCCCCCCTTGACGCACAGGCGGCTCGCGCCAAGGAAATCAGGATGCCACGAGAGAGAAATGAGAGGGAAAAGACCCGAGGGGTGCTTTAGACTTAGCTCCTTCGAGGCGTGTAGCTTGGGGCGAGTCCTTCGCAGGGCGTGGTTTGTGAGGCGTAATCCCTCGTGAGGCCTTTCGCCCGTAGGGCCCCACTCGCGAGGCCTCCCGGGGGGGCTCTTGAGGCCTTCGGTATCCTGCACCAGGGAAACTGCCAAGTTTTCGCAAGTAGTGCAGCAGGGCGCGCTCGCGAGGTCGCCTATGGGTGTTACGCGAGGAGACAAGAGCACCAAGGACCTGGTGAGGTGACATACACGAGAGCAGGCCCGCGAGCCACAGCTCAGTCGCTTGGTTTTTTCAGCGCTGCTGGGACTGACCCGAGCATAGACACCGTGCCCAGCCCCCGCTCGCGTGACAGGCACGGGTGGGATCGCGAGCGCGCGCCCCGCGGCTGCAAGCACACAGGGCTTTGAAGGAAATAAGCTTTACTGATGCATGAAGCAGGTTCATTACATAACAGAAAGATACATGCTGCCGTGTTCGACATGGGTCAGCTTGAGGATGTGACGGCCAAGGGCCCCTCAAGTAGGCCGCCAGCGCTGACCATGGGGCATCCGCCAGCGCGGAGCATGGGGCTTCCACGAGAGTGGGAAGGAGCTCTCATGTGCCGGAGGCATCGTGGGTAGAGAGAGCCCTGGCAAGCCCTCGCACCCGGCAAGGTCTCGCACCTGGCAAGATCCCACCGCTCCAGCACAGTGCCACCGCTCCAGCGCAGCGACCAGCCCGTCGTTTAGGGCTTGTCCTCCTGGTTGCGTGGCACAGCACTGACCGTGGAAGGGGTTAAGCGGTGCTGATGGGACGGGCCCTTTTTCCGTCCCCGAGAAAGTAAGGACACCTAACGGAGCATTAAATGCGTTTGTCCTAAGACTTCAGTGGTAATGATGTAACACTGTAGCTACTTTACACCTCTTGTACTGCTGTCCGCCACTATTGGTGACCCCTTCGACGTATAAAAGGAGGCCCAAGGCGTAGCTACAGAGGGAGGACCCTTTTAGCCCACTCTGCATGCGTAGCTGCTGCTCGAACGTACTGTTCATCGCAAGCGCTCCGTGTACTTGAGCTAAGAACATTCATAATACAACCAAAGCAGGAGTAGGGTATTACGCTTCTCAGCGGCCCGAACCTGGGTAAAGATCCCCGCGTTGAACGTTGGATCCGCTCTTTGTGCATATATTTTCCCTGCCGAACCGTAAAGGGATCCACGCGATCCCATAGGTGCCGTACGCCGACATCTTTGGCGCGCCAGGTAGGGGAAAGGATTGCGCGAACCCGATCTAGCGGTCAGCGAACCAGTTCTTGATTACTTTCGTCGCCATGGCTCCCAAGAAGAAGGGCACTACGGCGGCTGATCCATCCGCGTCCGGCCTGCCCGTAACCACACAGACGGGCGACGGCGTAGGTGCTGGTGGAGGAGGTGGAGGTCTTGAACATCCACGACGTTCTGGCGATCAGAGCCAGGCAAGCGGCGTTGTTCGCAGCGCCAGGTCTAAGGACGGAGCCGTGCTGCCTACAGGTGGCGCAGCGAACTCCAAGGACGGGACGGCGCCTTCCAAGACGCCTACGCCGGCGCATGCACCGCGGCCTTCTCCGGTCGCGCGTGACATGCAGCGCCGTGACGTTGGTGGTTCCAGGCACCCCCATGGTAAAACCCCTGCGCATCACTCCCAAGATGCACGGGGCCAAGATCCACGTCAACATGCCAGCGGAAGCAGGGCGCGGTCGCAAGGCCGTGATGAAGCTCCTTCTAACTCAGTTAGGAGTCAGAGCACCTCACGTTCTTCGCACCTTTCGCCACCGCCTACACCGGCAGAAGCGTTGGCGCGAGCCCAGCTGCTCCTAGACTTCCCTCCCGCTCCAGAGAAGATGGAAGAATGGAGATCTGCTATCCAGAGCCTCATCGGCTTTGCCAATGACGACAGGTCGCAGCAGGCGGGGCCTTCGCGGCGGCAGTCCATCGAGCCGGTGCGTGCTAATGACGAGAAGACTGGAGGCGGCAGGACTACGATGCGCTCCCCTCCTCCACGACAACAGCGGTCGCTAACTCGGCGGATTGACGCCCATGATGACGATTCCATGGCGTCGTCTGATCCGCGGGTTCGCCGCGATCAACGTCAAGTTCTTCGGGAACGGAACAAGGAAGACGCTCGAACTACCATCGAGCGGCGACGGGAAGCGCGCCGTCAATCCGACAGGCGTGCGGGACCCACTGTCGACGAGCCTGCGCCAGGGTATCCTGGTAGCCTGCCTTACGAGGTGGGTTGTCCAGCTTTTACTCATGAGCTGCGGCGAGTCCAGTGGCCCAACTCCCGAACCTTCAAGCCGGAGGTGCCGGAGAAATACGACGGCAAGACCCACCCATCAGAGTTCCTGAACGTCTACACCATTGCGGTGCAGGCTGCCGGAGCTCGAGACGACAAGATATTCACCAACTACTTCCCGTTGGTGCTCAAGCCCAACGTCAGGTCGTGGTTGATGCATCTGCCTGAGAATTCCATTTCTTCCTGGGCAGATCTGTGTCATGAGTTTGTTGGCGCCTTTACCAGAGGCCACCAAGCTCCTGGCCAAGAAAGCGATTTGCATCTCATCCCCCAGAAAGATGGCGAAATATTGCGGAAGTACATACAGAGATTCAACCATATACAGCACAACATCCCAGACGTTCATCCTGCCGCTGTTATCAGTGCCTTTCATCAGAATGTGCGCAACCGCAAGATGCGGGAAGAGCTGGCGATGAACAAAGTCAGGGATGTCGCCGAGCTCTATGCTCTGGCTGACAAATGTGCTCGGGCCGAAGAGGGAAGGAGACTCCCCGGTGAGGATGCTGGCGCGGAAGTCGACTCTGAGGACGAAGGCGCCACCACCTCGACGAAGATAGGCCGCCGGCGGAACAGGAAGCGCAAGGGCAAGGCTGTGCTTGCCGTCGAGGGATCCGGCAACACCGGCACCGCCAAGAAGGCCAAGACTGATGGCCCCGGCAAGGAGGTTGCCGGGTGTGCCGCATGTCAGGCCTTGGCAGCTACTGACAAGCCAGAGGGCTCCGACAAGCAGTACTGCAAGATCCATCGCACCAAGGGCCACGATTAATGCGGCAGAGCCATCGGTCGATGCCAGGAAACCATTAAAGTGGTCCCACACGCCTATCATCTTTGACGCCGAGGATCACCCTGATCGCACAACTACGGTCGGGTGTTTGCCATTGTTGGTTTCACCAATGATCCGCAACCTCAAGGTGACGAAGATGTTACTTGACGGTGGGGCCGGTCTGAACTTGATCTTGCCTGATGTGATCAAGAGACTGCAAATTCCTGATGAAGATCTCAAGGAAACGGGCACGCTCCAAGGGATCAATCCAGGGAGGAGCCAGCTAAAGGGCAAGATGACGCTGCCAGTAACATTTGGTAGCGAGCTCAACTACAGAACGGAGAAGATCGTCTTCGACGTCGCCAAGATTCCATTGCCATATAATGGGATTCTTGGCCGCCCGGCGCTGGCCAAGTTCATGGCGGCATCCCACTACGCCTACAATACTTTGAAGATGCCCGGGCCGATGAGTGTCATCACTGTCCACTCCGACAAGAAGGATGCGCTTATCTGCACCGACCAACTTTACCGGGAGGCAGTTGCAGCACCTGCTGCCAAGGCACTTGCTCCTGTCGCCAAAACTCCCGGGGGAAGAAGAAGACCGGCAACGCCTCTAGCACACACTCCGGCAAGCGCACCTCCTCGGAGTGCTGCGCTCCCGTTGAGGACATGCCAGAGAGCTCCGCCGGCAAGAGCAAGAAATCCAAAGCAGCTCCACCAGAAACCAAGAAGGTGCCCGCCAAGGAAGATGGTATGGGAGGAACTTTCACCATAAGTTCCACCCTCGATGACAAATAGGAAAGCGCGCTCATTGCCTTCCTGCGGGCGAATATCGATGTGTTTGCATGGCAACCATCTGATATCCCCGGTGTTCCCAGGGAGGTAATTGAGCACCACCTTGCTGTCTGTCCTCACGCGCGGCCCGTCAAGCAGAAGGTCAGGAAGCAAGCTTTGGAGCGGCAAGAATTTATCGCCGAAGAAATCAGGAAACTGGAAGCGGCAGGTCTAGTTAGAGGAGTCCTCCATCCAACATGGTTGGCCAATCCAGTTGTAGTGCGCAAGGCGAATGGAAAATGGAGGCTATGTATCGACTATACTGATATCAATAAAGCCTGTCCAAAAGATCCTTTTCCCTTGCCGCGCATCGACCAGATTGTGGACTCCACTGCTGGCTGCGATTTGCTGTCATTTCTTGACGCATATTCAGGTTATCACCATATTTTCATGTCAAAGGAAGATAAAGAGAAAACCGCATTTATCACCCCATGTGGCACATATTGCTTCGTATGCATGCCCTTCGGGTTGAAATGTGCTGGTTCAATGTTTGCAAGAGCGGTCCAAATTGGTTTTGAGCCCCAGCTACATAGAAATATGGAAGCTTATATGGTTGACATAGTGGTTAAAACCAAGGACAAGGCAACACTCATACAAGATCTAGAAGAAACATTTGCAAATCTGCGCAAGATCAATCTGAAGCTCAATCCCGAGAAGTGTGTGTTTGGCGTTCCATCCGGCAAGCTTCTCGGGTTCTTTGTATCTCAACGTGGAATTGAAGCAAATCCCAACTAGATCAAGGCAATTGAGCAGATTGAAGCACCAAGACGTGTCAAAGATGTTCTTCGACTTGCCAGCTACGTTGCTGCTCTAAGCAGGTTCATCTCCAAGTCCGCTGAGCGCGCCCTGCCCTTTTTCAAAATCTTGAAGAAGGCAGGTCCAATGAAATGGACTCCGGAAGCGGAGGCAGCGCTGCAGGACTTGAAGAGGTACCTCTCCTCTCCGCCGACGCTAGTCACGCCTAAACCGAAGAGCCGTTGCTACTATATCTAGCGGCAACGAATCAAGTGGTTAGTGCTGCGTTAGTGGCGCAGAGAGAAGATGGTGAAGAAGCAGCGGCAGCGGCAAGCCCGTCAAGCGACAAGCTAGGATCCTCCCCGGCAGAGTCTGGTGCCGACAAGGCAGGATCTGCGCAGTCAAATGAAGCAATGCAAAGGAAGAAGATGGTGCAGCGCCTAGTCTATTTTGTCAGCTCCCTTTTGCAGGGGGGTAGGTCAAGATATTCTGGTGTGCAGAAGTTGCTCTTCGGCCTCCTTATGGCCTCGAGGAAGCTGCGCCACTATTTCCAAGCGCATGCAATCACCGTCGTCACTTGCTTCCCGTTGCAGCGGATCTTAAGAAATCCAGATGCGACCGGCAGAATTGTGGAGTGGGCGTTGGAACTGTCAAGCTTGGGTCTCAGGTTTCAAAGCACTTCAACTATTCAGAGCAGAGCCTGGGCGGAGTTCATTGCAGAATGGACACCGACGCCGGACGAAGAAATTCAAGAGATAACTATCCCCGGCAAGGAAACGGATCGAGAATGGATTATGTACTTTGATGGGGCTTTTTCGCTGCAAGGCGCCGGTGCTGGCGTGCTGCTTGTCGCACCCACCGGAGAGCACCTCAAGTATGTAATTCAGATGCACTTTCCCCGGGAGAGATCAACAAACAACACTGCAGAATATGAAGGGCTGCTTGCCGGTCTCAAGATCGCGTTGTACCTTGGAATTAAGAAGCTCATAGTTAGAGGTGATTCACAACTTGTCGTCAGGCAAGTCAACAAAGACTATCAGAGCCCGTTGATGGAAGCTTATGTAGATGAAGTGAGAAAGTTGGAGGAGCGTTTTGACGGTCTGCAAACATAGCATGTTCCCCGTGCGGAGAACACCATTGCCGACGACCTGTCAAAGCGCGCTGCCCTCAAGTTACCTGTGGAGCCAGGAACTTTTGTGCTCCGCTTAACTCAACCATCCGTATCACCATCAACGAAGCAAGACAAAAGAAGAAAGTTGAGTACCGTCAAGTACTTTCCGGCAGAGCTCCCAGAAGCCACCGGCAAGGAAGTTGCCGGGAACGACACGGTTGCCGGTGAGCCAGGAACCTGGGTAAAGATCCCCGCGTTGATCGTTGGATCCGCTCTTTGTGCATATATTTTCCCTGCCGAACCGTAAAGGGATCCACGCGATCCCATAGGTGTCGTACGCCGACATCTTTGGCGCGCCAGGTAGGGGAAAGGATTGCGCGAACCCGATCTAGCGGTCAGCGAACCAGTTCTTGATTACTTTCGTCGCCATGGCTCCCAAGAAGAAGGGCACTACGGCGGCTGATCCATCCGCGTCCGGCCTGCCCGTACCCACACAGACGGGCGACGGCGTAGGTGCTGGTGGAGGAGGTGGAGGTCTTGAACCTCCACGACGTTCTGGCGATCAGAGCCAGGCGAGCGGCGTTGTTCGCAGCGCCAGGTCTAAGGACGGAGCCGTGCTGCCTACGGGTGGCGCAGCGAACTCCAAGGACGGGACGACGCCTTCCAAGACGCCTACGCCGGCGCATGCGCCGCGGCCTTCTCCGGTCGCGCGTGACATGCAGCGCCGCGACGTTGGTGGTTCCAGGCACCCCCATGGTAAAACCCCTGCGCATCACTCCCAAGATGCACGGGCCAAGATCCACGTCAACATGCCAGCGGAAGCAGGGCGCGGTCGCAAGGCCGTGATGAAGCTCCTTCTAACTCAGTTAGGAGTCAGAGCACCTCACGTTCTTCGCACCTTTCGCCACCGCCTACACCGGCAGAAGCGTTGGCGCGAGCCCAGCTGCTCCTAGACTTCCCTCCCGCTCCAGAGAAGATGGAAGAATGGAGATCTGCTATCCAGAGCCTCATCAGCTTTGCCAATGACGACAGGTCGCAGCAGGCGGGGCCTTCGCGGCGGCAGTCCATCGAGCCGGTGCGTGCTAATGACGAGAAGACTGGAGGCGGCAGGACTACGATGCGCTCCCCTCCTCCACGACAACAGCGGTCGCTAACTCGGCGGATTGACGCCCATGATGACGATTCCACGGCGTCGTCTGATCCGCGGGTTCGCCGCGATCAACGTCAAGTTCTTCGGGAACGGAACAAGGAAGACGCTCGAACTACCATCGAGCGGCGACGGGAAGCGCGCCGTCAATCCGACAGGCGCGCGGGACCCACTGTCGACGAGCCTGCGCCAGGGTATCCTGGTAGCCTGCCTTACGAGGTGGGTTGTCCAGCTTTTACTCATGAGCTGCGGCGAGTCCAGTGGCCCAACTCCCGAACCTTCAAGCCGGAGGTGCCGGAGAAATACGATGGCAAGACCCACCCATCAGAGTTCCTGAGCGTCTACACCATTGCGGTGCAGGCTGCCGGAGCTCGAGACGACAAGATATTCACCAACTACTTCCCGTTGGTGCTCAAGCCCAACGTCAGGTCGTGGTTGATGCATCTGCCGGAGAATTCCATTTCTTCCTGGGCAGATCTGTGTCATGAGTTTGTTGGCGCCTTTACCAGAGGCCACCAAGGTCCTGGCCAAGAAAGCGATTTGCATCTCATCCCCCAGAAAGATGGCGAAACCTTGCGGAAGTACATACAGAGATTCAACCATATACAGCACAACATCCCAGACGTTCATCCTGCCGCTATTATCAGTGCCTTTCATCAGAATGTGCGCAACCGCAAGATGCGGGAAGAGCTGGCGATGAACAAAGTCAGGGATGTCGCCGAGCTCTATGCTCTGGCTGACAAATGTGCTCGGGCCGAAGAGGGAAGGAGACTCCCTGGCGAGGATGCTGGCACGGAAGTCGACTCTGAGGACGAAGGCGCCACCACCTCGACGAAGAAAGGCCGCCGGCGGAACAGGAAGCGCAAGGGCAAGGCTGTGCTTGCCGTCGAGGGATCCGGCAACACCGGCACCGCCAAGAAGGCCAAGACTGACGGCCCCGGCAAGGAGGTTGCCGGGTGTGCCGCATGTCAGGCCTTGGCAGCTACCGACAAGCCAGAGGGCTCCGACAAGCAGTACTGCAAGATCCATCGCACCAAGGGCCACGATCTCCAAAACTGCCGGCAAGTTGAGCAGTTTGTCGAGAAGCAGAAAGCCGAGTACGAGAGGTGAGACAAGGAGAAGGCCCAGGACGGTGCTGAGGGGTCTGGCAAGAAACGCGGTGGCCGAGGAGGTCGTCGCGGCAAGGCCAAGCAACAGAAGGAGAGGCCCGCTCGAGGCCGTGACAAAGAGCAAGGGGGTGATGATGATGGCGAAGAGGGTGACGAGTCCAGCGAACACGAGTTCCAGAAGGCCACAGAAGCCATGTGCGTTGACGGAGGCGCTCCGCTGCATTCCTCTCACCGCCGACTTAAACAGTGGGCGCGCGAGATTAATGCGGCAGAGCCATCGGTCGATGCCAGGAAACCATTAAAGTGGTCCCACACGCCTATCATCTTTGACGCCGAGGATCACCCTGATCGCACAACTGCGGTCGGGTGTTTGCCATTGTTGGTTTCACCAACGATCCGCAACCTCAAGGTGACGAAGATGTTACTTGACGGTGGGGCCGGTCTGAACTTGATCTCGCCTGATGTGATCAAGAGACTGCAAATTCCTGATGAAGATCTCAAGGAAACGGGCACGCTCCAAGGGATCAATCCAGGGAGGAGCCAGCCAAAGGGCAAGATCACGCTGCCAGTAACATTTGGTAGCGAGCTCAACTACAGAACGGAGAAGATCGTCTTTGACGTCGCCAAGATTCCATTGCCATATAATGGGATTCTTGGCCGCCCGGCTCTGGCCAAGTTCATGGCGGCATCCCACTACGCCTACAATACTTTGAAGATGCCTGGGCCGATGAGCGTCATCACTGTCCACTCCGACAAGAAGGATGCACTTATCTGCACCGACCAACTTTACCGGGAGGCAGTTGCAGCACCTGCTGCCAAGGCACTTGCTCCTGTCACCAAAACTCCCGGGGGAAGAAGAAGACCGGCAACGCCTCTAGCACACACTCCGGCAAGCGCACCTCCTCGGAGTGCTGCGCTCCCGTTGAGGACATGCCAGAGAGCTCCGCCGGCAAGAGCAAGAAATCCAAAGCAGCTCCACCAGAAACCAAGAAGGTGTCCGCCAAGGAAGATGGTATGGGAGGAACTTTCACCATAAGTTCCACCCTCGATGACAAATAGGAAAGCGCGCTCATTGCCTTCCTGCGGGCGAATATCGATGTGTTTGCATGGCAACCATCTGATATCCCCGGTGTTCCCAGGGAGGTAATTGAGCACCACCTTGCTGTCTGTCCTCACGCGTGGCCCGTCAAGCAGAAGGTCAGGAAGCAAGCTTTGGAGCGGCAAGAATTTATCGCCGAAGAAATCAGGAAACTGGAAGCGGCAGGTCTAGTTAGAGGAGTCCTCCATCCAACATGGTTGGCCAATCCAGTTGTAGTGCGCAAGGCGAATGGAAAATGGAGGCTATGTATCGACTATACTGATATCAATAAAGCCTGTCCAAAAGATCCTTTTCCCTTGCCGCGCATCGACCAGATTGTGGACTCCACTGCTGGCTGCGATTTGCTGTCATTTCTTGATGCATATTCAGGTTATCACCATATTTTCATGTCAAAGGAAGATGAAGAGAAAACCGCATTTATCACCCCATGTGGCACATATTGCTTCGTATGCATGCCCTTCGGGTTGAAATGTGCTGGTTCAATGTTTGCAAGAGCGGTCCAAATTGGTTTTGAGCCCCAGCTACATAGAAATATGGAAGCTTATATGGTTGACATAGTGGTTAAAACCAAGGACAAGGCAACACTCATACAAGATCTAGAAGAAACATTTGCAAATCTGCGCAAGATCAATCTGAAGCTCAATCCCGAGAAGTGTGTGTTTGGCGTTCCATCCGGCAAGCTTCTCGGGTTCTTTGTATCTCAACGTGGAATTGAAGCAAATCCCGACTAGATCAAGGCAATTGAGAAGATTGAAGCACCAAGACGTGTCAAAGATGTTCGTCGACTTGCCAGCTACTTTGCTGCTCTAAGCAGGTTCATCTCCAAGTCCGCCGAGCGCGCCCTGCCCTTTTTCAAAATCTTGAAGAAGGCAGGTCCAATGAAATGGACTCCGGAAGCGGAGGCAGCGCTGCAGGACTTGAAGAGGTACCTCTCCTCTCCGCCGACGCTAGTCGCGCCTAAACCGAAGAGCCGTTGCTACTATATCTAGCGGCAACGAATCAAGTGGTTAGTGCTGCGTTAGTGGCGCAGAGAGAAGATGGTGAAGAAGCAGCGGCAGCGGCAAGCCTGTCAAGCGACAAGCTAGGATCCTCCGCGGCAGAGTCTGGTGCCGACAAGGCAGGATCTGCGCAGTCAAATGAAGCAATGCAGAGGAAGAAGATGGTGCAGCGCCCAGTCTATTTTGTCAGCTCCCTTTTGCAGGGGGGTAGGTCAAGGTATTCTGGTGTGCAGAAGTTGCTCTTCGGCCTCCTTATGGCCTCGAGGAAGCTGCGCCACTATTTCCATGCGCATGCAATCACCGTCGTCACTCGCTTCCCGTTGCAGCGGATCTTAAGAAATCTAGATGCGACCGGCAGAATTGTGGAGTGGGCGTTGGAACTGTCAAGCTTTGGTCTCAGGTTTGAAAGCACTTCAACTATTCAGAGCAGAGCCTTGGCGGAGTTCATTGCAGAATGGACACCGACGCCGGACGAAGAAATTCAAGAGGCAACTATCCCTGGCAAGGAAACAGATCGAGAATGGATTATGTACTTTGATGGGGCTTTTTCGCTGCAAGGCGCCGGTGCTGGCGTGCTGCTTGTCGCACCCACCGGAGAGCACCTCAAGTATGTAATTCAGATGCACTTTCCCCGGGAGAGATCAACGAACAACACTGCAGAATATGAAGGGCTGCTTGCCGGTCTCAGGATCGCGTTGTACCTTGGAATTAAGAAGCTCATAGTCAGAGGTGATTCACAACTTGTCGTCAGGCAAGTCAACAAAGACTATCAGAGCCCGTTGATGGAAGCTTATGTAGATGAAGTGAGAAAGTTGGAGGAGCGTTTTGACGGTCTGCAAACATAGCATGTTCCCCGTGCGGAGAACACCATTGCCGACGACCTGTCAAAGCGCGCTGCCCTCAAGTTACCTGTGGAGCCAGGAACTTTTGTGCTCCGCTTAACTCAACCATCCGTATCACCATCAACGAAGCAAGACAAAAGAAGAAAGTTGAGTACCGTCAAGTACTTTCCGGCAGAGCTCCCAGAAGCCGCCGGCAAGGAAGTTGCCGGGAACGACACGGTTGCCGGTGAGCAGCAGCTTCGCGCAGAACCTCAGGTTCTTGCCGCAGAAACAAGCGCTCCCGCGGCCGAAGAGATGCCTTTAGTCCTTGTTGTTGAGCCACAGGCTCCAACATGGGCACAGCACATAGTCCAGTTCCTTCAAACAGGAGAACTCCCTAAATAGCAGGAAGAAGTGGAGAAAGTAGCCCGTCAGTCTAGTATGTACCAGTTCGTGGACAACGTCCTATACAGAAAGAGATCGAACGGTGTGAAATTGAAGTGTATTCCTCGGGAGGATGGACTGGAGCTGTTGGCAGAGATACATGGAGGCATATGTGGCTCCCACATAGGCTCAAGAGCCCTTGTTGGCAAAGCATTCCGGCAAGGTTTCTTCTGGCCAACTGCTCTCCAGGATGCAACTGCACTAACCAAGTGTGAAGCGTGCTAGTTCCATTCAAAGCAATTGCATCAACCAGCTCAAGCTCTTCAGACGATCCCTCTTTCCTGGCCATTTTTGGTCTGGGGGCTCGACATATTGGGCCCCTTTCCCCGCGCTGCCGGGGGCTTCGAGTACTTGTACGTTGCCATCGACAAGTTCAGGAAGTGGCCGGAAGTGGAAGCAGTGAGAAAGGTGACAGCACAATCAGCCGTCAAGTTCTTCAAGGGAATAGTGTGCCGTTTTGGTGTGCCGAACAGGATCATCACCGACAATGGCACACAGTTCACGAGCCGCACCTTCATGCAATACGTCCAAGACCTTGGCGGCAAAATCTGTTTTGCTTCTGGTGCTCACCCGAGAAGCAACGGCCAAGCGGAGAGGGCAAATGTTGAAGTGCTGCGAGGTCTCAGAACAAGAACTTTCGACAAGCTGCGCAAGTGAGGAAGACGCTGGATTGATGAGCTGCCGGCAGTTCTTTGGTCAATCAGAATGACACCAAATCGAGCTACCGGCCAGACACCCTTCTCCCTGGTCTACGGGGCGGAAGCAGTTCTCCCCACGGAACTCATATACGGGTCACACCGAGTGCTCGCTTATGATGAGCTTGAGCAAGAGCAGTTGCGCCAAGATGACGCCACGCTCCTTGAGGAAGATCGTCTTCGGGCTGCTGTGCGAGTTGCACGCTACCAGCAAGCTTTGCGCCGCTATCATAGCCGCAAGGTTCATGCCCGAAGCATTGAGGAAGGCGACCTTGTTCTTCGGCGCATTCAGTCCGCCAAGAATTCCAACAAGTTGACGCCGAAGTGGGAAGGCCCTTATAGGGTAGTACGAGTCACCAGGCCTGGCGCAGTCCGCCTGGAGACCGAAGATGGCATTCCAGTGAGCAACTCCTGGAATATCGAACACCTTCGTAAGTTCTACCCATAAGGCGCGGTTGCCGGGTCTCCCGGCAACCACCTTTTGTACGAGTTTTGCCGACAAGGCATGTGATCCTTTGTACAAAGCCAGGCGCAGACCCTGTGCATAGTTGAATAAAGTTAAGTGTTTTACAATTCTTGTCGATTTTCATGTCATTTTATATACATGCTTGTCTGAGATATTGTATGACACCTGCTTCCGGTAAGCATTAATGAACCGCCAAGGTTCCATATCTCTATTTTCTCTTCTTTCTTTTTCTCAAAGGACAGAAGGTTCCTCGCGTGCAAGTTTGCCGGGGGGGAATGATGGTATGGACACCGACAGGCGATGTTCAAGTTGACATTTTTGCAAAAAGGAGTACAGCAACAAAAAGCTAAGTTGCAAAACTTCTAAGCAAATTTTTATTATAGAGTTATTTTCCTTGAACGATTTCGGCCTTTGTATGGAAAACCTGCACGCGAAGGAACCTTGTCGTGATTGGCTGCGCCCGTACTTTGTTTCGAGTCCGCTCAACAACTTAAGTGGCTGCACCGAAAACGTCAAGGCATCTTGTTAGTAGCGACACCTCCAGCAGGCTGCTAAGGATCCGTTCCTCAAAGCGCTCGCGGCAAGGGTGCACGCACCGGCAAGATCTCGATAAGCATAGGGCCAAAACCATACAGAAAGAAATCAGACGAGGGAAATAGCGTACATTCATCCAAAACATAGCGAGTTATATTACATTGACAGTCGCCGCGATTCTAACATAAGATAAAATTGTCTTTGGCATGGAATAGTGGCGACAAGATGAAGCGGAGCGGCTAGTCCCTGCGCTGGCCTTCGACCCGCTTGACGTGGCTCACTCTGTTAACGATGGGCGCGACAAGCACTTCGAGTGCTTTGAGATCTGTATCCTCCGGCAAGCTGGCAAGAACATTGGTAAGGTTGATGCCGGGGTTCTTGTGCGCCACTTTCATGAGCACCTTGCGGAGGACGGCCCGGCAGAGTTTGCGGGATTTGTTCGCCAAATGGGTTGGTCGGTTAGACTAGAGCTGCTTGAGAGCATCAACGACGCCCTCGAAGAACATGGTCAGCTTGGCGCTCGAAGACACCCTTTCGTCAGAAGAGAAGCCAAAGTTATCCAAGCCCATGGTGGAAAGCTCTGCGGCAAGCCTTTCCGCGACGTCGACGAGGCGCGCAGCCAGATCTTCACGCCTTTCTCAAAATCATTATAGGTGGCGGCGGCGCTGTTGAGCAGACTCTTCTCAGCCTAGAGATCTTTGGTCAAGGCCTTCACGCGAGTTTTGCTGTTCTCAAGAGACTTCTCTAGCATTGTCAGCTTCAACTTCAGATCAACGATAGATTCATTGGCTGAAGAGAGCTCCTTGATCTTGTCGGACATGGCGGCCTGCATTTCCGCCAAGCTAAAGAAAGTCTTATCTCTGTCGGCTTTGAGCGTGGAGATCTCCTTGCCGAGGCCCTCAAGATCCGCTTCCAGCCTCTTCACCTTATCGCCCAGCTCGTTCTTGGCGGCCTCTGCAGCTTCGGCAGCATTAATTGCTTCCTTCAACTTGCTGGCATGGTCCATGGACAGAGCATCGAGTATTTCCTTGTGTCTCTGCTCCAGCTCTTGTGTTCGCCGCGCGACAAGCTTTTCGATCTCTTCATCTTTGCTCCGAAGCTTGGCGGCAAGTGCCTCCTCGCGAGCGGCAAGTTCTTCTTCATGAGCATCGAGCCCGATGCGGCGTTCCGTCAAGCGAGCCTCCTCTGCAGCAACCTGCTGCGCAGCCTCCTCCTGTGCCTTCTCGACATCGGACTGCTTCATGAGGAGCTCGTTCCAACTCTGATTCAGCTGCTCCCGGCCAGCCGTCAGCTCTTGGAAGGCCTCAGCATACCAGACTTGCGTCTCCTAGACGCGCTTCTGGAAATCTACCTCCGCTGCTTCGACAACTGCTGCCCTGGAGTCCAACTTCTCCTTTCGGGCGCGGTGAAGTGCCTGGAGCTTCTGAAAGTTATCGCTCATGGCTTGGAGGAGCTGCTCTTCTCTGAGCCCGCTGCTGCTAGCGGTGCCAATGACGTCTTCATCAAAAGTTTCTCCTTAGACTGGCACCCCAATGCTCGCCGTCCCTGGTATGCTGACGAACAGGTTGTCGCCGACCTTGAGGTAACTGCTTGACGGGGGCGCGTCGGATGTTGACGGTTGATCCTCCACAACCGCCTCACCGGCAGCTGGGGGCTCCGCGACCGGTGTAGCACCAGGCGCTCCTGCGGTACGAATGCCGTCAATGTGGTCGCCGGTCTCCTTGCCGGCCCCCTCAGCAGATCCCTTGGCGGTTTCTTCCTGTGCGGCCTTGGCGGCCTCGTCAGCTGTGACCCTGTCGGCCTCGGCGGCAGCATCCTTGGCGGTCTCTTCGATGACAGCATCAACATCCATTGGTTCCATCAGGGGGAGATCTGAAAGCCAAGAAAGGAAACAAGATGAGACTAAAGTTGAAGTTCAAGAAGACAAAAATAAAGAAAGAATGACAAGTACCAAGGCATGCGGTTTACCTGTGTTGAGCTGTTGAGAGGTGGCTTCTCCTTTCCCGGCAACATTAGTTGCCGATGTAGGATGGCCAACGCCTGTGCTTGCCGGCTCCTCTTCAATGCGGATGGGCTCGCCAGTGGAACCCCTTGCCGAAGGTTCATCTCTGGGCGGCGTGGTCGACGGAGGAGGCACTTCAGGGACGGCCTCCAATGGCTCTCCTTGTTGCCGTCCTTCTCCTACAAGCCCGGTGATGTCAATAGCGAAGATAATCTCCCCAACGCTCGCCAGCGGAAAATGAGTAGTGGACTCACGCTGGGGGCTGGGTTGGAGACTGCGTTGAGGACTGGGCTCCGGGCTGATGACGATGGTCTCTGGCGCACCCACGGTGCTTGCCGAAGGTTCATCGCCCGTAGAAGTCTTCGCCCTCTTCGCCAACCTTTGTGCCAACGTCTCTGTATCTCTGCGGAGGCAGGCCAAAGCAAAACAAATGAGTTAAACGAAACCAGGAATTTAGAAATTGAAAGATGCGGCAAAAATCCTTACTCCTCTCTTTCCGGACTGAAAGAAGAGATGTCAAAGTCGACCTCCGCCTCGGTATCCGTGTAAGGAGGTGGAGAAGGGGTCCTGGGGCGCTTGGCTACGGCAGGAGCAGGCGGTTGATGTGATCCTGCTGCTCCAGCTGTTGGTGACGTCGGGCAAGACGCCCCCGCCACACCAGTTGTTGCCGCTGTCGTGCGTGGCGAGCGTCGCACGGGTTGCTGCTGGGCTCCTTGCCGCTGAGCAGCCTTGCCAGTCGCCCCCTTGGCAGCCTCGCCGCTTGAAGAAGATTGACGTGCCGGGACACCAGAGCCAGCTTTCCGAAGAACCCGCTTCTTCTTCCCTAGAGCTGGGGGCTCCTCGTGTGGCTGCTCTTCGACTATGTCTTTGGCGGAAGGGCTCCCGGCAACCATGCCGCCCTCTTCCCCGGCAGCTTCCCCTTGCTCGGCAAGGATCTCCTCTGGCACTGTCTCTTCTTCACTGGCGTCCTCTCCCGTGAAGCCAAAGTTGCCGGCCTCGGCGGCAAGATTGGCCTCTTCCGCCCTGCTGGCAATGTAAGCCACTTCTTCATCAGTGGTGGGGCGGATAAGGTTTGAATCTTCCCGGATGGCCCTCTCCGACAAGCTGTCGAAGAACTCCTGTACACGCTCTGGAGGCGGCTCTACCCAAGTCCCGTCAAGGCCATGGGCATTGCACACTGGCATCATAGCGATGATGGAGCTCAGGGCAACGTTGTTGCACAGAGGAATCACACCAGCCGGCAACGTGTACCTCCCGTCAGGCCTGAACAGCTTGTGGCAGAGGAACATGTGCTGCAAGATCATCAGATTGTTATTCAGACCAGGGCGCAGCCTCATGATATCTGCTGCGTTCTTGAAATCCCAGGCTGGCCTCCCTTTGTTAAGCAATGGGGCAATGCGCCGGCGGAGGAAATCTACGCCGACCATCTCAATCGTGAGCCCGGCAGCCTTAAGGCGGTGGATCCTGGTGATCGCAATTGTGAGCTTCCCATCTTGAGGATCGAGGTCGCTCCAATTCTCGCCGCGGACTACTTTCTTTTGTCGGGGCACGCAAAACGGCTGAGGGTCTTTCTCTTGGATCCAGCACCACTCGGACCGCCATTCCTCCCACTTCTTGCGGTAGAGACCGCCTGGGTATATATCCTTGTTCCATGCCCTCGGAATCCAAGTGATAGAGCCAGAGAGGGCGTCTCCTGTCTCGATGCGGGGGATGAAATAATTGCGGAAGAGGGCCGTGTTGGGGACTACTCCGGCAAAGTTTTCGCAGAGGTGGGCAAAAACTGACATGCATGCTACGGCGTTCGGTGTGAAATCCAAAAGGCGGAACCCGTATGTGTACATGATGTCGACGAAGAAGTCGGAAAATGGAGGACAGAGCCCGCAGTAAAAATAAGCTACAAAGAAGGGGAATTTATCCGCGCCGCCCCCGGCGGAAGCTGGAAGCACGCGGGTGGTGAGGTGGCCATTCGCTTTCTTCCCCCACACGCACCTATACCGAGCGATCAGGGTGTGCCCGTCGAGCGTCGGGTCGAAGACGGCGTGCTCCTTCCGCATCTTCACCAGATCGACCTCATCCACTCCTGCGGCCGAGCAGGCGGCTTTCGCCGCTTTGCCCTTGCCTGCTTTGGGCGGCATGGCGGCTGTGGAAGCGGAGTCCGGAGATGATGAGAGTGTGGGGGTGGCGGATGAACGGGAGAGGCTATGCTTCGAGCTCGAGGAAGAAGACGATGGCGGTTTCCAGATTGGAAATGACGAGAGGTAAATGAGAAGCGCCTCTGAGGATTCCTTATTATGGGGAAGGCGCGAGGCTGCCCTTTTACGAGCGCACTACTGCTGCGGCCGTTTCGCGCACGTCCCCCACGTCCCGCGTTTACTGCACGTAGTGGGGGGCACGATAAATAAGAAGATTGCAACAGTTAACTCCCGCCACGCGTGCCCGTGCACTGTTTGGGCCTAGCCCAACAACGCCTCGCACCCGTGTATGGCCTAGGCCCGGGGGCTCCTGTCGGTGTACTAAAGTTTGGGTCTCTTTAGTACCCCATACTTGTGCACAGACGGTTGTAGCCGTACCAGCGGTAAGGCCTGCCGGAGAGTAGCTGGAAACAGATACAAGATTATCAAGAAGGCATTCAAGCTAACGTTCAGAAGATAGAAGACCGAAGGCTGAATTCCCGGCAAGATCCTTGCCGGGAAGGCTCGCGAAGGCCCGGCAAGCCCTCGCACCCGGCAAGGTCTCGCACCCGGCATGATCCCACCGCTCCAGCACAGTGCCACCGCTCCAGCGCAGCGACCAGCCCGTCGTTTAGGGCTTGTCCTCCTGGTTGCGTGGCACAACACTAACCGCGGAAGGGGTTAAGCGGTGCTGATGAGACGGGCCCTTTTTCCGTCCCCGAGAAAGTAAGGACACCTAAACGGAGCATTAAATGCGTTTGTCCTAAGACGTCAGTGGTAATGATGTAACACTGTAGCTACTTTACACCTCTTGTACTGCTGTCCGCCACTGTTGGTGACCCCTTCGACGTATAAAAGGAGGCCCAAGGCGTAGCTACAGAGGGAGGAACCTTTTAGCCCATTCTGCATGCGTAGCTGCTGCTTGAACATACTGTTCATCGCAAGCGCTCCGTGTACTTGAGCTAAGAACATTCATAATACAACCAAAGCAGGAGTAGGGTATTATGCTTCTCAGCGGCCCGAACCTGGGTAAAGATCCCCGCGTTGATCGTTGGATCCGCTCTTTGTGCATATCTTTTCCCTGCCGAACCGTAAAGGGATCCACGCGATCCCATAGGTGTCGTACGCCGACACCTCCGTATTCCTTGCGATGTGGGACTCCAGGCTCGTGCGCATCAGCCTAGCGAAGGTGGCTGCGGCACCCTCCAGGCCGAACGGCATACGCATGAGCCAGGGCGAGCCTACGGCGATGCACGGAGGAGGGAAGGGGCCTGCGGGCAAGCCTGGTTGAGGGCGATGAAGTCGACGCACATGCGCACGCTATCGCGCGGCCTGGCGACGGGGGTGAGGCAGGCGATCCACTTGGGGTGGGGGGCTTCACATGCGATTCCAGCATCCTGGCGCTTGTTGACTTCCTGGGTGGTGACTTCCTGCTTCTCGGGCGCCTCACGCTGTTCCTTCTGCTTGACGGGTCGCGCGCTCCGGCACGTGGCTGAGTGGTGCTCGATCACCTCCCTCGGTAGGCCGGGCGCGCCTGATGCTGTCCAAGCCAACGCATCAGGGCATGCCCGGAGGAAGGTGACGAGCGCGCCTTCCTATTTGGGGGAGGGCCCGCCGCTGACGGCGAGGGAGGGGCCTGCTTCGCCCCCATCCAGCGATGCCTTCTTGGACTCGACTCGCTCCTGAGAGAGCAGGGGCTTCTTCTTCACGGGCGTCTCCTCAGCCGTCCTAGGCACGTCCTCATCGGCCGGGTACGCGACGAAGGCAGTCTTGTAGGCGTGCTCGAGGGTGTGCAGCGCATCCTTCTCATCGCAGCGGACGATGAGGGTATCGCTATAGCCGGGCATTTTGACGAGGCCGTAAGCGTGGTGGGTCGCGGCCATGAACTTGATGAGCACCGGGTAGCCCAAGATGGCGTTGTAAGGCAGGCCGATGTGAGCCACATCGAAGACGATGAACTCCGTACGGTAGTTCTTGCGGGTGTTGAAGGTGACGGGAAGGCGCACCTGCCCCAGAGGGACAGTGGAGCTGTCGGTGACGCCCGAGAAGGGCCTGTTGGGCATCAGGCGTTCGTAGGGCACTTGGAGCGTCTCGAAGGTCTCGATGGAGATCACGTTGAGGCTGGCGCCTCCGTCGATGAGGGTCTTGGTGACCGTGACGTTGCTGATGGTGGGGGTGCATAGCAGGGGGACGGCGCCCACGGCCTTCGTGGACTTGGGGTGGTCGCTGGCATCGAAGGCGACGGGGAACTTAGACCACTTGAGGCTGCCGGCAGACTCGATCGCCGGGAGGGCCGCGTTCACCTCCTGAGAGAACTGCTTGAAGTAGCGGTTGGATGGAGGGGCCTAGGCCCCGCCGAGGATGCAGGGCACCCTGCGGGGCTCTTGGTAGCCCCCAGCATTCTCAGCGGGAGGGGAGTCGTTGGCGCGTATTGGGGCGGCGTTGGCCTGAGGGTCAGCATGCCGCGGCTGGTTCTGCCAGCCCTGACGGTTGTTGTCGCCAGCGCCATTGTTGTGGTTGTCGCCCCAGCGGCCACCTCCGCTGCCGCCGCCGCGGCCCTTGCCGCGCTCCTTGCGGCTGCCGCGGCGCTCGGTGCGTCCCTCGCGAAGCAGCTTGAGCTCGTGGCAGTCCTCTGTGTTGTGGGAGTTCATGTTGTGGTAGGCGCAGAAAGGACGGTCGTCCTTCTTGGCCTCGCCACGGTCGCGGCTGCGCTTGTAGTCCAGCTCCGCCGCGAGCACGGCAGGGCCCTTACGCTTGGTGTCCCTGCCCTTCGGTTTCGCCGCGTCAGGCTCAGCGTCGATGTCGTTGTGGAGGAAGAGGCGTTCCTCCTCGGCTTTGGCGCAACGGTCAGCGAGGACGAACAACTCTGCTGCGGAGTCAAGCTCGTCCCTGACCAAGAGCTTCTCGCGCATCTTCACGTCCGTGACGCCGTTGGTGAAGACGGAGATGATCGCGGTGTCGGAGGCCTTCGGGATCTTGTGGCGCACCTGGCTGGATGAACTTGCGGAGGGGCTCACCAGGGCGCTGGCGCACGTTCCGCAGGTCGTTGAGCGTGAGGGAACGGTCGCTCGTTCCCTTGAAGTTGGTGACGAACTGCTTGCACAGGTCCTCCCACGAAGAGATGGACGCCTCGGGGAGGTTCATGAGCCATGAGAGTGTAGTGTCCTTGAGGGCCATGGGGAACCAGTTCTCCATGACCCGGTCGTCCCCCCTCGCGGCCTGGATGCTAATGGTCTAGAGCAGGAGGAACTCCATGGGGTTGGCGCTGCCATCGTAGCGCTAAGGGAGCTCTGGCTTGAACTTGTCGGGCCACACCACGCGACGTAGCTCGGGGGCGAGGGCTAGGTAGCCCCCGTTGGTGACGGCGCCACCGTCGAGGGCCGCGCGGTTCTGGCACCCCGCCATGGCGACGTCGTGGAGGACGCGGTCCTGGCGGTTGCGCGCCTTCTCGAGGGCCACGCGCGCGTCCGGGGGCGCGCGGTGGACGATCTGGCAGCTGTCGCCGCCGCCGTCCGGCGCGAGCGAGCCGCGGGACGGCTCCGGGGCGCGCGCTGCGGGGCGGCGCTTGGCCACGTCGCGCCCGTCCCAGTCGGCGCGGGATGGCGGAGCAGGCAAGGAGCGAGAGGGCGCCTGGCCATCGCGCGTGGCGTCGACGAGCTCGGTGATGCACCCAAGCCAGGACTCGTAGCCGTCCTCGGTGGGACGGTAGCGCAGCAGCTCCTGCGCCATGAGCAGCGCGGCGTGCAGAGCGGGAGGATCGCGATGCGCGAGCAAGGAGGTGGCGGCGGAGCGGCCGTGCGCCTGCTCGTTCACCGACGGGTGGGCCGAGGAGGCCACGTGCTCCCCAACAGGCTCAGTGGCAGCGTGAGGGCGCCTCCCAGGGGCACCGTGGGCGGCGGGTGCCGTGCGGACCCTGGCGGCGGCTCGGCGCGCGGCGCGTTCCTGGCGAGCGGCGGCGTCGTCCATGTCGATGCTGGCGTCGAGGTCGAAGGCACGAAAACGGCAAGCCCCCCTACCTGGCGCGCCAAATGTTGGAGTCTAGGATCTGCGTCCAAGAAACTTCTCCAAGAACTTAGGATTCGAACTCTGGGGGACTTTGCTTGGCGACCTACGACACGACGGCAACTACGGCGGGGTCACGACGGGCTCACTGGCTCTCACCGGACACGAACGGGACGCGCGAGCTACCCAGGTTCGGGCCACCATGCGGTGTAATACCCTACTCCTGCCTGTGTTGGATTGCTCTATGAGGGAGAGCTTGTGGCTCGAGGTACATGAGGTGTGGGGGAGAATGAATTGATCCCCTTACATGGAAGCAGCCCTGCCCCTTTTGTAGTGCCTTGGTCCTCTTCCTCGAAAATATGAGCGGGAAAGGGTGGCCATAGGGCGGCAATTCAAAGGGGGACAGGCGCGCAGGTCTATCCTGACTAAAGGTGGTCTCCGCCTGATAAAGTAGTCTTCGTGACGCGCTGGTGGGCTTGGCGATGACCTCCGTCCTGGTGCACCGATCCGTCCTGATCTTCTATCACCAAAGAGGAAAACCTTTGGGACTTGCTTTGGGGGAGGCAGATGCCACTGCTCCCTTATCACCAGAATGGAAGCTGGGCTTGGTCACGCCCCGCTGTCCTTATCCTCACAGCGGGACGTCACCCATGTACTGGGCGTGGAGCCCCGCAGCTGACGCCGTACGATCTACTTCATGAGAAGGCCTCGCGAGGGGAGCCTCGCGAGGGGAGCCTCGCGAGGCAACCTGGTGCTTGGCGGCCTCGGCAGGGCCTGACCCGGCGGCGAGGGGCCTCGCGAGGATCGCCCCCTGCGAGGCGGCTTCCTCCGGAGTGGCCGAGGCAGGGCCACCCTCATGGGCCGGCCCAAGCGTTGTCGTCCGGGCCAGAGGCAGACGGGCCGTGGTACCCTGGTTCCCACTGGGCCGACACTCTGTAAAATTCATTACTAGTAGTAGTATTTGGAGGACAGAGATCAAGTTCGTGGCTTGGCTTCCCGGTGTGACGAACAAGATGGAGTTCCAACTTGGTCATCATAGTTGGAGCCGGCCTGGAAGGACGTCCATGAAGGAGCCATACTATTTCATAGTATATGTTTATTTGTGATTGTTATGCTTCTTGTTTCTATGCATGTTAAAATGGTAGAAAGATCCCTCATTAATATCAAGCGAATTGCCATCCTCGATGTTGCACCTTCGCACGTCAAGTACATCTAGTAGTGGGCTCATAAAATTGGGGTGCTACTAGGTGTCCTTGAACTGAAGGGTTCGTGTCGGACACGGACATGCACTGCATCAGGTTGACTTGACAAGGCTATCAAAACGGTTTTGGGCCTTGTGGAAAAGAAGGTTGGGAGCCGGGGTATAAAATACCTACCCGACCGACAGGAGTCGTATAGAGATACGATTAGCAAGGAGTTGCTTACCGGATAGGCACGTTGGCTAGCAGTGATGCTAAAGCTCACTAGTCGGCATGTGCTTGTCAGATCCTAAATCACTAAGAGTTTGCGGAAGGATGCCGACTTCAGTGGGAGTATTTCTGTTTAAGGCTTGAATTACTCTACATAAAAACATTGCTTAGTGATTGCATATGTTTCTGTTGTAGATCAATGGCACCACCTGCTCAACCCAACTTTGCATTCAAATCAATGTTGGAAAAGGATAAACTTAATGGAACAAACTTTACCACCTGGTATAGAAATTTGAGAATTGTTCTCAAGCATGATAAGAAGGAACATGTTCTAGAGAATCCGCTTCCAGATGAACCCACCGAGAATGGTAATGCCACAACCAAGAATGCCTACCAGAAACTCGTTGATGAATCAACGGAGATCAACTGTCTGATGCGGGCTTGTATGAAGCCCGATTTGCAACAGCATTTCAAAAACGTTGAGGCTTTCAATATGATCGAGAACCTCAAGAGCATGTTTCAGATGTAGGCTAGGACCGAAAGGTTTAATGTCTGGCGATCCTTGATGGATTGTAAGCTGAAAGAAGGTGATCCACTGAGCCCACATGTGATCAAGATGATCGGGTACATGCAAGCTCTGAAACGGTTAGCTTCCCACATAGTGATGAGCTATCCACGGATACAATTCTGAGTTCTCTTCCACCAAGCTATGGGACATTCATCTTGAACTATCATAAGCACGGCATGTGTAAGAAGCTCACTGAATTGCATGGGATGCTCAAAGTGGCAGAGCAGGATATAAACAAAGGCACGCATCAAGTCTTGATGGTGTAGGACACGGCTAAGTTCTAGAAGAGTTGGTCCAAGAAGAAGGCTAAGTCAAAGGGCACAGAGAAGGTAACCTCCGCCGCTGAGCCAAACTCGGGACCGGACTCGAAGACCATTTGCTATCATTGCAAGGAAACTGGTCACTGGAAGAGGAACTGTAGCAAGTGGCTTGCCGAGCATGGCAAGAAGGTCGGGAGTGCGACTTCGGGCAAAGGTACACTTGTTACATATGTTATAGACATTTACCTTGCTGACATACCTAGTAGCTCTTGGGTATTTGGTACCGGATCGGTTGTTCACATTTGCAACTCGATGCAGGGGCTGGTAAGAACTAGGCGTGTGGCACAAGGGGATATTGACATCAGGGTCGACAACAAAGCAAGAGTTGCTGCGTTGGAGGTTGGCACGATGCAGCTCCGGCTTCCTTCCAGATTCATTATGGAATTGAATAATTATTATTACATTCCTGCACTTAGTCGGAACATTATGTCTGCTTCATGTTTGATGATTCAGGGTTATGAATTCAATTTAAAGGACAATGCTTGTTTGATATCTTTGAATGGAATGTTCCATGGCTATGCACCCATTATTGATGGGCTATTTATTTTGAATCTGGAAACGGAACCTGTCTATAACATGAATGTCAAGAGGCATAAGCCTAATGAGATAAATCTGACATACTTTTGGCATTGCCGTCTTGGACACATTAGTCTAAAACGCATGAAGAAGCTCCATGATGATGGACTCCTAACTTCGTCTGACTTCGGGTCGTTTGAGACATGCGAATCATGCTTGCTCGGCAAGATGACTAAGTCTCCTTTCGCAAAGAGTTGTGAGAGGGCGTCCGAGCTATTGGAGCTTATACACAGTGATGTGTGTGGTCCAATAAGCACAACTGCTAGAGGTGGCTATCAGTACTTCGTGAATTTTACCGGTGACTTGAGTAGATATGGATATATCTATTTCATGAGGCACAAGTCGGAAACTTTTGAAAAGTTCAAAGAGTTTCAGAACAAGGTTGTAAATTAGCTCAGCAAGACTATAAAGCTTCTACGATCTGATCATGGAGGTGAGTACATGAGCCAGGAGTTTGATGATCATCTGCAAGCCGAGGTATAGTACCTCAGCTCACACCTCCGGGTACGCCATAGAGAAACGGCGTGTCAGAACAGAGGAATCGTACCTTGTTAGACATGGTCTGATCTATGATGAGCAAATCAGATTTACCCTTGTCATTCTCGGTATATGCTCTAGAAACTGTAGCTTTTACACTCAACAGAGTACCATCTAAATCCGGAGACAAGACACCACATGAGATGTGGACTGGGAAGAGTCCCAAGTTGTCTTTTCTAAAGATTTGGGGTTGTGAAGCATTTGTCAAGCGACTTATGTCGGACAAGCTTACACCCAAGTCGGATAAATGCATATTTGTGGGATATCCGAGGGAAACCTTGGGATATAGCTTCTACAACCGCGAAGAGAACAAAGTGTTTGTTGTTCTGAACGGGGTTTTCCTTTAGAAAGAGTTTCTCGGACGGGAAGCCAGTGGGAGGCAAGTGCAACTTGAAGAAGCTTGAGAACCTGAAAGCACATCTGCTCCCTTGGTGGTTTTGGTAATTTATAACAACATATATCTCATTGAACTAATAAACATTCAAGTGAAAGATTTCAGGAAGCTCAATGATTGGCATGGCAAGGACTAGGAATGTGGACCCTTAAAAAAGCTAAGGACATATATTGGCAAAAGCTCAAGAGACTACATTTTTGGTTTAGTGATCCAAGATCACAATGAGTCCATAGGAAAGCCAATACTATTAAAAGGGGATGAGGTTTTGATAATGATCTATTTGCTCAAGTGCTCAATGATATTTCTCCAAAACCCTCAGCCACTTTCCCTATCCAAACTTGTCCCATTACACAGAGTCAAACTCGGTTCCACCGAATCACATTCATCCGGACCCACCGAGTTCATCAGGACAGTGCCACTTGCCAAACCCTAACAAATCGGATCCACCGATATGGATCTCGGTCTCACCGAGATGGCCTGGCCAACTCTCTGTTGTCGATTGCAATTATTTCGATCTCACCGAGTTTGCAATCGGTCCCATCGAGATGGCTTGACCAAGTTTCTGTTGCCTTATTGCATCATTTTGGTTTCACCGAGTTGTTGCAATCGGTGCCACCGAGACGAGGTTTGCCCTACCATTGCACATCGGTTGCTCTGAGTTGTTTCCATCCGGTCCCACCGAAACTTCAAAAGTTCACACCTTTACACAGGTCGGTCTCACCGTGATTCTGGTTTCGGTGTCACCGATTTTGGTCAAATGTGTGTAACGGTTGGATTTCATGTGAAGGCTATATATACCCCTCCACCACCCTCTTACCTAGTAAGAGAGCCATCAGAACGTGCCTACACTTCCACCATACATTTTCTGAGAGAGAACCACCTACTCATGTGTTGAGATCAAGACATTCCAATCCAACCATTTGAACCTTGATTTCTAGCCTTTCCCAAGTTGCTTTCCACTCAAATCTTTCTTCCACCATAGCCAAATCTGTGAGGAAGTTCTTGAGTGATGGGGAGATTATCGTTTGAAGCATGAGAGCAAGGAGTTCATCATCAACACACCATCTATTACCTTTTGGAGAGTGGTGTCTCCTAGATTGGTTAGGTGTCACTTGGGAGCCTCCAAGATCATGTGGAGTTGAACCAAGGAGTTTGTAAGGGCAAGGAGATCACCTACTTCGTGAAGATCCACCCCGAGTGAGGCTAGTCCTTCATGGACGTAAGCCATGGTGGAATAGGCAAGGTTGCTTCTTCGTGGACCCTTCGTGGGTGGAGCCCTCCATGGACTCGCGCAACCATTACCCTCCGTGGGTTGAAGCCTCCATCAACGTGGACGTACGATAGCACCACCTATCGGAACCACACCAAAATCATCGTGTCTTCATTGCGTTTGAAATCTCCGATCCCCTCCTTTACTTACATGTGCAATTGTTTACTTTCCGCTGCTATACTCTTAGAATTGCATGTGTAGGGTGTTACTTGACTTATCATACTTGCTAAAATCTGCCCACAACTAAAATTGGGAAAAGGATAGAGTTTTATTTGGTCAAGTAGTCTAATCACCCCCCCCCCCCTCTAGACATACTTTCGATCCTACAAGTGGTATCAGAGCTTTGGTCTCCATTACAATGGTTTCACAACCTAGGAGAGTATGGCGTCTAGTGAGGGTAACTATCACCGTAGAGGTCCATATGTTGATGGTACAAACTTTGCTAGTTGGAAACATAAGATGAAAATGCATATTCTTGGTCATAACCCCACCGTTTGGGTTGTTGTTCATGTTGGCTTGCAAGGTGAATTCTTTGAGGATGGCAAGGAACCGGATCGTGAAGCAACCACGGAAGAATTGAAGATGTTGCAATACAATGCTCAAGCTTGTGATATTCTCTTCAACGGTTTGTGCCCCGAGGAATTCAACAAGATCAGCCACCTCGAGAATGCAAAGGAAATTTGGGATACTTTGGTTGATATGCATGAGGGTACCTAGTCCGTCAAGGAATCTAAGTTGGATGTGCTTCAAAGTCAACTTGACAAGTTCAAAATGAAGGATGGTGAAGGAGTCACTGAAATGTACTCTAGGCTTGCTCTCATCACAAATGAGATTGCCGGCTTAGGAAGTGAAGAGATGACCGACAAATTCATCATCAAGAAGATCCTTAGAGCTTTGGATGGAAAATATGATACCATTTGCACATTGATCCAAATGATGCCAAATTACAAAGATCTCAAGCCCACGGAAGTCATTGAAAGAATTGTTGCTCATGAGATGTCACTCAAGGACAAAGAGGAGCTACACAACAAATCAAGCGGTGCTTAAAAAGCCTCAACCGATGCTCCCTCAACTTCAAGCGACAAGCTAGTATCCAATGAAGAGAAAAGCCTAATGGTGAAAAGGTTCAACAAGTTTTACAAGAACAAAGGAAAAGAAAGAAGCTCTAGCTCAAGACACTATGAGAGAAGATTATCAAGTCATGACCAAAACTGCTATAATTGTGGAAGACCCGGACACTATTCCAATGAGTGTACGGCACCCCACAAGAAAAGAGACGAATCACCAAGAGGAAGACATAGAAGAGATGAATCACCTCACAAGGAGAAAAGGAGTAGAGATGATCGTTATGAACGAAGACCCTCTCGAAGAAGCAAAGATTCGGAATGGAAGGACAAGTCATCCAAGAGCTACACAAGAAGAAGGCATCAAGCTCATGTTGGTGAATGGATTTCCGGCTCCGACTCCGACAACCACTCCGAGAGAAGCTATCACTCCAACTCCGACTATAGTCAAGATGAAGGTGTTACCGGACTTGCTCTTGTGTCATCCAACTCCTATGATCTATTTGATTCACCAAATGAAGGAATTGGAAGATGCTTCATGGCAAATGGCCCCAAGGTATCACACCCCGAATACTTTGACTTCAATAGTGATGAGGATGATTTGCTTGGAGATGATGATTTACTTGTTGATAAGGCAAGTGATGTGAGCTACAATGAAAATGCTAGTAATCATGATGGTCAAGAGGAAACAAATGACAATGCTATGAAGGAGATTGTAACATCCCAATTTCCAATTTGGATGTTTATAAATAGATCATTCATATGCATCCATGATTTATGCATTTTTGCCCTCCATTTCTTTTATTTGAATTTTGATCCAAGGACCTTTGTGCAATTCAAGGACCCAAAAGAGAGAATTGGAAGTTTCCCTAAATCCATTTTTGAAAATTCTTTGAATTCAAAATTTGGAATTTGGATCAAATTTGGTTTCACTAAATTCATTTCCTTTATTTCCAAAAATAAAATAAAGAGCGAAGATGAAAGGACTTCTTCAAAAACAGAAAGGAAATATTGGAAATTGAATTTTAAATTAAAATATATTTATTTGCAAATTATTTTAAGGCTAATTTTATTAGCTTAGTAAAAATATTTATGTTTAAAATATTGCATTTAGGCCAGAATAAAGTTCACATGGCTCTATATATTGCCAACTATTTATGTGAATTTTCTGGAATTTTTATATTTAGTTTTATTAGTCTTTTCTGTGTTTTAGTGTTTCTGTAAATAGAAAAAAAGGGGCTCCTGTTTTATATAAAAAAAAAAGAAACCGCCAGCCAGGCCAGCACTAGCCAGCCGGCCCAACTGGCCTTTCGGCCCAGCCACTACCTCCCGCACCAAATCGCCTTCGGTCCGGCCGCCCGACGCCTCCCCCTCTCTCCCGCTGTCGCTGACGCCCGGGGCCCACGCCCTTCTTCTCCCGCAAGCCGAGCCCGAGTCCCGCTCGTTCACGGCAGAGCGCCGCCTCTCCGTTCAATCTCGGGATTCTATCCATGAGTCACCCCCTCCTCCAAGCAAGATGTCATATATATACCCACGACTCCCCTCTCTCGATCCCCCTAAAACTCCAACGTCAAAACCTTCCACGGCGCCCGCACTCGCCGTTCGGATCTCCGCTGGAGCCGAGCACTCCGCCGGTGAATTCGTCGCCGGTGAGTCTTCCCGAGCCTCCTCCTTCTGTAATCCTTCTTCTCTCGATTCCGGATGTCGTTTTGACATATTTTTGCGCCTCTTCTCCCTCTACAGAGAGCACCCCGAGCTCGCACGCCTGCCGGAGTTCACACAGAGCACCCGAGCTCCACCATGTTCGCCTCACCGCCGTCCGCCATCCCCGAGCATCACCAACACCACCACCGGAGACCCCTCGTTTGGCCGCATCCAACCGACCTCACCGCCGCCTTCCCCTACCACCGGAACCTCGCCACCGACGACGCCCGAGCCGCCCTCGCCGTCGTTTTCCCCGAAGTAAGCCACCGCCGCCCGTCACCGTCCGATTTGCTTTTGATGGCTCGGATTAGATCGCCTAGTTTTTTTTTATTTTCGAATCGGTATGCTTTAAATTCCGGCCGTTCGTCACTTAAGCTATGCGGCGAACACAACCACAACCGTCCGATTAGGATCCGACCTATCAGAGTAGATCTGTTGTTGTTTTTTATTTTCTCCGAGCTGTTTTCGCTACAGATCGGCCACCCGCCCACAGCAGACAACTGCAGCCACCCACCACTCGCCACGTGGCCTGCCATGGTCGGCCGAGATCTAAGCTTTTCAGTTTTTTCTAAATTTCAAATCTGTCCTGATTTTGTTTTTAGCATATCTTTAATTATACAGATCCAAATTCATTGATTCTTTTTCCTACAGTTCTATAAAAATCCCATCTATCCAGAGAACCAAACCAAAAATATTTTTGACAAATTAAAATTTGAATCTGATCAAATTCATGTTCAAACTTGTTTTGGCTATAATTTGAAATCTATAACTCCGATTTAATTGATTCTTTTTGCAAATTGAAGCTTGTGACATGTACCTTCTGTTAATGTCAAAACCATTTATTTTTGCTACTGTTAAAATTATGTTCTGTACAGAAACTTTATTTGGTTGTTTTTGGAGTTTTCCCAAGTATTTTCTTTCTTTTCTTTTTGAATCTTTGCTTGATTTCTTATGTGTGTTAATGTTTGCTTCGTTAGATCATCCAGAGTGCGAAGCTTGCTACTACGAATCCTTAGAGTTCAACGATCGTCAGCAAGGCAAGTTCACACCTTGATCATATTTTTCTATACCCAGTTTTTACTATGCATTAGTTACACCCTTAAAATTTGCATGAGTAGGATTGGGAAATTGTGGCATTGCTATGTAGTTCATGTGGTAGGAACCTATGACCTTTGATCACCCCGAGAATATTCGTTATGTCATATTGCTTAGCCACGCTCGTAGATGGGGATTGGTATGTGTGATTCATGCAAGTTGCGAGAGATATAATAATTTGGGTTAACTTAAGGTGGCAACATTAACACACATCTGGGTGGATTCACTACTAGAAAAAACCTTATAGGTAGATGCTTAGCAGTAGCGGTGGTCTATAGGGTGCACTACTGCTAATTAGTAGTAGCGTCGGGTGTGAACCCTCCGCTACTAGTGAACTATTAGTAGTAGCGCTGGTTAGAAACCCACTCTACCTCTAGAGGCGGCCTGAGGGTTCCCCGGGTCTCGCCATAGTTGTAGCGCGGGTCGCTAGCCACGCGCTACAACTAACCTAGTAGCTGTAGCGCAGGTTCACGTCTCGCGCTGCTACTATGACGAGCCTCGGTGTGGGCACTGCGGCCCCCGTGGGCCTGGCTTAGCAATAGCGCCGGCTTAGTAGCCCCGCGCTACTGCTACACAGCCTTATCCCCCCCCCCCCGCGCACGACCGTCCACCTCACTCTCCTGTGCTCACTCTCACTCTCGTCATCGCCGCGCACCGCCGTCCACCATTGCCGCCGTCTCCACCTCGGTAAGACTCCTCCTCCCTCCTCCTCCTCCTCCCTCCTCCCTCCTTCCTCCAGCCATCGCCCTCCTCACTCCAACCACCGCCCCTCCTCACTCCCCTCCAGTCTCTGCCCTCCTCCCTCCTGCTGCTCCAGCCGCCGCCCGACCTACATCCGCCGCCCCTCCCCCATCCTCCTTCTCCCTCCTTCCTCCCCCTCCATCTGCCGCCCTCCTCCCTCCTTCCTCCCCCTCCATCTGCCGCCCTCCTCCCTCCAACCGCTGCCCTCCTCACTCCCCTCCAGCCGCTGCCCCTCCTCCCTCCTCCTCCTCCATTCTCCAATTTACTTTCTAGTTTACTGAATTAGTTAAAAGTTTAGTTGGTAGAAACATGTATTGGACACTTAGTTGGTAGAGATTATAACTAGTAATATAATAGAAAATAAATTATAGTAATAGAAATTTTTAGTAAAAAAATTAGTAATAGAAATTTTTAGGTGTAGAAAATTTTCAATATAGAAATGTATTGGAAAGCTATATGAGAAATTTTTAGGTGTAGAAAATTTTCAATATAAATGTATTGGAATGCTATATGAGAAATTTTTAGTAAGTGTTGAATAGAGTAGAACTAGGGTATTTAGTTATGTCAATCTCACATTGCCAAATTTAGAGAGAGAGACCTACTTTGTATGCTCACGTGTGAATGCTCATTTGGCGCAGGGTAGATCACCGACGAGCCGGTCGACGACGCCCAGAAGATCACCGACGACACCCGCGCCCGGTCGACAACCATCGTCTATAGTGAGTAAACATGATGTTTTTATAGATGTAGTAGATGAGTAGCTGTGACAATGTGAAGCTAGTTTTTTTTAATGATAATTGATCCGGATAGAATTTCAAGTTTAAACATCTCTCTATGTGTATGAACATCTTTGTATCGCATGGAAAATCTGAGTGGCCTATGTTTTGCTGGAGTGTTAATTCATTTCCGTTCTGGTAAATTTCGGGCGCTCGATATGTCCTATTTTAGCAAAGGTCATGCCAGATTTTTCCGTGAATTTTAGCATGACTTGTGCTAGTATGTAGGAAATATTGAGTGCCTTGGATTTGCCGGAAAGAGAATTAAACAACATTTCGAGTTGACTTTAAGTCTGTCGGGGCTCAATACATGACAGTCAGAAAATTAGTGAGGGAGAGTGTCCACCATATATGAGAGAAGAAGAATGCCGACTGTTGTCGTGGGGGTCGCTTCTCCTTCTTATCCTTGTGCTAGACCTTTGTTATGCACTAGGGGGAGGAGGAGTAGCGACCATCACCGTCGGTCGAATATGCACCACCATAGGAAAGTTTTCAAGGAAAGACTCGACAGACCAAAAGTCAACCCGTGATGAGTAATAATGATCTGTGTGTTGAGTTCCTGTTATTTGCCGCCGATTTTTAATCTTTGACTTATGAACACAGGAAATGTATGATGACGATATGATTCCTGAGTGCGACTACTGCGAAGACGGCCGGGGTTTGTGCGACAGGATGCCTTATCTGCAAAACGGTAGGTACTTCACCATCGTGCTAAAGGAGACTTTCGACGTTTTTACGGTACGTAACGACGACAAGTATTTTTTCCGTAATTATGCATGACTTGTGAATTTTGGCTTCAACGTGTAATTTTCCATTTTTTTCAATTGAAATAGTTCATCCCATGTCATGCAAGACCGTATGTCTTGGAAAAGCTCGGTTTTGAAGATAGGGAGAGAACAGAGACGAAGAGTGCTCACCTTAGGACGAAGCATGGTTTCACTTTTTTGGTTAAGCTATTTAATGCACCAAATAGCTCGCATTTCGGTTGCTCAACTTGGAGAGGATTTTGCAAGGCCTATGAATTTAAGGAGGATATGCAAATCACCTTCGATCTTCGGCCCGAAGATGAAATTGACGATAATATCGACATTTGGGTGGATGTCAAGATGATTCCAGTTCTACCTCTTTGTGAGTTTGTCAAATAAATTTTTTAAGTAATTTATATTGTTTATTTAAAAATCATTGACGGCTTATTTCCATTGACGGCTTATTTCCATTCTCCAAAAAATGTACGGAAGATAGTAGACAGAACCTACTACACTGATGGCTCTGAACTAAGTTACGAGGAGAAAGGTCATCTTATCTCATTTATTATTGATGTTAAGAATTTCAATATCAATTATGAAACTCCTCCACATTATGGTCAATACGTGCCACTAGTGCACGTGTTGAACTACGGTAACATCCATGGAGATGGCATGGTAAGATTTTTTACTATTACAACATCAGTGCATCTTTTGCATACATTCTTCTAAAGCTAAACTACATTGCTAACTACGTTATTATTATGTTCTTCAACAGAAAATTCTGAAGGATTGTGTGCCTCATCTGATGTTTACGAAAGGTCGCATTGATGTTATTAGATTATGGCCAAGTCCACCTAGGGTTCACCGCTGTTCATACAAGATTTCTCAAACCGATGAATACATCAGAGTCAAAGAATGGAAAAAAGTTATGAATAATCATAGGGAGCTACTTGGAAGCAACATTGTGCGAAGCCCATGAATTGGAGACAGGATAATCTCCATTCTTCATAATGGAGAGTCAGGGGCTATGTTGTTTTATGCTATTTTACCTTAGAGGGCATAGCAGGTCCTAGCTAATACTCAGGATCATGTGCTAAGAACAATTAACTAGGGTTGGTTATGACTATGATAACGAGTAGAAGTTGTTAGATGACTATGATAATGATGAGTATGACTTGTGTTATTATGATAATGATGATGAGTTACTATTATGATGATGATGCTGAGTTGTTATATCATTATGAGCATGATGAGCTATTATATCAATGGGTGAAAGAAACGTGGATTAGATTCAAGTGGAGGCAACATGGTGCAGATCCAAAGTACTACTAATCCAAACAAAGTCACTTTGATTAGTAGTACTTTGGATCTGCGCCATGTTGCCTCCACTTGAATCTAATCCATGTCTCTTTCACCCACTGATATAATAACTAATCATGATCATAAAATAATGTGATGAGACTACTGTATAAAACATGTACAAACACAGTGCAAATACGCAGAAGAATATAAAAAAAGGAAAATTTTAGCAGTAGCGCTGGTTGGACAGGCGCTACTGCTATGTAGTGTTAGCAGTAGTGTTGGTCGCGCCAACGCTACTGCTAGGTTTGTTAGCAGTAGCGGGGGTACGATCGGCGCTACTCCTAAACATTAGCTGTAGCGCCCTAGTAGTAGCGCTAGTCCCCGCGCTACTGCTAGGCCACAAACCCGCGCTACTGCTAGGGTTTTCCCTAGTAGTGATTGATTGGGGCACCTGGAGAAACCAGTGCTTGCCCAAGGGGATCCCGGAGTACCCGTGTGATCACCCTAGGATTGCCACCCAGGCTCAAAGGGATCATACGATATTTCATGCCTAGACGCTTCTGTGTGTAGCCACAAGCCATTATGGGCTCTGGTATAGTTGAGTAAGTTGTGTGACCTCTTTCCGGGTAGGCTAGCAGATGTAGGGGAATGTAGGTGTACCGGTCTACCCAGGGTTAAGGGGAAATGCTTCTGAAAGACTGTGTCTCGATCTTCCGATCATGGAGGTGGTCGAGTCTTGTGGGGAAAAGTGTGCAAACCTCTGCAGAGTGTAAAAACTAATCATGATTAGCCGTGTCCCCGGTTATGGACAAATTTGAGTATCTAGAAGTGAATTATTGGTTGATCTCATCACTTTATTTTAATTAATGAATTGGGTTATTGAAAATTTTGGTTAAGGGATTGAGTTGGAGGAACCACCTCAATAATGGCATAAACTTGGTAGTAAATAAAATTTATTCCTTTGTTGTAGGGAAAAATTAGCTTTATGCAAAATTTAACTTAGAGCCTCCACAGCCAAATATGCATATAGAGATAGACATTTTCATTATTATTCTATGTTGTGAAATTGCCAGCATATTCCATGTGCTGACCTACACGGCTGCAACGTCTCATGTTGCAGAGTTTTTCGACGAGGATTAATGTGTGATAGGTCGTTGTTCTGCACTCAGTTTGCCGTGGAGTTGATGGACTCATTTACCTACGAAGCTTCCGCAGTTATTTTATTTAGTTGGCTTTCAGCCATATTTATGTAATAATTACTCTTTTGAGGACCTTGATGTAATAAAGTGTGTGATTGAACTCTGTTATAAATCCTTGAGTATTGTGTGTGTCAGCATACCGATCCAGGGATGACACTTAAGCACAGATACTCTGATCCATTTGGGTCGGGTCGCTACAAGATGGTATTCAGAGCACACCCTGACTGTAGGACGCGACCACTAGGAATGGAAAAGCCTTAGATTTTTTTTATAATTTCCCTATATATCCGTTGGTCTTATGCTCTCTCTATTCATTTGTAATCCTTCTCTATTTCAACAATATAGATGTCGACCTCCAGGACCAAGTTTGCCCAGCCCGACGAGACCATGCGTTTCGGACAACACCTAAAGAACGTCGTGAAGTACCTGAACATCGCCCTGCCCACTTTCACTAGAACCTTCACCGCAACATTGCCGGAGGAGAAACGCTGGAGAATTGACATCCACATTCCCGGACGTACCTTTGGAAATACCACCAGGGATATTGATTTCTTCTTCAATGTGCCAACCTGGACCTTAGGCAGGAATATTGCCGCACAAAACACCTTTGGACGCATTTGTGAGGAATACAACCAGGATCTCGAGGGAACCATCTATAGGATATGCGGATGCAGGGATCGCCACAGAGAAGTAGTCCGCACCAGGTAAGATGAGTTGATCGCATCATACATACAAGATCAGGAGCAGCACATCCGCCGAATGGAGAACCAGATGTATGACAGCATGAAGAACACCAGGAAGCTAATAACCCGGAAGATCGAGCTGGAGGATGAAATCAAGGCAACTCGAGATGGATATGAGGAGGAAATTAGCGTACTACTGGAAAGGCATGAAAAGCTGAAGAAGAAGCTGGAAAGAGCCGAGGAGAAGCTGGACTAGGGAGAAAACCTTCACAATGATGACAGTGATGCAGCCTTCATCAGCAACGTTGCCGATTATGAAGACGACGATGAGGATGAGAACATGATGGAGTCTTCTACTGATCAGAACTTTTAGCTGACCACCATTTTAGATATTAGTATTCCGATTTATTTTTGATTAGAGTTTTCCGAGTAGTTCGATGTTGTTCGTGAGATTTTGTAATAGTTAGCTTAGACCCGATTGTGTGAACCTTGATTGAAATTGAATGGTGTGATTTGGAGTTTTATTTGTCTCATTTGCATGTGGGTAGTGTGATTTTCTCATTAGGCCTTATTCTATTCTAATTTCTCATCCACTCCAAACCATCAGATGCCTCCGAGACGTGACCCGGGATCCAACTTTCCACCGGAACTTACCTAGTTGATCCAGAACCAGAATGCCCTCATGCAGATGCTCCTCCAGAACGAGAACCACAACAACAACAACAACAACAACAACAACAACAACAACAACAACAACCCGCCACCCCAAGCTGATAACCTTACCCGTTTCCTGAGGTTGAACCCACCCGTGTTCTCAAGCAGCACGGAGCCGATCGTCGCAGATGACTGGTTTCACAAGATCAGAAGGGAGCTGACCACCACAGGATGCACTGATGCTGAGAAGGTGCGCTTTGACACACATCAACTGGATGGACCAGCAGCTTCGTCGTGGGAGAACTACACCACCACATTCCCCATAGCCAATGTGACTTGGGATCAGTTCCAGTAAGCGTTCCGTACTGCACATGTTTCAGCTGGAGCTATGAGTCTGAAGAAGCGTGGGTTCCGCAACTTACGCCAGAGAAATCGTTCTGTTGGTGATTATGTGGAGGAATTCAGCAAGTTATCCAGGTATGCTCCCGGAGACGTGGCTGATGATGCCGCTAAATAGGAGAAATTTCTGGAGGGACTGAACGATGATCTGGGACTTCAGTTGACCGTGGCTACCTTCAACAACTATCAAGAGTTGGTTGATAAGGCCCTCATTATGGAAGGCAAGCAGCAGCAGATAGAGAACCGCAAGAGGAAGTACGGACAGGGAAAGTATAACTCGGGAGTTCAGCAGAAGCCCTGCTACAACCCGTACTCGAGAAATAATGGATGAGGATCCAGCAAGTATAGTGGACACAATCACCATAACCATGGAGGATATCCTCATCATGGAGGAAATGGACATAACCATAATGGCCATAAGAATGGCAATGGGAGCAGAGGAAACGGCAATCAGCATCGCTCCAACCCCGCTACACCGGCGAAGAAGGATCTGAGCCACATCACCTGTTTCAAGTGCAAGTACACAGGACACTACGCCACCGATTGCCCTGAGGCCAAGAACGGGAACGGCAATGGAAGCTCTGGAGGCAAGAAGCCCAATCCCTTAACCAGAGGTCAGGTGAACCATGTCGATGTGGAGGAAGTTTATGACCAGTCTAACGCCGTTGTTGGTAAGTTCTTGGTTAATTCATTTACAGCCATTGTTCTTTTTGACACTCGTGCATCGCATTCATTCATGTCAAGGGGGTTTGTGGATAAGTTTAAGTTGCCGACGGTAGCCCTTAAAACACCCATGTTAGTGAGTTCCCCAGGAGCAGAGTCTACGGCTAGTCGAGGATGTTTTTAGTTGCCGTTGACCATAAGGAGACATGTTTTTCCCACAGACCTCATCATCCTAGAATCACAAGGATTGGACGTAATTCTAGGCATGGACTAGTTATCCAGGTATGAAGGAAATATTGATTGTGCGCATAAGTCGATTCTTCTCACCACCCCAGATGGAAAATGGATCAAGTATGTGTCGAGGCATACGCCAAGGAGGACCCAGATGAATTCTCTTTCGGGAGTTGTTCAGGAGGAAGTACCAGTTGTGAAGGACTATCCCGATGTGTTTCCAGAGGAATTGCCCGGCATGCCACCGGATCGAGACATTGAGTTTTTGATCGAGCTATTGCCAGGCACAGGACCGATATCCAAGAGACCGTATCGGATGCCCGCAAATGATTTGGAGGAAATTAAGAAGTAGATTAAGGAATTACTGGAGAAAGGGTATATCCGACCGAGTTCCTCACCTTGGGGAGCCCCAGCTCTTCTAGTGCAGAAGAAGGATGGAACCTTGAGAATGATTGTGGATTATCATTCGTTGAACGAGGTGACCATCAAGAACAAGTACCCCTTGCCGATGATCAATGACCTGTTTGACCAGCTAGTCGGAGCTAGTGTTTTCTCCAAGATCGATCTTCGATAAGGATATCACCAGTTGAAGATCCGAGAGCAGGATATCCCCAAGACAGCTTTTACCACGAGGTATGGGCTTTATGAGTATACAGTCATGTCTTTTGGTTTTACTAATGCCCCTGCCTATTTTATGAGCATGATGAACAAGGTATTCATGGAGTTTTTGGATAAGTTCATCGTCGTGTTCATTGATGATATATTGGTTTACTCGAAGAATGAAGAAGAACACAAGGAACATTTACGCTTGGTGCTGGAGAAGCTCAGGGAACATCAGTTATACGCCAAGTTCAGCAAATGCGAATTTTGGTTGAAGGAAGTCAGATTTCTTGGACATGTTATATCAGGAGAAGGAATAGCAGTAGACCCTTCAAAGGTTGAAGCCGTCACCGAATGGAAGGCACCCACCTCAGTCGGAGAGATTTGCAGTTTCCTTGGACTAGCAGGATATTACCGGAGGTTTATTGAGAATTTCTCCAAGATCGCGAAGCCCATGACGGAGTTATTGAAGAAGGACACCAAGTTTGTTTGGACCGACGAATGTGAGGCCAGCTTCCAGGAGTTGAAGAAACGTTTGGTTACAGCCCCAGTGCTAATTCTTCCGAATATACGCAAGGATTTTGAGGTGTATTGCGACGCTTCACGTCAAGGACTTGGAGGCATTCTTATGCAAGAAGGAAGAGTCATATCTTATACCTCACGTCAGCTATGACCTCACGAGTTGAACTATGCCACGCATGATTTGGAGTTAGTAGCCGTAGTGCACGCGCTCAAGACCTGGAGGCATTTTCTTATCGGAAATAGTTGCGATGTTTACACGGATCACAAGAGTTTGAAATACATTTTCACGCAGAAGGAATTAAACCTCAGGCAAAGGAGATGGTTGGAGCTCATAAAGGATTATGACATGAGATTGCATTATCACCTAGGAAAGGCCAACGTTGTGGCAGATGCATTGAGCCGGAAGAGTTATGTTAATACTCTCACAGTAGGAGGATTACCTCAGGAGTTAGCCGACGATCTCAGAGATCCCTGATTGGAGATAGTTCCATGAGGTTTTGTTGCCGCAATGGAAATACAATCCACTTTGTTAGGAAAGATCCGAGAAGCCCAGAAATTAGACAAAGGCATTGCGGAGATAAAGGAAAGGATGAACCAACGAAAGGCAGAAGGATTTCGTGAGGATGAACACGGAACCTTATGGTTTGAGCAGCGTATTTACGTGCCCAATGACCCAGAGATCAGGAAGTTGATTCTTCAGGAGGCTCATGATTCGCCTTACTCGATACACCCATGCAACACCAAGATGTATTTGGACCTGAAGGAAAGTTTATGGTGGACAGGTATGAAGAAGGATATTGCCGAGTATGTAGCAGTATGTGACGTATGCCAGAGGGTTAAAGAAGAGCACCAGAAACTAGCAGGATTACTTCAGCCTTTGCCAATACCCGATTGGAAGTGGGACAAGCTTGGCATGGACTTCATCACAGGATTACCCAGGACCCAATCAGGTTATGATTCTATTTGGGTAGTGGTTGATCGCTTGACCAAGGTAGCTCACTTCATCCCCATGAAAACCACCTATACGGGCGCTAAGTTGGCCAAGATATACATGACCAGGATCGTATGTCTGCATGGAGTTCTGAGGACCATTGTATCAGATAGAGGAACACAATTTACCTCAAAGTTTTGGCATCAGTTACATGAAACTTTGGGAACTAGGTTGGAGTTCAGTACAGCTTTTCATCCGCAGATAGATGGACAGACAGAGAGAGTCAATCAGATTCTGGAGGACATGGTGAGAGCTTGTGCGCTAGATTACAGATCCAGTTGGGATGATAATTTACCTTACGCAAAGTTCTCATACAACAACAGCTACCAGACCAGTTTGAAGATGGCCCCTTTTGAAGCCTTGTACGGAAGGAGGTGCAGGACTCCGTTGATGTGGGATGAAGTTGGAGACCGTAAATTATTCGAACCAGATTTAATCAGGGACTCAGAGGAGAAAGTCAAGCTGATCCGTGACAGACTCAAGATAGCCCAGTCCAGGCAGAAGAGTTATGCCCATACTAAGCGCAAGGAGGTAACCTATAAAATCGGAGACAGAGCTTATCTTCGTGTGTCACCGCTTCAAGGAGTTAAACGGTTTGGAGTCAAAGAAAGTTAGCACCACGGTTTGTGGGGCCATACAGGGTTTTAGAACGCATGGGTGAAGTTGCTTACAAGTTGGAATTGCCACAAGTTTTGTCAGGAGTTCATGATGTGTTTCACGTTTCCCAGTTGAAGAAGTGCCATGCAGAGATGGCCGATATTCCTTTGAGAGACATGGTGCCATTGGAGGCCATACAGTTGGATAGTGATCTGACGTATGAGGAGAAGCCCATCAAGATTCTCGAGACTGCAAGCAGGATTACCCGCAGCAAGGTCATCAAGTTCTGCAAGGTTCAATGGAGTCAACATACCGAGGAAGAAGCCACCTGGGAGCGCGAAGAAGACCTCCGACAGGACCATCCGCACCTTTTTGCTGGCCAACCCGAATCTCGAGGGCGATATTCATCTGTAGGGGGGTAGGTTTGTAACATCCCAGTTTCCAATTTGGATGTTTATAAATAGATCATTCATATGCATCCATGATTTATGCATTTTTGCCCTCCATTTCTTTTATTTGAATTTTGATTCAAGGAACTTTGTGCAATTCAAGGACCCAAAAGAGAGAATTGGAAGTTTCCCTAAATCCATTTTTGAAAATTCTTTGAATTCAAAATTTGGAATTTGGATCAAATTTGGTTTCACTAAATTCATTTCCTTTATTTCCAAAAATAAAATAAAGAGAGAAGATAAAAGGACTTCCTCAAAAACAGAAAGGAAATATTGGAAATTGAATTTTAAATTAAAATATATTTATTTGATTTTATTTGCAAATTATTTTAAGGCTAATTTTATTAGCTTAGTAAAAATATTTATTTTTAAAATATTGCATTTAGGCCAGAATAAAGTTCACATGGCTCTATATATTGCCAACTATTTATGTGAATTTTCTGGAATTTTTCTATTTAGTTTTATTAGTCTTTTCTGTGTTTTAGTGTTTCTGTAAATAGAAAAAAAAGGGGCTCCTGTTTTATAAAAAGAAAAAAGAAACCGCCAGCCAGGCCAGCGCTAGCCAGCCGGCCCAACTGGCCTTTCGGCCCAGTCGCTGCCTCCCGCACCAAATCGCCTTCGGTCCGGCCGCCCGACGCCTCCCCCTCTCTCCCGCTGTCGCTAACGCCCGGGGCCCACACCCTTCTTCTCCCGCAAGCCGAGCCCGAGTCCCACTCGTTCACGGTAGAGCGCCGCCTCTCCGTTCAATCTCGGGATTCTATCCCCGAGTCGCCCCCTCCTCCAAGCAAGATGTCCTATATATACCCACGACTCCCCTCTCTCGACCCCCCTAAAACTCCAACGCCAAAACCCTCCACAGCGCCTGCACTCGCCGTTCGGATCTCCGCCGGAGCTGAGCCGTTCCACCGGTGAATTCGTCGCCGGTGAGTCTTCCCGAGCCTCCTCCTTCTGTAATCCTTCTTCTCTCGATTCCGCACGTCGTTTTGACATATTTTTGCGCCTCTTCTCCCTCTACAGAGAGCACCCCGAGCTCGCACGCCCGTCGGAGTTCACACAGAGCACCCGAGCTCCGCCGTGTTCACCTCACCTCCGTCCGTCGTCCCCGAGCATCACCAACACCACCAACGGAGCCCCCTCATTCGGCCGCATCCAACCGACCTCACCGCCGCCTTCCCCGACCACCGGAACCTCGCCGCCGACGACGCCCGAGCCGCCCTCGCCGTCGTTTTCCCCGCAGTAAGCCACCGCCGCCCGTCACCATCCAATTTGCTTTTGACGGCTCGGATTAGATCGCCTAGTTTTTTTTTCGAATCGGTATGCTTTAAATTCTGGTCGTTCGTCTCTTAAGCTATGCGGCGAACACAACCACAACCGTCCGATCGGGATCCGACCTATCGGAGTAGATCTGTTGTTTTTTTTTTATTTTCTCCGAGCTGTTTTTGCTACGGATCAGGCACCTACCCACAGCAGACAACCGCAGCCACCCACCGCTCGCCACATGACACTTCTGCCACGGTCGGCCGAGATCTAAGCTTTTCAGTTTTTTCTAAATTTCGAATCTGTCCTGATTTTGTTTTTAGCATATCTTTAATTATACAGATCCAAATTCATTGATTCTTTTTCCTACAGTTCTATAAAAATCCCATCTATCCAGAGAACCAAACCAAAAATATTTTTGACAACTTAAAATTTGAATCTGATCAAATTCATGTTCAAACTTGTTTTGGCTATAATTTGAAATCTATAACTCCGATTTAATTGATTCTTTTTGCAAATTGAAGCTTGTGACATGTACCTTCTGTTAATGTCAAAACCATATATTTTTTGCTACTGTTAAAATTATGTTCTGTACAGAAACTTTATTTTTATTTTTTTTTGGAGTTTTTCCAAGTATTTTCTTCGTTTTCTTTTTGGATCTTTGCTTGATTTCTTATGTGTGTTAATGTTTGCTTCGTTAGATCATCCGGAGTGCGAAGCTTGCTACTACGAATCCTTAGAGTTCAATGATCCTCAGCAAGGCAAGTTCACACCTTGATCATATTTTTCTATACCCAGTTTTTACTATGCATTAGTTACACCCTTAAAATTTGCATGAGTAGGATTGGGCAGTTGTGGCATTGCTATGTAGTTCATGTGGTAGGAACCTATGACCTTTGATCACCCCGGGAATATTTGTTATGTCATATATTGCTTAGCCACGCTCGTAGACGGGGATTGGTATGTGTGATTCATGCAAGTTGCGAGAGATATAATAATTTGGGTTAACTTAAGGTGGCAACATTAACACACATCTGGGTGGATTGATTGGGGCACCTAGAGAAACTAGTGCTTGCCCAAGGGGATCCCGGAGTACCCGTGTGATCACCCTAGGATTGCCACCCAGGCTCAAAGGGATCATACGATATTTCATGCCTAGACGCTTCCGTGTGCAGCCACAAGCCATTATGGGCTCTGGCATAGTTGAGTAAGTTGTGTGACCTCTTTCTGGGTAGGCTAGCAGATGTAGGGGAATGTAGGTGTACCGGTCTACCCATGGTTAATGGGAAATGCTTCTGAAAGACTGTGTCTTGATCTTCCGATCATGGAGGTGCTCGAGTCTTGTGGGGAAAAGTGTGCAAACCTCTGCAGAGTGTAAAAACTAATCATGATTAGCCGTGTCCCTGGTTATGGACAAATTTGAGTATCTAGAAGTGAATTATTGGTTGATCTCGTCACTTTATTTTAATTAATGTATTGGGTTATTGAAAATTTGGTTAAGGGATTGAGTTGGAGGAACCACCTCAATAATGGCATAAACTTGGTAGTAAATAAAATTTATTCCTTTGTTGTAGGGAAAAAATAGCTTTATGCAAAATTTAACTTAGAGCCTCCACAGCCAAATATGCATATAGAGATAGACATTTTCATTATTATTCTATGTTGTGAAATTGCCAGCATATTCTATGTGCTGACCTACACGGCTGCAACGTCTCATGTTGCAGAGTTTTCCGACGAGGATTATGGTGTGATAGGTCGTTGTTCTGTACTCAGTTTGCCGTGGAGTTGATGGACTCATTTACCTACGAAGCTTCCGCAGTTATTTTATTTAGCTGGCTTTCAGCCATATTTATGTAATAAATACTCTTTTGAGGACCTTGATGTAATAAAGTGTGTGATTGAACTCTATTATAAATCCTCAAGTACTGTGTGTGTTAGCATACCGATCCAGGGATGACACTTATGCACAGAGACTCTGATCCATTTGGGTCGGGTCGCTACAGAGATTGAGCGTCTAACTAATGAACTAAATGCTCTTAAGTTAGCTCATGAAACAACTGAAGAGGATCATAGAGAACTTCTAAGAACTCATGAGAAGCTACGCTTCGAGAAGCTAAATTTAGAGCAAGAGCATGAGTTTCTTAAAGCTATCAATGATGATCTTCGAAAGAAGAGTTCTTCATATCTTGCCAAACGTTTACTCTTGTCTACCTTTATGCCACAAGGTAAATCTAAGCAAACTAGCAACATGGGTAAAAAGGGTTCTACCTCTAGTAGTAACAATAAAAATGATAAATCCAATGTTGTTACTTCTAGTAGTTCTATTAATTCCACTAATGATTCTCTTAGCCAAGTTACACTTGAGCAAGAAAACAATTTATTGAAAGGAATTATAGAAATGGGTGTCTACAAGAGCCTTGCCGGGAGTAAGCAATTTGAGGAAATTGTACGCAAGCAAGGAAGGCACCGGAAGAACCAAGCTGTTGGTTTTGAACGAAAGTTCAATGCCAATGGAGTTGAGTGGGAAGAAGATCAATACCCCAAGACGAAGTTTGTTCCTCAACAAGAGAAGTATGATCCTACTTCCTTCAAGGGGACACAAGCTCAAGATGATCTTCCACCACAAGACCACAAACTAAAAGGCAAGGACAAGCTTCAAGAGGAGATTGACTCATTTGAAGAAGCACCTCAAGTCTTGGTCAAGTGGGTTCCCAAGACTTCATCAAGTTCTACTTCTTCAAGTGCTACAACAACTCCAAGGGTTCCCATCAAGTTGATGTGGATCCCAAAGAAGAAGAACTAGAAAGTTCTTGAGGGTGACTCCGCCAACAAACTTCACTCACATTCATTTATGGCAAGAACTTATGCAACCAACTTCAACATCTTGCACTAGTTCATGGAGTCACAAACCCTCTTGTTGGTAAGGCAAGGGACAAGGTATTCAATGCATTCATGGACATCATCATATGTGTATTTCACTCTATGTCTATGGATATCCTTGTATGTTCCTTGTGTGGGACTAACCCATGTAGGTATTGAAAGCACAAAACTCCAAGGATTGCTCCCAACTCTTGATAGTCTACATCAACTTTGAGCATCCACATCTTCAACATCTACATGAAGTCATCATCGACAAAACCCAAGGTTAGTTCATCCCTCATTGGGGGGATATCACATCTAGGGGGAGCTTTGCTCTAAGACTTGAGCTAAAGCAACTCTAATGGTGTGAACACATTAATGCTCTATGTAAAAGTGGTAACCCCACTTGTGCTTAAACGATGAGTATGACCTATGATCAAATGTTCTCATTTGACTCCTAAGTCAATATACTCATATATAGATGACGTCATCGCCCATTGCTTGATAGATACTAGAATTGATTGTGCATGTTTGACACATATTTCATTTGCAATCTTATTGTGTGAGCATGTTGAAATGCATATTTCTTCATTCGAGGACATCCATTTGTTGTTTTGCTTGTCTTGGTTTTTCTGGCCAAGTGGATGCACAAGAATGCCTAAGCACCTTCTCTAGCTATCTATTCTTTCTTGTCTCAAACTCCATTCTTGCTATATCACAAAATTTGAACAAGTCATTTTCGGACCCTCCGGGTGAGGCGCACTCAGAGTCACCGATCTGAAAGGGCTGAACTCCAAAACCTTCAAATATGTTTCGGTGTGACCAATCCACATCTATTCGGACTCACCAAAATTATTTGATTGATCTGAGTTTTTGATCTCGGTGTAGCCGGTTTGGATCAACTCGTTTTCACCGATATGCTGTAACCATTCGTAGTTACACGTCTCGGTGCCACCGATTTGCTCCACTCGGTGCCACCGACAGCAGCTGGGTATATAATCCCGCGGGCCCGTATGATTGAAATTTCTCAAACGCTTCGTTCTCGCACCCCCTCTGCTGCCGTGGCCCCTGTCTCCAGACTTCACCGTTGCGTCCAGCGCACCCTCGCCGTTGGACTCCGCCGCCGTCAACGGAAATCTTCACCGCCGTTGCCGCTGTAGAGAGTTTTCGCCAAGTTAGGGTAAAACTCGACCCCCTCGTGCTTCAAATTCTGATTCAATGCACTAGGGTACTCGCCATGATTCATGCCATGATTGCAATGCTCTTACCTCATACCAAATTCTGTAGAATAGATTCGAGCAAAAAATTTAGGGTTAAGTTTTCGCAGAACTAATCTCGGACCCACCGATTTGGAATTTTCGGCGTCACCGATTTGGTTCAGGCCATTGCACTAGTATGTCTCGGTTCCACCGAGTTGTACTAATCGGTGAGACCGAAAAGAAATTTCAGTGAAACCCTAGCATCTCGGCAGGACCGAAACCCATCTCGGTCTGACCGAAGTGGTGTGCCAAGTCTCTGTCTCATGCTTCAGCTTCACCGAAATGTTCAACTCGGTTGATCCGATATTCACTCTGTGAAAACTTGAAACTAAATTTTGAACTCAAATTTTTCAAAAAAATTAGCTGCATTTTGTGATAACTCTTCCTCGCTGCCTATACCTATTCTCTTCACAGGTCAGTTTGCAAGATGTTAGAGGGCAGTGACAGTTAGAACATGTCAGAGAGATCAGCTGAGCTGAGTGCAGTTTCAAGCCCTGAGGAAAGTTTCTATGAAGGAGAAAGAAGCTCTCCTGAATTGCCCAAGGCTGCCACCAGGTCTTGGAAGAAGAGGAATTCAAATGATGATGATGATGAGGACTTTGCAGTTGAGGAGGCCACCTCCAAAAAGAAGAAGCCAGCAGTAGTAAGCAAAGAGTGTGAGGGCAAGCAAGAGAAAAAAGGAACTAGGAAAGTTCCAGCATCAACTGCAGCTAAGCAGGGCATGACTATCACTCTTGAGGAGCCAAGTGGCTCAAAGGCAAAGGCAAAAGCTCCAGGAAATAAAAGAGAAAGGAAACAGACTGCTCATGTTATATTCAAACCAACCTCCATGAGGAGAGATGATGCTACTGATGAAGAAGAACCAGCAGCAAACCCACCTCCTGCTAAGCAACAAAAGATAATGGCAGATGCCATGAAGTCCAGCACCTCCTCCAAGCCTAAGAAGGCTACAACTATAAGACCAAAGAGGACAACCAAAGATGTATCAGCCAAGGAGAAGAACAAGGCCCCAGTGCCTGAAGCAGAAATTGATGATGAGCCATTAGTGCTCAAGAAGCTAAGGCCCAAGTTGCCTGAACATGATGAAACTCACCCAATTGCAGAAGACATGAAAGCAAGAAGGGACAATGGTCTGAGACAGTGGAGACTGAATGACCATTATATTCCATCAGAAGGAAAACTGCTTGTGACTACAGGTTTCACACAAGAGAGCAACAAGACTTTTATGAGACAGTGCTGCTAGACAAGAAACCCATAGTCAGTGACATGAGATGGGTTGATTGGGAGTACATTGATGAAAATGAAGACAACTTTCCTCATGTTCATGAAAGCTTCAAGCTTGCTGGAGTAGACACTTTTGTTGGAAGAAAACTTACATCATGGAGTGATGAGATGATAATGTAATTTTATTCCACAGCACACTTCTATCCAAATGGGAAGATTATGTGGATGACTGAGGGAGAGAGATACCAGTCTTCAATCACTGAGTGGGCTGCCCTTCTAGAAGCTCCAAAAGAAGAAGACGATGATATTGATGTCTATGCCAAGCCCAAGAAGGACCACAATTCTATGCAGAACATGTACAGTCCTATCCCAGAGAAGGACCTTGAGACACACAAGTTTGGATCTATGAAGCATCTGCTACCTGGATTGGCCACCATAAACACTATATTGAGGCACACATTGATGCCCAAGTCTGGAGATGACAAGATGATTCGTGGCCACTCCATCAACATGTTGCACCTCTTTGATGTTCCACAGAAGTTCAAGGTGATGAGTCTGATTGTTGAAACAGTAAAGAGAACAGCAGCTGACCAGAAGAGGTCAGCTGGTTTTGCTCCACACATCCAATTGCTTCTCAATTCCAAGATTCCAAAGAACACTTATCTTCTTGACAGAGAGCACCTTCCACTGTATCCTGAGTTTGAGGATAATGTAGTGGTGATGGATCCATCTCACCCTACATCTACTGAGGCACAAGCAAAGATTGCAGCAGCAAAAGCAGCCAAAGCAACCAAAGAAGCATCAGCTCCTAGCTCATCTACTGCTCATCTCAAGACCAAGACAGATCAAATGGCATATCTGCTTGAAGCCACCCAGAGGATTGAACAGGGTCTGGCCAATCTTGTCAAGAATCAGGCAAGCTTAGAGCGGATAGTGGAAACAAAGTTCTATGATCTTGATGTCAAAGTCACAGAGATTCAGACCCCAGTAGAGACACTTCAGAGAGATGTAGATAGAGTCAGAGAGTCTGACAGTGGTGTACTACCAACAGGTTTCAGACAGTGCCTAGGGCACCAAGGTTTGTTGTTGTACCCACTACAGATGTGAGAACTACTGTCTCTGCCCCAGCTACAGCTCCATCAGTTCCACCACCAGTATCCACTCTACCAGCACAACAGACATCAGTCGAAGCATTTACAGATGCAGTTCTCTCTACACCTTCTACGCACACTGGAGCTGCCAGCCAGAGATCTTCACCTCCAGGAGCTCCTGCCTAGAGTGACGTGTAGCTCTATACCTATTCGAGCTTTTTGGTACTTGTTGCCAAAGGGGGAGAATTTGTATAGATCTCTAGCTTCGAGAGAGAGAGTGTCTTGCCTTTTGCTTCGCTTGTTTTCCTTCTTGAGAGATTTGATGTGTGCTTGATACTTTGTTTGTGATGCTTGAGACTATGTTGGTTGTGTGTTTGATCATACTATGCTTCATATCTATGCACTTTGATTATCCTTATCACTATCTATGTATGATCATTCATGTATGTCCTTGGTGATGAGTGCTTGTATTCCATTCATATCATTTTGTGCGCTCCGCCAAGTTGTATGTGACATGGAAGAGTGACCCATGATCCTAATCGATTGTGCATTTGCATTCAAACGCAAATTTTAAATAATGCACAAATTTAGGGGGAGCTCTTACTTATCACATACCTCTCAAAGAGACGATACCATTCATTAATTATATTTTCTATCGAAGCTTTGATCTATATGTTGTCATCAATTACCAAAAAGGGGGAGATTGAAAGCACATTTGCTCCCTTGGTGGTTTTGGTAATTTATAACAACATATATCTCATTGAACTAATAAACATTCAAGTGAAAGATTTCAGGAAGTTCAATGATTGGCATGGCAAGGACTAGGAATGTGGACCCTTCAAAATGCTAAGGACATATATTGGCAAAAACTCAAGACTCTACATTTTTGGTTTAGTGATCCAAGATCACATTGAGTCCATAGGAAACCAATACTATTAAAAGGGGATGAGGTTTTGATAATGATCTATTTTCTCAAGTGCTCAATGATATTGCTCCAAAACCCTCAGCCACTTTCCCTATCCAAACTTGTCCCATTACACAAAGTCAAACTAGGTTCCACCGAATCACATTCATCCGGACCCACCGAGTTCATCGGGACAGTGCCACTTGCCAAACCCTAACAAATAGGATCCACCGATATGGATCTTGGTCTCACCAAGATGGCCTGGCCAACTCTCTGTTGTCGATTGCAATTATTTCGGTCTCACCGAGTTTGCGATCGGTCCCACCGAGATGGCTTGACCAAGTTTCTGTTGCCTTATTGCATCATTTCAGTTTCACCGAGTTGTTGCAATCGGTGCCACCGAGACGAGGTTTGCCCTACCATTGCACATCGGTTGCTCCGAGTTGTTTCCATCCGGTCCCACCGAAACTTCAAAAGTTCACACCTTTACATAGGTCAGTCTCACCGAGATTCTTGTTTCGGTGCCACCGATTTTGGTCAAATGTGTGTAACGGTTGGATTTCGTGTGAAGGCTATATATACCCCTCCACCACCCTGTTACCAAGTAAGAGAGCCATCAGAATGTGCCTACACTTCCACCATACATTTTCTGAGAGAGAACCACCTACTCATGTGTTGAGATCAAGACATTCCAATCCAACCATTTGAACCTTGATTTCTAGCCTTTCCCAAGTTGCTTTCCACTCAAATCTTTCTTCCACCATAGCCAAATCTGTGAGGAAGTTCTTGAGTGTTGGGGAGACTATCATTTGAAGCACAAGAGCAAGGAGTTCATCATCAACACACCATCTATTACCTTTTGGAGAGTGGTGTCTCCTAGATTGGTTAGGTGTCACTTGGGAGCCTCCAAGATCATGTGGAGTTGAACCAAGGAGTTTGTAAGGGCAAGGAGATCACCTACTTCATGAAGATCTACTCCGAGTAAGGCTAGTCCTTCATAGCCATGGTGGAATAGGCAAGGTTGCTTCTTCATGGACCCTTCGTGGGTGGAGCCCTCCGTGGACTCGCGCAACCGTTACCCTTGGTGGGTTGAAGCCTCCATCAACATGGACGTACGATAGCACCACCTATCAGAACCACGCCAAAATCATCGTGTCTTCATTGCGTTTGAAATTTCCGATCCCCTCCTTTACTTACATGTGCAATTGTTTACTTTCTACTGCTATACTCTTAGAATTGCATGTGTAGGGTGTTACTTGACTTGTCATATTTGCTAAAATCTGCCCACAACTAAAATTGGGAAAAGGATAGATTTTTATTTGGTCAAGTAGTCTAATCACCCCCCCCCCCCTCTAGACATACTTTTGATCCTACAGAACCACTTGGGGACAACTCGGCTGGTGATGTGATCATATCAGAGTCTGTCAGGGAACCCGAGGTGGAAGCAGCACCGGAACCATGGAGGTCAGAAAGATTGCGCAGAGTGCGTGATGTGTTGTTGCTGGAAAGCGACGAGTCAGCTACATATGCGGAAGCGATGGTGAGCTCGGATTCTGAGGCATGGTTGGAGGCCATGAGATCCGAGTTAAAGTCCATGGATGAAAATAAAGTCTGGGACTTGGTTGATTCGCCGCCTGGCGTCATTGCCATTAGTTGCAAATGGGTCTTTAAGAAGAAACCGATGTGGATGGAAATGTTCAGATCCACAAAGCTCGGCTTGTCGCTAAAGGTTATGGACAAGTTCAAGGAATTGACTACGACGAGACTTACTCGCCGGTAGCGATGCTGAAGTCGGTGAGGATCGTACTAGCTATAGCTGCATATTTCGATCACGAGATATGGCAAATGGATGTCAAAACGGCTTTCCTTCATGGAAATTTAACCGAGCACATGTATATGATACAGCCCGTGGGTTTTGTCGATCCAACTAGCTCTAGTAAGTTATGCAAGCTCAAGAGATCCATTTATGGGTTGAGGCAAGCATCTCGGAGCTGGAATATTCATTTTGATGAGGTTGTCACTGGTCTCGGGTTCATCAAAAGCGAAGAGGACGCTTGTTTATACAAGCAGTTGAGTGGGAGCTCAGTAGTGTTTTTGATCCTATATGTGGATGACATATTGTTGGTCGGAAACGATGTTTCGATGCTGAACTCGATCAAGGAATCATTTAATGGAAAGTTTTCGATGAAGGACCTCGGTGAAGTAGTTTACATATTGGGCATTAAGATCTATAGAGATAGATCGAGGAGGCTGCTCGACTTAAGCCAGAGCATGTACGTAGACAAAGTATTGAAACGGTTCAACATGAGTGAGGCCAAGAAGGGGTTCTTGCCTGTCTCACATGGTATAAGGCTAAGCAAGACTCAGAGTCCTTCGACATCTGATGAGCGAAGCAGGATGAGTCGGATTCCATATGCCTCGGTAATCGGATCCATCATGTATGCCATGATATGTACTCGGCCTGATGTTGCTTTTGCAATAAGCTTAACAAGCAGATACCAGGCCAACCCAGGTGAGAGTCACTGGGCGGCGGTAAAGACTATTCTGAAGTAACTGAAAAGGACTAAAGAGATGTTCCTAGTTTATGGAGGTGAGGAGGAGCTCTGCGTAAAGGGTTACGTCGATGCTAGTTTTCAAACCGACAAAGATGATTGTCGATCACAGTCTGGATTCGTGTACATCATGAATGGAGGAGCAGTGAACTGGACGAGTTCCAAGCAAGATACGGTGGCCGATTCTACCACATAAATCGAATACATTGCGACTTGTGAAGCTGCAAAGGAAGGTGTTTGGATCCGGAACTTTCTGGATGATCTTGGTATTTCCTAGCCTCGGTAAAACCATTGGACCTTTATTGTGATAATTATGGTGCCATCGCACAAGCCAAGGAGCCGAGGAATCACAACAAGACCAGACACATAGATCGGAAATATCACCTGAAACAAAAGATCATAAAGAGTGGTGATGTAGAGTTATGCAAAATTCACACGGATGCAAATGTTGCAGATCCATTGACTAAGCCTCTTCCACAACCCAAGCATGGGGGACACGTTAGAGCTATGGGCATACGATGTCTATTTGATTGACTCTTGTGCAAGTGGGAGACTGTTAGAGATATGCCCTAGAGGCAATCATGTATGATGATATTTCCTATGTGTTTATGAATAAAGATAGTCCTTGGACATTATCAATGATGTGTATCAGCAAGTATGTGACTTGTTTGTGGGACTATGCATTGTATGATGATCGTCCTAAAAGGTCCCTAGTCAAAAGGGCTGTGTGGACACGCAGCTGAATAGACTAGCATATGACACGGTGGATGGCTCGGTCTCACTGGCCATGAAGCATCGGATGCCATCCGGATAATATGGACTCGGAAAGATCTGGTCGGATTCGACATAGTCGGATCAGAGTCCAGATAAGGTCCGAGTCGGACAGACCCAACTATGAGATGCAGCGATAGGACATATGTGAGTCTCTAGTACAACATACGTTCTATGTCCTAAGACCTGAGCTGGCACATGTACTCGGGATGGTGACAGACCTGCTTTGGGCCGACCAAACGCTACTCCGTAACTGGGTAGTTATAAAGGTAGGTTTCAGGCTTGTCCAGACCCATGCTGTGAGACATGGTCGAGCAAGATGGGATTTGCCCCTCCGATCAGGAGAGATATACTCTAGGCCCCTCGTGTGATCCGACCAAGATAAGCATGACCATGCGACAAGGATTATGAGATAATCTGGTTTGTGGTCGGCATCACTGGAACGAGAAAGAGGTCGGGCTAGCACAAGGATGACAGACAAACCTTGAGCCCGACAACATATATCGTGTGGCAAAGGGAACAGAATTGTGATGTACAGGTTCGCCTAACCAGCTTTGTTGTCTACTTGGTGGTAGGCACGCCTTGCTAGAGGCCGCTACCAACTGAGCAGATCGGAGGTGATTCAACTTGCGACCAAGCCGACTTGAACCTAAGGGGTCGCGCGCTTAAGGGAAGGAACCTACGAGGTCAGATCCGAGGACACTGGTCGGATGTGATCCGAGCTGGACTTGGATCGTGATTGAGTAGACTTGTGGGCTTAAGGATCTGTGCGAGGCCCAAGTGTTGAGCCCGCGACGGATGCCTATATAGTGGAGGTGCGTCACACTCATTAAGTTGATCGCTTCGGCACCGTCACTAGGGCTTTGCATGTGTTGCATCTAGCCACCTCCACTCTCCACCAGTTGTGTGATCGGACCTAGCAGTCCGCCGCACGACGTTCCTCCTGCACGCGCGGATACCATTAGAGGCAGTGCACTTGCACCGCTCCGGCGAACCTGTTCATGGGATCCGATCGGCTACGTGGGAGATTGGACGAGGAGGAGACAACTCTAGAGACGCACTGCCTCAACTATACTTCCGCTGCACGGCACTGCGCATCTAGTGGTAATGATCTGTGATCCACCTCCCTTAGCATGTTCCTGGAAGTTCTGCGGGTAGGAAATTTTCATTTGTAGTCGACACACCCTACCGTAGAACCCAACACCCTCCAGCCGCTGTGTCTCATGCATCATACGTCCAAGCATGTACGGGTGCAGTTGCACACGTGAGCTCGCAACCGGCCGTGGGACCCGGGTCGTCTCCCAGTGTTGTCACCAAAGCTGTTGTAACCAGCGGGGCAAGGGCTTGCTGCGTTGTCGGACTCGCCTTCATCTACTCTGGTACCTTTGACAACAGGTCATTCTACCACGACCGAGGCAATGACTACTCCCATCCGGCGCAGCGGTCGTCACATCTCGTCTGCTGATGGGTCCTCGGCCATAGATGAGAACTCTCTCCAAGGCAATGCGACGTCAGGCGGAGCGTAATCTCGACTCATCGATAGGTACACCCTGCAATAAATCATTTCTTTATTTTTCTGGTTCTCGCATTTCCTCTTGTTTAAATAATGTTGGAACTGCAATTGGAAAGAATTATGATGATATGTGTGTTTCGGTGGGAGCACTAAAATACATGGAGTTTGATCGATTAAAGGTTTCTCCTAAGTGTTTGAGCACCCTACCTAACCCCAATACTGAGGAGGAGGAGGAGGAGGAGGAGGAGCAGACGGATACCACATATGATGGTCCGCTTCTCTCCTACTTGGTTGGAGTGTTTTCTGAGGTTGAATTGGACAATGCAAGACCTGAGTCAATGTTTTATGACTTCACAGCGTCTTCGCGTAAATCTAAATCCCATTCCTCAAAAAATAAAAGAAAAACACGCCCAAGAAGGCGAGGAATTCCACCCCCACCCGAATTTCCATATGAGAGGCATGTTTTGGAATAGCAGAGGTGTTTCAGACTTGGCTAAACATAAACATAGGTGATTGTGTGTGAGAACATGGGTTGGATTTCGTGGCAATTTTTTAGGCTGATAAATGTGACTTGTGTGCACATGTCCTAGACCACTTATCAGGTGGTTTCGACTTCACATGGCATAGTCTACCAGAAAGGGGAAGGTCCGGAGAAATCTTACTTTGGATACAAACCACAACTATGGACTTGTTAGCCTTTTCGACTGGTGATTTTCACATGAAATTCCACCTTCGAAACAGAGCTAATAATTTTACATGGAGCCTAGTCACGGTTTATGGGGCTGCCTAAGATGAGCATAAATCCGCTTTCCTTTGAGACTTGGTGAACCCGGCTAGGGATAACCCACATCCAATGCTTATTGGAGGGGACTTTAATATCCTTAGGTATTAGGAAGAGAAAAATAATGACCGCTTTGACACTCACTGGCCTTTCCTATTCAATGATGTGATTGACAGTTTGAATCTTATGAAAGCCAGTTTGTCTGGGCGGCAATTCACTTCATATGAAAAGCTTGACATGGTACTCATGGATACCAAATGGGAGCTAAAATTTCCTTTGGTAACTGTGTGGGCCCTTGAGCGTATCGAGGCGCTATCGGATCATGCACCCATCATTCTTGATTCTAAATCTACAAACCCATCTGCTCACTGTCCTTTCAAGATTTAATTGTGATGGTTGCACCGGGAAGGCTTTGCATACATAATCAAGAATCTATGGGAGAGGCCCGCCATTGGTCGCACACCTATTTAGAGATGGAACTTTAGAATAAGGGCCACGAGGCAATACCTATCTGGATGGGCGAAACACACCAATGGAATGTACAAAAAAGAAAAGCAACGCCTCGCCACCATATTGATGACCTCGACAAAAACACAGAGACTCGCATCTTGTGACAACAAGAGATTGAATTGAAAAAACAGTCCAATGAGAAGATTGCAAGTCTTTTGCGAGAAGAGGAAATCAAATAGTACCAAAGATCGAAAGCCGACTTCATCTTGAAGGGATACAATAATACACGATACTTCCAACTGTTCACCAATGGCCAGCATAGGAAGAAGTGTATATTTAGTCTCCAACAAGATGAGGGGCAGATCGAAGGTCAGGCAGAGCTCAAAAGTTATATATCCAAATACTACAAATCTCTGTTTGGGGCACCTGATGAAGGGAATTTCACCCTTGACGAGACCCGAACAGATGATATTCCACAAGTCACAGCAGAAGAGAACGATATCCTCAAGGCACCTTTCTCTGAAGAGGAGGTGAGAGCGGCGGTGTTTCAAATGGAACATAACAAAGCTCCAGGCCCTGATGGCTTCCCCGCGGAATTCTATCAAAATTTCTAGGATATCATCAAGACTGACCTATTATTGTTGTTCAATTGTCTTCATGCTGGCCAACTTGATCTATTCAGGCTTAATTTTGGCGAGATCGCTTTCTGCTGAAAATTAAGGAGGCTGAGCGGATCCAGCAATATAGACCCAGATGTCTTCTTAATGTCAGCTTCAAGATTTTCACCAAAGTGGCTACTAATAGGCTCAACATGGTTGCTGACCATGTCGTCCGGACATCTCAAACGGCTTTCATGCAAGGTAGAAATATACTCGATGGAGTAGTAATTCTACATGAGACCGTTCATGAGGTGCACCGTAAAAACATGAGTGGAGTAGTGTTCAAGATTGACTTCGAAAAGGCTTATGACAAAGTCAAATGGCCGTTGTCGGTTCTAAATTCGGCATATCTCGTAGTAGGGGTCCTAAGCTAGGCATCTTGGAGCGATGGTAACATGGACACAGGATTTTACACAGGTTCGGGCTCTCTTGAAGAGATAATACCCTACGTCCTGCTTTTGATTGTATTCATATGAGGGATAGTACAGAGTACATGTATCTACCACGAGATGGTTCTAATGAATATGAGTTATCTCTACTGACTAACCTGGCCTCGGTTTATATAATGCACTAGAGGCCTAGGGTTTTAGAAGAGTCCTTGTCTTGTGCGCCAAGTCTTGTGGAGCATTCCTTGTATGCGTCATGGTCTGCCCGAAGTGGCCCATGAGTGAACCGCCATGGGGGTCCTCGGCCCGATCCACCTGGTCTGGATACGATGTGATGAGTACCCCCTAGTCCAGGACACCATCAGTAGCCCCTTGAACCGGTCTTCAAATTGAGGATGCTCCTCGGTTCTTCCGAACTGTTTTCATCTTCGGCCGTCGGTCTTGAAAGCTGGTTCAAAAATCATCCCATCTTCAATCTTGAGGATCGCCGAGGTGAATCCGAAGAGTTCATACGTCGGGTATCCGAGGGACCCTTTTAAGTTTTCGTCCTTTATTAATGCCTTGTTATTTTTATGCCACACCTCAGGTTCGAAGTTTTTCCCATGCGGCAGTGTCCTCTTGCATCCGAGCTCCAACGCCGGACTGCATCTGAGGTGTCTATTTGCAGCCGAGCTCCAACGCCGGTCCGCATCCGAGGTGTTACCTCGGTATTGAAAAAGTTGAAAGGGTTCAGCCGAGCTTAATGCCGGAAAGGTCCTTTACGGAGCCAGCCACTCGCATCCGAGATTTGCCAGACTGCTTCCGAGGTGGTGCACCACCTCGGCCTTGGGCTGATTTTTTTACGGAATTTGTTTCCGATTGGTACAATTTATTTTGTGCCGAGATGTATAGCCGGTAGCCCTCAAGGTGTGTGTCGGCCTAAAATCCGAGAAGCACCTGAAGGATGACATAAAATTGCTGATCCCAGTAGCCCCTGAGACTCAGGTTGATTCATGAAATCGGCATGAGGTTCAAATCCTTGCTCAGCAGCGTACTTTATGGACGGAAACGCCGTGCGCAACAGTTCCCGAGACTCAGGTTGGGTGCGGCCGACCAACCTGAGGATCATAATCTCCTCGGAAGCTGTTTTGCACTTAAATTTTCTGCATTGAATCATCAATGCAGTAGCCCCCGAGCCACTGGTCAGGTGGGTACACCAGATCAGGGGATCGAAGTAGCCCTTTAATGGCTTGTAATTGAGAAGCACGAAGCCCAGTAGCCCCCGAGCCTTAATTTGGGCACTGGTGGCCGAAGTAAGGATCGACATGTGTTCGACACAAAATTTTGTTAAGTTTGACATAGGCTTCTCGGCAAGAGAATAAAGTTCTCTTAAAGTAGCTAGAGCTAATGAAAGCCAAGCTTGCCATGGACGACCTCAAGGGGTTTGATAGAAAGGAAATCAAAGCCAACAGGAATTATGAGAGCGTTTATGTCAGCTGCTCGGTTGTCTCAGCGAGACTATGCCCTTGACTCTTGAATAGATGGGCTGGAGTAAATTGACTTTAATCACAATTTATGTGTAATGATTCTATGTATCCAAGTACTTTACATCATAAACGCTTGAATCCGCATTGTACAAAACTTTGTTGACTGACCATCGGCTTCAACCTCCTCGGCCAGTAGCCAAGGAGTGTTTTCCTACTTTATAAAGCCTTTATAAGGGCAAAGATTTACGGAAAACTAGGCAATCCGGCCATACGGTTTTATAAACAAAGGTACGTGGAGAGATATGTTATATTACTATTTAACATAAGAAACATATTTTGGGGAAAATAGTTCTTTTATAAGTTCCTTTTCCCAGGCTATCATGTTGACCATGATCATGAAACCTCACCTCCGATCAATGTGGGGGGGAAATATTGAGGATTTAGTTTGGGGAAAGTTCCCGAACTCTGTGGTCTTAATGAACCGAAATTTTTCACTTCCATCATTGCCGACCAATTATATTCTTAAGACAGCTAGCTTTTGGTTTCACCCAGTCTGAGGTACTAACCCGGATGACCCGGTAATAACAATCACAGAGGTGCTCCCTTTACCCCCTAGCCGAACAATCGGGAACGTAGGGGTTAAGCACAGGAGCCAGGCAACCCAGCTTGGCCAAAATCTTAAGTCAAATTGATGCATATTTATGGCTTTATAACGATGATTACGGAAGGCAGTGCTTGTATATTGAATAGAAACGCTGATGATATGTTGGGCTCTCTAGGAGTCTCGATGTAACCGTGCCGAGGTGCCGCAAGGAGCCCTCGGCACATGTTGTGATAGTCAGCTTTTACGTTGTATTTGCAGCTTTATGCTATATGTTATTATGACTCTGTTGCGACTGTTTATAATCTGAAAGTGACCCATCGTCGGCTTCCACCCCTTTGTAGATGCTACGCAGGGTGCTTCCGTACTAACAAGACAACCCTTAGCCGACGTCTCGGTGCCCGGAGGCGGTTGTGTTAGCGGAAACGAGGCAATCTGATATGTAGGCTTCATAACTTTCACTTAGTCATAGGAGCTTAAAGTTGGGAGGCCAGTTACTAGCCCTCGGTTAGTTTTCGGCGTCAGCCGAGGTCAAGCCATTAACACTTCGGCCAATTTTATGAAAGGCCCATCGTTTAACACGGGGTAACCTCTATCGATCTGTAGTTTAACACAGTCATCGGATCGCTGACCAGTTTTCGGCTTTCTCCACTGAGGCACTTGACCAGTTAAACCGGAAGTACAATCACAGTGGTTCTCCCTTTACCCTCAGCCGAACAATCGGGAACATAACGATTAAGCACAGGAGCCGGGCAACCCAACTATTGACCAAAGACACAATTCGAAACTGATGCATATAAAGCAATATCCGAGAACGTTTTGCCGAGGACTCCATGGAGTACCTTGGCTTTTGGTGGGTTCGGCTCTAGCTGGAGCCCCCCGTTGATATTGCCGATGCTTTAAAGGCGTCTGGCATTGCACTGCGAGAGTTATGCTGGAGACACACAAATAGGTTAAAGGTGCCATAAGCTTGGAAAATAAAAAAACTCACAAAAAACTTTACGTCTAAATTAGATCAAGTTTTTTGGTGCCAATCCGAAATTGGTCTTTAAAATAAATTTGTGCTTCCGTCGTGCTTTAACGTGACACATCCGATCTCTAGACTTCAAGTAGGTCAGCCTTCGGCTTCAACCTCCCTATCCCGAAGGCGGAATGCTTCTCAAATGCTAGTTTAGCGAACTAAACTCGAGCAGCTTGAGAGAGAAACCAGGCCATTTGGCTATTGACCGTACACTTGAGTCAAAAAAGGAGTGGTAGAAAAAGACTTTGCAATGACTTAGAAGAAAACACTTATTATAAAACGACTCATATAAATTTAAGAGCCCCCAGTTAACCTGGTTCAAGGAAGTTGTTTTTAACAAACAGCGTTTTTAACAAACAAAGTTTTTAACAAACAGAATTTTTGCCTAACACAAAAATATAATGCTTGGTTGAACCAAACAAAAATTGAAAATTGAAAAAAGTTGAGCATGAAAGCGACTTAGCTGGTTAATGTGCTCGGTGTTGATGACGTGGTCCGAGCATGCGGTGGGTCGAGGTCCCAGCCCCCAAGCCGGTCCCGAGGTGGCCGAGCAAAGAGCTCAGCTGATGAAGTGACAGCACAACACTGCCGATGTGCCGAGGCGAAGCCCCTGGTCCAGTCGAGGAGACAGAGTAGGTCGGCAGGGTAACGCCAGAGTAGGTCGATGAAGCGATGGCGAAGCACCCGGTCCGGCTGAGGTGTCAAAGCAGGTCAGCAAGGGGGCGTCGGAGCCCCCACGTCTGCTGATGTGATGGAGCAGGTCGGCGTATTGGACGTCGGCTCGATGAAGCGATGACGCGGCGATACCGACGTGCCTGGCCTCGCGATCTGTGGGGCGATGGTTTGCCTCGATTATCCAAACCCTTGGTTGGCTGGCCGAGATGGCGACATAGCTCGGTCGTTTTTTATTTATCTGCACACATAAGACAGTGCAAAACTGAAGTAAAAGATCTCTTTACACAATTAACTTACGCGAAGTAAATGATTCAAGGAATATAGCCTGTGCGTTGAGGTCGGATCAGCAACGCGGAGGCGTCGACGTAGGTCGGAGTTCGAGGGACGACGGTTTCGAGGCGTTACGTCGATGCCGTGACGAAGTTTCAATACACGGCGTAGACCGTGTCGCGCTGGCAGTGTATGTCGATCTGCTGATAAGAATCCAGGCTCCAAATTGTGAAATAATTAGCACACTTTTGATCATACACATGCTATTATGTAAGAGGTGTAGAGCATTAATTGTGATACATGAAAAGTAGATGAAAAACAAACCACTAGTCAAAAGCGCAGACTACCTCCATGTATAATTAAATAATGAATAAAGAAAAGAGAAAGGATCGCATCTCCCTGTGCTGCAACCAAGTCGAATCTTTGTTGGTTCTGGGCGCTGCTCTACGTGAACAGTACGAATCCATGCTTGTTCTCCTCGGCTGGATAGCGCTCCTCGGCTGGATCGCCACCGGCTAGATTGCGTTTTAAGTTGAACTACGAGCAGCCATCTGCATGCACGCGCCTCTCCAGGACTTTCCGCGGCGCGCGAGGTAGCACATCTTCACGTGTTCTGCTAGTTATCCGCAGTAGACCTTGGATCCGACGTACTGCGGCGTGCAGCCGCCGCTAAAGTTTTCTCGATCCGATCTGACTGCAAACAAAATTGTACAACGCACTGGCAACAATTTTGCAAAAGAGATAATTTAGATGAAGCGGATATTACTGAAAAAATATCACCTGATCGTTGATCTAGATTCCCATCGATCCGTAATGATCACCCAGCAGGCTCTCAATGAAAGCACCAATGTCGGTTCTAAATCCGGCATATCTCGTAGTAGGGGTCCTAAGCTAGGCATCTTGGAGCGATAGTAACATGGACACGGGATTTTACCCAGGTTCGGGCTCTCTTGAAGAGATAATACCCTACGTCCTGCTTTTGATTGTATTCATATGAGGGATAGTACAAAGTACATGTATCTACCACGAGATGGTTCTAATGAATATGAGTTATCTCTATTGACTAACCTGGCCTTGGTTTATATAATGCAATAGAGGTCTAGGGTTTTAGAAGAGTCCTCGTCTTGTGCGCCAAGTCTTGTGGAGCCTTCCTTGTATGCATCATGGTCTGCCCGAAGTGGCCCATGAGTGAACCGCCATGGGGGTCCTCGACCCGATCCACCTGGTCTGGATACGACGTGATGAGTACCCCCTAGTCTAGGATACCATCAGCCGTTCCTTCAACAGACCCTAAGAATGAAAGGATTGTCCGATAAATGGCGCCAGTGGAGGTAGTGTGCCTGTCAAAGTCAATGATGACATAGGCCATTACTTCCAGACAAAAAAAGGACTATGATAGGGTGACCCCATGTCTCCAATGTTATTTAACATTGTTGCTGACATGTTGGCTATTCTGATTGATCGGGCCAAGCAGGACGGTCAAATTGCAGGAGTAGTGCCCCATCTTGTGGATGGTGGCCTCTCTATTCTGCAATATGCCGATGATACAATTCTTTTTATGGAACATGACCTAGATAAGGCTCGAAACCTGAAATTATTGCTTTTCAGCATTTGAGAAGAAGTTAGGCCTTAAAATTAACTTCCATAAAAGTGAATTGTTTTGCTTTGGAGAATCCAGTGAGGCAGCGGCTGAGTATGCCGACCTGTTTGGTTGTGCGCAAGGCCAATTCCTGATTAAATATTTGGGAATTCTGATTCATTATGGCGTCTCACTAATGCGGAGTGGAAACATGTAGCGGACCGCTTAGAGACACGGTTGAGCAGTTGGAAAGGCGAGTTGCTCTCTGTTGGAGAACGACTGGTCTTAATCAACTCGGTCCTCATAAATATGGTTCTATATATGCTTTCTTTTTTTGCAACTCTGAAAAGGGGTCTTGCAGAGGCTGGATTATTTCAGATCCAGATTCTTTTGGCAAGGGGATAGTGAAATGAAAAAATATAGGCTAGCCAAATGGAGCGTGGTTTGTAGGCCGAAAGACCAAGGTGGACTTGCCATTCATGACCTTCAGGTCAAGAATGATGCCTTACTTAGTAAATGATTGTTCAAACTACTTACTGAGGATGGCGTTTAGCAGACCCTGCCAAAAAGATGTGTCACGGGCCTATTGGAAACCTGGTGACTCGCACTTTGGGGTTGGTCTAATGGCGGTGAAGAAACACCTTTTCCGCTTTGGATCCTTCATGAAAAAAGATGGGTCGGAGATTCATTTCTGGGAGGAGAACTGGCTAGGCAATGCCAGACTCCGAGAGCAATATCCAGCTTTGTACTACATTGTTCGCGATAAGAATGATACTCTAGCGCAGGCGCTCAGTTCATCCCGCCGAATATTTCTTTCAGGCGGGATTTGATTGGCCCCATCTTATGTCATGGCAAAATTTGTTATCTCGATTGGAGTCGATTAACCTGACACAAGGACGGGACGTGTTTCATTGGAACCTCACTGCATCTGGGTCCTTCACAGTCGACTCTATGTACTGTGCACTCACGCATTCAGAAGTCTGATAACCCACAAGTATAGGGTATCAATTGTAGCCTTTCTCGATAAGTAAGAGTGTCGAACCCAACGAGGAGCTAAAGGTAGACTTAATATTACCTTCAAGTTCTATCGACCACCGATACAACTCTACGCACACTTAACATTCGCTTTACCTAGAACAAGAATAAAACTACTTTGTAGGTGTAAGGATAAGTTTGCAAGAATAAAACTAGAAGTACTTAGCAAGATAATAAAGCTAGGATTACTTTGCGAGATAATAAAAGTTAGTTGTTTAGTAGAGAGCTTTTTGTAGAACAATGAGAAAGATTGTCCATAGGCAATTGAATATAACACGATAGATACTTATCATATGCAATGAGGGAGAGACATACGCTAACATACTTTTCGTACTTGCATCATATGCACTTATGATTGGAACTCTAGCAAGCATCCGCAACTACTAAAGATCATTAAGGTAAAACCCAACCATAGCATTAAGTAACAAGTCCCCTTTACTCCCATACGCAACAACCCCCTTACTCGGGTGTAAGCTTCTGTCACTCTAGCCACCCACTATAAGCGAATTATGAATGTATTGCAAACCCTACAGCGGTAATCCCACACGCTTGTGCTACACGGAGGGCACCATAGGACAGCACCATATCAACATACAACTCATATCAATCACACCATACCACAATTAACCCGTAGGACAAAAAGAATCTACTCAAACATCATAGGATGGCCATACATCATTGGGTAATAATATATAGCTTTAAGCACCATGTTCAAGTAGAGAATTACAGCGGGAATAGAGAGGTTACACCACTGCATAGAGGGGGAGAGAGTTGGTGATGACGGCGGCGAAGTTGTTGGTGTAGATCGTCGTCACGATGGTTCCCCCGGCGGCGCTCCGGCACCACCGGAGGAGAGGGGGAGAGCCCCCCCCCCCTCCTTCTTCTTCTTGCTTGGCCTCCCCCCAGATGGGAGGAGAGTTTCCCCTCTGGTCCATGGCCGCCATGGCACCCGGAGGGCAGGAGCCCCTCCGAGATTGGATCTCTCTCTCTGTTTCTCTTCTATTTCGCGTTATGTTTTTCTGGCCGAAAACCATTTCCTATATTCTCGGAGATCCGTAACTCCAATTGGGCTGAAATTTTGAGGGGATTTTTCTCCGGAAATTATCTTTCTTGCGGCGAAAGAAGGGCCCCAACCGACGTTAGACGGAGTCATAAGGCAACACGCCGCAACCCCCCTGGGCCGCGCCATGTTGCCTTGTGGCCACCTCGGGCACCATCTTGCGTTGATTCTTCTTCCTAAAAATCACATATATTCCAAAATAAATCTCCGTAAAATTTTATCGCGTTTGGACTTTGTTTGATATGGATTTTCTGTGAAACAAAAAACATGCAAAAAACAGGAACTGGCACTTGGCACTGGATCAATATGTTAGTCCCAAAAATAATATAAAATGTTGCCAAAAGTATATGAAAGTTGTAGAATATTGGCATGAAACAATCAAAAATTATAGATACGATGGAGACGTATCAACATCCCCAAGCTTAATTCCTGCTCGTCCTCGAGTAGGTAAATGATAAAAATATAATTTTTAATGTGGAATGCTACCTAGCATAATCTTGATCATATAATCTAATCATGGAATGAATATTAAGATACAAGTGATTCAAGGCAATAGTCTATCGATTTGATATTGAAACAATAATACAAAACATGCACGTAATTCGTCATTGCCTTTCATAATAATGAAGCTAAAGGAAATAGCCTCTATACACTTAGTTGTGGTAAGCATGACACGCTCAATCTTCCCTGCACGGATAGATCAAATCAAGAGTACCCCGGTGCCAAACCAAGCAATTGGATCATACTTTTTAACGCGCTTCAGCATTTTCAACTTCACTCAATACATGAGCGTGAGCCATGGACATAGCACTATGGGTGGAATAGAATGCGGTGGTAGAGATCAATAGGAGAAGTCAAAAAGGAAAAAAGTCTCGCATCAACTCGGCGGATCAACGGACTATGGAGATGTCCATCAATCAATATCAATGCGAGGAGTAGGGATTGCCATGCAACGGATGCACTAAGAGCTATAAGTGTATGAAAGCTCAAATGAAATTAAGTGGGTGTGCATCCAACTTGCTTGGTCATGAAGACCTCGGGCATTTGAGGAAGCCCGTCATTGGAATATACAAGCCAAGTTCTATAATGAAAAATTCCCACTAGTATATGAAAGTGACAACTCTGGAGACTCTCTATATGAAGAACATGGTGCTACTCTGAAGCACAAGTGTGGTAAAAGGATAGTAACATTGCCTCTTCTCTCTTTTTCTCTCATTTTTTTTGATGGGCACTTTTTGGCCTCTTTTTTTTCTTTTTTTTCTTTTTCGTCCGGAGTCTCATCCCGACTTGTGGGGGGATCATGGTCTCCATCATCCTTTCCTCACTGGGACAATGCTCTAATAATGATGATCATCACACTTTCATTTACTTACAACTCAATATTATAACTCGATAAAAACTATACAAGATGACTCTATATGAATGCCTCTGGCTGTGTACCAGGATGTGCAATGATCTAGCGTAGCAAAGATATCAAAAAAATGGACAAGCCATGAAAATAGCATGCTAGCTATCTTACGATCATGCAAAGCAATATGACAATGAAAGCTCAAGTCATGTATATGATGATGATGGAAGTTGCATGGCAATATATCTCGGAATGGCTATGGAAATGCCATAATAGGTAGGTATGGTGGCTGTTTTGAGGAAGATATAAGGAGGCTTATGTGTGATAGAGCGTATCATACTACAGGGTTTGGATGCACCGGCGAAGTTTGCACCAACTCTGGAGGTGAGAAAGGGCACTGCACGGTACCGAAGAGGCTAGCAAATTGCGGAAGGGTGAGAGTGCGTATAATCCATGGAGTCACATTAGTCATAAAGAACTCACATACTTATTGCAAAGCCTATTAGCCCTCGAAGCAAAGTACTACTTGCATGCCCCTAGGGGGGAGGTTGGGAGGAGTTAACCATCATGCGCCCCCGATCCGAACAACACAAAGACTCAATCAATGATAAATCATGCTCCGACCTCACCGCTAATGTCAGCGACCACCACTTTACATGCGTGAGGATTTACTTGCGTAAAGACTTACTTCCCTTAACAACATTATTAATACTCAAATTTAATTCTTTTACTAGCATGCCCCAATATTACCACCTCAATATCGCAAAACTATTGCAAGGAATCAAACATATCATATTAAGTGATCTACAAATTTTATGTAGGATTTTATGACTAACCATGTGAATGACCAATTCCAGTTAACTCTCTAAATAGATATAAGTGAAGCATGAGAGTTTAATTCTTTCTACAAAAGACCACATTCTAATAAATATAAGTGAAGCAAAAGAGCATTCTATAAATAATGGTTTTCCCAATATAGAGAAACAGTCATCCAAACTTCAAATGATATAAGTGAAGCACATGAAGCAATCTATAAAGCCATACTCAAAAGATATAAGTGAAGTGCAAAGAGCATTCTATAAATTAACCAAGGACTATCTCATACCAGCATGGTGTATAAAAGAAAAGAGAAAAATAAACACAAAAGACGCTCCAAGAATTTACGCATATCATGTGAACAAAACAAAACCGAAACATACCGATAATTGTCGAAGAAAGATGGGATGCCTTCCGGGGCATCCCCAAGCTTAGACGCTTGAGTCTCCTTGAATATTTACTTGGGGTGCCTTGGGCATCCCCAAGCTTGAACTCTTGCCTCTCCTTATTCTCCTCATATCGATACCTCCTCGATCTCCGAACACTTCATCCACACAAAACTTAACCAAACTTTTTATTAGAGGGGTTAGTACATATAACATCAAATCCCATCATGTCCTGCTGTAAAATTATTGTATAATTATAATCAAACATTACCCACTGTATTCTATCACAATTCTATGGCTCCCAAGTCAATGGGGCTCAACAAAATTTCAAACATACGCAAATAAAGAAACTATAATAGCAATCTATGAAAACAGGACAGTCTATAAAGATGCAGGTGAAACATATACTTTTGTAACTCTAAAAATTCTGAAAATTTAGTTCGTAATAAAAAATTTGCATAGCAGTATTGTGTAAAAATTTCAGAATTTTTTACACACTCCAGTAAAATATGTAAATTCAAATACTACAGCAAAAGTTTCTGTTTTTGCACTGCACACACACCAAACAAGCAATTTAAACATCCTAAAGGTAAATCTTGGCACATTATTTTTATAATACAATGGATATGTACAAAGTTTCCATGGGCATGAACAAAGTTCAAGGATATCCCCCACTTCAACGGTGCTCGTCTTCCTCACTTTCACTTTTCTTTTGAAAAAGTTTTAGGTTCCCCTCTATATTTTTTTGTTTTTAAACTTTTTAAAAGCACACAACAGAATAAAATGACTCTCTAAAACTTCCGGGTTGTCTCCCAGGTAGCGCTTTCTTTAAAGCCATTAAGCTAGGCATATAGTGCTCAAGTAATCGATCCATCCGGATCCCAAGGTATATCAAAGCCAATTTTAATTAACAATGATTTGTAATTTAGTAGTGAGCACAAAGCAACATATATCATGCAATGACGAAGTCTAACTCTCTTCCTATTCATCGGCATGTCATAAAATAACAATTCATGCACATCAAGTAAAGGCCAATGCATAGTATAAACAGTTTCTTGCTATTTTATCGTACTAAAAACATACAGAGGTGGAGATGTAGTTCCTCTCTCATAATAATTGCAATTAGGAGCAGCAAGCACATGCATATTATATCCATCAAAATCATCATGTGCAACTGTAAAACGCAACCCATCAATATAATCCTTAATAAGCACAAACTTCTCCGATATAGTGTAGTTGGGAGAATTCATAGGACTATCATGTGTGGGTGCAATAGCAACAATTTCATGTTTAACATAAGGAACTATAGCAAGTTCATCTCCATAAGCATCATTCATATTGGCATCATGGCCACAAGCATAGCAAGCATCAATTTCATCAAAAAGGGATATTTCAAACGAATCAAAGGGATCATAGCATTCATCCTTCGGTAAGCACGAAGGGAAATTAAACAATGTATGAGTTGAAGAGTTACTCTCATTAGAAGGTGGGCACGGGTAGCTAATTCGCTCTTCCTCCTTTTGTTCTTCGCTCTCCTCGTCATCTTTTTCATCTAATGAGCTCACAGTTTCAGCAATTTCTTCTTCCATAGATTCCTGCAAAATACTAGTCTCTTCCTGGACAACGAAGACTTTCTCAATAAATTCATCAATATCGGCATTGTATTTATAATTTTCATAGCAATATTTCAGTATAACATAATTTTCAGATCTGTAAACAGCATCATCCTAATTTTTATACTTTTCAAACAAAGATTCAATTTCATAAGCACCCTTAAAAGCAACAAATTCTTCTATTTGTTCCACATCATAGTAATCATATACACCATTAGCATAGGAAGCCAAGGTTTCATTATCATTAAATTCACATGAAAAGGGAAGGTGTGGAGCCTTCATCTTAGAGTAACAAGTATAATCATATCTTAAGCATAAATTCCAAGCATACCATTGCAAATAATCAATTTGATCCCATAAGAGTTTCAATTTTTCAGACAAGCGATAATCCCTAAAGTATTCCCGTTGATCCAAAGTATCTCCCATTATCAAGTTGAATGGGGATTTATCAGGATTATCAAAGTAGTGTTTAATATTCTTCACATAACCAGCATCGAGGGTTTTAGGAGGTTCCCCATCTCCATGAGTAGCAAGTACAACTAAATTTTTTGATATTTCGTGTTCCATATCCATAACTAAAGATATAAAACAACTTAGAACAGAAAATAAAAACTACTTAGTGATAAAGCAAACAAGCACACACGAGAATATCAACCCCACGCTATTGCTCCCCGACAACGGCGCCAGAAAAAGGTCTTATAACCCACAAGTATAGGGGATCAATTGTAGCCTTTCTCGATAAGTAAGAGTGTCGAACCCAACGAGGAGCTAAAGGTAGAATTAATATTACCTTCAAGTTCTATCGACCACCGATACAACTCTACGCACACTTAACGTTCGCTTTACCTAGAACAAGAATAAAACTACTTTGTAGGTGTAAGGATAAGTTTGCAAGAATAAAACTAGAAGTACTTAGCAAGATAATAAAGCTAGGATTACTTTGCGAGATAATAAAAGTTAGTTGTTTAGTAGAGAGCTTTTTGTAGAATGATGAGAAAGATTGTCCATAGGCAATTGAATATAACACGATAGATACTTATCATATGCAATGAGGGAGAGGCATACGCTAACATACTTTCCGTACTTGGATCATATGCACTTATGATTGGAACTCTAGCAAGCATCCGCAACTACTAAAGATCATTAAGGTAAAACCCAACCATAGCATTAAGCAACAAGTCCCCTTTACTCCCATACGCAACAACCCCCTTACTTGGGTGTAAGCTTCTGTCACTCTAGCCACCCACTATAAGTGAATTATGAACGTATTGCAAACCCTACAGCGGTAATCCCACACGCTTGCGCTACACGAAGGGCACCATAGGACAACACCATATCAACATACAACTCATATCAATCACACCATACCACAATTAACCCGTAGGACAAAAAGAATCTACACAAACATCATAGGATGACCATACATCATTGGGTAATAATATATAGCGTTAAGCGCCATGTTCAAGTAGAGAATTACATCGGGAATAGAGAGGTTACTCCACTACATAGAGGGGGAGAGAGTTGGTGATGACGGCGGCGAAGTTGTGGGTGTAGATCGCCGTCACGATGGTTCCCCCAGCGGCGCTCCGGCGCCACCGGAAGAGACAGGGAGAGAGCCCCCCTCCTTATTCTTCTTGCTTGGCCTCCCCCCTAGATGGGAGGAGAGTTTCCCCTCTGGTCCATGGCCGCCATGGAACCCGGAGGCCAGGAGCCCCTCTGAGATTGGATCTCTCTCTCTGTTTCTCTTCTGCTCCGCGTTCTGTTTTTCTGGCCGAAAACCGTTTCTTATATTCCCAGAGATTCATAACTCCGATTGGTCTAAAATTTTGAGGGGATTTTTCTCCGAAAATTATCTTTCTTGCGGCGAAAGAAGGGCCCCAACCGACGTTCGAGGGAGTCACAAGGCAACACAGCGTGACCCCCCCCCCGGGCCGCGCCCTGTTGCCTTGTGGCCACCTCAGGCATCGTCTTGCGTTGATTCTTCTTCCTAAAAATCACATATATTCCAAAATAAATCTCCATAAAATTTTATTGCGTTTGGACTTCGCTTGATATGGATTTTCCGCGAAACAAAAAACATGCAAAAAAAACAGGAACTGGCACTTGGCACTGGATCAATATGTTAGTCCCAAAAATAATATAAAATGTTGCCAAAAGTATATGAAAGTTGTAGAATATTGGCATGAAACAATCAAAAATTATAGATACGACGGAGACGTATCAAGGTCTCAGTGGATAATAATAAGAAAATTTGGATGTCGAAGATTCCACTAAAAGTTAAAATCTTTATGTGGTATCTTCGAAGGGGAGTTGTGCTAACCAAAGACAATCTCGCCCGTCGCAATTGGCAAGGAAGTAAGAAGTGTAGTTTTTGTACTCATGACGAGACAATCAAACACCTCTTTTTCCAATGCAAGTTTGTGCGTTCTACGTGATCAGTCATCCAAATAGCGTCCAATTTGTATCCGCCCACAAGTGTTGCCAATATTTTTGGTCATTGGTTGGATGTAGTTTCAAATAGGTTCAAAACGCTAATTCGGGTGGGAGCATATGCCTTATTATGGGCGCTTTGGCTGTGTAGAAATGATTTGGTTTTGGAGGGCAAAAACACCTCTCCTTTGCAGGTTATTTTCCGCTGTATGCACTAGCTTCATACATGGTCTACGCTACACCGAACGGAGTATCAACCAATGTTCAAGGCGGTGTGTATGCGGTTGCAGCGGGTGTCCAGGGAGGTCTTTACCTTGCATGGGTGGCAGCATAATCTCTGGATTGGTGCGCCACCTCCTTCGACATAGGCATAGTGTCGGTCCTATATGATCCTACTATTGCTGATATGTCATCTTTTTTATGTTCTTTCTGTTTGTTTTTGTTTGGGTGTGTGCATCTTAGTTATGCAGAGGTCGGGTGTTGCTCATCATACTTTGTATCCGTTTGATGCTATATTTTGAGTCAAAAAAAATGTCCTTTATCGAAAAAAAACTAAAATTCCAACCATTGAGTTAGTTCTTTGGATGATCAGAGTTTTTATTTTTAAGAAACTGACAGAAGGGAGCTCGTGAAAAACAAAACCAACCAACGGTGAAGGAGATACTACTATTTCGGGGAAAAGGAAAAAAAATCGCCCTTGCCCCCGCATCATCCCCCCCCCCCCCCCGCGCGGGCGACTCGGGCGGCGGCGCCAGATCCCGCCGCGGGCGGCCTCCCCTTCCTTCCTCTCGCCTCCGCCGCGGGCCGGAGCCGCCAGGGCAAAGCCCCTCGCGGTGGCTGGCGGCGAGGGAACTTCTCTTCTCGTCTTGGTAGTGGTGGGCGCGGGGCAGCCATCCTGGGCGGTGGCGTTGGGCGTGCACGGGGCCCGACGGCATGGCGGCGTGCTGCAGTGCGGCGGCGTTGGGGAGGGTGCTCGATCGCGCGGTGTCTGTGCCCCGTGGTGGCGGCTGGGGTCCGGATCTTGGCCTCCGGCGGCTGCGGGTGGTAGTGGTGGGCGCGCGGCGGTGCACCTCGGTCAGCGGCTGTTCCGGCGGCGGTGCAGCTCTGGCTGGTGAGGAGGCAGTGGTGCGGCCACTTGGCTACGTGCTGGCGCGGCGGCTGGCGGCGGCGACCTCCCGGCCCAGATCTGGGCCCTTTTGGGCCCCATCTAGGTCTGGGCGGGCCTGGCTCGGATTCGCCTGCGACGGCTCCGGCAGACGGAGGTGCGGCTCGTGCGGGGGGTTGCGGAGACGGCGGCGCGCCCACTGCAGCACGGCGACGGAGCTTCACAAGCCCCTTTCGGGCTCGGCCAGACCGAAGGGCCTGGTGTGCTCCTCTTGCTACGTCCGGTCAGTGACCGCCGATGGCGGTGGAGGTTGTCCCCTCCCGTGTGGCTGCTGACTATGCCACTCCTCGTTCCCGGCTGTTCCATCTCGGACCAGTCGGTCCCGCTTCGCTTACCATGGTGAGACGGCGGTGGTGATTCCAAGACCGTGGTGGCGCATGTTAGTGGGCGGCAAGTTTGGTGGAGCGCGACGGATCGGCCGGGGGTGTGGGTGTTTGGCAGAAGGGAGAAATCCCTGTCGGCTTGGCCGGCACCGATGCGGTGACGCCCGTGGGCGCCGCCGTTCCTTCCTGAAGGGCGTTGGGCATTCCCTTTCCCTGCGCCCCTCCATGTACCGGGGGAAACCCTAGGACCAGTCCGGGCAGCAGCGTCGTCATCGTCGCGTTCCTTCCTAAAGGTGTTGCTTGGTATGCTGTGGTCTGAAGTGCTAGGAGCGTGGTGGAAATTCTCCGGAGGGCGCAGCGGTTGCGGGTTGTCATCATTTTCGTTGATCCGACTCTGTTGGCATTAGTTTCTTTTTACTTTCTCTTTTATTTCTTTTGGGCATGATTGTGTTGTTTACCCCAGCATTGAACTCTCAGTTGTATCGGGTGGTTGCTATATCTATATAGCAGGGCGAAAGCCTATTTCAAGAGAAACTGACAGAAGCAATGTCTTTTAATTAGAAGAAGAGGGGGTGTTACAAACGATCTACACAAGACGATCGGAGTTTAGATTGCCACAACCCACATGATCGGTTCCACTAAGTTTGATCCCTGAAAAAGTATATAGGAGCTTGAAATATTAAGTCCGAATTTAAAGAACAGAAAGAAAGGTTAATCCATCATCGGAGTGATGTGTGCACCTTCCAATTAGTCTTGTGCGTTGCATACGATGCGTATGCACTTTATGCCGACGGTGGACTTTGGTCGGTCAGTGCGGATATAGGGTAACACTTGGAAAAAATAAAGCACAAATTGAGTTTGACTCTTTCTAAGCCTAATCTGAGTTTGACTGTTGTGTAGTCTATCAGCTGGTGTTTTTTTATGTCTATCGGCTGGTTTAGCGGCCCCATTTTAGATGGTCCAGTTGAGTGGATCCATTGATTGTCCCTTGTTCTGTTGTTCCTAGAAATCATTAGTTTTTTTTTACGAGAAAACTTCTTTTTTTTTAACACAGTACACACGCAAGCGCTCATATACACGCGCATACACTCACCCCTATGAACGCACACACGCACACCCTACCCCTATGAGCACCTCCGAATGACTGAGCCGGCATATCATCTTGAAATTTACCATAGGCGCCTCGTCGTCGACGGGAACGTCTCCTCCCACTGAATGCACATCGCCGGAAATCCTGAAATAAATCCAGGAATAAATGCGAGCACCAGGATTTGAACCCTGGTGGGCTGGGGATACCACAGTCCCTCTAACCATCCAACCACAGGTTGGTTCGCTACGAGAAAACTTTTTATCTATATATTTTCAATCATGATAATACAACGAGCATCAAAAACAATAAAAATTACATCCAGATCCATAGACCACCTAACGACGACCACAAGCACTGAAGAGAGCCGAAGACGCACCGCCGTCATTGCCCCTCCCTCGCCGGAGCCGGACAAAACTTGTTGTAGTAAACACTCAGGAAATCGTCATGCTAAGGCCCTATAGGACCAGCGCACTAGAACAGCAACGATTGCTGATGAAGAGTAGCGCAGTATGGAAGGATCCAACCTGAAGACACACGAACGTAGACGAGCGGCGACCAGATCCGAGTAGAACCACCAAAGACAGATCCGCTGGAGACACACCTCCATACGCCCACCGATGATGTTAGACGCTCCACCGGGACGGGGGGCTAAATGGGAAGAATCTTATTCCATCTTCAAGAACCACCGCCGTCTCGCATTCCTTAGCAGGACACAAACCCTAACAAAACTCAAAGAAATATCTAAAAACGGAACCCTCCCGCCGGCAAGGGTCGGGATCCACCGTGCCTCCATGGTCGTAAGGCCACCAAAGACGAGGCGGACCGGCGGCAACGCCGGCGGGAGGCAGAGGAAGCTTAATCTTTCTTGGGAAGGAGGACAGGAGACGAGTAATTCGAAATCACTATTTAAGGGGTATCTTTTGCTAGGTCACTTCCACCTTTTCTTGTGACGACAAGTGGCGCAATGCATGTGTCACAAAATGGGAATTTTGTGTTTTTCGTAGATTCCTTTTTTGCAAAGTTTTATCTCTCGAACCATGCATCCAAATTACAAATTGTTTTCATTGTTGCGTTTCTCACGTTGAGATGTTCGAAACTTGATCTCAAGTTAATAGATGTAGACGAATTCTTTTTCCTTAAAAAAGGAACTTGAAAAAAACAAAAAACAAAAACTGGAAAAACCAGAAACCAAAAAAGGAAATCGGAAACAAAAAAACCGAAAGCACAATTGTTGCGCTTCACTTTTTTAGAAGCACAATTTGTGCTTCACACGATAGCATATTTGTGCTTTTCACTTTTTTAGAAACACGAAACCAAAAAAGGTTGTACTTAACACGGTGCACAGTTGTGTTTTCTTTATTCTGTTTCAATTTTTTTTTTCAAAAAGCTAGAACTTTTGAACCGAGCGCCAGAACCAAGATTTGTTTTCACAGTTAGGTTCCTCGCGACGAGCTCTTCAAAACTAGATCCCATATGGATATGTTTCGATGATTTTCTTGAAAAGCAACTTTGATGCTAAACGATGCAACTTTAGTGCTAAACATAAGCAACTTTCTTATACCATGTGTACTAGTGAATTTACCTAGCAAGTATATCGTAGACAACTTAGAAACCATGGCGACAAGTTGTCACTGCATATAGACAGCTGAGCATCATCGGTACGCAACTTTCATGGAGGCAATGTTCAGCACTAAAGGAGGCAACTTGCATTATGAATGTGCATACATGTATTATGCATACACGGTCCTATAATAGCATATCCATGTTTTAAAAAGAGATAAAAACTTATTCTAAGTTGTCTACTATGGTTATCAAGTTACCTATAACATATGTGGACTAAATTAGGCTTAATGTTAGTAAAAAAATAAGGTAGGCAACTTCACTTCATTTAAAAGCAACTAGTTAGCAATGATTGGCAACTAATTAGTAAAAGTGAACAACTTCGAAACAGAGGTAGGTAACACCATATCACTTTTGATAGGCAATTTTCCTTCCACGAGAGGCAACTTTAGTGCTACAAATAGGCAACTTCTCTACATTTTGTGTTATAGTTAATTTTGTTTAACATTCTCCTAACTATATCATTGCTACTTTCTAAGCTTCCTACCATTGATGCTCGTATGTCGTTGTTTCTAAATTGCTTAAAATACTATGAAGTAGTCTACCGTTGATGACCAGTTATCTGTCATTGCTAGTTATAGTTGCCTATTATGGGTACTATAGGTAGTTCGACATTGCTAATTAGTTGTCTATTGATGATGCCTAGTTGCATGTCATCGCTAATCAATCGCCTACAATACTATGAAAAGTAGTTCATTGTCGTTGCTCAAGTTGCCTATACTCTGAAGCATAGTGCCTACAGTACTCAATTTTTTATGAGAACTTTTTACCTGATGAAAACACACATGAGTTGCCAGATGAATGCACTAGAGTTGCACAAAAACACACCAAAAGTTTTTGACTTTTGTGTGCAACTCTAGCTTACAATAGCCCCGTCAAGGTGAACTTTTTTAGTCTGGTTGCTTTGTCTAGGTACCAAGTCAGGCGAGACTAAACATGAGTTGCCTGGTGAATGCACTTGAGTTGCAAAACACACCCCAAAAGTTGTTGACCTTTTGTGTGCAACTCCAATGCATATAAATCAAAAAGTTGCTATCTTTTTTACCGCCAATAGGCTTAGTTGGATTAAATTAGTTCATTTCTATATGTGGCTGTTTTTTCTACGTACCAAGTCAGGCTGAGACTACACATGAGTTATCTGGCGAATGCACTTGAGTTACATAAAAACACCCTGAAAGTTGCTGACCCCGCAGAACCCACGACGTTTTGTGTCGATTTATTATTTTTACACAAACCAACCTAATAGGCCGTCTAATTAGGCAAAAAAGGAGAAGTTGCTTTCCTATAGAACTAAAGTTGCCTCCATTGCATCTAAAGTTGCTCTCAAAAAAATGTTTGACGAAACCTGTCCATATGGGATCTAGTTTTGAAAAACTCGTCACGAGAAACCCAACGGTGAAAATGGATCTGAATTCCGACACTCGAATCAAAAGTTACGGCTTTTAATTTTTTTTCAAGCCCCAAGTAAATGCATGTCGGAAAACTTTCGGCTGATTTCCCTTTTGGGATTTCTTTTAGTCTCAGGATCACTTGGGCATGTTGAGAGGTGGTGGGGACTAGTGTGCTTCCTTTTTTGGAAGCATTCATGGGACCGATTGTACTTTCCTTAATAGGAGGGTGGATTAGGCATTGTTACCTATTATGGACGGTCTACTGGCAGCCCCAACTAGCGCGCGGGCGCTCCCTATGGGTATTTGAAAAAATTTGAACAAGTATTTGAAAATGTTGAATAAATAATAAAAATGTTGAACAAGTATTTGAAAAATATTGAATAATTATTAAAAAATGTTGAACAAGTATTTGAAAAATGTTGAACAAATATTTGAAAATGTTGAGTAAGCATTAAAATGTTGAACAAGTATTTGAAAAATGTTGAATAAGCGTTCGGACAATATTGAACGTGTATACAAAAAAAGTTGATCACTTATTAAAAAAATGACGATTTTTTTTATCATGTTTATAAGAATGTTAATCAAGCATTTCAAAAAAATGTTGAACAAGTATTTCAAAAATGTTAATCAAGCATTTGGAAAATGATAAATGTGTATAGCAAAAATGTTGACCATGTATTAAATAAATCTTAAATTTGTATTGTAACAATTTTAAACGTGTATTAGAAAAATGTTGTTGACATATACAAAAAATGTAGAATGAAACCAAAAGAAACAAATAACACAAAAAATAGAACCCAAAAAGAAACCAAAGAAAAAGAAAATAAAAAAATAAAGAAACAAATGCGAAAAAGAATCTTTACCTAATAATAAAGCACGGAGTGCTTCTGTCGGCTCACTGTCGTCGCCCAACTATCCCTAAAGTTGAAGTAAATTACCCACCCTGCCACCCGTAAGTGAAAAAAAACCTGTTCGTTTTTTTAAGACTCGCTTTTTCTATCGATCCTCTCGCATCGGGTGGCTTATCTGTTGCCAGCCGGCCCAGATACAGTGGCAGCCCAGGCCCATGCTGCGCAGGTGAGGAGTCAAAAATTTAATTGCCCTCGCCGGGGATCGAACTCGCGTCCTGCCCTCCCGTGAAGAAGGATCCGTCCAACTAACCTGCTCGCGTTTGTGTGCTAAACATGTGATTCGTTTTTCTATTAAGAGTCCCACCTCGCTCCCTTGCATCTTTCCCACCAATTTATATACATCTACGATATGAAATCAGGAAGCCGCCTAAAGAATTAATAATGAGAGAATAAGAAGTTAGTTTCATTTGGGCACAAATATTGAGAGGGGAGGAATTAACTTGTTGTGGCTATCGGAGAGAAAAGAGGGAAAAGGAAGAGAGATAAGAGAAAAAAGGAACCTGGGAGCATCTAGCAAGCGAAAACCCATGCACGTAGTCATGTACACTCCTAACTAAGACCTGGATTCAGGCTGGCTAGCTAGCTACAAGCTAGCGCAAGCATGGTCGAGTACACCCTGAGTACAACGAGGAACGCCGTCGCGGAACTGGTACGTTGTGCAGTTGCTCGAGTAGACTAGACGTGACAGCCCATTGTCCTAGCTTCTTGTTCTAATTTCGCTAGCAGGTGCATTGGACGTTGATGGGAATTTATGGCCGGTGGCGTGTTAGAATTTGTATATGTACCGGAAGAAGCCGGAGAACCCAGACTTCCCTAGGGCAGCTCCATGTAGTACGTCTGGATCGTCACCATCCGCACCTGTCAGTACTACTACGAGTCCATCGATCAGCACCCCACCAGTCGATCTCCATCTGCGTCTAAGCATATTGATTCAATGCTGTAAACTAGCAATACTTCGCTTGACATAATATTTTCCTTGGTATGAAGGCCCTCGCGATTACTCCAGTGATTTTGGGTAAAAGATTACTCCAGCGATTTATTTTCTTGATGTGAATAATTGTATCTGTCTCATTCAACATCAATTAACTCCATCGACTGTCATAAAAAAGATTTCATCGTCATATTTTCATTGCAGACTACATCTCTCCTACCTACCCTATCGGTTGGAAGCAGCATACATTCACATTACGAGCAACAACGAGAAGACGCTCAATACCAGGCCAACCAACAAGTGGAGCAAGGCCACCGTCATGCCCAGCCGCAAGGCGCCGGTATCTTTTTTTCCCTCTAATAACATACACACCGGATGACCGAATGCACAACCACATAAAATATTTGAAATTCAAATATATACTTTGACTTGAATGATGCAACTTATTGGACTTTGAAGTGCATATTTACTTAAATTTGAATACATGTCAAAATTTTCTCCCGTTGCAACGCACGGGCATATGTGCTATAATAATAAAGCAGGGATAACTTCTGGTCGTACGTCGTCGGCGTTTTTGCAAAAAAGCCCCTGCTGTCTTCGGTATTCAACCCGCACTCCTGATTTAAGTGAAGAAGAAAAACGTTTCAGTTTTATTAAAAAAAACACGCCCAGCTCACCTTATCCACCCGTCGTCCACCGCGGGATTCCCTCTTCGGCAATCCGCCGCGCCGCCGCGCCTCCTCCATCCCAGGCGGCCCTCTCCGGCGAGGTGAGCCCAGGAATGGGGCGAAAAAGGCGGCCGGACCGCCGTGAGGCGAGCTCAGGAATTTGGCGCTGCCGTGCTTGCGCGCGAGAAGGGCGCCGGGCCTCGTACACATCAAAGGGCTGATGTGCTCGCTCGACCGCATCGTCACTGACGGAGGATCAGGAGGCAGCGTGCCATGCGGGGGTGGGAGATAAAAGGAAGGCACCGAGGGCTGCGACGCTGGTGCTTCTCTGACAACGCACCGGACTCTGGCGAGACAAGCTGAGACGAGCTGGTGGGCGCTCGGGCAGGACCGCGTCGTTCCCTAACGAAGGAACATGAGGCGGTGGGCCATGCGGGGGTGGGAGAGGAAAGGAAGGCAAGGACGGCGGCGACGCTGGTGCTCCTCCGGCGATGCGCGGGACTCTGGTGGACAAGCTGAGACGAGCTGGCGGGCACTCGGGCACGACCGTGTCATTCCCTGACGAAAGAACAAGAGATGGCGGGCCATGCAGGGGGTGGGAGAGGAAAGGAAGGCACCGAGGGCGGCGACGCTGGTGCTCCTCCGATGACGCACCGGACTCCGGCGAGACGAGCTGGCGGCTGGGTGCTCGGGCTCGACCGCGTCATCCCCTAACGGAGGAACAGGAGGCGGCGGGCCATGCGGGGAGGGAGCTCGGGTGGAAGGAAGGCACCGGGCATGGAGAGATGGCTGGTGACGGGGTTGGGGGCACCCGGGCGTGCGAGCTCAGGCTCGCAGGTACGCACCTCGCAGCGCCGAGGCTCGCAGGTACGCACCTCGCAGCGCCGGCTCACATCGCAACGAGCGGATAACCATTGAAGCGGCACAGCGGCAGCCGCTTCACAGGGAAATAGATAAATATAAGTAGAACGGTTGCTCGCTTGAACTACACGTGATGGATGTACGTGGCAGCAACTGGACCCCAACGAGTGGGCATATATTTCTTAAATTCTTTTCCTATTAAAAAAGACATGCTCTATGATTTTCTTTATCGTGAGGTAGACATGGTTAGCTCTTGTAGAGCATCTACAATTACGATTGTCTAATTTCGATTTCAATCGTCTGCGGACACGCCTGTTTTGAGTCTCTATTTGTGCATGGATACAACCATGTTTCTTACTTTATTTTCAAATTACCTGGTAAATTACAAGTGATTGGTGGAGATGAAGAGAGAGAAAATAAAGAGAAAAAATGGTCTGCTGTGGGCTACATCCTACGTGAATCGCTTCCCGGACATCTCCATATTCTTCTCATATTTGATGTGGATATGTCAATTTACGACTGCCCGGTCATATGACGATAAAATGGGGGTCCAATTGGCTTTTCTCTCTCTCTCTCTCTCTTATGTCTGGACAGTGACCGGACTGTTCTTTCGGACGTATGTGGAGGATTTGGGTGGTATGACACCACTATGAGATGCTGCCGAAGATGACATGCTTACTGATTTAGGTATGTATGATATTTTTCCCGTTGCAACGCACGGGCATTTGTCCTAGTGAAAACAAAGGAGAAGAAAACTTTACATAAAAAAGGAGAACAAAAGAAACAAAAAAAAAGATGAAAGAAAGGAGAATTAAAAAAATATAGCGCCTTTCCGCTCAAGTAAGACGCGCCTCCTGCATTACCACAGACGCAAGTGTGGCGCGATGGCTAGCACACCTCGCACTAGCCCGGGCGACCTGGGATCGAATCCCTTGCGAGCCCTCTTTTCCCTCCTTTTTCTCCTATTTTATTACTAGCGCTGGGCCGGCCCGTTACTATATATCCTTTACGCGAGAGATTCCTTCCATCTCGCGTAAAGCAAGAAATAGTCGCCGCGCTATTTGAGAGCTCCTCGTTGTTAAATCTTATTGGCTGTATTATGAGGCAAACAGTCGCTAGTTCGCACAGGGGATTGGCACGAGCAAACCAAGATGGACTAGTCCATTTGTAGATAGAGAACGTACTACATGACCCGGTTGGGAAAAGGCTCCTAACCGATTTTTTGTTCTTTTTCTATTTTCTATTTTCTTTTATCCTTTTTTTGTATTTGTATTTTTTTAGAAATTTAAAAAAAAAAGTGTTTTTCAAATACCATTCACAATTTTAAAAATTGTTCAGCTTTTAAAATATGTTTGAAATTTTATAAAGTGTTTGTGTTTTTCACAAAAATGATCATATTTTAAAAAAATGTTAAAATTTTGAAAAATGTTCTCAAATTTGAAAAAATAATCTGATTTTTCAAACCATTTCACTTTTTAAAAATGATTTTAGAAAAATGTTTGGAAATTTTTAAAAATATTCTTGTTTTAAGAAAATGTTCACTCTTTTGAAAAAATGTTTAAGTTTTTCAAACAAAACACAAATATTTTAAAAATGTCCGCACAATTTAAATATCATTTTCCCTTTTTCCCAAAAACAAATGAAAAACTAGAAAAAAATTGGCACTATAGTAGTCAGCTCGCTAATCGGGGGTTGCCCTATGCGATCGACCGACTGTTTGCCGCTGAGAGCAAAAAATAGGAGGTCCCCTCCATGTCAACACTTATAGCATCAGTTCACGCTGCAGTGTACAAGCGCTCGGGTGCATGGGCCGGCCCAATAAAGCAGAGTGGTTTCCTCCCTTGACCGCTCGCATGTTTGCTCGCCCATTGTTAGTTTTTTTTTTCGCTGACCTTTTATTTCGAGTATTGCTCTGCTGTTCAAAAAAACCAGCTACTGTTTTTCTAACTAAAAATATGTTCACATAATTAAAAAAAAGTTTGAAATAACTTTATGGAATTTGAAAAAATAAAGCAAAATATGGAAAAAAAAATAGGACAAAACCAGATAAAACTGATTAGAAAACACAGGAAAAGGAAAAAGGGAAAACCTGGTCAGTAGCTTCTAGAAGCTTTATAAAAGGAGCTTCTGCAATAGCAAACGCGATATACCCTCAGATGGGTCGGCCCATTAGAAACGAAGGTGTTCGATCGGGTGTGCACTACGAAAGTAACTAAAACCAGCGCCTATTTAGTGCCTTTTGCAACAAATTCTCGATACAGCCCACAAGGTACAGCCACATAGGGCCCAAATACTCGCTCGCCCCATGCAGCTGATTCGCCCATTTTTAAGTGTTGCTGATCTGATGTGTCAGATAAAACCAGCTAGGTTTATTTGGATAATTTTGAAAAAATCAAGAATTTTCAAATGGATTTAAAAAATCACCAATTTGAAAAAATGATGGTGGATTCAAAAAAAAAACAAATTAAAAAATCAAATTTGAAAAAATGTTTAAGGGTTTGAAAAATGTATGTGAATTAAAAAATCCCTCTAAGTTGAAAAAAAATCATTTTACAGATTTAAAAAATGTTCTTGAATTTTGAAAATATTCACAAATTTGATAAATTGTTCACGAATTTGAAGAAGTGTCATGATTTTCAGAAAGTATCGACAAATGTAAGAAAGTTCATAAATTTCTAAAAATGAAATAAAAAATAGGAAAAGGAAAAACAGAAAATAAGAAATGAAAAGAAAAAACGGAAAAGAACAAAAACACGCACAAAACATTCTAGAATCTTCACAAAACCAGCCAAAGGGAGGTCAGAATTGGGCCACTACATAAACTGCTTGTTAGGCAGGTGTGTGCATTTCACGGATTGTATTCAACATCAAATTAGATTTACCTTATCTATATCTACTAATAAAAGAAGGTAATATTCTTGGTCCGTTATACAGAACGCGGGTTACTGTATTCGAACTCAGGACTATACATACCAAGGTGTAAGAGCGTAAACCATGAAGCCTCACATGGGAAACAATAACGATATGCGGTGCCGTGGACGCGTTGATGTGGACATGGCTACCTTGGGTACGATCACAAATATTGCATACATATATATATTTGAGGTGATTTCTAATGCAAACTATACAATAATTTATTTATGCTACCGGGACAAAAATATTTCACCGACTTTTACGTCATGTCTAATTGCAGGTGTATTGGACATTTGTACAAACCACGTGTGAAGATAAAGGAAAAGGAAATGATTAGGTATTGTTTAAGAAGTCCTCCCACGTCACTTTTGTCCCAAGAGAAGATAGAGACCAAGTCCCCCACGTTCTGGACTCAGATTCGGACTGCACAGATATACCTGACTTCAAACGCTTACAACTTTTACATCCGGACTCCGAATTGGGTGAATCTTTTTTTTTGTTGGAAAGCTTATCTCGTGAACTTTCTAACACAATTGGATTTACCTTCAAATTCATTCGGATTGCAGAGATATCGCCGAAACAGTCCGACGCTACAGCAGAATCTAAGTCAAACTACAAGTTAAAAGATGTTGTGTCATCTCCACTTGGGCCCATGGGCCTTGTACGACCTAGGGTTAGGTTTCGGCTGCCTTGGGACGTCCTCCCACCTCCTTGGCCGCCACCCCTTGCTCCTATATAAGTAGATCAATCTAGTAGTGTTTTCTTTGGGGTTTTACTTAGTTAAAAGTTAGCCATTGCTGCAACTTCGTATGTGTCCAACGACCAGGCCAAGACCGCTTTTAGAACCCCACTTTTATCAACACTTCATACATATTCGCAATATTCAAATTGCTTTATTATATTCTTGCTTGTTCTTCAATTGCATGCAGGAATAGACCTTAGTGGTCAGGCTGATCGTGCTTCCAGCATCGTTAGTAACCCCAGGAGATTGGTTTAGAGTTTGCTAAGGCGCAACGTCGTGCACATTTGTAGTTGGATCGTTGAAGTTAGTCTCCGCCAAATCGATAGTTATCCTCTCATCGAAAGATCGGGACCCTCGCCTCTATCAAGTGGTACCAGTTTTCAGGTTGCTCAGTGAGAATTTCCAGTTATCACTAGATTAGATTTATTTTCTTACCTATTGTCCAAGAAAAAGCCAGTAAAAAGTTAGATATGTTCATCCTTTGTCCAAGCCAGTCTGAGCCTTTGCAATTTTCTTTTCAGTGCTTGCATAGTTGAATTATCGGTTGCATCGTCGTGTCGAGTTGCTGGTCTTAGTGTCTGGTTTCTTTAGAGTTTCGAGTTCTGTTCACATTAGTCACGCCGCCGCTGCATCATCATCCCTTCCGCTGTCGACCACCGCCATCCATCAGTTTCTACCACGTGCTCCCCATTGTTCATTGTCATAATCATACTTGAGGTCGTTCGCATCTTTGCTTGATCCAATCTACATCTTATCTGGTTTGTTTTGAAAAAAGAAAAAAAAAGAAAAAAAAAGAAAAAGAAAAAGTGAGAGAAAAAAAAAAGAAAAAGAGAGAGAAAAAAGGTAAAAAACGTGAGAGAGAAAAAGTAAAAAAGTGAGAGAAAAAAAGAGAGAAGAAAACGTGAGAGAGAAAAAAAAAGACAAATTTCGGATCTATCTAGACTCAATCTCGTACCTGAATTCGGATTGGAATCTGTTTTGCACAATGTTCCGTAAAATAGGCATATCTTTCCGAAGTCTGTTTTGGCTCCACGAGTACTCAAATTCAAGGTATTGACGAGCTGCATCTGAATAGTTCATGAAGCTTGTTCATTATTGTCACTTCCAGATCAGCTTCTATATAGGAGTTTTTGCCCTCCGAAGTTCGCGAACACAGTTTCTCACTGTTTTTCAGGCCAGTTCCCGAATTTTTTTGACTCCTCATACGAACTCGGAATTGAGTGATTCTTTTTGCATTAGAAAGCTTGAGTCAATAGTGTTCCGGATAAAAAATATCAAAAAATTTGCACAAATATTTTCAGAGGAAAGTTGCAGAGAGAGTGTTTGGTATATCCTGCTTGGAGCTTGTTTCTCATCATTATCTTTACTCCCATTGTGATCTTCACTTATATCTTGCTGTCCAGAGCTACTTCATATCCTTTGTTGCTGCTATTTGTGCTACACCGCGATCCCATTAGTGTTCTAGGCTCGTGTCTCTAGTCCGGTCTAGCCAAGGACCAGCACAGTACCGTCGTTGAGCGTTTATTGAACATTGCATCTCTGAATTGATTATTGCTAATCTTTTGCTACCATATATTTAAGCCTTCCAAGCTCCACATATTTCAACAACGTGCATACCTACGTTCACCTGGTAATCGCTTTACCCAATCTTTGGAGTTATTTGACACCGTTGGTTGTCGGTCGCCACCTGCTGCATGGTAAGAACTTGTAAGACATCGATATTTGCTATACTGTGAGCGTTTATCACCACATCCTAGTAGTTCATAGGAACATTATTCTCGGATTTTGTTTCTTATTTCTACTAATTATGACAGGTTCTGGAGTTAGAAGTTCTTGGACGATGGACACATCTTCACCACCACGAGAGGTGCGACAACACACACAAGCATATGGTCAGGTTATCTCTTTACCGCTATTTGAGGGTAGATTTAATCCTGCTATTTATCTAGCTTGAGAGCTTGAGGTAGAACAAATTTTACTAGCCATGATTTTTCTGAACTTGAGAAAGTACGAGCTGCCACTCGAGAATTTACTGGTTTTGCATCCGTTTGGTGGAGTATGTATCGTACGAAAAACAGTGATAGTCAACCCACAAGTTGGAAAGATTTGAAAGCTGTAATGAGACATCAATTTGTTCCTTCTTACTATCGTCGTGAATTGCTTCGTAAATTGAAACAATTAAAACAAGGCAATAACACTGTTAATGCTTACTACCAAGAGTTCAAATCTTATATGCATCACTGTGACATAGAAGAATCCGAGGATGATACAAAGAGTAGATTTTTTGGTGGTTTGAACCATGACATTCACGCAAGATTTCAGTATATTCCTCGTTGCATTACTGGTATGTATGTTCACGCTTGTACCTTTGAGAGACAGATACAGGAGGATGCATTGGGCGACTACAACAACTATTATTCTAGTTCATGCTCACCACCATCGGTTGTTTCCTCCACTGTTGCACCTACTAGGGCGATCACACCTCAGATTGTGAGTGCGACATCGTCTCAAGTGTATGGTACATTGCCATCGTCCGTACCTACATCATCTATGTCGTTGCGACAAGGTAACAGTAAAGGTATTGATGACATAACTTCACATGAGAATGATGCATGCCTAGTTGAGTTGAATACATCATGTGTTGAGTTACCTGTTGGTTTGAGCACACCACCTATTTTAGAGAATTCTGTTGCTATTATGAATGTGCCATGTGACCAAACAACTGGAACAATAACAATTTTGAGTGCACTGATACGTCTCCAACGTATCTATAATTTTTTATTGTTCCATGCTGTTATATTATCAATCTTGGATGTTTTTATAATCATTTACATCAATTATATATCATTTTTTGAGACTAACCTATTAACTTAGTGCCCAGTGCCAGTTGCTGTTTTCTGCCCTGTTTTTGTTTTACAGAAAATCAATACCAAACGAAGTCCAAATGCCACGAAACTTTTTGGAGATTTTTTATTGGACAAGATAAACACTAGAAGCTTCGGGAGAGGGCCAGAAGACCCAGGAGGTGGCCACGAGCCACCAGGGCGTGCCTGGGGGGCAGGCGTGCCCTGGTGCCTCGTGGGCCCCCCTTTGCTCCGTTTGACCTAATTCCACCACTATAAATTCAGGAAAAATCAGAAACCCTCAGGGGAGTCCACGAAATACTTTTTCCGCCGCCGCAAGTTTCTGTTCCAGAGAGATCCCATCTGGGGACCTTCTCCGGTAATCTGCCGGAGGGGGAATCGATCACGGAGGGGTTCTACATCAACCTTGCTGCCCTTCCGATGATGCGTGAGTAGTTTACCAGAGACCTTCGGGTCCATAGGCAGTAGCTAGATGGCTTCTGCTCTCTTTTTGATCTTCAATACAATGTTCTCCTCGATGTTCTTGGAGTTCTATCCGATGTAATCACTTTTTGCGGTGTGTTTGTTGGGATCCAATGAATTGTGAGTTTATGATCAGATTATCCATGAATATTATTTGAGTCTTTGCTGCACTCTTTTATGCATGATTATTATAGCCTCGTATTTCTTCGCCGATCTATTGATTTGGTTTAGCCAACTAGATTGATTTATCTTGCCATGGGAAGAGGTGCTTTATAATGGGTTCGATCTTGCGGTGCTCAATCCCAGTGACAGAAAGGGAGATGACACGTATGTATCGTTGCTATTAAGGGTAAAAAGATGGGGTTTATTCATACGTGAGTTTATCTTGTCTACATCATGTCATCGTTCTTAAGGCGTTACTCCGTTCTTTATGGACTTAATACACTAGATGCATGCTGGATAGCGTTCGATGTGTGGAGTAATAGTAGTAGATGCAGGCAGGAGTCGGTCTACTTGTCTCGGATGTGATGCCTATATACATGATCATTGCCTTGGATATCGTCATGATTATTTGCTTTTCTATCAATTGCCCAACAGTAATTTGTCTACCCACCGTATGCTATTTTCTTGGGAGAAGCCTCTAGTGAAATCTATGGCCCCCGGGTCTATCTAAATCATATTACTAAAACCCTAAAAATATTGCTGCCATTTTCTTTTATTTATTTTATTTTGTATTTTTGTTTCAATCTATCTATCTATCACATACAATTTAATCTTGCAATTGACCGCCGAGAGATTGACAACCTCTCGTTTGCGTTGGGTGCAAGGATTTGTTGTTTGTGTGCAGGTGTTGCTAACGAGGTGTTGCGTGATTCTCCTACTGGTTCGATAACCTTGGTTTCATAACTGAGGGAAATACTTATCTCTACTATGCTGCATCATCCCTTCCTCTTCGGGGAAATACCAACGCAAGCTACAAGTAGCAGGAAGAATTTCTGGCGCCGTTGCCGGGGAGAAATCAAATTATGAATTTTAAGCAACTTGATCATGAACATGTTGCCCAATCTTGGGAGAGGATGAAATTAATGATAAGAAATTGCCCTACTCATGGTTTAAATTTATGGATGATCATACAAAAAAATTATGCGAGATTGAATTTTGTCTCTAGAAATCATTTAGATTCCGCCACGGGTGGTACTTTTATGGAAATTACTTTGGGTGAAGCTACTAAATTGCTTGATAATATTATGTCAAATTATTCACAATAGCATACTGAAAGAACTCCTACTAGTAAAAAGGTGAATTCTATTGAAGAAATTAATACTTTGAGTGATAAAGTTGATGCGCTTATGAAATTGGTTGCTAGTAAAAATACTCCTATTGATCCTAATGATGTGCCTTTTTCCACTTTGATTGAGCAAAATAATGATCCCGTAGATGTGAATTTTGTCTCGCGAAACAATTTTAATAATAATGCTTATAGAGGTAATTTCAACGCTAGACCGTTTCCTGGAAATTCCTCTAATAATTATGGCAATCCTTATGGTAATTCTTATTATAATAATAATAATAATAATAATAATAATAATAATAATAATAATAATAATAATAATAATAATAATAATAATAGGATGCCCTCTGATCTTGAAAGTAATATTAAAGAATTTATTAATGCTCAAAAAGTTTTCAACACTACGATAGAAGAAAAATTGAGTAAACTTGATGATATGTCTAGGAGCATTGATAGAATTATTCATGATGTGGAAAATCTCAAGACTAAAATTTTGCCACCCAAAATTTATATTAGTGAATCAATTAAAGCTTTATATGTTTCCATGGATGAGAGTAAGAAAAGAACCGCCATGCTAAAAGCTAAACGAGAATTTTTAGAAAAAGCGATTCCTCCCGATTTTTATCGTAGTAATGATGAGGATATTAAAATGATTGGTGTTTCATCTATTGATTCTTTATTTAGCAATATAAAACTTGATGAAAAGGGGACTGAAGAAGAGTCAACTTTAGCTAAAGAGCGTCCCCATAATTCGGAGGGTGAAAATCTTGATAAGAAAATTTATAAAAGTGGGTTTGGAGAGGTAAAAACTTTAAATAGCGATGTGCCCACTCTCTTGGATTACAAAGATTTTAATTATGATAATTGTTCTTTGATTGAGTGCATTTCTTTGTTACAATCCATGTTAAATTCACCCAGCGCTTATGAGCAAAACAAGGCATTTACTAAACACATCGTAGAAGCAATGATGAAAGCGTTGGAAGAAAAGTTAGAACTAGAAATTTCAATTCCTAGAAAATTATATGATGAATGGGAACCCACCATTAAAGTTAAAATTAAAAATTATGAGTGCAATGCTTTATGTGATTTGGGTGCTAGCGTTTCCACAATTCCAAAATCTCTATGTGATGTGCTAGGTTTCACCAATATAGATGAATGTTCTCTTAATTTGCATCTTGCGGATTCTACTATTAAAAAACCAATGGGTAGAATTAATGATGTTCTTATTCTTGCAAATAGAAATTATGTGCCCGTTGATTTTATTGTTCTTGATATTGAATGCAATTCTTCTTGCCCCATAATACTTGGTAGACCATTCTTACGAACTATAGGTGTCGTTATTGATATGAAAGAAGGGAATATAAAATTTCAATTTCCATTAAAAAAGGGTATGGAACACTTCCCTAGGAAAATAATTAAAGCACCATATGAATCAATTATGAGGGCCACTTATGGAATCAACTTGAAAGATGACAATACTTGAAATTATGCATTATGCCTAGCTAGAGGCATAAAACAATAGCGCTTGTTGGGAGGCAACCCAATGAATAAAATAAATTTTTTCTGTTATTGTGTGTTTTCACATTTATGCTACTGGTATGAATGTGTTTTTTTTCTTTTAATTAGTGTTTGTGCCAAGTAAAGCCTTTAGGATGATTTGGAAGATAGTATAATTGATTCTGTTTGGAAAACAGAAAGTTTTGCGTCCAGTGCCAGAATTTTTTTTCGGTACTGGAGCGTAAGAAAAATCTGAAATTTTTACACAGTATTGGTATATGAATTTCCCACGTTTTCCTAATTTTTCAGAATTTTTGGGTTACATAAATATGGATTTTAAATAGATTGCTACAGACTGTTCTGTTTTTGACAGATTCTGTTTTTGATGCACTACTTGCTTATTTTGATGAATCTATGGATTGTATCGGGGGGTATAAGCCATGGTGAAGTTAGAGTACAGCAGGTATAATGCAAAAATAAAATATGAATGGGTTTGCAACAGTACTTAAAGTAGTGATTTATTGTGTTATACTAACGAATCTCACGAAGGTTTTGTTGAGTTTTGTGTGATTGAAGTTTTCAAGTTTTGGGTGAGATCACGATGGATGAAGGAATAAGGAGTAGCAAAAGCCTAAGCTTGGGGATGCCCGAGGCACCCCAAGGTAATATTCTAGGAAGACTCAAGCGTCTAAGCTTGGGGATGCCCCGGAAGGCATCCCCTCTTTCTTCTACCAACCATCGGTAATTTTACTTGGAGCTATATTTTTATTCGTCACATGATATGAGTTTTGCTTGGAGCGTCTTGTATTATATGAGTCTTTGCTTTGTTTGCTTTTTAGTTTGTCACAATCATCTTTGCTGAACACACCTATCTTGAGAGAGCCACACGTTTATCATCATTTGTTAGAATACTCTATGTGCTTCACTTAAAAAAATTGAGCTAGGCAGTTGCTCTAGTGCTTCACTTAAATCTTTTTTAGCACGGTGGTGGCTATATTTTGAAGAAATAAACTCTCATGCTTCACTTATATCATTTTGAGAGTTGATTAAAATTTTGAAGAAATGAATTCTCATGCTTCACTTATATTATTTTGAGAATTGACAAGATTAAAATTTTGAAGAAATGAATTCTCATGCTTCACTTATATTATTTTGAGAATTTATAAGATTGAAATTTTGAAGAAATATTTGCACTCTCATGCTTCACTTAAATCTTTTTGAAAATTGACAATAGTAACGGTAATTTGCACAAGATATGAATTTGGTCCCAAAGTGATGAATATTCAAGAGGGATATAAATAAAAACTTTCATATAGATCATTGGATATGATAAGTGTGATTCCTTGCAATAGTTTTGCGATATGGAAATGATAATATGTGAGTCATGTTAGTGAGTAATTGTGATTTAGTAAGAATATTAGTGTTAAGGTTTGTGATTCCCTATGCATGCACATCAAGTCAATAGTTATGCAATGGAATTATATCCTACTTATGGTGCATTATTCGGTGTTAGTTATGTTCAATGCATGTTTATGACTGTTTTCGTTTTTTGGTTGGTTGCTTCTCAATCTATTTGCTAGCCTTCATTTGTACTAAGCGGAAATACTGCTTGTGCATCCAAAATCCTTAAACCCAAGTTGTGTCAAATGAGTCCACTATATCTACCTATATGCGGTATTTTCAATGCCGTATCAAGTAAATTTGCGTGTGCCAACTCTAATTTTCAAAATAATTTTTCCGTTTTGTGTGCCCGTACCGCTCATGAAGCGGCAGGGGGTGGCCATTATTTTCCATGCTAGGTGTGTTATTCTCACGATGAGTGTTTATTCACTTGTCATTGCACGAGAGAATGGTTGGTAATAGGGATGCCCAGTCCCACAATGAAATCAAAATTAATAACAACAAAATTCCTTGAAAAGTGTTGGTATGAAGGGCACCCGTAGATATGGCTAGCCATGGATTGTGAAAGAATGGTGGAAAGGAAATAAACTTTACTTTCTGTTTGGGAACCACCTATGATGTGTCTAGCATGGAAAATATTGGGAATTCTCAGTCGTTTTCGTTGACAGGAAAAGCATGCCTCTCAAAATATTTTTATCTCTTTAATTTCAGCTTTGAGCTCTGGCACATTAGCAAATCTCTGCTTCCCTCTGCGAAGGGCCTATCTATTTACTTTTATGCAATTTTTATTTTTACTTGAGTCTCCATCTTCTCTTATAAAGCACCAACTAGAGAGCATTATTGTCATACTTGTGCATTGTGTGTAGCTAATATTTGAGTGTGTTTCATGAATGGATCAATGATTGAGCATAATGGGCTAGGGATAACTTTCTTTAGCGTTGATATTTTGAAAGACATGGTTGCTTGTTAGCATGCTTGAGTATTTATATTTTCATGTCAAATTATAGACTACTGCTTTGAATCATTCAATTCCAATGTCCATGCTACAAAGGAAAAGAATATGTGATGAATATGTTAGGCAGCATTCCACATCAAAAATTCTGTTTTTATCATTTACCTACTCGAGGACGAGCAGGAATTAAGCTTGGGGATGCTGATACGTCTCCAACGTATCTATAATTTTTGATTGTTCCATGTTGTTATATTATCAATCTTGGATGTTTTTATAATCATTTACATCAATTATATATCATTTTTGGAGACTAACCTATTAACTTAGTGCCCAGTGACAGTTGCTGTTTTCTACCCTGTTTTTGTTTTACAGAAAATCAATACCAAACGAAGTCCAAATGCCACGAAACTTTTTGGAGATTTTTTATTGGACAAGATAAACACTAGAAGCTTCGGGAGAGGGCTAGAAGACCCAGGAGGTGGCCACGAGCCACCAGGGCAGGCGCGCCCTGGTGCCTCGTGGGCCCCTCTTTGCTCCGTTTGACCTAATTCCACCACTATAAATTCAGGAAAAATCAGAAACCCTCAGGGGAGTCCACGAAATACTTTTTCCGCCGCCACAAGTTTCTGTTCCAGAGAGATCCCATCTGGGGTCCTTCTCCGGTAATCTGCCGGAGGGGGAATCGATCACGGAGGGGTTCTACATCAACCTTGTTGCCCTTCCGATGATGCGTGAGTAGTTTACCATAGACCTTCGGGTCCATAGGCAGTAGCTAGATGGCTTCTTCTCTCTTTTTGATCTTCAATACAATGTTCTCCTCGATGTTCTTGGAGTTCTATCCGATGTAATCACTTTTTGCGGTGTGTTTGTTGGGATCCAATGAATTGCGAGTTTATGATCAGATCCATGAATATTATTTGAGTCTTTGCTGCACTCTTTTATGAATGATTATTATAGCCTCGTATTTCTTCTCCGATCTATTGATTTGGTTTGGCCAACTAGATTGATTTATCTTGCCATGGAAAGAGGTGCTTTGTAATGGGTTCGATCTTGCGGTGCTCAATCCCAGTGACAGAAAGGGAGATGACACGTATGTATCATTGCTATTAAGGGTAAAAATATGGGGTTTATTCATATGTGAGTTTATCTTGTCTACATCATGTCATCGTTCTTAAGGCGTTACTCCGTTCTTTATGGACTTAATACACTAGATGCATGCTGGATAGCGGTCGATGTGTGGAGTAATAGTAGTAGATGCAGGCAGGAGTCGGTCTACTTGTCTCGGACGTGATGCCTATATACATGATCATTGCCTTGGATATCGTCATGATTATTTTCTTTTCTATCAATTGCCCAACAGTAATTTATCTACCCACCGTATGCTATTTTCTTAGGAGAAGCCTCTAGTGAAATCTATGGCCCCCGGGTCATATTATTAAAACCCTAAAAATATTGCTGCCATTTCCTTTTATTTCTTTTATTTTGTATTTTTGTTTCAATCTATCTATCTATCACATACAATTTAATCTTGCAATTGACCGCTGAGAGATTGACAACCTCTCGTTTGCGTTGGGTGCAAGGGTTTGTTGTTTGTGTGCAGGTGCTGCTAACGAGGTGTTGCATGATTCTCCTACTGGTTTGATAACCTTGGTTTCATAACTGAGGGAAATACTTATCTCTACTGTGCTGCATCATCCCTTCCTCTTCGGGGAAATACCAACACAAGCTACAAGTAGCATGCACCCATTGAATTATTTTTTAATGAGCAAGAGCCATGTGACTTGATACTTAAATCTGATTGGGATCATACACAACTGGTTAGACATGATGAAGTGTTAGCTCAAATTTTTCATGCTAATTCTTTGTATTCCATCGTGTTGGATGCACACATGCCTTTGTCACATGTACGACATAAAGTAAATGACATCACATGTTCAAAATCTTTGCAAAGTGTTTACGCTCTCGATTTTATGTTTAACTTGATTGGAGAGTATGTCATGGATAACAAATTTTTGGTGTATAAAATTTGCATCATGAGTGATGATCATGCTAGTTTGAAAGAAAAGAAAATAGTTGACTCAATGTTTTATCATTTTGATATGACCTCCAATATTGGTGTTGATTCTGCGCAAAATGACTTGTTACATGTTTGCTTAGTTAAGCATGTTATAGCATGTAATTGTGAAACTATTACTGTTTATTCACCAAATTTGGGATGGTTTAATGACGAGCATTGTAAATCTCTGGATCGGAATAAGAGCTTCACTTATACATGCAAACTAAGTTGCAATATTTTCATGAGGTTTATTTCTTTTCATAATACGTTGGCTCTATATTTCACGACATATGAAAATTACCCATGCATAAATGTGTCATATGTGCAACAACTACGAGAAGTAAAAATGGACGACATATACACATACAAGGTGTACACCTTGTCTCTTTTGTTGTTTTCAAGAAGGGGAGGATGATGAGGACATGGCTACCTTGGATACGATCACAAATATTGCATACATATATATATATATATATATATATATATATATATATATATATATATATATATATATATATATATATATATATATTTGAGGTGATTTCTAATACAAACTATGCAATAATTTATTTATGCTATCCGGGACAAAAATACTGCACCGACTTTTACGTCATGTCTAATTGCAGGTGTATTGGACACTTGTACAAACCACGTGTGAAGATAAAGAAAAAGGAAATGATTATGTGTTGTTTAAGAAGTCCTACCACGTCACTTTTGGCCCAATAGAAGATATAGACCAAGTCCCCCACATTCTGGACTCAGATTCGGACCGCACAGATATACCTGACTTTAAACGCTTACAACTTTTACATCCGGACTCCGAATTGGGTGAATCTTTTTTTATTGGAAAGCTTATCTCCTGCACTTTCTAACACAAATGGATTTACCTTCAAATTCATTCGGAGCGCAGAGATAGCGCCAAAACAGTCCGACACTGCAGCAGAATCTGAGTCAAACTACAAGTTAAAAGATGTTGCGTCATCTCCACTTGGGCACATGGGCCTTGTACGACCTAGGGTTAGGTTTCGGCTTCCTTGGGACGTCCTCCCACCTCATTGGCCGCCACCCCTTGCTCCTATATAAGTAGATCAATCTAGTAGCGTTTTCTTTGGGGTTTTAATTAGTTAAAAGTTAGCCATTGCTGCAACTTCGTGTACTTTGTTTGTGTCCAACGACCAGGCCAAGAACACTTTTAGAACCCCACTTTTATCAACACTTCATATATATTCACAATATTCAGATTGCTTTATCATATCCTTGCTTGTTCTTCGATTGCATGCAGGAATAGACCTTCGTGGTCAGGCTGATCGTGCTTCCAGCATCATCAGTAACCCCAGGAGATTGGTTTAGCGATTGCTAAGGCGCAACGTCGTGCACGTTTGTAGTCGGATCGTCGAAGTTGGTCTCCACCAAATCGATAGTTATCCTCTCATCGAAAGATCGGGACCCTCGCCTCTATCACGCTTGTTGCGTATACGTTGGTGCAATCTTCGAATAGGTTTAGTATTACACTGGTGCAGCGACCTGCTATACAAACGGTTTTTACCCCCTTTCCGCGACAGAGTTTCAAACCGTCGCCTTGCCTGTGTGTGCGATAGGGGGGTCCTTCCCACACAACCCAGAAACCGTCGGCGATAGGGAGCAGGCAAGCATACGTTTCGCAAAACTAAACGTATGCGATGCCCGCATCTTTCCCAAACGCTAGTCGTCACACAACTGTTTGTGATATATCGAATATCCCAAACGCTTCATCCTTACTACTCGTGTGTGCTGGACGAGATAAGCATCATACGTGTGTCGTATGGGTTTACGCTACGTCCGACTGTCGTACGAGTGTCGGACGAGATAACTATCGCACACGCTATTCTGTGGTGCAACGTTTACGATGCGTACAACATCAAAAACAGTTCATGGTTGTAAAGCGGGGAGGATAGGGTAACTATCACAAAAATTTCGTTTGGTCGCACCGTTTGTGATATTGTCTGACATCACACACGCTTTGCAAACGGGAATTGTGTGCATGGTCGCAAACGTTTTCTCTCTATGAAACGTGTCAGATTATGAGGTATATCACACACGTTCTACTTTACAGACCGTGTGCAGCGTAATGACCTGCAGAGCGTATTCCCTCCCTAATTTAATCGCTGCAATTAAAAATTGTACATAATTTGAATTTGAAAGTGGGCAATAACTTTATTCATATCCATTAGGTTCAACAACCAATGCATTATTCGATTCACAACCAATGCATTATTCGATTCACAGGTACATATGTTCAAGAATCTATCTATTATATAATTAAGACAAGAGACAAATAAGCCACCATATTCATCCACACAGAATAAATTATCTCGGCCGTTTAAGCTTAAAGATTAAAGGCTGAGATTTAAAGATACAACGTTACATACAAATATTGTTAGGGTGTAATTGTTTAGCACCGTCACGTACAAATAGATGTATAAATAGACAAAAGATACTGGAGCAGGACCTGTCCAAAAAATCGACCAGCACACGAGAATTGATAGGAAAACGTCACGTATAGTACCACGTTTTAGATCCAGGTTACGAGGAAATATTGTTTTTTAGGGGTACAAGGAAGTATTGCAATGTACATATGAACACGTATACTCACGCACACACCATCCAACTTGGACAGAGTCAGCCAAGCCTTTTCATAAAAAGAAACCTACCGTTTCTATATAAAAAAAAGACCTACCAAACCACACCACATGTGTTCCCAATATGAAACTGAACAGAACTCCAGATCGTGTCGGCCACGGCAACCTAGCCACCACAACCCACATATACAGTTCCATCAGGACACAAAAGCACACGCCCAAGCCACCAATGCATATCACAACACCTAGAAAATCGAAGTCTGCCAGGCTCGAAATAAGCCGATACGACGAAGATAACACCCAACGTGCAACTCGACGCCTGACGAAGCTACGCCCAACTCGGCGTGCAACAAAGTACTAGCCAACCGCTTCTCACCTGAATCATCAAGTTCAGTAACTATTATTTAGTAAACACGATTATTTGGGATAAAACATTCATATGTACTTTATTAACTGATAACTATTTTTCCATTCCTTTTGAAGGCAAAATACTATGGTTTGGAAAGGGGATAACTGTACATCTTTTACAGGCAGAAGAAACAAGGCGCAAAACTTAGAAGACTCAAATTCCAAACTCCTACCTTTTTGACCAACAGATTTTGATTATATGGTCAACCTATTTAAGTACATCCATAAGGGCGACGACCAAGTAACAGCTTTGCTAAAGGAAAGGGACGTGGAAAACGACAATGACAAATCAAGAAATACCTAGAGATGAGATACATAACAACAATCCATGCATGCTAGCGGATATTCCAGTTTGAACTACACTATCGTGATCCACCAGTCAAGAGGCTGCCATTCTACCTTGAAAGCAAGGGGCAAGTTGTTTTTCCATACTCGACTGATATTGAGAGGATAGTAAGAAAGCCAGGGTCAAAAAGTAGTTCTGATGGAGGCAAATAAAATACACGAGCTAGGAAAAGAATTAACCTATGCAGAATTCCCATCAAAATTTGCATGGAAAAGCGAAACAAATAGTTGGGAGAAGCGATAAAGGAGCTATACGATTGGAAGAATATACCATGCACACCCCGCCAGGGGCGAGTGATACTACCTAAGAGCGCTTCTAACCATAGTGAAAGGATGAACTCCATTTGAGGATGTTAGAACAGTTAACGGATTTGTTCACTAAACATATAAATCAACACACAAGCGCTCGGATTTATTAATGGCGATAATGAATTGATTGAATGCATCAATGAAGCATCCAGCTAAGAATCAGGGACACAATTGCGTCAGCTATTCACTACAGTATTATGCGATTGCGAGGTGGCCAGCCCGAAGATGTTGTGGGATTCAACATGGGAGGCAACGTCCGAAGATAACCACTACAAGGGAAGAATTCTCCTAAACTTTCCCATGCTTCAACTAACTACTTCACAAAAGAAGGCATATGCTCCAATCGAGATAGAGAAACTAACGAGGCAAGAAGGAAAGTCACTAAAGGACTATCTAGAGATATAGAAGTACCAAATGTTACAACAAAGCAATTACAACAAAGTTATGATCAGAAGGAAAAGGAGTGCTTGCAGTAGCATCATGTGGGATTGCAGCGTTGCTGCTCCAAGGTGGAAGAACAACACACTTAAGATTACACACTCCACTAAATATCACGGAAGAATCAACATGGAAATAAAACAAGGCTCACATTTGGCTGAACTGATAAAGAAGACCTCACTAATGTTGTGGAACGAAGCTCATATGGCAAACAAACACTGCTTCGAGACACTAAACAATAGCCTTGGGGATATTCTAAGGTTTACAACCGAAAACAACGACGAAAAGCCATTTGGTGGCATGAAGGTTGTGCTAGGAGGCGACTTCAGACAAATCCTCCCCGTTATAACAAAGGGAAAGATATAACAGATAGCAAATGCCTCCACCAAAAGGTCATACCTATGGAATCACGTCGAAATATTTAGCCTAACTGAGCACATGCGGCTGAAGTATCTATAAGAACATCAAATATATAAGGAAAATGTGGCTGAATTAGCAGAATGGGTATTACAAATTGGCGATGGAAACACAACATCAAATGAAGGAGATGATTGGATAAAAATACCTAAAGACCTAATTCTACATAAGGCAGAATACCCCAAAAGAGATCGTCAAAAGGACGTGGAGTTTCTACACCTGAGCTCAAATGCTCCTGGTGTGAACAGTAAAATAAATAAAATAGAAAAACATTTCAAAAAATTCTGAAACTTTTTTGTGGCGTACTTTAAGAAATGTTTGTTGTGCATGCAAAATTTCATCACAAAGTGACATTGGTGGAAAGCGTGGTAAAAAAACAAAATCAATGCTCTGAAAATGTCACTTTCAAACGTATTTTGGAGCTTTGATTTTGTTTTTTTGCCACGACTTCCACCAATGTGATTTCGTGATGAAATTTTGCATGCACAACAAACATTACTTAAAGTATGCCACACAAAAAAATTCAGAATTTTTTGAATTTTTTTTATATTTTTTTGATTTTACTGTTCACACCAGGAGCATTTGAGCTCAGGTGTAGAAAGGTACTTTCGTCGTCAAAAGCACATACCCAAACTTGCTACAAAACTAGCGTGAGCACGAATTTTTTGAAGAAACAACAATATTGTGTCAAAGAAATGAAACCGTCAAAAAGATAAATGACTACATAATGAGCCAAATATAAGGTGAAGATGTGACATACCTAAGCCTGGACACTTATGCGAGGCAACAACGAACTACAATATCATGGAGAATATGTGTCCAATGGAGTTCCTTAACAGCATGACATTCTCAGGAATTCCAAACCACGGACTAAAATTCAAGGTTGTTTTAGCAGTGATGCTTCGACACAATCACACAACATCAATCAATCGGCAGGTTTCTGCAATGGTACAAGAATAACTATCACACAGCTGAAAAACAAGTACATTAAGGCACGATAATTACAGGAACACACGTAGACGACAAGGTATAGATACCTAAAATCATCATGGCACCAAGCGACACGAAGTGGCCGCTTGTGCTAAAAAGAAGACCCTATTAGTAAGCTTGCCATGGCCAATTTTTATTTATTTTTGTTCTTCAAGTAAATGCACATGAACGCCAAATCATGGTTTGTAATTATTTTGTAAACCGGAAATAAGAAAGAAATTTATTTATTGGATGGAGTGTCACAATAGAATTTTTTTTACAAATGCAGATAGTAGTACTATCAACTAGAAAAAAATTGGTGTCATGCGGAATATAACATTTGTTGTATAAAGCTCCATATAATTGCTAAGCAAGTGCTAAAGAGGACAATAAGTGAAGGACAATACAATCCCAAAAGAAAAAATGTAAGTTGAACCCTATAAAATAGTATGCAATAGAGATCAATGGCAGGTCGTATAACTATATAGATTGAACATCCTACAAATAGTCTATACGTGAATAACAACAGTATGTATGTACATGTTATCTGCTAAGTAGAAATTGTAACTGCATAATTTTATAATTATCACCAAATCTCTGGAATTACTTTAACAGCCAAGTTAAATAACTGAAATTATGAAGTACATATGCCGCCAAGCAAAGGAGAAATGGGAGTTTACAAAGAGATTCATACCTATTGCTCTTCCTCAGCCTATGACGAACAACTGGCCGCTCAGCGCAACGCCAAAGCTCTCTGCCCCGGCGCCTGTGGCCTCCCGGCGACCGCCCTCTGTCTTTCCAGATCAGCGACGATGAGATGCGGCCTCCCTGGTGGTCGGCGCCACAACCGCGGCTCCAACACAGGTCCCCGACTCGGCCAGACATGGACTCGAAGAGAACACCCTTACAAGCTTTCCTCATGCACGAGCAGCCCTCTGAGTTGGTACAGCCAGCTTGGAAGACCAGGCTGCACGAGTTCTTCCGAGAAATCCGCAACGCCTCCATCACGCCACGAACCTCCGGCGCCGCCGCCACGGCAGCTAGCCGCCGGCCATCCCGCGTTCTCCATTGCTCTACCTTGCCCTGTTGCCCACCCCGTGGCCACGCCCGGCTTGGAAGACCAGCACCACAGAAAACCAAAAGGGGATCTGTTCTATCTTTCTAGAAGCAGAGACGAAGAGATGGATACCACGTTCAGCAGTTCGAAGATATTTGTTCTCTTATACTATCTTATACTAGTAAGCATGCACGCACGTGTCAACAAAATGAGTTCACATAGTATGATAGTAAAATAATTTAAAAAAAAAATCAGATGGCTACAAAATGTTATCATGTCACATATTTGTAATCCAACACACGTATCATAATCTATAGTAAAAATATCTATTCTGAATCTAATTTTTATTTTAGTGAGTTTTTTTACCGAGCCATTTAAATGTGTCTTATGCCCAACGATATGAATGTGCGTGTAACACACAATCCAGAAACATGTCTCTGAATAAAATTCACGATCACATAATAATTCTATTATAATTGTTACAAAAGATCTCACACACGCATGTGAACCGGACATGCCCTATGAAATATAATGTTATTTTTAGGAGATATATTTTTTTTGGTTTGGACAACGCGGCACTCACTCACAATCACTCTCTGGTCACTGCCTTATATCACGTAGAGATTAGAAGAAGAAAAAAACCAGTCAAACTTCCACCGCCCCCTCACACTTCTCCTCTCTTCCCCATTCTTCCCTCACTCGATCCCCATCCACAGCCGGCTCTCTGCTGGCCGCCCTTCCCCTTTGACACCACCGTCGGCGGACGCGCAGGCCCCTGCTCTGCCCCGCTCCTCCCTCCTCCTCGCGACGTCGGGGCCATCCACAGCCGGCGCTCTCTGGTGGCCGCCCCTCCCCTTCGTCACCACCGCCGGCGGACGCGCAGGCCCCTGCTCTGCCCCGCCCCTCCCTCCTCCAGGCGACGCCGGGGCCCTCCCTCCTCCTGGCGACGCCGGGGCGCTCGAGCTCGGCATGCTCGCCGGCGACGCCGGGGCCCTCCCTCGTCCTGATGCACTCACCATCGCCGCCATGAGGCTATCCACCTTCCCCCGCGCGGTACGAACTTCCCTCCCCCCTGCTCGGGACGCCATCAAGGTCCGGTTCGAACTCTTCTTCTCCCCTCGATCCGGATGCTCTGCTCTCCGACCCCATCTTCATTTTCCCGTTCGATTCGGTCAGGAGCAGGAGCAGTTGCTGCTCGCGACCTCCATCTTGATTAGGATGACCACGAAGACCTCCGCGTGTTGTGCTGCTGCTCGGGACCCTCCCTACGCTTCTCCTCGCTCGTACGGGCCCAGGTTAGTCTCTCCGACCCCGCCGCCTGCTCCTCCCCGTCAAATCGGTGCATAGCCTCACTGTGTGCAATGTTCGTCCCCTAGGGTTAGCTGCTCGGGGGCCATGGCGTGTTCCGCGCGGGCGCTGCCTTCGCCGCCGCTGTTGCCGCCTGGTTGTGTCCCGTGCGTCGCGGCGGCCAACTGGCCGGGAAGGTCCGAGACTGGAGGTCCCTGCTCGCCAACTTGCAGGCGGCTGTTAATCGTTCAGCAAAAAAAGAGCCGAGAATTGTCCACGCATCTCCCAGGCTCATGTAACGGAATCCACCACCTCATGGTTTAGGTGAACATGGTCCGGTCGATCCCAAAGAGTCAAGTACTCATGAAGCGCCTGCGCAGATAGCTCAGGTCCCACGTCTCTAGCCCACTCCGAGTCGAACAGAGCCTGAGAGACTGTCCGTACTGCCCTGACGGACGGCTGCACCATAACATAGACCGTCGGTGCCAGGTCCTGCACCCGCAAGCCGTCCAGCCATCGGTCTTCCCAGAATGAGGTGTGCATTCCATCCCCGACCGTCCAGTGTGTCGCCGCACGGTAGAGCTGTCTCGATTCCTCCGGTACCTCAATCTCAAACTCTGACCATGGCCGGGATGGATCAGTACTATCGTGGTTTTGTCACGGCAGATTCCCTCGTGAAAGGACTTAGTGATGAGGCCATCGCACGAAGGTGGAAGCATAACGGGGTTGATCGGAACGCGAGAGACACGAGTTTACCCAGGTTCGGCCCCTCACGATGGAGGTTAAAGCCTATGTCCTGCTTGATTTGTTATTGCTCTGGATCTCGATTACAAGGATGCGGATTCGCTAACCTAGCTCTCGGGAGATTGCAACTTAGTCTTTTTGCCCTAGGTGCTCCCCTTTATATAATAGGTTGAGCCTCTAGGTTTACATCAGAGTCCGGGTCGCAGTATCAACCCGTATCCTACTCTTTCTCTAATCGTCTTGTTCTCCAAGGTAATCTTCTTGTCTGATCCTTTCTTCACGAGCCAGCCCACATGATAAGCCGACCTCTGCACCGGGTCTCTCTCAAGCCGGCCCATTATGGATCTTCAAGGCCCGGCAGTGAGGTGACCCGCTGAGCCTCATGGCTCTATGGCCGGGTCATCCTCCTGGCGGGTCTCCACGCTGAGAAACATCCCCAACATTAGCCCCCAGTTTGACTTGGATTTATCCATGTTAAACTCCATCCTGCAAAACAAAAGTAAAAGGACTAACTGCGAAGAGCTTTATCTCTGAGTCTGTTTCCTGAGCCGGCATTTTCTGCACCCTTCCAGTTTTCATCCCTTATCATCAAATATACTTCCCGGGTCAATCATTTAAGCCGGGTTATTTTCCTTCATCAAACTTAGCATTTTCACACCGCTTCTCGGTATGACATCATTTCGACTTCCACAAAATCCTGGCGTGACATCATAGTGAATCTTTTGAGCGGTTTTGTAATGTCCTGTCAGGCGCAAAAATCGAGGAGTCTTTTTAGCCAAAGTTTACTGTGCTGCCTGGAGTTTCGCACCTGCCGTTTTGGGTTCCACCTCGCCTATAAATGGGTCGGCGCCCTTCCAGGTTTACTTTTTACTGCTCCTGCCCCTCTTCTCGTCTTCTTCCTCCTCTGCTTCTTGACGCCACCGCGCCCTCTCGAGCTCGTCGCCGCCGAAGATAGCACCAACTGCAGCCCCACACCGCCGCCGGAGTTCATCCAGCACAGTGCGGCCGCACCCGCGACACCCGAAGACCTCAAGCCTCCTCCTGTAGATCTGTGAGTGCTTTATTCTCCATTGTTACTATTTCATCAAAACTCGTCGGAGTTCTTCGGTGTTCTTCACAGACGACAGCTTGTAGATCTAATTTTCTTCGTAAACTGTCATCCATAGATGCGATGTTGCCTCCATGATGTATTCAGCATCTTTCAAATCCTCTTTGCAATTGGAATAAATCCCATTCAATCTAGACCTTCGCCCATTCTGCCATAGCTAGGTCTTTTATTTTTCATTTATAGCCATTTTTTAGATCCGAATAACTTCCCAATCTGCGCAACAACTGTTTATAGCCTTATAACCTAGGCACGATTGAACCTTTTGATTGTCTTAGTGATCTTGACCCGGTATTTATACCGGCTTGCCATTGTCTTTGTGGTAACCCGGCAAACTTCTGAACCTTACCGGCTCATACTAGTTGTCCATTTTTTTGTAGCTGATTCCATGGCTCCAAAAAACCAACAAGATTGCCAACTAGGCCAAATCCAACATGTCAGAGCTCAGATTGCAAGCCTTGGTAGCATTGGCGGAGCTACGTGGAGATCAAACGGGGTCACGACCCCCCCTTTGAAAATTGCAAAATGGCAATTAGTAGGTATAATACCACTGCCCATTAGAAAGTACAGCGCAGCTGCAGCTTTGCACCACACGATCAAAGCAATCATTTTCTCATGTACGTTCGCATCCAGTCTCCATCCTAAACCTCAACTACTGCAACAGACGACCGCCTACGGTGCCGACGGCGGCACGTCCCGCCGGACTCCCTGAACCTCAACTCCTTAATGCCCTTCTTCACAGATCACAACCGTCTCTTCGATTGGAGCCGCACGTCGACGCCACCGACGCCGGCGTGCCTACCTCAATCCCCAAGTGCACCCTGGTTCGTGCATTAGCAGTTAATTCAATTGGTCTGAAGTGCATTAGTGATTGGTTAATGGCAGTTTACAGTATGTATTGGTTACAGTAAGTATCTTTTTTTTTGGACTACTTGATTGAGATGTGATGGTAATTTGTTCATTTAGACGTCCACTCCATTCAATGAATCCATTGGTTAATTGCTACACATTTTGATACATTATAAATTTCTGATTAGGTAGCATAGATGGGAAAGCAACAGACTATGCAGTCCATTTTTTTAAAGAAAATGAGAAGAAGAAATCACTGAGCACCAAAAATTGTCCTGTTTATTTGTCATTTGGTCATGAGATGTGCACTTTTCTTTTGGAACCCAAAATTTACTTTGTCATATCTGTTGTATTTGTTTGAAAAAATTTACTGGTCCAAAATTATCTTTATATCTGTTCTATGACTTGGCTTTTTTCATGCATATTGTGTATTCTTATATATAGTTGGCCCCCCTTGTGTTTTGGTCACGCTCCGCCACTGCTTGGTAGACTCCGGGTTACTTCCAACCCAGGAGGAGATTGAATGGCGAGCCCCTGAGGAAGAAATCCATCCTCAGCCGGCTCAAAATGAGATCGTTATCTTCGGTGATCATTTGGACAGATGTTTCTGTCCCCCGGGTTCCAAATTCTTCCAGGATGTACTTCACTTCTTTGCTATCAAGCCTCGGGACTTGGGACCCAACTCCATCCACAATTTGAGCCAGTTTCAAGTATTCTGCGAGGTTTATCTGCAGATTGAGCCGTCCATCAGCCTATACCAGGAATTCTTCTACCTTAATCATCAAACAGAGCATAAAGGTGGACCCAGCATAGAACTTGGCAGGGTCACTATTCAAAGGAGGAAGAACTCAGCTTTTCCAGAAGCGAAGCCGGCAAGCCATCCTAAAGGATGGTACAGATCTTGGTTTTATTGCAAGGACACCTTCCTAGAGCAGCAGCATCAGCTTCCGATTTACAGGACAGACCGGCTTGACGCTTCCATCACATTCCCGGGTTTCGCCTCCAGGACTGAAAGGGAAGCTCTGCAACCCTTATACTCCAAAATCAATGCCTTGACCGCACACGGCCTCACTGGTGTTGACTTAACCCGGACCTGGGTGAGCTGGCGGATTCAACCTCTCAGCCTAAGAAGCCGGCTCATGCATACATATTCAGGCGATCCCGAAGACTCATTACGGTTTAGCCGGGTCAACCTCCAACAGAAAGACATTATCAAATTTGCCAAGAAACTCCTTGGTGAAACAAAGGATGCAATTGAGCTTGTGGGGCTACCTCCCTTTTTCTCGGGCAACCCGGCACCCGAAGTAAGCCGCCTTTTCCTGTTTCCCCTCTCTTTCCTTACGCCGCCTTGCCTTTGTTGTAAACTTACTAATCCGTCATTGTGTAGGAACACGCTGACTGGTGGAAAATTGAGCCTCAAGTTCCCACTACTCCTCAAGAAGGCAACGGAGAAGAGCCGAAAGATGAAGAAGAGCATGAGGTAGAACTTGACTCCCTTGGCCGTCTCTTTAACCAACTTGCTGATGCCGACTCTCCGCAGAACAAGATGAAACCAGTCAAGCCGGCGAGCCAGAGGTAACCCTGATCTCCTCAGATTCCGACTCAACAATACATGTCCAAAAGAAATTCTGGGTTGCAGTCCGCAAAGTCCCGTTCTCGCATCCAGATGCTCACTTAGACCCGTGCTTTCTTTTGAAAAAAACTCAGCATACTGGCACTTCAAAGAGGAAGACCCGGAGCTGCGAGGGAGAACTAAGCGGCGGGTTAACAAACGAGCCACCTACACAAAGGACTCGGACCGAAGTCCCTCACAACCCCACTCCTTCTCTCCCGCAAGCCGGTCGTTTCAAAGAGCCATTACCACTGAATGACTCGGCCTATCTGACCGCCCCTTCTTCAGATGAGTCCAGCGCCACTCAAGCACCGGCTTTTAACATCAACCGCGGGTAAAAATTGACGACTTGTTTTTCAAATTTATACTTGTTTTATGTGTTGACCAAACAGTCTTTTCCTTTTTGCAGTGCTAAGGCCATCAAGAAGAAAACCATAGCCGGGTCTTCCGACCCCCTAGTTGGAAACGAGGGCCTTTCTCAGAAGGCGCCGGCTGATAACCCGGAGATCCCAGATGACCCGGTCATCCCTGAAGACCGCCGCAACAGGACACCGCAATGAGCCCCGCTAGCGCTTCTCCTCCCCTTGCTGATCAAGAGGAGGATATGATAGAAGAGCAGCCCATTGAGAAGGCTCAGGACGAGGTAGTGGCGACTGGTGAGAACCAGAACCCTCTACCAGAAACTTCCACCGCCCTGGCAAAAATCCCCGCCAAGGCCGAGTCGCCGATTAAAAATAAAGGGAAGGCGGCTCTTAATTTTCACTCATTTGAAGATCAAGACGTCAACTTGCTGCATCAAACTGTCTTGACCCGGCTGACTGAGAGCCGGGATACTGAAATTGCGATGGTGACTTCTCTCAAGCGGAAGTATGAGGTAATTCCTGTCACCTGGCTTTATATATATACACATGCAGCCCCCAAGGGCCGGGTCATTATGAAATGATGACCAGGGACTTCTGTAAATTTACATTCATATAATTGAACAATTGGTAGCCCCCAAGAGCCGGCTCAACATCATATGATGGGCCGGGTCTCTGCATGTATGGATGAAAAGACTACATATTAGCTCCCAAGTGCCATGTTGAATGCCTGCATCTTCATGCGACTTGTTATGTTTAAGAGAGAGCTTTGATAGATGTAGCCCCCAAGTGCCGGGTCGACCGCCACGGCGGCTCGGGACTATTATATATATCCTATAACTCTGTAAAACTGTCATGCATGACATGCTGAATCAAGCCGAGTCACAGGAGGCCGGCTTCCAAAAGGAAGTGAAAAAAGAGAAGAAACTTTGGGAAAAAGCTGAACGCTTATCTTCTGATTTTCACAAGTCCTTGCTCACCGTGACAGAGACCTTAAGGAAGGCCGAGGCGGCATTTGAAGATGAGAAGGCCATCCTGATCAAACGTGCTGAAGAGACCGAAGCAAAACTTGAGCCTGTGACTCAAGAATTAGCTACCTTAAAAGGCCATATCACCACCATGTGCAATGCCATCTTTGGTAAGCAAAAAATTTCACAAGTCTCCAAATGTACCAGCTTAATATGTTGAGCCGGGTTTTTGATACTTATTGATTTGTATATGCAGGCCGAAGGAATCATAATCTTGTGGAACTTCCTCTGGTGAAACTGAAGGCTGTGTATACTTTTCTGGAGCAACTGTACATAGGCGGCTCACGCTGCATTATGGCAGTGAAAAACACCAAGGCACCGCCCCAATAGATCATGGATATGCTTAAAGAGCTGTCTGTAGTGCCTCAATGATTTCAAGAACTGAAGAAGGCGGCTTGTTGCCACGGAGCTCTTACTGCCCTTGCACGTGCCAAGGCGTATGCACCAGAGTTGGATCCGGCTCAAATAGTAGGTGGATATCCTGAATTCAACACCGATGACACGCCTTTTACCAAGAAGGATTTTCTGTGGTGTGTAAAAGAAACCCGGGTTGCTGCAACAGCACTGACGGAGGAGATAGATCTCGCCAAGTATCAAGCCGGCTATTCTGAAGCCAATGAATGCATTGAGCCGCCCAACCCGCAACCTGTTGATCTGACACGTCCTCGTAAGCAAACTTTCGCCCCTGACGTCGACCCTTCATCTGTGATAATGGCCGACTCAGTTTTTGAAGCTTTCCGATCCATCCAGTGGCTGGAGGACGACCCCCAGACCGCAGAGGCAGAAAAGACGGTGCCTGACAATCAAGAAGCACCGGTGCAGACTTGACCCGGCATCCCGCACCAGGAGCGTCGACCCGCCATATTGCTTTACCGGCTCATAGACATAAATTGTTGAATCAAAAGTAATGGAAAACACTTGACTTGATTGTGGCCCTGATGGGGCTTGTAATAGTTGGTATGAAACTTCTTTTGATGGTGCTAGTGCCATCGTGCACTCATTGCTGTATTTTGCAAAGCCTTTGATATATGCAAGTTTATGAAAATCTTGTCTTGCCTGAAAAACCAAATGTCAAACTTGTGGTTGAAGTGTATGAAAAACAACCCGGCTTCTGGAGCCAATCCGGCGATACTTATTGCTGTATATGATATGTCACTGATAACACCTGGACCAATAATTGAGACCCGGCTATGCTGGCAACTTAACTCAAGCACCAGTGGTGCTGATTGTATAACTGAAGTCTTAACTTTGGGGCAACCCGGCAAACCATGCTGCCGACTTGATAAACAATAAGAACTTAGTTTCAAAATTTATGTAATATAGGGATGTATGCATGCATGCAAAAGATAAAAACAATGCAGATATGAAAAAGTAAAAGCCAGCTTTCGAGGCACGACTTAAAGACCAGCTTTCGAGGCTCGAGTCTGATTCGCTTTCGTGAAGCAGGCTTTTTGGCCTCTTTTGGTTTATCCTAACTTTCTGAAAGCCGGCTCTCACGTGACTTAACCAGTGTTTTAACTTTGACGAATTCAGGGTCACCTCTGTGATTGACTCATCAGGCGTACACTGGGTCACCTTTTGGGAGTAGCATCTTGCTAACAGGCAGGTTTAACCAAGTAAATTGTGGCATTTTGCCGGGTTAAGAGAGATGTTAATAGCTAAACTCGATGAGTTGGAAGCCCCCAAGTAATCAATGATCAAAGAATAAAGACTCAACACACAATTTTGAGGCGAAACGACAAACTCCCTTATGCAGAGATGTCGGCTTTATTTCATTGATCATAATATTTATATACATGATAAAGGTATGTACAAAGATACTACCCAGTCTGTGACTTAGGTATAGTATGGCCGGAGATGTGCAATGTTCCCGGGTCGGCTGCCCTCCTCTTCAGAGGTCCGTGACTTATTTGCTTCACATATATCAACAAGGTAATATGACCCATTGTTGAGATTCTTGCTGATGACGAAGGGTCCTTCCCAAGGAGGCGAAAGCTTATGCATGCCTGTCTGGTCTTGTATCAGACGGAGCACTAAGTCGCCTTCCTGAAAGGTACGGCTTCGAACTCTACGGCTGTGATAGCGACGTAGGTCTTGTCGATAGATTGCAGATCTGGACGCGGCAAGTTCATGTTCTTCTTCCAAAGCATCAAGGGCATCTTGGCGAGCTTGCTCATTATCAGCCTCCACATAAGTTGTGATTCGGAGAGAGTCATGACGAATATCACTTGGAAGTACAACCTCTGCACCATAGACCAGGAAAAATGGTGTATAACCTGTTGACCTGTTGGGAGTAGTTCGTATGCTCCAAAGTACTGCAGGTAATTCCTCTTCCCAGCAACCAGGGGTACAATGTAGAGGCACCATGAGCCTTGGTTTTATTCCTCGTAGCAGCTCCTGATTAGCTCTTTCCGTCTGACCATTGGACAGAAGATGTGCAACAGATGTTACGTCCAGTCTGATGTGTTCATGCTCATAGAACTACTTCATGACTCCTTTGGAGAGATTGGTGCCATTGTACGTAATGATGCTATGTGGATAGCCAAAACGGTAGATCAGCTTTTTGAGGAATTTGACAGTCGTTGCAGCGTAACAATGGCTAAATGGCTCTGCTTCAACCCACTTGGTGAATTTGTCAACTGCAACCAATAAGTGAGTATGTTTATTCTTGGATCTCTTGAAATGTGCGACCATATCAAGCCCCCAGACTGTAAAGGGCCAGGTTATAGGAATCATCCTCAACTCTTGAGCCGGCATGTGTGCTTGACGAGCAAATTTCTGACAACCATCATGATGACCCACAAGTATACGGGATCAATCGTAGTCCTTTCGATAAGTAAGAGTGTCGAACCCAACGAGGAGCAGAAGGAAATGACAAGCAGTTTTCAACAAGGTATTTTCTGCAAGAACTGAAATTATCGGTAACGAGTTGTTTGATAGCAAGATAATTTGTAACAAGTGACAAGTAGCAATAGTAACAAAGAGTGCAGCAAGGTGGCCCAATCCTTTTTGTAGCAAAGGACAAGCCGGAACGATCTCTTATAGTAAGTAAAGCATTCTCGAGGACACATGGGAATTTCATCTAGTCACTTTCATCATGTTTGTTTGATTCGCGTTCGCTACTTTGATAATTTGATATGTGGGTGGACCGATGATTGGGTGCTGTTCTTACTTGAACAAGCCTCCCACTTATGATTACCCCCTCTCGCAAGCATCCGCAACTACGAAAGAAGAATTAAGATAACTCTAACCATGGCATTAAACATATGGATCCAAATCAGCCCCTTACGGAATAGCGCATAAACTAGGGTTTAAGCTTCTGTCACTCTAGCAACCCATCATCTAATTACTACTCCACAATGCATTCCCTTAGGCCCAAAGATGGTGAAGTGTCATGTAGTCGACGTTCACACGACACCACTAAGGGAATCAACAACATACATATCATCAAAATATCGAACGAATACCAAATTCACATGATTACTTATGACAAGACTTCTCCCATGTCCTCAAGAACAAAAGTAACTACTCATAAAACATAATCATGTCCAAGATCAGAGGGGTATTGGATAGCATAATAGATCTGAACATATAATCTTCCACCAAATAAACCGACTAGCATCAACTACAAGATGTAATCAACACTACTAGCAACCCACAGGTACCAATCTGAGGTTTTGAGACAAAGATTGAATACAAGAGATGAACTAGGGTTTGAGATGAGATGGTGATGGTGAAGATGTTGATGAAGATTAGTCCTCCCACAATGAGAGGATCGCTGGTGATGTCGATGGCGACGATTTCCCCCTCCCGGAGGGAAGTATCCCCGGCAGAATCTCTCCGCCGGAGAGCAAAAGTGCTCCTGCCCAAGTTTCGCCTCGAGACGGCGGCGCACTGTCCCGAAAGTCTTCTCTATATTTTTTCTAGGGCAAAATGACTTATATACCAGAAAATGGGGGCCAGAGGCTGGCCAGGGGCCCCACGAGGTACCAGGGCGCGCCTGGGGGGAGGTGGCGCGCCCTGGTGCCTCGTGGGCACCTGGGTGGGCCCCTCTAGTACTTCTTGCTTCCAATATTTTTTATTTATTCCAAAATAATTCTCCATAAAATTTCAGCTCATTTGGAGATGTGCAGAATAGGTATCTCTGACATAGCTTTTTCAGGTCCAGAATTCCAGCTGCCGGCAATCTCCCTCCTTGTGTAAATCTTGCATATTAAGAGAGAAAAGGCATTAGAATTGCTCCACAAAGTGTTATATTGATCAAAAACACTATAAATAACAGTAGAAAAACATGATGCAAAATGGACGTATCACATCACACTTGCAGATAATATCCTCTGTGTCGTGGTTTTGACACGACAGATGCCCTTGTGAAAGGACTTGGAGATGAGGCCATCGCACAAGGGTGGAAGCTTAGCGGGGTTGATCGGGAACGAGAAGACACGAGATTACCCAGGTTCGGCCCCTCACAATCGAGGTAATAGCCTACGTCCTGCTTGATTATATTGCTTGGATCTCGATTACAAGGATGCGATTTCGCTAACCTAGCTCTCGAGGGATTGCAACTTAGTCTTTCCGCCGCCAGGTGCTCCCCTTTATATAATAGGTCAAGCCCTAGGGTTACATGAGAGTCCGGGTCATAATCTTAACCCGTCTCGTACTACTATTATTCTTACTCTCCAAGGCAGCCTTCCTGCCGCATACTTTCTCCTTGAGCCGGCAACAGGCTGAGCCGGTTCTTCTCACTGGGCCTTCGTTAACCCCGCCCACTGCATCTTCTCATGCCCGCAGTGAAATAACCCGCTGAGCCCGCTCTAAGGCCGGGTCATCTTCCTGTCGGTTCTACACGCTGGGAAATATCCCCAACATTAGCCCCCAGTTTGACTTGAATTCATTCATGTTAAACTCCAACCTGAAAAACAAATAAATAAAAGAACCGCCCAATCAACCATGAGCTGAAGCCTCTTCTTTTAGTCGGCTCTTTCAGCTCACGCCCCCCTTTGGACCGGTTTTCCGGCTTATCATTTTACCGGGTCATTTCCCCGTCATAGACTTGGTGTTACCGTTGTATCGCATGACGTCACATTTCAATCCCGCAAAATCCAGAATGACATCATCACAAATCTTTGAATGGATCTGCACTGTTCTGTCAGGCGCGAAAATTGAGGAGCCCTTTTCGCCACTGTTCACTGCGCCGCCTCGGGGTTCGCACCTGCCGTTTCGGTTTCCACCGCGGCTATAAGTACCCCGGTGCCTCCCCCACTTCTTCTTTTACATCTTTCCCTCTTCTTCCTCAGACCTCGTCGCTCTGTGCCTCCTCGAGCTCATTGCCGCCGCCCGTTCAGCGCTTCCCAAACGGTTGCCCCGTCGCCGGAGTTCTTCAGTCCTGCCCGGCCGCATCCATCTCGCCGCAGCAGCTCATCTTTCTGCTCATCAGATCTGTAAGTACCTCCTCGCCATTGTCATTGCTCCACTAGCTCGACGGTGCTCTTGTGTTCTTCGGCGTTCTATCGGCCCATAGATCCAAAGTGCTCACACACTCCCGCTCGTTATTCGTAGAATCAAACCCGTAGTATTTTCTACATATCTTACCCTTCCATTCTGCTCCAAAAAAACCCCATCGCAGTTCATCCTCACGATACGAAGAACATATCTAGGTTTTATTCATTCATTTTCACCTATTTTTCAGATCTGTGAAATCTTTGAATCTGCAAGAAATCGGTTTATAGGGTCATCGTCCCTTCTGCGTTTAACACTTTGCAAAAATCCATGCTAGTCCCCTTTTTACCGGCTCATACACGTCTGGATATTAACTCGAAATTTGCTTGTACTTCCGGCATAACCCGGCAAACATTTCAATTGCCGGCTCGCATATACTTCTTTTCATGTTCACCTTAGACTTGTAAATCGCCGGCTTATAATTTTTTCCTTGTGTCAATTGCAGCTAGAACAATGGGTCCCAAGCCTAAGATTGTCAACTGGGCAAAATCTAGTGTGTCTGAATTGAGCCTGCAAACCTTGGTAGACTCCGGGTTGCTGCCCTCTAAGGAGTCAATCGAATGGCGTGTTCTTGAAGAAGAAATCCACCCTCAGCCGGAACAAAAGGAAGTGGTCATATTTGCTGAGCATGTCTCGAGGGGCTTCCGCCCACCCGGGTCGAAGTTTCTTAGAGATGTGTTGCACTTTTTCAACATTAGGCCTCAAGACTTGGCTCCCAATTCTATTTTCAACTTATGCCAATTCCAAGTCTTCTGCGAGGTATACCTGTAGCTCGAGCCCTCCATCAACTTATTCCGAGAGCTCTTTTACTTGAACCGCCAAACAGAATACAAAGATGGCCCCAGCTGTGAACTTGGCGCAATCTCCATCCAACGGAGAAAAAATACAGTCTTTCCAGACGCCAAGCCGGCAAGCCATCCCAAAAATTGGCACAGGACTTGGTTTTATTGCAAGGACACTTCCCCCAATGGAGAACACCCACTTCCGGGTTACAGACCAAGCCGGTTTACCATCAACGGAGCTTTCCCAGGCTTTGCTTCAAATGAGGAAAGAAAAGACTTAGAATCGCTGTACCCCAAGATGAACGCCTTGATTGCCCATGGCCTTACAGGCGTTGACTTAACCCGGACTTGGGTCCAATGGCGCATTCAGCCACTCAGCCTGAAGTCCTGGCTTATGCATACCTATACTGGCGAACCTAACGACTCTCTTCGGTTCAGCCCAGTCGATCTTGAAGAGAAAGAGGTCATCAAGTCGGACAAGAAGTTGACTGGCGAAACAAAGGATGACCTTAAGCTTGTGGGACTTGCTCCCTTTTATCCCAACAACCTGGCACCTGAAGTAAGCCGCCCTTTTACTGCCTTTCTTCCTTGTTGTTTTACCTTTTTCGTAATCTGACCGACCTGTCATGATGCAGGAGGGTGCCGAGTGGTGGAAGGTTGAAGTCTAAGATCCGACTCCTCCTCGGGCAAATGACGAAGGGGATCCAGATGATGAAGACAATGAGGTAGAAATTGACTCTCTTGGCCGCTTGTTTAACCAACTTGCTGATGCGGACTCTTCACAGGAAGAAGCTGAGGCTAGCCGCGCCAGCATACCAGAGGTAACATTGATATCTTCAAACTCCGACTCTCCAAAACCTGTTCCCAAGAAATTCCGGGTTGCTGTTCGCAAAGTTCGACAGAAATCCCGGGTCACAATCCATAAAGTCCCCTTTTCACACCCAGACGCTCACTTAGACCCGCAATTTCTTTTGAAGAAGGCGCAGCATGCCGGGAGTTCAAAACGGAAGACCCGGAGTAGTGAAGGCGAGTTGAGTAGCGGCTTGAACAATGAGCCGCCAGCCTGTAAAGCGCGGACAGAGGTGCTTCTCAGTCCAACTCCCTCTCTTCCTAAAGCCAGTTGTTTCAAAGAGCCCTTACCCTCAAATGACTCGGCATACCAGGCGTCCTCCTCTTCTGACGAATCAAGCGCCACTTAGGCACCAACTTTTAACATTAATCCTGGGTAAGAAACTTGATTATTTTTGTATCATATAACAGCTTGTTGCCCTTTATCCTTTTAATCAAATAACTCTTTTCCCTCGTGTAGTGCCAAAGCTATCAAGAAGAAGACCACCACCGGGTCGTCTGACCCGGTCATTCAAACAGGTCCTTCCCAGGAAGAGATAGCGGCTACCTTGGAAACCCAGGACGAGCCGGCATTTCAGAACAGCCCGCTGCCCCAAGACACTACTATGAGCCCGGCTCATGCCTCTTCTCATGTTATTCCAGGGAAGGAAGATTTAACTGAAGAGCAGCCCGCAAGATGAAGTAGTGGTGACTGGTGAACAGCAAAATGCTCCACCGGAAACCTCTACTGTTCTTGCAAAGGTTCCTACGAAGGCTGAGCCGCGCCTTAAAAACAAGGGGAAGACGGCTCTTGACTTTCCTGCTTTTGAAGAGCAAGACGCCAACACACTGCACCAAGCTGTGCTGACCCGGCTGTCTAAAAGCCGTGATATGGAAATTGCAATGGTAACTTCATTGAAGCGGAAATATGAGGTAACCTTTGTCCTATCATGATGTTCATATATACATATGTAGCCCCCAAGGGCCGGGTCATTATCAGATGATGACCCGGGACTTCAAAAACTTTCCTTGCATGTACAACTTCAAACGGTAGCCCCCAAGGGCCGGCTCATCATTGTATGATAGTCGGGTCTCGTTATATAGGAGCATAGATCAAACTGTGCATTAGCCCCCAAGTGCCATGTGGAGTGCCTGCCTCCTCGTGGAACTTGTTAATTTGTCTGAAACGCTGTAATACATAGCCCTCATATACCGGGTCGACCAGAATGGCGACTTGGGGCTTGTGAAATACTGCTCCTGACCAAATATTGTCACACGGGACATGTTGAATCATGCCGAATCACAAGCAGCCCTCTTCCAGAGAGAAACCAAGAAAGAAAAGCAACTTCGTGAAAGGGCCAAAGCATCTTCGTCTGAGGCAAACCAATCATTGGCTCTTGTACAGAACACTTTGAAGAACGCTGAAGAGGCCTTTGAAGCCGAAAAAGCCGCCTTAGTCAAACGGGCAGAAGCAGCAGAAGCTCAGCTGAAGCCGGTGACGCAAGAACTGGCTAATCTGAAGAATCATATTATGAGCATGTGCAATGCCATCTTTGGTTAGTATAATAACTTGTGAGCCGCACAAAAATTTCCTTGCAACATATCCGACTGACTTCAATAACTCATTTTTATCTTCAGGCCGGAAAACGCATAATCAAGCTGAGCCGCCATTGACAAAGCTGAAAGCGGTGTATACTCTGGCGGAGCAACTATATATAGGCGGCTCACGTTGTATCATGGCCGTCAAGAACACTCAGGCCCCTCCTCACACGATAGCAAATATACTAAAAGAGTTGTCCATTGTCCCCAAGTGGTTTGATGAGTGGAAGAAGGCGGCTTGCCGTTTCGGGGCATTGACAGTGTTTCCTCGCGCTAAGGCGTATGTCCCAGAACTGGACCCGGCTCAAATTGTCGGCGGGTACCCGGAGTTCAACGTGGATGACACTGAGTTCACCGAGAAGGACTTCAAACGGTGTATAAAAGAAACCCGGGTGGCTGCCACAGCAATTGCCGAAGAGGTGAATCTGAAGAAGTACCAGGCCGCCTACTCAGAGAGCAATGAGCGCATGGAGCCACCAAATCCTGAGCCGGTTGCTCTTACTCGCAAGCGTAAGCCATCCTTTGCTCCTGACGTCGACCCTTCCTCTGTGATAACAGCCGATGCCATATTTGAAGCGTTGCACTCCATCCAGTGGTCGACCGACGACTCCACAAGTCAGGAAGAGGCGGCGGATGACGATAACCGGGTCGAACCGGCTCATGGTGCTCCTTCTTCGGGCGCTGCTCCCAACCCGGAAAGTTGAGGCACCGGCTTATGTGTAACGCCCAATATGAAGCTCTATCGCAATCTCGTGATGAACTCAAGATCGTGACAGAACCTCATTTTGAGACGCATAGCAAGGTGATTCTCAAATACATACAACCAAGTGAACAGGTGAGAATACTAGATAAAGGCTTACACTCGCCACATGCTACAGTATAAATATATCATAATCATCATACACTCATCCAAAAGAAAGACAGAGTCCGACTACGGACGAAATCAAACGAGAAAACACCACCCTGCTATTATCCCCGGATCAACCGACTAGGGCCCACTATTGATCGTCTGGCATCATGACGTACATACGCCCACGTTCATCATCGTACTCCTAGTGGAGCATCTCGGGCTCACTTGTGTCTGTCTCAAGTGTACCTGCAACTGGAGTTTTGTAGGAATCTGTGAGCCACAGGGACTCAGCAATCTCATCACCCAAGGTAACAACACTATTTAAGCTTATAGGCATGGGAGTGGTAATGTGGTGAGGTTGCAGCAAGCGCTAAGCATGTTTAAGTGGCTAACTTACGAGTACAAGAATAAAGATGAGTATACTATGCATAACGGCCGCAAGTTTAATATGATCAAGAAGTGATCCTGAACACCTACTTACGGTTCAAACATAACCCCACCGTGTTCTCTTCCCGAACTTACTCGAAAAGAGACCATCACGGTTACGCACATAGTTGGTGTATTTTATAAGAATTAGTGTCAAGTTCTCTACAACCGGAGGTTAAAATATCCAAGTCGCCACATAACCGCGGGCACGGCTTCGCGTAAGATTTAACCCTGTAGGGGTGTTCCAACCTGGTCCATCATAGACCAACACAAGCTGCGGTGGAAATACCTCAACCTCGAGATAGCCCGAAGTATCCTCGGAATCCCGGTGCACAAGACATTTCGACAATGGTAACACAAGTCCAGCAAGACCTCCCGACGTGCCGACACCCCGATTGGAGCCGCGCATATCTCTAAATCAGGCCACGACGGATAAGCGAAGCTTACGGTTAGCTGATACCCAAGTTGCCAAGGGGGCGCCGCAAGGTGCTCTAGTTTGGACCAACACTCATGAGGAGCACTGGCCCGGGTTGTTGATTAAAAAATCCTCGGGTTAATTACTCCCTATGCAAGTTTTAGTTGTTATTAGGCAAATGGTAAAACCAATGTTGGGCCTTGTTGGAAGCGGTTATTCAAAGCGAACTATCAAGAGGGTCCCATTCCCCTGAGCATGTTAGGAACGCTAATCAAGGATCATAACACCGGCATTACGGAAACTAAGGCGGCATGAGTGGAACAAAACACTAGGCAAAAGGCCGAGCCTTCCACACACAACAAAGTATATAGATGCATTAATTAAATAAGAGATATTATGATATCCCAACACATCCATGTCCCAACATGGAACAACCTGCACTGCACCTGCAACTAGCAACGCTATAAGAGGGGCTGAGCAAGCGGTAACATAGCCAAACAACGGTTTGCTGGGTAGGGTGGTTAGAGGCTATATCATGGCATATGAGAGGCTGACATGTATGTGGTAGGAAGCGTGACATAGTGATAGCAACGAGACAACTAGCAAGCAAAGATAGTAGTGTTATCAAGGGTAATGATCATCTTGCCTGAAGTCTCTTCGGTAGGATAGTAAGACTGCTCCTCGAACTCGGACTCGTCTCCCGGAACTACCCAAAAGAAAAAACAAGCACCAAAATAAACAAACAATCATGGCATAGATGCACAAACAAAATGATGCATGAAATGGCATGAAGAAATAATGAGCATGACATAATTGAAGGAACGGTGCTACCGGGACGATAGAAATGATAACGATACGTGAACGGTGAAGCAAAGATGGATATGAGCAAAATCTCGGCAACCCAAGTATGCCACTGGGAAGAATGGAAGATTTCGATGGAAAACGATATAAAGATCACGAGGATCGGATGCACGAAACTCAAATGGTGAGCAACACGATATGCAATGCAAAACTGAAATTAACAGCAACATGGCATCTTAAGCACGTCAAAATAGTAAGCTACAGTATTCTAAAATGCAAGAAATTGGCATGCAGCTACTGTACACATGGCATAGAACATTTCATACATTGGCACGAAATCATATGAAGCATGGATTCACCAGAAATGAGCTCACAACATGGCAACATAATGTTGACAGAAAAACTGCTACATTGACTAGGCATATTTAGAGCAACATGTAAATATGCTACAGGAGATTAACATGGCATAAACTAGCATGGCATGAAAGTACTAACAACCTAGACCAAAACATGTTTACTAATCATGCTCAGAAAAGCTATGGATTAGATGGTAGCATCAAAGCAACATGGCAAGTTTAGCAGAAATTTAACATGTGCAGAAACAGTAACAATGGCTAAGCATGTTTACAAGCTTGTTGCACTCCTATCATGGAATATCATGGCATGAAATAAATACTGGCAGTAAGATGGCATGAAAATGCTCCAAACTCATGTTGACAAGTTGCTCATATGCATATGCAATAATTCACACAAAAATGACAAAATGGCACATTATGTAAAAATGGCATGCATGCAAACTTGCTCAAAAGATAAATCTAATGCCACCAATGGATTAGTTGGATTTTTCTACCCCAAAATCATATATTACACTCATATGTTACTGTATGTAAAATGCTCAAAATGCCACAAACAAGTATTGGACAGAAATCTATTTGAGTCATATTCCAGATCTGGAATATGCCATATTCGGAAATCGCCGGATTCGGAAATCTGCCAAAAACGGAAAAGGACAAAATGGAATAAAAACAAAATGTGGGGCGGCTACGGCGAAGCGGCAGAACGGGACCTACGCACTACGGCGAGCACGACGGACATGCACACGAAGCCTAAGGGGGTCGGGATTCTCGCCGGAGACGAGTCCCGACGGCAGAGAGGGCGGCGCTCACGGCGATTAGCAACAGAGCATGCAAAAGAGGGGGGAAAGGCATGGGGCGACGCGCGGGCTTACCACAAGCACGGTGGTGTGCTTGGATGGCCGAGAGGGGGACGAGGACGGTCGGAATCCACTGGAGACGAACGGCGGCCGAGCGGACGGAGACGAAGAGGATGGCGTCGAACTTGGCGTTCCGCGGGCTGTAGATGACGAAGAGGAAGTAGTCGACGTCGGGGAAGAAGAGGGACACGGATGGCGAGGCGGAGGAGGTCGGTGGTCACGGCGGCACCATGGCCACGCACTCAGATGCGCTCGGGACGCGCTCGATTTGGCGGATCTGGTGGCTGATACTCGCCTGGCGGCGGCGGAGGAGGAAGAGAGGAAACCTAGCGAGGCGAGGGACACGGTGGGCGGCTTATATAGGGGCTAGGGCGACAGAACTGAGCTCACGCGCTCTCGGGCGCGCGGACCCCATGGCGACGGCATGAGCTTGATGAAAAGCTGGGTACGCGGGCGCTGTAGCCAGAGGCTGGCATGCAGGACCGGCTAGGCCACGTGGTCGCGGGCGAGAGGGGGGGGGGAGTGGGTGCGCGGGTGAGAAGGAAAAAGGAGGGGCGCGCGGGCGAGCTGGGCTGGCGCGCCGGTGGGCTGCCCTACTGCTACTGCTGGGCCGCGCGCTGCTGCTGCTGGGCTCGGCGGCTGCTGCCTTCTCTCCTCTTTTCTTTTCTATTTCTCCAGACAGAAAAACAAGAATAAAAGCACAGGGGGTTGGGGAAAAGTTGAGAGAGATATAAAAATATCCCTGGAATCTACAATTTATGTAGTATTTGAATAAAATGGTTTGGACATTTTTAGAGGCAGAAAAATAATTCAAGTTTGAATTAAATTCAAACTTGCACCATTTTTGAACCCAACCAAATCAATTCCAAAAATGATGAAATTTGGCAGAGAGGTTTAGGACATGGTGTAGGATTTATAGGAAAATAGTGGACATTAATCTGAAACAGAAATAATGCCCACATGAATAACATTGGAAAAGAGAAGGATTTGGGAAGAAGGGAAAGTGGTGTGCATGGGTGATACCTCAAGAGTTGGGTGAGAAAAGAGAAGGGATGACCACACACACAATGCATACATGATGAACATAACAATAACAATGGGTGCAATGCTCATGAACAACATGAATGAAAATGATGATGCAAGCACATGACAAATAAAAGGCATGAAGATAAAATGCAAAATGAAAAGAAGCAAAACACAACATGAGAAGAACCCATCCATCAAGATCATCATGACAATTCCATATATTGCAATGTTGAGGAGTACAAATATGGAAGGAACACTCTTGGGGTGTTACAACTCTCCCCTACTACAAGAGGATCTCGTCCCGAGATCTAGGAACGAAAGAACTCCGGATATTCGGAACGGAGGTGGTCCTCGCGCTCCCATGTGGCTTCTCGGTCAGAATGGTGAGACCACTTCAGTTTCAGGAACTTGATTGACTTGTTGCGGGTCTTGCGCTCAGTTTCTTCGAGAATGGCAATAGGATGCTCACGGTAAGACAAATCATCTTGGAGCTCAATGTCTTGGAAGTCAATTGTGCTTTCAGGAGTCTTGAAGCACTTGCGAAGTTGTGACACGTGAAACACATCATGCACATTTGAGAAGTTGGAAGGAAGCTCGAGTTGGTAGGCTAGATCGCCTCTTTTGCCAACTATCTTGATAGGGCCCACGTATCTTGGAGCAAGCTTTCCTTTGATACCGAATTGTTGGGTGCCTTTCATGGGAGAAACACGGAGATAGACATGGTCTCCAATCTCGAAAGCCAAGTCACGGTGCTTACTATCGTAGTAGCTCTTCTGGCGCGATTGCGCTGCTTTCAGATTTTCACGGATGATACGACACATCTCTTCAGCTTCAGAAATCATATCATTGCCAAGAAGTTGGCGTTCACCGGTCTCAGACCAGTTGAGAGGAGTACGGCACTTTCTGCCATAGAGAATTTCGAATGGTGCTTTGCCCAAGCTTGCTTGGAAACTATTGTTGTAGGAGAACTCGGCAAAAGGAAGGCAATCTTCCCACTTCATGCCGAAGGAGATGACACATGCTCTCAGCATATCCTCGAGAATTTGATTGACTCTCTCGACTTGGCCACTAGTCTGAGGATGAAAAGCTGTGCTGAAGTGAATCTTTGTGCCCATGGCCTGCTGGAAGGAATCCCAGAATCTGGAAGTGAAGATGCTTCCACGATCTGAGGATATCAACTGAGGAACACCATGCAAGGAGACCACTCTGGAAGTGTACAGCTCTGCCAACTGGGTTGCAGTGATAGACTCCTTGACTGGAAGGAAGTGAGCGACTTTAGTGAGCTTGTCAATGACCACAAAGATGGCATCGTTCCCTCTCTTGGACTTGGGAAAACCGGTGACAAAGTCGATCTCAATGTGATCGAATTTCCACTCGGGAATGGGTAGAGGCTGAAGAAGTCCTGCTGGACGCTGATGTTCCGCCTTCACTCTGCGGCACACATCGCACTCGTTTACAAACTGAGCAATCTCACGTTTCATACGAGTCCACCAATAAGTTGACTTGAGATCATGGTACATCTTGGAGCTGCCTGGATGGATAGACAAGAGAGAATTATGTGCTTCGTTCATTATGACCTTTCTGAGATCCCCTTTTGGCACAACTAGCCTGTCCTCAAAGAACAAGGTATCCCTGTCATCCACTCGATAGCACTTGTATTTGGGAAGACTCTTTGCAATGCCGAGTTTCACCTTCTTCACCATGGCATCTAAGAGCTGAGCTTCGCGAATCTGATCCTCCAATGTGGGAGTGATCTAGAGGTTTGCAAGAAAACCTTGCGGGACAACTTGGAGATTGAGCTTCCTGAAAGCCTCACAAAGATCAGGCTGGAATGGCTTGAGAATTAGGTTGTTGCAATACGCTTTTCTGCTCAAAGCATCCGCGATAACATTAGCCTTGCCTGGAGTGTATTCAATGCTCGGGTTGTACTCTTGAATCATCTCCACCCATCGGGTCTGACGGAGATTAAGGTTTGGCTGAGTGAAAATATACTTGAGGCTCTTGTGATCGGTGAAAATGTCCACCTGCCTGCCCAACAAGAGATGTCTCCATGTGATTAAGGCATGGACGACTGCTGCCAACTCCAAGTCATGAGTAGGATAGTTCCTCTCGTTCGGCTTCAACTGCCGAGAGGTATAAGCCACCACTTTCTTCTCTTGCATTAGTACTCCACCGAGACCTTGCAGATAAGCATCACAGAAGACTTGGTAAGGCTTGGATTCATCGGGAGGAGTGAGAACTGGAGCAGTTGCGAGCTTCTCTTTGAGTGTCTTGAACGCAACATCACACTCAGGAGTCCAAGAATATTTGACATTCTTCTGGAGAAGGTTAGACAGAGGCTTGGCAATCTTGGAGAAGTTCTCCACGAATCTTCTGCAATAACTTGCAAGCCCGAGAAAGCTTCGAAGTTGCTTGACATTTTGAGGTGGCTGCCAGTTGACAATGGCTTCAACCTTTTCAGGATTTATTGAGATGCCCTTGGCAGAGATAATGTGACCGAGGTAAAGAACTTCATCAAGCCAGAATTCACACTTAGAGAACTTTGCATAGAACTGATGCTCTCTGAGCTTATCAAGTACCAAGCGCAAATGCTTTGCATGATCCTCTTTAGTCTTGGAGAAAACCAGGATGTCATCGAGATAGACAAGAACGAACTCGTTGGTGTAAGGATTGAACACCCAGTTCATCACACGAGAGAAAGTAGGAGGTGCATTTGCAAGGCCGAAGGACATGACTGTGTATTCATAAGAACCAAAGCTTGTCCTGAAAGCTGTTTTTGGAATGTCTTCTTCGCGAATACGGATTTGGTGATACCCCATCCGAAGATCGAGCTTTGAGAACACCTTTGCACCTTTGAGTTGCTCGAACAATTCATTGATATTGGGAAGTGGATATTTATTCTTGATTGTCTTCTTATTCAATGGCCGGTAGTCAACGCAAAGTCTTTCTGTGCCATCTTTCTTCTTGACAAAGAGAACTCCACAACCCCAAGGAGATGAACTTGGTCTGATCAAGCCCAGACGCTCTTGTTCATCGAGTTGTCTCTTCAATTCTTTCAGCTCTTCTGGCCCAAGCTTGTAGGGGCGTTTGCATACAGGTTCTGTGCCGGGCTCGAGCTCAATGACGAACTCAACAGGCCGGTGAGGAGGCATTCCTGGCAACTCTTCTGGAAAAACATCCTAATATTCACATACCACTGGAATTTGAGATATGGCATTAATCTCGCCTTTCTCATTGAGAGAGAATAACCGAATGGTATCATCACGAGCAGCAAAGATAATGATCTCTTCAGAAGGATGAGTCAATTTAACTTCCTTGGCCACACAATCAAGAGAAGCCTTGTGCTTAAAAAGCCAATTCATGCCGAGAATAAGATCAATATCAGAATTACCAAGGACCATAGGATCAGCCAGAAAAGAATAATTGCCCATCTTGATGGTGACATCCGGAACCATTGCGTTAGCTCTCATGGACAAACCCGGAGAAACGACACCCATAGGTCTCTCTAGATATGTTGACTCGAAGTCATGCTTGGCAAAAAATGGTCTTGACATGAAACAATGCGATGCACCAGAATCGAAAAGAATTTTAGCCGGAATAGAGTTAACCAAGAGATTACCCATGATCACTTCAGAAGACTCCTCTGCTTGAGCTGAATTCATCATGTTCACTCTTGCAGACTTGGGATTGTGCTTGACAATAGCATTGCTTGGAGGCTTGCTAGGAGGAGGAGGTGGAAGGCGCTTCTGGGTGCACTTGTTGGCATAGTGTCCTTTCTGACCACACTTGTGACAAGTAACCTCTGAGAGCGGACGAGGAGGAGGAACAACTGCCCTTGGAGCCTGAGATCTCTGCTGGTACACTGGGTTGGGCGGGTGGGAAGAACCACGACCACCAAACTGCTTCTGCTGATGCTGAGGACGAAACTGAGGAGGAGGAGGTAACCAGAACTTCTGCTGCTTGGCAGCCACTTGAGACGAGGAAGAAGAGTGAACTGCATCTCTGATTCTCTTCTTAGAAGCATCAAACTTGATCTGAGCTGATTCTCTTCTTAGAAGCATCAAACTTGATCTGAGCTGATTCTTGCTTGAGAGCCATGTTATAGAACTGATCAAACTCAGGCGGATCGACTAGGATGAGAGCAAGCTGTAGGCCCTCTCTGAGACCACCTCGAAATTGGTAAATCTTGCTCTTGTCATCTGGAATGTCTTGCCTGGCATAACGAGCGAGATTCTGGAACTCAGTGTTATACTGGTAGACAGACATGCTTCCTTGCTTGAGATTTCTGAATTTCTCACGTATCTCCTCAAACACACTTGACGGAATGTGATGTGCTCTGAAATCACTACAGAAGTCGGTCCAAGTGATGACTCGACCACCTCTGGAATCTTTGTACTGCTGCCACCACTCGGCTGCCTAGTCCTTGAGCTGGAAAGAAGCGAACTTGACATAGTCCTCAGGTATGACATTGCTGCACTCGAAGTGTTTGTTGATATCCAGTAACCAATCGTCAGCATCGAGAGGCTGAGTGCACGAACTGAAGGACTTGGGCTGGTTGCTGAGAAACTGGCTGAGAGTAGCATATTGAGGTTGATTGTTGAAGTTGCCTTGGCCTTGATTGCCTTGATACCCTTGATTCCGCTCTTGCATAAACTGGAGCAGCATCTGAGTATTGGCATTGGTTGCCGCCATCAAAGCTTGCCATGCCTCCGGAGGTGGAAGTGGAGGCGGAGGTGGTGGAGGTTCTGACTGCTCCCCATCATCACGGGTCGGATTCGAACGGGTTGCGGGAGCCATCCTGAAGATGGAAACAACCGTTAGAATCTTCAATGAGATAATTAAAAGCTGAATCAACGGATAGATATTGCAACAAAATTCTTCACAAGCTAACATCCGAACAGATATGAACGAATGCATTCTGAAAGATAGATGATACACCAAAGATTGAGAAGCCACTTGGAAAGAATGTTAGAATAATACACAAGGTAATGAAAGTGGAAACAAACATATGATAGACCCCATATCGTATCATGTGTCTGTTGGAAAGATATCCTAGGTGATACTTGAATTCCCCTAGGAACTCCCGAAACTTCTTGGTTATGAGATCAGGTTGCGGATCCAGGAACCTACTCATCAAACAACTACCTAATCAGCTGCAACCGCATCCGCAACCCTCAACACACGATCGAGAAACTTCGCAAATTTGTCTACCTCGGACCTTCGAAAACACAACGATACTAGCCATGGTGGATCATCCGCGCTATCTCCACCAGTACTGGGGAAAAGTCACGGCACTATTTGCCACCACAAAAAGTATAGAAGCGTTTCGATGTCGGCGTCCTCTGGTATTCCGGAACCGAAACGATAGCGAGTGTGACAAAAACCCCTTGGAGCTCAACTCCCCGGGTCCAATCCATACGGTCAGGAGGCACCAAGAACAAAGTCACGTCACACCGATATCGCAACCATTCCAACAATACCCGCGTGATCCTAAAAAAATTTGAGTGAGAAGAGGTAGTAGAACAAAACACCTACGCCACAATTCCTCACCAGAGCGATGAAGGGAATAAGGAGTAAAAGGAATTCCTACTCTCCGATATATAACTAGGACTCAAAATAGTTTTTCTTCTAGACTCGTCAACGGTTCGATCAATCAAGGGGCTCCTATAGTCGGTATGGCTCTGATTACCAACTTGTAACGCCCAATATGAAGCTCTATCGCAATCTCGTGATGAACTCAAGATCGTGACAGAACCTCATTTTGAAATGCATAGCAAGGTGATTCTCAAATACATACAACCAAGTGAACAGGTGAGAATACTAGATAAAGGCTTACACTCGCCACATGCTACAGTATAAATATATCATAATCATCATACAATCATCCAAAAGAAAGACAGAGTCCAACTACGGACGAAATCAAACGAGAAAACACCACCCTGCTATTATCCCCGGATCAACCGACTAGGGCCCACTACTGATCGTCTGGCATCATGACGTACATACGCCCACGTTCATCATCGTACTCCCAGTGGAGCATCTCGGGCTCACCTGTGTCTGTCTCAAGTGTACCTGCAACTGGAGTTTTGTAGGAATCTGTGAGCCACAGGGACTCGGCAATCTCATCACCCAAGGAAACAACACTATTTAAGCTTATAGGAATGGGAGTGGTAATGTGGTGAGGTTGCAGCAAGCGATAAGCATGTTTAAGTGGCTAACTTACGAGTACAAGAATAAAGATGAGTATACTACGCATAACGGTCGCAAGTTTAATATGATCAAGAAGTGATCCTGAACACCTACTTACGGTTCAAACATAACCCCACCGTGTTCTCTTCCCGAACTTACTCGAAAAGAGACCATCACGGTTGCGCACACAGTTGGTGTATTTTATTAGAATTAGTGTCAAGTTCTCTACAACCGGAGGTTAAAATATCCAAGTCGCCACATAACCGCGGGCACGGCTTCGCGTAAGATTTAACCCTGCAGGGGTGTTCCAACCTGGTCCATCATAGACCAATACAAGCTGCGGTGGAAATACCTCAACCTCGAGATAGCCCGAAGTATCCTCGGAATCCCGGTGCACAAGACATTTCGACAATGGTAACACAAGTCCAGCAAGACCTCCCGACGTGCCGACACCCCGATTGGAGCCGCGCGTATCTCTAAATCAGGCCACGACGGATAAGCAAAGCTTACGGTTAGCTGATACCCAAGTTGCCAAGGGGGCGCTGCAAGGTGCTCTAGTTTGGACCAACACTCATGAGGAGCACTGGCCCGGGTTGTTGATTAAAAAATCCTCGGGTTAATTACTCCCTATGCAAGTTTTAGTTGTTATTAGGCAAATGGTAAAACCAATGTTGGGCCATGCTGGAAGCGGTTATTCAAAGCGAACTATCAAGAGGGTCTCATTCCCCTTAGCATGTTAGGAACGCTAATCAAGGATCATAACAATGGCATTACGGAAACTAAGGCAGCATGAGTGGAACAAAACACTAGGCAAAAGGTCGAGCCTTCCTCACACAACCAAGTATATAGATGCATTAATTAAATAAGAGATATTGTGATATCCCAACACATCCATGTCCCAACATGGAACAACCTGCACTGCACCTGCAACTAGCAATGCTATAAGAGGGGCTGAGCAAGCGATAACATAGCCAAACAACGGTTTGCTAGGTAGGGTGGTTAGAGGTTGTATCATGGCATATGAGAGGCTGGCATGTATGTGGTAGGAAGCGTGACATAGCGATAGCAACGAGACAACTAGCAAGCAAAGATAGTAGTGTTATCAAGGGTAATGATCATCTTGCCTGAAGTCTCTTCGGTAGGATAGTAAGACTGCTCCTCGAACACGTTCTCAACCGGTTCCTCGAACTCGGACTCGTCTCCCGGAACTACCCAAAAGAAAGAACAAGCACCGAAATAAACAAACAATCATGGCATAGATGCACAAACAAAATGATGCATGAAATGGCATGAAGAAATAATGAGCATGACATAATTGAAGGAACGGTGCTACCGGGACGATAGAAATGATAACGAGACGTGAACGGTGAAGCAAAGATGGATATGGGCAAAATCTTGGCAACCCAAGTATGCCACTGGGAAGAATGGAAGATTTCGATGGAAAACGATATAAACATCACGAGGATCGGATGCACGAAACTCAAATGGTGAGCAACACGATATGCAATGCAAAACTGAAATTAACAGCAACATGGCATCTTAAGCACGTCAAAACAGTAAGCTACAATACTCTAAAATGCAAGAAATTGGCATGCAGCTACTGTACACATGGCATAGAACATTTCATACATTGGCACGAAATCATATGAAGCATGGATTCACCAGAAATGAGCTCACAACATGGCAACATAATGTTGACAGAAAAACTGCTACATTGACTAGGCATATTTAGAGCAACATTTAAATATGCTACAGGAGATTAACATGGCATCAACTAGCATGGCATGAAAGTACTAACAACCTAGAACAAAACATGTTAACTGATCATGCTCAGAAAAGCTATGGATTAGATGGTAGCATCAAAGCAACATGGCAAGTTTAGCAGAAATTTAACAAGTGCAGAAACAGTAACAATGGCTAAGCATGTTTACAAGCTTGTTGCACTCCTATCATGGCATATCATGGCATGAAATAAATGCTGGCAGTAAGATGGCATGAAAATGCTCCAAACTCATGTTGACAAGTTGCTCATATGACATATGCAATAATTCACACAAAAATGACAAAATGACACATTATGTAAAAATGGCATGCATGCAAACTTGCTCAAAAGATAAATCTAATGCCACCAATGGATTAGTTGGATTTTTCTACCCCAAAATCATATATTACACTCATATGTTACTGTATGTAAAATGCTCAAAATGACACAAACAAGTATTGGACAAAAATCTATTTGAGTCATATTCCAGATCTAGAATATGCCAGATTCAGAAATCGCCGGATTCGGAAATCTGCCAAAAACGGAAAAGGACAAAATGGAATAAAAACAAAACGCGGGGCGGCTACGGCGAAGCGGCAGAACGGGACCTACGCACTACGGCGAGCACGGCGGACATGCGCACGAAGCCTCAGGGGGTCGGGATTCTCGCCGGAGACGAGTCCCGACGGCGGAGAGGGCGGCGCTCACGGCGATCGGCAACAGAGCATGCTAAAGAGGGGCAAAAGGCATGGGGTGACGCGCGGGCTTACCACAAGCACAGTGGTGTGCTTGGATGGCCGAGAGGGGGACGAGGACGGTCGGAATCCACCGGAGACGAACGGCGGCCGAGCGGACGGAGACGAAGAGGACGGCGTCGAACTTGCCGTTCCGCGGGCTGTAGATGACGGAGAGGAAGTAGTCGACGTCGGGGAAGAAGAGGGACACGGATGGCGAGGCGGAGGAGGTCGGTGGTCACGGCGGCGCCATGGCCACGCGCTCAGATGCGCTCGGGACGCACTCGATTTGGCGGATCTGGTGGCTGCTACTCGCCTGGCGGCGGAGGAGGAGGAAGAGAGGAAACCTAGCGAGGCGAGGGATACGATGGGCGGCTTATATAGGGGCTAGGGCGACGGAACGGAGCTCACGCGCTCTCGGGCGCGCGGACCCCATGGCGACGGCATGAGCTTGACGAAAAGCTGGGTACGCGGGCGCTGTAGCCAGAGGCTGGCATGCGGGACCGGCTAGGCCACGTGGTCATGGGCGAGAGGGGGGCGAGTGGGTGCGCGGGTGAGAAGGAAAAAGGAGGGGCGCGCGGGCGAGCTGGGCTGGCGCGCTGGTGGGCTGCCCTACTGCTACTGCTGGGCCGCGCGCTGCTGCTGCTCGGCTCGGCGGCTGCTGCTTTCTCTCCTCTTTTGTTTTCTATTTCTTCAGACAGAAAAACAAGGAGAAAAGCACAGGGGGTTGGGGAAAAGTTGAGAGAGATATAAAAATATCCCTGGAATCTACAATTTATGTAGTATTTGAATAAAATGGTTTGGACATTTTTAGAGGCAGAAAAATAATTCAAGTTTGAATTAAATTCAAACTTGCACCATTTTTGAACCCAACCAAATCAATTCCAAAAATGATGAAATTTGGCAGAGAGGTTTAGGACATGGTGTAGGATTTATAGGAAAATAGTGGACATTAATCTGAAACAGAAATAATGCCCACATGAATAACATTGGAAAAGAGAAGGATTTGGGAAGAAGAAGGGAAAGTGGTGTGCATGGGTGATACCTCAAGAGTTGGGTGAGAAAAGAGAAGGGATGACCACACACACAATGCATACATGATGAACATAACAATAACAATGGGTGCAATGCTCATGAACAACATGAATGAAAATGATGATGCAAGCACATGACAAATAAAAGGCATGAAGATAAAATGCAAAATGAAAAGAAGCAAAACACAACATGAGAAGAACCCATCCATCAAGATCATCATGACAATTCCATATATTGCAATGTTGAGGAGTACAAATATGGAAGGAGCACTCTTGGGGTGTTACATTATGATTGCTGCAACTGAACCTTGAAGGAAAACATTTGTTATCCATAGCCCTGTGGCGGCTTGTAATAGCTTAGAAGCATGAATTTTTGCTGGGACGAGCGCCATCGTGCACTTTTATACTTTTGCCTGTACAAACATCTTTGTGGATGCCTTGCCTGTAAATTTATACGGGCGTGTTATCCGTGTGAATCCTCTTTTCGGCCTCTAGAGCCAGTTTTTGCAACAAGAGTGATTCTGCACAGACAATGACTACCGCATTTAGCAATAGTACTGATTGATGAATATCATACAGATAACTAGTAACTAAGGTAGATGCCATGTATGAATGTATGAATGCATGCAGAGATGAAATGAATGCAAAAAAGAAAACATAATTGTAACAAGCCGGTTTTAGAACACAACTTGAAAGACCGGCTTATAAAGCTTGAGTCTGAATTGCTTTCATGAAGCAAGCACATTGGCCTGTTGGTTTATCCTCGCTTTCTGAAAGCCGGCTCTCACGTGACCAATCGAACGTTTTAACTCTGATGAATTCAGGGTCACCTGTGTGATTGATTCAACAGGCGTACGCCGGGTCACCTTTTTGGAGTAGAATCTTGCTAACAGGCAGGTTTAACCAACTTTTGGCTTTTCGCCGGGTTAAAGGGTTTTGTAAGCTAAACTCAATGAGTTGGAAGCCCCCAAGTAACCAATGATCAATCAATCAATACTCAACACACAATTTTGAGGCGAAACGACAGACTCTCTTATATAGAGTTGCCGGCTTTATTTTATTGATCGAAATATGTATATACATGATAGGAGGTATGTACAAAGATGTAACCCAGTCTTGACTTAGGTGTAGTATGGCCGGAGATGGGCAATGTTCCAAGGCCGACTTGTCTCCTCTTCAGAGGTACGTGATTTATCTGCCTCACGTATATCAACCAGGTAATACGACCCGTTGTTCAGATTCTTGCTGACCACAAAAGGTCCTTCCCACGGAGGTGATAACTTATGCATGCCTGTCTGGTCTTGTATCAGACGGAGCACTAAGTCACCCTCCTGAAAAGCACGGCTTCGAACTCTACGGCTGTGATAGCGACGTAGGTCCTGTTGATAAATGGCGGATCTGGACGCGGCAAGTTCGCGTTCTTCTTCCAGAGCATCAAGAGCGTTTTGGCGAGCTTGCTCATTATCTGCTTCCACATAAGCCGCCACTCGAGGGGAGTCATGACGAATATCGCTTGGAAGTACTGCCTCCGCACCATAGACCAGGAAAAACGGCGTATAGTCTGTTGACCTATTGGGAGTAGTTTGTATGCTCCAAAGTACTCCAGGCAACTCTTCCTCCCAGCAACCCGGCGTGCATTGCAAAGGCACCATGAGCCGGGGCTTGATACCACGCAGTAATTTCTGATTGGCTCTCTCTGCCTGCCCGTTGGATTGAGGATGCGCCACCGAAGCGAGATCAAGCCGGATATGCTCCTGTTGACAGAACTGTTTCATGACTCCTTTGGAAAGTTTGGTTTCATTGTCTGTGATGATACTGTGCGGATAGCCGAAGCGAAAGATCAGCTTCTTCAGAAACTTAACAGTTGTGGCTGTGTCGCAGCGGCTAACCGGCTCTGCTTCTACCCACTTAGTGAACTTGTCCACAGCTACCAACAGATGTGTATGCTTGTTCTTAGAGCGCTTGAAGGGTCCAACCATATCAAGCCCCCAAACTGCAAAAGGCCAAGTTATCGGGATCATCCGCAATTCTTGAGCCGGCACATGGGCCTGGCGAGCATACTTCTAGCAACCGTCACACTTGCGCATAATATCATCTGCATCAGCATGAGCTGTAAGCCAGTAAAATCCATGCCGAAAAGCCTTAGCAACAAGTGATCTTGAGCCGGCATGATGACCACAATCGCCAGAGTGAATCTCATTGAGAATTGCACAGCCCTCCTCTGGTGAAACGCAACGCTGAAAAACACCAGTGACACTGCGTCGATGCAACTCACCATTGACGATAGTCATAGATTTGGATCGTCTGATGATCTGTTGAGCGATGATTTCCTCTGCTGGAAGCTCTCTCCGGCTTAGATAAGCCAAGTAAGGGACTGTCCAATCAGGTATAGCATGAACGGCAGCCACTAGAGCCGCCTCTGGGTCAGGAATAGCCAAGTCTTCCTCTGTTGGCAATTTTACAGACGGGTTATGTAAAACGTCCAAAAAAACATTGGGTGGCACCGGTTTCCGCTGAGAACCCAAGCGAGACAATGCATCTGCTGCCTCATTCTGCTGGCGATCGATATGATCAACTTGATAACCCGTGAAGTGTCCAGCAATATTAGTGACCGCGTGCCGGTAAGCCGCCATAAGGGGATCCTTTGAATCCCTGTAGGAACGAAGTATGTCTACCAGAGGGGGGGTGAATGGGAGTTTTAAATTTTCTTCGGAAAAATCAAAACTCTCGGAACCCAGCAGCGGAACGAATGAAAACAGTATACAGTGAGCGAAAACAAACTACCGAATGGAAACTAAGACATGCATCGAGGTAAATCACATAATTGAAACATGTCACATGGCATAGTTCGAATGTAAAGGAGAGTGGCAGAGGTGACCAGTGATGCTCGATGGCGACAAGGAATTTGGTAGACCAGTTCGCCCTTCTGCAAAAGGACTACGTCTGGTTGGAGGGGTTGTGATTTAACACAAAAGATAAACTCTCTTCGCCCTATTCTCCTCGACAATTGGTTCGTCAACCAATGCTGATTACTCGTGGTAGATGCTTGAGGCGATCTCCGAACCTTTACAGACTTCTTCTTCGAGAACCACAATTACTCTTGGTCTCTGAAGAAATTGACACCTAACCGTCTAGAGAGTTTGCAGCTCTCAAGAGTAATAGGCGGAGCGTACTGGACTTAGATTCGAGTGATGCTGAACCACTATCTAATTTTTCGGCTCTGGGGTTTTCTCTCGGTGGATTTTAAACTCAAATCTATCGGAGAGGGGGTTGCTCAACAATCTTCTCAGAATCAAACGGAGCAGCCACCGGACAACGCCGGTGCGGGGTGGCTATTTATAGCCGCAGCCTTCCCTGATGGGAAATGACCATTTTGGACACGCGATCCAGCCAATGGCCAACCGACACGTTCATAACGGTCGGATTTTAAGAGCAACGGCAACATTACTTGAGGAGCAAGTAATGCTAACTCCTCGGTCAGGGACAAATCTCTCGCAGCGAAGAAGATCACAGTCTCTTGCTGGCAAGTATTTGCTCGGAACACAAGGAGATTTCTCTCGCAACTTTCATAGGTTTTGGGTTTAGCATCAGCGAATCAAATCTTCGAACGCTACACCCCTCTTAATAGTACGGTGGTCCTATGACTCAATAAATCGAAAAGGAACAACGAAATGAATGCTACGTCTTCGCTTCATCTTCAATCTTCTCGGCAGCAGTCATATTCTTCAGATGAGCACCGAATCAATTGCTACATATCAGCAAATTTTGAGGGGTCACTCTTGTCGGCATATTCTTCGGTGATAACCTTCACTACTACGCAGGGAATATTCATCGGAGTTTGAACCAAACTCCTCTTGACTTCAGGGACCTGTTACTCTGTGTGCACTAGCAAACACATCAGTCCCTCACTGTTTATGTCAACAATCTCCAAAACATAAGGAGCCAAATTATTGCACCAACAATCTCCCCCTTTTTGGACGATTGTTGACAAAACAGATAATCATCGAAGTGAAGATAGATAAGTAAAAAGCAATTCCAACAAGAGTGAGTAAGTGTTACTTTGCTCGAAGATGAAATAGACTCCCCCTAAATGTATGCAGGGAAGAAAGATATGAGATAAATTCTCCTGCAAGAATTGAAGTATATGGAGGAAATTTCAATCATTCGAGACATTGATTCGCACTGATGAGATATAATCCATCGAGATCGAAGTGCAATCAATGATAACTTCTAATAATAATTCCACCTGCAAGACAAATGCTTCGAGAGAAATAGTGCAGCAGCAGGGGTAATAAGCATTACAGCACAGAAGTTATCGAGTTTTACAACATAGTACGGATAAACTTAAACCAGAAGTTGCAAACTCGCACGAAACCAAAAACAAACGAAACACCGAAAGCAAATCTATGGAGACTCAATGTAATTCTCCCCCTTTTTGTCAACAAGTGTCAAAAAGGTGACGAATAACATGAGTGAAGAAACGCAGAGCTTGGCTCAATCGATGGCATCTCCAGACGAGCTGTCCGAGGTGAGTTCCTCTTCGGAAGTGACGGGATTGTCTTCGTCTTCAGCAGCAACAGATTTTCCTTCAGGAATAATAGCTTGGGGCTGAGCAGACGAGAGAATAGCTGGAGTGGCCACAGGAGGAACACGGGAATGCATCGCAGAGCTTGGCTCAATCGGTGGCATCTCCAGACGAGCTGTCCGAGGTGAGTTCCTCTTCGGAAGTGACGGGATTGTCTTCGTTTTCAGCAGCAACAGATTTTCCTTCAGGAATAATAGCTTGGGGCTGAGCAGACGAGAGAATAGCTGGAGTGGCCACAGGAGGAACACGGGAATGCATATTGCCTTCGGTAGGTTTCTCTATCGGTGAGGTGGCTTCAGATTCGTCAAGCAGTTTGCAAAGCTTGAGATGAAGAAGATCTGTTGTAGGCTCAGGAGCAGGCAGAGGTGTACTCCGATCTTGAAAATCCTCGACAGTGAAGCCTTTGTCAATATAGTCATAGAGCTCTCGGAGATTGACATTCAGGAGTTGTTTCTTGGTGAAGAACTTGCGAAGCAATTTCCAGAGTCTCTTCTTGTTTTCATCAGCTATCAGATGCATTATCCTTGTGCGATTGTTGAGAGCATTCAGCTCGGAGGCGAGATGTTCTTTCTCGCGACGATCCTCAGCTATATGTTGCAGTAGCAGTTGTTGTGTACGCAAACTAACTTCGAGTTGCGATGGAGGTTGAGGCAAAATCTTTCGGTCGCGCTGAGGCAGACGAGGCCCATCAAATTGCCTGTGATAGTCTTGGGAGCTTGATGCGGGTGATTTGCCCGAAGAGATATCATCCATGACTTTCAAAGTATCGCGAATAGGAGGAATGAAACTCTTATGGCTTTCCTTCACAAGATACACTGTGCGCATTGCATGATCAACAACTTTCTGGATCCATGGCGCAAACACTTTGATGCAGAAGGGATATTGAGCAGAATCCTTCAGAATGCGTAGGAACATGTCTTCCACATCGAAAATGTATCGCTCAGAGATTGCATATATAGCATTGCGAAGAACATCTGAGATGGACTTGTCCGGATTCATACCAGCCAGAGGGCAAATGGTGTAGGAGAGCATGTGGAATAGCGTCTGATTGTCAAAGGTTAAATGCTCAGGACGAGGAGGACCAGTGTACTCACGAATCTTTTCTTGATCCATTGTGCATCGGAAAATGTCATCTGATATAACATCAATGTTATGAACCCGAATCTCAGTGTTACCATGCTCAAAGCGAGGGAAATGGAAGTGTGAGACAAAATCCGTTGACGTGCATTTGATGCGTTTCCCTTCGGTCATCCATTCCATAACCCATTTGGAGCTATCAGATTCATTGCCAGAGATATATAGGGTAGCATAGAATTGAAGAATAATCTCTCTGTTCCAACGGTGCTCGAACTCAAAGACCTTGGTGAGGCAGAAATCATCCAGATCCTGAAGCAATTGATTGAAACAGCCAATGTTGCGCATAGCAGGGATGTCCAGATATTCGTGAGGAAATATCTTTCGGCTCTCATAGAGGACCCGAGAGTAATAGATGGCCTGTTCCTTAGTCCAAAAACGAGGCGATTCTGAAGTACGCGGCCCATCATACGGACTGGCTTGAAAGAATTTGGGATGCGCATTCCAATTGAAAAGAGGACCTTTTGCGCCTGCGCCTGACGAGAACAAAGGCAATTCTTCACGAGGGTATGGATATTTGAGTTCTTCTTCGGGAGAAAGATATTCATCACCATAGACAACCGAGTCCGTGCGGCGAGCAGAGTCAGATTTCCGTTCGGAGGGACCAACATCTGGCATTCGTGTAGCTGTGTCGATGGATAACTTGAGTGGAGACGGAGCAGGTGTTGCAACTGTAGGTGGTGCTGAGGTAGACAGCAGCAGAGCAGCGTCAATCACTGTAGGAACTGAGGCGGAGTCATTCACTGAAGGTTGTTGCTCGACTGGAACCTGTTGTTGTTGCTCGATTAGAAGAGAAGCCGAGACTTTTGGAGCTTCATGAGCCGGAGAAGCTTGGGGCTCGGAGCGAGGGATTTCACCTTCCTCAGAGACAAATTGTTGTGAGGGAATATCAGCTCGAGCAGGGGAGGCCACAGGCACTGATTCAGTTGGCCTTGGCGAGGGAGGAACATCCGAGTCCTTGACTGGAGGGTTCGAAGGAATAGCTGGCTCAGGAGATTTTTCTTGCGGAGCAGGAGACTGAGCAACTTGGGGAGCAGGTGATGGTTCTTTCGGAGCAGGAGGTACATTTTTCGTCGCAATTCTTTTTCGTTGCTTTTTCTCTTGCTGAGCAACTTGATCCATATGGCCCTTGACCAGATCATTGTATCCAGTGACTTTGGCTTGATGTTCATCACAGATCTTCCGAACAATTTCATCTAATCCGTGTGAAAGCGTAACCTTCGGTGGCGAAGTAGAGTCATGGCACGATTGATATCCTTGTAGGAGTCTTCGAGCGCTTTGATGACAAATTTTGAAGAGGCAGTTTTCATGCGTTCATCAATGTCCATTAGCTCGGCAGAGAGAGAGTTGATCTCAACTGCATCTTCTCTCAGTTCTTGAACTACGGAAGTGGCTTGAGTAATAACTTCGGCAGGAATAGGTAGGGATGCCACTTCTCCATCGAAAGGATTGTCCACAAATTTATCGAGCTGTTCCATGATAAATATGTGATCATAGTAATGAGGAGCATTAGACTTGACAGAGGGAGCAATCTGGACAGGAACTTGCTCGGAAGGAGGCTTTGAAGCCAAAGGCTGAGTCAAGGTAGGCGCAAATTTAGCAACCTTCTCCTTCGGATCAGTAGCCTGCGGAGCAACTTTCTCGGTAGGCGCCTTGATTTTCTTCAAGTCAGGTTTGGGAATATTTTCGCCTGGCTTGGCAGAACTCACAGGAGCGTCAACTACCAAATCCTTCAAATTGATAGCATCTGGATGGGGAGTTGTGTTCACATGCTGCTTCATCGTGACAGTGGTAGCAGGGGTCTTTCTAGCTGGGATTTTCTTCGGTGGTGCTTCTGGAACCAAGTTAACCCAAAGATCAGGCAGCACAGTTGATGTGGTAATGTTTACTTCCTTGCTGAGAGTAGCAGCAACTTCTTCCTTGGTGAGCGGAGGATCATCATCATCAGCCGAAGAATCATTCATTCGAAAATCATCAGCAGGTTCAGCCTTTTTCCTCTTTGGTGCGCTCTTTTTCTTCACAGCAGCGCTGGGATCATGCTTGCGCTTAGAACGACTTTCAGATTTTCCTTCGGCCTTTTTCTTTTCCACATCATCTTTGAGGAGGCGAAGGTTTTCCAGTTCACGAGCCTTTTGCTTTTCGGCCCTCTGGGCTCGTTTGATGGCATTGCGCTGACGCTTAGCAAGCTCATCGGGATATGATGCAGGTGTGCGAAGGGATGATTCATGAACATTTGATGGAGGAGGTGGTCTCTCTTGGGGCCATTTGCCTTGATGAGAGAAATTTCACGGCAGTCACCCCACGATGGATGAAATGCAAAGTTCTGAGCAAACCGAGGATGAACAAATTCATAGTTGAACCACTTGCGCACCCAGTGGCGGCGAATCCATTGTTGACGAGTATCTCTCTGATGTTTGGTTTCTCCTGGAACAGTGTCATACCGATCATGAGAGATGTATTCGGCGGTGTTGGTGTATGCCTGTCTGCCACCCCTCTTCTTCTTCGGAGCAGTCTCTTCTTGCTCGTCCGCATTTTGATCGGTCCTTTTTCTCTTGCTGGTTGATGGGCCTACCGTTGGGCCCTTAGCATTCGGAGCTTTGGATTCATCAGCAGTGCCCAGAATGACATCATCTCTGTCAGCCCGACTTACTGGTTTAGCTGAATCCTCAATTGACTGCATTTTCCTGTGAACATAGATAGATGCGAGGGAAAATAGGGACAGGGTTACGACTGCACACAGCGAAGATTTTGAAAAAGAAATCGTTTTTGATGAAGAGATAGATGCAGACTTTGAGAAATGTTTCGGGCGAAAGAAATGTGTAGAACGAACTAGTAGGTTCGAAGAAAATACTAGTAAACGTGCTAAGCATTCCGTTCGTACGAGACATAACACAAACCCTAGATCTGAAATTTTTCGGATGCGAGGGACAACTACAAACCACATCCGCACAAGTTACCTATCCGTAAGGATCTGAGAAATACAGTAAAAATAGGCAATTTTTACCGTGGACGAACTCGAACAGGAAGAATGGAAGAACGAGTTCGCACTACACATACCCTAACTTGGTGATGTGCAGCGACTACGGCGGCGCGGAGAGGAAGATGATCCGCGGCGGCGAGGAATGACTCCGGCGACCTCTTTCCGGCAGCGAAGCGGCGAAGATGGTCGACGTCGTCGAGCTCGAGGAGGAGCAGTGCGGTAGGGCTTCGGAAGGTGGTGATGGGGAAGATGCGAAGTGAAACGAGGAGGGTGGCGGCACATCATTTATATGCGAGGAGGAAATAACCGCACCCCGGTGAATCTGATCGGACGGCCAGAGTGAAGGGACTATTGCGATTCAACAGACCAGATGAACTGGCAGTTGATGAAGAGCACGTGGCAACCGTCACCAAAGAACGTGGTCCAGACTTGGGCGGGAAACCCCAAATTTTGGACGGCTTTTGCCAAAACTGATTAAGTTTGGACCGAAACTTTAACGTGGTCAAGGACACCAGATGAAGTTTCGTTCCCAGATGAAATTTGTGCATTCATAACGGAACATCATAGACTAGAAGAGATAGAATGGAGGGAAAACAGGGTCCTAGGTATTTCACTCAGACGAAAAACCACAAACACCCGAGAGAAAAACTATGAGTGAAATACATTCGAACAAACATAAAAGCTTCAAATTCAACTCAATCGAAGAGAAATTGTGGTGGCGTTACCCACCGTATAAGAACTGTATGACCCCGAGCATCGCACAATTATCGTGGCACCCGATTAGTCTAGTTCTTCGTTAATGTATTCACTCTCAGAAAGAAAATTTCACTTTGTCAAAATTTTCAAACTCTTCGAGTGTTATGCACCCATTCCTTCTAAGATGTGGAAGTGATGGTATGGGTGCCGAGTCCAGCTTACTGCACGTTTGCAGAATCTAGGATATTTAGCTCACACCGTAACGCACAGAATCTTTTCTCGTCGAGAGGCTTGGTGAAGATATCGGCGAGATTCTCTTCGGTATTGACGTGACTGATAACAATATCCTCTCGAGCAACATGATCGCGTAGGAAATGATGTCTGATCTCAATATGCTTTGTGCGAGAGTGCTGCACAGGATTGTGTGCAATTTTGATCGCACTCTCATTGTCGCACAATAGAGGGATCTTCTTGACCTTAATGCCATAATCCTTCAGAGTCTGCTTCATCCATAATAGCTGAGTACAACAAGCGCCAGCAGCAATATATTCGGCCTCAGCCGTAGAGAGCGAGACACAATTCTGCTTCCTTGACGACCAACATACCAATGATCTACCGAGGAAATGGCATGTCCCCGAAGTAGATTTCCTGTCAACCCGGTCACCGGCATAATCTGAGTCTGAATATCCAACGAGGTCAAACTGTGCTCCCTTAGGATACCATAAACCTAAGGTGGGGGTGTGAGCCAAATATCTCAGAATACGCTTGACCGCTTGGTGATGCAATTCTTTCGGTGCAGCTTGAAAACGAGCACACATACAAACACTCAACATAATATCAGGTCTGGATGCACATAGGTAAAGCAAAGAACCAATCATCGAACGATAAGCTTTCTGATCGTAATCTTTACTGTACACGTCTGCGTCCAGCTGGCCATTTGTGGGCATGGGAGTTTTGTAACCCTTCTGTTTGCAGTCTTGCATTTTGAACTTCTTAAGACAGTCTCTCAGATATTTCTCCTGAGATATGAAAATTCCATTGTCATGTTGACGAATTTGTAGTCCGAGAAAGAACTTAAGTTCACCCATCATAGACATTTGATACTTCTCGGACATCATTCGCCCAAACTCCATGCTGCAAGCATTGTTAGTACAGCCGAAAATAATATCATCCACATAAATTTGACACACGAATAGGCCGCCATCAATAGCACGAGTAAAAAGAGTGGAATCAGTGGATCCTGGTTTGAACCCTTTTTCAAGCAAAAACCTCTTCAGAGTGTCATACCAAGCTCGAGGGGCTTGCTTTAGCCCATACAACGCCTTTTTCAACCTGAAAACTTTGTTAGGAAACTGAGGGTTTTCAAAGCCAGGTGGCTGCCTAATATATACTTCCTCGTCAATTTCACCATTAAGGAAAGCACTTTTCACATCCATTTGGTAAAGCAGAATATCATTGTAATTTGCATAAGCGAGAAGAATACGAATTGCCTCAAGGCGAGCAACAGGAGCATATGTTTCACCGAAATCAATACCTTCTACCTGTGTATACCCTTGAGCGACAAGACGTGCTTTGTTTCTCACAACAATGCCATTTTCATCTTGCTTGTTTCGGAAAATCCATTTTGTGCCGATGATATTGTGCTTCTTAGGATTCGGTTTGTCAACCAATTCCCACACATCATTCAAGTCGAATTGCACCAACTCTTCTTGCATGGCATTCATCCAGTCGGGATCATTCATAGCTTCTTCATACTTGGTAGGTTCTGTCAATGAGACGAACGAGAGACTGCCATAGTAGTTAGCCAAACGAGTGCGAGAGCGAGTTGTGGGTCGGTAACCTGGATTCTCGAGATCTTCGAGGATTAATGTAGGGTCAACTCAATTTGCCACTCGTGGGAGAGGATTTCCTTCTTGATGATCATTTTCATTTTCCTCAGTATCAACATCAGGATTGGCATTAGTATCGCCATTTTCATCTTGATTGCCATTTTGATCGGTATTTGCATTTGCATTTGGGTTGCCATTTGTGTTCGGTGCGGTATTTTCTTCGGCAGTAGATTGGCATGTGCCTCGAGCTATGGGAGCATCATCATCGGAAGAGTCAGGTGTATTGTCTTCGACTGGCCTGACGTCCCCAATAGCCATTTGCCGAATAGCATCCGAAATCGGAGGTTCATCTATCACATTAGGCAGGTGCTCCTTTTGGGAGCCGTTAGATTCATCAAACCGCACATTTACCGTTTCCATAACTTTCCCGTGGTGAGAGTTATAGACACGATATGTATGCGAGTTCGAACCATAACCAAGAAGAAAACCTTCATGTGCCTTGGGTGCAAACTTAGAATTATGATTCATGTCACGAATATAGCAAGGTGCACCAAATACACGTAAATAAGAAACATTCGGTTTCTTGCCAGTGATAAGCTCATATGAAGTTTTCTTAAGGAATTTATGAAGATAAACACGATTCACAACATGGCAAGCAGTGTTAATAGCATCAGCCCAGAAACGAATGGGAGTTTTATACTCACTGAGCATTGTTCTCGCCATTTCAATGAGAGTTCTATTCTTTCGCTCAACAACTCCATTCTGTTGGGGAGTGTATGCGGCAGAGAATTCATGAGTGATACCATTTTCATCGAGAAAATCTTCGATATGAGTATTTTTGAACTCAGTGCCATTGTCGCTTCTGACATGCTTAATTCGCACATCATATTCATTATGAGCCTTCTTAGCGAATCTTTTGAAGATGTCTTGGGTGCAGGTCTTGTCTTTGAGAAAGAATACCCAAGTGGATCGAGAGAAATCATCAACAATGACCAGACCATAATGACTGCCTCCGAAACTTGCATAGTTTTGAGGCCCGAATAAATCCATATGAAGAATTTCCAGTGGTCTTGTTGTGGTCATGACAGTTTTTGATGAATGGTGCTTCTTTGCCAATTTACCGGCTTCACACGCAGCACAGAGACGATCCTTGTCGAATTTCACATCAGGAATACCACGGAGATGATTTTTCTTCACGAGAGTCTGCAAATTTATCATACCTGCATGACCAAGTCTTCGGTGCCACAGCCATCCTTCGGTTGCTTTTGCAAGCAAACAAGTTAGGACTGAGGGACCCTTAGAGAAATCCACAATATATAAATCACCTTTTCTATTTCCCTCGAAAACGAAGGAATTGTCAGTGGCCATAAAGACGATGCATTTGGATTTAGAAAATAGAACTAGCATGCCTAGATCACAAAGCTTGCCAACTGACATGAGATTGAATCCAAGAGACTGAACAAGTAAAACATCATCAATGTTCTTGTCCTTGGATATAGCAATTTTACCTAACCCAATTACCTTTCCTTTGTTGTTGTCGCCGAAAGTAATATACTTCTCAGATGAAGCAGTTAAGTTGGGGTCGACAAACAATGACTTGTCTCCGGCCATATGACTTGTGCATCCACTATCCATTATCCATTCTGTACACCCGGAGACATAGTCCTGCAGAGAAATTAGGCTTTCTTAACCACCCACATCTTTGTAGGTGGCTTCGAAACATATGAGCGAGCAGGATATGATTTCTTTCGATAATTATACAAATTGTAACTTGAATGAGTACGAGCATAATCGAAAGAGTATGCATTGAAATTCCTTCCAGATGAATTAGTATAGCGGTTGAGTGAGGCAAGTATGTACTCATTCTATCGAATCTTTTCAAGGATATATCGAGCATTTTCTTCCTGCATGGTTAGTAGTCTAGTAACAGGTAATGCTTCGATAGTTTTCCTGGGCACCCAGATAGATTCCTTTGGGGGGGCATTCCTGCAGTTTGGTCCAACATAGCGAGCAACAGCCTCACCACGTTGATTTTTGAACAACTTATAGTTGTCCAGAGAATCATCATATGAGTACTCAGGGATAGGAGAGTCATATCCCGAAAGTAAAGCTGGATCGAGCGTTTTGCTCTTAGTAGGTACCCACACAGTGCGAGGGTATTGATCAGGTTCCCAGTAGGAGCCATTCTCATTCAGTTTCCTTTCGAAACCGATACCTTCCTTTCTGGGATTTTTGTGAAGAATGGATTTCTTCAGAACATCACACAGGGTTTGATGCCCTTTGAGAGACTTGAACATTCCTGTCTGAAGAAGATCCTTCAACCTAGCATTTTCATCAGAACCAGAACCATTTTCCTCGACCGAGGGGTTAGCATTCACAGAAGATTCAGCATTTGATTCAGCGTTACTGCGTTCAAGGCATGTTAAGCAAGGAGGTACAAACACTTCAGGTTTCTCTTTGAGTTGTTGGGTGAGAAGAGAATTTTCTCTGATCAAGTCATCATGAGCCCTCTCAGCGACTCGAGTTCCTGTTTCCGTTTCAGGTAATCATAAGTCAATCTTTCGTGGTCAGCTGAGAGAAAATCATGACGATCTGATAGTTCTTTCATTCAAGACTCGAGGGCGGAATGCTCTTCGGTCAACGATTGATTTTTCTCCATCTCCTCAACCAACAACCCTTCAGATTTCCTGAGGGTTTTCTCAATTTTCTCGAGAGAATTTTGTTGCATATTAGCAATTTTGATCAGTTTAGCATGGTCATCCTCATCAGAAGAATATTGATCACTGGAGTGAACCTTGTGATGTTTGGAGGATACCTTTTCTTTCGAAGCTTTGGCCATGAAGCAGTACGCAGGAGACTCGTTGTCGCTCGAATGATTTTCGAAGAAGTTTGATGCAGGAGTAGAGGCACACGCTATGCCAGCCATGCCGGAATCAGAATCCTCATCGGATTCATCAACTTCTTCGGAGTCAGATGACGCTTCTTCATCGGAATCCATCTCCTTGCCGATGTACGCCTTGGCCTTGCGTGAAGTGTTCTTGCGGTTGGATGAGGACTTGGAGGGATTCCTTGAAGAAGATCTTGACGAGGACTTGGAGGAGCTATCCTTCTTCTTGAAGAACTTCTTCGTTTTCTTCTCATCATCGGAGTCGTAGCTTTTGCTCTTGCCTTTGCCATGGTTGTGTCCTGAATCAAATCTTCCACTGGCACGGATTTCAGCTTCCCAGAGAGGGCAGTCCGAGATGAAATGTCCTGGCTTTTTGCACTTGAAGCAGGTGTAATCTCCAGTTGGTTTTGATGAAGATTTGGAGCCACCAGAGTTGCTGGATCCTTTCTTCTGAAACTGATTTTTCCTATGAAGGCGTTGGAATCATTTCGTGATCAATGCGAGGACCTTGCTGATCCTTTCGGGGTCATCTGAATCTTCATCGGTGTTTCCTTCTGAGGAAGAATCAGCCGCAGCTTTGAGAGCATGACTTTTTCGGTGACTTGAGCCATAGAGATCTCTCTTTTCTTCTTCTTATCTTCATGAGTGTTTAGCCTTTCCATGATATCAGCAGAGTCGAGAACTTTGAAATCAGCTCGTTCCCGAATCATCAGAACTAGAGTGTCGAACGAACTGTCAAGGGATCGGAGCAGTTTCTTCACAACTTCGTGATCAGTGATGTCTTTGGCGCCGAGACCTTGTAGCTCGTTTGCGATGTCACTCTGATGATCGAAGGTTTGCTGGCTGCTTTCATTTCCAATTCGCTTGAACCGATTGAACTTGGCTCGAAGAGTATCAATGCGAGCTTCTTTCTGAGTTGAAACACCCTCGTTTATCTTTTCGAGAATGTCCCACAATTCCTTTGCAGTTTCACACTGACGGTAGCGAAGAAATTGAGCACGAGAGAGATGGCCACCAATTTCATCTTTGACTTGAGCATCCATCTGAATAAGTTTCTTCTCGTGGTCAGTGGGGACCTGGGGCACTTCAACTGTGAATCCATTCTGCACCACATTCCACATATCATCATCAATGGCTCGGAGACGGATCTTCATCTTCTCCTTCCAGAAGGGATAGTCCGTCCCATCGAAGATGGGAATCTTGAGGTGCGACTTGTAGCTCACTGAAGACATACTTAAACTCCAAGGTGGTTAGACCAAAATGAGCAGAGTCAAGGAGTACCTCGCTCTGATACCAATTGTAGGAACGAAGTATGTCTACCAGAGGGGGGTGAATGGGAGTTTTAAATTTTCTTTGGAAAAATCAAAACTCTCGGAACCCAGCAGCGGAACGAATGAAAACAGTATACAGTGAGCGAAAACAAACTACCGAATGGAAACTAAGACATGCATCGAGGTAAATCACATAATTGAAACATGTCACATGGCATAGTTCGAATGTAAAGGAGAGTGGCAGAGGTGACCAGTGATGCTCGATGGCGACAAGGAATTTGGTAGACCAATTCGCCCTTCTGCAAAAGGACTACGTCTGGTTGGAGGGGTTGTGATTTAACACAAAAGATAAACTCTCTTCGCCCTATTCTCCTCGACAATTGGTTCGTCAACCAATGTCGATTACTCGTGGTAGATGCTTGAGGAGATCTCCGAACCTTTACAGACTTCTTCTTCGAGAATCACAATTACTCTTGGTCTCTGAAGAAATTGACACCTAACCGTCTAGAGAGTTTGCAGCTCTCAAGAGTAATAGGCGGAGCGTACTGGACTTAGATTCGAGTGATGCTGAACCACTATCTAATTTTTCGGCTCTGGGGTTTTCTCTCGGTGGATTTTAAACTCAAATCTATCGGAGAGGGGGTTGCTCAACAATCTTCTCAGAATCAAACGGAGCAGCCACCGGACAACGCCGGTGCGGGGTGGCTATTTATAGCCGCAGCCTTCCCTGATGGGAAATGACCATTTTGGACACGCGGTCCAGCCAATGGCCAACCGACACGTTCACAACGGTCGGATTTTAAGAGCAACGGTAACATTACTTGAGGAGCAAGTAATGCTAACTCCTCGGTCAGGGACAAATCTCTCGCAGCGAAGAAGATCACAGTCTCTTGCTGGCAAGTATTTGCTCGGAACACAAGGAGATTTCTCTCGCAACTTTCATAGGTTTTGGGTTTAGCATCAGCGAATCAAATCTTCGAACGCTACACCCCTCTTAATAGTACGGTGGTCCTATGACTCAATAAATCGAAAAGGAACAACGAAATGAATGCTACGTCTTCGCTTCGTCTTCAATCTTCTCGGCAGTAGTCATATTCTTCGGACGAGCACCGAATCAATTGCTACATATCAGCAAATTTTGAGGGGTCACTCTTGTCGTCATATTCTTCGGTGATAACCTTCACTGCTACGGAGGGAATATTCATCGGAGTTTGAACCAAACTCCTCTTGACTTCAGGGACCTGTTACTCTGTGTGCACTAGCAAACACATCAGTCCCTCACTGTTTATGTCAACAATCTCCAAAACATAAGGAGGCAAATTATTGCACCAACAATCCCATATGCCAGAAACCTGCTGGGCTACCAATCTGAGTCGCCCAAACACCTGACCTAGCTCAAGTTCATCTCCTTGGCCATTCGGAGCCCATGAAGCAACGCCTCATATTCTGCTGCATTGTTGGTACAAGGGAACATGAGTCGTAAAAGATAACAGAACTTATCTCCACGCGGGGAAGTGATCACAACTCCAGCCCCCGAGCCTTCGAGCTGTCGTGAGCCGTCAAAGTGGATGGACCAATATGTTGTATCCGGCTTTTCCTCAGGGGCCTGTAACTCTATCCAATCATTGATGAAATCCACCAGAGCCTGAGATTTGATTGCAGTGTGAGGTACGTATTTGAGATGGTGCGGACCAAGCTCGATAGCCCACTTAGCGACCCGGCCCGTGGCCTCCCGGTTCCATATGATGTCTCCAAGGGGTGCTGAACTGACCACGGTGATTGGGTGCCCATGGAAGTAATGCTTCAGTTTTCGACTTGCCATGAAGACCCCATAAACCAGCTTCTGCCAATGTGGATACCGCTGCTTGGATTCTGTGAGTACCTCACTAATATAATAGATAGGGCGCTGAACTGGATATTCCTTGCCTTCCTCCTTGCGTTCGACAACTACCACAACACTCACCGCTTTGTTATTAGCGGCGATGTATAATAACATAGGCTCCTTCTCACGAGGGACAGCGAGGATGGGTGGCTCAGACAATTGCTTTTTAAGGTCCTCAAAGGCCATATCTGCAGCATCACTCCAAACAAAGTCATCAGTTTTCCTGAGCATCTGATACAGCGGAATCGCCTTTTCCCCGAGCCGGCTTATGAACCGGCGTAGGGCCGCAACCCGGCCAGCCAGCCTCTGCACGGCATTAAGGTTGGCCGGCTTAGCCAGGGTTGTGATTGCCTTAATTTTTTCCGGGTTAGCTTCAATGCCACGTTCAGAAACTAGGAATCCCAGTAACTTCCCTGCAGGGACACCAAAGACACATTTTTCCGGGTTAGGCTTCATCTGGTAGATTCGGAGATTGTCAAATGTTTCCTTGAGATCTTCCAACAAGGTTTCCTTCTTGCGAGATTTAACCACGATGTCATCGACATAGGCGTGAATGTTCCACCCAATCTGCTTGTGAAAGCAATTCTGGACACAGCGCTGATAAGTCGCCTGTGCACACTTCAGCCCAAACGGCATGGTGGTATAGCAAAAAGCTCCAAAGGGGGTGATGAAGGCCGTCTTTTCCTGGTCCTCCTGCTTTATCTTGATCTGATGATAACCCGAATAAGCATCCAGGAAGCATAAACTCTCACAACCCGCTGTGGCATCGATGATTTGGTCAATACGGCGTAAGGCAAAGGGGTCACTTGGACAAGCTTTATTTAAGTCTATGTAATCAACACACATTCGCCAGGTCCCGTTTTTCTTCAGAACAAGCACTGGGTTGACTAACCACTCAGGATGGAAGACTTCAACTATGAACCCGGCAGCTAGGAGCCGGGCCACTTCCTCACCAATAGATTTCCGCCTCTGTTCATTGAAATGACGGAGATACTGACAGACTGGCTTAAACTTAGGATCCACATTAAGGGAGTGCTCAGCGAGTTCTCTCGGTACACCTGGCATATCAGAAGGCTTCCATGCAAAGATGTCCCGATTCTCACGGATGAACTTGATGAGCGCGCTTTCCTATTTCGGATCCATATTCGCCCCGATGGTGAACTGCTCAGAGGAATTACCCGGGGTGAAATCAACTTGCTTAGTATCTCTAGCCGACTTAAACTTAAGTAGAGGGTCAGACTCTGTCGTTGGTTTCTTCAGAGAAGTCCTGTCAGCCGGGTCAACATTGTCCGTGTAATACTTCAGCTCTTCGGCCGCACAAGCCGACTCAGCATATGCTGCATCTCCTTCCTCACATTCAAGCGCCAGCTTCCGATTGCCTTCTACTGTGATGGTCCCCTCGGGCCCTGGCATTTTCAACTTCAGATAAACATAGCACGGCCGAGCCATGAACCGCGCATAAGCCGGCCTCCCAAACAGAGCGTGGTAGGGGCTTTTTAATTTGACCACCTCAAAGGATAGGAACTCAGAGCGATAATTTTCCTCCGAGCCAAAGGCCACTTCAAGGGATATTCTTCCCACTGGATACGCCGACTTACCCGGGACTATGCCATGAAAAACTGTGGTAGAAGGAGTCAATTGCTTATCGGACAAATTCATCCGCCTGAAGGTATGATACGTCTCCAACGTATCTATAATTTTTGATTGTTCCATGCTATTATATTATCGGTCTTGGATGTTTTTATATACATTTACAGCAATTATATATCATTTTTTGGGACTAACCTAATAACTTAGTGCCCAGTGCCAGTTGCTGTTTTTTGCCTGTTTTTGGTTTTCCAGAATATCAGTACCAAACGAAGTCCAAATGCCACGAAACTTTTTGGAGATTTTTTTCTGGACATAAGAGACACTAGAAGCTTTGGGAGGAAGCCAGAAGCCAGAGGAGGTGGCCACGAGCCACCAGGGCGCGCCTGGGGGGCAGGCACGCCCTGGTGCCTCGTGGGCCCACCTCTACCCCTTTTGACCTAATTCCTCCACTATAAATTCTCTAAAATCGGGAAACCAACAGAGGAGTCCATGAAATACTTTTTCCGCCGCCGCAAGCTTCTGTTCTCGAGAGATCCCATCTGGAGGCCTTTTCCGGCACTCCGCCGGAGGGGGGATCGATCACGGAGGGGCTCTCCATCAACCTTGTTGCCCTTCCGATGATGCGTGAGTAGTTTACCACAGACCTTCGGGTCCATAGTTAGTAGCTAGATGGCTTCTTCTCTCTTTTTGATCTTCAATACAATGTTCTCCTCAATGTTCTTGGAGTTCTATCCGATGTAATCACTTTTTGTGGTGTGTTTGTTGGGATCCGATGAATTGTGAGTTTATGATCAGATTATCCATGAATATTATTTGAGTCTTCTCTGAACTCTTTTATGCATGATTATTATAGCTTCGTATTTCTCTCTGATCTATTGATTTGGTTTGGCCAACTAGATTGATTTATCTTGCAATGGGAGAGGTGCTTTGTAATGGGTTCGATCTTGCGGTGCTCAATCCCAGTGACAGAAAGGGACATGGCACGTATGTACAGTTGCTATTAAGGGTAAAAAGATGGGGTTTATTCATGCGTGAGTTTACTTTGTCTACATCATGTCATCTTGCTTAAGGCGTTACTCCGTTCTTCATGAACTTAATACACTAGATGCATGCTGGATAGCGGTCAATGTGTGGAGTAATAGTAGTAGATGCAGGCAGGAGTCGGTCTACTTGTCTCGGACGTGATGCCTATATACATGATCATTGCCTTGGATATCGTCATGATTATTTGCTTTTCTATCAATTGCCCAACAGTAATTTGTTCACCCACCGTATGCTATTTTCATGAGAGAAGCCTCTAGTGAAAACTATGGCCCCCGGGTCTATCCAAATCATATATTAAAATTCCTAAAAATACCTTGCTGCACTTTTACTTTATTTATTTTATTTTGTATTTTAGTTCAATCTATCTATCACCATACAATTTAATCTTGCAATTAACCGCCAAGGGATTGACAACCCCTTGTTTGCGTTGGGTGCAAGGATTTGTTGTTTTGTGTGCAGGTACTGCTAACGAGGTGTTGCGTGATTCTCCTACTGGATTGATAACCTTGGTTTCATAACTGAGGGAAATACTTATCTCTACTATACTGCATCTCCCTTCCTCTTCAGGGAATTACCAACGCAGCTCACAAGTAGCAAGGTATGATAATACAGTATATTGATACTGCTGCCTCCATCCATGAGCACTTTGGTTAACGTATAACCACCAACTTGGGGTGCCACTACCAGAGCCAAGTGACCAGGGTGATCAAGGAGTACCGGATGATCCGCCCGGCTCCAAGTAACCGGCTGCTCTGACCAGTTGAGATATTACGGGGCTGCCGGCTCAACCAAGCTGGCGGCTCGCCGCTGCACTTTCCTATCCCGTTTGCAGGTACTAGTGGTAAAAACATGATATTGCCCACTATTCAACTGTTTTGGATTACTCTGAAATCCTGACTGGCCGGCTTGATGCTGATTTCCTTGGTTGGTACGCTGATTGCCACCTCCAGTATTGCCAGCCCCCTGAAACCCGACGGTCGGCCCGTTGTTCCCTTGGAACCTGGGGCCTGTAAAGGGCCCATGTGAATCGACTCCCTAGAAGCCGGATCCCTGATTGCCGGGTTGTCCACCGTCTCCACCACCATTGTGATGATTCTGGAAGATCCGTTTGGAGAACTCTTGCATGATGTAACAATTTTCCCAGGAATGGCTAGACGGCTTACTATTATAGCTATGTTTTGGACAAGGACCCTTTAGAACCTCCTCAAAACTGAGAGGGCGATTACCAGAAAACTGCTTTTTAGATCCATTGTTCTGACGCTGATTTTTATTGTTCGTATTTGTATTAGCCACTAGGTCAGAGCCGCCCTCATAGCCTTGCGTTTGCCACCATTGCCGTTCTGCCCATTGCCCTGCTGGTGACCCTTGCCACCGTTTTTCTTGCCCTTGCCTGATTTGTCATCATCAGACGTAGGATCCTTTGTGTTATCCGACTCAGCGTATCGGGTTAGGACATCCATGAGGTCGCCCATGTCCTGAACCTTCCTTTTGAGCCGCCCTAACTTCTGGACCAGGGGTTGGAATTTGCAGGTGCGTTCTAGAACGAGCACGGCCTGCGCGGCTGAGATGCTATCCGAACTGTGGATGACTTCCGCAACCCGGCGAGCCCAATGATGTGCCGACTCATCATCATGCTGAACACAACGCTCCAGATCCACAATTGTAGTTGGTCTCTTGCAGGTTCCCTGAAAATTCTTGATGAAGCGCTCCTTCAGCTCCTGCCATGTGTTGATAGAATTCGCTGGCAGGTTTTTCAACCAAGTGCGTGCGGGACCTTCTAGCATGAGAGGGAGATAGCGCGCGCAAACTGCCTCGCTTGCACCCAACAGATCCATTGCCAGTTCGTAACTCTCGATCCACTCGGTCGGCCCCAGATTCGCTGTATAGTTAGGGACCTTGCGAGGGCCTTTGAAATCTGGGGGCATGCGCCCATCGCGCAGCGCCGGGACAAGGCAAGGCGTCCCTATCATGCGGCTTGACAAGCCCCCAAGCCGGCCTGCGGTCTGGGTTGCGGTGGGCGGGTCGTGTGTTGTAGGCTGGTTATACGCCGCACGTGCGTTCTCTTCCTCTAATGCTCGTAGAGCCCGAGCGGTGTCCACAATGTCATGTGCATTCGGAACCCTGGGTTGATGCTGATTCACCAGTGGCTGCACGACCCTTCTGTGGTGCGCGCTGCTGGACACTGCCGGCGACTCAAGGCGCTGGCTCCTGGTGCGGCTCTGGTGAGGGGTTGAGTGGAGCCGGTGCTGACTATGAGAGTAATTGGCCTGCTGCACCACTGCCGTCTTGAGCATCACGATGGCGTTCCTGGCCTCAACCTGAGCCGGACCGTCTCCCTCAATTGGGATCGCTGCCAGATTGTGGGTTGCCGCCAGCACGTTGTCGACCGGGTTAGAGTAGTGTCCAATTGGGGTCTGGAAACGGCGAGACGGTAGATGCTGCTGCTGATCCGATGTATAATGCTGAGCCGGCTCCCTCTGCTGAGCCGGCGGCGGCAAAAGCGGTCCTCCTGGGGGCACAACAGTCGCCCCCGGGTTGACCGGGGCCCGCTGATCGGCCGGCGTGGTAAATAGCTGAGTTGGCTCAATATTAGCCGGAAGCTGACTTTGATGACGCCTTTGGTGGACGAGCTCCGACTCGGCCTGCCGGCGGTTTAAGTAATGAGCCTCTTCATCTAGACGCTGTCTCTCTTCTGCAAGCCGGGCTTGCACCTCTGCCATGCGGGTGTTCTCAGCATTGATGTCCTCCTAGATCTTGGCCATCTGCTCGCGACACTTCGTGATCTCCGTGTTGCGCGCGGCCGCGTTCTCCGCAGTAACCGGCTTGGCCAACAGGGCCGTCAGAGTATTCATCAAGTCCGCGAGCGCCTGTATCCCGGTTTTCTGAGAGCCGGCGGCCGTCGCGCCGGCTCCTCCTGAGCCGGCTATGGTGAGATTCTGTCCCGCCGCTGGATCGACCAGATCGCGCACAGGGTCCTGTCTGCCCGCCATGTAGACCGCCGCAAAGCGAGGCGGCTCGGGGGCCTCTGGAAAGACTTCATCAGCATGTCCCGGCCTTCCATCGTATAGGGGGCGGATCGACTCTGTCTCTCCCATCGAGGATTCGCCGTCCGATTGAACGAGCGTCTCGTCTCCAGACAAGGAATTCTCCGACAAGGCCACCCCTTGGGTGAACCCCACGAAGACATGCTTCCGGCCTGCTTGCGGCAGGCCGGGTTTCGCCCGACTTGGACCAGCACGGCGTGCTGACTCGACATCGGTGACATCCTCCAACCCGGCGGCTGATTCACCGACAACGCCGATGAAAGTATGGATCTTGCCGAAGGGGACCCGGTACCCGTACTCGATTGAGTCGGCTTCGGGGCCCCAGTACGAGTCGTCGATGTAGAGCTTCCCGCGGCGGCTCTTCGTAATCACGCCAACCGCGTACCTCCCGAACCCTGGGAGAGCTCCCGCTAAGAACTCAACTCCACCGTGCGTAGGCCCCACGGTGGGCGCCAACTGTCGTGGTTTTGACACGGCAGATGCCCTTGTGAAAGGATTTGGAGATGAGGCCATCGCACAAGGGTGGAAGCTTAGCGGGGTTGGTCGGGAACGAGAAGACACGAGATTACCCAGGTTCATCCCCTCACGATCGAGGTAATAGCATACATCCTGCTTGATTATATTGCTTGGATCTCGATTACAAGGATGCGATTTCGCTAACCTAGCTCTCGAGGGATTGGAACTTAGTCTTTCCGCCGCCAGATGCTCCCCTTTATATAATAGGTCAAGCCCTAGGGTTACATGAGAGTCTGGGTCATAATCTTAACCCGTCTCCTACTACTATTATTCTTACTCTCCAAGGCAGCCTTCCTGCCGCATACTTTCTCCTTGAGCCGGCAACAGGCTGAGCCGGTTCTTCTCACCGGGCCTTCGTTAACCCGGTCCACTGCATCTTCTCAAGCCCGCAGTGAAATAACCCATTGAGCCCGCTCTAAGGCCGGGTCATCTTCCTGCCGGGTCTACACGATGTGAGCTAGTAAAAACCGTGTTGGAAAGCTTTCGCGACTAAGGATCTTGAGCCGGCATGATGACCGCAATCACTAGAATGGATTTCATTGAGAATTGCACGACCCTCCTCCGGAGAAACACAACGTTGAAAAACACCTGTGACACTTTGTCTGTGTAATTCGCCATTGACTATGGTCATAGACTTGGACCGCCTGATAATCTGTCGAGCGATGATTTCCTCTGCTGGGAGCTCACCACGGCTTAAATAAGCCAAGTAAGGTACTGTCCAATCTGGTATAACATGAACAGCGGCCACCAATGCCGCCTCTGGATCAGGAATAGCAAGGTCCTCCTCTGTTGGTAACTTGACTGATGGGTTGTGCAGAACATCAAGGAAAACATTGGGTGGAACAGGCTTCCGATGAGATCCCAAACGAGACAATGCATCTGCTGCCTCGTTAAGCCGGCGATCAATATGATCGACTTGATATCCCTTGAAGTGTCCAGCAATGTTTGTTACTTCGCGTCTATAAGCCTCCATGAGGGGATCCTTGGAATCCCAAGTTCCAGAAACCTGCTGAGCCACCAAATCTGAGTCGCCCAGGCATCTGACTCGGCTTAAGTTCATCTCCTTAGCCATACGGAGTCCATGAAGCAAAGCATCATATTCAGCTGCATTGTTAGTACAGGGAAACATAAGCCTCAAAACATAACAAAACTTATCACCTCGTGGGGAAGTTATCACAACTCCAGCCTCCGAGCCTTCCAATTGCCGAGAACCGTCAAAGTGAATAGACCAATATGTGGTATCCGGCTTCTCCTCCGGAGCCTGCAACTCAGTCCAGTCATTGATGAAATCCACCAAAGCTTGAGATTTAATAGCGGTCCGTGGCATATATTTGAGATGATGCGGGCCAAACTTAATAGCCCACTTTGCAACCCGGACAGTAGCCTCCCTGTTCTGAATTATGTCTCCAAGAGGTGTTGAACTGACCACAGTAATTGGGTGCTCATGGAAGTAATGTTTCAATTTGCGGCTTGCCATGAACACACCATATACCAGCTTTTACCAATGTGGATACCGCTACTTGGACTCTGTTAAAACTTCACTGATATAATACACAGGGCGCTGAACTGGGTACTCCTTGCCTTCTTCCTTGCGCTCCACAACAACTTCAACACTGACGGCTTTGCTGTTGGCTGCGATATATAATAGCATTGGCTCCTCCTGAGGGGCAGCAAGGATAGGCGGCTCAGACAACTGCTTCTTGAGGGACTCAAAGGCTTGATCTGCAGCATCACTCCAAACAAAATTGTCTGACTTCCAGAGCAACTGGTAAAGTAGAATCACCTTCTCCCCAAGCCGGCTGATGAACCGGCTCAACGCCGCGACCCGCCCCGCGAGCTTCTGGAGAGCGTTAAGATTGGCTGGCTTGGCCAAGGTCGTGATGGCTTTGATTTTTTCTGGGTTGGCCTCAATTCCGCGCTCAGAAACTAGAAAGCCCAGTAACTTCCCTGCAGGAACACCGAAGACACACTTCTCCGGGTTGAGCTTCATCTGGTAAACTCGGAGGTTGTCAAACGTCTCCTTGAGATCATCCAACAAGGTTTCCTTCTTCCGAGATTTGACCACGATGTCATCAACATATGCATGAACATTAGGCCCAACTGCTTGTGGAAACAATTTTGGACACAGCGTTGATAAGTCGCCTGCGCACACTTCAGACCAAACGGCATGGACGTATAGCAGAAAGCACCAAAAGGTGTGATAAAGGCTATCCTTTCCTAGTCCTCCTCTCTCATCTTGATCTGATGATAACCGGAATAAGCATCCAGAAAACATAAACATTCACAGCCAGCCGTAGCATCAATGATCTGGTCAATACGGGGCAGAGCAAAGGGATCGCTGGGACAAGCTTTATTCAGGTCCGTGTAATCAACACACATCTGCCAAGTCCCGTTTTTCTTCAAAACAAGCACTGGGTTAGCCAACCACTCTGGATGAAAAAACTTTGACAATGAACCCGGCAGCTAGGAGCCGAGCTACTTCTTCACGAATAACCTTTCCGCCTCTCCTCATTAAAACGACGGAGATACTGGCGAACAGGTTTAAACTTAGGATCTACATTAAGGGAGTGCTCAGCGAGTTCTCTCGGTACACCTGGCATGTCAGAAGGTTTCCATGCAAAAATGTCTCGGTTCTCACGGATGAACTCGATGAGCGCGCTTTCCTATTTGTGATCCATATTCGCCCCGATGGTAAACTGCTCAAAAGAATTACCGGGGGTGAAATCAACTTGCTTGGTGTCTCTGGCTGACTTGAACTTGAGCAAAGGGTCAGACTCAGTCGTCGGTTTCTTCAAAGAGGTCCTGTCAGCCGGGTCGACATTATCCTTGTAATACTTTAGCTCTTCGGCTGCACAAGCCGTCTCAGCATAAGCTGCATCTCCCTCCTTGCACTCCAGGGCAATTTTTCTGTTGCCGTTGACAGTGATAGTACCCTCTGGTCCATGCATTTTTAACTTCAGATAAACATAGCACGGACGTGCCATGAACCGCGCATAAGCCGGCCTCCCAAAGAGGGCATGATAGGGACTTTTAAGTTTGACCACTTCAAAGGATAAGAACTCCGAGCGATAATTAAATTCAGTGTCGAAGGCGACCTCTAGAGAAATCCTGCCGATGGGATAAGCCGACTTGCCAGGGACAATGCCATGAAAGACTGTAGTGGAAGGGGTGAGCTGCTTCTCGGACAAGTTCATCCGTCTGAAAGTATCGTAGTAAAGGATATTGATGCTGCTTCCTCCATCCATGAGCACTTTGGTTAATGTATAGCCGCCGACTTGCGGAGCAATGACCAGAGCAACACCGCCTGGGTGATCAATATACTCAGGATGATCTGCCCTACTCCATGTAACTGGCTGCTCAGACCAATTCAGATAATAGGGGACTGCCGGTTCAACCGTGTTAACAGCTCTCCGTTGAACCTTCCGATCACGTTTACAAGTACTGGTGGTGAAGACGTGGTACTGACCACTATTTAGCTGCTTAGGATTGCTCTGAAATCCAGATTGACCTCCCTGATTCTGATTTCCCTGGTTATTCTGCTGGTTGCTGCCACCGCCATTGCCAGCCCCCTGGAACCCGGAAGTCTGACCACTGTTCCCTTGGTACCCGGGGCCTGCGAAGTGCCCCTGTGAGCCGGCTCCCTGAAAGCCGGCTCCCTGGTTGCCAGGTCCAGGATTACCAGGGTGTCCACCATTGCCGCCTCCATTGTGATGATTCTGAAATATCCGCTTGGAGAACTCTTGCATAATGTAACAGTTTTCTCAGGAATGGGTAGACAGCTTACCATCGAAACTGTGTTTTGGACACGGACCCTTGTGAGCCTCCTCAAAGCTACCAGGGCGATTACCAGAGAAAGGCTTCCTGGAACCATTGTTCTGGCGCTGGTTTTTACTACCAGTATTGGTGTTTGCCACCAGATCATAGCCTCCCTCGTAATTCTTGCGCTTGTTACTGTTATTGGCCTGCCCATTGTCGTTGTTCTGCTGGTGACCCTTGCCACCGTTTTTCTTGCCCTTGCCTGACTTCTCGTCATCAGACGTTGGATCCTTTGTGCCATCTGACTCGGCATACCGAGTTAAAACATCCATGAGATCGCCCATGTCCTGGACCTTCTGCTTGAGCCGCCCCAACTTCTGCACTAAAGGCTGAAACTTGCAATTTTGTTCCAGGACAAGAACCGCCTGCTGGGCTGTGATGCTATCGGAAGAGTGTATAACCTCTGCAACCCGGCGAGACCAATGATGTGCTGACTCATCTTCACGCTGAACACAGTGCTCGAGATCAACAATTGTGGTCGGACGCTTGCAAGTCCCTTGGAAGTTTTTGATGAAGCGCTCCTTCAACTCCTGCCATGTGTTAATGGAATTTACAGGCAAATTTTTCAACCAAGTACGTGCTGGACCTTCCAACATGAGAGGCAGATAACGCACACAGACAGCCTCACTGGCTTCCATCAGATCCATAGCTAACTCGTAGCTCTCTATCCACTCAGCCGGCTCCAAATCAGCTGTATAATTAGGAACTTTGCGAGGACCCTTGAAATCCGGAGGCATACGCGCATCTCGCAACACCGGGACTAAACAGGGAGTTCCAATTATATGACTTGATAGACCACCTGTGCGAGCCGTTGTCTGGGTTGCGGCGGGTGGGGTTTGTACAATGGGCTAATTGTATGTTGTGCCTGTGTTTCCCTCTTCTAACGCTCGCAAAGCCCGAGCAGCATCCACAATCGCCTGTGCATTTGGGATTTCAGGCTGTTGCTGATTTAAGAGCGGTTGCGTAGCCCTTCTGCGTTGTGCGCTACTAGACACTGCTGGCGACTCGGGATGTCGGCTCCTGCTGCGGCTCGAATGGGGGGTAGAGTGCAGCCGATGCTGACTATGAGAGTAGTTTGCCTGCTGAGTTACTGCCGTTTTTAGCATCTCGATGGCATTCCTAGCCTCAATCTGGATAGGGTTGTTTCCTTCAATCGGAATTGCCGCTAGGTTATGCGTTGCTGCCAATACATTATCCACTGGATTGGAGTAATGTCCAATTGGGGTCTGGAAGCGGCGAGGCGGCAACTGCTGTTGCTGCTGGACCTGTGGTGGTGACTGAACTGGCGGCTGTTGCTGAGCCGGCGTTCGTTGGTGAGCCGGCTGCTGCTGCTGGGCCGGCTGCTGCAACGGAGGCCCATTTGGGGACACCACACTAGCCCCCAGGTTTACCGGAGCGAGCAGATCACGTGGCATGGAAAACAGCTGGGTTGGCTCGATCTAAGCCGGAAGCCGGCTTTGGTGCCTCCTTCGGTGAACAACCTCTGACTCGCTCTGACAGCGGCTGAGATAGAGAGCCTCCTCTTCCAAGTGCTTTGTTTCCTCGACAAGCCGAGCCTGTGTTTCCGCCATGCGGGTGTTCTCTGCGTTGATATCCTCCTGGATCTTGGCTAACTGCTCGCGACACTTTGTAATTTCTGTGTTACGTTCTGCGGTGTTCTCTGCAGTCACCGGCTCAACCAACAGAGCTCCAAGATTAGCCATCATCTCGGCGAGTGCCTGCGCCCCGGTTCTCTGAGAGCCGGTAGCGGCTGTGCCGGCTCCTCCTGAGCCGGCAATAGTGAGGTTCTGCCCTGCCGCTGGATCGGCCGGGTCGCGGAGGGGATACTGTCTCCCAGCCATGTAAACCGCAGCAAATCGGGGCGGCTCGAGGGCCTCAGGAAAAACTTCGTCAGTGTATCCTCCAAGCCTCCCATCATATAGCGGACGGATCCACTCAGTTTCTCCCATTGACGACTCGCCATCAGATCGAACGAGCGTTTCGTCTTCAGATAGGGAATTCTCTGACAAGGCCACCCCCTGGGTGAAACCCACAAAGGCATGCGTCCGGCCGGCTCTCGGCGGGCCGGGTCTTGCCTGGCGGGGACTGGCGCGGCGGGCTGACTCGGTGTCGGGGATGACATCCAACCCGGTAGCTGATCTGCCGATAACACCGATGAAGACATGGATCTTGCCGAAGGGGACCCGGTACCCGTACTCAATCGAGTCGGCCTCGGGGCCCCAGCCTGAATCGTCGATGTAGAGCTTGCCACGGCGACTCTTGGTCATCTGACCGATCGCATATCCCTTGATTCTTGCCGGAGCTCCCGCCAAGAACTCAACTCCACCATGCGTAGGCCCCACGGTGGGCGCCAACTGTCGTGGTTTTGTCACGGCAGATGCCCTCGTGAAAGGACTTAGTGATGAGGCCATCGCACGAAGGTGGAAGCTTAACGGGGTTGATCGGAACGCGAGAGACACGAGTTTACACAGGTTCGGCCCCTCACGATGGAGGTAAAAGCCTACGTCCTGCTTGATTGTTATTGCTTTGGATCTCGATTACAAGGATGCGGATTCGCTAACCTAACTCTCGGAAGATTGCAACTTAGTCTTTTTGCCCTAGGTGCTTCCCTTTATATAACAGGTTGAGCCCCTAGGTTTACATCAGAGTCCGGGTCACAGCATCAACCTGTATCCTACTCTTTCTCTAATCATCTTATTCTCCAAGGTAATCTTCTTGTCTGATCCTTTCTTCACGAGCCGGCCCACATGATAAGCCGGCCTCTGCACCGGGTCTCTCTCAAGCCGGCCCATTATGGATCTTCAAGGCCCGGCAGTGAGGTGACCCGCTGAGCCTCATGGCTCTATGGCCGGGTCATCCTCCTGGCGGGTCTCCACGCTGAGAAACATCCCCAACAAGTATGTTGCAGTCATGGCCACCTAGCTTGCATGGCTATGTTCATCAACTTCAGGTTGGGCAAGCCCAGGTCGCCCGCCCACTTTGGGGTGCAAACGGTCTCCCAAGCCACTGTACATTGGTCACCATTTGCCGTGTTGCTCGCACACCAAAGAAAACCTCTGCAGATCTTCGTCATTGCCGTAATAACCTTCTGTGGGATGTCAAGTGCCATCATGGCATGGATCGGCACGGCGCAAAGGACCGATTTGACCAAAAGTAATCGGCCACTCTTCGGCATGGAGGCGCCACTTCAGCAATTTGTGGGCAAGGCTATCAACCAGCCCCATGAGTTGGGCTGCGGTTTGCTTTCTGATCGTGAGGGGGAGGCCAAAGTACTTGCACGGGTAGGTTCCCGTAGGGCAGCCCAATAGCGCCTCCACCTGTTGCATCGTCGTCGGACCACATCGAATTGGCAGGGCCACGCTCTTTGATAGGTTCACCTTGAGGCCCGATGCCTCACCAAAGAGTTGCAGGAGCATAGCGCAAGCCTGGAGGTCCATGTCATTTGGCTTGATGAACAGCGTGACGTCGTCGGCAAATAATGATATCCGCTGCCGTAGTCCCGTGCCCGCGAGCAGCACGAGGACGCCCTGAGCCGCGGCGAGCTCCACCATCATATGTAGCGACTCCATGGCTAGGATCAGAAAACTACATTATATTGATTTTGTTACCCTTCCTCAGAAAACTACATTATTTTGATTTTTTTTTAAAATTATTGCGTTTTCATTCTTCTTAAAGTGTAATACCAATGTCACTAATTCATTCTTTCTCAGAAAACTTCATTATTTTGAATTTGTTTTGGTTTTTATTTTTATTTTTTAAGGGTAATACCAATGCCACCAATTCATTACTTCTTAGGAAACTTTATTTTGCAAAAATTTCACTATTACATGCTTATCCTTGCACATTCGACAGAGACGCAAATTCTGTGTAAATTGGATGGAAATTTCATCATTATTTGTTTTAGTTTCATTTTTCATTTTCTTTCTTCTTAAAGGGTAATACTAATGCGACTAATTCATTCTTGCTCAGCAACTATATTATTTTGATTTTGATTTTAGTTTTTGTTTCATTTTCTTTCCTCTTTAAGGGTAGTACGAATGCCACCAATTAATTACTTCTTACGATTTTTTCTTTTCGAAAATTCCACTATTACGTGCCTATTCTTGCATATTATAAGAAGATACAATTTCTGTGTAGATTATATGCAAATTTTGTAATTATTTGTTTTAGTTTTTGTTTTCATTTTCTTTCTTCTTATAGGGTAATAACAATGCCACTAATTCATTCTTCCTCAGAAAACTTCATTATTTTGATTATTATTTCATTTTCTATCTTCTTGAAGGGTAATACCATTGCCACTAATTCATTCTTCCTCAGAAAACTTCATTATTTTGATTTTGTTTTAGTTTTTATTTCATTTTGTATCTTCTTTAAGGGTAATACCAATGCCACTAATTCCTTTCTTCTTAGATAACTTCTTTTTCGCGGAAATTCCACTATATATGCTTATTGTTGCATATTATAAAAAATGCAATTTCCTAGTAATAATTTTTTTAGTTGATTTCCTAGTAATAATTAAAAGGCTTATTAGCGCCTGGAGCAGCGACTGTTTTATAGTTCCTACTCAAACAAGACATACCACGGCCCAGTACAGTATAGTACGCTAGAAATCCAGGTCCAGACGAGCGAGCCCATCCGCACAAGCTTCGGCGAGCCGGCAGAATCCTCGTCCAGTCCGACAACTAAGCCGGCTAATAACTGTCGTAACCATACCATTCCTTGCTTGGTCAGTCATCTTCAACCTCCAGATCTGCGTTTGGCCAGCGAGTCGCACAAGAGGGGGTTCTGATCCGATGGGGGCGGTGGTGACCGCGGTGATCGCGATCGCGGCGGTGGTGCTGGGCTGGATCACCATCGAGATGGCCTGCAAGCCCTGCCTCGAGACCGGCCGCCGCGCCATGGACCGTGCCCTCGACCCCAACTACGACCCCGACGACTCCCCCGCAGCCAACTCCACCGCGCCACCCACTAGCGAGCCGCTACTCGCCGACCTCTCCGCCTCCACCGCCGCGCCAGCCAAGGCCATCTGATGTGTTTCTTGGCTCTCAGCGTCGTCAGTGCACCAGTGCTAGGCTTCCCTTTCATCCTTACTCCAGCCATGTTTGTCTACCTAAGAGTTCGAGTGTTCGGTTTTTGTGGCTTTGGTTATTATGTGACAAGAACTTGCTTTATGTTATAACATGTTATGAAATGAGATGTGGTGGTGATCTGTATATAGGGTGCCCTGTATATGCGATCCTGAATTCCTGATTGAGACTTCAACTTTCTATGCAAAACAGATGATACCCTACATTTCTGAATTGGCATTTCAGTATGTTGTGGGAGCACGGTGTGCATTGCAATGTACTCTACATACATGTCAAGAGTAAAATCTGTGGGACAAGATATATGATTACACTGGAGACATTTTGAGATTGGTACCGTGTGTGAGGTCAATCCTCCAATGGTGTTGCCTCGTTTTCTGTCACATCATCATCCACGATGTTGTCATTTTCGTCGGCTGGAGTTTCAGGATCAGTCTCCATCTGTTCTTGTTCTGCGTCATTTGGGTCGTCATCCACGTCGCCGTACACCTGAGAGCTTACCACATGCCCATGCAAATCCTTGTGCTTCAGATTACCTATCACAAAATGGAGAAAAGTAGTTGGCATTGCTGAAAATCGTAGATCCAAATGAGATATGGCTGATAGTATTGTACGTACTAACTAGCTAACTGCAGTCTGTGTATAGCTAGGCATAGTTGTGAAGAAATTGCAAATCAGATCACAGTGTTTACCAATCCAGCAACGCTCCACATTAGAGCAGTGTTCCAGGAGGGCCTTCACTTGGAAGAGAAACCGCTCCATGGATCTCTTTGTGGCAGGTATCTTGCTCGTGATCATTGTTCGCTTGTAACCCTAAACAAGATCAAAATACTTTTCTAAGCATGGAACACATAATTTATGGTATGAACATCATGGATCAAATATTATCGATTTTGCCTGGTGAGAATTAAAAGGTTATCAATTCTACCTTTGCCTCTGCACATATAGTTTGGATTATTCTTGTTGCTTTCTGAAGTTCTTTTATCTGCATAAGTTTTACTCGTCAGTACTAACAGTAAACAGCCACTGTAATTTGGCAGGACAGAAGGCAGCTATTGAGTGGTGCTAAAAGAAGTAAATTACATATACTCCCTCTGTAAAGAAATATAAGAGTGTTTAATCTAAACGCTCTTATATTTCTTTACGGAGGGAGTAACATTTACAGTTATTTACCATTTGAATTATAACGTCGCCATGTTGCCCAAACTGCGTCTCTAGAAAGTTGAAGGCTGCAGCAAAAACAAAAAGGAGCGTTAAACTGAACATGTTTTCACTCAAAGGCAGCAATAAGAATACACCTAATGAAAGTATATGAAAGCTTATCAATTCACAGGTTCTCACCTTTAAGAAATGCATCAATGAATCGTCCCCCATATTTAACTGCCATTGTATGCATAGCAACCTATATTTTGTGATTCGATGTGAGATGCATCATTTTCAACCAGCAATCTCATACATCACAGTACACCATTTCCATTGCATCAGGTGATCATATTATATTAGTATCTCTACACGAGTGACTTCATTGCAACTTACCTTCTCGTGAATCTTACATATATTTGTCAGAGAAACAAACACGTTTACTGATTTTTTAATTTCATCCATAACGTTTTCCACTGCTACTCCTGATTGTGATCTAGTCTTCAAGGCTTGCTTGATCTGGAGAACAGGGAAGAAATTGCTCAAACATTAAGGGATACTTTTTAATATGTTTAGAGACAGCAAATACAACATAGTGCTGACAGTAGAGTAAATATTAGCAACTAAGTGTAGAATGCGTAACTAAACAACTTACCATCTTGTTAAAATTCCCAAGATTCTCCTCATGCTGCATTAGTAACCCAAAAAATACAAGAGAAAACAAATAAATATCGGATATTTGAAAAATGCTCTGGACATTAGATACTTACCAGCACACGGTACCACGAGTGGAAAGTGGAAGAACACAATGTTGGAAACCCATGCGACAGTTCTTGGGTAGTACTTTTACTTTTGAGCGAAGTTACCTTCAATGATGGAATAAAATTCTAAAAATGAGTGTTCCAAGGTGAAAAGAACAACAATCCAATTGATATCGACTCTGATTGCATGACCCAACAAGTCAAGATGGACCACCTGAGGCAACACCGAGCAAGCCAGCTCATCAAGCAGAACTGAAGTCGACTCACTATTCCTGAGGTATATTTGTAATATCCTTGGTATAAGATCACCCTGACAAGCAATAAACACGGAACTTGTTAGCCTCTTAGGAATTAGTCGTGCATGCTTATAGGCGTTGCACATTTATATGTTAAAAAGTGTTTTAGCTTACTTTACTCTGCCATCCATTTTCAGTGTCTTCATTAGGGAAATCAGAAGTTAGCAGCTTATGAGCTGATAACCCAAGATGCTTCTTTACAAAGGGAATAATTTCTTTGGAGCATCCTACATGCATATTCTTCCCATTTGATTCCCCAGATTTTTCCAACAGCACGATAATGGAATTTAAAATAGATTGCATGGTAATTAGCACGTCAGAGGCCAAAATGTGTGAGAACAAACACACTGCAGTAAGACATGGTATTGAGATTAGGAAAAAGGTCACACTGCAGTAAGACATGGAGTATCACTTTTGGCAGTTGGCACAGATTGCAACTGCTGATTACCTGCATCCATAATAGCCTCAAACATTTTAAATGCCCCACAGTACAGATAATCAACATTACTAGGGACCAGAGGTGGACGGAACTCAGAAAGATCATCATCGAAATTTTCAGTTGGCTGGAAAGTCTGTAGTAGCTCCTTCAGAGCTGACATATTTGCTTGATTCAATAGATCTGGCGTGCCAAGTAGCTGCAAAAGGTGTCATATTATGTCAATGCTACAATTTGAGTCATCTTTACTATCAGAAGTAAGAAAAAGATATCCATGCTACAACCTTCCTGCAGCAGCCAAGAACCTCCTTAAATACAGAAGTGGCTATTGAAGACTTGGAGACCATCACGTATGGTATGTGCGGGTTTCCTGCTGAATCCGAATGTGAACTCCAATTGTCTAGGCTGCTATCTGATCCTACATAGCAATAGTAGTGTCCCATTGTGTTATTGATCAAAGCAAAGGAAAGGAGCGGTACAACAGTACAATGCATTGTAGTATTGTAAAAAATCATACTATTCACGATAGAAGGAACTAGAAGCAGAAAAGGATAATCAAAGCTTACTGTCTTTCATCATTGAAACTGATCCATCTAGATGCTTCCGTAGACTCGAGAATAGTGGCTGGATTTTGCTAAGAAGATCTTCTGTGCTCTTTTGGCAATGAGCGCGAGTGGATTTTGCTTGAGAATTATTAAAAAATGGCTTGCTTGATGGGTTTACATGATCTAGTTTGTTGTTTAGATCACGTAGAAGATAGAGATATAAAGGCAGCTGAATAACGAAAACAGAAAGACCTCAATAATGACACCATACTTTAGTAGCTATATTATGTGGTTGAAATCAAGTACCTCAGATTCATGATATGGATAAGTTGAATCTTGAAACTGTAAAATAAATAAATGAGAACTTGACCATAAAACTTTAAAAGAATCAAAGAATTAAGTCAAACTAAACAAATGCATACCTCTGAATACTTTAATAAGGATAAACAATTCACATGGAGTGTTCTGAATTTAAATCTTTGCATATCCAGCTGAACTGGTGCTGCCATCAAATCTATATGCCCAAGCTCACCAGGATTATTAGCCTCACTTTCAACATCCTTCGACGTCATTCCACTTGGCAATGGTCGTGAAGAAGCTTTCTTTGTTTCTTGGGTGATCGTTACACCTGCTCTTTTGAAAGCATCCAGTATCGTAGATTGCTTGAGCTTCTCATCAGAATTCAATTTATCTGAAGCTGCTTTGTCCTTGCGGCCCTTTTGTCTTTTGTTGGAAGATGGGCCCTCCATGTTGTCTTCCTCCATTTTCTTCCCAATGTTGAACTTGCTGCTGCTAGTTGACCCAGAATAATTCCCAAGATATCGCAGCTCAGGTAGAGATAGAGGATAAATTTTAAGAAGGGTGTTTAACAAAATCTCGAGTAATCTGCATTTTTTTCAACAAAAGAAGTCAGGTGCATTTGGCAATCATGTCATAATATTATGAAGGGTGCATTAGACATGAAAATCCTAGACATATCTTAAGTCATACATATGTTCCTTTTTCTTTATTAAGCTCTCTTAACATCTAATGCAAACTGTAATAGAACATTTCAGTTCAGACTTAAAAATGTTTATTGACTAGCACAGATGAAAAAACTTGCCTGACATGCTTGAATCAGAAATTTTAAAGAAACAGTACAAAAATTCACCATTCAATCCCCCATTAATACTCCCTCTGTTCTCTTCTCTTTTATAAGACGTTTTACACATTTCAGACACGCCCAAAACAATTCAAAGCGGACTGGCTAAAATGTCTTATAAAAAAGAACAGAGGGAGTAGTGTTTAGTGAAAGGTTGGTTCTTTGATAAATAATGATGAATACAGTACAAGTAGCATGCAATATCTATCCAGGTGTAGTAGATATGGTGCTCTCATCACTGTTCAAGCAATACACTCACATTAGATTTCTCAGACGCTTCAAAAGTTTAACTGCTGTCTCATCCCTTACTCTTTGTGACACATTATCAACTCTGGCCGCAACTTGTGTGCTGAAAGCATTAAGCTGCCAATGATGCCACCAATTTCAGATATATATATCATATAATTTCAAGCGTTTAGTCAGTAAAACCAGAAGATTCAAAACATACCAACTCCCTAATCCAGTTTATCGCAAAGTACAGTGAGTGACACACTGTTTTTTTCTCCAGTGCTGACAAGCTTCCCCATCTAGATTCATCCAGGTTCTGTCGGTTCTCAAACCAAACCAAGATTAATTATTTTTCAGTCACCAAAGGACATCTCTCTGATAGTATAAAACTAATTTTGGAAGTTTTCTATATTACAGAAGTAGTGACACATTTGCACTAATATATTTGCAATTGTTATGATTTTCAAAACAACTTTGAACCCTTGACATCTGCAGGTTGATATTTTTTTATATGAATGGTAGAGATTGATTATATGAACCCAGAATTTGTGATTTACCATTTATTATGAGAAACTATTATAGTATTGTTGATTACATGTAGGCCAGTTCTAGAGAAACTTTTCGTCAGTTCTAGAGAAACTTGGAATTTATTTGTGGCACCATTCTGTGTGTGTTCTGGCGGGGCAAAGGCAGGTTGCAGAATAATATTTAAGATACATAATGCAACAAAACTAAGACTTAAAAGAATGGTGTTCCTGTATAATTAACAAGTTAGGGGTATCTCTTCAAGTTTCTAGAGAGCAGACTGAGCGGTATAACCTTGGTAGAGGGAAGATGCAAAGGACAGCCAAGGAGTGCATTTATTCCACCAAGTGAGCCTTCGCTTCCTGAACGTTCAATCTTCGATATAAACAAGAAAGTTAGTTTGACCATCAAGACATGCTGGATTACAAGGCTATGGCACTTACGGTAGTTAGGAGTAAAAATTGGGAAGGAAGGATCTGCAAGCACGCTTGAGACCTGGTATGAGCATACATAACAGTATTATAGTACACCAGTATAGGTCATATTCAGACTAGTTAGTAACCAAGTACCAACCAAATAATGACCATTAAGGCCTTAACAGCTAGAATTGTACCTTTGTTGCGAGGTGGACACTAGTGGCAAAATATTTACGCATACTGGGGAGATATTTCCATCCAAGTTCATCCATAATTCCCCTGAAACCAATGTGTTGTCAATTACACTTGTACTTTCGTCATGTGTCAAGTAGAAATGTACATAACTGTCAAAGCATTTTGCTAACCTTCAATGCTCTCACAGAGATATTTTTCTGATAGCTGGCCATCCTCAAGATCAGCAAGAAAAAGGGTATCAAATTCTGCAACATGTTCTCCAACCCTGGAAAGGCCAGTTAGTGAAATGAGCTATCTTACATGAAGAAACATGGATCGTCTCCTTTTTTCCGCATGAAGTAGCAACAATTTTATGCTTACCACTCAATAATTGCAGAATGAAGAACATTGCTCTCAAATAAAGCAGATAATTCATCATAGAGAAGAATTAAGGGCAACGTCACAAATTTGCAGGAGTTAACAGTCATATTTAGCAGTCCCAGGGCCTCCTCACAATTTGGTTGCTGCCAAACAAAACAAATTTATAACTAACAAAGCAACACCAGTATTTCATGAACGCGGAAAAGGTAGCTGCCGTGATCTCAGATATTTTAGATGCAAGAAGCACAGCTTGAGACAAAAAAGGGAATCCAGCACCAGGTTAGGTATACAATTTAGGTGTGTGTTCTTAATGCTGATGCTTGCTTCACTTGTATAAAACCATGGTACTACTTTGTCCACTGCTCATGTTATTTTTGAAGCATCTAACGAACAGAGTGTTTCTTTAATTATCAGTAGGAAACTCTTATTGTCTAGTAAGTAATGTCATGATTTATATCATGTAAGTATCACTTTCAAATGAACTAGCACAGGACATTAAAAGTTTTTGGCTAATTTTAAAGATAAATAGGTGCTGTTACAGATGCTCCTGTAAATGCTAGCATTTACATACAAATGTATTTTTATATATCCAAGAGGTCAGAAAGTGACAGAATCATTCAGCATGGTTGTTTTAACACAAAAGCAACATTTATCTTGAATTTCATCATGATCAAGCAAACCTGAGATGATGAGCAGTTCACAGCAGCATTTGCATCTGCAATAGCTGAAACTATCCTTAAAGCCCCAATTATTCCCATTCTCTTATACTTCATATCTGGATTGCTAACCTACAAAGGGCAAGCAGACACAGAAAACAATAATTGAAAGCCATAAACCCTAAAAAGCCTTCTTGGATGAGCCTAGTCAGAAATGTAATCATACCTGTTTTCTCACTACCATAAGAAGTTCATTAGCAACAGAAGAGCCACCTGAACTAGTATTGAAGCCAGCAGCCAGTGCCAATTGACAGAAGATCTCGTAAACCTACTTTTTTCAATAACTGATGTTTATGATGAGAAAAAAATAGGAGAAACGAATTAAAAATATTTCACAAACCTTTCGAAGATTATCTTCATGAAAACTCTCCAGATAATCTAAAATACCTATGTAGTAAAAGTCAATGTAATTCAAGTTATTCCTCAGTAGCAAGCACTAAATACATAAGACTTCAGAAATAACAATACCAGTTATATGTGAAGCTATAGGGATGAGTTCCTCGGAGTTGTTGGATGTCAAAGAAATCATAATATCCAAAGCAGAAGAAACTTCGTAGCTGACCCCAGAACCTGTATGAGTTATCAATGAGCCTACGAGCTGCACAAAATGGTAGGACATTACCAAACAAAGAACAGACAAAATATATAAAGACAGAAAACTGGGTATGAAACATAAGAGAAACTGGTATATGCACCAAGAAAGTTTAATTGGATGGATGTCCCAACAGAAGGATGATAGTCTGCCTAAGCCTTATAGTTTGCAGATAAACGTAGAAAAATTCAGCTACAAACCAATAGCTGTCCCATCACCACCTCAAATGGTACTACTACAGCTAATCTGACAAGTGACAACACACAACCTTATCACTCAGATGTTTCATTGGCACAACAGTGGTATTTTGGCAACTACGACAACGATTGCACAGATTACTTCTTGAATTAGTTAATTAGTTCTCAAATGCAAGCCAACTGGTTGAAAACAGCAAAACTATACGAAATAGGAAGCAGTATCAGAATCAGAATTTCTAAACAGCCCTTCCAAGAATTATGTTCATTAGCTGGACTTATGCATAGGCATTCAGTAGAGCATGATCAAGTTTTATTTCACCAAAAAAATGTAAATATATGTGATATGCAACAAAATTCGGTAAACAGCCTACCTGAAATCCTGAATTATAGGGAAATGACTTTTCTCAAAAATCAACAGTGCATATTAACTCAATTTGCCTACATTAGTAAGTTCTTGATTTACACTACATTCACGACAGCAAACACAAGTGTTGGCAACAAAGGGGTACCTCTTGCCTGGAGAAAGTATCACTGAATTCTTCAAACAAAGCCGTGAACAAATAGGTAGCAAATTCTCTAGCCTTGTCTTCCTTGCAAGCCAGGAGGTAATCACTCACTTTGAGATATGACATAAAATGGTCCTAGTGCAAGTTTTTATGTCTCAGTCAGCATGGGAAGGCAAACATACATGGTCACTTTACAGTCATTACGAGATACCGAAGAACTGACCTTTACTAATTCAGTATTTCCATGAATGCATTGGTGAAACAATGTCTCCCGGATACATCCTTGTAAGATCTTGGACTTCAGTATTTTCTCAGCACTTTTCTGCAGAGCACCCCCATTGGCATATATGAGCATGATGAGCCAAACATCAATCACTTTGTGATCCCTTGCATGGTCAACTAATTTCAACTCCTTCAAGAAGGCCTCACAAAGCATCTGCATCAATAACAAAGCAAATTCCAGTTGAAACTCCAACATGCAGTGCTGCATTTCGAGATACGGTGTAGATTAAGATACCCTACATTCTTAAACCGGAGGCCTGATCTCAAGGCATCAAGGATTGCCCCATCAGTGCTAGTTGCTGATGCCTTCCCTTTCAGCTTCTTGCTCCGAGCAGCACGTGGATCCACCACACCAACAAACTTCAGTTGCTCGCGGATCTGCGATATAATCCTGCCAACATTGACTGGTGTGGCAGACAGCAACAAGAACCTGAGTAAGTGTGGCATCTGATCTGCATGAATAGTCCGGATGCATGATATTGCAACTGTAACCGCCTTCAAATATTCCCACAGCACAAGACAACTGTTAAGCCACAATGTACATCATCATACACAAAACAAGAAGAAAGAAAATCGTTGCAACAATCACCTGCTCCTGCAACAGCGCATCGAGGTTAAGGTTTGACAAAGTGTCGAGCACAGCAACCACGACTTGGGAGTCCTCCTGCAGCAACTTCTCCAGAGCGGAGACCACAGCAGCATGGCTCTGGTCGCCCACAATCTCCGGGATCGACCCGATGATCTCCTTCTTGAGCCGGGGTGGCGCTACCGAGAGCACCTCCACAAGCTTGGTGACAAAGGTGTCGGCGTCGACAAGGAAATCAAGCCAGCGGAACTGAGCAACGATAAGCCTCCCCGCGTCGTCCTGCAGAGGCACCCCATCGAGCGCGTCGTCGTCGAAGTGCTCTGGCAGCTTGTCGAGGAGGAGCCCCAGGAGACCGGGCTGGAGCGCGGGGACGGAGAGGAGCACCCGCGCCAGGCTCTGCGAGCGCGGGGAGGTGGGCAGGAGTAGCTGGCGCAGCCGCGCGGGGGACTCGGCGAAGGCGGCGAGCCCCGCGAGGAGGCGCGCGGGGAGGTCTGCCGCGGGGTCCGCGGCGAGCGCGCGGGTGAGGCGGGGTACGAAGGTGGGCGCGGACGGGAGGGAAGGGGGCAGGTGCGGCGGGACGAGGAGCGTGCAGCCGGCGTCCGCAAGGAGCGCGGCCGCCGCGTCGACGACGGATGGTTCGGCCGGGGTGGGCGCGGACGATGTCGCTGACGGCGGCGGCGGCGGCCCGGGTGCTGTGGGCGCCGGCGGTGGCCGCTTTCGCGGGTTGCTGCGCTGCAGGAACACCATCGCCGATCGCCGCTACCACTAGGAAGCTTCTTCGGGATTTTTGGGGGGTTTGGGGGAATGAAAGTTTCGCGCCACAGATACAGAGGGAACTCTTCTTGAGTCACATCATCGTAGGCTCGTAGCACGTTCAGGACCCTCTGACACGTTGGGACAGATGATTAACCTTGTGGTGGGTGCCACACTCAGTCTCTTGATTTGACAGCTAGCGAAAGGGATTAATAGAGGCGATGAGAAGGATTAATTTTTCCGGAATAGGCTCTATCTTTTCATTGATATCTTTACCTAATCTTTATCTTTATCTTTACCTAATAATAAAGCACGGAGTGCTTCTGTCGGCTCACCGTCGTCGCTCAACTATCCCTAAAGTTGAAGTAAATTACCCACCCTGCCACCCGTTGGAGGAGGCAGGGGGAGGCGGCCTCGGGGGCGCGCAAGAGCGACGGCGGTCTCGAGGGAGCGGGCCGGAGCAAGCTCTGCAGAGGAGCCCGAGCCGCCATGGCCGGTGGTGGAGCAGGATGTCCGAAGCCGCGCAAGGTACGAGAGCGACGGCGGCCTCGAGGGAGCGGGTCGGAGCCAGCTCTGCAGAGGAGCCCGAGCCGCCATGGCCGCCATGGCCGGTGGTGTGGCAGGATCTAGGCGAGGGGAGCGCCATGGCTGGTGGTTGAGCAGGATCTCGGCGGGGGAACGCCATGGCGGTGGAGGGGATTCTGCGGTGTGCGGGGAGGTGCGTGCGGGGGGGTGCGCGGAGAAAGCGGATCCCAGTGGTGGCGGAGCTTTGGGGAGGCGGGATCCCGGTGGCGCCGGGCGTAGGCGGCGGCGTCGGGCGCAAGGTGCGTGCGGGAGGATAATACTTGGCGACAGCCTCGCTGAAAAGAAACTGAGCAGATGCTGCGAGCAACGAGGCGGGGCCAGCAACGAGTAGTGGATACGACGCTGGAGGAGCCACAGCGAGCCAGCGAGGCAGGACTGGTTTCTTCTAGACCACGTTGATTGTTTGTGGATCCTTCACGTCGCCGTAAAAATCTTCGAGTGTATCAGCATGCGCATATACGTTTATTCTCCGAACTATTTTTTTAAGATTCAGTTTGACTCATCTAAACAAAGGTAATTACAGAAGTTGTTATATCCTACCACCATGATTTGAACACATTAATAATTCGACGTATGATTGCATTAACTTTACTTAGTGATAATCATCTAAAAGGATAATAGAGCAAATTACGTCTAACCGTGAATTGAGATGCAATAGATTAAGCAAAGATTTAACTGTGATGGAAAATCATGCATATATCGCAATAGAATAGAAAGTTAGAACATCTATACGATAAGGACATCACGGTTAGCATACACGACAGAAGCATGAATGCCTGGACGTCAGACGAAGTATACCACATTTTTATTGTCTGATTAGTATGGTAATCTAAAGATATGGTTGTTCACCCGATTAGCTGACTATAGGATTCACGTCGTAAGTTTCGGACTAACGCCCCAAAGAATCCTATTGTTAATTAATCCATCATTTGTGTCATCATCAAACTTTTCATCTACCTGTCCAACCTGATTAATGATGATGGTGTTTGCTTCGCAGCGAAGCACATCAATATTTTTTTTCTCCCGTTGCAACGCACGGGCATGTTTGCTATAATAATAAAGCGGCTATTGTTTCTGCCCGTTCACCGTCACCATCACGTACTGGACTTTTCTCGTAGGCAACCACAGCCCGTAGTGGGCCTCCCGATCGATCCATCATCTACGTCACGCATGTTCACGCACTGGGCTTTTCTCGTACGTAACCACAACACGTAGTGGGCCTCCCGATCGATCCATCCATCGTCTACGTCACGCACATTTACAATCGAGGGCTAATTCACTATTGAATATTTAATAGACCCACATCGCTATTTTATATCTAATTATTCTAATTTATATACTCTTTTGAGTTTTCTGGGATATCAATAAGGAGAAGCTAAGGATTGAGGATTCCAGAGAGTGTGACGAAGAGATCAAGAAAGAGGTGGGTTAATTAAACCGGAGTGCAGATCCGACGAAGAAATAATGGGAGAAGAGAGGGCTAATCAAACCGGGGTTCAGATCCGGCGAATGAATAATGGGAGAAGAGAGGGCTAATCAACCCGGGGTTCAGATCCGGTGAAGGAATAATGGGAGGAGCAGGTGCCGGAGCTCGCTGGCGGGCGACCGACGGCCAACGGCAACGGATGCGGGGTAGGGGAGGATTTTTGCTCGGGCTGCTCAGTGGAGTGGGCAGGCTGTTGGCCCTGGAGTCTGCCGTGGAAAAAAAAAGAGGAGAGTTGGGCCGGCCTGGCTGCACAAAAATGACTTTGAGGCAGCGGGACTCTCTCCATCTACCTACTTTTCTTCTAATACAAAATACAACACTTTGGTGTGTTTGAGAAAAAGGGTATGTGTATGTTTATATTATCCCGGGACCTTGTGATATTTAAGTAAACCATCTGTGTCATTAGTTATCATACACTCTCATACAATACTGCAATGTATGAAGCAAAGACCCATGCGCAATCTCATTGAAAAGTTGAGGGTGTTTCAATGATGTAGTCCATAAGCTTGTTGTCATGCATGTTTTAATCTTCCAATGGAACATCAGTTAAATTACTTGGACTGCATTCACAAATAAAAATTAGAAAAATTACTTGGCCTGCAGTGTCATCCTTTTTCGGGAATGTCAATGATATTATAAGGAATATCGGCTCCGTAGCGAAGCATGGCTGCATGTATGATGCTTTAACAAAAAGTGGATTAAGCTCAATGAACTTTTTAGTTACGACAAATCTTGATAATATCACTTGACTATATGATCCATGCATGAGTGCTTTGAGCTAAGGATATGAAAATAATATATATTTTCCCGTAGCAACGCACGGGCATTGTCCTAGTAGAGATAAAAAAGAGAAAGTACAAGATTGGCACCCGGACTACGTACACACAGAGAGGCGTAGATGAGTGCAGTTAGAGCAGATGAGGGGATACTCAGCCCCCAAGGACAAAAGTTTGGGTTACAAGAATAATTGCACTAAGCCCTTTGGCGTAGGCGGCAGCCTAGCAGCGTGTCGTCTTGGATGGTGGTAGCAAGCGTGTCATTCCGACACAAGTATTAGAGGTAAATCTAAAAATGTTAAGAATCTATCACCTATTGAAGAAATACATGGGCTTGACATTTCGACATGGGTAGTAGAGGTAAATTCTTTTATAGGTTTGACGAGGGTGATATTCCTTATAACAAATCTCCAAGTCAGTGCTTATACGAATTTGATAATTTTGCTATTAAACGGCAAAATTTTAATATGCAAATTAGTGATCAATTGAAACAAAATTTCATCATTATTGAACGCTTGAGTGGCGTGCTAGTTAGAATTTTCAATGATGTTAAAGGATTATGCAAGCATTATTCTATGGTTCGCACTCAGCTTGAACAAGTTTCTAGATCGCAACATGATTTGTTTAGGGACATGCATAATAAACTTAATAAGCATGATGTTGGAGTAATTACTAGAGGTGGTAAAATGACTCAGGAACCTCTGTATCCTGAGGGTCATCCTAAGAGAACTGAGCAAGATTCTTAGAGAATAAATGATAGTGCACCTAGTTCACCTAAGAAGAAAAAGAAAAATGATAGGAATAAAACTTTGCATGCTTCCAGTGAATCTATTGTAGAAAAACCTGCTGAGAATCATAATGATGTTTCTATCTCTGATGCTGAGACACAATCTGGTGATGAGCATGAACCTAGTGATGATGATATTGATAATGCTAATGATGATCATATTGTTGATGATACTCCACCTAATAATAATAATGAACCTGATGATGATGTTGAGATAGAACCTGAAGTTGAGCTTGATGATCCACCTCCTAAGAATAAAATATATGATAAGAGAGATTTTATTGCAAGCATGGTAGAGAACCATGGGTACAAAAACCTATGCCTTTTCCTAGTAAAGCTTTAAAGTCTAAAGATGAGGATGCTTTTAACCGTTTTATTGAATTGGTTAGACCTTTGTTTTTGCAAGTACCTTTGACCGATGCTATGAAAATGCCTCCTTATGCTATATATATGAAAGATATTGTTACTAATAAAAGAAAGATTTCTGAGGCTGAAATTTCTATTATGATTGCAAATTATTCTTTCAAAGGAAAAATACCTAAAAAGCTAGGAGATTCAGGGATACCTACTATATCATGCTCTATTAAAAATAATAATGTTAGAACTGCTCTATGTGATTTAGGAGCTGGTGTTAGTGTCATGCTCTTTTCTCTTTATAAAAGACTTAATTTGAATAAGTTGATTCCCACTAAAATTTCTTTGCAAATGGCTGACAAGCCTACAGTTATTCCCGTTGGTGTTTGTGAGGATGTTCCGGCTGTGGTTGCCAATGCTACTATCTTAACGGACTTTGTTATTCTTGATATGCCCGAGGACGACAACATTCCGGTTATCCTTGAAGACCTTTTTTTTAATACTGCAGGGGCTGTTATTGATTGTAATAAAAGCAATGTCACTTTTCATATTAATGGCAATAAGCATACGGTTATTTTTCGAGGAAGCAAAATAAAGTAAACAATCTCAATTCTATTGAAAAGATTATGACTATCACTATTAGAGACTTTGAATTTCCGGTTCCCGAAAATAAATATCAAATTATTATCATTGGAACCATGCCTATCCGAGTTGAGGTAACTTAGTGCTATAAAAAAAATCTTCTGTTTTATGCTACTCAGAAGTAGTTCGTTAATGAGACTTGATCAACCTTGTTAATGAATTCTTTTTGAGGAGCATATGGTCGATGAATTCCGTAAGCACAACTCTCTGTAGCTTTAGTTTATCCTTTGTTATTTTCAGTTCCAATAAAGTTTAATGCCTAAGAATGCCATGTTTAGCCTTTTTCTGCGAGGCACCTTAAGTCAACACCGTATGTTTGACCGTAGTGTTGACTGTTACGACAGGTGGGACCCACATGCACTACAAAAAAACACTTCCGTGATGATACGTCTTTGTCACATAAGGTCACGTTTTCTGTCATGCATGTACATCCGTGACGATTTTATGACAGAACCAAGATAGTCATACATGTGCTGTCGTAGAAGTGTTCCATGACAATACTGAAATTATCATCACGGAAGTGTCCACTTCCATGACGATAAATGTCGCGTCATGGAAGTGTTTTCGTCAAGGGTAACCGACATGTGGCATCCACCGTAACGGGTCGCCGTTAAGCTATCGGGTTCTGGTTTGGATCCGATAACCCGTTAACAGCCCTGGCCAATGGGGATTTTCCACGTGTAAAATTCTCACTGGCCAACTGATCTACGTGTCAGCTCGGCGTTGCAACAGATGTCATCCATCCTATGGACGAGACGCACCTATGGAACAGTGACACGTGGCATGGCCCAACAGTGGCCCATTTAGGTTATAAAGACCGGCCCGTTTGACTTGGTCAAAAGTTAACGGGCCGGCCCATGGAAAGCCTGTTACCGGCCTGTTCGCATACAGCCCATTTACGGCCCGAGTACTCACGGCCCGTTATGGCCTTTAAAAATTCGGCCCAGTAGCGTCATGTGGGTTGTCCCATATGATTCCAGCCCGTTGTCACTTTCAGCCCATCTATGGCCCGTGAAGTCTTTTGGCCCATATGAGGTCTTTTGCATCTCTGGGCCCATTGACGGCCCGTGGTGAATCAGGCCCATCATGAACAGTAAACTGCTTTGAGCCCATTAACGGCCCATGATTCAGTTGGGCCATTTATAGCCCGTGTTTTCTTTCGGCCTTCTAAGGGCCCATAAATTCTTGGGCTCATTTCCGGCCCTCGATTACTTACGGTCCGTTACTGGCCTGTTATGGTAATGGGCCAAATTCAGCCCGTGGTAACAATCGGTCCGTTTGTGGCCCGTTAACCCGTTGGGCCGTTTTCATCCTGTCCTGTAATCCGGCCCATTAACGACCCGTCATGCCTATTGATAGAATTAAGCCTGTGCTGTCTTCCGGCCTATTAACGTACCGTTATGGTCTGGGCCCATAAACGGACGATTCCGATTTTGGCCCATTTACGGTCCATATTGCGGTCCGGTTTTGGCCCACGAACAGTACGGCTCATGGATCCTACGGCGCGTACGAGGCCCATGGATTCTACGGCCCGTAGGAGGCCCATCGTTACCACGGCCCGTATGTGGCCCATGGTTATTGCGGCCACTAGCAAAACGAGGAAAAAGAACTGCAGTGACTACAAGGAAACAAATAGACAAGACTATAAGTAAATAAATAAGCAAGCAACTAACGCTAGGCTATTACAGCGATTACAGACATTACATCCACTGGGCATCAAAGTTCACCACCAGTGCAAATAAAGGGAACAACAAAGCAGCATATTACATACACTGGGCGTCTAAATTGGCCACCAGTGCAAATAAACGCGGCAGCAAAACAAGTCCAGAACTGAAACAACTTCAGAAAAGCTCAAGAAACGTTATCCTGGGTATCCACCATGCCGGCAATAAGCTTAGTAAGCTTATTAGCTTTCTCTTGTTTGGCGCTAAAATCCTCCAACGCTTGCTGTTGCATCAGAAAGTATGCATCTGAATTCTCCAGGGACTTCCTCAGTCCTTCGGCTTCTTGTCGCAGCACAGCTGATCGATGTCTTTCAGCTTGTAGTTGAGACTCAAGAAACCGAACTGATTCAGACAACGAGTTTGAAGAGCTTGTGCAAGCGGTAGTGGCCAGTAACTCGAACACTACATCAAGACATGACTTTGGGGTTGTCTCACTGTCTTCAAGATAGTTTTCCTTATCTGTTTTATCAGCTTTGTTGGAGACCAGCAAGGTTGTCTCACTATCTTCAACCTTATCTGCATTACTTCCTTTACCATTGCTTAATGTGGTACTCTTCTCCAATATTCTGTCAGCATTCTAAAAGAAGAAACAAGCAGACACATAACAGGTTTAGCATGTAGTATATGAAACTCATTTTGGTGAACCAGTTCAGTAGTAAAGTGGACAGGATTAAACTATCAAGTCTTCTATTGCAAAGTAGTACATTATAAAAGCATCAAACAAACATATATCTATGTGCTACTGTCACTGCATTGTCTTGCCAAATCAAAATAGAGACACAGTTCAAATCATATCAGTTCAAGACAAAATAGCATTGAAGAATATAAGTGTGGGAAACTACACAGCACCACAAGATTTCAGATGGGTACCACCAGTATACATGTACAACTAACAACACTACTGGCTCTATTTTCATGCTAGTAATGTGCATGATATGAGAAGACAACTGTCTACCAATTGAAATTGAAATCAACATAGAGCAATTTAGAAGAGCAAACCAGTTAAAAAACATGTTTAAACATACCTATTGTGCCATTGAAGTTTTGATTGGATCCTTTTATTTAAAAATTAGTTGGTATGAGTAAATAGAGTGATACAAGAGCAAAACAGTATGCACAATAGCTATGGAATCTTACCTGAGAACAGTTGTTCTTCAGGTTTAAGCACTTGTTCTACAAGAAGAGAGTACAGTAAGACGCAGCCATATAGTACTTCAAAATGAAATATGATCTCATAGACCCTACCAGATTCATGGGTCTAGACCAATACAGAACAAGGCGTTCCCAGTCATCGTCCCGTAAATGTGTCTCCGGAGAAAGTAAGGGAATTTGATGAGTTTCCTTACCAGTGAAATACGTTTTCTTCAGGTAATTCCGATACTGCCGCAAAGCATTCTTGAAGATAGCAGAGGTATTAGCACAGGTTACCTCATCCTGAGTTTCCAAATCGGTCATTCTCTACATAGAAAAATGGGAACATTTGTTGTGTTATAACCAGTAGGGAGGTAGAAAGTATGGGACAAAGCAAAGTAATTGCCATGAATACTTACACATAACTCCTAGAGGAACACCTGCAACTGGCTTTTTTCCTTCATCTTTAGTATAATATTTCCATGATGGGAAGATACGCACATAGGATTTAACAACATCAAATGCGATAGACGCTAAACTACGGATGACTGGTTCTGCTTCGTCCACAGGAATAGGTGTATTAACTGGTGGACTTGGGGTTCGCCGTGGTAGTCCTGGCGCTTTGGGCACTGGAGTTGCCTTACTAACTGCTCTTGTTTGGGAGCTCTGTGGTGGAGATGGTGTTGTGTCAACTGGAACTAGGTTACTATCTGCTGGGGTTGGGGTTAGATTGGGTGAAGCTGGTTCTTTGTCCATCGGAGCAGGGGTACAATCTGCGATAGTCTGGGTTATGTGTGGTAGGGCTTGTTCTTGTGCAAGTACAACCGGGGTGCTATCTCCATCGACAGGTAGCACTGTTTTATTTGAAGACCGTGTTTTTACTACGCTAGATACTACCATCACACCCTCCAATTCAAATGGCTGATAAACAAGAAAAGTAGTTGAATGTACAGACCTTGTATGAGACAGATGCAATAGATAGTGAGGAAAAAAGAGGGCATGAAATAGTTCACATATATGTTGTTTAACTAAACAGGACAGGATGACATAATTTCACATATATGATGATTATCTAAACAGTATAGCATGACATAATTCAAAGATATGATGACTAACTAAAAAGGATGGCATGAGATAATTATATGATGTCTTTAGTAAACCGGTTCGCATGACATAATTCACATACATGTTATCTAAGTAAACAGGATGGCATGATATAATTCACATATTTTATTTATATACTAAGCAGATGGCATTCACATATATGACGTCTAAACTAAGCAGATGGTGTTGAATATTGTGTATATGATGTCTAAACTATGCAATGCAAGACACCATATGCATGATACGAGCAGTATAACCCTACCAAGTTAGAGCATACACCTCGGGGGGGGGGTGAATAGGACTGGTCATCTGTCTCTGAATCCTCCTCTGAGGAGCTATCTGGACCCAGCAAGAGATCTGCTTCGACAGGTAGCACTGTCTGCTCTGAAGAACTTGTTTTCACTCCAGATTTTTTCATCACCCACTCAAATGGCCGATTCACAGGAAGAGTAGTTGAATGTACAAACATTGTCGACAAATGGAAATGTAATGAAAAAAAGGAATGGCAAGATATAATTCAAATATATGATGCCTGGCTAAACAGGATGGCATTGCATATTTCACATATACTATGGCTGGCTAAAAAAGATGGCATTGCATAATTCACATATATGATATAGAAACTAAACAGGTGGCATTACAGAACATGTCTAAACTAAGCAGATGACATATATGATGTCGAAAGTAAGCAAAGCAAGGCACCATATGCATGATATGAGCAACATCATCATGCCAAGTTAGAGCAAACACCTCGGGGGGTAAATAGGAGTGGTCAGCTCCCTCTGACTCCACCTCTAAACAACTATCTTCCTCTGGATTACAATCTGGAGGAGGGGGGTGGGGTTGCCATGGCACCCACCATGGAGCGATGTCTGCATGACATTGTATTACCACGCAAGACTCTTCTCTTTTTCTCTACATGTTCAGCATGACTGTGTACAATAACTGACATGCATACGAAAAAAATATAGTGAGATTAAGTAAGGAGAGTATGCAGAAATCTAGAGTGATGGTAACAACCAGTGGATAGATCCAAAAATAATGATAGCAGGCAAATGATAGCTTAATTTAATAAAAAGACAGATGATGGCTGCTTTACTGTTTGTTTCCCACCCAAGATGAACGACATAGTAGATACCCTAGATGAAACAGATAGTAGATCAATATACTATTCATTGCTGCCTCGATATGTGCCCCACAAGGATTTTAAAACTCAAGTTTGAACATTAATTTGGACCTGACTTGGAGTCTAAGAGATGAACAGGATGATAAACTAGAAGGTAATATTAAGCAATGCATAAAGTAAGTAGAAACAAAAGAGTGCGACCTCTCTTGCAGACCCGTGTACTCCTCAGGTTCATCTGCAGAGTCGATGATGGTGATGCAGTTGCGGTGGCTGCCAGTGGCGGGGAAGGAGATCTGAGGTGGCGAAAGATGGTAAGGAGTTGTGATGTCTGGTATGGTGGACGCTTCTGTCGATGGAGCAGCTCAGGTGAGGTGGACGACGGCCCGGCAGGAGCAGGACAAACCACACAAAGTTTTCCTCGACACCTATCTGTAAATGAAGTAATTCTGTAAGGGCTCCTTTGGCTTGCAGGAAGAGCACAAGAATGCAAAGAAACATGGCCAAATTAAAGTCAAACCACCTGCAAATGTGTACAGTTAGAATGTTATTATGCCACTAATGCACTTAGTCTTCTTTTCATGCATAAGATTTTGATAAGTAGGTCCAGGTGGATGTTAAAATTTCTATGTTTTTCCTTTGAAACAGACACGAAAGGAAAAAATCATTTTGTTTTGCTCCATTCCTTTCAACCAAATGCATGAATAATTGAACAATAGAGTACCATAGGAAAATTTCCTATTGCTATGTTTTTCCTTCATTTTTTCCTTTGAACCAAAATAGCCCTAAGGGATCGACATGAATGTAGAGTAAAAAGTGATGCGACAAGTGTACAACCTCTTTGGTGTAGCCGTGTCGACCTCAGCATCATTGGGTCGGTCGCTGAAGATGTTGCGACGGAGGTGGCTGTCGGAGCTGGGGAAGAAGATCCGAGATGTCTGTAGACGGCGTCGAGGGTACTGCTCTGTTGTGATGGATGGTTCCGTAGTTGGAGCAGCTCCGGCGAGCTGTACGACATTGAGGCTGAAGCAGTACAAGACGAACATCGTTAATCTGAAGTGGGATTCTAATACCATCTCCAATAGATGATGCAAAATACATCAACAAAAAGTGCTAGCTGTAAAATTTACATCACCAAAAAACAACCAACTCCAACAGATGATGTAAAAACTGTTGACTCTGAACTTAACTGTCGAAACTGAATTTTACTGTCGAAACTGAATTTTACTGTCGAAACTGAATGCACTAGTAGCAGACAAGCACTTCATTGGTAGTTTAGGCCGCTCGAGCACTGGTAACAGAGAAGCAGTGATCTAAATCAGCAGCCGCTCAACAGGGAACGCACTAGCAGATAGCAGCCGAAGCAGCAGCGCGAACGAGAGCCAGAGCAGCAACTCGTGTAGCTGCAGCAGCCTGTGTACCAGCATCAGCAGCACGAGCGAGAGCAAGAGCAGAGCAGCAGTACAAGCGAGAGCAAGAGCAGAGCAGCAGCGAGAGCGAGAGCCGGAGCAGCAGCAGCAGCTTCGGCTGGTATGGACGCCGCCGCCGAGGGAGCCTCGCAATGGGGGAGATCCGCAATGTCGTCGGCGGCGCCAGCGTCGAGGGAGCCGCGCCATGGCGGAGCGGGATCGAGCACCGGCGGCGCCGGGAGGTCGAGTGAAGGAGAAGATGCAATGAGTGTACAACCTCTTTGGTGGCGCCGAGTAGGCCTCAACTTCATCCGAGGAGTCGGTGAGGATGCTGCGGTTCCGGTGGGGCAGGTTAAGGCGGTGCTGTGGGAATGGAGCAGCCACGATAGACGAGGCGATCATCGGAGCAGCTCCTTGGAGGTGGAGGACGGGGCGGCTGAACCGGCGGGACGACGAGATCGACGACGGATCCTCATCTGGTGCGATGGATGAGGGACGTCGAGCTGTTGCGGTGGACGACGTCGTCGGGGAAGAGGCTCCGGCTGGGCGGCGGTGGGGGACGGACGGAGGAGGGTGGGGTTTCGCGGCTGGTGGAGAGAGGTTTTGGCGGCCTCGGTTTTTGAATGGGGAAAAGAAGGGGATGGGAGGGGGGAACCATGACTTAGGGACGCGCTTGTCCGAAATGTAGGGTAAGTTACAAAAGTACCCCCACCAATTTGAACTAGCGACTCTTTCCGCCCAGGGGTAGAACGGGGATTTCGCATGTCGGGATTTCGCAGGAGGAGGGAGTTTTCGCGCGCGTTGTAATTTCGGGATAGCAAGGCGCAGGTTGAGAAGGAGGGAGTTTTCGGAGCACAAACAAACAAAGAGATATCTTGAAATTTCAGCATAATAAGGCGCGGGTTGAAATTTCGGGACAAGGCTAACGTGTACGGTGCCATATCAATTCGCACTTCCCTCAACCAAAAAAAAATCAATTCGCACCACACAAGAGAGGGTCTTGTCCCGTTTTACTGTATGAATTACTACAAATTTCATTCAAAACTTTGAATCCATGTTATGTTCAATTAGAATATTTCGCTAGGTGCATAATGCATGTAACCTACTCAAATGAACATTTTAGTGCATTCCAAATGTATATACTACCGCTGCAATATGAACTAAATTGGAATTCGTTTCACTATTTGAATAAGAATCTACAATCATGATTGTTGTCAAGTTAAACCATCATCTGTATATTATCTTCACAACACACCACATGATTACTGTCAAGTTAGATATGAACTATGTGTACTATATGAACTCGAATTCAAATTTTTGAATCCACTTTATGCTGATTTCAAATAATAGTACATTTCAAGCTCTAGCTAGATCTTCATAATCTAAACCATGTTTCATATGTATAATGTGTTTATCACACAATGTATAGTGCCCCGCCCCCTATGCCTACAAGTACTTAGTTGTGAGCTGCAAAAGCCACACATTATCACAAATTCAAATAAATGTGAGATTGTTCGATATATATAATATATGTATAGTATAACATGTTCATAACCACACCATGTGTATCACCATTATATTCATGCATGCATGGGTTTAAAACATTATGATCTCTTATTCAAATATCTGAATCCACTTTTGTAATGAATTATGATCTCTGTTAGACTTTTACACCCACACAATCCTCTTCTCTTTGTAGCTAGCACTAACTTTCTCTCGTGCATGCACACGCCCTCCTCGCCCTCCCCTCCCTCAGCATTCTCTCCATCGCACACATTCATTATTTTTCTTTAGGTTGTTCTCCCACGGTCTCTATAGGTCTCCCCAGCTCCTTCTTTCCGGCACACACTGATCGATATACCTCTCTAGCCAGGTCTGCCTACCACATACACACACTTTCCCTCTTCTCCTCTCACCGTCCATGCCCCCTATCTCTCATACGGTCACACACATATGCACACTCTCGCCCCTCTTTTCATCGATCTCGCACTCGCACACTCCTCGATCTCTATATAGTAGGCCTATCGCACCACCTCCTAGCCGCATCCCTCTCTCTCTATCCGTCTCTCCGGGCCTTATTTGCCTCTAACACATGCATGTATACCGATTGATCTCCCTCTGTACATATAGCTAGGTCGACTATAACTCTTTTTCACCACGCACCGATCGATCTACCTCACTAGATAAGTCTCTCCCTTTCCCCAACACACGACAATTGCTCTACCTATCTAGTTAGGTCTGCTTACCATAGACATATCGCCCCCCATCATCCATGCATGCCTCCCGACTCATCTCTCACACGCACGCGCACACACAGACACACATCCCCTCTCTTATTGATATTGCAGTCGTACCCTCCGTTTGTCTAGTAGGTCTCTCCCACCATCTCCGAGAAGCAACTCCACCACCACCCCTCCGACACTCTAGCTCTGTCTCTCTCCCAACCTTATTCCTCTCCTACACATATGTATGGATGCCGATCAATCTCCCTCAATACATAGCTAGGTCTCTCCTTCTCCACACATATACCAGTCGATCTACCTCTCTAGTTAGGTCTCTGCCCCCTCCCCCCCACACACACTGATAGTCGAACGCTCTAGTTAGGTCTCCCTGGCACACACAAACTGCACCTGTCCCCTCTCACGTTCTAGTAGGCCAGCCACCCTATATCTTTGACGTGCGCACACACAATTTCGCTGGCTTTCTTTATCGATCTCGCACCCATACACCTTCATCCCTCTCTTCGATTCTATCGATATATATCTCACGCCGATGATCCCTCCCCTCTCTTCTCGTGGATCGCCCCCTCTATATATGATATATCTAGGCCTCCATTTCACACACATTGTATATGTTACATTTTTTTGAGGTATCATCGACTCATATTCCCTGTCTATCTCTCACGCACGTAAATACACTTACGAAATCACCCCTCCAAAAAAAACACTCACGAATGCACTCACCATCTCTCTATAGGTTTGTATCTCTCTCACACACACCCACATAGGTGGGGTACGTGCACGAAGAGAAGAGGTGCACGCACGACGCACGTACTCATGTCTAGTTCCCAACCACACCCGCGCGGGTACACGGTGGAGCTCATTTTTGTACGAAAAGGCAGCCCACGTGATAATTTGACGCGTGTAGCGGTTGTTCACTTGATGGAGGGTCGTGTATCACGCGTGAACGAAACAAAGTGCGACTTGATGCGTTTGCGCATTATTTTTAAATAAAGTTTATTCCTCAATGGCACGTACAGAATATAAAACGATTGTTATCGAGAGAAAAAAGAACACCGCTCCACTATACTATAAAATATAGGCAGGAGCCTCAATGCTTGCTTGTTGGGGTTCGTCTCTTCACACTTTCTCACACAAGACGGTGGTGGCCAATCTCTCTCTCTCTCACCGCTGGTCACTGATCCGGCCGGATCCCGTCCGCCGGCGGAAAGGGAGGATATGCAGCGTTGCTCCGGTCGCCAGCGTCGAGGCAGGAAACTCACTGCCGGCTTTAACATCCCCAGATCTCAACCCTGTCATTAAGCTAATTAATCTGCCATGTCATCTGATTAACCTTGCTAATTGCCACTTTGGTTCAAACACAATTCAAATTCAAATTCAAATATTAAGTCAAATAATTATTTCTTCAAACAGCAAAATAAAAATGTTCATAGTATTGCAAAAATTCTCAAAGCAATTATAAAAATAAAACCAACACTGTTAAAATTCCCAAGTTGCCCCTAGCATTTAAAACAGTGATATTCCAGCAATTTTTAATTGCAATTTCATTTATGAAAAATGCAAATGGAATTATCTGCCTCCCAAAATATTTGTGGCAGTGCACAAAAATGCCATGTATTTATTGGGCTTAATCTCACATTTTTCTAAATTGATTTGGATGCCCAATTGAATCCATCTCTCTCTTTGTTTAATAAATAAAAAGGGAAAACAGAAAAAGAGAAAGAGCAGAAACCTACCTGGCTCTGGGCCGCGACGGCCCAGCCCACATCCAACCACCCTCACCTGCTCCCACCTGCGTGGCAGCGCCGCCATGGCCAGGAGCTCGCTGCTCCGGCCGTTGGCCGCCACGGCGCCGAGGCAGGTGGGCGAGGGGATAAGGGCGCCCCGAGCCCTCCCCCCTGGTCGCCTCGCCCCATTCTTCTCTCTCTCCCTCTCCCAGCGCTCATCTCGCTCGCCTTCCTCTTCCTCCACCGAGCGCCGACGTCGCCGTCCATCACTACTGCGGCCACCGGCACCCGTTCGTCCTCCCGAGTTGTCCATTGGCTCCGCCGACCTCCGCTACTTCGCCCGGTGCTCGCCGTTGGAGCTGGGAGGCCCCGCAACGCCGAATCCCCCTTCGTCCCCATCTCAGGCTGCCACGGCTACTCCGGCGACCTCCGTCGTCTGCTGCTGCTACTAATCCCTCGAAGGCTTTTCTTAGCCGCACGGTGAGCCTCACCTTCCTCTCCCTTCTCCCCAAACCGCCGCGTGCTTCGCCTAGCTAGCTCGCCGCCATGGCCGAACTCCGTTCGCCGCCTGCCTCGCCGTTCCGGCCACTTTTGGTCGTCCCCGAAGCTGCACGTTAGCTCCAGTCGATGCGCGCTGCTCCGCTCGTTCGATTGTAGCCGAATGCGCGTGCAAATGCCCACCGCAGCCGCGCGCCCGTGACGCACCCGAGAGCTCCGCCGCCACACGTCGTCGCCGGCGACACTACGGCCACCCCCGAGTCCATCCAGTCACGCCATCCGACGCGCGATCGAATAGCCGTTCGAACGCAATTGGAATCGCGCGTTTTGGTGCCCCGTAGCTCAATCCCGAGCTACTCCGGCGAGAACGCCGCCGCGGGAGCTCGCCGGAGCTCATTCCGGCGCCGACGCTGAGCTGGCGAGACGCGGGGCCCACCCAGGGTCGCTGCCATGTGGGCCCCTGGTCGTGGTTGACCAGTTGACCGCGGTCAACCCCGCTGACGTGGCGCTACTGTCACTGACGTGTGGGCCCTCTCGGTTAATTAAACTAATTAATCTAGTTTTTAAAATAAACTTAATCTGTAATTAGATTAGACACTGACAGTGGGGCCCACCTTCCTAATTAACTATGTTTAACTTAATTAACCTCTGTTAAGCCCACTGTCTATGACAGGTGGGTCCCGCAAGTCAGATTTGACTCTGGTCAGTTCAGTTGACCCGCTGACGTCATTTTCCATTTCTATTAATTCTGTTAATTTAAATAAATTCAGAAAATGCTAAAAACTTTGAAAATTCGTAGAAATTAAACCGTAGCTCGGATCGAAAAACTTTCTACATGAAAGTTGCTCAGAACGGCGAGACGAATCCGAATACGCCCTCCATTTATCTGTCACATGCCCACAACTATGCAAACATGGATCCGTCCCCTCCGGTTCAATATACCGAAGTCAGCCCAAACGCCGGGAAAATATCCCAGATATTTTCCCGATCCGTCTGCGACATGTAGCAATGCATTAGGTCACCACTAACACTGCATACCACCATGTCATGCATCTGTGTTGCACTATTTGCCTTTATTTATTGTTTCTTCCCCCTCTTCTTCTCCGATAGCCCTCGAGACCGACGCAGCTCAGGAGACAGACGATACCACAGACGACCCCTCCTTTGCCGCAGAGCAACCAGGCAATCAACCCCCCTTGACGCATGCCTATATCACCTATTCTCTGTCCCTCCTGCTTGCATTAGAATTTGCTACTGCTATTGTCTTATCCTATTCTGATGCATAGCCTGTCCTTGTAACTGTTATTGATACCTGCCTGTTATCCAAAATGCTTAGTACAGGTTGGATGGTAGTGAACCATCTATGGCCCCTCTTCCTTGCTGTAGTTGCCCCGCTCTAGTATCTGTGTCCCGATTGATGTGATTGTCGGGCTGAGACCAGCATATCACTACACACCCCTAGTTGCTCAACGCTGCAGAACTAACATCGAGTGCCGAGGGTGATACCTCTTATCTCACTCCCGATGATGCCTCTGTAGTACAGCTAGTCGGTTGTGGGTTATCGAGGGTGATTCCTCTTTCCCCACCTCCGATGAAGCTTCTGTCGTGCAACCCCGCAAGTGTGAATACAATCGAGGGTGATTCCTCTGGATTCACTTTGACGGGATCATCGAGTGGGAATCCTACGAGGGTGATTCCTTGGATTCCTGCCTGATGTTATGGACACATGGTTACTTGCACTTTATTACTGATACCTGGATAAAGTCGGGTCGACCCCGAGGGGTACCCGCGAGTGATGTGGAGTCGGGTTGACCATGAGGGTACCCGCGAGATGAATACGTGGCACGGCCGGGCATTCTTAGCCCTTGCCGTAAGTCCACGAGACGGGGCGACGGGGCCACATGTTTCGTGGATCTCTGCTCGTTTCCGCGAGCTCCCAATACGCTTAACGGATTTGGATATGTGATCTGAGTAGGCCTTTGGCCTTTTCGCGCTAACCAGCACGTGGGAATAATATGGGTACTCGGCGCCGTATGTATCAGCCGAAAGCTCGGTCAAACGTCCAGTTCAGCATTGCGGCACGGCCGGGTTGGTACCCCAGAGGTGGTGCCTGGATCGCCCTGCACGCAACGACCCGGAGTGCAAAGGGGGATGGGCCCAAGAACCCTGAGCATTTAGGAGGTAGACCGGCGGGGACCTCTCTGCTGAGCTCTAGGTGGGGCTGCGGTGTGTCGATCAGCCGAGGCCGGGCATGACCCGATAAAAGTGTGTCCGGCCGGAGTTAATCGAGCGTGTTGGGTAACAGTAGTGCACCCCTGCAGGGAAGTATATCTATTCGAATAGCCGTGTCCACGGTAACAGGACGCTCAGTAAAGTATCCCGATCTACTACTTGAATTGTTTACATGTTAATTAATTGGAAGCTCCGGGATCGCTTTCTCGCAGGGAGTCGAGAAAGGATCTCTAGGCTTTGTTACAACATGCTTGCTATCTTAATTATGGTACATATCTGTACTCTTCTAATGCTGCAAGACCCTGAAGATGCTAGTCTTCGTTAGGCTAGGCCTTTCTCTCTATTCTGGCATTTCTGCAAATCAGTCCACATATACAGCCTTCCTTTGATAATGTTGCATATTTAGAATAGATCTGATGTCAGTCTTGCTGAGTACTTTGGATGAGTACTCACGGTTGCTTTGCTTCCCTTTTTCCCCATACACAATTGATGCAACCAGACGATGGAGCCCCGGAGCCAGCTGCCCCAGCAGTCGACGACGACTACTACCACTACTACCCCTCTGGCGGATACTACTACTACGAGGAGCCGACCGACGACCAGGAGTAGTTAGGAGGCACCCAGGCAGGAGGCCTGCGCCTTTCGATCTGTGTTTTATTTTGCCCCGCCTTCTTAAAGGCCTATCTGTTTAACTTTGTGTCTGTACTCAGATACCTGATGCTTCCGCTGATGCTTGTATGACATCGAGCTTATGTATTCGAGCCCTCGAGGCCCCTGGCTTGTAATATAAAGCTTGTATTATTCTTATTTGTGTTTAGAGTTGTGTTGTGATATCTTCAAGTGAGTCTTTAGGCTTGATCGTGTACAATTGCGTGTATGATTAGTACACGATTAAGTCGGGGGTGTCACATCGGTGCGTCCCGATCTGCGATACCCGCCATTCTCTCCGACCAAGCTCCGGCGCGGTAGGGCATTCACCCCTTGCTCGCTGCCACAGCAGATCCCGGCCGCCGCCGCCCTCCTAGTTACATCCCGAGGACCCTCAGGTACAGCTTCCTCTGGAACCGGCCCTGCTCCACTGCCCAACTTCCCAGGTCGCTGCATGTGGAAAATCCTGCATGTGGATCTTCTCTAATTCTTTGCCTAAAACGTTGCTCGGCCGGCGTACTTCCCATTTTGCAATCTCGTTCTCACACCGTTTGAGAGAAACCACTGTGCTTCTATCTCCCCCTTAAGATAATGAATATGCTTCTTTTTGTCGGCGTATGTGTCATCAACTGTTATTGACTAGTAATTGTTTCCTTTCTACCTCTTTTTGCAAACAGGGCTATCCATTTCACCTCGTTGCTATTGCGACCTTTTGGTGAACTGCACAAATCACTTTTTTCTTAAGAGTGTTTTGTGCAGTTCCACTAAAATGTCACACGGGCAACGTTTCTACATTTCAGTGGGACTGCACAAAGGGAGATTGGTTGTGTTATCCTCCTCATCCAACTCTGAGCCTAATCTTCTCCAACAAGTAGTTAGTTTTACGAGAGATTGCAAAGGTGATCGGCTTCTATTTGTGTGTGTATGTTTCATCAACTAGTGCCACTATTATTGTAAAAACACTTATTCATATCTTTGCAAACAGGGATGCTCAGCTCGATTTTAGTGGAACTGCACAAAATGATAGATGGTCCATGTCCTCCATAGACTTCTTTCTTGGCTAACATGTCTTGTTCAGTTCGACAGAGCTGCGTGAAACTAGCTGTCGGCCAATGAACACCGTGGCCAGGAAATGGAACCATGCCTACGGACAACATCGATCAATTTTTAATTTTTCTTTATTTGTAGACCTTCTTACAACTTTGTCTTCAGTTGTGATGTAAATATTGGGGTTGATCTGCGAATCATTGTGATGCATTAGCATCCATGTTAGTTTTCTTTGTATTTGATGGAATGTTGTAACGAGACAACCTTGTATTTGATGGAATGTTGTAACGAGACAACCTTGGAGGCAAGTGGACACAAGAAACCAAAGTTGAAAGCTTCATAGCATTACAGTATAGTTTATTATGCTGGAAAACTATGTGACATATAAACAAATCCTGAAAGCTTGATAGCAATGCCAGAAACCATTGAACTTCCTTTCGCCGACATGTGGGACATCCAGCATCCGGGTCCACGTGCCATGCACCAATATTGAGTGCACAACCGCAGGGGAGGTTCACCCCGGTCGTTGCGTTGCAGTAATAATGACTAATGAGCAGTCAAATCACAGAGCACCACCTTTGCCACAGTAAGTTGCTCGGACGAAGCACCCATCATTTCACTATTCATTGAATCCGTTCGTACTCCAATATTCCCACAGTAAGTTGCCCGGACGAAGCAACCATCATTTCACCTTTCCCACGGTAAGTACCTCCTTTTTATTCTAGACACCACCACACGCGAATATGGGACGGTAGCAGCACAGCATCAAGTGTATGGGTTTATGGGGCTCAATTCAAAAATCCAAACCAACCAATGAACTACTAGATGGTGAGCGTTTGGAGTAGTACGTATCAACGCATGCATGCATGAGGGGTACAATGACCAATAACATTTACATGCATTGGTTAGTTTTCTGTTAATCCTTGCACGCAACAATTTAATGCGCTTTGAAATCTAAACATGTGAATGTGACCAGTAAAATTGAGACTGACAAAATGGTATAGTAATACAAAAATTTGGAGATTAAGCTCTATAAACCAGATGTGAGTGATATACTGTAGCAGGACGGTTGACGGGATTAGTAGAAAGCGAAGCGCCTTTTTAGCGGGGATTTTCATCAATCTATGAAGGTGCAAAACCAAGTGTTACTACTACACCAAACAAGTTCAAAACGAGAAACTGGACTCACTCACGGCACGCGTGTCGCATTTGGTCCGTCGGTCAAAGCGCTTCCTCTTGGAATATCATTTTTTTAGGCTGGTCGTAATGGGGAGTACCATATACTAGTATCGTGCATATGATAATAGTGTATGATACTACTTCCGTAATGCATAGTATCATAAGTTAGTACTTCCTCCGTCCAGGTGCGTAGGGCGCCTAAGAGAATCCATAGTTTCCAAATGTTTTAGATCAAGTACAATAGTACGTAGTTAAACCAGCCTCGTTTTACACACAGTCTCTTGTTTTGGCTCCCCACGCAGCCATGTTTAAATGCCGTGTGAATGGAAACTGATGGCCCACTAATGGCCCACAGTATGTGTTAGGCCAATGCATGCACAATTGATTGGTTGATTGTTGGTCAGCCCGAGCGAAAAAATCGGAAGGCAATTAATTAGCGCGAGTATTGTTGCATGCATGCGCAGCTCGTTGAGGAAGGGAAAGGTCAGGCAATAAATTGGCGTGTCTAGCGAGATTTTTTTTAGAGCGGAGGCATATGCCCGGCCTTAAACTGAGGCCCTTACAAACAAAGTCACACACACGATAGAGGTTCAAGACCACAAAAGGAAAAGGATTCTAGACGGGAAACTAGGGATACATGACCATACAGGTCCGATGCCACGACGCAGCGTGGATACTTCGCCTACATGGGGGTGGAAGGCCGGGCGGTCCCCGCACCGGTGTGATCCCGCCTTCGCACACATCGAAGCTCAGCACACCTGGCCCGGAGGCTGCCTGCGAGCTGCTCCGCCTTTCCTCGCTCTGAGGATCTTGCCATAAGCTTCCATAGCTGCAAAAAGATGACCAATTTGTATATAACATCAGCTGGGTGCTTAAAGAATTTCCCCTCTATTAGCGCTTTATTACGAGTAGTCCACAGGGCCCAAGCTATCGCCCCAAACCCCACCCAAGCCAGTCTACGATCTTGCCCATGTGTGTTTTTGATTAACTGGAACACCTCTACTACCGATCCCGGGTTCCACGCGCAGCCAGTGGCCGCACGGAGCACACTCCACGCAAATCTAGCAACGATGCACCGGAAAAATGATATGGTCACTTGTTTCATCCTCGCCGCACCACACGCACTTGCCGTCACGCGAGATTTACCAACGAGAATTAAGGGCTAAACTTGCTCGGTAATTGGCTATTTTCCCCTTCGCCCACTCCCCTCGTGCCTAGATCGCGCTGCCCTTTCTTAGGCGCCCAACGCACCTGGACGGAGGGAGTATCTTAGGTTGCCTTATTAATTGTCATGCATGACACAAACTAGTACACCATTTAATATGATACGGTATCATGATATGATACCACGTCATCTCTTTCCTCATTTAATTGTGTGCCAGATCATCCAAAAAGTCTAGTTGGCATGCATGATACCGCTTATGATACTCCCATTATGACTAGTCTTAGAATGCTCTTGGCATATCACTAACATGTGGGAGGGAGTGAGAGCAAACAGACCTCAATTGACGGCAAAATCGCCAACCCGCCGCACTTTGAGAGAGAAGAGGAGCTAGAAGCGATACGGGCTGGTGGAGCTAGGTGTCGCATGGAGGCCGAGAATATGGTGATAGCGTGGGGTGGGCCATGCATGATGTAACTACCACTGAGTTGCCGTGTTTCGGACTCCTCCGGTCTAGTACTCCACCGCGCGGTTCTTGGCTCCTTCTCGATCGTCGGAAATCGTTCTTCTTCCTTTTGCTGACACGTGGGACATCCAGCATCCAGGTCCACGTGTCATGCAAGAATATGGAGATAAGTAGTGTAAGTGAGACTCACCAACGGTCACCAACGTAGGTGGAGTACGTGAACGAATCACCCGCAAAAAAGGAGTACGTGCACGAAGAGAAGAGGTGCACGCACCGATGCACGTACTCTTTGCCTCTTTCCCTAACACACATGCGCGGGTACACGGTGGAGCTCATTTCCGTACGAAGAGGCAGCTCACGTGATAATTTGACGCGTGTAGTAGTTGTTCACTTAAGTGGAGGGTCGGGAACCACGCGTGAACGAATCAAAGTTTGACCATGACGCGGTGGCGCGTTATTCATAAATAAAGTTTTTTTCTTCAATGGCACGTACGCAATTTTCTTTTCTTCAATGGCACGTGAATCGTGCATGTACAATGACGGAGCACGGGATGGTAGCCATGGACATGGTCGGCCCTTTTTGGAGACTACTAGTACTACTTTGATGTGTCCCGTCAACTCATAGAACGAGGAGAAGCTTGCTTACTACGCCCTCTCCCTCGCCGACGCGCGCTCGGTGGCTCGCAGGACGAGGAGAAGCTTTTGCTTACTACGCGGTGGACGTGCAACAGTTCATTTGGTGTCAGATTGCTAGAACTAGTATATACTACTAGTACTACAGTAATAGTAGTACCATCATCATTGTTCGACTTCTGGAAGAGGCGAAGAGCCAAGCGCAAGGTCAGCTATAGCCAAAGCTGTGCCACCTTTTAGTAATCTCACAAAGCATGTCGGAGCCCGTGCAGCAGCCACACAAGTAGCACGTACACATTTACTAGTAAGTTCTAAGGGACATATGCCAACATGCCACACAAGTTCATACCCCATTCATGTATTAAAATTTGTGCACTACTCTACATAGATTAACAGCGCTCCCATAATTTTGTGCACGACTACTCCACTTAAACGTTATCGATGGACTCCATGTACACCACCTGGTTCCAGTCCCAGGCATTCTTCATAGAAGGCACGATCCATAGCGGCGGGCAACGGGAACCATGGTCGCAGCTTTCTAGCGTGGTTCCACACGATGGAGATTCATCCTAGCTGAAGCGGCATAAATTAGGAGTCCGGACCGATCCCAAGCCCGCTTCTAAGGTTCTGACCGCCCTGGCCCGCCAAAAACCCCTCCCCCTCCCGCGCGCGCTTCCCGCCCGGCGCCAGCTGCCAGCATTCATGCCGCTGTAGAGCGCGCCGCTCCACATTGAAGGCGGCTCAGGGCGGACGCAGTGAGAGTGAGAGGTCGCGTCCGCCATTGAAGCGGTGCGTCGGCCGAGGGCGCCGCCCGCTGCACGCCCGACTGAACGCGCCTCCTCGCCGCATTCAAACGCCTCCATTAAACCCGCGTGGAAGCAAAGAAACCTACTACATCCACACGTCCGTTCAGGAGCGGGGCGACATTAAACGCAACGCAGGCCAAGCTCCTCCATCCACCATTTTCTCCACTCTTTCGATGGCATCTGACGAGCAGGAAGAGCAGTTCTCTGGCATAAAAGCCGGCTGGATGGCCCGCCTAGCCCGGCGGTTACGAGCGAGGCAGCTCACTGCTCCACCTCCCTCACGGAGCCCGACGGAGCCAGTTGCCACCCCCAGCCAGCACGTGGTTCAGCAACTCAACGCTCCAGGCCAGCTCGAGGAGGACTGGCGAGTTGCTCCATGCCCGCACGGCGGGGAGCACGGCGGCACGGGCATCGTCGCTGCCGTCAACGACGCCGCGTCGTACCGCGCCTCTAGTGCCGGCGACCGCGCCATCCATCGTCGACGTGCGTGTAGCCACGCCATGCAGGCAGAGAAAGAAGCCGGCTGCCCGGATGTCGATGAGGTGGCGGCCAACACGTCCGCGCCCGCCGCCATCATCGAGGAGAAGTAGAACACGGGATGCCGCCACCGCTTGTATCCCATGAAGGCCACCGTGGAGGCGACACCTGCGTACACAGCCGGTGTCTTGCATGGTTCTTCTTCAGCGCAGACCATCGTCGACCCTGCATGGGCTCCACGGAAGCGGAGGCGCCCCCTTCCCCTCCGGCTGAAGCATTAGCTGGGGGTTCCACTCCGACGAGCGGTGGGGAAGCATGTCGCCCTTTGCGTTGAAGCATATACCTCCGGGGCTCCCGGCAGTCCGGTGATCGGGCTGCCGGACATGAGGAAGACAAAAGGAGCCGCCGGCGACCATTTAGATTAGGTATTAATTATACCTTTAGAGCCGCACTAGCACCGCTTAGTTGATATAAATGTAATGAAATCCGTCATGTTTATATGAAATCCGGCCATGTTTGCACGAATTTCGTCTTGTTGGTTCGAACTGTTGTCAAAATGTATGCGGCTACAGTTGGATGGTGTCCTCCCGCATCCGTGTCTACTCTCACGCACACGCGCGCACACACACACACACACGCTCGCGACTTTTTGTACACACTATCTCTGTCTAGGTCAGTGTCTCGTTGTCTCTGAGAGAGAGAGAGAGAGCGAGAGAGAGAGAGAGACGAAGAGAAGAGGCGCACGCATGCACTCGTTCCCTCACGCACACGCGCGTGTACATGGTGGAGCGCATTTGCACACGAAGAGGCAGCTATGATAATTTGACCCATCTAGTTGTCCACTTAATGTAGGGTCTGGGACCACATGTGAGCCATACAAAGTGCGACCTGAACGCGGTGGCACGGTTATTGATCGAGTTTTTTTACTGGTACATTAAATGAAAAGATGGCTCCGCGCGTATTCAATTTAAAACGATTGCTACGGAGAGGAAAAAAATTACTCCACTATATATGTAGGCTAGAGCTTCGGGACTTCGTTGCTAGGGTTGCTCTCTTCTTCTCACTCTTTCACCCTCTCCAGATCTAAACAAGACGGTGGTGTCCACTCTCTCTGTCTCTCTCTCTTCTCACTGGTGGTCACAGATCCGGTCGGATCCCTTCCGCTGGGTAGGGTACGAGGTGCAACGTTAACGCGGTCGCCGTTGGCGAGGGAGGAAGCCGACGCGCGCTGTCTTCTCTGACCTGACGCCGGTGTGGGTGGTCCTCCGCATCCTTGCTCACTGCCATCGTGTTGGCAGATCCCGCTGCCTGCCTCGCCGCATCTCGCCGACCGGAGGTATAACTTCTTTTAGAACCGGCCTTCTTCTAATGGCCCAGCTCCCCACGTCGCTGCATCCTTTTTCTCCCATCAAGTTTGGTTTGCTCCCCACGTCGCTGCATCCTGCATGTGGATATTCTTCAGTCCAAAGCTCCCCATGTATCTAGATAGCCCCGTCGGCTTGTCGAACACTCGAACACCACCTAAATTTTTACTATTAGAGGAAAAAAAGGTAATGCATGAAGATAAATAGATGGCCTGGTTGAATGTGGAATTTTTTTTGGGGTGGGCGGGGTAGAAAAGACTGGTTAATGAACTGATCTCTTTGTTGAAAAGGGCAATAAAGTGGGGTGGGGGCGAAGGGTGGGGGGAAGTACTAGTAGTAAGATTCTGGCCTGACCAGTCTCTTGGTCGAAAAAAGAAAGAAAGTGAGGGGGTGTTGGGTGGACAACGCAACTGAGAATGGGCATGGCTAGATTTCCTATGGTCACGCAGCAAAAGGTCACTGACGAGATCATGAGAACAAAAATGGCACAAATCCAGACATTCTGCTTGCATGTTTGCCGCTCTCGGCAACCACCTCTGCCTCACCACTTTATGCCTCGGTGGAGGTAAAACATGCTTGTGCCTCACCTGTCCCTATGCCCTTACTGCGGTTGTTAATCTAATATCTGGTAAAATGAAACAATGCCACTGTTAATGTGATGTCACTCTTAAGTAATGCTGCTGTCAATCTATTGCCATTGATAAACTGAAGCAATGCCACCACCGTTTTATGAAATGCTTCTGTCTTGCTTTATTTCCCATGAAGAGTGCTTTGGGGTGTTACACTTAAATCTCACGCCGGTAACATAGCTTCATCTCAGTGGAACTGCACAAATATAATTGCACATTTGGTTGACACGACGATGTATTTCTCCTTTCCATATCACCCTTTGTTAGAACGATCGTTCCTGTTAACCGTACACGTAGCTACTGATCATGTGCTACTGTCATCACAGAGTTATAATGCAATTGTTGTGCATGTTAATCTAAGCCCCCGTCAATCTAGTGCCCGTGTTGATCTGACGTGATGGCACTTCTTAGTTAATGGCACTTTTTCATACTGTCAATGTAATGCCATTGATAACATATGAGATGTTGCTGTTAATCATGTGCCACGGCAAAAAAATGACACTGCTTAAATAACCCTATCACATATTTCCGCAAACAGGGTTGTCTATCTCCATGTGGTTTCTATTTGTGTTAACAGAAGCACAAACCACAATTTTAGTAGAACCGCACAAAATTAGATGGCTGCATCTACCTACTCTCAGCTAACCTCACGGTGCTCGAGGTATTCCTACATTCGTAACTAGGTAGAATGACCAACGCAAGATGAAATAAGCTTATTCGTATGTTGACTTGTTGATCGCAGTGTAGAACGAGCCTGTCATGTGTGGAGGAGCGAACAAGCACTGTAGCCGCCCCGTCAATGCGAGATTAAAGACACCGAGTCATAGATGGCCTGGCCGGCGAGTAGGGGTCGTGCAAACAACGGTGCATAATTTTAGCGGAACTGCACAAAAAAGATATTGGGGTGAGTTGGACAAATTTTCTATAGCTAGACGGAAGGAATTGCACTTATCGATTGGATCGAATTTCCTCCATGGCATGAGATGAGACCCCAAGGTGGAAATCAACTAACCACTTATAAAATTATGGATAATCTTCCTCACGCAGGTCAGTACCCCTTCGTCCAGATGATCGTGTTTTGTCATGCCGAGCTATTGATATGTGCTACTGTTTTGTAACACCGTTTAAGTACAACTATTGTTTTCCTATCTTTTCACATTCAGGACAATGAAGATGATTTCGGTGGAACTGCACAAACTGGTCTGATGTTGAGTGATCTCTATTGCCTCCTCTGTTTGCTGCAATGTGTCAGCGTCAATTGCAAGATGAGTCATCGAGCTGTGGAGTTGCCAACATGCTCAAAGTGCACTCAACATTGAGAAGAAAGAAGCATGCCCAGGAAATTAATGCATAGGGAGGCCCTTTGCTCAGAGAAGCATCGATCGTTTTTTCTTGATTTCTACACCTTCTCACAGCTTTGTCTTGGTTATAGTCTGGTGAATCATTGAGATGCATAAACATGCTGAACTTATATATGTGCTTGTGAATGTTAGCTAGTATGCATACTATATCTTGTGAAGCTTAGTTTAATGTGAGTGTTGACTAGCGTGTGAACATTTAGAATCTATATTGTGGGCCTGTTATTTGACGCCTCATTTGTGCCGTGCTTCGACCAGTGTGAGTGTCTGCATGCATTACCACATCCTCTAATTTGGTGGATGCCAAGCGGGCCTGAGGAGGAGCCATAAGTTTTTTTCAAGTTGAAAAAGGTTACCGAGCAGGAGCCATAAGCTAGAGTGCATCTTTTTTTTGCGAATGGGCCATAAGCTGGAGAGCTAGAGAGTGTCTCTAATGGGCTATCTCTAGTGTTAAGACCGACCAATACAAGAGCCGATCCATCTTAAAGCCCATATTTTTGTAGGAAAAGCCCATATTACTTGAAGAGGGGCGTTCCCAAAAAACCCCTTCTTCCTCCTCGCTCTCACTTCACTGCAGCTCGCTCCTACAGAAAAACCCCGCTCCCCTTCTTCCTCACCTCACTCCTACAGAAAACCCCCACTCCCCTTCTTCCTCACCTCACTCCTACAGAAAACCCCTGCTCGCCTTCTTCCTCATTCCTACAGAAAACCCCAGGCCCCCTTAACCAGGCTCGTCTTTTGCTACTCTGCTCAAACCCGTGAGCTCGATGCGGCACCCGCAAGGAAAATGGAGTCGGCTGGCCCCATCATTAAGAAGATGAGGCTCCCGCCAGCGGCGACGCCGATTGTAGTTCCCGCACCCGGCAGCGCGGGGAGAAGCGGTGAGCCTCCCCCTGGATCCGAGGAACCCGAAGAATCTCGGGCGGACCGCATCAGCGATCTCTCGGACGCCATCCTTGGGGAGATCATCTCGCTTCTCCCCACCAAGGATTACTGCCGCACCCAAGTCCTCGCATCTCGGTGACGCCCTCTATGGCACGCCGCGCCTGTTAATCTCGACTGTCGTGGCCTATCGCTGTTCAATGATTTCGAACTCCCTGGAGCCATCATCTCCTCCCACCAGGGCTCCGTTCAATGCCTCTACATCCCGGCATGCTACCTGTGCATGCCCTGCACGGTGGACGCCTGGCTGAAATCCCCTGAATTCGAAAAACTCCAGCTGCTTGAGTTGTACTATTCCCACATAAATCACATACCACATTCCGAATGCCATGTACTTGTACCCTCAGCACCGATGTCCATCTCGCGGTTTTCCTCCTCTTTCCACAGCGCCACCTTCGCCCTGTGCAAACTACCAGACAATCTGGTACAAAAGCTTTGACTCCCACTTCTCAAAAACCTTTCACTTGTGGTGGTTCGTGTATCGGAGGCCTCACTGCACAGCATCATCCAATCCAGTTGCCCTGCCCTGGAGTGCTTAGTGCTTCTTTTGACAGTTAAAATCGGTTGTCTCCGAATAAAGTCACCTAACCTTGTAAGAATTGGAATTTCTTTTGACGTAGGGGAGCTCATCATTGAAGATGCCCCTTCACTTCAAAGGTTGATCCTTGATTCTTGTTATTCACCTTCGCAAATAACTGTCGTCTCACCTAAACTGGAGACCTTGGGTGTAATTCATGATCTATGTGATCATTTCAAGATGGTGTTTGGCTCCACAGTTATCCAGGTACTGTATATTATCATCTACACTTTTGTAATCATAAGCTGCATTTTTCATTTGTGCGCATAAGTTTTATATCATCTTGGAGTACACTTTTTGTACTAATATTATGTTCTATGCTCAATGAAGAGTTTGTCCATGGATAGCCTATCAGTGGTGTTGGATTCTGTCAAGATCTTATATATCAGTATGAATACTTTTGATCTGAACAAGATTATTGGCTTGTTGCGATGCTTTCCATGTCTGGAGAAGTTGTATATAAAGGTGATGATTTCACGCACATTGGAAGCCCATATATAGTGTGCAAGAATTAACCGTTTAGTTGTTGCTCTTTCGACATACTCTTTTTTTAGACCTTAACTGTTTTCAATCTTCATGTCTATTTAGGCAGCAAGACAGGGTACAAAAGGTATAACGAATCGGTGGCATCATAAGCACCGGGATTTTCTCAGTTCTCATGACATTCATTTGAAGACAATAACGCTGGAAGGATATGTAGCCACCCATGCAAACACTAGATTTGTCACATTCTTCCTGCTGAATGCGAGGGCACTATTGTCCATCAGGCTTAAATTTATTAACAACGAAGTTGTGACGGATGGATATGTCGAAGAGCAAAAAAAGGAGTTTCAGGTGGACAAATGGGCTTCTGAACGTGCCAGTCTTCTTTTTTACATCATCTTGTGGTCATATTCCATTAAATTTTAGGACCTAGGATGTTCATTTTATGGATCTGACCGATCCATTTGATCGTGACTGCCAAAAACACAGCCGTAGTTAGATGTTGTTGCCCTTTTCAATCTGGGTTTTTTCTAAACCTGATGAACAATTAACCCTCGTGCTTTTGTACAGTTTGTAAGCTGGAGTTAGATGTTGTTTCCCTTTTCAACTCCGCTGTGGCTGTCATATTTTCTTTGAAACAAGGCAAATGGCTTGCCATTTCTTTAATTAAGAGAGAAATATTGTAACAAATCCCAACCAAGGGAAATAACATCACTCTCGCCGGCTCCTTGAGCTCATTGTGCATTACAGAACCCAAGTGCCTAGCGCCCATCAGCAGCCACAAACTTATTTTGAGCTAGCACACCAAATGGGCTGTAATTCCTAATAAGAAAGGTTGCATCGCCGTGACAGATTTGGATTCTGACATTTGGGACCCACAAGGAAAAAGCCTATCAAAGGTGGTGTCGACTTAGTCAACAAACGATTCTGCCTGCCAGCCATTGGATTAACATCCAACATCTGTCGTGTTTCTTCTATATCTTGTCTTGTTCCTCCAGACGCCCAAACAAAACCACGCCATCGGTCCCGCCTGCTCCTACCTCCCACGGCTGGCTGTGCCTCCGCCCATGCATTGCCGCCCCACCATACCCTCAAACGTTGGCCAGTCCATCCCTCCACTCCCCCACACGTCCTGTTATTCTCCGGCGACGTCAGCCCCAACCCGCACCCGCACCCGAACCAGTCAACCCTCATACTCCCCTCTGGCTGCGAGTCTGCGACTACACTGCCGCATCTTCCATGGCTCCTATTCATTCCCGTCCGAGGCCTCGCCGTTGTCCTCCGCCTTGGTTCACTCGCCGCGGTGCCGCCGTCTGGCGTTGTCAACATGGTCAACAACCGAGAGGAATCAGGAGATGACTGTACGTGGAGGGATGACAGTAGGGACCCACGAGGGTCATTGCAGTACGCAAGCAAGTGCCTCCTTATTACAAGTCAAAAAAATGCTTCCTCCTAATGGTTTGACACCTGGGTCCCACGCCATTGTCAACGTAGTCAATAAGTGAGAGAATTGCCCAACGAGCGGCTGACACCAGGGACCCAGCAGCTCGCGCAGTTGTTTTTTTTGTTTTTGAGACGGAGCAGTCAACTGAGCTGTGCGGAGGCTGTAGCCCATCTAGCCTAGGCTTTTATTTTCTATTTACCACATGACCAGCCCAGTTGTTTTTTTTTCTTTCTGAAAATGGCTAGCCCACTTCTATTTTTTTTGCATAATACCCAACCAAGGTCTACTTGCTTTTCCCAGCCCTGCTAGGCTGCAAATCTTTCAAGACGAGGAGGGATGTATTCGGGGCTTGCCCAAAAATAGGCTATAAGTAGTAAGAAATGGGCTGTAAATTTTAAAAACAATACAGCAAACCGGCAATTAGTTTCAAATTATGGTTTTTTTTATGATTTCTAGATTTTAAATTTCATTGATTTTTTTGCGGGAAATTTCGTTGGATCTTAAATTAATATATATTTATTTTTCAAATTAGTTTGAATCTAACTCGAAATTTTGGGATTAAAAACAGTTCGGACCCCACCAGAATATGCAAAATTTCATTGAATTTTTTAACCGTGGCCAGAATATGGGCTGTAATGCTAACAAAAAGAATATGGGCTTCAAAAAAATCCGTAAGAATTAGCAAATGGGCTGTAAATTTTTAAAAATAATGGCAAATGGGCTGTATGCTGTTTGCCACAGATTTGGAGGCTGACTTGTGGGCCTACTATGTTGACGCGTACGCAGGGCTTTGTGAACTTAGTCAACAAACGATTCTAGCGGCAGTGACCGTTGGATAACATCCAACGACCGTGCTGCTTCTTCAATCTCTGATCTTCTTGCTCCAGCCGCCCAAACCAGTGCCGGCGGGACCGTCTGCTGCCACCTCCCGTGGCCGTATGTGCCGCCGCACAGGCCTCACCGCCCCCTCCTACTCCCACCGCTGGCCAGGCCATCCCTCTACTCACCCAGACCTCCTGTTATACTCCGGCGACACATGCCTCACACCGCAGCCGAACCAGTCAACCCTCATACTCCCCTCAGCATGGGCTTACACTGATGTGGCTTTGCCAGCTCCGAAAGAGGGATGTACGTGGAGAGGCTGACAGTACGCACCCAGATGGTCCATGGCCGCACGCAAGCAAGTGCCTCCTTATTACGCGAAAAAAATGATTCCTCCCCCTGACAGCTGGGACCCACCAGCTATATCTTCGCACGGAAGGAAGTGCCTCCTTATTACACGAAAAAAAGATTCCTCGCCATGACAATTGGGACCCACCGGATTTGTCGGCTGACTTGTGGGCTACTAAGTTGAAGCGTACGAAGGGCTTTGTCAACTTAGTCAACAAACGATTCTAGCAGCAGTGACCGTTGGATTAGGCCATGCTGCTTCTTCACTCTTAGATCTTCTTGCCGCGCAGGCCTCACCGCCCCACCCTACTCCCACCGCTGGCCAGGCCATCCCTCTACTCACCCACACCTCCTGTTATTCTCCGGCGACGGCAGCCTCACACCGCAGCTGAACCAGTAAACCCTCGTACTTCCCTCCGCATGGGCAACCACTGCCTTGTCTTCCCCGGCCCTGGGTCATTCCCTTCCTAGGCCTCGCCGTTGTCCACCGCCTTGCTGCACTCGGTACGGCGTTGTCAACGCGGTCAACGATAGACAGCCATCGGAAGAGGACTATACGTGGAGGGGCTGACAGCTGGGACCCATGAGGTCCATGGTCGTACGCAAGGAAGTGCATCCTTATTACACGGAAAAAAATGTTTCCTCCCCCTGACAGCTGGGACCCACCAGCTACATCTTCGCACGCAAGGAAGTGCCTCCTTATTACGCGCAAAAAAATGATTCCCCCCCTGACAGCTGGGACCTACCAGCTATATCTTCGCATGCAAGGAAGTGCCTCCTTATCCTCCCTGACAGCTGGGACCCACCCGGTCGAAGCGTACATAGCGTTGTCTGTCTGGTCGCGAACGTGTACGTACATACTGGTCCATCGGTCTCTCTGCAAGGATGAACCATGGCCGAGTAAGTAGCGGCACGTGTCGTAGTAGAGCCCCCGATGTGGCAGTTCAGACAGTCCCGTCTAAATCGTGTACACATACGTACAGCCACACGACAAAGAATACGGCCACGTACGTACATACGGGTGGGGTCTCGAATGCGTACTCGCGCATACGTACGACCAGGGATCGTGTTCATGGAGAGGCAATGGACGGCAGCAACGGCCTCCTGTTCATCGGCAGCCAACCGGCTGGGTCGGAACCGAGGAAACAGCGTCGTGTTCATCGGGAGCCAAGCGACTGGGTTGGAACGTGTCCTGTTCATCGAGAGCCAACCGGCTTGGACGGAACAGCCGAAACGGGGTCCTGTTCATCGACTCAGGGTCTGGCGTACCGCAAAACGGAGGATACGACCTTCTGTTTGACCGCCTACGGTCGAAACGGGGTCCTGTTCATCGGCTGGCGGTCTGGCGTACCGCAAAACGGAGGAAACAGACTTCTGTTCGAGCGCCTACGGTCGAAACGGGGTCCTGTTGATCGGGAGGGCTCTGGCGTACCACAAAACGGAGGAAACAGACTTCTCCCCAACTGCCTACGGTCGAAACGGGGGTCCCGTTCATCGGGAGGGCTGTGGCGTACCGCAAAACAGGACTCCACGGGCTACTGTTCATCCACGGTCGACCTCTTCCAGCCTCCACCAGCTACTGTTCATCCACCGTCAACTTCCTCCAGCCTTCACCGGCTACTGTTCATCCAGCCTCCACGGGGTCTTGTTCATCCACCCCCAAACGGCTGGGCTGTGGCGGCCTCTCCTCGGGGTCCTATTCATCCAACGCCAACCACCTTCACACGGCCAGGGTACTGTTCATCCACAACCAACCCACCAGCTGGGGTGGGGCGTACGAGCGGGCGGCAGCAATGGGAACTGTTCATCCACAGCCAACCAACCGGCTAGGTCAACTCACCACGTCTCGCGCAAGGGGCTCGATCGATGCATCTCGACTCGTTCTACGTATCACGCGCGTGGCAGCAACGGGCACTGTTCATCGAGAGGCAACCCAACCGGCTACGTCTCGCACGTATGGGGGCTCGACCGGCTTCAGTTAGCAGCGAAGGAATCGCTCGGATTCAGTTAGCAGCGAAGTAATCGCTCGGGTTCAGTTAGCAGCGAAGGGATTGATCGGCTTCAGTACGTAGCTAGTGCGATCGCTAGGGTTCAGTAAGCGAACGCCTCGCTCGGGTTCAGTTAGCGAACGCCTCGCACACATGTGCGCGTACAAGAGAAACGCGCAAACCACACTGCATCGCTCGGCCCCGACCACCGACCATAACCGGGAACTCCCCGAAAATTTCCTTGCCCTCACTTCTACCACGATTTTTTACGTCATGGGCGGCCCAAAGAGTGTCATGCGGGTGCGTCTCCGGCCCGCCCAGGACCAAAAGCCCATTTTCTGTCATAATTTTTTGTCATAGAAGTAGGAGCCCACCACATCTATGATGATACGTGTTTTTGTCACAATTATTGTCATAGAAGTGTCACAACCATGACAGAAAAAGTTTTCGTTCGGGCCATAATGTCACGGATGTGTCTTTTTTTTTGTAGTGATGTGAGCATCTATCCTCTTCTTCAAACAGTTCGTATGCATGTTCGTCGCCGGCACCGGTGATGGGCGAGCTGGCCACCGCTCCGCTGGACGGGCTGACCGCCGCGCTGGCCTCCGCACGGGCTGGCTGGCTGGCCCTAGCATGGCTCAAGCGTGAGCAAGCCACCGCGTTGGCCTCCGCACGGGCTGGCTGGCTGGCCCGAGCGCGGCTCACGTGCGAGCAAGCCGCCGCGCTGGCCTTAGCGTGGCACGCGTGAGCAAGCCGCCGCACAGCCGTGCCAAGCTAGCTAGCAAAGCTTGCACACAAGCAACTGGATGCATCCAACAGGTTGTGTGCTAGCTTGGCTAGCTAGCGGCCGCGAGCGCCGCGTCGAGCTGGCTTCCGGCTGCCGCAAGATGGGCTCCGCGCCGCCGACGCTTTTGTCCTCGCTTTCAGCCAGTGGCGGTGGCTGCCTCCCATGGCCGAGGATGAGGCCGGAGGTAGGAGGTGACTCGGGGATTTTTTTTGAGACTGACATGTAGGTCCCACAAGTCATAACGTCTAACTTGTCGGTCAAATAGACGGTGTTGACTTAAGGTGCCACATGGGTTTAAACGAGCCTAGTCGGCACTTGGTAGTTTTTCATGACGGATTAAGAAAGTTTTTGTATGTTTTTGCTAATTTTTGTAGAGTGGTGGTTTCTTGGTATGGCTGGTTCGAAAGTAATAGTTTTTTGTTAAATACTCCCTCTGTAAAGAAATATTAGAGTGTTTAGATCACTACTTTAGAGATCTAAACAATCTTATATTTCTTTACGGAGGGAGTACTCCAATATGTATAAGGAACAATCTACTAGAGACAAATAGGAATTCTACGTTGCGTTGTAATAGTGGTCGCGGATAGCCCAACCACGTGCACGGGTTTTCCCTCCCGTATAATTTTGCACGCACCATCATCTCGTGGCTTCCGTAGAGTAGCAGCCGCCCCTCGCTTGCTGCTTCCTCAGCTACCATCTTTAATGGCGCCTCCCAATTAAGCCGGAGGAGCCGGAAAAGCTTGGCGCCGCATTGGGAACTGTGCAATATGGCCCTGGACCTAAAGTACTCTGTAGCTTGTTGCATTGCACGCATGGACTTCGCTCCTTATAGTACAAAATTAGCTTGAAAAACGTTTTCATAATATGGGATGGAGGGAGTAGAATAGTTGATTTGTTAGACTTTTCTAGAGCCATGTGATTGTTTCTTTCTTTTGCAAAAATCATGGAAAAGTTGTATTCATAAATTGAATATTGCACGTGCTGTGCACATACGTGTGTACTAGTGGAAAAGAAAAAGCCTACTCTCACGGTATGAAAGAACTCAAATGTTTTGCCCCCGCAATAGCGTGTGCGTGAGAGGAGCGGCTGAGCAGGCCAGCTACGCGCATGAATAGAGCAGCAAGCAGGTCTGCAGTACGCAGGTGTACTTTCCCTGCATTGATAGTACAACGATGGTTCTAGAGATTAGTACTACTACTACTTCCGGCCTGGTTTACTAGTCCCCATCGTATTTTGAGTTAAAGTTTGACCACATATTTGACTAGCAAAATGTTAATGCATGTCACCGAAAATTATATTGTTGGATTCGAATTTGAATGTACTACCCTCCACTTGCTACTGTAGCTCCTTGGCCTTGAGATTCAAAAGTTCAAAACTGGTACACTAAGAGCATCTGCAATAGTCTGTATGATAGATTCGTTGGTATAGGGAACACGTCAGCAGTCATTAGTGTGTCATACAAGTTCTTCAATGAATCGTACTCTAATGGTACCACACACATTAAATCAATAAACAAAACTAGTTGACCAATGCCTGAGAGAAGGAAATTGGGGAGCCAGCTGCCGCAGCTCTCACCAGGTCAGTCAGGGCCCACAGAAATGAATGTAATTATCTCGGAGCTTGTGCCCGGAAAGTTGGCTCAGGATCATACGATCTCATTCTCTCTCTTCTTTTATTTTACGCCACCTCACCAAAACAGTCTACGTGGCAGATTTACCAACGTGGATCATACGACCATTGGAGTACTAGTACTACTAGTACTAGTACTCCTATATTAAATAATACATAACTGCACCATCGCAGTACCGCTAATGCGTGCCCGCATAACTTCCTTCACGAAGGAACGAGGCCCTGCGGTTACACTCTTATCTCCTCCTCGCCAGTTCCCCTTCCGAAGAGACCAAGGCAGTTCATCGCTGCTGCCATGGATTCGCCAGGCGGTTCTCCTCCTTGCCGGGGCTGGGAGACCTTGGACGACGATTCTCTGGGAGAAATCGCACGCCGCTCCGACTTCCTCACCGCCGCAAGACTCGGTGCTTCCTGCACCAACTATTTTAAGACGGTGCATAAACAGGCTTGGGAGAAGGCCATGCTTGTTGGTCTTCCATGCGTCCTCGAGGAGAAGGTTATTCAATGGGACTCTAGTCCACCGCAACGTGGCCGCAGTTGCATCTTGATGCCGCTTGAGTTGCCGACGTTGAGAGGCAGTCGGATTTTGTCCGATGAGAAGGTCAGTCATGGTGTTTGATCATGTAGTGTATATTCTAAATATACTTAGTTATCCCATCCTGTAATTTCTCCGCTGCCCACTACTGTAGGATGGTCCTAACGCGACACATCAATCAGAGACCCCGCGACCAAACTATGTGCGATGCATTAATCGCAAACGGTGTCGTACTAAAACCGTCGCCAATAAGACGAACTATGTGCGATGCCGGAGACATCAAGCACGATTCAGATTGGAGATGTGTGTGCGATACGTGGCATATAGTTGATCCATACGAACTGTTTGCAATAAGCCAGAACAATAAACACGGTCAGCCAAATCGAGGTGTGTGCGATACATGGCATACAGTTCACTCAGATGAACTGTTTGCGATTACCCAACACAACAGAAACAGTCAGGCAGATCAAGGTGTGTGCGATAGATGGCATACAGTTCACTCGGATGAACTGTTTGCGATGAACCAAAACAACAGAAATGGTCAGCCAGATCAAGGAGTCTGCGATATACGGGCACACATTCTAATTAAAAGAATTGTGCGCAATGGTAATAACAAGCGCACACGGTTGATGGAACAAGTCGTGTGCTGACATCGCCGATTGCGGTGCACATGCCACGTACGCATCCGAGAACGCTTGCCCACGTTAATTACACCATCCGGAAATCTTGCCGCACTTTGAAACCGGAACCGTCAAATAATTTTGAGCTTGTTTCCCGTCACATTCCAAATTACCACGCTATATGTAATTGCAAACCTGTTCACACCGATCAAAACCTAAACGTTTTCCCACTTAGCAGCTTATTACTAGGTTATAAATACTACCTACTAAAAAATGAGTGCACATTCCTCCTCAATTCCTCATCAACAAACAAACAAGTCTTCGTCCTTCCTTGCGTCTGCCATGGCCCGTGGGAGGAGTTCTTGGTCGAGAAATGACCACGGAGCGGCGAGCGAAGTAGCATAGATGTCCCGCCTCGCCGCGATAGCAGCCGAGTGGTCCCGCCACGCCGCCGAAGCAGCACAGAGGTCCCGCCGCGCCGCCGAAGTAGCACTGAAGTCCTACCACGCCACCGAAGCAGCAGAGTGGTCCGGCCGTGCCGTGGAAGCGGCAAAGATGTCCCACCATGCCGCGGAAGCAGCAGAGAGGTCTTGCCGCGTCGTGGTGGCCTAGATGGATCTATCGCGGGCACTCGAGGGCTCTCACAGGCGCATGTGCGCTATGCACAATAAGCTGATGGATGACATCTCCCGCTGGGTGAAGCTGCAGGAGGAGAGCTATGCCGCATTGGATAAGTCGACCGGCGTCATCCGGGGACTAAGGGATGACAATGTGAGGCTCCGCACCGAGCACGACCTGCTAAGGGCAAAGATCGCCGGCAGGGCAAAGCAGCACAAGGAGACAACTGCCGTGTTGAAGAAGATGGCCGTCATGGTCAGGAAACTTATGGACGAGAATGCTAAGCTCCGCATCGAGCGTGAAAGGCTCGTGGAGGAATCCGTGGATGCTCGCAAGCGATGTATTGAGGACGTGAAGGAGATCAAGGTGGACGAAATGATGAAGATGGCGTAGTAGATCGAGGTGAAGTAGAGAGCAGTGACCCAGATCATTGTCTGCGTCTTCCTTCTTTTGCCCTTGTGTCTTTCGGGCGTTGCCGCATGTGGCATCTTTAATTAACTTCCTGAATATGTAAGACAATTATTATTATCCATTGCCATCGTCATCATATATCTCAGTCTTGCTAAGTCTCAGTCGATGCTATGTCCGTGAGATCTTACATCAAGATCCGTGCAAAATTTTCTTTTCAGATTTTCTTTTCTCTCTCTTAAATCTCAGTCAACTGAGGCCTAGCCACGCCATTAAAACAGGGGCTCAGGTGCCATTAATGGCGAAGTTGGGAGCGAGGTGGGCGGCGGATGGAGGTCAAAGGGCTCGCCTCCCGGTGAGCCTGCGCAGCAGTCTGCTCCACGCCTCCCGTCTACTCAAATAGCTACCCCGCACGGTGCCTCCTAGCCAATAAAAATGGGGACGTGTGGCGGCACGTAAATGGTTAGTACAACGCCCACGGTTTGAATAACACTTGTGTTTCCTATTGTAACATGGCAGCTCTTTGTTCCAAAATGACTTTGTTGGTTGTTAATCTGTGCGCCTTCAAAAAATCGGACAAATTTTTTACCACAGCATGTTGGTGCCATGTCATGGCAACATGCCAAGTTTCATGATTTTCAGGCAAGTTTTGGATTTACAGGAATTTAAAAACCAAGTTTGTCAATGTTTTCGGCCGAGCCACGATGCCCAGATGTTTGAAATTCATTCCCATTTCTTGCATGGGACCTAAACATTCACCCAAGGACACATATACAATTTTTCAACCCATTTTGGTGCACTGGAGCATGTGCATGTAGTTCAAATTTGAATTATGCACATTAAATGCCTAGGAAACTCAATAAATGTATAAAAAAGGCCAAACAAACCCGGAATAATTCCAAATTTTAGCATGACACTCCTATTGGTCTTTGTTGTCTCTGTAAAAAAAATCAAGGCAGGAAGAGGCAGCGTATGTCGTTTCGCCCACAAAGGTGACACATCCCCTATCGGAACCATGAGCCTTCTTGAGAGAAGCTCCGGGTTGTAAGAAGCTTATACCAAAACTTGTCCCATATCGAACCAAAAATTTACCACAGCATGTTGGTGCCATGTCAAGACACCATGCCAAGTTATGTGATTTTTAGGCAATTTTTGGATTTATAGGAATTTAAAAACCAAGTTTCTCAATGTTTTCGGCCGAGCCACGACGCCCAGATGTTTGAAATTCATTCCCATTTCTTGTATGGGACCTAAACATTCACCCAAGGACACATATACGATTTTTCAACCCATTTTGGTGAACTGAAGGATGTGCATGTAGTTCAAATTTGAATTATGCACATTAAATGCCTAGAAACTCAATTAATGTATAAAAAAGGCCAAACGAACCCGGAATAATTCCAAATTTTAGCACGACACTCCTATTGGTCTTTGTTGCCTCTGTAAAAAAACAAGGCAGGAAGAGGCAACATATGTCGTTTCGCCCACAAAGGTGACACATCCCCTATCGGAACCATGAGCCTTCTTGAGAGAAGCTCCGGTTTGTAAGACGCTTATACCAAAAGTTGTCCCAAATCGAACAAAAAATTTACCATAGCATGTTGGTGCCATGTCAAGACACCATGCCAAGTTCCGTGATTTTTAGGCAATTTTTGGATTTACAGGAATTTAAAAACCAAGTTTCTCAATGTTTTCGACCGAGCCACGACGCCCAGATGTTTGAAATTCACTCCCATTTCTTGTATGGGACCAAAACATTCACCCAAGGACACATATATGATTTTTCAACCCATTTTGGTGCACTGGAGCATGTGCCTGTAGTTCAAATTTGAATTATGCACATTAAATGCCTAGAAAACTCAATTAATGTATAAAAAATGCCAAACGAACCCGGAATAATTCCAAATTTTAGCACGACACTCCTATAGTTGCATGTTCACTGAAGATAAATGTTCTAGCAATTCAAACATCGACCTTTCCTGTCGTAACCCCATTTTGTCTTTCAAATCAAAATGAAAAAAAATCAAGTACACCACAAACAGTTTGTTAGCAAGAATCGTGTGCGATGCAGTATAAAATATCTTGGGGCTTCCTCATGTATGGCTTACGCCGGAAGGTTCATCGGCTACAGTCCACCGGCCCCGCGTCAACCACACTTGCGCGCCAATTTTTCGCTGCACCGTTCGTAATTTTTCAGCAACCGCGGAAATATCTAGGTCCCCGCCCCTCCCCCCCACCAAAAGCCACATTTCCACTGTTTCCTACTTCCTTTCCAAGTTCAAACCTTCATTGCTGCTTTGCAGCGCCGCCTCCTCGCCGGTGGCGCTCCTTCCCGTTGCGCGGCCTCGTCGATATAGTCAGGTAATCCCCACCCCACCCCCATCCTCCTCCTCCTTCTCCATCCCACATGCCTCGACCGCCGGCGCGACATCTTCCACCCAAATCACCGTTGTCCTCCAAATAAGCGCCGCCCATAGCCATGGTGCACGCATTATAGCCAGGAGCTCAAGGAGCATCTGGCAGTGGTGAAGCAAATCGCGGCCGCACGAGCGGATGAGGTCGCGATGGCTGCCATGCATGCCGACCGCCAGATCTTGGATGAGCACCTCACCATCGAGGCCACCATCGACCCCTCGCGCGCGGATGCCGCCACGCGGTTGGCTGCTTTGAACGACAGTTCGTGGTGTTTTCTAGTGAATTGTCCTCTGTAATGTTAATATGCAATCTGATCTTCTGAAATGTGATGTTCAGTTAATAGTTTGGTTCATTTGTTGTGATGTTCAGTTAACTATTTGGTTCAATTCTGAAATGTGATGTTCAATTCCTGTGGGTACAATTTTTTTATTGTTATGCATGTGAGGAATAAAATCGAATTTGGATGTACTCTATACATGAGAAACATACACAAATGCTATATTTCCTAGTAGTTCTTAAGCACGCTAGGCTTGGTTAACTGTATGATCAGTATATGTTCTATTCTGCAATGTGGTTCTTAGTTAACTGCTTGCTTCATTTGTTGTGGTGTCCAGTTAACTTTTTGGTTCAATTCTACAGTGTGATGTTCATTTGTTGTGGGTACAAGTTTTCATCAATATATTCTACTGATAGTATGCCAACTCTCACTTAAACTGATCAATATCTGCCTTATATGTGTTGCAGGGAAACAATGGGAGGCACTGAGGTTTACCATCGAGGTTTGCACATGCATGTTCCTTTGGCTAATAGCACATTATTGTGCAATTGCAGGAACCGTTCTACTCCCTCCGTCCCATAATATAAGAATGTTTTTAAGCTATGTTAGCTTAAAAACGTTTTTATATTATGGGATGGAGGGAGTAATATTTAGGTTTTTAACAATTTAGTCTTGCACATGTAGGTCCTGCTGTCAGAGGTTTAGACCCACTGTTTGATCCATTTTGCATATGGGGAAATGAGATGGACATGAATATCAGTCAAGTCAAGAAACTCAGAAAGATTGTTAGGATAAAGAAACTAGCGTTGAATAACAACAAGATCTTTGTTTGCACAATGAAGAAGACATCAGTCAACTATAGGATGGTACTAACTCTTTTACCTTGTGTTTTTTCCTATGCGCCATTTCAAAATTTAGAACAAATATTTATGCATATCTTTGTTTTCAGTCCTTTCCAAAGCAGTTCACCGATGATTACCTCTCAAACCACCTCCATGGTCAAGAGGCGAGGAAGGTACTCATTCAACACCCACGGTACAATATTGAAGTCTTCCTCAAGAGGACGAAGGTTGGGCGGGCAATCATCCAAGCCTGGCGTAAAGTTGCAAGGACATTCAACATCATTGAAGGCTCAATATTCGCCTTCAGATTCAGCAGTTTTCCAGATGAGATTCATCTCTCTATATACCGTATATGATGCTACTTTCCAAAGGTTTTAGATGTTGCATGTGAAACTTCGTGCTGTTGTGTAATTGCGTAGCTAGCTATATGCCTATATGGTGTAACTGAGTGCTGAAGCTATGTGATGTTGTACTCTGATGTAATTCAGCTATGAAATCCTGGTTGCCGTAATACGGCTATGAAACATATGGTGTGTTTGATATGAAATGTCAATTTGATTACTAAATGCATTATCAATAATAGGCCAATTAGCCTGCTTATTGGGTTTTTGTATTGCAGACGGTTTCTCAGACAACATCGTGGGCGATGACCTCAAACAACGCACACAGTTTCTAGAAAGGAGACGTGTTGGATCAATGAACAATCACACATGACTTCCGCCCGACAAATGTTTGCGTTAGTCCACCTTGCACAAATGTTTCCACATAAAAATTGTGTGTGATGTACATATGAACGGAAACGTTTTTCTGAGATTCACTGTGTGGGATGTACATACGAACAGAAATGATTGGGCTAGTATAATTGTTTGTGATGGCTCGCCCGAACGCACATGAGCTCTTTTTGCCCCGCGTGTGTGACCGGAGGCCCTATCGCCGACGGTTTCTGGGTCATGTGGGAAGGACCCCTATCGCACACACAGGCAAGGCGACGGTTTAAAAGTCTATCACGGAAAGGGGGTAAAAATCATTTGTATAGCAGGTCGCTGCACCAGTGGCCCACCGTCCCACGGGTTTGGGTTGGTGCCAACGGAGATTGGCTTGCATACCTATGGCCGGATACCACCATCATTTTGCACAACATCCACAGCAGTGCGGCCGTTCCCGTAGACCCCTTGTCCAGCATTGGGATCGGCCTTCCGGACTGGCATGGCTTGAATAGGTATGATGATGCCACCATGAGATTGAACAAGATAGCAATTGCGGACCCACCGACCAAGCACCGCAGCTACGACGATTACTGTCTCCTCGCAGTGTTCGACATAAGGATTGCCATCAATAAGAATGGCCCTGACGACAGAGGCTGGCACATGTTGGCCGTGGCAGATTTGTTCCCGCACAAGTTTGAAGACGCCGTGTGCCATGTAGGCCGCATCTTCGCTGTGACAAGCCAGGGGACTTGTTTCATCTGGGTACCATCCTACGGTACGGGTGATAACAAACGGAATGCACTAACCATCATTTGCATCCCTAACGGTACTCAATTATTTTGCAGGGACCATGCATCCCCCGATAAAAATCAGATCGCCGATCCTGGATGTGCATGTGCATCCGCCATTCGGTCTAACCTGGAACCTTGTAGTTAACTTTAGCAAATTGGGATCAACTATCTTAGCAGTGGTTACCCATGGTACCATTGATGTGCAACAAGGTGCCACGATCTACCACGATCGGATCCTCACCATGTACCCAGGTATTCCATTCTCTCATTGCCTTCTCTTTCATTGTACTTCGGATCCATAGTAGTGTGTCGCAGGGATCGGCGGGAGTAGTACTTTTTACCTAGGAGGACGCATATAGCTAGGCTCTTAAACCCACTCCCACCATTTTTGTTTTTCCATGTCTTATCTCCTCCATGTAGCCAAAAATGGCTATATATAATAAATCGGTTATTGTACTTCCTCTATAGTAGTATTATAGTAGTACTACTCGCTGCACAATATTATTGCACGCCATATTTGGGCACAACATTATCCTGCATGAACCTTGACCATGTACGTTACCATGTGTCCAGATCTGAGATGCCACGTGTACCAGATGAACGGCTCGGAGTTCGACCCCCGTGATGCTATGTGGGAGCCGAGGAACACTCTTGGAGAGTACTCGCTTTTCATTGGGGACAGCTGCCCCATTGTGAAACAGATGCCACCTTTCGTGCACGACACCGAAGGCCTGTCGTTCATGAAGCATGGTTGTGTCTTCAGTGCGCACCGCCGGATGAACAACATGTTGGGACACGCTATCCCTGATTTATGCCGCTTCAGCTTGGATGAGTCTCCATCCTGTGGAACCGGACTAGAAAGCTGCGACAATGATTCCCGGTGCCCACCGCTATGGATCGTGCCATCTATGAAGAACACTTGGGACTGGAACCTGGAGGAGGACATGGAGCCCCTCTATAATGTGTAAGTGGAGTATGGTAAATTGTGAATGGTAGCGCTGTAAATATATGTAGAGTAGTCATGCACAAATTTATCACATGAAGTGGAGATGAACTTGTGTGGCATGTTGGCATTTGTCCTTTAGAACTTACTAGTAAATGTGTTATGTGTACGTGCAACTTGTGTGGCTGTTGCACGGGCTCCAACACGCTTTGTGAGAAAAAAAGGTGGCACTGCTTTGGCTATAGGTGACGTGGCAGCATCATACAGTAGCGGTTGTTCCTATAGTAGTAGTACTACTAGTTCGACTACTCGTACTCCTATAAACCTTGCGCTTGGCTCTTCGCCTCTTCGGGAGGTCCAACAATGATGGTACTACAGTACTATATGCTTCTGGCAATCTGACACCGAATGAACTGCTGCACGTCCACCGCGTGAGCGAGGGCGAGGGAGAGCACGCTGTAGTTAAAAGCTTCTCCTCGTCCTGCGAGCCACGGCGTGCGTGGGCGAGGGAGAGGGTGTAGGCGTAGTAAGCAAGCTTCTCCTTGTCCTGCGAGCCACCGCGCGCGCGGGCGGGGGAGAGGGCGTCGTAAGCAAGCTTCTCCTCGTTCTGCGAGTTGACATGACACAGTAGTACTAGTAGTCCATACTGCCTCCTTTCCGGTTAATATGGCTTAATTTGAAACGAGATAAATACACTGGCAGTCACTGTATTTGTAACAATACGGTCACTAGACTTCATAAATACGCTCATTACGGTCACTATATACATTTTGCGATGATTATACGGGCACTAGCTCACCGTAGAGCACCGTATTGCACTCTGCTGACCGGCCAAATAGTGTATGTGGCACTTTGTTGACTGGTTAAATTGGCACGTGGTTTCTGGGTCCCACCTGTCAGTTGGCAGAGCAAAGAAATAAGTTAAACAAAACTTTACGCAGGCGCGATAGGAGTGCAACCCTTGCATGCGAACCACCCTGGTTGTGCATGTGTGTGCATGCACGTGTAGGTTGAGCACTTCAGCGTGAGCGTGTGTGTTGCGTCGTGTGTTGTGTGCCGCATGCATGGCTGCGTGAGTGTTGCGTGTGTGCATGTGTATGTGTGAGTGTTGCATGCATGCGTGAGGGTTCTAGTCCCTCCCATTCACATGTTCATATTTCAAGCTTCATTAAAACGTTGCATGCAAGAATTACTCCAATGCATGTAAAAGTCCTGGTCATTTGTTGTTGATGCGTGCATGCATGCATTGCAATTAATACGTTCATAAACACAATTTTCTTGAGGAAAACGAGCCCATTAATTGAGTACTTTTGCAAAGTACTACAAAAAATTCTTCTGGCACTCATCATCTACTACTACCTTGGTTGATGAATCTTTTTTATTGAGCTGTATATAAACCGGAAGGAGGGAGTAGGTACTAGTACTACGTAATTGGCGCCGGGAGCCTTGGCCAATGGTTGTTGTTGTTGGACATGATGAGAGTAGAGGCATAGATAGGAAGTCTTGGCGATCCATTATTCCCCATCGGCCAGAGAATACTATTCAACTATTCTTCACACTGAAGTGACAATACAAGCTGCAGTAGATGGGACAATTGATTAATAAGCTGAGCCATCGTGCTGGTGTTACTAAATCAGCCTTACCCTGTAGTGCCATCATGTCTGCCAGTGGAGCACGCTTCCGCAATTACGCGTATGCACCTCTCTCTTCCGTTGACTGACATATGGGCCCGCTTGAGGTAGACCCACATGTCATCCTCTTAACTATTTACACTCCGGAGGACGGTGTATACTAGTAGTACTAGTTGAATTGAGATTTAATGCACCTTCTCCCCCGTCTCTCCCTCTTCTTCCTGCTTTGTTCCCCATGGACGTCCCTGATAACCCACAAGTATAGGGGATCGCAACAGTTTTTGAGGGTAGTATTTCACCCAAATTTATTGATTCGACACAAGGGGAGCCAAAGAATATTTGTGAGTATTAGCAGTTGAGTTGTCAATTCAACCACACCCGGAGAACTAAATATCTGCAGCAAAGTGTTTAGTAGCACAATAGTAACAGTAGCAATAGGAACAGAAATAGTAGTAGTAGCAGTTTTGTAGTGATTGCAGTAGCAACAGCAGAAGTAACTTAGCAAAGATCAATATGCAAAAAGCGTAGGCATTTGATCAGTGATGGATAATTATGTTGGATGACATTAATCATGTAACAGTCACAACCTAGAGTGATACACAATAGCTCCAATTCATCAATGTAATGTAGGCATGTATTCCGTATATAGTCATACGTGCTTATAGTAAGAACTTGCATGACATCTTTTGTCCTACCCTCCCGTGGCAGCGGGGTCCTTAAGGAAACTAAGGGATATTAAGGCCTCCTTTTAATAGAGAACCGGAACAAAGCATTAGCACTTAGTGAATACATGAACTCCTCAAACTACGGTAATCACCGGAAAGAATCCCAATTATTGTCACCTTGGGGTATGCGGATCATAACACGTAATAGGTGCATACAACTTGCAAGATAGGATCAAGAACACAAATATATACAACAAGGAAGGTGCAGGTAATGAAATAATCTCACGAGTTACCTCGCTAAAAACCAAATTATAACGAATGTAATGAGGAGGCTCGGGATTATCAATAAAGTGGTGATCGACCATGCACTGTTGGTCTAAATAAATCTTAGGCAGCAAATAATCGTTATGACGGATAGCAACATTAAAGCGTTTCGCAAGACGCGAAGCATAAATACCGCCATGAATTTTACCCCTAGGCCTGTTAGTGTGCAAGCAGCACGCCATGATGGCTCCCAAACTAAAAGTGTGATCGCCGTCAATAGCACGACGCAAGATGGCGAGGTCAGGGGCACTCAGCGTACCACCTTCCTCCCTAGCAGTCAAGCATTTCCCTATGAATAAAGCAAAGTAGTGCACAGCAGGAAAATGCAACCTAGTAACTCGGACTTTCGACACGCCCCTAGATTCTCCCACAGTCAAAGTGAGAAGGAAGTCCTTGAGTTCCTCAGGTCGAGGTTCCCTCACATACCCATCAGAAGGGATCAAACATATCTCACAAAACTCAGCTAGCGTTAACTCATGATGTTCAGCATATAAATTGAAACGCACCATGGGGATATCGAGCCTAGGCAGAAAATAAAAATATTGCACAAAGGAATTTGTAAGGATGTGGTACTGGTCACACTCATCTGCAAGGAAGTCGATCAGCCCGGCGTTCGCGGCAAATTGCGCAAACTCTTGGCGGAACCCAGCTTCGTTCATGAAGGCATTGTGTGGCCATTCGCACTGTCGGACCTCCGTTCTACGCGGAATGTTGAGGTCACGGTCAGGGGCATTCCCAAGGACACCCTTGGAGCTCCGGCTCGAAGAACCTCTCCGGAGGAAGTTCATTTTCCTAAGGACAAATTTCTGAAATTTTTTTGGACCACAAAAAGATGTTAACAAAACTTCACAAGATTGATAGCAACTACTCATACAAGTGCGTAGAGGCCATATCAAGCATTCAAACTACTTAGAACTCAAAGAATTCAACATGCAAGCTCATTTTTAGTACCACCAATAGCATCAATTTATGCAAAATATAATCCACTAGAGCAAAAACTAATTGGAGCAATGGAGGAGTTACATACCAAGGAGCAATCCCCTAAAATAGTTTAAAAAATGGAGCTCCGAGCAAAGAGATCGAAAATCTCAGGTTTGGGAGCAAGAACACGAGAGGGAGAGCTACCATGATTTCTTTTCTGGAGGTAGGAGATGAAGTGGGCTGAAGAGATAAGTGAGTGGGTCCCTGTGGGACCCACAAGGCATCTTGGCGCGCCCCTAGGGGGGTCGCGCCCTGTTGCCTTGTGAGCAACAGGGGCACCTTCCTGGGTTGTTTTCAGTGCCAAAAATTCTTAAATATTCCAGAAAAATTCATGTTAAAATTTTATTGCATTCTGAGCACTTTTATTTTTAGGACATTTTTTATTGCACGGATAATTCAGAAAACAGGATACTCATGGCATTTTATTTTATTAAACTATAAATAATAGAGAGCAAACTATGATTACAGAAAGTTGTGCTTACTAAATTCATCGACCACATGCCCCTCAAAAAGAATCCATTAATAAGGTTGATCAAGTCTTATTAACAAACTATTTCCGAGTAACATGAAACCAAAGAATTTTCGTATAACACTAAGTTACCTCAACGGGGATATGCATCTCCCCAACAATAAGAATTTCATATTTCTTTTTGACAGTAGGAAGAGGAAACTTGAATCCTCCAATAGTGATTGTCGAAACCTTTTCAATACAATTGATACCATTCACTGAATTTTGCTTCCTCGGAAAATAAACCGTATGCTCATTACCATTGACATGAAAAGTGACTTTGCTTTTATTGCAATCAATAACAGCCCATGCAGTATTCAAAAAGGGTCTTCGAAGGATAATCAACATGTTGTCATCCTCGGGCATATCAAGTATAACAAAGTCCGTTAAGATAGTAACATTTGCAGCAACAACGGGCACATCCTCGCAAATTCCAATAGGTATAGCAGTTGATTTATCAGCCATTTGCAAAGATATTTCAGTGGGTGTAAGCTTATTCAAATCAAGTCTTCTATATAAAGAGAAAGGCATAACACTAACACCGGCTCCTAAATCACATAAAGCAGTTTTAACATAACTTCTTTTAATGGAGCATGGTATAGTAGGTATTCTGGGATCTCCTAACTTTTTAGGCACTCCACCCTTAAAAGAATAATTTGCAAGCATGGTGGAAATTTCAGCCTCAGGTATCTTTCTTTTATTAGTGACAATATCTTTCATGTATTTAGCATATGGAGGCATTTTCAAAATATCAGTCAAGCGAGTGCGCAAAAAGACAAGTCTAAGCATTTCAACAAAGCGCTCAAAGTCTTCCTCATCTTTATTTCTAGATGGTTTAGTAGGAAAAGGCATAGGTTTTTAAACCCATGGTTCTCTTTCTTTTCCATGTTTCCTAGCAATGAAATCTCTTTTATCATATCTTTTATTCTTAGGAGGTGGGTTATCAAGATCATCAGTAGGTTCTATCTCTACATCATTATCTGGTTGAGCATCAACATGAACATCATCATTATCATTATCATTATCATTATCACTAGGTGGATGTTCATTACCAGATTGTGTCTCGGCATCAGAAATAGAAACATCATTATGATTATCAGGGCCTTTTTCTATCACATGTTCACTAGAAGCAGGCAAAGTTTTATCATTTTTATTTTTCTTCTTAGATCAACTAGGCACATCAATATTAATTCTCTGAGAATCTTGCTCAATTCTTTTAGGATGACCTTCAGGATACAAAGGTTCCTGAGTCATTCTACCTCCTCTAGTGACAACTCTAACAGCATGATCATTCATTTTATTATTCATCTCATCAAGCAAATCATTTTGTGACTTAGCAATTTGTTCTAACTGAGTATGAACCATAGAAGCATGTTTACTTAAGCCCTTAACATCATTAGCAGTTCTAAACATCAAATCACTCAAACGATCTATCATGAAGGCATTGCGTTTTAATTGATTGGTGACATACAAATTAAAGTGGTCTTGCTTAATGATGTAATTATCAAACTCATAAAGGCATTGGCTAGCAGATTTATTATAAGGAATATCACCTTCATCGAATCTAGTAAGAGAATTTACCTCTACTTCCTGTGTCGGGATGTCGAGCCCATGTATTTCTTTAATAGGTGGTAAATTCTTTAACATCTTCAGATTTAATACCTTTTTCTTTCATAGATTTCTTTGCCTCTTGCATATCTTCAGGGCTGAGGAATAGAATACCTCTCTTCTTTGGAGTTGGTTTGATCAGTGGTTCAGGAAGTGTCCAATCATTAGCATTCTTTAATATATTATCCAATAGTTCTTCAGCCTGTCCAACAATTCGTTCCCTGAAAACACAACCAGCACAACTATCTAGGTAGTCCCTAGAAGCATCAGTTAGTCCATTATAAAAGATATCAAGTATTTCATTTTTCTTAAGAGAATGATCAGGCAAAGCATTAAGTAATTGGAGAAGCCTCCCCAAACTTGAGGGAGATTCTCTTCTTCAATTTGCATAAAGTTAAATATTTCCTATAAAGCAGCTTGTTTCTTATGAGCAGGAAAATATTTTTTAGAGAAGTAATATATCATATCCAGGGGACTACGCACACAACCAGGAGCAAGAGTATTAAACCATTTCTTAGCATCACCCTTTAATGAGAAAGGAAGCAACTTAAGAATATAGTAATAACGAATTTTTTCCTCATGAGCAAATAGGATGGCAATATCATTCAACTTAGTAAGGTGTGCCACAACAGTTTCAGTTTCATAACCATGAAAAGGATCAGATTCAACCAAAGTAATTAACTTAGGATCGACAGAGAATTCATAATCCTTATCGGTAACAAATATGGGAGAGGTAGCAGACTTAGGATCATATTTCATTCTCTCCCTCATAGATTTTTCTTTCAATTCAGCAAGCAATTTTCTAACCTCATCTCTATCATTACAAGCAAGAATTGCCCTAGCTATCTCACTATCAAAAACATAACCATCAGATGTCTCGGGCATTTCAACTCTATTAGGAGAGCTAGGCATAATAGGTGAATCATAATTTTCAAGAGTTTCAACATTTTCAATTCCTTTAGCTTTAGCAATTTGTTCATCAAGGAATTCACCAAGTGGCACAGTATTATCAAGCATAGTACTAGCATCATCGATAGTTTCATTCATAGCAGAGGTAGTATCATCAATAAATTGCGACATATAAGAATGAATAGCAGGTGGTGGTGTCGCAAGCCTACTCAAAACAGAAGGTGAATCAAGAGCAGAGTGTGATGGCAGTTCCTTACCTCCTCTAGTCATAGAGGGGACGACCTTAGTCTTAGCGTCTTTCAGATTCTTCATAGTGATCAACAGATATAAATCCCAAGTGACTCAACAGATAGAGCTATTCTCCCCGGCAACGGCGCCAGAAAAAGGTCTTGATAACCCACAAGTATAGGGGATCACAACAGTTTTCGCGGGTAGTATTTCACCCAGATTTATTGATTTACACAAGGGGAGCCAAAGAATATTTGCGAGTATTAGCAGTTGAGTTGTCAATTCAACCACACCTGGAGAACTAAATATCTGCAGCAAAGTGTTTAGTAGCACAGTAGTAACAGTAGCAATAGTAACAGTAACAGTAACATAAGCAGTTTTGCAATGATTGTAACAGCAGCTGCAATGAAAGTAACTTAGCAAAGATCAATATGCGAAAAGCGTAGGCATTGGATCAGTGATGGATAATTATGTTGGATGACATTCATCATGTAACAGTCACAACCTAGGGCGATACACAATAGCTCCAATTCATCAATGTAATGTAGGCATGTATTCCGTATATAGTCATACGTGCTTATAGTAAGAACTTGCATGACATCTTTTGTCCTACCCTCCCGTGGCAGCGGGGTCCTTAAGGAAACTAAGGGATATTAAGGCCTCCTTTTAATAGAGAATCGGAACAAAGCTCGAGAGAGAAGCCTCTAGTGAAAACTATGGCCCCCGGGTCTATCTTTATCATATTAAAAACCTAAAAATACCTTGCTACAATTTATTTACTTTTATTTTAATTAGTATTTTAGTTTAGTTATTTACCTCTATAAGATTTAATCCTTGCAAGTAACCGCTAAGAGGATTGACAACCCTCTTATTTGCGTTGGGTGCAAGTGTTTGCTCTTGTGTGTGCAGGTGCGCTTAACAGAATTTTGCTTGGTTCTCCTACTGGATTGATAACCTTGGTTCTTAACTGAGGGAAATACTTATCTCTACTATACTGCATCATCCTCTCCTCTTCGGGGAAATACCAACGCAGACTACAAGTAGCAGGAAGAATTTCTGGCGCCGTTGCCGGGGAGACATCATCAAAATTACCAAGTACCTTCGCACAAATTATCATTCACTTGAATTTACTTTATTTACCTTTTATTTGCTTTTGCCTCTTGTTTTCATCTCCCCCACTTCTAATTTTTGTTTACAAAAACACAAAAATATTTTTGTTTGCTTGCTTGCTTTTATTGCCTTCATGACAACACACAAAAATAGAAGGTGAAAGCAAAAATCTATTGATATGGATCCTCATCCACTTGCTAATCTTTTCAAAAGATCCAATTATGATGAACCAATTGCTAGTGAGTTGGGTGCACTTGATTATCTCTATGAAGTTTTGCTTGAAAATCATGAATTTGAAAGTTGTGATGAAGTGTTAGAAGAAGAAATTTATAAAGTGATTCATGATAGCTCCTTGATTGAAAAGCATGATTGCAATTATGTTATTATAAATTCTATTAATGTCAATTGTGCTAATGATATGCAAAACTACAAGCTTGGGGATGACAATTTTTTATGTCCACTACTTATTGCAATGATCACGATTGGGGTGATAATACTTCTTATGATCTTGAAAATTTATTTAAGCCTCATGATGAATATGTTATTGATAATAATGTTTGCAATAATATTGAAAGTGGATTTGGAAGAGTGTCAACTTTAGGTAAAAAGAATCCGACATATTCGGAGAGTGTTCAATCTTATGAAATTTTTGATAAATGTGGGTTTGGAGAGGTCATGACTTTAGTTGACGTTAATCCCACTATCTTGGAAGATTATAAAACTTTTATGCATGTGGATCGTGAAGAGAATATTTTATATGATAGCTATATTGTTTAATTTGACTATGATCCTACATGTAATTATTATGAGAGAGGAAAATATGGTTGTATAAATCTTCATGTTACTAAATTACCTCTCATTATGTTAATGCTTCATTCTTCCTATTTGCATATGCTAGATATTTCTTGTCTTGATAATGTGTTTGCTTATAAAATGCCTATGCATAGGAAGTATGTTAGGCTTAAATGTGTTTGTCACATGTTTTATGATGCTCTTTTTGTGCTTCAATTATTATCTTTCATGAGAGCATCATTGAAATCTCAAGCCTATCTTAATGGCTATAAAGAAAGAGTTTGTTGGGAGACAACCCAATAAATTTTTATTCTGTTTTTGTGTGTTTGCACAATTATAGACTCTGTTATGATTGTGTTTTTATGTTTTAATTAGTGTTTGTGCCAAGTAATGCCTTTGGGATGATGTTGATGATAGTATAATTGATGCTGTTTGGAAAACAGAAAGTTTTGCATCCAGTGCTGGATTTTTAGTTCTGTACTCGAGCGTCAGAAAAAACTGAAATTTTTACAAAGTATTGGCATATGAATTGTTTACGTTTTCCTAATTTTTCAGAATTTTTGGAGTTACAGAAGTATGGCTTTTGAATAGATCTTTACAGACTGTTCTGTTTTAGACAGATTCTGTTTTTGTTGCATAGTTTGCTTATTTTAATGAATCTATGGATCGTATCAGGGGGTATGAGTCATGGAGAAGTTGGAGTACAGTAGCATTATGCCAATATTAAATATGAATCAATTTACAACAGTACCTAAAGTTTAAGATTTGTTTGTTATACTAACGGATCTCATGAGGTCTCTGTTGAGTTTTGTGTGCTGAAGTTTTCAAGTTTTGGGTGAGACTACGATGGATAAAGGAATAAGGAGCGGCAAGAGCCTAAGCTTGGGGATTCCCAAGGCGCCCCAAGGTAATATTCAAGGAAGACTCAAGCGTCTAAGCTTGGGGATGCCCCGGAAGGCATCCCCTCTTTCGTCTACAATCTATCGGTAACTCACTTGGAGCTATATTTTTATTCATCACATGATATGTATTTTACTTGGAGCGTCTTGTGAAATAGTTTGTTTGCTTTTGTTTGCTTTTTAGTTTGTCACAATCATCTTTGCTGAACACACCTTTTTGAGAGGAACACACATTATTCGTGATTTGTTAGAATACTCTATGTGCTTCACTTATATCTTTTGAGCTAGGCAGTTGCTTTAGTGCTTCACTTATATCTTTTAGAGCACGGTGGTGGTTATATTTTAAAGAAATAGTTGCACTCTCATGCTTCACTTATATCTTTTTGAGAGTCTCATGATTGCAATGGTAATATGCACGGGTTATGAATTTGGTCCTGATATGATAGGTATTCAAGAGGGATATAATAAAAACTTTCATGTAGATCACTGAATATGATAAATTTGATTCCTTGCAATAGTTTTGCGATATTAAGATGGTAATATGTGGGAGGTATTAGTAGATAATTGTGGTTTAGTAAGAATAATTGTGTTAAGGTTTGTGATTCCCGAAGCATGCACGTATGGTCTGTCGTTATGCTAAGAAGTTGGAGCATGAATTACTATTGATTGTCTTCCTTTGTGTGGCGGTCGGGGGCGAGCGATGGTTAACTCCTACCAACCTCCCCCCCAGGAGCATGCGTAGTAGTACTTTGCTTCGAGGGCTAATAAACTTTCACAATAAGTATGTGAGTTCTTTATGACTAATGTGAGTCCATGGATTATACGCACTTTCACCCTTCCGCAATTTGCTAGCCTCTTCGGTACCGTGCATTGCCCTTTCTCACATCGAGAGTTGGTGCAAACTTTGCCGGTGCATCCAAACCCCGTGATATGATACGCACTATCACACATAAGCCTCCTTATATCTTCCTCAAAACAGCCACCATACCTACCTATCATGGCATTTCCATAGCCATTCCGAGATATATTGCCATGCAACTTCCACCGTTCCATTTTTATGACATACATCATCATTGTCATATTGCTTTGCATGATCATATAGCTGACATAGTATTTGCGGCTCAGCCACCGTTCATCGTTTTTATACATGTTATGCTAGCATCATTGCACATCCTGGTACACTGCCAGAGGCATTCATATAGAGTCATATTTTGTTCTAGTATCGAATTGTAATGTTGAGTTGTAAGTAAATAGAGGTGTGATGATTATCATTATTAGAGCATTGTTCCAGTGAGGTAAGAATGGTGGAGACTAATGAGTCCTCGAAAAAGTGGAGATGAGGTCCATGAGACCGTTCTAAAAAAAAGAAGAAAGAAAAAAAAGAGGCGAAAAAAAGAGCCATGAAAAAGAAAAAAATAATAAATAAAATAAATGAGAGAAAAAGAGAGAAGGGGCAATGTTACTATCCTTTTCCACACTTGTGCTTCGGAGTAGCACCATGTTTTTCATATAGAGAGTCTCCTATTTTGTCACTTTCATATACTAGTGGGAATTTTTCATTATAGAACTTGGCTTGTATATTCCGATGATGGGCTTCCTCAAATGCCCGAGGTCTTCATGAGCAAGCAAGTTGGATGCACACCCACTTAGTTTTCATGTTGAGATTTCATACACTTATAGCTCTTAGTGCATCCGTTGCATGGCAATCCCTACTCCTCGCATTGACATCAATTGATGGGCATCTCCATAGCCCGCTGATTAGCCTCGTCGATGTGAGACTTTCTCCATTTTTAACTTCTCTTATTTATCCCTATCACCATATTCTATTCCACCCGTAGTGCTATATCCATGGCTTGCGCTCATGTATTGCGTGGGAGTTGAAAAAGCTGAAGCGCGTTAAAAAGTATGAACCAATTGCTTGGCTAAAACCGGGGTTGTGCATGATAAATACTTTATGTGAAGAAGATGGAGCATGATAGGATTGTATGATTTTGTAGGGATAACATTCTTTAGCATTTTTATTTTGAAAGACATGATTGTTTATTAGTATGCCTGAGTATTGGTGTCTTTATATCAAATTATAGACTATTGCTTTGAATCACTTGGATCTTATTATTCATACCATAAGAGAGATTACATGATGAAACATGATAGGTAGCATTCCACATCAAAAATTCTATTTTTATCATTTACCTACTCGAGGACGAGCAGGAATTAAGCTTGGGGATGCTTGATACGTCTCCAACGTATCTATAATTTTTGATTGTTCCATGCTATTATAGTATCAATCTTGGATGTTTTTATATGCAATTATATATCTTTTTTGGGACTAACCTATTAACCTAGTGCCCAGTGCCAGTTGCTGTTTTCTGCTTGTTTTTGGCTTTTCAGAGAAACAGTACCAAATGAAGTCCAAATGCCACGAAACTTTTTGGAGATTTTTTTCTGGACAAAAGAATCCTTGGAAGCTTCGGGAGGAGGCCAGAAGCCTCACGAGAGCTTCACACAGGGCGCGCCCCAGGGGGGGGGGCGCCGTGTTGCCTTGTGGGAAACCCCCAGAGAGCCAGAAGAAATAACCTTTCTGCCACCGCAAGCCTCTGTTCTTCCGCGATCCCATCTGGAGTCCTTTTCCGGTACTCTGCCGGAGGGGGAATCGATCACGGAGGGCTTCTACATCAACCTTGCTGCCCTTTCGATGATGTGTGAGTAGTTTACCATAGACCTACAGGTCCATAGCTAGTAGCTAGATGGCTTCTTCTCTCTCTTTGATCTTCAATACAATGTTCTCCTTGATGTTCTTGGAGTTCTATCCGATGTAATCTTCTTTTGCGGTGTGTTTGTTGGGATCCGATGAATTGTGAGTTTATGATTAGATTATTCATGAGAAATATTTGAGTCTTCTCTGAACTCTTTTATGCATGATTGTTATAGCTTTGTATTTCTCTCCAATCTATCGGTTTAGTTTGGCCTACTAGATTTATTTATCTTGCAATGGGAGAGGTGCTTTGTGATGGGTTCAATCTTGCGGTGCTCAATCCCAGTGACAGAAGGGGACATGACACGTATTTGTATTGTTGCCATTAAGGATAAAAAGATGGGGTTTATTCATATTGCTTGAATTTGCTTCTCTACATCATGTCATCTTGCTTAAGGCGTTACTCTGTTTCATACTTAATACCCTAGATGCATGCTGGATAGCGGTCGATGGGTGGAGTAATAGTAGTAGATGCAGGCAGGAGTTGGTCTACTTGTCTCGGGCTTGATGCCTATATACATGATCATTGCCATGAATCCGTCATAATTATTTGCTGTTCTGTCAATTGCCCAACAGTAATTTGTTTATCCACCGTATGTTTCTGCGCTCGAGGGGGAAGCCTCTAGTGAAAACTATGGCCCCCGGGTCTATCTTTATCATATTAAAAACCTAAAAATACCTTGCTGCAATTTATTTACTTTTATTTTAATTAGTATTTTAGTTTAGCTATTTACCTCTATAAGATTTAATCCTTGCAAGTAACCGCTAAGAGGATTGACAACCCTCTTATTTGCGTTGAGTGCAAGTGTTTGCTCTTGTGTGTGCAGGTGCGCTTAACGGAATTTTGCTTGGTTCTCCTACTGGATTGATAACCTTGGTTCTTAACTGAGGGAAATACTTATCTCTACTGTATTGCATCATCCTCTCCTCTTCAGGGAAATACCAACGCAGACTACAAGTAGCAGGGCCCTAGTGACAAGCATTAAGCATGGCAAAATCATAGCAACATCAATTTCAGAACATAGTGGATACTAGGGATCAAGCCCTAACAAAATTGAATCGATTACATGATAAATCTCATCCAACCCATCACCGTCTAGCAAGCCTAAGGGGAAATTACTCACACACGGTGGTGAGCATCATGAAATTAGTGATGGGAGATGGTTGATGATGACGATGGCGACGAATCCCCCTCTCCAGAGCCACGAACGGACTCCAGATCATCCCTCCCGATGAATAACAGGAGGTGGCGGCGGCTTCGTATCGTAAAACGTGATGAAACTTCTTCTCTTATTTTTTTATCGGGGAAAGAGAATTTATAGCGTTGGAATTAGAACAGATGGACCTTTGTGGGCCCCACAAGGCATCAGGGCGCGCCCTGGAGGGGGGTCGCGCCCTGTTGCCTTGTGAGCAATAGGCCCCCATCTCTAGTTGATTCTTGCGCCAATATTTTTTATATATTCCATAAAAAATCTCCAAAAAGTTTTGTCCAATTCTGAGAACTTTGATTTCTGCACAAAAACAACACCATGGTAGTTCGTCTGAAAACAGCGTCAGTCCGGGTTAGTTTCATTCAAATCATGCAAATTAGAGTCCAAAACAAGAGCAAAAGTGTTTGGAAAAGTAGATACGACGGAGACGTATCAGTCCCTTCCTCATCTTCGTGCGCACACCATTTTCCAGCGCTCACTGCTCGCCCACCCGCGCCATCTTCCTCGGTCGCTCGCGCGCACCATCTCCCCCCGCTCACTGCTCGCCCACACATGCCATCTTCTTCGCTCGCCCGCCTGCATGCACTTTCCTGCTCGCCCGCACGCACCGAAAACCCCAATCACTCAGCGCCCTAAAAAACCCAATGGCAGAACCGACTGACACGCAGAGCCGCGATTGGAATTCCCTTCCCGGTGTTCTCTTGGAGCAGATCTGTAATCGTATGGACCTGCTTAGCACCATGCATCTGGCCGCATGCTCGGTGTCTATGCACCGTCTACTTGTCGGCAGCTGGCCAGCCCTTTTCAAGACACCCTGCTTGCTGATGCCCGATCCTCGCAAGTGGCCCAGACACCGATGTGACGATCCTACGGAGGTTGTCGTCGTGCCCCTTGACATGATGCCACTCCCCGCCCACCTGCCCTTCACGCGCCGCCACTACTGGGCGGGCATGAAGGCCAACTGGATTGTCCTCATCCACCAATAGGGTAGTCCGTGGTGTCTCGTGGATATCTACACCCAGCGAGAGATCACCCTTCCATCATTGGATACTGACGACATCTTGCCTCGCGGCCCGCCGGACACTCCTGCCTACTACGCACGAGAGGCGTCGGGCACTTGGTTGGACCTCCATTTACTGAAGGTTGTAATCTGCGAAGTGCCCACACCATCAGAAGACTACATGGATTACAAGCTCATTGCCTTGGTCGACAGGGGATTAGCCTATCTGGAATCCGGTCACCATACATGGTTATGGCTCATCATCAATCCTGTTTACCCTCCATTTTTGTCTGATGCTATAGTGCACGATGGCATCGTTTATGCGGTGGACGAACAGATTTGCTGCATATACTGGCGGAATCTATCGTCGTGTAATTGTTCTATCTCATCTCATCTTTACCATATGAATACTAATGCCTGTTGATTGTTAGAAATTTAGAATAGATAGTATGACTATAACCACATCATTGCTATATGTTCCTCTCATTTCCTAGATTTTTATGACCACACATGTTATTGGTAGAGTTGATATGAGAACAATTGGCATCTAATGATTATTAGAATAGATATTATGAGTATAACCACATGATTGCTATATGTTACTCTCATTTCCAAGATTTTTATAACCACGCATGTTATTGTTAGAGTCTATACGAGAACTGTTGGCATCTAACTGTTATGGTAGAATATGAGTAGGCCCTGGCATAGCTGTTTTCCTCTCATTTTTACATGATCATTGAACCATGACATATTGCCAGAATATGAAAGCCATTGGCATTTTTTAAAAATTAGGGTATGATTATGACCACGGCATTGTAATTCTCTGGCTTTGATCTGTGTCACTGTTATAATAATCTTAATTCCACACATACTCTGAACATGATTGTATATTTTTTGTCCTTTTGGTCTCCAATTTGATTTGTTGCAACAAACGCAAATGTGCTGGCCTTTATAATTCTAGGACCTGGAAATATAAATGTCAATGGGTGGTGGTTTATCGCTCGTTCAACTGACGGTGGGTATTTGATGCTCATTCGCACGTACCAAAGTGACCAAACCATTTCATCAAACCACATGCAGTATAGTGCGTGGGGCGTTCGCGACTGTGATGGCTATGGCTGCTTCGTGTTCGAGAAAGATCCCAGCTCCGTTGGGCCAGGCGTATTCAATTGGAGGCGGGTTTACAGCCTCGACAACCACTCCCTGTTCCTCGGACTCAATTATCCGATCATCCAACCAATCATTGAACATATCACCGGTGATGATTATCGTGCTATGCAAGTTCCATTCGCCAGGGGGAACTGTGTTTACACATCGTACCATGGGTTTCATGAAGCACCATATCCAGATATTCATCGACACAGCTTGTTGCCAGATGAACTTTAGTGTGTGAAAGGCATCAAGCTTCCAAGCGATGAATGGCTTTTGCAAACCCGACATGCAGCGATGTGGTTCATGCCAACAGCTAATATACACAACTTGATTCGTAGTGATATCTAGACTGAGCCATGTATCCTGCTGGTGTCGCATGATCCTGTTTTGTTGGTCATTTTGTACTATAGTTAGTTTGAAGGATAAATACCTTTCTGGGATCAAGTGCATCCTACATCACCTACATAGCATGTATTTTGATAATGATGATGGGGATGCTGTGCAGAAGCCATATATAGCAATTAGGCTTCAAGTGCGTACTTGTTGGTGAAAGTGTTGTCCAATGGGAATTATATTTTGTATTACTCATGTAGCCTACAAAGTCTGTCGCACAGCCTTGTAACTTTGTAGGCACCTATTTGTAAGCTCCTTCTAAACACTCTTGCATAATGCCCTTAAAACTAAGCCTTTAGCAACACCCCTCTCATATTATTTAAAGCAATATGGAAGCAACCTGGAGATTGGATGAATGTACACCATTTCTAAAATTTGTATTACTAGTAGTCCTCTATACCGTATATTGCGCTACTCGTACTAGGTAAGTAGTACTTGTACGACTAGTAGTACTAGTACACGTCAGTCAAATTATTCATCATGTCCTCACATTGAATTGACGTGACAACACGCTACGCGTGAGGTGACACAAGAGTCCCAGCCGCGTGTTTGGTTCACCAAAGTGAGCCTCACCCCTCTGGTAGTCCAGCAGCACTCTCCCGTTCTCTCCCATTCTCTCCCAGTCCCCCCGCCTCCCAGCCACCGCCTTGTTCCGATCCAGTTGGTACGATGGGCGATGAGCAAGTGGAGCTATTATACTTCATTGCAAGTAGTCAAAAGGAAGACACTGAGAAATTTGATCTCAACAAGGAAGCTCTACAAGCTAGCCACATGAAGGGTGGAACCAGTGAGGACGCTCCTGTGAGTGTTTGTCCCGTTGCCCTGTATGATGATTTCGATCTTTATGGGGGTTTTCAAGTCTTTAGAGTATGCATCTAGTAATGAAGCCGAGACCCCAGTTTCTTCGGGTGTCATGGATTTTAGATTTGGAGTAGCACTTATCTGTCGAAAAATCTTTCATCATTTACTTAAACAGTTGTTTGATCATACATTGAGTACCATTTAACTGGAATTAACCGCTGCAAGTCCAAGAAGGATTGGCCAGTGCTGCGGGCTGGTGTCAAGTTCGATCCCACAGATCAGGAGCTGATTGAGCACCTTGAGGCTAAAGTGAGTGCTGACAGCACGAGATCTCACCCTCTCATCAATTTGTTCATACCGACCATCGACAGCGAGCACGGCATATGCTCCACCCATCCTGAGAAACTTCCAGGTGAGACACCGATCGACCGTCTACTTGCACAAAATATATTCCTTTCTTTTTGCAAATTTCTAATGTATGCTACCCGACCTGGGATTGTATTTCGCCAATACTGCAGGTATCACACTGAATGGCCTAAGCAAGCATTTCTTCGAGCGCAAATCCAGGGCATTCAAAAGGGGTATGCGGATGCGTCGCAAGATACAATCGGAGTGCAGCATGCACGCGATGTGGCACAAGACTGGCAATACCATGCCGATGATGGTCAACGGCTGGCAGAGGGGCAGCAAAAAGGTTCTGATGCTGCACACCAACAAGAACTTCGACTAGCAGAGGACCAACTGGGTGATGCACCACTACCACCTCGGGGACCTCGAGCAAGAGAAGGAGCGGGAGCTGGTCGTCTGCAAGATCTTCTACCACACGAAAACGAGGGCTAGGACTAAAAAGATTATAAGTTAGTTTGGTAGTACTAGTTCTACCTGGTCATCTGCAAGTTAGTGTTGTTGTTAAGGATCTTTCGGTCTGAACTTGGCATTTCTTTCCAACCATCATGTCGAGGGTCGACGTGGATTTAAAGCTGAAGCAATTGTTACGAAATGAATTTTCAGGCACCTGATATAAGTAGCAAAAGCACCTGTCGTTCGAATTCCCAGTTTTCCAAAATTTTAGTAACATCTTCCAGTACGCAGGGGATCCATCAGGTTTCACAGGCTAACAGTTGGACGCAGCACATCGGGACTGGGCTGTGGCACGCCAAGCCCAGCTGCAAATTGTTAAACAGAGGAGCGATGGATTTGGGCCTTCAAGAACAGTTAAGTGTCAGGACCTCGATCATGGGAAGCGCCTCCCATGCCATCCCTCTAACCCACATACCACATACCACTAAAAAAAACCCCGCATACAACATGTTCTCTTGTTCGAGTTCTCATTTAACCAAAAAAATTTACAAGCGTGAGAAACGGGAGCCGCCGCTTCCAGCGATCATTTTTGGACTAAAAAAGGCCTACTCGGTTATCCTTTAGTTGAAATATGTAAAATGTTCCATAAGAAAAAGAAACATGTAAAATGTTCCATAAGTTGACGCGTACGCAGGGCTATGTCAACTTAGTCAACAAATCAACTCTACCAGCGTGAGACCGTTAGATGTCAATCCAACGGCCGGCGTGCTTCTTCAATCTCTGATCTTCCTGCTCCAGCCGCCCAAACCAACGCCGGCGGGACCGCCTGCTCCCGCCTTCCATGGCCGCTTGTGCTGCCGCGCAGGCCTCACTGCCCCACCCTACTCCCATCGCTTGCCAGACCATCCCTCTACTGACCCACACCTCCTGTTATTCTCCGGCGACGGCAGCCTCACACTGCAGCCGAGCCAGTAAACCCTCGTATTCCCCTCTGCGTGGGCATCCACTGCCGAGTCTTCCCCGGCTCCGGGTCGTTCCCTCCCTAGGCCTCGCCGTCGTCCATCGCCTTGGTGCTCTCGGCACGGCGTCGTAAGCGTGGTCAACGAAAGACAGCCATCGGAAGAGGACTGTACGTGGACAGGCTGACAGCTGGGACCCACGAGGTCCATGGTCGCACGCAAGGAAGTGCCTCCTTATTACGCGGAAGAAAAATGATTCCACTCCTTGACAGCTGGGACCCACCAGCTATATCTTCGCACGCAAGGAAGCTCCTCCTTATTACATGAAAAAATGCTTCCTCCAAATGGTTTGCTGACATCTGGGACCAACGACATTGTCAACGTAGTCAATAAACGAGAGAATTGCACATGGAGCGGCTAACACGTGGGACCCAGTTGCTCGATCAGTTTTGTTATTGTTGTTGTTTTTTTGTTGTTGTTGAGAGGGAGTAGGTTATCAACTGGGATGTGCGGTGTCTGTGGCCCGTCTAGCCCAGGCTTTTATTTGATGTTTACAACATGACGAGCCCAACTGTTTTTTCGGTGAAAATGACTAGCCCATCTTTTTTCCCCCGTAGAATAGCCTACACAGGCCGATTTCTTTTTCTCCGTCCTGCTGGGCTGCAAATCTTTCAAGACGACGAGGGATACATTCGGCCTACCCAGACAAAAAGGGCTGTAAATCTTATAAGTAATATGAAATGGGCTGTGTATATATAAAAACAAAGAAAATGGGCAATTAGTTTCAAATTGCGAATTTTCTTTTATTTTTTGATATTTCAAATTTCATTGGATTTTAACATAATTTAAATATATTTTAAATTTAGTTTTTATTGGGCTCGAAATTTCGGGATTAAAAATAGTTCAGAAATTTCAATGAAATATCGTTGAATTTTTTAATCCTGTCCTTGCGAGAAAATGGTCAGGTATTCTAAAAATATAATATGGGCTGCAATAAATTACGTAATAATTAGAAAATGGTCTATAAATTTAGGAAAAATAGCAAATGGGCTATATGCTGTCCGCCACAGATGTTATGCTGACTTGTGGGCCTACTAAGTTGACCCGTACGCAGGGTTTTGTCAACTTATAGTCAACAAACGATTCTAGCAGCAATGACCATTGGATACTAATCCAACGGCTGTGCTGCTTCTTCAATCTCTGATCTTCTTGCTCTAGCCGCCCAAACCAGCGCCGGCGAGACCGCCTGCTCCCGCCTCCCGTGGCCGGCTGTGCTGCCGCACAGGCCTCATCGCCACACCCTACTCCCATAGCTGGCTAGGCCATCCATCTACTCACCCACACCTCCTGTTATTCTCTAGCGATGGCAACCTCACACCGCAGTTGAACCAGTAAACCCTCATACTCCCCTCCACGTGGGCAACCACTACCGCGTCTTCCCCGGCTCCGGGTCATTCCCTTTCTAGGCCTCGCCGTCGTCCACCGCCTTGGTGTTCTCGGCACGGCGTCGTCAACGCGGTCAACGAACGACAGCCATCGGAAGAGGACTGTACGTGGAGAGGCTGATAGCTGGGACCCATGAGGTCCATGGTCGCACACAAGGAAGTGCCTCCTTATTACACACAAGAAAAATGATTCCTCCCCTTGCTTACTGGGACCCACCAGATTTGGAGGCTGACTTGTGGGCCAACGAAGTTGACCCGTACGCAGGGCTTTGTCAACTTAGTCAACAAACGATTCTAGCAGCAGTGACCGTTGGATGTCCATCCAACGGCCGTGCTACTTCTTCAATCTCTGATCTTCTTGCTCAAGCCGCCCAAACCAGCGCCAACGGGACCGCCTGCTCCTGCCTCCTGTGGCCGGCTGTGCTGCCGCGCAGGCCTCACCGCCCCACCGTACTCCCACCGCTGGCCAGGCCATCCCTCTACTCACCCACACCTCCTGTTATTCTCTGGCGATGGCAGCCTCGCACTGCAGCCAAACCAGTAAACCCTCGTACTTCCCTCCGTGTGGGCAACCACTGCCTTGTCTTCCCCGGCTCCGGGTCGTTCCCTTCCTAGGTCTCACCGTCGTCCACCGCCTTGCTGCACTTAGTACGGCGTCGTCAACGTGGTCAACGAACGACAGGCATCGGAAGAGGACTATACATGGAGAGGCTGACAACTGGGACCCACGAGGTCCATGGTCGCACGCAAGGAAGTGCCTCCTTATTACGCGGAAAAAAATGTTTCCTCCCCCCGACAGCTGGGACCCACCAGCTACATCTTCGCACGCAAGGAAGAGCCTCCTTATTACTCGCAAAAAAATGATTCCTCCCCCTGATAGCTGGGACCCACCAGCTATATCTTCCCACGCAAGGAAGTGCCTCCTTATCCCCTGACAGTCGGGACCCAGCAGGTCAAAGCGTACGTAGCGTTGTCTGTCTGGTCGTGAGCATGTACGTACATACTGGTCGATCGGTCTCATGACCCGTGGTCGTGTAAGGAGCGGCACGTGTCGTAGTAGAGCCCCCGATGTAGTAGTTCAGGCAGCCCCGTCTAAATCATGTACACGTACGTACAGCCACACGGAAAAAAATACGGGCACGTACGTACATACGGGCGGGGTCTCAAACGCATACTCGCGCATACGTACGGCCAGGGCTCGTGTACATGGAGAGGCAACGGGCGGCAGCAACGACCTCCTGTTCATCGGCAGCCAACCGGCTGGGTCAGAACGGAGAAAACAACGTCGTGTTCATCGGGAGCCAAGCGACTGGATCCGAACGCGTCCTGTTCATCGGGAGCCAACCGGCTTGGACGGAACAGCCGAAACGGGGTCCTGTTCATCGACTCGGGGTCTGGCGTACCACAAAACGGAGGAAACGGCCTTCTGTTCGACCGCCTACGGTCGAAATGGGGTCCTGTTCATCAGGAGGGGTGTGGCGTACTGCAAAACGGAGGAAACAGACTTCTCTTCGAGCGCCTACGGTCAAAATAGGGTCCTGTTCATCGGCTGGGGGTCTGGCGTACCGCAAAATAGAGGAAACGAACTTCTGTTCGAGCGCCTACGGTCAAAACGGAGTCCTGTTGATTGATGACCCACAAGTATAGGGGATCAATCATAGTCCTTTCAATAAGTATGAGTGTCGAACCCAACGAGGAGCAGAAGGAAATGACAAGCGGTTTTCAGCGAGTTATTTTCTGCAAGCACTGAAATTATTGGTAACGAGTAGTTTGATAGCAAGATAATTTGTAACAAGTGACAAGTAGCAATAGTAACAAAGACTGCAGCAAGGTGGCCCAATCCTTTTTGTAGCAAAGGATAAGCCGGAACGATCTCTTATAATAAGCAAAGCATTCTCGAGGACACATGGGAATTTCATCTAGTCACTTTCATCATGTTTGTTTGATTCGCGTTCGCTACTTTGATAATTTGATATGTGGGTGGACCGGTGCTTGGGTGCTGTTCTTACTTGAACAAGCCTCCCACTTATGATTAACCCCTCTTGCAAGCATCCGCAACTACGAAAGAAGAATTAAGATAAATCTAACCATAGCATTAAACATATGTATCCAAATCAGCCCCTTACAAAATAGCGCATAAACTAGGGTTTAAGCTTCTGTCACTCTAGCAACCCATCATCTAATTACTACTCCACAATGCATTCCCTTAGGCCGAAAGATGGTGAAGTGTCATGTAGTCGACGTTCACATGACACCACTAAGAGAATCAACAACATACATATCATCAAAATATCGAACGAATACCAAATTCACATGATTACTTATGACAAGACTTCTCCCATGTCCTTGATACGTCTCCAACGTATCTATAATTTTTGATTGTTCCATGCTGTTATATTATCAATCTTGGATGTTTTTATATGTATTTACAACAATTATATATCATTTTTTGGGACTAACCTATTAACTTAGTGCCCAGTGCCAGTTGCTGTTTTTTGCCTGTTTTTGGTTTTACAGAAAATCAATACCAAACGAAGTCCAAATGCCATGAATCTTTTTGGAGATTTTATCTGGACATATACAACATTACAAGCTTCGGGAGAAGACCAGATGCCAGAGGAGGTGGCCACGAGCCACCAGGGCGCGCCTGGGGGGGGAGGCTCGCCCTGGTGCCTCGCGGGCCCACCCCAGCTCCGTTTGACCTAATTCCACCACTATAAATTCCCAAAAAAATCAGAAACCCTCAGGGGAGTCCACGAAATACTTTTTCCGCCACCGCAAGTTTCTGTTCTCGAGAGATCCCATCTGGAGGCCTTTTCCGGCACTCCGCCGGAGGGGGAATCGATCACGGAGGGGCTCTACATCAACCTTGCCGTCCTTCCGATGATGCGTGAGTAGTTTACCACAGACCTTCGGGTCCATAGTTAGTAGCTAGATGGCTTCTTCTCTCTTTTTGATCTTCAATACAATGTTCTCCTCGATGTTCTTGGAGTTCTATCCGATGTAATCACTTGTTGGGATCCGATGAATTGTGAGTTTATGATCAGATTATCCATGAATATTATTTGAGTCTTCTCTGATCTCTTTTATGCATGATTATTATAGCTTCGTATTTCTTCTCCAATCTATTGATTTGGTTTGGCCAACTAGATTGATTTATCTTGCCATGGGAACAGGTGCTTTGTAATGGGTTCGATCTTGCGGTGCTCAATCCCAGTGATAGAAAGGGATATGACACGTATGTATCGTTGCTATTAAGGGTAAAAAGATGGGGTTTATTCATACGTGAGTTTATCTTGTCTACATCATGTCATTGTTCTTAAGGCGTTACTCCGTTCTTTATGGACTTAATACACTAGATGCATGCTGGATAGCGGTCGATGTGTGGAGTAATAGTAGTAGATGCAGGCAGGAGTCGGTCTACTTGTCTCGGACGTGATGCCTATATACATGATCATTGCCTTGGATATCGTCATGATTATTTGCTTTTCTATCAATTGCCCAACAGTAATTTGTTTACCCACCGTATGCTATTTTCTTGAGAGAAGCCTCTAGTGAAAACTATGGCCCCCGGGTCTATCTAAATCATATACTAAAACCCTAAAAATACTTGCTGCACTTTTTCTTTCTTTATTTTATTTTTGTATTTTTGTTTCAATCTATCTATCTATCACATACAATTTAATCTTGCAACTTACCGCCGAGGGATTGACAACCCCTTGATTGCGTTGGGTGCAAGGATTTGTTGTTTTGTGTGCAGGTGCTGCTAACGAGGTGTTGCGTGATTCTCCTACTGGATTGATAACCTTGGTTTCATAACTGAGGTAAATACTTATCTCTACTGTACTGCATCTCCCTTCCTCTTCAGGGAATTACCAACGCAGCTCACAAGTAGCAGTCCTCAAGAACAAAAGTAACTACTCACAAATCATATTCATGTCCAAGATCAGAGGGGTATTGAATAGCATATTGGATCTGAACATATAATCTTCCACCAAATAAACCAACTAGCATCAACTACATGATGTAATCAACACTACTAGCAACCCACAGGTACCAATCTGAGGTTTTGAGACAAAGATTGAATACAAGAGATGAACTAGGGTTTGAGATGAGATGGTGCTGTTGAAGATATTGTTGAAGATTGGTCCTCCCACGATGAGAGGATTGTTGGTGATGTCGATGGCTCTAATTTCCCCCTCCCGGAGGGAAGTATCCCCGGCGAAATCGCTCCGCCAGAGAGCAAAAGTGCTCCTGCCCAAGTTCCGCCTCGAGACAGCGGCGCACCGTCCCAAAAGTCTTGTCCTTATTTTTTCTAGGGCAAATGGGCTTATATACCAGAAAATGGGCACCGGAGGCTGGCCAGGGGCCCCACGAGCCACCAGGGTGCGCCTGGGGGGGGGTGGAGCGCCCTGGTGCCTCGTGGACTCCTGGGTGGCCCCCTCTGGTACTTCTTTCTTCCAATATTTTTTATTTATTCCAAAATAAATCTTCGTGAAATTTCAGCTCATTTGGAGATGTGCAGAATAGGTATCTCTGACATAGCTTTTTCAGGTCCAGAATTCCAGCTGCCGGCAATCTCCCTCCTTGTGTAAATCTTGCATATTAAGAGAGAAAAGCCATTAGAATTGCTCTACAAAGTATTATATTGATTAAAAACACTATAAATAACAGTAGTAAAACATGATGCAAAATGGACGTATCATTGATCGGGAGGGCTCTGGCGTACCACAAAACAGAGGAAACAGACTTCTCCCCATCTACCTACGGTCGAAATGGGGTCTTGTTCATCGAGGGGGGGGGTGTGGCATACCGCAAAACAGGACTCCACGGGCTACTGTTCGTCCACGGTCGACCTCCTCCAGCCTCCACCAGCTACTGTTCATCCACCGTCGACTTCCTCCAGCCTCCGCCGGCTACTGTTCATCCAGCCTCCACGGGGTCCTGTTCATCCACCCCCGACCGGCTGGGGTGTGGCGGCCTCCTCGGGGTCCTGTTCATCCAGCGCCAACCACCTTCACACGGCCAGGGTACTGTTCATCCACAGCCAACCCACCGGCTGGGGGTGGGGCGTACGAGCGGACGGCATCAACGGGAACTGTTCATCCACAGCCAACCAACCAGTTCGATCGATGCATCTCAACTCGTGTCTACGTGTATCGTGCGCGCGGCAGCAACGAGCACTGTTCATCGAGAGGCAACCCAGCACCGGTGGGCTATGTCTCACACGGGGTCTCGATGCAACGCATCGATCGATCGGCTTCAGTAAGTAGCAGCAGCGATCGATCGCTCGGGTTCAGTTAGCAGCAAAGGAATCGCTCGGGTTCAGTTATCGGCGAAGGGATCGATCAAGTTCAGTACGTAGTGCGAGGGATCGATCGCTCGGGTTCAGTACGTAGTGCGAAGGCGAGATCGATCGCTCGGGTTCAGTAAGCGAACGCCTCGCTCAGGTTCAGTTAGCGAGCACCTCGCACACACGTGCGCGTACGAGAGAAACGCGCAAACCACACTGCATCGCTCGGCCCCGACCACCCATCGTAACCGGGAACTCCCCAAAAATTTCCTCGCCCTCACTTCTACCATGATTTTTTACGTCATGGACGGCCCAAAGAATGTCATGCGGGTGCGTCTCCGGCCCGCCCAGGACGAAGAGCCCATTTTCTGTCGTAATTTTTTGTCATAGAAGTAGGAGCCCACCACATCTATGATGATACGTGTTTTTGTCACATTTATTGTAATAGAAGTGTAACAACCATGTCAGAAAAAGTTTTCGTTCGGGCCATAATGTTATGGATGTGTCTTTTTTGTAGTGCTTGGAGTTGTCTCCAAAAGTCACATACTTGCGTGGACTATCATTCTTAGTAAGCTCACGGAACATGTCTTTATCTCCGGTCATGTGATCGGTGCATCCACTATCAAGAATCCATTCCTTTCCTCCAGCCATATAATCTCAAAGGTTTGCCATGAGACTAAGATTCTTCATAGTCTTCTCATATTCGATGTCGAATTCCTCATCCTCATCATAGTAGCCATGCTCATCATTATCATCATCACCTAGGACAACATTTTCTTTAGTTTCAAGATGATGATCATGTTTGGGATTATGAATTCTAATGGCTTCTATGATGATATTGCTAATGGTAACAACATCTCCTTTGGCACGCATAAGATCACAAAGCTCAAACAGGCAATTATCAAAGTTAGGATCACTAGGCTTCATCTTGTGAAAAGCAATAGTCTTATGAAGAATCTCATCAAGATTCTTTAGAGAGTAGTCAGAATATCGCTTTTCCAAGTCATTCCATAGAGTATAGGCGCACTCAAAGTTTTGCATACAACCAAGCACAATTTTAGGTAATCCTCTAATAATAAGATAGACGGTTCTAAGATTACAAATCATATCAATTTCTTCCTCAAGAGTTGGATGCAAGGGGTCAATGGGAGGCACATAAGGACTATGAATGTACTTGCTCAAATTAAACTCATCAAAGATATCAAGCATTTCATCTTTCCAAAAGTTATAATACTCCCCATTGAGAATAAGCACTCTACGTCTAAGACTCCCCAAAGTAGACACATCCATCTTCCTCCAATGGTGATTAAACCAAAGCAATGGAGACCAAAGCTCTGATACCAATTGTAGGGTCGAGAAGATAGGTCTAGAGGGGGGGGGGGGTGAATAGACACTTAACCAACCAAAAGTGCAGTTTTTAGTTTTCTTGAGTTTTACGCAGATTTTTGCACTAGTTAAGATACTACCAATACTTCCTACACATGCATATCTAGAGATAGAGTAGTGGAAATAGTACAACATGCAATTGTGCGGAAAGTAGGGGTAGAGATGCGAAGATCAAATGCAATGAAGACACGGCGATTTTTGGCGTGGTTTCGATAGGTGGTGCTATCGTACATTCACGTTGATGGAGACTTCAACCCACGGAGGGTAATGGTTGCGCGAGTCTACGGAGGGCTTCACCCACGAAGGGTCCACGAAGAAGCAACCTTGTCTATTCCATCATGGCTTATGTTCACGAAGGACTACCTTCACTCGGGTAGATCTTCATGAAGTAGGCGATCTCCTTGGCCTTACAAACTCCTTGGTTCAACTCCACATGATCTTGGAGGCTCCCAAGTGACACCTAACCAATCTAGGAGACACCACTCTCCAAAAGGTAATAGACGGTGTTGTTGATGATGAATTACTTTCTCTTGTGCTTCAAATGATAGTCTCCTCAACACTCAATCACTCTCTCACAGATTTGGCTTTGGTAGGAGAGGGGATTGTAGTGGAAAGCAACTTGGGGAGGCTAGAAATCAAGATTCAAATGGTAGGATTGGAATCTCTTGATCTCAACACATGAGTAGGTGGTTCTCTCTCAGAAAATGAATGGTGGAAGTTGTGTTTCGTTCTCATGGCTCTCTTGTGAAGAGAGTGGGGTGGAGGGGTATAAATAGGCTTCACCCAAAGATCCAACCGTTACACACTTTTGACCCAACTCGGTGACACCTAAGTAAATTCTCGGTGAGACCGACCTATGTAAAAGAGTCGAACGTTGGACATCTCGGTGAGACCGATCAGAACATCTCGGAGCGACCGAAGTGCAATGGCTAGGGCAGAACTTCATCTCGGTAATTCCGATCATTTCAACTCGGTAATTCCGATGTGAAGCGATTTCATTACAGTAACTTGGTCATGCCATCTCGGTGGGACCGAGATCCATATCGGTAGAACCAAAACGTTAGGGTTTGGCTCTGGCAATGTATAGGATCAACTCGGTGGGTCCGGGATAGGTGATTTCGGTGGGACCGAGTTGGCTTTTTAGGGTTTGGACAGATGTGAAATGGAGAAGGTGTTTGAGGATTTTTGGAGCAATATCACTAAGCACTTGAGCAATTGAGTCATGATCAAAACCTCATCCCCTTTTAATAGTATTGGCTTTCCTATGGACTCAATGTGATCTTGGATCACTTAACCAAAAATGTACAGTCTTGAAGCTTTTCCAATCCATGTCCTTAGCATTTTGAAGGGGTCCATGCTACTTGTGAGCTGCATTGGGATTTCCTCGAAGAGGAGAGGATGATGCAGTACAGTAGAGATAAGTATTTCCCTCAGTTAAGAACCAAGTAGGAGAACCACACAGAACCTCGTTAGCAGCACCTACACACACAAAAGCAAATACTTGCACCCAACGCGAACAAGAGGGTTGTCAATCCCCTTGGCGGTTACTTGCAAGGATTAATTCTGATAGTGATAGATAGATAAATAAATTGCAAAACAAAATAAAGGAAATAAAGTTGCAGCAAGGTATTTTTGGATTTTATATATGATAGATAAATGACCCGGGGGCCATACTTTTCACCAGAGGCTTCTCTCTCGAACACATAGCATACGGTGGGTAAACAAATTACCGTTGGGCAATTGATAGAAAAGCGCATAGTTATGACAGATTCATGGCAATGATCATGTATATAGGCATCATGTCCGAGACAATTAGACCGACTCCTGCCTGCATCTACTACTATTACTCCACCCATCGACCGCTATCCAGCATGCATCTAGGGTATTAAATTAATGAAAACAGAGTAACGCTTTAAGCAAGATGACATGATGTAGACAAAGTAAACTCAAGCAATATGAATAAACCCCATCATTTTATCCTTAGTGGCAACAATACAAATACGTGTCTTGCCCCTACTTTGTCACTGGGATAGAGCACCGCAAGATTGAACCCATCACAAAGCACCTCTCCCATTGCAAGATAAATCAATCTAGTTGGCCAAACCAAACGGATAGATCAGAGAGAAATACAAAGCTATAACAATCATGCATAAATAAGTTCAAAAAAGACTCAAATATTTTTCATGAGTAATTTGATCATAAACCCACAATTCATCGGATCCCAACAAACACACCGCAAAAGAAGATTACATCGGATAGAACTCCAAGAAGATCGAGGAGGACATGGTATTGAAGATCAAAGAGAGAGAAGAAGCCATCTAGCTACTAGCTATGGACCCGTAAGTCTGTGGTAAACTACTCACACATCATTGGAAGGGCAGCAAGGTTGATGTAGAAGCCCTCCGTGATCGATTCCCCCTCTGGCAAAGTGCTGGAAAAGGCCTCCAGATGGGACCACAGAAGAACAGAAGCTTGTGGCGGTGGAAAAGTTATTTCGTGTGGCTCTCTGGTATATTGGGAATATTTGAGAATTTATAGAGGCGGAATTAGGTAAAGATGTGCCACGAGGGGCCCACAAGCCCGGGGGCACGCCTACCCCCCCTGGGCGCACCTCCTGAGCTTGTCGCTCCCTCGTGACTCCTCCGGTCTTCTCCCGAACCTTCTAGGGTCTCTCTTGGTCCATAAAAAATTAATCCAAAGTTTTTTCTTTGTTTGGACTCCTTTTGATAATGATTTTCTAAAAAGCCAAAAACAAGCAGAAAAACAACAACTGGCACTGGGCACTAGGTTAATAGGTTAGTCCCAAAAAATGATATATAATTGCATATAAAACATCCAAGATTGATACTATAATAGCATGGAACAATAAAAAATTATAGATACGTTGGAGACGTATCAGTCCACAATCTCATGTCCTTGCCATTCCAATGTTGAACTTTTCTAAAATGTACTAGATGAAGGTGTTAGTCCAACAATATGTATGTTGACATGAATTACCAAAACCACCAAGGGAGCAAATGTGCTTTCAAGAGGCCATCTTCAAGCTTCATGACCGGGCCGATCATCTCCAAGCATAAATCTATGACCTACAAAATCAAAACTGTGAGTATGAATCTAGATTTAAGAGATGAGCCTAGCTGCAGATTTTAGGATTCCGGAGACTCGTTCCTCTTTCTTTGATGGAGAACCCACGCCTTGGAAGACGGAGGACAAGCCCACCACTTCATCACCACCATTACCGAAGAAGGAAACTTGAGTACACGGGTATGGGCACCACCCTTAGCTTGTTCCAAGCTTGGGGGAGGTGCCCCAGTATCGTATCATCATCACTTTTATCATCATTATCTATCTTACTCCAATCTTTTGTATTTTGTGATTTAGAAGAATAAAGCTTTAGTATGGATAGTTTCGAGTGCTTGTTTCGTGATCTATCTATCTATGTAATCGTGTGAGAGAGTTATATAATAAAGAGTAGTTTGAGTTTTGATACTTTACTTCTTTGTTTCAATCTTAGCAATGAAAACAAAGAAAAAGATCATATGCCAATCCCATGGGGAGTAATGACTTCACGTAGAAGAAGTATAGTTGATAAAATTTATTGGAGCTTAACAAACATAGTATTGGTCATTGATGCAATCCATGAAAGATTAATAAAGGAAGAGAGGATTCACATATAAATACACTATCTTGGACATCTTTTATGATTGTGAGCCCCCATCAAATATTTTTAGTTTGGCCAAATAGTTGATGTTGGACAAGGAAGACAACCTAATGAGTTATGTTTGCTTATATGCACATAGAAGTTATATTGTCATGGATCCTCTAACATGTGGTGCTTGCTTATAATCTTTTGCTAGCCAAACTTCGTACTAAGTAGAAATACTACTTGTACATCCAAAACCCCTTAAACCTAGTTTCTTTCCATGACAGTCCACCATATCTACCCATGGATTGAATAAGATCCTTCAAGTAAGTTGTCATCGGTTGAAAAAGCAATAAAAATTGCTCCTAAATATGTATGATCCTTTATTGTAAGGGAACATAAGCTTTGTACGAACTTGTGATGGTAAAGAAATAAAAGCGATGGACTGTATAATAAAGGTTACTATCACAAGGGGCAATATAAAGTGATGTTCCTTTACATTAAGAGCTTGCACATCCCAATGAAAAAGCGCATGACAACCTCTGCTTCCCTCTACGGAGGGCCTATCTTTCACTTTTTAGTCTTTACTTTCATGCAAGAGTCAATAATGTTCATCCATATTCCATACTTAATTATTCTCCACTTGGCAAGCATCATGTGGTGGGGAAAGATCCAGGCACATATATCCAGTTGGATGTAGATAATCATGAGTTATTATTGTTGACATTATCCTTGAGGTAAATGAGTTGGGAGGTGAAAACAATAAACCCCCATCTTCCTATGTGTCTGACGGAAACGTTTTGATGCAGAGCATCCTTCGGTCATCCCCATGGACACCACACCAACTCATCAAGCACCAAGTGGACCTATGACAAGAGCTCACGCACATGCCATCGAAAACGGGGTGAACTCACTCCTCTATGAGTTTCATATGGATATGGATGGAACTTGGATGCTACCTCGCCACGGGGTGTTGTGTGTCATTAAGAATGAGGACAACACCCACCAAGAAGCTAAGGAACACCGTCAAGGTCAAGTGGAACGACGCCAAGGTCACGAGGAAGACGAAGGCCACCAACATGAAGAGGACAGCACCTCCCAGGCTACCTCGTGCGCACGGGCCTCCTGGACCCTATGCCCACGGGCCTCCCAGAGAGCTACTGGAAGTGATTGCGCACACCCCGTGCGCACGGGCCTCGCCTTTGTAGCACCCCGTGCGCATGGGCGTGTACCGTGCCCACGGGACCCCCATGCGCACGGGGCCTACTTAGCCTGTGCGCGCGACCCTCCCAGGATTGTGGCCGTGGAGTTCCTGTTTTGCCCCTACTTCATCCCTCACCTCCAGCCAACTATATATTCCATGCCTAAGAAATTTGTTAGGGTTAGCAAAGTATATATGACATGATCTAGAGAGAGCTGTTCATCTACCACTCCTCTTGGAGATCAAGACCTCCTAGGAGAAGATCCCAAGTGGATATCAAGACCTCCTCTTGGAGAAGACTATCATCAAGACCTCATCTCCTTTGGATTTGGGAAGAACCTTACCTTTGTGCTATGTTCCTTTGATTGTTCATGTTATACTTGTGGATATCATGTACGCTATTCTAGTGGATGTGTGATTTGGGTTTGTTTGAGAGTTTCCCCTTTGTGTTCTTGTTGTTCTTGTGATTTTTCCCCTTTCCCCACTTCCAAGTGTGAAAAGATCTCCATGTAGGGTTCCACCCTACAACATCTTGGTATCAAGAGCAAGGTTGATTCACATCTTGGAGTTCTCCCTCTCCACTTTCTATCCCCAATTTTGTGTGTTTTTGTCCCAATTCGAAAATCCCCACCAAAAATAGCCTACAATTTTTTTTGCAATTTGTTAGATCTTGTGAGATTTTGTTGATTTGGTGCACGAATTTGTGGTTTGGCAAGTGGATCAGCCCCTACACTCCATCCCCCACCCATCCCACTCTCGAATTCCCTCGATTTTTTTATTTCCACGGATTTGGGTGTGTTCTTGCGTTGGCAGAACACCCCGTGCGCACGGGCCCCGATACCCCATGCACACGGGCCTCGCTTACCCCGTGCGCACGGGCTCAGTACAGTACCACTTTCACCACTTTTTATTTTTCAAGTTTTCCACCAATTTTCCCACCTTTAGTCTTCAGCAATGCCACACTTCTGCTACCACCCATTTTGGTTGAGATTTTGAGTTGAGGTTTTCGTTTCCTAAGGTGTTTCGGCTAATTAGGGATGGTTCGACATCAACATCACCGCCATTCATCATCGACTTGGACTCATCATCGACAAAAATCACTTCATCTTCATACCAACCGTAAGCAAGGACTGTAACCTCGGCGACACCTTTGTACTTTCCTTGCCATTGCATTGATAGCCTTGAGCCATTTTGCATCACTTACCTATCCAAACTAGCGAGTTAAGAATTGTCGGGCCATGCTCTTTGTGCACCTTAGTGATACGCTTACTCCGCATAGCTATATTTAGCATGCAATCATCTTGCTATCATCATTGTGCCATAAGTCTCTCCCGTGCATATCTTACTTACTTGTCTTATATATTGGCTCTCGCATCAAGCATTTTGGCATAGTAGAAAAAAGAGTAAAGAAAAGCTTTTAAGCAAAAGAGGAGAAACAAAGAGCTTGTAAGCAATAGCATTGAGCCATTTTTGCATCGTACATCATTTTGGATCATACATACATAGCATACTTGGGATAGAAAGATGGCACGTTACTCTCATAGGTTGGTGCACAAGTGTATCTAGCCCATTTGAGCAATCGCGCTAGTGTCTCTCTAGTATCCGTGCAACACGAGCTTTTCTGTGGAAACACATTTTGTGCTCATTTCCTTGGTTGCGCGGATCCCACTTATGTTCCGTGTGTGTGTTCCATGTGATATACTTGGGTGATCTATTAGTTTTACTTGCAATTTGTGAATCTCTTCAACATTATCGATATCTTGACTAACACTTGCCTTTACTTTTGTAGGTGTGAGAAACAAACCCGGTACCAATTCCCCTATTATTGCATTACATTGAGTGATACTCGATACATCCTCAATCTTCGTAAAAGGTAACTTTGGTATTGTTCTCTCATTTCCTACTCACATCTACTTGACCATGATGTCTAGGCCAAGCACGCCAAACCCGCTCTTCGAGGACATGGAGCAAGATGACTTGCACGACTACGTCACCAAAGTTCATCTCTTCGGCGTTCAATGAGCTCTACATCAAGAAAGTGAAGCTTTGGGCGATCGCATCGAGCAACTCGCCACCGACTTGCGCCACACCGAAGAGCAAGGACCCGTGACTACCTTGACGCCAAGTTATCATTTCAAATGGAAGGATTTCGTGAATTGATGGTCAACTGCTTCTTCCGCAACTTCATCTTCAAGATGGCGCCACTCGAGTCGACACTCTTTGGATTCTTCTTCCCACTCAAGTCTTCCCCGAGCACATTCTCATTGTCGCGATGGTCATGACAATCATCATGCTCCACAAAATCCATTCCATGGCAATGGGTTACAAGACCGCCTTCGAGAGCGCGAACGACATCGGCGCCAAGACCAAGACGCCATGGACCATGGGCAAGCTCGACAACGGCAACACCAAGAAGACCAAGACGGTGACGCACTACGCCAAGAACAACAACATCGTGAGGAACAAGCACTTGAAGCACAACGTGCCCTCCAAGAAGCCACTCGAGCCGTCAATGAGCGCAACCGTCGAGTGCGTGAACAAGAAGAAGCGCTCCGACAAGAGCAACAAGATGACGCCGCTCGCCTTGAGGAGCGCCATGAAAGGAGCAGCCGGGCACGAATACCGCCACCAAGACCCCCGCACCAAGCCAATCGAGAGGAGCACAAGGATGAGGACCCACCGCCCATACAAGACTGACATCACCATCGACACTATGATGAAGAAAAATGCTTCGGCAAGCTCAAGTTCAACATGCCCAAGTTTTCCGGAAACAACGATCCCGAAGAATATCTCTCATGGGCATTGAAGGTCGACAAGATATTCTGTCTTCACAATTATGACAAAGAAAAGAAGATCGCCATGGCCTCCCTCGAGTTTCAAGACTATGTCCTCATTTGGTGGGAGCAAGTGATCGAGCGACGAAGGGAGAAAGGCGAACCACCCATCACGACATGGAACCAAATGAAAGATGTCACGAGAGCTTGTTTTGTGCCTACCCACTATAGCCGGGATCTCTTCAAGAAGCTACAACTCCTCAAGCAAGGCACAAAGTTGGTTGAAGAATACTACCAAGAAATGGAAGTTGCCATGATACGAGCCAATGTCAAGGAAGATGATGAGCAAACCATGGCACGCTTCTTGAACGGTCTCAACCACCCCATCAAGAAGATCGCTGATTTCCAACCGTACTCCAACCTCCTCGAGCTAGTGCACCAAGTGACCAAGGTGGAGCGACAAGTGCAAGATGACTTCAAGTACTCAAAGTACTCCTCCAAGAACTACGACTCCTACAATCAAGCTTCCACCACTACAGCACCTTCGACTACTACTCGAGCATCTCCAAGCACCGGTGACAAGTCAAGTTCCAAACAAGCTATGACATCTTCGAGTCGTCCTCCTTCGAGCACCTACAAGCCAAGAACTTCCTCTTCAACTAATCCAATGGAAGCTACCGCCAAGACTAGCTTCATTCAATGTTTCACTTGCAAGGGCCGTGGCCACAAGATATTTGAGTGCCCCACACGGCGCACCATGATTGCCAATGATGACTGCACCTATGACTCCATGAGCGAGGAAGAAATGGAAGCACCAGGGCACGTGGCCATGCACCGACAAGTGAATGAAGATGAAGATGCCCAAGTCTTTTGCGACAACGATTCAAGCCCCGCTCTCGTTGTCTCCAAGGTCTTGACACTCCAACAACAACAAGACGAGGATCAACGTTGTCACATCTTCCATACCAAAGCGGGCATCCAAGGACGTTTCGTCAAGGTGATCATCGACGGCGGAAGTTGCCACAACTTGGAAAGTGAAGAATTGTGCTCCAAGCTACAATTGGTCAAGAAGAAGCACCCTCGCCCCTACAAGGTCCAATGGATTAGTGACTCCGGCATCATTCAAGTGGAGCACACCATCCAAGTGTCCTTCAAGATCGGCGCATACGAAGACACCTTGGAGTGCGATGTGGTTCCTATGTTCGTGTGCCATCTCCTCCTAGGACGACCTGGCAATTCGACCGCGATGTCATCCACAACAGACGCACCAACCACTATAGCTTCAAGAAGAAGGGCAAGGAGTACGTGCTTTGACCCATGTCGCCAAGTCAAGTCATCACCGACAAGCAAGCATCGAGCCATCGTGGAGAGACTAGTGAGAGAGTGAACCACCACAAAGAGATTGAGCGCCACGAGCCAAAATCGAGTGACTCCACGATGAGCGACAAGAAAAACTTAGTTCTCCTAGCCACCAAAATGGATTTGAGGGATGTGAGTGAGAGCCCATCGAGCATTCTTCACTTTGTACTTGTGTGCAAAGATGAAGCAGTGCGGACTAATACTTCACAACATCTTCCTTTGGTTTTGTCTCATCTTTTGCAGGAGTTTGTGGACATGTTTCCTGAAGAGCTACCTCCCGGTCTACCTCCCTTGCGCGGAATCGAGCATCGCATCGACCTCATCCCCGGCGCACCTCTACCGAACAAGGCCCCTTACCACGTCAACCCTGACGAGACCAAAGAGATTCAAAGGCCAGTACAACATCTCCTCGAGAATGGGTATGTACGCGAAAGCCTAAGCCCATGTGCCGTTCCGGTTATTCTTGTGCCTAAGAAAGATGGTAGTTACCCCATTCCACGCCTTGATGATATGCTAGATGAACTTAGTGGTGCCACTATTTTCTCAAAAATTGATCTTAAAAGTGGCTATTACCAAATTTGCATGCAAAAGGGTGATGAATGGAAAACAGCTTTTAAAACAAAATTTGGTCTATATGAATGGTTAGTCATGCCGATGGGATTATCTCAAGCACCTAGTACTTTCATGCGTGTCATGCATTATGTCCTCCGGAAATACATTGGCATTTGTGTTGTGGTCTACTTTGATGATATCCTTGTTTTTAGTCAATCTCTTGATGAGCATGTCACACATCATAGAGACGTCTTGCAAGTTCTTAGACACGAGCAACTTTATGAAAACATGGAAAAATGCACTTTTGGTGTTGATAAGCTTGTTTTCATGGGCTTTGTAGTCTCTTCTAAGGGTGTTGAAGTTGATGAGTCTAAAATTGACGCCATTAAAACTTGGCCACAACCAACCAACTTGCAACAAGTGCGTAGTTTTCTTGGACTAGCCAGATTTTATCGTCGCTTTGTTAAGGATTTTAGCACTGTTGCTTCACCATTACATGCTTTGAGTAATAAGAACACACCTTTTGTTTGGGGACCTTCCCAAGATACCGCATTTCATGACCTTAAAACTTTACTAACACATGCTCCAATTCTTGCATTACCAAATTTTGAGAAAACATTTGAAGTGCATTGTGACACTAGCGGTAATGGCATAGGTGGCGTTTTGATGCAAGAAAAATGACCCATTGCATACTTTAGCAAAAAACTTTCCGGTGCTCAACTTAACTATCCCATCTATGATAAAGAGTTATATGCTTTGGTGAGAGCCTTGCATGTTTGGGAGCATTATCTTCCACCATGTGAATTCGTCATACATACCGATCATGAGACACGTAAGTACCTTAAAGGTCAAACCAAGTTGAATAAAAGGCATGCTAAATGGAGTGAATTTATTGAGTCCTTTCCTTATATCATCAAATATATCAAGGGTAAGGAAAATGTTGTGGTGGATGCTCTTTCCTGCAAATGCATGTTAGTTACTCAACTTGAGTTGAATGTTATTGGCTTTGAGCACATTAAAGATTTGTATGAGTATGATCCTTATTTTGTGACTCCTTATGCCAAATGTCAAGCTAACACCTATTGGGAGCGATATTATCTCAAGGATGGCTATCTTATGCGGGCTAACAAACTTTGTGTTCCCGAGTCTTCTCTTCGTTTGTTGCTTTTGCAAGAGGCTCACGGCGGTGGACTTATGGGACATTTCTGCCGCGACAAGACTTTCATGACGCTCTCCAACAAGTTTTATTGCCCAAGATGTTTCGCGATGTTGCACGCTACACCAACCGACGCTCAACATGCAGCAAAGCTAAGTCACAAGCTCAATCTCATGGTCTACATATGCCACTTCCTATTCCGTATCATCCATGGGAAGATATTAGTATGGATTTTGTGCTTGGATTGCCTAGGACTCAAAATGGAAAAGATTCGGTATTTGTTGTTGTGGACCGTTTCTCTAAAATGGCACGTTTTATTCCATGCAACAAGATCGACGATGCTTCACATGTTGCATATCTCTTTTCTAGGGAAATCTTGCGACTTCATGGCATGCCCAAGACGATTGTATCAAACTGTGATGTCAAGTTCCTAAGCTACTTTTGGAAGACACTTTGCGCCAAGCTCGGAATCAAGCTCCTCTTCACTTTGGCCTATCACCCACAAACCGATGGCCAAACAGAAGTCACCAACCAGACACTATCTACACTACTCCGCGTGTTGATCAAGAAAAATATCACGGAGTGGGAAGAATGTTTACCAATAGCCGTGTACGCCTACAATCGAGCACGACACTCTACTAACGGCAAGCCCCCCTTCGAGGTGGTCTATGGCTTCAACCCTTTGTCACCATTGGACATCCTACTGCTACAAATACAAGAGCGAGAGAACTTGGACGCAAGCGCAAGAGCAACTTACATCAAGAAGGTGCATGAAGATACAAGGCACACGATCGAACGCCAAGTACAATGCCTCACCAATAAGCTCAACACAAACAAGCACCCCATGGTGTTCAACCCCGGAGATCTCGTGTGGCTACACCTTCGCAAAGACCGTTTCCCCAACAGACGCAAGTCAAAGCTTCTACCTCGCGCCGATGGGCCATTCAAGGTGCTAGCACGCTACAACAACAATGCCTAGAAGATCAACATACCCCGTGACAAGTACAACATGAGCGACACCTTCAACATCAAGGATCTATCTCCCTACCATGGTGATGAAGTTATTGATCCAAGGACGGATCTTTCCCAAGGGGGGGGATGATGTGGAGCATCCTTCGGTCATCCCCATAGACACCACACCAACTCATCAAGCACCAAGTGGACCTATGACAAGAACTCGAGCACGTGCCATCAAGAACGAGGTGAACTCACTCCTCTACGAGTTTCATATGGATATGGATGGAACCTGGATGCTACCTCACCTCGGGATGTTGTGTGTCATTAGGATTGAGGACAACACCCACCAAAAAGCGAAGGAACACCGCCAAGGTCAAGTGGAACGATGCCAAGGCCACGAGGAAGATGAAGGCCACCAACATGAAGAGGACAACACCTCCCAGGCGACCCCGTGCGCACGGGCCTCCCGGACCCCGTGCCCACGGGCCTCCCAGAGAGCTACTGGAAGTGATTGCGCACACCCCGTGCACACGGCCCCCCAAACCCTGTGCGCACATGCCTCGCCGCTGTAGCACCCCATGCGCACGGGCATGTACTGTGCCCACGGGACCCCCATGCGCACGGGGCCTACTTAGCCCGTGCGCACGGCCCTCCCAGGATTGTGGCCGTGGAGTTCCTGTTTTGCCCCCCACTTCATCCCTCACCTCCAGCCACCTATATATTCCAGGCCTAAGACATTTGTTATGGTTAGCAAAGTATATGACATGATCTAGAGAGAGCTTTGCTCATCTACCACTCCTGTTGGAGATCAAGACCTCCTAGGAGAAGATCCCAAGTGGATATCAAGACCTCCTCTTGGAGAAGACTATCATCAAGACCTCATCTCCTTTTGATTTGGGAATAACCTTACCTTTGTGCTATTTTCCTTTGATTTCTCATGTTATACTTGTGGATATCATGTATGCTATTCTAGTGGATGTGTGATTTGGGTTTGTTTGAGAGTTTCCCCTTTGTGTTCTTGTTGTTCTTGTGATTTTTCCCATTTCCCCACCTCCAAGTGTGAAAAGATCTCCATCTAGGGTTCCACCCTACAACACGTTTGTTCCAAGAATATGCTTTGAGTGTTAGCAATCATAGAATACTATATGATAGTTGAGTATGTGGGACTTGCTAAGAACACAGTTTGTTTGTTTCAATGACTAAGAACACAGTTTGTTTGTTTTCAAGAAAGTTTATGCTTCATACTTCAATATCGTGGATGAATTGTTACTTGATTATGAGAAGCTATATGATGAATAATTGTTGTTATGATAATGATCATGATGCTTCCATGTCCATATTTTGTTTTATCGACACCTCTCTCTCTCTCTAAACATGTGGCCATGATTGTCGAGTTCGGCTTTCGCTTGAGGACAAGCGAGGTCTAAGCTTGGGGGAGTTGATACGTCCATTTTGCATCATGTTTTCCTACAGTTATTTATAATGTTTTTGGTCATTATTTCACTTTATGATGCAATTCTAATGCCTTTTCTCTCTTATTTTGCAAGATCTATGTGAAGACGGAAACTACCGGCAGCCGGAACTATGGACCTAACAAAGCTACAACAGAGATAGCTATTCTACGGAGCTCCAAATGACCTGAAACTTCACAGAGATCTTTATTGAATATATAAAAAAATACTGGAACGAAGAACTACCAGAGGGGGGCCACCTGCTATCCACAAGACAACAGGGCGAGCCCACCCCCAGGGCGAGCCCTGATGTCTTGTGGGGCCCACAGCAGCCCTCCGGTACCCCCTTCTGCTATATGAGGCCTTTTGCTATTGAAAAATAAATAAGAGGAAGACTCGGGACAAAGCGCCACTGTCTCGAGGCGGAACCTGGGCAGGAGCACTTTTGCTCTCCGGCGGAGCGATTCCGCCGGGTATACTTCCCTCCAGGAGGGGGAAATGAAAGCCATCGACATCACCAACGTTCCCTCCATTGTGGGAGGACCAATCTTGATCAACATCTTCACCAGCACCATCTCCTCTCAAACCCTAGTTCATCTCTTGTATTCAGTCTTTGTCCCAAAACCTCAGATTGGTACCTGTGGGTTGCTAGTAGTGTTGATTACAACTTGTAGTTGATGCTAGTTGGTTTATTTGGTGGAAGTTATATGTTCAGATCCTTAATCATATACAATACCCCTCTGATCTTGAACATGAATATGATTTGTGAGTAGTTACTTTTGTTCTTGAGACATGGGAGAAGTCTTGTTATAAGTAATCATGTGAAGTTGGTATTCATTCAATATTTTGATGATATATATGTTGTTCTTCCTCTAGTGGTGTCATGTGAACGTCGACTACATGACACTTCACCATATTTGGGCCTAGGGGAAAGCATTGGGGAGTAATAACTAGATGATCGGTTGCGAGAGTGATAGAAGCTTAAACCCTAGTTTATGCGTTATTCCGTAAGTGGCTAATTTGGATCCATATGTTTCATGCTATTGTTAGATTTATCTTAATTCTTCTTTCATAGCTGAAGATGCTTGCAAGAGTGGGTAATCATAAGAGGGCTACTTGTTCAAGTAAGAACAGCACCCTAGCATCGGTCCACCCACATATCAAATTATCAAAGTAGTGAACGCGAATCAACTAAACATGATGAACTTGACTAGACGGGAATTCCCATGTGTCCCCGAGAGCGCTTTGATCACTATAAGAAGTACTTGTGGCTTGTCCTTTGCTATAAAAAGGATTGGGCCACCTTGCTGCACTCTTGTTACTATTGTTACTTGTTACTTGTTACTTGTTACGAATCACCTTGCTACAAAACTATCTGTTATCATTACTTCGAGCACTTGCAGAGAATACCTTGCCGAAAACCGCTTGTCATTTCCTTCTGCTCCTCATTGGGTTCGACACTCTTACTTATCGAAAGGACTACGATTGATCCCCTATACTTCTGGGTCATCAATGCACACCCACTTAGTTTCAGTAGCGAGCTTTCATACACTTATAGCTCTAGTGCATCCGTTTCATGGCTATCCCTACTCCTCGCATCGATACAATTGAAAGGCCTCTCCATTGCCTAATGATTCGCCGAGTTGATGCGAGACTTTATCAATTTTGCCTTCCCTTATAAAGCCCTACCATCATTCTCTTTGCCATCCAAAGTGCTAAGTCCATGTCTCACGCTCAAATATTGAGTGGAGTCGAAAATGCTGAAGCGAGAAAAAGTATGATACAATTGCTTGGTTTGGCACCGGGGTGTTCATGATTTATACTTTGTGCTAGGAATACCTAGTTATGTCATGCTTACATGATTAAATGAGTAGGAATAACATTCTTTAGCATTGATATTTTGAAGAGTAATGATTATTTTCTCGCATTCTTCTATATTATCGTTTTGATATCTATTACGTCATCGTTTCTCAACATTCATACCTAAAAAGATTACATGATTAAGACATGTTAGGTAGCATTCAACATCAATTTTTTTTATCATTTACCTACTCGAGGACGAGCAGGAATTAAGCTTGGGGATGTTGATATGTCTCCAACGTAACTATAATTTTTTATTGTTTCATGCTATTATATTATAATCTTGTATGCTTTATATGCAATTTTATATCATTTTCAGGAACTAACCTATTAACCAGTGCCTAGTGCCAGTTTTTGTTTTTGCCTATTTCTTTGTTTCGCAGAAAAACCATACCAAACGAAGTTGAAACACGATGAAAAGTTACGGTGATTTTTTCTGGACCAGGAGAGACCCTAGAAGCTTCGGGTGAAGGCCAGAAGATATATGAGATAGCCACAAGCTCACACGGTGCGCCCCCAGGGGGCGCGCCACCTGAGCTTGTGGGCCCCTTGTAGCTCCGTTTGACCTAAGTCTAGCGCTATAAATTCCCTAAAATCTAGAAACCACCAGAGCGAGACCCGAAACAATTTTATCGCCGCCTCAAGCCTCTGTTCTTCCACGATCCCATCTGGAGGCCTCTCCGGTACACTGCCGGAGGGGGAATCGATCACGGAAGCCATTTTCGTCAACCTTGCTGCCTCCATGATGATGCATGAGTAGTTCCCACAGGACCTACGAGTCCATAGCAGTAGCTAGATGGATCTCTCTCTCTCTCTCTGATCTTCAATACAATGTTCTCTTCGGAGACCGATTCGATGTAATCCTTTTGCGGTGCATTTGTTGGGATCCGATGAATTATGGGTTTATGATCAGATTATTCATTGAAAGTAATTGAGTCTTTTCTGAACTTTATTATGTGTGATTTTATAGCTATGTAATTCTCTCCGATCTATCCGTTTAGTTTGGCCAACTAGATTGATTTATCTTCAGTGGGGGAGGTTCATAGTAGTAGGCTCAATCTTGTGGTGTCCTCACTCTATGACAGGAGGTGTAGCGAGGCATGTATTTGTATTGTTGCTACTAAGGGCAAAACAACGGGGTTCGAACGTATTATTTGGTATTACTTTGTCTACATTATGTCATCATGCTCCAAGCATTACTCTGTTTGTTATGAACTTAATACCTTAAGATGCATGCTGGATACCGTCGAGGGGTGAAGTAATAGTAGTAGATGCAGAATCGTTTTGGTCTACTTGTCACAGACGTAATGCCTATGTATTGATCATGCCATGAATGACTTCATAACTTTGCGTTTTTCTGTCAATTGCCCAATAGTAATTTATCCACCGTTACTACGCTCATGGGAGAGATGCCTCTAGTGAAAGCTATGCCCCCCGGGTCTATTCACTTCATATTACTAAAACCCTAAATACCTTGCTACAATTATTTATCTTTTATTTTGTTTTGCAATTTATCTATCTATCATTACCAGAATTAATCCTTGTAATTAACGAGTAGAAGGGGATTGACAACCCTCTTGCCCGCATTGGGTGCAAGTATTTGTTTTGTGTGTGTGCAGCTATCGTTTATATTTGTTTGCGTGAGTCTCCTACTGGTTCAATAAAACTTGGTTCTTAACTGAGGGAAATACTTTATGCTACTATACTACATCACCCTTCCTCTTCGAATAAATCCCAACGCCTATCACAAGTAGTAGTAAGCTAAAAGGTGAGACCAAGAAGCACTTTGTCGCTCTCTTGGAACAACTAGGTTAGGCCAATGATATCACCTAGTCTCACGAAAAAACGATCACTAAGATGGAAGGGCATAGACGTGAGTATGCTGATGAGATTGCAAATCTTTCTCATGCTCTTGAGGAAGAGCAAGGTCTTCGCGTGGCTCTTGAGGAGTCACAAAATGTTGACCTTGCTAGATTAAAGAAAGATCATGATCATGCTCAAGTTCTTGCTCGTGCGCTAAAATCTGAGAATGTTGAACTTGGGGTTGGCCATGCTAGAATCAAAGAGGAGTTTGAGTTACTTGACAAGGCTCACAAGGCTTTGAAAAGTGCTCATGCTACACTCAAGGAGTCTCATGATCAACTCCAAGTGAAGCTAACCAAGGAGATTGCCATTTGTCCTCCTTTTGTTTTAATTGATAATGCACATGCAACTAACCCTTGTTGTGAACATGCTCATCTTGTTGAGGAAAACACCAAGTTAAAAGAGCAACTTGAGAAGGGACTTGTGACTTGCATACAAGGCGAGAAGAACCTCAACGAACTTTTGAGCAATCAAAAGTAAGTTGTGGCAAAGGAGGGACTTGGGTTTGCACCCAAGTCAAAGAAGAAGAAAACCAAGAAGAAAAGCAAGACCAAGCAAACTCTCCCTCTCAAAGAGGTATTCAGCAAAGAGGGAGAGAGTGCTCCTAAGGAGAAGAAGAACAAGGTGGTGGGTGGTGATGCCAAAAGGGGCAAAACCAATCCTCCCAACAAAGCCGGCAATTTTCACCCTTCTTATGTTTTATGCCGTGCTTGTGATGGGCATGTCTATGCCAAATTTGTTGGTTCTCCATATGAGTACATTGAATGGTCTATTTGGGTTCCTAAGACCCTTGTTACGAACATCAAAGGACCCATTCAAGAATCGGTACCTACAACCAAGCATTGATCTTATGTAGGAGTTTGCTTCCGGTGGGGTGTCATGGTTTCTTGATGGTGGAGCGACGAATCATAGGACCGGAGGCAAGGACTTGGTGATGGACGTGCAACCAAGCCCATCTATGCCCACCCATGTCCAATTTGGTGATGCTTCATTATCTAAGGTATTGGGTCTTGGCAAGGTTGTCATTTCTCAAGACTTAACCATTGAGAAGGTCATGCTTATTGAGACCCTTGCATACAATTTACTTTCCGTTCATCAATTTCCACTTATGGGATTTGCTACTTTCTTTGATCTTGATACCGTGGCCCTTTTGTGGAGCAAGACTCTTAAAGTAGTCTTTGTTGAACATGTCGAGAACGGTCTCTATGTGGTTAATTTTTCGGAGAAACCCACTAAGACCGTGACTTGTCTAATGGCTAAAGTTGATGTGGGGTGGCTTTGGCATCGCCGTTTATCCCACGTCAATATGAGATCTTTGCAAAGTCTCCTCAAGGGGGACCATGTCAGTGGACTAACAAATGTTAGTTTTGCCAAATATCGTGCTTGCAGTGCTTGTATCAAAGGAAAGCAACATGAGACGGCTCACCGACGCATGACTATTATTTCATCCAAGAGGCCTTTGGAGCTCCTTCACATGGATCTCTTTGGGCCTCCATCATTTGATAGTCTTGGGGGAAGAAAGTATTGCTTGGTGATAGTGGATGACTACTCAAGATACACATGGGTAAACTTCTTCAAGAGGAAGAGTGAGACCCAACAAACCGTGATCGAATTTGCAAATGAAGCTCAACGTCAACATGATGTAAAGATATTGATCATTAGAAGTGACATGTGACAACGACACTGAGTTCAAGAACTACACCTTGGATGAGTTTCTTAGTGATGAGGGGATCAAGCATCAATATTCTGCATCATATACCCCTCAACAAAATGTTGTAGCGGAGAGGAAGAACCAGACGTTGATGGACGCAGCAAGGACCATGATGGCAGAATTCAAATCTTCGTACAACTTTTGGGCCGAAGCCATCAACACCGCATGTCATGCATCCAATTGGCTCTACCCCCGCAAAGGCTTGAACAAGATCCATATGACACTTACCGGCAACAAGCCCAACCTCAAGTACTTCCGGGTGTTCGGTTGTAAGTGTTTCGTTCTCAAGAACGGTGCTCATTTGTCTAGATTTGAATCTAGAGATCAAAAGGGCATATTTGTTGGTTATGCTACATACTCTCATACTTACCATGTTCTCAATAAGTCCAATGGACTCATTAGGAGATGTGTAACATGGAGTTTGATGAGAATAATGCCTCCCAAGTGGAGCAAAGTGGCCTTTGCGATGTAGGTGATGAAATTCCTCCTGAAGCCATAAGAATAATGGGTGTTGGTCAAATCCTACCCATTGAGGAACCCCTTCTGGCCGAAGAAGAAGGACAATGTTCTACGCAAGTGGAACCATCACCGACACTAGACCCGCATGCTTCCGAAGAATAAAGTGAAGGCCCTCAACCAAGTGAACAAGATCAAGGGCAAGATCAACCTCATGATGATGGTGATGCACCAAGTGATGCCCAAGATCAAGTTCATGATCGTGAGCAAGCTCAAGATGACGCTCAAGATGATCAAGATGAAGCTCCTCAAATTTCACTTGAAGAGCAACTAGAGCGTCGTGCCGCCAAGATAGCTTTTGACCTTGCTCATAAAGGACATATCTTAGAGAACGTCATAGGAAGCTTGAGAAAGGGGGGTAACTACTCGTAAATAATTAACAAACTTTTGTGAGCATCACGCAATTGTTGCTTGTGTTGGACCCCAAAAGGTCTATGAGGCGCTCGAGGACCCGAATTGTCTAGAAGCCATGCATGAAGAACTCAACAATTTCGAGTGCAACAAAGTGTGGCAATTGGTGGAAAGACCAAAGGAGAATCATAAAGTCATTGGAACAAAGTGGATCTTCAAGAACAAGCAAGATGCACATGGTATTTTCATTCGCAACAATGCAAGATTGGTGGCCCAAGGTTACTCCCAAGTCGAGGGCATCGACTGCAGTGAAACTTTTGCTCCCGTTGCTCGTCTTGAATCTATTCGCATTTGCTTGCATATGCATCTCATCATGATTTCAAGTTGCAACAAATGGATGTGAAGAGTGCATTTCTTAATGGTCCTCTTAATGAGTTGGTGTATGTCAAACAACCCCTGGGGTTTGAGGTTCTCAAGCTCCCCAATCATGTATATAAACTTCATAAGGCACTCTATGGCCTTAAACAAGCCACACGTGCGTGGTATGAGCACCTTACCCAGTTGTTGCAAGATCGTGGGTTTGAAATTGGGAAAATTGATCCCACTCTTTTTACAAGAGGGTTAAAGGGGATTTGTTCATATGTCAACTATATGTTGATGATATTATCTTTAGTTCTCCTAACAAAGCTTTCAATGATGAGTTTGCCGCACTAATGACCCAGAAGTTTGAGATGTCTATGATGGGAGAGTTGAAGTTCTTTCTCGGGTTCTGTCGTGGTTTTGTCATGGCAGATGTCCTCATGAAAGGACTTAGTGGTGAGGCCATCGCAACTACGTGGAATCTTGAATGGGGTTGATCAGAAATGAGAGACGCAGATTTACCTAGGTTCGGCCCCTTGCAGTGGAGGTAAAAGCCTACTCCTGCTTGATTGATATTGCTATGGATCTCGATTACAAGGGTGCGGATTAGCTAACCTAGCTCTCGAGAGATTGCAACTTAGTCTTTTCATCCTAGGAACTCCCCTTTATATAATAGGTTGAGTCCCTAGGTTTACAGGAGATTCTGGGTCGTACTCATGACCCGTAACCTATTCTAACTCTCATTAATCTTGCTCTTCAAGTTGGTAAAATTCCTCCTTCTGGGCCTTCTTCTTGAGCCGGCCCATAAGGTCTGTGCGAGTCGGCCTCCTGTCGGGTCTTCGTTCCGGGCCCCTAGCCAATCTTCATTTTCCCCCATAGTGATCCGGCAGTGAGGTGACTCGCTGTGCCTCAAGGTTCAAGGCCGGGTCCCGCTACCGCCGGGGTCTTACCGTGGGGAACATCCCCAACATTAGCCCCCAATTTAGCTTGGCTTTTGTGGCACCCCGGCTCAGAGGAACCAGAACACCCCGTATTCCAGCCCAGAGATCAAGTCTTCTGGAATACGGCACTGCTTGGCATAGAAAAAATCAGCTCTTTATTACAAATAATCGGGGTACAAGGGTCCGATATTACAAAGGTTACAGGGGCACGGCGACAGTTCGCCTGCTAAGGTAGTTCTATGCTAACAGCGGAATAACTCGTAGCGGAATAACTTCTAGCAGCGGAACAACGGCGATGGTGATGAACTCCACTCCGCAGGGACTCTGGCTGGGACGCATCCTAGAGCGCAACCTCGGGATCCTCGACAAACAATCAATCACGGCAGCACCTGCAATCTGGCATGACACGCCAGGTGAGTACTTTGAATGTACTCGCAAGCTCACAGCAACCAAAGCAATCAAGACATACAACAGCATGGCATTTACAGGTTAATCATCAATGATGAGCACAATACTACTAGAGCAACATGAGCATGGCATGTACATATAAATCATGATATGAACATGATGATACTAGCACTAGCATGCAAGGGGGTCGACGTTTAAGGTCTCATGGACCAACTTACTCTGCTCGGAGGTTATCTCGTAACCACCATAGGTATCAACCTTTCTTACCATCGTGATCGTCACGCGATCCCCTCATGATCAACCATCATCATTGTGATCATCTCGTGACCACATAAAGATCAACCAACTTCTTTTCTCATCGAACCGGGGTTGTATTATTCAGGTTATTATTTCTGTTGACCCATAGTGTGACCTACTACGAACTATGTCCATGACCGAGGACGTGGCTATCGATAGATTATACATTCTGCAGAGGTTAGTACACTGTACCCACACTAAGGAACTCATGGCCTCGTGCTCCCATTCGGGTGGACCAATGACATTCCGACAAAACCAATCTATTGCATGACACTCTCCCGGCCACTACGACAAACTCCCCTTTGGGCTATGTCCTGGGTTACCCCGATGCCAACTCGTGACATCCGCCACCTATGTGGCCGCCACCATCGTGGCCAAACATAAACATCGTCCCAAACGGGGACCTCGGTACCATAAAACTCGGGTACTCAAGGCTTATGGCCGCCTACCTGATCAGGGTAGCGTGCGCACATAACCTTCCCTAGGAGGAGGCACCGGCGAGAGGCATGACAATAGACCGCATTAGGGCCTCCCCATCCAGGCAAGTGTGGTTGAACTGGTGAGCTCGATTTGGTGGCACCATGACTCAGCCAACAGATTTGTTCAAGTTGCTTTAATGTCAGGTTCAACTTGAATGGTGATGAGCTGAGTCATAATAAAATAACATGATGAAATAACAATGTAGATGAGCATGATAATAGTGTAACCATGGATGGGCAACATAACCATTTAACATCATAACATAAATCATTTATTCTATGAGATGCAAATGAGCATAGCATAACGATGATCATGAACATCACAAGTATTATCATACAAATGATAACTATTCATGTGAGCATAACATGATCACTAGCATCAAAAATAAATCCGAGAACTAACATGATAATAATAATACTAGCAAATAATCATTTAACTTATTAGGTGCAAATGAACATGGCATAAGAACGAGCATGGATTCACGAGCACATATCATTCACGAAATAATTAAATGAGCAAAAAATTATTAAATATTCAAGTGGAAACCATGGCTACTGCAATGCCATCATGCAAGTGGCTGTCGTGGCTTGCTTGGGGATGGAGGAATCACCGGGGAGAGGTGCGATGAACTCGCGGAAAGAATCGCCGGAAAAGTTTCCCTCTCGGCGGAGCTGTTTTAAGGGCAAGGGCAAAATGGTCATTTTCACAGTGTGACACCCTCATGAAAATGGTACCATCGGAACGGGCTCGACGAACTGAGTTCGTGGGCTTTGGAATCACCTGAATCGGAGTCACGGTTGCCGAGTTACGCCCGTTCGTTCGTTAGGCAGAAAATCGAATAAAAATCTGTTCTTTTCCGGCCTTAACGGACGAACGTCCGCTATTTAATAGTTTCGGCTGGCGGGATAAACAGAAAGCGTATTTGCAAAAATGCGCTTTCCAGAAGAGGAAACGTATTTTTCCCCGAAGAAGAACTGGAATGCGCTTTCCGTGGAGGGAGACGTATTCCGAAGAATACGCCTCCACTTATCCACGTCAGTGGGTCCAGGTCAACGCCCGCTGTGGCTGACGCGTGGGGCCCTCCTGGACTGGTTGTCGTCTTCAACCTTATGCGCGCCCGAGGAACAGAGGAGGGGCTAGGCACCGGCGGCCGTCCCGGCGCCACCGGCCACCTCCGGTGACGCTTCGGCCACCGGAGTGACCAGGGCGATGAGTCGCTCCCGCCTGACCACCTCACGCATGTCGAGGTGCACCGGAGCGAGCGTGGCGTTGGCCGCGGCGGACGGCGGCGTCGGGCGCCAGTGGGCTCGCGGCCATGGGGCACCAGAGGGGGAGAAGAGGTGTTGGGGCGGCTAGTGGAGGTCTGGGAGGAGCTCTGGTGGAGGAAAGAGGAGGGGAAGAGCTCCGGTTCACCGGAATTTAGGCGGATGACAGCGGCGGCCGCTCGGCCATAGGAGGAGCAGAAGAGCTCTTCGAGCTAGATAGAGTAGCTAGGCGGGATTCTGGGAGGTGGAGGAAGCCAGAGGTGAGGAGAGACGCGACCGGGGAGGGCTATATATAGCCGTGTCAACGATGCCGTGGCCAGACGACGACTGGAGCTTGCAGATGATGCTCTGGCGCGACCGCGTGCGCGTGCGCACGCGCGGGGAAAGAGAGAGGCCAAGGGGAGTGCATTCGGCACGGAGATGCCACAGGGGAGGAAGAAGACGGCGGCCACGGGCATCCCGGGGCGGCGTGGCTCACCGGAGAGGAAAGAGGAGAGGGGGAGGGGTCTAGAGGGGTGGCGTGGAGGCAGGAGAGCGAGAGCAACGCAGAGGACATGCCGCGGTGTCGCGAGGACGGCGTTTGGGCGGCAGCAGAGGGGTCCCGATGCCCAGAGCGCGCTTTCGGCGCGCCAGACCGCGTGGTCACCATGTGCACTGGCGCACGCGGGACTTTAGGGCCGCCCACACTGTGTCTAACGTGTAGTCCATCGAAGGTGGGACCTCCCTGAGGTGATGGATTGAAGAAAATCACTGTGTGTTGATGGGAATGATCAACTTTAGTTTGCTATTGCAAACTTAGGCATGAAATAGAGATCAAATGGGAGAGGATAAGAACTAACCAGGATGTCACAGCGGTTTAGGGTAGCAAGGACTATGATCCTGTGAATTTTGAAAAGATTTGGACCAAAATTTAGCATAGTTGCTTCACAACTGCCAAATCTGGTCCAGAAGCTAGATCAGGAAGTAGCACTCACATGGTTGCTTGAGTTGAGCTGAAAAATGGTGGAGTATGATCATTGGGTCATATGAAGGCACCATAAAAATTTCATCCCATTTGGATAAATATAAATGGTACTTCCTTCACAATGATCCACACTGGACAGAAACTTGGGGGAATTTTGTGGGGAAAATGGCTTGGCAAAATAATGTGAATTTTGGCATGCTCAATGGATATAGTGATATTTAGGTCCTGGATTAATTTCAGAATTTTTGAAGCAATATAAAATATAGTTGCTTCACATACTGAAATTGTGACCAGAAACCAAGATTTGAAGGTGTGCTCACATAGATGGTTGGATGGAGATGAAATTTGGTGTAGAGTAATTATTTGATCATATAAATGATCTCCCAAAATTTCAACTCATTTGGATTATCCTAGCTAGTACTTCCTTCACAAAGCTTCTCTCTGGACAGAAACTTTGGAAATTTGCTAAGGAAGATTTACTAGGCAAATGAAGTTGAATTTTGGCATAGGAAAGAGTGCCCAAAATTTTTGAAGGCAATCAAGAAAATATAATGGCACTTCCTTCACAATGTGCCATACTGGACATAATAGGAAATGATTATTCCTGAATTATTTTTGAACTAGGCAAGGATGGATTTTGACATATTTGTGGAAGATATGATCCAAAGAGTTTATGAGAATTTTGTGGGAATTTTTGGAATGGCAGAAATATAGGTTGCTTCACAACCTAGGGTAGACAAGGTTATTCCTTTAATAGAAAAAGGAATACTCCCAAGGAATAAAAATTGGGGTTGGGCTAAGATAGAAATGACATGGCCTTGGGATAGATTTGAGAGTGGCAAGCCACTAGGAAGTGGCAGGAGAGAAGATCTTCCCAGGTTTCAAGACCACATAGCCACGGAAAAAGAACTCCAAATAAAAAAATCGAAGGAATCCAAAAGAAAAAAAAGGGCCAAAAATCGGGGTGTTACAACTTTATCCATGTTAAACTCCATTCTGAAAATTAGAACAAAGGAAATCATGAAATGTTGTGCTTTTGTCCGAATCTTTCTTGAGCCGGCAATCGCTGCATCTTTCATGTCCTTGTTACTTTCTGCGCAAACTTCTCAGCCGGCTCAAAAAAATGTTTGCCGACTCTCATGGTTCTTTTCTGCACTTGGCTTATTTTTGCCATTTCTCATTACGTCATCATCCTCTCTGCCCCGAGATATGCGTGACATCACAACGGATCTTTAAACAGATGTGTCAAATCTTGTCAAGCATGAAAATCGAGGCGCCCCTTGAGTAAAAAGTTACTGCGCCGCTCTGGGGTCTCACCCTGCCGCTTCGGGTGCCACTCCCCTTATAAATAGACCGGAGGAGGCCCCAGATCCACTTTTTACTGCGCCCCTTCGAGCTCTTTCTTCCTCCTCTCGCTTCCAGCGCCACCGCGGTTCCACGAGCTCGACGACCTCAATGACGGCAATGACAACAACTTCGACACCGCCGCCAGAGTTCATTAAGCACGCCGCTGCCACTCTCACGGAGCTCGAAGCCCTCCAAACCTCTTCTCATAGATCTATAAGTGGTGCATTTCATCTCTGCAATCTTCTCTGCCATTGGTCTTCGTGAGTTCTTCGGTGTTCTTCAAAGAATCGTGGCCGTAGATCTAGTTCGTCATAACTTTGTGTCCATAAGACATGATATTGCCTCCGCATCATTTTAAATATAATCTTAGATCTCTCTGTAACTTTAGTAGTCCCCATTCTTCGCCACCTTTAGCCATTCTGTCAAAAATCAAGGTCTTTCATTTTGTTTTTGCGCTCATTTTATAGATCCATATAGATATTCCACCTGCACAATAGTTGTTTGTGAACACCTCGACCCGGAGCTTGCTTCACAGCTTGTGTCGGGTCTTATATCATCTTTAGTATGTTGCCAGCTCTCGAGTCACAATAATATTTAAGCCGGCTCATTCCCATATCATTCCTTTGCTGACCCTTGGATTATAATGATCCATAACTGTTCCATGCTTGTAGATATTAACTCAATGCTCACAACCCACGTGTTTAGGAATGGCTTGTAATTTATTTCCTTCATTTCTATAGCTGTTTTATTGCAACCTGCATCCATGGCTCCCAAGATAAGCAAAGCTTGCAGCTGGGCTAAATCATCCATGTCTGAACTCATGCTTAATGAACTGGTGAAAACCGGTATTTTGCCGGCTCAAGAGCTGATTGAATGGCGGGTTCCAGAAGAAGAGACCCGGCCCCAGCCGTGACAGAACGAAATCATCATCTTTCGTGACCACCTGGACAGGGGGTTCTGCCCTCCGGGTTCCAAATTCTTCCGTGATGTTCTTCAGTACTTCGACATCAGGCCGCAAGATCTCGCTCCCAACTCGGTGCTTAACTTGAGCAATTTTCAAGTTTTCTGCGAAGTGTATCTCCAGATTGAGCTGTCTATCAGTTTGTTTCAAGAGTTCTTCTATTGCAACCGCCAAACTGAATGCAAAGGAGGACCGAGTCTAGAATGCGGTGGTGTCACAATCCAGCGGAGGAGGAACTCTGCATTTCCAGATATGGCACTGGCGAGTCATCCAAAAGGATGGCACAAAACCTGGTTTTATTGCAAGGACACTTCCCCAGATCAGTAGCACCCACTGCCGGGTTACAGGCCTGACCGTCTTGACGCTTCCAAGCAATTCCCCGCTTATGCATCTAAGGAAGAGAGGAAAGCGGTGGAACCTTTGTATTCCAGGATCAACACCTTGATTGCACACGGCCTCTCCAGAGTCAACTTGATCCGGTGCTGGATGAGCTGGAGGATCCAGCCTCTTAGTCTGAGGAACCGTCTCATGCATGAGTATACTGGAGAACAGAGCGATGACTTGCACTTCAGCAGTCTCAACTTGTGTGCCGATGATCTGTTGAAGGCCACCAAGAAGATTCTTGGTGAGACTCGTGACAAGATTGCTGTTGTGGGCCTCACCCCTTTTTACGCTAGCAACCCGGCTCCAAATGTAAGTTGCCTTTCATTTCCATAGTTGACTATTTGTGCAATTTCATTCTTGCTTTATCTGATATGCCAGCTCACACTACCTTAGGGGGACTCCGAGTGGTGAAAGACAGAGCCGGAAACCCCCACTCCACCTAAGGTCCGGAACCAAGAAGAGGTGGACGAAGAGGAAGATGATGAGGTAGAACTTGATTCCCTTGGCCGTCTTTTATTGAACTTGCTGATGCCAACTCGTCTCAGGAACAACTCAGGACTAGTAGAGCCGGCGGAGCTGAGGTAAACATCTCTTCCTTTGACTCGGAAATGCCTGGCCGGAGGAGAACCCGGCAGGCGATCCGTAAGGTACCCTTCTCGCATCCATAGGCTCACTTAGACAAACACTTTTCTTTGAAGAAAACACAGCATGCTGAAGGCTTGAAGAGGAAGACCCGATCCACCTCCGGCGAGTTGTCAGATGGGTTATCACATGAAAGATCTCCCCACCAGGCTCGTCTTCAGGTGCCAACTAACCCTACGGCTAGTCATCCACAAGCCGGCACGTTCAAACAGCCATTAGATCGTGATGACTCGGCGTACCAAACTTCGCCGTCATCCGATGAGTCCAGCGCCACTCAGGTGCGGGCTTTCAATATCAACCGAGGGTAAGATCGTGTAACAAAGAACTTTGTCAAATTTTCACATATTCTGTTCATTCTCTTGATCACCATATCTTTGTTAATTTAGTGCCAAGGCCTTTACGAAGAAGAAGGTTGGCGAGTCTTCTGCCGCCCTGACAGAGATTGAGGGGGGTCCTTCTCATGATGTAATAATGGACAACCCGAAGACTCGGGATGACCCAGTTGACCAGGGCGAACCGGCAAAGCAAGATAACCCGGCGAGCCCTGTTCGTGCCTCCACTCCACCTGTTGTGGAGGAAGAAAGAGAAAATCCAGCACCAGAGCCGCCATTGGAAAGGACTCACGACGATGTGGTCATCACTGGCGAGCAACACGGTGCTCCTGAGGCATCAACTGCTTTGGCTAAAGTTATAGCTAAAAATGAGTCACCAAGCAAGGAGAAGGGGAAGACCAGCCTTCATTTTTAATCTTTTGAAGACCTGGATGTGAATTCCTTGCATCAGGGTTACCTGACCCGCCTATCTGAGAGCCGGGATACTGAGATTGCCATGATCAACACTTTGAAAAGAAAATATGAGGTATGTCTTTCTATTCCCTCTCTTATATATGTATATGTAGCCTCCAAATCTAAAGTAAAGAAAATAGTGATTTGCTTCAGATTTGCCTGAATTAAGCTCTGAACAAATCCGGGTTGATAACTTTGACCCGCCTTGTACTTTATACTTAGCTGTATTCAACTGTAGCCCCCAAGCGCCGGGTCACTATGTAATAGTGGGCTGGGGCTTGTATGTTTGAATTTTGAACTTTGATAGGAGCAAGTGGTAGCCCCCAAGGGCCAACTCATCATTATGTGATGGGCCGGGTCTGTAATTTAAAATGACTATGCATTAGCCCCCAAGTGCTGTGTTGCGTGCTTGCAGCGACATGGGACTTCCATACAATAGTTTGGATTTGAACATTGTAGCCCCAAGCACCGGGTCGCCTACCTGCAGTGACTCAGGGCTTTATAATGATAACTACCCTTTGGAGGATAAAATCAATTCCGATGTAGCCCTCAAGCGCTAGGTCGTGCGCCCGCGGCGACTCAGGACTTAAACTGATTGAGAACTTGTGATGTAGATAAAACAAATATCCTGTAGCCCCAAAGTGCCGGGTCAGCCTTCTGTGGTGAATTGGGACTTCCAATGTTGTATGTAACATTGAAATTATGTATGTAGGACATGTTGAATAAAGTCGAGTCATAGGTTGCCGGCTTAAAGGATGAAGTGACAGCTGAGAAGAAATTGCGGGAAGCAGCTGAGAAACTATCTTCAGATTTCCAAGAATCACTTCTGAAGTGTACAGACACGTTGGAAAAGACGAAGAAAACCTTTGAAGAAGAGAGAAACGCCTTGACCAAACGCGCAGAAGAGGCTGAGTCAAAACTCGAGCCGGTAACTCAGGAACTGGCGGCTCTGAAAGACCACATTCTGAAAATGTGCATAGCCATCTTTGGTAAGTGAAGTTCTTCCTTTTATCAACTCGCTAAAATAAATCTGGGTTACTGATGTGTATTATTTGCATTGACAGCCAGAAGAGGTCACAATGTGATGGGGGCACCTCTGGTGAAATTGAAAGTCGTCTACAAGTTTCTTGAGCAGCTTTATGTAGGCGGTTCTCATTGCATTATGGCTGTGAAGAACACCAAAGCTCCACCTCACCATATCATGGAGATGATCAAGGAACTTTCCACTATCCCAGAGTGGATTAAGGAATTGAAGAGATCAGCTTGCAGGCAAGGCGCCATGAGTGCTCTCACGCTGGCTAAGGCCTATTATCCTGAAATGCAGCCGGCTCTTCTCGTGGCCGGGTTCCCAGAGTTGAATGAGGATGACTCGGAGTTCACGGAGGAGAATTATCTTCGCTGCGTGCGGGCGACCCGGCCGGCCGCCACCAAGATTGTGGATGAGCTGGACCTGTCCAAGTTTCAAGTGGGCTATTCCGAAGATGGGAAACATGGAAGCATACCATAACCTCAACCCGCCACGTAAGCAAGCTTTTGCCTCTGATATCAACACTTCAGATGTGCTCAATGAAGAGATGGTGTTTGAAGCTTTATCTGCAATTCAGTGGTTGGCCGAAAGCCCCAGACTAACAAAGCTAATGAAGGGAGATCTGCTGAGCCGGCACATGTTGACCCGGCATCAACGGGAGCTGAAGAGGAGCTGGCGAACCTCAACCCGAAAGATCCAGATGCCGGGTCTTAGCCCTCAACCGCTCCACAAGCTTGAACTCTGAAATAAACTTGAGAGTTGAAATAGCCCAGTTGGGGCATGTAATAACTTTTGTCTAAACTTCTGTAAAGCTTGGCAGTGCCATCGAGCACTTGTTATGTTGTGCTAAAGTTGGGTCACCTTTGAATGAATGTCTTTTATCCAATGGTTGTGTTGCAACCCGGCTTTTGATAATAATGTATGTGCCAAGTGTTGTCATTGCAAGACTATAAATCATAAGATCTGGTTGAAGTGCAACCCGGCACTTGAGTCCTCAAGTGTTTGTATTTTCTTGATAAAAAATCAAAGATGTGGTTGCAATGCAACCCGTAATTCATGTTGCCATTGTATTCGTACTGTGAGTGATGAGACCCGGCCTTTCTAAAGATAAAGTTGGCTTCTGCAAAAAAGATGTAATATATATGAATACAAATTATAATGAAAAGTACTAAATAACATAAAAATATAGTAATGCAAATGGTAAATTAAAAAGCCGGCTTTCGAGGCACGACATAAAGACCGGCTTTCGAGGCTCGAGTTTGAATTTGCTTTCCAGTGGAAGTAGGCCTTGTAGCCTCTTTGGGTTTGTCCTCGCTATCTATAAGCCATCTCTCATGTGACTTAAGCCGGTGTTTTAACTTTGATAAGTTCAGGGTCAACACTGTCCATAATAGGCATCAGTGTGATTGACTTATCAAAAGTACAGCCGGGTCACCTTGTTGTGAGTAGCATCGAGCAAACAGGCAGGTATAACCAAGTATTATAATGGCATATGCCGGGTTAAGAGGAATGTTAATAGCTAAACTCGATGAGTTGGAAGCCCCCAAGTAACCAATGATTAGAGAATAAAGACTCAACACACAGCTCATGAGGCGAAACGACAAAACTCCAGGATCCAGAGATGCCGGCTTTATTTCATTGATCATAATATATGTATATACATGATAAAGGTATGTACAGACATATATACTGTCAAGTCTCCAGACTTAGGTATAGTATGGCCAAAGATGTGCAATATTCCAGGGTTAGCTGCCCTCCTCCTCAGAGGTACGTGACTTATCTGCTTCACGTATGTCAACAAGGTAATATGACACGTTGTTGAGATTCTTGCTAATGACGAAGGGTCCCTCCCATGGAGGGGAAAGCTTATGCATCCCTGTCTGGTCTTGTATCAAATGGAGCACTAAGTCACCCTCCTAAAAAGTATGACTTCGAACTCTACGGCTGTGATAGCGACGTAGGTCTTGTTGATATATCGCATATCTGGACACTTCAAGATCATGTTCTTCTTCCAGAGCATCAAGAGAGTCTTGGCGAGCTGCGTCAATGTCAGCTTCAACATAAGCTGTAACTCTGGGAGAATCGTGGCATATATCGCTTGGTAGCATAGCTTCTGCACCATAGACAAGGAAAAATGTAACATCCCAAAATTCTAAATTTTGGAATGTTATATTAAATTAATATTTATGATTGTTTGTTTGATTGCTGTGTGATTGATTGTGTTAAACTGAGTGGAATTTGAAACTTTTTGAAAGTTGAATGAGAGGGAATAAAAGGACTTTCCCAAACTTTCATCCTTGCATTTGGATCCATGAATTCAATTTCAACTCATCACAAAAACCCTAGAGAGAAGATAATATGACTTCTTCCATTTAAAGAAATGAAAAGGGATTTGAATTCCAAATTCAGAAACTTTATGCAACTCAATGAGTTTCATGAGAGAAGATGAAATGACTTCTTCAAATTGTAGAAAGAGAGTTGGAAGTTTCAAAGAAACATTTTGAAAGTCATTTTGAAGTTATTTGAAACTCACCTTCAATTTGAAGTTATTTGAATTTCAAATTCTCTGAAAGTTATTCAAAATGAGAGAAGTAATATGACACTTCAAAATTCAGAGCTATTTGGAATATTTTTGGCCAAGGAAAAACAGAAAAGATTTGCAAGTGGTTTGAAATTCAAATTCAAAACCATTTAGGAGTATTTGGTTTTTTTTAATCAAATTATTTTTCTCCAAAAATAAAATATATGGAAAATAGGGTAAAATGATTCCCTACAATAGAAAAGTGGAGAAGAATGAATTTGAAATCATTTTGATATTTTTAAAATAATTTTATTTGCATTTCAAATGCAACAGTAGCACTGTTTGAATTTTGAGATTTTCTGTGAATTTTATTTGGCCCTGAAAAATAGTTCATATTTTAGGAAATCTTTTTCTGATCATTTTGATATATAATATGTCTATATGTTATTTTATTTTATTTTCCTTTAACCTTTTTATTCTCTGTTTTTATAAAAAAAGGGAGACCTCAGCCGGCCAGGCCAGCGCTAGCCGCTCGGCCCAGCCAGCAATTCGGCCCAAGTCCTCGCGTGCCACTGCCGCTGACCGCTGGGCCCCGCGTCTTCTTCTTCCCCTCCCACACGCCATGCCGCGCCGGAGCACGCCCGAACCACTACCGTATCCCGATCTCCTCGGGATCGCGCTCCGAATTGACCCCCTCTCCAAGACTTGTGTCCTATAAATACCTCTCCCCTCCTCTCCTGAACCCCCCTAAAACCCCCGCCCAAAATCGCCCGTAGCCCACGCACTCGCCAAACCGATCTCGCCGGCCGAAGCTCCTTCCGCCGAAGAATCCGACGCCCGTGAGCACCCTCGTGACCCCCTTCTCTGTACTTCGGCATAGTCCGACGTCGCGCATCTGTTTGACATGTCCATGCCCCTTCTTTTCCTCTACAGCAACGCACCTGAGCACACGCGCCCTCGTCGGAGCGCACCGGACACCCGAAGTTCCGCCACTTCGCCCCGTCGTCGTCCGTCGTCCCCGAGTCCCACCTCCACCACCCCTGGACGCGCCACCCACCGACGCGTCCGCGGGACACCTCCGCCGACACCTCCGACGACCGGAGCCGCCGCCTCGCCGTCGTCTTCTCTACTGCCGTCGTCGCCTAGCTGTAAGTCGCCGGCGCATCTCCCTCCGTTCGATCCTAATCCGATGCCCTAGATTAGATCTAGAAAATAGTTATGTTTTTCTTTTATAGAACGGTTTTAATTACGGTTTATTTCCGGTTTAGATTGAACCGAGACGCCTAGGGTTTTCTCAGTTAGTCGCGGCGCACCAAATCTCTTAATTATCGATCATCCGCTCGTAGCTGTCTCACGCGCACACCCGTCAGCCACTCACGGACCACCACGTAGCCACTGTCCGTTCGGTAGGCTTTTAGGTTTTTCTGTTTTGTTTTTAATTTACAGAAAAGTTCTGTTTTTAGATTGTTAATATCTTTTAGGTTTTAAATCCTTTTTGAGTGATTCTTTTTGCATTAGATTAATATTTTCATCTAGTTTCTGTAGATTCCTAGTTTGGCCATGTTTGAATAGTTTAAATTTGAATTTGCATGAAATTTGTTCAAATCACTAATTGGGCCATATCTTGAGTTTTAAAAATATATTTTTGATTGATTCTTTTGCTACTATTTTATTATTGATTTATTTATCCAGTAGCATTTAGTGATTTATTTTTAGATTATTTTAAATTAGGGTTTTAGCAAAACAGTACTGTTTTACTTATAGTTTTGTTTTATCCTTAATGCTTTTGTTTTTATTTGTTTTTAATTATTTCTTTTTGCGACTTTTGACAAGTTTTACTTTGTTTCTGTTAGGAACAGTAGTCACCTATATTTGTAGTTAAAATAAATTTATTAATTTCGTTTCTTTAGTTTTGTAGTAAAACTTGCATAGGTCATAAATAGAGTTTTATAAAAGCTTTTTAATTGTTTCTTTTTGCTTCTAAAAGTTTATGAAAAATACTTTGTGTTAAATTAGTTGTTTTACCTTTTCTTTTATGTTAATTTATTTGTTTAGTATTTTTCTTTGTTGTTAAGTTTCACTTAGAACAAAACTATTTTTTGTAGTTAAGTCAAAAGGTTTTCCTAGTAGGTTCTTTATAGTTTTTACTATTAGTTTTCTTTGAAGTTTTCTCTTTGGACTTTTGTTTGGTTTTTCTTATTGATTTTATTTATTTATTTTATTTGATGAACTGTTAATTTTGAGTGCTAGAATTGCTTGCTAGAATATTTGCTTATATGATTGCCATGTCTGTTTAATATAGATTTTCAACGGAGTGACAAATAGTTCTACCAAGTCTTTTCTGAGAACGTTATAATCTTCATCAACTTACGAGGCAAGTTCACTTTGACCATCGGTTTTTACCAAGTTTTATTTGCATGTAGTATCACCTTTTCAGCACTTCCTCTAGTAGTGTTATTGAATCTTGTAGTTGAGTAGAATGCATGAGGTAGGAACCCATCACCCTGTCACCAAGCACGGGATGTTGTTTAGTTTTGAAGCTACGCTATAGTAGACGGGGTTGGTATGAGTGCTCGGGAGTGGTGTGATAATGGAGGACTCTACGTCAATGACGACAACTTCATGATGGCAATTTCAAGACTGGTATCCTTCAAGGCCTGCATCTACAAGACCTCAAGATTTCGAGACTCGAGACAAGATTTCAATACACACTACTGGGTGAAGGATGGATTTGATGGGCACCCTAGAGCAACCAGTGGATGGCCAGGATGCATGGAGAAGCGCCATGACATCTTGCGGAAAGCTTCACCCAGACTCAAAGAGACGGAAGAATACTTCATGCCCGGAAGCTTACCTGTGCAACCGCAAGTCATTATGGGCTGTAGCTTGGTTGACCTTGGTTGTGACTCTGGCTGGGACGGTGCTAGCAGATGTAGAACTACGGTAGTATTGGATGAGCACCGGACAGTGGTCAGAGGAACTCTTCGGAAGACCATGTTTCGATCGTCTTGTTCTCAAACACCCTGAAGTGCGAGAACGTAAAAAGAGGGATCGAATCTTGTGGGTAAAGTGCACAACACTCTACAGAGTTAAAACCTAATCGATTAGTCGTGTCCCCGGTTACGGATAATTTGAGCCTCTGGACTTGGATCTATCTCGGAACTCTCAACACTGGATTGATAACTAATTGTGGGCAACTTATGATACTTATGGGCTATGAGACATCGGTTGGCGGAACCATGTCATAGTAGATAACTCAGTAGTGAAGACTCCTGATTATTCCTTTGTTGCAGGGAAAATAAAATCAGCTTTTATGCAAAAACTCAGACACAGAGCCACAAAGCCACATTCCATATAGAATAGACTTTTCATCTGCTTCTTATTGTGATCTTGCCGGTACATTCAATGTACTGACCTACACGGCTGCAACGTATCATGTTGCAGATATTTTCTACGACGAGTAAGAGACGATATAGGGTTACGGCCTACACTCAACTTGCCGTTGGCATTGATGGGACTCCACACCCGTATTGCTATGTTTCCGCTGTGACATATATAAGGTATAATCTGGATCTACGGTATTTATGTACATGTGATGTTATGGTATTTCTTCAAAGTACTGTGTGTGCCAGCATACTGATCCAGGGATGGCACAGAAAGCACAGAGACTTGACCGTATTGGGTCGGGTCGCTACAGAGATGGTATCAGAGCACATGTTGATTGTAGGACGTGACCCTAGAAAATGGCTTAGAAATAGGAAGACCTCAATAGGAACAACTTTTAATTTATACTACTCTCGAATTATACTACTCTCGAATTATACTACTCTCGTAAACCTCTGAATTCTTTTACTAAACTTTCCCTATTTCAAATTATAGATGGAGAGCTACATCCTGAATGAAAGAGGACACTACGAGGATGTTCTTGGTGGCCCATTCCTTGTGGAGCTAGTCAGACTGCTGAAGCTGCCGATACCCGAGATCAAGGCCACTAAGAGGAGATCTGGATCATGGGGCATCAAGACTCAGGTGTTTGGATGCAAGGAGCACCCCAAGACAGGAGACATCACTTATGGGACGCTGAGTCATGACTGTGATATGGGCATAAACACTGCCGTCCATGATGCTATTGCACGACTGTGCTATCATCATCGTGCTGCGCTAAGCAAGCATTACTTCGGAAAGGTTGGATGGCAGAAGGTTGATGGAGCCACTATTGCCCTGACAAATGCACATAAGATGAAGTTTGCACCTCTGTTGGTGTATAACCAGGATCTGGAGCAGTACGTCAAGAATCTTCAGATGGACCTTCTGGAAGCCTTATTTGACAAGGAAGCACTTCGTGAAGAGCTCAAGACCCAGAAGCTGAAGGCAGCCAAGCTGGAGGAGGAGAATCTCGAGATTCCGAAGATACGTCAGGAACTGAAGGGCAGCAGGACCATGGCTCATGCCAAAGATGTTGAGATTCAGAAGCTCAAGGAACAACTCCAGGAAATACAAGGACGTCACAAGAAACTCCGAGTCAACAGGGATAATCTAGCAGAAGAACTTGAAGAGATCAAGTCCACACAGAAGAAGCCCAGTGGAGACAAGGATCAAGTCCAGGATAACTAGCTTAGTAGTAGCCCCACCATGAGAGAATAAAGATGAACGTTTTTGTGATTAAAGTATCTGACCATACCGACTTTGTGGGTGGCGATACTATAGGATTGTTTGAATAAGTGAATGTTTGGTTGTTATGGTTTGTGTTTATTGAGTGGTTGGATAGATATGTATTCGTAGGTTTGTATTTATTTCAACCTTGAGAGACGTAAGTTACGGAAGAATAACAGAGGACTTCATATGGGAGAAGCATCAGGAATTGGAAGCTCCCGAGCATTGAAGACCTGAAGAACTGAAGACTTCATAACGAAACCATAGTGAACCAGCCCATTACAAATGGTAGAAACCTTGAGCTAGGTATTGGTTGTTAATTGTGGGTGGGTACCTCTCTTTCTCTATGTCACCCAGACCAAAGCCTTGAACCCCTGGACAAGCTGACCACAAAACCTTTCTGGATGACAACAATATTTCACCCAAGGAGATACATACTTTATTCTGAGTACCCTATCTATCTTACACCTGCAGATGACAACCCTTTATGAGTCTTTCCTCAAGGGCCCGAAAACGATCATGACCCTGACCAGTGATCAGGATTACCCAAAGATCCTGAAGGACATGATGAAGCATATTCACCTTGAAGGAGATGCAGTATACAAGGGCTACCCCTTCATGGAGAATGGACTAGAACTTTGGTATGTGGAGGTGCACCTCCACCATGAGAAATGAGTCTGCCCAAAGACTATGGGGCAATATTTGTTCATCTCACGTGTACCATGAGCAACCTTCTTCGACTCTGTTCGTGAAGCTGCGATGGAAGCCATACGTCAAATCGGAGAAATACTTGAAGCAAGACTCCGTCATACTCAGGAATACCTGAGAGAGGTGCATGCCGAGATGATGGAGATGAAGCTCATGGCCATTACGAGGAAACAGAAGATTGATGATTTCAAGGAGCATATCGCACAGTTCCAGTGGGACAGAAGCTTCCAAGGAGGACAAATGAATAAAGATGAAAGTAATGCTTGACCATACCAAAATTATGTGGATGGCAGCATCTGTAATAAAATTACGTTTTGAATGTTGGAATTTTGAGAATTTGGTTAACGGTGTAATAAAAGATATGAAAAGGATATGATTTATGGATGAGTGAGTACATTTTATTTTAATGGTGGTATTTTTTCTGTGTGAACATTGGACCAAGGGAAAGGAAAATGTATTCCACAGAGTGGAGTTTGGACAAGATAAGTTTGGAATTTTATTTTGATATTTTGGTTACCTCAAGAGTATGAAGGAATGAAGTGTTATTGGATTTAAAAGATGGTGTAATGTTGGAATATGAAACGATGAGTTAAATCAGTACCAGTGCTAAAGTGGGACCCTACCCCAAGCACTACCTTGTTGAAGGAAGAATTTGGAAGAAGCTGTGTTTTGATCAGCAAACGTTTATTAGGAGGTTACGTAAAACCCGAGAGTTGTAAAGAAAATGATAGATACTTTGTTCAGCTTGCAGAATTAATGGATTTATCCGAAATCAGTTCATCGACAAGAGAAACTTCTGCAATGCTTGTGAGGATGCCCAAGTGTTAGAATATGTGATTCACTGTCTGCGTATGTGGTAATGGTTCAAGTACGGGATGGATTGGCCCCCATACCGGAGACTTCTATCATGAACTATCATATGTTGATGGAAAATCAGAGAGACCTAAAAACCCTAGAAGAGCGTCGACACGACAAGCCAAAAACCTTAGAATGGTAGGACGATGGAACCCTGTACAGGCAGCCATTGCTAACCGTAGGATATACAGTGAGATTCAACCAAGACCCGTTTCCTGCAGGAGAAACCATGAATGGTTGACCACCATGAGATTAACGACAGTTGTTTAGAATTGGCGACAGACCTGTCTGATAAGAAGACCCAGTCTCGGAAGAACCTCACCAAGATGTAAGGATACAAGAATTAAGGAAAAGGTTATGCCCCTACCGGAAGAGCCTTAGTGTTGGAGTTATCCCGAAGATGTGAGAAGACCGACACTGTCAACCTAAGGATGGAGAACATGAGTTCTGCTGGAAATGCGACTTTGATTCTAAGTGTGGTAACACCCCAGACCTTTGCGATGATAAATGGATTTTTCAAGAAGACCCCTCCAAAAACCTAACCTTCTTTCTAGCCTCTCCGAATCTCGAGGACGAGATTCATTTTAAGTGTGGTAGGTTTGTAACATCCCAAAATTCTAAATTTTGGAATGTTATATTAAATTAATATTTATGATTGTTTGTTTGATTGTTGTGTGATTGATTGTGTGAAACTGAGTGGAATTTGAAACTTTTTGAAAGTTGAATGAGAGGGAATAAAAGGACTTTCCCAAACTTTCATCCTTGCATTTGGATCCATGAATTCAATTTCAACTCATCACAAAAACCCTAGAGAGAAGATAATATGACTTCTTCCATTTAAAGAAATGAAAAGGGATTTGAATTCCAAATTCATAAACTTTATGCAACTCAATGAGTTTCATGTGAGAAGATGAAATGACTTCTTCAAATTGTAGAAAGAGAGTTGGATGTTTCAAAGAAACATTTTGAAAGTCATTTTGAAGTTATTTGAAACTCACCTTCAATTTGAAGTTATTTGAATTTCAAATTCTCTGAAAGTTATTCAAAATGAGAGAAGTAATATGACACTTCAAAATTCAGAGCTATTTGAAATATTTTTGGCCAAGGAAAAACAGAAAAGATTTGCAAGTGATTTGAAATTCAAATTCAAAACCATTTAGGTGTATTTGGTTTTTTTAATCAAATTATTTTTCTCCAAAAATAAAATATATGGAAAATAGGGTAAAATGATTCCCTACAATAGAAAAGTGGAGAAGAATGAATTTGAAATCATTTTGATATTTTAAAATAATTTTATTTGCATTTTAAATGCAAAAGTAGCACTGTTTGAATTTTCAAATTTTGTGTGAATTTTATTTGGCCCTGAAAAATAGTTCATATTTTAGGAAATCTTTTTCTGATCATTTTGATATATAATATGTCTATATGTTATTTTATTTTATTTTCCTTTAACCTGTTTCTTCTCTGTTTTTATAAAAAAAGGGAGACCTCAGCCGGCCAGGCAGCGCTAGCCGCTCGGCCCCGCCAGCAATTCGGCCCAAGTCCTCTCCCGCGCCGAAACCCCTTCGGGCCGGCCACCCACCCCTCGCTCGCCTGCCACTGCCGCTGACCGCTGGGCCCCGCGTCTTCTTCTTCTTCCCCTCCCGCATGCCATGCCGCGCCGAAGCACGCCCGAACCACCGCCGTATCCCGATTTCCTCGGGATCGCGCTCCGAATCGACCCCCTCTCCAAGACTTGTGTCCTATAAATACTTCTCCCCCTCCTCTCCCAAACCCCCCTAAAACCTTCGCCCAAATTCGCCCGTAGCCCACGCACTCGCCAAACCGATCTCGCCGGCCGAAGCTCCTTCCGCAGAAGAATCCGACGCCCGTGAGCACCCTCGTGACCCCCTTTCTCTGTACTTCGGCATAGTCCGACGTCGCGCATCTGTTTGACATGTCCATGCCCCTTCTTTTCCTCTACAGCAACGCACCCGAGCACACGCGCCCTCGTCGGAGCGCACCGACCACCCGAAGCTCCGCCACTTCGCCCCGTCGTCGTATGTCGTCCCCGAGCCCCACCTCCACCACCCCTGGACGCGCCACCCACCGACGCGTCCGCGGGACACCTCCGCCGACACCTCCGACGACCGGAGCCGCCGCATCACCGTCGTCTTCTCCACTGCCGTCGTCGCCTCGCTGTAAGTCACCGGCGCATCTCCCTCCGTATGATCTTAATCCGATGCCCTAGATTAGATCTAGCAAATAGTTAGGTTTTTCTTTTATAGAACGGTTTTAATTATGGTTTATTTCCGGTTTAGATCGAACCGAGACGCCTCGGGTTTTCTCAGTTAGTCGCCGCGCGCCGAATCTCTTAATTATCGGTCGTCCGCCCGTAGCTGTCTCGCGCGCACACCCGTCAGCCACTCACGGACTGCCACGTAGCCACTGTCCGTCCGGTAGGCTTTTAGGTTTTCCTATTTTGTTTTTAATTTACAGAAAAAGTTCTGTTTTTAGATTGTTTATATCTTTTAGGTTTTAAATCCTTTTTGAGTGATTCTTTTTGCATTAGATTAAGATTTTCATCTAGTTTCTGTAGATTCCTAGTTTGGCCATGTTTGAATTGTTTAAATTTGAATTTGCATGAAATTTGTTCAAATCACTAATTTGGCCATATCTTGAGTTTTAAAAATATATTTTTGATTGATTCTTTTTCTACTATTTTATTATTGATATATTTATCCAGTAGCACTTAGTGATTTATTTTTAGATTATTTTAAATTAGGGTTTTAGCAAAACAGTACTGTTTTACTTATAGTTTTGTTTTATCCTTAATGCTTTTGTTTTATTTGTTTTTAAATATTTCTTTTTGCAACTTTTGACAAGTTTTACTTTGTTTCTGTTAGGAACAGTAGTCACTTTTATTTGTACTTAAAATATATTTATTAATTTCGTTTCTTTAGTTTTGTAGTAAAACTTGCATAGGTCGTAAATAGAGTTTTATAAAAGCTTTTTAATTGTTTCTTTTTGCTACTAAAAGTTTATGAAAAATACTTTCTGTTAAATTAGTTGTTTTACCTTTTCTTTTCTGTTAATTTATTAATTTAGTATTTTTCTTTGTTGTTAAGTTTCACTTAGAACAAAACTATTTTTTATAGTTAAGTCAAAAGGTTTTCCTAGTAGGTTCTTTATAGTTTTTACTATTTGTTTTCTTTGAAGTTTTCTCTTTGGACTTTTGTTTGGTTTTTCTTATTGATTATCTTTATTGATTGTATTTGATGAACTGTTAATTTTGAGTGCTAGAATTGCTTGCTTATATGATTGCCATGTCTGTTTAATATAGATTTTCAACGGAGTGACAAATAGTTCTACCAAGTCTTTTCTGAGAACGTTATAATCTTCATCAACTTACCAGGCAAGTTCACTTTGACCATCGGTTTTTACCAAGTTTTATTTGCATATAGTATCACCTTTTCAGCACTTCCTCTAGTAGTGTTATTGAATCTTGTAGTTGAGTAGAATGCATGAGGTAGGAACCCATCTCCCTGTTACCAAGCACGGGACGTTGTTTAGTTTTAAAGCTACGCTATAGTAGACGGGGTTGGTATGAGTGCTCGGGAGTGGTGTGAGAATGGAGGACTCTACGTCAATGACGACAACTTCATGATGGCAATTTCAAGACCGGTATCCTTCAAGGCCTGCATCTACAAGACCTCAAGATTTCGAGACTCGAGACAAGATTTCAATACACACTACTGGGTGAAGGATGGATTTGATGGGCACCCTAGAGCAACCAGTGGATGGCCGGGATGCATGGAGAAGCGCCATGACATCTTGCGGAAAGCTTCACCCAGACTCAAAGAGACGGAAGAATACTTCATGCTCAGAAGCTTACCTGTGCAACCGCAAGTCATTATGGGCTCTGGCTTGGTTGACCTTAGTTGTGACTCTGGCTGGGACGGTGCTAGCAGATGTAGAACTACGGTAGGATTGGATGAGCACCGGACAGTGGTCAGAGGAACTCTTCGGAAGACCATGTTTCGATCGTCTTGTTCTCAAACACCCTGAAGTGTGAGAACGTAAAAAGAGGGATCGAATCTTGTGGGTAAAGTGCACAACACTCTGCAGAGTTAAAACCTAATCGATTAGCCGTGTCCCCGGTTATGGACAATTTGAGCCTCTGGACTTGGATCTATCTCGGAACTCTCAACACTGGACTGATAACTAATTGTGGGCAACTTATGATACTTATGGGCTAGAGACATCGGTTGGCGGAACCATGTCATAGTAGATAACTTAGTAGTGAAGACTCCTGATTATTCCTTTGTTGTAGGGAAAATAAAATCAGCTTTTATGCAAAAACTCAGGCACAGAGCCACAAAGCCATATTGCATATAGAATAGACTTTTCATCTACTTCTTATTGTGATCTTGCCGATACATTCAATGTACTGACCTACACGGCTGCAATGTATCATGTTGCAGATATTTTCTACGACGAGTAAGAGACGATATAGGGTTACGGCCTACACTCAACTTGCCATTGGCGTTGATGGGACTCCACACCCCTATTGCTATGTTTCCGCTATGACATATATAAGCTATACTCTAGATCTACGGTATTTATTTACATGTGATGTTATGGTATTTCATCAAAGTACTGTATGTGCCAGCATACTGATCCAGGGATGGCACAGAAAGCACAGAGACTTGACCCTGTTGGGTCGGGTCGCTACAAAAAACGGCGTATAGCCTGTTGACCTGTTCGGAGTAGTCCGTATGCCCCAAAGCACTGCCGGGAGTTCCTCCTCCCAGCATCCAGGGGTGCACTCCAGAGGCACCATGAGTCTCGGTTTAATCCCTCGCAGCAACTCCTGATTAGCTCGTTCCGCATGTCCATTGGACTGAGGATGTGCGACAGACGCCAAGTCAAGTCTGATATGCTCCTGCTAACGAAACTGCTTCATGGCTCCCTTTGACAGATTGGTGCCATTATCAGTGATGATGCTATGCGCATAACTGAAACAATAGATCAACTTTTTCAGGAACTTGACAGCTGTAGCAGCATCACAATGACTAACTAGATCTGCTTCAACCCACTTGGTAAACTTGTCAACTGCAACCAACAAGTGAGTATGCTTGTTCTTGGATCGTTTGAACGTTCCAACCATATCAAGCCCCCAGACGGTGAATGGTCAAGTGATTGGGATCATCCGAAGTTCTTGAGCTGGCACATGAGCCCGTCGTGCAAATTTCTGGCACCCGTCACACTTGCGAACGATGCCCTCGGCATCCGCGTGAGCTGTAAGCCAGTAAAAACCATGCCAAAAATCCTTCGCGACCAGAGATCTTGAGCCGGCATGGTTTTCGCAATCTCTAGAGTGGATCTCATTAAGAATCTCATGGCCCTCTTCAGGAGAAACACAACGTTGAAAAACGCATGTAACACTTCGTCGGTGCAACTCGCCAATAACAATGGTCATGGACTTAGACCTCCTGATAATCTGCCGAGCGATGATTTCCTCTGCAGGGAGCTCGCCACGGGTAAGATACGCCAGGTAAGGTACTGTCCAGTCTGGTGTAGCATGAACAGCGGCCACCAGTGCTGCGTCTGGGTCAGGAATAGCAATGTCTTCCTCCGTCGGTAATTTGACTGACGGGTTGTGCAGAACGTCCAGGAAAACATTTGGTGGAACATGCTTTCGCTGAGACCCCAAACGAGACAGTGCACCGGCTACCTCATTAAGCCGGTGATCAATGTGATTGACCTGGTATCCCTTGAAGTGTCCAGCGATATTTGTAACAGCGTGCCTGTAAGCCACCATGAAGGGGTCCTTGGAATCCCAAGTCCCAGAGACCTATTGAGCCACCAAATCTGAGTCGCCCAGACATCTGACCTGGCTGAGGTTCATCTCCTTAGCCATACGAAGCCCAAGAAGCAAAGCCTCATATTCTGCTGCATTGTTAGTACAGGAAAACATAAGTCTCAAAACATAACAAAATTTATCGCCTCGCGGGGAAGTGATAACAACTCCAGCCCCCGAGCCTTCCAATTACCTGGATCCATCAAAGTATATCGTCCAGTATGTTGTGTCTGGCTTCTCCTCAGGAGCTTGCAACTCAGTCCAGTGATTGATGAAGTCCACCAAAGCTTGAGACCTGATGGCGGTCCATGGCACATACTTGAGATGATTTGGGTTAAGCTCGATGGCCCATTTTGCAACCCGGCCTGTCGCTTCCCTGTTTTGGATGATTTCCCCAAGAGGTGAAGAACTGATGACAGTAATGGGGTGCTCCTGAAAATAGTGTTCCAGCTTATGACTCGCCAGGAACACACCATAGACTAGTTTCTGCCAATGCGGGTATCGCTGTTTGGACTCTGTTAAAACTTCGCTGACATAATACACTGGTCGCTGCACTGGGTACTCTTTGCCATCTTCCTTGCGTTCCACAACAACGGCAACACTGACGGCTTTGTTGTTGGCAGTGATATACAGCAACATCGGCTCCTTGTCCTGAGCTGCAGCAAGGATTGGCGGCTCAGACAACTGCTTTTTAAGAGACTTGAAAGCTTTGTTCGCAGCATCATTCCAGACAAAGTTATCTGTTTTCTTCAAAAGTTGATATAGAGGGATTGTCTTCTCGCCAAGCCGGCTTATAAACCAACTTAAAGCTGCAACACAGCCTATCAGCTTCTGAACAACATTGATAATCGTCGGCTTCTTCAGAGTTGTGATAGCCTTGATTTTTTCTGGGTTAGCCTCAATGCCACGCTCGGAGACAAGAAAACCATGCAACTTTCTAGGTGGAACACCGAATACACACTTGGTCGGGTTGAGCTTCATCTGGTAAACTCGCAAGTTATCAAATGTCTCCTTCAAATCATCAAGCAAGGTTTCTTTCTTTTGAGACTTCACCACGATATCATCAACATAAGCATGAACATTGCATCCAATCTGTTTATGGAAACAGTTTTGGACACAGCACTGATAACTTGCTCCGACACTTTTCAGACCAAAGGGCATTGATGTGTAGCAGAGATCTCCAAAGGGCATGATAAAAGTTGTCTTCTCTTGGTCTTCCTTGCTCATCTTGATCTGATGGTAACCAGAATAAGCATCCAGAAAACACAGACACTCACAACCAACAGTAGAATCAATGATCTGGTCAATACGAGGCAGAGGAAATGGATCTTTAGGACAAGCCTTGTTTAAGTCTGTGTAATCAATACACATCCGCCAAGTCCCGTTCTTTTTCAGAACAAGTACTAGGTTAGCCAACCACTCAGGGTGAAACACTTCAATAATGAACCCGACAGCTAGGAGCCGGGCCACTTCTTCCCCAATGGCCTTGCGTCTCTCCTCGTCAAAACGACGGAGATATTGCCGTACAGGCTTCATCTTAGGATCAATATTTAGGCGGTGCTCAGCAAGTTCTCTCTGGACAACTAGCATGTCAGAAGGTTTCCATGCAAAGACGTCTCGATTCTCACGGATGAACTCGATGAGCGCGCTTTCCTATTTGGGATCCATATTCGCCCCAATGGTGAACTGCTGAGAAGGATCACCAGGGGTAAAGTTGACTTGCTTGGTGTCTCTGGCCGACTTGAACTTGAGTAGGGGGTCAGACTCAGTGGTTGGCTTCTTCAAAGTGTTCATATCAGCCGGGTCAACATTATCCTTGTAAAATTTCAACTCCTCGGTGGCACAGGCCGACTCAGCATAAGCTGCATCTCCTTCCTCACATTCGAGTGCAATTTTCCTATTACCATTGACGGTAATAGTTGCTGCTGGCCCAGGCATCTTCAACTTCAGGTAAACATAACATGGACGTGCCATGAACCGTGTGTAAGCCGGCCTGCCGAAGAGAGCATGATAGGGACTCTTGAGCTTGACCACTTCAAATGACAGGAACTCCCTATCATTACCAGCCCACTGAAACCTGGATCCCTGACTGGAGTTACCCTGGAACCCGACATTAGGGTAAGGACCTGGGAAGCCGGCTCCAGGACCGCCGGGTCCAGGATTTCCTGGCTGTCCGCCGTTACCACCACCATTGTGATGATTCTGAAAGGCTCGGTTTTTGAATTCCTGCATGATGAAGCAGTTTTCCCAGGAGTGGTTTGCTGGTTTTCCATCCTCACTGTGTTTTGGACATGGGCCTTTGAGAGCTTCCTCGTAACTACGAGGGTGACTTCTAGAAAAGGGCTTCCTGGAATTGTTGTTCTGGCACTGGTTCTTGAAACCAGTATTGGTATTGGCAACAAAATCAGAGTTTCCCTCAGGATTCTTGCGCTTGTGATTGTTGTTATTTTTTCCATTACCGTTTGGCTGGTGACCCTTGCCACCGTTTTTCTTGCCTTTGCCAGACTTCTCCTCATCAGAGGTTGGATCTTTCGTGTTATTGGACTCGGCGTACCGAGTTAAAACATACATGAGATCACCCATATCCTTGACCTTCCTTTTGAGGCGCCCAAGCTTCTGGACCAAAGGTTGGAATCGACAGTTTCTTTCCAGGACAAGGACATCTTGCTGATCAGTGATGCTATCCGAGGAGTGGATAATCTCTGCGACACGACGTGACCAGTGATGTGCAGACTCATCATCACATTGAACACAATGCTCTACATCAACAATTGTGGTTGGACGCTTGCAGGTTCCCTGGAAGTTCTTGATGAAGCACTCCTTCAGCTCTTGCCAGGAGTTGATTGAATTTACAAGTAGATTTTTCAACCATGTACGTGCAGGACCTTCCAACATCAAAGGTAAGTACCGGGCACATACAACATCACTAGCTTCCATCATGTCCATGGCTAGCTCATAACTTTCAATCCACTCGGCCGGCTCCAAATCAGTTGTATAATTGGGCACTTTGCGAGGGCCTTTGAAGTCCGGAGGCATGCGTGCATCGCACAAAGCCGGGACTAGAGACGGAGTTCTGATGGTCTGTCCGGTTATCCCAGCAGTACGGACTGCTGGCTGGGTTTAGGCAGGTGGGGGTTGTGCTATAGGCTGAGCATATGCTACTCCTGTGTTTCCTGCCCCCATCCCTCGTAGAGCACGAGCAGCGTCAACAATTGCCTGAGCATTTGAGATTACTGATGTGGTTGGTCTAGGAGCGGCTGCTGCGCCCTCCGGCGCTGTGCACTACTGGAGACTGCTCGTGACTCTGCATGTCTGCTCCTGCTGTGACTCTGATGAGGAGTAGAATGAAGCCGGTCTTGACTACGAGAGTAATTTGCCTGCTGTGTAACCATTGTTTTCAACATGGCAATAGCATTCCTAGCTTCAACCTCGCCTGGACTATTCCCCTCGATTGGAATTGTAGCTAAATTGTGAGTCGCCGCTAGCACGTTGTCGACCGGGTTGGAGTAATGACCAGCCGGTGTCTGGAAACGATGAGACGGGTATTGGACCGGCAACTACTGCTGAGCCGACGGTGGCTGTTGCACCTGGGCCGCGCTAGGGGGCACGTTCTGAGTCAACTGGGGTATGATAGGGATTACGCCCGGGGATGCGGTGCCAGCCCCCGGGTTCACCGGAGCGAGCACGTTGCGTGGTGAGTTAAACAGCTGAGTTGGCTCAATACTCGCCGGAAGGCGGCTCTGGTGTCTCCTCCAATGTATTGCTTCCGACTCGTTCTAGCAAAAACTGAGATGAACAGCCACCGCCTCCAGACGCCTAGTCTCGCTGAGGATATGGGCCTGTGTCTCCGCCATACGTGCGTTCTCTGCATTAATATCCTCCTGGATCTTGGCTAACTGCTCGTGACACTTTGCAATCTCTGTGTTGTGCGCGTCTACGTTTTTAGGAGTCACCGGCTCTGCCAGGAGCAACCCAAGTGTAGTCATCATCTTGGAGAGTGCCTGCGCCCCTGTCTTCTGAGAACCGGCGGCACCTGACCTGGCAGCCGCAAGATTCTGACCCGATGCAGCATCAATCGGGTTATGATTGGTGGACGGGTCCGTGATCAGTCGTCCCCCCTCATGAGGCTGACTCTAATTCCCTGCCATATAGACCGCCGCATACCGAGTTGGCTCGTAAGGCTCTAGGAAAACCTCCTCATCAGAGTAATCACCCAACTTCTCGTCGAACAGAGGAAGGATCGACTCGGTGTCACCGACCGACGACTCGCCATCAGACTAAACGAGCGTGTCACCACCAGACGCGGAGTTGTTTGCCAGATTCACTCCTTGGGTGAAGCCGGCGAAACACTACTGCAGGCGACCGCTAACGCGACACATGAATCAGTGACCCCGCGACCAAACTGTGTGCGATGCATGAATAGCAAACGGTGTCGTAATAAAACCTTCACCAACAAGACGAACTGTGTGCAATGGTGGAGACATCAAGCACGATTCAGATTCGAGCTGCGTGTGCGATACGTGGCATACAGTTGATCCATATGAACTGTTTATGATGAGCCAGGACAACAAATACGGTCAGCCAAATTGAGGCGTGTGCGATACACGACATACTGTTCACTCGGATGAACTGTTTGCGATTACCCAACACAATAGAAACGGTCAGGCAGATCAAGGTGTGTTCCATAGACGGCATACAGTTCACTCGGATGAATTGTTTGCGATGAGCCAAAACAACAGAAACGGTTCAACTTAACAAGATGTGTGTGATACGTGGCAAACAGGTCAGTAATCAGAAATGTGTGGGAAGACCGATAACAACACAGACGATTCCTGCTAATAAGCCGTGTGTGTTGTGGGCAAACGCTTGCTGGTATACAATTGTTAGCGATTGATGAAATCATCACCGACGGGTTCCCTAGTTTAGTCCGTCTACGATGTAATTTGCTCTGTCTACAGAAGAACAACATATATAACCAAATTAAACATGCAATTACATAGGTCACTATACAAAACATTCACACACACCTCAATAAACAATTACATGCATTCTAAACTAGGAGAAATGATCATCTAATCATCTACTTCTTGCGACATTGCCGCCACTGCTCTGTGGCTCAACCCCTCTCCTGGGGCAGGACGAAGGCACTTCCTCATGTCAACGATCCGCCTGTACATCTCGTAGCTTGTGTACACGTCCTTGGTCGCGTACTTGACGTGTTCTTCATCCAGTCTCCGCACCCAGGCCTCGTGCCAGGCATCCTTGTTCTTGTTGCACTCATCCCTCATGTCTCTGTAGTAGGGGTCGATGATGGCCACGGCGAGGTCAACCAGGGAGTCCTTCCCCTTCTTTCTGCCCCAGACCCTGTACTGGCATTGGATGTCGACAAGCTTCTGGCAGGCCAAGCCCGTAGTCTCGAGCACCTTTAGATCGTTGAAGGTGTCCACCATAGCGAACCTGTAGTCGGGGCTGTTGATAAACCTGGCGAAACGCTCGCAAGGCCTTGTGGCCAGGGAGTAGTGGTAGACGAGGACATGATGGCTAATACGTCTCCGTCGTATCTACTTTTCCAAACACTTTTGCTCTTGTTTTGGACTCCAATTTGCATGATTTGAATGAAACTAACCCGGACTGACGCTGTTTTCAGCAGAACTACCATGGTGTTGTTTTTGTGCAGAAATCAAAGTTCTTGGATTTGGTCAAAACTTTTTGGAGAATTTCTATGGAATATATAAAAATTATTGGCGCAAGAATCAACAGAAGAGGGGCCACCTGTTGCCCACAAGGCAGCAGGGCGCGACCCCCCCAGGGCGCGTCGTGCTACCTTATGGGGCCCACAGGCGGCCGTCTGACCTAATTCCAACGCTATAAATTCTCTTTCCCCGAGAAAAAAATAAGAGAAGAAGTTTCATCGCATTTTACGATACAGAGCTGCTGCCACCTCCTGTTCTTCATCGGGAGGGCTGATCTGGAGTCCGTTCGGGGCTCCGGAGAGGGGGATTCGACGTCGTCGTCATCATCAACCCATCACCAATTTCATGATGCTCACCACCGGGCGTGAGTAATTCCTTCGTAGGCTTGCTGGACGGTGATGGATTGGATGAGATTTATCATGTAATCGAGTCAATTTGTTAGGGCTTTGATCCCTAGTATCCACTATGTTCCGAGATTGATGTTGCTATGACTTTGCTATGCTTAATGCTTGTCACTAGGGCCCGAGTGCCATGATTTTAGATCTGAACCCTCTATGTTTTCATGAATATATTTGAGTTCTTGATCCTATCTTGCAAGTTATATGCACCTATTATGTGTCATGATCTGCATACCCAAAGGTGACAATAATTGGGATTCTTTCCGGTGATTGCCGTAGTTTGAGGAGTTCATGTATTCACTAAGTGCTAATGCTTTGTTCCGGTTCTCTATTAAAAGGAGGCCTTAATATCCCTTAGTTTCCTTAAGGACCCCGCTGCCACGGGAGGGTAGGACAAAAGATGTCATGCAAGTTCTTATTATAAGCACGTATGACTATATACGGAATACATGCCTACATTACATTGATGAATTGGAGCTATTGTGTATCGCCCTAGGTTGTGACTGTTATATGATGATTACCATCCAACATAATTATCATCACCAATCCAATGCCTACGACTTTCTCATATTGGTTTCTGCTAAGTTACTTTGTTGTTGCTGCTGTTACAATCACTACAAATCTGCTACTGTTACTGTTACCGTTACTATTGTTACTATTGCTACTGCTATCAAAACTATCATATTACTGTGCTACTAAATATTCTACTGCAGATATTTTATCTCCAGGTGTGGTTGAATTGACAACTCAACTGCTAATACTTGCAAATATTCTTTGCCTCCCCTTGTGTCGAATCAATAAATCTGGGTGAAATACTATCCGCGAAAACTATTGCGATCCCCTATACTTGTGGGTTACCAAGACCTTTTTCTGGCGCCGTTGCCGGGGAGCATAGCTCTATTTGTTGAGTCACTTGGGATTTATATCTGTTGATCACTATGAAGAATCTGAAAGATGCTAAGACCAAGATCGTTCCCTCTAAGACGAGGGGAGGTAAGGAACTGCCATCTAGCTCCGCACCTGATTCACCTTCTGTTTTGAGTAAGCTTGCGACGCCACCACCTGTTATGCATTCTGATATGTCGCAAGTTATTGATGATACTACTTCTGCTATGAATGATACTTATGATGATGCTAGTACTATGCTTGATAATACTGTGCCACTTGGTGAATTTCTTGATGAACAACTTGCTAAAGCTAAAGAAATTGAGAATGCTGAAAATGTTGAAACTCTTGAAAACTATGAATCACCTATTATGCCTAGTTCTCCTACTAGAGTTGAATCACGTGATGAACATGTCTTTGATAGGGAGACAACTAGGGCAATTCTTGCTTGTAAGGATAGGGATGAAGTTAAAAAATTGCTTGCTGAAATGAAAGAAAAATCTATGAGGGAGAGAATGAAATATGATCCTAAGTTTGCTACCTCTCCCATATTTGTTACCGATAAGGATTATGAATTCTCTGTCGATCCTGAGTTAATTACTTTGGTTGAATCTGATCCTTTTCATGGTTATGAAACTGAAACTGTTGTGGCACATCTTACTAAGTTGAATGATATTGCTACCCTATTTGCTCATGAGGACAAAATTCGCTATTATTCTTAAGTTGTTTCCTTTCTCATTAAAGGGTAATGCTAAGAAATGGTTTAATACTCTTGCTCCTGGTTGTGTGCGTAGTCCCCAGGATATGATATATTACTTCTCTAAAAAATATTTTCCTCCTCATAAGAAACAAGCTGCATTACAGGAAATATTTAACTTTGTGCAAATTGAAGAAGAGAATCTCCCTCAAGCTTGGGGGAGGCTTCTCCAGTTACTTAATGCTTTTCCTGATCATCCTCTTAAGAAAAATGAAATACTTGATATCTTTTATAATGGACTAACCGATGCTTCTAGGGACTACCTAGATAGTTGTGCTAGTTGTGTTTTCAGGGAACGAACTGTTGGACATGCTGAAGTACTACTGAATAATATATTGAGAAATGCCGATGATTGGACACTTCCTGAACCACCACCAAAGCCAACTCCAAAGAAGATAGGTATTCTATTCCTCAGTCCAGAAGATATGCAAGAAGCTAAGAAATCTATGAAGGAAAAAGTTATTAAAGCTGAAGATGTTAAGAATTTACCACCTATTGAAGAAATACATGGGCTCGACATCCCGACACAGGTAGTGGAGGTAAACTCTCTCACTAGATTTGATGAAGGTGATATTCCGTATAATAAATCTACTAGCCAATGCCTGTATGAATTTGATAATTACATCATTAAACAGGAACACTTTAATTTGTATGTTAGCAATCAACTAAAATGGAATGCCATGATGATTGAACGCTTGAGTGATTTAATGTTTAGAACTGCTAATGATGTTAAGTGCTTGAGTAAACATGCTTCTATGGTTCAGATTTAGTTAGAACAAATTGCTAAGTCACAAAATAATTTGCTTGATGAGATGAATAATAAAAAGAATGATCATGCTGTTAGAGTTGTTACTAGAGGAGGTAGAATGACTCAGGATCGTCTATATCCTGAAGGTCATCCTAAAAGAATTGAACAAGACTCTCAAAGAATTAATAAAGATGCACCTAGTCCATCTAAGAAGAAAAAGAAAAAAATGATAGGACTTTGCATGCTCCTAGTGAACCTGAGATAGAAAAACCTCCTGAGAATCATAATGATGCTCCTATTTCTGATGCTGAGACATAATCTGGTGATGAACATACACTTAGTGATAATGATAATGACAAGGAAAATGATAATGATAATGATGACGTTCATGTTGATGCTCAACCAGATAATGATGTAGAAATAGAACATGCTGTTGATCTTGATAACCCACCTCCTAAGAATAAAAGATATGATAAAAGAGATTTTGTTGCTAGAAAAGATGGAAAGGAAAGAGAACCATGGGTTCAAAAACCTATGCCTTTCCCTACTAAACCATCTAAAAATAAGGATGATGAAGATTTTGAGCGCTTTGTTGAAATGCTTAGACCTGTCTTTTTGCGCACTCGCTTGATTGATATGTTGAAAATGTCTCCTTATGCTAAATACATGAAAGATATTGTCACTAATAAAAGAAAGATACCTGAAGCTGAAATTTCCACCATGCTTGCAAATTATTCTTTTAAGGGTGGAGTACCTAAGAAATTAGGAGATCCGGGAATACCTACTATACCATGCTCCATTAAAAGAAGTTATGTTAAAACTGCTTTGTGTGATTTGGGAGCCGGTGTTAGTGTTATGCCTTTCTCTTTATATAGAAGACTTGATTTGAATAAACTCACACCTACTGAAATATCTTTGCAAATGGCTGATAAATCAACTGCTATACCTATTGGAATTTGCGAGGATGTGCCTGTTGTTGTTGCAAATGTTACTATCTTAACAGACTTTGTTATACTTGATATGCCCGAGGACGACAACATGTCGATTATCCTTGGAAGACCCTTTTTGAATACTGCAGGGGTTGTTATTGATTGCAACAAAAGCAAGGTTACTTTTTATGTCAATGGTAATGAGCATACAGTTTATTTCCCGAAGAAACAAACTTCAGTGAATGGTATCAATTGTATTGAAAAGGTTTCAACAATCACTACTGGGGGATTCAAATTTCCTCTTCCTACTGTCAAAAAGAAATATGAAATTCTTATTGTTGGGGATATGCATATCCCCGTTGAGGTAACTTAGTGTTATACGAAAATTCTTCGGTTTCATGTCACTCGGAAATAGTTTGTTAATAAGACTTGATCAACCTTATTAATGGATTCTTTTTGAAGGGCATGTGGTCGATGAATTTAGTAAGCACAACTTTCCGTAATCTTAGTTTGCTCTCTGTTATTTTTAGTTTAAATAAAATAAAATGCCATGATTATCCTGTTTTCTGAATTATCCGTGCAATAAAAAATGGCCCAAAAATAAAAGTGCTCAGAATGCAATAAAATTTTAACATGATTTTTTCTGGAATATATTAGAATTTTTGGCACTGAAAACAACCCAGGGGGGTGCACTTGTTGCCCACAAGGCAACAGGGCGCGGTCACCCCCCCAGGCGCGCCAAGGTGCCTTGTGGGTCACACATGGACCCACTCACTTATCCATTTAGCCCACTTCATCTCCTACCTCCAAAAAAAATCATTGTAGCTCTCTCTCTCGTGTTCTTGCTCCCAAACCTGAGATTTTTGATCTCTTTGCTCGGAGCTCCGTTCCCGAAACTGTTTTGAGGGATTGCTCCTTGGTATGTGACTCTCCCATTGCTCCAATTAGTTTTTGCTTTAGTGGATTATATTTTGCATAAATTGCTGCTATTGGTGCTACTGAAAATGAGCTTGCATGTTGAATTCTTTGAGTTCTAAGTAGTTTGAATGCTTGATATAGCCTCTAGGCACTTGTATGAGTAGTTGCTATCAATCTTGTGAAGTTTTGTTAACATCTTTTTGTGGTCCAAAAATTTTCAAAAATTTGTTTGTACGAAGATGAACATTTTCAGGAGGAGTTCTTCAAGGAGGAGGTCCTCCGAGGCATCATCGAGTGAAAGCCCAACACGCCAATCATATGTTGAACCAGGGCAAGTTCGGTGCGGGGTGCCGAAGCAAAATCATGTCGATGGCCGTGCGACGAGTTCATGCTAAGTGCAGGCATCAAGGAGGAATTTGACCAATATATTCACAACACCGAGCTCTTCGCCTTCGTCGCAGATAAGCCACCGCAGCACTACAACCTTACTCATTCATTCACTCAACACTTTGAATATCATCTGCGCACTTCTAGAGTTTTATTTCGTCTCTATGATAGATCTTATAGCATGCCTCTAGAGGAATTCTGTGATGCCTGCAAAATTCCATTTTGGGGTTCACTCAGTGAACCTCGACAATCTGATTATGAACTGTTTCTCAATAGTCTGTGCAATGGTGAGGATAGGGGAGTTACACAAGCTAGGATAAAGAGCATTCACTTTCCCGCTATTCGCTACTTTGCACTTTTTAATGGCAAATGCATTGTTGGTAAACAAGACTGTAGTGCACTTTGTGCCCCTGACCTGAGCCTCATTCACGCTGCTTTAACGGGTTGCAAACATTATAATCTTGGGGCCATTGTTGCACGTAGGCTGACCCGCAACTCGGGTAATGGTGATTTATATGGAGGAATTTATGCCTCCCGAGTAGCTGCAAGGCTAGGGGTCTCGCACAGGCCTAATGACCCTCTTTTACCTGATAAATATTTGAATTTCGAGGCAATGCAGAACCATGAGTTTCTTAAGCGCAACACCCGCAATTATGATTATAACTTGATATTCAATAAATATAGTTCTGTGTTTGTTGTTTTGCCTGCTCCTGCCCTCTTTGATTTTTAGAACAAACAGAGATATTTTCTTCATGAGAGCGAGGTGCACGAGTACAACGCGGCAGTTGAGGCTGCCCGTCTGGCTGAGGAGGCGGCTCAGAGCGCCTCCACGAGCTATCATTTCGATTATTATCCTGGACAGCCATGGCAGTAGACCTAGCTAGGCCAAAAGCTTAAGCTTGGGGGAGTATGTATCTCTCACCGACATTACATTCATGTTCACACATTCATTCTAGTTGTCGGTGTTCATACTTTTTTCATTGTATATCCATGTTAGTTTTATTTTCACTTTCTTCTTGTGTGTTTGAAAAACTTCAAAAACCCAAAAATATTTCTCACTTCTTTTCGGTTTTTCTTTCCCGTTTGTTAGTTTGTAGTATTAAAAGAAAACCCCAAAAGATTTCCCGTTTCTTCTTTTGCTTGTTGGGAGTTCTCCCGTGTAAATAGTTTTTCTCTCTTTTTGTTTTTCTTCTTTAATCTGCTTTCTTCAGAAAAACTAAAAACTCCAAAAATATTTCAGTGTGTTTCTCTGAATTTCTTTTCTTTTCATTGAGTCGTCGTAGGAAGAGGACCACGATGAAAATGTTGAGTGGCTCTCATATGCTTTAATTGTTGATCTAACGAAGAGCAAATTTTACCTTGTCTTCTCCCTTGAATAAAATGTTTGCAGATTCTAGCTTAGTCCACGGCACTCATGCACTATTATTATTTTCACATCATTCGGTCATGCAAGTGAAGGGCAATAATGACGATGATTTGATGAAGTGACTGTGGCAAGGGAAAGCTGGTATGGACTGTTCTTGTTTTTGTTTTTGTAAATATGTTTAACTCAGTATCCATGATTCAGCACATTATGAGTAAACATGTTTGTGATGACAATTAGAGATTATAGTTGCTCATGCCATGCTTAAGTAGCTAGGAGTGGATAATGATTTATCTTGGATGTCAACATGCAGTAAAATGGTTATGATGTAGTATGTTAATATGGTATCCTCCTCTGACTGTTTCAAGTGGCTTGACTTGGCACATGTTCATGCATGTAGTTGATTCAAAACCAACATAGCCTCCACGATATTTATGTTCAGGGTGTCTATATCCTACTCATGCTAGTATTCAATGTTAATTATTCTCAATGCATGATCATGACCGTTTTTGCTCTCTACTTGGTCGCTTCTCAACCTATTTGCTAGCCTTCGCTTGCACTAAGCGGGAATTCTGCTCGTGCATCCACAATCCTTAAACCAAAGTTGTTCCAGATGAGTCCACTATATCTACCTATATGCGGTATTACTCTGCTGCTCCAAGTAAATTTGCATCTGCCACCTCTAAACATTCAAATAAACATCCGTTTTGTGTGCCCGGACCGCTCCTGGAGCGACAGGGGGCGGTCAGTATCTTCCATGCTAAGCGGGTTATTCTCGAGATGAGTGTTTATTCACTTGTCATTGCACGAGAGAGGCTGGTATTTGGGATGCCCAGTCCTATGCTCAAAATCGTTATATAATGCAAACAAACTCCCCCGAAAAGTTGTTGGTATGGAGGGCACCCGAGGATTCGGCTAGCCATGGCTTGTGTTGGTATGGTGGAGGGGGAGTAAACTTTACCTTTCCGCTTGGGAACCGCCTATAATGTGTTTAGCATGGAAGATATTGAAAACTCTCTGTCGTGACATTGACAGGAAAAGTACACCCCCCAAAATTATTTTTCATCTCTGATTTAAGCTTCGAGCTCTGGCACCGCTGCAAATCCCTACTTCCCTCTGCGAAGGGCCTATCCATTTACTTTTATGTTATTTAGTTTATGCTATTTTACTTTTATTGTTGAGTCTCACCTTCTTGCACTAAGCACCAATCCTGAGAGCACTATTGTCATCCTTATGCATTGAGTATAGTTAATGTTGTGTGCATCATGACTGGATCTCTTCTACCCTGAATTACAATGTTTAGTCGCTGCTTGAACTTTGGTGGTGCTCTGCATTTATGTTTTGCGGTCTCAAAAAGGGCTAGCGAGATACCATGTTATCATATTATATCATGATTCTTTTGACAAACTATTGGCATTTGAGATATGTTATTATTGCTCTCTAGTTGATTATGCCATTGATATGAGTAAATGTAGTTTTTAAGTGTTATTATGAGCATGGTTAGTTCATGATCTTTGCTGAAAACCTAGGTACTATTTAAGCTTATATACGGATACAAGAACAAAAGAGTTCGTAAAAGTTTTTCTTTATCACTTTCAGTTTGTCAACTGAATTGCTTGAGGACAAGCAATGAGTTAAGCTTGGGGGAGTTGATATGTCTCCGTCGTATCTACTTTTCCAAACACTTTTGCTCTTGTTTTGGACTCTAATTTGCATGATTTGAATGAAACTAACCCGGACTGACGCTGTTTTTAGCAGAACTACCATGGTGTTGTTTTTGTGCAGAAATCAAAGTTCTCGGATTTGGACAAAACTTTTTGGAGAATTTCTATGGAATATATAAAAATTATTGGCGCAAGAATCAACAGAAGAGGGGCCACCTGTTTCCCACAAGGAAGCAGGGCGCGACCCCCCCCCAGGGCGCGTCGTGCTACCTTGTGGGGCCCACAGGCGGCCGTCTGACCTAATTCCAAGGCTATAAATTCTCTTTCCCCGAGAAAAAATAAGAGAAGAAGTTTCATCGCGTTTTACGATACGGAGCCGCCGCCACCTCCTGTTCTTCATCGGGAGGGCTGATCTGGAGTCCGTTCGGGGCTCTGGAGAGGGGGATTCGACGCCGTCGTCATCATCAACCATCCTCCATCGCCAATTTCATGATGCTCACCACTGGGCATGAGTAATTCCTTCGTAGGCTTGCTGGACGGTGATGGGTTGGATGAGATTTATCATGTAATCGAGTCAATTTGTTAGGGCTTTGATCCCTAGTATCCACTATGTTCTGAGATTGATGTTGCTATGAGTTTGCTATGCTTAATGCTTGTCACTAGGGCCCGAGCCATGATTTCAGATCTGAACCCTCTATGTTTTCATGAATATATTTGAGTTCTTGATCCTATCTTGCAAGTTATATGCACCTATTACGTGTCATGATCCGCATACCCCAAGGTGACAATAATTGGGATTCTTTCCGGTGATTGCCATAGTTTGAGGAGTTCATGTATTCACTAAGTGCTAATGCTTTGTTCCGGTTCTATATTAAAAGGAGGCCTTAATGCTTTGTTCCGGTGATTGCCATAGTTTGAGGAGTTCATGTATTCACTAAGTGCTAATGCTTTGTTCCGGTTCTCTATTAAAAGGCTGCCTATTAAACAGTGGCTCGGGCGCCATTAATGGAGAGGTTGAGAGCGAGGCGGGCGGCGATGGAGGTCAAAGGGCTCGCTTCCCAGTGAGCCTGCATAGCGTACTGCTCGCACGCCTCCTGGTGAGCCTGTGTAGCGTACTAGTCGCACGCCTCCCGGTGAGCATGCGCAGCGGAGGACTGGTCTCACGCCTCCCGGTCAGCCTGCGCCGCAGACTTCGCTCGCACGCCTTCCATCTACTCAAACAGCTACCCGCATGGCACCTCCTTGCCAATAAAAAAGTGGGACGTGTGGTGGCACGTAAATGGTCAGTAGAACGCCCACGATTTTAATAATACTGTACAACCATTTGTGATGATAACGTGACAGCTATTTGTTCCAAAATGGCTTTGATGGCTATGGCTGTTAGTGTGTGCGCCCTCTGTCATATTGGACATTTTTTTACCACAGCATGTTGGTGCCATTTCATGACACCATGCCAAGTCTCATGAATTTCAGACGAGTTTTGGATTTACAGGAATTTAAAAACCAAGTTTCTCAATGTTTGCGGCCGAGCCACGAAGCCTGGGTGTTTGAAATTCATTCCCATTTCTTTCATGGGACCTAAACATGCACCCAAGGACACATATATGATTTTTCAACCCATTTTGGTGCACCGGAGCATGTGCATGTAGTTCAAATTTGAATTATGCACATAAAATGCCTAGAAAACTCAGTTAATGTATAAAATGTCAAAACGAACCCCGAATAATTCCAAAATTTAACACGACACTCCAATTGGTCTATGTGGCCTCTAGAAAAAAAATCAAGGCAAGAGGAGGCAACGAATGTCGTTTCGTCCACAAAGGTGACACGTTCCCTACCGGACCCACGAGGCTTCTTGTGAGAAGCTTTGGTTTGTGAGAAGCTTATACCAAAACCTGCCCCAAATAGGACAAAAAATTTACCACGACAGATTGGTGCCACTTCATGATAGCATGCCAAGTTTCTTGAATTCCAGACGAGGTTTGGATTTACTAGAATTTCAAAACCAAGTATCTCAATGTTTGCGGCCGAGCCACGATGCCGAGGTGTTTGAAATTCATTCCCATTTCTTGCATGGGACCTAATCATGCACCCAAGGACACACATATGATTTTTTACCCCATTTTGGTGCATCGAAGCATGTACCTGTAGTTCAAATTTGAATTATGCACATAAAATGCCTAGAAAACTCAGTTAATGTATAAAAATGTCCAAACGAACCCCGAATAATTCAAAATTTTAACACGACACTCCTATTGGTCTATGTTGCATCTAGAAAAAAAATCAAGGCGGGAAGAGGCAACGATTGTCGTTTCGTCCACAAAGGTGACACACGTTCCTTACCGGAACCATGAGGCTTCTTGTGAGAAGCTATGGTTTGTGAGAATCATACACCAAATCCTGCCCGAAATGGGACAAATTTTTTACCACACCATGTTGGTGCCATTCCATGATAGCATGCCAAGTTTTATGAATTTTAGACGAGTTTTGGATTTACTAGAATTTCAAAACCAAGTATCTCAACATTTGCGGTGGAGCCACAATGCCGAGGTGTTTGAAATTCATCCCCATTTCTTGCATGGGACCTAAGCATGCACCCAAGGACACACATATGATTTTTCAACCCATTTTGGTGCACCGGAGCATGTGCCTGTAGTTCAATTTTGGATTATGCACATATAATGCCTAGAAAACTCAGTTAATGTATAAAAATGTCCAAACGAACCTCGAATAATTCCAAATTTTAACACGACACTCCTATTGGTCCAAGTTGCCTCTAGAAAAAAAATTGAAGGCAAGAAAAGGCAATGAATGTCATTTCGTCCACAAAGGTCACATGTTCCCTACCAGAACCATGAGGCTTCTTGTGGGAAGCTCTGGCTTGTGAGAAGCTTATACCAAAACCTACCCCAAATGGGACAATTTTTTTACCACAGCATGTTGGTTCCATTCCATGATAGCATGCCAAGTTTCATGAATTTCAGACGAGTTTTGGATTTACTAGAATTTCAAAACCAAGTATCTCAATGTTTGCAGTGGAGTCACGATGCCGAGGTGTTTGAAATTCATTCCCATTTCTTGCATGGGACCTAAGCATGCACCCAAGGACACACATATGATTTTTCAACCCATTTTGGTGCACCGGAGCATGTGCCTGTAGTTCAAATTTGAATTATGCACATAAAATGCCTAGAAAACTCAGTTAATGTATAAAAATGTCCAAACGAAACCCGAATAATTCCAATTTTTAACACGACACTCCTATAGTTGTATGTTCACTACAGATAAATGTTCTAGCAATTCATACACCGTCCTTTGCCGCTGTTACCCCATTCCGTATTTCAAATCAAGACAAAAAATCAAGTACATCACATACAGTTTATTATCACCAACCGTGTGAAATGCAGTACAAAATATCTTCGAGCACCGTCATATATGGCTTACGCGAGAAGGTTCGTCGGCTACAGTCCACATCCGGCGCGTCAAGCAAACTAGCTCCCCAAATATCATTTCACTGTTTAATCGTCGCCGGTCAAAGATGGGGACGTGGACCCGCGTCATCAGGGCAACTTCGGCGTCCTACTTCGGCGAGAGCGCGGCCGCAGCCGCCATGAGCGTGCTCACAACCTGCATGAGCGCGGCCGCAATCTGCGACCGGGCAGCTGCGGCAGCCGAAACGGCCGCTACTGCAGCTCAGATGGCGGTAGCAACATCTGCGATGGGGATAGCAAATGGCGAGAGCGGGACAGTAGCTGTTCGTTCCGCGGCAACCGCCTTAGCCCTGTTGGAGGCCGCCCACACCCATGTCGAGGCACGCCCAGCTCCTGGCGGTCACCGCACAAATCGGATGAAGCTTCTCTGACAACGGTCGGCAACACACGGCCGAAGAGTTGGCAATCGCCGAGAGCGTTCGAGCAGCCGTCCGTTCGTTTGCGGCATATCTTGCCGCGATGGAGCCCGTCCAAGCCTAGACCACGACCGTGTAGGGTAACGCAGCAGAAAACAAAAAATTTCCAACCTACGCACCAGCCTAGGACCACTATGAAGACTGCATACAAGGTTTTGATCCGATCGTTACCGACTCGTAGCACAGCGGAAGTAGAGTCAATGTAGATAGTCGGTGCAGATCCCCGCAGCTAGGATTTATAACCTCCCAACCTCGAGGATGTTCTCCCTTGTCTGCTCGTCGAACAACCCTCCGGGAGGCGGTCGGACAGTCCCTCAGACGGTGTCAGGGACAGCCCTTCGGGAGGACCCTCAAAACTCGGACGGTCACTCGGACAGCCCTTTGGGAGGCACTCTCGAACAGCCCCTCGGGCAAAAAGATCGAACCTACGACCTCTCTACGGGGTTGCACACATACGGTGTCATCTATCCGGCAGGGCTTCGCCGTACAGAACTAGTTCCCACCGGAACCCAAACAGCCTTTCGGCTCTACGGAACTATTTCGCGGGGAGGGAGAGAGAAGCCAGATCATGCATGGCACTTGTATGTGAGAAATGAGTGAGTGTGGAGAGCACCTCTCCACCTCTATTTATAGGAAATCCCAAGGGGTGGGGTGGCATTCCAAAACCCCAAAATACCCATCATTGGAGTCCTCCACAAGGGCATAAAGGGGAAGGTAAGAGGGCAAGTGGGGCCCATGTAGGAGCCTCACCATGGCTGGCCACCCCCTAGTGGGTCCCCCCCAAAAGGGGTTCCTTAGTCCCCAAGTACTTCTAGAAGCCTTTTGGAAAAAGCCCTAAAAGGTGGCTCTCCATAAAGTAACCCAAAAAGCACTTTCACTATTCACAGAAACATTTTTCCGCGACCGTTAAATCCGAAAATATTTCTGTAGGTCTTAGAACATTTCCAGTACCCACTAAAATAATTTTGGACGCATTCTGAAACAATTCTAAATTAGTGATTTTCATCTGCGAAAAGCAAACAAAGCGGTTCCGGCAGCTCCGAAACATTTCCGGGTTTTTTCTCCGAAAAATCCCAGAAGTTCCCAGAACAATTCTGGCACCCTCCAAGAATTTCCAGGCGTGTGCCAAAACCAATTTGACTTAATGGTATACCTTGAAACAACTTTTCAGTTTTACCGAAACTATTCCGGTGTTCTCTCTCCGGAACTTTTCCGTTGTCTCCGAAACTTTTCCGGTGACTTTCTCTCAGACTCCCTGTCTAGTATTCAGCAGATAGATGACCCTTAAGCATGTGACCCTATAGGTTCGGTGAAGCATAGACATGGCCGGAACACTTTCCGATCAATGATCAACATCGGAGCCGTGGACACCCATATTGACCCCTATACCCACACGAATAAATATTCGAGTGAACCTCCAGTTGTCGTGTGCTATTCCTGTTGCTTCACGATATGTTACAAACACCCGAGGTGAAACTTATCGGCATCCCCGTGAATCAACAACTTGTCCACTATGCCAGTTACCTCGTTACCGGTTTTGTTCTCTTTTCTCGTTCCTGTGTTCCGGCATCCCTGTGATCAAATCACAATGTGTCTGGCCAGACGAAGGTGGATACCGTAACACCGAGAGGGCCCAGAGATATCTCTCCATCGTCGGAGGAGCAAATCCCAATCTTGAGCTATCAAGTCCCTTGACACACTTTTCCATGAACCCGTAAGCCGCCGTAATAGCCACCCATTTACGGATGACGTTTAACAAACCCCAAAGTTCATGAAGCAAGCATGAAGAAACTCGACACTCTCATGGTCTAAGGAATTATGCAAACGTTAACTTTCTCTGTGTTATTAATCGTTAACTTGTGACGAATGCATCTCATAGCATAACATCAATTCGGGTCGATTCAACACAAATGTTCTTCTAACATTGCGCCCTCAAAGTTGCCGGCATTGTCATGCCCATGATCAGGAAAACAGAACCATCATGCAACACTAGAGCTAGTCTTAGAGGCCAGACTAGGAATACATTTTACCGTTTATTATTCCACCCGTGCATATGAGTTTCCCTCCGAGCCTCGTGGTTATTGTAGACTCGAGAACCATAGCAGTTATAGCACGGAATATAAACTTAATTACGAACATGGGGATAAATAATAACATTTATTATTGCCTCTAGGGCATATCTCCTACAGACTCCCACTTGCACTAGAGTCAATAATCTAGTCAATGCTAAAACACTTTACACCTATGGCATACCGGTGTAAAATATGCTTCGCTCGTGGTATTGCCTGATGTCCAACAGATCTGACAACTTCAGTTCCGTGTGTATCTTTGCATCTCCTCGTGTTTTCATGCTTTCACAAAATTCATATTTTGTGTGGACTTGGCTTTGTATATATGCGAATCACAGGTCAAACCTTGATTCCTCAGACTAAGCTATGGAGCGACTATCTACAATAGTGTCCCATTGACCAAAGCCTTCTTGGAACCATACTAAGTTCATGAATGAACTATATGATTCAACATCTTCTTAGTCGCTTCCAAAGCGTTAACATACTTAGCCTTTGTTATAGAAATCGCCACAGTAACTTGTTTGGAACAATTTCCAACTACCGTGCCACCATATCGTGTATTACACAAAACCCTTAACTTAAATCGAAAATCGCATGGAGCATTGATGAAGACTGTATCGATGTAATTACTTACAACGAGCACTTCATAATCTCTGCTTGCGAGAAAACATGTCATCAGTGCTACTTTAGTACTTAATGACATTTTCCACTGTTGTCCCATGATCAATACTTTGATCACTTTGGTATCTATACTCACAACAGCTTGGGAGTATCGGACATATCTGGTTGTTTTACATACCATGGAATATATGATTAATCCAAACACAAGAGTGTGTGGGATCTCCATCATGTATTTTGCTCATCAGTGTTTTGGCACACCGAGTCTTGCAAAACTCTTTCCATGTGACTTCAGCAAGAATCACTCCTTGGCGATCTTATGCTAAACTGTTTTAGCATCTTGTCAATATGTATTTTTGGCTTAGCCTATTAGGCAATTCTATCTCGTAGATAAATATGCCTAATATCAAGGCTATTTAGGCCAAGCACTTCATCGAAAAACTATTTTCAATGAAGTCCTAATTCGTGTCAAGAAATTTATATTATTTCCAATCAACAATGTGTCAAGCACACAAAGTTTTTAGAAATATTATTATGCCCCCACTTACTTTCTTGTAACCACAAGCATCTTCGTTATCCATTGATGAAATCAAACTCTTTTGACTATTTCATCAAAACGAAGATTCCAACTCCATTTTGCTCTCTTCTGTCCATTGCTGGAACTCTGAAGTTTGCATACTTACTAGCATCCTCTGGATTGACAAAATACTTCGGACTGTATCACATGCAAGTCGTAGGTTGCATTTCCATCACATGGAAATCCTTTTGGCATCCATGTATCATATCTCAAGATTGAAATATGTATTAATTGCTAGTTTAACCCGATCTGACTTTAAGCATCGCTATGGTGAGACAATCTCATCGTAGTCAACCCCTTGAATTTTTTATTGCAACAAGTCGAGCTTTATGGATAAAACATTTTATCCACAGCAGTTTATAGTTCCATTAATGTTCGTTAGACTCTAAGTCTTCCGAAGGGTTTATCAAGATATAATCATGAATCATTTATATGGAAACTATCTCGGATTATATTGGCATTTAGCCAATTCCGGAGTCAGGGCCCATCAACGCTTCCTTGTGTATCGTAGGTATATTGTTATCTAACAACAATATCTCGCTTGCACACCTGAGAGGTTTGCACGAGTTTTGCCTACGTGGTTCAGTTGCAAGTTCGACCGAAGTCCATACATCTCATGTAGAGGCTTCCGTATCAGTCGTAGTAGGAAACTTTGGAATTACTTCTAAGGTTTCTTTCCTTTGATCTGATGACGAAGATACTGTTATCTCGTCGAGTCGCACTGTCCTCCCACTCACCTTTTTGCAAGAACCATTTTCTTCAAAAGCATACTGTTCTTTGTGGCAAAACCTTTTGCCTCGGTACAGTGGTGGGGGAATACCCAATAACTTGGGATAACCTACAAAGTAGCACTTGTCTGATTTGGAATAGGTTTGTAAATATTTTACACAAGCCCCATATTCCAAATGTTAAGAAAAGACATAACATGGTGGGGTGTACCATACCATGGAGTCATTTCAACAGATCTGATGGCGCTCTTTTCAGTGTAAAAGCCGCAGTCTCTAAAGCATTACTTTTAAAAGGGATAATGGCAAAGTGATTTATGTCATCTTTGATCTTACCATGTCATAAATGGTTTGATTACATCTTTACGGATATTCCACTCACAGTGGTGCTCCGTGAGGTGTAAGTTATGAAACTCTTTTCACAACTCATCAGACATTCGCTAAACTTGTAACTCAAATATTCCTTTCGGCAATCTAGTTTGTAGAAACATAATTTTCTTGTTACAATAATTTCTACTTCATTTTTGAAAACCTTATGAATGATTTCAAAAGATCCAAACTTACGTCTCATCAAGTAAATATCCATATATCTACTTGAGTCATTTCTGAAGATAGATAAATCCACTGCTAGCAACAACATTTATCGGACTACATACATCAAAATGTATGATCACCAATAAGTTCGTTGCTCGTTCCTTATGGCATGTGAACGGTATTTCAGTCACTTCACTTTTCGGAGGAAAGTTGCAAGTGTCAGATGATTCATAATCAAACGACTTCAAAATCCATCATTATGGAATTTCTCCATGCGGGTTTCTCCAATGTGACCAAATGCAGTGCCACACATGTGTGGTATTCTCTTAGTCTTGTGACATTTAGCGTCAGTGTTATGGATGTATCATATTACCATCAATATTCATAACATACATCCCATTCAAGATGGAAGTATGGCCCTTATGTTATTCATAACACTGAACAACAATTGTTCTTTTATGAACAACCCTTTTGCAACAAACATTATGCAATGGGCTAGAGTGTGTAAAACTCTAAAATGAATTATGAAAGTAAATACGGAGGTAATATATTATTATCAATATTCATAACATACATCTCATCCATGATGGAAGCATGGCCTTTATGTTATTCATAACACCGAACATCAAAAGTTCTCTTATGAACAACCTTCTTGCAAGTTACTTTATGCAATGGGCTAGAGTGTATAAAAACTCTAAAATGAATTATGAAAATAAATGCATAGGTAATGTACCGAGTATAGCAACTTTTACTATGTTCCCAACGCATATCTAAACCTCACGCCGGCAAGTCTTTTATGCCGTAGTAGTTCTTGCATCGAGTCGCAGCAGAATGCAATCGAGCGGGTATCTTTGTGATCAACTCACAATACCCAAGAATTAGTGACTAACAATTTAATCACAATTCCCAAGAACTATTTCTTTGACCAGCCTTCTATACATAAATAGCTTGTATGACTTTCATACATGAGCTGGACATTCCAGTCTTCTCTCTTTTTGCCTTTATACTTCTAACAGTTTAACTTTCAGTATTTCTCCTACTCTCAGAAGAAGCACTCAACTTAAGAGTGGTATTAGCCCCGGACTTCCTAGGTGTGTAAGTCACACTAACACCCTTTGGACATTTCCTTTCTCTTTAAGTTGTTGTTTTATTCACCTTCATCATATGATAGGCGTTCTTCTGGATCCCTCTCATATTAGTCAAATGCATAGTAAACACTTTTACTAATAGTTTGCAAACAAACATTTCTTTGGATATCTCATATCTTTTAGCCTTTGTTTGTATCAAAAACTAATTTTCAGTTCCATGAAGATCACATAGCTATCCCAAACTTTTGAAGTTCGGGTCTCATGGAAGCAAACATATTGCACTTGACCGTAACGGAATTCTAGCTTTTGGATCGAAGGACGAGAGTCACATCATCCATAGCATTAGCAGGAGGATACCGAAAGCATGCGATAGGACAAAATCCTTCTCGGCACTCTTGAGGACAATCCTCATATTACATTACCAATCATAAAGTTTTAACCAGATATATAACAGCTATTCAATTTTAATAGGGAAGGTGGAAACGCGAGCCATTATTCTACAACTATTATGCAAATTTCACTTAGACAAAGTTCATAATTAATTGCACAGAGAATTAAACAAGTTAATTCTACAGTGCGCTCCCACTCAAATCAATGTCTCTCATAATTGATTGTGAGTGATACAAGACCTGCATTTCAATTCAACGCCATTGATGTGGACATCACTGATGACGAGAATTTTAATCGGTAGGCCAACTTGCCAATCACATCTCTATGTGATTCTTGTTCATCTTTCGATGGGCGTGTTCCAAGCTCAGGACGATCAAGCCAGAACGTCAAGACAACCAAGTGATCTCGCTGCGAGGTCTGACCTCACCTGCCTTACACCCGTACAATCGTTCGTACCCATGTAGACATGGCGCACCCCGAAAGGAAAGATGTTGTGACGGTGCTACACTTGGGAGAACACTAACTACTTGATATTTTAAGTGAGAGATCACCCTAATAAAAGCGACTACCGCGCAATCAAAAGGGTGCATCATAAGGGATAAACATCTCAGGCAATTCATAATAGCATGATATGGTATAGCCCTTTCTGACGGAGAAGTCTTTTATTTCTTCGTCTTCGGCATTCGCGTCGGTGTTCACCTTTGCGAAGTTTGCCACCACCTTGTCGATGCACCATATAATATTGCTACCTCTATAGCTAATAAAATAAGTGCAGTACTTAAGGTTGACACGCAGGTCATTAAAGTGACAATCATATGGCTCCATCCATCATGCCGAATCATGACACGCAGGCCATGTTTGTAACATCCCAAATTTTGGAATGTTATAATTATAATTGAATGAATGATTGTTTGATTGAGTGATTGAAAATTGAGTGAAATTTGAAACTTTTTAAAACTTTTGAATGAGAGGGAATAAAATGACTTTCCCCTTTGTGTTTGATTTCCAATTCATCCAATTCAAATCAAATGAGAGAAGATTACATGACTTCTTCAAATGATGGATTTGAAAATTTGATTTGAAAAGTTCTAAAATATTCTATTTGGAATTATTTTCATTTGATTCCATTTCTATTTTAAAGTTTGAATGGATTCAAATTCACTTGCCCAAAATTCAAAAAAACAAATTGAGAGGAGGAACATGACCCTCCAAACCAGGGACACTTTTTTGAAATTTTTGAACCATAAAACCAAAGGGGTCATTTGAAAATTATTTGCAAAAAGAAATAAAAACAATTTAGTCATTTTCTGAAAAATAATTTTTTAAAAAGTATTTATTTTGGCCGTGTAAAAATGTTCATCAGATGGAATTTATTTTTCTGATCATTTTGGTATTTAATACTTCTATATTTGGATTTGATCTGATCTTGCAAATCAAGTTTTCCTTCTCTGTTTTATTAAAAAGGAAAAACTCCGTTTTATTAGGAAACTACCGAAGCCCACTAGGAAAGGATCAGGCCCAGGATCCCCAGCCGGACCCGAATCCCCTCCGAAGCGGCCACCGCCCCACCCCGCGCTCTCTCTCTTCCACTGACCCGTGGATCCCACCGCCCGATCCCGAACCCCACCGGCCATCTCCTTCCTTACCCTCGCCGCACCTTCCTTCGCCGGAGATTCGCCGGATCTCCCCGGATCCGAGCGCAGACGCTGCCCCTGCTCCAAGTCGAGCCCCTCCCTATAAAAGGAGGATCCCAGAACCCCGTTCCGCCCGTTTCCCCCTCGCCCGATCCTCTCCTCTCGCCGGAATCTCTCGCCGGAGTCCCGAGCGCCGCCACATCGCCATTTGCCACGCCCCGTTCGCTCCCGACGCCCTAGACCGCCAAAGCCACCACCACTGGATCTGCCTCGAAACGGCGCGTCCGCCCGTGCGCTTCCCTGAGCTTCAGAGCCACCGGAGCCCTGACGACAACCCCAACCGAGCACCACCGCCGCCCCGAAGCTCGCCGTCGTCCCTCGAGTCGTCCTCGGCCTCGCCTGAGCCCACCAGGAGACGCGTCACCCTCGTCTTCATCCCTACGACCACCTCCCGGAGCACGAAGACCGCCGGAGCACTCGCCTGCGACGCACCCGAGCCCCTGCCGCCGACGTCGACCTCGCCGGAGCTCCTCTCTCCTCTGTAAGTCGCCGGAGATCCCATCACCGTTAGATCTAGGGTGAACGGTTAGGATTAGATCGCGTTTTTTTTTAATTAATTGTCGAAACGTTTTCTATTAGGAGCCGGCCGTCCGCCCGAAGCACTCGCTCACGCGCACCTCTCGGCCAGTAGCGTAGCGCCACGTGTACCCCTGTCCGTTAGGATGGATTTTTCTTTTTCTGTTTTTAGTTTCTTTTACAGAATTAGTTCTGTTTTTGTTTTCTCTATATCTTTTATGTTTTTATTTTTTTTAACTTGATTCTTTTTGCATTGTGTCACAAATTTTATCTAGTTTCTGTAGATTTAAAGTTTGACCATATTTGAATAATTTAAATTCAGATTCAAACAGATTTGTATTCAAACTTGTTTTGCTTATAACTTTAGTTTAAAAAATTATTTTTGAGTGAGTCTTTTTTGCTACTGGTCACAAGTGACATTATTTAGCAGTAGGACAAATTTGAGAATTTGTAGAATATATTAAATTAGGGTTTCAAGCAAAACAGATTCTGTTTTAGTTCTTTTAGGTCTATTTCTATTTCTTTTGTTTTAAATTGTTTTAATTTATTTTCTTTTGTATCAGTTGACAAGTTTTACCTTGTTTTATGTTAGTTAGCAGTAGTATTTCAACCAAGTTTATTTTATGTTATTTATTATTTTTGTTTTCATGAAATCAATTCTAGTTCAGTTATAACTTGCAATTGATTTTCATTGCTAGATTGATTTCCTATTTGAAAATATTTTTATAAATTGTTTTATAAGTTTTACTTTCTGTTAACTTAGCTGTTTTATATTTTGTTTTCTCTTATTTTATTATTTGTTTTACTTGTTGTTAAGTTTACTAACTAGAAAAACTTATGGTGTTTAGTATGTTGTTTTCCATAGTTCTTAGTTGTTCTTCCAAAGTAATTCTTTTTGCTAGTAAAAATATTTGCTAAATGCCTTTGCTAGATTTTACTTTGTTGTTGTTTTGTTGCTGTTGATAATAGGTTAATTGTAGGAAAAACCTTTTTCTTAGTTGATTTGATGAAGTTTTGTTATTTTAACTTTTGTCTTAAGTATTTCCTTCATCACAACCCTTTTTGGTGTTTTTGTTTTCGTGTTCCCTTTTGATTGATTGTATTGATTGCTAGTATGATTGCTTATGAATGCAATGCTTTATTATATAGACTTTCATCGGAGAGTGACGAATAATTCTATCAAGTTATTTCTGAGAGCGATATTTATCTTCATCAACCCTACCAGGCAAGTTCACTTTGACCATCTATTTCATACCTACGTTTTATTGCATGTAGTGACATCATTCAACAAATCCCTCCAGTAGTATTATTGAATTCTTGTAGTTGGGTAGAATGCATGAGGTAGGAACCCACTCCTTGTTACTGAAGCCCCGGGACGTTATTTGTCTTACTGCTATGCTACGCTAAAGTAGACGGGGTTGGTATGAGTGTTCGAGAGTGGTGTGAGGTGAAGGACTCTACGTCAAAGACGACAACTTCATGAAGGCATCTTCAAGTCCTGCATCTTCAAGACCTCAAGACTTCGAGACTCGAGAAACAAGTTTTCAATACACACTACTGGGTGAGGGATGGATTTGATGGGCACCCTGGAGTAACCAGTGGATGGCCGGGATGCATGGAGAAGCGCCATGACATCTTGCGGAAAGCCTCACCCAGACTCAAAGAGACGGATGAATACTTCATGCCCGGAAGCTTACCTGTGTAGCCACAAGTCATTATGGGCTCTGGCTTGGTTGATCTTTGTTGTGACTCTGGCTGGGCAGTGCTACGAGATGTAGTCGACGTTAGGATTGGATGGGCACTGACAGTAGTCAGGGAAACACTCTGAAAGACCATGTTTCGTTCGTCCTGTTCTCAAACACCCGGCAGTGCGAGGACTTACAAGGAGGGAACGGATCTTGTGGGTAAAGTACACAACACTCTGCAGAGTTAAACCTAATCGATTAGCCGTGTCCCCGGTTAAGGACAATTTGAGCCTCTGGACTTGGATCTATCTCTGAACTCTCAACACCAGACTGATAATTAATTGTGGGCAACTTATGTTACTTGTGGGCATTGAGACATCGGTTGGCGGAACCATGTCATAATAGATATTTCCATAGTGAAAACTCCTGATATCCCTTTGTTGTAGGAAAATAAAATAAAATCAGCTTTTATGCAAAAACTCAGACACAGAGCCACAAAGCTTTATTGCATATAGAATAGCCTCATCTTCTGTTTTCTCTTATTGTGATCTTGCCGGTACATTCAATGTACTGACCTACACGGCTGCAACGTCTTATGTTGCAGATATCTTTTCTACGACGGGTAAGAGTACGATTCAGGGTTACGGTCTACACTCAACCTGCCGTTGGTGTTTATTGGGACTCCACTCCCGTTGACTGTTTCCGCTGAGATTTTAAGGTATATATCAGTTTACGTTAATTACATGTGATTGCACTTTGATATATACATTGATGTACTGTGTGTGCCAGCATACTGATCCAGGGATGGCACGGTCACACAGAGGCTTGACTCGTTTTGAGTCGGGACGCTACAGAGATGGTATCAGAGCACATGTTGACTGTAGGACGTGACGCTAGAAACTGGAAAGCCCTTAGGAAAGGATTTCTCAAAAACTTTGTTTTCAAAAGATCTTTTAGTTCTCATCTTATCTGACCTTTATCAAATATTCTCTCTTACCTCAAATAGTTAGACAATACCCTTGTCCCTTTGACCACGTGAAGAATCAACTGAGACCACTCCGAGAAGGACAAGATATCGGACAATCGTAACCAACTCAGAGTGAAAGGAGGATTACCCTATACAACCAGAATTGAAGTTACACCAGTTGAAGACTTTGAAGACCCGAAGAATTCAAAGACCCTGAAGCATTTCAATATGAACTTTAGAAGACCAAACCCCTGTTGTATACTCACGTTAGATGCGATGATTTGTGAGCTGTCATTGTGTGATGTTTTTCCGACAGCCGCAAATAAAAAACCTATTTTCAAAACTATTGTTTGTATTGTGTGTATCTCCCTCTATCTCTCCAATATCTCATCCCAAACCCTTGGACCCAATAGATGGCGTATGAAGCTGGACTTGTACTCTCTGGACCAATGACCCAGTTGGAGGCTGAAATATGGATAAGGAACATGGAGAACCATTTCGGAAGTAATTTGATTTCAAAGAAGTTTGAGGTTCCACACGCTCTTCAGTACCTTACCCAAAGTGCTGCTATCTGGTGGAAAATGCATCACGCCATACAAGGATTTAATAGAGCAGAAAGTTGGGAAGAATTCAAGAAGACTTTGTTAAGATCCCGTCTCATTCAGAAGCACCATGATAACATGATGAAGAAGCCTTGTGCATGCAAGATCTGTGGAGAAATAGGACACACCCAGGAAGAACACAAGGATGGATGCCCTCATTGTGAAGAAAATCACCCAACTGTGGAATGCCCGACTAGTCAGGTGACATGTTTCTTGTGTGAAGGAACCACTCATTTTCCGGCACAATGTCAAATATACCCCAAGGTCCAAGAAGTGATGAAGCAGCAGAAGGAAGCAATGAAAGAAGTCCTCGGGAAAAAGTTAGAAGAACCCATGAAAATGGGAGATATACCAGACCCAATCGTAGATACCAAGTCGTGTTATTCATGTGGAGAAGAAGGACATATTTCCCTGAATTGTCCGAACGAGTATCTGGGAGATTTCCCGACAACAGAAGTGCAATATGACCCTCAGGAGATAGAAAGAATGATTAATCTTGACAAGAAGAAAGGCCAAGTAAGTGGAAGCATCAGATGTTTGCATTGCAGCTTGGAGAGACCTCATTGTTATTGCAAGAAGTATGAGCCAAGCATCAAGCAAGGAGCCCAACCCAAGAAGAAGAGGAAGACTCCGTGGTTTTCTACACGGAAGGATCTGAGCCACATCACTTGTCATCGGTGCAATAAGACAGGCCACTACTCCTATACCTGTCCGGGAAAGAAGGCTAAACATGAGTAGTTGAGTTTTGGATTTTGGAAGTAACAAATGTAATAGGAAGCTCTCTTATTTTTCTTGAAGTTTTGAAGTTGGATTATGTAACAGAAGTCTCAGAGATTGTAATAACTTCATGAATCAATAGAAATTATTGTCATGATTTCATATGTTGAATTGTTACTCTGTAAGCAAGATCTCCGACCATTTTATCGAGGATATGAGAAAATATGGTCTATGCAAGCATGTGTACATTTCAATTTTAGTGTGGTAGTAACTGGTAAAACCACAGGATCCAATGAATAAGAATGTACCGTTCCTGCCAAGGAGTCTGGATCCAATGGATACAGTTGAAGGTAATGCCGGACCATATCAACTATGTGGATGACAACATTTGCAACAAGTACTTTTGAAGTTGGAATTTTGATAATAGAATAAGGATGAAATGAAGGAATGATTGTGATGAACCAATACATTATTGGTAAATAGACCAATGGAAAGGAAAATGAATTTCACAGAATGGAGTCTGGACAAGAATAAGTCTGTGATTTATTACCCCAAGGGTATGGTGGAATGAATTGAAGTAATTTTGGAATATGAAAAGATAGTAACCCCCAGGGTGAGTTAAAGCTGTTCAAGTATTCAAGTGAGCCCACAACTCACAGACCTCAGGATTGATAAGGATCAAGCCCTACCCTTATGAAGGAAGGAACTTGGAAGAAGCTTTGACAGATCAAGCAGACGTTTTCTTAGGAGAATACGTAAACCTGAGAGTTGTGAAGAAACGATAGATGTTTGTTCAGCTTGCAGAATCAATGGATTTATCCAAACTTCGTTCGTGGACAAGAGCAATTCTGCAATGCTTGTGAGGAAACCCAAGTGTTAGAATACGAGATTCACTAAACCTTATACAAGGTAATGATTTCAGTGCGACATGGCTTGGCCACCATGACGACTTACTCTTATCATTTCTCTTGCTATTCGGAATGGTAAATCTGAGTGACTTACCCATAGTAAAGAGACGACGCCCTTTTGAAGCTTTTGTTTTAAGCCTTAGAATGGTATGATGAGGATCCCTTGTACATGGCAGTTGTTGCCAAACGTAGGAATTGTACGGTGAGGAATGAAGCCAAGACCCATTTCACTGCAGGATAACCACTAATGGTAGACCACCAGGAGATCATCGATAAGTTAATTAGAATGATCATGAGACTTGTCAGTAAGAAGACCCAGTAACGGAAGAACTTTGTTTTGACCAAGGAAACATTGGAATTTGAAGGAAGTGTTATGAAGAGCATCACCAAAGGAGTTACTGCGAAGAATGTGAAGAGACAGATGCCAAGGATCCCAGAGGATTGTCATGATCTTGAGGGACCAGTAACTCTCATTTTAAGTGTGGTAGCACCCACACTTTGCAAGACAATGGATTTGCTAGAAGACCCCCCAAACCCTAACCTTTTCTTTCTAGCCTCTTCGAATCTCGAGGACGAGATTCATTTTAAGTGTGGTAGGTTTGTAACATCCCAAATTTTGGAATGTTATAATTATAATTGAATGAATGATTGTTTGATTGAGTGATTGAAAATTGAGTGAAATTTGAAACTTTTTAAAACTTTTGAATGAGAGGGAATAAAATGACTTTCCCCTTTGTGTTTGATTTCCAATTCATCCAATTCAAATCAAATGAGAGAAGATTACATGACTTCTTCAAATGATGGATTTGAAAATTTGATTTGAAAAGTACTAAAATATTCTATTTGGAATTATTTTCATTTGATTCCATTTCTATTTTAAAGTTTGAATGGATTCAAATTCACTTGCCCAAAATTCAAAAAACAAATTGAGAGGTGGAACATGACCCTCCAAACCAGGGACACTTTTTTGAAATTTTTGAACCATAAAACCAAAGGGGTCATTTGAAAATTATTTGCAAAAAGAAATAAAAACAATTTAGTCATTTTCTGAAAAATAATTTTTTAAAAAGTATTTATTTTGGCCGTGTAAAAATGTTCATCAGATGGAATTTATTTTTCTGATCATTTTGGTATTTAATACTTCTATATTTGGATTTGATCTGATCTTGCAAATCAAGTTTTCCTTCTCTGTTTTATTAAAAAGGAAAAAATCCGTTTTATTAGGAAACTACCGAAGCCCACTAGGAAAGGATCAGGCCCAGGATCCCCAGCCGGACCCGAATCCCCTCCGAAGCGGCCACCGCCCCACCCCGCGCTCTCTCTCTTCCACTGACCCGTGGATCCCACCGCCCGATCCCGAACCCCACCGGCCATCTCCTTCCTTACCCTCGCCGCACCTTCCTTCGCCGGAGATTCGCCGGATCTCCCCGGATCCGAGCGCAGACGCTGCCCCTGCTCCAAGTCGAGCCCCTCCCTATAAAAGGAGGATCCCAGAACCCCGTTCCGCCCGTTTCCCCCTCGCCCGATCCTCTCCTCTCGCCGGAATCTCTCGCCGGAGTCCCGAGCGCCGCCACATCGCCATTTGCCACGCCCCGTTCGCTCCCGACGCCCTAGACCGCCAAAGCCACCACCACTGGATCTGCCTCGAAACGGCGCGTCCGCCCGTGCGCTTCCCTGAGCTTCAGAGCCACCGGAGCCCTGACGACAACCCCAACCGAGCACCACCGCCGCCCCGAAGCTCGCCGTCGTCCCTCGAGTCGTCCTCGGCCTCGCCTGAGCCCACCAGGAGACGCGTCACCCTCGTCTTCATCCCTACGACCACCTCCCGGAGCACGAAGACCGCCGGAGCACTCGCCTGCGACGCACCCGAGCCCCTGCCGCCGACGTCGACCTCGCCGGAGCTCCTCTCTCCTCTGTAAGTCGCCGGAGATCCCATCACCGTTAGATCTAGGGTGAACGGTTAGGATTAGATCGCGTTTTTTTTTAATTAATTGTCGAAACGTTTTCTATTAGGAGCCGGCCGTCTGCCCGAAGCACTCGCTCACGCGCACCTCTCGGCCAGTAGCGTAGCGCCACGTGTACCCCTGTCCGTTAGGATGGATTTTTCTTTTTCTGTTTTTAGTTTCTTTTACAGAATTAGTTCTGTTTTTGTTTTCTCTATATCTTTTATGTTTTTATTTTTTTTAACTTGATTCTTTTTGCATTGTGTCACAAATTTTATCTAGTTTCTGTAGATTTAAAGTTTGACCATATTTGAATAATTTAAATTCAGATTCAAACAGATTTGTATTCAAACTTGTTTTGCTTATAACTTTAGTTTAAAAAATTATTTTTGAGTGAGTCTTTTTTGCTACTGGTCACAAGTGACATTATTTAGCAGTAGGACAAATTTGAGAATTTGTAGAATATATTAAATTAGGGTTTCAAGCAAAACAGATTCTGTTTTAGTTCTTTTAGGTCTATTTCTATTTCTTTTGTTTTAAATTGTTTTAATTTATTTTCTTTTGTATCAGTTGACAAGTTTTACCTTGTTTTATGTTAGTTAGCAGTAGTATTTCAACCAAGTTTATTTTATGTTATTTATTATTTTTGTTTTCATGAAATCAATTCTAGTTCAGTTATAACTTGCAATTGATTTTCATTGCTAGATTGATTTCCTATTTGAAAATATTTTTATAAATTGTTTTATAAGTTTTACTTTCTGTTAACTTAGCTGTTTTATATTTTGTTTTCTCTTATTTTATTATTTGTTTTACTTGTTGTTAAGTTTACTAACTAGAAAAACTTATGGTGTTTAGTATGTTGTTTTCCATAGTTCTTAGTTGTTCTTCCAAAGTAATTCTTTTTGCTAGTAAAAATATTTGCTAAATGCCTTTGCTAGATTTTACTTTGTTGTTGTTTTGTTGCTGTTGATAATAGGTTAATTGTAGGAAAAACCTTTTTCTTAGTTGATTTGATGAAGTTTTGTTATTTTAACTTTTGTCTTAAGTATTTCCTTCATCACAACCCTTTTTGGTGTTTTTGTTTTCGTGTTCCCTTTTGATTGATTGTATTGATTGCTAGTATGATTGCTTATGAATGCAATGCTTTATTATATAGACTTTCATCGGAGAGTGACGAATAATTCTATCAAGTTATTTCTGAGAGCGATATTTATCTTCATCAACCCTACCAGGCAAGTTCACTTTGACCATCTATTTCATACCTACGTTTTATTGCATGTAGTGACATCATTCAACAAATCCCTCCAGTAGTATTATTGAATTCTTGTAGTTGGGTAGAATGCATGAGGTAGGAACCCACTCCTTGTTACTGAAGCCCCGGGACGTTATTTGTCTTACTGCTATGCTACGCTAAAGTAGACGGGGTTGGTATGAGTGTTCGAGAGTGGTGTGAGGTGAAGGACTCTACGTCAAAGACGACAACTTCATGAAGGCATCTTCAAGTCCTGCATCTTCAAGACCTCAAGACTTCGAGACTCGAGAAACAAGTTTTCAATACACACTACTGGGTGAGGGATGGATTTGATGGGCACCCTGGAGTAACCAGTGGATGGCCGGGATGCATGGAGAAGCGCCATGACATCTTGCGGAAAGCCTCACCCAGACTCAAAGAGACGGATGAATACTTCATGCCCGGAAGCTTACCTGTGTAGCCACAAGTCATTATGGGCTCTGGCTTGGTTGATCTTTGTTGTGACTCTGGCTGGGCAGTGCTACGAGATGTAGTCGACGTTAGGATTGGATGGGCACTGACAGTAGTCAGGGAAACACTCTGAAAGACCATGTTTCGTTCGTCCTGTTCTCAAACACCCGGCAGTGCGAGGACTTACAAGGAGGGAACGGATCTTGTGGGTAAAGTACACAACACTCTGCAGAGTTAAACCTAATCGATTAGCCGTGTCCCCGGTTAAGGACAATTTGAGCCTCTGGACTTGGATCTATCTCTGAACTCTCAACACCAGACTGATAATTAATTGTGGGCAACTTATGTTACTTGTGGGCATTGAGACATCGGTTGGCGGAACCATGTCATAATAGATATTTCCATAGTGAAAACTCCTGATATCCCTTTGTTGTAGGAAAATAAAATAAAATCAGCTTTTATGCAAAAACTCAGACACAGAGCCACAAAGCTTTATTGCATATAGAATAGCCTCATCTTCTGTTTTCTCTTATTGTGATCTTGCCGGTACATTCAATGTACTGACCTACACGGCTGCAACGTCTTATGTTGCAGATATCTTTTCTACGACGGGTAAGAGTACGATTCAGGGTTACGGTCTACACTCAACCTGCCGTTGGTGTTTATTGGGACTCCACTCCCGTTGACTGTTTCCGCTGAGATTTTAAGGTATATATCAGTTTACGTTAATTACATGTGATTGCACTTTGATATATACATTGATGTACTGTGTGTGCCAGCATACTGATCCAGGGATGGCACGGTCACACAGAGGCTTGACTCGTTTTGAGTCGGGACGCTACAATGTTAGTAAATTTACATCATGTAGTCATCTCATACATAATCAAATTAATATGAGCATTGCTATACCACATCACATGCACATCCTACGAAACCAAGTTAGACGCCTCTAATCGGTTTATGCAAAAATTTATTTTACGTGGCTTCTAAGGTTTCGAAGCAAACCGAAGCTACCAACATCCATCATCAAGTATGATTATTCAAGTTGTTAGATTAACTTTGTGGGGTGTATGAAACACGAGATAATAAAAACTCGAGCCCCATACTTAACTTCGTCATACGCATGACCCCCGTGCAGATCATATCTGCATTGCCCTTTCGTCTGCGAAATTTCATCTTTCTTTTAACTATGGTGGAATTCAAAGAACTGTTAGCACTTCGTTGATCAATCAGGATCGCGGATTGCCAGAACTTTGAAACTCCACCATACCGTTATCAAGATCAGAAATACGCAAATTCAAGGGAAGCAACAAGAACATCGGGTAATAGATTTCATCTGCTACCCGCATAAATAATTTTCGGCAATAGATCTCATCTACTACAAAATTATATTATGCAACACCCATACATCTCTATGTATTCTAGATCGTAACCTGCATCTACGCATATCACGGCTCATGATGCCACTGTAGGGTAACGCAGCAAAAAACAAAAAATTTCCGACCTATGCACCAGCCCAGGACCACTATGAAGACTGCATACAAGGTTTCGATCCGATCGTTACCGACTCGTAGCGCAGCGGAAGTAGAGTCGATGTAGATCGTCGGTGCAGATCCCTGCAGCTAGGATTTACAACCTCCCAACCGCGAGGATGTTCTCCCTTGTCTGCTCGTCGGACAGCCCTCCGGGAGGCGGTCGGACAGTCCCTCAGACGGTGTCACGGACAGCCCTTCGGGAGGACCCTCAAAACTCGGACGGTCACTCGGACAGCCCTTCGGGAGGCACTCTCAAACAGCCCCTCGGGCAAAAAGATCGAACCTACGACCTGTCTACGGGGTTGCACACATACGGTGTCATCTATCCGGCAGGGCTTCGCCGTCCAGAACTAGTTCCCACCGGAACCCAGACAGCCTTTCGGCTCTACGAAACTATTTCGCGGGGAGGGGGAGAGAAGCCAGATCATGCATGGCACTTGTATGTGAGAAAGGAGTGAGTGTGGAGAGCACCTCTCCACCTCTAATTATAGGAAATCCCAAGGGGTGGGGTGGCATCCCAAAACCCCAAAATACCCATGAATGGAGTCCTCCACAAGGGCATAAAGGGGAAGGTAAGAGGGCAAGTGGGGCCCCATGTAGGAGCCTCACCATGGCTGGCCACCCCATAGTGGGTCCCCCCCAAAAGGGGTTCCTTAGTCCCCAAGTCCTTCTAGAAGCCTTTTGGGAAAAGCCCTAAAAGGTGGCTTTCCATAAAGTAACCCAAAAAGCACTTTCACTATTCATGGAAACATTTTTCCGCGACCGTTAAATCCGAAAATATTTCTGTAGGTCTTAGAACATTTCCAATACCCACTAAAATAATTTTGGACGCGTTCCGAAACAATTCCGGATTAGTGATTTTCATCTGCGAAAAGCAAACAAAGCAGTTCCGGCAGCTCCGGAACATTTCCGGGTTTTTTCTCCGAAAAATCCCAGAAGTTCCCAGAACAATTCTGGCACCCTCCAAGAATTTCCAGGCGTGTGCCAAACCCAATTTGACTTAATGGTATACCCTGAAACAACTTTTCAGTTTTACCGAAACTATTCCGGTGTTCTCTCTTCGGAACTTTTCCGTTGTCTCCGAAACTTTTTCGGTGACTTTCTCTCAAACTCCCTGTCTAGTATTCAGCAGATAGATGACCCTTAAGTGTGTGACCCTATAGGTTCGGTGAAGCATAGACATGGCCGAAACACTTTCCGATCAATGATCAACATCGGAGCCGTGGACACCCATATTGACCCCTATACCCACACGAATAAATATTCGAGTGAACCTCCAGTTGCCGTGTGCTATTCCTGTTGCTTCGCGATATGTTACAAACACCCGAGGTGAGACTTATCGGCATCCCCGTGAATCAACAACTTGTCCACTATGCCAGTTACCTCGTTACCGGTTTTGTTCTCTTTTCTCGTTCCCGTGTTCCGGCATCCCTGTGATCAAATCACAATGTGTCTGGCCAGACGAAGGTGGATACCGTAACACCGAGAGGGCCCAAAGATATCTCTCCATCGTCGGAGGAGCAAATCCCAATCTTGAGCTATCAAGTCCCTTGACACACTTTTCCATGAACCCATAAGCCGCTGTAATAGCCACCCATTTACGGATGACGTTTAACAAACCCCAAAGTTCATGAAGCAAGCATGAAGAAACTCGACACTCTCATGGTCTAAGGAATTATGCAAACGTTAACTTTCTCTGTGTTATTAACCATTAACTTGTGACGAATGCATCTCATAGCATAACATCAATTCGGGTTGATTCAACACAAATGTTCTTCTAACATTGTGCCCTCAAAGTTGCCGGCATAGTCATGCCATGATCAGGAAAACAGAACCATCATGCAACACTTGAGCTAGTCTTAGAGGCCAGACTAGGAATACATTTTACCGTTTATTATTCCACACGTGCATATGAGTTTCCCTCCGAGCCTCGTGGTTATTGTAGACTCGAGAACGATAACAGTTATAGCACGGAAGATAAACTTAAGTATGAACATGGGGATAAATAATAACATTTATTATTGCCTGTAGGGCATATCTCCTACAGACTGCCCATGCCCAGCTCGTGGCGGCCTTTTCCAAAGAGATGGCGGACACGGATGGCGAGATGCTTGCTGAGTATGGTGCGATGGATGCCTTGGAGCCCCTTCCCCAGGAGATTGTCGGGCGTGAGCTGGACATGGAGGAGGCGGCGGAGATCGACGAGCACCAGGCGAAGTAGTAGTCTTTGTTTAGAGCACCGGTCTTTTGTTAGAGTAATGTTTAGGTCAGCTAAGCTCTATTTAATTGCTGAACTTGCTCGATTAAGAAGTGTGGGTGTGCTGTAGGCTCTTTTGTGTACCCAAATTATGCAATGACGTGGACGACCACTGTAACCAGGGAAATTCAAACCAAAATTAGCACGTTCAAACTCATCACACACGGGGTAAGCCATATGAATCATTTGTGATGTTCAGATATTGTACACAGTGCTGAATAAGGGACCGTGTCTGATGACACTTTGCACGCCAATTTTTCGCTGCACGGAGCAAAACAATTCGGCATCCGCGGAAATATCTACCTCCCATGCCCCCTCCTCCTTACCAAAAGCCACATTTCCCCTATTTCCGCCTTCCATTCCAAGTTCAAACCTTCACTGCTTGCTTGCAGCGCCGTCGCCTCGCCGGCGACGCTCCTTCCTGCTGCTCGGCCTCGTCGATCTAGTCTGGTAATCCACACCCGACCCCCATCCTCCACCTCCTTCTACATCCCACATGCCCCGACCACCGGCGCGACACCTCCCACCAAAATCACCGACCCATCCTCCAAATAAGCGCCGCCCTAAGCCATGGTGCATGCAGTATAGCCAGGAGCTCAAGGAGCATTTGGCAGCGGAGAAGCAATTCGCGCCCACACGCGCGGATGAGGTCGCGATGGCTGCCATGCGTGCCGACCCCTAGATCTTGGAGGAGCACCTCGCCGTCGAGGCCATCGTCGAAGCCTCGCGCACGGACGCCGCCACGCGGTTGGCTGCTTTAAACGACAGTTCGTGGCGTTTTCTCGAGGCCACCATCGATGCCTTCGACGAAGACTACGAGGTGTTTTCTCAGCGTGCCCGTGCTTACCTCAACTCCAGAGCCAGTAGGTTGGTGCCCGGAGCAGCTCAGGCGACCCACCACTACGAGGAGGGCACCCACGATGTGGAGGCCTCGCCCTCTTCCAAGTTTAAGGAGCCCATCATCATCGATATCTCCGACGATGAGGAGTAGCTTGTCTTTTTAGCTCACTTCAAGGACCTATGTTCAGCTAGCTAGCTACGCCGGTTAAGCATGTTCGATTTACCTGTTGCATGTGCTGCTCCTGCCTTTCCTTTACAAATTCGAGTGAATTGTCCTATGTACTGTTACTATGCAATCTGATCCTCTAGTATATATGTTCTATATATTGTGCAATGTGGTGCTCAGTTAACTGTTTGGTTAATTTGTTGTCATGTTCAGTTAACTGTTTGGTTCAATTCTGCAATGTGATGCTCAATTCTTGTGGGTGCAATTTTGTATTCTCTTGCATGTGAGAAATAAATCGAATTTGGCTGCACAAAATACATGAGAAACAAATACAATTGCTATAGTTCCAAGTTGTTAAGCATACTAGGTTTGGTTAACTGTCTGATCTTCCAGTATGTTCTATTATGCAATGTAGTGCTCAGTTAACTGTTTGGTTCATTTATTGTGGTGCTTAGTTAATAGTTTTGTTCAATTCTGCAACGCGATGTTCAATTGTCGTGGGTACAATTTTATATTGTTATGCATGTGAGAAATAAATCGAATTTGGCTGTACTAAATACATGATAAACATATACAATTGCTATATTTCCTAGTTCTTAAGCATGCTTGGTTTGGATAAATGGCTTTTCCATGTGGCTCAAATTAATCTGCTGAATCTGCAATGTGTTTATTTTTCATCAACATATTTTACTGATAGTATGCCAACCCTCACTTAACCTGATCAATAACTACCTTCTATGTGTTGCAGGGAAACAATGGGAGGCACTGAGGTTTACCATCGAGGTTCGCACATGCATGGTACTTTGTCTAATAGCACATTATTGTGCAATTGCAGGAACCATTCTAATATTTAGGTTTTTAACAATTTGGTCTTGCACATGTAGGTCTTGCTGTCAGAGGTTTTGACCCACTGTTCGACCCATTTTGCATATGGGGAAATGAGATGTCCATGAATATCAGTCAAGTCAAGAAACTCAGAAAGATTGTTAGGATAAAGAAACTAGCGACGAAAAACAACAAGATCTTTGTCTGCACAATGAAGAAGACATCAGTGAACTACAGGATGGTACTAACTCTTATACTCCCTCCGGTCCTTTTTAGTCTGCATACAAGTTTTGTCCGAAGTCAAAGTATCTCTACTTTGACCAAAGTTATAGGAAAAAGAATCAACATTCAAACTGCCAAATCATTATTTTTAGATGCATTATGAAATACAATTTTATAGTATACATATTTGGTATCGTGGATGTTGATATTTTTTAAAATAAATTTGGTGAAACTTTACAAAGTGACTTGATACAAATCTAATACGCGGAGTAGAAAGGACCAGAGGGAGTACCTTGTTTTTTTTATTCCTTTGCGCCATTTCAAAATTCAGAGAAGATATTTATGCATGTCTCTGTTTTCAGGTCTTTCCAAAGCAGTTCATAGATGATTACCTCTCAAACCACCTATATGGTCAAGAGGCGAGGAAGGTGTTCATACAACACCCACGGTACAATATTGAAGTCTTCCTCAAGAGGACGATGGATGGGCGGTAAATCATCCACAGGCACTGACCTAAAGCTGCAAGGACCTTCAACATCATTGAAGGCTCAATATTCGCCTTCCGCTTCAGCAGTTTTCCAGATGAGATTCATCTGTCTATCTACCATCTATGATGCTAATTTCCAAAGGTTTTAGATGTTGCATGTGAAACTTGGTGCTGTTGTGTAATGGGGTAGCTAGCTATATGCCTATATGGTGTGAGTGAGTAATGAAGCTATATGATGTTGCACTCTGATGTATTTCAATTATGAAATCCTGGTTCCATAATACCAAAATGAAATATATTGTGTGTTTAATATGAAATGTAAATTTGATTACTAAATGGATTAATAATAATAGGCCAATTAGCCTGCTTATTGGGTTTTTCTAGTGCAAACGGTTATTGAGACAACACCGTGGGAGATGATCTCAGACAACCCACACAGTTTCTAGGAAGTAAATGTGTTGGATCAATGAACAATCACACACGACTTCCTCAGGACAACTTTTTGCGTTAGGCCACCTTGCACAAACGTTTTCCACATAAAAAGTGTGTGTGATGGACAGCCTATGCCACACAGTTTCTTCTAGACACCGTGCGTGATGCATTCAATAACACAAACGATAAAATTATTACTACCGTCTGTAATGGCAACGCTATCACAGACGATGTGATGCGGAAAACTGTGTGGGATGTATATACGAACGGAAACGTTTGTCTGGGATTCACTGTGTGGGATGTATATACGAACGGAAACGTTTGTCTGGGATTCACTGTGTGGGATGTATATACGAACAGAAACGTTTGTCTTGGATTCACTGTGTGGGATGTACATACGAACGGAAATGATTGGGCCAGTATAATTGTCTGCGATGTCTCGCCCGATCGCACACGAGCTCTTTTAACCCCGCGTGTGTGACCGGAGGCCCTATCGCAGACGGTTTCTGGTTCGTGTGGAAAGGACCCCCCTATCACACACACAGGCAAGGCGACAGTTTAAAACTCTGTCGCTCAAAGGGGATAAAAACCGTTTGTATAGCAGGTCGATGCACTAGTGAAAGGATGAGTCCGGCCGGCTCTCGCCTGGCCGGGTTGAGCACGTCGTGCAGTCTCGACAGGCCCGGCGGCATCGTCCGACTCCGGTCCTAACTCGCCGATGGTGCCGATGAAGACATGGATCTTGCCAAAGGGGACCCGGTATCCTAACTCGATCAAGTCGGCCTCGGGGCCCCAGCCTCCATCGTCGATGTAGAGCTTCCCGCGCCGGCTCTTTGTCATCTGGCCGATCGCGTACCTCTTGATCCCTGGGAGAGCTCCCACCAAGAACTCAACTCCACCGTGCACTGGCCCCACGGTGGGTGCGAACTGTCGTGGTTTTTTCACGGCAGATGTCCTCGTGAAAGGACTTAGTGGTGAGGCCATCGCAACTACGTGGAAGCTTGAATGGGGTTGATCGGAAACGAGAGATGCGGATTTACCCAGGTTCGGCCCCACGTGGTGGAGGTAAAAGCCTACTCCTGCTTGATTGATATTGCTGTGGTTCTCGATTACAAGGGTGCGGATTCGCTAACCTAGCTCTCGAGAGATTGCAACTTAGTCTTTTCATCCTAGGAACTCCCCTCTATATAATAGGTTGAGTCCCTAGGTTTACAGGAAATTCCGGGTCGTACTCGTGACACGTAACCTATTCTAACTCTCATTAATCTTGCTCTTCAAGTTGGTAAGATTCCTCCTTCTAGGCCTTCTTGTTGAGCCGGCCCATAAGGTCTGTGAGAGTCGGCCACCTGCCGGGTCTTCGTTCTGGGCCACTGGCCCATCTTTATTTTCCCCCATAGTGATCCGGTAGTGAGGTGATTCGCTGTGCCTCAAGGTTCAAGGCCGGGTCCCGCTACCGCCAGGTCTTACCGTGGGGAAAATCCCCAACAGGTTCAAAGTCAAGCAACAGAGAGAATGAGCCTTCATCAACCAAGCCAAATATACCCAAGACATGCTCAAGAGATTCAAGTTGGATGATGTCAAGCCGGCCAAGAATCCAATGCCAACCAAGTGCCAACTTGACATTGATCCCAATGGTAAAGTGGTGGATCAAAAGGTATATCGTTCTATGATTGGATCCTTGCTTAACCTTTGTGCATCTAGACCGGATATCATGTTGAGTGTGGGAATGTGTGCACAATTTCAAGTCGCACCAAAGGAAAGCCACTATGTGGCGTTCAAGTGAATCTTTCGATATTTAGCTCATACCCCAAACTTTGGCTTATGGTACCCCAAAGGAGCAAGCTTTGATCTCATGGAATATTCAAACTCGGATTGGGCAGGAGACCGTGTGGAGAGGAAGTCCACTTTCGAAGGGTGCCAATTCCTTGGTCTCTCTTTGGTGAGTTGGTCCTCTCAGAAGCAAAATTGTGTATCTCTCTCCACCACCGAGGCCGATTATGTAGCCGCCGCAAGTTGTTGTGCACAATTGCTATGGATGAGGCAAACTTTAAAGGATTATGGTGTCACTTATGACAAAGTGCCTCTTCTATGTGACAATGAAAGTGCAATCAAGATCTCCTACAACCCCATGTGACATAGCAAAACAAAGCATATTGAGATCCGCCATCATTTCATTCGGGATCACGTCAAGCGTGGGGAGATTGACCTTATCTTTGTAGGGACTCATGAGCAACTAGTGGATATTTTTACGAAGTCTTTGGATGAAGCAATATTTCGCGAGTTAAGGCATGAGCTAAATATCATTGATTTGAGCAATGTGGCTTGAGACAATGCACATCCCACCACATTCATCATTTTATCTTGTTCTAGATGTAGGCATGGACATATGGGGAGTGTTGTTCCTTTTGTGAACTCACACTCTCCCTATTATGCATAAATAAAAAAAATCTTTCACATTAGCCATTGTTGATGGAACTTGTGCTTCAAAGATGAGTTTTTGTCTTGGACCCAAGGTTAAAATCTTCGCGACACCAAACCATTTGACTCAAACATAGGTGGCTCTGGCCACTAACCCTCTTCTCTTGGAAGAGGTTTGGTTCTCTTTGGATTTGAGTGGTTTTATCTAGACTTTAGGTTTTTTGCTTTTGGTTCACTCTAAGGCATGCTCTTTTCTTTTGCCTTTTTATCCTTGGAGTGTTCTTCACCATTGGTTGTGTTTCGAGTCTCCAACCTAAGCCAACCTCATCTACAAACCCTCTCATATATTTGCATAAGCATCCCTTCCAAACAATTGAACTTGTGATGTTTTCTGGTCTGCAAGCGGAAGTACCGCAGGATTTGGGCGGTACTATCGCTTAAAGTGGTACTACCGCTTAAACCCTACGGTTCTACTGCTGAGGCGGTACTACTGGCCTCCTGGCGTTAGTAGTATCGATGCGGTACTACCGCTCCTCAGAGCGGTACTACCGCTTAGAAGGCTGCGGGAGGGGTTATGTGAACGGGCACGGGAGGTTCCAACCCCCCATACCCATTCACTTCGTCTCCCTCTCCATGGACTCCTCTGTAGCGACGAAAACAGCCGCGACCGCCGCCCCCGGCTTGCCGCATCCAGGTCGTCTTCCTCGGTTCCAACCGGTGGGATTGTTCCCCACCTTCTCCTCTTGCCATGGACGCCTGTATTGCCCCAGTTTCTCGCCCCTACTGTTCTATTTTTCGAATCTAGGCTTTAGGGCAATGCGGGTGTGTTCATCGATTTTTACCTAAATCGCGGCAAGTTTAGGACAAGGAATGATTGCTAGATAGGAGTGTATGAGTTTTATTGCAATATTTTCTAAGTTTAATGGTTCCGATACAACCGGATATCGCCCCAGTCGTGCGCCTGAGATTCGGGCGGTACTACCGCTCACCCTAGAGCAGTACTACCGCTTGAGCCTCAAGCTGTACTACCGCTGCAAGATCATGGTACTACCGCTTGGACCATCAGACTTTAGAAATGCCGCAACACTGCTCCTGTCTCAACTCTCGAGTCCTTGGCTTATGCATTTCATTTACACCTCCTTTTCCCTTCTGTCTTATGTCTTGTTCAGGTGGTAGTAGCTCCGGTCCTTATGTGTCTCACTGCAAGAACCCGAAGCGCGGCCGTGCCACTAGTGATGCAGAAGAGGCTCCCCGTGCATTTGTCAGGCAGTCAGCAAAGAAGACCGTTGCTATGAAGAAGGACAATGCCAAGTCTGTGATGGAGATGAATGCCAATTACTATTGGGCTTACCATGAACGGAATCCCTACACTCGTCCTCAGGAGCCAGCTTTGCAGGGTCGCCCTTTCTGGAATAGGCATCAGGCTTCAGTGTACCATGAGGTGATCATGACCAAGAAGAATTACTTTATCCAGACCAAGTTAGTCAACATCGAGCACATGCAGAAGGACCTGGCGTACTTTGGAGAAGCTCCGACTCTCTATGAGCAGTTTGACATCATGAAGATCATCACCTTCAACAATGACTCCGACTCTGATTTGGTGGCCTAGTTCTATGCCACACTATACCTTGGGACTGATGATGCCAAGACTATGACTTGGATGACTCATGGAAGACGCATGCAGTCTACCTGGAAGGTGTTCATGAACAGCTTGGGATACAATGATGAAGGGTTGGACAACCCCCTTGGTCTTCGCCCTCACGGGAAGATGGCTCCTATTCACAAGTCCAAGTTCCTTCGCTACCCCACCATCAAGAAGAGACCCAAGGGAGATATCAAGGAGCTGATTCTGTTTCTGGACATTATGCATCGCATCTTTAGGCACTCTCTTTTCCCTAGGGTTGGGAACTTTGACATGGTGCATGGTTACCTGGTTGATATGCTTCTCATGTGCCAGAATAAGAAGGGCAAGACCTCTGTTCTGGATGTGTCACATGTGATGTGGACCGAGCTCTCCTCTGCCGCCTATGGGCGTAAGGTGCCTATCTATGCTCCATTCATCTTCAAGCTCATTGTGGATACTTGGCGCTCGTAGTTCCCCAACGAGATCCTACAGACCAGTCCTTTGGTTAATCACGAGGAGATCAGGCTGAGGCAGAAGCAGCACCGGGGTCCTGCATAGACTACTGAGACTGAGGTTCCCTCTGCCGAGTCAGGTGAGTCAGAGGATCCTAACTATGTGCCTGCCCCAGAGCAGTCAGGATGGGTTGCCAAGCTCAAGAGGAATGTCAGGAAGCTTTTCTGCCCTCAGACTGATGTGTAGCATAGGATGTGCGAGGCCCAGCTAGCTCGCTAGTGTCAGATTTTGATGATGAGGAAGTCGGACATTGTTGTTGACAGTGGCTCTGAGAAGAGGGTCACTTTTGAGAAGAAGTGGATATCTAAACTCAGCCGCTGGACCGACTCAGATGATTCCAATGCAGCCGCCTCTGAACCTCCACCTGCTAATGATGAGAAGATTGTCGAGAAGTCCAAGGGACATGATGATGATGAGGAGACCGATGAGTCCATGGATGGGGAGTGATACGTCCTAAATGTATCTACTTTTCCAAACACTTTTGCTCTTGTTTTGGACTCTAATTTGCATGATTTGAATGAAACTAACCCGGACTGACGCTGTTTTCAGCAGAACTACCATGGTGTTATTTTTGTGCAGAAATAAAATTTCTCAGATTGGGCTGAAAATTTACGGAGATTATTTCCAGAATATAGAAAAATTATTAGGGAAGAGAACTACTAGAGGGGGGCCACCAGAGAGCCACGAGCTCAGGGGGCGCCCCCCCTAGGGCGCGCCCTGTGAGCTTGTGGGTCCCACAGGCCTCCATTAGCCCTAACTCCAACTCCATAAGTACCGTCTCGTGGAGAAAAAAATCAGAGAGAAAGTTTCATCACGTTTTGCGATGGGGAGCAGTCGCCACTTCTTGTTCTTCATCAGGAGGGCTGATCTGGAGTCCGTTCGGGGCTCCGGAGAGGGGGATTCATCGCCGTCGTCATCATCAACCCTTCTTCATCAACAATTCCATGATGCTCACCACCGGGAGTGAGTAATTCCTTGGTAGGCTTGCTGGACGGTGATGGAGTTGGATGAGATTTGTCATGTAACCGAGTCAATTTGTTAGGGCTTGATCCCTAGTATCCACTATGTTCTGAGATTGATGTTGCTATGACTTTGCTATGCTTAATGCTTGTCACTAGGGCCCGAGTGCCATGATTTCAGATCTGAACCCTCTATGTTTTCATGAATAGATTTGAGTTCTTGATCCTATCTGCTAGTTATATGCACTTGTTATTGTTCTGATCCGTAGACCCCAAAGTGAGAATAGTTGGGATACTCTCCGGGGATGACTGTAATTCGAGGAGTTTATGTATTCACCACGTGTTAATGCTTTGTTCCAGTTCTCTATTAAAAGGAGGCCTTAATATCCCTTAGTTTCCTTATGGACCCCGCTGCCATGGGAGGGTAGGACAAAAGATGTCATGGAAGTTCTTATTATAAGCACGTATGACTATATACGGAATACATGCCTACATTACATTGATGAATTGGAGCTATTGTGTATCGCTCTAGGTTGTGACCATTATATGATGATTGTCATCCAACACAAATATCCATCGCTGATCCAATGCCTATGCTTTTCTCATATTGATATTTGCTAAGTTACTACTGCTACTGCTGTTACAATCATCACAAAGTGCTTCTGTTACTGTTCCTGTTACTATTGCTACTGTTACTGAAACTATCAAAACTATCAAACTACCGTGGTACTAAACATTTTGCTGCAGAGATATTATATCCCAGGTGTGGTTGAATTGACAACTCAACTACTAAGGCTCATAAATATTCTTTGGCTCCCCTTGTGTCGAATCAACAAATTTGGGTGAAATACTACCCTCGAAGACTGTCGCGATCCCCTATACTTGTGGGTTATCAAGACCTTTTTCTGGCGCCGTTGTCGGGGAGCATAGCTCTATTTATTAAGTTCACTTGGGATTTTACACTATGAAGAATATGAAAGACGCTAAGACTAAGATCATACCCGCTAAGACAAGCGGAGGTAAGGAACTGCCATCTAGCTCCGCATTTGATTCACCTTCTGTTTTAAGTAGGCTTGCGACACCACCACCTGCTATTCATTTTGATATATCACAAGTAATTGATGATACTACTTCTGCTATAAATGAAACTTGTGATGATGCTAGTACTCTGCTTGATAATACTGTGCCACTAGGTGAATTTCTTGATGAACAAATTGCTAAAGCTAAAGAAATTGAGAATGTTGAAACTACTAAAAATTATGATTCACCTATTATGCCTAGCTCTCCTACTAGAGTTGAAATGCCTAAGAAACTTGATGCTTATGTTATGGATGGGGAGATAGCTAGAGAATTTCTTGCTTGAATGATATGGATGATGTTAAGAAATTACTGAGTAAGCTGAAAGAAAAGGCTATGATAGAGAGAATGAAATATGATCCTAAGTTCGCTACTTCTCCTATCTTTGTTACTGATAAGGATTATGAATTCTCTGTTGATCTCGAGTTAATTACTTTGGTAGAATCTGATCCTTTCCATGGTTGTGAACCTGAAACTGTTGTGGCACACCTTACCAAATTGAATGATATAGCCACCCTATTTGCTCATGAGGAAAAAATCGCTACTTTTATATTCTTAAGTTGTTTCCTTTATCATTAAAGGGTGATGCTAAGAAATGGTTTAATACTCTTGCTCCTGGTTGTGTGCATAGTCCCCAGGATATGATATGTTACTTCTCTGAAAAATACTTTCCTGCTCATAAGAAACAAGCTGCCTTACATGAAATATTTAACTTTGTGCAATCTGAAGAAGAGAATCTCCCTCAAGCTTGGGGGAGGCTTCTCCAATTACTTAATGATTTGCAAGATCATCCTCTTAAGAAAAATGAAATGCTTGATGTAGGAACGAAGTATGTCTACCAGAGGAGGGGGGTGAATGGGAGTTTTAAATTTTCTTTGGAAATATCAAAACTCTCGGAACCCAGCAGCGGAGTGAATGAAAACAATGAACAGTGAGCGAACATAAACTACCGAATGGAAACTAAAAACATGCATCGAGGTAAATCACATAATTGAAACATGTCACATGGCACAGTTCGAATGTAAAGAGGAGTAGCAGAGGTGACCACTGATGCTCGATGGCGACAAGGTATTTGGTAGACCAGTTCGCCCTTCTGCAAAAGGACTACGTCTGGTTGGAGGGGTTGTGATTTAACACAGAAGATAAACTCTGTTCGCCCTATTCTCCTCGACAATTGGTTCGTCAACCAATGCCGATTACTCGTGGTAGATGCTTGAGGCGATCTCCGAACCTTTACAGACTTCTTCTTCGAGAACCACAATTACTCTTGGTCTCTGAAGAAATTGAAACCTAACCGTCTAGAGAGTTTGCAGCTCTCAAGAGTAATAGGCGGAGCGTACTGGACTTAGATTCGAGTGATGCTGAACCACTATCTAATTTTTCGGCTCTGGGGTTTTCTCTCGGTGGATTTTAAACTCAAATCTATCGGAGAGGGGGTTGCTCAACAATCTTCTCAGAATCAAACGAAGCAGCCATCGGACAACGCCGGTGCGGGGTGGCTATTTATAGCCGCAGCCTTCCCTGATGGGAAATGACCATTTTGGACACGCGGTCCAGCCAATGGCCAACCGACACGTTCACAACGGTCGGATTTAAAAAGCAACGGTAACATTACTTGAGGAGCAAGTAATGCTAACTCCTCGGTCAGAGAAAAATCTCTCGCAGTGAAGAAGATCACAGTCTCTTGCTGGCAAATATTTGCTCGGAACATAAGGAGATTTCTCTCGCAACTTTCATAGGTTTTGGGTTTAGCATCAACGAATCAAATCTTCGAACGCTACACCCCTCTTAATAGTACGGTGGTCCTATGACTCAATAAAGCGAAAAGAAACAACGAAATGAATGCTACGTCTTCGCTTCGTCTTCAATCTTCTCGACAGCAGTCATATTCTTCGTACGAGCACCGAATCAATTGCTACAAATCAGCAAATTTTGAGGGGTCCCTCTTGTCGTCATATTCTTCGGTGATAACCGTCACTGCTACGCAGGGAATATTCATCGGAGTTTGAACCAAACTCCTCTTGACTTCAGGGACCTGTTACTCTGTGTGTACTAGGAAACACATCAGTCCCACACTGTTTATGTCAACAATCTCCAAAACATAAGGAGGCAAATTATTGCACCAACAATCTCCCCCTTTTTGGACGATTGTTGACAAAACATATAATCATCGCAGAGAAGATAGATAAGTAAAAAAGCAATTCCAACAAGAGTGAGTAAGTGTTACTTTGCTCGAAGATGAAATAGACTCCCCCTAAATGTATGCAGGGAAGAAAGATATGAGATAAATTCTCCTGCAAGAATTGAAGTATATGGAGGAAATTTCAATCATTCGAGACATTTGATTCGCACTGATGAGATATAATCCATCGAGATCATAGTGCAATCAACTATAACTTCTGATAATAATTCCACCTGCAAGACAAATGCTTCGAGAGAAATAGTGCAGCAGCAGGGGTAAAAAGCATTACAACACATAAGTTATCGACTTTTACAACATAGTACGGATAAGATATAAACCAAAAGTTGCAAACTCGCACGAAACCAAAATCAAGTGAAACACCGAAAGCAAATCTATCGAGACTCGATGTAATTCTCCCCCTTTTTGTCAACAAGTGTCAAAAAGGTGATGAATAACATGAGTGAAGAAACGCAGAGCTTGGCTCAATCGGTGGCATCTCCAGACGAGCTGTCTGAGGTGAGTTCCTCTTCGGAAGTGACGGGATTGTCTTCGTCTTCAGCAGCAACAGATTTTCCTTCAGGAATAATAGCTTGGGGCTGAGCAGACGAGGGAATAGCTGGAGTGGCCATAGGAGGAACACGGGAATGCATATTGCCTTCAGCAGGTTTCTCTGTCGGTGAGGTGGCTTCAGATTCGTCAAGCAGTTTGCGAAGCTTGAGATCAAGAAGATCTGTTGTAGGCTCACGAGCAGGCAGAGGGGTACTCCTATCTTGAAAATCTTCAACAGTGAAGCCTTTGTCAATATAGTCATAGAGCTCTTGGAGATTGACATTCAGGAGTTGTTTCTCGGTGAAGAACTTGCGAAGCAATTTCCAGAGTCTCTTCTTGTTTTCATCAGCTATCAGATGCATTATCCTTGTGCGATTGTTGAGAGCATTCAGCTCGGAGGCGAGATGTTTTTTCTCGCGACGATCCTCAGTGATATGTTGCAGGAGCAGTTGTTGTGTACGCAAACTAACTTCGAGTTGCGATGGAGGTTGAGGCGAAATCTTTCGGTCGCGCTGAGGCAGACGAGGCCCATCAAATTGCTGGTGATAGTCTTGGGAGCTTGATGTGGGTGATTTACCCTAAGAGATATCATCCATGACTTTCAAAGTATCGCGGACAGGAGGAATGAAGCTCTTATGGCTTTCCTTCGCAAGATACACTGTGCGCATTGCATGATCAACAACTTTCTGGATCCAAGGCGCAAACACTTTGATGCAAAAGGGATATTGAGCAGAATCCTTCAGAATGCGTAGGAACATGTCTTCCACACCGAAAATGTATCGCTCAGAGATTGCATATATAGCATTGCGAAGAACATCTGAGATGGACTTGTCCGGATTCATACCAGCCAGAGGGCAAATGGTGTAGGAGAGCATGTGGAATAGCGTCTGATTGTCAAAGGTTAAATGCTCAGGACGAGGAGGACTAGTGTAGTCATGAATCTTTTCTCGATCCATTGTGCATCGAAAGATTTCATCAGATATAACATCAATGTTATGAACCCGAATTTCAGTGTTACCATGCTCAAAGCGAAGGAAATGGAAGTGCGAGACAAAATCCGTTGAAGTGCATTTGATGCGTTTCCCTTCGGTCATCCATTCCATAACCCATTTGGAGCTATCAGATTCATCGCCAGAGATATATAGTGTAGCACAGAATTGAAGAATAATCTCTCTGTTCCAAGGGTGCTCGAACTTAAAGACTTTGGTGAGGCAAAAATCATCCAGATCCTGAAGCAATTGATTGAAACAGCCAATGTTGCGCATAGCAGGGATGTCTAGATATTCGTGAGGAAATATCTTTCGGCTCTCATACAGGACTCGAGAGTAATAGATGGCCTGTTCCTTAGTCCAGAAACGAGGCGATTCTGAAGTGCACGGTCCATCATACGGACTGGCTTGAAAGAATTTGGGATGCGCATTCCGATTGAAAAGAGGACCTTTTGCGCCTGCGCCTGACGAGAATAAAGGCAGTTCTTCCTGAGGGTATGGATATTTGAGTTCTTCTTCAGGAGAAAGATATTCATCACCATAGACAACCGAGTCCGTGCGGCGTGCAGAGACAGATTTCCGTTCGGAGGGACCAACATCTCGCATTCGTGTAGCTGTGTCGATGGATAACTTGAGTGGAGACGGAGCAGGTGTGGTAACTGTAGGAGGTGTTGAGGTAGAAAGCAGCAGAGCATGTTCAATCACTGTAGGCACTGAGGCGGAGTCTTTCACTTAAGGTTGTTGCTCGACTGGAATCTGTTGTTGCTCGACTATGGCAAGGGAGGAGCAGTGTGGTATGGCCTTGGAAGGTGGCGATGGGGAAGATGCGAAGTGAAACGAGGAGGGTGGTGGCACGGCATTTATATGCGAGGAGGAAATAGCCGCACCCCGGTGAATCTGATCGGACGGCCAAAGTTAAGGGACTATTGCGATTCAACGGATCTGATAAGCTGGCAGTTGATGAAGAGCACGTGGCAACCATCACCAAAGAACGTGGTCCAGACTTGGGCGGGAAACCCCAAATTTTGGACGGCTTTCGCCAAAACTGATTAAGTTCGGACCGAAACTTTAACGTGGTCAATGACACCAGATAAAGTTTCGTTCCCAGATAAAATTTGTGCATTCATAACGGAACAGCATAGACTGGAAGAGATAGAATAGAGGGAAAACAGGGTCCTAGGTATTTCACTCAGACGAAGAAACACAAACACCCGAACGAAAAGCTATGAGTGAAATACATTCGGACTAACACAAAACCTTCAAATGCAACTCATCGAATAGAAATTGTGGTGGCGTTACCCACCGTATAAGAACTGTATGACCCCGAGCATCGCACAATTATCGTGGCACCTGGTTAGTCTAGTTCTTCGTTAATGTATTCACTCTCAGAAAGAAAATTTCACATTGTCGAAATTTTCAAACTCTTTGAGTGTTATGCACCCATTCCTTCTAAGATGTGGAAGTGATGGTACGGGTGCCGAGTCCAGCTTACTGCACGTTTGCGAAATCTAGGATATTTAGCTCACACCGTAACGCACAGAATCTTTTCTCATCGAGAGGCTTGGTGAAGATATCGGCGAGATTCTCTTCGGTATTGACTACACTGATAACAATATCCTCTCGAGCAACATGATCGCGTAGGAAATGATGTCTGATCTCAATATGCTTGGTGCGAGAATGCTGCACAGGATTGTGTGCAATTTTGATCGCACTCTCATTGTCGCACAATAGAGGGATCTTCTTGACCTTGATGCCATAATCCTTCAGAGTCTGCTTCATCCATAATAACTGAGTACAACAAGCGCCAGCAGCAATATATTCGGCCTCAGCCGTAGAGAGCGAGACACAATTCTGCTTCCTTGACGACCAACATACCAATGATCTACCGAGGAAATGGCATGTCCCCAAAGTAGATTTCCTGTCAACCCGGTCACCTGCATAATCTGAGTCTGAATATCCAACGAGGTCAAACTGTGCTCCCTTAGGATACCATAAACCTAAGGTGGGGGTGTGAGCCAAATATCTCAGAATACGCTTGACCGCTTGGTGATGCGATTCTTTCGGTGCAGCTTGAAAACGAGCACACATACAAACACTCAACATAATATCAGGTCTGGATGCACATAGGTAAAGCAAAGAACCAATCATCGAACGATAAGCTTTCTGATCATAATCTTTACCGTACACGTCTGCATCCAGCTGACCATTTGTGGGCATGGGAGTTTTGTAACCCTTCTGTTTGCAATCTTGCATTTTGAACTTCTTAAGACAGTCTCTCAGATATTTTTCCTGAGATATGAAGATTACATTGTCATGTTGACGAATTTGTAGTCCGAGAAAGAACTTAAGTTCACCCATCATAGACATTTGATACTTCTCGGACATCATTCGCCCGAATTCCATGCTGCAAGCATTGTTAGTACAGCCGAAAATAATATCATCCACATAAATTTGACACACGAATAGATCGCCATCAATAGCACGAGTAAAAAGAGTGGAATCAGTGGATCCTGGCTTAAACCCTTTGTCGAGCAAAAACCTCTTCAGAGTGTCATACCAAGCTCGAGGGGCTTGCTTTAGTCCATACAGCGCCTTTTTCAACCTGAAAACTTTGTTAGGAAACTGAGGGTTTTCAAAGCCAGGTGGCTGCCTAACATATACTTCCTCATCAATTTCACCATTGAGGAAAGCACTTTTCACATCCATTTGGTAAAGCAGAATACCATTGTAATTTGCATAAGCGAGAAGAATACGAATTGCCTCAAGGCGAGCAACAGGAGCATATGTTTCACCGAAATCAATACCTTCTACCTATGTATACCCTTGAGCGACAAGACGTGCTTTGTTTCTCACAACAATGCCATTTCCATCTTGCTTGTTCCGGAAAATCCATTTTGTGCCGATGATATTGTGCTTCTGAGGATTCGGTTTGTCAACCAATTCCCACACATCATTTAATTCGAATTGCACCAACTCTTCTTGCATGGCATTCATCCAATCGGGATCATCCATAGCTTCTTTATACTTGGTAGGTTCTGTCAATGAGACAAAAGAGAAACTGCCACAGTAGTTAGCCAATCGAGTGCGAGAGCGAGTTGTGGGTCTGTAACCTGGATTCTCGAGATCTTCGAGGATTAATGCAGGGTCAACTCGATTTGCCACTCGTGGGAGAGTATTTCCTTCTTGATGATCATTTTCATTTTCCTCAGTATCAGCATCAGGATTGGCATTAGTATCGCCATTTTCATCTTGATTGCCATTTTGATCGGCATTTACATTTGCATTTGGGTTGCCATTTGTGTTCGGTGCGGCATTTTCTTCGGCAGTAGATTGGCGTGTGCGTCGAGCTATGGGAGCATCATCATCGGAAGAGTCAGGTGAATTTCCTTCGACTGGCTTGACGTCCCCAATATCCATTTGCCGAATAGCATCCGAAATCGGAGGTTCATCTATCACATTAGGCAGGTGCTCCTTTTGGGAGCCGTTAGATTCATCAAACCGCACATTTACCGTTTCCATAACTTTCCCGTGGTGACAGTTATAGACACGATAAGTATGCGAGTTCGAGCCATAACCAAGAAGAAAACCTTCATGTGCCTTGGGTGCAAACTTGGAATTATGATTCATGTCACGAATATAGCAAGGTGCACCAAATACACGTAAATAAGAAACATTCGGTTTCTTGCCAGTGATAAGCTCATATGAAGTTTTCTTAAGGAATTTATGAAGATAAACACGATTCACAACATGGCAAGCAGTGTTAATAGCATCAGCCCAGAAACGAATGGGAGTTTTATACTCACTGAGCATTGTTCTCCCCATTTCAATGAGAGTTCTATTCTTTTGCTCAACAACTCCATTCTGTTGGGGAGTGTATGCGGCAGAGAATTCATGAGTGATACCATTTTCATCAAGAAAATCTTCGATATGAGTCTTTTTGAATTCAGTGCCATTGTCGCTTCTGACATGCTTAATTCGCACATCATATTCATTCTGAGCCTTCTTAGCGAATCTTTTGAAGATGTCTTGGGTGCAGGTTTTGTCTTCGAGAAAGAATACCCAAGTGTATCGAGAGAAATCATCAACAATAACCAGACCATAATGACTGCCTCCGAAGCTTGCATAGTTTTGAGGCCCGAATAAATCCATATGAAGAATTTCCAGTGGTCTTGTTGTGGTCATGACAGTTTTTGAGGAGTGATGCTTCTTTGCCAATTTACCGGCTTCACATGCAGCACAAAGACGATCCTTGTCGAATTTCACATCAGGAATACCACGGAGATGTTTTTTCTTCATGAGAGTCTGCAAATTTCTCATACCTACATGACCAAGTCTTCGGTGCCACAGCCATCCTTCGGTTGCTTTTGCAAGCAAGCAAGTTCGGACTGAGGGACCCTTAGAGAAATCCACAATATATAAATCACCTTTTCTATTTCCCTCGAAAACGAAGGAATTGTCACTGGCCATAAAGACGATGCATTTGGATATGGAAAATAGAACTAGCATGCCTAGATCACAAAGCTTGCCAACTGACATGAGATTGAATCCAAGAGACTGAACAAGTAAAACAACATCAATGTTCTTGTCCTTGGATATAGCAATTTTACCTAATCCAATTACCTTTCCTTTGTTGTTGTCGCCGAAAGTAATATACTTCTCAGATGAAGCAGTTAAGTTGGGGTCGACAAACAACGACTTGTCTCCGGTCATATGACTAGTGCATCCACTATCCATTATCCATTCTGTACACCCGGAGACATAGTCCTGCAGAAAAATTAGTCTTTCTTAACCACCCACATCTTTGTAGGTGGCTTCGAAACATATGAGCGAGCAGGATATGATTTCTTTCGATAATTGTACGAATTGTAACTTGAATGAGTACGAGCATAATCGAAAGAGTATGCATTGAAATTCCTTCTAGACGAATGAGTATAGCAGTTGGGTGAGGCAAGTATGTACTCATTCTGTCGAATCTTTTCAAGGATATATCGAGCATTTTCTTCCTGCATGGTTAGTAGTCTAGTAACAGGTAATGCTTCGATAGTTTTCCTGGGCACCCAGATAGATTCCTTTGGGGGGGGGGCATTCCTGCTGTTTGGTCCAACATAGCGAGCAACAGCCTCACCACGTTGGTTTTTGAATAACTTATAGTTGTCCATAGAATCATCATATGAGTATTCACGGATAGGAGAGTCATATCCCCAAAGTAAAGCTGGATCGAGCGTTTTGCTCTTAGCAGGTACCCACACAGTGCGAGGATATTGATCGGGTTCCCAGTAGGAGCCATTCTCATTCAGTTTCCTTTCGAAACCGATACCTTCCTTTCTGGGATTTTTGTGAAGAATGGATTTCTTCAGAACATCACACAGGGCTTGATGCCCTTTGAGAGACTTGAACATTCCTGTCTGAAGAAGATCCTTCAACCTAGCATTTTCATCAGAAACAAAACCATTTTCCTCGACCGAGGGGTTAGCATTCACAGAAGATTCAGCATTTGATTCAGCGTTACTGCGTTCAAGGCATTTTAAGCAAGGAGGTACAAACACTTCAGGTTACTCTTTGAGTTGTTGGGTGAGAAGAGAATTTTCTCTGATCAAGTCATCATGAGCCTCTCTCAGCGACTCGAGTTCTTGTTTCCGTTTCAGGTAATCATAAGTCAATCTTTCGTGGTCAGCTGAGAGAAAATCATGACGATCTGATAGTTCTTTCATTCGAGACTCGAGGGCGGAATGCTCTTCGGTCAACGACTGATTTTTCTCCATATCCTCAACCAACAACCCTTCAGACTTCCTGAGGGTTTTCTCAATTTTCTCGAGAGAGTTTTGTTGTATATTAGCAATTTTGATCAGTTTAGCATGGTCATCCTCATCAGAAGAATATTGATCACTGGAGTGAACCTTGTGATGTTTGGAGGATACCTTTTCTTTTGAAGCTTTGGCCATGAAGCAGTACTCAGGAGACTCGTTGTCGCTCGAATGATTCTCGAAGAAGTTCGATGCAGGAGTAGAGGCACATGCTATGCCAGCCATGCCGGACTCAGAATCCTCATCGGATTCATCAACTTCTTCAGAGTTAGATGACGCTTCTTCATCGGAATCCATCTCCTTGCCGATGTACGCCTTGGCCTTGCGAGAAGAGTTCTTACGGTTGGACGAGGACTTGGAGGGATTCCTTGAGGAAGATCTTGACGAGGACTTGGAGGAGATATCCTTCTTCTTGAAGAACTTCTTCGTTTTCTTCTCATCATCGGAGTCGTAGCTTTTGCTCTTGCCTTTGCCATGGTTGTGTCCTGAATCAAATCTTCCACTAGCACGGATTTTAGCTTCCTAGAGAGGGCAGTCCGAGATGAAATGTCCTGGCTTTTTGCACTTGACGCAGGTGTAATCTCCAGTAGGTTTTGATGAAAATTTGGAGCCGCCAGAATTGCTGGATCCTTTCTTCTGAAACTGATTTTTCTTATGAAGGCGTTGGAATCTTTTCGTGATCAATGCGAGGTCCTTGCTGATCCTTTCGGGGTCATCTGAATCTTCATCGGCATTGCCTTCTGAGGAAAAATCAGCCGCAGCCTTGAGAGCATGACTTTTTCGGTGACTTGAGCCATAGAGATCTCTCTTTTCTTCTTCTTGTTCTTCGTGGGTGTTCAGCCTTTCCATGATATCAATAGAGTCGAGAACTTTGAAATCAGCTCATTCCTGAATCATCAGAACTAGAGTGTCGAACGAACTGTCAAGAGATCAGAGCAGTTTCTTCACTACTTCGTGATCAGTGATGTCTTTGGCGCCGAGACCTTGTAGCTCATTTGCGATATCACACAGACGATCGAAGGTTTGCTGGCAGCTTTCATTTCCAATTCGCTTGAACCGATTGAACTTGGCCCGAAGAGTATCAATGCGAGCTTCTTTCTGAGTTGAAACACCCTCGTTTATCTTTTTGAGAATGTCCCACAATTCCTTTGCAGTTTCACAATGACGATAGCGAAGAAATTGAGCGCGAGAGAGATGGCCACCAATTTCATCTTTGGCTTGAGCATCCATCTGAATGAGTTTCTTCTCGTGGTCAGTGGGGACTTGGGGCACTTCAACTGTGAATCCATTCTGCACCACATTCCACATATCATCATCAATGGCTCGAAGACGGATCTTCATCTTCTCCTTCCAGAAGGGATAGTCCGTCCCATCGAAGATGGGATTCTTGAGGTGCGACTTGTAGCTCACTGAAGACATACTTAAACTCCAAGGTGGTTAGACCAAAATGAGCAGAGTCAAGGAGTACCTTGCTCTGATACCAATTGTAGGAACGAAGTATGTCTACCAGAGGGGGGGGGTTTAATGGGAGTTTTAAATTTTCTTCGGAAATATCAAAACTCTCGGAACCCAGCAACGGACTGAATGAAAACAGTGAACAGTGAGTGAACATAAACTACCGAATGGAAACTAAAAACATGCATCGAGGTAAATCACATAATTGAAACATGTCACATGGCACAGTTCAAATGTAAAGAGGAGTAGCAGAGGTGACCAGTGATGCTCGATGGCGACAAGGTATTTGGTAGACCAGTTCGCCCTTCTGCAAAAGGACTACGTCTGGTTGGAGGGGTTGTGATTTAACACAGAAGACAAACTCTCTTCGCCCTATTCTCCTCGACAATTGGTTCGTCAACCAATGCCGATTACTCGTGGTAGATGCTTGAGGCGATCTCCGAACCTTTACAGACTTCTTCTTCGAGAACCACAATTACTCTTGGTCTCTGAAGAAATTGACACCTAACCGTCTAGAGTTTGCGGCTCTCAAGAGTAATAGGCGGAGCGTACTGGACTTAGATTCGAGTGATGCTGAACCACTATCTAATTTTTCGGCTCTGGGGTTTTCTCTCAGTGGATTTTAAACTCAAATCTATCGGAGAGGGGGTTGCTCAACAATCTTCTCAGAATCAAACGGAGCAGCCACCGGACAACGCCGGTGCGGGGTGGCTATTTGTAGCCGTAGCCTTCCTTGATGGGAAATGACCATTTTGGACATGCGGTCCAGCCAATGGCCAACTGACACGTTCACAACGGTCGGATTTAAAGAGCAACGATAACATTACTTGAGGAGCAAGTAATGCTAACTCCTCGGTCAGAGACCAATCTCTCGCAGCGAAGAAGATCACAGTCTCTTGCTGGCAAGTATTTGCTTGGAACACAAGGAGACTTCTCTCACAACTTTCATAGGTTTTGGGTTTAGCATCAACGAATCAAATCTTCGAACGCTACACCCCTCTTAATAGTACGGTGGTCCTATGACTCAATAAAGCGAAAAGAAACAACGAAATGAATGCTACGTCTTCGCTTCGTCTTCAATCTTCTCAACAGTAGTCATATTCTTCGGACGAGCACCGAATCAATTGCCATAAATCAGCAAATTTTGAGGGGTCACTCTTGTCGTCATATTCTTCGGTGATAACCTTCACTGCTACGCAGGGAATATTCATCGGAGTTTGAACCAAACTCCTCGTGACTTCAAGGACCTGTTACTCTGTGTGTACTAGCAAACACATCAGTCCCACACTGTTTATGTCAACAATCTCCAAAACATAAGGAGGCAAATTATTGCACCAACACTTGATATCTTTTATAATGGACTAACCAATGCTTCTAGGGACTACCCAGATAGTTGTGCTGGTTGTGTTTTCAGGGAACAAACTGTTGGACAGGCTGAAGAACTATTGAATAATATGTTAAAGAATGTCGATGATTGGACACTTCTTGAACCACCACCTAAACCAACTCCGAAGAAGAGAGGTATTCTATTCCTCAGTCCAGAAGATATGCAAGAAGCTAAGAAATCTATGATAGAAAAGGGTATTAAATCTCAAGATGTTAAGAATTTATCACCTATTGAAGAAATACATGGACTCGATATCCCGACACAGGTATTAAAGGTAAATTCTCTTTGTAGATTCGATGAAGGTGAAATTCCCTATAATAAATCAGCTAGTCAATGCCTGGATGAATTTGATAACTACATTGTTAAGCTAGAGAATTTCAATATCTATGTTAGCAATCAATTGAAACGAAATGCTATCATGATTGATAGCTTGAGTAACTTGATGTTTTGGATTGCTAATGATGTTAGAGGTTTAAGTAAATATTCATCCATGGTTCATACTCAGTTAGAACAAGTTTCTAAGTCATAAAATGATTTGCTTAGTGAAATGAATAATAGAATGCACTACAAAAAAAACACTTCCGTGATGATACGTGTTTGTCACAATAGGTCACATTTTCTGTCATGCATGTACATCCGTGACGATTTTATGACAGAATCAAGATAGTCATACATGTGCTGTCATAGAAGTGTTCCATGACAATACTCAAATTATCATCATGGAAGTGTCCACTTCCATGACGATAATTGCCGCATCATGGAAGTGATTTCATCAAGGGTAACCGACACGTGGATTCCACCATAACGGGTCGCCGTTAAGCTATCGGGTCTGGTTTTGGATCCGATAACCCGTTAATAGCCGGGACCAATGGCGATTTTCCACGTGTAAATTTCTCATTCGCCAGCGGATCCACGTGTTAGCTCGGCGTTGCGACAGATGTCATTCGTCCAATGGACGAGATGCGCCTATGATACGTCGACACGTGGAAGGGCCCAACAGTGGCCCATTTAACCTAAATGGGCCGGCCCAGCCAAAGGCCCACAAGATTTTGTCAGACGCTAGTGGGCCGGCCTGTTAATAGCCTGCCATGGTTTGGGCCAAATTATGGCCCATACCACATCCGGCCAAATTACGGCCCATACCAGATCTGGCACGTTAATAGGTCACTATGCTTTTGGGTCCATTGTAGGCCCGGTTTGTATTTCGGCCTGCTAAAGGCCCGTTTAATAGTTCGGCCCAATATTGGTTTCGGCCTGTTAGCGGTCCTTCGTGCATATGGGCCATTTTCGGCCCGGTTTCACTTTCGGCCATTTAATGGCCCGTGCTGCATCTGGGCCTATTTCTGGTCCGAAGTGGCTTTCGGCCTCTTAACGGCCCATAGTCTGCATGGATAAATTTCAGCCCAACATGACTATCGGCTTGTTAAAGGCCCGTGACATAGTTGGGCCTAATTATGGCCCACTTTGCATCCGGCCTGCTTACAGCCATAATTTTATTTAGCCAACCAAGGCCCGAGATAAATTTTGGCATGTTAATGGCTCGTATGTAATTGGGCCAATCATGCGCCTACGTATGTTTCGGCCTACTGTCGGCCCGTGAATTGTTCGGCTCAATTCAGGCCCAATCTACTTTTCAGCCTGTTAAAAGCCCATGGTATTTTCTGGCCCTACTGAGGCCCGCGTTTTACTCGGCCTGTTAAAGGCCCAAATCTACTTTACTTTTAGGCCTAAATTATGGGCCGGCCCATCTGATTATAGTCCCACTATTCGGCCCATATCTAGTGAGTTATGGGCTGGCCCATTTGGGTAGCATTATTTCTTTTTATATACAGCTGACAGACCGATAACATATTGGGCCGTTGAGCTCCGTTGAAGCTTTCGGCCTAAATTATAGCATACTGACTAAGAATAAATCTAGACTATACAATAAATAAATTATGGCATATTACATCCATTGGGCATCAAAGCTCGCCACCAGTGATAATAAAGGGCAACCAGACCGCAGATTGCATACACTGGGCATCAAAGTTCGCCACCCATGCAAAAAACACGCCGACAAAATAATATACAAAACTGACAGCACTTCAACACAGTTCAAGAAACGTTAGCCCTGCCCCGGTGCTGCAGCGCAAGTAGCTGAACAAGTTGATGAGACCTCAGTTGTCTGAATGTTATATCCTCCAGCTCTAGCAGCGTACACATAAAGCATGCACGGGTGTCCTCTGTGATCTTCGTTAGATATTGGACTTCAAGTCGGACCTGAGCTGCACCAAGTCTTTCCGCTTGAAGTTGAGACTGAAGAAGTCGAACTGATTCAGGCAGCAACTTCACCGAGGTCATGCCTTCATCAAGACATGACCTTGGGGTCATCTCCCTCTCTTCAAGATGGTTTGCCTTCTTCGCTGCAATATAAGTGATAGGTACCAGCAATGGGTTTGGCTCACTATCTTTCCTAAAGTTCTGCCTGGCATCAGAGATATTACTCTGAAAGAGAAACAAGGAGACAGATAACAGGTTTCACAAATATATAAGCAATGATGGTCAGTGTGCTGACAATTCCATCCCATTTTATATTGGCAAATTCAGAGATACAATTTAAAATAGCATTAATAATATGGCATTGTCCGTATCATCAGCAAAATCAGTTAAGACAAAGCAGGAAATGAGATGATGCAGGCGTGGGCAGCTTCACCACACCACTGGATTAGAGATCTAGAACACAGGCATACATGCAGGGCTAAAGAAAATCAATGGATCTGTTCTAATGAATGTGGATGGTATGAATAAGGAACATGTTTTTACAACTACAATTTGAAACTGGTAGTTGTTGCAAATATGCAATCTGATGCAAACACCAAAGTAAAAAGTAGTGGAGGAAATGATGCCTATCCAAATCTATAATAGAACAAAGTTTGAAGGCTTGAGAAGGATGGACTTACATTACATGTTAACATGGGCTCGACAAAGCCCTTCTCCATGTCAATGGAATGATAATTCAAGAAATTCCCCAAAGAAACTTCTTCATAATAGTGGAAGAAATAGAGGATAATGAAGCTCAGATGCAGAGTGATGATACATAATCAAATAGCTATCAATTAAGTACAGTGTTACAAGGAAAAAGGTACTGACAAGAGGAATGCATACCTCAACTTGTGCAGTGGCATTGGCTTTATTCAACATTTTGGTAAGAGTAAATATAGATCTGATAATTTGGAGAAAATGGAGGGCAGGGCAGATAAGATGCAGAGTAATGCCAAACAATCAACTATCTCTCAATGTAAGTATAGTAATACTACCTCCGTCCGGAATTACTTGTCGCTGAAATGGATGTATCTAGCACTATTTTAGTTCTAAATACCTCCAATTGAGCAACAAGTAATTCGACACGGAGGGAGTACATGACAACAGGTAATTACAAGAGCAATCCAGAACTTCATAACCATTGGGTTTATTCTACATTTATGTAAGAGTAAATATAGATCTTATAATTTTGAGCAAACGGTGGATAAGGAAGCTAACATGCACAGTGATGCTACATAATAAAACAACAATGAGTGTAAGTATGGTGATAAAGGGCAAGAGGTACTGACAAGAGCAATGCATTGCGCAGTATTGTTGTGAGATCCTATGATCCCTTGAGAATGGATCACTACCTTTTGCAAATACTTTGTTTGTACTCCTTCAGGATCTGCAATCACCATCTTCCTTTTGGACATCTATTACGAAAGAACAACATTTGAGTGGAAAAACATGGTATGATGACACATGGAATAGGTACAGAAAATGGATAGGCATGGCATATTCTCATATATGATGTGTAAACTAAGCAGATGGTGGTGTAACAAAGTGGAAGTAATGCAAGACATCATATGCAAGATACGTGCGACCAATACTACCTTGCCAAGTTATAGCAAGCACCTTGATGGGTGAATAACATAGGCCATCTGACTTTGACTCATCTGGAGAGTTAAATAGACTTGGGTCTCTATCTAGGTCAGAATCGTCTTTAGGATCATATTCTGCAATGGAATCTGTAGATGGGGAGCGTGTGTGTTCCATTGCATCCAGACAGGATCTCAATCCCTTGATGCCAAGTTTGTTAGCCAGTGGATTGTTCCGCAATATTCTTCTCGTGTGCCCATTCACATATTCATTATGATCATGTTCAATACCTGACATGCATGAAAACATAAAAATAAGTGAGATTATCTTTGTAATGCATAGGGGATTCTAATCCAATAGTGCCTCCCTGTAAACCCCTATGTGCTATCTCTGTGCAATTCTTCTGAGAGATGCCATGTGCGCTGTAATTTGGTGTGTGCATTAATATAATGTGGCCTGCTACTCAAAATATAGGCTCCCTATTGAGAGCTCCAGAAGTAATGATACTTCGCAGATGACAGCTTCAAAATATACTAAGGAAGAACAACTCGACCTGACCTATCGACCGCAAATGTCTGTGCTCCTCTTCCCAAAGAAGGAACATACTGTACTTATTAAAGAATAAGAGAAGAGGATCATGTTAAAGAAGAGCAGAAGAGCAAGCAGATTGTAGATATTACAAGTCTTTCTATACAATGTATGTTGCCCACCCATGATGAACCAGAGCGCACAGAGAAATACTATGCCTTCCTGTCTCTCTATATGTGGCTCACTGCTACTTGTAGTCTGCGTTGGTATTTCCCCGAAGAGGAGAGGATGATGCAGTACACTAGAGATAAGTATTTCCCTCAGTTAAGAACCAAGGTTATCAATCCAGTAGGAGAACCAAGCAAAATTCCATTACGCGCACCTGCACACACAAGAGCAAACACTTGCACCCAACGCAAATAAGAGGGATGTCAATCCTCTTAGCGGTTATTTTCAAGGATTAAATCTTATAGAGATAAATAGATAAACTAAAATACTAATTAAAATAAAAGTAAATAAATTGCAGCAAGGTAAATAAATAGATAAACTAAAATACTAATCAAAAAGGTGTGTTCAGCAAAGATGATTGTGACAAACTAAAAAGCAAACAAAAAAAAACAAACTATTTCACAAGACGCTCCAAGTAAAACACATATCATGTGATGAATAAAAATATAGCTCCAAGTGAGTTACCGATAGATTGTAGACGAAAGAGGGGATGCCTTCCGGGGCATCCCCAAGCTTAGACGCTTGAGTCTTCCTTGAATATTACCTTGGGGTGCCTTGGGCATCCCCAAGCTTAGGCTCTTGCCGCTCCTTATTCCTTTATCCATCGTAGTCTCACCCAAAACTTGAAAACTTCAGCACACAAAACTCAATAGAAACCTCCTGAGATCCGTTAGTATAACAAACAAATCTTAAACTTTAGGTACTGTTGTAAATTGATTCATATTTAATATTAGCATAATTATACTATACTCCAACTTCTCCATGACTCATACCCCCCGATACGATCCATAGATTCATCAAAATAAGCAAACTATGCAACAAAAACAGAATCTGTCTAAAACAGAACAGTCTGTAAAGATCTATTTAAAATCCATACTTATGTAACTCCAAAAATTCTGAAAACTTAGGACAACGTAAAAAATCAATATACCAATACTGTGTAAAAAATTCAGATATTTCTGATGCTGCAGTACAGAATTAAAAATCCAGTACTGGACGCAAAACTTTCTGTTTTCCAAACAGCATCAATTATACTATCATCAACATCATCCTAAAGGCATTACTTGGCACAAACACTAATTAAAACATAAAAATACAATCATAATAGAGGCTATAATTGTGTAAACACTCAAGAACAGAAGGTAAAAGCAAAAAATTATTTTATTCATTTGGTTGCCTCCCAACAAGCGCTATTGTTTTATGCCCCTAGCTAGGCATAATGCATAGTTTCAAGTGTTGTCATCCTTCATCCCCAAGTCCTTTTTGATTAAATCTTCCAAAACTTTTCTCATTAATTCTCTACTCTCATGCTCTTCTTTTCTAGTGGGTGAGCTTAGGTAATTGAAGGGGCTTTGATTAGTAACTTTAACATTCATAACTTCAAACTCAGGATCATCACCATAAATGTCCTCATATAAAACATGTATCTCATCATCAAGAGGATCTCTAGCCGTACCCTCAAACCATTATTCACTAAATCCTTAATCAATTCCTTTAGTAACCCACTCAAATTTATCACAAGCATGGTGGTACATAGTTTTAATTATTTCGGCGTATGGAACTCTCCTTCTAATATTTTTACCATAAGCAAAGTAATCTTTAGATTCCAACCTACGAATAGTATCTTTGTCATGAAGAATTTCCTCTATAGGGGGATGTTCAAAATTAATTTTGTAAAAGGAAAAAATATCCCTAGCTTCTCAGATTATATAATCAAATTCATGCATAAGGATTATAGTGGCAATTTTCTTAGCCCTAGGATCATGTATGTTGGGAAGTTCATAAAATATCTTTTGTAAGGCGGGATGGATATGCAAAAATTTCCTTTCCAATTTAACCACAAGCATGGAAATAGCATCCACATAACAATTTGTTTTATCAAGAATAGATCCACTAATTATCGGTATAACTCCCGCGCAATTAAAGAATTCCTAAATAATGTTTTTCCCAATAATATTACCACTTCCCACATGATAAATTTTAGTCTTAAAATTAGTGGAGGGCTTAGTCTCTGGAGGGTCATGATTAAGATTGAAAGAGCATGTTTTCACTCTAAGAGATTCACTACCACTATCCTCGCTAGCACTTTCAACCTCAACTTTCTCAAATTCAGACATGATAACAATTTCAAGCAAACAAGCAAATACAAATATTTTTGTGTTTTTGTAAAAAAAAATTAAAGTGGGGGAGATGAAAATGAGAGGCAAATGTAAATAAAATAAATGCAAGTGGATGATAGTTTGTGCGAAGGTACTTGGTAATTTTGATGATGTCTCCCCGGCAACGGCGCCAGAAATTCTTCCTGCTACTTGTAGTCTGCGTTGGTATTTCCCCGAAGAGGAGAGGATGATGCAGTACACTAGAGATAAGTATTTCCCTCAGTTAAGAACCAAGGTTATCAATCCAGTAGGAGAACCAAGCAAAATTCCATTACGCGCACCTGCACACACAAGAGCAAACACTTGCACCCAACGCAAATAAGAGGGATGTCAATCCTCTTAGCGGTTATTTTCAAGGATTAAATCTTATAGAGATAAATAGATAAACTAAAATACTAATTAAAATAAAAGTAAATAAATTGCAGCAAGGTAAATAAATAGATAAACTAAAATACTAATCAAAAAGGTGTGTTCAGCAAAGATGATTGTGACAAACTAAAAAGCAAACAAAAGAAAACAAACTATTTCACAAGACGCTCCAAGTAAAACACATATCATGTGATGAATAAAAATATAGCTCCAAGTGAGTTACCGATAGATTGTAGACGAAAGAGGGGATGCCTTCCGGGGCATCCCCAAGCTTAGACGCTTGAGTCTTCCTTGAATATTACCTTGGGGTGCCTTGGGCATCCCCAAGCTTAGGCTCTTGCCGCTCCTTATTCCTTTATCCATCGTAGTCTCACCCAAAACTTGAAAACTTCAGCACACAAAACTCAATAGAAACCTCCTGAGATCCGTTAGTATAACAAACAAATCTTAAACTTTAGGTACTGTTGTAAATTGATTCATATTTAATATTAGCATAATTATACTATACTCCAACTTCTCCATGACTCATACCCCCCGATACGATCCATAGATTCATCAAAATAAGCAAACTATGCAACAAAAACAGAATCTGTCTAAAACAGAACAGTCTGTAAAGATCTATTTAAAATCCATACTTATGTAACTCCAAAAATTCTGAAAACTTAGGACAACGTAAACAATTAATATACCAATACTGTGTATAAAATTCAGATTTTTCTGATGCTGCAGTACAGAATTAAAAATCCAGTACTGGACGCAAAACTTTCTGTTTTCCAAACAGCATCAATTATACTATCATCAACATCATCCTAAAGGCATTACTTGGCACAAACACTAATTAAAAAATAAAAATACAATCATAATAGAGGCTATAATTGTGTAAACACTCAAGAACAGAAGGTAAAAGCAAAAAATTATTTTATTCATTTGGTTGCCTCCCAACAAGCGCTATTGTTTGATGCCCCTAGCTAGGCATAATGCATAGTTTCAAGTGTTGTCATCCTTCATCCCCAAGTCCTTTTTGATTAAATCTTCCAAAACTTTTCTCATTAATTCTCTACTCTCATGCTCTTCTTTTCTAGTGGGTGAGCTTAGGTAATTGAAGGGGCTTTGATTAGTAACTTTAACATTCATAACTTCAAACTCAGGATCATCACCATAAATGTCCTCATATAAAACATGTATCTCATCATCAATAGGATCTCTAGCCGTACCCTCAAACCATTATTCACTAAATCCTTCATCAATTCCTTTAGTAACCCACTCAAATTTATCACAAGCATGGTGGTACATAGTTTTAATTATTTCGGCGTATGGAACTCTCCTTCTAATATTTTTACCATAAGCAAAGTAATCTTTAGATTCCAACCTACGAATAGTATCTTTGTCATGAAGAATTTCCTCTATAGGGGGATGCTCAAAATTAATTTTGTAAAAGGAAAAAATATCCCTAGCTTCTCAGATTATATAATCAAATTCATGCATAAGGATTATAGTGGCAATTTTCTTAGCCCTAGGATCATGTATGTTGGGAAGTTCATAAAATATCTTTTGTAAGGCGGGATGGATATGAAAAAATTTCCTTTCCAATTTAACCACAAGCATGGAAATAGCATCCACATAACAATTTGTTTTATCAAGAATAGATCCACTAATTATCGGTATAACTCCCGCGCAATTAAAGAATTCCTAAATAATGTTTTTCCCAATAATATTACCACTTCCCACATGATAAATTTTAGTCTTAAAATTAGTGGTGGGCTTAGTCTCTGGAGGGTCATGATTAATATTGAAAGAGCATGTTTTCACTCTAAGAGATTCACTACCACTATCCTCGCTAGCACTTTCAACCTCAACTTTCTCAAATTCAGACATGATAACAATTTCAAGCAAACAAGCAAATACAAATATTTTTGTGTTTTTGTAAAAAAAAAAAAAAGTGGGGGAGATGAAAATGAGAGGCAAATGTAAATAAAATAAATGCAAGTGGATGATAGTTTGTGCGAAGGTACTTGGTAATTTTGATGATGTCTCCCCGGCAACGGCGCCAGAAATTCTTCCTGCTACTTGTAGTCTGCGTTGGTATTTCCCCGAAGAGGAGAGGATGATGCAGTACACTAGAGATAAGTATTTCCCTCAATTAAGAACCAAGGTTATCAATCCAGTAGGAGAACCAAGCAAAATTCCATTACGCGCACCTGCACACACAAGAGCAAACACTTGCACCCAACGCAAATAAGAGGGATGTCAATCCTCTTAGCGGTTATTTTCAAGGATTAAATCTTATAGAGATAAATAGATAAACTAAAATACTAATTAAAATAAAAGTAAATAAATTGCAGCAAGGTAAATAAATAGATAAACTAAAATACTAATCAAAAAGGTGTGTTCAGCAAAGATGATTGTGACAAACTAAAAAGCAAACAAAAAAAAAAAAACTATTTCACAAGACGCTCCAAGTAAAACACATATCATGTGATGAATAAAAATATAGCTCCAAGTGAGTTACCGATAGATTGTAGACGAAAGAGGGGATGCCTTCCGGGGCATCCCCAAGCTTAGACGCTTGAGTCTTCCTTGAATATTACCTTGGGGTGCCTTGGGCATCCCCAAGCTTAGGCTCTTGCCGCTCCTTATTCCTTTATCCATCGTAGTCTCACCCAAAACTTGAAAACTTCAGCACACAAAACTCAATAGAAACCTCCTGAGATCCGTTAGTATAACAAACAAATCTTAAACTTTAGGTACTGTTGTAAATTGATTCATATTTAATATTAGCATAATTATACTATACTCCAACTTCTCCATGACTCATACCCCCCGATACGATCCATAGATTCATCAAAATAAGCAAACTATGCAACAAAAACAGAATCTGTCTAAAACAGAACAGTCTGTAAAGATCTATTTAAAATCCATACTTATGTAACTCCAAAAATTCTGAAAACTTAGGACAACGTAAAAAATTAATATACCAATACTGTGTAAAAAATTCAGATATTTCTGATGCTGCAGTACAGAATTAAAAATCCAGTACTGGACGCAAAACTTTCTGTTTTCCAAACAGCATCAATTATACTATCATCAACATCATCCTAAAGGCATTACTTGGCACAAACACTAATTAAAACATAAAAATACAATCATAATAGAGGCTATAATTGTGTAAACACTCAAGAACAGAAGGTAAAAGCAAAAAATTATTTTATTCATTTGGTTGCCTCCCAACAAGCGCTATTGTTTTATGCCCCTAGCTAGGCATAATGCATAGTTTCAAGTGTTGTCATCCTTCATCCCCAAGTCCTTTTTGATTAAATCTTCCAAAACTTTTCTCATTAATTCTCTACTCTCATGCTCTTCTTTTCTAGTGGGTGAGCTTAGGTAATTGAAGGGGCTTTGATTAGTAACTTTAACATTCATAACTTCAAACTCAGGATCATCACCATAAATGTCCTCATATAAAACATGTATCTCATCATCAAGAGGATCTCTAGCCGTACCCTCAAACCATTATTCACTAAATCCTTAATCAATTCCTTTAGTAACCCACTCAAATTTATCACAAGCATGGTGGTACATAGTTTTAATTATTTCGGCGTATGGAACTCTCCTTCTAATATTTTTACCATAAGCAAAGTAATCTTTAGATTCCAACCTACGAATAGTATCTTTGTCATGAAGAATTTCCTCTATAGGGGGATGCTCAAAATTAATTTTGTAAAAGGAAAAAATATCCCTAGCTTCTCAGATTATATAATCAAATTCATGCATAAGGATTATAGTGGCAATTTTCTTAGCCCTAGGATCATGTATGTTGGGAAGTTCATAAAATATCTTTTGTAAGGCGGGATGGATATGCAAAAATTTCCTTTCCAATTTAACCACAAGCATGGAAATAGCATCCACATAACAATTTGTTTTATCAAGAATAGATCCACTAATTATCGGTATAACTCCCGCGCAATTAAAGAATTCCTAAATAATGTTTTTCCCAATAATATTACCACTTCCCACATGATAAATTTTAGTCTTAAAATTAGTGGAGGGCTTAGTCTATGGAGGGTCATGATTAAGATTGAAAGAGCATGTTTTCACTCTAAGAGATTCACTACCACTATCCTCGCTAGCACTTTCAACCTCAACTTTCTCAAATTCAGACATGATAACAATTTCAAGCAAACAAGCAAATACAAATATTTTTGTGTTTTTGTAAAAAAAAATTAAAGTGGGGGAGATGAAAATGAGAGGCAAATGTAAATAAAATAAATGCAAGTGGATGATAGTTTGTGCGAAGGTACTTGGTAATTTTGATGATGTCTCCCCGGCAACGGCGCCAGAAATTCTTCCTGCTACTTGTAGTCTGCGTTGGTATTTCCCCGAAGAGGAGAGGATGATGCAGTACACTAGAGATAAGTATTTCCCTCAGTTAAGAACCAAGGTTATCAATCAAGTAGGAGAACCAAGCAAAATTCCATTACGCGCACCTGCACACACAAGAGCAAACACTTGCACCCAACGCAAATAAGAGGGATGTCAATCCTCTTAGCGGTTATTTTCAAGGATTAAATCTTATAGAGATAAATAGATAAACTAAAATACTAATTAAAATAAAAGTAAATAAATTGCAGCAAGGTAAATAAATAGATAAACTAAAATACTAATCAAAAAGGTGTGTTCAGCAAAGATGATTGTGACAAACTAAAAAGCAAACAAAAGAAAACAAACTATTTCACAAGACGCTCCAAGTAAAACACATATCATGTGATGAATAAAAATATAGCTCCAAGTGAGTTACCGATAGATTGTAGACGAAAGAGGGGATGCCTTCCGGGGCATCCCCAAGCTTAGACGCTTGAGTCTTCCTTGAATATTACCTTGGGGTGCCTTGGGCATCCCCAAGCTTAGGCTCTTGCCGCTCCTTATTCCTTTATCCATCGTAGTCTCACCCAAAACTTGAAAACTTCAGCACACAAAACTCAATAGAAACCTCCTGAGATCCGTTAGTATAACAAACAAATCTTAAACTTTAGGTACTGTTGTAAATTGATTCATATTTAATATTAGCATAATTATACTATACTCCAACTTCTCCATGACTCATACCCCCCGATACGATCCATAGATTCATCAAAATAAGCAAACTATGCAACAAAAACAGAATCTGTCTAAAACAGAACAGTCTGTAAAGATCTATTTAAAAGCCATACTTCTGTAACTCCAAAAATTCTGAAAACTTAGGACAACGTAAACAATTAATATACCAATACTGTGTAAAAAATTCAGATTTTTCTGATGCTGCAGTACAGAATTAAAAATCCAGTACTGGACGCAAAACTTTCTGTTTTCCAAACAGCATCAATTATACTATCATCAACATCATCCTAAAGGCATTACTTGGCACAAACACTAATTAAAACATAAAAATACAATCATAATAGAGGCTATAATTGTGTAAACACTCAAGAACAGAAGGTAAAAGCAAAAAATTATTTTATTCATTTGGTTGCCTCCCAACAAGCGCTATTGTTTTATGCCCCTAGCTAGGCATAATGCATAGTTTCAAGTGTTGTCATCCTTCATCCCCAAGTCCTTTTTGATTAAATCTTCCAAAACTTTTCTCATTAATTCTCTACTCTCATGCTCTTCTTTTCTAGTGGGTGAGCTTAGGTAATTGAAGGGGCTTTGATTAGTAACTTTAACATTCATAACTTCAAACTCGGGATCATCACCATAAATGTCCTCATATAAAACATGTATCTCATCATCAATAGGATCTCTAGCCGTACCCTCAAACCATTATTCACTAAATCCTTCATCAATTCCTTTAGTAACCCACTCAAATTTATCACAAGCATGGTGGTACATAGTTTTAATTATTTCGGCGTATGGAACTCTCCTTCTAATATTTTTACCATAAGCAAAGTAATCTTTAGATTCCAACCTATGAATAGTATCTTTGTCATGAAGAATTTCCTCTATAGGGGGATGCTCAAAATTAATTTTGTAAAAGGAAAAAATATCCCTAGCTTCTCAGATTATATAATCAAATTCATGCATAAGGATTATAGTGGCAATTTTCTTAGCCCTAGGATCATGTATGTTGGGAAGTTCATAAAATATCTTTTGTAAGGCGGGATGGATATGCAAAAATTTCCTTTCCAATTTAACCACAAGCATGGAAATAGCATCCACATAACAATTTGTTTTATCAAGAATAGATCCACTAATTATCGGTATAACTCCCGCGCAATTAAAGAATTCCTAAATAATGTTTTTCCCAATAATATTACCACTTCCCACATGATAAATTTTAGTCTTAAAATTAGTGGAGGGCTTAGTCTCTGGAGGGTCATGATTAAGATTGAAAGAGCATGTTTTCACTCTAAGAGATTCACTACCACTATCCTCGCTAGCACTTTCAACCTCAACTTTCTCAAATTCAGACATGATAACAATTTCAAGCAAACAAGCAAATACAAATATTTTTGTGTTTTTGTAAAAAAAAATTAAAGTGGGAGAGATGAAAATGAGAAGCAAATGTAAATAAAATAAATGCAAGTGGATGATAGTTTGTGCGAAGGTACTTGGTAATTTTGATGATGTCTCCCCGGCAACGGCGCCAGAAATTCTTCCTGCTACTTGTAGTCTGCGTTGGTATTTCCCCGAAGAGGAGAGGATGATGCAGTACACTAGAGATAAGTATTTCCCTCAGTTAAGAACCAAGGTTATCAATCCAGTAGGAGAACCAAGCAAAATTCCATTACGCGCACCTGCACACACAAGAGCAAACACTTGCACCCAACGCAAATAAGAGGGATGTCAATCCTCTTAGCGGTTATTTTCAAGGATTAAATCTTATAGAGATAAATAGATAAACTAAAATACTAATTAAAATAAAAGTAAATAAATTGCAGCAAGGTATGTTTAGGTTTTTTATATATGATAAAGTAGACCCGGGGGCCATAGTTCACTAGAGGCTTCTCTCTCGAACACATAGCATACGGTGGGTTGACAAATTACTGTTGGGCAATTGATAGAAAAGCAAATAATTATGACGGATTCATGGCAATGATCATGTATATAGGCATCACGTCCGAGACAAGTAGACCGACTCCTGCCTGCATCTACTACTATTACTCCACCCATCGACCGCTATCCAGCATGCATCTAGGGTATTAAGTATGAAACAGAGTAACGCCTTAAGCAAGATGACATGATGTAGACAAAGTAAACTCAAGCAATATGATTAAACCCCATCTTTTTATCCTTAATGGAAACAATACAAATACGTGTCATGTCCCCTTCTGTCACTGGGATTGAGCACCGCAAGATTGAACCCATCACAAAGCACCTCTCCCATTGCAAGACAAATCAATCTAGTAGGCCAAACCAAATCAATAGATCAGAGAGAAATACAAAGCTATAATAATCAAGCATAAAAGAGTTTAGAGAAGACTCAAATATTTCTCATGAATAATTTGATCATAAACTCACAATTCATCGGATCCCAACAAACACACCGCAAAAGAAGATTACATCGGACAGAACTCCAAGAACATCGAGGAGAACATGGTATTGAAGATCAAAGAGAGAGAAGAAACCATCTAGATACTAGCTATGGACCCGTAGGTCTGTGGTAAACTACTCACACATCATCAGAAGGGCAGCAAGGTTGATGAAGAAGCCCTCCGTGATCGATTCCCCCTCCGGCAGACTACCGGAAAAGGCCTCCAGATGGGATCGCGGAAGAACAGAGGCTTGCGGCGGCGGAAAGGTTTTCTCTTCTGTCTCTGGGGTATATTGGGAATATTTTAGAATTTATAGCGCTGGAATTAGGTCAGGAGGGGCAACGAGGGGCCCACAAGCCTAGGGGGCGCGCCCTCCAGGCTTGTCGCCTCCTCGTGGCTCTTCTGGTCTTCTCCCAAAGCTTCGTGGGTCTCTTCTGGTCCAGAAAAAATTAATCCAAAGTTTTTTTCTCGTTTGGACACTTTTTGATAATGATTTTCTGAAAAGGCAAAAACAAGCAGAAAACAACAACTGGCACTGGGCACTTGGTTAATAGGTTAGTCCCAAAAAATGATATATAATGGCATATAATTGCATATAAAACATCCAAGATTGATACTATAATAGCATGGAACAATCAAAAATTATAGATACGTTGGAGACGTATCACTCACATGCATTTCGAAACTAAAGTATGAACATTTAGCTGACCAATAAAACCAGTCTCTGTCTTACTAATATCAACATCATATCAAATTCGAATTTGTACAACTAAGCTTGTTTAGCTTGATGGGTGGAGCTGTGCTCTTACGACACGAATCACATAGGCTGATCGTAGCGATCATAAAAGGGGGAAACCCTAAGCATGATGAGTATAGTGTTGACCGTGGCATGACAGATCTGAAGCTACAAACCGCACAAAGGCTACTTAGCAACCGATGTTTGCTTTCAACTAACAACTAAGATTTGGTATGGATAAGAAAGTACAGTAAACAAGTGACAAAGAAATGCAATTCCCTGTTGTCTCTCTATATGTTGCCACATGCATTTGGAAACTCAAGTGGGAGCATTAGTTGACCAATTAAATGTGTGTCTATTAACTAATATCAGTATCATATCACATTCGTATTTGAACAACTAAGCTTTGGAATTATGAGGGTGTGTTGTTTAGCTTGAAGGGTGGAATGCTGCTAGTACGACACAAAGCACCTATGCAGATCATAGTAGTGTAGATAAAAGGGGAAAACCCTAAGCATCACGAGTAAAATCGGGAAAGTGGAACTAACTGGAACATATGGGCTTTTATTGTCGGTACGGCTGGAAATGATTCGGATCCCCTACAGGGGCAGCTCTATTCAACTGAAGGCACAATACTGTTACTATTAGTCTAGACTCTCAAAGGCGACACAGCTCCAAGCATTTCCTGGATATTATGGCAGACCAACTAGAATAGTTGAAAGCATCCATCAGAAGCGACCCAATATACTTGTCGACTGCAAATGTCCCTGCTCCAGTTCCCGACAAGGAACATATTGTACTACTATACTTATTAAGAAGAATAGAAGAGGAACATGTTAAAGAAGAGCAAGCAGATTTTGGATAATACAATGTGTGTTGCCCACCCATTATGAACCAGAGCGCACAAAGAAATACTCTTCCTTCCTGTCTCTCTATATGTGGCTCACATGCATTTCGAAACTAAAGTACGAACATTTAGCTGACCAATTAAACCTGTCTCTGTCTTACTAATATCAGCATCATATCAGATTCGAATTTGTACAACTAAGCTCGTTTAGCTTGATGGGTGGAGCAGTGCTCTTATGACACGAATCACGTAGGCTGATCGTAGTGCTCATAAAAAGGGGAAACCCTAAGCATGATGAGTATAGTGCTGACCGTGGCATGGCAGATCTGAAGCTGCAAACCGCAGAAAGGCTACTTAGCAACCGATGTTTGCCTTCAACTAACAACTAAGATTTGGTATGGACAAGATAGTACAGTAAACAAGTGACAAAGAAATGGAATTCCCTGTTGTCTCTCTATATGTTGCCACATGCATTTGGAAACTCAAGTGGGAGCATTAGCTGACCAATTAAATGTGTGTCTGTTAACTAATATTAGTATCATATCACATTTGTATTTGAACAACTAAGCTTTGGAATTATGAGTGGTGTGTTGTATAGCTTGAAGGGTGGAGTGCTGCTAGTACGACACAAAGCACCTACACAGATCATAGTAGTGTAGATAAAAGGGGAAACCCCTAAGCATCACGAGTAAAATCGGGAAAGTGGAACTTGCTGGAACATATGGGCTTGTATTGCCGGTACGGCTGTAAATGCTTCGGATCCCCTACAGGGGCAGCTCTATTCAACTGAAGGTGCAATACTGTTACTATCAGTCTAGACTCTCAAAGGCGACATAGCTCCCAGCATTTCCTGGATATTATGGCAGACCGACTAGAATAGTTGAAAGCATCCATCAGAAGTGAACCAATATACATGTCGACTGCAAATGTCCCAGCTCCACTTCCCGACAAGGAACATACTGTACTACTATACTTAATAAGAAGAACAGAAGAGGAACATGTTAAAGAAGAGCAAGCAGATTTTGGATAATACAATGTGTGTTGCCCACCCATGATGAACCAGAGCACATAAAGAAATGCAATTCCCTGCTGTCTCTCTATATGTGGCGCACATGCTTTCGAAACTAATGTAGGAACATTAGCTGACCAATTAAACGTTCTCTGTTTTAGTAATATCAGCATCATATCAAATTCGTATTTGAACAACTAAGCTTTCGAATTATGAGTGGCATGTTGTTTCGCTTGATGGGTTGAGGAGCACTGCTAGCACGACACGAAGCACCTAGGATGATGGTAGTGAATATAAAAGGGGAAAACCATAAGCATTGCGAGTATAGTGTTGACCGTGGCATGGCGGATCTGAAGGTGCAAACCGGACAAAGGCTACTTCGCAACCAATGTTTGCTTTCAACTCACAACTAAAGATTTGGTATGGACAAGAAAGTACATTAAACAAGTGACGATCTATTTTCCGAGTGAGATCAATAACTTTGCTGCGGGTGCTATGGCTGTCGGTGGCGCGGAAGCAGATCTGACACGGCAGACGGCGACATCGGGGGATAAGTCTTGTTGCCGTGGACAAGACGGTCATAGGAGCGGCCACGACAAGGTGGACGACTGCGTGGATGAAGCGAGAGGACACGATGCTAGGATCCTGATCCGGCGCGGTGGATGAGAGACATCGATCTCTTGTAATGGATGACGGCGTCGGGGTAGCTGCTCCGGCATGGTGGAGGAGGACGGCGGTGAATGGGGTGGCGGACGGAGGAGGCTGGGGTGGAGAGGGTGTTTTGGCGTCCACGGAGTACGAATGGGGAAATGGAAGGAGAGAGGAGGGGGGAACCATGTCTTTGGGACGCGCTTGTCGCAAATGCGGGGAAAGTTACAAACTTAGCCCCCGTTTAAAATTTCAGACATCAGAGCGATATTGGTAGGTTGGGAATAGGATGGTAATCTCGCATCTCCCGAATAGTTGCTGACGGTGTCCTGGATTGGGGGTGCTAACCTAGCCAGCCCGTCTCTTCGGTTGGGCCGATGGGCCCTCATGCGTGATCAAGGTGGACTCCGGAGGCCGTGCACAGGGGGCGTGATCAAGACTGCCTTCACTGAAGACTTGACGTATACTCCAAGATCTCTCCTGCCGCCTTACTCCTAGATACCGACTTTGTAACCCTAGATACCCTCCCTGGCGTGTATATAAGCCATAGGGTTTAGTCCGTAGAGGACACATCAACACAATATCATTCACCTAGCCCTAGAGTTAGACACACATTACGATCTCGAGGTAGATCAACTCTGTATTCGATACATCTCCCTCAATATAAACAGAAGCAGGACGTAGGGTTTTACCTCCATCAAGAGGGCCCGAACCTGGGTAAACGTCGTCTCCCTTGTCTCTGTTACCACCGATCCGAGATCCACAGCTCGGGACCCCCTACCCCGAGGTCTGCCGGTTTTGACACCGACACTGGTGCTTTCATTGAGAGTCCCGCTGCGTGATCACCAGAAGGATCGATGGCTCACCTACAGATTAACTACGCCAACGGCCATGGGGACGTTTTCGCCTCCGGCCAGCTCTTTGTTTCCGGCAGCATTGTATTTTGCGCCGACTCGACGGGTCATCTGACCTCTGTCGAGAACTACGCCCCAGGTCAGATCGTGACTTTCGGTGGCCTCGAATACACCGCAGATTCCCGCGGTGAACTCATCCTATTGGGATGGACTCCCGACCGAATTGAAAACTCGATGGTTCTAGAGGCTCGACTCCGGAACCAAACTCCGTCGTGGCGCCTTTGGAGACCCCTGACGCGACCACTCCGGCCAGTCTCTTTCCGATCGTTAGTCCGGAGATAGATCCGGCTCCCACTTCCGAAATTACGTCAGTGCTAGAACTGACTTCGGCGCAGAACCCAGAATTGCGTTCGGATTCCCTTCGCACCGAAGACGCGTCAAGTTACACGCCGAGCACACTTCGAGATAGCCCTGCCTATGGCGCGTCAATGAATCCCGAAGAGTTATCTCACCTCGATGAGATTCTTGACTGCATCCGGAGCATGTCCATCTCGGACGGCAAGACTTCGGTTTACAATCAGATCGGACTTAAAGCCGACGATCGGGAAATTTACATCCCACCCACCACCCACCTAGTCGCCACGGTCGACGATTTAACCGACGTGTTGGACTATGGTGAGGCCACAGACATGGAGGAAGATGCTGATGACCCCATCCAGAACACCTCGCCCCCGATAAACGCGGGCAGGTGGACCGCCACGTCCACCTACGATGTTTACATGGTGGACACCCCCAAATCCCCTCCAAGACGTCGGCGAAGGCGCCGAAGGGGTAATAACGGGGAACCCAGTGGTAATAACGTGACAGTCAATAATGGCGATGCGGAGGACTGCGATGCCGATAACCATGAAGAGGACGTTCAAGCCTCCCCAGTAAGGAACGGCACACCTGACCGACTTCTCAGGGACTCAGATCCCGATGACCTCTTTGAAGGGGCCTATGACAACTACATGCCGGAATCCGAGGAGGACGAGAGCCTCGATACCGAGGACTACATCATCCCCGAGGACCCTTTTGAACAAGAGCGCTTCCGACGGCACCTCGTTGCGACGGCTCGGAGCATAAAATGCAAGCAGCAGTAGCTGCAGGCCAATACCGACGCACTAAATGAAAAGTGGGTCGAAGTGCTCTCCGCCGAGAAAGACATGGAAAACCGGCGCCATAGTGCGCCGACATCATACCCACGCAGGCGTCTCTTGCTGGAGTTCGATGAGGAGCTCGCCGACGACCACGACCGACCCCCTAGAGGCTGGGACAGGCCAAGACGAGAAGACCTCAGTGACCGGCCACCTCCACGCCATTATGGCAAGGACCCTGTGGACTACCTAGATCCCCACGATGCTAGACATCGCATTGAGGAAAACAGGGCACCCCCTCGGTCCATCTATGGTTCAAGGGGACGCGCGCCCGCTGGGCTTGATGGCTACGATGCCTGGATAGACAGGAACGGCCGTGCTCGAGATCAGGCTTACTCACGGCTCTCTCCCGACCTCCGACGAGATGCTCCTCGGTTCCGAGGTCTGGCTCACCCAATCTGCTTTACAGACAAGGCGATGGAACATCAATTCCCGGAAGGATTTAAGCCCATCAATATAGAATCATACGATGGCACCACAGACCCAGCAGTATGGATCGAGGATTTCCTCCTACACATACACATGGCCAACGGAGATGATATCCACGCCATTAAATATCTGCCGCTCAAGCTAAAGGGGCCGGCGAGGCATTGGCTTAACAACCTCCCTCCTCACTCTATCGGGAGCTAGGAGGCCCTAGAAGATGCTTTTCGAGCAAACTTCCAGGGTATATATGTCCGACCTCCGGACGCTGAGGACCTCAGCTGTGTCACCCAGCAGCCAGGCGAATCAGCCCGGAAATTCTGGAACAGGTTCCTCACCAAGAAGAACCAGATCATATATTGCTCCGAAGTCGAGGCCATCGCCGCATTCAAGAACAATATCCGAGATGAATGGTTGGCTCGTCAACTCGGCCAGGATAAGCCGAGGACTATGGCGGCCCTCACCTCACTGATGACTCGCTTTTGTGCGGGAGAAGACAGTTGGCTCGCCCGTAGTACTCATAATGGCGAGGTAGGCACCTCGGAAGCCCACGACGCCAATGGAAAACCCAAGCGCAATAAAAACAAGCACATGTATAAAAATGGTGGAAGCGATACGGAAGACGCTGCGGTCAACGCGGGGTTCACTGGACCTAAGTCGGACAGAAAAGAAAACAATTTAAAGGGAACAAGGACGGACCTAGCCAGCTTGATAGACTCCTAGACCGCCCATGTGGAATCCACGGCACTCAGGACAACCCAGCAAACCACACTAACAGGAATTGCTGGGTCTTTAAACAAGCTGGCAAGATAGCGACAGAGGGTCAAAATAAAACCCAAAATCGCAGTGAAGACGAGGATGAACCTCGGCGGCCCAATAATGGAGGCCAAAAGAAGTTTCCTGATGAGGTGACAGAGGTCAATATGATCTATGTCACCCACATCCCTAAAAGGGAGAGGAAGCATGTGCTTCGGGATGTATACGCGCTAGAGCCAGTCGCCCCGAAGTATAACCCATGGTCGGCTTACCCGATCACATTTGACAAGCATGATCATCCGACCAGCATCAGGCATGGCGGATCGGCGGCACTCGTCCTGGACCCTATTGTTGATGGTTATCATCTAACACGCGTCCTGATGGACGGAGGAAGCAGCCTCAACCTTATTTACGAGGACACGGTTCGAAAGATGGGCATCGACTCATCTCGGATCAAGCCGAGCGCCACCACCTTTAAATGTGTCATCCCGGGTGTCGAAGCCCAATGTACCGGCATGGTCACCCTGGAGGTAGTCTTCTACTCGCCTGAGAACTTCAGAAGCAAGGAGTTAATCTTCGATATCGTACCTTTCCGAAGTGGATACCACGCGCTCCTAGGGCGCACGGCCTTTGCATGCTTCAACGCAGTCCCGCATTATGCCTACCTCAAGCTCAAAATGCAGGGACCTAACGGCGTTATCACAGTCAATGGTAACACCGAACGTTCACTCCGGACAGAAGAACAGACCGCGGCTTTCGCAGCCGAGGTACAGGCGTCCGAGGAGGCAGCCCGCAGTGATAAACGCGCCGCTCGCTCTTTGAAGCACGCTCGGGCTGCATAAATCGACCTCGGCCAGGTACTCCCGCACCCAAAATAGGGATGCGGGCTCCTCGCGTGCCCTGTCTGGAGTGGGCACTACGACCCTAGAGTGCATAATTTCGCACTAAAAATTCCCTGGGTCGTCGAGGAGCCAAAAAATTATTCAAACGTCAGCACGGTTTGACCAAGCAACGACGTGGCTTCGAGCCCCCACACAGGCAAGTCTCTGTAAAAGAAACAGCCAAACATGACGACGTCAATGTGGTTTCAACCACGGAACGGACTTCGGCAACGTCTCCTCTAAAGTAGCTCGGTCAATCAAATGCTTGAAGCGTATAAAGGGCCGGAAAGGCATTAACCTCCCCAAGTCCTCACCATCAATGGTGAACATCTGGTCAACAGCTCGGAAACGCATACGTGCGGCAGGTAGTGGCCCGGATTCTTAAACATCCGATGATAAAAATCCGCCCTGTTTCTTCCTCCCTTTTTACTTTTTACGTTGTATTCTTTCAATTCCTCTTGTTGCAGTTGGACATGTAAACACTCGAAATTATGAAATAAAGAAATCGGGCCCTCTAAAGGTCCTTATCATATTTCTTTCTAAGCATGGACCCTGCGCTACGAAGAGGTTCTTCAAAAATGATACAATCGTACCACAAGTCCGAAGTGTTCGGCGTCTCGGATCTTGGCTTTATATGCATCGGTTTCGAACCTAGATTTCGGTCAATAGTTGGGTTGCCCGGCTCCTATGTGTACCCCTTACATTTCTGATGAATTCGGCTAAGGGCGTAACGGGAGAACCACTGCGATTGTGCCGCCAGGTCAATTGGCATAGCGCCTCAGTGGAGAAAGCCGAAAACTGACTATCTAGGTATGCGCAAACTGGTCCGCCATCCGTAGACCGCGTTAAGCAATGTGACGATTGAGATCACCCGTGTTAAACGAAGGGCTTTCATTTCTAGCCGAAGTGTGTTATGGCCTAGACCTCGGCCGACCAGGCCGACCACTTCCCACACCGGGGGCTGGTCATCAGCCCCCACAGTCAAACTCCTATGATTAAGTGAAAGTCATAAAGCCACTATAGTCTGATTGCCTAGTTCCTATAAGCATCGACCACCTCCGGGTACCGAGACGTCGGCTAAGGGTCAAGTGTGCCTTAAGGAACACCCTTTGTATGACCTACACTGGGGCTGAAGTCGACGACTGGCCACTATCATTTTAAAACAGTCATACAGGAGGTAAAACTAATTAAAAACAACACACATGGAATCTAAAGCCATATTCATTCAACCAAAAGATAAAGTTTTGTACACCACACACTTCGGTATTCCGAAGTACTATTTAAAAATGCATAGTGTCCTTTGGACACATGCCTTCGGTGATACGGGCTCCCTCCTCCACCTCGGCAAAGAATTGTTCGGCGGTGCGCGGCTTGTCGGCAGGCGGGCCCGTGGCACATGTCACCACATCAACCTTTCGGAAGTGTGTCTTCACGCAGGCGTACGCCCTTCGTGCTCCTTCAAAGCACGCGGACCGCCTCCAGCGGTTCAGACGGGGCACGGCATCTTGGAGAAGGGCCGTCAGGCCGAAAAGGCTTCTAGGCATGGCCTCGGTAGTCCACAACGCGACACAGAGGTCCTGGAGCGCCGGTCTCGTCATGCGAAACAACTCCACCAGCTGCTTCATGTGATGATTTAGCACCGTGTTGACGGTGACCCCGGGAACTGCCCCCAAAAGCCTTCTCCGCCTTGTGGCCCACCAGTTGGCCGAAGTACGCCACCACATTCGACGGTGTATGAATGGGGAAATGGAGGGAGAGGGGGAACCACTTTGGGACGCGCTTGTCTAAAATGTGGGAAAGTTACGAACTTAGCCCATGTTTAAAATTTTGGATGTCACGTCGGTTGGGGATAGGACGGTAATCTCGCATCTCCCCAATATTTGTCGAGAGGGATTTCGGGGGAGGAGAGGGTGTTTTGGCGCCCATGATTGGTGCTTACGGTGTATGAATGGGGCTGACAGGTAGGGCAGTTGTGTCACGTATGAGGGAAGTTACAAACCTGCCCCTACTTAAAATATTTGCCTAGATCAATTTCGGCCGAGGAGAGTTTGTTTTCTTGCCCACCGTGTATGAATGGGGAAATGGAGGGGGAGAGAGAGGTCTTTGGGACGAGCTTGAATCAAATCTGTTTTGCCGCCCATGTTTGGCGCCCACCGTGTCTGAATGGGGTGAGAGGCGGTTGTGTTACGTTTGAGTGAAGTTACAAACCTACCCCTATTTAGAGAAGTGGAAATCGGGCCGATAGGTTGTGCGTGTCAGGGGTAGACAGTAATTTCCATCTCCCAAACACTGGTTTCGGGCAGCCGACGTGGGAGTGGGTGTTTTGCCGCTTCTTTCGAATTTTGGGAGAATAAGCATTCACGTTTACCCTGGCAACTAAATTCGAATCCATTTTGTATTCGATTATGAATATCCATACATCATTCTATGTTTTCATATATATATTTTCAAAACCACAACAAAGATTTATTCCACCTTTATATATGAATATGATTTACAAATGCCATGATCCTCGAATTCAGTAGGTTGAATCCACTTTGACTCATACAGTTATTTCATCCAACACAATCTGCTCACACGAAAAACAGTTCACCTTATGTCCACTCCTACAAGTAATGAGGATTGCCTCGCCTAAGAAAATCAGACCATTACAAGACATGGACAACAAATAAGGGGTCTTACAACGTAATCCATTCACAAACATGAGACAACATGCAAGTATACTAATCTAATGACAATTTCAACTGGTATCTAAAGAAGAACTAGGATTACCCTGGGCTTCAGATAGCAGAAGCAGCAGGACCTTCTCCGTCTCCAAATGCAACTGTCTTACTTTCTCCACTGCTTGGTTTGCTTGCATAATGCGTGCAGCTAATTGCATAATTTCCAGCCTCATGATCAGGATTACCTCATTCATGGCAGCCACACCGTCTCTTTCTGCCTCTTGTAGAGCCTCAAGAACTATAATATCTGTGCTCTCCAACGGGGTTGCCTCTGAACTGCTACCATCTGGTAACATGGATGGCGCACTGCTTCCACAAATAGATCCTGGGGATGTACATTGTGTCCTAGTTTGAACTGCATCCTGAAAGGTTTCCGCTGGACATAAGTAACAAATAGTTATCACATGATCCAAGAAGTAAGCTTACATGGTAAACTACATACGAATTATTGCCGAGCATGGCAAGCTATATTTAAATGGTTCGAAGTTGCATCAGCCGAAAACAAATTAAAATGGTTAGATGAAACGCAGTGTACCACCGCTATATTTAAGTTGCCCAGGCATATAAACAGTTGAAATATTCTGAGAAAGCACTTAAACAGTGTGGCCTCATATAAACTAGCAAGACAGTCTTGTGATGCAGTTCATAGGAAAAGTTAAGGAGTCAAATGAAGTAGGCATACATTTCTTTACGATAGTACGGCAGGCACTTCTGACACATTGGCCAACTCAGGTATAGCCTAACAAGTACTCCCTCTGTAAACTAATATAAGAGCGTTTAGATTACTAAAGTAGTGATCTAAACGCTCTTATATTAGTTTCCGGAGGGAGTAACAAACAAGCATTGTAATCAAGCAATACAGCAAAGCAGGCAACTGAACTATTTGTAATTCTATAGGATTACAGGTTGCGGGCACAATCCAAGAAAGCAGCCCACACGCATGACATTTCACAGTAACTAAAACACACTGGCTTACCATATGTCGCTGTGAAGGCTCGCTGCTATTGCAATGTTCTTTGAAGATGTCGTCAGCATCTCGTGCATGCAAATCTAGTCGTTGTAGTTTATTCTTCCCCCTCTATTTTGGTAAAACTAATTTTAATCATATGCACTGGTTCAAATTGATCATCAATGATTCATCTAAACTAATGAAAGTAGGGTGTGTGCTTACACGACAATATGTGTGCTTCACTCTATTTTTATGCTTGTTCGAGGTGCCAGCCCCAAAAGAAAAAGCATTTTGCTTGATGCGGTTGGCAGCTCCATAATGAATAAAAGCAACAAATTAGTCATGCAACTTGGGAAGATCAATAACGCACAAAAAAGTAATGTACAGAGGCTCGGAGCAGTGCGGTAATAGCTAGCATTGAAAAATGTAGGTTAAGATGAACCAAAAGCAGCGAAACTACAAGCTACTAGTTTCCTGATGTGTAATTTAGCATAGAGAACATAGAAGCAGTACAATACAATAATTGTAACCAAGAGGTGACATCAAAACAACACCATTATCATAATATAGCATGCAAGAAGTAGTAATATCTAGGAAGTACAGTAATACTTAGGACAAAGAAAAAGCATTGTAACTACAGGTGCACTAATTTGTAATTTAGCACATATAACCTGTTCACTACCACACGTTTGGACCTACAGGTGCAAGCAGAATAACGCCTCTCATAAAAAATTGAATGATGCCCTGAAGAAATTCAAAGGTGCGGTGCTTATGCTAAGAAGGTGAACGTAGGCGCCGGCCATTGGAGAATAGTACCTGATTCTCGGCGGCGTATGGGAATCGATATCATACGTGAAAGCTAAGTGTCATCGATGGTGCTCGTGTTGCGGTTGAGTTGGGCCGGCTGTCGCCGTTGGTGAAGCGGCTCCGGTGCTTTGGTGCGGCGCCTGTCGACATCCAAGAAAGCTGATCTGTGGTAACTGAACTGTTGTACAATAAAGACGAGAAAAACCAAAGGAGCACTAATTGAAATAACCTGATGAGGCAACGGCGACAGTAAAGCTGGGCCGCTGGAGTTGAATATGGTGTTCGTGTAGCGGGTCCGGTGCAGTGGATGAAGGCGTCGGCGAAGCACATCCGGCGCGGTGTACAGTGCTTTCGGTGAGGCGGATCTGTTGTGGCGGACGAGGGCTTCTGTGAAGGGCCAGCGATGTGGCGGACGAGGGCATCGGTGAAGGGCCTACACTATGGTGGACGAGGGCGCCGGTGAAGTAGATCCGGTGCGCTGGACCATGATGGCGGTCAAGGAGATCTGGTGCGGTGGACAAGCCAGTCGCTGAAGCGGCTCCGATGCAGTGGTGAGTTGGCAGTTGGGGGTTCCAAGGTGCGGAAGGTAGATTCGGCAGGGTGTGAGGTGCACCGCAATGGCGGAGGACTAGATTCAGCGGCTTGGGGGAGGGGGGAGGCGGGGAGGGGAGTGGTTCTGGGTTAGAATGTTGGGGGCAAAGAGGGGAAAACAATGGAGTTACCAAAGCAGCCCTTTTCCTTTGATGTGGCAGGGGTAAAAGAGGAATATCGTAGGGCTAAACTTTCGGGCGCGAGAAATATCGATGTCGCAGGATGTTTGAAAGCTTTTGGCGGCTAAATTATGTGTTCTCGTCTTGTACAACCGACTATGATATCATGGCCGAGTATTTATTTGTTGTGCATGCGAGAAAAAAAGGTGCAAGTTTCGAAAATCAATGTCTCCAACTCGAAACTTAGATTGTCCATTCAATTCAAATATGGATCATTGAGCTAGTGCAAGTAAATACCATCATATGCTCCAATTCAAATGAAATTTCGAATATGTTTCTCCTAAATATGATGACACAAACAAATATGCATGTGTATGAATAAAGTGGATGATTATAAGGTTTGAACACGACCATATGTGTATATCTCTAGGTTTAATATTTGAATTTGAAATCACACAATCCAGGTTAAAAATTGTACCCCCATTTAAATAAATTTAAAAAAAGCTAATAATGCAGTCGAATTCAAAATTTCCAATCTTAGGTTAGTAATTCTGGTACTTCAAAATATACCTCACATGTTCAAAAGTATCGCTATCCCATAGTCCAAAAATATGAAACAAATTGATCAAGCATGAGTGCACACACTCTTGACCATGTATTTTAATTACGTCTATGTCTCTCAGACATACACCCCTCACTCTTTATCTGAAGCACACCACCTCGGCCCCTCTCCCCCCACACAAGCCTTTCTCTCCCCCGGACACAAACACACGCAAACATTATCCCCTCTCTCTCTCTTCTAGGTCTGAACCCCAATATAGGTCTCTATCTCTTTGTCTCTCAGACATGCACACATCTGTTCCCCCACTCTCTAGGTCTCCCGGCATCTCTCTTTCCCAAGCACACACTCTATAGCCATGTATCTTTCCCATACACACAAAACACACTGCCCCCAACGTGTTTCTCCCTAGGTATATATGGCTCTCGCACACTCTCCACCATCTCTCTATCTCTCTCTCTCACATTGATACACATCTCACTCACCACCCCCACTACACACAAACACCCTCCCTCTCCTTGTGCACCTCTCTCCTCTTTCCATCTCTCCACATGCGAACCCGACCCTCCTTCCCTCTATATGTCGCGACTCTCTCCATAAATCTCTAGCGTATCATCGATCTCAAACTCACGCGATGTTCTCTCCACCATCCATTTATATCTCTCATGAAGTCTCTCTGACGCACACCATGACTCGCTTTCCTCGTGTCTCCCTACATGGGCCACTTTCAAACACCATCGACCTCGTCTCCCTATCTATAGGCCACTTTCACACACAATCGACCTCCATCTCTCTCTTTCTCTCTCGCACTCTCTCTCTCACTCTCTGTCTCTCTCGGTCTCTCTCTCTCTCTCTCTCTCTCTCTGTCGCACCCCTCTCTCACACACACACTTGATGTCTCTTCCAAATATATAGCACGCACCCCCGCCCGCACCCACGCTATCCCGCTACTAGACATGCCTCTCTCTCTCTTGGACACACATGTCATATCATCCCCCTCCCCTACTAGGTTTACATCATTAGTGGTCTCTCTTCTCCACACACACACACACTCTCTCCCTCTCACACACACGCACGCGCACAAAACAGACACATACACACACCACGCCATCTATCCGGATCCCTCTTTTAAGACACACACCCTTGTATATTCTCTCCAGCTCTAGGTATATATATATATATATATATATATATATATATATATATATATATATATATATACATATAGCCGGTCTATTCTGCTAATATTAGCAGAATAGTTATTCTGCCCACACTTCCGAACTGCACGCTCAACGCGAGGGCACTGCACTTTCTGAAGCAAAGGTACTGCAATACAAAGACTAGTGAACTTCGCGTCGTAAAAACTGCATGCGGTGTTTTTCGGTACTGTTTTCGAGCCAGTTTTTAAACCGTTTATCGGAACGAGACGTGTAATATACCGTTGGAAAGCTATGGATTAGGCGCAACTTTTCCATGTTGAACACTTTTCGAGATTCCTCGCGGTTTAAGAGCAGTTTCGAAAACGGTGGGTGCCCGACGAGTAGCAGCAAGCATATTTTCGTGTTTTTTCGCAAATCGCTTGTCGGAATGAAGCAAATGATACGTCGTTGGAAATATATCATTGAGGCGCACCTTTTTCATATATATTAATTTCTCTAATTCCTTATGGCTTAAGAGCAGTTTCAAATTTACTAAATCGCCAAATTCTGTTTTTCAAATTTTTGCAATTTTTTGGTATTGTTTTCACTCCAGTTTTTTAACCGTTTGTCGAAACAAGGCGTGTGATACGCCGTTGGAAAGCTACTGACGAAGCGCAACTTTCATATGTAGAAATTATTTTGAGATTCCTTACGGTTTCAAATTAATTTTGAAAATGATGCGGCGGACAACGAGTGGCAGCAGCCATTTTTTCGTGAATTTTTACAAACCGCTGGTCGGAATGATTCAATTGATACGCCATTGGAAAGATATCGACTAGGCGCAACTTTTTCATGTAGAACACTCTCTCTAATTCCTTACGGTTTAAGAGCAGATTTGATTTTACCGAAATGTGGACGCTCTGTTTTTCGCGACACCAAAATCGACGTGAGAACTGCATCAGACAGAAAACCGCACAACTTCAGACCGAAAACAGCACTGCTTCAGACCGAAAACCGCACTGCGTCAGGCGTGAATTTTCTCAGGCGAGGAAGTGGACTACGCTTTCACGTCGGGCATAAGTGAACCGCAACACTATCGTGAAGTGAACCACATTACTTTTTTTTGTCGTTTCCGTAACATTTTTCTGCACTTCACATTGGGAGCAAGTGAACTGCGACACTACCGAAAGTGAACCGCGACACTACTGAGAGTGAACCGCATGAGTTTTTGTTGTCTTTTTTCATACTTACTATTTTTACGCGCGTAGACCGGGCGAGTGAACCGCATGGACTAAGCAAGTGAACTACATCTAATAAGAAGCGAGCTTCTTTGAGATGTTTTTGTTTTCTGTTTACCAAAGTGAACCAAATGAAGTGTACTACAGAGTCCTTCGGAGTTAGATTTTTTTAAGATCGAAGTGCACTGCATTTTCCTCTTTATTTTTTCTCTTTAGAGTTTGGTTTTCTCGTAGTGAACTGCAATAGTCTGCATTAGAGAACATAGTGTACTGATGTGTGTATTAGAGAACATAGTGGACTGATGTGTGTCTTCGTTTGAGCAAACACCGAACTGCACACACGCACTGCAAAAGAAACTTTAACATGCAAACCACAAAAAGAAAAAAAGTGAACTACAGCTAAAAATAAGTGAACTTCTTGCAATGTTTTTCTTATTTTCTAGTTTTTACAAAGTGAACCACAGAAGTTGTTTACACTGAACTGCATCTGAGTGAACCAAATAAGTGTTTTTACAAAGTGAACCACAGAAGTTGTTTACACTGAACCGCATCTGAGTGAACCAAATCAGTGTGATACGATGTTGGATCTGAATGAACTACATGGTCACGCCTGGGAACCGTATGGCGTCACCAGCTGGACAGCATCCGCGCGCGTCGTCTGGCCGTGCTCTCGTCGTCAGCGTCCAGCGCCCATGGTGTAGCCTCTGTCAAACCATTCAGGTAGAGGAGTAGCTGCTACTGACGAATCCCGACGATGTTCAACTCACAGTATAGAAGTGTACTACATGGGGAGTTGACGATGGCCGCACGCACCTGTTGTGTGCACTGCTTCAGCGACGACCTTTGTGCTGCTCATCCCGGTGAGGAGAAACGGGAGTGGGTTGTTCGCCGGCGAACCTCACGGGAAGAAAAACCGAACTGCACGGAGTGGTGGGGCGCACATGGCCGGATCCGGCACTCACGGGATCGAACAACCATGGCCTTTAGTATCTGCCCACAAAAAACAACTAATTGCCACCCGGGGACCCGTGCGGCATCCTTGGCGTGCCGTTTTTCTCACCTAGCTCGGCCACCTGCTTGGAGAGGGGAGGGGCATCCGGTGGTTGCCAGATGGGGAGGGGAGGGAGGGCCGTCCGCCGGCGGTCAGCGGGAGGAAGGTGCGGGGATCAGTTGGATGCAGGGAGGCCAGCACGTCCTCCAGAACTGCACGCTTGTGCAAGCCGAACCACACGACTGCGCCAGCCGAACCGCTCCTCCTCCTGCCCACCCGCGCGGCAGTGCCACACACGGAAGCCAGAGAGCCTCAGATCCGACCGGGTTGAGGCGGCCATGCCCGACGGGATCTAGGTCCAGGTGATGGTGGTCAGCACCTTGACGTGGCCTTGAAGACGAAGATGGGGGAGAGGATAGACCTGTACGGTGGGGGGTTGCCGATGTGGTTGGACGGGTGCGGGTGGCCTTGAGCCGGCGCAGGGCAAGGGCGGTGCGACTTGCCGACCTGGATCCGACGCGAGGCAACGCGTGGGAGTCACGGCGGCCCGGTTCCGGTGGCGCGGGGGGGTTGACGATGGCCAACCGCAGTGGAGGAGGAAGGTCGAGGTAGACCGCTGCCTGATCTGGCGCTGATGAACACGTCGGCGGCCTCCTTCGAGGACCCCTCCGCCACGCCAAAGTAATCCTCTGGAAGACGCGGAGCCGCTACTAGCCGCCGAATCGGGAGAGGGGGGCATGGCCTTGTATGAGGAGGTGGAAGCTGGCGGTGGTGGGTAGTTGGAGGAGGAGGTGGTGGGTCGGGTGGGGATTTGACCAGGGAAGAAGGTGGGTGGTCGGGGGTGGGGGTGGGTAGGGCACGAGGGTGAGGTGGGTCGGGTGGGGGTGGGTGTGTGGGTTTTGTCTCTACTCGCAGTTCATGTGCGTTGTGCCATTTGGTTCGTTTTGGGGAGCTGCGTAGCTTCGGAGGTGTTGGCAGAATAAGAAAGCGTTGTTAGAATAAGGTCTTAATATATATATATATATATATATATATATATATATATATATATATATATATATATATATATATCCCTATCTCTCTCTCTCTACCTAACTCACATGCACACTAAAATTCCCCGTCTCTCTAATTCACACCTCTCTCCCTATGTCTGCATGCGTATCTCACACACTCACTCTGTGACTATGTCTATCTGCCCCCACGTTACACAACACAAAGCCCCATAGGTCTCTCTCTATCTTCCACACACACACACAAACACACAATGACTCTCTTATCTCCGCCTTAATCACTCCATATCACACACATGCATGATCTCTCGCTCGCACACACGCTCAACAAAGGTTTTCTTGCGAAATACTTACGATCTATTAATCAACAGTCGTGGCAGTACAACAAACACGAGACATGAAAAAATACATCTACACGTTCGTAGACCACCTAGCGATGACTACGAGCACTAGAGCGAGCCGAAGGTGCGCCACAGTCATCCTCCTCCTTACCGGAGACGGCAAAACCTTGTTTTAGACAGTCGGGAAGTCATCGTGCTAAGGCCCCACATGCTCAGCCGTTGAATAGAACGTAGATCCAAATTTATGGAAACAAGTATCAATAATACGTTTGTATTTCCATAGTTTTGAGTTTTCCATCAAGATATTAGTCACCCATGGTCGATATTTAGTTTGAATTACGTACACATACGTACTATGCAACTAGCCGTGCTTATTGACTTCCAAAGCTTAACTTTCACTCCTACTTACAATATATAGATTATTTAACAATAAACTACCACTTTCAACCAGCCCTAGCAAGAAACTATTGTACAAAAAATAGCAAAAAACATACCAAAAATTTCTCAATTCGTGCCAAAACACTACTACCAAGTGCCGATTAGGCTCGTTTAAACCCGTTTATGACAGGGTTGGCACACACGTCCGTGCTGACGAGGCTGTTGACGGATGATTGTATTTGTTCCATGTATACATGTACATGTATTAGGTGTAGTTGTCCCGCTTGTCTCCCAAGTCTGTATTCTGTAATTAGGGTACTAGCCGTGGACAGAACTATCCCTGTAAGTGTTATACATTGGCACCTATGAGATGAATACAATTATCTTGCACCAAATATTTCTTCTACATGGTATAAGCCTAAACCTATGATCCCTAACCTAGACGCCCCGCCGCCGCAGCTGCTCCCCCGAGCCGCCGCCGCCGCCGCTACGCCGCTACATCTCCTCGCGAGTTACCCCGCCCGCTCGCTGCGCCCGCCCCGCTCGTGCGCGCGGGCCCGCCGATCGCTGCATAGCTAGCTTAGGTAGCTGCTGCCGATCGCTAGCACTACGTAGCTAGCTAGCTAGCTTTGCAAGCTACTGCCGCTGCTGCCTAACCGCTGCCTCTGACCACTGCTCGCTACTTGACGCCGCCGCCGCTCCCGTCTCGAGCCACCGCCGCCGCACTCTAGTCCTCTATCGACCGTCGCTGCCGCTGCTCTCGCCACCGCCGCTGCTCTCGCCGCCGCCGCTGCTGTCCCATCCGCTACCTTCGCTGCCCACTGCCATCGCTGCTCCGCTCTTCCGAGCCGCCGCCGCAGCCACCCTAACCGTAGCCGCCATGGACTTCTCCGGGTCCGGCTCCTCCTCCCTCTCCGATGGAAACTCCAACCCCTTCGTTGGCCCCGACCCGGTGACCATCCGCGCCTTGGACCATAGTCGTCCGCACATGCGGGGTGGCCGCCACGTCCAGCAGCGCGCCACCGCCACCCCCCGCGCCCGACGGGCCACCAAGCCTTCTTCACAGCGTCAGCCCAACCGCCACATGGTGCCGCTGGCGACTGGTATATGGACACCGGGGCGACCGCCCACATGTCTTCCCATCTCGGTAACCTTCACACTTTCTATCCCACCAACACCTCCACTCACAATACCGTCGGTGATGGTTCATCTCTTCCCATAACACATGTTGGACATGCTTCGTTTCCATCTTCATCTATGCCATTATCTTTGTCTAACATACTTGTTTCTCGTACACTCATCAAGAATCTTTTTTCCGTTTGATGTTTTACTCGTGAAAATCCTATCATCGTTGAATTTGACGAGCTTGGCTTTTCTGTCAAAGACGCTCGTACCCGGATGATTCTTCATTGATGTGACAGCCCTGATGAGCTCTACCCGGTTCATCCATCCTCTCCCACCACCACTGCCCCCGTCGCTTTCTCCGCCGGTGTGGATCTTTGGCACGCTCGCTTGGGTCATCCCAACCCAGCCACTCTTCGTCAAATTCTTAAGAGTTTTTCTTTCACGGGTAATAAGATCGAAGATCACACTTGTCATGCCTGTCGTGTTGGCAAACATGTTTGTCTTCCCTTTAGTGAGTCATCCACCATTGCATCCTATCCGTTTTAGTTAATTCATAGCGATGTGTGGACTTCTCCTGTTGCAAGTAATACAGGCTATCTTTATTATCTTGTCATTCTAGATGATTATTCTCACTATGTGTGGACTTTTCCGTTACGACGAAAATATGATGTTTTACCCACCCTCACCGCCTTTTACTCATATGTCACCACTCAGTTTGGTCGCCCCATTCATGCCCTACAGACTGACAATGGTAAAGAGTTTAATAATCTCGCCGTTCGCACCTTACTCGCCACACATGGTACGATTTTTCGTCTTACTTGTCCCTCTACTTCGCAACAAAATGGGCGTGCCGAGCGTGTTCTTCGCACTCTTAACGATTGCGTTCGCACACTTCTTTTTCACGCTAATGTGCCGCCTCGTTTTTGGCCGGATACTCTCGCCACTGCCTCTCTTCTTCTTAATATCCGACCATGCCGGACTCGTTGGAACTATGCACCACATCATCTCCTATATGGCACTCCACCGTCCTATGGTGAGCTTCGAGTTTTTGGGTGCCTTTGCTACCCTAGCATCGCATCTACCACCCCCCATAAGCTCGCTCCATGCTCGCTTGCATGCATCTTCCTCAGATACCCCGCCAACACGAAGGGCTACCGGTGCTATGATCCCGTCTCTCATCGTGTGATCACCTTGAGACATGTTTACTTTGATGAAAGGGTATTTCCGTTTCAGCAGGTCTCTCCGGGTGTCGCTTCGTCATCCCCATCTGGCTCATCATCGGGCGCCCCGGACGTTCCGGACCCTTCTTAGAGGTATCGTGGGGGTCCCCCGCGCTCGGCCCTTGGGACGCCTCCTGGCTTCCCGGCACGGGCGCCCCCTCCGGATGCGGCTGCTTCAGTCGCCGGCTCGCTGCCCACCTCGCCCCATGTGGCTGGAGGTTCGGGAGCCGGCTCACTGCCCGCCTCACCCCATGTGGCTGGACGTTCAGGCGCCGGCTCTTTGCCCGCCTCGCCCCCTGCGGCTGGAGGCTCGGGTGGCGCCACGGACGCTAGCTCGGAGCCCGCCTCGCCCTCTGCAGCCTCGCCAGCCACGCCGGCTTCTACGTCGGTCGCCTAGACGGCGGCTCCTTCGTCGGCCATGCCGGGTACCCTGGCATCTTCGTCGGTAACGCCGAGTACCCCGGCATCTTCGGCGTCTGCTTCGGCCTCATCGGCCGCCTCGACGGAGGCTGCCTCTCCGGTGGCTACTCCGATCGTTGCGCCAGGACCGGTCACTCGGGCGCGTGCGGGTGTTTTTCGTCCGAGTGGTCGCTATCCCTCCAACCAGTACATCTGCACTACCTCGACATCTGCGCCATCGTCGGTTCCTTCATCCGTCCGTGCCGCTCTTTGCGATCCTCAGTGGTTTGCGGCCATGCAGGAGGAGTTCGATGCCCTGTTGCAGAAACAAACGTGGCAGCTTGTACCTCGACCCCCACATGCTAATGTCATCAGCGGAAAGTGGGTGTTCAGGCATAAGCTCCATCCCGATGGCACACTCGAGCGCTATAAGGCTCGCTGGGTGGTTCGTGGCTTTCGGCAGCGTGCGGGTGTTGACTTCACCGACACATTTGCTCCGGTTGTCAAACAGGGCACGATCCGCACCGTTCTTCAGCTCGCCGTGTCGCGTGCATGGCCCATTCATCAGATGGATGTCTCCAATGCATTTCTTCATGGTCATCTTGATGAACAGGTTTTCTGTCAGCAGCCCACCGGCTTCGTTGACGACGCGCATCCCGGGTTCTTCCTTCATCAGAGGAAGTATGCTCATGAGCTACTTGACCGCGCTGGCATGCTTAATTGCAAGCCCGCGGCCATGCCTGTCGACACAAAGGCCAAGCTCTCTGCTACTGATGGTGCTCCCGCCTTGGATGCCTCCTTCTACCGGTCCATTGTCAGTGCCTTGCAGTACTTGACACTCACTCAGCCCGAGTTGCAGTACACTGTTCAGCAGGTGTGTCTCCACATGCATGCTCCCCACGATTCTCATTGGTCTCTGGTGAAGCGGATTCTCTGGTACATCCGTGGTCACATGGACCTCGGCATCACCTTGCAGGCATCGCCCTCCACTGACATCGTCGCTTATTCGGATGCTGACTGGGCTGGTTGTCCAGACACTCGTCGCTCTACCTCAGGGTACTGTGTGTTCCTTAGACCATCACTCATCTCGTGGTCGTCTAAACGACAACCCACAGTCTCGTGATCCAGTGCTGAGGCAAAGTATCGTGGTGTGGCCAACGCAGTTGCTGAGTGTACGTGGCTTCGACAGCTCCTTCATGAGCTCTGTCATCCTGTTCACAAAGCCACCGTGGTCTACTGCAATAACGTCTCTGCGGTCTACCTCTCCACCAATCTAGTTCATCATCGTCGGACTAAGCATATTGAGCTGGATATTCATTTTGTTCGCGAACAGGTTCTCTTGGGAAGAATCGAGTCCTTCATGTTCCCACGACGCAGCAATTCGCCGACATCATGACCAAAGGCTTACCGACGTCCACCTTTGAGGAGTTCCAGTCCAGTCTTTGCATCGCCAGACACGACGCTTCGACTGCGGGGGGGTGTTGACAGATGATTGTATTTGTTCCATGTATACATGTACATGTATTAGGTGTAGTTGTCCCGCTTGTCTCCAAGTCTGTATTCTATAATTAGGGTACTAGCCGTGGACAGAACTATTCCTGTACGTGTTATATATTGGCACCTATGAGATGAATACAATTATCTTGCACCAAATATTTCTTCTACAGAGGCACCTTAAGTCAACACCATATGTTTGACCGTAGTGTTGATTGTTATGAGAGGTGGGACCCACATGTGAGCATCTATCCTCTTCTTCAAACAGTTCATAGGCCTGTTCGTCGCCGGCACCGGTGATGGGCGAGCTGGCCGGCGCTCCACCGGATGGGCCGACCGCCACGCTGGCCTCCGCACGGGCTGGCTGGCTGGCCTTAGCGTGGCACACGTGAGCAAGCCGCCACACTGGCCTCCGCCCGAGCCGGATGGCTGGCCTTAGCGTGGCACGCGCGAGCAAGCCGCCGCACCGCCGTCCCAAGCTAGCTAGCAAAGCTTGCACACAAGCAACTGGATCCATCCAACAGGTTGTGTGCTAGCTTGGCTAGCTAGCGGCTGCGAGCGCCGCGTCGAGCTGGCTTCCGGCTGCTGCAAGATGGGCTCCGCGCCACCGGCACTTTTGACCTTGCTTTCAGCCGGCGGCGGTGGCTGCCTCCCATGGCCGAGGATGACTAGGTGGACGCGCCGGAGGTAGGAGGTGACTTGGAGATTTTTCGCGATGGATTTAAACGAGCCTAATCGGCACTTGGTAGTTTTTCGCGATGGATTAAGAAATTTTTGGTATGTTTTTGCTAATTTTTGTAGAGTGGTGGTTTCTTGGTATGGCTGGTACAAAAGTAGTAGTTTTTTGTTAAATACTCCAATATGTATAAGGAACAATCTACTAGCGACAAATAGGAATTCTACGTTGCGTTGTACTAGTGGTCGCGGATAGCCCAGCCACGTGCACGGGTTTTCCCTCCCGTATATTTTGCACACGCCATCATCTCGTGGCTTGCGTAGAGTAGCAGCCACCCCTCGCTTGCTGCTTCCTCAGCTGCCATCTTTAATGGCGCATCCCAATTAAGCCGGAGGAGCCGGAAAAGCCTGGCGCCGCATTGGGAACTATGCAATATGGCCCTGGACCTAGACCTAAAGTACTCTGTAGCTTGTGGCGTTGCACGCATGGACTTCGCTCCTTATAGTACAAAATTAGCTTGAAAAACATTTTCACAATATGGGATGGAGGGAGTAGAATAGTTGATTTGTTAGACTTTTCTAGAGCCATGTGATTGTTTCTTTATTTTGCAAAAATCATGGAAAAGTTGTATTCATAAATTGAACATTGCACGTGTTGTGCACGTTGATAACCCACAAGTATAGGGGATCAGTTGTAGCCTTTCTCGATAAATAAAAGTGTCAAACCCAACGAGGAGCTAAAGGTAGAATCAATATTCCCTTCAAGTTCTATCGACCACCGATACAACTCTACACACACTTAACGTTTGCTTTACCTAGAACAAGTATGAAACTAGAAGTACTTTGTAGGTGTAATGCTAAAACTACTTTGCAAGAATAAAACTAGGAGTACTTTGTGAGAATAAAACTACGAGTAATTTGCAAGATAATAAAAGTTAGTTGTTTACTAGAAAGCTTTTGTAACACAAGAGAAGGATTTGTCCCTAGGCAATCGATAACTAGACCGGTAATCATTATTGCAATTTTATATGAGGGAGAGGCATGAGCTAACATACTTTCCGTACTTGGATCACATGCACTTATGATTGGAACTCTAGCAAGCATCCGCAACTACCAAAGATCATTAAGGTAAAACCCAACCATAGCATTAAGTAACAAGTCCCCTTTACTCCCATACGCAACAACACCCTTACTCGGGTGTAAGCTTCTGTCACTCTAGCCGCCCACTATAGGAGAATTATGAATGTATTGCAAACCCTACAGCGGGAATCCCACATGCTTGCGCGACACGGCGGGCACCATAGGACAACACCAAAATAAAACATACAACTCAAACCAATCACGATCATCAATCAACCCATAGGACAAAAGAAATCTACTCAAACATCATAGGATTGCCACATATCATTGGATAATAATATATAGCGTTAAGCACCATATTTAAGTAGAGATTACAGCGGGGAGAAGAGGTGTTACACTGTTGCATAGAGGGGGAGGGAGTTGGTGTTGACGGCGGCGAAGTTGTTGGTGTAGATCGCCGTCACGATGGTTGCCCCGGTGGTGTTCCGGCGCCACCGGGAGGGAGGGGGAGAGAGCCCCCCTCCTTCTTCTTCTTCCTTGGCCTCCCCCTAGATGGGAGGAGAGTTCCCCCTCTAGTCCATGGACGCCATGGCTCCCGGAGGGCAGGAGCCCCTCCGAGATTGGATCTCTCTCTCTGTTTCTCTTCTGTTTCGCGTCCCTGTTTTCTGGCCAAAAACCGTTTCTTATATTCCCGGAGATCCGTAAGTCCTATTGCGCTGAAATTTCAACACGATTTTTCTCTCAATATAAGCTTCCTTGCGGCCGAAGAAGGGCCCCAACTGACTTACGGTGTGCCCTCAAGGCAACACCACGCGGCCAGGGGGGTTGTGCCCGTTTACCTTGTGGAGGCTGTGGGCCTCCGTTTGCGTGGATTCCACCTCCCAAAAATCACATATATTCCAAAATAGTTCTCCGTAAAATTTTATCACGTTTGGACTTCATTTGATATGGATTCTCTGCGAAACAAAAAATAGGCAGAAAACAGGAACTGGCACTGGGCACTGGATCAATATGTTAGTCCAAGAAATCATATAAAATGTTGCCAAAAGTATGTGGAAATTTTAGGATATTGGCATGAAACAATAAAAAATTATAGATACGACAGAGAAGTATCAGCATCCCCAAGCTTAATTCCTGCTCGTCCTCAAGTAGGTAAATGATAAAAAAAAAGATATTTTTTTATGTGGAATGCTACCTAGCATAATCTTGATCATGTAATCTAATCATGGCATGAATATTAAGACACGAGTGATTCAAAGCAATAGTCTATAATTTGATATAAAGACATCAATACTCAGGCATATCAACAAACAATCATGCCTTTCAGAATAAAAATGCTAAAGAACGCTATCCCTAGCCCGTCATGCTCAATCATTGATCCAGTCACGATGTACATAACATTAACTATACTCAATGCATAAAAATGACAATAGTGCTCTCCAACTGGTGCTTGAATGAGAAGGTGATGACTCAACAATAAAAGTAAAATAACATAAAGTAAATAGATAGGCCCTTCGCAGAGGGAAGCATGGATCTGCAGAGGTGCCAGAGCTCGAAGCTTAAATCAGAGATGAATACATTTTGAGAGGTGTACTTTTCCTGTCAACGTCATGACCAAGGGTTCTCAATATCTTCCATGCTAAACACATTATAGGTGGTTCCCAAGCAGAAAGGTAAAGTTTACTCCCCCTCAACCATTCAAACACAAGCCATGGCTAGCCGAATCCTCGTGTGCCCTCCATACAATCAACTTTTCGGGGGAGTTTGTTTCATTATAATTCAATTTTGACCACAGGACTGGGCATCCCAATTACCAGCCTCTCTCGTGCAATGACAGGTGAATAAACACCCATCGTGAGAATAACCCGCTTAGCATGGAAGATACTGACCACACACTGTTGCTCCATGAGCGGTACGGGCACACAAAACAGATGCTTATTTGAATGATTAGAGGTGGCACATGCAAATTTACTTGGAACGGCAAAGTAATACCGCATATAGGTAGATATGGTGGACTCATCTGGAACAACTTTGGTTTAAGGATTTGGACGCACAAGCAGTATTCCCACTTAGTATAGGTGAAGGCTAGCAAATAGATTGAGAAGCGACCAACCAGAGAGCGACAACGGTCATAATCATGCATTGCGAATAATTAACATTGGATACTAACATGAGTAGGATATAACTTCGTCACATAACTATACATGCATGCTTCGAGAGTCACAAACCTTAACACCAATATTCTTACTAAACCACAATCATTCACTAGTACACCCACATATTACCACCTTAATATCATAAAACTATTGCAAGGAATCAAACATATCATATTCAGTGATCTACAAGTTTTATGTAGGATTTTATGACTAACCATGTGAATGACCAATTCCTGTTGACTCTCTAAATAGATATAAGTGAAGCATGAGAGTTTAATTCTTTCTACAAAATACTTGCCCACGCTCTAATAAATATAAGTGAAGCAAAAGAGCATTCTACAAATAACGGTTTTCTATATGTAGAGAAACAGGCATCCAAACTTCAAATGATATAAGTGAAGCACATGAAGCATTCTATAAATCCATACTCAAAAGATATAAGTGAACTGCAAAGAGCATTCTATAAATCAACCAAGGACTATCTCATACCAGCATGGTGCATTATTAAAAGAAAAAGAAAAAGCACACGACGCTCCAAGAATTTACTCATATCATGTGAACGAAACGAAAATCGAAACATACCGATAATTGTTGAAAAAAGATGGGATGCCTTCCGGGGGATCCCCAAGCTTAGACGCTTGAGTCTCCTTGAATATTTACTTGGGGTGCCTTGGGAATACCCAAGCTTGAGCTCTTGCTTCTCCTTATTCTCCTCATATCGATACCTCCTCGATCTTCGAACACTTCATCCACACAAAACTTAACCGAACTTTTTATTAGGGGGGTTAGTACATATAACATCAAATCCCATCATGTCCTACTGTAACATTATTGTATAATTATAATCAAACATTACCCACTGTATGCTATCACAATTCTATGGCTCCCAAGTCAATGGGGCTCAACAAGATTTCAAACATACGCAAATAAAGAAACTATAACAACAATCTGTGAAAACAGGACAATTTGTAAAGATGCAAATGAAACACATACTTCTGTAACTCCAAAAATTCTGAAAAATTAGCAAAAAAAATCATAGAAGTACTATGTAAAAATTTGAGAATTTTTTCACGTTCCAGTAAAATAACAAAATTCAAGCACTACAGCAAAAGTTTTTGTTTTTTCACAGCACACACCAAACAAGCAATTTAAGCATCCTAAAGGTAGATCTTGGCACATTATTTTTACAATACAATGGATTTGTACAAGGGGATAATTATTTTTGTTGAAAAGTTTCTGTAATCAAGGTTCACAAAGTTTCCATGGGCATGAACAAAGTTCAAGGCTAGCCCCCACTTCCACATTGCTCATCTGTCTCACTTTCACTTTTCTTTTTGTAAAAGTTTTAGGTTCCCCTCTATATTTTTTTGTTTTTAAACTTTTTAAAAACACTCAATAGAATAAAATGACTCTCTAAAACTTCTAGGTTGTCTCCCAGGCAGCGCTTTCTTTAAAGCCATTAAGCTAGGCATATAGTGCAAAAGTAATTGATCCACCCGGATCCCAAGGTATATCAAAGCCAATTTTAATTAACAATGATTTGTAATTTAGTAGTGAGCACAAAGCAACATATATCATGCAATGATGAAGTCTAGCTCTCTTCCTATGCATCGGCATGTCATAAAAGAACAATTCATGCACACATAATAAAGGCCAATGCATAGTATAAGCAGTTTCTTGCAATTTTATCGTATTGGAGACATAGAGAGGTGGAGATGTAGTTCCTCTCTCATAATAATTGCAATTAGGAGAAGCAATCACATGCATATTATATTCATCAAAATCATCATGTGTAGTAGTAAAACGCAACCCATCAATATAATCCTTAATAAGTGCAAACTTCTCTAATATAGTGTAGTTGGGAGAATTCAAAAAGATAATAGGACTATCATGTGTGGGTGCAATAGCAACAATTTCATTTTTAACATAAGGAACTATAGCAAGTTCATCTCCATAAGCATCATTCATATTGGCATCATGGCCACAAGCATAGCAAGCATCAAGTTCATCAAAAAGGGATATTTCAAACAAATCCAAGGGATCATAGCAATTATCCTTCGGTAAGCACGAAGGGAGATTAAACAATGTATGAGTTGAAGAGTTACTCTCATTAGAAGGTGGGCACGAGTAGCTAATCCGCTCTTCCTCCTTTTGTTCTTCGCTCTCCTCGTCATCTTTTTCATCTAATGAGCTCACAGTGTCATCAATTTCTTCTTCCATAGACTCCTACAAAATGTTAGTCTCTTCTTGGACAACAGAGACTTTCTCAATAAATTCATCAATATAGGCATTGTATTCATAATTCTCATAGCAATATTTTAGTATAGCATAATTTTTAGATCTGTAAACAACATCATGATAGTTTTCATACTTTTCAAACAAAGATTCAATTTCATAAGCACCCTTAAAAGCGACAAATTCTTCTATTTGTTCCACATCATAGTAATCATATATACCATTAGCATAAGAAGCCAAGGTTTTATTATCATTAAATTCACATGAAAAGGGAAGGTGTGGAGCCTTCATCTTAGAGCAACAAGTATAATCATATCTTGAGCATAAATTCCAAGCATACCATTGCAAATAATTAATTTGATCCCATAAGTGTTTCCCTTTTTGAGACAAGCGATAATCCCTAAAGTATTTCCGTTGATCCAAAGTATCTCCCATTATCAGGTTGAATGGAGATTTATCAGGATTATCAAAGTAATATTTAATATTCTTCACATAACCAGCATCGAGGGTTTTAGGAGGTTCCCCATCTCCATGAGCAGCAAGTACAACTAATTTTTTTGGTATTTCGTGTTCCATATCCATAACTAAAGATACAAAACAACTTAGAATAGAAAATAAAATCTACTTAGTGATAAAGCAAACAAGCACACATGAGAATATCAACCCCACGCTATTGCTCCCCGGCAACGGCGCCAGAAAAAGGTCTTGATAACCCACAAGTATAGGGGATCAGTTATAGCCTTTCTCGATAAATAAAAGTGTCAAATCCAACGAGGAGCTAAAGGTAGAATCAATATTCCCTTCAAGTTCTATCGACCAGCGATACAACTCTACGCACACTTAACGTTTGCTTTACCTAGAACAAGTATGAAACTAGAAGTACTTTGTAGGTGTAATGCTAAAACTACTTTGCAAGAATAAAACTAGGAGTACTTTGCGAGAATAAAACTACGAGTAATTTGCAAGATAATAAAAGTTAGCTGTTTAGTAGAAAGCTTTTGTAACACAAGAGAAGGATTTGTCCCTAGGCAATCGATAACTAGACCGGTAATCATTATTGCAATTTTATATGAGGGAGAGGCATGAGCTAACATACTTTCCGTACTTTGATCATATGCACTTATGATTGGAACTCTAGCAAGCATCTGCAACTACCAAAGATCATTAAGGTAAAACCCAACCATAGCATTAAGTAACAAGTCCCCTTTACTCCCATACGCAACAACCCCCTTACTCGGGTGTAAGCTACTGTCACTCTACACACCCACTATAAGAGAATTATGAACGTATTGCAAACCCTACAGAGGGAATCCCACACGCTTGCGCGACACGGCGGGCACCATAGGACAGCACCAAAATAAAACATACAACTCAAACCAATCACGATCATCAATCAACCCATAGGCCAAAAGAAATCTACTCAAACATCATAGGATTGCCACATATCATTGGATAATAATATATAGCGTTAAGCACCATATTTAAGTAGAGATTACAGCGGGGAGAAGAGGTGTTACACTGTTGCATAGAGGGGGAGGGAGTTGGTGTTGACGGCGGCGAAATTGTTGGTGTAGATCGCCGTCACGATGGTTGCCCCGGCGGCGTTCCGGCGCCACCGAGAGAGAGGGGGATAGAGCCCCCTCCTTCTTCTTCTTCTTCTTCTTCCTTGGCCTCCCCCCTAGATGGGAGGAGAGTTCCCCCTCTGGTCCATGGCCGCCATGGCTCCCGGAGGGCTGGAGCCCCTCCGAGATTGGATCTCTCTCTGTTTCTCTTCTGTTTCGCGTCCCTGTTTTCTGTCCGAAAACCGTTTCTTATATTCCCGGAGATCCGTAACTCCGATTGCGCTGAAATTTTAACATGATTTTTTTCGATATAAGCTTCCTTGTGGCCGAAGAAGGGCCCCAACCGACTTACGGTGTGCCCACAAGGCAACACCACGCGGCCAGGGGGGTCGTGCCCGTTTGCCTTGTGGAGGCTGTGGGCCTCCGGTTGCGTTGATTCCACCTCCCAAAAATCACATATATTCCAAAATAATTCTCCGTAAAATTTTATCGCGTTTGGATTTCGTTCGATATGGATTCTCTGCGAAACAAAAAACAAGCAGAAAACCAGAACTGGCACTGGGCACTGGATCAATATGTTAGTCCAAGAAATCATATAAAATGTTGCCAAAAGTATGTGGAAATTGTAGGATATTGGCATGAAACAATCAAAAATTATAGATACGACGGAGACGTATCACACGTACGCGTGTACTAGTGGAAAAGAAAAAGCCTACTCTCGTGGTATGAAAGAACTCAAATGTTTTGCCCCCGCAATAGTGTTTGCGTGAGAGGAGCGGCTGAGCAGGCCAGCTACGCGCATGAATAGAGCAGCAAGCAGATCTGCAGTATGCATGTGTACTTTCCCTGCATTGATAGTACATCGATGGTTCTAGAGAGTGCGACTACTACTTCTGGCTTGGTTTACTAGCAAAATGTTAAAGTTTGACCACATATTTGACTAGCAAAATGTTAATGCATGTCACCAAAAATTATATTGTTGGATTCGAATTTGAATGTACTACCCTCCACTTGCTACTGTAGCTCATTGGCCTTGAGATTCAAAAGTTCAAAACTGGTACACTAAGAGCATCTGCAATAGTCTATATGATAGATTCGTTGGTATAAGGAACACGTCAGCAGTCATCAGTGTGTCATACAAGTTCTCCAATGAATCATACTCTGATGGGTACCACACACATTAAATCAATAAACAAAACCTGATGACCAACGCCCGAGAGAAGGAAATTGGGGAGCCAGCTGCCGCAGCTCTCACCAGGTCAGTCAGGGCCCACAGAAATGAATGTAATTATCTCGGAGCTTGTGCCCGGAAAGTTGGTTCAGGAACATACGATCTCATTCAATACAGTCTACGTGGCAGATTTACCAACGATGATCATATGACCATTGGAGTACAAGTACTACTAGTACTAGTACTCCTATATTAAATAATACGTAACTGCACCATCGCAGTACCGCTAATGCGTGCCCGCATAACTTCCTTCACTAAGGGACGAGGCCCTGCAGTTACGCTCTTATCTCCTCCTCTCCAGTTCCCCTCCCGAAGAGACCAAGGTAGTTCATCGCTGCTGCCATGGATTCGCCAGGCGGTTCTCCTCCTCGCTGGTGCTGGGAGACCATGGACGACGATTCTCTGGGAGAAATCGCACGCCGCTCCGACTTCCTCACCGCCGCAAGACTCAGTGCTTCCTGCACCAACTATTTTAAGACGGTGCGTAAACAGGCTTGGGAGAAGGCCATGCTTGTTGGCCTTCTATGCGTCCTTGAGGAGAAGGTTATTCAATGGGACTCCAGTCAACCGCAACGTGGCCGCAGTTGCATCTTGACGCCGCTTGAGTTGTCGACATTGAGAGGCAGTCGGATTTTGACTGATGAGAAGGTCAGTCATGGTGTTTGATCATGTAGTTTATATTCTAAATATACTTAATTATTCCATCCCGTAATTTCTCCACTGCCCACCGTCCCACAGGTTTGGGTTGGTGCCAACGGAGATTGGCTTGCATACCTATGGCCGGATACCACCATCATTTTGCACAACATCCACAACAGTGCGGCCGTTCCCGTAGACCCCTTGTCCAGCATTGGGATCGGCCTTCTGGACTGGCACGGCTTGAATAGTTATGATGATGCCACCATGAGATTGAAGAAGATAGCAATTGCGGACCCGCCGACCAAGCACCGCAGCTACGACGATTACTGTCTCATCGCGGTGTTCGACATAAGGATTGCCATCAATAATAATGGCCCTGACGGCAGAGGCTGGAACATGTTGGCCGCGGTAGATTTGTTCCCGCACAAGTTCAAAGATGCCGTGTGCCATGTAGGTCGCATCTTCACTGTGACAAGCCAGGGGACTTGTTTCATCTAGGTGCCATCCCACGGTACGGGAGATAACAAACGGAATGCACTAACCATCATTTGCATCCCTAACGGTACTCCATTATTTTGCAGGGACCACGCATCCCCTGATCAAAATCAGATCGCTGATCCTGGATGTGCATGTGCATCCGCCATTAGGTCTAACCTGGAACCTTATAGTTGAATTTAGCAAATTTGGATCAACTATCTTAGTAGTGGTTACCCATGGTACCATTGATGTGCAACAAGGTGCCACGATCTACCACGATCGGACCCTCACCATGTACCCAGGTATTCCATTCTCTCATTGCCTTCTCTTTCATTGTACTAGTAGTAGTAGTACTACTACTACTTCGGATCCATAGTAGTGTGTCGCAGGGATCGGCGGGAGTAGTACTTTTTACCTAGGAGGACGTGTATAGCTAGGCTCTTGAACCCACTCCCACCATTTTTGTTTTTCCATGTCTTATCTCCTCCATGTAGCCAAAAATGGCTATATATAATAAGTCGGTTATTGTACTTCCTCTATAGTATTATAGTAGGACTACTCGCTGCACAATATTACGGCGCGCCATATTTGAGCACAACATTATCTTGCATGGACCTTGACCATGTACGTTACCATGTGTCCAGATCTGAGATGCCACGTGTATGAGATGAACGGCTCCGAGTTCAACCCCCGTGATGCTATGTGGGAGCCAAGGAACACTCTTGGAGAGTACTCGCTTTTCATTGGGGACAGCTACCCCATTGTGAAATAGATGCCACCTTCCGTGCATGACACCGAAGGCCTGCCATTCATGAAGCATGGTTGTGTCTTCAGTGTGCACCACCGGATGAACAACATGTTGGGACACGCTAGATTTATGCCGCTTCAGCTTGGATGAGTCTCCATCGTGTGCAACTGGACTAGAAAGCTGCAACAATGCTTCCCGTTGCCCACCGCTATGGATCGTGTAATCTATGAAGAACACTTGGGACTGGAACCTGGAGGAGGACATGGAGCCCATCTATAACGTGTAACATGAGTATGGTAAATTATGAATGGTAGCGCTATAAATATATGTAGAGTAGTCGTGCACAAATTTATCACATGAAGTGGAGATGAACTTGTGTGGCATGTTGGCATTTGTCCTTTAGAACTTACTAGTAAATGTGTTATGTGTATGTGCAACTTGTGTGGCTGTTGCACGGGCTCCAACATGCTTTGTGAGAAAAAAAGGTGGCACAGCTTTGGCTATAGGTGACGCGGCAGCATCATACAGTAGCGGTTGTTCGCTATAGTAGTACTAGTACTAGTACTAGTACGACTACTCGTACTCCTATAAACCTTGCGCTTGGCTCTTCGCCTCTTCGGGAGGTCCAACAATGATGGTACTACAGTACTATATGCTTCTGGGAATTAGACACCGAATGAACTGCTGCACGTCCACCGCGTAAGCGAGGGCGAGGGAGAGCGCGTTGTAGTCAAAAGCTTCACCTCGTCATGCGAGCCACGGCGCGCGTGGGCGAGGGAGAGGGCGTAGGCATAGTAAGCAAGCTTCTCCTCGTCCTGCGAGCCACCGCGCGCGCGGGCGAGGGAGAGGGCGTAGTAAGCAAGCTTCTCCTCGTTTTGCGAGTTGACGGGACACAGTAGTACTAGTAGTCCATACTGCCTACTTTCCGGTTAATATTGCTTAATTTGAAACGAGATAAATACACTAGCGGTCACTGTATTTGTAACAATACGATCACTAGACTTCATAATACGCTCATTACGGTCACTATATATGATTTGCGATGATTATACGGTCACTAGCTCACCGTAGAGCACCGTATTGCACTCTGCTGACCGGCCAAATAGTGTATGTGGCACTTTGTTGACTGGTTAAATTGGCACGTGGTTTCTGGGTCCCACCTGTCAGTTGGCAGAGCAAAGAATTAAGTTAAACAAAACTTTACGCAGGCGCGACAGGAGTCCAACCCTTGCACGCAAACCACCCTCGTTGTGCATGTGTGTGCATGCACGTGTAGGTTGAGCACTTGAGCGTGAGCGTGTGTGTTGCGTCGTGTGCTGTGTGCTGCATGCATGGTTGCATGAGTGTTGCGTGCGTGCATGTGTACGTGTGAGTGTTGCATGCATGCGTGAGGGTTCTAGTCCCTCCCATTCACATGTTCATATTTCAAGCTTCATTAAAACGTTGCATGCAAGAATTACTCCAATGCATGTAAAAGTCCTGGTCATTTGTTGTTCATGCATGCACGCATGCGTTGCAATTAATACGTTTGTAAACACAATTTTCTTGAGGAAAACGATCCCATTAATTGAGTACTTTTGCAAAGTACTACAGTAGTACTACAAAAAATTCTTCTGGCACTCATCATCTACTACTACCTTGGTTGATGAATCTTTTTTATTGAGCTGTATATAAACCGGAAGGAGGGAGTAGGTACTACTACGTTGGCGTCGGGAGCCTTGGCCAACAGTTCTTGTTGTTGGGCAGGATGAGAGTAGAGGCATAGATAGGAAGTCTTGGCGATCCATTATTCCCCATCGGTTAGAGAATACTATTCAACTAGTCTTCACAGTGAAGTGACAATACACGCTGCAGCAGATGGGACACTTGATTAATAAGCCGAGCCAGCGTGCTGGTGTTACTAAATCAGCCTTACCCTGTAGTGCCATCATGTCTGCCAGTGGAGCACGCTTCCGCAATTACTGTAGGATCGAAAGTATGTCTAGAGGGGGGGTGATTAGACTACTTGACCAAATAAAACCTAACCTTTTCCCAATTTTAGTTGTAGGCAGTTTTTAGCAACAATACATGTCAAGGATCACCCTACACATGCAATTCTAAGAGTATAGCAGCGGAAAGTAAATAATTGCATATGTAAGTAAAGGAGGGGATCGGAGATTTCAAACGCAATGAAGACACGGTGGTTTTTGGCGTGGTTCCGATAGGTGGTGCTATCGTACGTCCACGTTGATGGAGACTTCAACTCACGAAGGGTAACGGCTGCGCGAGTCTATGGAGGGCTCCACCCACAAAGGGTCCACGAAGAAGCAACCTTGTCTATCCCACCATGGCTTACGTCCACGAAGGACTAGCCTCACCCGGGGTAGATCTTCATGAAGTAGGCGATCTCCTTACCCTTACAAACTTCTTGGTTCAACTCCACATCATGTCGGAGGCTCCCAAGTGACACCTAACCAATCTAGGAGACACAACTCTCCAAAAGGTAATAGACGGTGTGTTGTTGATGAACTCCTTGCTCTTGTGCTTCAAATGATAGTCTTCCCAACACTCAAACAACTCCTCACAGATTTGGCTATGGTGGAAGAAGGATTTGAGTGGAAAGCAACTTGGGAAAGGCTAGAGATCAAGGTTCAAATGGTAGGAATGGAATATCTTGATCTCAACACATGAGTAGGTGGTTCTCTCTCAGAAAATGTGTAGTGAAAGTGTAGGCACGTTCTGATGGCTCTCCTTACTGAGAAGGAAGTGGTGGAGGGGTATATATAGCCTCCACACAAAATCCAACCGTTACACACTTTTGACCCAACTCGGTGGCACCGAAACCATAATCTCGGTAGCACCGAACTGTGTAAAAGATATGAACTTTAGGAATCTCGGTGGGACCGATAGGAACGACTCGGATGGACCGAAGTGCCATGGCTAGGGCAAACCTCATCTCGGTGGCACCGATTGCATCAACTCGGTAGGACCGAAGTGAAGCAATAAGGCAACCGAGAGTTGGCAAGCCATCTCGGTGAGACCAATTTGCAAAACTCAGTGAGACCGAAGTGAGTGCAAACGATTACAGAGAGTTGGCAAGGCCATCTCGGTGGGACCGAGATCCATTTCGGTGGATCCAATTTGTTAGGGTTTTGGCAGTGGCTAAGTCTCGGTGAATTCGGTGGGGCCGGATAGAGAATTTTGGTGGGGCCGAGTAGGAATGTAGGTTTTGGACATATTTGGGTAGAGAGAGTGATTGAGGGTTTAGGAGTACTGTCACTAAGCACTTGAGCAAAAAGACCATTAAGCAACACCTCATCCGCTTTTAATAGTATTGGCTTTCCTATGGACTCAATGTGATCTTGGATCACTAAACCAAAAATGTAGAGTCTTGATCTTTTGCCAATCCTTGTCCTTAGCATTTTGAGGGGTCCACATCTCTAGTCCATGCCATGCCAATCATTGAACATCCTGAAATCTTTAACTTGAATGGACATTAGTTCAATGAGATATATGTTGTTATGAATTACCAAAACCACCAAGGGAGCAAACGTGCTTTCAATCTCCCCCTTTTTGGTAATTGATGACAACATATAGATCAAAGCTTCGACAAATGAATAAATGAATGAAATACATCATCGCTTTGAGAAGTATGTGATAAGCAAGATCTCCCCCTAAATTTGTGCATTATTAAGAATTTGCGTTGGAATGCAAATGCACAATCGATTAGGATCATGGGTCACTCTTCCATGTCACATACAACTTGGTGGAGTGCGCAAAATGATATGAGTGGAATAGTAAGCATGCATCACCAACATAAGTGAGTGATCATACAAGATAATGATAAAGATAAGCATTGATCATTACAAGAAGCATAGTATGATCAATCACATGAAGCATAATATCTCACAAGCACTGTAGCAAGCACACACATAACAAAGTACCAACAAGCAAATTGTAGCAAAAGAACTCTCGAAAGAAAAACAATGTGCAAAACACTCTCTCTCGAAGCCTATGATCTATACAAATTCTCCCCCTTTGGCAACAAGTACCAAAAAGCTTGAATATGTATAGGACTATGCGGCTCTCTAAGCACGGTCCTCCGAAACTCCTGAAGGTGATCTCCTGCTGGCAGCTCCGGTGTGCGTAGATGGCGTTGAGAGAAGAGTGTCCGCGAAGGCTTCTGCAGAAGTTTGCTGGGCTGGTGGAGTGGATACCGGCGGGGGCACTGTGGCAGCAGTAGCAGGTGCAGAGACTGTGGTCCTCGGATCCACAACTGGCACTGCAGCAGATCTGGCTGCCCTAGGCACTGTTTGAAAACGCTCTGTGGTAGGTCTGTCATCTCCACTATCATCTGACAAGGCTGTCTTGACAGCATCAACATCACTCTACAGCTGCTCCACTGTAGTCTGGATCTCTGTGACCTTGACATCTAGATCATGAAATTTTGTCTCGATTATCCGCTCTAAGCTAGCCTGGTGCTGGGTGAGGTTGGCCAGACTTCGCTCAATCCTCAGGGTGGCTTCAAGCAGATATGTCATTTGGTCAGACTTAGACTTTAGATTGGCAATTGGAGCATTGGGAGTTGTTGCCTCCTGGGCTGCTTTCGCTTCTTTGGCTTTGCGGATCTTCTCCTGAGCTTGTGCAGAAGTGGGATGCGAAGGATCCATCACGATAACATTGTCTTCAAACTCTGGATGCAATGGCAAATGCTCTCGATCAAGAAGGTATGTGCTGGTTCCAACCTTAGAGTTTATCAACATCTGAATATGTGGAGCATATCCGCACGATCTCTTCTGATAAGCTGCAGTCCTCTTGATAGTTTCTATAATCAGGCTCATCACCTTGAACTTCTGAGGTGTATCAAACAAATGCAGCAAATTGATGGAGTGGCCACGAATCATTTTGTCATCTCCTGACTTGGGCAACAAGGTGTACCGCAAGATAGTGTTCGTGGTGGCCAATCCTGGCAGCAGATGCTTCACTGATCCAAGTTTATGAGTCTCAATGTCTTTCTGGGGAATTGCAGTGTACATGTTTTTCATGGAGTTGTGATCCATCTTGAGCTTGGCATAAATATCATAGTCATCATCCTCTTCCTTGGGTGCACCAAGAAGACTTGCCCACTCAGAGATGGTTTACTGGTACCTAATACCCTCAGTCATCCACATTATTCTGCCATCTGGATAGAAATGAGCAGTAGAGTAGAATTGCATGACCATTTCATCATTCCACTTGGTCAACTTCTTTCCGACAAAGTCATCAACACCTACAATCCTGAAGCTCTCATGAACATGGGGGAAATAATCCTCATTTTCATCAATGTATTCCCAATCCACCCATTTCATGTCACTAACAATGGGCTTCTTATCCAACAGCACTGTTTCATAAAAGTCTTGTTGTTCTCGTGTGTGAAAGCGATAGCCCGCATCCACTTCCGCGCTCACCCGCACGCACCAAAAACCCCAATCACTCAGCGGTCAGCGCCCTAAAAACCCAATGCCAGAACCGACTGACACGCAGAGCCGCGATTGGAATTCCCTCCCCGATGTTCTCTTGGAACAGATTTGTAATCGTATGGACCTGCTTAGCATCGTGCGTCTGGCCGCATGCTCGGTGTCTATGCACCATCTACTCGTCGGCAGCCGGTCGGCCCTTTTCAAGACACCCTGCTTGTTGATGCCCGATCCTCGCAAGTGGCCCAGACACCGACGTGACGATCCTACGGAGGTTGCTGTCGTGCCCCTCGACATGTTACCACTCTCCGCCCACCTGACCTTCATGCGCCGCCACTACTGGGCGGGCATGAAGGCCAACTGGATTGTCCTCATCCACCAATCGGGTAGTCCGTGGCGTCTCGTGGATATCTACACCCAGCGAGAGATCACCCTTCCATCATTGGATACTGCCGACATCGAGCCTCGCGGCCCTCCGGACACTCCTACCTACTACGCACGAGAGGCGTCAGGCACTTGGTTGGACCTCCGTTTGCTCAAGGTTGTAATCTGCGAAGTGCCCACACCATCCGAAGACTACATAGATTACAAGCTCATTGCCTTGTTTGATGGGGGATTAGCCTATCTAGAATCCGGTCGCCATACGTGGTTATGGCTCATCATCAATACTGTTTACCCTCCATTTCTGTCTGATGCTATAGTGCATGATGGCATCATTTACGCGGTGGTTGGACAGATTGGCTGCATATACTGGTGGAATCTATCGTCGTGTAATTGTTCTATCTCATCTCATCTTTACCATATGAATACGACTGCCTATTGATTGTTAGAAATTTAGAATAGATAGTATGACTATAACCACATCATTGTTATATGTTCCTCTCATTTCCTAGATTTTTATGACCACACATGTTATTGTTAGAGTTGATATGAGAACAATTGGCATCTAATGATTGACATAATAGATATTATGAGTATAACCACATGATTGCTATATGTTACTCTCATTTCCAAGATTTTTATAACCGCGCATGTTATTGTTAGAGTTGATATGAGAACAGTTGGCATCTAACTGTTATGGTAGAATATGAGTAGGCCCTGGCATAGATGTTTTCCTCTCATTTTTACATGATCTTTGAACCATGACATATTGCTAGAATATGAAAGCCATTGACATTTTAAAAAAATTAGGGTATGATTATGACCACGACGTTGTAATTCTCTCGCTATGATCTGTGTCACCGTTATAATAATCTTAATTCCACACATACTCTGAACATGATTGTATATTTTTGTCCTTTTGGTTTCCAATTTGATTTGTTGCAGCAGATGCAAATGCGCTGGCCTTTATAATTCCAGGACCTGGAAATATACATGTCAATGGGTGGTGGTTTATCGCTCGTTCAACTAACGGTGGGCATTTGATGCTCATTCGCACGTACCAAAGTGACCAAACCATTTCATCAAACCACATGCAGTACAATGCGTGGGGCGTTCGTGACTGTGATGGCTATGGTTGCTTCGTGTTCGAGAAAGATCCCAGCTCCGTTGGGCCAGACGTATTCAATTGGAGGCGGGTTTACAGCCTTGGCAACCACTCCCTGTTCCTTGGGCTCTATTATTCGATCATCCAACCAATCATCGAACATATCACCGGCGATTATTATCGTGCTATGCAAGTTCCATTCGCCAGGGGGAACTGTGTTTACACATTGTACCATGGGTTTCATGAAGCACCATATCTAGAGATTCGTCGACACAGCTTGTTGCCTGATGAACTTCAGTGTGTGAAAGGCATCAAGCTTCCAAGCGATGAATGGCTTTTGCAAACCCGACATGCGGCGATGTGGTTCATGCCAACAGCTAATATGCACAACTTGATTCGTAGTGATATCTAGACTGAGGCCATGTATCCTGCTGGTGTCGCATGATCATGTTTTGTTGGTTATTTTGTACTATAGTTAGTTTGAAGGATAAATACCTTTTTGGGATCAAGTGCATCCTACATCACCTGCGTAGCATGTATTTTGATAATGATGATGGAGGTGCTGTGCAGAAGCCATATATAGCAATTAGGCTTCAAGTGCGTACTTGTTGGTGAAAGTGTTATCCAATGGGAATTATATTTTGTATTACTCATGTAGCCTACAAAGTCTGTCGCACAGCCTTGTAACTTTGTAGGCACCTATTTGTAAGCTCCTTCTAAACACTCTTGCATAATGCCCTTAAAACTAAGCCTTTAGCAATGCCCCTCTCATATTATTTAGGGATTTCTATTTCTGTGCCCCTCATTCCTTAGTCCTCCTCAATTTTGCCCAAGCACACTTATTTTGCTCACTTTTCCCCTCCACCACGCCACCCACCCTGACCAATGCCCAAACGGGAGTTTGCCATTTGTCAAGGGAGTTGATTGTTAGCTGGCGCTGTTATTGACGCATGGGGCACACCAGGCCAGGTGGCGCTTTCACAATCGGCGGTGTGAATGCCCGCATGCATGAGTAGTTACACTGCGGTCATGTCGGCGCTTTCACATACGGGGAGTACGCACCGTGCGGTTTCCCATGCGAGGAGTCGCGTCGCCAGCTTGCCCGGCAGGCGTCTATTAATGCATTTTATAGCCGCGCGGGGCGCACCGGCGTGCACCCACTCCTGTCCCAATCCCCTCCCCTCCCGTCGCCACCCCAGAGCCTTCTCCGCCGTTCGCCTCCACCAAACCCTAGCCGCCTCCCATTCCGCAGCCATAACAATGGCCAGCCACGATGGTGGGGCGGGAAGCAGCAGCCGGGAACAACATCGCTCGTTTGTCATTCTCGGCCTGCCACGCACCCTGCGCGTCGACGAGGCGTCGCTCCTCGCTCGCTGCGGCATCATCGTGCCGCCGGACACGTTCCTGCCGGTCAGAGGGCACCTGAGCACCGGGGGGCTCCCGATGGAGCCTGTCCCCACCGTCGGCACGCCGGCCATGTTGCGCGCAATACGCGACTTTTGGAAAAGCCTACCGCCGGAGGAGCGGTCGAAGCAGCTCTACGCGCCCAGCAACCCGCGGTGGCCGGAGATCCTGGCGGCGGAGAACGCCGCCCGCATCCAGCGCTACGACGGCCGCTACCCACCGCCATCGTGGCGCAACATCGACGAGAGGTACACCTTCTGGGAAGGGTGTACCTTCCCCGATGTCATGCCGCGTGCCGCGTCTAGCTCGGCCTGGACGAGGGCGACCGGGTTTCGCTACCGCGGGCCACGGCTCGACCCACGCCCACATCTGCAGGAGGAGGCGCCGATGCCAGCTGCAGCCGGGGCCTCCGCGTGCCCAAGCCGGAGCCAGCAACGCCGGGGACGAGCTCGCGCGCCCCCCTGCTCGTGCCCAAGCCCGAGCCTGGGACGGGCTATGCCGGCACCCTGCTCATGCCCAAGCCTGAGCCGGAGCCGCCGCTGCTGGCGGAGTACAGAGGGGCGGTGGCCAGCGGGCCCGGTGACCCTGCAGACCTGCCGAGGCTTCTCCAGGTGCTGCGCGAATCGACAAAGGGGCCACAGCGCCACCCCGATGACCCGGTGGACTCGCCGAGGCTACGACAGGCGGTCGTCACCTCGGTGGCTGACATCACCATCGACCTCGTCAGCGACGAGGACGAGAAGAAGGAGAAGGACGACGAGGACTTCGTCGGCGGCGGCAGCGGCTCCAACGTGGACGACGACAATCAGTAGCTTTGTTTAGGGTTCATGTCTGTACAAATTATAAACTTTAAATGAAATTTGTGCTATTTGAATGTCCAATTTGAATGTCAGTAGATATGCATGTTTGAATGTCCAATTTGTGCCTTGTTTGCTTGTGTGTGACAAGTGGTGACCCAAATTTCATTAAGATGCTAAAATAATTGGGTGTTTTCAATCAAACAGTGCCAAATTTGTGAAGTTTTTTTTAAACTTGTTGTATTGCAAGTTTAATATTTTTACCACAAACTAGTGCACATAAGATGGCTCAATGCAAAGGCATTTGAATTTTTGAGCCTTTTTTCATTTACTTTGTTTTTTTTCAAATTGGGGTCAAACTTGGAGTGTTGACCATTCATACAAAATGGTTTGGAATTCCTACTTTCCTTGTCCCAAGTCCATCTATCACCAATATTGGAGCATAAAATGATTTTTGGCAATTTTCAGGATCAAACTATGTCACACTTGTAGTGCAAATTTGGGCCTTTTCTGATAATTCACTGAAACTCAACTAAATGTATGGAATATAGCAATATTACTCTGAAATTGCTGAAACTTGGTCAGTGTCCATCCCATGTGGCCTGCTTTTGATGAAAAATCAAATGGAACAAATTTCAAAATTATTTGAGGCACTTCCTTCACAAAAAAAAGTCATTTCTGGGGCTTGGAAAATGGAAAATTTATTTTTTATTTCAAAATAATTGCAAATTCCTATGCAACATTGTCCACAATGGTAACACCACTAGTTGTGCCAAATTTGGGCATGTTATCATGGATTTTGCCATGTATGTGTCCATTTCCATGTGCATATGCCTTGAAATCCACACAAGTCCATACTCGATAGGCCAATTTGTCAAGGTTTTTTTTAAATTGTTGTATTGCAAGTTTAATATTTTTCCCAGCAACTACTGCACACAAGATGGCTCAATGCAAAGGCATTTGAATTTTTGAGTCTTTTTTCATTTTATTTTTTTTCAAATTGGGGTCAAACTTGGAGTGCTGACCATTCATACAAAATGGTTTGGAATTCCTACTTCCTTGTCCCAAGTTCATCCATCACCAATATTGGAGCATAAAATGATTTTTGGCCATTTTCAGGACCAAAGTATGTCACACTTGTAGTGCAAATTTGGGCCTTTTCTGATAATTCACTGAAACTCAACTAAATGTATGGAATATAGAAATATTACTCTGAAATTGTTGAAACTTGGTCAGTGGCCATCCAATGTGGCCTGCTTTTGATGAAAAATGATATGGAACAAATTTCAAAATTATTTGAGGCACTTCTTTCACAAAAAGTCATTTCTAGGGCTTGGAAAATGGAAAATTTATTTTTTATTACAAAATAATTGCAAATTCCTATGCAACATTGTCCACAATGGTAACACCACTAGTTGTGCCAAATTTGGGCATGTTGTCATGGATTTTGAGCCTTTTTTCATTTTCTTTGTTTTTTTCAAAACCAAACAACGTCACACTTGTAGTGCAAATTTGGGCCTCTCCTGATAATTCACTGAAACTCAACTACATGTATGGAATATACCAATATTCAAGACTAAACTAATTTGGTTGACTCAAGTGCATCCGCCACACCAAATGGTTTAATAAGCCACCTCTTTTTTTAGGCATTCTGCCCACAAACCACCGCGGACCAGCTGACAGATGGACCCGCCATTGGTGTCCCACGCGCCAGTAACTACGCCCACCACCTACGACCGCGCAGCCGCTGACAAAGGTGTCCCACAAGCCAGTAAGTACGCCCACCACCTACGACCACGAAGCCGCTGACAAAGGTGTCCCACAAGCCAATAACTGTGCCCACCACCTACGACCGCGCAGCCGATGACAAAGTTGTCCCACGTGCCAGTAACTGCTACCACCACCTATGACTGCGCAGCCGCTGACAGAGGTGTACCACAAGTTAGAATATGCGCCCACCATCTACGAGCGTGCAACCGCTGACAGAGGTGTCCCTATATGCGCCCACCATCTATGACCACGCAGCCGCTGACAAAGGTGTCCCGCAAGTCAGTATATGCGCTCACCTTCTACAACCGCGCAGCCACTGACAGAGGTGTCCCACAAGTCAGTACATGCGCCCACCATCGATGAGCGGGAAGCCGCTGACAGGGGTGTCCCACGCGTCAATAACCACGCCCAGTAATGGTCAAAGACTTTGACCAGACGGCAAACCCCTGTTTGGGCTTTTGCGAGGGTGGGCCGCGCGGTGGAGGGGAAAAGTGAGGACTGCCAAAGAGCGTGGGCAAAACTGAGGAGAACTAAGCGATGAGGGGCATAGAAATAGAAATCCTTATTATTTAAAGCAATATGGAAGCAACCTGGAGAATGGATGAATGTACACCATTTCTAAAAATTTTACTACTGGTAGTCCTCTATTGCGCTACTCGTACTAGGTAAGTAGTACTTGTACGACTAGTAGTACTAGTACACGTCGGTCAAATTATTCATCATGTCCTCACATTGAATTGACGTGACAACATGCTGCGCGTGAGGTGACACAAGAGTCCCGGCCGCGTGTTCGGTTCACCAAAGTGAGCCTCACCCCTCTGGTAGTCCAGCAACACTCTCCCGTTCTCTTCCATTCTCTCCCGGTCTCCCCATCTCCCAGCCACCGCCTTGTTCCGATCCAGTTGGTACGATGGGCGATGAGCTAGTGGAGCTGCTATACTTCATTGCAAGTAGTCAAAAGGAAGACGCTGAGAAATTTGATCTCAACAAGGAAGCTCTTCAAGCTAGCCGCATGAAGGGTGGAACCAGCGAGGCCGCTCCTATGAGTATTCGCCCCGTCGCCCTGTATGATGATTTCGATCTTTATCGGGGGTTTTCAAGTCTTTAGAGTATGCATGTAGTGATGAAGCCAAGACCCCAGTTTGTTCGGGTGTCATGGATTTTAGATTTGGAGTAGCACTTATCTGTCGAAAAATCTTCCATCATTTACTTAAACAGTTGATTGATCATGCATTGAGTACCATTTAACTAGAATTAACCGCTACAAGTCCAAGAAGGATTGGCCGGTGCTGCCGGCTGGCGTCAAGTTCGATCCCACGGATCAGGAGCTGATCGAGCACCTTGAGGCTAAAGTGAGTGCTGACAGCGCGAGATCTCACCCTCTCATCGATTTGTTCATACCGACCATCGACAGCGAGCACGGCATATGCTCCACCCATCCTGAGAAACTTCCATGTGAGACACCGATCGACCATCTACTTGCACAAAATATATTCCTTTCTTTTTGCAAATTTCTGATGTATGCTACCCGGCCTGGGATTGTATTTTGCCAATACTACAGGTATCGTACTGAGTGGCCTAAACAAGCATTTCTTCCAGTGCAACTCCAGGGCGTTCAAAAGGGGTACGCGGACACGTCGCAAGATACAATCGGAGTGCGGCATGCATGCGATGTGGCACAAGACCAGCAATACCATGCCGGTGATGGTCAACGGCCGGCAGAGGGGCAGCAAAAAGGTTCTGGTGCTGCACACCAACAAGAACTTTGACCAGCAGAGGACCAACTAGGTGATGCACCAGTACCACCTCGGGGACCTCGAGCAAGAGAAGGAGCAGGAGCTGGTTGTCTGCAAGATCTTCTACCAGACGAAAACGAGGGCCAGGACTAAAAAGATTATAAGTTAGTTTGGTAGTACTAGTTCTACCTGGTCGTCTGCAAGTTGGTGTTGTTGTTAAGGATCTTTTGGTCTGAACTTGGCATTTCCTTCCAACCGTCATGTCGAGGGTAGACGTGGATATAACGCTGACGCAATTGCTGCAAAACAAATTTTCCGACACCTGATATAAGTAGCAAAAGCACCTGTCATTCGAATTCCTAGTTCTCCAACATTTTTAGGCTAACGGTTGGACGCAGCACGTCGGGACTGGGCTGTGGCATGCCATGCCCAGCTGCAAATTGTTAAACAGAGGAGCGATAGATTTGGGCCTTCAAGAACAGTTAAGTGTCGGGACCTCGATCGCGGGAAGTGCCTCCCATGCCATTCCGCTAACCCACATACCACTAAAAAAATACCCCGCATACGACATGTTCTCTCGTTCGAGTTCTCAGTTAACCAAAAAATTTAACAGGCGTGAGAAATGGGAGCCGCCGCTTCCAGCGATCATTTTTGGACTAAAAAGGCCTAGTCGGTTATCGTTTAGTTGAAATATGTAAAATGTTCCATAAGAAAAAGAAACATGTAAAATGTAATGAATTTGGTCCGGTTTCAATGAAAATCATCCGATTTGCATGAACTTCATCCGTGGAACCAGAAGAGGGCTATCCATACAGAGGCTAACAGTATGGACCCAGCAGGTCCATGACCATACGCAAGCATGTGCATACACTTATTATCACGATGGAAAGAATATGCTGACGTCTGAGACCCATGAAATTTTCAGCGTAGTCAATAAACGAGAGAATTCTACAAGGAGAGACTGACAACTGGGATCCAGCAGATAGTATTTTTTTTGAGGTCGAGCAAATATCAACTGGGCTCTAGACTGCCTAGGTTATGTTTTGTTTATTAATAGGCACAGCCCATGACGACATGCGGTCACAAGGATCTAGCAGGTATCAACTGGCCTCTGGGCCACCCAGCCTTGGTTTTATTTTTACTTAGAACATCAGCAGCCCAGCTTTTTTACTGAAGAAAACACACAACCCATTTCTATTTTTCTCATATCTACTTTATATATATAGAGAGAGAGAGAGTTTTATTAGTTTATATATTAAGTTGTGGGCCTACTAAGGCCCAGTTCTTTTGCAAGATTCTCCCAGAATCTGACCCCTCCCTAGCTTTTCCTAGAATCTTTGACCCTCATTTGTTTTAAAATCCTAACTAATTAGACCCTAACTAGATAGGATTGTAAAACAAATGGGGCTCAAAGATTCTGGGAGAAGCTGGGGAGGGTCAGATTCTAGGAGAATCTTGCAAAAGAACTGGGCCTAAGTTGATGCGTACGCAAGGCTATGTCAACTTAGTCAACAAATCGACTCTACCAACATGAGACCGTTAGATGTCAATCCAACGGCCGGTGTGCTTCTTCAATTTCTGATCTTCCTGCTCCAGCTGCCCAAACCAACGCTGGTGGGACCACCTGCTCCCACCTTCCGTGGCCGGCTATGCTGCCGCGCAGGCCTCACCGCCCCACCCTACTCCCATCGCTTGCCAGGCCATCCCTCTACTGACACACACCTCCTGTTATTCTCCGGCGACGGCAGCCTCACACCGCAGCCGAGCCAGTAAACCCTCGTATTCCCCTCCGTGTGGGCATCCACTGCCTAGTCTTCCCCAGCTCTGGGTCATTCCCTCCCTAGGCCTCGCCGTCGTCCACCACCTTGGTGTTCTCGGCACGGCGTCGTAAATGTGGTCAACGAACGACAGCCATCGGAAGAGGACTGTACGTGGACAGGCTGACATCTGGGACCCACGAGGTCCATGGTCTCACGCAAGGAAGTGCCTCCTTATTACGCGGAAGAAAAATGATTCCACTCCCTGACAGCTGGGACCCACCAGCTACATCTTCGCACGCAAGGAAGGTCCTCCATATTACATGAAAAAAAATGCTTCCTCCTAATGGTTTGCTGACATCTAGGACCTACGACATTGTCAACATAGTCAATAAACGAGAGAATTGCACATGGAGCGGCTGACACGTGGGACCCAATGGCTCGATCAGTTTTGTTGTTGTTGTTTTCTTGTTGTTGTTGAGACGGAGTAGGTTATCAACTGGGTTGTGCGGTGTCTGTGGCCCGTCTAGCCCAGGCTTTTATTTTATGTTTACAACATGATGAGCCCAGTTGTTTTTTTTTCTTGGTGAAAATGACTAGCCCACCTTTTTTTTGTAGAATAGCCTACACAAGCCGATTTCTTTTTCTCCGTCCTGCTGGGCTGCAAATCTTCAAGACGATGAGGGATACATTCGGCCTGCCCAGACAAAAAGGGATGTAAATCTTATAAGTAATATGAAATGAGCTGTATATATATAAAAACAAAGAAAATGGGCAATTAGTTTCAAATTGCGAATTTTCTTTTATTTTTTGATATTTCAAATTTCATTGGATTTTAACATAATTTAAATATATTTAAATTTAATTTTTATCGGGCTCGAAATTTTGGGATTAAAAATAGTTCAGAAATTTCAATGAAATATCGTTGAAATTTTTAATCCAGTCATTGCGAGAAAATGGTCAGGTATTCTAGAAATATAATATGGGCTACAATAAATTACGTAATAATTAGCAAATGGTCTGTAAATTTAGGAAAAATAGCAAATGGGCTATATGCTGTCCGCCATAGATGTTATGTTGACTTGTGGGCCTACTAAGTAGACGCGTACGCAGGACTTTGTCAACTTATAGTCAACAAACGATTCTAGCAGCAGTGACCGTTGGATGCTAATCCAACGGCCGTGCTGCTTCTTCAATCTCTGATCTTCTTGCTCCAGCCGCCCAAACCAGTGCTAGCGGGACCGTCTGCTCCCGCCTCCTGTGGCCGGTTGTGCTACCGCGTAGGCCTCATAGCCCCACCCTACTCCCATAGCTGGCTAGGCCATCCATGTACTCACCCACACCTCCTGTTATTCTCCGGTGATGGCAGCCTCACACCGCAGCTGAACCAGTAAACCCTCGTACTCCCTCCGCGTGGGCAACCACTGCCGCGTCTTCCCCGGCTCTGGGTCGTTCCCTTCCTAGGCCTCGCCGTCGTCCACCGCCTTGGTGCTCTCGGCACGGTGTCGTCAACGCGGTCAACGAACGACAGCCATCGGAAGAGGACTGTACGTGGAGAGGCTGACAGCTGGGACCCACGAGGTCCATGGTCACACGCAAGGAAGTGCCTCCTTATTACGCGCAAGAAAAATGATTCCTCCCCTTGCTTACTGGGACCCACCAGATTTGGAAGCTGACTTGTGGGCCTACTAAGTTGACCCATACGCAGGGCTTTGTCAACTTAGTCAACAAATGATTCTAGCAGCAGTGACCGTTGGATGTTCATCCAACGGCCGTGATGCTTCTTCAATCTCTGATCTTCTTGCTCCAGCCGCCCAAACCAGCACCGGTGGGACCGCCTACTCCTGCCTCCCGTGGCCGGCTATGCTGCCGCGCAGGCCTCACCGCCCCACCCTACTCCCACCGCTAGCCAGGCCTTCCCTCTACTCACCCACATCCCTTGTTATTCTCTGGCGATGGCAGCCTCAAACCGCAGCCGAACCAGTCAACCCTCGTACTCCCCTCCATGTCGGCATCCACTACCACGTCTTCCCCAGCTCCGCGTCGTTCCCTTCCTAGGCCTCGCCGTCGTCCAACGCTTTGGTCCTCTCGGCGCGGCATAGTCAACGTGGTCGATGAACGACTGCCATCGGAAGAGGACTGTACGCGGTGAGGCTGACAGCTGGACCCCCCAGCTACATCTTCACACACAAGGAAGTGCCTCCGTATTAGGCGCAAAAAAAATGATTCCTCCTCCTGACAGCTGGGACCCACCTGCTATATCTTCCCATGCAAGGAAGTGCCTCCTTATCCTCCCAGACAGCTGGGACCCACCCGGTCGAAGCATACGTAGCGTTGTCTGTCTGGTCGCAAACGTGTACGTACATACTGGTCGATCGGTCTCATGAACCATGGCCGTGTAAGGAGCGGCACGTGTCGTAGTAGAGCCCCATACGTAGCAGTTCAGGAAATCCCGTCTAAATCGAGTACACGTACGTACAGCCACGTTGCAAAAAATACGGCCACGTATGTACATACGGGCGGGGTCTAGAACGCGTACTCGCGCATACGTACGGCTAGGGATCGTGTACATGGAGAGGCAATAGACGGCAGCAATGGCGTCCTGTTCATCGGCAGCCAACCGGCTGGGTCAGAACGGAGAAACAACGTCGTGTTCATCGGGAGGCAACTGCTACTTGTGAACTGCGTTGGGATTTCCCCGAAGAGGAAAGGATGATGCAGTACAGTAGAGATAAGTATTTCCCTCAATTAAGAACCAAGGTTATCAATCTAGTAGGAGAACCACACAGAACCTCGTTAGTAGCACCTACACACACAAAAGCAAATACTTGCACCCAACGCAAACAAGAGGGTTGTCAATCCCCTTGGCGGTTACTTGCAAGGATTAAGTCTGATAGTGATAGATAAAAAAGTAAATTGCAAAACAAAAGAAAGAAAGTAAAATTACAGAAATGTATTTCTGATTTTATATATGATGGATAAATGACCCGGGGGCCATAGTTTTCACTAGAGGCTTCTCTCTCGAACACATAGCATACGGTGGGTAAACAAATTACTGTTGGGCAATTGATAGAAAAGCGCATAGTTATAACGATATTCAAGGCAATGATCATGTATATAGGCATCACGTCCGAGACAAGTAGACCGACTCCTGCCTGCATCTACTACTATTACTCCACCCATCGACCGCTATCCAGCATGCATCTAGGGTATTAAGTTAATGAAAACAGAGTAACGCCTTAAGCAAGATGACATGATGTAGACAAAGTAAACTCAAGCAATATGATTAAACCCCATCTTTTTATCCTTAATGGCAACAATACAAATACGTGTCTTGTCCCTTTCTGTCACTGGGATATAGAACACCGCAAGATTGAACCCATCACAAAGCACCTCTCCCATTGCAAGATAAATCAATCTAGTTGGCCAAGATCGGAGAGAAATACAAAGCTATAACAATCATGCATAAATAAGTTCAGAAAAGACTCAAATATTTCTCATGAATAATCTGATCATAAACCCACAATTTATCTGATCCCAACAAACACACCGCAAAAGAAGATTACATCGAATAGAACTCCAAGAACATCGAGGAGAACATTGTATTGAAGATCAAAGAGAGAGAAGAAGCCATCTAGCTACTAGCTATGGACCCTTAGGTCGGTGGTAAAATACTCACACATCATCGGAAGGGCAGCAAGGTTGATGTAGAAGCCCTCCGTGATCGATTCCCCCTCCGGAAGAGTACCGGAAAAGGCCTCCAGATGGGATCGCAGAAGAACAGAGGCTTGCGGCGGCGGAAAAGTTTTCTCATCTGTCTCTCTGGTATATTGGGAATATTTGGGAATTTATAGTGCTGGAATTAGGTCAAGAGGTGCCACGAGGGGCCCACAAGCCTGGGGGCGCGCCTACCCCCCCCCCCCCCAGATGGAATTAGGTCAAGAGGTGCCACGAGGAATACAGATTGGTTAGTACTAAGCAATTGAGAAGCCATTTGCTTGACCATATGTTGGGGGAGGAAGAAAAAGTGAAGATGCTAGTTGAGGTGCATACCAAACTTGCTAAGAAATCTGTCGTGAAGAGAGCCAACAAGCCTACTAAGGAACCAGCTGCTAAGAAACCTAAGAAGGCACCTGTTGAGAAGGCACCTAAAATCCTAAAATCAGCTATGGATGATGTACTATGCAGTGCTACATCATTTGTGATTGTGGACAATGCCAATGAAGAAGCACTTGAGGTTGTCCAGTTAATGGCGAGTCAAACAAGTGCTTTTGTTGACAATGATATTAACTTCTCAACATGTGATGTTGTTCAACCCAATGTGCCATCAATTTTTGACATCGCTGAAAGCAATGAGCAATGTGGGTCTTCGGTGGTGGTGGATATAGAAGCACCAATTGATTGGAGCCTAATTGAGATTGCTCCTCCAAATGAAGATGAAGTGGATGTTCCAGTTACAAAGGAGAATATGTGTGATTTTCTAGGTATCGAGGAGGATGAGACACATGAAGCACCTTCTTCGCCACCTAGTGAAGATGCGTATCTTACTGATGAGGAGGACCAACAACTATTGAATGAGGCCGCTATTCCTATTGATGACAAGATAGCTCAGGAGGAGGAGATTGCATATGACAAAGAGAACCCTCATATGTATGTAGGTGCCTTATTTCCTTCAATGGAAGAGTTCAGGATGGCAATAAAACAATGTGCCATTTACAATGAAATTGACATATGGGGATCTAAAACAGACAAAAAAAGATATCTCGGACAATGCAGATGCATCAAGTGTCCATGGAGAATAACTGCTCGTTTAAGGGCTGATGAGAAAACAATAAGGGTACTAACTTTCTTGGTAACAATAATTTTCTTTTATTGAATGTAGTACTATTTCTCATAGGTCATTTGTTTTGTATGGATGCAGGTCACTAAGATGAGTAATAAACACAAGTGTTCTTCAAGTAGCAGAGTAAAAATCACCATGGCAACACAAGGTTGGGTTGCAGCCAAGGCAATGAGTATACTCCAGAATGAGCCTACTGATACGTCCATTTTGCATCATGTTTTCCTACTGTTATTTATAGTGTTTTTAATCAATATAACACTTTGTGGAGCAATTCTAATGTCTTTTCTCTCTTAATATGCAAGATTTACATAAGGAGGGAGATTGCCGGCAGCTGGAATTCTGGACCTGAAAAAGCTATGTCAGAGATACCTATTCTGCACATCTCCAAATGAGCTGAAATTTCACGGAGATTTATTTTGGAATAAATAAAAAATACTGGAGCAAAGAAGTACCAGAGGGGGCCACCCAGGTATCTCTGACATAGCTTTTTCAGGTCCAGAATTTTTCATCATCCCGGCGGTCTCCATGATGAGGAGGGAGTAGTTCACCCTCGGGGCTGAGGGTTTGTATCAGTAGCTATGTGTTTGATCTCTCTCTCTCGTGTTCTTGAGATGGCACGATCTTGATGTATTGCGAGCTTTGTTGATATAGATGAATCATATGGAGTTTTTCCTCTCTCTATCTTCTTGTGATGAATTGAGTTTTCCCTTTGAAGTTTTCTTATCGAATTGAGTCTTTAAGGATTTGAGAACACTTGATGTATGTCTTGCATATGGATATCTGTGGTGACAATGGGATATTCACTTGAGTCACTTGATGTATGTTTTGGTGATCAACTCGCGGGTTCCGTGACCTTGGGGATTTATGCATAAGGGTTGGCACACGTTTTCGTCTTGACTTTCCGGTAGAAACTTTGGGGCACTCTTTGAAGTTCTTTGTGTTGGTTTGAATAGATGAATCTGAGATTGTGTGATGCATATCGTATAATCAAACCCGTGGGTACTCGTGGTGACATTGGAGTGCCTAGGTGACATTAGGGTTTTGGTTGATGTGTATCTTAAGGTGTTATTCTAGTACGATCTATAGGGTTGTTCATGACAATTAATGGGGATGGCTCATAAGATTGATCGGGAAGAATAACTTTGAGGTGGTTTCGTACCCTACAACAATTTCTTCGTTTGTTCTCCGCTATTTGTGACTTTGGAGTGAACTCTTTGTCGCACGTGAGGGATTTACATACGATTCAACTATGTTAACAATCTTGGGAGATCACACTAGTGAAATTATGAACCCTAGGCCTTGTTTCTAAGCATTGCAATACCGTTTTTATGCCCGTTTACTATTTGCTACCTTGCTGTTTTTATATTTTCAGATTACAAAAACCTATATCTACTATCCATACTACACTTTTATCACCATCTCTTCGCCGAACTAGTGCACCTATACAATTTACCATTGTCTTGGGTGTGTTGGGGACACAAGATATTTCTTGTATTTGGTTGCAGGGTTGCTTGCGAGATACCCATCTTCAACCTATGTCTCCCACGGATTGATAAACCTTAGGTCATCCACTTGAGGGAAAATTGCTACTGTCCTACAAACCTCTGCGCTTGGAGGCCCAACACGAGTCTACAAGAACAAGTTGTGTAGTAGACATCAAGCTCTTTTCTGGCGCCGTTGCCGGGGAGGTGAGTGCTTGAAGGTATATCTTTAGATCTTGCAATCAAATCTTTTAGTTTCTTGTTTTATCACTAGTTTGGTTATTAAAGAAAACTACAAAAAATGGAATTGAGGTTGCCTCATATTATTCGTCTTTATCATGTCTTTCTTGAAAATAAGTATTCCGATAATTGTGCTCAATTGATAGAAGAAGAATTCAATGAAATGTTTGGCATAAAATCTTTGAATGATGAGCATGATTGCAATGTTGTTAATATGAATTCTTTGAATACCCATGATGCTAATGATATGCAAAGCTACAAGCTTGGGGATGCTATGTGTGATGAAGATGATATTTTTAGTCCCCCAAGTTTTGATGAGAAAATCTATTATGATGATAACATGCCTCCTATTCATGATGATTATTGTGATGACTTGTATGCTATAAAGAATAATGATAACCATGAAACTTGTCATCATGATTTTAATGTTCAATTTGATTATGCCAATCAAGTATCTCATGATAATTATTTTGTTGCGTTTGCTCCCACTATTATGAATGAGAAGAAAATTGCTTATGTGGAGAGTAGTAAGATTTCTATGCTTATGTATCATAACAAGAATGCTTTGTGTGATGGATATATTGTTGAATTTCTTCATGATGCTACTGAAAATTATTTTGAGAGAGGAATATATGCTTCTACATGTTTTAATAATATCAAGTTTCCTCTCTATGTCTTGAAAGTTTTGAAGTCATGCTTGTTTTGCCTTCCTATGCTAGTTGATTCTTGCTCCCATAAACTATTTACTCACAAAATCCCTATGCATAGGAAGAGGTTTAGGCTTAAATGTGTTTGATATATTTCTCATGATGCTCCCTTTACGTTTCAATTCTTTACTTCTATGTGAGCATCATTCAAAATTATCATGCCTAGCTAAAAGGCTTTAAAGAAAAACGCTTGTTGGGAGACAACCCAATATATACCTACTGTTTTTGCATGATCACATGATTAAGCTACTGTAGTAATCATGTTTTATATGTTTTCTTTCAATAAAGTGCCAAGTAAAACCTTTAGGATAGTGTGGATACTTGTTGATTCAATTCTGTGCAAAAACAGAAACTTTTGCCTCCAGTGTTTAAATTCCCAGATTTTACTGGAGTGTCAAAAAATTCTGAAATTTTTATACAGTATTGATATGCAAATTTATGACTTTGTCCTAATTTTTCAGAATTTTTAAAGTTCCAGAAGTATGGTAGTTGCTCAGATCATTACAGACTGTTCTGTTTTTGACAGATTCTGTTTTCAATGCATAGTTTGCTTGTTTTAATGTTTCCATAGCTTATATTATGAGATATAAATTGTGGAAATGATAGAATACAGTAGGAATTATATGGGAACAATTTTGAATCTTGTCTTGGACAGTACCTAAGTGATGGTTTATTCTTTATCATACTAACCGTTCTCACGAAGTTCCGTTAAGTTTTGTGTGATTGAAGTTTTCAAGTTTTGGGTGAGATATCGATATGAGGAGAATAAGGAGCGGCAAGACCCTAAGCTTGGGGATGCCCAAGGCACCCCAAGGTAATATTCAAAGAATACCCAAGCAACTAAGCTTGGGGATGCCCCGGAAGGCATCCCCTCTTTCGTCTTCAACATTATCGGTAACCTCACTTGGAGCTATATTTTTATTCGTCACATAATATGAGTTTTGCTTGGAGCATCATTTTCTTCTGTTAATATTTGCTTTGTTCTTTCAATAATCATGTTTTGTATCTTTTTGTTCAATAAAATGCCAATTATAGCCTTTACCATGCTCAGTTTGCAAGTTCATGTGTTGCTGTTTGAAAACAGAAAGTTTTCTGTTATGTCCAGAATATTCCTGAATAATCAGAACATGATAAAAATCTGAAATTTTTACACAGTAAGAATGCATGAGTTCTCTGTCACGTGGTAATTTTTCAGAATTTTTGGAGTTAGGGAAGTATGGATTCTTAATTATCCTTTACAGACTGTCCTGTTTAGGCAGATTGCTGTTATGTTTGCATTGTTTGCATATGTTGGCATGTTTAATGATTATATTTGAGGATAGGAGTATTAAATATGCAGAGGCATTTAGTATGCAATGTTTAATTATAATTTTTGTAATTTTCTACAGTAGAGAATGTTAAGGTTTTGAGTTGATTTATACTAACTTATCTCACGAGTTCTTGTTGAGTTTTGTGTGGATGAAGTTTTTAAGATTTAGAGAAACCGTGATATGAGAGGAATTAAGGAGACACAAAAGCTCAAGCTTGGGGATGCCCAAGGCATCCCAAGTATTTATTCTAAGAAGTCTCAAGTAACTAAGCTTGGGGATGCCCCGGTAGGCATCCCACCTTTCTTCTTCAACAACTAACGGTCAGTTTTGGTTGAGCCTAAGTTTTTGCTTCTTCACATGATATGTGCTATCCTTGGAATGTCATTTTATTTTGTTTTCTTTGCTGTTTGAATAAAATATCAAGATCTGAAACTTTTTAAATGAGAAAGAGTCCTTACATAGCTACTTAATTGTTTCACTACTCATTGATCTTCGCTTATATCTTTTTGGAGTAGTTTGTCATTTACTCTTGAGCTTCACTTATATCCTATGAGTAAATTGTTGAAATTGAATTGAATATCATAAAGTTGAAATATATATGCTTCATATGCTAATCTTATGGAAAGTAATGACATTACATAAAGAAAAGTATAAGTGGTAAAATTTATTGGAGGTTAACAAGCATAGCATTAGTCAATGATGAAATTCATGAAAAAGTTAATAAGGGAAGAGAAGATTCACATGCAAATATACTATCTTGGACATCTTTTATGATTGTGAGCCCCCATTAAGTATTTTATGTCAAATTGTTGACGTTGGACAAGGAAGACAACGTAATGAATTATGTTTGTTCATATTCACATAAAAGTTATATTGTTATAGATCCTCCAACATGTGGTGCTTGCCCAATATCTTTGCTAGCCAAAAATCCGCACCAAGTAGAGATACTACTTGTGCATCCAAAACCCTTAAACCCAGTTTCTTGCCATGAGAGTCCACTATATCTACCTATGGATTGAATAAGATCCTTCAAGTAAGTTGTCATCGGTGCAAAAAGCAATAAAAATTGCTCCTAAAATATGTATGATCTTTTATTGTAAGGGAAATAAGCGTTGTACGAACTTGTGATGGTAAAGAAATAAAAGCGACGGACTGCATAATAAAGGTTGCTATCACAAGGGGCAATATAACGTGACGTTCCTTTGCATTAAGGGCTTGTGCATCCAAAAAAATAAAAAGCGCATGACAACCTCTGCTTCCCTCTGCGAAGGGCCTGTCTTTTACTTTTATGCATTTACTTCTATGTATTTACTTTTTATGCAAGAGTCAATAGTGTTCTCCTCTACTTCCTTTTTATTTTTCTCTTTTGCAAGCATCATGTGGTGGGGAAAGATCTAGGCACATATATCCAGTTGGATATGAGTGATCATGAGTTATTATTGTTGACATCACCCTTGAAGTGAATAAGTTGGGAGGCGAAATCACAAGCCCCTATATTTCTATGTGTCTGGCTGAAACTTTTGCTCCATATATATGTCATGAGTGTTAGCAATCATAGAAGACTAAATGATGGTTGAGTATGTGGACTTGCTAAAAAGCTCCTACATGAGACCCTTCCTGAAAATATGATGAATTGCAATTGCATTGTTGACTAGAATAGTTTGTTAGTTTCCAAGAAAGTTTATGCCTTATACTTCATTGTTGTGATGAATTGTTACTTGCTCATGAGAAGTTTTATGATAATAAATATTGCTGTTATAAAAATGATCATGCTTTGAATCATTCAAGTCCAATGTCCATGCAACAAAAGAAAAGATTATATGATGATTATGATAGGTAGCATTCCACATCAAAATTTCTGTTTTTAATTGTTACTTTATCATGATGATTTTTATGAGAGAAAGTTGTTGTTATGATGCTAAGGAAAGTGATTGAAATTATCATTGATCAAACTTATGCACTATGCTAGCATTCACACTTCATAAATTATTTCTTTTATCATTTACCTACTCGAGGACGAGTAGGAATTAAGCTTGGAGATGCTGATACGTCGCCAACGTATCTATAATTTATGAAGTATTCATGCCATATTTATAACAATTCTATATGGTTTTGGTATGATTTGATTAGAACTAACCCGGACTGACGCTGTTTTCAGCAGAACTACCGTGGTGTTGTTTTTTGTGCAAAAATGAAAGTTTTCCAAATGAGCTGAAACTTTTTGGAGATTTTTTATTGGACAAATAAAAAATATTGGCACCAAGACTCACTGGAGGGGGGCCACCCAGTGCCCACGAGGCACCAGGGCGCGCCACCCCCCCCCCCCAGGCGCGCCCTGGTACCTCGTGGGGCCCACGTGGCTCTGTTTCGCGTGATTCCAACGCTGAAAAATCTTATATATTCAGAAACCCTCGAAAGTTAACCTAGATGAGTTTTTACGCCGCCGCAAGCCTCTGTACCTCCACGATCTCATCTACAGCCCTTTTCCGGCACCCTGCCGGAGGGGGGGAAGGCATCACCGGAGGCCATCTTCATCATCCCGGCGGTCTCCATGACGAGGAGGGAGTAGTTCACCCTCGGGGCTGAGGGTTTGTATCAGTAGCTATGTGTTTGATCTCTCTCTCTCATGTTCTTGAGATGGCACGATCTTGATGTATCGCGAGCTTTGTTGATATAGATGAATCATATGGAGTTTTTCCTCTCTCTACCTTCTTGTGATGAATTGAGTTTTCCCTTTGAAGTTTTCTTATCGGATTGAGTCTTTAAGGATTTGAGAACACTTGATGTATGTCTTGCATATGGATATCTGTGGTGACAATGGGATATTCACTTGCGTCACTTGATGTATGTTTTGGTGATCAACTCGCGGGTTCCGTGACCTTGGGGATTTATGCATAAGGGTTGGCACACGTTTTCGTCTTGACTTTCCGATAGAAACTTTGGGGCACTCTTTGAAGTTCTTTGTGTTGGTTTGAATAGATGAATCTGAGATTGTGTGATGCATATCATATAATCAAACCCGTGGGTACTCGTGGTGACATTGGAGTGCCTAGGTGACATTAGGGTTTTGGTTGATGTGTATCTTAAGGTGTTATTCTAGTACGATCTGTAGGGTTGTTCGTGACAATTAATGGGGATGGCTCATAAGATTGATCGGGAAGAATAACTTTGAGGTGGTTTCGTACCCTACAACAATTTCTTCGTTTGTTCTCCGCTATTTGTGACTTTGGAGTGAACTCTTTGTCGCACGTGAGGGATTTACATATGATTCAACTATGTCAACAATGTTGGGAGATCGCACTAGTGAAAGTATGAACCCTAGGCCTTGTTTCTAAGCATTGCAATACCGTTTTTATGCCCGTTTACTATTTGCTACCTTGCTGTTTTTATATTTTCAGATTACAAAAACCTATATCTACTATCCATACTACACTTTTATCACCATCTCTTCGCCGAACTAGTGCACCTATACAATTTACCATTGTATTGGGTGTGTTGGGGACACAAGAGATTTCTTGTATTTGGTTGCAGGGTTGCTTGCGAGATACCATCTTCAACCTACGCCTCCCACGGATTGATAAACCTTAGGTCATCCACTTGAGGGAAAATTGCTACTGTCCTACAAACCTCTGCGCTTGGAGGCCCAACACGAGTCTACAAGAACAAGTTGTGTAGTAGACATCAGAGCGCCGCCATCTCGAGGCGGAAATTGGGCAGGAGCACTTTTGCTCTCCGGCGGAGCGATTCCGCTGGGGATACTTCCCTCCGGGAGGGGGAAATCGAAGCCATCGACATCACCAACGATCCTCTCATCGTGGGAGGACCAATCTTCATCAACATCTTCAACAGCACCATCTCATCTCAACCCCTAGTTCATCTCTTGTATTCAATCTTTGTCTCAAAACCTCAGATTGGTACCTGTGGGTTGCTAGTAGTGTTGATTACATCTTGTAGTTGATGCTAGTTGGTTTATTTGGTGGAAGATTATATGTTCAGATCCAATATGCTATTCAATACCCCTCTGATCTTGAACATGAATATGGTTTGTGAGTAGTTACTTTTGTTCTTGAGGACATGGGAGAAGTCTTGTCATAAGTAATCATGTGAATTTGGTATTCGTTCGATATTTTGATGATATGTATGTTGTTGATTCTCTTAGTGGTGTCATGTGAACGTCGACTACATGACACTTCACCATCTTTGGGCCTAAGGGAATGCATTGTGGAGTAGTAATTAGATGATGGGTTGCTAGAGTGACAGAAGCTTAAACCCTAGTTTATGCGCTATTCCGTAAGGGGCTGATTTGGATCCATATGTTTAATGCTATGGTTAGAGTTATCTTAATTCTTCTTTCGTAGTTGCGGATGCTTGCGAGAGGGGGTAATCATAAGTGGGAGGCTTGTTCAAGTAAGAACAGCACCCAAGCACCGGTCCACCCACATATCAAATTATCAAAGTAGCGAACGCGAATCAAACAAATATGATGAAAGTGACTAGATGAAATTCCCACGTGTCCTCGAGAACGCTTTGCTTATTATAAGAGATCGTTCCGGTTTGTCCTTTGCTATAAAAAGGATTAGGCCACCTTGCTGCACTCATTGTTACTATTGCTACTTGTCACTTGTTACAAATTATCTTGCTATCAAACTACTCGTTACCGATAATTTCAGTGCTTGCAGAAAATACCTTGCTGAAAACCGCTTGTCATTTCCTTCTGCTCCTCGTTGGGTTCGACACTCTTACTTATCAAAAGGACTACGATTGATACCCTATACTTGTGGGTCATCAAGACTCTTTTCTGGCGCCGTTGCCGGGGAGTGAAGCGCCTTTGGTGAGTGGAATTTGGTAAGGAAACATTGATATTACGTGCTGAAATTTACTGTCACTTGTCACTATGGAAAGTAATCCTTTGAGGGGTTTGTTCGGGGTATCTTCACCTCGACCGGAAGCACAAATAGTTGCTCCTCAACCTACTGCACCTACTGAAAATATTTTTTATGAGATTCCTTCGGGTATGATAGAGAAACTGCTAGCTAATCCTTATGCAGGAGGTGGAACAATACATCCTGATATGCACTTGATCTATGTAGATGAAATTTGTGGATTGTTTAAGCTTGCAGGTTTATCTAGAGATGGAGTTAAGAAGAAAGTATTCCCTTTATCTTTGGAGGGAAAGGCATTGACATGGTATAGGCTATGTGATGATACTGATACATGGGACTGGAACCGATTGAAACTGGAATTCCACCAGAAATTTTATCCTATGCATTTGGTTCATCGTGATCGGAATTATATATATAATTTTTGGCCTCGTGAAGGAGAAAGCATCACTCAAGCTTGGGGGAGGCTTAAGTACATGATGTACACATGCCCCAATCATGAGCTCTCAAGAGAAATTATCTTACAGAATTTTTATGCTCGGCTTTCTCATGATAATCAAACCATGCTCGATTCTTCTTCGACTGGCTCCTTTATGAAGAAAACTATTGAATTCATATGGGATCTTCTGGAAAGAATTAAACGCAACTCTGAAGATTGGGAACTCGACAAAGATAATGAGTCAAGTATAATACTTGAGTTTGATTGTGTTAAATCTTTTATGGATACCGATGCTTTTCGTAAGTTTAGCACTAAATATGGACTTGGCTCTGAGATAGTAGCTTCCTTTTGTAAATCATTTGCTACTCATGTTGATCTCCCTAAGGAGAAGTGGTTTAAATATCATCCCCCTATTAAAGAAAATATTGAGGAACACGTTAGTGTTAAAGAAGAAACAATTGTTTACCATGTTGATCCAATTGTGCCTACTACTTATATTGAGAAACCACCTTTTCCTGTTAGGATTAAGGAACATGCTAAAGTTTCAACTGTGGTTAACAAAAGTAATATTAGAGCACCTAGACCCTCTGAACAAATTAAAGTTGAACCTAATGTTGCTATGGTTAAAGATCTCTTGGTCGATAATATAGATGGGCATGTTATTTACTTCTGTGATGAAGCAGCTAGAATCGCTAAACCAGATCCTAATGATAAAAACAGACCTGTAGTAGGCATGCCTGTTGTCTCTGTTAAAATAGGAGATCATTGTTATCATGGCTTATGTGATTTGGGTGCTAGTGTGAGTGCTATTCCGTTTAACTTATATCAATAAATTATGAATGATATTGCACCTATTGAAATAGAGGACATTGATGTTACTATTAAGCTTGCAAACAGAGATACCATTACACCGCTTGGGATCGTTAGAGATGTTGAAGTCTTGTGTGGAAAAATAAAATACCCTACTGATTTTCTAGTCCTCGGCTCTCCACAAGATGATTTTTGTCCCATTATATTTGGTAGACCTTTCTTAAACACTGTTAATGCCAAGATTGATTGCGCTAAAGAAACTGTTAGTGTTAATTTTGGTGGTATGTCTGATACGTCTCCAACGTATCTATAATTTTTGATTGTTCCATGCTATTATATTATCAATCTTGGATGTTTTTATATACATTTATAGCAATTATATATCATTTTTTAGGACTAACCTATTAACTTAGTGCCCAGTGCCAGTTGCTGTTTTTTGCCTGTTTTTGGTTTTCCAGAATATCAGTACCAAACGAAGTCCAAATGCCACGAAACTTTTTGGAGAATTTTTTCTGGACATAACAAACACTAGAAGCTTCGGGAGGAGACGAGAAGATGAAGCAGTGGCCCACGAGGCACCATGGCGCGCCCCGGGGGGGGCGCCCTGGTGGCTCGTGGGGCCCACACAGCTCCGTTTGACCTAATTCCTCCACTATAAATTTTCTAAAATCGGGAAACCAACAGAGGAGTCCACAAAATACTTTTTCCGCCACCGCAAGCTTCTGTTCTCGAGAGATCCCATCTGGGGGCCTTTTCCGGCACTCCGCCGGAGGGGGAATCGATCACGGAGGGGCTCTCCATCAACCTTGCTGCCCTTCTGATGATGCGTGAGTAGTTTACCATAGACCTTCGGGTCCATAGTTAGTAGCTAGATGGCTTCTTCTCTCTTTTTGATCTTCAATACAATGTTCTCCTCAATGTTCTTGGAGTTCTATCCGATGTAATCACTTTTTGCGGTGTGTTTGTTGGGATCCGATGAATTGTGAGTTTATGATCAGATTATCCATGAATATTATTTGAGTTTTCTCTGAACTCTTTTATGCATGATTATTATAGCTTCGTATTTCTCTCCAATCTATTGATTTGGTTTGGCCAACTAGATTGATTTATCTTGCAATGGGAGAGGTGCTTTGTAATGGGTTCGATCTTGCGGTGCTCAATCCTAGTGACAGAAAGGGACATGACACGTATGTATTGTTGCTATTAAGGGTAAAAAGATGGGGTTTATTCATGCGTGAGTTTACTTTGTCTACATCATGTCATCTTGCTTAAGGCGTTATTCCGTTCTTTATGGACTTAATACACTAGATGCATGCTGGATAGCGGTCGATGTGTGGAGTAATAGTAGTAGATGCAGGCAGGAGTCGGTCTACTTGTCTTGGACGTGATGCCTATATACATGATCATTGCCTTGGATATCATCATGATTATTTGCTTTTCTATCAATTGCCCAACAGTAATTTGTTTATCCACCGTATGCTATTTTCATGAGAGAAGCCTCTAGTGAAAACTATGGCCCCCGGGTCTACTTCTATCATATATTAAAAATCCTAAAAATACCTTGCTGCACTTTTACTTTATTTATTTTATTTTATATTTTAGTTTAATCTATCTATCTATCACCATACAATTTAATCTTGTAATTAACCGCCAAGGGATTGACAACCCCTTGTTTGCGTTGGGTGCAAGGATTTGTTATTTTGTTTGCAGGTACTGTTAACGAGGTATTGCGTGATTCTCCAACTGGATTGATAACCTTGGTTTCATAACTGAGGGAAATACTTATCTCTACTGTACTGCATCATCCCTTCCTCTTCGGGGACAAACCAACGCAGATCACAAGTAGCAGGAAGAATTTCTGGCGCCGTTGCCGGGGAGACATCATCAACATCTATCAAGTACCTACGCATAAACTTTTATCTCCTTGCATTTATTTTATTTGCCTTTTTATTTGCATTTGCCTCTCGTTTTCATCTCCTCCACTTCTAAAACTATTTCACAAAAAAATATACAAAAATATTTTGTGTGCTATCTTTGCTTGTGTTGCCATGTGCCTTCTATTTGCGTGCATCTTCGCTTGCTAAAAATCTATTGATATGGATCCTCATACACTAGCTAATCTTTTCAAAAGATCCAATTATGATGAACAAATTGCTAGTGAGTTGAGTGCACTTGATTATCTCTATGAAGTTTTGCTTGAAAATCATGAATCTAAAAATTGTGATGAAGGGTTAGAAGAAGAAATTTATAAAGTGATTCATGATAGCTCCTTGATTGAAAAGCATGATTGCAATGATGTTACTATAAATTCTATTAATGTGAATTGTGCTAATAATATGCAAAACTACAAGCTTGGGGATGATAATTTTGTTATGTCCACTACTTATTGCAATGATCACGATTGGGGTGATAATGTTTCTTATAATCTTGAAAATTTATTTAAGCCTCATGATGAATATGTTATTGATAATAATATTTGCAATAATATTAAAAGTGGGTTTGGAAGAGTGTCAACTTTAGGTAATAATGATCCCACCACTTTGGAGAATTATCAATCTTATGAATTTTATGATAAAAGTGGGTTTGGAGAGGTCATAACTTTAGTTGATGTTAATCCCACTATCTTGGAAGATTATAAAAAATTTATGCATGTGGATCGTGAAGAGAATATTTTATATTATAGCTATATTGTTGAATTTGACTATGATCCTACATGTAATTATTATGAGAGAGGAAAGTGTGGTTGTAGAAACTTTCATGTCACTAAATTACCTCTCTATGTGCTAAAATTATTGATGCTCCATTCTTCCTATTTGCATATGCTAGATATTGCTTGTCTTGATAATTTGTTTTCTTATAAAATTCCTATGCATAGGAAGTATGTTAGACTTAAATGTGTTTTTCACATGCTACATGATGCTCTCTTTGTGTTCCAATTCTTATTTTTTATGTGAGCATCTTAATGGCTATAAAGAAAGAGCTTGTTGGGAGGCAACCCAATGAATAAAATAAATTTTTGCTTTTTATTTCTGTTCTTGTGTGTTTACACAATTATGCTACTGTTATGATTGTGTTTTTATGTTTTAGTTAGTGTTTGTGCCAAGTAATGCCTTTGGGATGATTTGGAAGATAGTATAAATGATGCTGTTTGGAAAACAGAAAGTTTTGCGTCCAGTGCTGGAATTTTAGTTCTGTACTAGAGCGTCAGAAAACTCTGAAATTTTTACATAGTATTGGTATATGAATTTACCACGTTGTCCTAATTTTTCAGAATTTTTGGAGTTACATAAGTATATATTTTAAATAGATCTCTACAGACTGTTCTGTTTTTGATAGATTCTGTTTTTGATGCATTGATTGCTTGTTTTGATGAAACTATGGATTGTATCGGGGGGTATAAGCCATGGAGAAGTTAGAATACAGTAGGTATAATGCAAAAATAAAATATGAATGGGTTTGCAACAGTACTTAAAGTAGTGATTTGTTTTGTTATACTAACGGATCTCACGAAGGTTTTGTTGAGTTTTGTGTGATTGAAGTTTTCAAGTTTTGGGTGAGATCACGATGGATGAAGGAATAAGGAGTGGCAAGAGCCTAAGCTTGGGGATGTCCAAGGCACCCCAAAGTAATATTCAAGGAAGACTCAAGCGTCTAAGCTTGGGGATGCCCCGGAAGGCATCCCCTCTTTCTTCTACCAACCATCGGTAATTTTACTTGGAGCTATATTTTTATTCATCACATGATATGTGTTTCGCTTGGAGCGTCGTGTATTGTATGAGTCTTTACTTTGTTTGCTTTTTAGTTTGTCACAATCATCTTTGCTGGACACACCTATTTGAGAGAGCCACACATTCATCATGATTTGTTAGAATACTCTATGTGCTTCACTTAAATTTTTTGAGCTAGGCAGTTGCTCTGGTGCTTCACTTAAACCTTTTTGAGCACGGCGGTGGCTAAATTTTGAAGAAATATTTAAACTCTCATGCTTCACTTATATTATTTTGAGAGTTGATAAGATTAAAATTTTGAAGAAATATTTAAACTCTCATGCTTCACTTATATTATTTTGAGAGTTGATAAGATTAAAATTTTGAAGAAATATTTGCACTCTCATGCTTCACTTTTATGTTTTTGAGAGTTGATAATAGTAATGGTAATTTGCACAAGATATGAATTTGGTCCCAAAGTGATGAATATTCAAGAGGGATATAATAAAAACTTTCATATAGATCATTGGATATGATAAGTGTGATTCCTTGCAATAGTTTTGTGATATGGAGATGATGATATGTGAGTCATGTTAGTGAGTAATTGTGATTTAGTAAGAATATTAGTGTTAAGGTTTGTGATTCCCTATGCATGCACATTAAGTCAATAGTTATGCAAAGAGATTATATCCTACCTATGGTGCATTATTCGGTGTTAGTCATGTTCAATGCATGTTTATGACCGTTTTCGCTTTTTGGTTGGTCGCTTCTCAATCTATTTGCTAGCCTTCATTTGTACTAAGCGGGAATACTGCTTGTGCACCTAAACTCCTTAAACCCAAGTTGTGCCAAATGAGTCCATCATACCCACCTATATGTGGTGTTTCCATGCCGTTCCAAGTAAATTTGCGTGTGCCAACTCTAATTTTCAAAATAAATTTTTCGATTTGTGTGCCCGTACCGCTCATGAAGCGGCAGGGGGTGGCCAATATTTTCCATGCTAGGTGTGTTATTCTCATGATGAGTGTTTATTCACTTGTCATTATACGAGGGAGTGGTTGGTAATAGGGATGCCCAGTCCCACAATGAATCAAAAATTAATAACAACAAAATTCCTTGGAAAGTGTTGGTATGGAGGGCACCCGTGGATACGGCTAGCCATGGATTGTGAAAGAATGGTGGAAAGGAAATAAACTTTATTTTCTGTTTGGGAACCACCTATGATGTGTCTAGCATGGAAGATATTGGGAATTCTCGGTCGTTTTCGTTGACAGGAAAAGCATGCCTCTCAAAATAATTTTATCTCTCTAATTTAAGCTTTGAGCTCTGGCACATTTGCAAATCTCCACTTCCCTCTGCGAAGGGCCTATCTATTTACTTTTATGCAATTTTTATTTTTATTTTGAGTCTCCATCTTCTCTTACAATGCACCAACTAGAGAGCACTATTGTCATACTTGTGCATTGTGTGTAGCTAATATTGAGTGTGTTTCATGCATGGATCAATGATTGAGCATAATGGGCTAGGGATAACTTTCTTTAGCGTTGATATTTTGAAAGACATGGTTGCTTGTTAGTATGCTTGAGTATTTATATCTTCATGTCAAACTATAGACTATTGCTTTGAATCATCCAAGTCCAAATGTCCATGCTATAAAGAAAAGAGTATATGATGAATATAATAGGTAGCATTCCACATCAAAAATTCTGTTTTTATCATTTACCTACTCGAGGACGATCAGGAATTAAGCATGGGGATGCTGATATGTCTCCAACATATCTATAATTTTTTATTGTTCCATGCTATTATATTATCAATCTTGGATGTTTTTATATACATTTACAGTAATTATATATCATTTTTTGGGACTAACCTATTAACTTAGTGCCCAGTGCCAGTTGCTGTTTTTTGCCTGTTTTTGGTTTTTCCAGAATATCAGTACCAAACGAAGTCCAAATGCCATGAAACTTTTTGGAGATTTTTTTCTGGACATAACAAACACTAGAAGCTTCGGGAGGAGACGGGAAGATGAAGCAGTGGCCCACGAGGCACCACGGCGCGCCCTGGGGGGGGCGCCCTGGTTGCTCGTGGGGCCCACACAGCTCCGTTTGACCTAATTCCTCCACTATTAATTCTCTAAAATCGGGAAACCAACAGAGCAGTCCACGAAATACTTTTTCCGCCGCTGCAAGCTTCTGTTCTCGAGAGATCCCATCTAGGGGCCTTTTCCGGCACTCCGCCGGAGGGGGAATCGATCATGGAGGGGCTCTCCATCAACCTTGCTGCCCTTCCGATGATGCGTGAGTAGTTTACCATAGACCTTCATGTAACACCCCCATGTTTAAGCTACAGTGATCACCTTTTGATAGTGCCAAGTCACCATGATTAATAGTGCTTGATCATCATTTGTTTCATATCTCATTTCACATTCCAATTCAAATTTAAAGTGAAATTAAAAGTTGTTCAAATTCAGGAACTAAATAGTTCATAATATTGCAAATATTCCCAAGGCAATTATAAATATAAGATCAACATTTATTGGAATACTTAAATGACTCTAACATCCTAAAACAGAACCAAACAGCACCATTTAATCCCATTTTATTTAAATAAAATTCAAATGAAAACATATGGACCCCAAACCTTTTTTTGGTAGTAGTTAACATTGCACTGTAATTATTGAGCCAAGTCACATATTTTACAAAACTAAAATTGTGGCTAAACTATTTACAAAACAGAAACAAAATTAGAAAACAGAAAAGAAAAGAAGAAAAAGAAAAAGGGCCGCAGCGGCTGGGCCTAAGTCAAACCAGGCGGCCCAGCCCACCCCCACCTTCTCCCACCTCCCGTGCTCGTTGTCGCCTCCACAACGCGCGCGCACGCACCCGCACCTGGCCCCCCCTCGCTCCTCGCTCGACAGCGCGACGCCGCGTCCTCCGTGGAGGATAAGGGCAGAGCCCGCGCTCCCCCTGGCCTCCCCAGACCACTTCTCTCCCTCTCCCTCGCTCATTCCCCACCTCGCCCGAGCGCAGCCATGGCGTCGCCGACGTAAACCGCGCAGCCACCGCACTCCCCTCGTCGCCCCGCCGTGTCCATCGGCCTCCCCGACGTCGGCTACATCTCCTCCACCGCTCAACCGAAGCCGGGAGCCCCCACGTCGAGATGCACGGCGTCATCTTCAACCTACGGCCGCCCGCGTCGCCGCCGTCCATTCGCCGCCTCGAGCCCTCCCCGCGCCCACCTTTGCACCTCTACAGGCTCACCGTGAGCCTCTGCTTCCTATCCTCTCTCCCGTCGCCGTTAGCTGCCCGTAAATGCCGCCCCCATCGCGCCCGAGCTCTCCGCCGCGGAGCACGTCACCGGCGTCGTTCCGGTGACCATTTGGTCGCGCGCTGCTGCCCTTCGCGCTCGCCCGCACGCGTAGACGTCGCCTAGCTAGTTTGCGCGCCCGAACTCGCCCCGCAGCCGCAATCCCGTTCGGACCGAAGAGCCGCCGCCGCCCGCCGACGTCCATTCCGGCCTCCCCAGCTCCGGCCGTGGCCACCACCGGTCGCGGCACGAAGTGGCCGTTCCAGAGAGCCAAATCGCGCGCCGAACCGTCCACCACAGCCGTTTTCCGGGCTCGCCGGAGTTCGCCACCGCGCTCGGGCTCGCCGGCGTGACTCCGGTGGCCGGTGCTGACTCGACGCTGACGTGGCAGCCGCGGGCCCCATCGCTGAGCCACTGCCACTGGGCCCGGTTGACCTGTTGACCTGGTCAACCGTTGACTGGGCTGGCCCCGTGTCACTGACATGTGGGTCCCTGCCAAATTAAAATGATTTTGTAAATAAATAAAATGTTAATTAATTTGTTAATTAAATTAATTAGTTAATTAGTCACTGACTAATGGGTCCCACCTATTAATTAACTTAATTAATTAAATTAACTACTGTTAAGTCCAAACAGTCACTGACCAATGGGACCCACTGGTCAGGTTTGACTCTGGTCAGCCAGAGTTGACTGCTGACGTCATCTAACACTGTTTTGGATAATTCGAATTTAATAATTAAAATAATTCCAGAAAATGATTAAAACTTTGAAAAATCATATAAAATAAACCGTAACTCGGATGAAAATAATTTATATATGAAAAATTATCAGAAAAATATGAAGAATCCGAATATGCCATCCACATACCTGCTACATCCCTCTAACCTACTGAACATGGAACCGTCCTCTCCGGTTCAGTGTACCGATAATCCCCCGGAGCTGGGAGAACACTCCCGGATAAATTCCCGCTCCGACTAACTTGCGTAGTGCTGCATCAGAACACCCCTAGCACTGCACGTGGACATGTCATGCATCCATGTTGCATTGTTCCCATGTATTTATTATTTCTTCCCCCTCCTTTTCTCTCGATAGACCCTGAGACTGCCGACGACACCGCTGAGTACGACTACGTCGTCGACGACCAGACCCCTTCAGCAGAGCTTCCAGGCAAGCAAAACCCCCTTGATCATCCAGATATCGCCCACTCCTTCTCTCTTATGCTTGCATTAGTATTGCTTCTGTTGTTGCTCCGATAGCTCCTATTCTGATGCATAGCCTGTTTTCGTCGCCTACTGTTGATACCTACCTACTGTCCTATGATGCTTAGATAGTTATGTTGTTATTCCATCTGTGGCCCTTCACCCTTGTCCGTTTGCCATGCTTGTTACCGGGCCGTGATCACTCTGGGTGATGATCACGGAAATGTTTACCTATTGCAATACTTTAAACTGATAAAGTCGGGCTGGCCCCAAGGGTGCCCGTGAGAGAATAATATTAAAGATGGGTCGGCTCCAAGAGCACCCGTGCGTCATTTATTACCAAGTCGGAGCGACAGGAACCCTGTTAGTCTCGGCGAGTTACTAAACACGCCAAACAGATTTGGGTATTTGATCTGAGTTGGCCACTGGCCTATACGCACTACCACCACGCGGGATAATGGTTTAATGGGGCCCTCGGTGCCGTATGTATCAGCTGAAAGCTCTGTCAGACGTCTAGTTCAGCATTGCGGCGCGTTCGGGCAGGTGCCATCCAGGACAGAGGTGGTGTTTGGTCCCGTTCACCCACGCAACGACCCGGAGTGCAAAGGGCGATGGGCCCAAGACTCCTGAGCGCTTAGGATGTAGACCAGCGGGGACCTCTCTATTGAGCCTAGGTAGGACTACGTCGTGTCGATCAGCCGAGGCCGGGCATGACCCGAAAAAGTGTGTCCGGACAGAGTTAATCGAGCGTGTTGGGTAACAGTAGTGCACCCCTGCAGGGAAGTTATCTATTCGAATAGCCGTGTCCACGGTAACAGGACGCTCGGAGTTGTATCCTGATCTACTACAACTACAAATGGATACTGTTAGGATGTTAAACTGTTACTACTACTCTCGGGATCACTTTCTCGCAGGGTAGTCGAGGAAGGATCTCAGGGCATTGCTAAATATAATTGCTATTATATGTTACTATACTCTACTCTCTTCTGATGCTGCAAGATTGCTTCAAGATGCTAGTCTTCGATAGGCTAGGCCTTTCCCCTCTGTTCTGGCATTTCTGCAGTTTAGTCCAAAGATATAGCCCCATTCTTTTGATACCGATGCATACTTAGTATAGTTTTGATGTCAGTCTTGCGAGTACTTTGGATGAGTACTCACGGTTGCTTTGCTATCCCTTTTTCCCCATACCCGATTGCTGCGACCAGATGACGGATCCCAGGAGCCAGCTGATCCCGCCGACTACTACTACCCTATCGGTGGAGCCTACTGCTACGTGGAGTCCGACGACCAGGAGTAGTTCGGAGGCCCTAGGCAGGAGGCCTTCGCCTGTTCGCTCAGTGTCGCTGTTTGTGCTAGCCTTCTTAAGGCAGCTTGTTTAACTTTATGTCTGTACTCAGATACTTTGCTTCCGCTGATGCTTGTATGACTCGAGCTTTTGTATTCCAGCCCGCGAGGCCCCTGGCTTGTAATATAAAGCTTGTATTATTTTATTTTGTGTCTAGAGTTGTGTTGTGATATCTTCCCGTGAGTCCTTGGCTTGATCGTGTGCATTTGCGTGTATGATTAGTGCACGATTAAGTCGGGGGCGTCACAAGTTGGTATCAGAGCCGACTGCCTGTAGGAAGCCCCCTTTCCAACTCCTTGGCCGAAGTTGAGTCTAGACTTTGAAAAACTGTTTTACTAACATGGCTATGTGGCTTACGGGCCCACGTCGCCAATGGATGGGATTAGGATCTTTTATTCCTCTCCTTTACTCCGGGACTCTGAACTCTCTTCCTTTCGGGTTAAAGATTTACTAATTCTAACACTAGGTTCTCGTGATCACATCCACCCAGAGTTCTGAATTTACCCCCCCCCCTTCTTCAAGTTGAGGGCCAGGTTCTAGTGCACAATGCTCACGGACCGCGGGATCCTTTTGTCTAGGGCACCCTGCGTCGTCCCCTGCAGATTCCTTGCTCCAATAAGTTTTCTCCGACGTTGGTGTAACCTTTGCTATGTCTCGTTGTTGTATTCCTTCACCGTGTGCCTACGCGCCGCCTAGTTTGTCTAGTTGCGTGCGTTTCCAGACTCCTACTGCCGTTTGTATCCAACTCCGTGCATAGATTGTATGTCTTTAACGACTGCTAATACGTATCTAATGCACTTCTTGTTCATTGATCATGTTACATCATGAATGACTCCGTACACTTGCAGCTATTCTTGCTAAACTGCCCCTATTGATTTGGCAGGATGGCTGACGATCCTCCACCTCCACCTTATATTGCCACACTGATGCAGCAGTTTGAGCTGAATCGTCAGTTTATGACTGGAGTAATGGCTCAGTTCCCAACTCAGAATGCTCAGCAACAGCCTGCCCCAATAACACTGCAAGAATTCGTGCGCCTCAACCCGTCCACCTTCCGCAACTCGACTGATCCAATGGATGATGATGATTGGCTCCGTGACATCGCCTATCAGATGGAGTCGGCAAATGTTGTCCTTGACAGTTACGTCACCTATGCGACGTATCACCTGAGGGGTTCAGCTGCTCAATGGTGGGAAAGCCACAGGCGTGTGCTGCCTGCTGGGACAGCCACCACATGGATAGAATTCCAGTCAGCCTTCCGTGCATGATACATTCCTCAAGGTCTGATGGACCAGAAGAAGAAGGAATTCCACAAACTCACACAGGGCAAGATGACTATTGATGAATATCAGAGGAAATTCCTTGATCTATCCCGCTATGCTGAGGATGACGTCTGCACTGACGCTCGCAAGCAAGAGAAATTCCGTGAAGGACTGCGTTCTGATATAAAGCTCGCACTTGTCATCCATGATTGCGCGGACTTTGCGACGCTTGTCAGCCAATCTTTCCGAGTTGAAACGGGTCTGACTGAGTACCAGGAATCGCTCAAGCGTACTCATGATGTTGGCTCTTCCTCGGGTCAGCCTCCTCAGAAGCGTAGAGTGTGGATTCCGCATAATGTCCATCATCGACCTGCCCCTGCACCAAGGCCTTCTTATGTTGCACCTCGTCTGCCACCACCACCAAGACAACTGAATGTCTCAAGTGGACAGCCCAAAACTATGGCTCCTCGCCCCAATGATGAGAATTGCTTCAAGTGTGGACAACCACGGCACCATGCTATCAATTGTCGCTCGACTCAACCTCAGAGTACACCAGCCCAACAGTCCCGGAATTTCAATGTCAGGCCTCCATCTTATGCTCGTGGCCAGGCGAACCACATTGACCTCGAAGAAGTTCAGAATGAGCCTGCTACTGTGATGGGCACTCTTCTCATTAACTCAGTGCCAGCTTCTGTTCTATTTGATTCAGGAGCATCTCATTCATTCATGTCAGAAGCATTTGCATTAGCGCATGACATCATGTTTGAAAAGATGAACCCTCCACTAGTTGTGAGCACCCCTGCGGGCCAATGTCGTACTAATATGGTTAGCCCTAATGTCACCGTCGAAATTAAAGGATTGAAATTCCTTGTCTCTCCCATCGTCTTGAAGTCTTCCAACATAGACCTCATTCTGGGAATGCATTGGTTGAAGGCCCATGTTGCTTCAATCGACTGTGTCACTAAAACAGTCCAACTCCTGCATCCTTCCGATGAGATAATAAATTACACCACCCGAATCGTTCAAGATGCCGAAGCCCAGATATATGCTCTGAACGCATTGAACGCTTCACCTCTTGAGGGAATAGAGAATGTTCCAGTTGTTCGAGACTTTCAATATGTCTTCCCAAAGGAACTTCCAGGAGTACCCCCTGCTAGAGCTGTCGAATTTGTTATCGACTTGAAACCAGGCACCACTCCTATTGCCAAGCGCCCATACAAGATGCCACCTCATGAACTCCTTGAACTTAAGGAGGAAATCGACAAGTCACTTCAAAAGGGTTTCATCCGCCCCAGTTCTTCTGCTTGGGAAGCACCTTCGCTCTTTGTTAAGAACAAGGATGGAACCAATCGATTGGTTCAAGATTATCGACCTATCAACCAAGCAACAATTCAGAACAAGTATCCGCTTCCCAGAATCAACGATCTGTATGACCAACTTGCTGGTTCCTCAGTATTCTCTAAACTTGATTTGAGACTGGGATACCACCAGATCCGGGTTCGTAAAGAGGATATTCCGAAGACAGCCTTCGTTACTCGCGATGGTTCTTATGAATACACTGTCATGTCCTTCGGCTTAACCAACGCTCCAGCAACTTTCTCTCGGTTAATGAACTACATCTTCATGGACTACCTCGACAAGTTTGTCGTGGTTTATCTGGATGATATCCTTGTATATTCGAAGAATGAAGAAGAACATGCCGAACATCTTCGGCTTGTACTGGAGAAGTTGCGTGAACATCAACTGTATGCCAAGTACTCCAAGTGCGAGTTCTGGTTATCTGAAGTGACATATCTCGGTCATGTGATTTCTAATGATGGCATTGTTGTTAACCCAGAACGAGTTCAGGCTATTCTTGAATGGACTCCTCCGAAGAATGTCAAGCAAGTCAGGAGTTTCCTCGGACTCGCCAGCTATTGCCGCCGTTTCGTCGAGAACTTCTCCAAGATTGCCAAGCCTCTGACTGATCTGCTTCACAAAGGCGTTAAGTTTGAGTGGACAGAAAAATGTCAGGAAAGTTTCCAAACACTCAAGGACAAGCTGACATCTGCACCAGTGCTTACTCCTCCAGATTCTCGCAAGGACTTCGTGATTTATTGCGACGCATCCCGTCAAGGATTAGGCTGTGTCCTAATGCAAGAGCGGAAAGTGATTGCTTATGGCTCTCGACAGTTGCGTCCTCATGAAGAGAACTATCCAACACATGATCTCGAACTTGTAGCAGTTATTTATGCATTGAAGTTATGGCGACATTACCTACTTGGTAATCGTTGCGAGATATACACAGATCATCAAAGTCTGAAGAACTTGTTCACTCAGCCATCTCTAAACCTCCGTCAGCAAAGATGGATGGAGGCCATTACGGACTACGACTTGGGAATTTCTTATACCCCTGGCAAGGCTAATGTAATGGCTGATGCTTTGAGCCGTAAATCCTACTGTTGTGAATTTGAGGTTCAGCTACAGCAACCACTCCTGTATGAAGAGCTTCGGAAGCTGAACATCGAGATAGTTCCTCAAGGATATCTAAATACCTTGGTTGTTGAACCAGACCTCGAGCGCAACATCAAGACAAGGCAAAAATATGACTCTGAAGTCGAGAAGATTAAGAACTACCTCTCCAAGGGAAATTCTTCGTTCTTCCATGTTGATGATGATGGTGTCTTGTTCTTCAAAGGCCGCCTAGTGGTTCCCAGAAAGCACAATCTGGACTCTCGTTCGGATGTCATGAAAGAAGCACATGACACCCCTTTGTCTATCCATCCCGGTAGTACTAAGATGTACCAAGACATTCGTCAGCGGTACTGGTGGCCTGGTATGAAGCGAGACATTGCTCATTATGTTGCTGAGTGTGACGTTTGCCGTCGCATCAAAGCAGAACATCAAAGGCATGCTGGAACTCTGCAACCACTTACTATTCCTGAATGGAAATGGGACAAAGTCGAAATGGATTTCATTACTGGTTTTCCCAGATCGCAGAAAGGTCATGATGCTATTTTCGTCGTCATTGACCGTTTCTCAAAGGTTGCTCACTTTCTGCCAGTCAAGGAGACAATCACTGCTAGTCAGTTAGCAGACTTGTATGTTTCCAGAATCGTGTCACTCCACGGTGTTCCGTTGGAGATCAGCTCAGACCGTGGCAGCCTCTTTACCTCAAGATTTTGGAATAGTTTCCAAGAAGCTATGGGAACTCATCTGTCCTTCAGCACCGCTTTTCACCCCCAGTCCCAGGGACAAGTTGAACGAGTCAATCAAGTGCTTGAAGATATGCTTCGAGCTTGTGTCATCTCATTCGGTAAGAAATGGGAGGAATCTCTCCCATATGCTGAATTCTCTTACAACAATAGCTATCAGGCTAGTTTGAAGATGGCCCCATTTGAAGTTCTTTATGGACGTAAGTGTCGAACCCCTCTGAATTGGTCAGAAACAGGGGAACAGCCACTCTTCGGTCCGGATATTATCCAACAAGCTGAAGAACAAGTCCGCATTGTCCGTGAACATTTGAAAACAGCTCAGTCTCGTCAGAAGAGCAACTATGATCGAAAACACCAGGTAATGGTCTATCAACCTGGCGAACAAGCTTACCTTCGTGTTACTCCGATGAAGGGCACTCATCGATTTGGAATCAAGGGCAAGTTCTACATTGGCCCGTTCCGTATTCTCGCAAGACGTGGAGAAGTGGCATATCAATTGGAATTGCCGCCGAACCTTTCTCAAGTTCATGATGTCTTTCATGTGTCGCAACTCCGTCGCTGCTTCAAGGATCCTATCCGAGCAGTGGATCATGAAATGCTTGAGCTACAAGAGAATCTTTCTTATCAAGAGTATCCGATCCGCATTCTTGATCAAGCTGAACGTCGAACTCGTCAGAAGGCAATCAAGTTCCTTAAAGTTCAGTGGTCAAATCATTCTGAAGATGAAGCCACTTGGGAACGTGAAGATCGTCTTCGTGAAGAATACCCCGCTCTCTTTCAGCCTACCTCTTAATTCTCGGGACGAGAATTTCCTTTAGAGGAGGAGAATTGTAACACCCCCATATTTAAGCTACAGTGATCACCTTTTGATAGTGCCAAGTCACCATGATTAACAGTGCTTGATCATCATTTGTTTCATATCTCATTTCAAATTCCAATTCAAATTTAAAGTGAAATTAAAAGTTGTTCAAATTCAGGAACTAAATAGTTCATAATATTGCAAATATTCCCAAGGCAATTATAAATATAAGATCAACATTTATTGGAATATTTAAATGACTCTAACATCCTAAAACAGAACCAAACAGCACCATTTAATCCCATTTTATTTAAATAAAATTCAAATGAAAACATATGGACCCCAAACCTTTTTCTGGTAGTAGTTAACATTGCACTGTAATTATTGAGCCAAGTCACATATTTTACAAAACTAAAATTGTGGCTAAACTATTTACAAAACAGAAACAAAATTAGAAAACAGAAAAGAAAAGAAGAAAAAGAAAAAGGGCCGCAGCGGCTGGGCCTAAGTCAAACCAGGCGGCCCAGCCCACCCCCACCTTCTCCCACCTCCCGTGCTCGCTGTCGCCTCCACAGCGCGCGCGCACGCACCCGCACCTGGCCCCCCCTAGCTACTCGCTCGATAGGGCGACGCCGCGTCCTCCGTGGAGGATAAGGGCAATGCCCGCGCTCCCCCTGGCCTCCCCTGGCCACTTATCTCCCTCTCCCTCGCTCGTTCCCCACCTCACCTGAGCACAGCCATGGCGTCACCGTCGTAAACCGCGCAGCCACCGCACTCCCCTCGCCGCCCCGCCGTGTCCATCGGCCTCCCCGACGTCGGCTACATCTCCTCCACCGCTCAACCGAAGCCGGGAGCCCCCACGTCGAGCTGCACGGCGTCGTCTTCAACCTACGGCCGCCCGCATCGCCGCCGTCGATTCGCCGCCTCGAGCCCGCCCCGCGCCCACCTTTGCACCTCTACAGGCTCACCGTGAGCCTCTGCTTCCTCTCCTCTCTCTCCCGTCGCCGTTAGCTGCCCGTAAATGCCGCCCCCATCGCGCCCTAGCTCTCCGCCGCGGAGCACGTCGTCGGCGTCGTTCCGGTGACCATTTGGTCGCGCGCTGCTGCCCTTCGCGCTCGCCCGCACGCGTAGACGTTGCCTAGCTAGTTTGCGCGCCCGAACTCGCCCCGCAGCCGCGATCCCGTTCGGACCCGAGAGCCGCCGCTGCCCGCCGTCGTCGCCGACATCCATTCCGGCCTCCCCAGCTCCGGCCGTGGCCACCACCGGTCGCGGCACGAAGTGGCCGTTCCAGAGAGCCAAACCGCGCGCCGAACCGTCCACCACAGCCGTTTTCCGGGCTCGCCGGAGTTCGCCACCGCGCTCGGGCTCGCCGGCGCGACTCCGGTGGCCGGTGCTGACTCGGCGCCGACGTGGCAGCCGCGGGCCCCACCGCTGAGCCACTGCCACTGGGCCCGGTTGACCTGTTGACCTGGTCAACCACTGACTGGGCTGGCCCCGTGTCACTGACATGTGGGTCCCGCCAAATTAAAATGATTTTGTAAATAAATAAAATGTTAATTAATTTGTTAATTAAATTAATTAGTTAATTAGTCACTGACTAATGGGTCCCACCTGTTAATAAACTTAATTAATTAAATTAACTACTGTTAAGTCTAAACAGTCACTGACCAGTGGGACCCACTGGTCAGGTTTGACTCTGGTCAGCCAGAGTTGACTGCTAATGTCATCATGACGATCTGCTGACGTCATCTAACACTGTTTTGGATAATTCGAATTTAATAATTAAAATAATTCCAGAAAATGATTAAAACTTTGAAAAATCATATAAAATAAACCGTAACTCGGATGAAAATAATTTATATATGAAAAATGATTAGAAAAATATGAAGAATCCGAATATGCCATCCACATACCTGCTACATCCCTTTAACCTACTGAACATGGAACCGTCCTCTCCGGTTCAGTGTACCGATAATCCCCCGGAGCTGGGAGAACACTCCCAGATAAATTCCCGCTCCGAGTAACTTGCATAGTGCTGCATCAGAACACCCCTAGCATTGCACGTAGACATGTAATGCATCCATGTTGCATTGTTGCCATGTATTTATTGTTTCTTCCCCCTCCTTCTCTCTCGATAGACCCCGAGACTGCCGACGACACCGCTGAGTACGACTACGTCGTCGACGACCAGGCCCCTTTAGCAGAGCTTCCAGGCAAGCAAAACCCCCTTGATCATCCAGATATCGCCCACTCCTTCTCTCTTATGCTTGCATTAGTATTGCTTCTGTTGTTGCTCCGATAGCTCCTATTCTGATGCATAACCTGTTTTCGTCGCCTACTGTTGATACCTACCTACTGTCCTATGATGCTTAGATAGTTATGCTGTTGTTCCATCTGTGGCCCTTCACCCTTGTCCGTTTGCCATGCTTGTTACCGGGTCGTGATCACTCTGGGTGATGATCACGGAAATGTTTACCTATTGCAATACTTTAAACTGATAAAGTCGGGCTGGCCCCAAGGGTGCCCGCGAGAGAATAATATTAAAGATGGGTCGGCTCCAAGAGCACCCATGCGTCATGTATTACCAAGTCGGAGCGACAGGAACCCTGTTAGTCTCTGCGAGTTACTAAACACGCCTAACGTATTTGGGTATTTGATCTGACTTGGCCACTGGCCTATACGCACTACCACCACGCGGGATAATGGTTTAATGGGGCCCTCGGCGCCGTATGTATCAGCCGAAAGCTCTGTCAGACGTCCAGTTCAGCATTGCGGTTCGTTCGGGCAGGTGCCATCCAGGACAGAGGTGGTGCTTGGTCCCGTTCACCCACGCAACGACCCGGAGTGCAAAGGGTGATGGGCCCAAGACCCCTGAGTGCTTAGGATGTAGACCGGCGGGGACCTCTCTGTTGAGCCTAGGTAGGACTACGTCGTGTCGATCAGCCGAGGCCGGGCATGACCCGGAAAAGTGTGTCCGGCCAGAGTTAATCGAGCGTGTTGGGTAACAGTAGTGCACCCCTGCAGGGAAGTTATCTATTCGAATAGCCGTGTCCACGGTAACAGGACGCTCGGAGTTGTATCCTGATCTGCTACAACTACAAATGGATACTGTTACGATATTAAACTGTTACTACTACTCTCGGGATCACTTTCTCACAGGGTAGTCGAGGAAGGATCTCAGGGCATTGCTAAATATAATTGCTATTATATGTTACTATACTCTACTCTCTTCTGATGCTGCAAGATTGCTTCAAGATGCTAGTCTTCAATAGGCTAGGCCTTTCCCCTCTGTTCTGGCATTTCTGCAGTTTAGTCCAAACATATAGCCCCATTCCTTTGATACCGATGCATACTTAGTATAGTTCTGATGTCAGTCTTGCGAGTACTTTGGATGAGTACTCACGGTTGCTTTGCTATCCCTTTTTCCCCATACCCGATTGCTGCGACCAGATGACGGATCCCAGGAGCCAGCTGATCCCGCCGACTACTACTACCCTATCGGTGGAGCCTACTGCTACGTGGAGTCCGACGACCAGGAGTAGTTCGGAGGCCCTAGGCAGGAGGCCTTCGCCTGTTCGCTCAGTGTCGCTGTTTGTGCTAGCCTTCTTAAGGCAGCTTGTTTAACTTTATGTCTGTACTCAGATACTTTGCTTCCGCTGATGCTTGTATGACTCGAGCTTTTGTATTCGAGCCCTCGAGGCCCCTGGCTTGTAATATAAAGCTTGTATTATTTTATTTTGTGTCTAGAGTTGTGTTGCAATATCTTCCCGTGAGTCCTTGGCTTGATCGTGTGCATTTGCGTGTATGATTAGTGCACGATTAAGTCGGGGGCGTCACACTTCAGGTCCATAGTTAGTAGCTAGATGGCTTCTTCTCTATTTTTGATCTTCAATACAATGTTCTCCTCGATGTTCTTGGAGTTCTATCCGATGTAATCACTTTTTGCGGTGTGTTCGTTGGGATCCGATGAATTGTGAGTTTATGATCAGATTATCCATGAATATTATTTGAGTCTTCTCTGAACTCTTTTATGCATGATTATTATAGCTTCGTATTTCTCTCCGATCTATTGATTTGGTTTGGCCAACTAGATTGATTTATCTTGCAATGGGAGAGGTGCTTTGTAATGGATTCGATCTTGCGGTGCTCAATCCCAGTGACAGAAAGGGACATGACACGTATGTATCGTTGCTATTAAGGGTAAAAAGATGGGGTTTATGCATGCGTGAGTTTACTTTGTTTACATCATGTCATCTTGCTTAAGGCGTTACTCCATTCTTTATGGACTTAATACACTAGATGCATGTTGGATAGCGGTCGATGTGTGGAGTAATAGTAGTAGATGCAGGCAGGAGTCGGTCTACTTGTCTCGGACGTGATGCCTATATACATGACCATTGCCTTGGATATCGTCATGATTCTTTGCTTTTCTATCAATTGCCCAACAGTAATTTGTTTACCCACCGTATGCTATTTTCATGAGAGAAGCCTCTAGTGAAAACTATGTCCCCCGGGTCTACTTCTATCTTATATTAAAAATCCTAAAAATACCTTGCTGCACTTTTACTTTATTTATTTTATTTTATATTTTATTTTAATCTATCTATCTATCACCATACAATTTAATCTTGCAATTAACCGCCAAGGGATTGACAACCCCTTGTTTGCGTTGGGTGCAAGGATTTGTTATTTTGTGTGCAGGTACTGTTAACGAGGTGTTGCGTGATTCTCCTACTGGATTGATAACCTTGGTTTCATAACTGAGGTACTTATCTCTACTGTACTGCATCATCCCTTCCTCTTCGGGGAAAAACCAACGCAGATCACAAGTAACAAGGACTCATGAGTTTAATTTCTCCAAGTTTCGTAGACAACCTCATGATAAAGAATTGCCTAGTAAAGATGAAATTATTGGTCTTGCTTCTATTGCCGTACCTCCTACTGATCCGTTAGAACAATATTTACTAGATCATGAAAATGATATGCATATGAATGAAAGAAATGAAATAGATAAGATGTTCTTTGATCAACCACCTATCCTTAAACACAATTTGCCTGTTAAAACTCTTGGAGGCCCTCCTCCACCTAAGGGTGATCCTGTATTTGAATTGAAGCAATTGCCTGATACATTGAAATATGCTTATCTAGATGAAAAGAAGATATATCCTGTTAGTATTAGTGCTAACCTTTCAGAGCATGAAGAAAAGAGATTACTGAAAACTCAGGAAGCACCGTGCTGCTATTGGATATACTCTTGATGATCTTAAGGGCATTAGTCCCACTCTATGTCAGCATAAAATTAATATGGAGCCTGATGCTAAACCAGTTGTCGACCAGCAACGACGATTAAATCCTAAAATGAAAGAGGTGGTAAGAACTGAAATATTAAAGCTTCTGGAAGCAGGTATAATCTATCCCATAGCTGATAGTAGATGGGTAAGTCCCGTTCATTGTGTCCCTAAGAAAGGAGGTATTACCGTTGTTCCTAATGATAAAAATGAACTCATTCCACAAAGAATTGTAACTGGTTATAGGATGGTAATTGATTTTAGAAAATTAAACAAAGCTACTAGAAAAGATCATTACCTCTTACCATTTATTGATCAAATGTTAGAAAGATTGTCCAAGCATACACACTTTTGCTTTCTTGATGGATATTCTGGTTTCTCTTAAATACCTGTATCACAAGCCGACCAAGAGAAAACCACCTTTACTTGTCCTTTTGGAATTTATGCTTATAGACGTATGCCTTTTGGTTTATGCAATGCACCTGCTACCTTTCAAAGATGTATGACTGCTATATTCTCTTACTTTTGTGAAAAGATTGTTGAGGTTTCATGGATGATTTTTCCGTTTACGGAACTTCTTTTGATGATTGCTTAAGCAACCTTGATCGAGTTTTGCAGATATGTGAACAAACTAATCTTGTCTTGAATTGAGAGAAGTGCCACTTTATGGTGAATGAAGGTATTGTCTTGGGGCATAAAATTTCTGAAAGAGGTATTGAAGTTGATAAGGCTAAGGTTGATGCAATTGAGAAAATGCCTTGTCCTAAAGATATTAAAGGTATAAGAAGTTTCCTTGGTCATGCTAGTTTCTATAGGAGGTTTATTAAAGACTTCTCTAAAATTTCTAGGCCTCTTACTAATCTTTTGTAAAAAGATGTTCCATTTGTTTTTGATGATGATTGTGTAGAAGCCTTTGAAACACTTAAGAAAGCCTTAACCACTGCAACTATTGTTCAACCACCTGATTGGAACTTGCCTTTTGAAATTATGTGTGATGCTAGTGATTATGTTGTTGGTGCTGTTCTAGGACAGAGAGTTGATAAGAAATTAAATGTTATCCATTATGCTAGTAAAAATCTAGACAGTGCCCAAAGAAATTATGCTACTGCTGAGAAAGAATTTCTAGCAGTTGTGTTTGCATGTGATAAATTCAGATCTTACATAGTTGATTCTAAAGTAACTGTTCACACCGATCATGCTGCTATTAAATATCTTATGGAAAAGAAAGTTGCTAAACCTAGACTCATTAGATGGGTTCTATTGCTACAAGAATTTGACTTGCATATTATTGATAGAAAGGGAGCTGAGAATCCCGTAGCAGATAATTTACTAGAATGGAAAATGTTCTTGATGACCCACTTCATATTAATGATGATTTTCCTGATGAACAATTAGCTGTCATAAATGCTTCTCGTAGTACTCCTTGGTATGCAGACTATGCTAATTATATTGTTGCTAAATTTATACCACCTAGTTTCACATACCAACAAAAGAAAAAATTCTTCTTTGATTTAAGACATTACTTCTGGGATGACGCACATCTTTATAAAGAAGGAGTAGATGGTATTATTAGACGTTGTATACCTGAGCATGAACATGAACAAATCCTACGGAAGTGTCATTCCGAGGCTTACGGAGGACACCATGCAGGAGACAGAACTGCACACAAGGTATTACAATCTGGTTTTTATTGGCCTACTTTTTTCAAGGATGCTTGTAAGTTTGTCTTATCATGTGATGAATGTCAAAGAATTGGTAATATTAGCAGACGTCAGGAAATGCCTATGAATTACTCACTTGCTATTGAACCATTTGATGTTTGGGGATTTGATTATATGGGACCTTTTCCTAAATCCAATGGGTATACTCATATTTTAGTTGCTGTTAATTACGTTACTAAGTGGGTAGAAGCTATTCCAACTAGTAGTGCTGATCATAACACTTCTATTAAAATGCTTAAAGAAGTTATTTTTTCGAGGTTCGGAGTCCCTAGATATTTAATGACTGATGGTGGTTCACATTTTATTCATGGTGCATTCCGTAAACTGCTTGCTAAATATGATGTCAACCATAGAATTGCATCTCCCTATCACCCTCAATCTAGTGGTCAAGTTTAATTGAGCAATAGAGAAATAAAATTAATCTTGCAAAAAACCGTCAATAGATCTAGAAAGAATTGGTCTAAGAAACTTGACGATGCATTATGGGCTTATAGAACTGCTTATAAAAATCCTATGGGTATGTCTCCTTATAAAATGGTTTATGGAAAAGCATGTCATTTACCTCTTGAGTTAGAACATAAAGCATATTGGGTAATTAAAGAGCTCAATTATGATTTTAAACTTGTTGGTGAAAAGAGGTTATTTGATATTAGCTCATTAGATGAATGGAGAACCCAAGCTTATGAAAACGCCAAATTGTTTAAAAAAAGGTTAAAAGATGGCATGATAAAAGAATTCAAAAACGGGAATTTAAAGTGGGTGAGCAAGTTCTATTGTACAATTCTCGTTTGAGGTTCTTTGCAGGAAAACTTCTCTCTAAATGGGAAGGACCGTATATCATCGAAGAAGTTTATCGCTCCGGAGCCATCAAAATAAACAACTCCGAAGGCACTAATCCAAGAATGGTGAATGGGCAAAGAATTAAGCACTATATTTCAGGTACTCCCATTAATGTTGAAACTAATATTATTGAAACAATTACACCGGAGGAATACATAAGAGAGACCTTCTAGAACACTCCAGAACCCTGAAAAGGAAGAGGTACAAGAAGGGTTTCCCCCTAGGAGGCCCTTACACAGGTTACATCGGAACAACTTTCATAATTTGGTTCACAATTATGGGGTCAAAAATACTCCTCGTAGGCACATACCCTCCAATTGGGACATCTCTCGTCCAAGTGAAAGTGATGCAGGAAAGAATGCTTGGGGCCCAGAGAATAAGCATATTATGGCCGAAGTCCAAAGGAATACAGAGATGATACAGCATGTGCTCCGGGAAATCCAGAGCCTAAAGGAGATCCTAATTAATGTCACGGAGGACAAGCCCACCACTTCATCACCACCACCATCACCGAAGAAGGAAACTTGAGTACATGGGTATGGGCACTCCCCTTGGCTTGTGCCAAGCTTGGGGGAGGTGCCCCGGTATCGTATCACCATCACCTTTATTATCTTTACCTATTTTTAGTTCGACCCTTAGTTATTTCGTGATTAGTTGAATAAAAGTTTATTATGATCTATTTTTGAGTGCTAGTTTCGTGATCTATCTATCTATGTAATTGAGTTGAGAGTTATATAATAAACAGTAGTTTGAGTTTTTGCTTCTTTACTTTTATGTTTCAATCCTAGCAATGAAAAAGATCATATGTTAATCTTATGAAAAGTAATGACATTACATAAAGAAAAGTATAAGTAGTAAAATTTATCGAAAGTTAACAAACATAGCATTGGTCAATGATGTAATTCATGAAAAATTAATAGGGAAGAGAAGATTCACATGCAAATACACTATCTTGGACATCTTTTATGATTGTGAGCCCCCATTAAGTATTTTATGTCAAATTGTTGACATTGGACAAGGAAGACAACGTAATGAATTATGTTTGCTTATATTCACATAGAAGTTATATTGTCATAGATCCTCTAACATGTGGTGCTTGCCCAATATCTTTGCTAGCCAAAAAATCCACACCAAGTAGAGATACTACTTGTGCATCAAAAACCCTTAAACCCAGTTTCATGTCATGAGAGTCCACTATATCTAAATATGTATGAACTTTTATTGTAAGGGAAAATAAGCTTTGTACGAACTTGTGATGGTAAAGAAATAAAAGCAACAGACTGCATAATAAAGGTTGCTATCACAAGGGGCAATATAAAGTGACGTTTCTTTGCATTAAGAGTTTGTGCATCTAACAACAAAAAGCGCATCACAACCTCTGCTTCCCTCTGCGAAGGGCCTATCTTTTACTTTTATGTATTTACTTTTTATGCAAGAGTCAATAGTGTTCGCCTCTATTCTTTTTTTTTTCTCTTTTGCAAGCATCATGTGGTGGGGAAGATCTAGGCATATATATCCAGTTGGATATGAGTGATCATGAGTTATTATTGTTGACATCACCCTTGAGGTGAATAAGTTGGGAGGCGAAATTATAAGCCCCCATCTTTCTATGTGTCTGGCTGAAACTTTTTGCTTCATATATATGTTGTGAGTGTTAGCAATCATAGAAGACTATATGATGGTTGAGTATGTGGACTTGCTAAAAAGCCCCTACACGAGACTCTTCCTGAAAATATGATGAATTGCAATTGCATTGTTGACTGAGAACATAGTTTGTTAGTTTTCAAGAAAGTTTATGTCTTATACTTCGTTGTTGTGATGAATTGTTACTTGCTCATGAGAAGTTTTATGATATTGAATATTGCTGTTATAATAATGATCATGATGTTACTATGTCCGTATTTTGTTTTTATCGACACCTCTCTCTCTAAACATGTGGACATGATTATCGATATCGGCTTTCGCTTGAGGACAAGCGAGGTCTAAGCTTGGGGGAGTTGATACGTCCATTTTGCATCATGTTTTCCTACTGTTATTTATAGTGTTTTTAATCAATATAACACTTTGTGGAGCAATTCTAATGCCTTTTCTCTCTTAATATGCAAGATTTACATAAGGAGGGAGATTGCCGGCAGCTGGAATTCTGGACCTGAAAAAGCTATGTCAGAGATACCTATTCTGCACATCTCCAAATGAGCTGAAATTTCACGGAGATTTATTTTGAAATAAATAAAAATACTGGAGCAAAGAAGTACCAGAGGGGGCCACCCAGGTGCCCACGAGGCACCAGGGCGCACCACCCCCCCCCCCCCCCAGGCGCGCCCTGGTGGCTCGTGGGGCCCCTGGCCAGCCTCCGGTGCCCATTTTCTGGTATATAAGCCCATTTTCCCTAGAAAAAATAAGGAGAAGACTTTTGGGACGGAGCGCCGCCGTCTCGAGGCGGAACTTGGGCAGGAGCACTTTTGCTCTCCGGCGGAGCGATTCCGCCGGGGATACTTCCCTTCGGGAGGGGGAAATCGAAGCCATCGATATCACCAACGATCCTCTCATCGTGGGAGGACCAATCTTCACCAACATCTTCAACAGCACCATCTCATCTCAAACCCTAGTTCATCTCTTGTATTCAATCTTTGTCTCAAAACCTCAGATTGGTACCTGTGGGTTGCTAGTAGTGTTGATTACATCTTGTAGTTGATGCTAGTTGGTTTATTTGGTGGAAGATTATATGTTCAGATCCAATATGCTATTCAATACCCCTCTGATCTTGAACATGAATATGGTTTGTGAGTAGTTACTTTTGTTCTTGAGGACATGGGAGAAGTCTTGTCATAAGTAATCATGTGAATTTGGTATTCGTTCGATATTTTGATGATATGTATGTTGTTGATTCTCTTAGTGGTGTCATGTGAACGTCGACTACATGACACTTCACCATCTTTGGGCCTAAGGAAATGCATTGTGGAGTAGTAATTAGATGATGGGTTGCTAGAGTGACAGAAGCTTAAACCCTAGTTTATGCGATATTCCGTAAGGGGCTGATTTGGATCCATATGTTTAATGCTATGGTTAGAGTTATCTTCATTCTTCTTTCGTAGTTGCGGATGCTTGCGAGAGGGGGTAATCATAAGTCGGAGGCTTGTTCAAGTAAGAACAGCACCCAAGCACCGGTCCACCCACATATCAAATTATCAAAGTAGCGAACGCGAATCAAACAAACATGATGAAAGTGACTAGATGAAATTCCCATGTGTCCTCGAGAACGCTTTGCTTATTATAAGAGATCGTTCCGGCTTGTCCTTTGCTATAAAAAGGATTGGGCCACCTTGCTGCACTCTTTGTTACTATTGCTACTTGTCACTTGTTACAAATTATCTTGCTATCAAACTACTCGTTACCGATAATTTCAGTGCTTGCAAAAAATACCTTGCTGAAAACCGCTTGTCATTTCCTTCTGCTCCTCGTTGGGTTCGACACTCTGACTTATCGAAAGGACTACGATTGATCCCCTATACTTGTGGGTCATCACCTACCATAGGATGTAAAGAACTACAAGAGAAACTCCAAGAAACTTATGACATCACCATTGGTTATGACACAGTTTGGGCGGGTAAATCTAGAGCCGAAAAACAGATTTATGGTACTTTGAAGCAGAGTATTCAGAATTTGCATAACTTCAAAGCAGAAGTTGAGAAGAGATCTCCAGGGAGCATCGTAGAGGTTGATACCAAGGTAGTTGATGGTAAAGTCCACTTTCACAGATTCTTTATGGCTCTTAAACCTTCCATTGATGGTTTTCTAGCTGGTTGTAGACCATATCTTAGCATAGACTCCACGGCATTGAATGGTAGATGGAGAGGACACTTGGCAGCTTGTACAGCATTAGATGATCATAACTGGATGTTTCCTGTTGCAATTGGGTTCATTGATGGGGAGACCGAGGAAAACTGGACTTGGTTTATGTCACAACTCAATAGGGCTTTAGGTTCAGTCCCTAATTTAGCTATATGTACAGATGCATGTAAAGGTTTAGAGAATGTTGTCATAAAAGTTTTTCCTCATGTGGAGCAGAGAGAGTGTTTTAGGCACTTGATGGCAAACTTCACAAAAAAAAATCAAAGATGATGTGTTTGGTAGGATGTGGCCTGCTGCTAGGGCATATAGGCCTGAAGTTTTCGCCCATCATATGCAGAAAGTCTTGGCAGCTAGTAGCCGTGTGCATGAATATTTGTCAACCTATCACAGTTTGAAGTGGATGAGATGCAGTTTCAATGCAGACATCAAGTGTGATTATATAAACAACAATCTGGCTGAATCTTTTAATAACTGGATAAAAGACTATAAAGACTTGCCTGTTGATGAGCTTGCTAACACATATAGAGAGTTGTTGATGAAACTAGTATACAAAAGGAGGAGAATTGGGGAGAAATTGAGGGGGAAAACCATTCCTGCTGTTATTCAACAAATTTTCAATAGGACTAGAGTGCTTGGTCATCTGAAAGTTGGAAAATCAGGTAATGGTAGTTGTGAAGTCAGGGACACAAGCAAAAACAGTCTTAGGCATGTTGTGAAGGTTGACAAAAATGAATGTACTTGTTTGGAGTGGCAGCACACCGGAAAGCCTTGTGAGCATGCTCTAGTATTTTTGATGGGGAGGAGAAACCCCAAATGGGTAGACTATGTTCATAACTATTTCTCCTTGGACAAGTTTAGGGCAGCTTATGCAGGTGAGATTGAGCCCATGACAGATAGGAGTCAATGGCCTCATGTGGATGTTGGTTTTGACATGGATGCACCAGTTGACAAAGGGAGACCGTCCGGAAGGCCTAGAAAGCAGAGGTACAAGAGTGTCCTCGCAGGTGGAAAAGGTGGTCCAAAAAAGAAAGAACCTAAACAATTGGGCAGCCAAAACAGATGCAAAAGATGCCATGAACTAGGTCACAAACAAGCTAGTTGCCCTTTAAATGGTCCTAAAAAGAGGTAATTATATAACCAATTATACTTTGTATTACTTTTGTCATGTTATGAATTGTTTTCAGTTATATGCATTTTGTGTCATGTTGCAGGAAGAGAAAACAGAGAGCAAGAACATATCCTGTTGAAGATGATGAGCCAGGACCTCAATTAGGTGTTGCTCCTGTTGGCACACCCAACAAGCAAATTGGAGGTGCTCCTGTTGGCACACCCAACAGGCAAATGTTCACTATTCCTGCGAGTCTCCATGATAGTCCTAGGCCAGTGACAAGAAGGTAATATGCAGTAAAATTATTATTTTATTGCAGTCCAAAGTTGATCTCTCATGTTGTGTTGTGTCCACTCTTTGTAGGATGCTGGCTATGACCTTGGTTGATGAATCATCGGAGCCAATAGAGGAACATGTTCCAACAGAGATGCCTTCAACTTTGCATGCCAGAAAGTTGACCCCTAAGAGAAAGAGAACGTAGATCGTGCCGTGCTTATGTGGTGAACTAGATGTCATGTGATTTTTTTGGGCTGAACATGCTATGTCGTGTCCTTCTGTGTCGAACTATGTATGGATGTCATGCACTTTATGGATGTGAGACTATGTTTGTTGATTCTTATGTATGGATGTCAGACTATCTATTATTGTAACCAAATGTTTGCACTTGCCATGATTTGTGAAGAAATGCTGTCCAAATGGTATAGCCTGATGATGCGCAATTTTTTGTGGCCAAAATATCAAACTACCCGGAAAAAGTTGAAACAACTCCAGAAAATACAGAATATTAAATTGAGCATTCTGGGAAAATTTGAGCTCATTTGGCCAATCAGAAATTGAGAAACTTAAAAACAAATCATTTTCAGCCTATTTTTTGGTCAAATTTGGCCTAAAATTGAAATTATACAGAACACATTGAAAGAATTACTGAAAATCATGAATATTACACTGAGTATTCTGGGAAAATTTCAGATCATTTGGCCCAACAGAAATTGAGGAACTAAAAAAATCATTTTCAGCCTTATTTTTGGTCAAATTTGGCCTAAAATTGTAATTATCCAGAAAAAATTGACATAATTTCTGAAAATCAAGAATATTACATTGAGTATTCTGGGAGAATTTGATACTCATTTGGCGGAGCAGAAGTTGGAATCTGAAGGTCCACAACATCAGAAAGTACACAAATCTGAAGTTCCTTAGAGTTGGGAAAGCACGGACCTGTGCAGCAGCTCGGGAAGGCAGAGCACGTTGCGGCAGCAGCAAGCTCGGCGAGGGTCAGCAGGAGGCAGCAGCAGCTCGGGGAAGGTTGCGCACAGTGGGGGCGTAGCAAGCTCACAGAGGCACAACATCACGCAGCAGCAGCTCGGGGAAGGTTGCGCGCAGTGGGGGCGTAGCAAGCTCAAGGAGGCGCAGCACCACGCAGCAGCAGCTCGGGGAAGGACGCCCCTGCCGGTATAGCCGCTCCGAGGTCGCACGACGTACGGCGAGGTTGCAGGGCGGCTAGCCACCAGGGACGAAAAGAGTACAAGAAAAAAGGAAGAATGAGATAAGGTACATTGTCCGATTGGGAATTACTCAACCTGATTTGGGACAGGGGCATTTTGGTCATGGAATTTGGACTATAATCTGCCAAATGATCCAAACAGTGTACAGAGGGCAAATCCTCAAGATTACAGCAAATGTGTGGCTAATCATCAGTTACAGGGTAAACAGGGCAAATCCTCAAAGTGTGTGGCAAATCCTCAAATTCCCCATTGAGTTTTCGCGACTTTATTCCACCTCCCGTTCAACACACCCGCAGGCCCGCAGCTCGAAATCCGGAGACCGACGACATCATGGCCAGCGCGCCAGCCGCGCCGCCCCGCCGCGTGGTCGTCTGCGGCGGTGGCGTTGTCGGCGCTTGCACGGCCTACTAGTGGCAGGGGCGCGCCCTTGGCGCGCCTCCTGGGCGGTCCTATGCGCACCTGCCTTGGTGGTGCAACTGTCAACGTGCATATGCGTGTTAGAGAAGCACAATTGTTAATATAGCATCATTCAACTCTTGCTTGTCTTCCATAGGTAGAAGTACATATATTAGATAGGTAAGACCTCATTCGGTTAGTCCAAAATAATTGATGAACTACTCAACTAAGGTTACTATGGGGGCTGCCTGTCTTAAGGCTCAGATTCTACCTTCTGTAAATGTTGTTGTTCTCATTGTCTCGTGACAATTGACACTTGAGCATTCCCATGCGTGCAGATCCTATGCTAATTATGAAACAACCATGCTCGGAGAAGCGGGACGACCGACATTAACCCTGAAAAATAAACGGTTGCATAGAAACTATGGTTGGCACTTAATAATCAGTCATATAAATGATGTTCCATTTAACTTTGCAGTAGTAAACGACTACCAAAGGGCAAAGGCCTTTGACGAAAGGCCATCGAAACCAAAGTCAATTACTCATATATAGGACAGAACACAATGCATTGCTCCAGAGCACGGTTAATTACTCATATATATATTATGCGATGGTGCACTTAACTTTGCATACTAAGATGACAGAACGAAATGCATTACTACCAAAGGCAATCCATGAAATTACATTTGAATAGGCAACTAAGTTGATTAGATTTCTAGCAAGCGCAAGTACAAGAAACGCTGGCAAGCATTCAATTCAAACGTATATAAAGAGAGACATGAACAGTACTGCAAAAAACTATTCCTTGCTAAACTGAGATCTCAATAGATGAAGGGACACCAAATCAACCTGAGTGTTGTTCTTGATGCTAAGCATGAGCACGGACAAGGGCCCCGTGCTGAACTCGTCCTCCTTCCCATGCTGCCACAACAGAAAGTTAGAAGCAACGAGCTTGTCAGCAGATGTCATGAGAAGGCATGTGGCTCTAAGTTATGAGAGTTGTCTACCTCCGCCATCTGTTCGATGCTGGATGATGGAGCAAAGGCCGGAGATGTATACATGGAACAAATCAAATCCGTCTGAACCCAACCTTTCTCTGCTTTCCATCAGTCTAGAGAATTTTTCTGTTATCAAACAACATCAGAAAGTTTACAACCTGAGACTGAACAAACATGCCATGCTAAGCAGCAAATGGCTATCTGCTCTAATCGTCATGCCAAAATGGAAAAAAGCACACAAAGTAGTAGTAGTATGTCAAACAGAACAAAACGAAGCACTACATGTTAAAGGAGAGGAGGTTGCCGGGTACTCATAGCGGCGCGAAGTTGTAGCCGGGTACTCAAAACATGACAACCTTTCTGTTTTTGAGAAATTAGTTCTGAACTTGCAATGCATGGAAAACCAAAAACTGGGAATAAAAACAACCTGTACATACCCATATGGAAATCACCCAGAAAAATGATTTACGTTACACTTTTTTGAGAAAGAGAAAAAAAATCTACAATTAAGTGTTTTGTCAATCGCTCTGAACCAAGCATCGATGGTATCTAAACTCCTATCGTGTGAATTATCAATTGAGTATATAAAAAGATACTACAGAACAATCAATATTTGGTCTAGACGAAGAAGGTTGCTCATATTTATATGTTATATAGCTACAGTGCTAGATAAACATGCTTATTAGTTTTACACTCAAAAGGAACTTATTAGGCCAATAAATGTACAACATGATTTCTTATGCCAGTAAACCATATCCCATGAGTTACCAGTACCACTTCCATATGCTTAGAACTCTCTCATAATTAACAATATGGATCACAATTCCCGCAAAAAAAAAACATAGATCACAAAACTATATGTCCTCCGCTCTAAAATTACAGCCTAGAATGTCTCATATAGAAATACATTATCTGCAGATAAATAATCAAAAAAAATTAAAAATGGAAATTCCATGTAATATACAAAGAGAAAATATAGAACCATCCAAATTATGCAAGGTTGTGTTGTTGGGGAGCATGGTGTATCCAAGATCTTTGTGATTCGTTAACATCTTTTGGCCTACTGAGGCGCCAAACATGATTTAATTAACAAAGTTCACCATGTGGAGGACACATTTTTGTTTTGTACCTACAGGTTGACTTCTAATGCTCCAGCACGAACATGTGGGTACCTTCAAGTAGTTACCTTCCTGCAGGAAAAAATATAGCAAAGTAAATAACTAAATATGATATTGTACTTAGCATCAACTTGATTCCTTCTTAAAGTAAATGATATGCAATCTTGAAAATCTTATAGATTCTTACAAATTTGTGCGTGGAAGGTCAATTTAGTACAGAATTTGCTGAATTTACCAATAGAGTAAGTGACAGAATGCACTACATTGCAGATTTTAAGACAAGACAAAGGCGCTCTACCAATGTTCAGGCTTGGCTTTAGAATACTATTTGGATAGAAATTATAACTACTTTTTTAGACTAAGCAGGATCTTTTCGGACGAATTAAACAACAACAGTGTATCAATCATTCATGTCATACAAAGTTTTAATACAGTGTTCTCCTATAAACACATAAACTGTCTTCCCTGATCAATTCAGGATCAATACAACTATATTTGCTGCTTTGCTTTGTTAGAAACTGAGCCTGGATTTTGAGAGAGACACTGTGCAAATGATGCACCATGGCTTTGGATTTTGATAGCTAATACGTAGGGCACCTCATATAAACAGAACAGAGATCTAAAACTGAGAACTCCCTCTGTTTTACTGTATCTGTCCTCGCCCCCTATGCTCATAGCCCAGGCACTAATCCTGAGAAAAGTAAATAAGAAATGACCATATGCTATCTGTACCAAATAAATTTATTTATACAACCATTTAACGATTCCAAACGAATTGGCAACCGCACTACTGATTTCCTCAAATACACAGGCATTCTAAAATGGAGTATCCCGAGGTAGGACAGAGATAGTGAAACAATTGGAATAACAATCATCTTAAATTGCAAGTTAGGTATGAGATAAATGTTACCCTTTACATAGAATCCAAGCGATGCTGCAATTGGAGAATATGTTCTTTTGCTTAAGCGTTTATAAGCTATCTAATCCACCCATATCTTCTGATAATAATTTGCCATCCCTCTTTTCTGAATCATTAGTCGATTCGTCATCTTCTGATAATCTCAAAACCGATCCTCCGAAACCAAGGTCATTGTGACTATATTCAGTGCTATCTCTTTCCTTGCACTCGGTTTCATCATCAGACAATTCTAGGATTCTTTCAAGGGAGAGCCTGTATTCAGCATTAGACGGAGTGTACCTGAAATAAAGACAAAGTAACTTCAGGTGATAATTACCCCTGGCACCCTCAAGCATGTTTATCATGTTTGTGAGTAGGCAGTGCAAGCCAAATACACATATAAGAAAGCTAAAAGTACCAAGGGGCAGGAGCTTGTTCAGATTTGCTGTCTTGTTTTAGATAAGTGACTAAAGCAAAGTGTTCGATCTTTTTCTTACTAACAACTATTATCACATGAAAATAAGTTGATCAAGATCAATGTTTCAGGCTGATGTCTGAATGATTAAGTTTAGCTAGCATGTCAAGTTCTATGGCAAATCATCCATGTCGACACCAGAACCAACACAAACCATTGTTCAAGATATCGGTAACTGGTACCATATCGGCCGGGGGCTGATAAGGGATTAATCGGCGAATCGCCCATTTAACTGAATATATCGGTAACCCATTTATCGGTAGGTTAACTAGGGCCATATCTATATATCCTAGGCTACATAGCAACAGTACTACTTGTACATCACATAAGAGAGCAGCACAGCAGCAGCAGCAGCAGCAGTACATCAGCATTTACAGAACAACACAACATAGGAGAGTAGTGCTTCTGTTCTTGGCATAGGAGAGAGTAGTTTTGGGCCAAAAAATGCTTCCCAGTTAATCGGCCCAACCGATAATTCGGCCTGACAGCCGATAAATCGGCCTGTCAGACCGATTAACTGGGCCTCCAGTTAATGGGTCTCGAATAGGCTTTCTCTTATCGGAGGGGGTCCGAATAGCAGTTAACTGCAGTTAACTGGCCGATATTTGGAACAATGACACAAACCAAATCAAATCCAAATGAACGAACAAATCGAACACTTACTCGATAAATTCGAAAGGGTCAGATATCTAGTAGTGAGAAACAAATAAGATACTATGTGTACTTCTGCCAAAGAGCTCCATAGAGCTCTACCTGCACATGAAAACAAACACCAATTAGCACATCTCGTCTGCAGAAAATAGAAGCCGATGAAAAAAAAAAGAATTCCTCAATTAAGTAATCTGAAGCACACCTTAAGTTACTAAACCACGATGCATCATCTAGGGAGGACGGAGTGCAGACAGTGGCCAACATCTCCGTTACTGGGCTCCTGTGTCCAGTAGGCCAATAATCAGCTTACCACATAAAGTGAAAATAACCAGATTTTGTAACTGATTTTCTAAGTATTCCATCTCAGTACATGAATCTAGCTGGATAGTCGTCCTGCACCTCCTCAATCCGACGTGGACATGCTCGGCGATCCACATGTGTTCCCCTCTTACTGGTCGTAATTCCCCTATTCAATGTGGTCTCATGCCCGGCGATCAAAGTCAAAGTGGCGCGGACTTTTCTGATTGCCACAACAAATACATATAAGAAAATATACAGCTAGAAAGAAAGAGAAGCACCGCTAGTTAAACTAAGTGGCCTGAAAATGGCATCGCATATATTCTCTTCAACAGGTTTGCATTATCAAATTGGCGGTGGCATGGCGTACAGATGTAATTTGATCTCTTAAAAGGGGGGAAAGGGCATTGCTTCCACTGCTGAAAAAAACACTGAAGGATAATTAGATTATGACACACACAAATGTGGTCTAGTCTCATCTCATTCTGTCCTATCTTCTGTGCCGTACAAATCTATGGATATATATTCTTTTGATTAGCACAGTGCACTGCTTCGGATTATCTGCAAGTCGTAGCAGATGGAGAAGGAAGATGGTGCATACCCGGGTGAACCCACGAGGTGGAGGCGGGTGTGGCCTTCTTGCGCCGACGGCAAGATATGCTTCCCGTAGCACTTTTCCTTGGGCTCGCCGTTTCCCTTACCCTGCTCTCTTCATCTGACCCTCCCCTTCTCTCCCTGAGAACGACGCCGCGGACGACCATCTCCATGGCGGACCCTGCCGCCCTACCTCCTCCTCGGTGTCGTCGACCTTAGGGCCCCTGCCAGCCTTCTCCGCGGATCCGGATTCTTGGATGAGGGACGGCGGCGGCAACCCTAGTTGGAAAGACGAGGCGCTGAAAGGGGAGAGGAGAGCCCAACGTGAGGAAGAGGAGAAAGTGACGGTTGTATCTGGGGAAGGAAGACCAATAGGCGTACAAGCGCTCCTCTCCCTCGATTTTTCTAGCCAATACAAAACGCCTACGAGCTGCTCTAGCATCCGACGTTCATCGAGGGAGGTGTTACCTGGGGATGTTTGTACCTAGCGCGGCCGTTTTGCATTCACATCGATTGACTCGGTAAAAAGCAATCGAGCGGACTCAGTAAAAAAAGACAGAAGGCATCGACCAGGGAGGACGTGGCACACGCGAGCGAGCGAGCTCCCAGGAGTTCGCTCTTGGAGAGTTTAATTTCCTCTCCACCCACCCCGTCTCCCCCACCGTGCCGACCCTCGTCGAGAAGTCCTCCCCCGCTTGCGCTGCCTCAGGCAAGGCGGGCGGCTTCCTCGCCCTCGACTGGAGCGACTCCACCCCCGCACTCTCGGCGCTGGCGCGCGCATCCTTCGGCCTCCACCGCCGCCTCACCGCTACCCTCGACGGCGCCAACGCGTACGGCTTCCGCCCCGTCCACACCCTCTCCATCTGCCTCCCCTCTCAGCTCGCCGAGCCCCCCTCACCCCACCCGCTCCTCCCTTCCTGGGTCGACCCCTCCGCCTCCGCCGCGCCGCCACGCCAGCTCGGAACTCCGGACACAACCGCGCAGGTCCATCCGGGCCTCTTCACCAAGGCCGCCCTCGCCGCGTCCGGCGCCGAGGTGGTCATCGGCGAGGTGGAGCGCGTGGTGGTCCGCGAAGGGCGTGTGGTCGGCGTTGCGGTGAAGGGGCGCGGCGTGGTGGACGCGGATGCCGTGGTGCTCGCGCTCGGCCCTTGGTCTGGGCGTTTCGAGATGGTCAAAGAGGTGTTCGACGTGTCCGCGCTCAAGGCGCACAGCATCGTGCTCCGGCCGCGCAACCCCGACAAGATCACGCCGCACTGCCTGTTCCTGAGCTACCAGCCGGAGCCCGGCGCCAAGATGCTCGACCCGGAGGTCTACCCGCGCCCCACGGGTACGCAGTTCAAGCTCAAGTATGTGTGCATCAAACTGAACGTCGCCCATGTTTATACATATAGTTGTTGCTGTTTGTCCTTTGAACAGGGGAAGTGTACATTTGTGGAATGAGCAAGGACGAGGAAGTTCCAGATGATCCCGCAACGATTGCCGGGGAGCCTGACTCCGTTGCAATGCTTCATAAGATCGCTGGGAGGGTGTCCAGTCAGCTCAAGACAGAGGAGGGCGCAGAGGTAGTCGCGGAACAGGCCTGCTACCTCCCGTGCACCAATGACGGGCTGCCGGTCATCGGGGAGATGCCTGGGGTGAAGGGATGCTACGTTGCAACCGGGCACAGCTGCTGGGGCATCCTCAATGCTCCAGCTACCGGTGCAGCACTCGCCGAGCTCATCCTCGATGGACAGGCCAAGATTGTTGATCTTGCGCCTTTCAGCCCGGCAAGATTTCTCAAGAAGAGCAGGCGCGGAGTGTAATGGCATGCGCGGTTTGTTTCGATCTGAGGTTCCAAACTTGGCAACCGAATAAAAAGCTATCCTCGCTTGTAACCTATCCGAGGGGATAGCAAAGAATGTACGGATAAATAAACCTTCAACACTTGCCGTGAGTGTTGTGGAGATGGATAGATCCTGTTTTATGTGATGCTGTGTGTCTGCACGTTACTTTATGTGATGCTGTGTGTCTGCACGTTACTACTCCCTGACTAGTTCAAAACCGCGACACTTATTTTAGATCGGAGGGATTACTAGATAAACGAACGTTTTGCATGAGAAACATCTTTGAATGCAGACGTGAACTGCAATTACACCCCCTCACTACTGGCATGATCATGAGAAGAATGATACTGTGAAGTTCATAACATCGTCGCACTATCAGGTACTCCCTCTGTATCAAAATATAGGACATTTTCTGACACTACGAGTGTAAAAAAAAAGGTCTTATATTTTGATATAGAGGGATAGTGTCAAAAAAGGTCCAATATTTTGATACAGAGGGAGTATCTGTGTCTTACGATACAACTTGCCTCCAAAATCAACATAGGAAAAATTCCGAAGGATTCTAATTCTCCAAAATTCCTATGAAAATCCTTTGAATCAAAGGAGCCCTGAAACATAACGTCGCACTATTATGTGTTCTGGCAGTTATCAGATATCTGTGTCGTACGATACAACCTGCCTCCAGAATGCCAGGATGCAGTTCCCAAAATGAACAAGCCTTTGCCAGTGTTACATTAGGTTCACCACATCTCTTAGAGCTCTAACCAGGCTATTATCAAGTTGTTGATCTTTCTAATGTTTTCAGTCCAAATATAGGGTTGCCTTCATCACTGCATCAAATGAGGTTTGCAGCCTCCAATCTCTCTGTTTCCTGTTCAACGGCCTCCCTTTCCCAGCTCGGTTCTTGTTGACGTCCGCGAGCTTCCAAACACAGTGTTCTGCCTGAATGTCTACTGACTCAAGCATGAAGATACCATCCATCTGATCTGTAACAAGGCCATCACCTTCAGCAAGATAATGTACCCTCATTGCCATATCTTTGAAGCGATCCAGATCACCCGGCACCTTCAGAAGTCTCTCTGCTCCTGGTGATGAGATCTGAAACAAGATTAATTCTTCGTAAGTGCTTGCAAAATTCAGGAGCAACCATTGTGTAAGAAATTTTGGCAGGCTGCTTGCCTCAAGAGCCAGGTCCAGGGGTATTTCGCCTCTTTCGATTATCTCATCCAATTTCTGCTTATAGAGTCTATTGAAATTCTCAATTTCCTCTATACCAGGGCAGCCATACCTGTAGAAATTTCTCACATCGGGAAGTAGATAAGATTGCCATTTTGCCCATATCAATTTTAATATAAACAGCCTATTCAGATCAGGTTAGATGAAGAAAACATTTTGGTGGTATCAATCTACTAAACATTCACGACCACTAACGCAACAAGGCACAACACTGCAAGCCTGCAACCATGCACAATAACAAGTACTCCAACGCTCTTATATTTCTTTACAGAGGGAGTGTAGGTGATAGCCATAGGCATTTTGACATGGATTTTTTTGGGGCATTAACTAGTCTAAGTGAACAGACATGAGGCAGAAAAGTAGGTACTACTTGATATCGTAAAAATAACTTGAAATGCCTTCTACAAACGTCATGCTTGAGGCAAAAAATTGGAGACTAAACTCTGAACGAAAAAAAGAGGAGTTACCTATATTGTCATGGTACATCATGGTGGAATGACAATGCGTAAAATTAAATGGGTTACTGAAGATTATGCGAAATGCACAATTGCAAAAACGTTATCACTTTTAAATTTCTGCCAAAGGGCAACAAATACGAAATATGTTTGCCAGTACAGAATTTTTTGTTTCTCCTTGATGGCACAGAATACAGCCCCGGGATTTTATTTTTAAGGGTACTCATATCATATCCTAATTCAGTATGGAGAAATGCTTGCAGGTTTTAGTAAAGTACGAATATTGAAACCACGAATGTTTGTAGGTGCAGCTCTCTGCTTAGAGAAGCCACACTCGAACATATCAATAACGGAAAAGCACAATAACCCACATTCTGACCAAAGAGAAGTCGAACATTACTTGTGGCTGAACTCTAAAGAGCTAGCTGTGAGATGTGACTGGGTTTGACATTAATTCAGCCTTGAGGCAACTGCACTGGATGACCATTTCAGCGCACAATTCATTCACTGATGTGATTTTACACCGACAGTCTAGTTTGTTCATGTTCAAGTGCATCATTACAGCGAGAAAATGAAAGCCAGCAAGCAATGCCTGCCTCCAACTAGACAGACAGTTGTAAACTCACGAACCTGTTGGTGAGCTTGTCCAGGCGCACGTAGACGTATCCCTTGGGCGACACCTTGAAGGCGAACATGGCAATGTCATCGCCAAAATGCTCGCCAAGAACCTCCTCGGCCGCCGCAAGAGCGCGCGCGCCCCACTTGACGTCCCGCAGGACGACGCCGCCGCCGTCGCCGCCATCACCGATCTGAAACGTACCAAGGAGTCAAGAGCAGGCCGGACAGCATTTGGGCGAGCGTGCTCCAGGCGGAGTCGCGGAGGCGAAATACCTCAGCATCGGCCCCTTCGTCTTCATCCTCCTCCCACTCCGCCATACACTCCTCCTCCTCCTCCCCCGAGCCCTCGTCGCCTGGGCCAGGGCCCGCTATACTCGCCACAAAGCGCGTCTGCGCCGCAGGTACGGCCCGGCCGCATGAAGCAGGAAGGATGCTCCTGGGGCAGGCGGCATAGGAAGCGCGCGGAACGGCGCTGTGGAGGCAGGACGAGGAAGCGGCAGCCACGGCGGCGCAGGGACATTTGGTCGAGCATGCGAGCAGGGAGCGGAGCGCCCGGGTGAGAGCGTGCGCCATCCTCGCACGAGTTGGTTGAGTTTGCGTTCGCTTCTCGGCGATGTCTCGGTTTGGGTCGGACCATCTCCACTGCTATTAAACAATCCAACAGGAACTTTCTTAGGTGCACCCCGCAATTAGCCCCACAACACCGTATGACCCAGTCAGCACCACACGATTAGTCCTACAAATCTCAATCTAACAGTCATCATTGATTCTCCACTACTATTAAACAATCCAACAGGAACTTTCTTAGGTGCACCCCGCAATTAGCCCCACAACACCGTATGACCCAGTCAGCACCACACGATTAGTCCCACAAATCTCAATCTAACAGTCATCATTGATTTAACCTAAAATCTAAAAAGTGCACGCGCACTATTTGGTTGAAACGAGCGGCCGAACGCTCGCCGCTCGATCGACCCAGATCGTGCGGTCGCAAACGCCAGGTGCCGCCTGGTCGGGAGGCCTCGCCCCGCGCGGTCGTGGGCGATTGTTCCTCGTCCGGACGAGGACGGGGCCCGCATGTAAGGGAGGGAGATCGTGGGCGGCGGTTTCGAAACGCGAGCCGTTCTCTCCCCCATTTCCTGCACTGCGCGTGGCATTTCCGTTCCCCTCCCCCCTTCTCGCTCTCGCTCTCGCACCCGCGGCGAAATCGCGCCGCGGCTCTCAAATCGCCGGCGGGATTCGCTGCTGGACCGCGGGGGGGTTCGCTGCTGGCCCTCGTCGGCGTTGCAGGTACCCACTGCTGTCCTCCCTTTCTCTGTATCGTCGCCGGGGTCTAGGTCGTGTCGAGGTCGTCGGTGGCGGAAATGGCGGGCTGGGATTCCTAGGGTTCCTATGGCATCAACTGCCTCATATGGTCGATTTGGTGTAGACGTGTCGTGTGTGCTTCCGTTCGACTCTCGCGTCCTTGGATTTGTGCGGCGGCAAGGGACAGTGGTGGTGGGGATTCATGGGGGAGGGTGCGTTGGTGTTGGTGGAGTGGTTGTTGGGATTTGCGCTCGAGGCAGACGTCCGTGGTGGCCTTCTGCTGTCCTCCCTCTCTCTGTCTCGTCGTCGGGGGCGAGGTCGTGTCCAGGTCGACGGTGGCGGATGTGGCGGTCTGGGATTCATAGGGTTCCTTGCTGTGCTTGCTTCGATTCGACCTTCGTATGCTTCGATTTGTGCGGTTGCAAGGGGCAGTGGTGGTGGGGATTCATTATCGAGTGGTTTGTTGGTCATGGCGGAGTGGTGGTTGGGATTTTTGAGGTTGAGGCTGAGGTACGGGTGCGCCCAATATACCATGTTCTGGTTCCCGCTGCGGCGGCGCAAGTCGTTGTTCTCAGTTGTATAAGTTGCACAAGTTGCTGTTCTTTTAGTTGTGTTCTAGTTGCACAAGTTGCTGTGTAGTTGGTAGACCCTTGTGTTCCAGTTGCATAAGTTGCTGTTCTCAGTTGGCTATATGTTTGAACTAATTGGCTAGGCATTTTTAGTCCAGTTGCACAAGTTGATGTACCTAATTGGCTACCTGATTTATCTATCTGGTTAGTTGTTTTAGTCCAGTTGCACAAGGTGTTGTACCCAGTTGGCTTCCTGTCTGAACTATCTGGCTAGTCATTTTTAGAGTTGCACAAGTTATTAAATTCAGTTGGTACCTGATTGACATGTTAGTCCAGTTATTTTTGTTTTTCCTAGTCTGACTGCGTTTCTTCTAACTATTAGGTTTGCTTGTTTTTTTTGCAGGCTAAAAATGGTTATAATACGGGATGCGGATGGGAATGAAGAAGATGTAATTGTTTCCTCTTTTATGTCTTGTCTCTTTGATTATATTTTAGTATTTTGTTTGTTACATTCTGTCCATGTATGCTTCATGGTTTTTATGTGGTTTTGTTTTGCTTGCTTAATTTAGGGTTCTGAAAACCGCCCCCTTCGCCGGAACTCCAAACGTTCTGTTGTTCGTGACCTACGCCCTGCGCGCAGTGATGTTGGGGCAGATGAAGATGATGTAAGGGTCATGCTCAAGTCATAACCATGTTTTTTGTGTGTCTTAATGAGTTAACATTTTTTTGTATGCATAATATTCAGGCTATTGATCATTTTCGTGTTGTAAAGCGGAGGAAACGTGCTGCAAGTGCAGGGGGAGGTGCATCATCTTCCGCAATAGAGGTAACCTGCTTGAATATGTGTTTTTGTGCCACATAGTTGCACATGAACTAGGTAGCTGTTGGCATCACCAATTGTTGCAGTTGCACAAGAACAAGCCTGTAGTTGACATGATCAAGTTTTTTTAGCCATCATGTGCAGGCAACAGGTACTGGTGGAGCTGCCTCATCTTCTGCAGCAGTTGCTGAGGTATCAGGTTTTATGATTTTTCTGAATGTTTTGGAAAAAAAAATTAGGTTGCTGTTGGCCATATCTTTTTCTGTAGTTGCACAAAAACTATCCTGTAGTTGACAGTTTGCACACTATCAGTCTGTAGTTGGCATCATCCATTTTTTTGTGTACACAATTTTATCATAGGGCATAGCTGTTGTAATGTTCCTTGGCAACTTGCAGGCTATCAAATCTCATGCCAACATATGGTTCCATGGGCTGAGACCCAGCCTCATCATCTCCTTCTCCCTGTACAGTACCGTCAGCAGCCCCAGGTCCCATTTCAGTCCTAGTTGGTCCAGCAACATCTGTCGCAGTGCCCGTGTCGGCTAGAGTATGACTCTCTGACTGTAAAGATACCTCTACAGGGACAGTACGGGCTGATGAGTGCCCTAGCACATTGTCATGGCCATTAGGATTATGCCTGAGGCCTTGCTGTGTGCAATTCCTTGCCCCATGAACAGCTTCAGGTCCTGGTGGTATGTTGGGTTGCAGGTAATTCAATTCTTGAGGGAGTTCATTGAGGTCAGTAGGAAACTCATTGAGATCAATCATCTTGTTCTTGGCACGGCTGCACACACCCTACAATTGTAGTTGTACATCAGTTTTCATTCAGATCATGTGTTACAAACAAAATGTTTAGCAAATGCACCAGAACAGTTCTGTTTGTTGCACAGTTTATACTAGTTATTTATTTTTTGCACAGAGTAGTTATGTATGTTGCACACTTTGAACTAAACAGTTGCACATTTTTGTACTAAATAATTGCACAGATAAAAAACACTTGTATGGTCAAGTCTTTTTCTCACAAATTGTGTTTAATCTTGACCAGGTTTATTTGGTCGAGGAGCTGATGTACATTCTGCACATAATTTGATGCTTCGATTCTTACACGGAAGTCCATTGAAGAACAATGAAAATTTAGATACATTCTGCACATAATTTGATGCTTCGATTCTTACCCGGAAGTCCATTGAAGAACAAGGAAGATTTAGATGACAATTACTAGTTTATATCTGTTGGTGATTTACATTAGTATATTGAACACTTTTTCATTTCTGCATTGTGTGAGAGACAAGACTATGTTTTCTCTAGTGTGGTCAGTTTGCTGCACACATTGCAACAAAACTTGGTTTCTATCACAGTTCAGTTGCACAGATATCTGCTTTTCTTGCACAGGCAGTACATCCTGTTTACTTTTCATATGTGAACCTAGGGACTTTTGTTTAGTTGCATACATTGTAGCAGATGTTGCACAGGTAGTCACCTCTTGCTTATTAGGGTTCTGTTTGCCAGTCTAGTTGCACATATTTGTGCCTTTTTTTGCACAAGCACTACATCCTGGTAATTTCGTGCAACTAAACCTACTGACTTGTGTTTAGTTGCACAAATCCAGGCAAGAGGTGACTTTGCATCCATGTCTACTTGCATGTCTATTTGCACAGCAACTACTTCATGTCTATTTTTGCATTTTCGGCTAATCATTTAGTTGTTAATGTTTAGACACTATAGGCTTGCAATTTGTGTGGGACAAGAATATATGCGTGAAGATTATCAAGGTTTATGGTTTCATTAGCCTGGTATGGTTTTCTGTTGCACACATTCGCTGGAAAAGTTGGCATGGATCCATGTGTGGTAGCACAAAGCATCTGGTGTTTTTGCACAGACACACCCAGATTTATTGTGTTTATTTGCACACATCCAGACACAATTATTGGTCTTATTTGCACAGATGCTACAGCAGTTTTTTTGCTATCTGCAATTTGCCCACATCCAGGCCCAAGTTGGCTAGAATCCATGATCAGTTGCAAAATTATTGGTCTTATTTGCACAGATACTACAGCAGTTTTTTTGCTATCTGCAACTCATCCCTGTGTGTGTTTGTTGCACACATCCAGGTGAAAGTTGGTACAGCAAACCATCACAGTTGCACGTAGTTACCAGTAAAGTTGGTACAGCAAGGCTTTCTAGTTGCACATTTTCTTATCAGAACAGTTTTGTTTTCATTTTTACTGTTTTTGCACATAACACTGTAAAAGTTGGCACCTCCAGCCATCACAGTTGCACATGTTTGCTAGTATAGTTGGTACAGCAAGGCTTTTCTAGTTGCACATAGTATGCAAAAGTTGGTACAGCAAGGCTTTTTCTAGTTGCACATGTTTTGCTGGTTTTATGTGTCCCCAATCTTCTATTTTTTCATTTTTTTCCCCAGGATTGCACATAGTATGCAAAAGTTGGTACATGAGTTCATACATAACACATAGTAAAGGGGGGCCTGTTGGCTTCAGGCTCAACACAAAATTCAGAGAATTGCCTCTTTTTATGGCCTGGGGAATTTCTTTTCTCTGGGGGGAAGAATACCAGATGGAGGTTGAGAGAACAGCAGGTAGGAGGATCAGCATGCATACAGGGAAGGGGAGGGATATGAGAAGGGGAAACTCACAGGTTTTTTTGCAGATTTTCCCCTTGATTTTCTCAATCTGGATCTCAGCTTCTTCTCCTTGCCATGGCGTTCTGGGGTTCTTCCTCAGCAGACAAGGAGTTTTCGTGGGGAAGGAGAAGAACTTTGGGGCAGATGGGAAGGAGGAAAGGACGGGAGAGGAGGAGAGACAGCTTTTTGTAGCGCTGGAGGGGAGGCGCGATCGGTGGGAGGAGCTAGCCGCTCCAGGACGCCCGGCTGGTGCGCGTCTGGGTGGGGGGACCGACGTTTTCCTTTTTGGTAAAGGGGGGACCAAAACTTTCCTTTTATGGCTGGCCGCTCCATTGTGCTACTGGGCAGCCGGCCGCCCACTAGACGCGTCCCTTGATTTAATACCTATATGTTGTGCACTTGGCAATTTCCAATGACTGACCGTACTCCACCGTCCCAGAAGCCTTCCCTCGAACTGATCCTCAAAAAAAAAGAGCCTTCCCTCGAACTAGCAATCCCGCGCCCCCCTACAATCACGCAATTCTACTCGCTAACTAGCGAAGGAATCGGTTCCCCTCGCCAAATCGCCCAGGAGCATCTCTGGCTTGCCTCACCACCGCGCCAACACCGTCTCCTGCCTGCACGGCGACCTCGCGGCACTCCACCACGCCATCGCCTCCCTGCACGATCGACATAGCGGGCGCCCAGGAGGCTGCCCTGCCCCCACGCAGCGTGGCACAAGTCCAACAGATCGCCAGTGCCCAGCCCGGCACCCGCGCGCCCGCGCCCGCCCCTGAACCAGCCGGCCACACGCAGCTTCTTCAGGTTTGACTTGTTCCTTTCAACTGTTGCAAGATTACTCAAGATTAGAATTTTCAGAACAGTTATGCTCCACTATCTATCTTTAAAACATAAAAGGTAAGATCGTGAAAGTGAGAAATTCAAATGCCGTGTAAGTGCACACGAATCTAGCATACCTAGGGCAGAGGAAACATACATCGCGCCAGGCTATCCTGGTGGCTGCATAGGCTACCTCATAACAGATTTGTAAAAGATAAACTGCTGCACATCATAATGATTCATTGTACATCTCTAATTAACCACTTTCTACGTGGAAAATGGTTAGTGTTTTCGCGGCTGCAGTTTTTGTAACTGACTGAAACATGCACCCTGCTGTAAAACTCTGTTAACACACAATGTATCAACAAAAAGTTCATTGTAGTGTTTTTACACAGATGAAGTTGCCTATCAGTAATATAAAATTTGCGTGTGGCCGGCTGGTTCATGATTATATGCACAAAATACATGCTTCTAAAAATTTAATGACATGAATATTCTCATGAAGGCGACGGTATGTCGTCTCCCAGACTTCCGGGGCCGCGCACCCCATTTCAAGATATAAGCAACAACCAAGCATTGGGTAACTATCATCAACCAGTTCCTACTTTGTAATACTGTTTCTATTGTTGCTTCTGTGCTAACTTGCGCTATGTCTTTATACAGACCCTAGCACCCCATTTCAGGATATAAGCAACAACCAATCATTGGGTGGCTACTATCATCAACCAGATCCTACTTTCTGCTACTGTTTCTGATGTTGCTTCTGTGCTAACTTGCGCTATGTCTTTATACAGACCCTAAAGAATTGAAGAGGCAGAGGAACAAAGAGTATTATGCACGCAATAGAGATGATATTCTTAAAAGACGTCGTGAAGCCCATGAACAGTAACTGGCTTCAACGACACTGCTTAATGATGAGCAAAATGTACCACATACACCCCTGGCCATGTCCCAAGGTAAACATGCCCTTGTACTGCGTGCTTATGTATTATCCAGATACTACATCATATGGTAAACTATAACTATAATGTATCATATATTAGACCCTAAGGAGCTGAAGAGGCAACATCAAGCCTACAGTGAGAGAAATATGGTTGTTGTTTCTGCCGATATCAATGTCCAGGAAAATGAAACACGTACACCGGTGTCCATGTCCATTGGTAATGACGATCAACAAATTACATCCATCCCTATGTGTTTACACTAATTACCTTTTTTAACTACGCAGATCCTAAGGAGTTAAGGAGGCAAAGGGATAGGGAGCGGTATGCACAAAACAGGGATTATTCTTTGTAATGTTGCTCTCAGGAATTAACCTACAACGAAACAAGTGAACAGATGCAGCCAGCTCAGGACGAGGAATTAGCACAAACATTCGGCACCGAAGGGGCAGAAACTATAGGGGACAAGCTGGCAGAATCAAATGGAATAGCCGACAAAGATGAAGTGCAGAAAATGAATAGCACGCAGTCCACTGATTCCGAAGTCTCCAAAGTGACACAAGCATCTTTTCTTTTTTCAACTATGTCCCAAATAGTTCTAATTGTAATTATATTATATCCTGCATACGGATCATTCTTTGTAATGTTGCTCCCAGGAGACAAGTGAACAAATGGATGCACCTGAGGAGGAAGAATTAGAACAAACGTCCGGCAGGGAAGGGGCATAAATTGTAGGGGACAAGCTGGCAATGCCCGTGCAGACAGGGAAGCCGATCCGACTGCATAACAAACCTAAGAAGGCACAAGACTACGTGGTGGCTCCAGAAGGCATGGACAAATCCTTCTATGCCCTGCTTTTGCTACATTTATTTTGTTCGTTATTAATAAATGTTGTTACTTACATCATGATAGATTACGCCTGCACCGGCGATGATTGGTCCGTGATTGAAAATATCATGTCTGAACCAAACAATAAAAGAAACTTAGTGAGCATCGACGACTCACATCTCCAAAGAAAACAGTTAGAACGTCTTTTAATCCCTGGAGAATTTGTTGGCGACGAAGTAAGTATATGTAGCTTTATGACAAGACGATGCTATTTTAACATGAGTTTCTATTATCTCCTATAACCAAGGTGTGCACTTGATATTGCAGATCATAGACGCATACATACATTGCATAAGTGCTAAAGAGCATCTACAGATGAGGTCAGGTAGAAGTGTGTTCTTAGAGAATGCATGCATCTCTAAGATGATAAAGGAATTTAGCTCTATACGGGATGACGCACCAACATGGGTATTAGACAGAGCTACAACTTATTTGGAACATGATATGGTGAGTCTCAGTTCCGTACATATTACTATGAATTCAATCAAGGATGAATGTTTGTATAGATGGGACCTAAGCTAAAAAAAACTCTATTTTCAGATATTCCAGTAAACATTGAAGACTTTCACTGGTACCTAGCAGTTATAAATACCACGGTGGAACGTATCCAGGTGCTTGACTCACTAGGCCCAGGAATGAACCGCAAATACCTCACCGCTATGGTTAGTTATTAGTCCCACTGCACCATCTTTTGATAAGACGATTTCTGTTATTCTTCGCTTGTGATGCTAATACGTTGTCATTTATTCATGAACAGCTGGAAGGACTGGAAAATATATTCCAATATGCATCGCTTCAAATGGAACTAAAATCTGATAAGTGGAAAGACCTAAACATCACAGCATGGCCAAGGGAAGAATGTATTAAGAGAAGTCTGTAGACAGATGGGTATACCTCTTTCGATTCAAACTTGTTGCTCCCATCCCCTTTTGGCACCTCCTTCTCCTTCAGGATATCTGAACAATTAAGGGCCGCATCATGAACACAGGCACCAACAAAGAGGATGAAAGGAAAATCATAGGCTTGGAAGAAAGCTTACTCTTTTTTTGCTGAACGATTAACAGCCGCCTGCAAGTTGGTGAGCAGGGACCTCCAGTCTCGGACCTTCCCGGCCAGTTGGCCGCTGCGACGCACGGGACACAACCAGGCGGCAACGGCGGCGGCGAAGGTAGCGCCCGCGCGGAACACGCCATGGCCCCCGAGCAGCTAACCCTAGGGGACGAACATTGCACACAGTGAGGCTATGCACCGATTTGACGGGAAGGAGCAGGCGGCGGGGTCGGAGAGACTAACCTGGACCCGGACGAGCGAGGAGAAGCGTAGGGAGGGTCCCGAGCAGCAGCATAACACGCGGAGGTCTTCGTGGTCATCCTAATCAAGATGGAGGTCGCGAGCAGCAACTGCTCCTGCTCCTGACCGAATCGAACGGGAAAATCAAGATGGGGTCGGAGAGCAGAGCATCCAGATCGAGGGGAGAAGAAGAGTTCAAACCGGACCTTGATGGCGTCCCGAGCAGGGGGGAGGGAAGTTCGTGCCACGCGGGGGAAGGTGGATAGCCTCATGGCGGCAATGGTGAGTGCATCAGGACGAGGGAGGGCCCCGGCGTCGCCGGCGAGCATGCTGAGCTCGAGCGCCCCGGCGTCGCCAGGAGGAGGGAGGGCCCCGGCGTCGCCTGGAGGAGGGAGGGGCGGGGCAGAGTAGGGGCCTGCGCGTCCGCCGGCGGTGGTGACGAAGGGGAGGGGCGGCCACTAGAGAGCGCCGGCTGTGGATGGCCCCGACGTCGCGAGGAAGAGGGAGGAGCGGGGCAGAGCAGGGGCCTGCGCGTCCGCCGGCGGTGGTGTCGAAGGGGAAAGGCGGCCAGCAGAGAGCGCCGGCTGTGGATGGGGATCAAGTGAGGGAAGAATGGGGAAGAGAGGAGAAGTGTGAGGGGGCGGTGGAAGTTTGACTGGTTCACATGCGTGTGTGAGATCTTTTGTAACAATTATAATAGAATTATTATGTGATCGTGAATTTTATTCAGAGACATGTTTCTGGATTGTGTGTTACACGCACGCTCATATCGTTGGGCATAAGACACATTTAAATGGCTCGGTAAAAAAACTCACTAAAATAAAAATTAGATTCAGAATAGATATTTTTACTATAGATTATGATACGTGTGTTGGATCACAAATATGTGACATGATAACATTTTGTAGCCATCTGATTTTTTTTTTTAAATTATTTTACTATCATACTATGTGAACTCATTTTATTGACACGTACATTGCACGTGCATGCTTACTAGTCAGACGTAAGGATCGTCGTCGGTTCGGCTTCATTGATTGGGCTTTATAACTGTTTGGAAGTTATGCTGACCCATAACGGCCCAATCACTTCTCTCCTCCATCCATAAAAGAGAGACTTCATTGCTCCATGGCCGACGCCGCCTGACCTCTTCCTCCTCGCGACTGGCGGCCATGGCGTCCAACACCGTCAAGCTCATCGGCAAGTGCTCTGCTCCTCTCACCTTTACCCCTAAAAAAATCACTAAACCACCCTTTGCTCTCCCGATTTGCTTCTCTTACCCAAACTGACTGCTCACCCCCTCCTCTGATCTTCTACCCCGTCTCCGGCTCGGCCACCAGACATCGCAGTGAACTTCACTGGTAGGATCTGCTCCCTCCACCCGTAACACCTTAAAGCTAACATCATTTTTGTTCTTGGTGAGTTACTGATTCACCTTTTGTGTCATGCTGCTGCTGCGAAGATGGCATGTTTAAGGGCATCTACCACGGCAAGCAGTGCCACTCTGCCGACCTCCCCAGCGTCCTCGCGCGAGCCTGGGCTGCCGGCGTCGACCGCATCATTGTATGACTACCTGTCTGCCCTGCTCTGCCGTGCCTCCTGTTTGTTCTGCTCCGGTTGATTTGTCCGAATTTCGTATGCTATAAGCACGATTCGTCATTTGGTGCTACATCAGGTCACCGGAGGGTCTCTGAAAGAGTCTAGGGAAGCGCTTGAGATCGCCGAGACCGATGGTATGCCCGCCTGCTGTGATGGTGTATATTGGTTGACTGGTGCAGGCACAATGTTTGATGGAATGCGCCTGAGGAATTTCTTATTTGTGCGTGTGTATGCAATGCAGGGAGGCTGTTTTGTACCGTGGGAGTCCACCCGACGAGATGCGGGGTAATATTGGAATATATTTCTTGCTTTGGTCTTCACTGATTTTGAGATGGATATGTGCATTTGTGCTTTGCTTGCCTACGTTTACTACTTTTTGGATGGTGTAGGAGTTTGAGGAGAGTGGAGACCCGGAAGGGCATTTTCAGGCGCTCTTGGCTTTGGCAAAGGAGGGGATCGAGAAGGGCAAGGTGTGTATATGGATCATATGGTTGCTTGTTTGAGAATTTAATACACAGTGCTTGAACTGCACAGCAAAAGGATAGGCATATGCTCTAGTGATGAACTTTCTCGATACTCTTATCTTTGCTTACAAACAATAGGACACTGAGAATCTTGTCAATTAGGAAAGGACCCCAACTCATTCATTGCTTACTAAAATATTGAATATCATTAACTATCCTTATGTGCTGATGATGTCCTTCTGTGGCATCCATTGTATGATGATATACCAATATAGTTAACAAGCTCACAATCTGATAATCTTTCCTTGCAAAGGAAATCTATTTAATTCCATGAAGATATGATCTTTTGTGCAATAAGAAATTCAGTAGTTATTCTTTGCGGGCCAATTGCATTTGTGCTCCTAACTCGAACCCACTACTCACATTTACCCCTAATTTTTTGATGTGCTCTAATTTGCCCCTAAAAAGCATTTTAGGTTGCCCGAATGCCCTTTTGTCTGGTCAAAGTCGTTTGGCCGTTACTTTGAAAATTCATATGAACTCAGAAAAATGCAAGTAAGATATCAATACGTGCATTCATTTGCATTCACCCTAAACATATTATTAATGCTATTAACCCTAAACAGGTTAAAATAGTGCTTTTGTCATGAATGCAAATGACATGCACATAGATTATGTTTCTCTGAACATTTTGATATCTTATTTGCATTTTTCTGAGTTCATATGAATTTTTTATAAATTTTCAAAGTAACGTCAAACGACTTTGACCAGACGGAAGGGCATTCGGGAGACCTAAAATGCTTTTTTAGGGGCAAATTCGAGTACAACAAAAAAATTAGGGGCAAATATCAGTAGTGGGTTCGAGTTAGGGTGAAAAATGTAAATGTCCCATTCTTTGCAAAAGAAAAAGAAATTCAGTAGTTACCATGCCCTTTTCTGCTCTTGGACACTATCCTTGCAACCTTCTACATGGATTCAATTTCTGCAGGTTGTGGCAGTTGGCGAGTGTGGTTTGGATTACGACAGACTTCAGTTCTGTCCTTCAGATATACAGAAGAAGTACGGTCCTGCACAATCGCAAAGACAAACTGACAATTACTCTGCATTTTCTGAATGATTTTTCATTTTAGGTACTTTGAGAAACAATTCGAATTGGCTGAAGCAGTAAAACTACCAATGTTTCTTCACATGCGTGCTGCTGGTGAAGACTTTTCTGAAATCGTATCACAAAATCTGTATAGGTAATGTTTATTCTGTAGACCACAATGACAAAACACAATTGATGATCATGGTAAAAAAACACTGCTTCATACATCTCTGTTCTGAGATCAGAAGAAAACAGTCGATGGATTATTATGTTTTAGTTGTATCCCTTCGTGAATTCAATTATACATGGTTATTTCCTATATTTATTTCTGTGAATTACATTTCTGTTTGGTAGGTTCCCAGGTGGGGTTACACATTCCTTCACTGGTACTGCAGAAGAACGTGACAAGCTCCTTTCTATCGAGAATATGTTTATAGGTCATTTCCCTCCCTTGGTCTCACAAACCTGCATGTGACGCAACATAATAACTGTAAAACTTCAGAACCACGAACATTCTTTCATTAGTGGCAAAAGCTATTTAGATTGGCTTAATGGCTTTTATGATGGAAAGCCTCCATCTGGGCAATGTCACTTGAAGTTAAATTTGCATTTGGTATTGTGTCTTCTATTGTAATAACTCTATGATGTCTTGTACTTTGTAAATCATAACTCTTCATGGACCACTGCAGGTATTAACGGCTGCTCTTTGAAGACAAATGAAAATCTCGAGATTGTACGAGGTATTCCTGCAGAGAGGATGATGATAGAGACAGATTCTCCTTATTGTGACATAAAAAATACTCATGCTGGAGTCCAGTTTGTAAAATCGATCTGGCCATCCAAGAAGAAAGAGAAGTATGAACCTGGTTTAACAGTTAAGGGTCGCAATGAGCCTTGTTTAGTAAGGTATGTGGAAGCAGTTGTGCATAATCCGCTAAAGCAAGTGTTTTGGACTGATCTCCAAGCTTCAACTTTGTATGTCAAGTTTACTTGCACCTGGAATGATTATTTGCTTTTGATTCACCAAATACCGCATTGGTTTTCTGAAGTAGACCAATCCTTATGATATTTCTGTTCAAAATAATAAACTAGTAAATTGGATATTGCGTGTGCTTGACATGATGTCTTTATCAATGAAGTTCTGACCACTTGCAATTCAGTTTTTTGTCATGCAGCAAATTGTTTGTTTAGCCTTGTGCCTTCATGTAGAATGAAACTATTCTTTGCTGCTCTACTCTTCTACTAGGATGTTTGAAGCATTTTATTACATCTCATTATCACGATCTGTCATCAATTGGTGGACCGGAAATTGACTTCTCATATTCTTTTGCTGTGCTAAATATTTGCACGTGACTCTTACCTCCAGAATTTTTTGACAAAAATGGAGATTTCTCCATTACAGGCAAGTCCTTGAGGTAGTGGCTGGATGCAAAGGTATTGCTGATATAGAGGGCTTAAGTAAAACTCTGTACCACAACACATGCAGGTGAGCCGTCACTGACTACGAAACATCATACGTCCCCTCTAGACACTCAAATATGGCTAGGTTTTCTAATGTTAGGCAGAGCTTTGCTTCTGATGTTATCTCCAGCTTTCATATTCTATCATTAAGAGATCTTTCTACCCTGCAGGCTCTTCTTCCCTCATGACATAGATGCTTCTGCAGATGCGCAGCTTGAGAGTGGTGGTGTTACTGCAGAACAGAATAGCTGATAATGCAGAGTGAATTTTTTTAAAATATTTCATTTTGCTTGCTCTTCGGTTTTGTGGTGTCTGAAATATTTATGGTGTCCTAAAATTCTTGTAATTTGACAAGCTTCAATTTGAAAATGGCATCGTATGTTCGTGTCCTTAGAGATTAAAATACAGATAGGAGTATTTCCACTGTACATATATGTGCCAAAATGAATAACCTGTAATCATTCAAATCGCCTTTTGTGTGGAAACAAGTCCGTAGAAAAAGGAGCTAAGAGCCTAAAAGCAAAACTGACAGTAGCCAACATCCTGTGTATCATCCAATTTATTTCATGGAAGTGCACAACCCATTAGTCAATCCAGTACTCTATATTATACAAAACATCTCTGCTGAACTGAACATGTTTTCACTTTGGATCCAGATATTTCTGCAACATATATTACAAGAGTCTAATAATCTAGTGTCCGTAGCTGAAATCCCACTTCTGCGTCAAAATTTTCGCTCAGACCAGTACATCTTGAATTGGAACGGCAGAACTTTGTGAACTGGTGCACCAAGCTTACAACTCAATCATCTCTACATGTCTATTAGTTGTTACTAATAGCTGGGAGTTGTCTGTAAGTTGCTCTTTTCCATCTCTCCTTCAAATTGTCCTGAAGTACTGTTTTTGTGGACCTCTGGCTCAGCCTCAGAACCACCTGAGGCAGTTTTTTCTTGCTGTGACTGTGCTGTGCTAGGAGTTGATCCAGCTGGAGGTTTCTGTGCCGCCAGACTAAGTCGGAGTGGCCTCCCATCCAGTTCCTGCATTGCCATGAGACATGTCAACCAACCACTGTTTCCACCAATGAATCCATTTCAAATCAAACATGTTCGGGAGATCTTAGGGTACCCATTGTGCATAATGTATGGTTATATACATGATTATTGATCTATCCATGCATGGAGTACACAGATAAGTTATACTTGGTCCAAACATGATTATTGATCTATGAGTATTGACTCATTTTTCTCTATGAAATACTACAACTATCACCCGCAAAAAAAAAAAAAAAAAAAAAAAAAACCTACAGCTATAACAAGTAACACCTAGTAACCTTGTTCCTACATTTCATAATTCAGTTTTCAAGTACTCGTATGTTCTTATCGTGCATGGTTTTGTTCTACTTATGCTATTATACCATGGTAATCCAATAAAGTGAATGTGGTGGGAATTTTTGTTCTATAGGTTGCAACAAAGACATACCACTCCGTCCATGGCCTGCAAGGCAGCCTTTGCGTCTTCTATTGTCTGAAAGGAGACAAAGCCAAACCCCCTGGAACGACCCGTGTCACGCTCGAAGATTACCCTGGCACCAACCAAGCCAGGCTGCCCCTCAAATGCCGTCTTCAGTGCGTCAGCCCGCACACCCCATCCCAGGTTGCCGGCGTAAACCTTGTATGTCCCATCGTCAACAACACGCAAGCTAGTCCTTGCAACTGCTGCCGATGCCACTGCCCTCTCTCCTCCTCGCGGCACTTCCGGGAAATTCACCCTGACTGTCCTCCCTCCCAGCAGCTGCATTGACACATGCATTCATGGCCAAGAACAAGAACAAGCTTTTGTGTGGAATGGAGAAGAATTGATCCAACTAGTGCGGAACTCACAGCTCCGTTGAACATCTGGACGGCCTTGGCAGCCTCCTCGGCGGTGGCCATGGTGACAAAGGCGAAGCCGCGACTCCGGTCGGTGATTTTGTCATAGATTATCTGCAGGAGTGCAATCATGAAACCGTGACAGGAATATGTCCCCGGAAGACCATAGATAGGCACGAATTGAAGATAAGGCTTGGATTGCATTTTGCGTGCTTGAGTACCTGGACATCGTCGACGCTGCCGGCCTCGGAGAATGCTGCAGTGAGCTCAGCGGCGGTGAAGGTGTAGGGCAGGTTGCCGACGTAGATTCGGCCGGGCTCTTGTCCAAGTGCCGGCCGGTTTCTCGGAGGATAGTAACCGCGAACTGCCTGGACCTCGGGTTCTGCCACCTCTCCCTCTTCCTCCACGTACTCCTCTGGATCCTCCTCAGAGTAATATTCTCCGTCAGAAGAGAACTCTTCGCCGGAAGCGGCGGAGGCTGAGGCGGGCAGAAGAATGGGATGGCGACGGTGGGAGGAGAAGAGGCGGATCCCGACGCAGTGCCGCTGGAAGTTGTTGAGGTTGAAGTGAGAAGGAGGGAGTGGGATGGCGGTGGCAGTGGCGGTGGGGTGAAGGAAAGAGCGGAAGGCGGCGACGGCGGTGGCCATGGCCGTGGAGGAGCGAGGTGCTTGGTGCTGTGGTGTGTCAGTGTTCGGTCGCTCTTGTGGGTAATTTCCTTATCCGCTACTCCTACCTATTAGGCCGGGCTTAAACGGGCCGATACTTATTGGCGGGGCTCATCTAGTCTCCGGCCCACTAAAGACCCCCTCTCCGTGTCCGACGACAACTCTTCTCCCCAAGCGGCGGCGGCACCGTCACCGTGACGAACTCTTCTTCCTCCTCCACAAAAGCAGAGCCCGCCGCCCCGAGACTACCAAAACACTTATTTTCCCCACCAAATCCAAATCTCGTGCGAGAAATTTTGCAATGGCGTCGGCGGCTTCTGAAATCGATCCCGCCGTGCATCCCCATCCCCACATCGTCGTTGAGGAGTCGTCCAGCGCCGGAGGCAGCCGAGAGGAGGCGCCGCCGGAGGCTGCGGCGGTGGAAGCGGCGGTGGAAGCGGTGGTCGAAACAGAGCCGGCGGATGGGGAGGAAGAAGGGGAGTGCGGGTTCTGCCTGTACATGAAAGCTGGAGGTTGCAAGGAGGCGTTCGTGTCGTGGGAGGAGTGCGTGCAGGCGGCGGAGAAGGAGGGCTCCGACATGGTCGACCGCTGCTTCCAAGCCACCACCAACCTCAAGAAGTGCATGGACGCCCACGCCGACTACTACGCCCCCGTGCTCCAGGCCGAGCAGACCGTCTCCGACCAAGCCGAAGCCGCCATCGCTGCTGCCACCGCCGATACAAACAAGAACAAGGGAGAGGAATCCGCTCCCTCTCCGGACACTGATGAGACCAAGATGGAAGAAGCACCTGTCGAGTCTGCCGCCACCACTGCCGATGAGAAGGAGGTGGTGGTTGAGCAGGCTACTTCCTCCACGGCCGCCGAGGGGGTGAAGAAGGAAGAAGCAATCGTCGAGAAGGCAGAATCCTTGTCTTTGGGGAACTAATAACTGGGGGCTTAGATTTAGATTTTTGTGCTCGTGGTAACTTTTTGTTCAGTATGAGTTATGATCTGATTGAGGCGTATGAGGCTAGTTTTTATCCCCTTATGGGGAAATAAGGTTGTTCTTCCAATAATTGTTGGACATGATACGCAATTTACTCAAGATTTTTTTGAATGCTTTTATATGATAGGTTACATACTCATCATGTTTGTGCTTGATGCATTTTACATTATATCTCTAGAACTACTCAAGATACACAATTTGCTTTAGAATTTCTTGATGCTTTTGTATTACATATGGGTTACATATTCACCACGTTTGTTGCTTGATGCATTGGCATTATAACGCTGGTCAAGTCCTGGTGACTGCGATGTCTAATAAAGTGGCCTTTGATTGCATTGGATCTACCATGCCGAGTAAGTTTGAAATAGGTTTCAGCTGGTTACTGTCATTGACATCAATATGGTTTGCCTTCATTTACCATTAATATTTAGGATTTTAGACTTAAATCAACCTTTTCTTTGTGTCAAAAGATGGCAGATCTTTTAAGTAGTCACTTGGCCAAAGCAATAGTAAGAAGCTTGGAATGCTGTACGGCCAAACTCCCAAAAATAACCAGTTGCATGAACAAAACAGCAGTTATTTACATAGTCTTTTGTGAGTTCTTTTTAACGAATAATATAGTTTGCTGAATTTTTATCTGATGCCTTTATATGATACACGTGTCGCTTGATGGATTGACTTCGTATCTCTGGTTAAGTCATCATGGCAAGATACTCTAGTACATCGTCTCTGAGTTGTATGTGGAGTTTGAAATAAGTTCCAGTTGATTGCTGTCATTGACATCAGTATATATCTTTCGTTCCATTATTGTGAATGAACAAAACAACAATTATTTAAATACTACCGCTGTGTAATGTGATATTATTTTCTTTCTGTCGTGGAATTGTTACGGCAGATGTCCTAGTGTAAGGACTTAGTCGTGAGGCCAACGCATCTAACTGGTAGCTTGAGAGGGGTTGAGCGGGACGAGAGACGCGGAGTTTTTACCCAGGTTCGGCCCCTCCGATGGAGGTAAAAGCCTACGTCCTGCTTGTCTTATATTGATGACGATGACGATCTCGGTTACAAGGGTGCGGAGTCGCTACCTCTTAATCTCGAGAACCTCTAATCTGACTATCTTTTCTGACCTGTCTCTAAGACCTGTCTATCGAGACGTCTAAAACTTAACCCTCTCGGGGTGAGCCGCCCCTCCTTATAAAGGCTGAAGGGGCGGTTTACATGTAGAGTCTAAGTCGGATTGAGACTTAACTTACTATGACTTCCCGTCGTGGGCTTCTCTTCATGGGCTTCTGAGTCCCGGGCTTCTTAACTCTCCCGGGCGGCTTACACCGGGCGGCTTAGCGCCGGGCGGCTTACAACCGGGCTTATCTTTAAGACTCGTCTCCGGGACTTAACTGTCTGCCAGGAAACACTGTTCACGGGGTAAACACTGTTTGCCGGGTTAACATCCTGGCACTGTAGCAGCCGGGTTAACATCCCTGGCACAGTAGCAGCCGGGTTAGCTGTCTGCCGGGTTACAATTGTCTGCCGGGTTAGAACTGTAACCGGGTCATAATCATTCCGGGTCATACCGCGGGGTATATCCCCGACATTAGCCCCCAGGTTAGCTTGAATTTATTCATGGTAACCTCCTGAAATAAGAATATGTAAAGGGACCAGTTCACTCAAAAATACCAGTTGATCAGCTCCTGAAAATTCTGAAACTCTGTCATATCAATATACTGACGCTGGCTCCTTGAAGAAAAAATAACCCTTATTATCAACTGCCTTGGCTTGATAAATTTGCTTGGTTCCTCATAACTGAGAATTTGAAGACATATCTTCCTCATATCCATATTATCTGTAGCCCCCAAGTCTTAAGAAAGGAAACGTAGTGAAAGCCTTAAGACTTGCTTCATATTACCTGGATTGCTCATCTGAGTCACCAGTCATAAATTGAATGTTCCACATATGTAGCCCCCAAGTACCGGGTTGTCTTGCCTGCAGCAACCTGGGACTTGTAACTGTCTTATACCTTATAAAACTTCAGCTAGTGTAGCCCCCAAGGGCCGGCTCATCAGTGTTTGATGCGTCGGGTCTTCAATTTGGACCTTATAATCTATTTGAACAACTGAGTACTGTAGCCCCCAAGTGCCGGGTCGCATGCCTGCAGCGACTTGGGACTTTTAGAAAATTTTGATCTGAGCGGTGTAGCCCCCAAGTGCCGGGTCAGTAAGAAGTACTGGGCTGGGACTTAGAAAAATATAGAAAGGCCGGCTCATCTTCTTGAGATAACAGGGTCTTGTTGACAATGTAATGATTTGAAATCCAGCTTGCATTAGCCCCCAAGTGCCGGGTCGTCTGCCTGCGGCGACTCGGGACTGTGTGAGAATAATATGACTCATCATAATTTGTTGAATGAATCCTTGACCGTGGTTGTAATATAACCCGGAATGAATATCTTGGAATAATTCCTGTCTTTGATATGAAATCCCTGCTCGTGGTTGCGGTGCAACCCGGCGAATATATGTTTGAGAAATCCATAATGAAGATCCAGCCATGCTGGCTATTAAAGATCTATTTGTTCTGGCGGCTTATCTTAGGAGACAAGACCTGCAAAAATAAACAAAACAGAGTATATTCTGCAGTTGTAAAGGCGGTTTGAAAAAGCACAACCCGGAGATGTTAGAATCTCGTATAGCCTTGCTTCTTCTTTCCCAATCTTGCTCTGACCCGGTTTGGCAAACCGGCATGATATGTAAATATGATGCAATGCATGATGTAATGTATGATGCAATGCAATGTATGATGCAATGTAGGATGTTTCTTGCTTTGCCTTCCAAAAAATTCATATGATGGTTCTTCTGGGTGGACTCGATGCTTGAACTCATACCAGTGCAGGGTCTCTAACGAGAGTGACCGTCAACTCCTTTGAACGGCTCAGGGTCTCTAGGCAAGATTAACTGATAAGAGCGCAACGAACCAGAGAGAGACACAGCAGGGGGTGAGTACCCTTAGAGCCCATAAGCTACTTCTCACGTGACGTAAATCCGTCGTTTGAACCTCCAGGGTACGACGGGCCACTTGGCGGAGAGTACACAGCAGATGGGAGAGTTTGCCTCGCCGCTGTAAGAGGCCCTTGCAGGGGGTAAGTTTTAGAACTCGCTGCACCCCTGGCAAAGCGGCAGCAACTTACAGGCAGGTATAACCCGCCTTGCAGATGAGAGAGTTTGCCTCGCCGCTGTAAGAGGCCCTTGCAGGGGGTGAGTTTTAGAACTCGCTGCACCCCTGGCGAAGCGGCAGCAACTTACAGGCAGGTATAACCCGGCCTTGCAGATCGGAAAAGGGGGTAAGTTCACAACTCGCTGCACCCCTAGTGATCTTTGTTGACGGAGTCAACGTTTGGGTCCTCGACCCGCCTTGCAGTGGCTGAAGAGCCTGATCGAGAGGGTTTGAAGCTTAACCGGGTGGGTTGAAAGCCCCCAAACGACCTTGTTGACGGAGTCAACGTTTGGGTCCACGACCCGCCTTACGTTGGCTGAAAAGCCTGATCGAGAGGGTTGAAGCTTAACCTGGCGGGTTGAAAGCCCCCAAACGACCTTGTTGAAGTATCAACATTGTTGCAGCATCTTGTAAGCCGCCATCTTGTATGAAGAAATAGCAGAAGCCCCCAAGTTTGAACGGTGCATCATGGCGGCTCGTCCTCTTGGGTAACTTTTATTTTTCTGAAACTCGAACTTGCGAGAGATGAATTCCTTTTGAACCGGATGATTGTGCCGGAAATTTTCTGACAGCCTTTAAACTTTCACCAATGTGGCAGTAGCCCCCGAGATTGGGTGATCCGGGGTTCTTGAATTTGCTGAAACTAGCAACATTTGCTGAATCATGTCTGTAGCCCCCGAGTCTTACGATGACTCGAAGAGGCGACTTGAGAATCTCCACTGAAGGTTGAAGTTGACCGTGGCGGATTAGACGATCCCGTATGAATTGTTTCGATAATCCGGTCGACGGTCCGTCCCAGCTGGTTGTTGAAGTTTAACCAAACTGCAGTGGCGGCGACTTGTGCGCCTGTCCGTTTGGGCGGCTCGTATAGACGAACACTGCACCGATATGTTGATGTAGATCAGACTTTGGGCGGCGTCTTGCGCTCGTCCGTTGGGCGGCTCGTACAGGCGAGCACCGCACCGATATGTTGATGCAGATCAGACTGTGGGCGGCGTCTTGCGCGCGTCCGTTGGGCGGCTGAAGTGAGCAAGCACGACACTGACGTGTCAATGTAGACCAGACCGCAGGGTGGTGACTCACGAGCGCTCGTAGGGCGGCTCGTACTGGTGTCTGCGGCTCTTGGCGTGTTGATGTGGATGTAGAAGCCAGCCGCGCATTTTGAAGACGACGCGGTTGTGAGAGACGGCCACGACATTGTAAGCCGGTGCGGTCGCGAGAGACGGCCGCGGCGTTGTAAGCCGGCGCGAACGGTTAAGTCGGCCGCGGGCGTTGTAAGCCGGGGCCGCGCGGAAGACGGCCGCGGCGTTGTAAGCCGGCACGGGCAGGCGCATTGGCGACGGTGTTTGTAAGACGGCACAGAAGCACGAGTCGGCAACGGCATGTTGACGTTGGATCAGACCATGGGCGGCTTCCGTGCGTCTGTTGGACAGCCCGTATAGGCGGGCGCTGACGTGAGCTTTGTATCCGCGGTATGACTGTCACTTTGGCAGTCCTGCATAAAAGACATGCAGACGAGAGTAATTGTTCTCGAAAAGATGAAAAATGCATCAATAAAAATTGACTGGATTGACTTCACCTGATATACTTGTCGGAAATTATCTGCCGCAGGATTGATGATAACTGCGGTGGAGTTGTAGTCAACCGCGGGCGAGTTGGAGATACTCATAGCAATTTGCGTGTGTACTCTGATAAAACTTGAGCTGACCCCACCCTCTCTTTTTTCTTTTTTTACAAACAGCCGGCCCTTGACTTTTCTTCTGTCTGCAGCCGGTAGGGGAAAACACACGGCAGCGGGGAACCAGCGATGGCGGCTTGGAGGCGGCGACTCCGGCGATGGTGGATTCGGCCGTGGGGGCGGCTCCAGAGCAGTGGTGGAGCTGAGGTTAGGCCAGAGGAGGCGCGTCAGCGGAGGCTGGCGACGCGCAGGCAAAGTGGCGATGGCGGTGGAAGTTTTGCTCGCAATGCGGCGGGGCGGTCCGGGCGTGCGGATGCGAAGGGAGGAGTCCCGTCCGGGCGAGGCAGGGTCGCGGCCACACGGTCGAGGAGAGACCGCGACGGACCGCAGCGGCGGCTTAGGCACGTCGGTGAGGGCGGCTCGGAGTGGATGCGAGGCCGTGGTGAAGCAACGGCGGAAGCTGGTGAGGCCGCGGCGGCGGCTCAGACGGAGGTGGCCTGGAGGCAACCGGCCGCCGGAGGCGGCTCAAGGCCGGAGCGAGGTATGGCAACAACGGTTGGTAGTAGAGGCGCAGTGGCGTGTTGCGGCAGCAGCGCGCCGGCTCGGCAAGGCGCCGGCGCCGTCCGGAGAGGCAGGCGACTCGCGACGAGGCCGAGTCCGAGGCGGACGAGGTCGGCCACGGCGCGGGCGCGCGAAGGCAGGCGCAGAGCAGAGCGGCGGCGCAAGGCGGCGAGGCGGAAACGCGGGCGCAAGCCGGAGTGCGGGGAGCGGCGCGTGGAGGCGGCTTGGCAGAAACGGAGCCCGGTGGGGTGGGCGAACGACTTGCAAGTAAGGCGGGCCGGCGAGGGCGGCTCGCTGCGGAGGCAAGGCGCGACGGCGGCTTAGCAACAGCTCGCAGGCGAGGTGGAGCCGGCGGGGACCCGACGCGGGCGGAGCCGCGCGCGGGACGGCGCGGGAGGCCAGTGCGGTGGGGGCGGCCGAGTCATGGGGCGACTCGAGGCACGCGGCTGAGAGTGGAGGTGCCGACGGCGGCAGGCGGCTCAGAGTGGAAGCGAGGCCGGCTTGGCTCGGTGCGAGGCCGCGACAGCTACGGCGGCTTGCTGCAGAAACGAGGCAGAAGAGGCGAGGCGGGGCGGCCTGGCCCGAGACGCGTCATGGCGGCAGCGGGTCCAATGGCGGAGACGGGCGGCTTGCGGCGCGGCCATGGCTTCAGCGGCGGCTTAACGTGGCGGCTCACGGCGCGGGGCAGGAGAAGGCGAGGCGGGCCACGGCAAAGGCGTGCTGCGAGCTGAGGCGGAGGCGAAGGCGGCTCGACAGCTGCTAGCAGAGGCGGCTTGAGGCGCAACGGCGACTCACGACAGCCAGGAGAGGCGGAGGCGGCGTCTTGATGCAACGGCGAATGAGGCCGCGGCTGAGACGGAGCACGGACCAGGGCGGCTCGGGACGAAGTGGCGGCCTGCCGCGTCAGCTGAGGCGGCCCGATGACTTGGAGGCGAGGCCCTAGCCGCAGAGGCGGTGGAGGCGGCTGCTCGAGGCTGCACCGGCGAGGGGAGACGATGACAGAAGCGGCGGCTCAAGGCCGACCACAGCGGAGGCGGCTGTTGCGGAGACGGCCGGTGATTTGGAGCTGAAGGTCAGGCGGCTCGACGGGGCGGAGACGGGCGGCTCGAGGTGCAGCGGAGGCAACCAAGGTGAGTTGACCAGGGGCAGAGGCAGCTCGAAGCATGCTCTAGTGAGGGCGAGGCCGGCTTGGTACGGCCGCGGCTGACGAGGCAAAACGTGACGGCAGCGGCGTCTTGCGGCGGCTGTCGCGGCGAGCGGCTCGCAGCAGAGGCGGTCCAAGGCTAGCGGCGACTTGGCCGGGGTGGCGTGGCGGACTCGAGGCAGGTGCCTCGGCAGTAGAAGCGGCTTGCGGCGCGGCCGTCTTGACGAAGCAGAGGCGACGCGAGGTCCGGCGTCTCCCGGCGGATGCATGGCGGCCAAGTACCGGAGGCTCGAGGTGCAGCGGAGGCAACCAAGGTGAGGCCGGCGAGGTGACAATGGCGCACGGCGGCCCGGTGATGGCGGCTCAGAAGCGACAGCTTGTGAAGGCGGTAGCGGAGGCGAACAGCGACCCACGGCGGCTAGGAAGTGGGAGCAGCGAACGGCGGCTCGGAAGGCGGCGGCTCATTGACGCAGCTGCGGCGAGCCACGGTGGAAGCCACCCGACAGCTGGGGCGTCTCGGATGGAGGCCAGGCCAGGCGAGGCCATGGAGGCCACCCGACGGCTGGGGCATCTCGTACCAGAGGCCATGATGGCCGGTTCGAATCGGAGGCGGAGCCAGGCGAATCTCAGGTTGTGGCTGGCTTTTCCGGGTCGTGGTTGGTCTGGAGACCCCACGTCCGTGTAAATTTTTTTTCTTTTTTCTTGTCTGACTGTTGTAACTGCAGCATACGCACGCAGGACCTCCTGGTGACGTGCAGGCTTTGACCTCTGGCTGGTCCTATGTTTGATTACGTGAAGTAATACCAGCAAATTCGGTTCATGGATCTTTGGCGATTTAGCATTAATTTGACTGCTTGCCACAGTATGCTGCAAAAAATTCTTCTCGTACTCCTGTCGGATTTCACCACTTGATTACACGCAGGAGACCATACACATTGCCGGATCCTCCAGCATCGGCTCCTCCTCATCCGATTAATTGTGAACTTTCGATCCCTAGGAGAGATCCCTCCAAGAACTCAACACCACCGTGCGACCGCCCCACGGTGGGCGCCAACTGTCGTGGAATTGTCACGGCAGATGTCCTAGTGTAAGGACTTAGTCGTGAGGCCAACACATCTAACTGGTAGCTTGAGAGGGGTTGAGCGGGACGAGAGACGCGGAGTTTTTACCCAGGTTCGGCCCCTCCGATGGAGGTAAAAGCCTACGTCCTGCTTGTCTTATATTGATGACGATGACGATCTCGGTTACAAGGGTGCGGAGTCGCTACCTCTTAATCTCGAGAACCTCTAATCTGACTATCTTTTCTGACCTGTCTCTAAGACCTGTCTATCGAGATGTCTAAAACTTAACCCTCTCGGGGTGAGCCGCCCCTCCTTATAAAGGCTGAAGGGGCGGTTTACATGTAGAGTCTAAGTCGGATTGAGACTTAACTTACTATGACTTCCCGTCGTGGGCTTCTCTTCATGGGCTTCTGAGTCCCGGGCTTCTTAACTCTCCCGGGCGGCTTACACCGGGCGGCTTAGCGCCGGGCGGCTTACAACCGGGCGGCTTACAACCGGGCTTATCTTCAAGACTCGTCTCCGGGACTTAACTGTCTGCCAGGAAACACTGTTCACGGGGTAAACACTGTTTGCCGGGCTAACATCCTGGCACTGTAGCAGCCGGGTTAACATCCCTGGCACTGTAGCAGCCGGGTTAGCTGTCTACCGGGTTACAATTGTCTGCCGGGTTAGAACTGTAACCGGGTGATAATCATTCCGGGTCATACCGCGGGGTATATCCCCGACACTTTCCGAATTGTTTTTTTAGCTTTCTAGTTACTATAGTTTGACCTGAGACTTACTGATCGCATGGGCTATAGGACTAATACAGGTGGTGAAAGGAAAGGACCATCTCAGGAGTAAGGAGTGGAATAAATTTATTGCCATTGTGTTTGATTGGATTAACTGGTCTACTATGTTCGTTAATGGGTGTAGTTACGGCATGCTTGGTTAACTTCAGGTTTTTATCTGTCAGTAGTTTGTAGTTCGGGTTTGCTATTTCACATCTAGATGTAAAATAGCTACCTCACATCTAAGTCCCTCATCGTTGGATTTGTTTTGTCTTTAAAATTTGCACACAAGTGATTTTGTGATCTGTCCGCGTTCGAGCATACGCTCGCGCAGCCCCGCACGTTGCAGCATGCCAGCGTGGGCTGGCCCATGTGTATGCCAGCGTGGGCTGGCTTTGCCTTTTTGTTTTTTGTTCTTTTTGTCTATCGTTAACGATCCGCTGCAGCCGTTGCGGTTTGTGACGTCTTTTGTCTTTTTTATTTCTTTTTTCTCCCTCTTGGGATGCTATGATATGTGTATATACCGTATGATCGTTCATGTATGTTTTGTTTGTCGTTGTTTTGATTTGTGTTCATCTACGCAACGTGTCCATGAAACAGTAAATCATGTATCGGAATTGTTAAAACTCATATAGATGAGTATAATGTCTCATCTAAATTTCAGTCCATTTGATCTGTCGCTATAAATTTCATGCAATTCTTTGATCGGAGTTGTTTTGTCCCGCGCGTCCGATGTCACTCGTCCGTTGTCCATTTTGCGGCCCATCGCACCGTGTGTCTTTCTTTTTAGGGCCTTTTTTGTGGTCTATTTTTTTCTTTGTTGTAGTTGAAGAGAAGAGTTGTTTGTATAAGTCGAAGAGACGAGCTGACCGCTGGCTCATCACTTCTGTTCTTCGCTCTCTCTCTCTCTCTCTCTCTCTCTCTCTCTATCCCATTACTCTTTGTCTTTGGAGTAGAGGCGATCCCGACCAAGTTTCTAAACAGTATGATGACGGGCAACGGCCCATTTCTTGTTTTTGTTTTTGTTTGCAAGTCTAACCCTAATATGTAAGAAGCACGTCTCTTTTTATTTTTCTTGTTCCAGTTGCAAGTGGATCACCGACATGCATCTAGGTCCAAACCATTTTGGTCTCTGTAAGTGTACTCTCGATATGTAACTGGGTTCGCCTCTTTTATTTTTTTTCCTAGTTGCAAGTCGACCACCGACATGCAAACAGGAGCCCGTCTCTTTTATTTGTATTGTCGCAGTTGCAAGTGAACCACCAACATGCAATTCGGCCCGACACATTTTTAGATTATGTTGCAAGTGCACCCTTGTCATGCAGCTAGGCTCGTCTATTTTTTTTGTCCCATTTGCAAGTCAACCACCGACATGAAACTAGGGTCCAACCCATTTTTTTTCTCAGTTGCAAGTTGACCACAGACATGCAACTGGAGGTCCGACCAAGTCCACCCTCGACTCGCAAATGATATCATAGTTTTGTGTAGTTTCACAGCTGCAAGTCCGCCCTTGACTCGCAAGTAGGCCCATCCCATTTGCAAGTCCATCCTAGACTCACAACTGGTATTGTAGTTTTGTGTACTTGTCACAGATGCAAGTCCATCATCGACTCGCGACTGGGCTCATAGTTTTGTTGTTGTCCTAGTTGCAAGTCCACCCTCCGACTAGCAACTGGGCCCTAAGATTCTTTTCATCTAGTTGCAAGTCCACCCTCAACTCGCAACTGGTATAGTAGTTTTGTGTACTTGTCCCAGATGCAAGTCCACCCTCGGCTCGCAACTAGGCTCATAGTTTGTGTTTCATCCCAGTTGCAAGTCCACCTTCAACTCGCAGCTGGGACTGTAGTTTGATTTTCATCCCAGTTGCAAGTCCACCCTCGACTCGCAACTAGGCTCGTAGTTGTTCCAGTTGCAAGTCCACCCTCGACTCGCAACTGGTCTCATGGTTTTGTGTTGTTTCCCCAGTTGCAAGTCCACCCTCGGCTCCCAACTGGGCTCGTAGTTTATTTTCATCCCTGTTGCAAGTCCACCCTCAAGTCGTAAATGGTCTCATAGTTTTTTTTTGTCACCTTAGTTTGCAAGTCCACCCTTGGTTTACAACTAGCCCCAATCCTTTTTTGTTTCTTCGCTCCTAGTTGTAAGCCCACCCTCTACGTGCAATCGGGTTTAATTTATTTGACTTTTTTTGTTGCCTTAGTTACAAGCACCCTCTTTTTGCGAGCGGGCCGCCCTTTTTTATTCTTTGCCCAGTTGCAAGTCCACCATCGACTTGCAATTGGGCTCCAAGTTTTTTATAGTACTTTTGTGTATTGTCTCAGTTGCAAGTCCACCCTTCGACATGCAACTGGGCTCATAGTTTGTTTTTTGTTCCAGTTGCAAGTCCACCCTCGACTCGCAACTAGGCTCGCACTGAGCTCATAGTTTGTTCTTCTCCGAGTTACAAGTCCATCCTCGACTCGCAACTAGGACAGTAGTTTGTTTTATCCCAGTTGCAAGCCCACCCTTGACTCGCAACTGGGCATGCATTTTGTCTTTCATCCCAGTTGTAAGTCCACCCTCGAGTCGCAATTAGGACCGAAGTTTGTTTCATCCCAGTTGCAAGTCGACCCTTGACTCGCAACTGGGGTTGTAGTTCGTAGTTGTTCTAGTTGCAACTCCACCCTCGACTTGCAACTAGGCTCGTAGTTCTCCCAGTTGCAAGCTCAACCTTGACTCGTAACTAGGCATGTGCTTTGTTTTTCATCACAGTTGCAAGCCCTCTTTTGACTCTCAACTGAGCCCATAGTTTGTTTCATCCCAGTTGCAAGTCGACTCTTGACTCGCAACTGGGCTCGTAGTTTCGTAGTTGTCCTAATTGCAAGTCCACCCTCGCCTCGCAACTGGGATCATAATTTTGTTGTTGTCCTAGTTGCAAGTCCATCCTCGACTCGCAATTGGGATCATAGTTTTGTTGTTGTCCCAGTTGCAAGTCCATCCTCGATTCGCAACTGGGCCTCGTAATTATTTTCGCCTCACTTGCAAGCCCACCCTCAACTTGCAACTGGGCCCGTTTTTTTCGTTATCCAAGTTGCAAGTCCACACTCGACTCGCAACTGGGCATGTAGTTGTTTTTGTCCCTACGAGCTTTACTAAGTCGTGAAATTTTTCCAAATTCGTTATTTTTTTAAAATTGGTGAACTTTTTTGGTGCACTTTTTTTCAAATTCATGAACTTTTTTTCATTTTCATGAACTTTTTTCATATTACGAACATTTTCCGGTCATGAACTTTTTAAATTATGTTTTTTTTTAAAATTTGCACGATGTTCGTTCAGTAGGAGGAGACGTTCCCGTCGATTACGAGTCGTCTGCGGTGACTTCGTCAATCTCATGATGTTATGCCGACTCAGTCCGTTGAAGGTGCTCATAGGGGGTAGGGTGTGCGTGCATGCGTTCATAGAGATGAGTGTATGCTTGTATGTGTGAGCGGCTTCGATTGTAGTATGTTAAAAAAAACAAAACAAAAAAAGTTGCTCGTCGATTAATAGATGAGTGAGAGATGTAGCGTGCTTAATCACAAGAGGATGTAATTAGCTATGTGATGTAGCACGCTCGTTGATTATGAAGCTGGCTGCTAGGTCTAGGACTAAAAGTGAGCGAGTGCATGTACATTTGTTTCTGGGAATAACGAGTGCACGTGTACGTGTGTTGAAAAGAATAAGCATGTAATTGGGCCGCCCCGCTAGCCGCTCCGCTTGGGCCATCCTTTGTTGGCAGAAGGCCACGACCGCTCACCTCTGTCTCAGGTGCCAGTAAGCCATGTACGTGAATCGAATCGAAGGAAGAAAAAACAAAAAAACAAACAAATAAGAGAACAACGTGGTGGGCTAGTCCAGTGCTGACCTTTTGCTGATGTCGTCGTGTTAGATGTGAGGTATTATCTCACATCTAGATATGACATAGTCGGACCCTTTGTAGTTTTATTTGGTTTGGTGTAATTACAGCATGCTTGGTTAACTTCAGGTTTTTATCTGTCAGTAGTTTGTAGTTTTATTTGGTTTACAAACGCATAGTCTCTTCTGCCAATCTCTAAAAGAAGATCATAATGTGGTTGATCCAAGGTTCAAAGACGCGGGTTACCTAATCGGTATCATGGTCATTTTGGGTTTGTTGGTGATTTGATGTGCTGCTTCCAATGGATTAACCTTACCAAATGCCATGACCATGTTGTAATTGTTGCTATTTTGGCCTATTCCTAGGTCTGTCGCTTGATTTTTCTTATCTTCAGTTGCTCAGATGGAGTGTTATTTTCTTCAGTAGCTATGAAATACTCCGGAAAACCCATGCTTGGATTCGGTCAGGTGTACTCTTTCTCTGGTTCATCTGGTTCTCGAGCCATTTGTATTTGGACCAACTTGTGTCTACACAGACTATACTATCTTCTACCACTAGATTCTGAACTCTTTTAATTCTTTAATCTTGAACTTTTTTTACAAACAAAACACCAAACATTACTAATTCGAAATTGGGGAGGGGTACAATTTCACCCAGAGGCTCCTCAATCCAATCATAAGTTCAAAAAAATCTAGCCAACCTAGCAAGCTCATGAGCAACCTTATTTGCTTTTCTATTACAATGTTTGAAACTAGTGAGAGGAAAGTCACAACCCTCACCGCTCCTACATAACGTCCTCCGCTCTCTAGGGTGTCAATGACCTAGTTAAAAACCAGGTGACTGCAACCCGCCTTTTGCACAAGGGATAGTTCGAGTCTTAGAGCCAAAGCTTCGGCCATCAGGACGTGCATACACCAATCTATTCTCTAATTTCACCCTACAATGAATTTCTCTTTCTCATCTCTCAACACTACACCAGCCGATCCCCTAGGAGGTCTTCATCAAAGGACGCATCAACATTAGACCTTTGGGTCATCTGAATGAATCCCCGAGCGGCCGGATACCTGGGTCGGACAGTGGGTCGGAATGTCCGACCCTGGACCAGGGGAAAAACAGTTAGACCTTGGGCACTCTTTCTCACATAGGTTGTGGACGGTATTTGGCTTTGTTGGTCAATAACTCCACACGAGATCCATAGTGCATCCCCTCTTAATAGTACGGCATACCTACGAATCAAAAAATGAGAAATCGTCAGTAAAAGATGTTGTGTCGTCTTCCTTTATCATTTTTGCTTAGGGGGTCGCCGACCAACGAGATGTTTCATTCCCATAGACGTGTGAACTGAAAGAATGCTTGAAACATAGTTAGTCAAACTAATCACTATTGCCATTAACACCAAAACCCTCATTAGGTGCGGATGTCCTCAAGCTTGAAATTCTCACTTTCTTCCGCATTAAATAAACTCGATACTCAACTGTGGATACACATTGTATAGTAAAATTGACCCAGTTGTCCTGAAATCCAAGTTTCATCATAATTTCCTTCAAGAAAAGGCACTCAAATCAGTCATAAGCTTTGTGCATATCAAGTTTGATAGTACTCAAATCCTCTTTACCTTCTCTCTTATTCTTTATTGTATGAAAACACTGGTAAGCCACTAAAACATTATCTTTAATCAATCTTCCATGTACAAAGACACTCTGAGTTGGGCTGATAATCTCTGACAGAATAACCTTCAAACAAGCAACCACCTTTTTTTTATATAGCCTTTTACACCACATTATTGACTGATTGGTCCAAGAGAAAATGACCAACGGTACGAGCACGATCACTCGTTACCAGGTGCCACCGCCCCCATGACATCAGCACACGAATATTTCGTATTGGGCCCAAGGTACAATTTGCAACGAGGCGTCCCAAAACCCTATTCCACCTGTCTGCACTCTATAAAGGAGAATTTAGAGAACCTGGAATGCTCTCTCCACACTCTTGCTTCGTTCACCAACGCAGCCACCACAACCACCATCTTCATCTCCATTAGATAAACGGAAATGCTATTCGGCGAACATTTGTTGGGGGGCCATGGCAAATCGAATGTTTTTATGAAAATTTATATTGTGGCAAGGATGGCAACTTTAGTTTGCAAGCATGGTGAAAGTGCTAGTTATCGACTAGAGGGGGGTGAATGGGAGAATGAAAGTCTTCGAAACAGGCAATGTCTTTGAAGATGCGGAAGCAAAACATAAGTAAAGCTACACTAAGCATGCAATCAATGAGAAACTGATGACATTAGAACTAGAGATAGCAGGCAAACTAGATAGTAGTAAATGTAGAACAAGCGAACAAATAAACAAACAGGCAAAGTAGAGAGCAGTAAATGTAGAACAAGCGAACAAATAAACATACAACCTTAAGAACTACAAACTGGAAGACAGAAAAGAGTATCATGAACAATATCTTCAAGCAATGTCTTCACACAAGGAGGAGTAAGCAAAGGCTTCACAATACAAAATAGAAATTAAAGTAGTGAAGAGATAGAACTAGTTGCTCGGTGAAGACAAAGGATTTGTTTGACCAGTTCCAATTGCTGTGAAAACTGTACGTCTGGTTGGAGAGGCTGAGATTTAACTCAGAAGACCGAGTCTTTACCTTATTCTCCTTGAACTAAGATCACTTAGACCTCGTCCAATCACTCTGGTAAGTCTTCAAGGTAGACTTCTGAAACCTTCACAAACTCGTTCACCGGCAATCCAGACCCTTGGATGCTCAGAACATGACGCGTAACAGTCTGGAAGATCACAATCTTCAAGTGTAACAAGTCTTCGGTTCACTCAGAACATAATGTCTTCGGTGATGCTCAATCACTATGGGCTCTGGGTGTTTGGCATTTTTCCTCGCAGGAAATCTCTCACAAAAGCTTCGGAGGTGGGTTGCTCTAAAACAACAGAAACCGTGCAATAACTCTGAGCAGCCACCAACTTATGGTGGAGGGGGCGGCTATTTATAGCCTGAGAGCAACCCTACATGATATGATCGAAATGACCCTGGGTCAATGGCCAACCGACACGTGTACCAATGGTCGGATTTCGAACACACGCGACAATCTTACTTGGGCTACAAGCAAGGCTGACTCAACCAACTATGGAAGAGATTTTCTCTCAAAGTCTTCACTGGAAGACATGATTTTAGGTTGAGCATCACGTCAGTTTCTAACTTCGTATCACCCCGACCCCACTTAACAGTGCGGTGGTTCCTATGACTCAAGAAAGAGGAAAATGAACCTACCAAAAGACAAAGTCTTCGCATTCCATTGTCTTTAAGCTAAGTCTTAGCGAGCCACCATTGTCTTCAAAGTCTTCAGACATTTTTAGGGGTTGTCTTCACAGCTAAACCAAATCTCCAGGGACTTCTATCTGTGTTATCCTGTGTACACTCACAAACATATTAGTCCCGTAACCACGTTTGTCGTCAATGCTCCAAAACCAATAAAGGGGTGGCACTAGATGCACTTACAGATGGTAAATTCTAGGGGGGGAAAATGAAATGAAGCGGATTTGCCATGTTTGCCAACTAAACTTGTCATCCTCGGCAAACATAATTTCCCATGCAAATCGTTCACATTTGCCATGCTTCTCGGCAGATGTTTGCTGTAAAAGAGGGTCCTAGATAAATACTTGTAACTAAACACCCGTAATCAACGATATTGTAAGACTTTTAATCATTCATCTTCAAGTAAACCCATCTGCGAGATCTCTATTCTATGATTCAATTGCGATGTGTGAGTAATCCCCTCGAGTTAAGGGCCCAGGTTTAGCCTCGCATCCCCTTGTGTGTGCGGTTATGGGATTGACGACATGATTTTCTTTCTTTATTTGTGTTTGTACAACGATTTGTCTATTGTCACCTCCTCGATCGTAGGACTCACTGGTACATGATGCATCGAAGATTGGTACAAGGAGATACAATGCACAGGGAAGAGTGGAAGGCTATGCCGAACACCGGTGATAGTAAGGCTAGTACGGTAGTCGGATCCAATTCCTCCGGGACAATGATGCATTCACTAAACGCTAATGTGTTGGTTTGGTAATTCTTTAATAATGTGGTAACCCCGCAAGAAAGATTAGGCCCAAGCTTGGATAACTCAATCCTCAATTCGGCGGCCGTCAGTCTTGGTGTCACAAGGACGCATCGCGAACATATCTATTTACAAAGCAATTATTATTTATTCATCACACCGATGTTCATTGTCTATTTTAGGATCCAAGCATGTGTTAGTTGCAGGTGAAATCTCTGCTCTGGCTTATTTCCTCTTATTGTTTACAACTGCTACAATCTTGTGCACTAGCTAATACCACATTACATTTGTCCACGGAACAAAAATATTATGTGATAACAAAGACTTGTAGAAGTCACCCTCCGCCCGCACCATCACTTTCTTATTTGATAAACCTAGGTCTCTAGGGAAGAAGACCATTTATTACTCCAAACCGAATTGAGGTAATCATACGCCAATTTTGGTGGGGCACCAATAAGGGCAAGCGTAAACCAGCATGGTATTGGAAAGAGATGTGCAAACCAAAAGCAGCGAAATGTTTGGGCTTTCGAGATATCAAATTTTCAGTCTCACGCTTCTGGTGAAACATGGATGGAGGATTGTCGAAAATCCCAATTTACTGGGTGCTAGAATATTATAAGCATGGTATTACCCTATGGGATCTTCACGAAGCCGAACTAGGTAGCATCCCACCACAAGTTTGGCGTTCGATTCATGAGGGAGTCTCTATCTAAAAACAAGGGTTGATTAGAAGGATTGACGACGACAAGACCACCAACGCCTAGAATGATAACTAGGAACCCATGGATTGTGATCTACGCCCCGATCGCATGTGTTAGTGATGATGAGCTGACTCTTATTTGCGAATTTTTGAAACTGGCGAGATTGGGTCGGATTAGGAGAAGCTTTTTCTCTATTTCCTTCTTGTTGATGCGAACATAATACACAATGCCCAAATTAGTACAAGGCATCAACTGGACTTTTGGGCGTGGCACTATGACCGGCGTGGAGTCTTCTCTATGAGGTTGGCCTATCGAATGCTTATCAATACCCGGGATCGACGAGAGGCATGTCTTGAAGGCATTGAGTCTGGATCAAATCACACACAAGCCAAAATAATGGACCGCTATGTGGAAGCTAGGGGTGCCTAAGAAGATAAAAAAAAGTGGAGGCTCAAAAAAACCTCGCTACCCATAGGACATGTGAGGCACCGTTGCAACATGGCACCGAATGAAGTTTATATGATGTCTGGATGCCAAGATTCGTGGAGGCACTCACTCGTCGACTACAACCACACGCTTTGTGTCTGGGCGCTCTCAAAGGAAAGCATGGTGGAGCACATGTGCATGTCCTTTCAGCAGAACCTGATGGATTTTATTTCTACTATGATCGAGACTCTCACTAGTACACCCGACCGCTATTCACACGGTTTTAACCCCCATTCACAGTCAGTTTCCAAAACCGTGTGCTCGAGTGGGTTGGCGATGGGGTGTCGATCGCTGACGGTTAGGAAAATCGTGTGCGTTGGACCGATTTATTAACCATAGTCGGTATAAACCACTCATGTGCGATTGGACAAGTAAACACAGACAATTGCTTTTGACAAACCGTGGGTGATATTGTAAGAATGACAAACAGTCCCTTAATAATAAATTTATGCGATCGATAGACTCATCACACACATTTTCCTTTGTCAAATCGTTGGGGATATCTCATGTGATCAAACACAGTTTCACTGTTTATAACGTGTGGGAACATTGTTGGTCACAGACAGTTTGCAAAGCTTGATGGTATGCGATCGTTTATTATTGCACACGTTATGTGTATGTTGACCGTGTGATGCATAAGTCAGTTTTTACGGTTTGTTAACCTTCACCTGTGGGCTTTGATTTGTACATCGCACACGATTGACTTTGTCATACGTGTGTGCTCCTTTTTTATTATCGCACACAGTTGGTTATTTGAAACAGTGTGCGACTACTTGAAATCATTTTTGCATTTCAAATTATCAGTCCCGCACATTTGACCAAATAGGCCATTTTGCAGAAAGCATGTGCAGTACACCATCATCATCCACATGAACATATAGTCAAATAATGAATATATATGGTCAAATAATTAAGGGACATTTACATTTGTGCCCCTAACTGGAACCCACTACTCAGATTTGCCCCTAATTTCGAAGCATGCTCAAATTTTCCCCTCTGCCGTTAGTTGCCCTTATAGAAATGCCCTTCTGCGCCGTTACCGTCCGGTCAAAGGGCTTTGACCGTCTCGAAAAAAATAGCAAAAAAATTCAGAAAAATCTGAAATTTTGTGGGATCAAAGATACTCAGGTGCGCAATGTGCGTGCAAATTTTCGTGCTGTTTAGACATACCAGGAGCTCGTGGCAAAGGAAAAACAGTAAATCTGTACGCTTGTGAACAGTAAATTCGAAAAAATAGCAAGAAAATTCAAAAAAATATGAATTTTTTGGCATCCAAGATGCTTGGGTGCGCAAGGTGTGTGCAAAATTTTGTTTTGTTTGGACATTGTAGGAGCTCGTGTCGAAAAAAACAAAATTTGGCTCAGAAAAAACTTTGAAAAAATACACTATTTTGTTTTTTTGCTAGAGCTCCTCGCATGTCATTTGATAACAAAATTTTGCACACACCTTGCGCACCCGAGCATCTTGGATGCCAAAAAATTTCACATTTTTTTGAATTTTCTTTCTATTTTTTTAATTTACTATTCACAAGCATACATATTTATTGTTTTCCTTTGCCACGAGCTCCTGGTATGTCTAAATAGCACAAAAATTTGCACGCACCTTGCGCACCTGAGTATCTTTGATCCCACAAAATTTCAGATTTTTTTGAATTTTTTTGCTATTTTTTTCGAGACAGTCAAAGCCCTTTGACCGGACGGTAACGGCGCAGAAGGGCATTTCTATAAGGGCAACTAACGGCAGAGGGGCAAATTTGAGCATGCTTTGAAATTAGGGGCAAATCTGAGTAGTGGGTTCCAGTTAGGGGCACAAATGTAAATGTCCCAATAATTAATGTGCAGTATGGCCATCATATCATCACACCACACATGATGGTAGCCACATGAACATAGAGTCAAATTTTGATCATAGCAAAGGCAGTATCACAGACATTCAACCATAGGATTAACTAGGAAATGTTCGATATCCTAAATCCATACTTCCCATAGATAGCATATTTTGTGAGGAATGAAGCAATCAGTATTCTCATCTCCATCATGTCATCATCAGGCATCGGTTGCTCGTCCATCATTGTTAGGATATGCATTGTTATATATGTTAAGATTTTCTGTGCATGGATTAATAGTAGTGAAGTACTATATAGATATGGTCTTACTGAGATTAAGTTGTCCGTAGTCTTCGCAGTTTTGCAGAGTCTAGCCATATGTTTGCAGACATAGTAGCCACAAAGGCTGGTCCCGGCTGGCTCCTAAGGACACTGAAACTATGTTCAAAAAATGACTTATTCCATATGGTTAAGAATATATAATCGAACCTGGCACTTAATATAATCATGTATTTAAGAATGTGTTTGCGAGGCAACTTCAACACATTACTACATTACGAACATGGTTTCTGTAAACTACAACGTATAAGCAACTAGAAATCAGCTATCGGTATCTCACACATACCTTAATATTGGCTATGTGTTGCAAATTTTTGTTGTTATCGATGGCCCTCGAGCTCGCTCCTGAACGCTGGTTGTACTCGACAAATGCTCTACAAAACAAGATGGATGCTACTTGTGAGCTACGTTGGGATTTTCCCCGAAGAGGAGAGGAGATGCAGTATAGTAGAGATAAGTATTTCCCCCAGTGAGAGTCAAGGTTATCAAACCAATTGGAGAATCACGCAAAGCCTCGTGAACATCACCTGCACACACAAAAGCAAATACTTGCACCCAACGCGGGCAAGATGGTTCTCAATCCCCTTGAACTCGTTACTTGCAAGGATTAAATCTTGTAGTGGTAGATAGATAAATTGCAAAACAAAATAAAAGTAAATAAATTGCAACAAGTATATTTAAGTTTTCTTTTTATATTTAAAGTAGACTCGGGGGCCATAGTTTTCACTAGAGGCTTCTCTCTCGAACACATAGCATACGGTGGGTAGACAAATTACTGTTGGGCAATTGATAGAAAAGCGCATAGTTATGACGATATTCAAAGCAATGATCATGTACATAGGCATCACGTCCGAGACAAGTAGACCGACTCCTGCCTGCATCTACTACTATTACTTCACCCATCGACCGCTATCCAGCATGCATCTAGGGTATTAAGTTAATAAAAACAGAGTAACGCCTTAAGCAAGATGACATGATGTAGACAAAGTAAACCCAATCAATATGAATAAACCCCATCGTTTTACCCTTAATGTCCCCTACTTTGTCACTGGGATATAGAGCACCGCAAGATTGAACCCATTACAAAGCACCTCTCCCGCTGAAGATAAATCAATCTAGTTGGCCAAACCAAACGGATAGATCGGAGAGAAATACAAAGCTATAACAATCACGCATAATAAAGTTTAGGAAAGACTCAATTACTTCTCATGAATATTCAGATCATAAACCCACACTTCATCGGATCCCAACAAATACACCGCAAAAGAAGATTACATCGAATAGAACTCCAAGAAGATCGAGGAGAACATGGTATTGAAGATCAAAGAGAGAGAAGAAGCCATCTAGCTACTAGCTATGGACCTGTAGGTCTGTGGTGAACTACTCACACATCATCGGTAGGGCAGCAAGGACATCTCCGGGATTTGGTCAGATGAAGCCACATGGGGCCCACAAGGTAACAGGGCGCGCCTACCCCCCAGGGCGCGCCCTGTTGCCTTGCCGTCTCCTCGTTTGCCGTCTGGTCTCCTCCCGAAGCTTCTAGGGTCTCTTTTGTCCAGAAAAAAATCTTCAAAAAGTTTTGTAGCGTTTGGACTCCGTTTGGTACTGATTTTCTGGAAAACCAAAAACAAGCAGAAAACCGCAACTGGCACTAGGCACTTGGTTAATAGGTTAATCCCAAAAAATGATATAAAATAGCATATAAATGTATATAAAACATCCAAGATTGATAATATAATAGCGTGGAACAATAAAAAATTATAGATACGTTGGAGACGTATCAGCATCCCCAAGCTTAATTCCTGCTCGTCCTCAAGTAGGTAAATGATAAAAACAGAATTTTTAATGTGGAATGCTACCTAACATGTTTATCATGTAATCTCTTTACGGTATAAATGTTGAGAAACGATGAAGTAACAACATTAACATAATAATATCCATGAATATAAGAAGCATAATCATTAAACCTTCAAAATATACGATCCTTAACGAATGTTATTCCCCACTCATTTTATCATGTTAGCATGGCATGACTCCGCCTTCACTGCATAAATATAAATCATGAGCACCCCGGTGTTAAACCAGGCAATTGGATCGTACTTCTAACACGCTTCAGCATTTCCAACTTCACGCAATACATGAGCGTGAGCCATGGACATAACACTAGGTGGAATAGAATGCGGTGATAGGGATTAATAGGAGAAGTCAAAAAGGAAGAAAGTCTCGCATCAACTAGGTGGATCAACGGACTATGGAGATGTCCATCAATCAATATCAATGCGAGGAGTAGGGATTGCCATGCAACGGATGCACTAAGAGCTATAAGTGTATGAAAGCTCAACTGAAACTAAGTGGGTGTGCATCCAACTTGCTTGCTCATGAAGACCTCGAGCATTTGAGGAAGCCCATCATCGGAATATACAAGCCAAGTTCTATAACGAAAAATTCCCACTAGTATATGAAAGTGACAAAATAGGAGACTCTCTATATGAAGAACATGGTGCTACTCTAAAGCACAAGTGTGGAAAAAGATAGTAACATTGCCCATTCTCTCTTTTTCTCTCATTTATTATTCTTTTTTTTGTTGGGCTCTTTTTGGCCTCTCTTTTTTTTCTTTTTTTTCGTCCGGAATCTCATCCCGACTTATGGGGGAATCACAGTCTCCATCATCCTTTCCTCACTGAGACAATGCTCTAATAATGATGATCATCACACTTTTATTTACTTACAACTCGATAAAAATTATACAGAATGACTCTATATGAACTCTATATGAATGCCTCTGGCAGTGTACTAGGATGTGCAATGATCTAGCGTAACATGTATGAAAAATGATGAACGGTGGCTGAGCCACAAATACTATGTCAGCTATATGATCATGCAAAGCAATATGACAATGAACACAAGTCATATGATGGAACGGTGGAAGTTGCATGGCAATATATCTCGGAATGGCTATGGAAATGCCATAATAGGTAGGTATGGTGGCTGTTTTGAGGAAGATATAAGGAGGTTTATGTGTGATAGAGCGTATCATATCACGGGGTTTGGATGCACCGGCAATGTTTGCACCAACTCTCGAGGTGAGATCGGGCAATGCACGGTACCGAAGAGGCTAGCAAATTGTGGAAGGGTGAGAGTGCGTATAATCCATGGACTCACATTAGTCATAAAGAACTCACATACTTATTGCAAAGCCTATTAGCCCTCGAAGCAAAGTACTACTCGCATGCCCCTAGGGAGGAGGTTGGTAGGAGTTAACCATCGCGCACCCCCGATTATAACAGCACTCAAGGATTTCATTTCAGACCTAAGAATGCTCGGACCTCCCCACCATGCCATGACCAACACTTAGATGAGAAGTTAACAACAAGCTTTAATACCGATATTTCTACTAACCAATGATCATGAACCAATATCCTTTCATATTACGACATCAATATCATTAAACCACACGTTTCATATTTACTGATCTACATGAAAGTTTTTATTATATCCTCTTGAATATGTATCCTTTATGGACTAGTCTTATAACCCGTGCAAATTGCCATTACTATTTATTAGACTCTCAAAAAGATTTAAGTGAAGCATGAGAGTGCAACTATTTCTTTAAAATATAACCACCGCCGTGCTCTAAAAGATATAAGTGAAGCATTAGAGCAACTGCCTAGCTCAAAAGATATAAGTGAAGCACATAGAGTATTCTAACAAATCACGAATAAATGCGTGTCCCTCTTAAAAGGTGTGTCCAGCAAAAGATGATTGTGGCAAACTAAAAAGCAAACAAAGAAAAGAAAATTATGGCACACGACGCTCCAAGTAAAACTCATATCATGTAATGAATAAAAATATAGCTCCAAGTAAGTTACCGATAGATTGTAGACGAAAGGAGGGATGCCATCCGGGGCATTCCCAAGCTTAGACGCTTGGGTCTTCCTTGAATATTACGTTGGGGTGCCTTGGGCATCCCCAAGCTTAGGGTCTTGCCACTCCTTATTCCTTCATCCATCGTGATCTCACTCAAAACTTGAAAACTTCAGCACACAAAACTCAACAGAAACTTTGTGAGATCTGTTAGTAAAATAAATCAATCATCCACTTTAGGTACTGTTATAAACTCATTCATAATTGTTCTTGCATAATACCTACTGTATTCTAACTCTTCCATGACTTATACCCCCTGATATAATCCATAGTTTCATTAAAACAAGCACACTATGTAATAAAAACAGAATCTGTCTAAAACAGAATAGTACATAATGACAGAATATTATCTATACTACTGTGTACAAATTTCAGATTTTTCTGACGTTCCAGTAAAGAACTAAAAATCCAGAACTGAGCGCAAAACTTTCTGTTTTCAAACAACATCAATTATACTATCATCCAAATCATCCCAAAGGCATTACTTGGCACAAAACTAATTAAAACATAAAAACACAATCATAACAGTAGCTAAAATTGTGTGACATAAGAAAAATAAAAATTGCAATAAAGATAAATATTGGGTTGCCTCCCAACAAGCGCTATTGTTTTATGCCCCTAGCTAGGCATAATGCATTGTTTCAAGTATTATCATCCTTCACATCCAATTCCCTAATTATACATCCATGCTTCCTAGGAGGTTTAGCATATGCATTTTTAATTATCACACTCCTAGGGACAAAGTTGAGAAATTTGCTTTCATAAATAGGTTCCTTTATTATATCAATGAAGTTGGGGTGCAAGCTAATCATTTTAAGATCCACATTTCCTTTACTAGATGTGGCACCCTTATTCTTAGGAACATACATAAACTTGGAATTCTTAAGAGTAGTCCTCTCAATAGTCTTAACAGAAGAAAAAGCAGAACCCAAATTATTAATGATTTCTTCCAACTTATCAATTCTAGCGGGACTTTGTTCTACCCTTTCATCAATAACTGGTTCCTTCTCCTTTAACATTTTTAATGTGATTCCTACCTTAGACCCAAATTGAGTAACTTGATTGTGAACCTTTTTGTCTAAATTCTCAATATGTTCTACAGTAGGCATTTTATTTTCAATAGCTTCTAATCTTCGCATAACATGTTCCAAAGTCAATGTCGTTTCATTAATAGTGATAGGTGGTGATCCTACCAAATTTACCATAGCATTGAGAGCATCATTAGGGTGACTACTCAAGAAATCCCCTCCAGTAATAATGTCTAGCACAAATCTATACCAAGTAGTAATACCAACATAAAAATTACGAAGCAGGACACTGGTGGATTGCTTACGAGTTTATCTATTTTGAGCATCGCAAATCCTATACCAAGCATCTTTCAAGCTTTCTCGTTCCCTTTGTTTAAAATTAAGCACTTCATTATCGGGAGTACAAGCAATGAGCAAAGAACTAGCCATAGCGACAAAACAAGCAAACGAGCAAACAAAAATATTTTTGTGTTTTTGTATTCTTTTATGAGAAGTGGGCGAGATGAAAACAAGAGGCAAAGGCAAATAAAAAGTAGAGAAAGTAGATGATAGTTTATATGAAGGTACTTGATAGGTTTTGATGATGTCTCCCCGGCAACGGCGCCAAAAATTCTCCTCGGCAACGGCGCTAGAAATTCTTTCTGCTACTTGTGAGTTGCGTTGGGATTTTCCCCGAAGAGGAGAGGAGATGCAGTACAGTAGAGATAAGTATTTCACTCAGTGAGAACCAAGGTTAATCGAACCAATAGGAGAATCATGCAAAGCCTCGTGAACAGCACCTGCACACACAAAAGCAAATACTTGCACCCAACACGGGCAAGAGGGTTGTCAATCCCCTTGAACTCGTTACTTGCAAGGATTAAATCTTGTAGTGGTAGATAAATAAATTGCAAAACAAAATAAAAGTAAATAAATTGTAGAAAGTATATTTTAGTTTTCTTTTTATATTTAAATTAGACCCGGGTGATGGTGTCCTGGATTAGGGGGTCCCGGCCTAGGTGATTAGTCCATGGGCCGAACTCAGGGCCCGTTGAAGAACAGGGGCTCCGGAAGTTTCCAACTCGAAGAACCGATGTGTCAAGCCTCACCGAAGACTTGGCGTACATCCCAAGGACATGTAGATTCGGCATGTTTTCCTTTAGTTGTAACCGACCATGTGTAACCCTAGATACCCCTGGTGCCTATATAAGCTGGAGGGTTTAGTCCGTAGAGACACGATCATTCACAATCCTTGATTTAGACCACAACTCACGATCTCGAGGTAGATCAATTCTGTACCTTGATACACCATCAATATAAACAAGAGCAGGACGTAGGGTTTTATCTCCATAGAGAGGGCCCGAACCTGGGTAAATCACTGTGTTCTACGTTCCCTGTTAAGCCATTGATCAGATCTCATAGCTCGGGCACCCCTACCCGAGATCCGCCGGTTTTGACACCGACATTGGTGCTTTCATTGAGAGCTCGCTGTGTTGATCCCGAAAGATTGATGGCTCGCTTGCAGATTAACAGCGATACTGGCCGCGGTGACATCTTTATCCCCGGCCAGCTTTTTGTCTTTGGCAGCCTCATGATGCACGCCGACTCGACTGGCCGTCTGCGCCGCATCGAGAACTTCGCTCCGGATCAGGTCGTCACATTCGGGAACCTGGAGTACACCACAGACGTCCGAGGTGAGCTAGTCTTTTCAGGATGGACCTCAGATCGGCTTGAGGATCCCTCTGACGCGGAGGCTTCGGTTGATATTCCCGATCTGATTCTCGGATCCGGCCTTCCGGTGAACCCGATCCCAGAGATAGATCTGGCGATCGTCGCTTCTAACCCCGCCTCCACGCCCGCGAACCCTGGCTTCGAGCCGAGTTTGCCAATGGGCCCGACGGTGATTATCTCCTCGCCTATGGCCGACGAGACCCCATCTCCTGCCAACCAGGGATCGACCTCGGACGGGCAGGGCAACAATGCTGCGTCAGGTGGTCCGAGCAGACCACACCAGATCGGCCCGGCCTATAGCCAGGTCTTGAGCACGGAGGAGGTCTCGCAGTTAAACAAGGTGCTAGACCAAATCCAAGACTTAGCGATCTCATCCGTCGTCTACGATCAGATTGGATGCAAATCCGACGATCGGGAGATTTTCGTCCCACCCACCACCCACCTAGTCGCCACGGTCGAAGACTTGACCGATGAGCTCGACTACGGCTCTGATGAAGCCACCGTCATGGATGAAGATGTCTGTGGCGATACCGGAGCAAACCTGTCCGCTAAAACCCATACAGGGGATTGGGCAGCTACGTCCACATATTACGTCTATATGGTCGACACTCCTAAAAACAGCCCTCAGGATAAAACTAAGGAGAACCCTAAGCGTCGCCGCCCAAAGAGGCGATCTAAAGGGATTAATGGAAGTAAGAGTACGGCCAACACCACGGGTGCCGCCGATAACGGTGCGGCCCCCGACGCCACTGAGAACCCGGGCAAGGACAATCAAGCCTCGCCCGGCGAGCCGAAGGAGCCCGTAGAGGCACCTGCGGAGGATGATCTCGAGGACATGGGCACTCTCAACGATGGATCGGATAGAGATTACCTTCCCAAATCTGAGGACGATTTAAGCCTCGGACCCGAGGACTTCGTGGTACCCATAAGTCCATCCGAACAGGCACGGTTCCAGTGACGGTTACTCGTAACTGCGCGTAGCATGAAGAGGAAGCAGCAAGAGCTGTACACCCACGAGAACGCGCTCAATGACAAATGGGTAAAAGTCCCCGAAGCCGAAGCCGAGCTTGAGGCTCGACGTACCGCTGCCAAGTCGTACCCTAAAAGATGGCTGCTGCCCGACTTCGATGATGAGGCGACAAACGACGAGCTGTTTACGCACGGCAATGCAGGATAGGCCAATTGCCCTCCCTAGAGGATGAGACAGGCCAGCAGGGGCAAACACAGACCCCCCTGCAAAAACCCGCCCTCACGGCAAGAGCGCGGTGGGCTTCAACGCCCCCTATGATCTGCGCGACAAAATACAGGCGAATAAAGCCCCTCTCCGATCCATATATGGTTCGCGGGACCGCGCACCCGCTGGCCTAGAAGGCTATGATGCCTGGTTGGACTGGCACGGCAGAGCTCGGGAACAGATGCGGGACAGGACATCGGCCAGCGCATAGCCAGATATGACTCGTTTCCGAGGACCCGCACATCCGGTCTGTTTTACGGACGAAGTCATGGAACATCAGTTCCCGGAAGGGTTTAAACCCATCAATATCGACCAATACGATGGGACAACCGACCCGACTGTCTGGATTGAGAGATTTCTCCTTCACATACATATGGCCCAAGGTGATGACCTCCACGCTATAAAATACATGCCACTCAAACTTAAAGGACCGGCAAGGCACTAGCTTAACAGCCTCCCCAGCAACTCCATCGGAAGCTGGGAAGAACTGGAGGAAGCCTTTAGGGTAAACTTCTAGGGAACTTACGTTCGGCCCCCAGATGCCGATGACCTCAGTCACATCATCCAGCAGGAGGGCGAGTCTGCTCAGAAATTGTGGAATCGGTTCTTAACTAAAAAGAACCAGATCATTGATTGCCCCGACGCCGAAGCTATTGCCGCATTCAAACACAGCATTCGGGATGAGTGGCTCGCCTGCCAGCTCGGGCAAGACAAGCCGAGAACTATGGCGACCCTTACCTCCTTTATGACCTGCTTTTGCGCAGGCGAGGATAGTTGGCTTGCCCGCAGTTCCCACAGGAACGATCCCGGCACCTCAGAGGCACGCGACGGAAACGACAAACCAAGGCGCAACAAAAACAAGCGCCGGAATAAGCATGGTGGCAGCGATACCGAGGACCCAGCAGTCAATGCGGGGTTCAGCGGCCCGCGAGCCGGACCCAAGAAAAAGCCCTTTAAAGGGAACAAGGATGGCCCTAGCGCCCTGGATAGAATACTAGATAGGTCTTGCCAAATGCACGGCACCTCGGACAAGCCCGCCAACCACACAAATCGAAATTGCTGGGTGTTTAAGCAGGCCGGCAAGGCATTTACCGAGGAACCAACCAGGAGCGGGTCCTGATACGTCCCAAATGTATCTACTTTTCCAAACACTTTTGCTCTAGTTTGGACTCTAATTTGCATGATTTGAATGGAACTAACCCGGACTGACGCTGTTTTCAGCAGAATTGCCATGGTGTTGTTTTTGTGTACAAATAAAAGTTCTCGGATGGACCTGAAAATTTACGAAGAATTATTTCAGAATATATAAAAAATACTGGCGCAAAGATCCACCAGAGGGGGGGGGGCACCAGGCGCCACATGTCTGGGGGGCGCGACCACCCCCCTAGGGCGCGCCTGGCAGGCTTGTGGGCCCCTGGCAACTCCGTTTACCCTAATTCCAACGCTACAAGTACCTATTCATGTAGAAAAAAAACCAGAGAGAAAGAATCATCACATTTTACGATACGGAGCCACCGCCACCTCCTGTTCTTCATCGGGAGGGCTGATCTGGAGTCCGTTCGAGGCTCCGGAGAGGGGGATTCGACGCCGTCGTCATCATCAACCATCCTCCATCACCAATTTCATGATGCTCACCACCGTGTGTGAGTAATTTCTTCATAGGCTTGCTGGACGGTGATGGGTTGGATGAGATTTACCATGTAATCGAGTCAATTTGTTAGGGCTTTGATCCCTAGTATCCACTATGTTCTGAGATTGATGTTGCTATGACTTTGCTATGCTTAATGCTTGTCACTAGGGCCCGAGTGCCATGATTTCAGATCTGAACCCTCTATGTTTTCATGAATATATTTGAGTTCTTGATCCTATCTTGCAAGTTATATGCACCTGTTACGTGTCATGATCCGCATACCCCAAGGTGACAATAATTGGGATTCTTTCTGGTGATTGTCGTAGTTTGACGAGTTCATGTATTCACACTTACTAATGCTTTGTTCCGGTTCTCTATTAAAAGGAGGCCTTAATATCCCTTAGTTTCCTTAAGGACCCCGCTGCCACGGGAGGGTAGGACAAAAGATGTCATGCAAGTTCTTACTATAAGCACGTATGACTATATACGGAATACATGCCTACATTACATTGATGAATTGGAGCTATTGTGTATCGCCCTAGGTTGTGACTGTTACATGATGAATGTTATCCAACATAATTATCCATCACTGATCCAATGCCTACATTTGTCGCATATTGATCTTTGCTAAGTTACTTTCGTTGCTGCTGCTGTTACAATTACTACAAAACTGCTTCTGTTACTGTTATTACTGTTACTATTGCTCTTGAAACTATCATACTACTGTGCTACTAAACACTTTGATGCATATATTTAGTTCTCCAGGTGTGGTTGAATTGACAACTCAACTGCTAATACCACAAATATTCTTTGGCTCCCCTTGTGTCGAATCAATAAATCTGGGTGAAATACTACCCGCAAAAACTGTTGCGATCCCCTATATTTGTGGGTTATCAAGACCTTTTTCTGGCGCCGTTGCCGGGGAGCATAGCTCTATTTGTTGAGTCACTTGGGATTTATATCTGTTGATCACTATGAAGAATCTGAAAGACGCTAAGACTAAGATCGTCCCCTCTATGATTAGAGGAGGTAAGGAACTGCCATCACACTCTGCACTTGATTCACCTTCTGTTTTGAGTAGGCTTGCGACACCACCACCTGCTATTCATTCTGATATGTCGCAAGTTACTGATGATACTACTTCTGCTATGAATGAAACTATTGATGATGCTAGTACTATGCTTGATAATACCATGCCACTTGGTGAATTTCTTGATGAACAAATTGCTAAAGCTAAAGGAATTGAAAATGTTGAAACTCTTGAAAACTATGATTCACCTATTATGCCTAGCTCTCCTACTAGAGTTGAAATGCCTGAGACATCTGATGGTTATGTTTTTTATAGGGAGACAACTAGGGCAATTCTTGCTTGTAATGATAGAGATGAGGTTATAAAATTGCTTGCAGAAATGAAAGAAAAAAATCTATGAGGGAGAGAATGAAATATGATCCTAAGTTTGCTACCTCTCCCTTATTTGTTACCGATAAGGATTATGAATTCTGTGTCGATCCTGAGTTAATTACTTTGGTTGAATCTGATCCTTTTCATGGTTATGAAACTGAAACTGTTGTGGCGCACCTTACTAAGTTGAATGATATTGCCACTCTATTTGGTCATGAGGAAAAAAATCGCTATTACTATATTCTTAAGTTGTTTCGTTTCTCATTAAAGGGTGGTGCTAAGAAATGGTTCAATACTCTTGCTCCTGGTTGTGTGCGTAGTCCCCGAGATATGATATATTACTTCTCTGAAAAATATTTTCCTGCTCATAAGAAACAAGCTGCCTTACAGGAAATATTTAACTTTGTGCAAATTGAAGAAGAGAATCTCCCTCAAGCTTGGGGGAGGCTTCTCCAACTACTTAATGCTTTGCCTGATCATCCTCTTAAGAAAAATGAAATACTTGATATCTTTTATAATGGACTAACCGATGCTTCTAGGGACTACCTAGATAGTTGTGCTGGTTGTGTTTTCAGGGAACGAACTGTTGGACAGGCTGAAGTACTATTGAATAATATATTGAGAAATGCCGATGATTGGTGATACGTCTCCAACGCAGGGCCGGGCCGGCAAAATCCGGGGCCCTATGCGGAACTAAAAAATGGGGTCCCATCTCATTAGAAAAAATGAAGCAGATATCAATTGAAGATTATGCGTCAATGTTTGGCAATTAGACGAACCGTCTAACTCACCTACTCTCGTGTCCTGTCCGGTTAAACTGCTATGTTGTGATCTTTAACCGAGGAGGCAAGCAGTGGCAGAGCCAGGATTGAAGCAAACCCCGGGCCCATTTTTTCCGGCAACATAGATAAATTTTGGCAAGTTGTTACTACCCAAAAACACCTCATAACATTCCCAAAAAATAACCCATTCTAAAACATATTCAAAATAAAGCTCAATTGCACAATAAATCTAGAGTTTTAAACTCAATGGGTAATGATCCAAAAAATAGATAAAACAGGGAAAAATTGTAAATAATAATAAAGGGATGAAAAGAGTACCAAATCAATTGTTTACTTTATCCATAGCTCCCATAACCAGATCAACGGTAGAAGAACCAACAACTTCAAGGCACCAAAAGTATAATTTCATAAGAAAATGCATAACCATCAGGTGAAATAATTATCATTGATACAAATTGAAATACTTACCACTAGGTTGATGTAGAAACCCTTTGCGAGACCTTTAAGGTTGTATGATTTCAGGTTAAAATGTATGCTTCTGTTCAAACATTGTCATTTTAGAATCAGTTATATATTTATTAACATTCACTCTTTAAATATAAGTGCCAATATCCTAATTTTTGAGTGTCATTGTTGACTAGAAACTTCCAGTTTACTTACTCATTCAGCCTATATGCATCTGCTGACCACAACACCACTGAATTTAACTTTGCATCTGCATGTACTGTAATGCCTTTGAAATGGCCACATTCGTAGTAGTAGTTTCCATCATTTTTCTAATGGATCCAAATCGACCTACCTTCAAGCACGCCTCTACTTAGGAATTTCCTTCGAAAACAACTAGTTCCTATACTGTTGAAGATCATCTTTTGCACAAGGGAAAGTGAAGGCATAGGCAGGGGCGGATGGGAGCACGACGGCAGCAGGGCGAAGAGGAGGTTGGGCTCGTCGGCTTGTCGCATCAGTGCTGGAAGGCCGTGGGCCAGAGCACACCACAGCAGCATGGCCAGGACATGGTTGATGGGTTGGGGGGGGGGGTAGGTGGGGGGTGGGGGGCGACCGGGGAGCAGGAAGACGTCTCCGACGGCTGGCGGTGGACTGGCAGGAGCTGGTCGCCTCGCCTCCATCCCATCCTCCAGTCCAGTGCGTTAGGTCATTCACTGTGTGCCTGCATTAGGAGTAGGACGGCTTGACCTGGGCTGTATGTTGGGCCACTGAACCTATACAAAAATTTGGGGCCCCCAACATTTATGTGCCCTGTGCGGGCCGCACAGTCTGCACACCTATGGGCCCGGCCCTGCTCCAACGTATCTATAATTTACGAAGTATTCATGCCATGTTTATAACAATTTCATATGGTTTTGGTATGATTTGATTAGAACTAACCCGGACTGACGCTGTTTTCAGCAGAACTACCGTGGTGTTGTTTTTTGTGCAGAAATAAAAGTTCTCGGAATTGGACGAAATTTTTTGACGATTTTTTTGGACCAAAAGAGACCCCCGAAGCTTCGTGGAAAGACCAGAAGCCTTACGAGGTGCTCACAAGGCATCACCGTGTGGCCTGGGGGGTCATGTGGTGTTGCCTTGTGGGGCCCTCGTAGCTCCTTTTTGCGTGATTCCAACGCTGAAAAATCCTATAAATAGAGAAACCCCCAGAAATAAACCTAGAACTTCGACGCCGCCGCCGCACGCCTCTGTACCGAAGAAATACCATCTGGAGCCCTGTTCCGACACCCTGCTGGAGGGGGGAATCATCACCGGAGGCCATCTTCATCATCCCGGCGGTCTCCATGACGAGGAGGGAGTAGTTCACCCTCGGGGCTGAGGGTATGTACTAGTAGCTATGTGTTTGATCTCTCTCTCTCTCTCTCGTGTTCTTGATTTGGCACGACCTTGATGTATCGCGAGCTTTGTTAATATAGTTGGATCATATGGTGTTTCTTCCCTCTCTATCTTTTTGTGATGAATTGAGTCTTTCCCTTTGAGGTTTCGTTATTGTCAGATTGAATATTTAAGATTTAAGAACACTTGATGTATGTCTTGCATGTGGATACCCGTGGTGACAATGGGGTATTCTATTGATTCACTTGATGTATGTTTTGGTAATCAACTTGCGGATTCCCGTGGTGACATTGGGGTAATCTAGGCATAAGGGTTGATTGCATGTTTTCATCTTCTTTTCTCCAATAGAAACTTTGGGGTACCTAAGTGGATGATTTATTTTTATCATACTAACCTATCTCACAAGTTCCGTTAAGTTTTGTGTGATTGAAGTTTTCAAGTTTTGGGTGAGATATCGATATGAGGAGAATAAGGAGCGGCAAGACCCTAATCTTGGGGATGCCCAAGGCACCCCAAGATAATACTCAAGGAAGACTCAAGCATCTAAGCTTGGGGATGCCCCGGAAGGCATCCCCTCTTTCGTCTTCAACGCTATCGGTAACCTCACTTGGAGCTATATTTTTATTCGTCACATAATATGAGTTTTGCTTGGAGCATCATTTTATTCTGTCGATATTTGCTTGGTGTTATAAATAATCATGTTTTGTATCTTTTAGTTCAATAAAATGCCAATTATAGCCTTTACCATGCTCATTTTGCAAGTTCATGTGTTGCTGTTTGAAAACAGAAAGTTTTCTGTTATGTCCAGAATATTCCTGAATAGTCCGGACATGATAAAAATCTGAAATTTTTACACAGTAAGCATGCATGAGTTCTCTGTCATGTGGTAATTTTTCAGAATTTTTGGAGTTAGGGAAGTATGAATTTTAAATCCCCCTTTACAGACTGTTCTGTTTTGACAGATTTCGGTTATGGTTGCATTGTTTGCATATGTTTGCTTTTTTAGTGATTCTATTTGAGGATAAGAGTATTAAATATGCAGAGGCATTTAGTATGAAATATTTAATTATAATTTTAGTGATTTTCTACAGTATAGAATGTTAAGGTTTTGAGTTGATTTATACTAACTTATCTCACGAGTTCTTGTTGAGTTTTGTGTGGATGAAGTTTTTAAGATTTAGGAGAAGCCACGATATAAGAGGAATTAAGTAGACATAGGAGCTCAAGCTTGGGGATGCCCAAGGCAACCCAAGATAACATTCCAAGAAGTCTCAAGCAACTAAGCTTGGGGATGCCCCGGTTGGCATCCCACCTTTCCTCATCAACACTTATCGGTTAGCCTAAGTTTTTACTTGTTCACATGATATGTGCTATTCTTGGAGTGTCCTTTTATTTTCATTTTTTTTGTTTGAATAAAATTATCAAGATTTTAAATCTTTATTGAGAGAGAGTCTTCACATAGCTACTTAATTGTTTAACTACTCATTAATCTTCACTTATATATTTTGGAGTAGTTTCTCGTTTACTCTCGTGCTTCACTAATATCCCAAGAGTAAATTGTTGAATGAATTGAATATCATAAAGTTGAAATTATATATGCTTCATATACTTGTCCCATGGGGAGTAATGACTTCACATATAAGAAGTATAAGTGGTAAAATTTATTGAAAGTTAGCAAACACAGTATTGGTCACTTGAACAATTCATGAAAGAATATTGAAGGAAGAGAGATTTCACATATAAATATACTATCTTGGACATCTTCTATGATTGTGAGCCCCCATTAATTATTTTCAAACTTGATCAAGTAGTTGATGTTGGACAAGGAAGATAACGTAATGGGTTATGTTTGTTTATATTCACATAGATGTTATATTGTCATGGATCCTCTAACATGTGGTGCTTGCCCCTATCCTTTGCTAGCCAAAAATCCGCACTAAGTAGAGATACTACTTGTGCATCCAAAACCCTTGAACCCAGTTTCATGTCATGAGAGTCCACTATATCTACCTATGGATTGAATAAGATCCTTCAAGTAAGTTGTCATCGGTGCAAAAGCAATAAAAATTGCTCCTAAATATGTATGATCTTTTATTGTAACGGAAAATAAGCTTTGTACAAACTTGTGATGGTGAAGAAATAAAAGTGACGGACTGCATAATAAAGGTTGCTATCACAAGGGGCAATATAAAGTGACGTTCCTTTCCATTAAGAGTTTGCACATCCAAAAATAAAAAGCGCATGACAACTTCTGCTTCCCTCTGCGAAGGGCCTATCTTTTACTTTATGTATTTACTTTTCTGCAAGAGTCAATAGTGTTCTTCTCTATTCCATTTTTATTTTCTCTCTTGGCAAGCATCATGTGGTAGGGAATGATCTAGGCACATATATCCAGTTGAATATAGGTGATCATGAGTTATTATTGTTGACATTATCCATGAGATAAATAAGTTGGGAGGCGAAACATCAAGCCCCTATCTTCCTATGTGTTTGACTGAAACGGTTTGTTCTAAAAATATGCTTTGAGTGTCAACAATCATGGAAGACTAAATGATAGTTGAGTATGTAGAATTTGCTAAAACAAAGCTCTTACATAGACCCTTCCTGAAAATAAGATGGATTGTAATTGTTTGATCAATGAAAACATAGTTTGTTAGTTTTCAAGAAAGTTTATGGTCTATACTTTAACATGTGAATAGCTTGCTACTTGATCATGAGAAGTTTTATGAGATGAGCTACTGTTTATGATATATAATGATGCTAGAAAAAGTGATTGCAATTATCATTGATCAAACTTATGCACTATGCTAGCATTCATACTTCATAAATTATTTCTTTTATCATTTACCTACTCGAGGACGAGCAGGAATTAAGCTTGGGGATGCTGATACGTCTCCAACGTATCTATAATTTATGAAGTATTCATGCCATGTTTATAACAATTTCATATGGTTTTGGTATGATTTTATTAGAACTAACCCGGACTGACGCTGTTTTCAGCAGAACTACCGTGGTGTTGTTTTTTGTGCAGAAATAAAAGTTCTCGGAATTGGACGAAACTTTTTGACGATTTTTTTGGACCAAAAGAGACCCCCGAAGCTTCGTGGAAAGACCAGAAGCCTTACGAGGTGCTCACAAGGCATCACCGCGCGGCCTGGGGGGGTCGTGTGGTGTTGCCTTGTGGGGCCCTCGTAGCCCCTTTTTGCGTGATTCCAACGCTGAAAAATCCTATAAATAGAGAAACTCCCAGAAATAAACCTAGATCTTCGATGCCGCCACCGCACGCCTTTGTACCAAAGAAATACCATCTGGAGCCCTGTTCCGGCACCCTGCCGGAGGGGGGAATCATCACCGGAGGCCATCTTCATCATCCCGGCGGTCTCCATGACGAGGAGGGAGTAGTTCACCCTCGGGGCTGAGGGTATGTACTAGTAGCTATGTGTTTGATCTCTCTCTCTCTCTCTCTCTCTCTCTCTCTCTCGTGTTCTTTATTTGGCACGATCTTGATGTATCGTGAGCTTTGTTAATATAGTTGGATCATATGGTGTTTCTTCCCTCTCTATCTTCTTGTGATGAATTGAGTCTTTCCCTTTGAGGTTTCGTTATTGTCGGATTGAATATTTCAGATTTGAGAACACTTGATGTATGTCTTGCATGTGGATACCCGTGGTGACAATGGGGTATTCTATTGATTCACTTGATGTATGTTTTGGTAATCAACTTGCGGATTCCCGTGTTGACATTGGGGTAATCTAGGCATAGGGGTTGATTGCACGTTTTCATCTTCTTTTCTCCGATAGAAACTTTGGGATACTCTTTGAAGTTCTTTGTGTGGATTGAATATTATGAATCTAAAGTTGTTTTGATGCATATCGAATAATCAACTCACGGATACTTGTGGTGACATTGGAGTATCTAGGTGACATTAGGGTTGGTTGATGCGTATCATATGGTGTTATTTTAGTACGAACTCTAGGGCTATTTGTGACACTTATAGGGATGGTTCAATAGATTGATCGGAAAGGATAACTTTGAGGTGGTTTCGTACCCTACAACAATTTCATCTTATGTTCTCCGCTAATAGGAACTTTGGAGTGATTCTTTATCGCACATTGAGGGATTGTTATATAATTCAATTATGTTAGCACTGTTGAGAGATTGCACTAGTGAAAGTATGAACCCTAGGCCTTGTTTTCAAGCATTGCAATACCGTTTGTGCTCACTTTTGTTACTTGCTACCTTGCTGTGTTTTTTATTTTCAGATTACAAAAACCTATTTCTACTATCTATATTACACTTGTATCACCATCTCTTCGCCGAACTAGTGCACCTATACAATTTACCATTGTATTGGGTGTGTTGGGGACACAAGATATTTCGTGTATTTGATTGCAGGGTTGTTTGAGAGAGACCATCTTCATCCTACGCCTCCCACGGATTGATAAATCTTAGGTCATCCACTTGAGGGAAATTTGCTACTGTCCTACAAAACTCTACACTTGGAGGCCCAACAACGTCTACAAGAATAAAGTTGCGTAGTAGACATCAATTGGACACTTCCTGAACCACCACCTAAGCCTACTCCGAAGAAGAGAGGTATTCTATTCCTCAGTCCAAAAGATATGCAAGAAGCTAAGAAATCTATGAAGGAAAAAGGTATTAAAGCTGAAGATGTTAAGAATTTACCACCTATTGAAGAAATACATGGGCTCGACATCCCGACACAGGTAGTGGAGGTAAATTCTTTCACTAGATTCGATGAAGGTGATATTCCGCATAATAAATCTGCTAGTCAATGCCTGTATGAGTTTGATAATTACATCATTAAACAGGAACGTTTCAATTTATATGTTAGTAATCAACTAAAACGGAATGCCATCATGATTGAACACTTGAGTGATTTGATGTTTAGAATTGCTAATGATGTTAAATGCTTGAGTAAACATGCTTCTATGGTCCAGACCCAGTTAGAACAAATTGCTAAGTCACAAAATGATTTGCTTGATGAAATGAATAATAAAAAGAATGACCATGTTATTAGAGTTGTTACTAGAGGAGGTAGCATGACTCAGGATCCTCTATATCCTGAAGGTCATGCTAAAAGAATTGAACAAGACTCTCAAAGAAATAATATTGATGCACCTAGTCCATCTAAGAAGAAAAAGAAAAGGAAAATGATAAAACTTTGCCTGCTTCTAGTGAACCTGAGATAGAAAAACCTCCTGAGAATCATAATGATGTTTCTATTTCTGATGCTGAGACACAATCTGGTAATGAACATACACTTGGTGATAATGATAATGATTAGGAGAATGATAATGATAATGATGATGTTCATGTTGATGCTCAAACAGATAATGATGTAGAAATAGAACCTGCTGTTGATCTTGATAACCCACCTCCTAAGAATAAAAGATATGATAAAAGAGACTTTGTTGCTAGAAAACATGGAAAGGAAAGAGAACCATGGGTTCAAAAACCTGTGCCTTTCACTACTAAACCATCTAAAAATAAGGATGATGAAGACTTTGAGCGCTTTGTTGAAATGCTTAGACCTGTCTTTTTGCGTACTCGCTTGATTGATATGTTGAAAATGTCTCCCTATGCTAAATATATGAAAGATATTGTCACAAATAAAAGAAAGATACATGAAGCTGAAATTTCCACCATGCTTGCTAATTATTCTTTTAAGGGTGGAGTACCTAAGAAACTAGGAGATTCGGGAATACCTACTATACCATGCTCCATTAAAAGAAGCTATGTCAAAACTGCTTTATGTGATTTGGGAGCCGGTGTTAGTGTTATGCCTTTCTCTTTATATAGACGACTTGATTTGGATAAGCTCATACCTACTGAAATATCTTTGCAAATGGCTGATAAATCCACTGCTATACCTATTGGAATTTGCGAGGATGTTCCCATTGTGGTTGCAAATGTTACTATCTTAACAGACTTTGTTATACTTGATATGCCCGAGGACGACAACATGTCGATTATCCTTGGAAGACCCTTTTTGAATACTGCAGGGGTTGTTATTGATTGCAACAAAAGCAAGGTTACTTTTCATGTTAATGGTAATGAGCATACGGTTTATTTTCCGAAGAAACAAAGTTCGGTGAATGGTATCAATTGTATTGAAAAGGTTTCGACAATCACTATTGGGGGACTCAAATTTCCTCTTCCTACTGTCCAAAAGAAATATGAAATTCTTATTGTTGGGGAGATGCATATCCCCGTTGAGGTAACTTAGTGTTATACGAAGATTCTTCGGTTTTATGCCATTCGGAAACAGTTTGTTAATAAGACTTGATCAACCTTATTAATGGATTTTTTTTGAGGGGCATGTGGTCGATGAATTTAGTAAGCACAACTTTCTGCACCCACCTTTTGCTCTCTGTTATTTTTAGTAGAATAAAATAAAATGCCATGATTATCCTGTTTTTTGAATTTTCCGTGCAGTAAAAAATGGCCCAAAAATAAAATTTCTCAAAATGCCATGAAAATTTAGTATGATTTTTTTTAGAATATTTAAGAATTTTTGGCACTGAACACACCCCAGGGGGGGTGCACCTGTGAGCCACAAGCCCACAGGGCGCGCCCACCCCCCTGGGCACGCCCAGCATGCTTGTGGGTCCCACAGGAACCCACTCACTTATGCCAGCCACCCATCTTCTTCTTCCTCCAAAAAAAATCTAACTTGCTCCCAAGCCCGTGTTCTTGCTCATTTTGCTGTGATTTTCGATCTCCTTGCTCGGAACTCCATTTCCAAAACTGTTTTGAGGAATTACTGCTTGGTATGTGACTCCTCCAATGCTCCAATTAGTTTTTGTTCTAGTGCTTTATACTTTGCAAATTTTTGCTGCTGTGGTGACCATGTTTATGAGCTTGCATGTTGAATTTGTATGGTCCAAAGTAGTTTTGATGCATGATATAGCTTCTATTTGCTATCAATTTTGTTGAGTTTCGTTCCCTTTTATTTTGAGTCACTAAAAATTTCAGAAATTTTTAGAAAAAGAAAATGCTCAAGTGGAGGTTGAGGGGTTCTTCGAGTCGGAACCCCAAGGAGGCTCCTTAGCCCAAGTATCATCTTCCTCGTGCGGCCGAGGTGCGGCCGTGCGAATGGCCACGCAACACGTTCTTGAGGGATGCGGGAATTTTCGATGATTTCTATTATTTGGCAAACAATGTCGGCATTATCCCGTTCCTCGAAGATAAGTGTGACCAGTATCTTCTCCTCACTAATACTTTCGTGCAAAGCTTTCATTTTCATGCTAGGAGAGATACACCCACCATGACATTTAACTTATATGATGTTCCCAAAGAGATGACACTTGAGGATTTTTACGAGGTATGCAAACTTCCCAACGAGGGCAGCCCATTAGAACAAAGCACGCTCAGCTCACCTGACCTTGCTATTTTGCGCCATGCTCTTTACGCTGATAGGACTTTCAGTTCGGGCGCTATGGTTGCCCGGTGGTTGCACACAAACCGTTCGAGGAGCGCTATTTATGGTGGTATTTATGCATCCCGTCTTGCTAAACATTTTGAGATTCCTATTAGGCATGATGAGAGGGAAGAGAGGCTTCTACCCGTTATGCATCTTGATTATGACAGTATGGTTGGGCATGACTTCATAGATGAGGGCCCTATTCGTTTTAGATATAACTTGATGTTTAGTCAGGGCACTCGTGAGGTTATTATTTTGCCTGCATAAGTTTGATATTCACAGGGGCAGATACACCATCATGCCTGAGGACATTTACGCTTATTGGGGCTTGGACCAGCCCCAAGCACCTGAGCCAGCACCTGTGCCAGAGCCGTACCAGGAGCCCACCTATCAGTGGGAGCCTCAGGAGGCCATTTACCAGTGGGATTCTTAGCAGCCTCAGCACTATCTAGGAGGTGCTGATTTCGACCCATGGCCGTAGACCAACTTAGGCCAAAAGCCTAAGCTTGGGGGAGTACGTATTTCTCACCGGCATTACATTCATGTTCACACACTCATTCCAGTTGTCGGTGTTCATCCTTTTTCATTGTATATCCATGCTAGCTTTATTTTTGCTTTCTTCTTGCGTGTTTGAAAAACTTTCGAAAATCCAAAAAAATTAGTTGTAGTTTCTTTCATGTCTAGTTAATTCGTAGTAGTAAAAGAAAACCCAAAAAATTTCTCGTTTCTTCTTTTGCTTGTTGGGAGCTTTCCTATGTAAATAGTTTTCTCGTTTTTGTTTTTCCTTCGTTAATTTGCTTTCTTCAGAAAAACTAAAAACTCCAAAAATATTTCAGTGTGTTTCTCTGAATTTCTTTTCTTTACATTGAGTTGTCGCAAGGAGAAAGACCACGATGAAAATGTTGAGTGGCGCCCATATGCTTTATTGTTGATCTAACAACGAGCCATTATTACTTTGTCTTCTCCTTTGAATAAATGTTTGCAGATTCCAGCTTAGTCCACGGCACACTTGCACTATTATTATTATCATCACATCATTTGGTCGTGCAAGTGAAAGGCAATAATGACGATATTTGATGAAGTGATTGTGGTGAAGAAAAGCCGGTATGAACTCTTCTTGTTCTTGTCTTTGTAAATATGTTTAGCTCTGTATTCATGATTCAGCATTATTATGAATAAACATATTTGTGATGAAAATTAGAAATTATAGTTGCTCATGCCATGCTTAAATAGCTAGGAGTGGATAATGATTTATCTTGAGTGTCAACATGCATTAAAATGATTGTGATGTAGTATGTTAGCATGGTATCCTCCTCTGAGTAATTCGAGTGGCTTGACTTGGCACATGTTCATACATGTAGTTGAATCAAAACCAACATAGCCTCCATGATATTTATATTCAGGGTATTAATATCCTACTCATGCTCGTGTTCAATGTTAATTATTCGCAATGCATGTCTATGACCGTTTTCGCTCTCTAGCTGGTCGCTTCTAAATCTATTTGCTAGCCTTCGCCTGTACTAAGTGGGAATACTGCTTGTGCATCCAAATCCTTAAACCAAAGTTGTTCCAGATGAGTCCACTATATCTACCTATATGCGGTATTACCCTGCCGTTCCAAGTAAATTTGCAAGTGCCACCTCTAAACATTCAAATGAACATCTGTTTTGTGTGCCCGTACCGCTCATGGAGCGATAGGGGGCGGTCAGTATCTTCCATGCTAAGCGGGTTACTCTCAGATGAGTGTTTATTCACTTGTCATTGCACGAGAGAGGATGGTAATTGGGATGCCCAGTCCTATGATCAAATCGAAATCATATAATGCAAACAAACTCCCCCGAAAAGTTGTTGGTATGGAGGGCACCCGTGAATTCGGCTAGCCATGGCTTGTGTTGGTACAATGGAGGGGGAGTAAACTTTACCTTTCCACTTTGGAACCGCCTATAATTTGTTTAGCATGGAAGATATTGAAAACTCTCGGTCGTGACGTTGACAAGAAAAGCATACCTCCCAAAATTATTTTCATCTCTAATTTAAGATTCGAGCTCTGGCACCGCTGCAAATCCATGCTTCCCTCTGTGAAGGGCCTATCCATTTACTTTTATGTTATTTTATTTTTATTGTTGAGTCATCACCCTCTCATTTAAGCACCAGTTGGGGATCACTATTGTCATTTTTATGCATTGAGTATAGTTAATGTTGGGTGTGACCATGACTGGATATCCTCTACCCTGAATTACAATGTTTAGTCGTTGCTTGAATCTCAAAGGTGCTCTGCATTTATGTTTTGCGGTCTCAGAAAGGGCTAGTGAGATACCATGTTATCATATTATATCATAATTGTTTTGACAAAGTGTTGGCATCCGAGATATCTTATTATTGCTCGCTAGTTGGTTATGTTATTGTCATGAGTAAATGTGAGACCTAAGTGTTATCATCAATATGGTTAGTTCATAATCTTTGTTGAAAACTTGGATGCTAGTTAAGTATATATACAGACAACAAGAATAAAAGAGTTTGTAAAAGTTTTTCTGTCACTTTCAGTTTGTCAACTGAATTGCTTGAGGACAAGCAATGAGTTAAGCTTGGGGAATTTGATACGTCCCAAACGTATCTACTTTTCCAAACACTTTTGCCCTAGTTTGGACTCTAATTTGCATTATTTGAATGGAACTAACCCGGACTGACGTTGTTTTCAGCAGAATTGCCATGGTGTTGTTTTTGTGCAGAAATAAAAGTTCTCGGATGGACCTAAAAATTTACGGAGAATTAGTTAAGAATATATAAAAAATACCGGCGCAAAGATCCACTAGAGGGGGGGGGGCACCAGGCGCCACAAGCCTGGGGGGGCGCGGCCACCCCCCCAGGGCGCGCCTGGCAGGCTTGTGGGCCCCTGCCAACTCCGTTTACCCTAATTCCAATGCTATAAGTACCTATCCGTGGAGAAAAAAATCAAAGAGAAAGAATCATTGCGTTTTACGATACGGAGCTGCCGCCACCTCCTGTTCTTCAGAGAGGGGGATTCGATGCCGTTGTCATCATCAACCATCCTCCATCACCAATTTCATGATGCTCACTGCCGTGTGTGAGTAATTTCTTCGTAGGCTTGCTGGACGGTGATGGGTTGGATGAGATTTACCATGTAATCGAGTCAATTTGTTAGGGCTTTGATCCCTAGTATCCACTGTGTTCTGAGATTGATGTTGCTATGACTTTGCTATGCTTAATGCTTGTCACTAGGGCCCGAGTGCCATGATTTCAGATCTGAACCCTCTATATTTTCATGAATATATTTGAGTTCTTGATCCTATCTTGCAAGTTATATGCACCTGTTACGTGTCATGATCCGCATACCCCAAGGTGACAATAATTGGGATTCTTTCCGGTGATTGCCGTAGTTTGAGGAGTTCATGTATTCACTATGTGCTAATGCTTTGTTCTGGTTCTCTATTAAAAGGAGGCCTTAATATCCCTTAGTTTCCTTAAGAACCCCGCTACCACGGGAGGGTAGGACAAAAGATGTCATGCAAGTTCTTACTATAAGCACGTATGACTATATACGGAATACATGCCTACATTACATTGATGAATTGGAGCTATTGTGTATCGCCCTAGGTTGTGACTGTTACATGATGAATGTTATCCAACATAATTATCCATCACTGATCCAATGCCTACATTTGTCGCATATTGATCTTTGCTAAGTTACTTTCGTTGCTGCTGCTGTTACAATTACTACAAAACTGCTTCTGTTACTGTTATTACTGTTACTATTGCTCTTGAAACTATCATACTACTGTGCTACTAAACACTTTGCTGCAGATATTTAGTTCTCCAGATGTGGTTGAATTGACAACTCAACTGCTAATACCCACAAATATTCTTTGGCTTCCCTTGTGTCGAATCTATAAATCTGGGTGAAATACTACCTGCGAAAACTGTTGCGATCCCCTATACTTGTGGGTTATCAGGTCCCGCAATGATGACGAGGATGAACCTCGCAGGCCAAGCAGCGGCGGACAAAAGCAATTCCCTTCCAACGTTAGAAACGTGAACAAGATCTATGTCACGCATATACCCAAGAAGGAACGAAAGCGCGCACTTCGGGATGTCTACGCCATAGAGCCTGTAGCACCAAAGTACAACCCTTGGTCGGCTTGCCCGATCACTTTTGATAAGACGGACCATCTGACCAGTATCCATCATGGCGGGTCGACAGCCTTAGTACTGGACCCCATTATCGATGGATTCCACCTAACCCGCGTCCTAATGGACGGCGGGAGCAGTTTGAACCTGATCTATGCTGACACTATCAAGAAGATGGGCATCGATTCATCACGAATTAAGCCCAGCAACACCACATTCAAGGGTGTTATACCTGGCGTGGAGGCCCAATGCATGGGCACCATAACGCTGGAAGTAGTCTTCGGCTCACCCGAGAATTTCCGAAGTGAGGACTTGATCTTTGAGATCAACCCCTTCCGCAGCGGTTATCACACCTTGCTCGGCCGTACTGCGTTCGCTCGCTTTAACGCGGTGCCACAGTATGCCTACTTGAAGCTCAAGATGCCAGGGCCCCACGGCGTCATTACCATTAATGGTAACACAGATACCTCCCTCCGTACTGAGGAGAGGACAGCGGCTTTCACGGCCGATTTTCAGGCGGCCGAGGAAGCTGCCCGACGTACAGCACGACAGGTGTCGTGGTTTTGACACGGCAGATGCCCTTGTGAAAGGACTTGGAGATGAGGCCATCGCACAAGCGTGGAAGCTTAACGAGGTTGATCGGGAACGAGAAGACACGGAGTTACTCAGGTTCGGCCCCTCACAGTGGAGGTAAGAGCCTACGTCCTGCTTGATTATATTGCTGTGGATCTCGATTACAAGGATGCGGATTCGCTAACCTAGCTTTCGAGGGATTGCAACTTAGTCTTTTTCGCCTAGGTGCTCCCCTTTATATATACAGGTGGAACCCTAGAATTACATGAGAGTCCAGGTCGTAAACCTGATCCGTCTCCTACTCTAAGTCTACTTGATCTCCAAGGCAACCCTGACGCCAAGCATCTTCTTCTTGAGCCGGCCCACAACCTGAGCCAGCCTTTTCCCGCTAGGCCTCCATCAAGCCGGCCCACCAAATATCCTTTAACCCCGCAGTGAGATAACCCGCTGAGTCTGCTCTACGGCCGGGTTATCATCCTGCCGGGTCTACATGCTGGGAAATGTCCCCAACATTAGCCCTCAGTTTGACTTGAATTCATTCATGTTAAACTCCATCCTAAAACACCAAACAAGCCATCAACAGGGAAGTAAACCCACAACTGCTTCGCAAGCCGGCTTTTTGGAGCACCATCCTTATCAGGCATGATTTCCCGGGTTAAGAAAACACCGGGTCTTTCTTTTGTCTTCAGACTTGGCACTTTTTTCATCTCTTCCCTCATGATGTCATACTCCACCTCCACCAAATCCGGAATGACGTCATAGGGTATCTTGAATAGATTAGTATCGCCTCATTAGGCACAAAAATCGAGGAGCCCTTTTAGCCACTGTTTACTGTATCGCCTGGGATTTCGCGCACGCCATTTGGGGGTCCTGCGGTGCCCATAAATAGACTGCGTCGCTTCCTCTGTCTTCCTTACTACTCTTCTTCTTCTCCTCTGCATCGCCGCTGTGCCCATTTGAGCTCATCGCTGCCGGAGCCAGCAACTCATCGCATCTCCTCCTCGTCGCCGGAGCCATTCATCACCGCGCGGCCGCGCCGCCACGCTTCGTCGTCTGCAAAGCTTCATCCAGCCAGATCTGTGAGTACCTTCCCGCCATTGCCGCGGCTCCCTTGTTGTTCTTCCTTGTTCCTCTCCTTGAACAGTTCCTAGATCTGTTGATTCATTTTAAGAACATGCCTCGTAGTTTACAGAATCAATCCGCAGTTCTTCTTACATGACATAAATCTTCCGTTCTCCTTTAGACAGATCCCCCATTGTGGTTTATATCTTACCTCGAAGAACATATCTAGGTCTTTCTTTCTGTTTTTATCCGTTTCTTAGATCCGTAAGATTTCCTTACCTAATTGGAACTTGTTTGCTGACTCATAGCATAGGCCACGTTAACACTTGCAAAAATTCTCGCCAAGTATTGTACCGGCTTATCTTTGTAAAAATCTTGACCCGGAATTTATCTGTATCCTCCTTCGTAACCCAGCCACATATCTCAGTTGCCGGCTCATTTGTATCATTCATACTTCATCAAAAAGCTCATATTGCCGGCTCATGACATCTTCTCTCTTTCATAGTAGCTGAAACAATGCCTCCCAAGCCCAAGATCGTCAACTGGGCCAAGTCCAGCATGTCTGAACTTAGTTTGCAAGCCCTGGTAGATTCCGGGTTGTTGCCGGCTAAGGAAGAAATTTCATGGCGAGCTCCTGAGGAAGAGATCCACCCTCAGCCGGGTCAGAATGAGGTCATTGTATTAGTTGAACACCTTTCGAGGGGCTTCCGTCCCCCCGGCTCAAATTTTTTTAGAGATGTATTGCATTTCTTCAACATCTGGCCTCAAGATCTGGCCCCCAACTCCATCTTCAATTTATGCCAGTTCCAAGTTTTCTGCGAAGTATATCTGCAGCTTGAGCCGTCCATGAACCTGTTCCGGGAATTCTTTTATCTAAACCGCCAAACGGAGCATAAAGACGGTCCAAGCATTGAGCTCGGCGGAGTCTCAATCCAACAGAGGAAAAATACTGTCTTTCCTGAAGCCAAGCCGGCAAGTCACCCCAAGGGGTGGCACAGAACCTGGTTTTACTGCAAGGACACCTCCCCTGAAGGGCAAAATCCACTGCCGGGTTACAGGGCAAACCGGCTTGCCGCCAACGCAGCCTTCCTAGGTCTGGCTCCCAGGGAAGAAAGAGAGAGTCCGGAGCCCCTTTATCCGAAGATGAACGCATTGATCACCCATGGTCTCTCCGGCGTCGATCTGACCCGGATTTGGGTCGAGTGGCGAGTCCAACCGCTCAGCTTTAGGACCCGGTCCATGTACTCCTACACCGGCCACCGCGAAGACCCACTGCGATTTAGCCGGGTTAACCTCAAGGAAAAGGACGTCTTAAAGTTTGCTAAGAAACTTCTTGGTGAAACAAAAGATGATATTAAGCTTGTGGGGCTCGCCCCATTTTACTCAAACAACCCGGCACCGAAGGTAAGCCGCCTTTGTTGCCTTTTACTCCGTCAATATATGTTTTTTTTCCTTTTTACCCTAGCCATAATTCCATCTTCCCGCCATGATACAGGACGACGATGACTGGTGGCGGGTCAAAATTCAAGACCCTACTCCTCCTCGGGAAAGCGATTGAGAGGATTCAGACAACGATGAAGATAATGAGGTAGAACTTGATTCCCTTGGCCGCCTTTTTAATCAACTTGCTGATGCCGACTCTTCACAGGAAGAAGCTGAAATCGGCCATACCATCGAGCCAGAGGTAATTTCGATCTCTTCAGACTCTGACTCTCCAAAACCTGTCCAAAAGAAAACCCGGGTTGCAGTTCGCAAAATCCGAAAGAAACCCCGGGTTACTGTTCGTAAAGTCCCTTTTTCACACCAAGATGCTCACTTAGATCCCCAATTTCTTTTGAAGAAAACACAACATGCCAGCTCCTCCAAAGGAAAAACCCGGAGCAGTGAAGGGGAATTGAGTGGCGGCCTTCCAAACGAGCCGCCATCCCGTAGAGTGCGGACAGAGGTGCTTCTTAGTCCAACTCCCTCTTTTCCTCTAGCTGGTCGTTTCAAGGAACCCTTACATTTAAATGACTCGGCATATCAGACGCCCCCCTCTTCGGATGAATCAAGCGCTACTGAAGCGCCGGCTTTCAATATCAACCCTGGGTAAGTAATTTAATCATTCTTGTGTCATATAGCGGTTTCTTGCCCTTCATCTTTTAATTGAATAACTCCTTGTTCCTTGTACAATGCCAAGGCCATTAAGAAGAAAGCGCCCGCCGGGTCATCTGACCCGGTCATTCAAACAGGCCCTCAGGAGGAAACGGAGGCCGCCTTGGTCACCCAGGACGAGCTGGCATTCCAGAATAGCCTGCCGCCTCAAGATCTTGCTGCGAGCCCGGCTCATGCCTCTTCTCCTATTCAGGAGAAGGAAAATTTAACTGAAGATCAACCCGAACAGTAGCCCGCGGTGCCGGCTCAAGACGAAGTAGTGGTGATCAGTGAACGGCATTTTGCTCCACCAGAAGCCTCGACTGCCCTCACCAAAGTTCCTGCCAAGCCTGAGCCGCCCCTGAAAAACAAGGGGAAGGCGGCTCTTGACTTCTCCATCTTTGAAGATCAAGACGCCAACACCCTACACCAAGCTGTGCTGACCCGGTTGTCTGAAAGTCGGGACACAGAAATTGCCATGGTATCTTCATTGAAGCGGGAATACGAGGTAACCTGCGCCTTCTGTCATGAACCATATATATATGTAGCCCCCAAGGGCCGGGTCATTATAGAATGATGACCCGGGACTTTAAAATATTTCCTTGCATGGATAACCTCAAACGGTGGCACCCAAAGGCCGGGTCGTCATCTTATGATGGGCTGGCCTCCATATGTAGCAAGTCAGATCAAATTATGCATTAGCCCCCAAGTGCCATGTGGAATGCCTGCATCTACATGGAACTTGCTTTTCTGTTTTTGAGAAGCGCTGAAACATGTAGCCCCCATGTACCGGGTTGGCCGGAAGGGCGGCTCGGGACTTGCTTATATGATGTATAACTAAAACTGCCTTGCAGGACATGCTGGAGCAAGTGGTGGCTCAGGCTTCCCTCTTCCGAAAGGAAGCAAAGAAGGAGAAAAGATTGCGTAAAGAAGCTGAAAAATCATCTGCCGAAGCCAACAAATCCCTGGCCATTGTTAGGAGCACCTTACAAGAAACTGAAGCAGCAAGAGCCGCCCTAGCCGCACGTGCTGAAGAAGCCGAGGCCAAACTTGAGCCGGTAACTCAAGAGCTAGCCACGCTAAAGGGCCAGATCACAGCCATGTGCAGGGTCATCTTCGGCAAGTAAAAAGACTGCCATGAGTCAATTATCCCAACTTAATATGCTAAGCCGGCTTTGTACTGATTGTGTGTACTTATCGTTGAAGGCCGTAAGAACCAGACCCTTGTGCAGCAGCCACTGGTGAAATTGAAGGCGGTTTATAACTTTGTGGCGCAGTTGTACATAGGCGGCTCTCGTTGTGTAATGGCAGCGAAAAATACAGACACCGCCACAACTGATTGCTGACATGTTGAAGGAACTGTCAGTTGTGCCCAAGTGGGTTGAAGAATTGAAGAAGGCGGCTTGTCGCACTGGTGCTCTGACATTTCTCGCTCGCGCCAAAGCTTATGTGCCAGAACTGGACCCGGCTCAGATTGTGAGCGGGTATTCGGAGTTCAATGTGGATGACACCCCATTTTCTCAGAAGGATTTCAGACGCTGCCTAAAAGAAACCCGGGTTGCTGCCACCGCCATTGCCGAAGAGGCGGACTTGTCCAAGTACCAAGCTGGTTATACAGAAGATAATGAGCAGATTGAGACGCCAAACTTTCAACCAGTGGCTCTTACTCGCGCGCTTAAGCAATCCTTTGCCCCTGAAGTTGACCCTTCTTCCGTGATTTCTGCGGATGCGATGTTTGAAGCATTGTGCTCCATTCAGTGGTCGACCGGCGAGTCCACAAGCCAAGAAGGAGCGGAGGATGACGACAACCACGAAGAGCCGGGTCAAAGCGCTCCTTGATCATCCTGTGTCCTCAATCTGGCACATACCGGCTTTTCTTTGATTGTAGTGGGATTTAGGAGAAATAACACTTTTGCCTGCAGCCCGATGGGTGAGTTGTAATAGCTTAGCGTTAAACACTTGTTGCTGATGCCAGTGCCATCGTGTACTGTGCTGCTATTGCCTGTACAAATACTTTTGTGGATGCCTTGCTATTGTGAATCCTCTTTTGGGCCTCGAGAGCCGGTTTTTGCAATGGAAGTGATTCTGCTGAAACAATAACAATTGCATATAATAATAATTGTGATTTAATGAAATCACACAAATAACTAGTAACTTTGTTACTATTTGTAATGAATCAAGAATATCAAATTTGACTAAGGTAGATGCTATGTATGAATGTATGCATGTATGCAGAGATGAGATGAATGCAGAAAAGGGAACATGACCGTAACAAGCCAGTTCTTAAAACACAACTTGAAATGGCCGGCTTATAAAGCTCAAGCCTAAATTTGCTTTCATGAAGCTGGCACTTTGGCCGGTTGGTTTATCCTCGCTTTCTGAAAGCCGGCTCTCACGCAACCAATCGAGCGTTTTAACTCTGATGAATTCAGGGTCACCTTTGTGATTGACTCATCAGGCGTACGCCGGGTCGCCTTTAGGTAGTAGCATCTTGCTAATAGGCAGGTTTAACCAACTTGTGGCATCTCGCTGGGTTAAAGGGTTTTGTAAGCTAAACTCAATGAGTTGGAAGCCCGCAAATAACCAAGGATCAACAAAGAAAGATTCCACACACAATTTTGAAGGTGAAACGACAAAACTCTCTTATTTCATTGATCAAGAAATATGTATATACATGATAGAAGGTATGTACAAAGATGTGACCCAGTCGATGACTTAGGTAGTATGGCCGGAGCTGGGCAATGTTCCAGGGCCGGCTTGTTTCCTCCTCAGAGGTTCATGACTTGTCTGCCTCGCGTATGTCAACAAGGTAATATGACCCATTGTTGAGATTTTTGCTGAACAAAAATGGCCCTTCCCAAGGTGGTGAAAACTTATGCATGCCTGTCTGGTCTTGTATCAGACGGAGCACTAAGTCACCTTCCTGAAATGTGCGGCTTCGAACTCTACGGTTGTGATAGCGACGTAGGTCTTGTTGATAAATTGCTGATCTGGACACGACAAGTTCGCGTTCTTCTTCCAGGGCATCAAGAGCGCCTTGTCGAGCTTGCTCATTATCAGATTCCACATAAGCCGCCACTCGAGGAGAGTCATGATGAATATCGCTTGGAAGTACAGCTTCTGCACCATAGACCAGGAAAAACGACGTATAGCCTGTTGACCTGTTAGGAGTAGTCCGTATGCTCCAAAGCACCACAGGTAATTCTTCTTCCCAGCAACCCGGTGTGCGCTGTAAAGGCACCATGAGCCGGGGTTTGATACCACGCAGCAATTCCTAATTGGCTCTTTCCGCTTGCCCGTTGGACTGAGAATGCGCAACCGATGCTAAATCAAGCCAGATGTGCTCCTGTTGACAGAACTGTTTCATGACTCCCTTGGAAAGATTGGTTCCATTGTCTGTGATGATACTGTGTGGATAGCCAAATCAAAATATCAACTTTTTCAAAAACTTGACGGCTGTAGCAGCGTCACAACGGCTGACTGGCTCCGCTTCTACCCACTTGGTAAATTTATCCACAGCCACCAATAGGTGTGTATGCTTGTTCTTAGAACGTTTGAAGGGTCCAACCATGTCAAGCCCCCAGACCGCAAAAAGCCTAGTTATCGGGATCATCCTCAACTCTTGAGCCAGCACATGAGCCTGGCGAGCATATTTCTGGCAACCATCACACTTGCGTACAATATCCTCTGCGTCAGCATGAGCTGTGAGCCAGTAAAACCCGTGCCGAAAAGCCTTCGCCACAAGTGATCGTGAGCCGGCGTGGTGACCACAATCGCCAGAGTGAATCTCATTGAGAATAACATGGCCCTCCTCTGGTGAAACACAACACTAAAAAACACCAGTGACACTGTGCTGATGCAACTCGCCATTGACGATAGTCATAGACTTAGATCATATGATGATCTGTCATGCAAGGATTTCCTCTGTTGGAAGTTCTCCCCGGCTTAGATAAGCCAAGTAGGGGACTGTCCAATCAGGTATAGCGTGGACAGCAGCCACTAGAGCCGCCTCCGGGTCAGGAATAGCCAAGTCCTCCTCTGTTGGTAACTTGACAGACGGGTTGTGCAAAACGTCCAGGAAAACATTGGGTGGCACCGGCTTGCGCTGAGAGCCCAAGCGAGAGAGTGCATCTGCTGCCTCATTCTGCCGGCGATCAATATGATCAACTTGATAACCTTTGAAGTGTCCAGCAATGTTGGTGACCGCGTGCCGATAAGCCATCATAAGGGGATCCTTGGAATCCCATGTACCAGAAACCTGTTGTGCCACCAAGTCTGAGTCGCCCAAACACCTGACCCGGCTCGGGTTCATCTCCTTGGCCATTCGAAGCCCATGAAGCAAAGCCTCATATTCTGCTGCATTGTTAGTACAGGGGAACATAAGTCTTAAAACATAACAGAACTTATCTCCTCGTGGGGAAGTAATCACAACTCCAGCCCCCGAGCCTTCAAGCTGCCTTGAGCCGTCAAAGTGTATGGACCAGTATGTTGTGTCGGGCTTCTCTTCGGGAGCCTGTAACTCTGTCCAATCATTAATGAAATCCACCAATGCCTGAGATTTGATTGCCGTGCGGGGCACATATTTGAGATGATGCGGACCGAGCTCGATGACCCACTTGGCAACCCGGCCAGTGGCCTCCCGGTTCTGGATTATATCCCCAAGAGGTGTTGAGCTGACCACAGTGATTGGATGTTCATGGAAGTAATGCTTCAGCTTGCGGCTAGCCATAAATACTCCATAAACCAGTTTCTGCCAATGTGGATATCGCTGCTTGGACTCGGTTAACACTTCACTGATATAATACACGGGGTGCTGAATTGGATATTCCTTGCCGTCCTCCTTGCGCTCTACAACGACTGCCACGCTTACAGCCTTGTTATTGGCAGCAATATATAGCAACATTGGTTCTTTTTCACAAGGGGCAGCAAGGACCGGCGGCTCAGACAACTGCTTCTTGAGGGCCTCAAAAGCCTGATCTGCAGCATCACTCCAGACGAAGTTATCCGATTTCTTAAGCAATTGATACAACGGAATTGCCTTCTCTCCAAGCCGGCTTATGAACCGGCTCAGCGCCGCAACCCGCCCAGCCAGCTTCTGCACGGCATTTAGATTGGCCGGCTTAGCCAGGGTCGTGATTGCTTTGATCTTTTCTGGGTTAGCTTCAATGCCACGCTCGGAAACAAGAAATCCAGAAGCTTTCCTGCAGGGACACCAAAAACACATTTCTCCGGGTTAAGCTTCATCTGGTAGACACGAAGGTTGTCAAACGTTTCCTTGAGATCCTCCAACAGGGTTTCTTTCTTTCGAGACTTAACCACAATATCATCAACATAAGCATGAACGTTCCGCCCGATCTGTTTGTGAAAGCAGCTTTGGACACAACACTGGTAAGTCGCCTGTGCACACTTCAGACCAAACGGCATGGTTGTATAACAGAAAGACCCAAAGGGTGTGATGAAAGCCGTCTTTTCCAAGTCCTCCAGCTTCATTTTGATCTGATGATAACCGAAGTAAGCATCAGGAAGCATAAACACTCACAACCCGTCGTAGCATCGATGATCTGGTCAATACGGGGCAAGGCAAAGGGGTCACTAGGACAAGCCTTATTTAGATCTGTGTAATCAACACACATCCGCCAAGTCATGTTTTTCTTCAGAACAAGTACTGGGTTGGCCAGCCATTCAGGATGGAAGACTTCAACGATGAACCCGGCAGTTAGGAGCCAGGCCACTTCTTCGCCAATAGCTTTCCGCCTTTCTTCATTAAAGCGACGAAGATACTGGCGGACTGGCTTAAACTTGGGGTCCACATTAAGGGAGTGCTCAGCGAGTTCTCTCGGTACACCTGGCATGTCAGAAGGTTTCCATGCAAAGATGTCCCGGTTCTCACGGATGAACTCGATGAGCGCGCTTTCCTATTTAGGATCCATGTTTGCCTCTATGGTGAACTGCTCAGAAGAATTGCCCGGGGTGAAATCAACTTGCTTTGTGTCTCTGGCCGACTTAAACTTGAGCAAAGGGTCTGACTCCGTCGTGGGCTTCTTCAGGGAGGTCCTGTCGGACTGGTCAACGTTGTCCTTATAATACCGCAATTCTTCTGCAGCGCAAGCCGTCTCGGCATATGCTGCATCTCCTTCCTCGCACTCGAGTGCCATCTTCCGGTTGCCTTCAACTATGATGGTCCCTCTTAGTCCTGGCATCTTCATTTTCAGGTAAACGTAGCACGGCCGTGCCATGAACCGCGCATAAGCCGGCCGGCCGAACAAAGCATGGTACGGGCTTTTAAGCTTAACCACCTCAAAGGACAAAAATTCAGAACGCCAGTTATCCTCTGAGCCAAAGGCCACCTCCAGGGAGATTCTTCCCATGGGATAGGCTGACTTGCCAGGAAAAATGCCGTGAAAGACTGTAGAGGACGGAGTCAACTGCTTATCAAACAGATTCATCCGCCTGAATGTGTCATAGTACAGAATATTGATGCTGCTGCCTCCGCCCATGAACACCTTAGTCAGTGTATAACCACCAACTTGTGGTGCCACCACCAGAGCCAAATGGCCGGGGTGATCGAGGAGGACTGGATGATCCGCCCTGCTCCAGGTAACCGGCTGTTCGGACCAATTGAGATAATAAGGGGTTGCCGGCTCAACCGTGTGGGCGGCTCGCCGTTGCACCTTACGATCCCGTTTGCAGGTGCTGGTGGTGAAAACATGGTACTGTCCACTATTTAACTGTTTCGGGTTACTTTGAAACCCTGTCGCACCGGCTTGGTGCTGATTTCCCTGGTTGTTCCACTGATTGCCGCCTTTAGTATTACCAGCCCCCTGAAACCCGCCGCTTTGGCCACTGTTCCCTTGGAAACCGGGTCCTACGAAGGGCCCTTGCAAGCCGGCTCCTGAGAAGCCAGGTCCCTGGTTGCCGGGTTGTCCGCCGCTGCCACCCCCATTGTGATGGTTCTGGAAGACCCGTTTGGAAAATTCCTGCATGATGTAGCAGTTTTCCCAGGAGTGGCTAGATGGCTTGCCGTTGTAGCTATGCTTCGGACATGGACCCTTGAGAGCCTCCTCGTAGCTGAGAGGGCGATTACCAGAGGACTGCCTCCTAGAACCATCGTTCTGACGCTGACTTTTATTCCCTGTATTTGTGTTTGCCACCAGATCGGAGCTACTGTCATAACCCTTGCGTTTACTGCTGTTGTTGTTCTGCCCATTATTATTGTTCTGCTGGTGGCCCTTGCCACCGCCTTTCTTGTCTTTACCGGCTTTTTCCTCATCAGACGGCGGATCTTTAGTATTGTCAGACTCCGCATACCGGGTTAAGACATCCATGAGATCACCCATGTCCTGGGCTTTTCTCTTGAGTCGCCCTAGTTTTGGACCAGTGGCTGAAATTTGCATGTTCGTTCCAGAACAAGCACCGCCTGAGCCGCCGAGATACTGTCGGAACTATGTATAACCTCCGCAACCCGGCGAGCCCAATGGTGCGCCGACTCATCGTCGCGCTGAACGCAACGCTCCAGATCAACAATGGTGGTTGGCCTTTTACAGGCACCCTAAAAATTCTTGATGAAGCGCTCCTTCAGCTCCTGCCAAGTGTTGATAGAATTCGCTGGTAGGTTTTTTAACCAAGTGCGAGTGGGGCCTTCCAACATGAGAGGCAGATAACGCGCACACACTGCCTCACTTGCACCCAGTAAGTCCATTGCCAGCTCGTAACTCTCGATCCACTCGGTGGGCTCCAGATTCACTGTGTAATTAGGAACCTTGCGAGGACCTTTGAAATCCGGGGGTATGCGCGCTTCTCGCAGCGCTGGTACTAAACAAGGAGTTCCGACCATGCGGCTCGATAAGCCCCTAGACCGGCCGACTGTCTGGGTTGTGGTGGGCGGGTTGTGTGCCATCGGTGGGTCGTGTGCCATCGGCGGGTTGACGTTCGCCGGTGAGTTATACACTGCGCGCGCATTTTCCTCCAATGCTCGAAGAGCCCGAGCGGCGTCCACAATGTCTTGTGCATTCGGGATTCTGGGTTGGTGTTGATCCGCCAGCGGTGGGGCGGCTCTTCTGCGATGCGCGCTACTGGAAACCGCCGGTGACTCTGGACGCTGGCTCCTGGTACGGCTCTGGTGAGGGGTTGAGTGAAGACGGTGCTGGCTATGCGAGTAGTTGGCCTGCTGCACTACTGCTATCTTGAGCATCGCAATAGCGTTCCTGGCCTCCGCCGGAATCGGACCGTCCCCCTCGATCGGAATCGCCGCCAAGTTGTGGGTTGCCGCCAGCACGTTATCGACCGGGTTGGAGTAGTGTCCAATTGGGGTCTGGAACCGGTGAGACGGCGGCTGTTGTTGTTGATCCGGCGTGCGATGCTGGGCCGACTCCCTTTGCTGCATCGGCTGCTGCAAAGGTGGTCCTCCCGGGGGAACAACTCCAGCCCCCGGGTTTGTCGAAGCCGGTGGTGTGGTGAACAACTGAGTCGGCTCAAGATCGACCGGAAGCCGGCTTTGATGACGCCTCCGGTGGACAAGTTCTGATTCGGCCTGTCGGCGGCTTAGGTAATGCGCCTCTTCATCCAAGCGCTGCCTCTCCTCGGCAAGCCGGGCCTACGCCTGTGCCATGCGTGTGTTCTCCGCATTAATGTCCTCTTGGATCTTGGCCATCTGCTCACGACGCTTCATGATCTCCGCGTTGCGTGCCGCTGCGTTCTCCACAGTAACCGGCTCGGCGAGCAGGCTCGTCAGCGTATTCATCAAGTCTGCAAGCGCCTGCATGCCGGTTCTTTGAGGGCCGGCGGCCGACGCGCCGGCTCCTCCTGAGCCGGCAAGGGTGAGGTCCTGCCCAGCCGCGGGATCAGCCGGGTCATGCACCGGATATTGCCTACCCGCCATGTATACCGCCGCAAAACGAGGCGGATCTTGGACTTCCGAAAAGACGTCGTCAGTGTGTCCGAGCCTTCCATTATGCAGAGGGCGGATTGACTCGGTTTCTCCCGTCGAGGACTCGCCTTCAGATTGGACGAGCGTGTCATCTCCAGACAGGGAGTTCTCCGACAAGGCCACCCCTTAAGTGAACCCTACGAAGATACAGTTCCGGCCGGCTCGAGGCGGGCCGGGTCTCGCCTGGCTCGGACCAGCGCGGCGCGCCGACTCGACACCGGCGATGTTCTCCAACCCAGCGGCCGACTCGCCGACCACGCCGATGAAGGTGTCGATTTTGCCGAAGGGGACCCGGTACCCGTATTCAATTGAGTCGGCGTCGGGGCCCCAGTACGAATCGTCGATGTAGAACTTCCCGCGGCGGCTCTTCGTCATCGAGCCAACCGCGTACTTCCCGAACCCTGGGAGAGATCCCGCTAAGAACTCAACTCCACCATGCGTAGGCCCCATGGTGGGCGCCAACTGTCGTCGTTTTGACACGGCAGATGCCCTTGTGAAAGGACTTGGAGATGAGGCCATCGCACAAGCGTGGATGCTTAACGGGGTAGATCGGGAACGAGAAGACACGGAGTTACCCAGGTTCGGCCCCTCACAGTGGAGGTAAGAGCCTACATCCTGCTTGATTATATTGCTGTGGATCTCGATTACAAGGATGCGGATTCGCTAACCTAGCTTTCGAGGGATTGCAACTTAGTCTTTTTCGCCTAGGTGCTCCCCTTTATATATACAGGTGGAACCCTAGATTTACATGAGAGTCCGGGTCGTAAACCTGACCCGTCTCCTACTCTAAGTCTACTTGATCTCCAAGGCAACCCTGACGCCAAGCATCTTCTTCTTGAGCCGGCCCACAACCTGAGCCGGGCTTTTCCCGCTAGGCCTCCATCAAGCCGGCCCACCAAATATCCTTTAACCCCGCAGTGAGATAACTCGCTGAGTCTGCTCTACGGCCAGGTTATCATCCTGCCGGGTCTACATGCTGGGAAATATCCCCAACAACAGGCGTTGCTCAGCTCTTCAAAGCGTGTACGCACCGGCACCTCGGCCCCCGGCCAACCCCGCGTCGATCCTAAATAGGGACGCACGCTCCCCGGTTCCCCTCTCTTGGTAGCAAGCTACGTGTCTCGCGTACGTAGCTTTGCACTTAAAATTCCATGGGAGACCGAGGAGCATATATTTAACAAAAGGGTGCGTCATCTTGGAATGGCCAATCACCCGCATCCTGGCTATCTTTTTTGGCGGCATATAAAGGCCAACCAGGACTCTGCTACTTGTGAGCTGCGTTGGGATTCCCTCGAAGAGGAGAGGATGATGCAGTACAATAGAGATAAGTATTTCCCTCAGTTAAGAACCAAGGTTATCAATCCAGTAGGAGAAGCAAGCAAAACCTCTTTAGCAGCACCTGCACACACAAAAGCCAATACTTGCACCCAACGCGAACAAGGGGGTTGTCAATCCCCTCGGTGGTTAATTGCAAGGATTAAATCTCGTAGTGATAGATAAATAGATGAAGTAAATTGCAAAATAAAATAAAAGTAAATAAATTGCAGCAAAGTATTTTTAGGATTTTTGTTTATATAATAATGATAAATGACCCGGGGGCCATAGTTTTCACTAGAGGCTTCTCTCTCGAGTGCATAACATACGGTGGGTAGACAAATTACTGTTGGGCAATTGATAGAAAAGCGCATAGTTATGACGATATTCAAGTCAATGATCATGTATATAGGCATCATGTACGAGACAAGTAGACCGACTCCTGCCTGCATCTACTACTATTACTCCACTCATCGACCGCTATCCAGCATGCATCTAGAGTATTAAGTATAAAACAGAGTAACGCCTTAAGCAAGATGACATGTTGTAGACAAAGTAAACTCAAGAAATATGAACAAACCCCATCGTTTTATCCTTAATGGCAACAATACAAATACGTGTCTTGTCCCTTTCTGTCACTGGGATATAGAACACCGCAAAATTGAACCCATCACAAAGCACCTCTCCCATTGCAAGATAAATCAATCTAGTTGGCCAAACCAAACGGATAGATCGGAGAGAAGTACAAAGCTATAACAATCATGCATAAAATAGTTCAAAGAAGACTCAAATATTTCTCATGAATAATCTGATCATAAACCCACAATTCATCGGATCCCAACAAACACACTGCAAAAGAAGATTACATCGGATAGAACTCCAAGAATTTCGAGGAGAACATGGTATTGAAGATCAAAGAGAGAGAAGAAGCCATCTAGCTACTAACTATGGACCCATAGGTCTATGGTAAATTACTCACACATCATCGGAGAGGCAGCAAGGTTAATGTAGAAGCCCTCTGTGATCTATTCCCCCTCCGGCAGAGTGCCAGAAAAGGCCTCCAGATGGGATCGTGAAAGAACAGAAGCTTGCGGCAGCGGTAGGGTTTTCTCGTCTGGCTCTCTGTTTGTTTCCCAATATTTGAGAATTTATAGCAGTGGAATTAGGTCAAAAGGAGCCACGAGGGGCCCACAAGGCATGAGGACGCGCCTCCCTGGGGCCGCGCCCTGTTGCCTTATCACCTCCTCGTGAGGCTTCTGGCTTCCTCCCAAAGCTTCCAGGGTCTCTTTTGTCCAGAAAAAAATCGTCAAAAAGTTTCGTGGCATTTGGACTTCGTTTGGTACTGATTTCCTGAAAAACGAAAAACAAGCAGAAAACAGCAACTGGCACTGGGCACTAGGTTAATAGGTTAGTCCCAAAAGATGATATATAATGGCATATAATTGCATATAAAACATCCAAGATTGATACTATAATAGCATGGAACAATCAAAAATTATAGATACGTTGGAGACGTATCAAGCATCCCCAAGCTTAATTCATGCTCGTCCTCGAGTAGGTAAATGATAAAAACATAATTTTTGATGTGGAATGCTACCCAACATGTTTATTATGCAATCTCTTTATGGCATATAAGTTGTGAAGCGATGAATTAACAATATTAACATAATAATATCCATGAACATAAGAAGCATAATCATTAACTTTCAAAATATACGATCCTTAGCGAGTGTTATCCCTACTCACTTTCTCATATTAATCATGGCATGACTCTATCTTCACTGCAAATCTATAAATAGTGAGCACCCCGGTGTTAAACCAGGCAATTAGATCGTACTTCTAACGTGCTTCAACATTTTCAACTCTCACGCAATACATGAGCGCAAGCCATGGAAATAGCACTAGGTGGAACAGAATGCGGTGGTAGGTATCAAATAATGGAAAGGAGAAGAAGAAAGTCTCGCCTCAACTCGGCGGATCAACGGGCTATGGAGATGCCCATCAATCGATATCAATGCGAGGAGTAGGGATTGCCATGCAACAGATGCACTAAGAGCTATAAGTGTATGAAAGCACAAACTGAAAACTAAGTGGGTGTGCATCTAACTTGCTTGCTCATGAAGCTCGGGCATTTGAGGAAGCCCATCATCGGAATATACAAGCCAAGTTCTATAACGAAAAATTCCCACTAGTATATGAAAGTGACAACATAGGAGACTCTCTATATGAAAAACATGGTGCTACTTTGAAGCACAAGTGTGGAAAAGGATAGTAACATTGCCCCTTCTCTCTTTTTCTCTTATTCATTTTTTCTCTTCTTTCCTTTTCCCCCCCTTTTTTTCTTTTTTCTTTAATTTTTCGTCCGGAGCCTCATCCCGACTTGTGGGGGAATCATAGCCTCCATCATCCTTTCCTCACTGGGACAATGCTCTAATAATGATGATCATCACACTTTTATTTACTTACAACTCAAAATTACAACTCGATACTAGAACAAATATGACTATATGTGAATGCCTCTGGCAGTGTACCAGGATGTGCAATGATCTAGCGTAACATATATGAAAAATGATGAATGGTGGCTGAGCCACAAATACTATGTCAGCTATATGATCATGCAAAGCAATATGACAATGATAATGTGTGTCATATAAACGGAACGGTGGAAGTTGCATGGCAATATATCTCAGAATGGCTATGGAAATGCCATAATAGGTAGGTATGGTGGCTGTTTTGAGGAAGGTAAAAGGGGTTTATGTGTGAAAGAGCGTATCATATCACGGGGTTTGGATGCACCGGCAAAGTTTGCGCCAACCCTCGAGGTGAGAAAGGGCAAGGCATGGTACCGAAGAGGCTAGCAAATTACGGAAAGATAGGAGTGCGTATAATCCATGGACTCACATTAGTCATACAGAACTCACATACTTATTGCAAAAGTCTACTTAGCCCTCGAAGCAATGCACTCACCTCATGCCCGTAGGAGGAGGGTTGGTAGGAGTTAACCATCGCGCCACCCCGATTATAATAGCACTCAAGGATTTCATTTCAGACCTATAAATGCTCCAACTTCCTCGCCATGCCACAACTAATATTTAGGTGAATATGTCATAACAAACTTTAATACCGATATTTCAACTAACCAATGATCATGAACCTATATCCTTTCATATTACAACATTAATAAAATTAACCATGCACTTCATACTTACTGATCTACATGAAGGTTTTTGTTATATCCCCCTTGGATACCTTATCATATCAGGACCATTCTTTTAACATGTGCAAATTGCCATTACTATATATTAGACTCTCAAAAAGATATAAGTGAAGCATGAGAGTGCAACTATTTCTTTAAAAGATATAAGGGTTTTCTCGTCTGGCTCTCTGTTGGTTTCCCAATATTTGAGAATTTATAGAAGTGGAATTATGTCAAAAGGAGCCACGAGGGGCCCACAAGGCATCAGGGCGCCCCCCTAGGGCCGTGCCCTGTTGCCTTGTCACCTCCTCATGAGGCTTCTGTCTTCCTCCCGAAGCTTCCAGGGTCTCTTTTGTCCAGAAAAAATTGTCAAAAACTTTCGTGGCATTTGGACTTTATTTGGTACTGATTTCCTGAAAAACCAAAAAACAGGCAGAAAACAGCAACTGGCACTGGGCACTAGGTTAATAGGTTAGTCCCAAAAAATGATATATAATTGCATATAAAACATCCAAGATTGATACTATAATAGCATGGAACAATCAAAAATTATAGATACGTTGGAGACGTATCAGACTCACAACTTCGGCAGCGTCAAGCAGCCACACTCCGGCAACTACCTCTTCGGGGGCTCCGCCCTCAGATGTGTTCTACGTGGTCGAGATGGATTAGCCAGGAGTGTTCACCAAGCCTTGGACTAGACAAGGTATAGATGTTCTACAGCACGGAGGCGCAGACGTGCGACAGGGTAGGCGCTGGGAATAGTCCCCGCTTTTCTAAAGCCCTGTACCAAATACCTCCCATTCTTGTTTTTACATACTCTCTGTATCTTGTAAGGTTCCTCTTGATATCAGCTCGACATCTATGGCTATGCCTTAATCATTGTTAAGGAAATCGGTAACTGGTAGCTGCTCGATCGGCTTGGGAGTAGCGATTAAACGATGAATCGGCCTATTAACTAGATTAATCGGTCGCCACTAATCGGTAGATTAAATAGAAGCCTACCAACATATATCTATTTTTATGTATTATACCATACTCTCATGCTCTTAGCTATGTCATATACCAAAATATGTTACGATTTGGCTGAACCCTAGCTATTGAGGAGCGAGAGGGGGATGTGAGGGGTTACGTGCCAAAATTTTGGGCTTTGTTTGCCCACAAGTTAAGGGCCAGCGGCGATTAATCGGCCTGGCAACTTATTAATCGGTCTCACACGCAAGTTAATTGGCCTGACAAGTTAACACGATGAATAAGTGTTATTCGATTCGGCCATCCTACAAGTAGCGATTAATTGGCCCGTTAACTGATTAATTAGACGAATTCTTGAACAGTGGCCTTAATGAATGAAAGAACATGCCTTTTTCGGTCTCCACACAAAGTTATGTGTCTTTCCTTCTGCTTTTTGCCTTGTAGCAATATGGATACCGTTAGAAATATACAAGATGAGTCTGGCTTTTGACCGGGGGCTCGGATATGAAATCGAGCCTATGTTTAAGTCCGATATCTGTTTGGCATCTCGGATATTGCATTATATGCATCAGTTTCGAATCGTGCATTTGGCCAATGATTGGGTTGCCCGGCTCCTGTGCTTGCCTCCTACGTTCCGCTCTGTTCGACTAGGTGTGCAAAGGGAGAACCACTGCGATTGTGCTTCGAGCTCGGCCTGGTCAAGCACCTCAGTAGGAGAAAGCTAAAAATCGACTGTCATGATAAGCGTAAATTGGTCGGCTATCTGAAGACAGTGTCAAACTATAAGCCATTAGTGGTTACGCCGTGATAAACGAAGGGTTCTTGTTGTACGAACCGAGGTGTTCTAACTGGTGCACTTCGGCGTATCCGATCACCACTACACCGGGGGCTAGGTCAACTATCCCAACTTTTTGAACTCCTATGACTAAGTGAAGGATATAAAGCCCCTCTGGTCCGATTGCCTTGTTTCGTAAATACGCAATTGCCCTCGGGCACCGAGACATCGGCTAAGGGTTTACGCGTTTTTACGGAACACCCCGCGTAGTATCTACAGAGGGGGTAGAAGCCGACGACCGGCCTCTTTCAGTATAAATGGTCGCAAAGGAATGAAATAAACTCGTCGGATGCAAACGACTAACTTAGCATACATCATGATTGTTTTTACAGCAGTAGCCACGGCGTACAAAAGTGGTTCTTTAGAATCGGAGCTCGGTCTTCGAGCATTGTACTTCGGTCTCCTGAGCCCCTTCATGGACCTCGGCAAGAAACTGCTCGGGCGTCCGGTTCTTCCCTTCTGGAGGCCCCGACGCGATGACAAGCGGCTTGATCTTTGGGTAATGCACCATGGTTGACGCATAAGCCCGCTCCGCGCCTTCCAGGCAGGCCGACCGCTTCCATTTCTCCACTTGGGGGCCCGCGCCTCGCAATCTCTGGACCAAGCCAAATAGGCTGGTCGGCAGTGGCTCCTGCGGCCAGAGATTGACACAAACATCCTCCATCATTGGCCAAGCGATGCAAATCAGCTCGACCAGCTGCTTCATCTGGTTATTTAGCAGCGGTGGATGCTCGGGTGCCTGGAATTGGGCCCAGAAGGTCTTCTCCGTTCACTCCTCGGGGTGGGCAGCAAAGTAGGCGTCGGCGTCCGAGGCGCTCCATGGCAGATCCCTGAATATTTTTAAAGAACGCCAGACTTGCGTAAGATGGGCAAATCGACGATCACCGAAAACGCAGCGGAGCAGGTATGGCTTACCAGCGGCGATCTGCCTCACTTGCTGAAGTACTTCACGATCCGCCCTCACCTGGGTCGTGGCCTCCTTGCAGGCCGAGCTCGCGGTTTCGAGCTCGGAGGCGAGCTTGTTCCTTTCCTCTTGAAGGGCGTCGCACTGCTTGACCAGCCCCTCCAGGTCGCCCTCCACCTCCACAACCTGGGTTGTGTTTTTCACGCCGGCCTCCTTTTCCTTGGCCAGCGCTTCGCTGGCCTGCCTCGCCGCAACCTTCTGCTGCTCGGCTTCTTGCCGAGCTGCTTGCAGCTCGGACCGGAGTCTCTCAAGATCCACGGAGGCAGTTGCATACAGCCTTTAGAGCTCAAAACAATTGCATCCACAAATATAAAATTACAACAAAACGTCCAAACTCTTGCTTACCTTGAGATTGCTCCATCTGCTTCTTAAGCAGATCCACGTCCTTCTCGGACCGGTCGAGCTTATGGTTCAGCTCCTCCAACTCCCTCGAGGTGGATGCTGAAACCGAGGCCGAAACCTGTAAAAGGCAATATTAGCTTCCTCGGACGATTTGATCCCCTGGTCGGCTCTGTGCATCCGGCCAGGGTCTCGGGGGCTACTGTCCACACGTTTTAGATCTATTACCTTTCCCTATAATCCCCGTGCAAGATTATCAAATCTACCTCGGGGCTTGGGGGCTACTGTGGTTATACTTGTAACAAGTCTATGCAGTATGCAATGTCTTCGGACATATCAAATTTTACTTATTCCCTAAAGACTATCGGACACATCTAGTGGTGAGAAGTTCTGTGCATGTACGGGATTCTAAAACAAAAACTCAATTTGAGCTTACCTCAAGGCCTTCGAACAGGCCCTTGAAAGCCTCTCGAATACCGGCCTCCGCGGACCGGTAGTTCTTCAGCGCCGTGTCCAGTATGGCACGGTGCTCGGTTACGATGGCGGAGCCCGTCAGGGGCGCCTCCATCTCTTCGGTCCATCCCGTGGACACCTGCCCTACGGTAGGTCGGGATGGACGGGTCACCTCGGCCCCCTCCATCAGCGGAGGAGCCGCCGTTGATGTACTGATTTGGACTCCGTTTGGTACTGATTTGGACTTCATTTGGTACTGATTTTCTAGAAAACCAAAAACAAGCAGAAAACAGCAACTGTCACTAGGCACTGGGTTAATAGGTTAGTCCCAAAAAATGATATAAAATAGCATATAAATGCATATAAAACATCCAAAATTGATAATATAATAGCATGGAACAATAAAAAATTATAGATACGTTGGAGACGTACCAGCATCCCCAAGCTTAATTCGTGCTCGTCCTCGAGTAGGTAAATGATAAAAGCAGAAATTTTGATGTGGAATGCTACCTAACATGCTTATCATGTAATCTCTCTACGGTATAAATATTGAGAAGCGATGAATTAACAACATTAACATAATAATATCCATGAATATAAGAAACATAATCATTAAACTTTCAAAATATACGATCCTTAATGAATGTTATTCCCCACTCATTTTATCATGTTAGCATGTCATGACTCCGCCTTCACTGTATAAATATAAATCATGAGCACCCCAGTGTTAAACCAGGCAATTGGATTGTACTTCTAACGCGCTTCAGCATTTTCAACTTCACACAATACATGAGCGTGAGCCATGGACATAGCACGAGGTGGAATAGAATGCGGTGATAGGGATCAATAGGAGAAGTCAAAAAGGAAGAAAGTCTCGCATCAACTCGGTGGATCAACAGACTATGGAGATGTCCGTCAATCGCAATGCGAGGAGTAGGGATTGCCATGCAACGGATGCACTAAGAGCTATAAGTGTATGAAAGCTCAACTGAAACTAAGTGGGTGTGCATCCAACTTGCTTGCTCATGAAGACCTCGGGCATTTGAGGAAGCCCGTCATCGGATATACAAGCCAAGTTCTATAATGTTAAGTTCCCACTAGTATATGAAAGTGACAAAACAGGAGACTCTCTATATGAAGAACATGGTGCTACTCTGAAGCACAAGTGTGGAAAAGGATAGTAACATTGCCCCTTCTCTCTTTTTCTCTTTTTTTTGTTGGGCTCTTTTTGGCCTCCTTTTTTTCCTTCTTTTTTTTCATTTTATTTTTCGTCCGGAGTCTCATCCCGACTTGTGGGGGAATCATAGTCTCCATCATCCTTTCCTCACTGGGACAATGCTCTAATAATGATGATCATCACACTTTTATCTACTTATAACTCGATATTACAACTCGATAAAAACTATACAGAATGACTCTATATGAATGCCTCTGGCAGTGTACCAGGATGTGCAATGATCTAGCATAACATGTATGAAAATGATGAACGGTGGCTGAGCCACAAATACTATGTCAGCTATATGATCATGCAAAGCAATATGACAATGAACACAAGTCATATGACGGAACGGTGGAAGTTGCATGGCAATATATCTCGGAATGGCTATGGAAATGCCATAATAGGTAGGTATGGTGACTGTTTTGAGGAAGATATGAGGAGGCTTATGTGTGATAGAGCGTATGATATCACAGGGTTTGGATGCACCGGCAAAGTTTGCACCAACTCTCGAGGTGAGATCGGGCAATGCACAGTACCGAAGAGGCTAGCAAATTGCGGAAGGGTGAGAGTGCGTATAATCCATTGACTCACATTAGTCATAAAGAACTCACATACTTATTTCAAAGGCTATTAGCCCTCGAAGCAAATTACTACTCGCATGCCCCTAGGGAGGAGGTTGGTAGGATTTAACCATCACGCACCCCCGATTATAACAGCACTCAAGGATTTCATTTTGGACTCCGTTTGGTACTGATTTTCTGGAAAACCAAAAACAAGCACAAAACAACAACTGGCACTAGGCACTGGGTTAATAGGTTAGTCCCAAAAAATGATATAAAATAGCATATAAATGCATATAAAACATCCAAGATTGATAATATAATAGCATGGAACAATCAAAATTATAGATACATTGGAAACGTATCACCCCACGCCGAGGACGCCCACGAAGGACGCTTCAAGGAAAGCTGGAAAGGTCACCGCGCCCCCGATGAGCATGTGCGTCTTGCCACCCGCGACCCACATCAACCTCGTACATATTGATGTCAGGTTCCTTTGCGAGGTCGTAGTACCTGCAAGGTATGTCGAAGGCCAGCACCGCGTCGTCGAGCGGGCGGGGCACTATGGTGCCGCTGTGGCCGAGCAAGTCCCGTTTCATCGGAACGCCCATATGTGGATGGCCGCGAGTTGATCCCCCGTCCCAGACGAGCGGACGCACCCAACGGAATTCAGAGGCCAGGCGGGGAAGACACAGGCCGTAGCTACTTTTAGAGGTCACGTTACGTCGACTTGAGCGGCAGCAAGTTTAGAATATGCAGCTGCAGCGCGTTGGGGGAGATGCGGTCCTCCCACCCCTGCACACCACTGCTCCTTCTATATCCTCTCTGCCTGCATATGCACTTGCTAGGATTTGATGGGGATGATGTTGCGACCTGGATGGAGGCAAAGAAGGTAAATAAAGGTGATCCGTCATGTCTCTTCGGATGCGTGCGTTAGTTTCAGAAAATGAGCCGCCATATTTGAAGATCGTGAGTCATATGTGCATGCGACACGACCCAGGATGGAAACGTGGCTCAGCGAGGTTGCCCGGAATCGGATGGTTCTGAACTGACATGCGCGATTGTTTCAAAAATCTGCTGATGTGGCATGAGTGCTGAGATGGAATAGTTGCATGTTGAGATGAGGTGGATAGGCTGCATGTGAAGAGAATTGGGACCATGTTGAGATGAGGTGGATAGGCTGCATGTCAAGAGAATTGGGACCAACTTCTTAAGAATGTAAGATAGGTTAGTTCCCTAAAATGATATAAAATGGTGTATAAAGCATACAAGATTGATAATATAATAGCATGAAACAATCAAAAATTATAGATACGTTGGAGACATATCATTGTGCTATAGGTTCACGCATAAAGTTATTGCTAGGAGTAGCAAAACTTCCAAGATTACAAGCCATGGTAATCTTTTTCCGGCTTTCAACTGACAAGACTTGCAGCAAAAAGTAAAACTAAAACTAAAACTAAAAGTATAACAAAAACTCTAAACACAAATACTAGGAACACTCAACTCCTCTCCAGCAACGGCGCCAGAAAAAGGTTTGATTACTTCCTTTGGTGATCCGGAAATGGAGCAAAAAGGATTCTCTCCTTTTTCCCCAGAGGTGACCCTGAGTTATCGAAGCCACCGGAGGAAGGCCCCTTGAAGCTAGGGTCTCAAGCTAACTTTTGTTAAAGAACAATTCCAGCTTTTGGCCGGATCAAAATCAAACAACTAAAAGAGAACACTTATAATAAAAATAGGCATGGGTATGAGGTCTTAATGCTTACAACCATATATTTGTGTTGGGACCAAATATGATCTTAATTTGTGCGCTGGAAGTCACCCATCGAGATGTGCTTGTTACGAACCAAAGTGGGGGATGTGTCCAAATTACGTCTTGACCAGCACGCGTCCTGCATCAAGAGTCAGTTGTCCAACCGAAGGCCCTATCCGCCTCGCGGGGTTGCCTCAATAATTAAGATTGCAATAATCAGACATGAGCTTTGGGCGTTTAATGACTACACCTCTTGAATCCGCAGATATAGGATCCGTGTTACCATACTAAACCTTTCTGTCATTGGTATTCAGAATAACACTTCATGGTCTCCCTGCCCTTGGCCTCCTTGTGACTCGCTCTCCATGATCCTGGGTACCTGCAGGGATGGAGAACGCGAAAGAGACAAGAGACATCTACGGAACAATTTTATTTCACACATACGGGATGTTAATTCATAGCACTTCCATTGATCCCCACAACAAATACATCGGGTTGCAAGGCTCTTGCCTCAACCCATACCTTACCGAACTACTCACACATGGAGATCAGATCACATGAAGAACACATCATAGAACACATCATGAAGGTAGATTGATCTACGATGTGTTTTACATTGGATGCTGTGTGTGATACACGATTACAAGTATGATCTAGTGGAAGAAGAACTATGGTGGTGGTGGAGATGATGGCAATGGAGATGGAGATGGCGTCGGCTAGGGTTGGTGAAGATGGGATGACTCTGTTCTGCTTCACACACGCGCTCCTCCGTTAACATTTCGACCTCGACCCCTTTATAAAAGTTGTTCAGGTGGACGAGGAGCCTCGGTTTCCATGCCATACGACCGCCCATGCAAGCAGCCGCGGTCGCATGAAACACCGTCTTTTGCATTGTTTCTTCTGGTGCGCCTCCTCCTGATTTCTTCTATCTTCTTCTTTACTCCTTTCCATGTTCTCACTTGATTTCATCCATATTTAGCCCATTTGCTATAGAAACACAATAAAGAGAGGATTTGTGGAATCCTATGCATTCATTAGTAATTAGTGGCAATATCGAAGAGAATATCTCGGTTTAAACAAAGGGTAGAGGAGTATAAAAATATCACTCATCAACCCACGGAGGATAGATACCGCCAACCAGATAGTAGCCCATGTTGTACTCGTGCCCATTGACAATATAGTGGCAAGGAGGAGCTTTTCCTTCAGTCGGCCTAGCAAACAATGGTGAACGCTGCAGCACATTGATGCCATTATGAGACCCGGGCATGCCAAAGAAAGTGTGCCAGATCCAAAGTGTTGGAAATATGCCCTAGAGGCAATAATAAATTGGTTATTATTATATTTCCTTGTTCATGATAATCGTTTATTATCCATGCTATAATTGTATTGATTGGAAACTCAAATACATGTGTGGGTACATAGACAACACTGTGTCCCTAGTAAGCCTCTAGTTGACTAGCTTGTTGATCAAAGATGGTTAAGGTTTCCTAGCCATTGACATGAGATGTCATTTGATAACGGGATCACATCATTAGGAGAATGATGTGATGGACAAGACCCAAACTGTAAACGTAGCATTTGATCGTGTCAGTTTATTGCTATTGTTTTCTGCATGTCAAGTATCTGTTCCTTTGACCATGAGATCATGCAACTCACTGACACCGGAGGAATACCTTGTGTGTATCAAACGTCGCAACGTAACTGGGTGACTATAAAGGTGCTCTACAGGTATCTCCGAGGGTGTCTGTTGGGTTGGCATGGATCAAGACTGGGATTTGTTACTCCGTATGACGGAGAGGTATCTCAGGGCCCACTCGGTAATACAACATCATAATGAGCCTTGCAAGCAATGTGACTAAAGTGTTAGCCACGAGATCTTGTATTACGGAACGAGTAAAGAGACTTGCCGGTAACGAGATTGAACTAGGTATAGTGATACCGACGATCGAATCTCGGGCAAGTAACATACCGAAGAACAAAGGGAACAGCATACGGGATTAACTGAATCCTTGACATAGAGGTTCGACCGATAAAGATCTTCGTAGAATATGTAGGAGCCAATATGGGCATCCAGGTCCCGCTATTGGTTATTGGCCGTAGAGGTGTCTCGGTCATGTCTACATAGTTCTCGAACCCGCAGGGTCTACACACTTAACGTTTGGTGACGATTAGTATAATTGAGTTATTATGTTGGTGACCGAAAGTTGTTCGGAGTCCCGGATAAGATCCCGGACATGACGAGGATCTCCGGAAGAGTCCGGAGGTAAAGATTGATATATGTGATAATAGTGTTTCGATCTCCGGAAGAGTTCCAGAGTTCACCGGAATGGGTTCCGGATGTTTACCGAAGTGTTCGGGTGCAGCAACACTTTATATGAGCCAAAGGGATAAAGCCCACGAGGTATTGGAAAGTGCAAAAGTAGTTTTGCTGCCGCGTAAGCGGTACTACCGCTTGGTGAAGCGGTACTACCGCCCGAGCGGTACTACCGCTTGTGTGAAGCGGTACTACCGCCCAAGCGGTACTACCGCTTGTGTGAAGCGGTACTACCGCTTGTGCGCGGCTGTGCACGGTTCGGCAGGGATCCGAGTTGGACTCTTTCCCTGCGGGCCAAACCGACCTTGTGCGGGCAAAACCGACCCGGAGGAGGCTTTTACTCCAAGTTTAGACCCCAAGGCTCAACATATAAATAGAGGGGCAGGGCTAGCACACGGGACACATCAGGATTTCCCAAGCCGTGTGCCGGCAACCCTAGCCCTCTAGTTCCTCCGTCATAATCTCCGTAGTGCTTGGCGAAGCCCTGCAGAGATTGTTCCTCACCACCATCACCACGCCGTCGTGCTGCTGGAACTCAACCACTACTTCACCATCGCTCGCTGGATCGAGGAGGTGAAGGCGTCATCAAGCCGTACGTGTGTTGAACGCAGAGGTGCCGTCCGTTCGGCACTAGATCGGAAGGATCGTGATTGGATCGCGGGACGCTCGGCGATTTGGATCGCGAAGACGTTCGACTACATCAACCGCGTTTATTAACGCTTCCGCTTAGCGATCTACAAGGGTATGTAGATTCACTCTCCCTCTCGTAGATGCTCATCACCATGGATAGATCTTGTGTGTGCGTAGGAAAATTTTTGTTTCCCATGCAACGTTCCTCAACAGTGGCATCTGAGCTAGGTCTATGCGTAGATGAGATCTCGAGTAGAACACAAACGAGTTGTGGGCGTGGGTGTATACATATTGCTTGCCGTTACTAGTTGATACTTGATTCCGCGGTATTGTGAGATGAAGCGGCCTGGACCGACATTACGCGTACGCTTACGCGAGACTGGTTTCACCGCTGCGTGCACTTGTTGCATAAAGGTGACTGGCGGGTGTCTGTCTCTCTCACTTTAGTTGAATCGGTTCAATGAAGAGGGTTCTTTTAGAAGATCAAAAAGCAATCACTACACCACGTTGTGGTTTTGCGTAGGTAAGAACGGTTCTTGCAAACCCGTAGCAGCCACGTAAAATTTGCAACAACAATTAGAGGACGTCTAACTTGTTTTTGCAGGGTATGTTGTGATGTGATATGGCCAATTACATGATGAGATATATGTGATGTATGAGATGATCATGTGTTGTATAGAATATCACGACTTGCATGTCGATGAGTACGGCAACTGGCAGGAGCCATAGAGTTGTCTTTAATTATTGTATGACCTGCGTGTCAATCATTAAGCGCTATGTAATGCTTTACTTTATCGCTAAACGTTAGCTATAGTCGTGGAAGCAACAGTCGGCGCGACAACCTTATGGCGACACGTTGATGGAGATCAAGATGATGGAGATCATGGTGTCATGCCGGTGACGATGGAGATCATGCCGGTGCTTTGGAGATGGAGATCAAAAGCACAAGTTCATGGCCATATCATGTCACTTATGATTTGCATGTGATGTTAATCCTTTTATGCATCTTATTTTGCTTAGGACGACGGTAGCATTATAAGGTGATCCCTCACTTAAATTTCAAGATAAATTGTGTTCTCCCCAAGTGTGCACCGTTGCGAAAGTTCGTCGTTTCGAGACACGCCGTGATGATCGGGTGTGATAGACTCTACGTTCGCATACAACGGGTGTAAGCCATGTTACACGTGCGGAACACTCGGGTTAAACTTGACGAGCCTAGCATGTACAGACATGGCCTCGGAACACAAGAGACCGAAAGGTCGAACATGAGTCATATAGTAGATATGATCAACATGAAGATGTTCACCATTGAAACCACCTCAACTCACGTGATGATCGGACTTGAGTTGGTGGATTTGGATCATGTTACACTCGAATGATCGGAGGGATGTCAATTTGAGTGGGAGTTTTTTAAATATGATTAACTAAACTCATTATCTAAGAACAATAGTCTAAGTTGTCTTTGCTATATTTATGTTGTAGATCATGGCTCGCGCAGTAGCACCCCTGAATTTTAATGCGTTCCTAGAGAAAGCTAAGTTGAAAGATGATGGAAGTAACTTTGTGGACTGGGCCCGTAATCTAAAGATTATCCTTACGGCTTCCCAGAAGGCTTATGTCCTTGATGCACCGCTTGGTGATCCACCCGCTCCAGTTGAGTCTCTAGACGTTGTGAACGCCTGGCAGGCTCGTTCTGATGATTACTCAATAGTTCAATGTGCAATGTTGTATGGCTTAGAACCGGGACTTCAAAGACGTTTTGAACGTCATGGAGCATATGAGATGTTCCAGGAATTGAAGTTTATCTTTCAGAAGAATGCCCGGATCGAGAGATATGAGATCTCCGATAAGTTCTATGCTTGCAAGATGGAGGAGAACGGGTCTATCAGTGATCACGTGCTCAGAATGTCTGGGTACTCCACCCATCTGGCTGAGTTAGGGATGCCCCTTCCGCCAGAGGCTATCACTGACAGAGTTCTTCAATCATTGCCACCTAGCTACAAGAGCTTCGTGTTGAACTATAACATGCACGGGATGAACAAGTCAGTCGCCGAGCTGTTTGCGATGCTGAAAGCCGCTGAGTCTGAAATTCAGAAGGAGCATCAAGTGTTGATGGTCAATAAAACCACTAGTTTCAAGAAAAATGGCAAGGGTAAGAAGGGTAACTCCAAGCAGAGTGGCAAAGCAGTTGCTCCTCTCGTGAAGAAACCCAAGGCTGGACCCAAACCAGAAACTGTGTGTTTTCATTGCAAGGGAACTGGACACTGGAAGCGGAATTGCCCCAAGTATTTGGCTGACAAGAAGGCGGCCAACAACAAACAAGGTATATATGATATACATGTTATTGATGTGTACCTTACCAACTCTCGTTGTAGTGCCTGGGTATTTGATACCGGTGCGGTTGCTCATATTTGCAACTCAAAACAGGAACTGCGGAATAGACGGAGGTTGGCAAAGGACGAAGTGACGATGCGCGTGGGAAATGGTTCCAAGGTTGATGTGATCGCCGTCGGCACGCTCGCTCTTCGATTACCGTCGGGATTAGTGATGAACCTAAATAAGTGTTATTTGGTGCCTGCGTTAAGCATGAACATTATATCTGGATCTTGTTTATTGCGAGACGGTTACTCATTTAAATCAGAGAATAATGGTTGTTCTATTTATATGAGTAATATCTTTTATGGTCATGCACCCGATGTGAAGGGTTTATTCTTATTGAATCTCGATAGTAATGATACACATGTTCATAACATTGATGCCAAAAGATGTAGGATTGATAATGATAATACCACTTTCTTGTGGCACTGCCGTTTAGGTCATATTGGCGTAAAACGCATGAAGAAGCTCCATGCTGATGGACTTTTGGAGTCACTTGATTTTGAATCACTTGACACATGTGAGCCATGCCTCATGGGCAAGATGACTAAAACGCCGTTCTCTGGAATAATGGAACGGGCAAGTGACTTATTGGAAATCATACATACTGATGTGTGCGGTCCGATGAGTATTGAGGCGCGCGGTGGTTATCGTTACTTTCTCACCTTCACTGATGACTTAAGTAGATATGGGTATATTTACTTAATGAAACACAAGTCTGAAACATTTGAAAAGTTCAAACAATTTCAGAGTGAAGTTGAGAATCATCGTAACAAGAAGATTAAATTCCTACGATCTGATCGAGGAGGAGAATATCTGAGTTATGAGTTTGGCAGTCACTTAAGACAGTGTGGAATTGTTTCACAATTGACACCGCCTGGAACACCACAGCGTAATGGTGTGTCCGAACGTCGTAATCGAACTTTATTGGATATGGTGCGATCTATGATGTCTCTTGCCGATTTGCCACTATCGTTTTGGGGTTATGCATTAGAGACAGCTGCATTCACTTTAAATAGGGCACCATCGAAATCCGTTGAGACAACGCCATATGAACTTTGGTTTGACAAGAAGCCAAAGCTGTCGTTTCTTAAAGTTTGGGGATGTGATGCTTATGTCAAAAAGCTTCAGCCTGAAAAGCTGGAACCCAAAGCGGAGAAATGCGTCTTCATAGGATACCCAAAAGAGACAATTGGGTATACCTTCTACCTCAGATCCGAGGGCAAAGTGTTTGTCGCTAAAAACGGAACATTTCTTGAGAAAGAGTTTCTCTCGAAAGAATTGAGTGGGAGGAAGATAGAACTTGATGAGGTTGTTGCACCTTTACTTCAACCTGAGAGTAGCGCAGCGCAGAAAGTTGTTTCTGTGGAGCCTACATTAGCTGAAGAGGAAGTTAATGATGATGATCATGAAGCTTTGGATCAAGTTGCTATCGAACCTCGTAGGTCGACAAGGACGCGTACTGCTCCTGAGTGGTACGGCAACCCTGTCTTAGAAGTCATGTTGTTAGACAACGATGAACCTACGAGCTATGGAGAAGCGATGATGAGCCCGGATTCCGAGAAGTGGTTAGAGGCCATGAAATCCGAGATGGGATCCATGTATGAAAACAAAGTATGGACTTTGGAAGTATTACCTGAAGGGCGTAAGGCCATTCAGAACAAATGGATCTTTAAGAGGAAGACGGACGCGGACGGTAATGTCACCGTCTATAAAGCTCGACTTGTGGCAAAGGGTTTTTCACAAGTTCAAGGAGTTGACTACGATGAGACCTTCTCACCCGTAGCGATGCTTAAGTCCGTCAGAATCATGTTAGCAATAGCTGCCTTTTTCGATTATGAAATTTGGCAGATGGATGTCAAAACAGCGTTCCTTAACGGTTACCTTAAGGAAGAGTTGTATATGATGCAACCAGAAGGTTTTGTCGATCCAGAGAATGCTGACAAAGTTTGCAAACTCCAGCGATCCATTTATGGACTGGTGCAAGCATCTCGGAGTTGGAATCTTCGTTTTGATGAGGTGATCAAAGCGTTCGAGTTTATACAAGTTTACGGAGAAGCTTGTATTTACAAGAAAGTGAGTGGGAGCTCTATAGCGTTTCTAATATTATATGTGGATGACATATTGCTGATTGGAAACAATATAGAAATGCTGGAAAGCGTAAAGGAATATTTGAACAAGAGTTTTTCAATGAAGGACCTAGGAGAAGCTGCTTTCATATTAGGCATCAAGATCTATAGAGATAGATCAAGACGCTTAATAGGACTTTCACAAAGCACATACCTTGATAAGATTTTGAAGAAGTTCAAAATGGATCAGTCCAAGAAGGGGTTCTTGCCTGTTTTGCAAGGTGTGAAGTTGAGTAAGACTCAATGCCCAGTAACTGCAGAAGATAGAGAAAAGATGAGTGTCATCCCCTATGCTTCGGCCATAGGCTCTATCATGTATGCAATGCTGTGCACAAGACCCGATGTCAGCCTTGCCATAAGTATGGTCGGAAGGTTTCAAAGTGATCCAGGAATGGAACACTGGACGGCGGTCAAGAATATCCTGAAGTACCTGAAAAGGACTAAGGACATGTTTCTCGTTTATGGAGGTGATCAAGAGCTCGTCGTAAAGGGTTACGTCGATGCAAGCTTTGACACTGATCCGGATGACTCAAAGTCGCAAACCGGATACGTATTTATTCTTAATGGGGGTGCGGTTAGCTGGTGCAGTTTCCAAGCAAAGCGTGGTAGCTGATTCTACATGCGAAGCGGAGTACATCGCAGCCTCGGAGGCAGCGAAGGAAAGTGTCTGGATGAAGGAGTTCATGACAGATCTTGGAGTAGTGCCTAGTGCGCTTAACCCAATGACTCTGTTTTGTGATAACACTGGTGCCATTGCTCTAGCCAAGGAACCAAGATTTCACAAGAGGACCAGACACATAAAACGACGTTTCAATTCCATCCGCGATTACATCAAGGAGGACGACATAAATATTTGCAAAGTACACACGGATCTGAATGTTGCAGATCCGATGACTAAACCTCTTCCAAGGGCTAAACATGAACAACACCAGAACTGCATGGGTGTTCGATTCATTACAATGTAAATCACATAGTGATGTGAACTAGATTATTGACTCTAGTGCAAGTGGGAGACTGTTGGAAATATGCCCTAGAGGCAATAATAAATTGGTTATTATTATATTTCCTTGTTCATGATAATCGTTTATTATCCATGCTATAATTGTATTGATTGGAAACTCAAATACATGTGTGGGTACATAGACAACACTGTGTCCCTAGTAAGCCTCTAGTTGACTAGCTTGTTGATCAAAGATGGTTAAGGTTTCCTAGCCATTGACATGAGATGTCATTTGATAACGGGATCACATCATTAGGAGAATGATGTGATGGACAAGACCCAAACTGTAAACGTAGCATTTGATCGTGTCAGTTTATTGCTATTGTTTTCTGCATGTCAAGTATCTGTTCCTTTGACCATGAGATCATGCAACTCACTGACACCGGAGGAATACCTTGTGTGTATCAAACGTCGCAACGTAACTGGGTGACTATAAAGGTGCTCTACAGGTATCTCCGAGGGTGTCTGTTGGGTTGGCATGGATCAAGACTGGGATTTGTTACTCCGTATGACGGAGAGGTATCTCAGGGCCCACTCGGTAATACAACATCATAATGAGCCTTGCAAGCAATGTGACTAAAGTGTTAGCCACGAGATCTTGTATTACGGAACGAGTAAAGAGACTTGCCGGTAACGAGATTGAACTAGGTATAGTGATACCGACGATCGAATCTCGGGCAAGTAACATACCGAAGAACAAAGGGAACATCATACGGGATTAACTGAATCCTTGACATAGAGGTTCGACCGATAAAGATCTTCGTAGAATATGTAGGAGCCAATATGGGCATCCAGGTCCCGCTATTGGTTATTGGCCGTAGAGGTGTCTCGGTCATGTCTACATAGTTCTCGAACCCGCAGGGTCTACACACTTAACGTTTGGTGACGATTAGTATAATTGAGTTATTATGTTGGTGACCGAAAGTTGTTCGGAGTCCCGGATAAGATCCCGGACATGACGAGGATCTCCGGAAGAGTCCGGAGGTAAAGATTGATATATGTGATAATAGTGTTTCGATCTCCGGAAGAGTTCCAGAGTTCACTGGAATGGGTTCCGGATGTTTACCGAAGTGTTCGGGTGCAGCAACACTTTATATGAGCCAAAGGGATAAAGCCCACGAGGTATTGGAAAGTGCAAAAGTAGTTTTGCTGCCGCGTAAGCGGTACTACCGCTTGGTGAAGCGGTACTACCGCCCGAGCGGTACTACCGCTTGTGTGAAGCGGTACTACCGCCCAAGCGGTACTACCGCTTGTGTGAAGCGGTACTACCGCTTGTGCGCGGCTGTGCACGGTTCGGCAGGGATCCGAGTTGGACTCTTTCCCTGCGGGCCAAACCGACCTTGTGCGGGCAAAACCGACCCGGAGGAGGCTTTTACTCCAAGTTTAGACCCCAAGGCTCAACATATAAATAGAGGGGCAGGGCTAGCACACGGGACACATCAGGATTTCCCAAGCCGTGTGCCGGCAACCCTAGCCCTCTAGTTCCTCCGTCATAATCTCCGTAGTGCTTGGCGAAGCCCTGCAGAGATTGTTCCTCACCACCATCACCACGCCGTCGTGCTGCTGGAACTCAACCACTACTTCACCATCGCTCGCTGGATCGAGGAGGTGAAGGCGTCATCAAGCCGTACGTGTGTTGAACGCAGAGGTGCCGTCCGTTCGGCACTAGATCGGAAGGATCGTGATTGGATCGCGGGACGCTCGGCGATTTGGATCGCGAAGACGTTCGACTACATCAACCGCGTTTATTAACGCTTCCGCTTAGCGATCTACAAGGGTATGTAGATTCACTCTCCCTCTCGTAGATGCTCATCACCATGGATAGATCTTGTGTGTGCGTAGGAAAATTTTTGTTTCCCATGCAACGTTCCTCAACACAAAGATCATGTGATGCAACTGCTTCAAGAATGATGGTGGGCTTCTTAACATGACCCTGATATTGCCCTTGCAAAGCTTTTGTGCAGTTCTTCCATTTCCAATGCATGCAGTCAAGCGTCCGAGCAAACCTGGCCACCCTCTTGCTTCCAAGATTGCCAAGAGCCTCTCGGTGTCTGCCACAGTTGGTTCTCTCAGGTACTGCAGTCCAAACACCTCGACCACGGCAGTTGCAAACCTGACCATGGCATCTCCACATGTGCTCTCGGACATCCGTAGGTACTCATCCCACGAATCAGCGGTCGTGCCATATGCAAGCATCCGCAGTACGGCCATGCACTTCTGATAACCAGAGAACCCACCCCTTCCCACGGCACCCTTCTTCAAGATGAAGTACTCATCAAAGGACCGGACGCCATGGTACAACGATCGAAGACATTTTTGCGCATCCGAAATCGCCGGTGAAAATTGTCGGCGAAGAGGGCATCGGGGGAAAAGTAGTCGTCCATCAGCGTCAAATGGCCGCGCGCCCGGTTGCAGTTGAGCACTCGATGAATCTTGATCGATCCCTTGAATATGAGAACATGCTCCTCCGCACGCTCCGCGTCTGCAAGCACGGCCTGGATCATTGCCGTGTCATCCATGTAGTCCTCATCGTCGGACGAGTCAGACGACTCAACATAGTGCTCGTAGATGTACTCCATATCCGAATCCATTGCTTCAAAGAAGAATGAACAAAAACATTATCTCGGGCAATTCACCGAACAATTGCCGGGCATGGTGAGCATCGTAGGAGTGGATGGTACCTGAGCGACGGTCTGAGGAGAGGTGTGAACGGCGGCGGAGGAGAAGTGGCGTGAAGCCCGGGTGGACCACTGGAGGTGACGGCCTCGTCGAGTTTCGGCAGGGGTGCGGCGTGGCGGCCGGGATGGTGGAGCGGCGGCGAAGGCAAGATAAAAACTAAGGAGAGAAAGTGGGAGGATGGTTTCGCGGGGTCCGGGAGGGGTTTTGGGTGGGCCAGGGGTGTCGGAGTCATACGTGTCTGCTGTCCGGACTCCCTCAAAGCCTCTCACTTTGTCTCGTGTTTGCCAAAAAAAGTATGTCCATACCACTCAGCAGACCGATACACGCCCATGTTGGATGGCTTCCGTGGTCCGGACCGCACAGTCCAAACAATTGTGGACAGTTTGAGGATCCGCTTTGAAGATGCCCTTACACACACAAAAGACATAAAATATAAGAGAAACTGCAGAAGTTTGAGAGCATGGAGATCGTTTTTTAGTAAAGGACCACGTATGGTGAATCTCATTCATTGGCTCGCAGTAGCATAGACATATTTGGCTACACCACTCACCTTAGGTGGCATATTCCCATGGCCATAAACATTTAAATGCATGAAGCATAATAAGTTCTAGAAAAAAGTAACCTGTCTTTAATTTTGCCACCATAATTTCTCAATTTTCTTAATAACTTCCTCTCAAAGGTAGCGCATCCTCGCAAGGAATATTAGATGTGCAATACTCCCTCCGTACTGATGCATTAGGCACATTGTGAAAACCAAATAATTCCAAAATATTTAGGCGCGGTGCATTAACTCGCACCTCGTTCCTTGTTTCTTGCTACGAGCAAATAAATCAACCAATAAGAGACGTGCGGCGTGTATGCTTTCAATGACTTGAGACTATCTATCATGGCATGCATTAGTCAGTTTAATGCATGCAATGATATTAATTAGCGAATAAACATTAAGTACTCTCATTTTCCCCTCCGTCTTGGTCACGGTGCACATCCTAAGAGCATGGTCATAATATAGCCAACTGCTGGCTATATGACGTTGCCATGTCATATATAGTCACCACTTATAGTCAATCATACAACAAGGCTAGCTATAAGGTTGGCTATAAGAGTACTACTCCCTCCGTACTGGTGCATTAGGCACATTATGGAAATCAAATAATCCCAAAACGCTTAGGCGCGGTGCATTAAGTCTCACCTCGTTTCTTGTTTCTTGACATGAATAAAAGAATCAACCAATAAGAGATGTAGGGCCTATATGCTTTTAATGACTTGAGAGTACCTAGCACGACATGCAGTGGTTAGTTCATTGCATGCAATGATATTAATTAACAAATAAACGTTGAGTTCTCTCGATCTCCCCTCACCTTGGTCGCGGTGCACAACCTAAGATGACTAATGCACCGGTACGGAGGGAGTACTTTTTCTCATCGTCTCTCTATCTCTTTCTTCATATTTAGTGTATTTTCCTAGGGGGCATGCATATAGCTAGGCTCTTGCATAAGAGCCCACTCCCCTTACTTTTTCATATCTCTCTCCTCCACATAGACAAAATTGCCATGTAAGCGGGCTATAAGCCTGCTATTGTACTTGCTCTAAGATGCTTAATGCACCGGGATGGAGGGAGTACTACCTTCAGATCGGAATGTAAGTTTGACACGGAAATTTAGGTTGTCAATTTGACCACCACAAGTAATATACATCTAGAAACTTAATTCGATGATGAATCAAAGGTAGCGAATCGAATCGAATCTAAGTACTCCACCTTGAACACTACTTGTTTTCATAAATGTTTATATATTACTTTATGAACTTAGTCAAATTTTATAACTTTAATTTAGGATAAAATTAATATGCAAAATAAATGACAACAGAGAGTATAAAATAACACATAAATGGTCACAACGGTGGGGTTTAACCACGTTAGGGCATCTCCAACACTGAACCGCAAATTTGCTCCCGAATCAGTCCATGAACACACGAACAGGGGCCATCAGTCTGCGGACACGGATGCGGGAGCCGGCCATCCAACACTTCCCGCATATAATTGAAACCACATTTGAACAGACCGGACAAAATTCATGCAAACACGACGAATTTTCATATAAACCGGAGCACATAATTCAGATTTTTATCATAAAAAAGTGGTCGGACCCTAAACCTATCATACGGTGGCGCACGTCGTCCACTTCCTTTGTATTTCGCATATCACGTCCTCCATTTGCCGTCTCCATGAGCGGCAGCGGGGTTTAAGACCTGTGAAGTGAATGTGCGGTCTCCGATGAGGAAGAGTATAACATGGGAGACGGACCCGCCCACTTGGGACACAATGCCCTGCCGCCTTCCATGCCCTACTCATCCTCGGAGGAGTCCTCGGTACGTCACTGTCTACCTGCCACATGCACCTCCGAAAGTTGGACGGCGGCGAGTAGGTGATGCTTGCAAGCCAAACAGGGTAGTGTAGCACTTTCGCAGAAGTAACCATGAGTAATCATCCCAGCGAAGAGCGGAGGAGAGTATTTATAATAGCGCTTCTGTCACACACAAGGTGTTATAGTTCTTGTGTGAAGTAACTGCTTGAGCTTCTACTAATACTGTTACTGTCCTGAAGGACGGATAAACCAGATTGACAAAGGTAAAGGAATTTAAAGTAACGACTATTAAGACTATTAAAAGTAATAACATAAATGAAAATGAGGATTGTAGTTCCTGCAAGGAAGAGATTAGGCGCGGAGAGAATTCAGTTTGTAGTAAGAATATATCAAGTGTGCCAGTGCAACGGTAATACCATTTACCTTGTATTATACTCATAGTATTTGATGTGTGTGTTCTATAGGCAGATCACCCTAGAGTTATGAAACTCCTCCTCGCAGGATTATATTTCATTCTATGGTCCTGCTTCACCGTTGCCACAGAGTGGTCGTTTCCACAATTAAGGTCCTTGGACCGGAACCAAGCATTAGGTTTAATGGATCACCGTTATCTCATATTGTCTTCGGTCCTCATAGATATCTCCACATGTCACTTAAGAGGTCACAGATTTCCTAAACAATATGTGTTACCTGTGTAGGTCTTGAGATCGTGTTGCCTGGGCCCTTAAATTGGACAACACGCATAGAGTTCACCACAGTATAACAACGTACTGGACAAATCATACTACTACAAATACAAATGACGACATATAGAATAGGCACATATGAATCTTACCACTCACATACATCTCCCACGCCTATGGGGGACTACTCACGCTGTAGGAGATATGCCCTAGAGGCAGTAATAACAGTTATTTTGTATCTCCGAGTTTGTAATGAATGTTTATGATCCATGCTATAACTGCAATGATTCTCGAGTCTACAATAACCACGAGGCTTGGAGGGAAACTCATGTGCACGCGTGGTATAATAAACGGTAAATTGTATTCCTAGTCTTGCCTCTAAGACTGGCTCAAGTATTGCAGGATGATCCTGTTTTCCTGATCATGGGCATGGCTATGCCGGCAATTTTGAGGGCACGATGTTGGTAGAACACTTGTGTTGAATCAACCCAAATTGATGTTATGCTATGAGATTCATTCGTCACAAGTTAATGGTCAATAACACAGAGATAGTTAATGTTTGCATAATTCCTTAGACCATGAGAGTATCGAGTTCCTTCATGCTTGCTTCGTGAACTTTGGGGTTTGTTAAACGTCATCCGTTACTGGGTGGCTATTACGGCGGCTTACGGGTTCATGAAAAAGTATGGCAAGTAACTTGATAGCTCAAGATTGGGATTTGCTCCTCCGACGATGGAGAGATATTCTCGGGCCCTCTCGGTGTTACGGTATCCATCATCGTCTGGCCAGACACAGTGTGATTTGATCACAGGGATGCCGGAACACGAAAACCAGAAAAGAGAACAAACCCGGTAACGAGGTAACTTGCATAGTGGACAAGTTGTTGATCCACGGGGATGCAGAAAATCTCACCTCGGGTGTTTGTGAAATATCGCGAAGCAACAGGAATAGCACACGGCAACTGGAGGTTCACTCGAATATTCATTCGTGTGGGTATAGGGGTCAATATGGGTGTCCACGGCTCCGATGTTGATCATTGATCGGAAGGGGTTCCGGGTCATGTCTATGCTTCACCGAACCTATAGGGTCACATGCTTAAGGGTCATCTATCTGCTGAATACTAGACAGAGAGTCTGAGAGAAAATCACCGAAAAAGTTTCGGACACCGGAAAAGTTTCGGACAGCGGAAAAGTTCCGCAGAGAGAACACCGGAACAGTTTCGGTAAAACTGAAAAGTTGTTTCAGGGGATACCATTAAGTCAAATTGGTTTTGGCACATGCCTGATAATTCTTGGAGGGTGCCAGAATCATTCTGGAAACTTCTGGGAATTTTCCGGAAGAAAAACCGGAAATGTTCCGGAGCTGCCGGAACCACTTCAGATGCTTTTCGCAGATGAAAATCACTAATCCAGAATTGTTCCGGACCACATTGAAAATTATTTTAGTGGGTACTGGAAATGTTCTAAGCCCACATAAATATTTTCAGTTCGATCAGACGCTGAAAAATGTCGTCGTGAATAGTGAAAGTGCTTTTTGGATATTTTTGGGAAAGCACCTTTTTGGATATTTCCAAAAAGGTTTCTAGAAGAACTTGGGAGCCAAGGAAGCCCCCCTTGGGGGCCCCCCATGAGGGCTTGGCCGGCCACATGTGGGCTCCATGGTGGAGCCCCACTTGCTCCATTAGTTCCCTAAAATGCCCTTGTGGAAGTGTTCCTTCATGGGTATTTTTGGGTTTTTGGAATGGCAACTTTACCCCTTGGTTTTCCTATAAATAGGAGGTGAGGGGGCTGCCCCAAAGCTCATGCTTGCTCTCATACACATGCCATAGACATTTCTGGCTTCTCTCTCCCTCCCAGCAAAATAGTTTTGTAGAGCCGAAAGGCTGTCTGGGTTCCGGTGGGAACTAGTTCTGGACGGCGAAGCCCTGCCGGATAGATGACACCGTATGTGTGCAACTCTGTAGAGAGATCATAGTTTCGGTCTTAGTTTGAGAGGTCCTCCCGAAGGGCTGTCCGAGTGATCGTCTTAGTTTGAGAGGTCCTCCCGAAGGGCTGTCCGAGTGACCGTCCGAGTTTCGAAGGTCCTCCCGAAGGGTTGTCTGTGACATCGTCCGAGGGACTGTCCGACCGCCTCCCGAAGGGCTGTCCAACGAGGGAGTACATCCTCGCGGTTGGGAGGTTGTAAAATCCTAGCTGCGGGGATCTGCACCAACGATCTCCACCGACTCTTCTTCCGCTGCGCTTTGAGTCGGTACGGATCAGATCAAACCTTGTATGCAGTCTCCATAGTGGTCCTGGGCGTTCTCGCTATACCGGAAATTTTTGTTTTCTGTCGCGTTCCCCAACAGTGGCATCAAGAGCCAGGCTATGCATAGATGCATGTTATGATCTAGAGTACATGAGATGTATGGGTATTGCATAGTATAATCTTGTAGTAGATGAGATCTATTACTAAAAATTATTTGTGCGGGTAGCAGATGAAATCTGTTACCCGATGTTCCTGTTGCTTCCCGTGAATTTGCGTAGTCCTGATCTTGACGGCATGGTGGAATCTCACAAAGTTCTGGCAATCCGCGATCCTTTCATGCTGCTCCTGAGTATGCCGATTGACAGATCAACGAAGTGCTAACAGTTCTTTGGGTTCCACCATAGTTAAAGAAAGATGGATGTTTCGCAGACGAAAGGGCAATGCAGATATGATCTGCACGGGGGTCACGCGTATGACGAAGTTTAGTATGGGGCTCAAGATTTTATTATCTCGTGTTTCATACACCCTGGAAAGTTAATCTAGCAACTTGAATTATCATACTTGATGATGAGCGTTGGTAGCTGCGGTTTGAGTCAAAACCTTAGAAGCCACGTAAAATAAAATTTTGTATAAACCGATTAGAGGCGTCTAATTTGGTTTTGCAGGATGGTTTGCATGTGATGTGGTATAGCAAGTCTCATATTAATTTGATTATGTATGAGATGACTATATAATGTAATTAACATGGCCTGCGTGTCATGATTCGGCATACTGGCTGGAGCCATATGATTGCACTTTAATGACCTGTGTGTCAACCTTATGTAATGCACTTATTTTATTAGCTATAGAGATAGCAATATTATCTGGTGCATCGACAAGGTGGTGGCAATCCTCGCAAAGGTGAACACCGACGCGAATGCCGAAGACGAAGAAATACTTGACTTCTCCGTCAGAAGGGGCTATACCATATCATGCTATTATGAATTGCCTGAGATGTTTATCCCTCTTGATGCACCCTTCTTGATTGCGCGGTAGTCGCTTTTTATTAGGGTGATCTCTCACAAAAATATCAAGTTGTTAGTGTTCTCCCAAGTGTAGCACCGTCACGGCACCAATCTCTTCGGGGCATCACATGATCTCCATGGGTGCGAACGATTAGAGAAGTGTGAGGCGGGTGAGTTGAGACCTCGCATCAAGATCACTTGGTTGTCTTGACGTTCAGGCAGGACAGTCCTGAGCTCGGAACACACGCATCGAAAGATGAACAAGAATCGCATGGAGATGTGATCGGCAAGTTTGCCTACCGATTGAAATTCACGCCATTTGAGTTCATCTCGAACCGTGACGATGAATGGAAATGCGGGTCTTGAATCACTCATAATCAATTTTGAGAGATATTGATTTGAGTGGGAGCGCACCTTAGAATAAAATCTGTTTATTCACTAGTGCAAATATCATTATGAACAAAGTCTAAGTGAACTTGTGTTTTCCGTTGTAGATCAAATGGCTCGCAATAGCGCGTTCAACTTAGGCCTGATGTTAGAGAAAGAGAAGTTAGCTGCGAATGGAAACAACTATGCGGACTGGGTCCGTACCCTGAGGATTGTCCTCAGGAGTGCTAAGAAAGTGTACGTGCTTGACGGACCTCTTCCACCTAAGCCGGCGGCAACCACCCCGGGAGATGAACAAAATGTCTGGGCCACTAAGGATGATGATTTCAACTTAGTGCAGTGCCTCATGCTGTCTTGCATGAGTTCGGAGCTTCAAAAATGTTTTGAATTCCATAGCTCCTTTGATATGATCAAGGATCTGGATGCTCTGTACAAGTTTAATGCACGGTCTGAACGTTTCGATATCATGAAAATGATGATGGAGACCAAGATGGCTGAGGGCAGTTCAGTTGGCGAGCACGTAGTCAATATGATTGGCTACGCTGAAAGGCTTAAAATCCTGGAATTTCCACTTCCAGAAGAGCATGTTATGGACATGTTGCTCGGTTCACTCCCCCCTTCTTACGAAGGTTTTGTCATGAACTACAACATGAATGGGATGGACAAAACACCTAATGAGGTGCTTGCCATGCTGAAAACTGTGGAAGGAGGACTGCGGAAAAATCGCAAGCAAGTGTTGCTTGTGAATAAAACTGCCAGTTTCAAAAAGGGCAAGCCAAAGAAGGGCAAGGGCGCCGGTAAGACCGGCTTCCAACGCAAATCTAAGGGCAAAGCCAAGGATGAAACTGAGTGCTTCTACTGCAAGGGCACAGGACACTGGAAGAGAAACTGCAAGAAGTATCTGGAAGATAAGAAGTCCGGGAAAACCGGAAAAGGTATAATTGTTATACAAGTTAATGTCATTGACGTTTTGCTTGCTAGCGAAAATTCTAAGTCTTGGGTATTTGATACCGGATCGGTTGCACACATTTGCAACTCGATACAGGGGCTTCAGAAGGTGCGCAAGCTGGCAAAGAATGAAGTCGTGATGCGTGTCGGGAACGGCGCTGGGATCGCCGCTCAAGCCGTCGGCATTATGCCTCTACGTCTCCCTTCAGGATTTATTTTGGAACTAAGTAACTGTTATTTTGTTCCGTTGTTGTGTAGAAACATTATCTCTGGATCATGTTTAGTGCACGATGGGTACTCCTACAAGTCTGAGAACAATGGTTGTTCACTTTATTGTAAGGATATGTTTTATGGATTTGCACCCATTGTTGGGGGCCTTTTCATACTAAATCTTGAATGTGAAAATGATGTCTTTAACGTGAATGCTAAACGCCTTAAGAAGGCTGATACCACCACCACTTTCATGTGGCACTGTCGCCTTGGCCACATCGGAAAGAAACGCATGCAAAGACTCCATAAAGATGGAGTTTTACCGTCCCTTGATTTTGAATCATTTGACACATGTGAAGCTTGCTTGATGGGAAAAATGACCAAGACGCCGTTCACGGCTCATCCTGAACGGGCGAGTGAATTATTGGAAATAATACATAGTGATGTATGTGGTCCAATGAGCACAATCGCACGGGGTGGGTATTTCTACTTCGTGACTTTTACTGATGATTTAAGTAGGTATGGCTATATCTACTTGATGAAGCATAAGTCGGAAACCTTTGAAAAGTTCAAAGAATTTCAGAATGAGGTGGAAAATCATCGTAACAAAAAAATTAAGTTTCTGCGGTCTGATCGCGGAGGCGAATATCTTAGTCACGAGTTTGGCCAACATCTGAGTGACCGTGGAATCGTTTCACAGCTTACGCCTCCCGGAACTCCACAGCGAAACGGAGTGTCGGAACGACGTAACCGAACCCTGTTAGACATGGTAAGGTCGATGATGTCTCTTACAGATCTACCGATATCTTTTTGGGGTCACGCACTACTTACTGCCGCTCACACACTTAACAGAGCACCGTCTAAGTCAGTTGAGACGACGCCATTTGAATTATGGTATGGGAAGAAACCCAGTGTGTCGCATCTCAGGGTTTGGGGTTGTGAAGCTTATGTAAAACGTTTACAACCAAGCAAACTTGATCCCAGATCAGACAAATGTTACTTTGTAGGTTATCCAAAAGACACCATTGGGTATTCCTTCTACAACCAGTCCGAGGGCAAAGTGTTTGTCGCAAGGTTTGGACATTTTCTCGAGAAAGAGTTTCTCGCCTGATCTTCAGCAACCGTTGATATGGCTAAGGAACCGGAAGTAATTCCGCAAATTATCCCTACAACCGAGCCGGAAGTTGTCGCATGCGATGCGGAAACTTCAAACAATGTTGTAACTGAACCGCGCAGATCAGGTAGGGCTATCTAGCCACCTGAGTGGTTTCATAACGAAATCTTCATTCTTGAAGACGATGAACCTGCGCACTACAAGGAAGCGATGGCGGGGCCTAGCTCAAGGGAATGGCACAAGGCCATGAAATCCGAAATGAAATCCATGTACGAAAACCAAGTTTGGAACTTGGAAAAACTTCCAGATGGCGTAAAACCCATTGGTTGTAAATGGATTTTCAAAAGAAAGACGGACGCGGATGGTAACATTACTATCCACAAAGCTAGACTTGTCGCGAAAGGGTTCACGCAAGTTCTAGGGGTAGACTACGACGAGACTTTCTCGCCCGTAGCTATGCTTAGGTCTGTTCGGATATTACTAGCAATTGCTGCTTATTTCGATTATGAAATATGGCAGATGGATGTCAAAATGGCTTTCCTAAATGGAAACCTTGAAAAGGATGTATACATGATACAGCCAGAAGGTTTTGTTGATCCTAAGAATGCTGGAAAGGTATGTAAGCTTCCGAAAGCCATTTATGGTCTGAAGCAAGCATCAAGGAGCTGGAACATTCGTTTTGATGAAGTGGTCAAAGAGTTTGGCTTCATCAGGAACGATGAAGAATCTTGTGTTTACAAGAAGTTTAGTGGGAGCGCAAAAGCATTTCTAATCTTGTATGTGGACGACATATTGTTGATTGGAAATGACGTGAATTTTCTTAGCGAAATAAAAGACTCATTGAAGAAGAGTTTTTCAATGAAAGACTTAGGCGAAGCGGCATATGTATTGGGCATTAGAATCTATAGAGATAGATCAAGACGCCTGATAGCGCTTAGCCAAAGCACGTACATTGACAAGGTGTTGAAAAGGTTCAACATGGAGAACTCCAAGAAAGGCCTACTCCCCATGTCACCTGGCACAGTGCTTTGCAAGAATCAGTGTCCTCGGACCCTCGATGAGCGAGTACAAATGAATGATATTCCATATGCTTTGGCAGTTGGTTCTATTATGTATGCCATGCTATGTACAAGACCGGATGTTTCCTATGCGCTAAGTGTTAGCAGCCGGTACCAAGGTGATCCAGGATTGGAACACTGGGCCGCAGTCAAGGGTATTCTTAAGTACCTCAGAAGGACCAAGGATTTTCTCCTTGTGTACGGAGGTGATGAAGAGCTCATTGTAAGTTGTTACACTGATGCAGGCTTCATGACTGACCCAGATGAGTTTAAATCTCAATCTGGCTATGTTTTCATATTGAACGGCGGCGCAGTTGATTGGAAAAGTTCCAAACAAAAGACTGTGGCGGATTCTACAACGGAGGCGGAATATGTTGCTGCTTCAGAAGCCTCCAAGCAGGCTGTCGGAATCAAGCAATTTCTTGAAGACCTTGGTGTGGTTCCAAGTGCTCTGGACCCGGTGGAGATCTATTGTGACAATAGTGGCGCCGTGGCTCAGGCAAGGGAGCCATGTTCGCACCATAAGACAATGCATATTCAACGCAAATATAACTCATTCGACATCATGTCGAAGAAGGTTTAGTGAAAGTACGCAAAGTTCACACGGATCTGAATGTGTCAGACCCGATGACAAAGCCTCTACCACGAGCAAAGCATGAGCAACACCGGATAGCCATTGGAGTTAGGGAAGCCATGTAACTGGATTATGACTCTAGTGCAAGTGGGAGACTGTAGGAGATATGCCCTAGAGGCAGTAATAACAGTTATTTTGTATCTCCGAGTTTGTAATGAATGTTTATGATCCATGCTATAACTGCAATGATTCTCGAGTCTACAATAACCACGAGGCTTGGAGGGAAACTCATGTGCACGCGTGGTATAATAAACGGTAAATTGTATTCCTAGTCTTGCCTCTAAGACTGGCTCAAGTATTGCAGGATGATCCTGTTTTCCTGATCATGGGCATGGCTATGCCGGCAATTTTGAGGGCACGATGTTGGTAGAACACTTGTGTTGAATCAACCCAAATTGATGTTATGCTATGTGATTCATTCGTCACAAGTTAATGGTCAATAACACAGAGATAGTTAATGTTTGCATAATTCCTTAGACCATGAGAGTATCGAGTTCCTTCGTGCTTGCTTCGTGAACTTTGGGGTTTGTTAAACGTCATCCGTTACTGGGTGGCTATTACGGCGGCTTACGGGTTCACGGAAAAGTATGGCAAGTAACTTGATAGCTCAAGATTGGGATTTGCTCCTCCGACGATGGAGAGATATTCTCGGGCCCTCTCGGTGTTACGGTATCCATCATCGTCTGGCCAGACACAGTGTGATTTGATCACAGGGATGCCGGAACACGAAAACCAGAAAAGAGAACAAAACCGGTAACGAGGTAACTTGCATAGTGGACAAGTTGTTGATCCACGGGGATGCAGAAAATCTCACCTCGGGTGTTTGTGAAATATCGCGAAGCAACAGGAATAGCACACGGCAACTGGAGGTTCACTCGAATATTCATTCGTGTGGGTATAGGGGTCAATATGGGTGTCCACGGCTCCGATGTTGATCATTGATCGGAAGGGGTTCCGGGTCATGTCTATGCTTCACCGAACCTATAGGGTCACACGCTTAAGGGTCATCTATCTGCTGAATACTAGACAGGGAGTCTGAGAGAAAATCACCGAAAAAGTTGCGGACACCGGAAAAGTTTCGGACAGCGGAAAAGTTCCGCAGAGAGAACACCGGAACAGTTTCGGTAAAACTGAAAAGTTGTTTCAGGGGATACCATTAAGTCAAATTGGTTTCGGCACATGCCTGATAATTCTTGGAGGGTGCCAGAATCATTCTGGAAACTTCTGGGAATTTTCCGGAAGAAAAACCGGAAATGTTCTGGAGCTGCCGGAACCACTTCAGATGCTTTTCGCAGATGAAAATCACTAATCCAGAATTGTTCCGGACCACATTGAAAATTATTTTAGTGGGTACTGTAAATGTTCTAAGCCCACATAAATATTTTCAGTTCGATCAGACGCTGAAAAATGTCGTCGTGAATAGTGAAAGTGTTTTTTGGATATTTTTGGGAAAGCACCTTTTTGGATATTTCCAAAAAGGTTTCTAGAAGAACTTGGGAGCCAAGGAAGCCCCCCTTGGGGGCCCCCCATGAGGGCTTGGCCGGCCACATGTGGGCTCCATGGTGGAGCCCCACTTGCTCCATTAGTTCCCTAAAATGCCCTTGTGGAAGTGTTCCTTCATGGGTATTTTTGGGTTTTAGGAATGGCAACTTTACCCCTTGGTTTTCCTATAAATAGGAGGTGAGGGGGCTGCCCCAAAGCTCATGCTTGCTCTCATACACATGCCATAGACATTTCTGGCTTCTCTCTCCCTCCCAGCAAAAGAGTTTTGTAGAGCCGAAAGGCTTTCTGGGTTCCGGTGGGAACTAGTTCTGGACGGCGAAGCCCTGCCGGATAGATGACACCGTATGTGTGCAACTCTGTAGAGAGATCGTAGTTTCGGTCTTAGTTTGAGAGGTCCTCCCGAAGGGCTGTCCGAGTGATCGTCTTAGTTTGAGAGGTCCTCCCGAAGGGCTGTCCGAGTGACCGTCCGAGTTTCGAAGGTCCTCCCGAAGGGCTGTCCGTGACATCGTCCGAGGGACTGTCCGACCGCCTCCCGAAGGGCTGTCCAACGAGGGAGTACATCCTCGCGGTTGGGAGGTTGTAAAATCCTAGCTGCAGGGATCTGCACCAACGATCTCCACCGACTCTTCTTCCGCTGCGCTTCGAGTCGGTACGGATCAGATCAAACCTTGTATGCAGTCTCCATAGTGGTCCTGGGCGTGCTCGCTATACCGGAAATTTTTGTTTTCTGTCGCGTTCCCGAACACACGCATCATAAGAGAGAAACCAATCACAGCAGAGATAAAACCCATGAGAATCATATCGATAATACTGTGAAGATCCACAATAAGATGAAATGGATAATTCAAATAGTCTTGTTCTCCAAATGAGATGGAATGGAATCACAATTGTTCTCACAACTTGGAGTTCTTCTTACAAAGGTGAAGGGGGTGATGATGATGGAGATGAAAGGACCAAAACTAAGAAGATCTCCAGAGGTTCTTCGGATCTCCTCCTCTTCTGTTCTGGATGTGGTGGCGGCGGCTATGGTTCTCTTCTTCCCTGGGTCCCTTCACGAAAGTATCTTGTATAAACGTGATTGGCACTCCATATGACCGCTCATACGAGCGGTTGCGGTCGTATGGAATGCCGTATTTTGATCTGTTGCGTCTGGTGGCTTGAGTTTCTTCATGGAAGTTTCTCCAATTGGCTTGATTTGCAATAATTCTCCTTGGTTTCCTTTCATATATGATATTTCCTGCCAAACAATGGAGAAACAGATTTTCTTCTCTTTTGAAGGATTAGCGTTAGAAATAATCGAGAAGTAACAAAGATCGAGTGAAAACCAAATAAGAATTATTCGAAAAACATCAAAAATTCTCGAGCCATCAACTCCCACAAGCTTAGAACTTGCTCGTCCTCGAGCAAACGAGAAATCAAGAGAATGAAATGGAGCTTGATTGAGTAGAAAGAAGTTTTACCTGGTCGAGAGTATATGACATATCCATCTTCACTTATCATGCAATTTCATTCAAGAAAGTATTCGCATTCGAAAAGCTGCACCTAAGCTCGTTGCCTAACCACATATGGTTTCCTATCACTAGTTTTAATTTCTCAAACCAAAATTTCTTTGTTAACCAAGTGTTTAGGCAAGCAAAAACATTTCTTTCCTACTATGGATATCCTAATGTTTTTCACGAAACACATGCATTAGGGGGTTTCAGAAGTGAAGAGAGCAAATAATTCAAGCATTTCTTTGACACCCACAAGTACCTCCTCATCATGGCTTTCAAACACTTCTCTCAATCCATACCATTTTGAACTTCAATTCTTGGTTGGTTATGCCAAAATTTACTATATGCAATTGGGTTCCGTTGTGGCTTAATTTTGTGCACTATGGATCAAGACTGGTTGTCTCTTTGGATCTCAGCGATCAGTGCTCTTATTTACCACATACACACTTCCTTGGAGGAGGTCGATCATTTACCACACAATCTCCAAGTCTGTGACGGCGTCGCAGTTACGCGAATTATCTCAACATATAGCAACGGGACATGAAGCCAGCTATGAACTGGAGCTCCATGATTTCAGTATCGCGAATAAATTTGGCATAACCTCAATCACTTCAAATATTCATTCCTCCAGATAATTCTATCAATAGGTGTTATCGGGACAATTAAATTCAACATATGGAGTTGAAGTGTTTGAATGCTCGTTTTCTTCAAAAATCTGAGCCCCTAAGTTTTTTCTTAGAATTTCTTTTTGGAACAAAAATCATGCTTCACCATAAGGCTTCACTAGCAAAATTTGAAGTTGGGAGTTATGACTAAATGATATTCAACTAACAAGGGGAACTAACTCAAGTGCAGCCAGTCAAATTAAAATTCTTTCTTAAATAATATCGTGAGACAAGGGATTATGCATATGTTATACCTTCTCGCGCTGGCTCACTTCTTCCCTCAGTCAATTCTCCGCTTCATTTTCTTCATTTCCAACTTGCTAGTGGTGAACAAATCTGTGGGCTTGAAGAAACAAGACACAAACAAAGAGAATTCCAACAAAGCAAGAGCAAAGTTTGCTCCACAAATTATTATGCCAACTGAAAATGAACATGCTAAAAGTAAAAAGAAAAAGAAGAAAAATAAAACATGCATGCATGGATAACTAGGGGATGAGCTCCCCCAAGCTTAGGATCTTGGCCTACTCTCTAGTCCATGTCGTCGTCATCGTTGCCCCTCGGAGTAGTGTGAGGCGACTGCATCTGAGATGGAGCGCTAGAGGACTGGCCTCCCGTGCCAGGGTGCGGCTGCCAATAAGCAAAGAGGGACTGCAAGTTCCCATTGAGCAGGTGGATGTTGTTGTTAGTCTCTCGGAGGTCCGTACGGATCCCTCCGACCTGCTGCTGTAGCTGCTGAAACTCTACCCTGGGCACATAGTCGCGGCCCTGCCCAAAGTTGACCTGGGGTGCATATTGAGGTGCTTGTTGGGGTGCATTGCCCCACGCATCCCAACCGTGACCATGCCCCTCTGCGGCGACATCCCACTTAGGTGCTGGTTCGGGGTGAATATCATTCCCGAACCCAGCTGCGTGCCTATGCTCATTAATTTTATCGATAGAGAGCACCCACATATCACGCGCAGAAACAGTAAATGCTTGCGGCAAGGGCAAGCGCACATCGGTGGTTTGACCATTAGGTAGGAGGCATTTGTAGCAATGTTCCCCTTGCACGGGTCCAATAAAATGTATGTTAGTCATAACACTATGGTTAAGCACCGTAGGGCCTGGAACGTGTTGCATGTCATCCAAATTGAGGCCAAAATGCTCGGCAAGCCGAGTCACTATGCCTCCCACAAGAACACTCCCCTTCGGCTGCTTGTGCTGCCTACCGAGGTGGATCATAAGAAAAGCTCCCAAGTTTAGCTTGGCAATATAGTTGGGGTGGAGTGCTGCATGGAGCACACACATGTCATAGCTCGACATGCCCCCGAGGTTCTCCCTACCGAAGATAGTGTTGGCAAGGAAAATCATGAAGTAATGAATGGCGGGGTTCTGGATGTTCGATACCTTCTTACCAGAGAAGTCATGCTCATCCTGGACGGAGATGAGGTCCCAACTCGTTGAGGCATCGACAATGGGCACACCTCGGCTGTCAAGAACTCCATGGTTCTCGAACCCGAAGACGTTGCACCACTGCTCGAGCGACATCAAACGTGGCACTCCTCCAAGTGTGATGGAGCAGCTCGATGGCACCCTCAAATCCTTGAGAGTGTGCTCGAAGGTGAAGAGGAACTTGACGGTGATGCTGCGATACGTCAGATAATGGAAGTTACTGAAAATTCCCATCCTGGCGTTGTCCGCTAGCCATGCGAAGTCGTTGTGAAGCCCTTGGGACTCCAATAACGCGTCACACTTCCATCGCATGGGTATCATTCCCTGACTGCTCACTCATGTGTAGTCCTTGTTCACAGCTGCACGGAGGTCTTCCCCCACGTTTCGGGCACACTTGGAGCGTGAGCCCATGGCCTTCTTCCCCGCGGCAATCGCCGACCTCATCATTTCCTACACACACCAAGTATAACAACAGAAAAATGTAAGTTTCACGTGGGGATCGAGTTATATACTACCTAAGATCGTTCCTAACCTATTTCTTTGAATCCTAACGTGCAAAACAAACAGAAATCAAAAATATTTGCATTTCATTTAGGACATGAACATGAATGAAATCACCATGAAAACTTGCAAATAAACCATGGATCGGAGGAGAAACTTACCGAGGATGGAGATGCACGAATCAAACAAACGAAATCCATGAAGAAACGAAGGATTTGAAGGATTTTAGTTAGGATTTCAGTGAGAGAGATGTGAGAGGCTTGGGCGCTTGGGGAGGAAGAAGAAGATCCCCCCTGCGCCGGCGGCGTCAATATATGAATTTTTGGTCATACGACCGCTACTTGTGAGCTGCGTTGAGATTTTCCCTGAAGAGGAAGGGTGAAGCAATATAGTAGCGGATAGTATTTCCCTCAGTGAGCACCAAGGTTGTTGAACCAATAGGAGAACCAAGCAAATTCCTAGTAAGCAGTACCTACACCCACAAGAGCAAATACTTGCACCCAACGCAGGCAAGAGGGTTGTCAATCCCCTTGAACTCGTTACTTGCAAGGATTAAATCTGGTAATGATAGATACATAAATTGAAAAGTAAATAAAAAGTAAAATAATTGCAGCAAGGTATTTTTAGGTTTTTGTAATATGATTAAAGTAGACCCGGGGGGCATAGTTTTCACTAGAGGCCTCTCTCTCGAAATATAGCATACGGTGGGTAGATAAATTACTGTTGGGCAATTGATAGAAAAGCGCATAGTTATGACGTTATTCATGGCAATGATCATGTATATAGGCATCACGTCCGTGACAAGTAGACTGAAACAATTCTGCATCTACTACTATTACTCCACTTCGAGAGCACTTCTATGCTTGCCTCTCTACGTATTATGTTCATAACAAACAGAGTAATACATGAAGTATGATGACATGATGTAGACAGAATAGAACCAAGCAATATGATTGAACCCCGTTGTTTTACCGTTAATGGAAACAATACAAATACGTGCCTCGCTACCCCTTCTGTCACGAGGTGAGGACACCGCAAGATTGAACCCATTACAAAGCACCTCTCCCACTGAAGATAAATCAATCTAGTTGGCCAAACCAAACGGATAGATCAGAGAGAAATACAAAGCTATAATAATCATGCATAATAAAGTTCAGAAAAGACTCAATTACTTTCAATGAATAATCTGATCATAAACCCACAATTCATCGGATCCCAACAAACGCACCGCAAAAGAAGATTACATCGAATAGAACTCCATGGAGATCATGGAGAACATTATATTGAAGATCAAAGAGAGAGAAGAATCCATCTAGCTACTAGCTATGGACCCGTAGGTCTGTGGTAAACTACTCACACATCATCAGAAGGGCGGCAAGGTAGATGTAGAAGCCCTCCGTGATCGATGCCCCTCTGGCAGAGAACCGGAAAAGGCCTTCAGATGGGATCGCGGAAGAATAGAAGCTTGCGGCGGTGGAAAAGTTATTTTGGGTGGCTCTCTGTTGGTTTGGGGATTTATGGGAATTTATAGAAGTGGAATTAGGTCAAACAGAGCTACGTGGGACCCACGAGCTCAGGTGGCGCGCCCCCCTTGGGGGCGCGCCGTGTGAGCTCGTGACTTTCCAGTAGATCTCCTGGCCTCCTCCTCCCGAACGTTCTAGGGTCCCTTCTAGTCTAGAAAAAATCACTGTAAAGTTTCATCGTATTTGGACTTCGTTTGGTACTGATTTTCTGAAAAGCCAAAAACAAGCAAAAAACAGCAACTGGCACTGGCCACTGAGTTAATAGGTTAGTTCCCAAAAATGATATAAAATTGCATATAAAGCATATAAAGTATCCAAGATTGATAATATAATAGAATGAAACAATCAAAAGTTATAGATACATTGGAGACGTATCAGGGAGCGCCCGTATGGAATACTGTCTCACGTTGAATTCCGTCAATCTAGGGTTTCCGTACCTGGGGCGACCGCTCATATGAGTTCAAGCGCCCGTATAGAACGCCGTCAATCACTCCGAAGGCCGAAAATGTATGGAGCAGAACTTCATATGGGCGACCATATGAGCGCGAGCGCTCGCATGGAAGGATGTCATTTGCTCTGTTTCCTTTGCGCATTCTGGTCAAGGCTTCATACAACCACGCGTACAAGCACTGGCCATCGTTTAGAACGTTGTCTCCTACACTGGATCACTTTGGCGAATTTCGGCGAGAGTTCCATACGACCGCTCATGCAGGCACGAGTGTCCGTATGGAACACCGTCGACTGCTCTGTCCTCCTTCGACGTTTCCTCCTCTTTTATATGCGACCGCTCAAACGAGCACAGCCGGTCGCATAATACACCGTCTTTCTCCCTGTTTCTTTTCCGTCTAGCATCCTCCTTCTATCTTCTTTTTTTGCTTTTTGTCCCAAGACACAAACTCAAAAACAAACTTTTCGAGAGTTTTTCATCAGATTATTTATGAGAGCAAAATAATAAAGCAAAATTTGACAAAATAATGGGTTGCCTCCCATTAAGCACTGGTTTTTAGTTGGGATAATTAGTTTTATGCCCCTAGTTGGGTCCCACTCGTCTGTTTTACCCCTAATTTCGGAAACTCACCTGTTCTGTACAAGCCACTTTGCAATTCTTATGCTTTTGCCCTTTGACCCTTTGACCGCCACTTTGAAAAAATCATAACAAATTCATACTAACTCAGAAAAATGCAAATAAGATATCATAATGTTCACAAAAACATCACCTATAGGTGCATGTCATTTTCATTCTTGACAAAAGTGTTGGAAAGTCCTTATCTCAGTTTTAGCTCATATGACCTTAGCATGAACAGTACAACCTAAAAAAATTCAAAAAATTCTAAATTTTTTTGGTGGCAAACATTGACCAATGTTTTGAGTGCTTGCCAAGTTTCATAACAGAATGACATTCATGGAAGTCGTGGTAAAAAAAACAAAATTTTGAAGCATTGATTTTTTTTTTTGCCATGACTTCCACGAATGTCATTCTGTTATGAAACTTGGCAAGCACTCAAAACATTGGTCAATGTTTGCCACCAAAAAAAATTAGAATTTTTAGAATTTTTTTAGATTGTACTGTTCATGCTAAGGTCATATGAGCTAAAACTGAGATGAGGACTTTCCAACACTTTTGTTAATAATGAAAATGACATGCACATATAGGTGATGTTTTTGTGAATATTTTGATATCTTATTTGCATTTTTCTGAGTTAGTATGAATTTGTTATGATTTTTTCAAAGTGACGGTCAAAGGGTCAAAGGGCAAAAGCATAAGAATTGCAAAGTGGCTTGTACAAAACAGGTGAGTTTCCGAAATTAGGGGTAAAACAGATGAGTGGGACCCAACTAGGGGCATAAAACTAATTATCCCTTTTTAGTTTGCTAAGCTCAACCTCATACCTTGGTATCATTTAGGTCTCCGGTGGCCTGCGATTCTCTTTACTTACTACACATACTCACTTAGGTGGGAGAATGTACTTCTCTCCCACTCCTGGCTTCTTCGGGAAATAACCAACTATTTCATCATCGCAAATTTTGAAGGTTACTTCCCTTCGGCACAATCCAACGCTGCACCTGTGGTATTCAAAAATGGCCTACCGAGAATAATGGATAATTTTTCCTCTTCGGGCATATCAAGGATAACAAAGTCAGTAGGTATAATATGCCCATCTAATATTAACAACACATTTTCAGCCACTCCAATTGGCTTCTTCGTAGATTTAACTGCCATCTGCAAGGTTATACCTGTGGGCACGCATTCAGCCAAGTTCAATTTGTGACAAAGAGCTAGAGGCATCACGCTCACCCTTGCTCCTACATCACAAAGAGCATTATTTAAATCAAGATTACCAATTGAACAAGATATGGTAGGTATACCTGGGTCTCCCAGCTTTTCTGGTATCTTATCCTCGAAGGGATATTCCTTTATCGTAGCCACCTGTTCCTTTAAATTCATACTTCTTTTGTTGTTAACGATATCACGCATGAACTTAACAAATGTAGGAATTTTCAATATGTCAGTTACATGTATCAAAACTTTAAGATCAGCTATAGCTTGAAGAAAAGAGGAGTTGAGTGCATCGTTTGGAGGTGGTCTAATGATACGTCTCCAACGTATCTATAATTTTTGATTGTTCCATGCTATTATAGTATCAATCTTGGATGTTTATTATGCAATTATATGCAATTATATATCATTTTTGGGACTAACCTATTAACCTAGTGCCCAGTGCCAGTTGCTGTTTTTTGCCTGTTTTTGGCTTTTCAGAAAATCAATATCAAACAGAGTCCAAACGGAGAAAAAACTTTGGATTAATTTTTTCTGGAACAGAAGGGACCCTCAAAGGTTCGGGAGAATACCAGAAGAGCCACGAGGGAGTGACAAGTTCGAAGGGCGCGCCCAGGGGGGTAAGCGCGCCCCCAGGCTTGTGGGCCCCTCGTAGCACCTCTTGACCTAATTCCAAGCCTATAAATTCTCAAATATTCCTCATATACCAGGGATCCACCTCGAATAACTTTTCCGCTGCCGCAAGCCTCTGTTCTTCCACGATCCCATCTGGAGGCCTTCTCCGGTACTCTGCCAGAGGGGGAATCGATCACGGAGGGCTTCTACATCAACCTTGTTGCCTCTCCGATGATGTGTGAGTAGTTTACCACAGACCTACGGGTCCATAGTTAGTAGCTAGATGGCTTCTTCTCTCTCTTTGATCTTCAATACCATGTTCTCCTCGATGTTCTTGGAGTTCTATCCGATGTAATGTTCTTTTGCGGTGTGTTTGTTGGGATCCGATGAATTGTGGGTTTATGATCAGATTATTCATTAGAAATATTTGAGTCTTCTCTGAACTCTTTTATGCATGATTATTATAGATTTGTATTTCTCTCCAATCTATCCGTTGGGTTTGGCCAACTAGATTGATTTATCTTGCAATGGGAGAGGTGCTTTGTGATGGGTTCAATCTTGCGGTGTTCTATATCCCAGTGACAGAAAGGGACAAGACACGTATTTGTATTGTTGCCATTAAGGATAAAACGATGGGGTTTATTCATATTGCTTGAGTTTACTTTGTCTACATCATGTCATCTTGCTTATGGCGTTACTCTGTTTTCATTAACTTAATACCCTAGATGCATGCTGGATAGCGATCGATGGGTGGAGTAATAGTAGTAGATGCAGGCAGGAGTCGGTCTACTTGTCTCGAACGTGATGCCTATATACATGATCATTCATGAATCCGTCATAACTATGCGCTTTTCTGTCAATTGCCCAACAGTAATTTGTTTACCCACCGTATGCTATGCGTTCGAGAGAGAAGCCTCTAGTGAAATCTATGGCCCCCGAGTCATTTATCCTTCATATATAAAATCAAAAATACCTTTCTGCAATTTTATTTCATTTATTTTATTTTGCAATTTACTTTATTTATTTATCACTATCAAAATTAATCCTTGCAAGTAACCGCCGAGGGGATTGACAACCCTCTTGTTTGCGTTGGGTGCAAGTATTTGCTTTTGTGTGTGTAGGTGCTGCTAACAAGGTTCTGTGTGGTTCTCCTACTGGATTGATAACCTTGGTTCTTAACTGAGGGAAATACTTATCTCGACTGTACTGCATCATCCTCTCCTCTTCAGGGAAATCCCAACGCAGATCATAAGTAGCAGGAAGAATTTCTGGCACCGTTGCCGGGGAGACATCACCAAAACCTATCAAGTACCTTTGCATAAACTATCATTTACTTGCTCTTATTTTCATTTGCCTTTTATTTGCATTTGCCTCTCGTTTTCATATCCCCCACTTCTAAAACAAATTTACTAAAACACAAAATTATTTTATTTGCTAGTTTGCTTGCTTGAAATTGCCATCATGTCTGAATTCGAAAAGGTTATTGTAGAAAATGCTAGTGAGGATAGTACTAATGAATATCTTGAGGAAAATTTTAAATCTTTTGATATTAATCATGATCCTCTTGAGAACAAAGCTCCACCCACTTTCAAAACTAAAGCCTATCATGTGGGCAGTGGGAATATTATTGGTAAAAATGTTGTGCAAGAATTTTTCAACTGTGCGGGAGTCATACCCATAATTAAAGAGTCTATTCTTGACAAAACAAATTGCTATGTGGATGCTATTGCTATGCTTGTAGTTAAGTTAGAACGATTTTTTTTGCACATTCACCCCGCATTACAAAAGATATTCTTTGAGCTTCCCAATATCCATAATCCTAGAATAGAAAAGATTGCTACAATCATCCTTATGCATGAATTTGATTATATAATTAGAGAAGCTAGGGACATCTTTTCTTTCTATAAAGTAGATTTCGAGCACCCTCCAATAGAGGAAATTCTTCATGATAAAGACACTCTACGTAGGTAGGAATCTAATTATTATTTTGCTTAAGGAGAAAACATTAGGAGAAGAGTTCCCTATGCTGAAGTAATTAAAACTCTATACCACAACGCTTGTGATAAATTTGAATGGATTACCAAGGGAATTGATGAGGGATTTAGTGAAGAATGGTTTGAAGGTATGGCTAGATATCCGATTGATGATGAGATACATGTTTTGTATGAAGATGTTTATGGTGATGATTCTGAGTTTGAAGTTATGAATGTTAAAATCACCGAACAAAGTCCCTTCAAGTATTTAAGTTCCCCTACTAGAAAAGAAGAACATGAAAGTAGAGAATTAATGAGAAAAGTGTTGGAAGATTTGATTAAAAAGGATTTGGGAATGAAGGATGATAACACTTGAAACAATGCATTATGCCTAGCTAGGGGCATAAAACAATAGCGCATGTTGGGAGGTGATAATCCACAAGTATAGGGGATCACAACAGTTTTCGCAGGTAGTATTTCACCCAGATTTATTGATTCGACACAAGGGGAGCCAAACAATATTTGCGAGTATTAGCAGTTGAGTTGTCAATTCAACCACACCTGGAGAACTAAATATCTACAGCAAAGTGTTTAGTAGCACAGTAGTAACAGTAGCAATAGTAACAGTAACAGTAACATAAGCAGTTTTGCAGTGATTGTAACAGCAGCAGCAACGAAAGTAACTTAGCAAAGATCAATATGCGAAAAGCGTAGGCATTGGATCAGTAATGGATAATTATGTTGGATGGCATTCATCATATTACAGTCACAACCTAGGGTGATACACAATAGCTCCAATTCATCAATGTAATGTAGGCATGTATTCCGTATATAGTCATACATGCTTATAATAAGAACTTGCATGACATCTTTTGTCCTACCCTCCCGTGGAAGCGGGGTCCATAAGGAAATCTAAGGGATATTAAGGCCTCCTTTTAATAGAGAACCGGAACAAAGCATTAGCACATTGTGAATACATGAACTCCTTAAACTACGACAATCACCGAAAAGAATCCCAATTATTGTCACCTTGGGGTATGTGGATCATGACACATAATAGGTGCATATAACTTGCAAGATAGGATCAAGAACACAAATATATTCATGAAAACATAAACGTTCAGATCTGAAATCATGGCACTCCGGCCCTAGTGACAAGCATTAAGCATAGCAAAGTCATAGCAACATCAATCTCAGAACATAGTGGATACTAGGGATCAAAGCCCTAACAAATTGACTCAATTACATGGTAAATCTCATCCAACCCATCACCGTCCAGCAAGCCTACGAAGAAATCACTCACGCCCGGCAGTGAGCATCATGAAATTGGTGATGGAGGATGGTTGATGATGACGACGGCGTCGAATCCCCCTCTCCGGAGCCCCGAACGGACTCCCGATCAGCCCTCCCAATGAAGAACAGGTGGTGGCGGCGGCTTCATATCGTAAAACACGATGATTCTTTCTCTCTGATTTTTTTCTCCATGAATAGGTACTTATAGCACTGGAGGTAGGGCAAACGGAGTTGGCAGGGGGCCACAAGCCTGCCAGGCGTGCCCTGAGGGTGGCCGCGCCCCCCAGGCTTGTGGCGCCTGGTGGGCCCCCCTCTGGTAAATCTCTTCGCCGGTATTTTTTATATATTCCGAAATAATTCTCCGTAAATTTTCAGGTCCATCTGAGAACTTTTATTTCTGCACAAAAATAACACCATGGCAATTCTGCTGAAAACAGTGTCAGTCCGGGTTAGTTCCATTCAAATCATGCAAATTAGAGTCCAAAACCAGAGCAAAAGTGTTTGGAAAAGTAGATACGTTTGGGACGTATCAACTCCCCAAAGCTTAACTCATTGCTTGTCCTCAAGCAATTCAGTTGATAAACTGAAAGTGACAAAGAAAAACTTTTACAAACTCTTTTGTTCTTGTTGTCTGCATATATACTTAACTAGCATCCAAGTTTTCAGCAAAGATTATGAACTAACCACATGAATGATAACACTTAGGTCTCACATTTACTCATATCAATAACATAACTAACTAGCGAGCAATAATAAGATATCTCGGATGCCAACACTTTGTCAAAACAATCATGATATAATATGACAACATGGTATCTTGCTAGCCCTTTCTGAGACCGCAAAACATAAATGCAGAGCACCCCTGAGATTCAAGCAGTGACTAAACATTGTAATTCAGGGTAGAGGATATCCAGTCATGGTCACACCCAACATTAACTATACTCAATGCATAAAAATGACAATAGTGCTCTCCAACTGGTGCTTAAATGAGAGGGTGATGACTCAACAATAAAAATAAAATAACATAAAAGTAAATGGATAGGCCCTTCATAGAGGGAAGCATGGATTTGCAGCGGTGCCAGAGCTCGAGGCTTAAATCAGAGATGAAAATAATTTTGGGAGGTATGCTTTTCCTATCAACGTCACGACCGAGAGTTTTCAATATCTTCCATGCTAAACACATTATAGGTGGTTCCCAAGCGGAAAGGTAAAGTTTACTCCCCCTCCACCATTCCAACACAAGCCATGGCTAGCCGAATTCACGGGTGCCCTCCATACCAACAACTTTCCGGGGGAGTTGATTGCATTATATAATTTCGATTTGAGCATAGGACTGGGCATCCCGATTACCAGCCTCTCTCGTGCAATGACAAGTGAATAAACACTCATCTGAGAATAACCCGCTTAGCATGGAAGATACTGACCGCCCCCTGTTGCTCCATGAGCGGTACGGGCACACAAAACAGATATTCATTTGAATGTTTAGAGGTGGCATATGAAAATTTACTTGGAACGGCAGAGTAATACCGCATATAGGTAGATATAGTGGACTCATCTGGAACAACTTTGGTTTAAGGATTTGGATGCACAAGCAGTATTCCCGCTTAGTACAGGCGAAGGCTAGCAAATAGATTGAGAAGCGACCAGCTAGAGAGCGAAAACGGTCATAGACATGCATTGCGAATAATTAACATTGAACACGAGCATGAGTAGGATATCAACACCCTGAACAAAAATATCATGGAGGCTATGTTGGTTTTGATTCAACTACATGTATGAACATGTGCCAAGTCAAGCCACTCGAATTACTCAGAGGACGATACCATGCTAACATACTACATCCCAACCATTTTAATGCATGTTGACACTCGAGATAAATCATTATCCACTCCTAGCTATTTAAGCATGGCATGAGCAACTATAATCTCTAATTGTCATCACAAACATGGTTACTCATAATAATGCTGAATCATGAATACTGAGCTAAACATATTTGCAAAGACAAAAACAAGAAGAGTTCATACCAGCTTTTCTTCACCGCAATCACTTCATCAAATATCGTCATTATTGCCTTTCACTTGCACAACCGAATGTTGTGAAAATAATAATAATGGTGCAAGGGTGCCGTGGACTAAGCTGGAATCTGCAGACATTTATTCAAAGGAGAAGACAAGGTAATAGTGGCATTTTTGTTAGTTCAATAATAAAGCATACGAGAACCACTCAACATTTTCATCGTGGTCTTTCTCCTTACAACGACTCAACGAAAAGAAAAGAAATTCAGAGAAACACACTAAAATATTTTTGGAGTTTTTAGTTTTTCTGAAGAAAGCAAATTAATGAAGGAAAACAAAAAATGAGAAAAACTATTTACACGGGATAGCTCCCAACAAGTAAAAGAAGAAACGAGAATTTTTTTGGGTTTTCTTTTACTTCTACGAACAAGAAAGAAACTACAACTAATTTTTTTGGAGTTTCGAAAGTTTTTCAAACACACAAGAAGAAAGCAAAAATAAAACTAACATGGATATACAATGAAAAAGGATGAACACCGACAACTGGAATGAGTGTGTAAACATGAATGTAATGTCGGTGAGAAATACGTACTCCCCCAAGCTTAGGCTTTTGGCCTAAGTTGGTCTATGGCCATGGGTCAAAATCAGCGCCTCCCGGATAGTACTGAGGCTGCTGAGGGTCCCACTGGCAAACGGCCTCCTGAGGCTCCCACTGATAGATGGGCTCCTGGTACGGCTCTGGCTCTGGTGCTTGGGACTGGTCCAAGCCCCAATAGGCATAAATGTCCTTAGGCATGATGATGTATCTGCCCCTGTGAATATCAAACAAAGCAGGCGCAGGCAAAGTAATAATCTCACAAGTACCCTGACTGAATACCAAGTTATATCTAAAACCCACGTCTCCAGAATTAATAGAGTTATGCCCAACCATACTATCGTAATCAAGATGCATAGTGGGTAAAAGCCTCTCTTCCCTCTCGTCGTGTCTAATAGGAATCTCAAAATGTTTAGCGAGACAGGAAGCATAAATACCACCATAAATAGCGCCCTTCTAACGGTTGGTGTGCAACCGCCGGGCAACCATAGCGCCCAAACTGAATGTCCTATCAGCGTAAAGAGCATGGCACAAAATAGCAAGGTCAGGTGAGCTGAGCGTGCCACTCTCCCATCGACCGGTCAAACACCTCCCAGCAAATAATGAATAATAGCGCAGAACAGGGAAATGCAAACTAGCAGCCCTAGCCTCAGAAACTCCCCTCGACTCCCCCACGGTAACCTCGGAGATGAACTCCGAGACATCCTGGGGATGTGGCTCTACTGGGCTGCCGTCATTAGGAAGTTTGCATACCTCGCAAAAATCGTCAAGTGCCATCTCTTCGGGAATATCATATAAGTTAAATGACACTGTGGGTGTATCTCTTCTAGCATGAAAATGAAAACTTTGCACGAAAGTATTAGTGAGGAGAAGATACTGGTCACACTTATCTTCGAGGATTGGGATAATGCTGGCATTGTTCGCCAAATGATAGAAATCGTCGAAAATCCCCGCATCCCTCAAGAACATGTTGCATGGCCATTCGCACGGCCGCACCTTGGCCGCACGAGGAAGATGATACTTGGGCTTAGTAGCCTCCTTGGGGTTCCTGCCCGAAGAACCCCTCAACCTCCACTTGAGCATTTTCTTTTTTGAAAATTTCTGAAATTTTAGTGATTCAAAATAAAAGTGAACGAAACTCAACAAAATTGATAGCAACTACGCTCACAAGTATCTAGAGGCTATATCATGCATCAAAACTACTTTGGACCATACAAATTCAACATGCAAGCTCATAAACATGGTCACCACAGCAGCAAAATTTTGCAAAGTATAAAGCACTAGAACAAAAACTAATTGGAGCATTGGAGGAGTCACATACCAAGGAATATTTCCTCAAAACAGTTTTGGAAACAAAGTTCCGAGCAAGGAGATCGAAAATCACAGCAATATGAGCAAGAACATGGGCTTGGGAGCAAGTTTGATGTTTTCTGGAGGAAGAAGAAGGAGATGGGTGGCTGGCATAAGTGAGTGGGTCCCTGTGGGACCCACAAGCCTGTTGGGCGCACCCAGGGGGTGGGCGTGCCCTGTGAGCTTGTGGCTCACAGGTGCACCCCTCTGGGGTCTGTTCAGTGCCAAAAATTCTCAAATATTCTGGAAAAAATCATACTAAATTTTCATGGCATTCTGAGAACTTTTATTTTTAGGCCATTTTTTATTGCATGGATAATTCATAAAACAGGATAATCATGGCATTTTATTTTATTCTACTAAAAATACAGAGAGCAAAAGGTGGGTACAAAAAGTTGTGCTTACTAAATTCATCGACCACATGCCCTTCAAAAAGAATCCATTAATAAGGTTGATCAAGTCTTATTAACAAGCTATTTCTGAGTGACATGAAACCGAAGAATTTTCGTGTAACACTAAGTTACCTCAATGGGGATATGCATCTCCCCAACAACAAGAATTTCATATTTCTTTTTGATAGTAGGAAGAGGAAATTTGAAACCTCCAATAGTGTTTGTTGAAAAAAATTCAATACAATTGATACCATTCACCGAACTTTGTTTCTTCGAAAAATAAACCGTATGCTCATTACCATTGACATGAAAAGTGACCTTGCTTTTGTTGCAATCAATCACAGCCCCTGCAGTATTCAAAAAGGGTCTTCCAAGGATAATCGACATGTTGTCGTCCTCGGGCATATCAAGTATAACAAAGTCTGTCAAGATAGTAACATTTGCAACTACAATGGGAACATCCTCACAAATTCCAATAAGTATAGCAGTTGATTTATCAGCCATTTACAAAGATATTTCACTAGGTGTAAGCTTATTCAAATCAAGTCTTCTATATAAAGAGAAAGGCATAACACTAACACCGTCTTCCAAATCACATAAAGCAGTTTTGACATAACTTCTTTTAATGGAGCATGGTATAGTAGGTATTCCTGGATCTCCTAACTTTTTGGGTACTCCACCCTTAAAAGAATAATTTGCAAGCATGGTGGAAATTTCAGCTTCAGGTATCTTTCTTTTATTTGTGACAATATCTTTCATGTATTTAGCATAGGGAGACATTTTCAACATACCAATCAAGCGAGTGCGCAAAAAGACAGGTCTAAGCATTTCAACAAAGCGCTCAAAGTCTTCCTCATCTTTGTTTTTAGATGGTTTAGTAGGGAAAGGCATAGGTTTTTGAACCCAAGGTTCTCTTTCCTTTCTATGTTTTTTAGCAACAAAGTCTCTTTTATCATATCTTTTGTTCTTAGGAGGTGGGTTATCAAGATCAACAGCAGGTTCTATTTCTACATCATTATCTGGTTGAGCATCAACATGAACATCATCATTATCATTATCATTGTCATTATCCTTATCGTTATCACTAGGTGTATGTTCATTACCAGATTGTGTCTCAGCATTAGAAATAGAAACATTATTAGGATTCTCAGGAGGTTTTTCTATCTCGGGTTCACTAGAAGCATGCAAAGTCCTATCATTTTCCTTTTTCTTTTTCTTCTTAGATGGACTAGGTGTATCAATATTATTTCTTTGAGAATCTTGTTCAATTATTTTAGGATAACCTTCAGGATATAGAGGATCCTGAGTCATTCTACCCCCTCTAGTAACAACTCTAACAGCTTGATCATTCATTTTATTATTCATCTCATCAAGCAAATCATTTTGTGACTTAGTAATTTGTTCTAACTGAGTCTGGACCATAGAAGCATGTTTACTCAAGCACTTAACATCATTAGCAGTTCTAAACATCAAATCACTCAAGCGTTCAATCATGATGACATTCCGTTTTAGTTGATTGCTAACATACATATTAAAGTGTTCCTGTTTAATGATGTAATTATCAAATTCATCCAAGCATTGACTAGCAGATTTATTATACGGAATATCACCTTCATCGAATCTAGTGAGAGAATTTACCTCCACTACCTGTGTCGGGATGTCGAGCCCATGTATTTCTTCAATAGGTGGTAAATTCTTAACATCTTCAGCTTTAATACCTTTTTCCTTCATAGATTTCTTAGCTTCTAGCATATCTTCTGGACTGAGGAATAGAATACCTCTCTTCTTCGGAGTTGGCTTAGGTGGTGGTTCAAGAAGTGTCCAATCATCGGCATTTCTCAATATATTATTCAATAGTACTTCAGCCTGTCCAACAGTGCGTTCCCTGAAAACACAACCAGCACAACTATCTAGGTAGTCCCTAGAAGCATCGGTTAGTCCATTAGAAAAGATATCAAGTATTTCATTTTTCTTAAGAGGATGATCAGGCAAAGCATTAAGTAGTTGGAGAAGCCTCCCCCAAGCTTGAGGGAGATTCTCTTCTTCAATTTGCACAAAGTTAAATATTTCCTGTAAGGCAGCTTGTTTCTTAAGAGCAGGAAAATATTTTTCAGAGAAGTAATATATCATATCCTGGGGACTATGCACACAACCAGGAGCAAGAGTATTAAACCATTTCTTAGCATCACCCTTTAATGAGAAAGGAAGCAACTTAAGAATATAGTAATAACGATTTTTTTCCTCATGAGCAAATAGGATGGCAATATCATTCAACTTAGTAAGGTGTGCCACAACAGTTTCAGTTTCATAACCATGAAAAGGATCAGATTCAACCAAAGTAATTAACTCAGGATCGACAGAGACTTCATAATCCTTATTGGTAACAAATATGGGAGAGGTAGCAGACTTAGGATCATATTTCATTCTCTCCCTCATAGATTTTTCTTTCAATTCAGCAAGCAATTTTCTAACCTCATCTCTATCATTATAAGCAAGAATTGCCCTAGCTGTCTCACTATCAAAAACATAACCATCAGATGTCTCAGGCATTTCAAATCTAGTAGGAGAGCTAGGCATAATAGGTGAATCATAATTTTCAAGAGTTTCAACATTTTCAATTCCTTTAGCTTTAGCAATTTGTTCATCAAGGAATTCACCAAGTGGCACAGTATTATCAAGCATAGTACCAGCATCATCAATAGTTTCATTCATAGCAGAGGTAGTATCATCAATAACTTGCGACATATCAGAATGAATAGCAGGTGGTGGTGTCGCAAGCCTACTCAAAACAGAAGGTGAATCAAGAGCAGAGTGTGATGGCAGTTCCTTACCTCCTCTAGTTATAGAGGGGACGATCTTAGTCTTAGCGTCTTTCAGATTCTTCATAGTGATCAACAGATATAAATCCCAAGTGACTCAACAGATAGAGCTATGCTCCCCGGCAACGGCGCCAGAAAAAGGTCTTGATAACCCACAAGTATAGGGGATCGCAACAGTTTTCGCGGGTAGTATTTCACCCAGATTTATTGATTTGACACAAGGGGAGCCAAACAATATTTGCGAGTATTAGCAGTTGAGTTGTGAATTCAACCACACCTGGAGAACTAAATATCTGCAGCAAAGTGTTTAGTAGCACAGTAGTAACAGTAGCAATAGTAACAGTAACAGTAACAGAAGCAGTTTTGCAGTGATTGTAACAGCAGCAGCAACGAAAGTAACTTAGCAAAGATCAATATGCGAAAAGCGTAGGCATTGGATCAGTGATGGATAATTATGTTGGATGACATTCATCATGTAACAGTCACAACCTAGGGCGATACACAATAGCTCCAATTCATCAATGTAATGTAGGCATGTATTCCGTATATAGTCATACGTGCCTATAATAAGAACTTGCATGACATCTTTTGTCCTACCCTCCCGTGGCAGCGGGGTCCAAAAGGAAATCTAAGGGATATTAAGGCCTCCTTTTAATAGAGAACCAAAACAAAGCATTAGCACATAGTGAATACATGAACTCCTCAAACTACGGCAATCACCGGAAAGAATCCCAATTATTGTCACCTTGGGGTATGCGGATCATGACACGTAATAGGTGCATATAACTTGCAAGATAGGATCAAGAACACAAATATATTCATGAAAACATAAATGTTCAGATCTGAAATCATGGCACTCGGGCCCTAGTGACAAGCATTAAGCATAGCAAAGTCATAGCAACATCAATCTCAGAACATAGTGGATACTAGGGATCAAAGCCCTAACAAATTGACTCGATTACATGGTAAATCTCATCCAACCCATCACCGTCCAGCAAGCCTACGAAGAAATCACTCACGCACGGCGGTGAGCATCATGAAATTGGTGATGGAGGATGGTTGATGATGACGACGGCGTCGAATCCCCCTCTCCGGAGCCCCGAACGGACTCCAGATTAGCCCTCCTGATGAAGAACAGGAGGTGGCGGCGGCTCCATATCATAAAACGCGATGATTCTTTCTCTCTGATTTTTTTTCTCCATGAATAGGTACTTATAGCACTGGAGGTAGGGCAAACGGAGTTGGCAGGGGGCCACAAGCCTGCCAGGCGCGCCCTGGGGGGGTGGTCGCGCCCCCCAGGCTTGTGGCGCCTGGTGCCCCCCCCCCCTCTGGTAAATCTCTTCGCCAGTATTTTTTATATATTTTGAAATAATTCTCCGTAAATTTTCAGGTCCATCCGAGAAATTTTATTTCTGCACAAAAATAACACCATGGCAATTCTGCTGAAAACAGCGTCAGTCCGGGTTAGTTCCATTCAAATCATGCAAATTAGAGTCCAAAACCAGAGCAAAAGTGTTTGGAAAAGTAGATACGTTTGGGACGTATCAAGAGGCAACCCAATATTTATCTTTATTGCAATTTTTATTTTCTTGTGTCACACAATTGTAGCCTCTGTTATGATTGTGTTTTTTATCTTTTAATTAGTGTTTGTGCCAAGTAATGCCTTTGAGATGATTTGGATGATAGTATAATTGATGCTGTTTGAAAACAGAAAGTTCTGAGTCCAGTGCTGGATTTTTGGTTCTATACTGGAGCGCGATAAAATTCTGAATTTTTTACACATTATTGGTATATGAAGTTTTTACGTTTTCCTAATTTTTCATAATTTTTGGAGTTACATAAGTATAGCTTTTAAATAGATCTTTACAGACTTTTTCTGTTTTAGACAGATTCTGTTTTTGTTGCATAGTTTGCTTATTTTGATGAATCTATGGATTGTATCGGGGGGTATAAGCCATGGGGAAGTTGGAGTATAGTAGCATTATGCCAATATTAAATATGAATCAATTTATAACAGTACCTAAAGTTTAAGATTTGTTTGTTATACTAACGGATCTCACGAGGTTTCTGTTGAGTTTTGTGTGCTGAAGTTTTCAAGTTTTGGGTGAGACCACGATGGATGAAGGAATAAGGAGTGGCAAGACCCTAAGCTTGGGGATTCCCAAGTCACCCCAAGGTAATATTCAAGGAAGACCCAATCGTCTAAGCTTGGGGATGCCCCGGATGGCATCCCCTCTTTCGTGTACAATCTATCGGTATATCACTTGGAGCTATATTTTTATTCATCACATGATATGTGTTTTACTTGGAGATTCTTGTGCCATAGTTTTATTTTCTTTGTTTGGTTTTTAGTTTGCCACAATCATCTTTGCTGAACACACCTTTTTGAGAGGGACACACATTATTCGTGATTTGTTAGAATACTCTATGTGCTTCACTTATATCTTTTGAGCTAGGCAGTTGCTCTAGTGCTTCGCTTATATCTTTTAGAGCACGGCGGTGGTTATATTTTAAAGAAATAGTTGCACTCTCATGCTTCACTTATCTCTTTTTGAGAGTCTAATAAATAGCAATGGTAATATGCACGGGTTTATGAATTTCGTCCTAATATGATAGGTATTCAAGAGGGATATAATAAAAACTTTCATGTAGATCACTGAATATGATAAGTTTGATTCCTTGCAATAGTTTTGCGATATTAAGATGGTAATATGTGGGAGGTACTAGTAGATAATTTTGGTTTAGTAAGAATATTGATGTTAAGGTTTGTGATTCCCGAAGCATGCACGTATGGTCTGTCGTTATGCTAAGAAGTTGGAGCATGATTTAGTCTTGATTGTCTTCCTTTGCGTGGCGGTCGGGGGGGCGCGATGGTTAACTCCTACCAACCTCCCCCCTAGGGGCATGCGTAGTAGAACTTTGCTTCGAGGGCTAATAAACTTTCGCAATAAGTATGTGAGTTCTTTATGACTAATGTGAGTCCATGGATTATACGCACTCTCACCTTTCCACATTTTGCTAGCCTCTTCGGTACCGTGCATTGCCCTTTCTCACCTCGAGAGTTGGTGCAAACTTCGCCGGTGCATCCAAACCCCGTGATATAATACGCTCTACCACACATAAGCCTCTTTATATCTTCCTCAAAACAGCCACCATACCTACCTATTATGGCATTTCCATAGCCATTCCGAGATATATTGCCATGCAACTTCCACCGTTCTTTTCATATGACACATATCATCATTGTCATATTGCTTTGCATGATCACATAGCTGACATAGTATTTGTGGCTCAGCCACCGTTCATCATTTTCATACATGTTATGCTAGTATCATTGCACATCCTGGTACACTGTCAGAGGCATTCATATAGAGTCATATTTGTTCTAGTATCGAGTTGTAATTTTTGAGTTGTAAGTAAATAGAAGTGTGATGATCATCATTATTAGAGCATTGTCCCAGTGAGGATCAAAAAAATGAGAGAAAAAGAGAGAAGGGGCAGTGTTACTATCCTTTTTCATACTTGTGCTTCAAAGTAGCACCATGTTTTTCATATAGAGAGTCTCCTATATTGCCACTTTCATATACTAGTGGGAATTTTTCATTATAGAACTTGGCTTGTATATTCCGATGATGGGCTTCCTCAAATGTCCGAGGTCTTCATGAGCAAGCAAGTTGGATGCACACCCACTTAGTTTTTATTTTGAGCTTTCATACACTTATAGCTCTTAGTGCATCCGTTGCATGGCAATCCATACTCCTCGCATTGACATCAATTGATGGGCATCTGCATAGCCCGTTGATTAGCTGCGTCGATGTGAGATTATCTTCCTTTTCTGACTTCCCCTTATTAATCTCTATCATCAAATTCTATTCCACCCATAGTGCTATATCCATGGCTTGCGCTCATGTATTGCGTGGGGGTTGAAAAAACTGAAGCGCGTTAAAAAGTATGAACCAATTGCTTGATTGTCTCCGGAGTTGTGCATGATAAATACTTTATGTTAAGAAGATGGAGCATGACAGGATTATATGATTTTGTAGGGATAACTTTCTTTAGCATTTTTATTTCGAAAGATATGATTGTTTGTTAGTATGCCTGAGTATTGATGTCTTTATATCAAATTATAGACTATTGCTTTGAATCATTCGGATCTTAATATTCATACCATAAAAGAGGATTATATGATGAACATGTTAGGTAGCATTCCACATCAAAAATTCTGTTTTTATCGTTTACCAACTCGAGGACGAGCAGGAATTAAGCTTGGGGATGCTTGATACGTCTCCAACGTATCTATAATTTTTTATTGTTCCATGTTATTATAGTATCAATATTGGATGTTTATTATGCAATTATATGCAATTATATATCATTTTTTGGGACTAACCTATTAACCTAGTGCCCAGTGCCAGTTGTTGTTTTTTGCCTGTTTTTGGCTTTTCAGAAAATCAATATCAAACAGAGTCCAAACGGAGAAAAAACTTTGGATTAATTTTTTCTGGTCCAGAAGGGACCCTCGAAGGTTCGGGAGAAGACCAGAAGAGCCACGAGGAAGCGACAAGCTCGGAGGGCGCACCCCCCAGGCTTGTGGGCCCCTCGTAGCTCCTCTTGACCTAATTCCAAGCCTATAAATTCTCAAATATTCCCCATATATCAGGGAGCCACCTCGGATAACTTTTCCGCAGCCGCAAGCCTCTGTTCTTCCGCGATCCCATCTGGAGGCCTTCTCCGGTACTCTGCCGGAGGGGGAATCGATCACGGAGGGCTTCTACATCAACCTTGCTGCCCTTCCGATGATGTGTGAGTAGTTTACCACAGACCTACGGGTCCATAGCTAGTAGCTAGATGGCTTCTTCTCTCTCTTTGATCTTCAATACAATGTTCTCCTCGATCTCCGTGGAGTTCTATTCGTTGTAATCTTCTTTGCAGTGTGTTTGCTGGGATCCGATGAATTGTGGGTTTATGATCAGATTATTTATGAGAAATATTTGAGTCTTTTCTGAACTTATTTATGCATGATTGTTATATCTTTGTATTTCTCTCCGATCTATCCGTTTGGTTTGGCCAACAATATTGATTTATCTTGTAATGGGAGAGGTGCTTTGTGATGGGTTCAATCTTGCGGTGCTCTATCCCAGTGACAGAAAGGGACAAGACACGTATTTATATTGTTGCCATTAAGGATAAAACGATGGGGTTTATTCATATTGCTTGAGTTTACTTTGCCTGCATCATGTCATCTTGCTTAAGGCGTTACTCTGTTTTCATTAACTTAATACCCTAGATGAATGCTGGATAGCGGTCGATGGGTGGAGTAATAGTAGTAGATGCAGGCAGGAGTCGGTCTACTTGTCTCGGATGTGATGCCTATATACATGATCATTGTCATGAATCTGTCATAACTATGCGCTTTTCTATCAATTGCCCAACAGTAATTTGTTTACCCACCGTATGCTATGCGTTCGAAAGAGAAGCCTCTAGTGAAAACTATGGACCCCAGGTCATTTATCCATCATATATAAAATAAAAAATACCTTGCTGCAATTTTATTTCTTTTATTTTGTTTTGCAATTTACTTTATCTATTTATCACTATCAGAATTAATCCTTGCAAGTAACCGCCAAGGGGATTGACAACCCTCTTGTTTGCGTTGGGTGCAAGTATTTGCTTTTGTGTGTGTAGGTGCTGCTAACGAGATTCTGTGTGGTTCTCCTACTGGATTGATAACCTTGGTTCTTAACTGACGGAAATACTTATCTCTATTGTACTGCATCATCCTGTCCTCTTCGGGGAAATCATAACGCAGATCACAAGTAGCATCTAATAGCTTTAGGATAAGGAAGTGTCTTCTTATTTTTACCTTTCTCTCTCTCCTTACCTTTTTCTTTACTCTTCGATGCCTGGCTACGTTCTCCTCTTGTTGGATATGATGGATGGGTGTTCTGTTCTACCCTTCATTCTTCAGTTCTTCCGGCTTCCGGTGCTACTTCTTCTTCGTTATTTTCACCGTCTACCGTTTCAGCATCAGGATCTACTTCTTTATCTGCCTCTGCTTCATTGTCCTGAGCATCTTGATGAACTTTCTCTTCCAGTTCTTCTTCTTCGAAGAGAAGTTCTCTGTTCTCTTGGATCTGACTTTGGTTCTCTCTCCGTCTTTGTTCTTGCTCCTTCTCGTACCATTCCGGGCTTTTACGATCCTGCGTTCTTTTACCACTACGAGTTTCAATTTGATTAGTAGAAACAAGATCATTTTCATCTAACTGAGTAAGAATCAGAGATTGACTTTCAGAAATTTGAGAGCATTGGGTTTCTATCATGCGAGAGTGTTTATTGAGATTCTTTACCGCACGACTTAACCCTTCTACCTCATCAAGAAGGTAGGCTATAACCTTTTCATTATGATATATGCATCTTCGGAAGTCTCTATTGAAGTTATCTTGGTGGAACTTGAACTTAGTCATCGTTTCTTGAAGTTCGTCCTCCTGCTGATAGATACTGAATATATCCACTTTTTCATTAATAACTTCTTCAACAGGTTTACCTTTTTCTTCAATAATCTTTTTAAATTCCTCCATATCTTTAATATGGTATACTTTTCCAGCGGGCTTTATTGGCTCCTCCATATTCCATTGTTCTCTTGCAGTCATGATCTTCTGTATAAGTGCTCTTCCTTCTTCAAGAGTTAAAGACATGAATCGTCCTCCTGCACTCAAATCAAGAACAGATTTTGATTATTCATTAATTCCATGATAGAACATATGAAGTATAACATATTCAACATAACCATGGTTAGGGCATAAATTCAAAAATTTAGAATATCTCCCCCAAGCTTCACATGAACTTTCTCCATCCTCTTGGATGAATCGAGTGAGATTTCTTTGGAGTTTAGTAATTTTTGAGCCCGGAAGAAATTTAGCCATAAATCGTTCAGCACACATCAGCCAACTGCTTATACTCCCTTGAGGCAATCGATTGTACCATTTTTCAGCATCACCCTTCAAAGAAAACCTAAAAAGCCTTAACAATACAAATTCTCGTGACACATTCTTTAATTTGAAAGTCCCAAATAAAATGTCAAAGAACATAAGATGTGCTTGATGGTCTTCTTCTTCGGTTCCTGCAAAGGTGTGCTTTTTAACTTCTGCAATAAGATCACAGTCAATTGAGTACTCCTTTGCATAGTTTGTAGGATACACTATAGGAGATCTCTGAGTCAACACTGGAGCACAATAATATCTTACAGTCTTCTTTGGTTTCAGAGTAATCAAAATCTCCGCAAACAAAGTGTTTAGCTCAACAGTTTGGATATTTTTGTATTTTTCTATTAATGAAGTTTGTTGCTCCTGAGGAAAACGAGTAATATAATCCGGCAAATACATTCTGCCAGAACGAGTAGATCCGCTGTGACTTACAGGAAGCATCTACAATAACAACACCTACAAAAACAGTTACGAAACAAATACTCTGCACTTAGCTCCCCGGCAACGGCGCCAGAAAATGCTTTGATGCCTGCAAGCCAAACATGGTAGTGTAGCACTTTCGCAGAAGTATCCCAATGAGTAATCGTCCCAATGAAGAGCGGAGGAGAGTATTTATAATACGCTTCTGTCACACACAAGGTGTCACAATTCTTGTGTGAAGTAACTGCTTGAGCTTCTGCAAATATTGTTACTGTCCTGAAGGACGGATAAACCAGATTGACAAAGTGTAGGATCGAAAGTATGTCTAGAGGGGGGGTGATTAGACTACTTGACCAAATAAAAATCTATCTTTTTTCCAATTTTAGTTGTGGGCAGATTTTAGCAAGTATGACAAGTCAAGCATCACCCTACACATGCAATTCTAAGAGTGTGGCAGCGGAAAGTAAACAATTGCACATGTAAGTAAAGGAGGGGATCAGAGATTTCAAACGCAATGAAGACGCGGTGATTTTTGGCGTGGTTCCGATAGGTGGTGCTATCGTACATCCACGTTGATGGAGGCTTCAACCCACGGAGGGTAACGGCTGCGCGAGTCCACGGAGGGCTCCACCCACAAAGGGTCCACGAAGAAGCAACCTTGCCTATTCCACCATGGCTTACGTCCACAAAGGACTAGCCTCACTTGGGGTAGATCTTCACGAAATAGGCGATCTCCTTGCCCTTACAAACTCCTTGGTTCAACTCCACATCATGTCGGAGGCTCCCAAGTGACACCTAACCAATCTAGGAGACACCACTCTCCAAAAGGTAATAGACGGTGTGTTGTTGATGAGTCCTTGCTCTTGTGCTTCAAATGATAGTCTTCCCAACACTCAAACAACTCCTCACAGATTTGGCTATGGTGGAAGAAGGATTTGAGTGGAAAGCAACTTGGGAAAGGCTAGAAATCAAGGTTCAAATGGTTGGATTGGAATGTCTTGATCTCAACACATGAGTAGGTGGTTCCCTCTCAGAAAATGGGTGGTGGAAGTGTATGCACGTTCTGATGGCTCTCTTCACTTAGGAAGAAGGGGTGGAGGGATATATATAGCCTCCACACAAAATCCAACCGTTACACACTTTTGAACCAACTCGGAGGCACCGATAAGAAATCTCGGTGGCACCGACCTGTGTAAAAGATATGAACATTAGGAATATCGGTGGGACCGATTGAAACAACTCGGATGGACCGATGTGCAATGGTTAGGGCAAACCTCGTCTCGGTGGCACCGATTGCATCAACTCGATAGGACCGAAGTGAAGCAATAAGGCAACAGAGAGTTGGCAAGCCATCTCGGTGAGACCGATTTGCAAATCTCGGTGGGACCGAAGTAATTGCAAACGATTACTGAGAGTTGGCAAGGCCATCTCGGTGGGACCGAGATCCATATCGGTGGATCCGATTTGTTAGGGTTTTGGCAGTGGCTAAGTCCAGATGAACTCGGTGGCTCCGGATAGGAATTTTTGGTGGGGCCGAGTTGGAATGTAGTATTTTGGACATATTTGGATGGAGAGAGTGGTTGAGGGTTTTGGAGCACTGTCACTAAGCACTTGAGCAAAAAGACCATTAAGCAACACCTCATCCCCTTTTAATAGTATTGGCTTTCCTATGGACTCAATGTGATCTTGGATCACTTAACAAAAAATGTAGAGTCTTGAGCTTTTGCCAATCCATGTCCTTAGCATTTTGAGGGTTCCACATCTCTAGTCCTTCCCATGCTAATCATTGAACATCCTGAAATCTTTATCTTGAATGGACGTTAGTTCAATGAGATATATGTTGTTACAAATTACCAAAACCACCAAGGGAGCAAATGTGCTTTCACAAGGTAAAGGAATTTAAAGTAATGACTATTAAGACTATTAAAAGTAAATAACATAAATGAAAATGAGGATTGTATTCCCTACAATGAAAAGATTAGGCGCGGAGAGAATTCAGTTCATGGTAAGAATATATCAAGTGTGAGAGTGCGACGGTAATACCAGTTACCTTGTATTATACTCATAGTATTTGATATGTGTGTTCTGTAGGCGGATCACCCTAGAGTTATGAAACTCCTTCTCGCGGGATTATATTTCATTCTATGGTCCTGCTTCACCGTTGCCACAAAGTGGTCATTTCCACGATTAAGGTCCTTGGACCGGAACTAAGCATTAGGTTTAATGGATCACCGTTATCTCATATTGTCTTCGGTCCTCATAGATATCTTCACCTGTCACGTCAGAAGTCACAAATTTCCTAAACAATATGTGTTACCTGTGTAGGTCTTGAGATCGTGTTGCCTGGGCCCTTAAATTGGACAACACGCATAGAGTTCACCATGGTATAACAACGTACTGGACAAATCATACTACTACAAATACAAATGACGACATATAGAATAGACACATATGAATCTTACCACTCACCTACATCTCCCACGCCTATGGGGGACTACTCACGCATCATAAGAGAGAAACCAATCACAGCAGAGATAAAACCCATGAAAACCATATCGGTAATACCGTGAAGATCCACAATAAGATGAAATGGATAATTCAAATAGTCTTGATCTCCACATGAGATGGAATGGAATTACAATTGTTCTCACAACTTGGAATTCCTCTTACAAAGGTGAAGGGGGTGATGATGATGGAGATGAAAGGACCAAAACTAAGAAGATCTCCAGAGGTTCTTCGGATCTCCTCCTCTTCTGTTCTGGATGTGGTGGCGGCGGCTAGGGTTCTCTTCTCCCCTGGGTCCCTTCACGAAAGTGTCTTGTATGGACATGATGAATCTGTTGGCACTCCATACGACCGCTCATACAAGCGCTTGTGGTCGTACGGAACGCCGTCTTTTGATCTGCTGCGTCTGGTGGCTTGAGTTTCTTCATGGAAGTTGCTCCAATTGGCTTGATTTGCAGTAATTCTCCTTGGTTTCCTTCCATATATGATATTTCCTGCCAAACAATGAAGAAATGGATTTTCTTCTCTTTTGAAGGATTAGCGTTAGAAATAACCGAGAAGTAACAAAAATCCGGTGAAAACCAAATAAGAATTATTCGAAAAACATCACATTCTCGAGCGATCAGTAGGACGCGCAGCTGGCGGCGTTCTCGTCCTCGACCGCCAGTGCTGCCAGCGCTTGTGCGGCCACGTCCACGTCCGGCTGCGCCAGCTCTGTGTTGCGAGCGGCGCATTGAGCACGTGTGGCCTTGTAGAGCGCCTGCTGCTTCGCAACAAAGTTCGGGTCGCCGCGGCCAAGGCGGCCATGGCCTCCTCGCTTGCGCGCTCGCTGTAGATTTGGCCCTCCGCCAGCCGGTGCTGCTCGAGGAGGAGCAGGTTGTACCTCTGCTCCTCCTGCGCCTGCCGGAACGCCAACATAGGAGCTGACGCGGGCTACTCCTCATCCGCCATGGCGGCGTCATAGTGCGCGTGCGCCTGCTCCGTGGTCAAGCGGACATGCACCAGCGCGGGCTCCGGCGCGGTGTCGTCGTCGGACCCCGTCTCCATTGTGGGGTCATCGTCGGAGACCTCGGGGGAGCTGGCCGGCATGCCGACCTCGATCCGCCTGGCACGGCGGCTATGCCAAGCAGCCACAAGGGCGAAGACCTCGTGCTTCATCTCCGCCCACAGGCTCTCCCACATAGCGTTCCCACTCGTAGCCACGGTGGATGTGGTGCAAGGGAGGAGGATGTGGAGCGGATGTGTTGTGGTGTGGAGTTTAGCCGGGTGTGGCCGCCTTTAAATAGCGGATTCCAGTAAGGCCAAGCATTTGGGTGCAGCAATGCGTGGCGTCGGAGTTGGTTTTTCGGCCGGCGAGCCTGCTTAATGGCGGTAGACGGAGGGACGGGCATTGAACGGACGTGGTAGATATCCGTCTCGTCCCCTACAGTAAACGGCGCGGACACCGGGGACGCGGCGCGGGCGGCGCTCTCGGCCGGCACGCCACTTCAATGCCTGCGTCAGTGAGAGGTCGCGTCCGCTCTGGGCCGACGTCAATGCGGAGCGGCCGCTCTACAGCGGCATGAATGCACGCAGTTGGCGCCGGGCGGGAATGCACGCAAGCGAGGGAGAAGGTTTTTGGTGGGCCAGGGTATTCAAGAGCAGGCGTGGCCACGGTCCGGACGCCCGCAAAGCCCTCACTCTGTCTTCAATTTGCGGGAAAAAACGTGTCCGGAGCGGCCTGCAGACCGATACAGGATCATCGTTGGATGGCAAAATACGTCCGGACTGCGGACGGTTGCGGGGTTTAAGGGTCAGCGTTGCTGCTACCCAGAGCATGTGCAGTCTCTATTTTAAAAGATCAGCAAGGCAAGAGAGTCAAACCGTGTAGGTCAAAGCATTGAAACTATGGGTGACCATAAAGAGCAGCACTATGCGCACGACGCATGCCAGCCGATTTATGCACGTCGTTTAAGATCGAACCACCCATGCATAAGACTAGAGAGTTCACAGCCGATGGATTGATCTGTCGTGCATGGATCGGCTCTTACTTATCGTGTGTGTAGCAGTTTCGGACCATAAAAGTGCGAGCATGTGCCCTCTTCGTCGTCATGGGACTGACATGAACTGATACACTTGTGCACTACGTGGTGGAGAAGAGTGACACGGCATCTCATCATGTAAGGCCATCTCCAATAGTTTGTATGTAGTCTTGTTGGTAAAATTATCCATGTCATCAACCAACAAAGAATCATACAACTACTCCAATGGTTGCATCTATACTATCCAATAGGAGAAGAGAGAATAAATGCAATTGCTCTCTACATAGCCTTGGAGCTTGTGCAAGAGCTGTTGGTTAATCTACATACAGCTTTACTCTCTCTCCTCATTTATTTGCTACCATGTCATCATATATCTTAGGTGGCAAAGTTTACCAACAACTATCTTACAGCCATTGGAGATGCCCTAAGTAGTACTTCCTCTATTCCACAATGTAATGCGCCCACGTTTTTCGAGATCTAAATTTGACTATAAATTTAACCAACGAGACCGACTGCGGCGGAAGCAAAAAATTATACCACTGAATTCGCTATTTTGATACGAGTCAGTGGTATAATTTTTACTCCCGACGCAGTCGTTATTGTTGATTAAATTTATGATCAAACTTATATCTAAAAACGCGGGCGCACCTTGTGGAATGGGGGAGTATGTTTTTTTAGCACACCATGGTTGGCAGGCGGACACGAACCTTGGTCTCTGCATGCTCCACACGTGTGATATGGTCGAGTTTCGAGCAGACTGTAGCTTGATGCCAAGGCAAGGCATGCATGGGGACACGCGGAGCGTGCAGAGGATGCCGATCGATGCGCTACCGCTGCTGGCTACTCCTAGAGATACGGATACCGATTGACACATGTGCCTCTATTTGCCCTGCCGGGACCGACGTGCATTCGAGGAGCCAGTTCGCAACGAGCTTACCTACCCTGCTGATCTCAACATTGAATTCTTCGGTTGCTGGCAAAATTCTCTGTGATGAATGTCCTGAAGAAAAGCGAAACTGACGGGGCCCAAATTAGGCAACTGGGTCGGATCCGATTCCCCACTACGGTACCGCCCGATTAACAAACCGCACTACGACGCCTAGGAGACACGATTATCTTGGCAAATCGCATCCGACGGCCCATATTCATCCTTACCCTCAAACTCGGCCCGACAGCCATCCATCCTTCTTCCTAGCCCTGCCTTTCCCTCCAAAAAAATTTACTAAAGCTCTGCCTCCACACCCACTGCCACAGAGACCCCACCAAACCACGGGCCTGCATGTCACCGATCGAAGCAAAGAAAATCCCGTGGCGCACTTGATATTCCTGCCTTGCCTTCCCTAAAAAATGATATTGCTGCCACGTCGGTGTCCGCCGAGCTGAGAGTGAAACGAAGACAAAGAGAAGGAGAAAGCGAGAGGAGAGGCGGACGCGAGACGGGACTAGCGCCACTCCATTCCACTTCCCTCGCTTGCCTTCCTTCCTTCCTAGCATAGCATCCCCAGATAGATAGATAGAAACCCCCGATTCTGATCGCCGGGATGAGGTTCTGACCCCCGATTCGGTCTTCGATTCTAATTTCCCCTCGATTTGGTGCGGGATTAGCGGCCGGAATTAATCCCCATGACGGCGTCGTCGCCGATGGTGCTGTCCCTCCTGCTCTTCGCCTCGCTCACGGCGCTGCTCGTCCTGGCCCCTCGCGCGTCGTCGCCGCCGCTGCCGCTGCCGCTGCCCGTGGTGGTTGGAGACGAGGAGGCGCCGCCCGCCGCTGGGAGTGCTACTGGTGGTGCGGCGAGCAGCGGCGGAGGGGCGGGAGTTGAGGAGGGCCCGGAGGACCTCGCGCTGTCCCGGCGCGTGACGCTCGACGCCGGCGAGGGCGCGGCGGTGCCGTCCAAGGTGGCGTTCATGTTCCTGACCAACTCCGACCTCACCTTCGCGCCGCTTTGGGAGCGCTTCTTCGCGGGGCACGCCGACCGGTTCAACGTCTACGTGCACGCAGACCCCGCGGTGCGTCTCCGGCTCCCCCCTACGCCTTCCTTCCGGGGCCGCTTCGTCGCGGCCAAGCCGACGCGGCGCGGGGACCCGAGCCTCATCGCGGCGGCGCGGCGCCTGCTTGTCGCCGCGCTGCTCGACGACCCGGCCAACGCCTACTTCGCGCTGCTCTCGCAGCACTGCGTCCCGCTCCACTCCTTCCCGCGGCTCTACGAGGCGCTCTTCCCGCCCAGGGCCGCGCACCACCACCGCCTCCCGAGCTACATCGAGGTGCTCACCGGCGAGCCCCAGATGCCCGCGCGCTACGTGGCGCGCGGTGACGACGCCATGCTCCCGGAGGTGCCCTTCGACCGGTTCCGCGTCGGGTCCCAGTTCTTCACGCTGGCCCGCCGCCACGCCGTGCTAGTCGTCCGCGAGCGCCGTCTCTGGCGGAAGTTTAGGGAGCCATGCCTGCCGGAGTCGCAGGACTCCTGCTACCCGGAGGAGCACTATTTCCCGACGCTTCTCGACATGGCCGACCCCGCCGGCTGCACCCGGTACACGCTAACGCGCGTCAACTGGACCGACAGCTTCGAGGGCCACCCGCACACGTATGCCGCACCAGAGGTGTCGCCGCGGCTCATCGCCCAGCTGCGCCAGTCCAACGGCTCCACCTATGAGCACATGTTCGCGCGCAAGTTCGCGCCCGACTGCCTTGGTCCGCTCATGGCCATCGCGGACACTGTCATCTTCAAAGATTGATCTATGCGGTGCTCCGCGCCATAGCTACACGTAGGAGGTACGTTCTAACGCCTGATTTCTGTAAAGTTTCAGAGGTTCTAGACACTACTTCTTGGTTATGCTCGTGAGCCATGCATGTATTTCAATCACAAATTTGCAGCTCATAGATGATCGAAACATATTGCAAATGTCATTTCACTCCCCAAATTCATTTAAGATGCTGCAACATGACTGAAGAACACTGAATACTTTTTTGGGGAAAATGTCCTATCTACTTTAGTTTCCATATGTAAGCATGTTGTTGCTTCATTTAATTCGTGAAGAAATCGGCAACTCGATTAGTCTAGTGCTCTCTCGATCGATGAGATCATGCGTGTACATGTCAGAACTCGATAGTCAACAGCGATATGCTGAGCCCCCATGAGTGCCGTGTTCAACGACTGTAACGCAGTGTGCTGCTACGCATTGTCTTGCCTTTTGACTAGTTTTCCCTTGAGATTAGATAGAGTAGTTGGCTCGTTGTATAGTTCAGTTCTATTGGCGAAATCGAACTACTCCTGGCTAAGAAACCTCATTGCTTTTGCAGGTCTATTGGTTAGAGTTGCGCGTGCGACGACGAAAGCAGTGTCGTTCTCCGTCGCATCTTCACACGGTTCAGACTGGTGTTCTCCCTCTGGCCCTCCACCGTTCTTCTCCTCCTGGTACTTTTGTGTAGACTTAAGTGGCAACAACCTAATGCAAAGCGGCAGGTGTTGCATCAGATGGTCAGTCCATCCATCCACTGTATTTTTCCTACCTCGTGCGGCTGCCTAAGGCTGCTGTTCTGTTGAAATATGTAAAGCGATGGATTGTGGCGGTGTTCTGTTCAGCTGAAACCGAAAAGGAACCTTGTACGGTTTACTTCAGCTTGTGTACATAACCAAGGGATGAAATAATCATTCTGCATGCAAGTTTTCGTAGCACGAGCGCCGTGACTCTCATTTATTACTAATATTATTATCTAGGATGCACTATGTAACGAAACATCATATTTTTAGTGTTACGACATCTCCAACGCGGACCCTCAAAATGAACACAATATTTGTTCATGGACTCTGTCGCGCACACAGATACCGAAGCCGGTCATCCAACCATGCCCCATAAATTATCGTGCACATAGATACCGAAGCCGGCCATCCAAACATGCCCCATAAATGACCGATCTGTTTCTTTCTGGCCATGCCCCTGAACGTACGCTCTTGTTTTCTTCCCTTTTAAGTCACGCTCAAAATAATAGCATATCAAATCTTCACTGAACGTACGCCCTTGTTTTCTTCCCTTTTAAGTCACACTCAAAATAATAGCACATCAAATCTTCAAGGAGTTCAAATATTATAAATATTACAATTCAAGTTTAGAAATAAAATAGTTACTCGAATTCAACTGTTTTTTTCCCTTTAAGTCACACATAAAATAATAACATATCAAATCTTCAAGGAGTTCAAATATTATAAATATTACAATTCAAGTTTTGAAATAAAATAGTTACTTGAATTCAACTCAAAAGTTTTCTTGCTCTAGTTCTCCTCTTTTAAGTGTCCACAGATGCTCAATCAGATTTTTCTTAAGCTGCTCATGAGTTTCTCAATGCTGAATTTGTTGATGAATTTGAACAACTCATCAAACGTGACCGGGTTCTGATTTGGAAGTTGGATAGGATCATTCATGTTCTCAAAATCCAAGCCTCGTGTAGCATTTTCATCCTCATCCTTTACGATCATGTTGTGCAGGATCACACAACATATCATCCCACGAGGTCTCTCTTCGCAAAGCCCTCACTACCCCAACGTGTGTCCGGCCTCAACAGGCAACATCACCCCAGAGCCAGTCTTCGGTTTCTCGCAGGACAGAAGGAGACATCATTCAGACGGCAGCTAAGTGGCATGTCAGACGTCTGTGTCGCATCGGACCACTTACACTCGGAGCAGGATGCGGAGTAGAGTGCCCGCGACTTGGCGGACCACGTGGAGGTCGGCGCCCTGCAGATAGCCCTATAGGCTATTGGGGCCACTTGCATGTGCAACGTCGAATTCTACGTCGAGCTCGTCAATACTCGGTATGTTTCTCGCTTAGAAGCCGAGGCTTTGGTGGACCGCGAAATGGGCCAAAGGGCGCGACCAACGTGCCCTATCCCACCTATGGCTTGGCTGAGGCGAGGTGAATATGACCCGTGCCGAGGAGGAGCGCACCGCAGCCGGATCAGTGTGCCTACGGACTGTATGTCTAGTTAGTTAGGATAGTTTAGTGGGACCCGGAGTGGACCCTAGTTAAGATATAGTTAAGTAGTAGGGATGATTTTGGAAGCAACACTGTGTAATCCTTCCTGATGTATAAGTGACGTGCATATGTGCATCATTTTTATTTGCATTCCAAATCAGCGGATGTGTAACGATCAAGGACTGACGACAATCAGATTCTGATCGAACAGTGTTGATTGATTTGATTACACAAAGAAATTGTGCATTGCATCAAACATCACACAGAAATCAAAATTCAGCTTCAATGACAAATCGGAAATGACCTATAAGTTATAACGACTAATCAACTTCGGCGGCTTCCACTTCTGCTTTGACGTGGTCGAAGTACCACTCGGCTTCTTGCACGCGGGTGGCAACCACAACCCTGTAGCCGTCCTTGACCTCGACTCTATCTTTTGCCATGGCGGCGTCCCTTAACAGGGCGAGGTACTGGTGGGCGGGACACGCGGCGGAGCCAACATGCTTTTCTCCGTTGAAACCTCGGGCACGGGCGTCGTACTGAGGAGTCGTCATTGGCAGGAAAGGAAGAGAGAGGAAGGAAAGGAAACGACTGTCTCGCGCAGACTCAATATATGGCTTTTGGTGGTTGACATATGGGCCATGAGTTTACGGGTCCTACGTGTCAACCAGTCCAGAGTCATATAAGTTAAGTTTGAGGATTCGAGACAGCTGGGTAGTTTCCTTTGTGCGTGGGGTCAAAGGAATAAGACCCCCACATGTCATTGACTTAAATGGATTTATGTTCTCTTATTGAAATCAACTCCATTTAAAATATAGGTGTAAGAAATATAGACTTAAAAATGCACAAAATATCTATATAGCTGTACACATAAATTTTAGATCATATCCATGACAATTCTCAAAATATTCAACTGTTTTTGGAAAGACAATCAAAGGAACAGTTTACATGTTTTTATGAAAATATATATTACTAAATTTTGTCAAAGGATAGTAATACTTTGAGTGCAGTCCTAATATTCCTATATGAGCTTGTCATAATTTTTTGTGGATAATACACAAAATTGAAAAACAAGGTTGTTCACAAAATGTACTATCTGAGATGAAGTTTCATGACATTCACTCTAAATCGTCAATGTTGTATCACCCAAATCAATTTTAGTGACTATTCGAGCACTTTTACACATCAAAATTTGGCTACACCTTGGTTTAAGATATAAGTATATAATAGTAAATGTGACTTAAAATCACCTTTTGTCATGTAATAATCGTAATTTAGCATTTTCTCTGCTTATTTAAGGAAAAAAAATGAAAGCATATCTAAATGTTGTCAAAATTACTAAAAATTGGTTAGGAGTCCTAATATTGGTATAGTAAGTTATGATTAAAATTTGTGAAGAATACAAGTAAGAGAAAAAATGATCGTTCACCAAGTGGACTATCTCCCCTAACATCCCATGCAAATATCCAAATAATCGTTTTTCAGTGACCATTTGAAAACTTTTCTAGTTCAAAATTTTCCTGCACATTAGTTTAAGATATATACCAACAAATGTAAATTAAAATCACCTTTTATTGGTAACAATCTTAATTTATTTTTTCTCTGGCTATTTTAAGAGGGGAAATGAAAGAATATCTAAATGTTGTCACAAAGTACTAAAAATTGGCCAAGTGTCCTAGGATTGCTACAATAGGGTATGATAAAAATCCAAATAATAAAAATAATGATCGTTCACCAAGTGGACTATCTCCCATAACATCCCATGAAAATAGCTACAACCCTTTTTTAGTGACCGTTAGATCATTTTTCCACTTTAAAATTTTCCTAGACCTTGGTTTAACATTTTTAATAAGGAATGCGAACTAAAATAACCATTTTAATCCAACAACATTTATTTGGCATTTTCTCCAAATTTTATAAAATTATTAATTCATAAATAAATTTCTCAAAAAATTGTAAAGATCGGCACGGTGCCCTAATATTGGTACATGAGCTTGACACGATGGCCATATCCAATTTTATTATAGTACCATGGCAATTTTATTAATTTGACCATGGTAATTTTCTTTAAAAAAATTAGCAAAAGAAGGGCTCCCCCTTCCGATTTCATTAACGCAATCATCATGTCTGAAAGGCATTACATCAAGCAAGCACTACCCCAAACGCGAAATTAAAATTCCAGAGAGTAAAAGTTCAGCTACTTATTAAAAAGCACTAGAAATAAGATCGTCCCGTCTCTCACGAGGCTATACAAGAGTAGTTTAAGCAAAAGAGACGAACTAAAGCTAGAAGACTGGAGCCCTAGACAGAGCTTGACTACAGCAGCCAACATTTTCCTCCCGCAAATCTAGAGGTTCGCCATCTTGTCAGCCACCAAGTCGCAGCACACCTGGTCTCCACCCTTGCGTCGCACGATAAACTTCACTTGCCACCTGTCTGACTAGTTTTGCCCTCGGCATCAGAAGTTTTTGCTCTGGGTTTTTTCCCTGCAAAATAGACCAATCCACAATCCAGTTACACATATCTCACCAGAGTCATGGAGTCCTGAATCTCTTTTTTTTAAAGATGATATCATTTCTACATTTACATATAGACCAAAACAAAGCAGAAATTCCAACCAGGACAAGCTGCCTGTCGTTTTTCTGAAAAGTTTTGACCCAGTTGCCAAGACAATCGTTCAGATTTACAGGAGTTGATCTTAAATCAAAAGCACATTTCAGCAGACTCCAGATGAACTTGGCTGCAGAACAATAAAAGCAAGTGATTTATATTTTCCAATTATGCACACAAAACACATTCTTTCTCCCCTTTCCAACCTCTTTTTAGCAAAATATATTTAGTTAGAATACTTTTGCGAGCTAACAGCCAAAGAAATATTTTGATCTTAGCTGGGACTTTTACCTTCCACGAGAATTTCTGTGGGTATCCCATATCAGTTTTGATTAGAAACATGTAAAGAGACTTGACAGAAAAGACTCTATCAGTAGTTAACATCCACCTGGGCTTGTCTTTGCCCCCATATATTCTGACTTCTTCACATCTATTTTTGAGACTATTCCAAAGATCTAGAGAGCCTCCAATGAGGGTTCTTCTAAAAGTGAAGTTATCCCATCCTTTATTGATGGCCTCAGCTACAGAGATGACATGATCAAAATTAACATTGTAGAGCCCAGGGTAGGCATCTTTAAGTGGTTTAGATCCCACCCACCAGTCCTCCCAGAATCTGGTATTCCTACCACCCCCCAGTTGATTTTTGACATGTTGATAGAAAAGATGTTTCACTTTCAACAGGCTAGATCAAAACTGAGAATCACCCACCCTCTTTTTGATTCCAGAAACACATTTATTTTTGACATATTTATTAAGAAGAAGATCAATCCAAAGGCCTTCTTCGGTTTCTAATTCCCAAAACCATTTGGCTAAGAGGGCTTTCATGAGATCCAGATTAAGAATCCCCAAACCCCTTGCTTTTTTGGTAAACAACATGTTTTCCAATTAACTAAATGATATATCTTTTTATTCTCATCCTCCTGCCATACTAGCCTAGATCTGAAGAAGTTAGCTTTTTTCCTAACCCCCATAGGGAGAGGATAAAAGGACATCATAAAAATGGGGATGTTGGTAAGGCAAGATTGAACTGAAGTCACTCTCCTTGCCATATTCTACAGTCTCCCCTGCCAGCATGCACATCTTTTCTCAGTCTTTTCAGTCACTATTTTCCAGAATTTATTACTCAATCTAACATCAGATACTGGCAGACCCAAGTATTTCAGAGGCAAATTACCCAATTCACAAGTAAAAATTTCCTGATAGATTGGAGCTTTCATAACAGCATTTCCAAAAAGGAAAAGTTCACTTTTATGGAAATTAATGGTAAGGCCAGACATATGCTCAAAAGCACTTAAAATAAATTTCAAATTTCTAGCACTTTCCTCATCATCTTGGAATAGCAAAATTGTACTCCCTCTGTCCAGGTGCATAGGGCATCTAAGAAGAAGCACAGTAATTTAGGCACGAAGAGATTGGTCGAGGGAAAAAATTCGGACTAGGACTCCAGCAAATCACCGCTCCATTTTCTTCCTCTTAAGCGGATTTGGATACAACAATCAATTGCTAATTAATATAGTGGGGTCGTTTTGACTTTTGCATGCAGCCCGATTGGTAGGGGAGCATGCATGCACAACAATTGTGATTTTCCGGGGAAGTTAACCACAATGGGCTACGCATGGAGATGGGGCAAATGAGGCGTTGGAGGGTAATGAGGCTGAATTAATAGCTACGCGACTTATACATTTGGAATACCTGATTTTCGTTAGACGCCCTATGCACCTGGACGGAGGAAGTATCATCAACATATTGAAGCATATTCACACCATTGCTACCAAACTCATATAATAACCGTTTAACAAAACCAAAGTTCTTGGATTTTTCTATGATAATAGCCAGAGCATCTGCATCTAAATCAAACAATAAGGGGGACAAAGCATCCCCCTGTCTTAAGCCCTTGTGAGTTTTAAAATATGGCCCAATGACCTCATTAACCTTGACCCCCACATGTTCCCTAATCATAGTGTGCATAACCCAGTCACACCATTTATTAGGGAAGTCTTTAAGTTTCAACATTTTATAAACAAAAGGCCACTTAATTTTGTCATATGCTTTCTCAAAGTCAACTTTGAAAACCAATGCACTTTGTTTATTTATGATGTATTATGTTCAAAGCTTCATGCAGCACCACCACCCCCGCCATAATGTATCTTCCTTTAATAAAGGTTTTTTGTGTAGGGGAAATGATGGGCTCACCACACCAATCAACCTATTCATAAGAACTTTAGTGATGATCTTAAAACTCACATTCAGAAGACAAATTGGTCTAAACTTTTGAATTTGTTTGGCATCAACTACTTTTGGGACCAGGGTAATAATCCCATAATTCAATCTAGATATATCTAAACTCCCTGAATGGAAATCATCAAGTAATTTCTTGAGATCCTACTTCACCAACTCCCAAAAATGTTGATAAAAATCAACAGGCAATCCATCAGGTCCAGGACTTTTGTTTTTTTCATATTAAAGACCATTGCTTGAAGCTCTTCCATAGTGAAAGGCTCCACCAGCTTATCTGCATCCTGTGCTGAAATTCTAGGAGCATTCTGAATATTCAGAGCTACTATGGAGTTTCATCCTGACCAAACAAGATTTCGTAGAAGTTACTGATATATCGAACTAACTCTTCCTCACCTTCAATCACCCTTCCTCTTGAATGACAGAAAAGATTTTATTCTTCCTTTTCCTTCCATTACCCTTAGCATGGTAATATTTGGTGTTGCTATCTCCATCTGTAATTTCCTTATCTTTATATCTTTGTAACCATTTCATTTCCTCTTGTTTCAAGAGTCTGCCCAACGGTTCCCTTAGTTCCTTTTGTTCTATCCTGTCATGAGCTGAAAGCCCAAAAACCTCAGCATTCTTATCTACAACATCTAGTTTGATAATATCTTTTTTTAATATTCGGTACCAGGCATTAGAGTTTAAAATCCACCCCCTGATTTTCTGCCTCAAAATTATTAATCTTAGTTGCCATTGTTCAATATTATTCCCCTCATATTTATCTGACCAAATCTTAACAACAAAGTCTTTAAAACCTTCCCTCAACATCCAAGAGTTTTCAAATCTAAAGATTGGTTTATGATTGTCATGAGTACCTGTATCTAAAATAAGTGGGGTATGATTAGAGATCTCCCTCTCCAAAGCCTGTACCACACCTAGGGGATAGTGTTCCTCCCAATTTGGGCAAATTGAAATCCTATCAAGCTTCTCATATATTGGATCAGATAAATTATGGGCCCATGTGAATTTTCTCCCATTCAAAGGGAGTTCTCTCAGGCCAGCATGTTCATTATAGCATTAAAAACAAAACTCCAATGGTCAGTGCCAGAGGGCTTGTTTTTCTCAGAACTATTCCTAATCACATTGAAATCCCCTCCAACTACACAAAGTATTGCAACATTATCTTGATATACTCTGGATAGCTCTACCAGATAAGCAGCTTCGCTACTAATTTGAGCATCTCCATATACAGTGATAAGATTCCAATGAAATTTAGCTTTTTTGTCAAATAGTAAAATTCTCACAAAATACACCCCTATCTCAGTATGGATAACATCAAAACTGTCATTATTAATGCCTGCGAAAATACCCCAAGATCTCCCTGTAGGGTGAGACCAATTCCAAAAGAAACTTCTCCCCCCCCCCCCCACATAAATTGTGCATCTCATTATTAGTGAAGTCGGGTTTGATAGTTTCCTGAATCCCCACAAAATCTAACTTTTCACTGCAAATGATGTCTTTAATGAAACTTCTTTTAATATCAGGACCAATACACCTCACTTTCCAAAACATCCCTATCATTTTTTCCTTTTATGTTTTTTCCTTTTTATTCCCCCAATAGAGACAGTGGGCTTCACACAGGAAATCTGTAAGTGCATCAAATGCCCACTTAGTGGTTTTGGAGTATTGAAGACAAATAAGTTAAGGGACTAATAAGTTTGTGAGTGTACACAGGAGAAAATAATCCCTGAAGACTTGGTTTAACCACGGAAGTCGACCCCTAAAAATGTATTTCTTCAAGTGAAGAATTTGGTGCGGCCTTTGAGGAAATTGATGTGAAGACTTGGAAGCTTGAAGACTTTGTTTTCATAGTTTCTTTTTATTCTTGAGTCATAGGAAAAACCGTACTGTCAAAGGGGGTCTAGGTGAAACATTTATCATACTTCAAAGCGATGCTCAAACCTATACAAACCTAAGCCGCTTCGAGTGAAGCCTTTGGAAATCTTCGGAACAGCTGACGAATTTGACAGTGACAGTGACAAAGTTCATCTGGTCTCTGACGAATTTGATCAGGCTGAGGAGTTAGGATTTCGCCAGTGCGATCTACCTATCGTGAGGAAATAGAGTGCCCCGACGAAATTGAGAGCTTAATTTTCGACCGTTGTTGCGCCGCGCGCCAACTATCGAGTGGATTCTTATCCTGACAATGGTCATGTCTGAGAAGGGCATTTATGACAATTCATGTTGGGTTGCCCCTGGCTATAAATAGCCACCCCCTACAACCACTAGTTGGTTGGCTGCTCTAGAGAGAACTTGACACTTGTCATTTGAGAGCAACCCTTCCTCTGACGACTTTGTGAGAACCCAAGTGAGGAAAAACCCAACCAGAGCCTAAGTGACTGAGCATAACTGAGGAAGTTCATCTGTGTGATCCGACGCTTATTACCTTTGAAGACTGTCATTCTTCCAGACGGTTAGGCGTCATGTTCTGAGCACCCAAGAGTAATTGTGGTGTGCCGGTGAACAAGTCTGTGAAGGTTTTGGAAGTCTACCTTGAAGACTTACCACGGGTCATTGGGCGAGGTCTAAGTGACCTTAGCTCAAGAGGAATACGGTGAGGACTAAGTGTCCTCCGAGGTAAGACTCAGCACCTCAACTAGACGTACAGTTGATACAGCAACTGGAACTGGTCTACCAAATCGCTGTGTCTTCATCGAGCCCAACCGGTTTCAAATTCCTCATCCCTTTACCTTTACGCATTTCCACTGCTGAAGAACTTGTGCTCTACTTTTCTGATGAATTTGATCTGAAGACTTTCATCATGTTGTATATCATTTCTTCAGTTCATTTTCTTCATGCATGTCTGCTTGTATGACTACTTGTTCTTCACTTGTATGTATTTCTTTTGCATGCTAGTTACATCTGTGTCGATCTAGTTTCACTCCTGTTTCTATTTCGTCACTCTGATTTTCATCAAAATCTTCGGAGTTTGACGAATTTCTAAAAATCTCCCATTCACCCCCCTCTGGGAGTTAACCTGCGCTTTCAATTGGTATCAGAGCAAGGTACTCCCTTGTTCTATGTGATTTTGGTTTAACCACCTGGAGTTTTAGTTATGTCAATCGTAGGTATGATCAAGGTATCTGCTGCGTGCCCCATCTTCGATGGCATGAACTATCCATACTGGAAGGTCATGATGCGAAAGCGTCTCTTGGCCACGGACAGTGAACTATGGACGGTCACGGAACTGGGGCTGACCGACCTCTGCAAGATGGCAAATGCTGATGACATTCGCAAGTACACTCAGCTCGATGCTCGGGCCAAATACGTCATCTGCTCTCGTCTGACCAAGAATGAGTTCACTCGCATCTACCATCTGGGCAATGCAAAGCTCATCTGGGACAGGATCTCTGACGTCTATGAAGGAGCATATAGACGTGACGATCCCTGGCTTGTGGAATTCAGGAATTCCCTCAAATCTCTAGATCCTGATCCTGCCTCAACTTCGTCAGCTGTCTGCCTCATGGCAAGAGGCACCAAGGTACTGCAAAGACCTTTATCTTCCTCTAGTGAAGGTGAGTCTGATAAAAACATGACCCCTAGCTATTCCAAGCTTGCTAGTATTGCCACTCGACAACAAAATGCCATGGAAAGAATTCGAAACTTGTTAGACAAAAGCGATGATCTGTTGAACGATGAAATGGAATGCTCACAGACCTTGACTGAAGAAATCAAACGTCTTCAATCAAGGTTTGACGAACTTGAAAGTTGTCATGTGTCCCTCTCAGCTGAACATGAGAAGCTGTCCTATGAATTTCTTCAAAGGAAGCAAGATCTCGAGAAATTGAGAGCATCTCATGATGATCTTCAATAATAAAACGATTCACTCCTCGCTCAACAGATCAGTACCGCTCAGGAAGAATTTGTTGCACCATGCCTAAAATGCCTTGAACGTGATAATGCAAATTCTTCAGCTGAATGTTCAAATGCTTCTGTACTTTCAATTGCTTCAACTGCTATGGTGGCCACTAACCCCTCATTTGAGGAAGCCACCAGTGATACTGATGAAAATGCAGGGCTGAAGGAATTGTATGTCACTGGCATGTACAAAAGTCTCAAAGGGCATCAAACCCTGTGTGACATGCTCAAAAAGCAAATTCTTCACAGGAACCCTAGGAAAGAGGGTATTGCTTTTGAGAGAAAGCTCAACGCTGATGGTTCGTATTGGAAGCTTGAGCAGTATCCCAAAACCACATGGGTTGCTGCAAAGGGACCTCCAATAGATCCATCCACTTTATCTGGCTACACTTGTGGTACTTCATATTCTTTAGATGAGTCATTTGACTCCAACTATAAACTGTTCAAGAATCAGAATGGTGAAGTCTTTGCCAGATTTATTGGTACTAACTGCAGGAACAGTCCACCTGTGAAGAAAATCTGGGTTCCTAAAAGCCTTCTGGAAAATCTTCAGGTGAATGTCATCATGACACCACCAATGAAGAAGAAACCTCCTAGGGCAAATTCTTCACAGGGATCAAAGTCGTCAAATGGACGCTGATCCACTTATGGTCGTGCTAATGCCACTGTTTCGCAGGGAAACAAACATCGATTTGATGAATATGAGCATTATTCTTCAAACCACTATGTTCACAAAGAAGAACTAATCTCTTCTACAGGGTCAGGTCTTCAGACAACTGAAATGTCTGATGAATTTGCTGAAGACCTGACAAAGTGCCTGTTAGGATGCAGGCTAATCATGATGAAATGAATAACCCATTTCACACATCCCTATGCTGCTAAATACTATTCCTTGATGAAATTGTCTGACGAAATTGATCATCATCATATTCTTCACTTTGAAGTATATGAATTTGTAAGTCAGACTAATGCTTCTACAGGATGATACACCTTCAGCCACTGAATGGGTCTTGGATAGTGGCTGCACGAATCATATGACTGGAGATAGGAATCTCCTCACTGATGCTCCTCTTACTCCGTCTCATCTGAAGCATATCACATACGCCGACAAAGGAAAAAGCAAGGTATTGGGTCTAGGTAAGGTTGCTATCTCAAAGGATCGTCACATGGAAAAAGTGATGCTTATCGAGTCCCTCGGATACAACCTCATGTATGTCTCAATGCTTTGTGATCTTGATATGATTGTCATCTTTGGCAAATATAGATGCATTATGCTGTTGGAATCTGACAAATCCAAAGTCTTCGAAGGCTTTAGGAAAGGTGATTTGTATATTGTAGATTTATCTCTAGGTCCTCAACCTGCCACGTGTCTACTGGCAAAAGCTTCAGAGTGCTGGCTATGGCATCGACATCTTAGACATGCTGGCATGAGGAATTTGAGCACTCTCCTCAAGAAGAAGCACATCATTGGCGTCGAAGGCGTCAAATTCGTCAAAGATCATTTGTGTGGTGCTTGTGAGTCTGGAAAGATGACCAAATCCAAGCATACGGCTAAGACAATCATGACCACTACTCGTCCCTTTGAATTACTAAATATGGATTTGTTTGGTCCCACACATTATGCCACACTAACCAATGCAGCATCTCTCTACGGATTCGTCATTGTTGATGACTACTCTCGTTACACCTGGGTGCACATCATTTCCTACAAGACTGAAGTTCGGGATGTCTTCAGACGATTCTCCAATCGGGACATGATGAATTATGGTCTCAAGATCAAGCACATCAGGAGTGACAACGGCACTGAGTTCAAGAACACAGGCCTCGACGACTGTCTTGATGAACTTGGTATCACTCTTGAGCTCTCTGCTCCCTACACGCCTCAGCAGAATGGAGTCGTGGAGCGCAAGAACAGAACCCTCATCAAGATGGCGCGTACTATGCTTGATGAATACAAGACACCTCGTCATTTCTGGCCTAAAGCAATTGACACTGCATGTCACATCATCAACCGGGTATTGCTACTTGTGATCTGCGATGGTTTTTCCCCGAAGAGGAGGGGATGATGCAGTATAGTAGAGATAAGTATTTCCCTCAGTTATGAAACCAAGGTTATCAATCCAGTAGGAAAATCACGCAACAACTCGTTAGCAGCACCTGCACACAAAATAACAAATCCTTGCACCCAACGCGAACAAGGGGTTGTCAATCCCTTGGCGGTTAATTACAAGATTAAATTGTATGGTGATAGATAGATAGATCGAACAAAAATACAAAATAAAATAGATAAAGTAAAATTGCAGAAAGGTATTTTTAGGATTTTCAATATATGATAAAGGTAGTGTGACGCCCCTGCTCGACCGTGCACTAATCATACACGCAAATGTACACGATCGAGATCAGAGACTCACGGGAAGATATCACAACACAACTCTAAACTCAAATTTAAACATAAATCAACATATTACAAACCAGGGGTCACGAGGACCCGAATACATAAGTCATACACACAAAAGATATCTGAGTACAGACATAGTTAGTCAAATCTGCCTTAAGAAGGCTAGCACAAACAACGACTCTAGATCGAAAGGCGAAGGCCTCCTGCCTGGGAGCCTCCGAATCTACTCCTGGTAGGCTGGCTCAATCCAGTAGTACGTGCCGTCGGGACCCTCCTGGTAGTAAGCTCCTGCAGTGGCATCTGGCTCCTGGGCTCCATCGTCTGATCACATCGATTAGGTATGGGGAAAAGGGGAAGCAAAGCAACCGTGAGTACTCATTCAAAGTACTCGCAAGTCTTACATCAGAACTATTTTATTTATGCATTGGTATCAAGTGGAGAGGCTGTATCTGTGGACTATATAGCAGCAAAGCCAGGATAGAGAGAAAGGCCTAGCCTATCGAAGACTAGCATCTTCAGGGTCTTGCAGCATAAGAAGAGTGCAGATTAGCATATTATTAAATAACAAGCATGTGGAAGCAAAGCCCAGAGATCCTTCCTCGACTCCCTGCGAGAAAGCGATCCCGGAGCTTATAATTATTTAACAGGTATCCAGTTCAAGTAGTAGTAGATCGGGATACAACACTGAGCGTCCTGTTACCGTGGACACGGCTATTCGAATAGATAACTTCCCTGCAGGGGTGCACTACTGTTACCCAGCACGCTCGATTACATCTGGCCGAATACACTTGCTGGGTAATACCCGGCCTCGGGTAATCGACACGACGCAGTCCTACCTAGGCTCAGCAGAGAGGTCAACACGCCGGTCTAAATCCTAAGTGCGAAGGGGTCTTCGGCCCATCGCCCTTTGCACTCCTGCACGTTGCGTGACTGGCCGGGGCCCAGGCGCGACACTGTATACACAGTGACGTAACCAGCCCACCCTAGCAATCAGCCCGCATCTCTGAACTGTGACATCTGAAGAGCTTTCGGGAGAAACAACGACGCAGAGGGTCCCATAAACCATTATCCCACGTGGTGGTAGTGCGTATAGGGCCAACGACCCACTCAGATCAAATACCCAAATACGTTAGGCGTATTTAGTAACTCGCAGAGGCGATCAGACTACCTGTCGCTCCGACTTGGTAACACACGGATATCGATCAGGGAGGACTCCGCCTGCCATGTCGTTCCGCCACATTAATCTCTCGCGGGTGCCCTCCTGGCAAGCCCGACTTCATAATTCCCTGCGGGTACCCCTCGGGGTCGACCCGCCTGCGACAAAGGTCAAAGTAACCATGTGTCCAAGTATCGAGAAGGGATCCGAGGAATCAACCTCGAAGGATTTCCACTCGAGGAGTTGCACGACAGGAGCTTTATCGGAGGTGATGAAAGAGGAATCACCCTCGGTTTCCCACAACCGGATGGCTATTCTACAGAGGCATCATCGGAAGTAAGATAAGAGGTATCACCCTCGGCACTCGATGGTAGCTTTGTAGAGTCGAGCAACCTAAGGGGGAATGTGCGGTGATGTGCTGTTCTCAACCCGTTCAATCACATCGATCGGGGCACAGGTACTAAGGCGGGGCAACTACAGCAAGGAAGAGGGGCCACAGATGGTTTTCCATCCAACCTATACTAAGCAGTTTAGGATAACAGGCAGATATCAATAACGGTTACAAGAATAGGCTATGCATAAAATAGGATAAAACAAAACAGTAGCAATTTCTAATGCAAGTAGGAGGGAGAAGGAATAGGTGATATAGGCATGCGTCAAGGGGGGTTGCTTGCCTGGTTGCTCTGCTGAAAAGGACGGGTCGTCGGGGACGTAGTCGATCACAGGGGCAGCGTCGGTCTCGGGGTCTATCGGAGAGAAGAGGGGGAAGAAACAATAAATACAAGCAACAAATGCAATCACAGATGCATGGCACGGCAGTACGCAGTGTTGGGGGTGATCTATCGCAGTACTACACGTTACCGGCGAAGGGGAAAAACATCCGGGAATGTTTTCCCAGCGTTTGGCATTTCGGACAGATGAAACAGAGGGGGACGGTTCCATGTTCAGCATGCTAGGGGCATGTGCCAGGTAAATGGAGTGCGTATTCGGAATCGTCATATTTTTCTGATCGTTTTTCATAAATAAATTATTTTCATCCGAGTTACGGTTTATTTTATATGATTTTTCAAAGTTTTAATGTTTTTCTGGATTTTCTAGAATTTATTTAATTATTCAAATTAGAATTATCCGAAATAGTAATGATGACATCATCATGACGTCACTGTGACGTCAGCAGTCAACACTGACTGGTCAGAGTCAAACCTGACATGCGGGTCCCGCCTGTCAGCGTCTGTTTAGGCAAATTAGGGTTTAATTAAGCTAATTATAGATTAATTAGGCTAATTAAATAATTAGTTTAATTAAACAAAATTAATTAATTAAGTTAATTAATTAATTAATATTATTTTTTCTTTTTTTTTAACAGGGGTTGGGCCCCAGCGGTCAGTGGCACAGCCGGATATGTCCGGGCTGTGCCCTGCCAGGGCCGGACATGTCCGGGCTCAGCAGACGCACGGGCACAGAGGGGGGGCCGGATGTGTCCGGGCAGCGCATGTGCGCGCGGGCAGAGAGACGGCCGTGGCCAGCGGCAGCGCATGACGAGGCCTGCTGCGCCAGGCAGCGGCGTGAGACGGCGAGCGGCGCGGGCGACGGCAGCATCAGCGGTAGGCAGCACGGGGAGCAGCGGCAGCGCGCGGCGCGGCGAGCAGCGGCACGGGCGAGCGCGCGGGCGGGAGGCGAGGGCTGGCGAGCGGCGGGGCGGGGCTGCGGGCGTGCGCCGGCGCCAGCGGGCGCGAGGCCAGGCGCGGCGCGTGCGGGCGACGGCGAGCGCGAGCGGGAGCCGCGGCGGACGGTGTCGGTGACGGCGACAGAGAGAGGGAAGGGGAGACGGGCTCCTCACTCCCGATGCAGGGGTACGTCAGCGAGGCGCGAGGGAGTCCGGCGAGGAGGAGGTCGGGGAGGCGACGGCGAGGACGAGGCGGCGACGAGGACGGGGTGGCGGCGACGGGCGGCGAGCGCGGCGTCGAGGACGAGGGGATCGGCGGGGGGGATTTGGGGGTTAGGGTTTCGGGGGGGGGGCTGGCGAGCGAGGCCATATAGGCCAGGCGAGCGGCGTGGGCCGGCTGGCTGGGCCGAGGCCCAGGGGAGGGGGGTTTCGTTTTATTTTTCTTTTTATCTTTTGTTTTTCTATTTTCTCTTTTTCTAGTTTCTGTTTTATAAAATGGTTAGACACAAATTGAGTTTTGTAAAATAAGTGACTAGGCCCAATATTGACAGTGCAATGTTAGTTACTACCAGAAATTGGTTTGGAGGTGGTATGATTTCATATCAATTTTAATTAAATAAAAAGGTATTAAAGGTTGCTGTTTTGTTACTGTTTTAGGGTGTTAGGCTCATTTAACTAATTCAATTAATGTTGATTATATTTTTATAAATGCTTCTGGATTATTTGCAATATTATGAACATTTTGGTTTTCAAATTTGAACAACTTTTAATTTCACTTTATATTTGAATTTCATTTTGAATTGGAATTTGAAATGAGATATGATGCAATGATGATCAAGCACTGTTCAACATGATGACTTGGCATTATCAGAGGGTGATCACTGTAGCTATTACATGGGGATGTTACAATTCTCCTCCTCTAAAAGAAATTCTCGTCCCGAGAATTAAGAGGTAGAAAGGAGAAGGCCGGGGGTATTCATACCAAGGAAGCTTGGCATTAATCCGCGAGAGTAATTTCCATTAACGGATTGTGCAACTGTTTATTCCTAATGTCACGCGTGCATGGAAAACTTTTGACATGAACGAGTGCAATGCTCCCGAATAATTTAAAACCAAAGCTGGTAGTGAGTTGATCAAGAAGAGTACCGTTCACAGTGGCAAGCTGGTCCTGAGCTTCATTCAGATCAACATGGTAAGCTTGACCACGACCATAAGAAGGTCTGGCATTATTGTTGCGAGGTTGATTGTTACCACGGCCAGTAGAGGGAAGTGCAAGCTGATTCTGATTCTGAGGGCATTCTCTGGAACGGTGACCTGGACGGCCACACTTGAAGTAGAGCCGATCATTGGGACGGGGAGCAGGAGCTCGAAGCAGTGGAGCCTGAGATCTTGGCTGCCCCGGAGGTGGAGGAGGCGCAGTTGGATGGTACATGCTGTGCGGAATCCAGATGCGACGCTTCTGAGAGTACGAGCCCGAAGATGAGCCAACGTCATGGGTGCGCTTGATGGTATTCTTGTGTTCCATCTGAGCGGTCTCAACCTGGATAGCCTTGTTCACCAGGGTGGCAAAATCGGTGAAGTCTTGAACGGCAAGTGCAAGCTTGAGGTCTGGGTGGAGTCCATTACGGAATTTCTCCTGTCTACGTGCATCAGTGGCAATGTCTTCCTCAGCATAGCGAGATAAGTCAAGGAATTCCCGCTGATAAGCTTCAACAGTTTTATTGCCCTGAGTGAGGTTGCGAAACTCTCTTTTCTTCTGGTCCATGATTCCCTGAGGAATGTAGCGGGCACGGAAAGCAGTCTGAAACTCGACCCAGGTAATGACTGTCCCCTCAGGCAGTGAACGCCTGTGGGTGGACCACCATTGAGCAGCGGCACCCTTCAAGAAGTAGGATGCGAAAGTGACAAGGTTGTCAGGGGCGACATTTGCAGACTCCATCTCGAAGGCGATGTCGTGAAGCTAGTCATCAGCATCCAGTGGCTGTTCAGAGTTGCGGTAAGTAGTTGGGTTGAGATGCACAAGCTCCTGCAGAGTTATTGCAGCAGGGTTCTGATTCTGATTGTTCTGGTGCGGAAACTGAGCCATAATTCCAGTCATGAACTGACGGTTCAGCTCGAATTGTTGCATCATAGCTGCCATATAGTCTGGCGGTGGTGGGTTTTCAAGGGCACGACCACGACCACGAGCACCTGGCCTAACCATCCTGCTAAAATTTTAACAGGGGGTAGTTTAGTAACAACAACTGCAAGCGTTTAGAGATAACAATATGTAACACGACAATGAACAAGTAGTGCAATAGATACATAGCAGTAGTCAATTAAGACATACAGATCCATACACAGAGTCGGTTACAGGCGGACAACATAACGGCGCAAATTTAAAAGCTAGACATACTAGGCGGCGCGCAGGCACGCGGTGAGGAATACACAACGAGACATAGCTAAGGCTACATCAACGTCGGGGAAAACCACGGAAACGGGGTAACTGCAAGTGCGGACGATGAGTGTCTGTGGCGGAAAAGTCCTGCTCTCCGTATGCACTCTGATGCAGAACCCGGTCTCGAACTGGAAGAAGAGGTCCACGTGCCGGTGTGTGACCTCCAACAGCAGGCCAATCGATACCTGCCGGTATCTGAGTCCTGCGCGGGTAAAGGATATACTCTGGATGTATCCCTGCACGAACAGCTGGCAGCAACTGTGTCATAGCATCGTAGAGACGTGCTCGAGTGGCAAACAACTCGACGGCGAGAGCCCGGGCAGTGCGATCCAGAGCCTGAGTGCACTGAATCAAAACCTGCGGGTCGTATCGACGTCGCTCGTAAGGGGCACAGACATCTGTGTAGTATCCGGTAGCATCTCCAGCAGGGGCATACGGGATGTATCGGAACTCTGAGTCATCCAAGCGACTATGCTCTCCACAGAGACGTGCGACTGCAGAGTAGGCAGCATCATGGACTGCCATCTCAATCGTCACGCCGATACCGTGAAAAAGGTGCAACTCGATGTCAGAGTTGTCCCTCTGATCAAAGATACGAACATCAGCATGGTACTGCTCCTGGTTGAACTCGTGGTAGTCCTCGTAAACCATGTACTCGGGGTACCAGCGGTAGCCCAATCTGGTCAGGAGGGCGAACAGGACAGCTGGAAAACCAGGGGCATCACGAGCCCAAGTGCGAAGCACAAGCTGCGTCGCAGGGCACGGCGGAAACAAGCGATCCATCTGAAACAGAGGAAATTCAGGATTGTCAAATGACAGTGATAAGTATAATATAACTTGGAGAGAAAGGTTAAATAGACCACTGGAAAAGAAAATGTGATTATCAGATTAATCAGATCAATGCGAAGGAACAAGTGCAGATAGTCCAGCTCTCCGGGTGGACGTGAATACGAGAACCTAGGGTCGGAGTTAGTAAAATCATTTAACCCGAATAGAAGAGGATTCAGAGTCCCAGAGTAAGGAAGAGGAATAAAAGATCCTAATACCACCCATTTGGTGACGTGGGACCGTAAGCCACACAGCCATGTTAGTAAAATGGTTTTTCGGAAGACTAGACTCAACTTCGACCAAGGAATTGGAAGGGGGCTTCCTACAGGCACTCGGCTCTGATACCAACTTGTGACGCCCCTGCTCGACTGTGCACTAATCATACACGCAAATGTACACGATCGATATCAGAGACTCACGGGAAGATATCACAACACAACTCTAAACTCAAATTTAAACATAAATCATCATATTACAAACCAGGGGTCACGAGGACCCGAATACATAAGTCATACACACAAAAGATATCTGAGTACAGACATAGTTAGTCAAATCTGCCTTAAGAAGGCTAGCACAAACAACGACACTAGATCGAAAGGCGAAGGCCTCCTGCCTGGGAGCCTCCGAATCTACTCTTGGTCGGCTGGCTCAATCCAGTAGTACGTGCCGTCGGGACCCTCCTGCTGGTAAGCTCCTGCAGTGGCATCTGGCTCCTGGGCTCCATCGTCTGATCACATCGATTAGGTATGGGGAAAAGGGGAAGCAAAGCAACCGTGAGTACTCATCCAAAGTACTCGCAAGTCTTACATCGGAACTATTTTATTTATGCATTGGTATCAAGTGGAGAGGTTGTATCTGTGGACTATATAGCAGCAAAGCCAGGATAGAGAGAAAGGCCTAGCCTATCGAAGACTAGCATCTTCAGGGTCTTGCAGCATAAGAAGAGTGCAGATTAGCATATTATTAAATAACAAGCATGTGGAAGCAAAGCCCAGAGATCCTTCCTCGACTCCCTACGAGAAAGCGATCCCGGAGCTTATAATTATTTAACAGGTATCCAGTTCAAGTAGTAGTAGATCGGGATACAACACTGAGCGTCCTGTTACCGTGGACACGGCTATTCGAATAGATAACTTCCCTGCAGGGGTGCACTACTGTTACCCAGCACGCTCGATTACATCTGGCCGGATACACTTGCTGGGTAATACCCGGCCTCGGGTAATCGACACGCCGCAGTCCTACCTAGGCTCAGCAGAGAGGTCAACACGCCGGTCTAAATCCTAAGTGCGAAGGGGTCTTGGGCCTATCGCCGTTTGCACTCCTGCACGTTGCGTGACTAGGCGGGGCCCAGGCGCGACACTGTATACACAGTGACGTAACCAGCCCACCCTAGCAATCAGCCCGCATCTCTGAACTATGACATCTGAAGAGATTTCGGGAGAAACAACGACGCAGAGGGTCCCATAAACCATCATCCCACGTGGTGGTAGTGCGTATAGGGCCAACGACCCACTCAGATCAAATACCCAAATCCGTTAGGCGTATTTAGTAACTCGCAGAGGCGATCAGACTACCTGTCACTCCGACTTGGTAACACACGGATATCGATCAGGGAGGACTCCGCCTGCCCTGTCAGTCTGCCACATTAATCTCTCGCGGGTGCCCTCCTGGAAAGCCCGACTTCATAATTCCCTGCGGGTACCCCTCGGGGTCGACCCGCCTGCGACAAAGGTCAAAGTAACCGTGTGTCCAAGTATCGAGAAGGGATCCGAGGAATCACCCTCGAAGGATTTCCACTCGAGGAGTTGCATGACAGGAGCTTTATCGGAGGTGATGAAAGAGGAATCACCCTCGGTTTCCCACAACCGGATAGCTATTCTATAGAGGCATCATCGGAAGTGAGATAAGAGGTATCACCCTCGGCACTCGATGGTAGCTTTGTAGAGTCGAGCAACCTAAGGGGGAATGTGCGGTGATGTGTTGTTCTCAACCCGTTCGATCACATCGATCGGGGCACAGGTACTAAGGCGGGGCAACTACAGCAAGGAAGAGGGGCCACAGATGGTTTTCCATCCAACCTATACTAAGCAGTTTAGGATAATAGGCAGATATCAATAACGGTTACAAGAACAGGTTATGCATCAGAATAGGATAAAACAAAACAATAGCAATTTCTAATGCAAGCAGGAGGGAGAAGGAATAGGTGATATAGGCATGCGTCAAGGGGGGTTGCTTTCCTGGTTGCTCTGCTGAAAAGGACGGGTCGTCGGGGACGTAGTCGATCACAGGGGCAGCGTCGGTCTCGGGGTCTATCAGAGAGAAGAGGGGGAAGAAACAATAAATACAAGCAACAAATGCAATCACAGATGCATGGCATGGCAGTACGCAGTGTTAGGGATCTATCGCAGTACTACACGTTGCCGGCAAAGGGGAAAAACATCCGGGAATGTTTTCCCAGCGTTTGGCATTTCGGAAAGATGAAACAGAGGGGGACGGTTCCATGTTCAGCATGCTAGGGGCATGTGCGAGATGAACGGAGTGCGTATTCAGAATCGTCATATTTTTCTGATCGTTTTTCATATATAAATTATTTTCATCCGAGTTACGGTTTATTTTATATGATTTTTCAAAGTTTTAATGATTTTCTGGATTTTCTGGAATTTATTTAATTATTCAAATTAGAATTATCCGAAACAGTAATGATGACGTCATCAGGATGTCACTATGACGTCAGCAATCAACTCTGACTGGTCAGAGTCAAACCTGACATGCGGGTCCCGCCTGTCAGCGTCTGTTTAGGCTAATTAGGGTTCAATTAAGCTAATTATAGATTAATTAGGCTAATTAAATAATTAGTATAATTAAACAAAATTAATTAATTAAGTTAATTAATTAATTAATTATTATTTATTTATTTATTTTAATTCTTTTCTTTTTTTTTGTTTTTTTTAACAGGGGCTGGGCCCCAGCGGTCAGTGGCACAGCCGGACATGTCCGGGCTGTGCCCTGCCAGGGCCAGACATGTCCGGGCTCAGCAAACTCGTGGACACAGAGGGGCGGGGGACGTGTCCGGGCAGCACGTGTGCGCGCGGGCAGAGAGACGGCCGTGGCCAGCGGCGGCGCACTGCGAGGCCGACTGTGCCAGGCAGCGGCGGGAGACGGCAGCAGCAGTGGTAGGCAGCACGGGGAGCAGCGGCACGGGCGAGCGTGCGGGCAGGAGGCGAGCGCGGGCGAGCGGCGGAGCGGGGTTGCGGGCGTGCGCGGGCGCCAGCGGGCGCGAGGCCAGGCGCGGCGCGGGCGGGCGACGGCGAGCGCGAGCGGGACACATTATAGGCGGTTCCCAAACAGAAAATAAAGTTTATTTCCTTTCCACCATTCTTTCACAATCCATGGCTAGCCGTATCCACGGGTGCCTTCCATACCAACACTTTGCAAGGAATTTATTATTATCATCATATTATTATTATTTTCATTTCGGGACTGGGCATCCCTATTACCTTGCCACTTTCTCGTGCAATGACAAGTGAATAAACACTCATCGTGAGAATAACACACCTAGCATGGAAAATATTGGCCACCCCCTGCCGCTTCATGAGCGGTACGGGCACACAAAACAGAAAATTATTTTGAAAAATTAGAGTTGGCACATGCAAATTTACTTGGAACGGCAAGGAAATACCGCATATAGGTAGGTATGGTGGACTCATTTGGCACAACTTTGGGTTTAAGGAGTTGGATGCACAAGCAGCATTCCCGCTTTGTACAAATGAAGGCTAGCAAATAGATTGAGAAGCGACCAACCAAAAACCAGAAACGGTCATAAACATGCATTGAACATAACTAACACTGAATAATGCACCATAAGTAGGATATAATTTCGTTGCATAACTATTGACTTTATGTGCATGCATAGGGAATCACACACCTTAACACCAATATTCTTACTAAATCACAATTACTCACTAACATGACTCACATATTATCATCTCCATATCGCAAAACTATTGCAAGGAATCAAACTTATCATATCCAATGATCTATATGAAAGTTTTTATTATATCCCTCTTGAATATTCATCACTTTGGGACCAAATTCATATCTTGTGCAAATTACCATTACTATTATCAACTCTCAAAAAGATATAAGTGAAGCATGAGAGTGCAAACATTTCTTCAAAATATAATCTTATCAACTCTCAAAATAATATAAGTGAAGCATGAGAGTTCAAATATTTCTTCAAAATATAGTCACCGCCGTGCTCAAAAAGATTTAAGTGAAGCACTAGAGCAACTGCCTAGCTCAAAAGATATAAGTGAAGCACATAGAGTATTCTAACAAATCATGATAAACATGTGGCTCTTTCAAATAAGTGTGTCTAGAAAAGATGATTGTGACAAACTAAAAAGCAAACAAAGCAAAGACTCATATAATACACAACGCTCCAAGCAAAACTCATGATATGTGACGAATAAAAATATAGCTCCAAGTAAAATTACCGATAGTTGGTAGAAGAAAGAGGGGATGCCTTCCGGGGCATCCCCAAGCTTAGTTGCTTGGGAGTCCTTGACTATTACCTTGGGGTGCCTCGGGCATCCCCAAGCTTAGGCTCTTGCCACTCCTTATTGCTTCATCCATCGTGATCTCACCCAAAACTTGAAAACTTCAATCACACAAAACTCAACAAAACCTTCGTGAGATCCGTTAGTATAATAAAGCAAATCACTACTTTAAGTACTGTTGCAAACCCATTCATATTTAATTTTTGCATTATACCTACTGTATTCTAACTTCTCCATGGCTTATACCCCCCGATACAATCCATAGTTTCATCAAAACAAGCAAAACAATGCATCAAAAACAGAATCTGTCAAAAACAGAACAGTCTGTAGCAATCTGAATATTGACTATACTTCTGTAACTCCAAAAATTCTGAAAAATTAGGAAAATGTGGGAAATTTGTATATTAATCATGTGCAAAAAATTCAGAATTTTTTGACACTCCAGTGATTTTATAGAATTTCTGCAATGGACGCAAAAGTTTCTGTTTTTTTACAGAATCAAGTCAACTATCATCCAAATCATCCCAAAGGCTTTACTTGGCACAAACACTAATTAAAACATAAAAACACAACCATAAAATTAGCATAATTGTGTGCGCACAAGAAAATAGAAAAATAAACACAAAAATTAAGATAACTATTGGGTTGCCTCCCAACTAGCGCTATTGTTTTATGCCCCTAGCTAGGCATAATGCATAGTTTCAAGTATTGTCATCTTTGGTTTTAATAATCTTTGTAGGAGTTTTCTCAAACCCAAGAGGTTCTTTACGCTTCCCATTATTCTCAGGAAATGAGGCAATTTTAAGGTCTAGAATATCCAATCGCTTATTGCATAGAGTAATCAGAGTGTTCATGCGATTTAGGTTTCCACTAATATTTTTGAGAGGCTCGTTAGACTTTTGCAACTCAACCAAATTTTTCTGCATGTCACCCAATTTGTCTAATATTTGAGCCCCTTCTAGAGTAAAAACAAAGCCCTTTTGTGGTGGTGGAAACCCCAATATACCCTCTATTATTTCATAGGCAGTATTGGCCTCACTCTCAATAAAATTTCGTTTTGCGGCAAAATCCAAAAGTTGTCTATGATGCATGGTTAAACCTATATAGAAATTGCGAAGCAAATTTTTTACATCCCCTTTTATAGAGCAAACAAGGTAGGATTCCATTAACCTATACCAAGCATTCTTAAGATTTTCTCCTTGTTTCTGTTTGAAGTAAAGCACTTCAAAATCCGGTGACAAAGGAGGGATAGTTATGCTAGTTATGATGACGAGGTGAACCAATCAAGCAAAAAGGCAAACGGAAAAATATTTTGTATTTTTGTAAAAAAAATTAGAAGTGGGGGAGATGAAAACGAGAGGCAAAGGCAAATAAAATAAATGCAAGGAGATGAAAGTTTATGCGTAGGTACTTGATAGATGTTGATGATGTCTCCCCGGCAACGGCGCCAGAAATTCTTCCTGCTACTTGTGATCTACGTTGGTTTTTCCTCGAAGAGGAGGGGATGATGCAGTACAGTAGAGATAAGTATTTCCCTTAGTTATGAAACCAAGGTTATCAATCCAGCAACTCGTTAGCAGCACCTGCACACAAAATAACAAATCCTTGCACCTAACGCGAACAATGGGTTGTCAATCCCTTGGCTGTTAATTGCAAGATTAAATTGTATGGTGATAGATAGATAGATCAAACAAAAATACAAAATAAAATAGATAAATTAAAATTGCAGCAAGGTATTTCTAGGATTTTCAATATATGATAAAGGTAGACCCGGGGGCCATAGTTTTCACTAGAGGCTTCTCTCTTGAAAATTGCATACGGTGGGTAAACAAATTACTGTTGGGCAATTGATAGAAAAGCAAATAATCATGACGATATCCAAGGCAATGATCATGTATATAGGCATCACGTCCGAGACAAGTAGACCGAAACGATTCTGCATCTACTACTATTACTCCACACATCGACCGCTATCCAGCATGCATCTAGAGTATTAAGTTCATAAAGTACGGAGTAACGCCTTAAGCAAGATGACATGATGTTGACAAACTAAACTCACGCATGAATAAACCCCATCTTTTTATCCTTAATAGCAATGATACAATACGTGTCATGTCCCCTACTGTCACTGGGATTGAGCACCGCAAGATCGAACCCATTACAAAGCACCTCTCCCATTGCAAGATAAATCAATCTAGTTGGCCAAACCAAATCAATAGATCGGAGAGAAATACAAAGCTATAACAATCATGCATAAAAGAGTTCAGAGAAAACTCAAATAATATTCATGGATAATCTGATCATAAACTCACAATTCATCGGATCCCAACAAACACACCGCAAAAAGTGATTACATCGGATAGAATTCCAAGAACATCAAGGTGAACATTGTATTGAAGATCAAATAGAGAGAAGAAGCCATCTAGCTACTAACTATGGACCCGTAGGTTTGTGGTAAACTACTCACGCATCATCGGAAGGGCAGCAAGGTTGATGTAGAGCCCCTCCATGGTCGAATCCCCCTCCGGCAGAGTGCCAGAAAAGGCCTCCAGATGGGATCTCTCGACAACAGGAACTTGCGGCGGCGGAAAAAGTATTTCATGGACTCCTCTGTTGGTTTCCCGATTTTAGAGAGTTTATAGAGGCGGAGTTAGGTCAAACGGAGCCACGTGGGCCCCACGAGCCACCAGGGCACGCCCCACCCCCCCAGGGCACGCCATGGTGCCTCATGGGCCACTGCTCCATCTTCTCGTCCCCTCCAGAAGCTTCCAGGGTCTCTTATGTCCAGAAAAAAAATCTCCAAAAAGTTTCGTGGCATTTGGACTTTGTTTGGTACTGATATTCTGAAAAACCAAAAACAGGCAAAAAACAATAACTGGCACTGGGCACTAAGTTAATAGGTTAGTCCCAAAAAATGATACATAATTGCTTGTAAGTGTATATAAAACATCCAAGATTGATACTATAATAGCTTGGAACAATAAAAAATTATAGATACGTTGGATACGTATCCGGTATATCTTCACAAATTCCTCAAGAAGACCTCATATGAGCTCCTCACTGACAAGAAACCCAATGTGAGTTATTTCAAAGTCTTCGGTGCTAAATGCTGGATTAGAGATCCTCATCGCAGTTCTAAATTTGCACCAAAAGCACATGAAGATTTTATGCCTGGTTACGGAAAGGACTCGCACACCTACAAAGTCTTCAACTCCTTCCACCACAAGGTTGTTGAAACTATAGATGTGCGGTTCGATGAAACTAATGGCTCGCAAAGAGAGCACCTGCCTCCTGTGCTAGATGAAATGCCTCGTGAGGAATCGATCAAGCTAATGGGCACTGGTGAAATTGTGCCCAGTGAAGAAATAGCTGATGTAGAAGTACTAATCCCTCATCATGAAGAAACTACTGATCCGGAGGAAAATGATGCTGAGGATTCTGCTCGGTAACAACAACAGCAAGGCCCTCGTCCAGCACAACCACGAGTAGCAAATGAAGTGCAGATTGAAAAGATCCTTGACAACATCAATGCACCTGGTCCCCTCACTCGCTCAAGAGCTTCACATCTAGCTAACTTTTGTGGGCATTACGCGTTTGTCTCTATTTCAGAGCCCACCAAAGTTGATGAAGCATATCTTGAACCGGAATGGATTCAAGTGATGCAAGAGGAATTGCATCAATTTCAGCTCAACAACGTGTGGGAGCTTGTCAAGCGTCCCGACCCACGCAAGCACAATGTCATCGGTACCAAATGGATCTACCGCAACAAACAAGACGAAAATAGCCAAGTGGTGAGAAATAAGGCCCATCTTGTAGCTCAAGGCTACACACAGGTTGAGGGTATTGATTTCAATGAAACATTTGCACCTGTTGCTAGGCTTGAAGCCATTCATATACTGCTTGCATATGCTAACTGTCATGATATCCTCTTATATCAAATGGATGTGAAAAGTGCATTCCTCAATGGTAAGCTTGAAGAAGAAGTATATGTTGCTCAACCACCAGGTTCTGAGGACCCAAAGCATCCAGACAAAGTCTTTAGACTCAACAAGGCTCTCTATGGCCTTAAGCAAGCCCCGTGGGCTTGGTATGATACACTGAAGGAGTTCCTGAAGAAAAAGGGTTTCAAACCCGGTTCACTTGACCCTACTCTTTTCACTAAATCTTATGATGGTGAACTGTTCATATGCCAAATATATGTTGATGATATTATCTTTGGTTGCACTAACAAGAAATACAGTGACGAATTCGCATATATGATGCAAGAAGAATATCATATGTCTATGATGGGGGAGTTGAAATTCTTCCTCGGACTTCAAATTCGTCAACAACGAAATGGCATCTTCATATCTCAAGAAAAATATCTCAAGGATTGCCTGAAGAAATTCGGCATGCAAGATTGCAAAGGCCTCAAGATATTAATGCCAACAAATGGTCAACTCTGCACTGACGAAAATGGTAAAGATTTCGATCAGAAGGTATATCGCTCCATCATTGGTTCGCTGCTTTACCTATGTGCATCTAGGCCAGATATTATGCTTAGCATTTGCATGTGTGCCCACTTTCAAGCGTCACCGAAGGAATCGCACCATCAGGCTGTGAAACGAATTCTTCAATATTTAGCTCACACACCAACACTTGGATTATGGTATCCCAAGGGCTCATCATTTGATCTTGCTGGATTTTCTGATTCTGATTATGCTGGAGATCGTGTGGATCGCAAGTCAACATCAGGCACATGTCATTTCCTCGGACGATCTCTTGTTTGTTGGTCCTCGAAGAAGCAGAACAGCGTCTCACTTTCCACAGCCAAGGCTGAATACATTGCCACGGGTGCATGTTGCTCACAGCTTCTATGGATGAAGCAAACCCTCAAGGACTATGGCGTCAATGTGAAGAAAGTGCCACTCTACTGCGATAATCAGAGTGCTATCAAGATCGCCCACAACCTAGTGCAACACTCTAGGACGAAGCACATCCAGATTCGTCACCATTTTCTTCGTGATCATGTGCTGAAGGGAGACATCGTCATCAATCACGTGAAGACAGAAGAACAACTTGCAGATATCTTCACTAAGCCCTTGGATGAGAGAAGGTTTTGCATGTTGCGGTGTGAGCTAAACATCCTTGAATCTTCGAATGTCCTTTGAAAAGGACACACATCCTAACGCTTATGCATTCTTGATGACTTTGATGCACAACACACAAAGTAACGTTTTTCTTCAATCAATGAAGACAAACCCTCTAAGTGTGAAGAAATTAACGAAGAACTTGATTCTCAGAACCCTACGACAATTGTACGCGGTGTCTGAAATCATCATAGTTCTTATACGGTGGGTAACGCCACCACCCATTTTTGATTTGTTTCAATTTGGGTTTTCTTCGTCTTTTGCAATTTTGTCAAAACTTTTAAAATTCGTCATTTGTGGTTGTTCTTCATTGCTTGAGACAATTCATTATATATATATATATATATATATATATATATATATATCTGAATTTTTCATGTCCTCAACAGCATTCACATATTGCTAAGTCTTCAAGTTGTTTTTCCGTCTATGTGAATGTGATCGGACCCGCTCCCCTCTATGCTAAACTCAAACCACTCTGTTCACAATCTCTTCATGTGCGTTCTATTTGACACCGTTCAAAGTCTTCACTGTGTCCTTGACAGCTGAAGAAATTGCGAACACACTTTTAAAAAAACTTCTATTCAAATTTTTGACGGTTGCCACAGTAACTTAATACCGCGCTCCCTACGCGTGGATAAGCGCACTCAAAATGCATGTGTGACGCGTGTCGTAGAAATGCGAAGAGCCAGGGGCTTATCCGTCCAAATGTTTCAGACCACTCAGTTTTCACCGTGCCTATATAATGGCTTGACCACGTCAAACCTAGTTCATTCACTCTCGCGCCCCTGTCGCTCTGAAAACCCTAGCGCCGCCGCTGAAATTCATCATCGCCGGAGAGGAAGTGCTTCACTGCCTCAACTTCTTCGTCGCCGTACTCACGCCGGCCACGGATTTCTTCACCTCCGCCGTCGTCGTAGCTGTCTTTCATCGCCAAGTTAGGGCACGAGAGATCTGAGCTGACGATTTTCTTCAACTCGTCGTCCAGTTCATCGAGTTCAACCTTGGGTAATTAAAACTTATTTTTACTGCCCAAGTTTGATCTTTTTACTTTCTCAAATTCTTCAAGTGCTGTTTTTACCACTTCTTCCCAAATCTTCAGCACTTCCTTTTTGGCCAGTCTTCGTAATTTCATCTAAGTTGCACTTCATGATTAGATTCCTCAGTTGTGCAATTGTATCAATCTGTACAACTCTGAAATCTAAGTCAAGAACACTTAGTAAATTTCTTCAAGACGATAAGGGTCAATTTCCTCAACTGGGTTTCATTTTGAAAATCTCTGAGAACGCATGTGACTCTTCCCAATTTCCTCGCAACTATATTCTGTTCACAGGTACCCATATGTGCAAAACCCTCAGTTGAAGAAAATGGCAGATGGGAAAAAGCCTCAGAAGGGAGGAAAGAGGAAAGAGGAACACATAGCTTTTGAGATACCAGATGAACTGTATGCAGGATATTGCACACCCGATGAAGAAATTCACGGAAAAGAGACTGACAAGCAGCGCAAGACGCGCATGCAGAAGATCAAGAGGTACTGGTCCTATGAATGGCGGAGTTACAATTACGTCACTCCCAAATATATGAAGGATTTCGCTGTCAAGCCCCTGTGCAAAAGACCACAGTTGGCTCCTGGTCAAACAGCTGATCCCACGAGCATTAGAAGGGGTGAAGAATTCCCCAAAGAATGGACCAAGCGTCAGGCCAAACTGCAGAAACAGGCTCAAAAGGCTGTTGAAGAATTCAACAGGGCCTCAAAGGCTTCACAAGAAGCGGGTGCAGGCTCAAGTGGCAGTGGGCCCAAGAAAGCTATGAAAAAGAAGCCGGCTCAAAAGCCTAAACCTTCGACTGAAGAGCCCTCACGGCCAAAATCTTCATCAAAGCCCTCAGATCCCAAACCATCTTCCTCAAAGGCCTCAGCGCCTAAGGCACAAACTGCACCCACTTCATCTGCACCTCCACCATCCGTCGGTTCCTCAAGGGCTGCAGCTAGGGCTTCAACGCCAGTTGTGCTAGCTTCATGCCAGCGCACTGAAGAGTTTCCGACAGCCTCCATTGTTGCATCAAGTGCCTCAGTATCAGGTCGTATTTCTTCAAACATGCCAATGCTGAAGAAGAAGGTCACTGCAGGCCGAGGAACCAGGCCTAGCCCCAAGAGCAAAGTTGTATTGCCTCAAGCTGATGAACATGGGATGGCTGATGAAGATGAACTTGCAGAATTTGTACAGAGAAGAATGGAAGAGGCCGCTCGTGCCAAGAACTACTCAGTCCCAACATTTCTAAGTCCGAAAAAGATCCTTGACTTCATTGATGTTTGGTGTCAGAAACTAGATACACCACTTGATGACTTGGATTTGCCACCTGGACCAAGTCATGTTCTTCCTGCCTTTGTCCTCAACGAAAAGCACAAGATAGAGAAGGCAAAGCTTGTAAGAAAAGAGATGAAGAAGAAGCAGAAGGAGCTCAAGGATAGAATGCTCTCAATATCCCCTCAGCAACTTGTTGCTTTGCAAACAGAGATTCAGTACTTGTCTGATGAATATGAGCGCCAGGCTGAGCACTGCCGTGGAGTGAAAGACAGATTCATCAGCGCTTCCAACAAAGTTGTTGATGACTACATTCAAAGGGAGGCTGCGAAGTGTGGTCAAGCTCCTCCAACAAGTTCTTCAGCTCCACCGTAGAACCTACCAGGGCAACTGAGACTATTGCGCCTGAAGAAAATGTCAAAGCAACTGCAACAGTTGCGTCTGATGAAATTATTCCACCAAGCTCCTCAACGGCAGTACCTGACCAGTCTTGAACCTTGAAGCTAATCACATCACATTCTGCATCAGAAGCGAGAAAGACTGTTGTTAAGAGAAAAGTTCAGTACCCTCTGCAGCAGAATCTGTGAAGAAATTGAAGATGGCTCCAATATCTTCAAATGCACCTATCGATGCCATACCAATTTCTTCAGCCCCTCCAACCAGATCCACTCAAGAGCTTCAGATCATTCCCTTCAGTGTGGACTATGTCATCCCACCTGAAGATGAAGAAGAGAATTCCCACTCTGCTGCTTCCACAGAGCAAGTGGATGAAGAGATTGAAATTGAAGCAGATGCTTCGTTTCACCAGGTATCATCGCCTCCAGTCCATGTGACTGATGAAGAAACCGATGAGGACGTGGATGTGGGTTCTTCAACTCCTGTTATCCATGATGATTTTTGGGATGTCGCACATCCGAACTCACCCCTCACCACGCCACACACGCAAGTACCTCAGTCTCCTGCTGTCACTGAGGAAATACAAACTGGTTCTGAAGGTCACCAACCATCCCTTCAAACTATCAATGAGGAAATTCCAGCTGCATCAGCTGAAGAAATTATGCAACAACTGAACGATGAAGAAGTTGCACCCCCTCCATCACAACGTGAAGAATCAGCTCCCTCAGCAGATTCAGACACTATTCCATCCGCAACAGCTGAGAAAGTTGTAAAATCTTTGGCCATCACGGATCCCAATGATTCAACGGGCTCTCTGAGACCCATCTTTGATGTGAGGCCAAAGAAGATAAATCTTCAGCCAGTGCCCTCAATGCCCAAGGTTGACAAGAGCATCAGAAGGCCAAAATTTAACAATGCCGCCTTCTTTCAAGAGAAGAATTTCTTCATAGGCGAGTCCCCTTATGACTCTGCAAAAATCAGGTGTCAGAGATTTTGGACAAATGCTCAGATGAACTTCTATTCCTCACTATTGTTTGACAAGAACAAAGTGTTCCCGCATCGTCACATTCCTCATGTGGATTTGGAATCCTTACCGTGCTTTCGGCGAGTTCTGGCTGTTCTTCATGATGCCGGGCTACTCAGTTTTGTCACAAATGTGTGTGATTGGAATGAAAACCATATTCTTCAGTTTTATGCCACCTTGCATCTATCTGGTGATGTTGATGATATTCACTCATGGGCTCTCGACTGGATGAGTGAGAACACACATTACAAGGCTCCTGTTGATGAATTGCTTCGAGCTCTTCCTGTTGACTTGCCCTCCACTTAAGTCAGAAAGATCTATGAAGAACCTGAGCGGCCGAATCATCTGAAGCAAGTGCTGATGAAGCCTTTGGCTCAAGGAGAAGCTCAGAGAACCACCTTCTTGGTGAAGAATTTGCTATTTGTGCCAAGGACAGTATATTGCATTCTGGCCAAAACCTTCAATCCTATCAAAGGCCACAATTCAGACACTGAAGAAGTTGTGGGAATCATGAAGAACTTGCTATTCAGTATCATCCATGGTATTCCTATCAATATACATGATTTCTTCATGAGGACTTTGGCCACTGTCGCACAATCTCCATTTGACTTGAAGCCTTATGCACCCTGGCTCATGAGATTCGTCCGAACAAGATCTTCAATCAACTACAAAACTGACAGTCAAAATCATCCCAGCTTTCTACCAGATGTTGAAATTCTTCAAAGCATAATTGCTTCAGTTCCTGGCAAAGGGAAAGCTGTTATTGATGAAGGAGTTCGTCCCCTTGATGGCCAATTTAGTCAGCCTGTCTCACAATCCACAGGATATGATTCTTCAATCCATAACACTGACGCAAATGCCACTCAGCAAACCCCTCAAGGTGAAGCTCCTCGAGTGATGACTGATCGTGAGCTCCTCATAAGTCTTCATCATAAAGTTGACAATAACCACAACTGGGTTAAGCGTCAACTCCATGCAATTCTAGGCAATATGACTGTGACGCAAAATTCAGTCCGGAAAAATTATTATTATCTGCATGAGATCTTCGACAGGAGTTGGGCCATTCTTTCACATCTCAAGACCCCTGATGAACTTGAAGCAATGGATTTCCAAATGAACTTCGATTGGGCCAATCGGCCCAAGAAGAAGTTCAAGAAGGTTCAAGTTCCTCTGATGGTCCCAAGCTCTATGTCTTCCTCACGAGCTACTGATGAAAATGAAGATGTTGAAGACACTGCAGTAGGCCCTTCCTCGACTCGCGACCCCAACAAGGACGCTGGCGCTCCCTCGACTGCTTCATGATGTGATTTCTTCAGGGGCGTTAGTTCTTAGTTTCGTCTCCTTTTGGTCATCTGATGACAAAGGGGGAGAAATTTGAGTTAGTTTTCAAGCGGGTCTTATATCGGGTTGTTTCTTTTGATAAGTTGCAACTCTTGGTTCTTCGTTTGATTCGCTCCTTTGATGAGTTGTAGCTTAAATACTGTTGGTGGTCTGACATTCTTCTGTGACATTTTATTTTGCATGCGAGTTTATGCTTTGATCCTCAAAATATATATCTGTGCATGCATGTTATAATTCGTCAGCCACCAATTTTCATCATGCATTTAAATTCTTCAATATCTTATGATCATGCACGATTGGATTCCAAGATATAGGGGGAGATCTCCACAATTTCAACCTGCCATGTACATTTGCAATCCAGAGCGAATTCTTCATATGCACATCTTCAGGGGGAGTTCCTCAATATCTTGTAACCAATGTCTTCATATTCTGTACTTACACTTCCACTATTTTTATTTCCGTTGAAAACTTAACTGATTTGTCATCAATCACCAAAAAGGGGGAGATTGTAAGTGCATCAAGTGCCCCCTTAGTGGTTTTGGAGTATTGAAGACAAATAAGTTAAGGGACTAATAAGTTTGTGAGTGTACACAGGAGAAAATAGTCCATGAAGACTTGGTTTAACCACGGAAGTCGACCCCTAAAAATGTATTTCTTCAAGTGAAGAATTTGGTGCGGCCTTTGAGAAAATTGATGTGAAAACTTGGAAGCTTGAAGACTTTGTTTTTATAGTTTCTTTTTCTTCTTATTTGAGTCATAGGAAAAACCGTACTGTCAAAGGGGGTCTAGGTGAAACATTTATCATACTTCCAAGCGATGCTCAAACCTATACAAACCTAAGCCGCTTCGAGTGAAGCCTTTGGAAATCTCCGGAACAGCTGACGAATTTGACAGCGACAGTGACGAAGTTCATCTGGTCTCTGACGAATTTGGTCAGGCTGAGGAGTTAGGATTTCGCCAGTGCGATCTGCCTATCGTGAGGAAATAGAGTGCCCCGACGAAATTGAGAGCTTAATTTCCGACCGTTGCTGTGCCGCGTGCCAGCTGTCGTGTGGATTCTTATCCTGACAACGGTCATGTCTGAGAAGGGAATTTATGACAATTCATGTCGGGTTGCCCCTGGCTATAAATAGCCACCCCCTACAACCACTAGTTGGTTGGCTGCTCTAGAGAGAACTTGACACTTGTCATTTGAGAGCAACCCTTCCTCTGACGACTTTGTGAGAACCCAAGTGAGGAAAAACCCAACCAGAGCCTAAGTGACTGAGCATCACCGAAGAAGTTGATTTGTGTGATCCGACGCTTATACCTTTGAAGTCTGTCATTCTTCCAGATGGTTAGGCGTCATGTTCTGAGCACCCAAGAGTAATTGTGGTGTGCCGGTGAACAAGTCTGTGAAGGTTTTGGAAGTCTACCTTGAAGACTTACCACGAGTGATTGGGCGAGGTCTAAGTGACCTTAGCTCAAGAGGAATACGGTGAGGACTAAGTGTCCTCCGAGGTAAGACTCAGCCACCTCAACCAGACATACAGTTGATACAGCAAGTGGAACTGGTCTACCAAATTGCTGTGTCTTCATCGAGCCCAACCGGTTTCAAATTCCTCATCCCTTTACCTTTACGCATTTCCGCTGCTGAAGAACTTGTGCTCTACTTTTCTGATGGATTCGATCTGAAGACTTTCATCATGTTGTATATCATTTCTTCAGTTCATTTTCTTCATGCATGTCTGCTTGTATGACTACTTGTTCTTCACTTGTATGTATTTCTTTTGCATGCTAGTTACATCTGTGTCGATCTAGTTTCACTCCTGTTTCTATTTTGTCACTCTGATTTTCATCAAAATCTTCAGAGTTTGACGAATTTCTAAAAATCTCCCATTCACCCCCCTCTGGGAGTTAACCTGCGCTTTCAAAATCCATAGTGAGCCACTCCCTTTGTTCGTCCCACTAGTAAAAATGTTATTAAGATGAGCAAAATAATCTATCTCAAGCTCTGCATCAGAATGAGCATCATCTGAGCAAGGTTCTTTAATATCAACATCTCCAGCATCAATAGGCCCTGGAGACCTGCACTCTGGAATTTTATTCTTATTAGAAATATTTTGGATATAGAAATCTTTTCTAAATTGTTCCATCTTAGGAATAATATCCAAATTATGTCTTATCATGCTAATGGAACACCCCAAATCAATCCCAATTTTGTCAGCCATGTAAAAAAGAGAAGAATTTTTTGAATCCAGATCAGAATTCATACCATAGTCATCCTTAGCAGCTGCTCTCTCTTTGGCCAACTCCTCAATCTTGGCATCCTGCTTATCTGCCAGGCTATAACATCTCCTCAAAGCTTCCTCAGTATTGTTTTCCATTTCTTTAGTACCACCATCTTTTTGTTTGATTCCCAATTTGGTCCCAAAAGACTCCACCAACTCCTGGCTAGCATTATAATCTATAGGCTCCACATAAGTGTCATTCTCCTCTCCCTTTTTATGAGCTTCACCTTCCTTAAAGTCAACTTCAGCCAGATCTTCTAACTCCTTGTCTCTGGCTTCCCACATCTTAATTTTCTCCACACATCTAGCAATCATCACTTGTTGTTTGTTAACCATTTCCAGTAAGTTCATTCTCTCTCTTTCTAGTTCCATAATCCTTTTCTCCTCTCTAGCTTTAAGAGCAACTTGTCTAGCTTTTTCCTCTTCCATCTCATGGACTTTCTGTATAACAACATCAAGATCAGATTCCACTTTCTTTCTAGCTCCAATGTCCAACAACTGCTCCTTCTGTGCTTTCAGGATCTTCTCGTATCTTTTCTTAATCCTAAAATTGAGCCAGATTTAAGCTCCCTAGGGAGATAACCTCTTCCCCAGTTCCATTCTACAAGTCATTGTTCTTCTGTTTTTTCCTCATTTCCTCTCCAAGAGCCTCTTGATCATCTTCTTCCATAGTATGCCTCTTATTCTCTCCATACCAACCAAGCTCCACCACACTTCCCATTTCAGACATGATTCTGTAAATCATCAAGTCTTTATCAGTCACTTCAGTGTGTGCAAGGATTTTTATCAAAGTCTCTGACCCCTACCTTAGCTATAATATGATATTCATGTCAATTTCCAGCACAGGGCCAAAGTTGCAGCCACTTCACACATCCCAAAAAAATGTCTAAAACATTCAAGAACTTTACCAAATTTCACCCAAACAGTGTGTTGTTTCCCAATTGCCTGAGAATCAAATGTCCAGCCTTTAACATTGATCAATGCCCCTGTTCCTAGCAAATTGAAATCATCAAACTTGCTTAGTTCCATCAATCTCCCTTTGTTTGGGAATCTCATTAGATAAGCATTTTCCATGACCGTTGCACCTTCATTTCCAATTCGAGTTGCACATATAATTAAAGCCCTCTATGAACTAAGACTCATTAATCTCTCCAGATTTGATCGTCACAATTGCCATTGGATTGGGGTTTTCAATGTACAACACATCTTTAAAATTCTGTACCAACAACACACAAAGGCCTCTAGCAGCATAACCAACAAATTTAGGAACAAGCTTCATTTGTCTTAGCCAGGCACATTCATCAGTAATGTGGTTCTTCTCTCCACACATAACACAATGACTTAGCTTGCAGTCTTTTGTAGCTTGTCTTGTATCCTTGCATTTGTTACACGTCATTTTTAATCCAGCACCAGTTCCTGACTTATTTCCTTCCTGCCCAAGCCTGACCCCACCTCTGTCTTTGTCTTGTCTACCAACTTGAGTGTCAACCCCCCCCCCCTCCAGAGTTGAGATTCAGCCCATAATTCTGTTGACCAGATTGACCACCCCCAGCATTTCTTTTATTAAACTCAATCCCTAACTTGCCCCAAGATTTACCTGATTTGAAGAAGAGGCACCGCCAGGGGCACTCCCAAGCGCACCTACAGGAGGATTGCTCTGTCCCAATTGAGCTAGGAGTGCACCAAGGCACTGCTGCTGTTGATTTAGGTCAGGCATACTAGGTGTCTGAGTTGACATCCCAGCAGACATCTGAGCTCCACTCAAGTGAGCTTCCCATCCATTAGAAGATCTTCCTTTATCAAGAACACCACCACCACTGGCATTTGCTTCCCTGTGGCCAAAATCATTCCCGAAGTCCCGTCGATCCTGAAACCGACTGCTCCCCACGCCTTGATTCCAATCCCTCCTGTCCTCTCTAGCATTAAAATTCTTGTAACCATCACCCCATCATCCTTCCTACAGTATTGAAAGTTCTCTCTTCCTCCCCTACTAAATCGACCCGCACCCCCAAATCTTCCTCCATTCCTATCCATATCTTTCTCCCACGCTACTGGCGGCGCCCATAGAAACCCTATTTCCCACTCAACCTCACCCACCAGCCCCGCGGCAGGCAAGGGAAGGGTATTTATATAATCAAAGGAACCAGAAAGCGTATTTGTATAAGGTGTTTCCAGGGTAGTTGGGCCTGACCTAAAGAGGCCATCCTCTGAGTGCATCCCCATGGCCCAACTAGCAAATCCCCCCCCCCCACCCCCGAGGAATTACACTCAACATTTTGAGTGTCACCTCTCCAAACCAAATTGCTACTCTCCACTCAACAATCATCTACCACAAGATAGCCATCATCAGGACCTATCACTGACCAAATATCAGGAATGGCCGGAATTCTATTCATATGATAGAATTTAACCATCGATAAACTCTTTTTCTCCACCAACACCCCTACCTAATGTTTTAGAAACCATAGAACAATTTTTGATATGACAGTTTGTATTTTTCTCACATCCATCCTCAGAATCAGAGGAATTGTGCCTCGATTTGGAGTTCAAAATTTTCTCTCTCTCTCTACCTAATCTTACCACATTTTGCATCACTACCTTTACCATGATGTAATGGCGAATGCAGGTAAGCAAGAGCAGATCTGAAATTACCTTGAAAGTCTGACGAAACCCTAGTCTCCTCGTCAGACTCTTCCCCAGCCAACAACCAAAAATGGTTGCCGGTGAGGGAGAATCTTACTCCACAGCCATGGAGCGAGAGAGACTAAGGAGACGCGATGAACGGCGGGGGAAATGCGGCGACCGACGAGGAGTGGGAACCACCGTTTTCCCCTTCATTGGTGGCCTCACAACCACCTCCTCGGCCACCCCACTTCTATCTCCCCCTCCACCTGGATGACGACCGGCATCAGCTGGGTCATGACCACCCCCACCTGGAATTCCTCTGGCCCGGTCAGAGCACGACTGCGAGATCTGAACGCCCATCACTTCTCCGCCTAGGATGGATTTCCTATCTGCATCTCCTCCATGGACTACAACAAAGCAGCGAGCGAGCCCACTGGCATCCCGTAGGGAGAGATACGCTCGTCTTCCTCCACCGTCAGATTCCGGAAGAACTTCGCCGCTGCCGCCCGCAACTCGCTCAAGCTTGAGAACCATGGAACTATCTCTTGCATCCTCCTCATCCTCTCCTCGTTGCCGCTCGCTAGTTCCACCACTATCCTCTCCATCCTCAAGCTTCAATTTGCTATCTCGATCTGGATGTGGTGGGGATCTCCCACCTAGCAGAGAAGGGAAGAGAGAGGAAGGTGAGTCGCTCTTGGGTGAACTTGAAGAGGCCGCACCACCTTGTGGGTCAGAGGGGGAGTTATATCTGCCCACCCCCTCCCGAATTCATGGCGGGCGCTTGCTACTTGTAGTCTGCGTTGGTATTTCCCCGAAGAGGTGAGGATGATGCAGTACAGTAGAGATAAGTATTTCCCTCAGTTAAGAACCAATGTTATCAATCCAGTAGGAGAACCAAGCAAAATTCCGTTAAGCGCACCTGCACACACAAGAGCAAACACTTGCACCCAACGCAAATAAGAGGGTTGTCAATCCTCTTAGCGGTTATTTGCAAGGATTAAATCTTATAGACATAAATAGATAAACTAAAATACTAATTAAAATAAAAGTAAATAAATTGCAGCAAAGTATTTTTAGGTTTTTTATATATGATAAAGTAGACCGGGGGCCATAGTTTTCACTAGAGGCTTCTCTCTCGAACGCATAGCATACGGTGGGTAAACAAATTACTGTTGGGCAATTGATAGAAAAGCAAATAATTATGACGGATTCATGGCAATGATCATGTATATAGGCATCACATCCGAGACAAGTAGACCGACTCCTGCCTGCATCTACTACTATTACTCCACCCATCGACCGCTATCCGGCATGCATCTAGGGTATTAAGTATGAAACAGAGTAACGCCTTAAGCAAGATGACATGATGTAGACAAAGTAAACTCAAGCAATATGATTAAACCCCATCTTTTTATCCTTAATGGCAACAATACAAATACGTGTCATGTCCCCTTCTGTCACTGGGATTGAGTACCGCAAGATTGAACCCATCACAAAGCACCTCTCCCATTGCAAGACAAATCAATCTAGTAGGCCAAACCAAATCGATAGATCGGAGAGAAATACAAAGCTATAATAATCATGCATAAAAGAATTCAGAGAAGACTCAAATATTTCTCATGAATAATCTGATCATAAACTCACAATTCATCAGATCCCAACAAACACACCGCAAAAGAAGATTACATCGGATAGAACTCCAAGAACATCAAGGAGAACATGGTATTGAAGATCAAAGAGAGAGAAGAAGCCATCTAGCTACTAGCTATGGACCCGTAGGTCTGTGGTAAACAACTCACACATCATCGGAAGGGCAGCAAGGTTGATGAAGATGCCCTCCGTGATCGATTCCCAATCCGGCAGAGTACCGGAAAAGGCCTCCAGATGGGATCGCGGAAGAACAGAGGCTTGCGGCGGCGGAAAGGTTTTCTCTTCTGTCTCTCTGTTATTTTGGGAATTTTTGGGAATTTATAGCGTTGGAATTAGGTAAAGAGGTGCCATGAGGGGCCCACAAGCCTGGGGGGCGCGCCCTACCCCCCTAGGCGCGCCCTCCAGGCTTATCGCCTCCTCGTGGCTCTTCTGGTCTTCTCCCGAAGCTTCGTGGGTCTCTTCTGGTCCAGAAAAAATTAATCCAAAGTTTTTTTCTCGTTTGGACACTTTTTGATATTGATTTTCTGAAAAGGCAAAAACAAGCAGAAAACAGCAACTGGCACTGGGCACTGGGTTAATCGGTTAGTCCCAAAAAATGATATATAATGGCATATAAAACATCCAAGATTGATACTATAATAGCATGGAACAATCAAAAATTATAGATATGTTAGAGACGTATCAAGCATCCCCAAGGTTAATTCCTGCTCGTCCTCGAGTAGGTAAATGATAAAAACAGAATTTTTGATGTGGAATGCTACCTATCTTGTTTCATCATGTAATCCCTCTCTTACGGTATGAATAATAAGATCCGAATGATTCAAAGAAATAGTCTATAATTTGATATAAAGACATCAATACTCAGGCATACTAATAAACAATCATGTCTTTCAAAATAAAATGCTAAAGAACGTTATCCCTACAAAATCATACAATCCTGTCATGCTCCATCTTCTTAACACAAAATATTTATCATGAACAACCCCGGTTTTAGCCAAGGAATTGGTTCATACTTTTTAACGCGCTTCAGCTTTTTCAACCCCCACGCAATACATGAGCGCAAGCCATGGATATAGCACTATAGGTGGAATAGAGTGTGGTGGTAGAGATCAATAAGGGGAAGTCAAAAATAAGAAGATAGTCTCACATCAACGAGGCTAATCAACGGGCTATGCAGATGCCCATCAATTGATGTCAATGCGAGGAGTAGGGATTGCCATGCAACGGATGCACTAAGAGCTATAAGTGTATGAAAGCTCAACATGAAAACTAAGTGGGTGTGCATCCAACTTGCTTGCTCATGAAGACCTCGGGCATTTGAGGAAGCCCATCATCAGAATATACAAGCCAAGTTCTATAATGAAAAATTCCCACTAGTATATGAAAGTGACAAAATAGGAGACTCTCTATATGAAAAACATGGTGCTACTCTGAAGCACAAGTGTGGAAAAGGATAGTAACATTGCCCCTTCTCTCTTTTTCTCTCATTTTTTCATGAATCTTTTTGGCCTCTTTTTTTTCGTCCGGAGTCTCATCCCGACTTGTGAGGGAATCATGGTCTCTATCATCCTTTCCTCACAGGGACAATGCTCTAATAATGATGATCATCACACTTTTATTTACTTACAACTCAATATTACAACTCGATACTAGAACAAAAATATGACTCTATATGAATGCATGTGGCAGTGTACCAGGATGTGCAATGATGCTAGCGTAACATGTATAAAAAATGATGAACAGTGGTTGAGCCACAAATACTATGTCAGCTATATGATCATGCAAAGCAATATGACAATGACGATGTGTGTCATAAAAACGGAATGGTGGAAGTTGCATGGTAATATATCTTGGAATGGCTATGGAAATGCCATGATAGGTAGGTATGGTGGCTATTTTGAGGAAGATATAAAGAGGCTTATGTGTGATAGAGCGTATCATATCACGGGGTTTGGATGCACCGGTGAAGTTTGGACCAATTCTCGATGTGAGAAAGGGCAATGCACGGTACTAAAGAGGCTAGCAAATTGTGGAAGGGTGAGAGTGCGTATAATCCATGGACTCACATTAGTCATAAAGAACTCACATACTTATTGCGAAAGTTTATTAGCCCTAGAAGCAAAGTACTACTACGCATGCCCCTAGGGGGAGGTTGGTAGGAGTTAACCATCGCGCGCCCTCGACCGCCACACAAAGGAAGACAATCAAGAATAAATCATGCTCCAACTTCTTAGCATAACGACAGATCATACGTGCATGCTTCGAGAATCACAAACCTTAACACCAATATTCCTACTAAACCACAATTATCTACTAATACCTCCTACATATTACCATCTTAATATCGCAAAACTATTGCAAGGAATCAAACTTATCATATTCAGTGATCTACATGAAAGTTTTTATTATATCCCTCTTGAATACCTATCATATCAGGACCAAATTCATAACCCGTGCATATTGCCATTGCTATTCATTAGACTCTCAAAAAGATATAAGTGAAGCATGAGAGTGCAACTATTTCTTTAAAATATAACCACCGCCGTGCTCTAAAAGATATAAGTGAAGCACTAGAGCACCTTCTTAGCTCAAAAGATATATGTGAAGCACACAGAGTATTCTAACAAATCACGAATAATGTGTGTCCCTCTCAAAAAGGTGTGTTCAGCAAAGATGATCGTGACGAGCTAAAAAGCAAACAAAAGCAAACAAACTATATCACAAGACGCTCCAAGTAAAACATATATCATGTGATGAATAAAAATATAGCTCCAAGTGAGTTACCGATAGATTGTAGACGAAAGAGGGGATGCCTTCCGGGGCATCCCCAAGCTTAGACGCTTGAGTCTTCCTTGAATATTATCTTGGGGTGCTTTGGGCATCCCCAAGCTTAGGCTCTTGCCGCTCCCTATTCCTTTGTCCATCGTAGTCTCATCCAAAACTTGAAAACTTCAGCACACAAAACTCAACAGAAACCTAGTGAGATCCGTTAGTATAACAAACAAATCTTAAACTTTAGGTACTGTTGTAAATTGATTCATATTTAATATTGGCATAATGCTACTGTACTCCAACTTCTCCATGACTCATACCCCCCGATACGATCCATAGATTCATCAAAATAAGCAAACTATGCAACAAAAACAGAATCTGTCTAAAACAGAACAGTCTGTAAAGATCTGAATTAACGTCATACTTCTGTAACTCCAAAAAATCTGAAGAATTAGGAAAATGTGGGAAATTCATATATCAATACTTTTTAAAACATTCAGAAGTTTCTGATGCTCCAGCGAAAAAACAAAATTCCAGCACTGGACGCAAAAGTTTCTGTTTTCCAATAGCATCTATCATACTATCTTCCAAATCATCCCAAAGGCATTACTTGGCACAAACACTAATTAAAACATAAAAATACAATCATAACAGAGGCTATAATTGTGTAAACACTCAAGAACAGAAAGTAAAAGCAAAAATTTACTTTATTCATTGGGTTGCCTCACAACAAGCGCTATTGTTTTATGCCCCTAGCTAGGCATAATGCATAGTTTCAAGTGTTGTCATCCTTCATACCCAAGTCCTTTTTGATTAAATCTTCCAAAACTTTTCTCATTAATTCTCTACTCTCATGCTCTCTTTTCTAGTGGGTGAGCTTAGGTAATTGAAGGGGCTTTGATTAGTAACTTCAACATTCATAACTTCAAACTCAGGATCATCACCATAAACGTCCTCATATAAAACATGTATCTCATCATCAATAGGATCTCTAGCCGTACCCTCAAACCATTCTTCACTAAATCCCTCATCAATTCCTTTAGTAACCCACTCAAATTTATCACAAGCATGGTGGTACATAGTTTTAATTATTTCGACGTATGGAACTCTCCTTCTAATATTTTTACCATAAGCAAAGTAATCTTTAGATTCCAACCTACGAATAGTATCTTTATCATGAAGAATCTCCTCTATAGGAGGATGCTCAAAATTAATTTTGTAAAAGGAAAAAAATATCCCTAGCTTCTCAGAATATATAATCAAATTCATGCATAAGGATATAGTGGCAATTTTCTTAGCCCTGGGATCATGGATGTTGGGAAGTTCATAAAATATCTTTTGTAAGGCGGGGTGGATATGTAAAAAAATTCTTTCTAATTTAACCACAAGCATGGCAATAGCATCCACATAACAATTTGTTTTATCAAGAATAGATCCAATAATTATTGGTATAACTCCTGCACAATTAAAGAATTCCTGAATAATTTTTTCCCAATAATATTACCACTTCCCACATGATAAACTTTAGTCTTAAAATTAGTGGGGGGATTAGTCTCCGGAGGGTCATGATTAAGATCAAAAGAGTGTGTTTTATCCCCAACAGATTCACTACCACTATCCTCACTAGCACTTTCAACCACAACTTTCTCAAATTCAGACATGATAACAATTTCAAGCAAAGCAAGCAAACTAGCAAACAAGTAACTAAAAATATTTTTGTGTTTTTGTAAAAAAAATTAGAAGCGGGGGAGATGAAAACGAGAGGCAAAAGCAAATAAAATAAATGCAAGTGGATGATAGTTTGTGCGAAGGTACTTGGTAATTTTGATGATGTCTCCCCAGCAACGGCGCCAGAAATTCTTCCTGCTACTTGTAGTCTGCGTTGGTATTTTCCCGAAGAGGAGAGGATGATGCAGTATAGTAGAGATAAGTATTTCCCTCAGTTAAGAACCAAGGTTAATAATCCAGTAAGAGAACCAAGCAAAATTCCGTTAAGCGCACCTGCACACACAAGAGCAAACACTTGCACCCAACGCAAATAAGAGGGTTTTCAATCCTCTTAGCGGTTATTTGCAAGGATTAAATCTTATAGAGATAAATAGATAAACTAAAATACTAATTAAAATAAAAGTAAATAAATTGCAGCAAGGTATTTTGAGGTTTTTATATATGATAAAGTAGACCGGGGGCCATAGTTTTCACTAGAGGCTTCTCTCTCGAACGCATAACATAAGGTGGGTAAACAAATTACTGTTGGGCAATTGATAGAAAAGCAAATAATTATGACAGATTCATGGCAATGATCATGTATATAGGCATCACGTCCGAGACAAGTAGACCGACTCCTGCCTGCATCTACTACTATTACTCCACCCGTCGACCGCTATCCAGCATGCATCTAGGGTATTAAGTATGAAGTAGAGTAACGCCTTAACCAAGATGACATGATGTAGACAAAGTAAACTCAAGCAATATGATTAAACCCCATCTTTCTTTCCTTAATGGCAACAATACAAATACGTGTCATGTCCTCTTCTGTCACTGGGATTGAGCACCGTAAGATTGAACCCATCACAAAGCACCTCTCCCATTGTAAGACAAATCAATCTAGTAGGCCAAACCAAATCGATAGATCGGAGAGAAATACAAAGCTATAATAATCATGCATAAAAGAGTTCAGAGAAGACTCAAATATTTCTCATGAATAATCTAATCATAAACTCACAATTCATCGAATCCCAACAAACACACCGCAAAAGAAGATTACATCGGATAGAACTCCAAGAACATAGAGGAGAACATGGTATTGAAGATCAAAGAGAGAGAAGAAGCCATCTAGCTACTAGCTATGGACCCGTAGGTTTGTGGAAAACTACTCACACATCATCGAAAGGGCAGCAAGGTTGATGAAGAAGCCCTCCGTGATCGATTCCCCCTCCGGCAGATTACCGGAAAAGGCCTCCAGATGGGATCGCGGAAGAACAGAGGCTTGCGGCAGCGGAAAAGTTTTCTCTTCTATCTCTCTGTTGGTTGGGAATATTTGGGAATTTATAGCGTTGGAATTAGGTCAAGAGGTGCCACGAGGGGCCCACAAGCCTGGGGGGCACGCCCTACCCCCTCGGCGCGCCCTCCAGGCTTGTCGCCTCCTCGTGGCCCTTCTGGTCTTCTCCCGAAGCTTCGTGGGTCTCTTCTGGTCCAGAAAAAAATAATACAAAGTTTTTTTTTCGTTTGGACACTTTTTTATATTGATTTTCTGAAAAGGCAAAAACAAGCAGAAAACAGCAACTGGCACTGGGCACTGGGTTAATAGGTTAGTCCCAAAAAATGATATATAATGGCATATAAAACATCCAAGATTGATACTATAATAGCACGGAACAATCAAAAATTATAGATACGTTGGAGACGTATCAGCGCTCACCTCAGAATCTGCCCATGCACCGCCCCTGCTCCGTGCAACGTGACACCAACATGTACAACATGGCAGGGGAAGCAAAGCTCAGCATGCAGGACGATCTCCTCTCTGGGCCTAATCGCGCGACTGTCCACCAGCCACTCCTCGTCGTTGAGGAGGAGCAGCCGGCGAGACGCGCCCTGCCGGAGAAGGAAACCTAGTTGTTAGTAGAGGAGACCCGCCACCTGCAACCCGACGATGTACAACACTGGCCATCGTGCATCGCACAGTTCCACATCGCCCTCCGCGTCGCCTGAACCGGTCATTTTTTCTCTCCTTGGGGCGTTTTGGTAATTTTGTTAATTAGACCATTGTAGTTTTATTGTAGATACCATGGCAATTTTATTTATTTAGAAATGGCAAAGTTATTAATTAGGTCATTGCAATTTAAATTTAGGTAGCATGGCAATTTTATTCCTTTAGACCGTGGTGATTTTATTAATTATACCGTTTTACTTTTATTGTTGGGAGCATGTAAATTTTATTTTTGGTTCTCATGGCAAATTTAGGCCTTTTTGTTTACTCTAATTCATAGCAATTTTGTAATTATATCTTAGTCACACGGCAAATGTACATAGTATTTCATTTCTTTTTCAAAGAAGGAAATGCAAAATACACGCAATGGCAAAAATGTTTTCAATTCATATAGCCTCATAGCAATTTCACATTTTTGGTCTCCAAAACACAGCAAATTTTGCCACTTACTTGTAATGTTATTTTTCACATGGCAAATTCAGGTAAATTTGATTCATAAATCATTGCAAATGAAATATCATGGCAAATTTGCTATGTGCTTGTGTTTAGGTTTTTTTTATAGTTTTTGCGATGGATCACGACAACTTTTTGTTTGTATATGACATGTGTGCATGCCATTTTTTGTTGCATTTTAAAGAAAATGTAGGTAAATTTTGTGTTTGCGACATGGAAATTTTTTTGATTTTTTTTCATACTATCATGAAAATTAGAGAATTTTTTTATGTGTTTTTATTGACAATTTGCAAATTGATGCTATATATGATGGCAAATCTATTTTTTTGTTTTGATGGCAAGTGTTTCTGTTTTATTTTTATTCTACTGATTTTTGTTTTGACTTTTTTTTCCGGCTTTTAGTAATGATGATGGGAGGAGGCTTACCAAACGGACTGTCGGGCCTTGAGTCGCGCTGGAGAGGTTCTCCCAGCGGACATTGGTTCGTTTCGATCCTCCCTCCCCTAGCGACCGAATCGTTCGCTCAGGGGGACCTCTAGATCTAACGTTCAGTATATATTGACTAGAAACATGGTTGAACCTTTTAAAAGAGATGGGAGAGGGTATTTATATCATGCGCCGAAGCTGCTATACTTTGTTGAGTCAATATCAGAATGTAGTTAGATTATTTGATAAAAATTCAAATTACGCATGTAATCTCAAACTTTCTTAGCCTCCATTAGAAAAAAGAAATCTTAGCCTACTGAAATTCTTGAGAATTATTATCGGTCAGTTTATCATTACCAGCTCGTTTGGAACTCAAGTTGATGGTAAATAGACCAACTTTACTAACAGTCTTGCAAAAGAGAACCGAGTTTTGGAGTTTCTGTCCAGGGATTTTTAATGTGTGGAGACTTCTTGGCCACCGATGTCATACTACAAATATCTCTGTGTGGACGTACAGGTATAGTACATACATTGCATTCACCGCCAAAGGACAAAAAGAAGAGCTACACAAGATTACTGTCATCTGTTTTTGTCATCCACCTTCCCCTGCAGGTAGCGGAGTACCTGTGGGATCGAGACCACGGCGGTGCCGCTGCCAAGCCTAGTGCAGAGCCTCGCGACTATCACGACGTCCCGGAGCTCCCCGGCGTCGTAGGTGCCGCCCAGATCCGCGTCCACCATCCTCTGCATGGATCCGGCGAACCCTGGCTCCTGCACCCACCGCACGAGCTCCCCGTCGCCGCCCCCGGGAGACTGTCCGGTCACCAGCTCCAGGAGCAACACGCCGTACTGGAACACCAGCTCCGTCCGCCTCTGCTGAATTCGCTCTGAAGAAAGAACACGCAGGCTCTAGTGTCAGTGCCAAGCCATGCCAGACGTGTCAGCGTACTTGACAAAGTGATGATAAAAATGGCCAAGAGAACCTTGGGCATGGGATTCTTCCGAAGAGTCGTGGCCGACGACACTAACGTCCGATAGCTGAAACTTAGCACAAAGTCAGTTGCTCGATGGATCTATTGGCATCCCGCGCAAGTAGAACATCGTGTGCAACGTACCAATGTGACTCACCTTGGCGACGAAATCAGCATCCATCATCACGTTGCTCGAGTTCACCGTCACGTGGAACACCGGAGGGTCGCAGAAGTAGTAGAGATACTCCTGAATCCACTCAAAATCAACCAAGAAAATAAATGCTGTTGTCTTTCTTGCGTCATGTTGTGGAATGTAGCAGTGGTGGTTAGCAGAAAGGATTACCAGGGCTGCTGCGACATCTATGGCAACCTGCAACCTGGTCCTCCAGTTGAGTGGCGTCCTAAGAGGATCTGTTCCAGCAGGATGCATCATCAGTGTGGCAGCCTAACTGAAGAGCACAAGAGATATCCCTCCCTCAAGAATCTATTACCGTGGAGGCATTCTTTCAGGCTCCTGTTCTCCATCTGATCAAACACCAGAAACCTGAAACAAGAGAGAGAAGCGCAAGCAAGCAAGATTAGTTAGGATAAGAGAAAAACACATTATAAAAATGGCGCGGTGGGTGAACCTGTTGTGTCCTTCTGAGAAGCCGCGGAGCCTGACGACGTGTCGGTGGTTGAGGCGGCCGAGCAGCTGCAGCTCCCGGTAGAAGGAGGCGCCCTCCTGGTCCGGGTCGCCGCCGCCCGCACGGCGCACCGTGGCGACGAGGCCATCAGCGAAGCGGGCGCGGTACGCCGTGCCGCGAGGCCCGCCTGTCTCGAGGGCCGTGCTGAAGCCGCTGGTGGCCGCCTCGATCTCGCTCGGCTTGAACCTCCTCACGAACGGCAGAGCACCTGGTTTCCGAAAGCAAATCCTTAACTAATCTTGCTCACACGAAACAAGAAATTCCCAAGGAGAAAAGGCAGTGAAGCTCGGAGAAGGAAGGGAGAGGGCGTACGCGTGCGGCCGAGCCGCTGGTGGAGGCAGCCCATGCCCATCCGTCTGGAGAGGTCGGCAGAGGCAGACGGCGCCCCGGGATTGGTGCGCTTATTTGTTTCAGAGCGGAGGAGACAGGTAGGCAGCAGGCAGATGTGAGGTGAGATTCACAGAGCAGAGCAGGAAGGCTTCGGTTCCATTGCCCTTGTTTATGGAGATCTTCAGGTACGACGAAATGGAGCGGCGTCCCCAGATCTTCCTATCCTTTCTGCCCTTCGTAAATTTAGTTCAAACCGTGCTCACCTGCGAAAACAGGGATGCTCCAGTCGACTTGCTTTTGTGTCGGTCCCCATCCAGCCTCCCACTCGCAATGCAAGTTTCGAATCATAAAAGTGAAGAAGAAATTCCTCTTTATTCACTTTTGTCGTGGGAAGGAATCTGCACCCGCAAATTTGTTTCGGCATCCATCTACACACAAGGGGACCAGTCCACGAACACATATGCGGGAGCCGGTCATCCAACACTACCCGCATACATTTCAATCACTATTTGAATAACCGGACGAAATTCATGCAAACACGGCGGATTCCATATAAACCGAACGAAATTCATTACATTTCGAACATTTTTCATATAAACCGGACAAAATGCATTTCATTTTTCATATAAACCGGACTAAACCCTACTCTAAACCTAATCTAAATGATCACCGGCGCCCGTTCCCCATGTCCAGCCATGAACCCCGAGAACTGAAGCTCCGACTATTACATTCGTCATCTCCAGTTCCGCCTCGACGCTCTCCAGCTCCGCCTTCGGAGCCCCGGGAAGTGAAGCTGCCCACCTCCACGTCGCCGCCAAGCGGCTAATCGGCCGACGATGTTCAGCCCACCAAGCTTGGCTTCAACGGGAGGAGAAGAGCGGTGGCCTTCTTGGAACCTGATCGGCGGCAACCTACCATGCACTACTCTTCCTCGTTGCCCGCGGCGCCCGCGGACGTGTCGGCTTCGTGGTCGTGGCGGCGGGGCACGACCGAGGGGGGGGGGGGGGGGAGCTGGCGATGTCCTCCTCGTTGTCGCTCTTGGCCCACACCTCATCTGCCGCCTCGTCGAACTCCCTGTAGGCGGCCGTCAATACAGCCTGATGGAGGCGGTACCGCCCACGGTCGCGGCGGATGTCGCGAGCGGAGCGTTAGGAGTCGGCAAGCGCCTCCTGCTCCGCCACGTCCACGTTCGGCATGATGGCCGTGCCGGCGCCGAGTTGCTCCTCCGCGCGCCGGTGCTCCTCGAGGAGGCCGAGGTTGTAGGCCTGGTCGGCCTGCGCCTGTCGGAACTTGGCCTCTTGCTCCTCCCGCAGCATGTCTGTGTAGTGCTCATGGGCCTCGCCGATGGTGAGGCCGGCATGCACCGACGAGGAGGGTGGCGCTAGCTCGTCCTCCATTGGGGCATCGTCAGCCTCTGTCTACTGGTCGGCCTGCCAGCCGGCTGCAATGGCGGCCATCTCCTTCTTCTGCTCCAAGGAGAGGGTGTCCCAGAGGGCTTTGGAGTGCGAGGAGGCCATGACGGTCGTGGTGCGGAGAGGAGAAAGGGACCAGAGGCAGATGACTGCGGCTATGGCCGGGCCTGGAGTTTATATAGCGGGCGGATGGCAATGGGCCGCGGCGGTGAGTTGAATGGTGGGCGGCAGACGGACGGACGGGTGGCGCCGGAGTAGGTTCCTCGGCAACCGCATATCATTAATGTAGGGCGACAGACCGATGGGGTGTCATTTGAACGCGGAGCAGTCACCTGCACCGGGAAGCGACGCGGGCGATGCTCTCTCGGCCGGCGTGCCGCTTCAATGCTGGCAGCAGTGAGAGGTCACGTCAGCTCTGGCCGGGCATGAATGCGGCACTGAAGCTCTAGAGCGGCGCTGGCTGTTTCGGGCAGGAAGCGCGCGCAGGCGAGGGAGGGGGTTAATGGTGGGTCAGGGCAGTTAGAAGCGGACGTGCCAGCGGTCCGGACGCCCGCAAAGCCCCCCCCCCCCCCATTTTGTCTCCGGTTTGCGGGAAAAAGAGCATCCGCATCGCCGAGCGGACCGATACAGGACTGTGTTGGATGGCATAACACGTCCGGACCGCGCGGTCCGGACGTATACGGGCGGTTTGAGGGTCCATATTGGAGATGCCCTAAGTAGGGGTTGTGATGGAGGGGGCAAAATCACTGTTGTGATCCTTATGGCATAGTTAAGCACGGTCTGACACGTTTTGAAAAAAAATCGGATTTGACCTTTTTCCTACCGTCGCTGTCCCTGGCGGTAGGGTACCACTGCCTACCGCCTCGCGCTATGAACGTAGGGTGCTGGTCAAGCGTTTGCTGACGTGGATAAGAGGCTACCGCCACTAGCCTCGGCGGTGATACATCCCAAACGTATCCACTTTTCCACACACTTTTGCTCTTGTTTTGGACTCTAATTTGCATGAGTTGAATGGAACTAACCCGGACTAACGCTGTTTTCAGCAGAATTGCCATGGTGTTATTTTTGTGCAGAAATAAAAGTTCTCGGATGGACCTGAAAATTTACGGAGAATTATTTCAGAATATATAAAAAATACTGGCGAAAAGATCTACTGGAGGGGAGCCACCCAGGGGCCACAAGCCCAGGGGGCGCGCCCTCCAGGCTTGTGGGTCCTTGGAAACTCCAATTGACCTAATTCCAACGCTATATATACCTATTCGTGGAGAAAAAAATTAGAGAAAAAGAATCATCATGTTTTACGATACGGAGCCGCCGCCACCTCCTGTTCTTCATCGGGAGGGCTGATCTGGAGTCCGTTCGGGGCTCCGAAGAGGGGGATTCGACGCCGTCGTCATCATCAACCATCCTCCATCACCAATTTCATGATGCTCACTGCCGTGTGTGAGTAATTTCTTCATAGGCTTGCTGGACGGTGATGGGTTGGATGAGATTTATCATGTAATCGAGTCAATTTTGTTAGGGCTTGATCCCTAGTATCCACTCTGTTCTGAGATTGATGTTGCTATGACTTTGCTATGCTTAATGCTTGTCACTAGGGCCTGTCGGTGTACTAAAGTTTGGGTCATTTTAGTACCCTATACTTGTGCATGGACGGTTGCAGCCATACCAGCGGCAAGGCCTGCCGGAGGACAGCTGGAAACAGATACAAGATTAACAAGAAGGCGTTCAAGCTAATGATCAGAAGACAGAAGACCGAAGGCTGGGTTCCCGGCAAGGCCTTGCACCCGGCAAAGCCTCGCGCCCGGCAAGATCCCACTACCTTGCCACCGCTCCAGCGCAGCGACCAGCCTGTCGTTTAGGGCTTGTCCTCCAAGTTGCGTGTCATGGCATCGACGGTGGATGGGGTTAAGCGGTGCTGATGGGACGGGTTCTTTTTCCGTCCCCAAGAAAGTAAGGGACAGCTAAGTAGAGCATTTAATGCGTTTTGTCCTAAGTCATCAGTGATAATCATGAAACACTGTAGTAACTTTACACCTTTTGTACTGTTGTTCGCCACTATTGGTGACCCCTTGGACGTATAAAAGGAAGCCCAAGGCGAAGCTACAGAGGGGAGAGGACCTTCTGGCCCATTCTGCATGCGTAGCTGCTTCTTGAACGCACTGTTCATCGCAAGCGCTCTATGTACTTGAGCTTAAGAACATCCACAATAAACCAAAGCAGGAGTAGGGTTTTACGCTTCTCAGTGGCCCGAACCTGGGTAAAGATCCCCGCGTTGATCGTTGGATCCACTCTTTGTGTAAATCTTTTCCCTGCCGAACCGTAAAAGGGATCCCCTCGATCCCATAGGTGTCGTACGCCGACATCTTTGGCACGCCAGGTAGGGGAAGAGGTTGCGCGAACCCGATCTAGCGGTCAGCGCGCCAGTTCTTGATCATTTTCATCGCCATGGCTCCCAAGAAGAAGGGTGCGACGGCGGTGGACCCATCCGCGTCCGGCCTACCCGTACCTATGCAGATGGGCGACGGCGTGGGCGCTGGTGGAGGAGGCGGAGGTCTTGAACCTCCACGACGCTCTGGCGACCAGAGCCAGGCGAGCGGCGTCGTTCGCAACGGCGCTACCGGGTCTAAGGACGGAGCCGTGCTACCTACGGGTGGCGCAGCGAACTCCAAGGACGGGACGGCGCCTTCCAAGACACCTACGCCGGCGCACGCGCCGCGGCCTTCTCAGGTCGCGCGCGACGGGCAGCGCCGCGACGTCGGTGGTTCCAGGCGCCCCCACGGAAAAACCCCTGCGCATCACTCCCAAGATGCGCGGGGCCAAGATCCACGCCAACATGCCGGCGGAAGCAGGGCGCGATCGCAAGGCCGTGATGGAGCTCCTTCTAACTCGGTTAGGAGTCAGAGCACCTCACGTTCTTCGCACCTTTCGCCACCGCCTACACCAGCAGAAGCGTTGGCGCGAGCTCAGCTGCTCCTAGACTTCCCTCCCGCTGCGGAGAAGCTAGATGATTGGAGATCTGCTATCCAAAGCCTCATCGGCTTGGCTAACGACGACAGGCCGCAGCAGGCGGATCCTTCGCGGCGGCAGTCCACTGAGCCGGTGCGTGCTGATGGCGAGAATACCGGAGGCGGTACGACTACGATGCGCTCCCCTCCGCCATGACAACAGCGGTCGCTAACTCGGCGGACTGACGCCCGTGATGATGATTCCACGGCGTCGTCTGATCCGCGGGTTCGCCGCGACCAACGTCAAGTTCTTCGGGAACGGAACAAGGAAGACGCTCGAACTACCATCGAGCGGCGGCGGGGAGCGCGCCGTCAATCCGACAGGCGCACGGGGCCCACTGTAGACGAGCCTGTGCCGGGGTATTCTGGTAACTTGCCTTACGAGGTGGGTTGTCCAGCTTTTACTCGTGAGCTGCGGCGAGTCTAGTGGCCCAATTCCCGAACCTTCAAGCCGGAGGTGCCGGAGAAATACGACGGCAAGACTCACCCGTCAGAGTTCCTGAGCGTCTACACCATTGCGGTGCAGGCTGCCGGGGCTCGAGACGACAAGATATTCGCCAACTACTTCCCGTTGGTGCTTAAGCCCAACGTCAGGTCGTGGTTGATGCATCTGCCGGAGAATTCCATTTCCTCCTGGGCAGATATGTGTCATGAGTTTGTTGGCGCCTTTACTGGAGGCCACCAGGCTCCTGGCCAGGAAAGCGATTTACATCTCATCCCCCAGAAAGATGGCGAAACTTTGCGCAAGTACATACAGAGATTCAGCCGTATACAGCACAACATCCCAGACGTTCATCCTGCCGCCGTTCTCAGTGCGTTTCATCAGAATGTGCGCAACCGCAAGATGCGGGAAGAGCTGGCGATGAACAAGGTCAGGGATGTCGCCGAGCTCTATGCTCTGGCCGACAAGTGTGCTCGGGCCGAAGAGGGGAGGAGACTCCCCGGCGAGGATGCTGGCACAGAAATCGACTCTGAAGCCGAAGACGCCGCCACCTCGATGAAGAAAGGCCGACGGCGGAACAGGAAGCGCAAGGGCAAGGCCGTGCTTGCCGTCGAGGGATCCGGCAACCCCAGCACCGCCAAGAAGGTCAAGACTGATGGCCCCGGCAAGGAGGTTGCCGGGTGTGCCGCATGTCAGGCCTTGGCGGCTGCCGACAAGCCGGAGGGCTCCGACAAGCAGTACTGCAAGATCCATCGCACCAAGGGTCACGATCTCCAAAACTGTCGGCAAGTTGAGCAGCTTGTCGAGAAGCAGAAAGCCGAGTACGAGAGGCGAGACAAGAAGAAGGCCCAGGATGGTGCTGAGGGGTCTGGCAAGAAACGCGGTGGCCGAGGAGGTCGCCGCGGCAAGGCGAAGCAACAAAAGGAGAGGCCCGCTCGAGGCCGCGACAAGGAACAGGGGGGTGACGATGATGATGAAGAGGGCGACGAGTCCAGCGAGCACGAGTTCCAGAAAGCTACAGAAGCCATGTGCGTTGACGGAGGCGCCTCGTTGCATTCCTCTCACCGCCGACTTAAACAGTGGGCGCGCGAGATTAATGCGGCAGAGCCGTCGGTCGATGCATGGAAACCATTGAAATGGTCCCACACGCCTATCATTTTTGACGCCGAGGATCACCCTGATCGCACAACTGCGGTCGGGTGTTTGCCATTGTTGGTTTCACCAATGATCCGCAACCTCAAGGTGAAAAAAATGTTAGTTGACGGTGGGGCCGGTTTGAACTTAATCTCGCCTGATGTGATCAAGAGATTGCAAATTCCTGATGAAGATCTCGAGGAAACGGGCACGTTCCAAGGGATCAATCCAGGAAGGAGCCAGCCGAAGGGCAAGATCACCCTGCCAGTGACATTTGGTAGTGAACTGAACTACAGGACAGAGAAGATCGTCTTCGACGTCGCCAAGATTCCATTGCCATATAATGGGATTCTTGGTCGCCCGGCGCTGGCCAAGTTTATGGCGGCATCACACTATGCCTATAATACGCTGAAGATGCCCGGGCCGATGAGCGTCATCACTATCAACTTCGACAAGAAGGATGTGCTTATCTGCATCGACCAACTCTACCGGGAGGCAGTCGCAGCACCTGCCGCCAAGGCACTTGCTCCTGCCGCCGAAGCTCCTGGGGGGAAGAAGACCGGCAAGACCTCTAGCACACACTCCGGCAAGCGCACCTCCTCGGAGTGCTGCGCTCCCGTTGAGGATGTGCCAGAGAGCTCCACCGGCAAGAGCAAGAAATCCAAGGCAGCTCCACTAGAAACTAAGAAGGTGCCCGCCAAGGAGGATGGTACTGGGGGAGCTTTCACCATAAGTTCCACCCTCGATGACAAATAGGAAAGCGCGCTCATTGCCTTCCTGTGGGCGAATGTCGATGTGTTTGCATGGCAACCATCTAATATCCCCGGTGTTCCCAGGGAGGTAATCGAGCACCACCTTGCTGTCTGTCCTCACGCGCGGCCCGTCAAGCAGAAGGTCAGGAAGCAAGCTTTGGAACGGCAAGAATTTATTGCTGAAGAAATCAGGAAGCTGGAAGCGGCAGGTCTAGTTAGAGGAGTCCTCCATCCAACATGGTTGGCCAATCCCGTTGTAGTGCGCAAGGCGAATGGGAAATGGAGGTTGTGTATCGACTATACAGATATCAATAAAGCCTGTCCAAAAGATCCTTTTCCCTTGCCGCGCATCGACCAGATTGTGGACTCCACTGCTGGCTGCGATTTGCTGTCATTTCTTGACGCATATTCAGGCTATCACCAGATTTTCATGTCAAAGGAAGATGAAGAGAAAACCGCATTTATCACCCCATGTGGCACGTATTGCTTCATACGCATGCCTTTCGGGTTGAAAAGTGCTGGTTCAACGTTTGCAAGAGCGGTCCAGATTGGTTTTGAGCCCCAGCTACATAGAAATATGGAAGCTTATATGGATGACATAGTGGTTAAAACCAAGGACAAGGCAACGCTCATACAAGATTTAGAAGAGACATTCGCAAATCTGCGCAGGATCAATCTGAAGCTCAACCCTGAGAAGTGTGTATTTGGCGTTCCATCCGGCAAGCTTCTCGGGTTCTTTGTGTTTCAACATGGAATCGAAGCAAATCCCGACAAGATCAAGGCAATTGAGCAGATTGAAGCACCAAGACGCGTCAAAGATGTGCGTCGACTTGCCGGCTGCGTTGCTGCTCTGAGCAGGTTCATCTCCAAATCCGCTGAGCGCGCCCTGCCTTTCTTCAAAATCTTGAAGAAGGCAGGTCCAATGAAATGGACTCCGGAAGCAGAGGCAGCGCTGCAGGACTTGAAGAGGTACCTCTCCTCTCCGCCGACACTAGTCGCGCCTAAACCGCAAGAGCCGTTGCTGCTATATCTAGCGGCAACGAATCAAGTGGTTAGTGATGCGTTAGTGGCGCAGAGAGAAGTCGACGAAGAAGCAGCAGCAGCGGCAAGCCCGTCAAACGACAAGCTGGGATCCTCCTCGGCAGAGTCTGGTGCCGACAAGGCGCAATCGAATGAAGCAACGCAGAAGAAGTAGATGGTACAACGCCCAGTCTATTTTGTCAGCTCCCTGTTGCAGGGGGCTAGGTCAAGATATTCTAGCGTGCAGAAGTTGTTCTTCGGCCTCCTTATGGCCACGAGGAAGCTGCGCCATTATTTCCAGGCACATGAAATCACCGTCGTCACTCGTTTCCCGTTGCAGCGGATTTTACGAAATCCAGATGCGACCAGCAGAATTGTGGAGTGGGCGTTGGAACTGTCAAGCTTTGATCTCAGATTTGAAAGCACTTCAACTATTCAGAGCAGAGCCTTGGCGGAGTTCATTGCAGAATGGACACCGACGCCAGACGAAGAAATTCAAGAGACAACTACCCCCGGCAAGGAAACAGATCGCGAATGGATTATGTACTTTGATGGGGCTTTTTCGCTGCAAGGCGCCGGTGCTGGCGTGCTGCTTGTCGCACCCATAGGAGAGCACCTCAAGTATGTAATTCAGATGCACTTTCCCTGGGAGAGATCAACAAACAACACTGCAGAATATGAAGGGCTGCTTGCCGGTCTCAGGATCGCGGCGGACCTTGGAATTAAGAAGCTCATCGTCAGAGGTGACTCACAGCTTGTCGTCAGGCAAGTTAACAAAGACTATCAAAGCTCGTTGATGGAAGCTTATGTAGATGAAGTGAGGAAGCTGGAGGAGCGTTTTGACAGATTGCAAACAGAGCATGTCCCTCGTGCGGAGAACAGCATTGCTGACGACCTGTCAAAACCTGCTGCCCTCAAGTTACCTGTGGAACCAGGAACTTTTGTGCTCCGCTTGACTCAGCCATCCGTAACACCATCGACGAGTCAAGATAAAATAAGGAAGTTGAGTTCCGGCCAGTACTTTCCGGCAGAGCTTCTAGAAGCCGCCGGCAAGGAAGTTGCCGGGAACGACACGGTTGCCGGTGAGTAGCAGCTTCGCGCAGAACCTCAGGTTCTTGCCGCAGAAGCAAGCGCTCCCGCGGCCGAAGATATGCCTTTGGTCCTTGTTGTCGAGCCACAGGGTCCAACATGGGCACAGCACATCGTCTAGTTCCTTCAAACAGGAGAACTCCCTGAAGAGCAGGAAGAAGCAGAGAAAGTAGCCCGTCAGTCCAGTATGTACCAGTTCGTGGACAACGTTCTGTACAGAAAGAGACCGAACGGTGTGAAATTGAAGTGTATTCCTCAGGAGAATGGACTGGAGCTGTTGGCAGAGATACATGGAGGCATATGTGGCTCCCACATAGGCTCAAGAGCTCTTGTCGGCAAGGCATTCCGGCAAGGTTTCTTCTGGCCCACTGCTCTCCAGGATGCAACTGCACTAGTAACCAAGTGTGAAGCGTGCCAGTTCCATTCAAAGCAATTACATCAACCAGCTCAAGCTCTTCAGACAACCCCTCTTTCCTGGCCATTTTCGGTCTGGGGGCTCGACATATTGGGTCCTTTCCCCACGCTGCCGGGGGCTTCGAATACTTGTACGTCGCTATCGACAAGTTCACGAAGTGGCCGGAAGTGGAAGCAGTGAGAAAGGTGACAGCACAATCAGCCGTCAAGTTCTTCAAGGGAATAGTGTGCCGTTTTGGTGTGCCAAACAGGATCATCACCGACAATGGCACGCAGTTCACGAGCCGCACCTTCATGCAGTACGTCCAAGACCTTGGCGGCAAAATCTGTTTTGCTTCTGTTGCTCACCCGAGAAGCAACGGCCAAGCGGAGAGGGAAAATGCTGAAGTGCTGCGAGGTCTCAGAACAAGAACTTTCGACTAGCTGCGCAAGTGCGGAAGACGCTGGATTGATGAGCTGCCGGCGGTTCTTTGGTCAATCAGAACGACACCAAATCGAGCTACTAGCCAGACACCCTTCTCCCTGGTCTACGGGGCAGAAGCAGTTCTCCCCACGGAACTCATATACGGGTCACCTCGAGTGCTCGCTTATGATGAGCTTGAGCAAGAGCAGCTGCGCCAAGATGACGCCACGCTCCTTGAGGAAGATCGTCTTCGGGCTGCTGTGCGAGCTACACGCTACCAGCAAGCCTTGCGCCGCTATCATAGCCGCAAGGTTCATGCCCGAAGCCTTGAGGAAGGCAACCTTGTTCTTTGGCGCGTTCAGTCGGCCAAGAATTCCAACAAGTTGACGCCGAAGTGGGAAGGCCCTTATCGGGTAGTACGAGTCACCAGGCCTGGCGCAGTCCGCCTGGAGACCGAAGATAGCGTTCCAGTGAGCAATTCCTGGAACATCGAACACCTTCGTAAGTTCTACCCATAAGGCGCGGTTGCCTGATCTCTCGGCAACCACCTTTTGTACAAGTCTTGCCGGCAAGGCATATGATCCTTTGTACAAAGCCAGGCGCAGACCCTGTGCATAGTTGAATAAACTTAAGCGTTTTACAGTTCTTGTCGATTTTCATGTCATTCTATATGCATGCTTGTCTGAGATATTGTATTACACCTGCTTCCAGTAAGCATTAATGAACCGCCAAGGTTCCATATCTCTATTTTCTCTTCTTTCTTTTTCTCAAAGGACAGAAGGGTTCCTCGCGTGCAAGTTTGCCGGGGGGGAATGATGGTATGGACACCAACAGGCGACGTTCAAGTTGACATACTGCAATAAGGAGTACAACAACGAAAAGCTAAGTTGCAAATCTTCTAAGCAAATTTTTATTGTAGAGTTATTTTCCTTGAACGATTTCGGCTTTTGTATGGAAAACCTGCACGCGAAGGAACCTTGTCGTGATTGGTTGCACCCTTACTTTGTTTCGAGTCCGCTCAACAACTTAAGTGGCTGCACTGAAAACGTCAAGGCATCTTGTCGGTAGCGACACCCCCAGCAGGCTGCTAAGGATCCGTTCCTCAAAGCGCTCGCGGCAAGGGTGCGCGCACCGGCAAGATCCCAATAAGCGTAGGGCAAGGACCGTACAGAAAGAAATTAGACAAGGGGAATAGCATGCATTCATCCAAAATATAGCAAGTTATATTACATTGACAGTCGCCACGATTCTAACATAAGATACAACTGTCTTTGTCATGGAATGGTGGTGACAAAATGGAGTGAAGCGGCTAGTCCCTGCACTGGCCTTCGACCCGCTTGACGTGGCTCACTCTGTCAACGATGGGCGCGACAAGCTCTTCGAGTGCCTTGAGGTCTACATCCTCCGGCAAGCTAGCGAGGACGTTGGTGAGGTTGATGCCAGGGTTCTTATGCACCACTTTGATGAGCACCTTGCGGAGAACGGCCCGGCAGAGCTTGCGGGATTCATTGGCCAGATGGGTTTCTCGGTTAGACTGGAGCAGCTTGAGGGCGTCAACGATGCCCTCGAAGAACATGGTCAGCTTGGCGCTCGAAGATACCTTATCGTCAGAAGAGTAGTTGATGTTCTGCAGGCCCATGGTGGACAGTTCTGCGGCAAGCCTTTCCGCGACGTCGACAAGGCGCTCAGTCCAGATCGTCACACCTTTCTCAAAGTCATTATAAGTGGCGGCGGCGCTGTTGAGCAGGCTCTTCTCAGCCTGGAGGTCCTTGGTCAAAGCCCTCTCGTGAGCCTTGCTATTCTCAAGGGACTCCTCCAGCGTTGCCAGCTTCAGTTTCAGATCAGCGATGGATTCATTGGCTGAAGTGAGCTCCCTGATCTTGTCGGACATAGCAGCTTGCATTTCCGCCAGGCTGAAGAGAGTCTTCTCTCTGTCAGCTTTAAGCGTTGAGATCTCTTTGCCATGGACCTCGAGATCCGCTTCCAGCCTCTTCACTTTATCGCCCAGCTCGTTCTTGGCGGCCTCTGCAGCTTCGGTGGCATCGATGGCTTCCTTTAACTTGCCGGCATGATCAACGGCCAAAGCTTCGAGCGTTTCCTTATGACTCTGCTCCAGCTCGTGGGTTCGCCGCGTGACAAGCTTCTCGATCTCTTCGTCCTTGCTGCAGAGCTTGGCGTCAAGCGCCTCCTCGCGAGCGGCAAGGTCTTCTTCATAAGCATCGAGCCCGACGCGGCGTTCCGTTAAGCGAGCTTCTTCTGCAGCAGCCCGCTGTGCAGCCTCCTCCTGTGCCTTCTCAACGTCAGACTGCTTCATGAGGAGCTCGTTCCAACTCTGATTCAGCTGCTCCCTGCCAGCCGTCAGCTCCTGGAAAGCTTCGGCGTACCAGACTTGCGTCTCCTCGACGCGCTTCTGGAAATCTGCCTCCGCTGCTTCAACGACTGCTGTCCTGGAGTCCAACTTCTCCTTTCGGGTGCGGTGAAGCGCTTGGAGCTTTTGGAAGTTGTCGCTCATGGCTTGGAGGAGCTGTTCTTCCCTGGACCTGCTACTGCTAGCGCGTGGCTCGTCACCGACCTTGAGTCTAGCGGCGGCGATGACGTCTTCATCAAAGATCTCTCCTTCAGTTGGCACCCCAGCGCTTGCCATCCCTGGTATGCTGACGAACAGGTTATCGCCAACCTTAAGGTAACTGCTTGACGGGGGGACGTCGGATGTTGACGGTTGATCCTCGACAACCGCCTCCCCGGCAACTGGGGGCTCCATGACCGGTGTAGCGCCAGGCGCTCCTGCGGTAGGAATGCCGTCAGTATGGTCGCCGGTCTCCTTGCCGGCCCCCTCAGCAAACCTGTTGGTGGTTTCTTCCTGTGCGGCCTTGGCGGCCTCGTAAGCTGCGACCCTGTCGGCCTCGGCGGCAGCATCCCTGGCGGTCTCCTCGATGACAGTATCGACATCCATTTGTTCAGTCGAAGGGAGATCTGAAGACGAAGAAAGGGAACAAGATGAGACTAAGGTTGAAGTTCAAGAAGACAAAAATAAAGAAAGAACAAGTGCACCAAGGCAAACGGTTTACCTGTGTTGAGCTGTTGAGAGGTGGCTTCTCCTTTCCCGGCAACATTGGTTGCCAATGTAGGATTGCCAGTGCCCGTGCTTGCCAGCTCCTCTTCAACGCGAATGGGCTCGCCAGTGGAAGCCCTTGCCGAAGGTTCACCTCTGGGCGGCATGGTCGATGGAGGCGGCACGTCAGGGACGGTCTCCAATGGCTCTCCTTGTTGCCGTTCTTCTCCTACAAGCCCGGTGATGTCAGTAGCGAAGATACTCTCCCCAACGCTCGCCAGCGGAAAATGGGTAGTGGGCTCACGCTGGGGGCTGGGTTGGAGGCTGCGTTGAGGGCTGGGCTCCGGGCTGATGACGATGGTCTCTGGCGCACCTATGGTGCTTGCTGTAGCCTCATCACCCGTAGAAGTCTTAGCCTTCTTCGCCATCCTTTGCGCCAACGTTTCCGTATCTCTGCGGGAACAGGCCAAAGCAAAACAAATGAGTTAAGCAAGACCAGGAATTCAGAAGTTAAAAGATGCGGCAAGGACCCTTACTCTTCTCTATCCGGACTAAAAGAGGAGATGTCAAAGTCAACCTCCGCTTCGGTGTGCGTGCAAGGAGGTGGAGAAGGGTTCCTGGGACGCTTGGCTGCGGCAGAAGCAGTAGATTGATGTGATCCTGCTGCTCCAGCTGTTGGTGCCGTCGTATGAGATGCCCCCGCCGCACCAGTAGTTGCCGCGGTCGAGCATGTCGTGCGTCGCACGGGTTGCTGTAGGGCTTCTTGCCGCTGCGCAGCCTTGCCGGCCGCCCCCTTGCCGGGAACCTCATCACTCGAGGGAGGTTGACATGTTGGGACGCCAGAGACGGCTTTTCAAAGAACACGTTTCTTCTTCTCCGGAGCTGGGGGCTCCTCGTGCAGCTGCTCCTCGGCTGTGTCTTCGACAGAAGAGCTCCCGGCAACCACGCCACTCTGTTCCCCGGCAACTTCACCTTGCTCGGCAAGGGTCTCCTCCGAAATCATTCCTTCTTCGCTGGCTTCCTCTTCCGCGAAGCCAAAGCTGCCGGCTTCCGCAGCAAGATACGCCTCTTCCGCCCTGCTGGCGATGTACGCCACTTCTTCATCAGTGGTGGGGCGGATGAGGGTTGGCTCTTCCCGGATGGTTTTCTCCGACAAGTTGTCAAAGAACTCCTGTGCGCGCTCTGAGGATGGCTCAACCCAAGTCCCGTTAAGGCCGTGAGCGTTAAACTCCGGCATCATGGCGATGATTGAGCTCAAGGCGGAGTTGTTGCACAAGGGAATTACGCCAACCGGCAACTTATATTTCCCGTCAGGCCTGAACAGTTTGTGGCAGAGAGCTGTGTGCTGGAAGACTGTCAAATTGTTGTTCAGACCAGGGCGCAGCCTCATGATATCTGCTGCATTCTTGAAATCCCAAGCCGGTCTCCCTTTGTTCTGCAGAGGGGTGATGCGGCAACGGAGGAAATCGGCGCCAACCATTTCTATTGTGAGCCCGGCAACCTTGAGACGGTGGATCCTGGTAATTGTGATTGCGAGCTTCTCATCCTGAGGATCGAGGCCGCTCCAGTCCTTGCCGCGAACCACCTTCGTTTGTTGGAGCGAGCAGAATGGCTGAGGATCTTTCTCCTTAACCCAGCACCACTCGGCCCGCCATTCCTCCTACTTCTTACGGTAGAGACCGTCTGGGTATATATCCTTATTCCATGCTCTTGGAATCCAAGTGATAGAACCAGAAAGGGCGTCTCCTGTTTCGATGCGGGGAGTAAAGTAGTGGCGGAAGAGGGCTGTGCTGGGAACTACTCCGGCGAAATTTTCACAGAGATGAGCAAAAACTGACGTGCATGTCATGGCATTCGGCGTGAAATCCAAGAGGCAGAAGCCGTATGTGTACATGATGTCGATGAAGAAATCAGAAAACGGAGGGCAGAGCCCGCAGTAAAAGTAAGCGGCAAAGAAGGGGAATTTATCTGGGCCGCCCTCGGCAGAAGCTGGAAGTACGTGAGTTGCGGGGTGAGCCTTCGTCTTCTTCCCCCACATACACAGGTACCGCTCAATCAGGGCGCGCCTGTCAAGCGTCGGGGCGAAGACGACGTGTTTCTTCCGCATCTCCACCAAATCGGGCTTGTCCGCCTCTGCATCCGAGTTGACGGTTTTCACCGCTTTGCCCTTGCTTGCTTTGGGCGGCATGGCGACTATGGAAGCGGAGGCCGGGGCTGATGAGGGCGTGGGGGTGGCGGATGAATGGGAGAGGCTCTGCTTCAAGCTCGAGGAAGAAAGCGACGGCGGTTTCCAGATTGGAAAAGATGAGAGGTAAATGAGCAGCGCCTCTGCGGATTCCTTTTTATGGGGAAGGAGCAGAGGCTGCCTCTTTACTAATCAATGGGAATGCACTTTTACAAGCGCACTACTGCGGCCGTTCCGCGCACGTATCCCACGTCCCGCATTTAATGCGCGTCATGGGGGGCGCGGTAAATAAGAAGATTATGACAGTTAACTCTTGCCACGCGTGCCCGTGCACTGTTTGGGCCTAGCCCAACAATGCCTCGCACCCGTGTATGGCCTAGGCCCGGGTGCTCCTGTCGGTGTACTAAAGTTTGGGTCATTTTAGTACCCTATACTTGTGCACGGACGGTTGCAGCCATACCAGCGGCAAGGCCTGCCGGAGGACAGCTGGAAACAGATACAAGATTAACAAGAAGGCGTTCAAGCTAATGATCAGAAGACAGAAGACCGAAGGCTGGGTTCCTGGCAAGATCTTGCTGGGAAGGCTCGCGAAGACCCGGCAAGACCTCGCGCCCGGCAAGGCCTTGCACCCGGCAATGCCTCGCGCCCGGCAAGATCCCACTACCTTGCCACCGCTTCAGCGCAGCGACCAGCCTGTCGTTTAGGGCTTGTCCTCCTGGTTGCGTGTCATGGCATCGACGGTGGATGGGGTTAAGCGGCGCTGATGGGACGGGCTCTTTTTCCGTCCCCAAGAAAGTAAGGGACAGCTAAGTAGAGCATTTAATGCGTTTTGTCCTAAGTCGTCAGTGATAATCATGAAACACTGTAGTAACTTTACACCTCTTGTACTGCTGTTCGCCACTGTTGGTGACCCCTTGGACGTATAAAAGGAGGTCCAAGGCGAAGCTACAGAGGGGAGAGGACCTTCTGGCCCATTCTGCATGCGTAGCTGCTTCTTGAACGCACTGTTCATCGCAAGTGCTCCGTGTACTTGAGCTTAAGAACATCCACAATAAACCAAAGCAGGAGTAGGGTTTTACGCTTCTCAGCGGCCCGAACCTGGGTAAAGATCCCCGCGTTGATCGTTGGATCCGCTCTTTGTGTAAATCTTTTCCCTGCCGAACCGTAAAAGGGATCCCCTCGATCCCATAGGTGTCGTACGCCGACAGGGCCCGAGTGCCATGATTTCAGATCTGAACCCTTTATGTTTTCATGAATATATTTGTGTTCTTGATCCTATCTTGCAAGTTATGCACCTATTACATGTTATGATCCGCATACCCCAAGGTGACAATAATTGGGATTCTTTCCGGTGATTACCGTAGTTTGAGGAGTTCATGTATTCACTAAGTGCTAATGCTTTGTTCCGGTTCTCTATTAAAAGGAGGCCTTAATATCCCTTAGATTTCCTTATGGACCCCGCTTCCACGGGAGGGTAGGACAAAAGATGTCATGCAAGTTCTTACTATAAGCACGTATGACTATATAAGGAATACATGCCTACATTACATTGATGAATTGGAGCTATTGTGTGTCGCTCTAGGTTGTGACTGTTACATGGTGAATGTCATCCAACATAATTATCCATCACCGATCCAATGCCTACGCTTTTCGCATATTGATCTTTGCTAAGTTACTTTCGTTGCTGCTGCTGTTACAATCACTACAAAACTGCTACTGTTACCGTCTTTGTTACTATTGCTACTGTTACTACTGCTATCAAAACTATCATACTATTGTGCTACTAAACACTTTGCTACAGATATTTAGTCCTCCAGGTGTGGTTGAATTGACAACTCAACTGCTAATACTCACAAATATTCTTTGGCTCCCCTTGCGTCGAATCAATAAATTTGGGTTAAATACTACCCTTGAAGACTGTTGCGATCCCCTATACTTGTGGGTTATCAAGACCTTTTTCTGGCACCGTTGCCGGGGAGCATAGCTCTATCTGTTGAGTCACTTGGGATTTATATCTGTCGATCACTATGAAGAATCTGAAAGACGCTAAGACCAAGATCGTCCCCTCTATGACTAGAGGAGGTAAGGAATTGCCATCACACTCTGCACTTGATTCACCTTCTGTTTTGAGTAGGCTTGCGACACCACCACCTATTATTCATTCTGATATGTCGCAAGTTATTGATGATACTACTTCTGCTATGAATAATACTTATGATGATGCCAGTACTATGCTTGATAATACTCTGCCACTAGGTGAATTTCTTGATGAACAAATTGCTAAAGCTAAAGAAACTGAAAATGTTGAAACTCCTGAAAATTATGATTCACCTATTATTCCTAGCTCTCCTAGAATTGAAATTACTAATATTCCTGATGGTTATATCCTGGATGGAGAAATAGCTAGACAATTTCTTGCTTGTAATGTAGAGATGATGTTAGAAAATTGCTCGCTAAGTTAAAAGAAAAGTCTATGATGGAGAGAATGAAATATGATCCTAAGTTTGCTACTTCACCTATCTTTGTTACCGATAAGGATTATGAATTCTCTGTCGATCCTGAGTTAATTATTTTGGTTGAATCTGATCCTTTTCATGGTTATGAAACTGAAACTGTTGTGGCACACCTTACCAAATTAAATGACATAGCCACCCTATTTGCTCATGAGGAAAAAATTCGTTACTATTACATTCTTAAGTTGTTTCCTTTCTCATTAAAGGGTGATGCTAAGAAATGGTTTAATACTCTTGCTCCTGGTTGTGTGCGTAGTCCCCAGGATATGATATATTACTTCTCTGAAAAATATTTTCCTGCTCATAAGAAACAAGCTGCCTTATGATACGTCTCCAACGTATCTATAATTTTTGATTGTTCCATGCTATTATAGTATCAATCTTGGATATTTTTATATGCAATTATATATCATTTTTTGGGACTAACCTATTAACCTAGTGCCTAGTGCCAGTTGTTGTTTTCTGCTTGTTTTTGGTTTTTCAGGAAATCAGTACCAAACGAAGTCCAAATGCCACGAAACTTTTTGACGATTTTTTTTTGGACAAAAGAGACCCTGGAAGCTTCGGGGGGAAGCCAGAAGCCTCACGAGGAGGCCACAAGGCAACAGGGCGCGGCCCAGGGGGGCGCCTTGATGCCTTGTGGGCCCCTCATGGCTCCTTTTGACCTAATTCCACTTCTATAAATTCTCAAATATTCGGAAACCATTAGAGAGCCAGAAGAGAAAACCCTACCGCTGCCGCAAGCCTATGTTCTTCCGCGATCCCATCTGGAGGCCTTTTCCGGTACTCTGCCAGAGGGGGAATCGATCACGGAGGGTTTCTACATCAACCTTGCTGCCCTTCCGATGATGTGTGAGTAGTTTATCATAGACCTACGGGTCCATAGCTAGTAGCTAGATGGATTCTTCTCTGTCTCTTTGATCTTCAATACCATGTTCTCCTCGATGTTCTTGGAGTTCTATCCGATGTAATCTTCTTTTGCGGTTTGTTTGTTGGGATCCGATGAATTGTGAGTTTATGATCATATTATTCATGAGAAATATTTGAGTCTTCTCTGAACTCTTTTATAGCATGAGAAATATTATGCATGTCGATGGGTGGAGTAATAGTAGTAGATGCAGGCAGGAGTCGGTCTACTTGTCTCGGACGTGATGCCTATATACATGATCATTTCCATGAATCCGTCATAATTATTTGCTTTTCTATCAATTGCCCAACAGTAATTTGTTTACCCACCGTATGTTCTGCGCTCGAGAGAGAAGCCTCTAGTGAAAACTATGGCCCCCGGGTCTATCTTTATCATATATTAAAATCCAAAAATACCTTGCTGCAATTTATTTACTTTTATTTTATTTTGCAATTTATATTTCTATCTATCACTATCAGAATTAATCCTTGCAAATAACCGCTAAGAGGATTGACAACCTTCTTATTTGTGTTGGGTGCAAGTGTTTGCTTTTGTGCGTGTAGGTGCTGCTAAAGGGATTTTGTGTGGTTCTCCTACTGGATTGATAACTTTGGTTCTTAACTGAGGGAAATACTTATCTCTACTATACTGCATCATCCTCTCCTCTTCGGGGAAATACCAGCGCAGTCTACAAGTAGCACCTTACAGGAAATATTTAACTTTGTGCAAATTAAAGAAGATAATCTCCCTCAAGCTTGGGGGAGGCTTCTCCAATTACTTAATGCTTTGCCTGATCATCCTCTTAAGAAAAATGAAATACTTGATATCTTTTATAATGGACTAACCGATGCTTCTAGGGACTTCCTAGATAGTTGTGTTGGTTCTGTTTTCAGGGAACAAACTGTTGGACAGGCTGAAGAACTATTGAATAATATGTTGAGAAATGCCGATGATTGGACACTTCCTGAACCACCACCTAAGCCAACTCCGAAGAAGAGAGGTATTCTATTCCTCAATCCATAAGATATGCAAGAAGCTAAGAAATTTATGAAAGAAAAGGGTATTAAAGCTGAAGATGTTAAGAATTTACCACCTATTGAAGAAATACATGGCCTTGACACCCCGACACAGGTAGTAGAGGTAAATTTTCTCACTAGATTCGATGAAGGTGATATTCCGTATAATAAATCTGCTAGCCAATGCATGTATGAATTTGATAATTACATCATTAAGCAAGAACACTTCAATTTATATGTTGGCAATCAACTAAAAAGAAATGCCTTCATGATAGATCGCTTGAGTGATTTGGTGTTTAGAACTGCTAATGATGTTAAAGGCTTAAGTAAACTTGCTTCTATGGTTCATACTCAGTTAGAACAAATTGCTAAGTCACAAAATGATTTGTTTGATGAGATGAATAATAAAATGAATGATCATGCTGTTAGAGTTGTTACTAGAGGAGGTAGAATGACTCAGGAGCCTCTATATCCTGAAGGTCATCCTAAAAGAATTGAACAAGATTCTCAAAGAATTAACACTGATGCACCTATTTCATCTAAGAAGAAAAAGAAAAGGAAAAATGATAAAACTTTGCCTGCTTCTGGTGAACCTGTGATAGAAAAACCTCCTGAGAACCAAAATGATGTTTCTATTTCTAATGCTGAGACACAATCTGGTAATGAACATTCACCTAATGATAATGATAATGATAATGATGTTCATGATGATGCTCAACCAGATAATGATGTAGAAATAGAACCTGCTGTTGATCTTGATAACCCACCTCCTAAGAATAAAAGATATGATAAAAGTGATTTCGTTGCTAGAAAACATGGAAAAGAAAGAGAACCATGGGTTCAAAAACCCATGCCTTTTCCCACTAAACCATCTAAAAAAAAGATGAGGAAGACTTTGAGCGCTTTGTTGAAATGCTTAGACATGTCTTTTTGCGCACTCGCTTGATTGATATGTTGAAAATGCCTCCCTATGCTAAATACATGAAAGATATTGTCACTAATAAAAGAAAGATACCTGAAGCTGAAATTTCCACCATGCTTGCGAATTATTCCTTTAATGGTGGAGTCCCTAAGAAGTTAGGAGATCCAGGAATACCCACTATACCATGCTCCATTAAGAGAAGTTATGTTAAAACCGCTTTATGTGATTTGGGAGCCGGTGTTAGTGTTATGCCTTTCTCTTTATATAGAAGACTTGATTTGAAGAAGCTCACATCTACTGAAATATCTTTGCAAATGGCTGATAAATCAACTGCTATACCTATTGGAATATGCGAGGATGTGCCCGTTGTAGTTGCAAATGTTACTATCTTGACAGACTTTGTTATTCTTGATATGCCCGAAGACGACAACATGCCGATTATCCTTGGTAGAAATTTTCTGAATACTGTAGGGGCTGTTATTGATTGCAATAAAAGCAAGGTTACTTTTCATGTCAATGGTAATGAGCATACGGTTTATTTTCCGAGGAAACAAACTTCAGTGAATGGTATCAACGTTACTGGAAAGGTTTCGACAATCACTATTGGAGGGTTTGAATTTCCTCTTCCTTCAGTCAAAAAGAAATATGAAATTCTTATTGTTGGGGAGATGCACATCCCCGTTGAGGTAACTTAGTGTTATACGAAAGTTCTTCGGTTTCATGTTGCTCGGAAATAGTTTGTTAATAAGACTTGATCAACCTTATTAATGGATTCTTTTTGAGGGGCATGTGGTCAATGAATTTAGTAAGCACAACTTTCTGTAATCATAGTTTGCTCTCTGTTATTTATAGTTTAATAAAATAAAATGCCATGATTATCCTGTTTTCTGAATTTTCCGTGCAATAAAAAATAGTCCCAAAAATAAAAGTTCTCAGAATGCCCTGAAAATTTAGTGTGATTTTTTATGCAATATTTAAGAATTTTTGGCACTGAACACACCTCAGGGGGGTGCACCTGTGTTGGTGCAATATTTGCCCCCTTGTGTTTTGGAGATTGTTGACAGAAACAGGCATGGACTGATTTGTTTCCTAGTGCACACACAGAGAAATAGTCCATGCAGTGCCGAAGAAAATGATATCTCCGGTGTCAAGTTCGAAGAACTTCACCGAAGAATATCTGCACAGCAGAGAAAAATGAGCTACATCCAAAGAAGTCCTGTAGACGAGAAAAATGATGTGAAGGAGTTAACCCCTCGAAAATTTATTGCTGACGCGAAGCAATTGGTTCGGTGATTCTGTCCGAAGAAAATTGACTGCAGCGATGGAAGACGAAGACAAAGTGAAGACGTAGCATTCTTTTTGTTGTTTTTCTTTCATTCATTTGATTCATAGGACCTCCATACTATTAAGAGGGGTATAGGTTCTCGAAGCTTAGATCCGATGTGATGCTTAGCCCAAACCTATGCGAGACTGAGAGAAATCTCTTTATGCTTCGAATGATTACCTGCCAGCAGAAGACATTGTTCTTCGGTGCTGCATGCACTACAAGAAATATGTCAACTTGTGACCTTCTCTTAGTGACCCTGGGTCAATTGGTCGTAAATCTACGACCATTTAGATCCAAGTGGTCGTAAGTTGTTTGGGGGGGGGGTCCAAACCCTAAACCACAACGACCATTTTGGTCAGAATGGTCGTAATTTTCGTACACGAAATGGTCGTAAAGCAGACAACACTAGTCGATGGCCTTATGTCTAGCTTATTACGACCAATCTAGATGGTCATAGCCTTGTAAATTGTGGTGCGTTGCTATGACTAGGCGCCACCTCATTAGTTTTGCTTATGTGTCATGTCCATGTGTCAATTTTCGCTGTAACATCCCAAAATTCTAAATTTTGGAATGTTATATTAATTAAATAAATATGAATGATTGTTTGATTGATTGACTGAAAGTGAGTGAAATTTGAAACTTTTTGAAAGTTTAATGAGAGGGAATGAAATGACTTTCCCAAAACGTTCACTTTGCATTTTGATCCTCAGGAATTCAAACCCAAGAGTGAAGATGATATGACTTCTTCCATTTGAGAAATGAAAAGGGATTTGAAAATGATTTGAATTTCAATTGAAATATTTTCAAATCAGAGACTTTATGCAACTCAATGATTTTCATAAGAGAGGATAAAATGACTTCTTCAAATTATAGAAATAGGAGTTGGAAGTTTAAAAGAATCAAATTGAAAGTCCTTTTGAAATTATTTTGAAACCCACTTTCAATTTGAAGTTATTTGAATTTTCAAATTTCAAAACCTCTGGAAATATTCAAAAAAGAGAGAAGGAATATGACACTTCAAATATTCAGGGACAATTGAAATATATTTGATATTTAAAAACAGAAAAGAATTGCAAATGGTTTGAAATTCAAATTCAAATTCCATTTGAGGGTTTTATCAAATTATTATTTTCAAAAATAAAATATATGGAAAATGGGGTAAAATGATTCCCTTCGACAGAAAAATGGAGAAAAATAAATTTGAATTCATTTTGATATTTTAAAATGATTTTTATTTGCATTTTAATGCAACAGCAACACTGTTTGATTTTTACGAATTTGTGTATATTTCTTTTGAACTTGAAAAATAGTTCAAGTTGTAGGAAATCTTTTTCTGATTTTTTTATATAATATGCCTATATATCATTTCTATTTTATTTTGTTTATTTTTATTTTTGTGGTCTGTTTTTGTTTATAGGAAAATGGCCAGAGGTCCACTAGAGCACAGTGCCAGGCCGGCCCACTCCTCTCTCTCTCCCCCTCAGCCCAACTGCGCGCGCGCCCCACCGAATCCAGATCGAATCGGTGATCCGATCTCTTTCCCACTCCCCTTGCTCGCAACCACCTGGGCCCCACTGCCCGCTCGACGCGCCCGCTGGCCACCTTTCCCCTACCTCCCGATCTTCTTCCAAACTTCGCCGGCGCCTCCACGGCACCCCGAACTATAAAGCTCCCCTCCCCCTCATCCCGTTCCGCCCCTGAACACATCCCGATCCCCTCTGTCCTCGCCGTACTTCCTCGCCGGAGTCCACCGCAGGCCTTCGCGCCATTGTTGCCCTCGCCGTCACCTCCCTCGCCCTCGAGCCCCGCCGCCACCACCAATCGCCTTGCCACCGTCCACCGCACCTCCCCGTCCCGCCTGATTCCGCCGATGCCCGGAACGCTGTAGCCGACGACCACCCGACGCCGTCTCCGCCTCGAGCTCGCCGCTGTTCGCCTCCGTCATCCTCGAGCTTCACCGCGACCACCCACGGACGCGGCGTGAAGCTCTGCGTCGACTGGACATTGCCACCACCGCCGGAGCTCGCCGGAACGCCCTCGCCGTCGACGTCCGAGCCGCCGTCGCCGTCTTCTCCCTCGGTAACGGTCGCCCGCCCCTCTCTCTCTCATCGGCGACACTCTACACTGTAGGATCTTCATCGCACAGCCACCGCTGCATCCGATCTATTTAAAAAGCCACCGAAATGTTTTCCTTTAGAAAGCGGTCGCCCGCCGTTTTGCACCGATCGGCCACCGCTTTAGTCCAACCGCGTAGCGCCACGTGGCCCTGTCTGTTAGATAGGCGGTTTCCTTTTCTTTTTTTTCTTTTTTCTTTTTAGAAATTCCATATCTTTATTTTTTATAAGTCCAAATTGAGTGATTCTTTTCGCTATAGTTTCAAAGTTTTGTAAAGTTTCTGATGGTGCACTTGGATTTCAAATTTGAGTAATTTTAAATTTGAATTTGATGAAATTTCTTCAAATCCCTAATTTGGCCATATCTTGAGTTTTATAATGAATTTTGATTGATTCTTTTTGCTACTATTTTATTATTGTTTTGCCTATCCAGTTGCATGTAGTTAGTTGTTTTTGGTTTATGTTAAAATAGGTTTATAACAAAAACAGTACTGTTTAGGTGTAGTTTTGATCTTTTTCAATTTCTTTTTGTTTTAAATGATTTTTTCATGCAAAGAAAACGAAAACTTCCTTAGGCAACATTGTTTGTCATTCCAATATGCACCTTTGTGCATAATAAGAGATCATTTGAACAAACTATGCCATGAATGTAGCCATAACATTGGCCATTTGCCTTGGCAGCCATGGATCTTCATACATGATAGCTCGTTTCTGAGAACACTTTTTAAAGACATTTGTCGTAGTCCAAGTTTGTTATTTTTCCTGGAAACTAGGTCACATATAATGACACAATGCGAAGGTTTTCAATTTTTTCAATTTTTTTTAATTTCTTATGCCCGTTTCGAAATGCGGTCAAAACGGCGCGCATGACCGTTCGTAGCTAGGTGTTGAATCTTGCAAAAATTTTGGAGTTTCTCTGATTAAATAGATACTTATGTACCTAGAAATTATTTTTGGAGAAAATAAAGAGCAAACTATGAGGCAGCTGTAGTTCAAATTTGACCCGCTTCCTGCTGAATCGGCGGAAATTTGTCTTTTTCACGAGAGGCGGATCAAAAGCTTTTGACACCCAACCATGTGGTAAATTGTACATTAAATATGGCATAATATTTTGTAAAATTGATTTGGTCCAATTTTGCAACAAATATTTTCTAGGTTCTTCACAAAAAAAATCCATTTTGGGCACTCGAAAAATGGAAAATGAATTTTTGGTGCAAAGAAAGTGAAAACTTCCTTAGGCAACATTGTTTGTCATTCCAATATGCACCCTTGTGCATAATAAGAGATCATTTGAACAACCTATGCCATGAATGTTGCCATAACATTGGCCATTCGCCTTGGAAGCCATGGATCTTCATACGTGATAGCTCGTTTCTGAGAACACTTTTTAAAGACATTTGCCGTAGTCCAAGTTTATTGTTTTTCCTGGAAACTAGGTAACATATAATGACACAATGCGAGGTTTTCAATTTTTTTGATTTTTTTTTGAATTCTTATGCCCATTTTAAAATGCGGTCAAAACGACGGGCATGACCGTTCATAGCTAGGGGTTGAATCTTGTAAAACTTTTGGAGTTTCTCTGATTAAATAGATACTTATGTACCTCGAAATGATTTTTGGAAAAAATAAAGAACAAACTATGAGGCAGTTGTAGTTGAAATTTGACCCGCTTCCTACTGAATCGGCGGAAATTTGTCTTTTTCACGAGAGGTGGATCAAAAGCTTTTGACACCCAACCATTTGGTCAGTTGTACATTAAATATGGTCTAATATTTTAGAAAATTGATGTGGTCCAATTTTGTAACAAATATTTGGTAGGTTCTTCACAAAAAACCCCATTTTGGGCACTCGAAAAATGGAAAATGAATTTTTTGTGCAAAGAAAGTGAAAACTTCCTTAGGCAACATTGTTTGTCATTCCAATATGCACCCTTGTGCATAATAAGACATAAAGGGGATTTCGATTGAAATCCGAAAACAAGATATTAGTTCTTTCTCTTGTTCTTGATGATATTGTAATGGAATGACGAACCTATTTCTTCGCTTTTTTGCCAACAAATCTGAATTATCATCATTTGAACAAACTATGCCATGAATGTTGCCATAACATTGGCCATTCGCCTTGAAAGCCATGGATCTTCATACGTGATAGCTCGTTTCTGAGAACACTTTTTAAAGACATTTGCCGTAGTCCAAGTTTGTTGTTTTTCCTGGAAACTAGGTCACATATAATGACACAATGCGAAGGTTTTCAATTTTTTTGATTTTTTGTTGAATTTCTTATGCCCATTTCAAAATGCAGTCAAAACGACGGGCATGACCGTTCGTAGCTAGGGTTTGAATGTTGTAAAACTTTTGGAGTTTCTCTTATTAAATAGATACTTATGTACCTAGAAATGATTTTTGGGAAAATAAAGAGCAAACTATGAGGCAGCTGTAGTTCAAATTTGACCCGCTTCCTGCTGAACCGGCGGAAATTTGTCTTTTTCACGAGAGGTGGATCAAAAGCTTTTGACACCCAACCATTTGGTCATTTGTACATTAAATATGGTCTAATATTTTAGAAAATTGATGTGGTCCAATTTTGCAACAAATATTTGGTAGGTTCTTCACAAAAAAAACCCATTTTGGGCACTCAAAAAATGGAAAATGAATTTTTTGTGCAAAGAAAGTGAAAACTTCCTTAGGCAACATTGTTTGTCATTCTAATATGCACCCTTGTGCATGATAAGAGATCATTTGAACAAACTATGCCCTGAATGTTGCCATAACATTGGCCATTCGCCTTGAAAGCCATGGATCTTCATACGTGATAGCTCGTTTCTGAGAACACTTTTTAAAGACATTTGCCGTAGTCTAAGTTTGTTGTTTGTCCTGGAAACTAGGTCACATATAATGACACAATGTGAAGGTTTTCAAATTTTTTGATTTTTTTTTGAATTTCTTATGCCCATTTCAAAATGCGGTCAAAACGACGGGCATGACCGTTCGTAGCTAGGGGTTGAATCTTGTAAAACTTTTGGAGTTTCTCTAATTAAATAGATACTTATGTACCTAGAAATGATTTTTGGAAAAAATAAAGAGCAAACTATGAGGCAGCTGTAGTTCAAATTTGACCCGCTTCCTACTGAATCGGCGAAAATTTGTCTTTTTCACGAGAGGTGGATCAAAAGCTTTTGACACCCAACCATTTGGTCAGTTGTACATTAAATATGGGCTAATATTTTAGAAAATTGATGTGGTCCAATTTTGCAACAAATTTTTGGTAGGTTCTTCACAAAAAAACCCATTTTGGGCACTCAAAAAATGGAAAATGATTTTTTTGTGCAAAGAAAGTGAAAACTTTCTTAGGCAAGATTGTTTGTCATTCCAATATGCACCCTTGTGCACAATAAGAGATCATTTGAACAAACTATGCCATGAATGTTGCCATAACATTGGCCATTTGCCTTGAAAGCCATGGATCTTCATACATGATAGCTCGTTTCTGACAACACTTTTTTAAGACATTTGCCGTAATCCAAGTTTGTTATTTTTTCTGGAAACTAGGTCGTATATAATGACACAATGCGAAGGTTTTCAATTTTTTTGATTTTTTTTGAATTTCTTATGCCCATTTCAAAATGCGGTCAAAACGACGGGCATGACCGTTCATAGTTAGGGGTTGAATCTTGCAAAACTTTTGTAGTTTCTCTTATTAAATAGATACTTATGTACCTAGAAATGATTTTTGGAAAAAATAAAGAGCAAACTATGAGGCTGCTGTAGTTCAAATTTGACCCGCTTACTGCTGAATCGGCGGAAATTTGTCCTTTTGATGAGAGGTGGATCGACAGTTTTTGACACGCAACCATTTGGTCAATTGTACATAAAATATGGTCTAATATTTTCTCAAAATGGTGTGGTACCATTTTGGAACAAAGATTTGGTAGGTCCTTCACAAAAAAACTCATTTTGGGCACTCAGAAAATAGAAAATGGTTCTTTTGCGCAACGAAAATGAAAACCCCCCAAATCAACATTGTTTGTCATCCCTAGATACACGCATGTGCAAAATAGTGGTTCATTTGAACAAACTATAAGAGGTTAATATGTTAAATGTTTACCCTGAATAAGTGGGTAAAAACTATAAGAGAAACAAAAGGAAAAAAAAACAAAATTACATAAGCTTAATTTTGATTGGTAGAATCAGTTGTGGCCTGGATCGATGACATGGCAAACATCCGTCCATCCATACATCCATCCGTCCGTCCATCCTAGCGCTCCGCTCTCTCTCTTTCTCTCTCTCTCTCTCTCTCTCTCGCAGCAAACCCCTCTCTCTCGCGCACGCGAACCCTAGCGCTCCGCTCCCCGATCCAGATCCCTCGCAGCCGCCTCCCTCTCCGCCACCCACCTCTCCCCTCACTGCCAGTCTGCAGCCGTCTACACCCTCCCCTCCCCTCCCCTCCATCCATCCCTCATGAACCGCTCTCTGTCTGGCGACCTCTCCCTCTCCCTCTCCCCCACGAACCTCTCTCCCTCGCCGCCACCCACCACCCACATCGGCCAGTTCCGGTTAGATCCGGCGGCGTGCAGTACACCCCAGAGCTCCCCTAGGTCCGCGCCTCCTTCCCTTCTGGCCAGAATCGGCGCTCAAGCCATCCACCAGCCCCCGTGGCTAGCTAGGGTTTCGGCCGCCACCCCTTACTTGGCCGGGATCCGCCACATTCGGCGACGTCGAGGCCAGCGGGCACCGGATCCGGCACCGGCGTGGCCCAGGTTGGTCCCTCTTCTCCTTGTTCGCCCTACCCTCTTCTCCCCACCTCACCTATTTTTTTCCTGTTATTTCCTTTGCTGCAGATCCATGGCGTGGACGGAGGAGGAGGAGCAGGACGGGCACGGACGGAGGAGGACGGAGCACCTCTCTTCTTCCAGGTTCTTATCCTTACCTTCAATTCCTGTATGTGCCTGTGCTGCAGCTCACCCATGGTCTTGTTTGTCCTGCAGGTTAGTGAGCAGCATCAGGAGGAGGAGCTCAAGCACGACCACCAAGAGGCACCACCGCAGCAGCAGGTAGCACGTCCATCTCCACCTCCCTCTCCCTCTGCTCCCAATCCTTTTTATTAGAATATATTGAGTACATTCTGAACCCCCTATTGTGACACAAGTTATATATGCACATGCTATGGTTTAGGTGTTGCTTGTGTATGGTAAATGGGTTGAGCACCCACCGCTGTTTGATGCTATTGTGTTTAGGATTCTATTCCTCTATGCGTGTAATCTCCAGACCATGATCAAGCACACGCACATTATTGATTAGCATGGAACGATTACTACTAACTAAAGAAGGAAGCAGACTTCTTCACATAAAGGAAGATATGTCTGTTTTAATAATAGTGTTCTTGATCTGACCTTATACACTTTTGTTTTAGTAATATAAACAAAGAAAATAAGATTGTTTGCATACAATCAGATCATTCTCACTTATTGTGTAATCTGGAGTTGTTCCCGTTATTGTTCTATCCATTTTATTGGTGTTACCTTGTTTCCACTGAGTGAAGTTGTGGTTCTGTTTCTTACCCATATAGCCTAGACAGGTCATGTGTGTGTGTGTGTGTGTGTGTCGAGTAAAGTTGTGGTTTGTGCTGCTACTTTGTAATGTGATGAAATAAGCACCTGTAGTGTTTGAGTGAGTGAGTGTTTGTCTGTTGCCAACTTACACTTTCACAGCCGCGTTAAATAACAGGCTTGTTCGAGCAATTTTTTTAGTCTCCTCTTTTTTCTTCTGGGGTTTCTATAATCTTGTTTGGTAATTCTGGTGGTACATGTGTAGTCAGTAACCAGTGCTACTGCTTAACTCAAAATTTCTTTTACAAGGAATAAAAAAGATGAGCATTTCTCCAGCCAAAGTCTGAAGTAGTTGCTGTTGTGTAGTCATCGGCTGGACCTACGCATTTCATCAGAAGTCAGATATAGCTTGGACTATGCTTCTGAACAGAATGAAACATTTCTCTTTCGTTTATCTGTCTTCAATTCTTTGGATCGAACGGCTCTCTTGAACACATGTACGTTAGTGTGTTGATGGTTAAACAACTACAATAGATCGGCGTTTTTTTGCATTTTTGCATTTCTCAACCTTGGATATTTTGCCAAAAATAAACCCTTAGATTCATTGCCATTCCTTTGATAATAATTTGTTGTGGCCGTTAAGTATTTTTTAGCAGTAATAAACCTGGCTATTTCATTCACATAGCAGTTTAGTGTTTACAATATCTTGGATACAACCAGGGATACACTGCCAGTAGAAAGAGCGGACAACAAGTTCACTTGATCTAGCGAACATATGAGCCACCTTATTAGCACTATGACTTACATGAACAAAAGAAATGGAAGTAAAACCGGACACTGAAGATTTAATATCAGCAACAATTTTCAGTGTTTTTCTCAACTTGTTTTTGCTGCCACTTGATATATACTTAGCTTGTACTTGAAGTTGTGGTTTAATGATGGTGATTTTGTTCTACTTGGATGCATTGGTACCCCCATCATCGAGCGCACAGATGCAACAGTGGCAAGAAGATCATGGCCGTGTGCATCATCGAGTACACCATGGCAATCATCCACCTCCTCACAGATGCTAACTCAATCCAAATCATCGTCGACACTATCATCCACAGGTATCTCTTTTGGTTCCCTTTATTCTCTCTTGCGTTTGTGATGTTAGTTTGTGTGCTCTGACTAGTAAATGTTAGATCTTGCGTGTTGAATGGATGGCCGTTGTAGTAGAATGATATTGTTGTTTAGGCACAATGTGTTGAAGTGAAGTTGCAGGACCTGCACTTGTGCCATGCATATTCATATTGTCTTTATTGTCTTGTATGAATATCTCATTTTAACTAGCTCGGCTAAAAAAGCATGGTACTAGCTGAAATGTGTTTATCATTCTATAAGGAATTGTCCTTTACTCCTTTACTCCTTTTTTTAATGGAATGTTCATAATATATTGGCTCCAGTTTTTCTAATTCTTCTCAGCCGATTCATGTAACAGGGCGACCATGGAAGGCATGTTGTCGTTCTGTTAGCCCAGTCCTGACTATGGCCGTCCAGTGAGTCCGGCAGTTGATCGCTATCGAAGGAGCTCCATGCTGAAGAAGAAAACACTTGTAGAGCTAGTAACTGTGATTCCCATACTTGTAGATCTTGTATCTAGTTATTACACTTGTAGAGCTTGTAAAGTACTGTATATGTTACAGCTTGTATTACGTGTCATTTGTAGAGCTTGTACTGAATCTGGCTATTGTTATTTGAAGTATTATGTGTGTTTTCTACTTGCCAATTTAAATACTGGCTATTTTTTTTACTGTTAAATTGAAATATGAAGAATCTGAGCCTAATAGCTGGGACCCACTTATCAGAATCTGACAAGTGGGACCCGTCTGACTAGTGGACCCATTTTATAAAAAAAGAAAAATGAAACTGGTGAGACAAAAAGGCCACGGCCCAAAAATAAAAAGGCTGCAATGTTGGGCTTGGCCCGTGAAGCCGACCAAAAATTGACAGGAAAATAAAAATATAAATGGGCGGAATTGTTGGGCTCGGCCCATGTAAAGCACCGAACTGGACCGGGCTGATTCTGATCAACGACCATTTCGTTTGGTCGTAATTTTGCCACGTCAGCTTGCCACGTTGGATCTGACGTGGTCTGGGCAGACTGCCAGTGACCAAAACAATTGGTCGTAAAATCAACGACCTTTTATTTTGGTCGTAACCTTCTACGACCATTTCACAAAAAAGGTCGTTAAGTTTCATTAAAGACGGCCAGCTTTTGACCAACTATTTTTGGTCACAAAAAGGTCAAAAATGGAAAACAATGACCATTCAGTGACCAATATTGATGGTCGCAAGTTGCCATATTTCTTGTAGTGAGGAGATATCTTTCGAACTGAGGAGTTAGCATTACTTGCTCCGCAAGTAATGTTACCGTTGTGCTCAATTTCCGACCGTTGGACTCGTGTCGTTCGCCCGTTGGCTGCTCTACATGTCCAATTTGGTCTTTTCTCTTCAGGGAAGGCTGCGGCTATAAATAGCCACCCCGCTCCAACGTTGCCCGTTGGCTGCTCCACTTAAGATTTCTGAGAAGATTGATTGAGCATCCCCTCTCCGAGTGATTTGAGTTTAAGATCCACTGAGAGAAAAATCAAGAGCCTAAACTTAGACAGTGGTTGAGCATCACAATAGTTCTGAGTTAGAGTTCTTGTACCTATTACTCTTGAGCGTTGCGCACTCTCTAGATTGCATTACCATCTGCATGTCAGCGTGATTTCATTCTATACCGAATCCATTCACCTTGTTACCATTTCAGTGCATTTCTATCACAGTTCATATCTAGTTCTCCCTCGTGCTATTGCATATGTTCATATATTGCATTACCATCTCACCTGGCAAACCTGTGATATTCTTCGTTCGAACAATTACTGCTATCTACATCGATATATTTGTTCCTTTTTAGCGTGCTTGCTTAAGTGCTGTCTACCGATCCTTATTTCCGTTGCTGTGTTTGGGATCATTTCAAAACATTCCGAAGAATTTTTGAATCTCCCATTCACCCCCCCCTCTGGTCGATATACTCTCGGTCCTAACAATTGGTATAAGAGCAGGTACTCCCTGTCTCTGTTTATTAAAGGTCTAACAACCTTGGAGTTTTGAGTTTGTCATTTGCAGGTAGATCCTCGCACTCTGAAAGGTTTCCTATCTTCGATGGAAATGACTATGTCTACTGGAAAGAGCGAATGAAAATCAGACTTCAAGCCGTCAACATTGAACTTTGGCAGATTGTGGAAAATGGATACACTGTTCAGCACCCTGATGCTCCTGCTTCCGATGACAAAGCTAGAATGCGATTAAATGCTCAAGCAAAAGATATTATCTGTGACAGTATCTCAAAAGACATTTTCATTCGGTTCCAAATGCTTGACTCTGCCAAGCAACTCTGGGATGCCATCAAGGATGTTCATGAAGAATCCATTGCCAGAACAGATCAACACACAGATATGCTTCGTGCCATGTTTGCAGGTTTCAGGAGTCTTCGTAGGGAAAGTGCTATGGAACTCACCGATCGGTTGACAAATATTGTTGAAAGAATTCATCAACGTGGAGTAACAGATATCACCGATAGAGATGTGGTCAACAAGCTACTAAGTGCTCTTGATGCAACCTTCGATCCAATCATGGCTGAAATCAAGCAAAGACCAGACTATGAAGAACTTCACTACGTCGAGGTCATGACGCTACTGTCTATTCACGAAGAAAAGATGGAACTTGAAAATGGGCATCAAGAATCTTCTTCGAAAAGCGAAGGGGAAATTCTTTCACACTATGGCAGTTCACAAGAAGAAGATGTCGAGAATCAACACTCTATCACAAGAGAACTCAAAATGCTCACAGAAAGACTAAGTGATCTCAGAAGACAAAATCTGTGTCTCACAAATGATGACGAAGTTGACTTGCCTGAATCTTCAAGAAGATTACCTCTGAAAGAAATAAAGTGTTTCAAGTGCAAACAATTCGGTCACTACATCGCAGACTGTCCTTGCTGGGAGCAAGATGAAAAACCTAGCAGCAGATGAATTTATCTTCACTGCTCTGGATTCACTCGAGTGGATCATCACACTAAGCTCTCGAAGAAAAATGAATCTGTCACATTTTCTTCGACGAGACCAGTCACTGACGTGCAAACCAGAGCGACCATTGAATCTAATATGAAGAGAATATCGCAGCTGACTAGAGTGTGTGCTGAAATGAATATGGAATCTGAAGATGAAACATCCGAATCTGAATCCGAAGATGAAGAGCTTTATCAAAGACAAGGAAGAGGAAATGCATTCATCGCTTATGAATCATCCGTGAAGTCTCTCGAATCAGACACGGATGATAATGCTTCAAGTGATGATGAACCAATCGCACTCTGTCTCATGGCAAAAACCTCAAAGGATCAGGTATCAGCAAAGCACCAAAAATCTATGACTGAATATTCCTCTGAATACATTGCATGTGCTAAACTTGTTAAGATTGCAAAATCTCAACAAGATGAGCTTGAAAAACTTGAGATGAATCTCAGGAAAACCGAAAGATTACTGGTCGAAGAGATGGAGAAGAATCAAGAGTGACTGAAAAGCATGATGCTTTTTCTTCAACGATTGATGATCTTTCCAAACAATATGATTCTCTTGCAGTCGACTACGAGAGTTTATCAGGTGAACTCCTTAGCAGGAATCAAGAACTCGAGTCACTGAAAGAGTCTTATAACGTGCTTGCGAAAGAGAAAGCTTCTCTCTTCGCCGAGCAATCTAACAACCTTCCTGATGATCTTGTGCTTCCTTGCTCAAAATGCCTAGAACGTAGCAATGCTGATTCATATGCTGAAATGTCCAATGTTGTCATCGAGAATATTGCAACCACTACGAATGATATTTCTAACCCCTCTTCCGAGGAATTTGTGGCTATCTCTGATGAAAATTGCAGGCTAAAGAACTTGCTTGAGACAGGAATGCTAAAGAGCCTCAAAGGGCATCAAACACTCTGTGACGTGCTCAAGAAGTCAATACTGCACAAAAATCCCTGAAAGGAAGGATTGGGTTTCGAAAGGAAACTCAACGTTGATGGAACCTACTGGACTCCCGAGCAATATCCTCGAACAAGTTGGGTTCTTGCTAAAAGTAAAACTCTCGAACTTGCACTCCTGTCTGGATATGACACTCCTATTCCTGTTGTTTCTGACGAGTCTGATGAGTAAAACTACAAACTCTTCAAACAACAGAATGGTAAGGTTTTCGCTCGGTATGTTGGGACTAACTGCAGGTCTGGGTCACCCAAGAAGCAAGTCTGGGTGAAGAAGGGCATCATTGAAAATTTATCTGTCACGGCTAACCTGAAAATGCAGAGTAACTCTCTACGAGGAAATGATAATTACTCGCAGATTGGCGCTGCAACTTCCTTGAATGGATATCGATTAAACATTCGACAAAAGGAGTACATGCGTATCTCCTCGAATCATTATGCTCATGTCTCTGGGAACAATTTCAATGCTTAATCATATGATTACTCTCGAAATGCACATGTGAACCACAGAAATCAACGAAGGAACGTCCCTGCTCAGTCAAGACAAATGAGGTCTACGCGACCCACACAAGTGTGGGTCGCGAGAAAGAACTAACTCTTCTTGCAGGAACTCTCTCTCTCAGGGATTCTATTTGATTATCTTTAGCCCTGAGATCTATCTTGTTGGTGCTGGTTCTTTGTGTTTATTAGTTCTCAGTTTGTAGTTTGTCTTCGAGTTGCCGTATTTGTGTTTCGTCCGATGAACAACTCACTCATAGCTCCTTGGTTGGTGTTTCTTCTCATCTGGCTGAGTGTTTTGTTTTGGACCCTTTTATCCTTCTATTCTTTCTCATCCAAATCTATGCTGTCCGTCGTGAGCATGCAATTTGATCTGAAGAAGATCTCTCTCTGACGTCCTTGGTCGCGAAAGAAATCAACTTCGAACTTTTATCCATATTTGGCGATCAGCCCTCCAAACCCTTCGACCTCTCGCTCTCTTCCCGAGTCTCTCGCAGAAAATGGTTGCCACGTGCCCACAATCTCCATGATCGTGATCGTGTCTGTCGAATGCGGAATGTCCCGCAACTGTGGGCCGTAGATTTCGGAGAGGAGGTTCAGCTCTCCAGCTATAAATATCCCTCACCGCGCCGCGTCTTCTTCCTCAGTTCCTCAAACCCTCGTTCAACCTCCACCCGAGCCCATGCTCGAAGCAACTCCGGTGAGAAGCTCCGCTGCGCCACTCCAGTGGAATCTCGTCGCAGCTGATCACGCCGGTGCGGTAATCTTCCTCCCGCATTGCCGTAGCCGATCTAAGTTGCCAAGTTAGGGCGCTTGGATCCAGAACTGCTCCTCTCCAACTCTCTGTTCTTAGGGCAGTTCTTACCGATGCTATTTACTTCAATTTATTTCACTGCGATAGATCTTTAGGAATCACTAGGTTTCAACTTGTACGGTTTGTAGATCTTCCTCGTACTGGTTTTCTTCATCCAGGGTTCATGTGTAATTATCCGAAAGATTAGATAGCTTTCAACCTGCCTAGAATTTTTCTGTGGCTAGCTTGTAAAGTCTATCGATGATATCTTTCTGTTTTACCACGTGCTCCTCGTTGGACTCCCTCAAAATCATTTTCGTTCAAAATCTTTCTGTGCATGCTTATAACCCTACCTCTTTTCCCTCGCATCTATTCTATTTCACAGGTTGGTCATGTCACAGAATTCGCAAGAGTATTCAGATTCTGAAGAAGAATTGCCTCAGTTTCCATCAAGGTTTGAACGAACAAGGATGACTGGAGGAGGAAAATCTTCGAAGCCACCCAAGGCCCCGAAGAAGAAACACGAGTCTGAACCCGAAGAAGATTATGTGGAAATTCCCTCTGCTCACAGTCAGCCCGAGGATGAATTGGTCACAGATGCCCTAACCATCTTCTCTAATGGAAATCCTAAAAAGGGCGGTCGCGGCAGAGAAAAGAACACCACCGCAGAGATGTCTGATCCTGATAGTTACAGAACCCCACCAGAAGGTGAATCAACGACAAATCGCAACAACAGGCTTCAAAGAATTCGCCGCACTGGGCAGGCAAATGGTACAGATATGAAAATGTTCACGAAAAGTACCAGATTCTGTTTGCTTTCACAACACCGTGGAATGACTGCATCGCTGAAAATTGCATTGGCCCCGATGATGAAAAAGTCAGACCACCACAGCCTTCAGATGCTCACCCTGACTCCCTCAAAACTATCACAGATTTTCCCGAGGAAGTGGCTAAGAGGGCAAAGGCCAAAGCCAAGCGTGAAGCTAGAGAAGCGAAGAAAAACCAAGTTGAAGCGAAAAACGTCACGCTGACCCAGCAAGACGTACAGAAGAAGAAGGAACATGCATCAGCTTCTGAGGAAAGCAAATCTAGGAAATCAGTTTCTCCTCGTGCACCACGAAAGAAAACTCTCGCCAAGAGAATCAAGAAAGCAGCTCCTGACTCGTCTGATGAGTCATCCAGAGAAGATACTCCTAATGAAATTCCACTGTATGATCGACCTGCCATTCTAAACAAGCCATCCAAGAGCCCCTCTCCAGTGAAAGCTTTACCCTCTCCGAGGAAATCACCCAGGCATGCACCTATTCCGTCCACTGACAAACCTTCAGGTTCTGCAGCTCCGAGAACTTTGAGGAGCACTGCAGCAAAGAGAAAGCTGCAGTCTGAGGAAAAAGCTGATGTAGCTGCTAAGAAGACCAGGGTCACTGTTCCTGCTCCCACAGAGGAACAGAAGTATGATTTCAAGTTCATGATCGATGTGATTGACAGTGCTGCATATGATGCAAAAGCTGATGATGTAAGCGGTCTGGGACTGCCTGATGATGTTACCAAAATGGTGATGAAGCATTTCAGCGAGCTGAGGAAAACCTCCAAGAAGCTGAATAAAGCTGTCAAAGACAAGCAAGCTGTCGAGAAAATGAGAAATGAGGCTAAGACTGAATCCGAAAGAAAGAAGATGAACAAAGAAATTGTTGAACTCACCAAGGCCCTCAGTGTCTTGCGAAATGAGAAAATTGAGTGGCACTCGCGTCTGCACATGGAGGTATATCAGTTGTGTGACAGGAGAAACAAGGAGATTGACCGCAAGGCAGATCTTGCTCGAAGAAGAATTCAAGAGGAAAAACACCAGAAAGCTAGGGCAAGAGTGAGCAAACCGAAAGCAAATAAAGACCGCCTTCATACTGTTGCTGCTGAGCCTATTCCACTGAACTCCCATGTACCCTTGCAGTAGGTTCCACCTTCTCCACCTCCCGAAGATGAATCTATGCAGCAAGCTGGCGCTGCGGAAATTATTATTTCAGCTCAAGTAGCCCAAGAGCAACATGAAGTTGTTGATATATTATTGGAAAAGACTGATGAGGAAAATGCACCTCCTAAGCAGCAATCCCCAGTTGATGAGGTTGATGAAGAGATTGAAGTTGAGAAGGCAGATCCATCATCGCCGAGAACATTGCAAGCAATGCCCTCCGAACCAAATGAGGAGGAAAATGACAAGATCGAGGGGGAGCAAAATGCTTCCGAGAGAATACACCCCCGGTCACATCATCTGGTGTCCCTACCCGGATGGATGTTGATCCTGCTCCTCTTACCACTGCACCACAGTTGGTAGAGGAAGAAAGGAAATCTGATGAGCCGTTGGCTCGAGAAGAAACTGCACCACCAGTTGTGACTCAAGCGTCGGTGAAAGTGGTCGTTGTGCCTCCGGCCAAAAAAAGTGCAAAGAAGGAAATGGCCCTTGTGCCCGAAAGTCAGAAAGCTGCCGAAGGAGTTCCGGCAAGCAAGAATAGTAGTCAGTCAAGTTCTTCGAAGCAATCTGCACGAGTAAAATCAAGGATGCCGCATGCTCCTCTCAAGCCTATTGAAGAAGGAGTGCCTGCACCTGATGACATTCGGACCCGATCTATGGCCGATGAATAACCACTGAGAAACCCTTTGGAAACTTTCCCTTTGTTTCCTGTCAATGATGCCCCGAATGGTCCAGCTTTCAACGAGCAGTTTCATCGTTCGAAACTTGCATTCTTTGGGACCAGCCCATATGATGGAGCAAGAACTTCCTTATCACCAAGATTCTGGACAAAGGAACAGGCCGTGTACCATGCTCGCATTCTGTACGGCAAGAATCGCATCTTCAAGCACAAGCTTCTGGATTTCGCTGAGCGCGAAAGTTTACCTTGCTTCCATCACACCATCGAGCAAATTGAACAAGTCTTCCTGAAGAGTTTCCTCCGCTTCAATCATGGCTGGAATCGTGAAGTTATCTTTCAGTTCTATGCCACTCTTTATATCTCAGGAGACCTTCCAAACAGCAGTACTTGGGTCCTCGAATGGATGACCGAAGAAGAAAAGATCAAATGTTCGGCTGACCAGTTCTTAGCACTGTTGAATCTTCCTCTGTGTGAATTCGATGCCTCTCGGGAACACAGACTGCACTATTGGGATGTATCCGAAGCTGAACTTCATATGCTCATGGACCCCAAGCTTGTTGGTGATGAATGCACCGAGGCAAATCCTAAAAATTTGGCTTATGAGAACAAAGTGCTGTTCTATATCCTCTGCAACTCCCTCATGCTAACGAACAGACCAGAAACCATTCAGGGCATCGTGGTGAATGCTCTTCAAGCAATAGCTCATGGCACTCGGTTTGACATTCCGGATCAACTCTTTCGCAACTTGGCCTATGCAGCTGACAACCCTCAAGTCTTGAAGCCATATGCACCATGGGTCATGTTTGCTATTGAGCAGCTTACTGAGAAAAAGTTCGTCTGCCCACATGTTCCGAAATTTTTCATTCCACCAGTCCGAGACACTCTCCGGATCGTGAAGGACATCGGCAAAGGGAAGACACCTATTGATGCTACTGCCTCTGCTAAAGCTCCGAAGGTCAAGAAGGCAACAGTCGAAATCCCTCGTGAAGAAAATCCCTCACTATATGAAATTTGTCTTCGCACTCAGCAGGCTCTGGAAAGTCACATCAAGCTCGATCGCAAAGAGAAGTTGGAAATGATGACTGAGATCAATCTGCTTCACAATTATGCTCGCCAGGCCCTTCTATATGAGAAGGAACAAAAGAAGCGCTCGTGGACCCTTCTGTGCAAGCATTATTCTCGCACTCAACTGTCTGCCAAGGGTATTGAGAAAGATTATGATCATCTGGAATTGTTTGAAGTTCCTCGCATCCGAAGGCAAACTCCAGTGCTTCCTCAGCGTTCCGCCTCCACCGATCTGCTGTTTGTTGAACCCGATGATGATCTTGAAGACACAGCAGGCACATTGATCTTCAAGCCAGATGCACCTCGCTCTGCTACTCCCGAAGCTGACCCCGAAGCCCGTGTTGCGTCTCCAACTCCCGCTTCGGCCTCGACCATCCCTCGATCTGCTTCGCCGAACAGTTCGAGTTCTGGGGATTCTTCGAACGAGTAGTTCCTCGCATACATTCTCTATCCTTTTTGACACTTGTTGACAAAAAGGGGGAGAAGAACATCGAGAGATAGACAAGCGGGTTATTTGCAGGGTGTTTTCCATTCGCCATTTGCTTTTCTTTCGAACAATGCTATATTTCTCGATGTTTGCAGGTGCTATTGAATGCTTACTTCCTTGTGATAATTATCCTCGATACTTATCTATCGTGCAGGGTAAAGTGAAAGCATTTCAAGGAGGATTGGAAATCATGGTTCTCCAATAGAGATATCTCACTCCTTGAAACTACATATTTCTTCCACTTGGACATACTCCTATTATTACCTTTCGATATCTAACGATGCAGGTGAAGATAAGTTGCTTCAGAGTAAAGTTATATCTGAGCAGTTTTCCCTCGCGCATTTCCATCGTATCATCCTTGCTGTAGGAAAACCTCGACTGAAGCATATCTACTCCGAGCAATATACTTGTGACTCCCTGGCACCGATTTTCTTCGAATATCTAACTTGCAGGGAACTTATATCTCGTGTGGATTCAAACTGTGTTCTGAGAAAATCTTCATGGCTTATCCTTTGCCACAAATCACTTCAATATATCCTCGCTATCTAACAAATCTATTCAAAGGTTGTGTGTAGCAGGTAATATCTAAGACACCGTCGAGTGCATTGGATGGAACTACGATTGTGATCTTATGTCAATGTCACTCATACGAAGTTTCACCTCGCTGCCCTACATTTTATCTCCTATGCTTACTCTGAGTCAGAATGATGCATATCTTCAGGGGAAGCGTGTTTTATCTTCGTAATTATCTCTCGTCCTTCATTATCCTTCGCATTCCATTTCACTCTATTTTCTATCTTTCGATGTGTTCTGTTTTGTCAACAATCGTCCAAAAAGGGGGAGATTGTTGGTGCAATATTTTCCCCCTTGTGTTTTGGAGATTGTTGACAGAAACAGGCATGGACTGATTTGTTTGCTAGTGCACACAGACAGAAATAGTCCATGCAGTGCCGAAGAAAATGTTGTCTCCGGTGTCAAGTTCGAAGAACTTCACCGAAGAATATCTGCACAGCAGAGAAAAATGAGCTACATCCAAAGAAGTCCTGTAGACGAAAAAAATGATGTGAAGGAGTTAACCCCTCGAAAATTTATTGCTGACACGAAGCAATTGGTTCGGTGATTCTGTCCGAAGAAAATTGACTGCAGCGATGGAAGACGAAGACAAAGTGAAGACGTAGCATTCTTTTCGTTGTTTTTCTTTCATTAATTTGAGTCATAGGACCTCCGTACTATTAAGAGGGGTATAGGTTCTCGAAGCTTAGATCCGCTGTGATGCTTAGCCCAAACCTATGCAAGACTGAGAGAAATCTCTTTATGCTTCGAATGATTACCTGCCAGCAGAAGACATTGTTCTTCGGTGCTGCAGGAGATATCTTTCAAACTGAGGAGTTAGCATTACTTGCTCCGCAAGTAATGTTACCATTGTGCTCAATTTCCGACCGTTGGACTCGTGTCGTTCGCCCGTTGGCTGCTCTACATGTCCAATTTGGTCTTTTCCCTTCAGGGAAGGCTGCGGCTATAAATAGCCACCCCGCTCCAACGTTGCCCATTGGCTACTCCACTTAAGATTTCTGAGAAGATTGATTGAGCATCCCCTCTCTGAGTGATTTGAGTTTAAGATCCATCGAGAGAAAAATCAAGAGCCTAAACTTAGACAGTGGTTGAGCATCACAGTAGTTCTGAGTTAGAGTTCTTGTACCTATTACTCTTGAGAGCTGCGCACTCTCTAGACGGATAGGTGTCGGCTCGAGTGTCGAAGAGTAATTGTCTTCACCGAGCAAGATCTTCAGCAACCAAGAGTCATTGTGGTTTGCGAAGAAGTCTGTTGAAGGTTTGGAGATCGCCGACAAGTATCTACCATGAGTGAAATCAACTGGAGTCTGATCAGCTCCGAGTTGAAGGAGAATAGGGCGAAGAGAGTTTATCTTCTATGTTAAATCACAACCCCTCCAACCAGACATAGTCCTTTGGCAGAAGGGCGAACTGGTCTACCAAATTCATCTGTCGCCATCGAGCACCACTGGTTCATTCTATCTTACTGCATTTCTTTCAGCAGTTACTTTCGTGCTCTGTGTCGATAGTTTATCCGATCAATCATAGTTCGTTACTTATCTTTCGCATTCTCATCAGTCATTTCGGTCGTCCTCGTTAATTTATTTTCGTACTTCTGCATGTCAGCGTGATTTCATTCTATACCGAATCCATTCACCTTTTTACCATTTCAGTGCATTTCTATCATAGTTCATATCTAGTTCTCCCTCGTGCTATTGCATCTATTCATATATTACATTACCATCTCACCTGTCAAACCTGTGATATTATTCGTTCAAACAATTACTGCTATCTACATTGATAGATTTGTTCCTTTTCAGCGTGCTTGCTTAAGTGCTGTCTACCGATCCTTATTTCCGCTGCTGTGTTTGGGATCATTTCAAAACATTCCGAAGAATTTTTGAATCTCCCATTCACCCCCCTCTGGTCGATATACTCTCGGTCCTAACAACCTGTGAGCCACAAGCTCACAGGGCGCGGTCACCCCCCTGGGCGCGCCTGGTGGGCTTGTGTGTCCCACATGGACCCCCTCACTTATTCCAGCCGCCCATCTCCTTCTTTTTCCTCTAGAAAAAATCAAAATTGCTCTCAAGCCCGTGTTCTTGCTCACTGTGCTGCAAATTTCGATCTCCTTGCCCGTGTTCTTACACACACACACACACACACACCTTATTTGCTTGTTTTATTTCTTGCCTAGTTATGATCTCTTTATTGTTGACACACAAAAATAAAAAAGAAATAAGGACGTATGGATCCTTGTCCACTAGCTAATCTTTTCAAAAAATCGAATTATGATAAACCAATTGCTAGTGATGAAAATGCTACATCTATAAGTTCTTTGAAAGAAAAGATGAAGTTGAGTGCACTTCATTATCTTTATAAAGTTTATCTTGGAAATCCTGAACCTGAAAATTGCCATCAAGTGTTGAAAGAATTTTACAAAGTGATTCATGATAGTTCCTTGAATGAAAAGCATGATTGTAGTGATATTAGTATAAATTCCATGAATGTCAATTGTGCTAATGATATGCAAAGCTACAAGCTTGGGGATGATAAGTTTGATGAGCATGATATTTTTAGTCCCCCTACTAATGAAGAACTTATAAAAGAAAAATATGATATTATTGAAAGTGGGTTTGGAAGAGCGTCGAATTTTAAAAAGAATCCCACTATTTTGGAGAACATTCAATCTTATGAAAATTTTGATAAAAGTGGGTTTGGAGAGGTCATGACTTAGTTGATGTTAATCCCACTATCTTGGATGATTATAAAACTTGCATGCATGTGGATCATGTAGAGAATATTTTATATGATAGCTATATTGCTGAGTGTGATTATGATCCTACATGTAATTGTTATGAGAGAGGCAAATATGGTTTTATAGAAATTTTCATGTTACTCAATTACCTCTCTTGATGTTCAAATTGTTAATGTTTCATCCTTCTTCCTTGCATATGCTAAATATTGCTTGCTTTGATAACTTGTTTAATTATGAAATGCCTATGCATAGGAAGTAGGTTAGACTTAAATGTGCTAGTTATATGCTATATGATGCTCTCTTTGTGTTTCAATTCTTATCATTTATGTGAGCATCATTAAAATCTCAAGCCTATCTTAATGGCTATAAAGAAAGAGCTTGTTGGGAGACAACCCAATAGTTATCATGTTTTTTGTGTGTCAACATGATTATTGCTACTGCAATGATTATGTTTGTCTCTTTGCTTTTGAATTTTGTGTCAAGTAAAGCCTTTAGGATGATTTGGATGATAGTTGATTTGAACCTGTGCAGAAACAGAAACTTTTATGTCCAGTATTTGAATTGGCATTCTGTACTGCACGTGATAAAATCCTGAAATTTTTACACATTAATGGGTTACTATTTTTTTACGCTGTCCTAATGTTTCAGAATTTTTGGAAGTACAAAAGTATTACTAACAAATCCATCATTAAGTACTATTCTATTTTAGACAAATTCTGTTTTGATTGCATAGTGTGCTTGTTTTGATGTTTCTATGGACTGTATCAGGGGGTATAAGTCATGGAGATGATAGAATACAACAGGTATTATGCAAGAACAATTATGACTCTATTTATGATAGTACCTAAGTTAATGATTATTTTATTATACTAATGGATCTCACGAGGTTTTGTTGAGTTTTGTGTGATAGAAGTTTTCAAGTTTTAGGTGAGATGACGATGGATGAAAGAATAAGGAGTGGCAAGAACCTAAGCTTGGGGATGCCCAAGGCACCCCAAGGTAATATTCAAGGAAGATCCAAGCATCTAAGCTTGGGGATGCCCCTGAAGGCATCCCCTCTTTCGTCTCCAATCTATCGGTAATATCACTCGGAGCTATATTTTTATTCGTACATGATATGTGTTTTGCTTGGAGCGTCATGTATTATATTTTTATTTGTTTGCTTGTTTTCACAATCATTGTTTCCTGATCATACCAAATATTGGAGACACACATTCATCACAATTTATAGAATGCTCATTGAACTTCACTTATATCTTTTGAGTCGAGGTAATTGCTCATGTGCTTCACTTATATCTTTAGAGCACATCGATACTTATATTTTATAGAAATCCTTTGCACTCTCATGCTTCACTTATATCTTTTTGAGAGTTGAATAGGTAGTGGTAATTTGCATGAGTTATATGTTTATTCCAAAAATTATAGGTATACAAGAGTGGTATAATAAAAACTTTCATGTAGATCAATGAATATGATGCGATGGATTAATGATATTAAGGTTATAATATGAAGGTTTAATAGTTGACAAGCATTGGTTAGTAAAAATATCGGTGTTAAGGTTTGGGATTTCTACCTCAATATAGTGTCGGTCATGGCATAGCGGGGAAGTTGGAGCGTAATTTATCCTTGATTGATATCCTTTGTGTTGTCCGGATCGAGGCCGCGTGATGGTTAACTCCTACCAATCTCCTCCCTAGAGGCATGCGAGATTACTTTGCTTTGAGGGCTAATAAACTTTCACAATAAGTATTTGAGTTCTTTATGGCTAATATGAGTTTGTGGACTATAAGCACTTTCACCCTCCATAATTTGCTAGCCTCTTCGGTACCGTGCATTGCCCGTTCTCATCTCGAGACTTGGTGCAAACTTCACCGGTGCATCCAAATCCCGTGATATGATACGCTCTATCACACATAAGCCTTATTATATCCTTCCTCAAAAAATCCACCATACCTACCTATCATGACCTTTCCATAGCCATTCAGACATATATTGCCATGCAACTTCCACCATTACTATTCACATGACTTGATCATTCATTGTCATTTTGCTTTGCATGATCATATAGAGATGACATGATATTTTGTTGCAAAGCCACTGGTCATCATTGTTATACATGTTACGCTAGATCATTGCACATCCTGGTACACTGCCAGAGGCATTCATATGTAGTCATATCATTTAGTTTATCGAGTTGTAAGTAAATAGAAGTGTGATGATCATCATTATTAGAGCATTGTCCCAGTGAGGAAAATAATGATGGAGACTGACGAGTCCTCAAATAGGTGGGGATGAGGTTCATGATATTGTTCTAAAAAAAAGAGAGAGGAAAAAAGAAAGAAAAAAAGAAAAAGAGAGAAGGGGCAATGTTACTATCCTTTACCACACTTGTGCTTCAGAGTAGCACCATGTTCTTCATATAGACAGTCTCCATGATTTGTCACTTCCATATACTAGTGGGAATTTTTACATTATAGAACTTGGTTTGCATATTCCTATGACGAGCTTCCTCAAATGCTCGAGGTCTTCATGAGCAAGCAAGTTGGATGCACACCCCCTTAGTTTCATATAGAGAACTTTCATACGCTTATAGCTCTAGTGCATCCGTCCCATGGCAATCCCTAGTCCCCACAATCATATCTATTGTAAGGTCTCTCCATTGCCTAACGATCCACCGAGTTGATGCGAGACTTTCTCACTTTTTGTCTTCCCATATAAAACCCTACCATCATTCTCTTTGCCATCCAAAGTGCTAAGTCCATGGCTCACGCTCATGTATTGAGTGGAGTTGAAAAAGCTGAAGCGAGAAAAGTATGATACAATTGCTTGGTTTGGCACCGGGGTGTTCAGATTTATACTTTATGCTAGGAAGACTGAGCTATGCCACGCTTACATGATTAAATGAGTAGGAATAATGTTCTTTAGCACTCTTTATTTTGAGGGGTGATGATTATTTTCTAGCATTCTTGCATATTATCATTTTGATATCTATTAAGTCATTGCTTCCCAACATTCATACTAAAAAGAATTACATGATTAAGACATGCTAGGTAGCATTTCACATCAAAAATTCTGTTTTTATCATTTACCTACTCGAGGATGAGTAGGAATTAAGCTTGGGGACGTTGATACGTCTCTAACGTATCTATAATTTTTGATTGTTTCATGCTATTATATTATCAATCTTGTATGCTTTATATGCCATTTTATATTATTTTTGGGACTAGCCTATTAACTTAGTGCCCAGTGCCAGTTCTTGTTTTTTTGCCTATTTCTTTGTTTCGCAGAAAAACCATACCAAACGAAGTCCAATCACAATGAAACTTTACGATGATTTTTTATGAACCAGAAGAGACCCTAGAAGCTTTGGGGAGAGACCAGAAGACACACGAGGGCGCCAAAAGCTCCAGGGGCGCGCCACCCAAGCTTGTGGGCCCCACGGAGCTCCGTTTGACCTAATTCCTGGCCTATAAATTCCCTAGAATCCAGAAACCCCCAGAGTGAGGCCCGAAACAATTTTATCGCTGCCGCCAGCCTCTGTTCTTCCGTGATCCCATCTGGAGGCCTTTTTCGGTACTCTGCTTGAGGGGGAAACCATTGGGGAGGCAATCTTCATCAACCTTGCTGCCTCCATGATGATGTGTGACTAGTTCCCACAGGACCTACGAATCCAGAGTAGTAGCTAGATGGCTTTCTCTCTCTCTCTCTCTCTCTCTCTCTCTCTCTTTTTAATCTTCAATACAATGATCTCTTCGGAGATCTATTCGATGTAATTCTTGCAGTGTGTTTGTTGTGATCCGATGAATTGTGGGTTTATGATCAGATTATTCATTGAAAGTATTTGATATTTTTTGAGATTTATATATGTGTGATTTTATAGCCATGTATTTCTCTCCGATCTATCTATCTCTTTTGGCCAATTAGATTGATTTATCTTTAGTGGGAGAGGTGCTTGGTAGTAGGTTCAATCTTGCGGTGTCCTTACTCTGTGACAGGAGGAGTTGTAAGGCACGTATTTGTATTGTTGCTACTAAGGGTAAAACGATGGGGCTTGAACATATTACTTGATCTTGCTTTGTCTACATTATGTCATCATACTTCAAGCATTACTCTGTTTGTCATGAATTTAATACCTTGCAATGCATGCTGGATAGTGGTCAAGGGCTGGAGTAATAGTAGTAGATGCAGATGGGTTTTCGGTCTACTTGTCTCGGACGTAATGCCTATGTATTCATCATGCCATGAAGAATCATCATAACTATGCGCTTTTCTATCAATTGCCCAATAGTAATTTGTCTACCCGCCATTGCTATGCTTTTGAGAGAGATGCCTCTAGTGAACCTATGGCCCCCCGGGTCCATTCACTTTATATTTACTAAAATCCTAAAAATACTTGTTGTGGTTTATTTTCTTTTATTTCCTTTTTATTTTATCTATCTACCACTATCAAACTTAATCCTTGCAATTGGCGAAACAAGGGGATTGACAACCCTCTTTCCTTCGTTGGGTGCAAGCATTTGCTTTGTCTGTGTGCAGGTACCGCTTATCTTGTTTGTGTGGCATCTTCTACTGGTTCGATAAATCTTGGTTCTTAACCGAGGGAAATACTATCTACTACTATACTACATCACCCTTCCTCTTTGGAGAAATCTCAACGCCTAAAGTAGCAGCGGCATGGCTAGAGGAAGCAACGTGATGGCTCGTAGAGGCGTCGACGTGGCTATAAGAAGCGGTGCCTCCACCCGCATGCTTGGACGTGCTGGGAGCATTAACGTCAATGACCATAGGGCTTGCACACCAAAACATGGTAACTAACTTCCGGCAACGTCTTATGAGCTGCTGCAACAACAAAGAGAGGAACATGTTTAGTTCAAGGATGTATGATACGTCTCCAACGTATCTATAATTTTTGATTATTCCATGCTATTATATTATCAATCTTGGATGTTTTTATATACATTTATAGCAATTATATATCATTTTTTGGGACTAACCTATTAACTTAGTGCCCAGTGCCAGTTGCTGTTTTTTGCCTGTTTTTGGTTTTCCAGAATATCAATACCAAACGAAGTCCAAATGCCACGAAACTTTTTGGAGATTTTTTTCTGGACATAACAAGTACTGGAAGCTTCGGGAGAGGGCCAGAAGATGAAGCAGTGGCCCACGAGGCACCAGGGCACGCCCCGGGGGGGCGCCCTGGTGGCTTGTGGGGCCCACATAGCTCCGATTGACCTAATTCCACCTCTATAAATTCTCTAAAATCAGGAAACCAACCCTGGAGTCCACGAAATACTTTTTCCGCCACCGCAAGCTTCTGTTCTCGGGAGATCCCATCTGGAGGCCTTTTCCAGTACTCCACCGGAGGGGGAATCGATCACGGAGGGGCTCTCCATCAACCTTGCTGCCCTTCCGATGATGCGTGAGTAGTTTACCACAGACCTTCGGGTCCGTAGTTAGTAGCTAGATGGCTTCTTCTCTCTTTTTGATCTTCAATACAATGTTCTCCTCGGTGTTCTTGGAGTTCTATCCGATGTAATCACTTTTTGCGGTGTGTTTGTTGGGTGAGATCACGATGGATGAAGGAATAATGAGTGGCAAGAGCCAAAGCTTGGGGATGCCCAAGGCACCCCAAGGTAATATTCAAGGAAGACTCAAGCGTCTAAGCTTGGGGATGCCCCGGAAGGCATCCCATCTTTCTTCTACCAACCATCGGTAATTTTACTTGGAGCTATATTTTTATTCGTCACATGATATGTGTTTTGCTTGGAGCGTCGTGTATTATATGAGTCTTTGCTTTGTTTGCTTTTTAGTTTGTCACAATCATCTTTGCTGGACACACCAATTTGAGAGAGCCACACGTTTATCATGATTTCTTAGAATACTCTATGTGCTTCACTTAATTTTTTTGAGCTAGGCAGTTGCTCTAGTGCTTCACTTAAATCTTTTTGAGCATGGGGGTGGCTATATTTTGAAGAAATATTTGAACTCTCATGCTTCACTTAAATTATTTTGAGAGTTGATAAGATTAAAATTTTGATGAAATATATGCACTCTCATGCTTCACTTATATCTTTTTGAGAGTTGATAATAGTAATGGTAATTTGCACAAGATATGAATTTGGTCCCAAAGTGATGAATATTCAAGAGGGATATAATAAAAACTTTCATATAGATCATTGGATATGATAAGTTTGATTCCTTGCAATAGTTTTGCGATATGGAGATGATGATATGTGAGTCATGTTTGTGAGTGTAACACCCCATGTCATTATGCTACAGTGATCCCCTTTGATAATGCCAAGTCACCATGCTTAACAGTGTTTGATCATCATTGCATCAAATCTCATTTCAAATTCCAATTCAAACTTCAATTTAAATTTAAAGTGAAAAATAAAAGTTGTTCCAATTTGGAAATAAAAATGTTCATTAAATAGCAAATAATCCATAACTAATTATGTTCAGGAAAACAACATCACTAAAAATGCCTAAGTGACTCTATTAACCTAAAACAGTAGCAAACGGCAACATTTTAATTAATAGCATTACAAATGAAATTATATTTTATCCAAACCAATTTCTAGTGTTAGGTAATAATGCACTGTAATACTTGAACCAAGTCACACATTTTATAAAAGTCATTTAGTGGCCTATCTATTTGCAAAACAGAAATAAAACAGAAAATAGAAAAGAAAAAGGAACCAATGCACTGTGCCAGTGGGCCTCGAGTGCACAGTGTAGCGCGGCCCAGCCCACCGCGGTCGTCGTCCTCCTACGCGCGCTGTCGCACGCGCGCGCCGACACGGCGACAGCCGCCGCGCTGTCGCCCATCCAGCGGCTCCCTGAAAGCACATTTGCTCCCTTGGTGGTTTTGGTAATTTATGCCAACATACATGTGTTGGACTAATGCTTTTATCTAGTGAATTTCAGGCAAGTTCAACAATGGCGTGGCATGGACAAGAGTACGTGGAACCCCTTCAAAATGCTAAGGACAAGGATTGGCAAAAGATCAAGACTCTACATTTTTGGTTTAGTGATCCAAGATCACATTGAGTCCATAGGAAAGCCAATACTATTAAAAGGGGATGAGGTGTTGCTTAATGATATTTTTGCTCAAGTGCTTAGTGACAGTATTCCTAAACCCTCAACCACTATCTCAATCCCAAATATGTCGTAAACCTAAAGTCCAACTCAACCCCACCGATATTTCCTACCTGGTCCCACCGAGTTCGTCCAAGACTTAGCCACAACCAAACCCTAACAAATCGGATCCACCGAAATGGATCTCGGTCCCACCGAGATGGCCTTGCCAACTCTCTGTAATCGTTTGCATTTACTTCGGTCTCACCGAGTTTGCAAATCGGTCTCACCGAGATGGCTTGCCAACTCTCTGTTGCCTTATTGCTTCACTTCGGTCCTACCGAGTTGATGCAATCGGTGCCACCGAGATGAGGATTGCCCTAAGCCATTGCACTTCGGTCCATCTGAGTTGTTCATATCGGTCCCACCGAGATTCCTAACGTTCATATCCTTTACACAGTTCGGTGCTACCGAGATGATTGTTTCGGTGCCACCGAGTTGGGTCAAAAGTGTGTAACGGTTGGATTTTGTGTGGAGGCTATATATACCCCTCCACCACATCCTTCTCAGGAAGGAGAGCCATCAGAACGTGCCTACACTTCCACCATACATTTTCTGAGAGAGAACCACCTACTCATGTGTTGAGATCAAGCTATTCCATTCCTACCATTTGAACCTTGATCTCTAGCCTTTCCCAAGTTGCTTTCCACTCAAATCCTTCTTCCACCATAGCCAAATCTGTGAGGAGTGTTTGAGTGCTGGGAAGACTATCATTTGAAGCACAAGAGCAAGGAGTTCATCAACAACACACCGTCCATTACCTTTTGGAGAGTGGTGTCTCCTAGATTGGTTAGATGTCACTTGGGAGCCTCCAACCAGATGTGGAGTTGAACCAAGGAGTTTGTAAGGGCAAGGAGATCGCCTACTTCGTGAAGATCTACCCCGAGTGAGGCTAGTCCTTCGTGGACGTAAGCCATGGTGGAATAGACAAGGTTGCTTCTTCGTGGACCTTTCGTGGGTGGAACCCTCTGTGGACTCGCGCAGCCGTTACCCTTCGTGGGTTGAAGTCTCCATCAACGTGGACGTACGATAGCACCACCTATCGGAACCATGCCAAAAATCCACCGTGTCTTCATTGCGTTTGATCTTCCATACTCTACCCCATTACTTTCCGCACTATTGCATGCTTTACTATTTCCGCTGCTCAATCTCTAGATATGCATGTGTAGAAAGTATTGGAGTGATCTTAACTTGTGCCAAAATCTGCCTAAATTCCAAGAGAAATTAAAAACTGCACTTTTGGCTAGTTAGGAGTCTATTCACCCCCCTCTAGACCTATCTCCTCGATCCCACAATTGGTATCAGAGCTTTGGTCTCCATTGCTTTGGTTTCATCACCATTGGAGGGAGATGGATATGTCTACATTCGGGAGTTTTAGACGTAGAGTGCCTATTCTCAATGGGGAGTATTACAAGTTTTGGAGAGATGAAATGCTTGATATATTTGATGAATTTAACTTGAGCAAGTATATTCATAATCCTTATGTGCCTCCTCTTGATCCCTTGCATCCTACCCATGAAGAGGAAATTGACATGCTTCGTAATCTTAGAACCGTCAATCTTATCATTAGAGGATTACCTAAGATTGTGCTTGGTTGTATGCAAAACTTTGCATGTGCTTATACTCTATGGCATGATTTAGAAAAGCGATATCCCGATTATTCTCTAAAGAGTCTTGATAAGATTCTTCATAAGGCTGTTGTTTTTCACAAGATGAGTCCTAATGATCCTAAGTTTGATGATTGCTTGTTTGAGCTTCGTGATCTCATGCGTGCCGAAGGAGATGTTAGAACTATTAGCAACATTATCATGGAAACCATTAGAATCCATAAACTTGAACATTGTCATGATCATGAAACTAATAAATCTATTGCCCTAGGTAATGATCAAATGCATGATGATGATGATGTTGAGCATGGCTATTATGATGAAGACGAAGAATTTGATATTGAATTTGAGAAGACCATGAGGAATCTCAGTCTTATGGCAAATCTTCGAGATTACATGGCCGGAGGAAAAGAGTGGATTCTTGACAGTGGATGTACCGATCACATGACCGGAGATAGAGACATGTTTCATGAGCTTACTAAAAATGATGGTCCACGCAAGTATGTGACTTTTGGAGACAACTCCAAGGGTAAGGTACTTGGCCTTGGTAAGGTGGCCATATCCAATGATAGCTCCATACAAAACGTTATCCTTGTTGAATCTCTTGGTTACAATCTTCTTTCCGTATCTAGACTAGCTGATTTTGGCTTCAATGTTCTATTTACCAAAGTAGATTGCCAAGTGTTTCGTCAAGATAATCATAATATGGTCTTTACCAGCATTCGTAGAGGTGATTTATACATAGTTGATTTCACTAAGAGAGCTCAACCTCGTACATGCTTAATTGCTAAATCTTCTAAAGGTTGGTTATGGCATAGAAGACTTGGACATGTTGGTATGCGTAACCTTGATAAACTTGTTAAAGGAGATCACATTCTTGGAGTAAAAGATGTTATATTTGACAAAGACCGACTTTGTAGTGCTTGCCAAGCAGGAAAACAGGTTGGAGGAAGCCATCTCATAAAGAACATTATGACCACGAGGAGACCACTCGAGCTACTTCATATGGATCTGTTTGGTCCCAACGCCTATAAGAGCCTTGGTGGTAACTCTTTCGGTTTGGTCATTGTTGATGATTTTTCCAGATTTACGTGGGTGTTCTTTCTTGATGACAAATCGCAGGTACAAAAGATCTTCAAGAACTTCGCAAGAAAGGCTCAAAATCAATTTGAAGTAAAGATCAAGAAGGTTCGGAGTGACAATGGAACGGAGTTCAAGAACGCCAATGTGGACACCTTTCTTGATGAGGAGGGAATTTCACATGAGTTCTCGGCTACTTACACACCTCAACAAAATGGAGTTGTTGAGAGGAAGAACCGGACACTTATAGAGATGGCAAGAACAATGCTTGATGAATACAAGACGCCAAGACATTTTTGGGCGGAAGCAGTTGAAACAGCTTGTCATGCAACAAATCGACTGTATCTTCACAAGCTTCTTGGTAAAACGGCGTATGAACTGCTCACCGGTAACAAAGCACAAGTTGGATACTTTCGAGTATTTGGCTCAAAATGTTACATTCTTGATAAGCATCGTCGTTCAAAATTTGCTCCTAAATCTCATGAAGGTTTCCTACTCGGTTATGGATCAAACTCTCACACATACCGTGTCTACAACAACTTCACTCGAAAAGTTGAAGAAACGGTAGATGTGAAGTTTGATGAGACTAACGGCTCGCAAGTCGAGCAATTGCCACTTGATGTAGGAGATCAAGAATCGTCGGAAGCAATCAAGGACTTGCCCATTGGCAAGATTCGCCCCGTGGAAGTGAAGGAGAGTACCGCGTCTACTCAAGTGGAAGCCCCAACTTCACATCAAGGTGAACGACAAGTTGATATGGAGGCATCCACAAGTGGAACACGTCAAGACGTTGGGAATGAGGAAGTGCAACAAGATGATCCACCTCAACCTCCTTCTCCACCTCCACAAGCGAACAACGACAACATCAACGACGAAGAAGAAGATGATGATGAGGAGGAAGCCTCACCACATCCCAAGAAAAAGCTACCTCGAGTTAGAGCAAGAATCGACAAGGATCATCCCGTCGAACAAATACTTGGAGATATCCAAACCGGGAGAATCACTCGCTCTAAATCTCGCTTAGCTAACTTTTGTGAGCATTACTCATTTATTTCTAGTGTTGAACCCTTGAAGGTAGAAGATGCTCTCAAGGACCCCGATTGGGTGAACGCAATGCACGAGGAGCTACACAACTTTGAGAGGAACCAAGTGTGGACATTGGTCGAAAAGCCTAAGGAAGAGCAAAACATCATTGGAACCAAATGGGTGTTTCGAAATAAGCAAGATGAAGATGGACAAGTTGTACGCAACAAGGCTCGTCTCGTAGCACAAGGTTACACACAAGTCGAAGGTATGGACTATGGTGAGACTTATGCCCCCGTTGCAAGACTTGAATCCATTCACATTTTACCTGCTTATGCCAATCACCATGATATCACTCTTTACCAAATGGATATTAAAAGTGCCTTCTTAAATGGTGAAATTGAGGAGTAAGTGTATGTTAAACAACCTCCTGGCTTTGAGAATCCCAAGAAACCTAATCATGTGTACAAACTTCGTAAAGCTCTTTATGGTCTCAAACAAGCCCCTAGAGCTTGGTACAAATTCTTGACAAAGTTTCTTCTTGAAAAAGGTTTTGAAATTGGGAAGATTGATTCAACTTTGTTCACTAAGAGAGTTAATGGAGAATTATTTGTATGCCAAATTTATGTTGATGATATTATCTTTGGATCTACTAACCCCGCTTTTAGTGAAAAGTTTGGAAGGCTGATGTCGGAGAAGTTTGAGATCTCTATGATGAGTGAACTCAAATTCTTTCTTGGTTTGCAAATCAAGCAAACTAGGGAAGGTACCTTTGTCTCTCAAACAAAGTATACCAAGGACTTATTCAAGAAGTTCAACATGCAAGAGAGTAAAGGTATGAAAACTCCTATGCCCACGAGTGGACATCTTGACTTGGCCAAGGATGGCAAACCGGTTGATCAAAAGGTTTATCGATCTATGATTGGTTCATTACTATATCTATGTGCCTCTCGCCCTGACATTATGCTAAGTGTGTGCATGTGTGCACGATACCAAGCGAACCAAAAGAGTGTCACCTTAAGGCCGTGAAAAGAATTGTGAGATACTTGATACATACACCAAACTTTGGCATATGGTATCCCAAAGGATCTTCTTTCAATCTTGTTGGCTACTCCGATTCAGACTATGCCGGAGACAAGGTTGACAGAAAATCCACCTCGGGTACATGTCAATTTCTTGGTAGATCTCTTATGTCTTGGTCCTCCAAGAAACAAAATTCCGTATCTCTATCTACTGCCGAAGCGGAATACATTGCCGCGGGATCATGTTGTGCTCAATTACTATGGATGACACAAACTCTTAAAGACTATGGTGTGCATGTGAGACATGTACCATTACTTTGTGACAATGAGAGTGCTATTAAGATAGCACACAATCCCGTGCAACATTCTCGAACTAAGCATATTGAGGTTCATCACCATTTTATTCGAGATCATGTAGAGAAAGGTGATATTGATCTTAAACATGTGCGTACCGACAAACAATTGGCGGACATCTTTACCAAACCCCTTGATGAGAAAGTGTTTTGTCACTTGAGAAGTGAGTTGAACATCATTGATGCTTCAAACGTGAACTAAAGGTTCATGTGGATGCATACAAGGGCATGAGCATTCTTGACTAATCCATGATGTCCTTCATGATCATCTTATATCTTGAATATTTTGCTCCCTTGTATTGTATCTAACCTTTTGTAGGTACTTGGACAAACTTCAAGTCACAAGACTGCATCACACTCCTATCTTGAGCAATCTTGTATAACCCAAGTATCAACAAATGATGGTGGAACAAGGAACAAGACAACCTAAAGATATCCTTTGACAACATTTGAGTTATGCTTCATTCTTGTCATTTTGGATATACATGTTGTTCCTTGCAAAGCTAACCCATGTAGGAAGATGAACTACAAAAGATAGGATCGCTTCCAACTTCAACTCATGAGCATCCACATCAAGTTCAACTACATGATGGACATCACCAAAATCCCAATGTAAGTTATCACATCTTAGAGAAACTTAACTCCAATACATGAGCCTAAGTACCTCAACAAGATGTGAATACATTGAAATGCTTAAAGGAAAAATGGCAACCCCATTTCGAGCTTAACGATGAGTATGACCTATGATCAAGTGTTCTCACTTGACTCCTAAGTCAATATACTCTAACATAGGTGACCTAGTCACCGACCCATCTAGATGAAGTTCTCTAGTGCTTCTTCTGCTTGTTCTCTTCTTGCTAGAGTGTTTCTTTTCAAAAAAAAAACTTCATCTAGACGTCTCTTTGCTTCTTTTCTGTTTCTTCTCTTTTAGCTTAATTCGCAGTTAATTCATTGCAAATCCTTGTGTTAATTCTTTGTCTAGTGAGCTGAGTTGACAAAAAGTTACATTGCATCAAACTCGGTCCCACCGATTTGTATCAACTCGGTGTCACCGATTTGGCTGCCCTAAGGAACTTTCTGTCAAATTTGTCCTGAGTTTTTCTGCTCCAGCTCCACTCAATGATCCTTATCCTCTATTTGCATCTAGATGTGTTTCTCAAGGACCAAACCCACTTATTCAATAACCTTGAAGACCCTTCTTGGAAATTGATGTCAAAGGGGGAGAGAGGAATACATCAAAGCTTAAGCTTATCTATTGAAAACAAAAGATGCACCTTACAAGAGGAGAGAATGTTACATGTTTCGTTTAGGGGGAGATAAACATGATAAGTTTGTTCTTCGGTTGGTTGTTCTAGTTTTCTGTTCTAGTTTTCTCACCCTACCTACTCCCAATATCCATGTCAAATTCAGGGGGAGAGGAAGTTCTTTAAGGGGAGTCAACTATTTCTTTTGAGGACATGTCTGCTTCAAAGAAGTATTCACCTAGTGATACTCTCTTCTACATGTCATCCCAATCTTGGTTTCTTGTTGATCTTGTGTCTTTTCTTGAAGAAATTATCTTGTGTTATCTAACCTTGTTTTCTCAAGTGTATTTCTTCAGGTACTTGATCAAGAACTTCAAGGTAAGTATATGCATCACACTCATGTGCATGATTGACCTCTTGCTAGTACATATTGTTTGCAAGAAGACAATCATGGACACATGTATACCTAAATGCTATATATATATTGCTCTGATGCATATAGCCAAGATACATGTTGCATGTATATCTCCCATGTGATATCATCATTTTATATGCACATCTTCAGGGGGAGTTCAGGAAGTTCGTACATGCTACATGTTTCCTTCAAAGCTTCCATACATACCTCTGCTACATCTGTATTTGAAGCTTTGATGTATGTTGTCATCAATTACCAAAAAGGGGGAGATTGAAAGCACATTTGCTCCCTTGGTGGTTTTGGTAATTTATGCCAACATACATGTGTTGGACTAATGCTTTTATCTAGTGAATTTTAGGCAAGTTCAACAATGGCGTGGAATGGAAAAGAGGACGTGGAACCCCTTCAAAATGCTAAGGACAAGGATTGGCAAAAGATCAAGACTCTACATTTTTGGTTTAGTGATCCAAGATCACATTGAGTCCATAGGAAAGCCAACACTATTAAAAGGGGATGAGGTGTTGCTTAATGATATTTTTGCTCAAGTGCTTAGTGACAGTATTCCTAAACCCTCAACCACTATCTCAATCCCAAATATGTCCTAAACCTAAAGTCCAACTCGGCCCCACCGATATTTCCTACCCGGTCCCACCGAGTTCATCCAAGACTTAGCCACAACCAAACCCTAACAAATCGGATCCACCGAAATGGATCTCGGTCCCACCGAGATGGCCTTGCGAACTCTCTGTAATCGTTTGCATTTACTTCGGTCTCACCGAGTTTGCAAATCGGTCTCACCGAGATGGCTTGCCAACTCTCTGTTGCCTTATTGCTTCACTTCGGTCCTACCGAGTTGATCCAATCGGTGCCACCGAGATGAGGATTGCCCTAAGCCATTGCACTTCGGTCCATCCGAGTTGTTCATATCGGTCCCACCGAGATTCCTAACGTTCATATCCTTTACACAGTTCGGTGCTACTGAGATGATTGTTTCGGTGCCACCGAGTTGGGTCAAAAGTGTGTAACGGTTGGATTTTGTGTGGAGGCTATATATACCCCTCCACCACGTCCTTCTCAGGAAGGAGAGCCATCAGAACGTGCCTACACTTCCACCATACATTTTCTGAGAGAGAACCACCTACTCATGTGTTGAGATCAAGCTATTCCATTCCTACCATTTGAACCTTGATCTCTAGCCTTTCCCAAGTTGCTTTCCACTCAAATCCTTCTTCCACCATAGCCAAATCTGTGAGGAGTGTTTGAGTGCTGGGAAGACTATCATTTGAAGCACAAGAGCAAGGAGTTCATCAACAACACAGCATCTATTACCTTTTGGAGAGTGGTGTCTCCTAGATTGGTTAGGTGTCACTTGGGAGCCTCCAACCAGATGTGGAGTTGAACCAAGGAGTTTGTAAGGGCAAGGAGATCGCCTACTTCGTGAAGATCTACCCCGAGTGAGGCTAGTCCTTCGTGGACGTAAGCCATGGTGGAATAGACAAGGTTGCTTCTTCGTGGACCCTTCATGGGTTGAGCCCTCTGTGGACTCGCGCAGCCGTTACCCTTCGTGGGTTGAAGTCTCCATCAACGTGGACGTACGATAGCACCACCTATCGGAACCACGCCAAAAATCCACCGTGTCTTCATTGCGTTTGATCTTCCATACTCTACCCCATTACTTTCTGCACTATTGCATGCTTTACTATTTCCGCTGCTCAATCTCTAGATATGCATGTGTAGAAAGTATTGGAGTGATCTTAACTTGTGCCAAAATCTGCCTAAATTCCAAGAGAAATTAAAAACTGCACTTTTGGCTAGTTAGGAGTCCATTCACCCCCCCTCTAGACCTATCTCCTCGATCCCACACTCCCCGGTGAGGTTAAGGCCTCCCCCGAGCCCCTCTCGCTCTCCCCGAAACCCTAGCGCCCTCATTCCCCTCTCTCTCGCTCGTCCTCCTCCTCCCCCAAAAACACCCGTACGGGCTCGTCGCCGTCCGCCGTCGCAGCCGTGGCCTCCGTGCTTCCCGAGCAGCCTCGCCGTGCCCGTCGGCTCCGCCTCGCTCGGCTACATCGACTGCGCCTCGCCATCGAGCTCGGGCAGGACCGCATGGACGAGATCGATCTCGGCTTCGTCTTCTCTGTCGCCGGCGATCCCCGACGTCTCCGGCGACCTCTGCTGCTCTGAAACCGTAAAGGGCTTTCCTTAGCCGCTTGGTGAGCTCCTCCCTCCCTCCATTCCTCTCCTCGCGCCGCGTACTTCGCCGTAGCTAGCTCGCCGCCTCGCCGCACTCTGTCCGCCGCGGGACCTCGTCGTCCGGCCACTTCCGGTCATCCCCGAAGCCGCGCGTTAGCTCCATTCGTTGCGCGCTGCTCCACTCGTTCAAATGCGACCGAATGCGCGCGCAAAAACACATCGCAGTCGCTCGTCCGTGACCCACCCGAAAGCCAAAGCCGCCGTCGTCGACATCCAGCCTCATTCCGACCACCATAGCTAGCGCCGATAGGCTAGATCGACGCGGCTCGGAATGCTCGATCGATAGCAAGAAACGGCGCTCGATTTGAACCACCGTGCGCGAAATCCGAGCTCGCCGGACTTGTCGCCGTCGCTCGGGCTCGCCGGAGAGCTCCGGTGGCCAACGTTGACCCGGCGTCCAACGTGGCGCCACGGGCCCCGCCCCCTAAGCCACTGACCACGGGCCCCCATTGGGCCCCTTGACCGAGTCAAACGCTGACTGGGCGGCCCCATGTCACTGACATGTGGGTCCCGCCCGTTTAAAACGATTTTTATAAATAATTAAATGTTAATTAAATTGGTTAATTAAATTAATTAGTAGTTAGACACTGACAGTAGGCCCCATACCCCTAATTAATCTGTATTTAGTTTAATTAAACCGAATTAGGCACTGTCTCACTGACCAGTGGGACCCACTGGTCAGGGTTGACTCTGGTCAGCCTCTGTTGATTGCTGACATCAGCAATACGTCATAATGACGTCACCCCTCTACTGTTCTGGATAATTCGAAATTAAATAATTAAAATAATTCCAGAAATGTTTAAAACTTTGAAAAATCATATAAAATAAACCGTAACTCGGATGAAAATAATTTATATATGAAAAATGATCAGAAAATTTTGAAGAATCTGAATATGTGATCAAAATGCTTGTCCAACACTCCTAGCTAGGTGAACATGGAACTTTTTGACTGATTTCGATATATGAATAGTGCCTGACTTTAATAAAATAAATCCAAATAAATTCCTAAATTAACTAAAACATTTAGTTAGGCAGTAAAACACCTCTGCATATCATTTAGGCCTGTCCTGCATAGTGATTGCATTTTTGCCATGAATTTATTGTTTCTTCCCCCTCCTTTCTCTCCCGATAGACGCCGAGACCGACGCCGACGCAGCTCAGGAGACCGACGACCACTGACGACCAGTCCCTTTCAGCAGAGCTTCCAGGCAAGCAACCCCCTTTGACGCATGCCAATATCACCTATTCCTTCTCCCTCCTGCTTGCATTAGAAATTGCTACTGCTTTGTTTTATCCTATTCTGATGCATAGCCTGTCCTTGTAACTGTTATTGGTACCTGCCTGTTATCCGAGATGCTTAGTATAGGTTGGATGGTAAACCATCTATGGCCCCTCTTCCTTGCTGTAGTTGCCCCGCTTTAGTACTGGTGCCCCGATCAATGTGATCGAACGAGCTGAGAACAGCACAACACCGCACACCCCCTAATTTGCTCGTCCCTGTAGAGCTGGCATCAAGTGTCGAGGGTGAATCCTCTTATCTCACTTCCGATGATGCCTCTGTAGAATAGCTATCCGGTTGTGTGTTACCGAGGGTGATTCCTCTTTCATCACCTCCGATAAGGTTCCGTTGTGCAACTCCTCGAGTGGGAAACCATCGAGGGTGGTTCCTCGAATTCCTTCTCGTTACCTCGGACACACGGTTACTTTGACCTTTATCACAGGCGGGTCGCCCCCGAGGGGTACCCGCAGGGAATTATGAAGTCGGGCTTGCCAGGAGGGCACCCGCGAGAGATTAATGTGGCGGAACGACAGGGCAGGCGGAGACCACCCTGATCGTGATCCGTGTGTTACCAAGTCGGAGCGACAGGTAGTCTGATCGTCTCTACGAGTTACTAAATACGCCTAATGGATTTGGGTATTTGATCTGAGTGGGTCGTTGGCCCTATACGCACTACCACCACGTGGGATAATGGTTTATGGGACCCTCTGCGTCGTTGTTTCTCCCGAAAGCTCTTCAGATGTCACAGTTCAGAGATGCGGGCTGATTGTTGGGGTGGGCTGGTTACGTCACTTGTGTATACAGTGTCGCGCCTGGGCCCCGGCCAGTCTCGCAACGTGCAGGAGTGCAGAGGGTGATGGGCCCAAGATCTCTTCGCACTTAGGATGTAGACCGGCGTGTTGACCTCTCTGCTGAGCCTAGGTAGGACTGCATTGTGTCGATTACCCAAGGCCGGGCATTACCCAGCAAGTGTGTCCGGCCAGATGTAATCGAGCATGCTGGGTAACAGTAGTGCACCCCTGCAGGGAAGTTATCTATTCGAATAGTCGTGTCCACGGTAACAGGACGCTCAGTGTTGTATCCCGATCTACTACTACTTGAACTGGATACCTGTTAAATAATTATAAGCTCTGGGATCGCTTTCTCGTAGGGAGTCGAGGAAGGATCTCTGGGTTTTACTTCAACATGCTTGTTAATTTATAATATGCTAATCTGCTCTCGTCTAATGCTGCAAGATTGCTTCAAGATGCTAGTCTTCGATAGGCTAGGCTTCTTCCCCTCTATTCTGGCATTTCTGCTAAATAATCCACAGATATAGCCCCATTCCTTTGAAACCAATGCATAATTAGTATAGATCTGATGTCAGTCTTGCGAGTACTTTGGATGAGTACTCACGGTTGCTTTGCTATTCTTTTCCCCCCATACCCGATACTTGTGATCAGACGACGGAGCCCAGGAGCCAGACGCCACCGCAGATGCTTACTACCAGGAGAGTCCCGGAGGCATATACTACTGGGTTGAGACAGCCGACCAGGAGTAGTTCGGAGGCTCCCAGGCAGGAGGTCTGCGCCTTTTCGATCGTTGTTGTTGTTTTGCCTCGCCTTCTTAAGGCTTATCTATTTTCTTTTTATATTTGTACTCAGATATCTGATGCTTCTGCTGATGCTTGTATGTGCAAGCTTATGTATTCGAGACCTCAAGGCCCCTGGCTTGTAATATAAAGCTTGTATTATTTTATTTGAGTTTAGAGTTGTGTTGTGATATCTTCCCGTGAATCTCTGATCTCGATCGTGTGCATTTGCGTGTATGATTAGTGCACGGTCGAGCAGGGGCGTCACAGTGAGTAATTGTGATTTAGTAAGAATATTAGTGTTAAGGTTTGTGATTCCCTATGCATGCATGTTAAGTCAATAGTTATGCAAAGAAATTATATCCTACTTATGGTGCATTATTCGGTGTTAGTTATGTTCAATGCATGTTTATGACCGTTTTCGCTTTTTGGTTGGTTGCATCTCAATCTATTTGCTAGCCTTCATTTGTACTAAGCGGGAATACTGCTTGTGCATCCAAACTCCTTAAACCCAAGTTGTGCCAAATGAGTCCACCATATCTACCTATATGCGGTGTTTCCTTGCCGTTCCAAGTAAATTTGCGTGTGCCAACTCTAATTTTCAAAATAATATTCCGTTTTGTGTGCCCGTACCGCTCATGAAGCGGCAGGGCGTGGCCAATATTTTCCATGCTAGGTGTGTTATTCTCACGATGAGTGTTTATTCACTTGTCATTGCATGAGAGAGTGGTTGGTAATAGGGATGCCCAGTCCCACAATGAATCAAAAATTAATAACAACAAAATTCCTTGGAAAGTGTTGGTATGGAGGGCACCCGTGGATACGGCTAGCCATGGATTGTGAAAGAATGGTGGAAAGGAAATAAACTTTACTTTCTGTTTGGGAACCGCCTATGATGTGTCTAGCATGGAAGATATTGGGAATTCTCGGTCATTTTCGTTGACAGGAAAAGCATGCCTCTCAAAATAATTTTATCTCTCTAATTTATGCTTTGAGCTCTAGCACATTTGCAAATCTCCGCTTCCCTCTGCGAAGGGCCTATCTATTTACTTTTATGTAATTTTTATTTTTATTTTGAGTCTCCATCTTCTCTTACAAAGCACCAACTAGAGAGCACTATTGTCATACTTGTGCATTGTGTGTAGCTAAAATTGAGTGTGTTTCATGAATGGATCAATGATTGAGCATAATGGGCTAGGGATAACTTTCTTTAGCGTTGATATTTTGAAAAGCATGGTTGCTTGTTAGTATGCTTGAGTATTTATATCTTCATGTCAAATTATAGACTATTGCTTTGAATCATTCAAGTCCAAATGTCCATGCTATAAAAGAAAATAATATATGATGAATATGATAGGTAGCATTCCACATCAAAAATTCTGTTTTTATCATTTACCTACTCGAGGACGAGCAAGAATTAAGCTTGGGGATGCTTGACACGTCTCCAACATATCTATAATTTTTGATTGTTCCATGCTATTATATTATCAATCTTGGATGTTTTTATATACATTTACAACAATTATATATCATTTTTTGGCACTAACCTATTAACTTAGTGCCAAGTGCCAGTTGCTGTTTTTTGCCTGTTTTTGGTTTTCCAGAATATCAGTATCAAACGAAGTCCAAATGCCACGAAACTTTTTGGAGATTTTTTCTGGACATAACAAGTACTGGAAGCTTCGGGAGAGGGCCAGAAGATGAAGCAGTGGCCCACGAGGCACCAGGGCGCCCCCGGGGGGGCGCACCCTGGTGGCTTGTGGGGCCCACACAGCTCCGTTTGACCTAATTCCACCTCTATAAATTCTCAAAAATCAGGAAACCAACAGAGGAGTCCACGAAATACTTTTTCCGCTGCCGCAAGCTTCTGTTCTTGGGAGATCCCATCTGGAGGATTTTTCTGGTACTCCGCCGGAGGGGAATCGATCACGGAGGGGCTCTCCATCAACCTTGTTGCCCTTCCGATGATGCGTGAGTAGTTTACCACAGACCTTCGGGTCCATAGTTAGTAGCTAGATGGCTTCTTCTCTCTTTTTGATCTTCAATACAATGTTCTCCTCGGTGTTCTTGGAGTTCTATCCGATGTAATCACTTTTTGCGGTGTGTTTGTTGGGATCCGATGAATTGTGAGTTTATGATCAGATTATCCATGAATATTATTTGAGTCTTCTCTGAACTCTTTTATGCATGATTATTATAGCTTCGTATTTCTCTCCGATCTATTGATTTGGTTTGGCCAACTAGATTGATTTATCTTGCAATGGGAGAGGTGCTTTGTAATGGGTTCGATCTTGCGGTGCTCAATCCCAGTGACAGAAAGGGACATGACATGCATGTATCGTTGCTATTAAGGGTAAAAATATGGGGTTAAGGCGTGAATTTACTTTGTCTACATCATGTCATCTTGCTTAAGGCGTTACTCCGTTCTTTATGGACTTAATACACTAGATGCATGCTGGATAGCGGTCGATGTGTGGAGTAATAGTAGTAGATGCAGGCAGGAGTCGGTCTACTTGTCTCGGATGTGATGCCTATATACATGATCATTGCCTTGGATATCGTCATGATTATTTGCTTTTCTATCAATTGCCCAACAGTAATTTGTTTACCCACCGTATGCTATTTTCATGAGAGAAGCCTCTAGTGAAAACTATGGCCCCCGAGTCTACTTCTATCATATATTAAAAATCCTAAAAATACCTTGTTGCACTTTTACTTTATTTATTTTATTTTATATTTTTAGTTCTATCTATCTATCACATACAATTTAATCTTGCAATTGACCGCCGAGGGATTGACAACCCCTTGTATGCGTTGGGTGCAAGGATTTGTTATTTTGTGTGCAGGTACTGCTAACGAGGTGTTGCGTGATTCTCCTACTGGATTGATAACCTTGGTTTCATAACTGAGGGAAAACTTATCTCTACTGTACTGCATCTCCCTTCCTCTTCAGGGAATTACCAACGCAGCTCACAAGTAGCAATGTATCAAGTGATGAAATAGGTAAGAGCATTGGGATACTTACTTTCATCATGGTACTCAGTGTTGTCTCAGACTGCTCGGTGTCAGGGTTGTGTAAAAGTGAGTTTGCGCCTTCAGTGACACTTCTGTTGAGCTCATAACTCTACAAATTCAACACAAGTTACTCACAAGTATAAAAGTCGATCTCTAAGTAAATTGACAAAACTTACCGCTCTGTCAAGAAGGGGCACATAGTCCCTTTGGGAACCTTCTAGATGCTTGACACTGACATCGTACTCATCTTCTGAGGTATCGTCCTCCTCTAACCTCTAACGATGCGAGGTCCACGTCGGTCCACCATGGCCTCAAACGGGGCTAGAATCTCTTACCATTATCATATGGACCACTTCAGATGTGTCCCTGTGTATTCCTTCCACTTGACCAATGTCATATCCTTCTCTATGTATCTGTCCCTCTCCCTCCACAACCTCACATACTATGCATGGTGGCCTGCCCAGTTCACCACCTTCTGACAGGTTTGACGGTTCTGGCTGCATGGCACGAGAACAACAAAGCATAAAAACAATTGAGACTACATATTATATATAGTACATGTTAGGTCGCTCACTTGTGAAGCTCCAAGCCACTCGTGTTAGCTTCCTCCGGTGGGGTGTGTTCTCTCCTATTGAATTGCAACGCCACACGATGTGGTTAGGTGATACGTCTACAAGATATCTATAATTTATGAAGTATTCATGCCATGTTTGCAACAATTTTATATGGTTTTGGTGCACTTTTATAAGATTTGAATGAAACTAACCCGTACTAACGCTGTTTTCAGCAGAACTACCATGGTGTTATTTTTTGTGAAGAAATAAAAATTCTCGGATTGGGCTGAAAATTTATGGTGATTTTTTATGGACCAAAAGACACTCCTGAAGCTTTGAGGAAGGATTAGAAGACCCATGAGGAAGCGACAAGCTCACCCCACGCGCCCTGGGGGTAGGGAGGGGCGACTGAGCTTGTGTGTCCCACGTAACTCCGATTGGCGTGATTCCAACGCTAAAAAATCCTATAAATCCAGAAACCCCCAGAAAGAAAACTAGAACTTCCACGCCGCCGCCGCAAGCCTCTGTTACGAAGCGATCTCATCCGGAGCCCTATTTCGGCACCCTGCCGGAGGGGGAAATCATCACTGGAGGCCATCTTCATCATCTCGGCGGTCTCCATGACGAGGAGGGAGTAGTTCACCCTCGGGGCTGAGGGTATGTACCAGTAGCTATGTGTTTGATCTCTCTCTCTCTCTCTCATGTTCTTGATTTGGCATGATCTTGATGTACTGCGAGCTTTGTTAATATAGTTGGATCATATGGAGTTCTTCCCTCTCTATCTTGTTGTGATGAATTGAGTCTTTCCCTTTGAGGTTTCATTGTTATCGGATTGAATATTTTAGATTTGAAAACACTTGATGTATGTCTTGCATGTGGATACCCGTGGTGACAATGGGGTATTCTATTGAGTCACTTGATATATGTTTTGGTAATCAACTTGCGGATTCCCGAGGTGACAATGGGGTAATCTAGGCACATAGGTTAATACACGTTTTCATCCTACTTTCTCCGGTAGAAACTTTGGGGGTACACTTTGAAGTTCTTTGTGTTGGATTGAATATTATGAATCTGAAATTGCTTGATGCATATCGAATAATTGACTCACGGATACTTGTGGTGACATTGGAGTATCTAGGTGACATTAGAGTTGATTGATGCATATCATATGGTGTTATTTTAGTACGAACTCTAGGGCTGTTTGTGACACTTATAGGGATGGCTCAATAGATTGATCGGAAAGGATAACTTTGAGGTGGTTTTGCTACCTACAACAATTTCTTCTTATGTTCTCCGTTTGCTAGGAACTTTGGAGTGATTCTTTGTTGCACGTTGAGGGATTGTTATATGATTCAATTATGTTAGCACTGTTGAGAGATTGCACTAGTGAAACTATGAACCCTAGGCCTTGTTTTCAAGCATTGCAATACCGTTTGTGCTCACTTTTGTTACTAGCTACCTTGCTGTTTTTATTATTTTAGATTACAAAAACCTATATCTACTGTACATACTACACTTGTATCACCATCTCTTCGCCGAACTAGTGCACTTATACAATTTACCATTGTATTGGGTGTGTTGGGGACACAAGAGATTGTTTGTATTTGATTGCAGGGTTGTTTGAGAGAGACCATCTTGATCCTACACCTCCCACGGATTGATAAACCTTAGGTCATCCACTTGAGGGAAATTTGCTGCTGTCCTACAAAACTCTGCGCTTGGAGGCCCAACAGAGTCTACAAGAAATAAAGTTGCGTAGTAGACATCAAGCTCTTTTCTGGCGCCGTTGCCGGGTGGGGGGGGGGGGTGAGTGCTTGAAGGTATATCTTTAGATCTTGCAATTGAATCTTTTAGTTTCTAGTTTTATCACTAGTTTGGTTTTATAAAAGAAAACTACAAAAAAATGGAATTGAGGTTGCCTCAAATACTTCATCTATATAATGTCTTCCTTGGAAATGATGGATCAGAAAATTGTGCCAAAGTGTTAGAAGAAGAATTCAATAAAATGTTTGGCATAAAATCTTTGAATGATTAGCATGATTGCAATGTTGTTAGTATGCTTTCTATGAATATCCATGACGCTAATGATATGCAAAGCCATAAGCTTGGGGATGCTATGCTTGATGAAGATGATCTTTTTAGTCCCCCTTCTTTTGATGAGCATATTTATTATGATGAAAGCATGCCTTCTATTTATGATGATTATATTGATGAAAGTGGGTTTGGAAGAGTGTAAACTCTGGGTACTAATGATCCCACTATTTTGGAGGGTGTTGAACCTTATGGCAATAATTATGAAAGTGGATTTGGAAGAGTGTAAACTCTGGGTACTAATGATCCCACTATTTTGGAGGGTGTTGAACCTTATGGCAATAATTATGAAAGTGGATTTGGAGAGGTCGCAACTTTATTTAATGATGATTCCACTATTTTGGAAGAGGTTTCAATTGATTATGACAACAAAGTCGCTATCTATGATGATTATTGTGATGACATGTATGCTATAAAGAACAATGATAACTATGAAACTTGACATCATGATTTAATTTTCAATTGGATTATGCCAATCAAGTATCACATGATAGTTATTTTGTTGAGTTTGCTCCCACTACTATTGATGAGAAGAAATTTGCTTATGAGGAGAGTAATAAAATTTCTATGCTTGTGGATCATGAAAAGAATGCTTTGTGTGATGGATATATTGTTGAATTTCTTCATGATGCTACTGAAAATTATTTTGAGAGAGGAATATATGCTTCTACATATCTCAATAATATCAAGTTTCCTCTCTACGTGTTGAAAGTTTTGAAGTTATACTTGTTTTGCCTCCCTATGCTAGTTGATTCTTGCTCCCATAAATTGATTTCTCGCAAAATCCCTATGCATAGGAAGTGGATTAGGCTTAAATGTGATTGCCATATGATTCATGATGCTCTCTTATATGTTTCGATTCCTATTCTTATGTGAGCATCATTGAAATCATCATGCCTACCTAGAAGGCATTAAAGAAAAAGCGCTTGTTGGGAGACAACCCAATATTTATACCTACTGTTTTTGTGTGTCCACATGATTAAGCTATTGTAGTAATCATGTTTTATATGTTTTCTTACAATAAAGTACCGAGTAAAGCTTTGGGATAGTGTGGATACTTGTTTATTTGGTTCTGTGCAGAAACAAAAAGTTTAGCGTCCAGTGCACGATTTTACATTCTGTACTGGAGCGTGAGAAAATTCTGAAATTTTTACAATTTACTGATATACAAATTTTTTACGTTTTCGTAATTATTCAGAAATTTTTGAGTTACAAAAGTATGCATTTTAATTCGCTCACTACAGGCTGTTCTGTTTAGACGGATTTCGGTTATAGTTGCATTGTTTGCATATGTTTGCTTGTTTAATGTTTCTATATGTGGATAGGAGTATTAAATATGCCGAGGCATTTAGTTTGCAATGTTTAATTAGAATTTTAGTGGTTTGCTACAGTAGAGAATATTAAGGTTTTGAGTTGATTTATACTAACTTATCTCACGAGTTCTTGATGAGTTTTGTGTGGATGAAGTTTTTACGAATTAGGAGAAGCCGTGATATGAGAGGAATTAAGAAGATACAAAATCTCAAGATTGGGGATGCCCAAGGCTCCCCAAGATAATATTCCAAGAAGTCTCAAGCATCTAAGCTTGGGGATGCCCCGGTAGGCATCCCACCTTTCTTCATCAACAACTATCGGTTAGTCTTGATTGAGCCTAAGTTTTTACTTGTTCACATGACATGTGATATTCTTGGAGTGTCCTTTTATTTTAATTTTGTTTGCAGTTTAATAAGCTCATTAGATCTGAAAGTTTTTATTGAGAGAGAGTCTTCACATAGCTACCCATTCACTTAACTACTCTTTGTTCTTCACTTATATCTTTTGGAGTAGTTTGTCATTTACTCTTGTGCTTCACTTATATACCAAGAGTAAATTGTTGAATGCATTGAATATCCTAAAGTTGAAATTATATGTGCTTCATATGCTTGTCCCATGGGGAGTACTGACTTCACATATAAGAAGTATAAGTGGTAAAATTTATTGAAAGTTAGCAAACATAGCATTGGTCACTTGAACAATTCATGAAAAAATATTGAAGGAAGAGAGATTTCACATATAAATATACTATCTTGGACATCTTCTATGATTGTGAGCCCCTATTAATTATTTTCAAGCTTGATCAAGTAGTTGATGTTGGACAAGGAAGGCAACGTAATGGGTTATGTTTGTTTATATTCACATAGAAGTTATATGGTCATGGATCCTCTAACATGTGGTTCTTGCTCATAATCTTTTGCTAGCCAAAATTTCGTACTAAGTAGAAATACTACTTGTGCATCCAAAAAACCCTTAAACCTGGTTTCTTGTCATGAGAGTCCACCATATCTACCTATGGATTGAATAAGATCCTTCAAGTAAGTTGTCATCGGTGCAAAAAGCAATAAAAATTGCTCCTAAATATGTATGATCTTTATTGCAAGGGAAAATAATCTTTGTACGAACTTGTGATGGTAAATAAATAAAAGCGACAGACTACATAATAAAGGTTGCTATCACAAGGGGCAATATAAAGTGACATTCCTTTGCATTATGGGCTTGCACATCCAAAAATCAAAAGCGCATGACAACCTCTGCTTCCCTCTGCGAAGGGCCTATCTTTTAATTTTCAGCTTTTACTTTTATGCAAGAGTCAATAATATTCATTCTCATTTCAACCTCAATTATTCTCCACTTGGCAAGCATCATGTGGTAGGGAATGATCCAGGCACATATATCCAATTGAATATAGGTAATCATGAGTTATTATTGTTGACATTATCCCTGAGATAAATAAATTGGGTGGTGGAATATTAAGCCCCTATCTTCCTCTGTGTCTGATTGAAACAACTTGTTCTAAAAATATGCTTTGAGTGTCAGTAATCATGGAAGACTAAATGATAGTTGAGTATGTGGAGTTTGCTAAATCAAAGCTCTTACATAGAACCTTCCTGAAAATAAGATGAATTGTAATTGTTTGATGACTGAGAACATAGTTTGTTGGTTTTCAAGAAAGTTTATGGTCTATACTTTAACATGTGAATAGCTTGCTACTTGATCATGAGGAGTTTTATGAGAAAGAGTTGTTGTTTATGATGCTAGAAAAAGTCATTGAAATTATCATTGATCAAACTTATGCACTATCGTAGCATTCACACTTCATAAATTATTTCTTTTATCATTTACCTACTCGAGGACGAGCATGAATTAAGCTTGGGGATGCCGATACGTCTCCAACGTATCTATAATTTATGAAGTATTCATGCCATGTTTACAACAATTTTATATGGTTTTGGTGCACTTTTATAAGATTTGAATGAAACTAACCCAGACTGACGCTGTTTTCAACAGAACTACCGTGGTGTTGTTTTTTGTGCAGAAACAAAAGTTCTCGGATTGGGCTGGAAATTTACGGTGATTTTTATGGACCAAAAGAGACCCACGAAGCTTCGAGGAAGGATCAGAAGACCAACGAGGAAGCGACAAGCTCACCCCACGCACCCTGGGGGGTAGGGAGGGGCGACTGAGCTTGTGGGTCCCATGTAACTCCGACTGGTGTGATTCCAACGCTGAAAAATCCTATAAATCCATAAACCCCCAGAAAGAAACTTAGAACTTCCATGCCGCCGCCGCAAGCCTCTGTTACGAAGCGGTCTCATCTGGAGCCCTGTTCCGGCACCCTGCCGGAGGGGGAATCATCACCGAAGGCCATCTTCATCATCCTGGCGGTCTCCATGACGAGGAGGGAGTAGTTCACCCTCGGGGGCTGAGGGTATGTACCAGTTGTTGGAAATATGCCCTAGAGGCAATAATAAGTTGATTATTATTATATTTCCTTGTTCATGATAATCGTTTATTATCCATGCTATAATTGTATTGATTGGAAACTCAAATACATGTGTGGGTACATAGACAACACTGTGTCCCTAGTAAGCCTCTAGTTGACTAGCTTGTTGATCAAAGATGGTTAAGGTTTCCTAGCCATTGACATGAGATGTCATTTGATAACGGGATCACATCATTAGGTGAATGATGTGATGGACAAGACCCAAACTGTAAACGTAGCATTTGATCGTGTCAGTTTATTGCTATTGTTTTCTGCATGTCAAGTATCTGTTCCTTTGACCATGAGATCATGCAACTCACTGACACCGGAGGAATACCTTGTGTGTATCAAACGTCGCAACGTAACTGGGCGACTATAAAGGTGCTCTACAGGTATCTCCGAGGGTGTCTGTTGGGTTGGCATGGATCAAGACTGGGATTTGTTACTCCGTATAACGGAGAGGTATCTCAGGGCCCACTCGGTAATACAACATCACAATGAGCCTTGCAAGCAATGTGACTAAAGTGTTAGCCACGAGATCTTGTATTACGGAACAAGTAAAGAGACTTGCCGGTAACGAGATTGAACTAGGTATAGTGATACCGACGATCGAATCTCGGGCAAGTAACATACCGAAGAACAAAGGGAACAGCATACGGGATTAACTGAATCCTTGACATAGAGGTTCGACCGATAAAGATCTTCGTAGAATATGTAGGAGCCAATATGGGCATCCAGGTCCCGCTATTGGTTATTGATCGTAGAGGTGTCTCGGTCATGTCTACATAGTTCTCGAACCCGCAGGGTCTACACACTTAACGTTTGGTGACGATTAGTATAATTGAGTTATTTTGTTGGTGACCGAAGGTTGTTCGGAGTCCCGGATAAGATCCCGGACATGACGAGGATCTCCGGAATAGTACGGAGGTAAAGATTGATATATGTGATAATAGTGTTTTGATCTCCGGAAGGGTTCCGGAGTTCACCGGAAGGGGTTCCGGATGTTTACCGAAGTGTTCGGGTGCAGCAACACTTTATATGGGCCAAAGGGATAAAGCCCACGAGGTATTGGAAAGTGCAGAAAGTAGTTTTGCTGCCGCGTAAGCGGTACTACCGCTTGTGTGAAGCGGTACTACCGCCCGAGCGGTACTACCGCTTGTGTGAAGCGGTACTACCGCCCAAGCGGTACTACCGCTTGTGTGAAGCGGTACTACCGCTTGTGTGCGGCTGTGCACGGTTCGGCAGGGATCCGAGTTGGACTCTTTCCCTGCGGGCCAAACCGACCTTGTGCGGGCAAAACCGACCCGGAGGAGGCTTTTACTCCAAGTTTAGACCCCAAGGCTCAACATATAAATAGAGGGGCAGGGCTAGCACACGGGATACATCAGGATTTCCCAAGCCGTGTGCCGGCAACCCTAGCCCTCTAGTTCCTCCGTCATAATCTCCGTAGTGCTTGGCGAAGCCCTGCAGAGATTGTTCCTCACCACCATCACCACGCCGTCGTGCTGCTGGAACTCAACCACTACTTCACCATCGCTCGCTGGATCGAGGAGGTGAAGGCGTCATCAAGCCGTACGTGTGTTGAACGCGGAGGTGCCGTCCGTTCGGCACTAGTTCGTGATCGGATCGAGGGACGACGTGCGATTTGGATCGCGGAGACGTTCGACTACATCAACCGCGTTTTCTTAAACGCTTCCGCTTAGCGATCTACAAGGGTATGTAGATTCACTCTCCCTCTCGTAGATGCTCATCACCATGGATAGATCTTGTGTGTGCGTAGGAAAATTTTTGTTTCCCATGCAACGTTCCCCAACAGTGGCATCATGAGCCAGGTCTATGCGTAGATGAGATCTCGAGTAGAACACAAACGAGTTGTGGGCGTGGGTGTATACATATTGCTTGCCGTTACTAGTTGATATTTGATTCGGCGGTATTGTGAGATGAAGCGGCCCGGACCGACATTACGCGTACACTTACGCGAGACAGGTTCCTTCAACTGACATGTAATTTTGTTGCATAAAGATGGCTAGCGGGTGTCTGTCTCTCTCACTTTAGTTGAATCGATTTCAATGAAGAGGGTTCTTTTAGAAGATCAAAAAGCAATCACTACACCACGTTGTGGTTTTGCGTAGGTAAGAACGGTTCTTGCAAACCCGTAGCAGCCACGTAAAATTTGCAACAACAATTAGAGGACGTCTAACTTGTTTTTGCAGGGTATGTTGTGATGTGATATGGCCAATTACATGATGAGATATATGTGATGTATGAGATGATCATGTTTTGTATAGAATATCACGACTTGCATGTCGATGAGTATGGCAACTGGCAGGAACCATAGAGTTGTCTTTAATTATTGTATGACCTGCGTGTCAATCATTAAGCGCTATGTAATGCTTTACTTTATCGCTAAACGTTAGCAATAGTCGTGGAAGCAACAGTCGGCGCGACAACCTTATGGCGACACGTTGATGGAGATCAAGATGATGGAGATCATGGTGTCATGCCGGTGACGATGGAGATCATGCCGGTGCTTTGGAGATGGAGATCAAAAGCACAAGTTCATGGCCATATCATGTCACTTATGATTTGCATGTGATGTTAATCCTTTTATGCATCTTATTTTGCTTAGGACGACGGTAGCATTATAAGGTGATCCCTCACTTAAATTTCAAGATAAATTGTGTTCTCCCCAAGTGTGCACCGTTGCGAAAGTTCGTCGTTTCGAGACACGCCGTGATGATCGGGTGTGATAGACTCTACGTTCGCATACAACGGGTGCAAGCCATGTTGCACGTGCGGAACACTCGGGTTAAACTTGACGAGCCTAGCATGTACAGACATGGCCTCGGAACACAAGAGACCGAAAGGTCGAACATGAGTCATATAGTAGATATGATCAACATGAAGATGTTCACCATTGAAACCACCTCAACTCACGTGATGATCGGACTTGAGTTGGTGGATTTGGATCATGTAACACTCGAATGATCAGAGGGATGTCAATTTGAGTGGGAGTTTTTAAGTAATATGATTAACTAAACTCATTATCTAGAACAATAGTCTAAGTTGTCTTTGCTATATTTATGTTGTAGATCATGGCTCGCGCAGTAGCACCCCTGAATTTTAATGCGTTCCTAGAGAAAGCTAAGTTGAAAGATGATGGAAGTAACTTTGTGGACTGGGCCCGTAATCTAAGGATTATCCTTACGGCTTCCCAGAAGGCTTATGTCCTTGATGCACCGCTTGGTGATCCACCCGCTCCAGTTGAGTCTCTAGACGTTGTGAACGCCTGGCAGGCTCGTTCTGATGATTACTCAATAGTTCAATGTGCAATGTTGTATGGCTTAGAACCGGGACTTCAAAGACGTTTTGAACGTCATGGAGCATATGAGATGTTCCAGGAATTGAAGTTTATCTTTCAGAAGAATGCCCGGATCGAGAGATATGAGATCTCCGATAAGTTCTATGCTTGCAAGATGGAGGAGAACGGGTCTATCAGTGATCACGTGCTCAGAATGTCTGGGTACTCCACCCGTCTGGCTGAGTTAGGGATGCCCCTTCCGCCAGAGGCTATCACTGACAGAGTTCTTCAATCATTGCCACCTAGCTACAAGAGCTTCGTGTTGAACTATAACATGCACGGGATGAACAAGTCAGTCGCCGAGCTGTTTGCGATGCTGAAAGCCGCTGAGTCTGAAATTCAGAAGGAGCATCAAGTGTTGATGGTCAATAAAACCACTAGTTTCAAGAAAAATGGCAAGGGTAAGAAGGGTAACTCCAAGAAGAGTGGCAAAGCAGTTGCTCCTCTCGTGAAGAAACCCAAGGCTGGACCCAAACCAGAAACTGTGTGTTTTCATTGCAAGGGAACTGGACACTGGAAGCGGAATTGCCCCAAGTATTTGGCTGACAAGAAGGCGGCCAACAACAAACAAGGTATATATGATATACATGTTATTGATGTGTACCTTACCAACTCTCGTTGTAGTGCCTGGGTATTTGATACCGGTGCGGTTGCTCATATTTGCAACTCAAAACAGGAACTGCGGAATAGACGGAGGCTGGCAAAGGACGAAGTGACGATGCGCGTGGGAAATGGTTCCAAGGTTGATGTGATCGCCGTCGGCACGCTCGCTCTTCGATTACCGTCGGGATTAGTGATGAACCTAAATAAGTGTTATTTGGTGCCTGCGTTAAGCATGAACATTATATCTGGATCTTGTTTATTGCGAGACGGTTACTCATTTAAATCAGAGAATAATGGTTGTTCTATTTATATGAGTAATATCTTTTATGGTCATGCACCCGATGTGAGGGGTTTATTCTTATTGAATCTCGATAGTAATGATACACATGTTCATAACATTGATGCCAAAAGATGTAGAATTGATAATGATAATACCACTTTCTTGTGGCACTGCCGTTTAGGTCATATTGGCGTAAAACGCATGAGGAAGCTCCATGCTGATGGACTTTTGGAGTCACTTGATTTTGAATCACTTGACACATGTGAGCCATGCCTCATGGGCAAGATGACTAAAACGCCGTTCTCTGGAATAATGGAACGGGCAAGTGACTTATTGGAAATCATACATACTGATGTGTGCGGTCCGATGAGCATTGAGGCGCGCGGTGGTTATCGTTACTTTCTCACCTTCACTGATGACTTAAGTAGATATGGGTATATTTACTTAATGAAACACAAGTCTGAAACATTTGAAAAGTTCAAACAATTTCAGAGTGAAGTTGAGAATCATCGTAACAAGAAGATTAAATTCCTACGATCTGATCGAGGAGGAGAATATCTGAGTTATGAGTTTGGCAGTCACTTAAGACAGTGTGGAATTGTTTCACAATTAACACCGCCTGGAACACCACAGCGTAATGGTGTGTCCGAACGTCGTAATCGAACCTTATTGGATATGGTACGATCTATGATGTCTCTTGCCGATTTGCCACTATCGTTTTGGGGTTATGCATTAGAGACAGCTGCATTCACTTTAAATAGGGCACCATCGAAATCCGTTGAGACGACGCCATATGAACTTTGGTTTGGCAAGAAGCCAAAGCTGTCGTTTCTTAAAGTTTGGGGATGTGATGCTTATGTCAAAAAGCTTCAGCCTGAAAAGCTGGAACCCAAAGCGGAGAAATGCGTCTTCATAGGATACCCAAAAGAGACAGTTGGGTATACCTTCTACCTCAGATCCGAAGGCAAAGTGTTTGTCGCTAAAAACGGAACATTTCTTGAGAAAGAGTTTCTCTCGAAAGAATTGAGTGGGAGGAAGATAGAACTTGATGAGGTTGTTGAACCTTTACTTTAACCTGAGAGTAGCGCAGCGCAGAAAGTTGTTTCTGTGGAGCCTACATTAGCTGAAGAGGAAGTTAATGATGATGATCATGAAGCTTTGGATCAAGTTGCTATCGAACCTCGTAGGTCGACAAGGACGCGTACTGCTCCTGAGTGGTACGGCAACCCTGTCTTAGAGGTCATGTTGTTAAACAACGATGAACCTACGAGCTATGGAGAAGCGATGATGGGCCCGGATTCCGAGAAGTGGTTAGAGGCCATGAAATCCGAGATGGGATCCATGTATGAAAACAAAGTATGGAATTTGGAAGTATTACCTGAAGGGCGTAAGGCCATTCAGAACAAATGGATCTTTAAGAGGAAGACGGACGCGGACGGCAATGTCACCGTCTATAATGCTCGACTTGTGGCAAAGGGTTTTTCACAAGTTCAAGGAGTTGACTACGATGAGACCTTCTCATCCGTGGCGATGCTTAAGTCCGTCAGAATCATGTTAGCAATAGCTGCCTTTTCGATTATGAAATTTGGCAGATGGATGTCAAAACAGCGTTCCTTAACGGTTACCTTAAGGAAGAGTTGTATATGATGCAACCAGAAGGTTTTGTCGATCCAGAGAATGCTGACAAAGTTTGCAAACTCCAGCGATCCATTTATGGACTGGTGCAAGCATCTCGGAGTTGGAATCTTCGTTTTGATGAGGTGATCAAAGCGTTCGAGTTTATACAAGTTTACGGAGAAGCTTGTATTTACAAGAAAGTGAGTGGGAGCTCTATAGCGTTTCTAATATTATATGTGGATGACATATTGCTGATTGGAAACAATATAGAAATGCTGGAAAGCGTAAAGGAATATTTGAACAAGAGTTTTTCAATGAAGGACCTAGGAGAAGATGCTTTCATATTAGGCATCAAGATCTATAGAGATAGATCAAGACGCTTAATAGGACTTTCACAAAGCACATACCTTGATAAGTTTTTGAAGAAGTTCAAAATGGATCAGTCCAAGAAGGGGTTCTTGCCTGTTTTGCAAGGTGTGAAGTTGAGTAAGACTCAATGCCCAGTGACTGTAGAAGATAGAGAAAAGATGAGTGTCATCCCCTATGCTTCGGCCATAGGCTCTATCATGTATGCAATGCTGTGCACAAGACCCGATGTCAGCCTTGCCATAAGTATGGTCGGAAGGTTTCAAGGTGATCCAGGTATGGAACACTGGACGGCGGTCAAGAATATCCTGAAGTACCTGAAAAGGACTAAGGACATGTTTCTCGTTTATGGAGGTGATCAAGAGCTCGTCGTAAAGGGTTACGTCGATGCAAGCTTTGACACTGATCCGGATGACTCAAAGTCGCAAACCGGATACGTATTTATTCTTAATGGGGGTGCGGTTAGCTGGTGCAGTTCCAAGCAAAGCGTGGTAGCAGATTCTACATGCGAAGCGGAGTACATCGCTGCCTCGGAGGCGGCGAAGGAAGGTGTCTGGATGAAGGAGTTCATGACAGATCTTGGAGTAGTGCCTAGTGCACTTAACCCAATGACTCTGTTTTGTGATAATACTGGTGCCATTGCTCTAGCCAAGGAACCAAGATTTCACAAGAGGACCAGACACATAAAGCGACGTTTCAATTCCATCCGCGATTACATCAAGGAGGACGACATAAATATTTGCAAAGTACACACGGATCTAAATGTTGCAGATCCGATGACTAAACCTCTTCCAAGGGCTAAACATGAACAACACCAGAACTGCATGGGTGTTCGATTCATTACAATGTAAATCACATAGTGATGTGAACTAGATTATTGACTCTAGTGCAAGTGGGAGACTGTTGGAAATATGCCCTAGAGGCAATAATAAGTTGATTATTATTATATTTCCTTGTTCATGATAATCGTTTATTATCCATGCTATAATTGTATTGATTGGAAACTCAAATACATGTGTGGGTACATAGACAACACTGTGTCCCTAGTAAGCCTCTAGTTGACTAGCTTGTTGATCAAAGATGGTTAAGGTTTCCTAGCCATTGACATGAGATGTCATTTGATAACGGGATCACATCATTAGGAGAATGATGTGATGGACAAGACCCAAACTGTAAACGTAGCATTTGATCGTGTCAGTTTATTGCTATTGTTTTCTGCATGTCAAGTATCTGTTCCTTTGACCATGAGATCATGCAACTCACTGACACCGGAGGAATACCTTGTGTGTATCAAACGTCGCAACGTAACTGGGCGACTATAAAGGTGCTCTACAGGTATCTCCGAGGGTGTCTGTTGGGTTGGCATGGATCAAGACTGGGATTTGTTACTCCGTATAACGGAGAGGTATCTCAGGGCCCACTCGGTAATACAACATCACAATGAGCCTTGCAAGCAATGTGACTAAAGTGTTAGCCACGAGATCTTGTATTACGGAACGAGTAAAGAGACTTGCCGGTAACGAGATTGAACTAGGTATAGTGATACCGACGATCGAATCTCGGGCAAGTAACATACCGAAGAACAAAGGGAACAGCATACGGGATTAACTGAATCCTTGACATAGAGGTTCGACCGATAAAGATCTTCGTAGAATATGTAGGAGCCAATATGGGCATCCAGGTCCCGCTATTGGTTATTGATCGTAGAGGTGTCTCGGTCATGTCTACATAGTTCTCGAACCCGCAGGGTCTACACACTTAACGTTTGGTGACGATTAGTATAATTGAGTTATTTTGTTGGTGACCGAAGGTTGTTCGGAGTCCCGGATAAGATCCCGGACATGACGAGGATCTCCGGAATAGTCCGGAGGTAAAGATTGATATATGTGATAATAGTGTTTTGATCTCCGGAAGGGTTCCGGAGTTCACCGGAAGGGGTTCCGGATGTTTACCGAAGTGTTCGGGTGCAGCAACACTTTATATGGGCCAAAGGGATAAAGCCCACGAGGTATTGGAAAGTGCAGAAAGTAGTTTTGCTGCCGCGTAAGCGGTACTACCGCTTGTGTGAAGCGGTACTACCGCCCGAGCGGTACTACCGCTTGTGTGAAGCGGTACTACCGCCCAAGCGGTACTACCGCTTGTGTGAAGCGGTACTACCGCTTGTGTGCGGCTGTGCACGGTTCGGCAGGGATCCGAGTTGGACTCTTTCCCTGCGGGCCAAACCGACCTTGTGCGGGCAAAACCGACCCGGAGGAGGCTTTTACTCCAAGTTTAGACCCCAAGGCTCAACATATAAATAGAGGGGCAGGGCTAGCACACGGGATACATCAGGATTTCCCAAGCCGTGTGCCGGCAACCCTAGCCCTCTAGTTCCTCCGTCATAATCTCCGTAGTGCTTGGCGAAGCCCTGCAGAGATTGTTCCTCACCACCATCACCACGCCGTCGTGCTGCTGGAACTCAACCACTACTTCACCATCGCTCGCTGGATCGAGGAGGTGAAGGCGTCATCAAGCCGTACGTGTGTTGAACGCGGAGGTGCCGTCCGTTCGGCACTAGTTCGTGATCGGATCGAGGGACGACGTGCGATTTGGATCGCGGAGACGTTCGACTACATCAACCGCGTTTTCTTAAACGCTTCCGCTTAGCGATCTACAAGGGTATGTAGATTCACTCTCCCTCTCGTAGATGCTCATCACCATGGATAGATCTTGTGTGTGCGTAGGAAAATTTTTGTTTCCCATGCAACGTTCCCCAACACCAGTAGCTATGTGTTTGATCTCTCTCTCTCTCTCTCTCTCTCTCTCTCTCTCGTGTTCTTGATTTGGCACGATCTTGATGCACCGTGAGCTTTGTTAATATAGTTGGATCATATGGAGTTCTTCCCTCTCTATCTTGTTATGATGAATTGAGTCTTTCCCTTTGTGGTTTCATTGTTATCGGATTGAATATTTTGGATTTGAGAACACTTGATGTATGTCTTGCAAGTGGATACCCGTGGTGACAATGGGGTATTCTATTGAGTCACTTGATATATGTTTTTGTAATCAACTTGCGGATTCCCGAGGTGACAATGGGGTAATCTAGGCACATAGGTTGATACACGTTTTCATCCTACTTTCTCCGGTAGAAACTTTGGGGGTACTCTTTGAAGTTCTTTGTGTTGAATTGAATATTATGAATCTGAAATTGCTTGATGCATATCGAATAATTGACTCACGGATACTTGTGGGGACATTGGAGTATCTAGGTGACATTATAGTTGATTGATGTGGATCATATGGTGTTATTTTAGTATGAACTCTAGGGTTGTTTGTGACACTTATAGGGATGGCTCAATAGATTGATCGGAAAGGATAACTTTGAGGTGGTTTTGCTACCTACAACAATTTCTTCTTATGTTCTCTGTTTGCTAGGAACTTTGGAGTGATTCTTTGTTGCATGTTGAGGGATTGTTATATGATTCAATTATGTTAGCACTGTTGAGAGATTGCGCTAGTGAAAGTATGAACCATAGGCCTTGTTTTCAAGCATTGCAATACAGTTTGTGCTCACTTTTGTTACTAGCTACCTTGCTGTTTTTATTATTTTAGATTACAAAAACCTATATCTACTATCCATACTACACTTGTATCACCATCTTTTCGCCGAACTTGTGCACTTATACAATTTACCATTGTATTGGATGTGTTGGGGACACAAGAGATTGTTTGTATTTTATTGCAGGGTTGTTTGAGAGAGACCTTCTTCATCCTACACCTCCCACGGATTAATAAACCTTAGGTCATCCACTTGAGGGAAATCTACTGCTGTCCTACAAAACTCTGCGCTTGGAGGCCCAATAGAGTCTACAAGAAATAAAGTTGCGTAGTAGACATCAGTAGGTGCCACTCGACAGCGTAGATGCATATCAGGGGCACGTAATCCGCCAAATATCCTTGTCCCTCGTACACATGTGGTTCAATGAGAAATCCCTAGGTATCTGATATGGCCTCCAGTTAACCTACAAACGAGTTAGTTAGGTGTTCTAATGGCTTCCGGGAAAGTGGTTATAAAAGAATGCTACAAAAGGCTATTGTAAGTGCATCTAGTGCCCACTTTGTGATTTTGGAATATTGAAGACAAATGGGCTAAGGGACTAATGTGTTTGTGAGTGTACACATGAGAATAGTCCCTGAAGATTTGGTTTAACCATAAAAAACAATCCCTAAAAATGTATGAAATACATTAAAGAAATTGGTGCGCCCTTTGAAGAAATTTCTTGAAGAAATCCCTAGGTATCTGATATGGCCTCCAGTTAACCTTCAAACGAGTTAGTTAGGTGTTCTAATGGCTTCCGGGAAAGTGGTTATAAAAGAATGCTACAAAAGGCTATTGTAAGTGCCATCTAGTGCCCACTTTGTGGTTTTGGAGTATTGAAAACAAATGGGCTAAGGGACTAATGTGTTTGTGAGTGTACACATGAGAATAGTCCCTGAAGATTTGGTTTAACCGTAAAAAACAATCCCTAAAAATGTATGAAATACATTAAAGAAATTGGTGCGCCCTTTGAAGAAATTTCCTGAAGAATTGAAACGTGGAGACTTTGTCTTTGAGTAGATTATTTTATTTTATTTTGAGTCATAGGGAACAACATACTGTTAAAGGGGGTCTAGGTGATACAAAGATGTAATTCGAAAGTGATGCTCAACCTACCTATTTCTTCGAGTGAAGCCTTTGGAAATCTCTTGCGGTGCAATTCAGTTTCTTCAGCGTCAGAGATGATGTTCTTCGGGACGCTGATGAATTTGCTCTCACTGAAGAGTTTGGAAATTTCTAGTGCAATTCTCCTACCATGAGGAACTTGAGAGTTCGAATGTTCCAACCATTGCTGAGCTAGTGCCAGCTATCGAGGGGATCCTTATCCTGACAAGGGTCCCAACGGAAGGGCTGATTGGTCATTTCATCTCGGGTTGCTCCAAGGCTATATATAGCCGCCCCCGACCACCATAAGTTGGTTGGCTGCTCCAAGTTATTGCACAACAAGTGTCATCTATAGCAACCCTCCCACCAAAGAATCTGAGAGAATCCTAAGTGAGGAAAAACCCAAACACCTAAAGCCAACGTGATTGTGCGTCACTGAAGAATGTGTTATGTGTGCTCCAACGACTTATTACCTTTGAAGACTATGATCTTTCAGACGGTTAGGCGTCATGTTCTGAGCATCCAAGAAGAAATTGTGGAGTGCCATAGAACGAGTCTGTGAAGGTTTCGGAAGTATACCTTGAAGACTTACCACGAGTGATTGGGCGGGGTCTAAGTGACCTTAGATCAAGGAGAATAAGCTGAAGACTAAGTGTCTTCTGAGCTTAATCTCAAGCCTCTCCAACCAGATGTACAGTTGTCACATCAATTGGAACTGGTCCAACAAATTTATTGTCTTCATTGAGCAATTTGGTTCCATCTCTTCAACTCTTTACTTTCTGTAATCATGTGTTGAAGACTCTCTCTCTCTCTCTCTCTCTCTCTCTGTGTGTGTGTGTGTGTGTGTGTGTGTGTGTGTGTGTGAGTGTGTGTGAAGACTTTATCTGAAGACTTCCGTATTTCCTCAGCATTTGCCATGCTCTATTGTGTCTTCATCCTTACTGTACTTAAGTGTGTTTGCTTCTATGTTTGTCTGTTCTATATGTACTTCTATCCTGTTTGCATGCTCAGTTCTGCCTTGATGACTTTGTCCTCATTCTAGATGCATACTTAGCCTAGCTTAAGTTCTGTTTCGTATTTCTTCGTACCGCTCTTTGTTAGTTTCTTTGAAGAATTATCTTCTTCCGAAGACTTTGATAAAAATCACCCATTCACCCCCTTTAGTTGATAACTGGCACTTTCAGCTATACCTGGTGATATGTAAGATTGTCCATCTCGTTGGTGAAGCTCTTGTAAATGCTGCTGACTTGCCTCCAAAGATTTTGACTTTGTCCCAAGAGAAAGCGACGGTGGGGAGTGAAAAATTGTCTTCTTCTTCGTCAAGGCCTACCCAAGGATTGCGTGGAAACAATTTTTTAGGAAGTCCCATTGGCAACCGCTCACACATCCACACCGAGTGGCCCCAAGTACGTCCACCCATAGCGGGTTTCTTTTTGGTTTTCGTACACGCCTCGTCGAGCTGCAAACAACCAATTCATGATTGGCTTCGCACAATTAATAAAAACATACATACATCCATAAACAACTATTGCAATAACTTGTTACCTGACGGTATAAGTATGAGAGACCTGCAGACCCTCAGCTGTACTTCGCGTCCCAGTCGGCCAGGAAGTCAAGATAGATCCATTAGGCAATGTTACCAGAGCAGTCTACAAAAAAGTACTTGGAATAGGAGATACCACTGGTATGACTGTGCGTACTACTCCGCGGTCTCGTTGGCGACACCTTGCAAGCATCCCGACCTGTTCAGAAGGAGACACTTGAATGGACATCAGATGTCTTGTTGTCTATCTTTCCCTCGAGACTAAGAAAGGGGGAGAAACCACCGATGAGAGTAGTAACCCTCTCACACCGGAACTTGTTGTCCACTCGCCCGGTGAGAGGCTCACTTGGAGCGGAAGGCCAGTGATCATGGCGAAGTCCCCTAGGGTAACCATCATCTCGTTATAGGGGAGGTGGAAACTGTGTGTCTCCGACCACGAACGATCCAGCAGGGCAGTGAGAGCTGCATGGATGACCACCAGCGGTACATGCTTGAACTGGAGAACGAATGGTAGGAGGTTAAGTCTCTCGAAGTACGGCTCGTACCACACATCTTGTAGCATTTGGCAGGCCGGTGTGTGACCCCTCATTCGCACTATTTCAAGCGTCTGTCAAAATTGCATAGATTCGTCACAACCTTGAAATTTCAAAGAAAAAATAATAACATGAATAGGATGAGGCCTTTGCTTGTTACTTGTCCATTCTCAATAGCATGCACACGATGCCCTTTGTCGAAAGCCCCGTCAAGCCCAACATACCGACGACCATTGTTCGGAGCCTCGACCATCCTAACGCAAATGACATTTTCAATCAATTATTTGACAACATCCAACATCATCCAAACATATGAATTTAAATATATATAAATTCATACATATGCATATCCCATATACATATGCATAAATATTCATATCCATATTCATAAAAAGAAATTACAACCTATATATAAATTCATACATATGCATATCCCATATACATATGCATAAATATTCATATCCATATTCATAAAAAGAAATTACAACCTATATATAAATTCATCCATATGCATATCCCATATCCATATGCATAAATATCCATTCATCACATATCCATATATTCATACATACACATCCATCCATTCATCAAATTTCCATATATCCATACTTACACATACATCCATTTTCCATATATTCATACATATGCATTCATCATCCACTAACAATCTATCCATACACATTGCGAAAAACCAAGTCCAACATATCCATACACATTGGGAAAAAAACTACTCCAACATATCCATACAAGCTATCCATACATTCATCCAAACACCTCTACTACCACCTCATATCCATACTAAACGAATTTAACATGACAAAATTTCAAACAAGTTGAGGAATTAGGGTTCACCTAGTGGTCCAAAATGCATCCAAAATATAAAGATTTGACACAAAGTAATTGGAGGGAAGGATGGAGAATACCTTTCTCTTAGATTTGGCTACAAGATCCACAAAAAGCATCCACAAATGGAGGAGATCCAGGGGAGATTTGTTAGGGGAGAGGAGTTCCTCTCCTCTTTTTACAGCCGCCACAGGCAAGAGAGGAGGAAGAAAGGGGGTAGTGTGGTGGGTGGGCCCTGCCACCAGCCCCGCATGGCCTTTACCTCTTCAACACCCTACTGCCAAGGGCCCTAGCGGTATGGTAAAATAGGCTACCGTCGAGGCCCGTGTTAGTAGCCACTTATCCACGTCAGCGGGCCATGACGACGCTGACACGTTGACCAGCACCCTACCGCCATAGCCTGAGGCGGTAGGTAGTGGTACCCTACCGCCAGGGACAACAATGATAGGTAAAAGGTCAGATCCAAAAAAATCGAAACGAGGTCAAATCGTGCTTAACTTTGCCAAAAGGGTCAAGACAGTGATTTTGTCTCAATGGAGGAGCTATGACCATGCAGGGGGTTAAAATGGGAACTCACATAGGGATCTGCCTAGGTTCAAGATCTCACGGCAGAAATAATAACTTAATCTTGCTGTATGGGATTATGAACTTGCGTATAGGATTGGAAAGAAACAACCCTCAACAAAGTTCCCTACATGCCTTATATAGGGATGACATCGTTTAGAAACAACACCGACCGACTCATTTAATGTTAACAGTATCGGCTTCATTGACTTTGGACATAACAATCCAGATTTTCTTCATTGTTTCCAATTCACTCATACAGACGAATTGTTCTTTGCCATGTATTCACAAAGAATTTCTTGAGCTTGAGCACCAAGATTGAAATTTCTTCGGTCTTCAGCGGTGGGCATAGCAACGTTCTCAATCTCAAAACCTTCAAAGACAATTATCCATAGCTTAGAGTCAAGATATCTGATATTGCGTCACATTTGGTGCTTCTAGTAGGGATAGCCCTTCCCATCAAAGATAGGCTTGTGTGTAGATCCTCGATAGTTACCTGTGGTCAACATAGGTAAAACTTCAGGAGGCTAAACCAAATCACACAGAGACAAGGGAACACCTTATGTTTATACCAACTATAGGATCAGAATCGACCAGAAGGGGCGAATGGGAGATACGACAAATTCTTCGAAAACCCAAGTTCTTCGAAGAGAAATAGAGGAGAAAAACAACAACATAACTCTATATAGGTAAAACAACATAGAACTAAAAATAACTCAGAGGAATAACAAGCTAATATGACTGAGACATGGAGATTAACTGTCTTGATAGAAGAATAACTAAGTAGCACTACAAATAGCAAAGTCTAAGAAAGAAATAAACTACCTTAACTACTACAGCAGCAATGCGTCGGAATTAGTAAAGTACTCATAATAGTCTTCGAACCAATCATAGAGAAAGAAGAAGGGGAGAAGTTCTTCAAACACAAGCATATTACATAAGTAAATGAGTGCAAAGAAATAGAATTCGTAAGCTTGACGAAGACAAAGATTTGTTCGACCAATTCAAGTTGCCGGCACAACTCCACTTCTTGTTGGAGGGGCTAAGATTAAACTCAGAAGACTAAGTCTTCACCCTATTATCCTTGAGCTAAAGTCACTTAGACATTGTCCAATCAATCGTGGTAGATATCTAGGACCTTCATAGACTTTTTCTTCCGCCGTCCACAATTACTCTTGGATGCTCATAACCGACACCTAACCATCTAGTGGATGCATTGTCCACAAGAGTAAAAGGTAAACTTAAGCTTCAATCAAGTTCTTAAGTGATGCTCAATCTTAGTAGTTTTTTTCTTTGGGTTTTTTCCTCACTATGATCATCTCAATCTCTACAGGGGGTGGGTTGGTCAGGCAAACTCTTGTCAATTCTCTTACGGAGCAACCAACATATAAGATTGAGATTGGGTGTCTATTTATAGCAGAGGAGCAATCCCGAGGGCTAATATGACATTTGGGGGCACTAGCCAACCAACATACACGTGACATGTGGTGAAATAGTCGGATTTCAAACCGCAACCAAAGGACTGACTTGCAAAACAAGTGATCCGACTCATCTGCGAGGACTTTCACCTACGATGTCCCCAAGAACTTTATATCGGACAACGAAGAGGAACGAACCTCACCAAAGAGATATAAAAGTATTCACTCGAAGAAACAGGTTTGGATTGAGCACACACCGAAGATCTAAATCTCAGCTTTCACTTAGACCCCCCCCCCCCCAATAGTTCAGGCTTGTCGTATGATTTAAAAGAAGAAAATGAAACTAAAAAACAAAGGCGTCACTGCTGTTTCATTTTCCTCGCGAGTTGATTGTTCCTCGAACAGACATTCCGAATATATTCATTGTCACCACAATTTTTTGGGGTCATAACTCTCATGCTAAACCAAATCCTCGGGGTCGTTCACCCGTGCATACTCACAACCACATTTGCCGTTTAGTTGCTTTGTCATTAATCATCTGAACCCTCAAGGGAGCACTAGATGCACTTACAAATACGGAGTGATTCCTTTGTCATGCAGGTATAGTAGTGTATGGAAGTTATTGTTTTACTTCCTAATATTGTTTTGGCTGTACTACTTAAGGTATTTTCCTTTAAGAGATTTGACCTTTCAAATTTTGTTATGATAGCTATTTGCCTTTCTGTGAAGATCTTTGTTTGGATCTTTTGATATGATCAGTGGTTAAACTGTTGGAATTTGAAAATCGTTTGAACATTTCAAATCAGCAAGTTGTATATAGCTTGTCTTCTTAGTTCTGTCTATTAGCATTAATTAGTGTCTACTTCTTTGTAGACTTTTCATTATATTTGATATAATAAAGATGATGAGCATGCGTGTGGGGATGGTGCATGCGAGGATTCATTTCTTTCGTTGCAATACCTACTACTTATTTTAATAATAATAATATAAAACAAGGAAATTTCTTCCTCTATTCCATCATTTGTAGCCCTTCATGAATAACGTTTTTTTTGCGCATCCCTTCACGAATCACGTTATCCTTGGCCTATCATAACAACTAGGGTTTGCTACGGATATGCTCTTTTCAACACGGTTACCACCACCACAAGTTAGAAGTAAATAAACAAAAGAGAACGTAAGAAAATATATAATCGCCGTAAAAAATATTTTATGTTTCGTAAAATTATAAATGTAAAAACATAGTGTAAAATGTACATAAAATGTAAATTTTTTGGTCTTATGACTTATATTTTTTTCCTTATGCCAAATTTTACGCAGTGAATCAATATGAATGTAATTATTTGTATTTGAAATGTAATTTATTTATGAAATGATCGTAAGATTACCTCGGGTGAAGAATAACTTATTCTGCAGCCTGGGTGATGAATAGACTTTCTTTATATATACAGCCCGTCTATTCTGCCAATATTGGCAGAATAGTTATTCTGCCCACATCCGAACTGCACGCTCAACGCGAGGGCACTGCACTTTCTGAAGCAAAGGTACTGCAATACAAACACTAGTGAACTTCTCGTCGAAAAAAACTACACGTGGTGTTTTTTCGGTACTGTTTTTGATCTAATTTTTTAACTGTTCGTCGAAACGAGGCGTGTAATACGCCGTTGGAAAGCTATGGATTAGGCGCAACTTCGCCATGTTGAAATTTTTTCGAGATTCCTCGCGGTTTAAGAGCAGTTTCGAAAACGATGGGCGCCCGACGAGTGGCAGCGAGCGTATTTTCGCGTTTTTTCGTAAACCGCTTGTCGGAATGAAGCAAATGATACGCCGTTGGAAAGATATCGTCGAGGCGCAACTTTTTTATATATATTACTTTCTCTAATTCCTTACGCTTTAAGAGCAGTTTCAAATTTACTAAATCGCGGAATTCTGTTTTTTCAATTTTTTTCAATTTTTCGGTACTGTTTTCGTTCCAGTTTTTTAACCGTTTGTCAAAATTAGGCGTGTGATACGCCGTTGAAAAGCTACGGACGAGGCGCAACTTTCATATGTAGAAATGTTTTTGAGATTCCTTACGATTTTAAATTAATTTTGAATATGGTGCGGCGGACGACGGGTGGCAGCGGCCGTTTTTTCACGAATTTTTACAAACCGCTGGTCGGAATGATTCAAATGATATTCCGTTGGAAAGATATCGACGAGATGCAACTTTTTCATGTAAAACACCCTCTCTAATTCCTTACGGTTTAAGAGCAGTTTTGAAATTACCGAAATGCGGACACTCTGTTTTTCGCGACACCAAAATCGACGAGTGAACCGCATCGGACAGAAAACCGCACTGCTTTAGTCTGAAACCCGCACTGCATCAGACTGGCAAGCGGACTGCATGATTTCTTTCGTCCTTTTTCTAACTTTTTTTATGAAATACGAAACACATGGTACCTTGTGGGATGAGTGCAGTGCAGATCAGAGGGAAAGTGAACCGCTACACAAATCAAAGTGGACTGAAAGGCTTTTTTGTCATTTTTAAACTACTATTTTTATAAATACATTCGAACTGAATTATCGAGGCTAGTGTACTGCATTTTTTTGCAAAATGCTTTTGTAAGTTTGCACGGTTGAGGTTAGTGAACTGCACTATTATTTTCCATTTTTTTCTTCTCATTTTTTGTTATGATTTTGCGTCCCGATTGCTGAGACAAGGCAAGTGTACTGCATCAATGTTTTTTACAGAGTGAACCACAAAGAACTTCCTCCGCCCACTCACCGGACTGCAAGCGCACCACCACGAAACCGCATGAATGCAATGCCCGAACTGCAACGAGATCATACATACAAACATGTACACACCCATCGCACAACAAAACGAGCACTGGAGCTCTCCCAGAAGTGAACTGCACTTCAAGACTACAAACAAAACATCGCAAGGGCAGCGTAACAGGAACTGCAAAATCCAAAATCTGCCAAAAAGAGGGCAAAATAAGCCTTTTATGAACTGCACACGGGCAGCTACTGCTCTACCATGGCCGCTGCCCCCATCTCCACGGGCAGATGCGTGGGGTCCGGCGGCCACCGGCCCACTCCGAACGCGGGATCCGGCCTCGTCAGCTGCGACCGGATCGAGATGCGGGCGACGCGAGGCGAGTGCTGGCGATTTTGTCAGCGGTGGCTGCGCCCCTGGTGCGGCACAGAGAGATTGAGAGAGGGGAAAGGGATGAGCGAAAGCGGAGGAAGAAGGGGGAAAAGGGAGGGGCGGGCACGAGTGGTGAGGGGCGGCAGACCGACCCGTTCTGTGCGCCTCCTCGCCCGCAAGCCACTGGCGACAGATGGATATAGTACACAGCCCATCCGAGCTGCTTGCCAGGGACATCTGAACCACGCACGTAAGCAACATATCTGGTCCAGAGTCACCAGCGAACCGCACGGCTGTGACGCGCGTACTGCACTGCGGCGCTGCCGGACACACCAGCCCGCCGGGAGCCGAACTACACTCCTGAGAAGATGCGAGGTCGAGCAGGAGGAAGTGAGGGGCGGCGGGGTGGCGCGAGCAGTTCACTCCGGGGGAGGAGACCCGCACTGCAACCAGTCCACGGTCGCCCTTCGTCGCTGGGGGAAAGAGGGAGGTGGAGCAAGAAAACGGCGGCGGCGCTCAACTGCGGGGGTGGGAGCTCAGGCCAATCCCATGCGCGGGCAAACCTGGCGGCTGCGTACGGGGTCGGCCCTCTGGTGGTAGCCGTTGCAGCGACCTGGATCCGGCGGCCGGGCGTCGCGAGGGTCCGCGGCGGCCTAGATCCGGCAGCGGGGCATCGCGCGGGTCAGCAGGTGCCTGGATCCGGTGGCGTGGGGCGGCGCGGCCTGTCTCCAACGCCATCTCGTGCTGGAGAGGTGGCCGGAGGGGTGTGGGACGAGGGCGGCTCGTCGGCGACGGGAGGACGGCCGCGGGGGCTGTGGCAGTTAGGCCAGGGCGGGGAGGGACGGGACGAAGGTGGGGGTGCGGGGGTCGGGATGGTTGGGTGGGTGGGCACGTGAGACGACGGTGGGAGGAGATGTGCGGGGAGTGGGGCTGGGTGTTGGCAGAATAAGCCCAAATATTGGTAGAATAAGGTCTTAAGGGGGTTGGTAGAATAGACCCACCATATATATATATATATATATATATATATATATATATATATATATATGATTATTATGTCTTTGCCACCTGGGGGCATTGCCACCCCTCTGGCTTCCGTCTGATCTGGCTTTGAGATCCGTGTAGTATCTTTTAGGTCTGCCATTGATTAGTCCTCTGTTTGTCTAATTGTATTGAGATGAGCTCATTAGCACTAAGTAGTAACAAGATTAAATGTTGATACTGTGTATACACATGGATCTATTTTGGGGGAATCTTTTTTGAGTTCATGGAGAACTTCTTTTAGGTAATAAAAGTCTTAATCACAAACCAACTTTTTTGTACTATTATAGAAAGTTAGTAAGTTATTGTATTTTTTATATTATTAGGGAATCTTTTTGGTTAAGTAGTCATCATCTGACATTTTGATACCCCTAGTCTGACACATACTATGCTGGAACCGTATTAGTGTGATCATTACCATGCTTCATTAATTAAATCCTGATGGAGGAATGCCGATAGCATATTGTTTGCACAGATCACGAGGCATGCATTGAACGGAGATAACATGGGATGACACTGGCACCCAGAGGGATGGCATAGTCACCGGGTGTTACAAAATCCACACTTTGGGTTCGTACGTTGTAGGTAGTATCTATTATATTGGAGAGTACGTACGTGTAGTATGTAGTATGTAAGAATGTTTGGGTAGTATATATACTATTTTGTAGGTAGCATATTTTGAGCATACTCCTTTTTATGTACAAATATGTACGTATTTCACAAATATGATAAAAACATGGGCTTACATGCAATTTTTTCACATAACTCGTTTTGGAGTATCTTAGATATAGTATATGAACATACTAAAAATGATAAAGTAGTATATATACTACCACATGGTAGTATATGAGATATGGGTGTAACTACACCCAGGGATTGACTATTCGTCACACTGGATGAAGAATAGTTATTCCTCACCCCAGCCGAATCACACGCCCCGACACATGCGACCCGCACGGCACCAGCACCGTGGAGGCTTGTGTGGTAATTTACAGTGCCTGCGAGGTAATATTACGAGAGATAATTGCATCTATAGTCCTCGTACTCGCTGGCAACGTCCAACTCAGTCCTGGTACTTGCGTATTGCTTCAATACGGTCCCGGTACATGAAAATACGTGGTCAATACGGTCCCTGAGGTTGAAACGCCAGTCCTGGCTCTACAAGTGGCATGCGTATTGCATACTGCGTTGTATGCCACGTCAGCCCGGGCCCCGCACGTCAGGATGGACCCACCCGTCAGGTCGAGGCCCACCCGTGGGAGTGGATAACGCGCTGTAGTCGTTTCATCCTGGGGCAAAAAATCCCCATTTCCCCCTCCCGCAATCCCTAGCTTGTCGCCCCCCATCCCCCCAAATCCTTCGATGGGCGGCGCGAGCGTTACCTCCACCACCATGTCCGTCGGCGCGGAGAGCGAAGACGGCAGTACCTCGTCGGCGGCGCTCGTCCCCGGCGATGGATCGAGGCTGGCGCGGGCTTATCCGCAGGAGGTTTGGCATCGGGGCGAGCCATGTCTCCGACCGGAGAGGAGCCATGTCCTGCTAACGCGCACTCCATCCATGGATGCGTTCGAGGCTTGCTACCGCTGGCTGGTCCTGTTGGCCACTGCTGTAGGAGACGGCGAGGAGGCTGTGACGCCGGCCGCTCTGCTGGCCGCCATCCAGGAGCGCTGTGGCGTGCTGCCGTCGGAGGTGAGCATCGAGGTTGCCTGCCCCCCTCATGACCTATGGTTGTTTTTCTCAACGGAGGAGAAGTGCACGGTGGTGCTCGAATCGTCGATGAAGTTTAGGTGCTGCCGCCGGTGGATCAAGTTTGAGCGCTGGGTGAGAGAGATTCGTGGCACTCCGGCTGCTCTGGAGTACAAGTCGAAGCTCAGTTTCGAAGGCCTTCCCGATCAGGCATGGTCGCCGCAGTCAGTGAAAGGCCTGCTGAAGGACTTGAGCGGAGAGCTGATAGAGATCATACCACCGAAGAACCGGCGCGAGCTCGAGGTAATGGCGTGGCTCCGTGACCCGTCGAAAGTTGGCAAGGTGGTGGACGTGGAGATACCCGAGCCTAAGCTGGAGTTGTGCACAGATCCTCCTCCACAGTCGCTTGAAGAGTTTGTCGAGCGTGAAATGGCGTCGCCAGGTCCTTCATCGCCGAAGAAGAAGAAGACGCTGGTGTATCCTGTGATCTGTCACATGAAGGAGGTGACTGATCGTGGTCCGCTACTCGTCGAAGACCTGCCGAATGAATGGCTGCCCAACGAAGGGGAGGACCTGACGCGCAAGCACGAATTCACCACTGTGCTTGGCAAAATTGATGGCACTATCTATGATTAGTGAGGTGTAAAAGAGTGAACCATCTATGTCTCAAATGTAGTCTGTGAACCAGTATAATCGATGGCACTATCTATGTTAAGTGCCTCTTTTGTGAACTTGGTATGTAATATTCAGGAATTGTCAGACTATGTAAGACTATGTATGTATGGTTGAGATGATCTAGTATGTTCAAATGAAAATAGATAATATCCTAGTATGGTTGAGATGATCTGTATCCATAATGATGAATTCAATTATGAAATGTCAGTATGTGTTGTGAGTACATTGCATACATAATCTGGAGTACATACTAGGATTAGGATTATGTAGTTCATGAAAGTTGAAATGCACCAAAATAGAGCCAAAAAAGATGTCCTCGTGAAAGTTGAAATGCACCAAAATAGAGGCAGAGGCACAGAGCTACTAATCCTAATCCTGTAGGGCTGCAGGAGATTGCAACACTAAAGGTCAGCTCATTCGACAACTACATTGCATACATAATCTGGAGTACATAAAAGTTTTTGATCATAAGCAGAACATGATCTCCATACTAAAAGTTTTTGATGTAGTAGTAATAAGACACATTACAAAAGACTATTACATGATCTGGAGCATGATCATGAACAGAACATGTTCTAACATGTTCTACATCTGATCATAAGCAGAACACAAAATAAAACCATCTATTTTTCCTCCAGTTTGACCTGCATGTCTCTTTTCCTATCTCAGTTCATCAAACATGTTCACTTTTCTAGGTTTTTTAAATCCTCTCTTGTTGTTACTTGAAGTTGGTGCACTTCTCTTCATTTGTGTAGTTTTGGACTGACATGCAATCATCCTCTCTTCCTCTACCATTGCTTCTCTTGCTTGTTGGGCTTCCTTCTTGTTTTTCTCTTGCAAACCTGCCTCAATTCTTGTTTCTTCCTGCTGATTTCTATTCTGCTCCCAAGCTTCTTGTCTTGATGCCTCATGTGTTTGTAGAAATAATTGCCTTCTTTCCAACTCATCAGCTTGGTTTATAAGAAACATTGCCTCCTCTTCATCATATGCAGTCCTACAAAGTCTCTTCTTCTCTTCAGCAATCCTCTTTTTCTCTTCTGCTCTTATTCTTTTTGCCTCTTCTGTTTTTCTTTTCTTTTCCTCCATAGCTTCTCTTCTTTTGTCTGCCATGGCAAGTTTTTCCTCTAGGGCCTTTCTTTTCTTTTCCTCACTAGCTTTTTTCTTCACTTCAACAGCAAGTCTTTTCTCTTCTAGTACAACTTTCTTTCTCTCCTCAGCAGCATTTTTCTTGGCAAGTAGTTCATCTTTCCTCCTCTGAGCAGATAAATTAATTTTCTCCTCCTCTTCTTTTAATTTTGCCATTGCTGCATCATACTTGGCCTGATCTGCTATCTCCCTTCTCTCTGCTGCAGCCTTAAGTCTGGCAAGTGCTATCACTTCTCTTTTCCTGTGAACATCTGCTCCTTTTGTTGTTGTACTGTGTTGAATTGGAGGCTGTGAGAGGAATTGCTCCTGTATGAAAGCGCTCTGAGGCAGTGGCCCTTGCACAACTTCTCCTACCAGCCTTGACTCTCTCTGCATTAGTGTTAAGGTAGCTGTTAGTGTGTGCAAATTATGTTGACAGTCTGAAAGAGTTTGTGTTAACAAATACAAGCTATTAGTGTGTCCAAATTGTTGAACATACCTCCTGTGTTAGTGAAGCTATTATCTCTGGCTCATACAATGGTGGGTCTTGGTTTATGACACCAGCTGTTTGAAGATTAATCTCCTGGTGACAAGTACATAAATTAGTTTCTATAAATCATGCAATGCTCTGAGAAGTACACACATTAGTACATGTAAATCATGCAATGCTCTGACATGTACACACATATACCTGAGTGAGGCCTACAGTTTCTTCATCAGACGATGACACATCTGGTTCTGCTCTAACTCTTTGTTTTTCTGATCTTTTCTTTGGTTTAAGTCCCAACTTCCAGTCCAAACAGCCATTTATGTTATGTCCAGGACCACCACAATAGCCACAATGTATGACAGCACCAGCCCTTGTGATTTGCACTCCTCTTTTTCCTTGCTTCTCTTCAGGTTGTTGTCTTCTGTTTTTTGCCTTTCTTCCTTTCTTCTTCTGTAGTGGTGGTGGTATGATTTTTCTGCCCTTCATCTTTGCCCACTCACTGACATCTTTACAAGGCATAATAACGTGCTCATATGCTTTGCAATACGTTGCAATGGAGTAACATGAGTTCACCCTAGACTCAGGTGGAATTTTGTCATATCTAAGAGCAGAAACCCCATGACAACAAGGTATACCTGACAAATCCCATCTTCTGCAACTGCACATTTCCTTCCTTGTGTCCACACTGAAATCAACTCCTCTATCATTTACTACAAACAGTCCTTTGCCAGCTGGTGCAGCATGACAAGTTCTAGAAAATTCTACACTCTTGTCCAGTTTCTTTCTTATCTTTGGACATATAGCACCATGCCACTTCGAAGTCTCCTGTTGCTTTCCAAAATTCCTTCCCATATTCTGCCCTTTGATCCTCTGGCACATGCTTATGATTGGCATTTCCCTGGCCTCCAATATATATCTGTTGAACACCTCACAGTTGTTATTTAGGAGCACATCACACTTGGGGAAATCATTCTGGTAAGCCCTAACCCAGGTTTTAGGGTCTAACTCCGCAAGCCAATCATGGGCCTCCTGGCTGAGCACTAACATCTGATTCATATTTTCCCTAAATCTCCCCTCTGTAGTACTCCTAGCACATTTCCATAGTTGATTTTTCAAAGCTTCTCCTTTAAAGTTCTTGTTGAAATTCTGCCACAAATGCCTCACACAAAATCTGTGAGGTGATAGAGGAAACAACTCTTTAACTGCCTTTATTAAACCCTGCACGAAACATATAAAACATAAGAAACATAATTATATCACCAAATTATAGGAACATAATTATATCACCAATTTATAGGAATAAACTTATATAACAGAATTATAGGAAGAAAATTATATAACAGAACTATAACACAGAATTATAGGAACAAAATTATATAACAGAATTATATATCACAAAATTATAGGAACAAACTTATATAACAGAATTATATATCACAAAAATATAGGAATAAACTAATATCACAGAATTATAGGAAGAAAATTATATAACAGAACTATAACACAGAATTATAGGAACAAAATTATATAACAGAATTATATATCACAAAATTATAGGAACAAACTTATATAACAGAATTATATATCACAAAAATATAGGAATAAACTAATATCACAGAATTATAGGAAGAAAATTATATAACACAACTATAACACAGAATTATAGGAACAAAATTATATAACAGAATTATATATCACAAAATTATAGGAACAAACTTATATAACAGAATTATATATCACAAAAATATAGGAATAAACTAATATCACAGAATTATAGGAAGAAAATTATATAACACAACTATAACACAGAATTATAGGAACAAAATTATATAACAGAATTATATAACAGAATTATATATCACAAAATTATAGGAACAAACTTTTGTCACAGAATTATAGGAACAAAGACATACTTTTTGTTTGTCAGACATGATTGTCCATAGGTCAGTGCTTTCAATTCCAAGATCTTGCTTCAATGTAGTTAGAAACCACCTCCAAGCTTTGGTGTCTTCACACTGCACCACTGCATGACCAATATGAAAAATGCAATCATTGGGGTCCATTCCTACTGCACTTAAGAGGACACCTCCATATTGTGTCTTCAAATGGCAACCATCAAGGAAAATGATAGGCCTACAAGCAGATAAGAACCCCCTCTTGCATGCATCAAAAGAAAAGTAGCATTTCTGAAATTGTCCCTCTTCTGACAGTCCAATAAGGAAGGAACTCCCAGGGTTTGATCTCCTTAGCTCATTTCCATAGTCCCACAGCAAGTTGTATTGTGCAATCTCATCTCCATATATGATATCATATGCAATTTTCCTAGCTCTCCCTAGCTTGCCCCTTTTCATTGTCATGTTCCAATCTTCTTGCACAAAACCTGCTAAGGCCTTCAATGATATTTTCTCACATGCCCTGATTTTGTCTACATATTTGTCAGCAATGTACCTAGCTGTAAAGGCTGTAACTTGCCACTTTTTCTCACAAGTATGCTGCCCATTGAATGTTTTCACCATTACAGAATTTGTCCTATTATCCCAAGATGCATACAGATACCAGGGGCAACCCTTTTCACACTTTGCAGCAAGCCTTATCTTGTCATTCTTTGGAAATTTGATGTTGACCCTCTCTTTGCAACTATACTCTCTAACAGCTTTTCTCAAGAGCTCCACAGAAGAGAACAGTTGCCCTGCATGGAACTTAGGTTCATGCATGTCAGCTGGTGTGAAAGATTTGAAATTGAATTTCATTTCATCCTCATCTGAATCTGGAGCATTTAATTCCTCTTCTTCAGAATTGCAATCTTCAACAACCTTCTTCCCTTTCTTGTCCTGCATTGGCAGCAATTGTTCCTGCAACAGATCATCATCTCCATCCTCCAAGTCATAGTCACTGTCAACAATTTCAGGTACATAATCACTATCTGAGGAATCCGAGTCTGAATATTTCTGCTCCTCATCTTCTTTTTCCTTCCCCCTTGGTCTCAACTTCACATAGAACTGGTCAGTGCTCTGAATTTCAACACTTTCATCCACAACACTACAAGAAACATTGCTCTCACACAGATCTTTGTTTTCATTTGCATCAACTGGCTTCTTCCTTGGGCTGAAAACAGGAGGGATTACAGCTACTGGATTAGCCACAACATCATCCCATTGTGCTCCTCCTCGAGAAATGTGGTTATCCAAATGATCGAGGTATATCATATGAAAATGGTGCCCTCAATTGATCATTATATACATAGTATCTAAGTCAGCATCATTCGACAAAATCCTTGCACCACCTTCATTAAGCTGACAACCAGGGGGCAGCCAATAAATATCAATTCTACCTGCCTTCTCATAGCCCAAGTGCTAAACTAGTTCTTCGAACATTTTGTAATATGCCCTCTCCACATGACAATAATCATAGCAAACCTTTTGGCCATCCAAATAGCACCTATTCTGCCCACTGCCAAAGAAGAAGCCCCCATGAATCACCTCAATAGTGAACAACCCACTCTGCTTCGCTGCAAAAAATAATCAGAGAAAGTTGAAACTTTAGGTCGTACAGTACCATAACCCTAGCAGAAATCGCCCCAAATTGCAGAAAATCGACATATACAAACGACATAACATCTGCAGACGACCTAACCGAAACAAAGATGCACATTTTGGGCACAAAAACAGTGTCTACATTGTTCGGCGACGAATCATACCGTAGGTCGGAGTCGCCTCGCCGTCGGGCCGCCGTCGAGGGCCCTCCATCATATGATGGGACTGGGAAGCAGTGGATTGCGGCGCCATCGCAGTCGCTTCCGCCGTCGCAGGAACTACCATCGGAGGGCCGCCGGGTCACCGCTCATCCGCCGCCGCACCCTCTCCCAGTGCTCTGCTTTCTCTTTCTACTCTGTTTTCAGTTGGGGAAAAGGAGGAGAAGGGAACGATCGAGAGAGAAGACAGGGAGACGTGGGCCTCGACTTGACGGGTGGGTCCATCCTAACGTGCGGGGCCCGGGCTGACGTGGCATACAACGCAGTATGCAATACGCATGCCACTTGTAGAGCCAGGACTGGCGTTTCAACCTCAGGGACCGTATTGACCACGTATTTTCGTGTACCGGGACCGTATTGAAGCAATACGCAAGTACCAGGACTGAGTTGACGTTGCCAGCGAGTACGAGGACTAATAGATGCAATTATCTCAATATTACGACATTGCTCTCAGCCGTGAGGAGCCGTAACTGCCCCCGATTGGGACGTAGTTGACCACGACGAGGACGACGCAACATCGACGGGGTGAGGCGCCGACGATCGTCACCTTGACTGCGGCCAAGATGGGGGCGAGACGCTGGCCACTCGTTCGTTCCTCCCCCAAGTGGCGATCGAATTAGATGATTCCAGGTACATGCATCAACATCTCTGCTATTGGATCCAGGTGCGGGAGATTAAACTCAGTCTCTAATATCCCGAATGGGACTCAGACTCTGCTGTTGGATCTTGTTCGGGGATGAGACTGACGTTCGAGTTCGATCCTGACCGAGGGGGTTGAGACTTGAGACGCAGGTTCTCTAACCTCCAGCAGGTTCCACTCGTTCGATCCTGCCGTCGGCCATCCTCCAAGCGGCATGGGCATCAAGTTCGGCTTCGACACCCGCACCATCCAGGTCCACTCCCGCCTCCTATGTCCCCTCTTGCTTCTCTTATTCTAATCGATGGATGCTTCCCATCATTTGGTGGTTCCTTCCAGCATTACTAGGATCTCTATTGTTGACTAGTTCCAGGACGGGTGCTGGTTAAAATTTTCAAGTGATAGGGCTAATTGAGTAGTTCAATTAAATCATCAGTATTGAATCCACTAAGGAAAGTAACTATTTCAAGTTCTAAGCTGGTTACATTCGGAAGTGATTGGTCCTAATCGGCTAGTCGCAAATAGGTAATTAGTTCGAGTTCACTAATTAACTAGTTCAAGTTCGGGTCAGATTCTGAATTAATACTACTGAATACATTACAATAGGGCTAGAGTTCAGTATGCGTTTTCTTCAATAACCCTAATGGCAATCCTGTGTTTGTAAATGCATTTGTTAGTGACAAGTCATGTGCTATATTGCGCTGCACCAGTAGCATTTTGATAACCTTGGCCTGAATTGTCATGAACAGAACCAGATACATTATTCCGAAGACGTCAGTGCCACACGCCCCCATCAAATCCGTCCAAGCTCATCCTGTCTCCTCTCAGATCTCGTTGGCCGCTCCATTCTCGGTGCCTGATTAAGCACAAGGTATTGTTGCCTTGTTGTTCATTCCTTATTGGATAGTCATTGATAGGCTTTGAGCTGAGCCCAAGTTAATGTAAAGCTCACGATTTCTAAACCGAGCTTTGTTCTCGCCATCTAATCTTATGAATCTTACAAAGTAGTTAAGCATTATGTTGTTTCTTTTGCGTCTGCATGTGCAGATTTTTAATAGACAAAGTATTGTTGCTTCGAGCGCGTCTCTGGTTCGATGTCATCTATGACACCATCGCTCGGCCAGGCGATCCGGTACGAGGGAGCGCCATGGGCGAACCCAGCCCACGCAAGTAGCCATGGAGGCGGCTGGCGGGAGAGCTCGTCCCAGTGAGGTTGATCCAGCATCCCGTAGAGGCGCCCCGCGGAGCACCCTGGCCCACATAAGAAGCCCACAGTGGACGCAATTGTTCGTATTGATTTTGAACTTGGGTAGCAGGGGAATTCACTTTGTAGTGGAGGGAACTTCAGAAGGTACTGAATACTCTTTACATGTTTGGTCACAATAAAACTCTATTTTGAATTGACTTCTGATTTCAAATGCCCTGCAGGATGCAGCAGAAGATGTCCTGCAAGAATACCAGAAAGGTTACAGCCGAGAGACAAAGCTGGAAACATAGGATGTCCAAATGCTGATGTAGAGGCTTCTCGCTCTGTCCATTTGCGTTGTGTGGTTCCTTGCCAAATTTCTATGCATGTGCACCGCAGCTAATTCTGCTGGCTGAGTTTTAATCATGTGTTCCTGCCCATGCTTTCTATGTCAGAAGTGGCATGTGAACTTCTATGAGCATATCTTTTAATTGGTTGAGAAAATTGTACTTTGCGTAAAACTAAGTTTGTTTCTGAATTGTGACTCTATTGATGAGCTCCATGATCTATGATAAAGTATTGCCAGAAGATGGCTGTAATCTTGGTAGAAAGAATGGAATCCTGATATCTGTAGTGCATCGGTGACATGAGAATTTTTGTACATTTTGTATGTCATTCACTGGTCCTATGTTTTTTTATTTACATGTAAATGTCTTCAGTACTGATGTGACTTGAACTTGGATAGCTAGCAGTGAAACATTATGAGTACAAGTAACTTGGAATCTTGCAGTTCATGAAGTACATCTCTAACTTAAATGCTAGAGTTTGGTTAGTTACTGTTCTAAAATCTATGCTATACATTGTATATGGAGCAGGAATCTTGTATTTCCATGTAAACTAAGGTGTCGATACAGTCTATCATGGAGGACTGGGGGTATACGGTTAAACCACCGTATATTTGTTACTGAATAAAAAATTGCAATATTGTTCTAGACTATATACAATATGTGATAGAAAAAAATGCAATATTGATATATACTATATATATGTGGGGATGGAAAATTTTGCATGTTTATTCTCCTGCTTGAGCGTGACCACGACAGTGTGTCCATGGCGGTCTGGACGTGACCAGGTGACGGAGTGGCGTGCAACTCCTCGATGTCCCTCTCGTCACGGCAATGAGGGGCCCTTGTTTGGTCGGTACTGCTAAATGCAAATAACAGGACATAGGACTGTTCTCTGGAGGCAGACAATGCATGTGTTGTGTTTGTTGATCTTTCTTTAGTTTGCTAAAAAAATTATTAGCAACTGAGGTGTAACCAAGATGTAGGGCGTGGTGAGGATATGTACTATACTACTATGTGATTTGTTCAAAATTATCTCAATGGAAGGTTTGACAATGTGATTCATTTTGAAGTTCAGTAATTGAACTAGTCTCTTTCCTTTATTTTGACGGTGGAATCATTTTGAGATGGGAGTAATGAGTTTGGGACTTGAAATCAGTACGCATGCTACAGGAGTCATTTTTGGTGCCAACTGAAAATTTTGAATTGGAATTGAACATGAATGGTACTGAGAGATCCATTCATAACAGACATTGCCAATTCAAGAAATGTATTCGCAATAGATAATGGCAAAGACATATATAACAAGGATGTGTAAATTCAAATATCATTTGAAAACGAGAAATACAATGTCACTAATGTAGCAAAGCCATAACAATTCTGACAAGAACAAATGACAGAATATGATAGAACACATGCTCTTCCCTAGCACCTCCCTAGCACCTCCAGGATTGATGTTTGTAGAGAGGAAGAAGCTTGTGAGGACATCTCCTGGGCATTCAAATTGATAGAAGCTAGGCCATCATAATAGCATTTTTAGCACTAGCTAATGCCCTCTCTTCTGAGTGGATTCAAATGCTGCAAATTCAATGAGTGAGCATAACAAGTTAGACAACATATGATAGAACAAATGCTAGTTCTACATCCAATGAACAAAAAAATTATTTAGTTCCTGAGCAAATTTCGAAAAGAAATCAAGGTGAGATGCCAAGAGATGTGTGAATGCATAAATGTGTTTTCATGTAATGTTGTTGCAGTCTTACGCTAGAATCTAAATGATCTATGAGCTGTGTGATTACAGTATCATTCTCTAATTAACCTGTAATTTGCCTTTCGATCAGTACAAACCAAAATGGTATGCCATGGTACTAGTATTATAGTCATTTGGGCCAGAAACTTTCCCTACAAACCCGTAAAAGATGCAGGTCTGAAAAAACAAAACAAAAAACCTCGCTCCTCGATAGAAAAAGAGCGGAGCTGAGCTTCCTCTTTTCCATTCTGTGATTTGTTAAGCAGGCCTATATGGCCTTAATTGCCCTTGCACACCCATTATTACCAGACCACTATGAGAACAATCATAGATTTATGTAACATTATGCACTGTAAAATTCGCATTGATGTACTTTCTCCAACTGAATAAAGCGGTAAACCAAATATAGAAAAAAGTAAAAGAAGTATGTAAATTGTCAAAATGAGAAAATTGTACAAGAAAAAGAACCTTATACTTCTGATTTCCTATTCCTAGAATAAACATGAACCTCTAAGATTATGTGCTTAAAAGCTTAACCTGATAATTTACATCCGTGACCAAAATATAAGACGTTTTTGTGGGCTAGGTTGACACGGAGATGGTAATTTGTAGCTGGGAATTCAGTCAGTAATGAAGGGGGTGCATGCCAACAGTCTAGATTAGAACAAGCTAGTAGTAATAAGAAACCAACCATGACAAGAAGACATAAGTCAATAAAGATTCAACCTGGGGGCAAAAACTCTAAATCTTTTCAGTCTCCTAACTGTTTTTTTAAAGGCATACTCCTAATTGTAGAGCTTCAGACGGTAGCATGTGAGGCAGCTGCCACGGAGAAGAATAGACAACAAGAAAAGAAACATTTTTTTGTACCACCACACTAGTCAGTGTAATTTTAAGGTCGCTCGTATGGCTACAAGAAACCAAACTCACTAACTCTGTTACTTTAAAACATTAAAATTAAATAGGTTAGAAAAACAGGAATCGACATCTCACAACCAAACAAAAGGAAGTTATCTGAGGTTGGCATGACGAAAGGAAGCCAACTTCTAGCAACGCCCAAAAATTGCCACGATGACAGAACTCCAGGCAGATGGGTGTCGTCTTAAGTTACAAACAATTCAGAATTTCAGATTTCAGAGGCAAGCATGGTAGGTTACTGCAATTCAGCACTAGCGACTAGGCATATGCTACCTTCACATCAGTGTTCCTGAGGTTGACGTGCAGCCACTCCACGGACACGATAGGCACGGTCTGTGTGATCGCGTGGACGCCCAAGGCAGCGGAGCAGTGCACCGATTCCGAACGGCGTGGCGGAGGCACCCATCAGCGCTGGCGACGCCCTGCACCCGAGCTCCGCCGCGACCGCCGATCCTACCCTGCCCGCACGTTGGCAAAAACAAACACCGTCAGACCGAAGGGGATAGAGGCGGGCTTGCAGTGGCAGTACTTACGGTCGCGGTGAGCCTGCCAGCGGAGGAGAGGAAAGGGGATTCCATATCCTTCAATGACGACGGCCGGGAACTGGGTTCGTTCCTCGCCGTATCACACCCACGGTTCACAACCAGGAGACGGTTTGAGTCGGCGGAACTGAACCAACAAAATTCTGGCTCGGTCAAACGACGGGGTGGAGGAAGTGGGGTAGCTTTGAGTCAATGTGCAAACGTAATATTACTTTCATACCGATGTAATTTTACAGCGTGGAACTGGTGGGCAACGTAATATTACTTTTGTGCCGATGTAATTTTACAGCGTGGAACTGGTGGGCAGAATGGGTGGCCCGGTTGGACGCAAGGTCAGGCTATGGCTCGGTCGTTCGGCCAGGGTGAAGAATTACTTATTCCTCACCCTGGGTTACTAACAAATAATGAATGGTAAAAAAACTGAAAATTGCTCAAAAAATAGTAAATGATAAATCACTGAACATTGCTCTTAGCCCCGAAGTGCTCCCACTGTGTACTAATCTGGTCCAGCTTGAGCATACATCCAGAAATCTCCTCTCTTCAGAAGGATGGCGAGCTTCTTCGATTAAGCCCAGCTTGAGCATATATCCAGAAATCTCCTCCGCGGCGCTTTCGCCAAGGCGTCCCTTGTGCTAAGCTTGTCTGGATTAAGGATTATATTACATACTAACAAAATAAGCCCCCTCGTTCCAAACAACCACCTCAACCCATGTAGTACTGGGACACGAGTTTTTCAACGTGCTTGCTCGTCGTCACATGCAAACTTCAAACAATCTGAGTGTAAAGTCGCCTGGCACTGGATTTTCATAAACCACAAACATATACTCCCTCCTCCGTACCAAAATATAGCTGCAAAAACGTCTTCTATTTTGGTAGAGGTAATAGTAACTAATACAGAATTTTCTCTAAAAGCCCAGAGCTGATGTTCTCAGAAACTAACACAGTTCGATATCTCATTACACCAGATTTTCCTTTTATTGTGATGTTCAACTCTTGATAAAAACTTCTTAGTCGAACACAAAGTGTTGCGGCACCCACGAGTGTTACACCGAAAACGTATACTAGGATAAAGAGGTTTCTAAAGTTACAATCCACAAGTGTGTAGTTCCGCATGCAACCGGTGCATGCATATGCCTTCAACTCAGGGCAACCGGCGCCAGGAAGCCAATGCTGAACCCGAAGCAGATGCAGCTCAATTCCTCATCATGCTCTCCAAGCATCTTCATCTGAATGGTGTAAGAACCCTGCGACAGAGCAAAATGACCGTGTGTCAGTCAAAAATCGGAGGACAACCGAGACGAACAATTCGATCAACATCTGCCATGCCCTGGACGAATGCCCAGTAATGAGAGCATATGCACATCATATAATTCAGAAACAGAAGTAAATGTGTGCTGAACAAAATCTTACTGGTGGAGTGATTGATGGTAAGGTTTGCGAGTGAGATAGCTCGAAATCAGAAGTTGCCGGGCATTTGGTCTTCGTACAGATGTCATCCGTTTCAGAGTAAACATTGAAGATCCAATATTTAACATCAATAACCAGCTTCCCCTCGGTGATGTTTTTATCTGCACAAGGACATGGAAAGACATTAAAAACAATAATTCAACATGGGGAAGGACAATAAACAAAACACGTGCTGTCAATTTGACTCATGATAAGATAAGCATCATAACCTTATGATTTTCACTGGACAGTAGAGAACCATTCATAGCTCATATATGGTAAAAATATAGATCATTAATAGTAATGATTATCTGGATCAGCGTTTTTTAAAGGTTTCATTCAACGGGCGAAATAAAGATCTATGGAGTAAGAAGCACATTCGATTGGCCACTTAAAAATCATGTTAAGGATCCAATTTAAAGCAAGGTAAGTTGGCATGACTCGCGGGAATCAGAACACAATTCCCAATGTTTGAATGGCATGACCAAATATTCCTTCCATGACATACGGACCCTCATGATGTCATGAGATGAAATTCTGATTTGGTGTCACAAAAGGATGATCACTAGATGATGTCGGTCTTCATATGCTGAACTCAATAAGTCACTTTGACATGTGAATGCAAAGGCAGGCAGTACAAAGATAATTCGATTAAACAGAAATATTGGCCTGCTTGCCAGAATCAATTGACTAGTAGAACCAGTAGTAATGTTCTTGCTGCAATTTTCCTTTTGCAGTAGAGGTAAGACTAAGCTGCTCTTAAGTGTGCACTATTCTGGTACAGCAATAAATGACCAATTAGGCCAGCACATTACAGGACTCAGCAAAATAAAGAGACTCAATAACTTCTGCGAGAACCAGTAAAAAGGGAATAAAAGACTTAATGTATCTACAATGTGTAGTAAACACGGAATAAAAGACGTAAGGTATCAATATATAGCCAGACAATGTGTACATATGGTTGTATTATCTGCCACCACTCCTTTTTTGCAAGGCAGAAACCCACACTGCCACACTGCTTCTCACAGGCAAGTACTAAGAGGCAAGAGCCAACTGTCATGCCTTTTCCAATGAATTTATATATCTAGAGCCAACTACTCTAGATATCTTCCATCCTTGAAAAATATTCATGTCACGAACTCTTGGTTCTGTACTAGACTAACACTAACTTCAAAACCTGGACATGGGCAAATTAGTTTCTCAGACGAAGTTTTCTAAGCGGCTATAATTCTACAGACTGCTGTCGCATATAAACTACAGATGGGGTCACCGACGGAAGGACTTCAGAGATTTTCAAAGTAGTAGTGATTCTCTGAAATACAGCCCCTAACAGCAACGGCTCATAGAAGTCACACAAAGCACAGCACCCATTTGCTAAGCTAGAGACTTCATCCATCACAATTTCACAGCCACAAGGCAAGAAAGCAAAGCAGGAAAATCCCGATCTTAAATAAACACAAAGCAAGTGAAATAATTTTATTTATTTAGTTAGAGAAGAAACTATGTTTAGAGAAGAAACTATGTCCCAATAACCGCACGCAAAGTTAGCCGATGACATTACAAGCAAAATTCTATATATCCTTAAAGTTCAGTACTACAAAGCTTAACTCCAGATTTGTAATTTCTTCCAGAGCCCTAACTCGTGGACCAAATACATGGCAGAAGAAAGTACCCAAGTACATACATAAATTATGCCCAGAGAAAGGTTTACCAGTTGTAGCGGAGATCTTGAAGGTGGCTGGCACGCCGCGCTCGACCGGATCAGGCACGATCTCCACGCCGCTCACCTTCACCGGGTAGTTTTTGCCCTTATCTGCAAACCACAGCAACAACAACAACAACAACAACAAAAGTTTAGTAAATCCACACGAAATCTCCACCTCTGGGAACCCGAAGTGGCTGCAAAAGACGAGAGTTTCGGGGGAAGGAATCCTGGGCTGCTACTTACTGCAGTACTCGACGTCGGTGACGGCGGAGACCGCGGGGAGGAGGAGGAAGCAGACGGCTGCGGCGGCGAGGAGGGCGAGGAGGCTCTGCTTGGTCGCCATGGTCGTGGGGTTGGACTTGGAGAGTTGGAGGACTGGTTTGTGAGGCGAGAGGTTCTCCTGGCCTAGATTTATAAAACAAGTCGAGAGGGGATAAAGAGAGTTCGTGTCAGTTTTCCTTCTTCTCGCGTGTTTGTTTTGGCTTTGTAAGATTCGTCGGCTCGGGACACTGACGGAGCCAGAATATTGACGGTCTCAGTTAATTCCGAGAAGGATTGTGCCAGACTGCCAGATTAACGAAGTAGCAGTAGCACGGATGGTTCCTTAGCGAAACCTTTTAGACCCTGATAAGTGTCACACGTGTGGGCTGAAGCAAGTCGGCTCACACGTCTTTCTAGGCATCCATTGTGACTCGTTAATCTTTTGTTTTTTTTCACACATACATGCTAACAGGAAAGAAAACAAATGATGTCAGCAGGAATCTTTTGGGTTTTTAAACTTTAAAATGTTTTATCTTTTAAATGACAAATCCGATTGAAAATCCGTTTTCACCATTAAATCCGTCGCGACGAGAACTTCAAAATTAGTCTCATATCGATATGTTTCGACAATATTTTTTGGCGGTCAAAAGTTGACATGTCTATTGCACATAAATTGCCATGTTGTTTACACTAAAGTTGCCATGATATGTTTCAACTGCGTTTTCTTTTACGTTTAAAGTAAATTTTGACATGTTATAAAAAAAATAAATTAAGAAATTAAACTTGCCATGGTGAATTACTAAAATTTGCCATGATCCATGAAATAATTTTGACATGGTTCGTAATTAAAAAGAAATCCAACGTCAGTTACTTTAAAAATGCGTGGTCAATGACTCAAATTTGCCATGAACCAGAAACTAAAATTGCCATGGTGAATTACTTAAATTTGCCATGATACATGCACAAAAATTTGCCATGATTCATACAAAAAATAATTTTCATGGTCAAAATACTAGAATTGCCATGGTCAAAATACTAAAATTGCCATGATCTATAAACTAAAATTGTCATCATGAATTACTAAAAATTGCCAAGATCCATGAATTAAACTTGTCGTGGTTAATTACTAAAAATTGCCATGGTCAATTAATAAAATTTGCCGTGAAAAGTAGTTGAAATACAATGGTAATTTTAAATCTAGAAGAAAAAAAAAGATGAAACATATCATGGCAACTTTAGTGTAAACACTATGGCAACTTCAGTGTAACATCATGGCAACTTTTGGCTCAAAAAAAATTCGTCAAAACATATCAATATGGGATCTAGTTTTGAAGATCTCGTCGAGACGGATTTAATGATGAAAACGGATTTTTAATCGGATTTTTTATTTAAGAGATAAAACATTTTTATGTTCGAAAACCAAAAAGATTCTACTGATGTCATATGTTTGATGTGGCAAAATGGATGGTAATGAGGACATTTGGACCATGTTGCTTCGTACCACACGTGTGGCACTTATCATTTGGGAACCTTTTATATTCGATATACGAGTACAAGAGAAGGTCAAATTTGCTTTACAAATGTTTCAGAATGTTTTGATTTTTTTTACAATTATTAAATTATTTTTTCATATCAGGTGCATATACACTCAAGAGCCAAAGGTGCTTGTCTTTGGTTATTGAATGGCTATTGGATTGTTTTCTTTTTTATAAAGGCCAGTATAAAGAGAGGGGATTTTTCTATCCGAAGCTCCACGGAACTTGAAATTTAAAAAAAATCAAAAACCAAATTTTAAAGTTTCAAAAAACTGTGAAATTTTAAAAAACATCAGAACGTATTAGCGAAATTTTATAGACATGTAGTACACATCCCTATATACATGTGTAATTTTTTTTAGAATTTTTGGAAACTTAAAAGATTGATTTTTGAATTTTTCAAAAATCAGGCTCCATGGAGCCTGAGCTCTATGAGGAATTTTCGCAGTACAAACCGTTATAAAAGCACCCTTACAAAGTTTGAAAAATACATCTAAGTCTTCTTCCTCTTGCATCCATTGACGACACGCTAGGAGCAAACTTGTTAAATCCCATGAGCTTACGGAAGCAGCGGTTGGGAAGTCATCAATGTAGACCAGCAGACGCCGGCAACTGTGATCTGCGTAGGAAATTGTCGCCCCAGAGATAGAAGCGCTAAGAGAGCATGTATAACGCCTCAAGTCCGGCCAGATGGAGTCGAGAACACAAACCACACACGCTCTCAGGCGAAGCCAAGGCCAACCCCCTTCGTCGATACCTCTGGAACCGGAGAACCAAGACGTGCGGCCACATCGACGGTCTAGCTAGAGAACATGATCTGGAGACACACCATACTCCACACTCCTCCTAGCATTCTAAGAAGCACCCCATGAACGAGGGTGAGGCAGGGACACCTTCTCCCACGCCGACGCTCATAGCATCATCCCGCTGCCGCTGATCGGAACAATACCTAAATTTATTCCTAGCCCTACAACCACCAGACCGAAGCCCTTGGGTCCCCGCCCCTCCCATCTTGGAGTGACACACGAAAGGAGTGGGGGTCACGGTCTTGTCAGAAAGGCATGTAGTAGATATGCCACCGACCGTCGCTAGGTCATGTGAGAGCAAAGAAAAATGCTAAGTTCCCTAAAAGAGGATAGCCTTCCCAATTGGATTCCCCACTCACATTTCCGGGATGTTGTATCTACTGAATTGTTGTTATGAATAAAGAGATGTCTTAATCTAAACAAAGAGATAACTTTACAAATTAGAATCACCACTCACATTTTACCCTTAATTTCGATAAACTATTCCCTCGAGGCTTGGTGAAATTTGTGCAGTTCTTCACTCTCCAAATGGTTGAGTCGTTGGAACTAGAATTGTCACTTCGCCAACGTGGTGAGGAGGTTATGGTTTATCGCGTGTGTGAGATTGAAGTGCTCCTTTGTAAGGGTTGGTGCACTGAACCTTGCTCGGTTAGGAGTGCTGAATATAATTTAATCGAGCAATACGGTAAAAGTACTAACCAAACTTGTCATGTAATCAGGTAAGTACAATAAAACTAACATGATTGATGACGTATCATGTGGCATAGGTCCTAGTCCGGCTCGGCTCATTCACGAAACATGATGCGCGTGTGAGGCGAGGCAAGATGGTTGGCGGAGGAGGAGTGCACATGTATGTGTCCTCTTGTTATGCTCTTAGGGATGTGTTAATTGAGAGGCCTTATATGTTGGTCCAACCCACCCTCCACTAGAGGGGTGGGAATAAACTTTCACACCCCCTTTTCATGCATGAATGGGTCATACGGGGCTCTCAAATTTATCCTAGGATATATCCTGAAGCAAGGGTTGTGATCCTGTACTATAACAACATTGTTCTTACGATCGTTGTGCCTTGGACTCCAGCCCTACGTGTCGTCTCATGTGGCAGCACTTCTATCACTATGGAGGATATCACACCCTGCCTTGCGGCCTCTATATCCTTCCTCGTCGCTATGCCGCGAGCAAAGGACGGGTAGACGATCAATGACGACAAGCAAATGGAGGAGGAGTCTGCCCTCGTCGCCTAGGAAGAAATGCGGGATCGTCGCACCGCGATGCCGTGCTGCATGATCCCACCTTTAATGGATTCTCAGGTTGGAATCCTAGAGCAAACGATGTTGAGTCCGGCCTCGGCAATCGTTGGTAGGGTTGAAGGCATGCTCCCCCCTAATGGAGTCAAATCCAACAGATCCGGGGGGAGGGGGTGAGCTGGTAGCCTTGCCACGATGATAACATGGAGACAAGATTTTACCTAGGTTCAGGCTCTCTCGAAGAGATAATACCTACATCATGCTTTGATTGTATTGATTTTTAAGGGAGTACAAGTTACACGTTGATCTACCACGAGATCTATGTGTGTATGAGGTCTTCGTCTATGGGCCTCACGCCTCGGTTTATATAGATACCGAGGGTGTACATAGGTCAGTTACATCTAGGATAAATGATGAGGACATCACTAATACAGTTGCACCCACAACCCCTGCCGCTACACATACTGGACCAATTACTAGAGCTCGCGCACGCCAATTAAATTACTAGGTACTTTTGTTTCTTGGTAATGATTCTAATGTTCATGAGAATATGATGCTACCTAAATTGGATACATTTGTTTTGCTTACAAATGAAGGGCCTAACATGAACAAGAAGGATGAACATTGGTGCATGATCGAGCATGGAGATGATGGCATGCACAAGGGGAACAAGAATGGAGTTTCCGGTGTAGTTTTCACCACTTTGAAGCCACCATGATGACATACAAGGACATGGACGAAATATACAAGATGGCCTTTCATAAATTTCGTCCATAGCTTAATATAGGTGCTGCGCCATGATACGTCTCCAATGTATCTATAATTTTTGATTGTTTCATGCTATTATATTATCAATCTTGTATGCTTTATATGCCATTTTATATCATTTTTGGAAACTAACCTATTAACTCAGTGCCCAATGTCAGTTCCTGTTTTTGCCTATTTCTTTGCTTCGCAGAAAGACCATACCAAACGAAGTCCAAACATGATGAAACTTTACGGTGATTTTTTCTGGACCAGGAGAGACCATAGAAGCTTCGGGGGCGAGGCCAGAAGATCTACGGGAGAGCCACAAGCTCACACGGCACGCCCCCAGGGGGCACGCCACCTGAGCTTGTGGGCCCCACGTAGCTCCGTTTGACCTAATTCCAAGCCTATAAATTCCCATAAATACAGAAACCACCAGAGCGAGACCCGAAATAATTTTATCTCCGTCGCAAGCCTCTATTCTTTCGCGATCCCATCTAGAGGCCTCCACCGGTACTCTGCCAGAGGGGGAATCGATCACGGAGGCCATCTTCATCAACTTTGCTGCCTCCATGATGATGTGTGAGTAGTTCCCACAGGACCTACGGCTCCATAGTAGTAGCTAGATCTCTCTCTCTCTCTCTCTCTCTCTCTCTCTCTCTCTCTCTCTCTCTCTCTCTCTCTCTCTCTCTCTCTCTCTCTGTGATCTTCAATACAATGTTCTCTTCGGAGATCGATTCGATGTAATATTTTTGCGGTGTGTTTGTTGGGATCCGATGAATTGTGGGTTTATGATTAGATTGTTCATTGAAAGTAATTGAGTCTTTTCTGAGATTTATTATGTGTGATTTTATAGCCTTGTATTTCTCTCCGATCTATCTATCTTCTTTGGCCAATTAGATGTATTTATCTTCAGTGGGAGAGGTGCTTGGTAGTAGGTTCAATCTTGCTCTATGACAGGAGGAGTTGCAAGGCATATATTTGTATTGTTGCTACTAAGGATAAAACGATAGGGTTTAATCATATTGATTGATTCTACTTTGTCTACATTATGTCATCATGCTCCAAGCATTACTCTGTTTGTTATGAACTTAATACCTCAAGATGCATGCTAGATAGCGGTCGAGGGGTGAAGTAATAGTAGTAGATTTAATAAGATTAACGGTCTACTTGTCTTGGACGTAATGCCTATATATTGATAATGCCATGAATAACATCATAACTATGCACTTTTCTATCAATTGCCCAACAGTAATTTGTTTACCCACCGTTGCTATGCTCATGAGAGAGATGCCTCTAGTGAACGCTATTGCCCCTGGGTCCATTCACTTCATATTTACTAAAACCCTAAAATTCCATGCTGCAATTTATGTACTTTTATTTTATTTTGCAATTTATCTATCTATCACTATCAGAATTAATCCTTGCAATTAACGAGTACAAGGGGATTGACAACCCTCTTGCCCGCGTTGGGTGCAAGTATTTGTTGTGTGTGTGTGTGTGCAAGTACTGTTGACGTTTGTTTGCATGAGTCTCCTACTGGTTCGATAAACCTTGGTTCTTAACTGAGGGAAATACTATGTGCTACTATACTACATCACCCTTCCTCTTCGGGGAAATCCCAACACCTATCACAAGTAGCAGAAGAATTTCTGGCGCTGTTGCCAGGGAGACTTCACCAAAATCTTACAGGTTCCTTCACACACATTTATCATTGAATTGTTATACTTTCTTTTTGCAATTTTCCTTCTCTTTTTTCATCTCCCTCTACTTCTCTAAAAAATGGAAAATACCAAAAATATTTGTGTTACTATCTCTGCTTTTGTTGCCTTCATGTTGACTCAACAACATAAAAAGACAGCAATAATAATGATATGGAGTCACTTAAAGCTTTCTACTTGGGTCATCTTCGATCCATTTTGTGGTCCTGCTGAAACCCCAACTAGCTTAGTTGAGGGAAAATCATTAGATGAGCATGCTGATTTTGTGCGTCACCACTTGTCTCAAAAAGGGATACACTTATGGGATCAAATATCTCGTTTAGAATGCTATGCTGGGAATTTATGCGAAATATATGATTTTACTTGTTGCTCTAGAAAGGACCCTAAAAAACACCTTCCCTACCAACCAATGTGAGTTTAATGATAACAAAATCTTATCTTCTTATGCCAAGGGTGTTTATGAATACTATTATATTGAACAAATTGAAGAATTTGTTGCTTTTAAGGGTGCCTATGAAATTGCTTCTTTGATTGAAAAGTATGATGCTACTCTTTACAAATCTGAAAATTTTGCCATACTTAAGTGTTGCTATGAAAATTATGATTCTAATGCCTATATTAAAGATTATATTAAGAAAGTCTCCGCTGTCCAAGAAGAGACTAATATTTTGTAGGAATCTATAGATAATTGTTATGATCCCGTTGATTCGATTGAAATATCCCTTCTTGATGAATTTGATGCTTGCTATGCTTACGACCATGATGCCAATATTAATGATGCTTATGGAGATGAACTTGCTATAGTTCCTTATGTCAAAAATGAGATTATTGCTATTGCACCCATACTTGATAGTCCTATTATCTTTTTGAATTCTCCCAACAACACTATGTCGGAGAAGTTTGCACTTATTAAGGATTATATAGATGGGTTGCGTTTTACCACTATACATGATGATTTTAATGGATATAGTATGCATGTGCTTGCTGCCCCTACTTGCAATTATCATGAGAGAGGAACTACGTCTCCATCTCTCTATGTTTCTAATACAATAAAACTATGAGAAACTATCTAGGCTATGTTTGTAGGCATTTTTGATAATGATTTTGTTATGCCTAATACTTATTATAATGATCATGCTTGGGGTGATGATCATAATGCTATGAATATTAAAAGTGGGTTTGGAAGAGTGTCAACTTTAGAAAATCCCACTATCTTCGAGAACAATCAATCTTATGAATTTTTTGATAAAAGTGGGTTTGGAGAGGTCATGACTTTAGTTGATGTTAATCCCACTATCTTGGAAGATTATAGAACTTGCATGCATGTGGATCATGCAAAGAATATTTTATATGATAGCTATATTATTGAATTTGATTATGATCCTACATGTAATTATTTTGAGAGAGGCAAATATGGTTATAAAAATCTTCATGTCACTAAATTACCTCTCTTTGTGTTGAAATTATTAATCCTTCATCCTTCCTATTTGCATATGCTAGATATTGCTTGTCTTGATAATTTGTTTTCCTACAAAATGCCTATGCATAGGAAGAGGGTTAGACATAAGTGTGTTTGTTACATGTTATATGATGCTCTCTTTGTGCTTCAATTCATATCTTTTATGTGAGCATCATTAAAATCTCGAAGCTTATCTTAATGGCTATAAGGAAAGATCTTGTTGGGAGGCAACCCAATAGTTATCCTTTACTTATTTCCTTGAGTCAACATGGTTATTGCTACTGTAATGATTATGTTTATATCTTTTCTTTTGAGTTTTGTGCCAAGTAAATCCTTTGGGATGATCTAGATGATAGTTAATTTGATTCTGTGCAGAAATAGAAACTTTTGCGCCCATACTTGATTTTACATTTTGTACTGAAACATGGAAAAATTATGAAATTTTTACACAGTATTTGGTTACAAATTTTTTTACGTTGTCCTAATGTTTCAGAATTTTTGGAGTTATAGAAGTATGGATAGTATCACTACAAAAAAAAGACACATCCGTGACATTATGGCCCGAAGGAAAACTTTTTTTGTCATGTTTATGACACTTGTATGACGATAATTGTGACAAAAACACGTATCATCATAGATGTGGTGGGCTCCTACCTCTATGACAAAAAATTATGACAAAAAATTGGCATTTTTGTCCTGGGCGGGCCAGAGACGCACCCGCATGACATTCTTTGGGCCGTCCATGACGAAAAAAATCGTGGTAGATGTGAGGGCGAGGAAATTTTCGGGGAGTTCCCGGTTACGGTGGATGGTCGGGGCCGATCGATGCAGTGTGGTTTGCACGTTTCTCTCATACGCGCGTGTGTGCGAGGCGTTCGCTAACTGAACCCGAGCGAGGCGTTCGCTTACTGAACCCGAGCGATCGATCGATCCCTCGCAATACTACACGTACTGAACTCGAGCGATCGATCCCACTGCGTACTGAAGCCGAGTGATCCCTTCGCTGCTAACAGAACCCGAGCGATTCCTTTGCTACTAACTGAACCCGATCGATCCCTCTTCGCTGCTAACTGAACCCCATCGATTCCTTCGCTGCTTACTGAAGCCGATCGATCCCCCGTACGTGCGAGATGTAGCTAGCCAGTTGGGTTGCCTCTCGATGAACAGTGTCCATTGCTGCCGCGTGCGCGATACGTAGAATGAGTCGAGACGCATCGATCGAGCCCCTTGCGTGAGACGTGGTGAGTTGACCTAGCCGGTTGGTTGGCTGTGGATGAACAGTTCCTGTTGCTGCCGCCCACTCATATGTCCCACCCCAGCCGGTGGGGGTTGGATGAACAGGACCCCGTGGTAGTAGGCGGTTGCCGCTGGATGAACAGGACCCCGAGGAGGCCGCCACACCCCAGCCGGTTGGGGGTGGATGAACAAGACCCCGTGGAGGCTGGATGAACAGTAGTCGGTGGAGGCTGGAGGAAGTCGACGGTGGATGAACAGTAACCCGTGGAGTCCCGTTTTGCGGTACGCCACACCCCTCCCGATGAATAGGACCCCATTTCGAGCGTAGGCAGTTGGGGAGAAGTCTGTTTTCTCCGTTTTCCGGTACGCCAGACCCCTCCCGATCAACTGGACCCCGTTTCGACCATAGGCGGTTGAATAAAAGTCCGTTTCCTCCGTTTTGCGGTACGCCAGACCCCAAGCCGATGAACAGGACCCCATTTCGACCGTAGGCGGTTGAACAAAAGTCCGTTTCCTCCGTTTTGCGGTACGCCAGACCCCCAGTCGATGAACAGGACCCTATTTCGGTTGTTCCGTCCAAGCCGGTTGGCTCTTGATGAACAGGACGCATTCCGACACTGTCGCTTGGCTCCCGATTAACACAACGCTCTTTCCTCCGTTCCGACCCAGCCGGTTGGCTGCCGATGAACAGGACGACGTTGCTGCCATCCAGTGTAGCCGTACGTTGATACGTCTCCAACGTATCTATAATTTTTGATTGTTCCATGCTATTATAGTATCAATCTTGGATGTTTTTATATGCAATTATATATCATTTTTTGGGACTAACCTATTAACCTAGTGCCCAGTGCCAGTTGCTGTTTTCTGCTTGTTTTTGGTTTTTCAGAAAATCAGTACCAAACGAAGTCCAAATGCCACGAAACTTTTTGGAGATTATTTTCTGGACAAAAGAGACCCTGGAGACTTCGAGAGGAGGCCAGAAGGTTCACGAAGCCTCCACAACGCAACAGGGAGCGGCCCCAGGGGGGCGCGCCCTGATGCCTTGTGGGGCCCTCGTGGCTCCGTTTGACCTAATTCCACTTCTATAAATTCTCAAATATTGGGAAATCAATAGAGAGCCACCCCGAATAACATTTACACCGCCGCAAGCCTATGTTCTTCCGCGATCCCATCTGGAGGCCTTTTCCGGTACTCTGCCGGAGGGGGAATCGATCACGGAGGGCTTCTACATCAACCTTGCTGCCCTTCCGATGATGTGTGAGTAGTTTAGCACAGACCTACGGGTCCATAGCTAGTAGCTAGATGGCTTCTTCTCTCTCTTTGATTTTCAATACCATGTTTTCCTCGATGTTCTTGGAGTTCTATCCGATGTAATCTTCTTTTGCGGTGTGTTTGTTGGGATCCGATGAATTGTGAGTTTATGATCAGATTATTCATGAGAAATATTTGAGTCTTCTCTGAACTCTTTTATGCATGATTATTATAGCTTTGTATTTCTCTCCGATCTATCGATTTGGTTTGGCCAACTAGATTGGTTTATCTTGCAGTGGGAGAGGTGCTTTGTGATGGGTTCAATCTTGCGGTGCTCAATCCCAGTGACAGAAAGGGACATGACACGTATTTGTATTGTTGCTATTAAGGATAAAAAGATGGGGTTTAACCATATTGCTTGAGTTTACTTTGTCTACATCATGTCATCTTGCTTAAGGCGTTACTCTTTTTCATACTTAATACCCTAGATGCATGCTGGATAGCGGTCGATGGGTGGAGTAATAGTAGTAGATGCAGGTAGGAGTCGGTCTACTTGTCTCGGACGTGATGCCTATATACATGATCATTGCCATGAATCCGTCATATTATTTGCTTTTCTATCAATTGCCCAACAATAATTTGTTTACCCACCGTATGCTATGTGTTCGAGAGAGAAGCTTCTAGTGAAAACTATGGCCCCCGGGTCAACTTTTATCATATATTAAAATCAAATATAACTTTTTGCAATTTATTTACTTTTATTTTATTTAGTATTTTAGTTTATCTATCTACCACTATCAGAATTAATCCTTGCAAATAACCGCTAAGAGGATTGACAACCCTCTTATTTGCGTTGGGTGCAAGTGTTTGCTTTTGTGTGTGCAGGTGCGCTTAACGGGATTTTGCTTAGTTCTCCTACTGGATTAATAACCTTGGTTCTTAACTGAGGGAAATACTTATCTCTACTATACTGCATCATCCTCTCCTCTTCAGGGAAATACCAACACAATCTAGAAGTAGCATACGTATGCGCAGCTCTGGCCGTACGTATGCGCGAGTACGCATTCGAGACCCCGCCCGTATGTACGTACGTGGCCGTAATTTTGTGCAGTGTGGTTGTATGTATGTGTACACGATTTAGACGGGACTGTGTGAACTGCTAGGTCGGGGGCTCTACTACGACAGGTGCCGCTCCTTACACGGCCATGGTTCGTCGTGGCAGAGAGACCAATCGACCAGTATGTACGTACACGCTTGTGACCAGACAGATAACGCTACGTACGCTTTGACCTGGTGGGTCCCAACTATCAGGGGGGATAAGGAGGCCCTTCCTTGTGTGTGAAGATGTAGCTGGTGGGTCCCAGCTGTCAGGGGGAGGAAACATTTTTTTCTGCATAATAAGGAGGCACTTCCTTGCGCGCGACCATGGACCTCGTGGGTCCGAGCTGTCAGCCTCTCCATGTACAGTCTTCTTCCAATGGCTGTCGTTCGTTGACCGCGTTGACGACGTCGTACTGAGTGCACCAATGCGGTGGACGATGGCGAGGCCTAGGAAGGGAACGACCCGGAGCTGGTGAAGACACGGTAGTTGTTGCCCACGTGGAGGGGAGTACGAGGGTTTACTGGTTTGGCTGCGGTGTGAGGCTGCCGTCGCCGGAGAATAACAGGAGGTGTGGGTGGGTAGAGGGATGGCCTAGCCAGCAATGGGAGTATGGTGGGGTGGTGAGGCCTGCGCGGCAGCACAGCCGGGTACGGGAGGCAGGAGCAGGCGATCCCACCGGCGCTGGTTCGGCCGGCTGGAGCAAGAAGATCAGAGATTGAAGAAGCAGCACGGCCGTTTGATTAACATCCAACGGTCACTGCTGCTAGAATCGTTTGTTGACTAAGTTGACAAAGCCCTGCGTACGCGTTAACTTAGTAGGCCCACAAGTCAGCCTCCAAATCAGGTGGGTCCCAGCTAGCAGGGGGAGGAATCATTTTCCTTGTGCATAATAAGGAGGCATTTCCTTGCGTGCGACCATGGACCTCGTGGGTCCCAGCTGTCAGCCTTTCCACGTACAGTCCTCTTCCGATGGCTGTCGTTCGTTGACCTCGTTGACGACACCGTGCCGAGAGCACCAAGGCGGTGGACGACGGTGAGGCCTAGGAAGGGAACGACCAGGAGATGGGGAAGACTTGGCAGTGGTTGCCCACATGGAGGGGAGTACGAAGGTTTACTGGTTTGGCTGCGGTGTGAGGCTATCGTCGTCGGAGAATAATAGGAGGTGTGGGTGAGTAGAGGGATGGCCTGGCCAGCGATGGGAGTAGGGTGGGTCGGTGAGGCCTGCGTGACAGCACAACCGACCACGGGAGGCGGGAGCAGGCGGTCCCGCCGGCGCTCATTTGGGCGGCGGGAGCAAGAAGATCAGAGATTGAAGAAGTAGCATGGCCGTTGGATTAACATCCAATGGTCATTGCTGCTAGAATGGTTTGTTGACTTTTTTTGAGTAACGAATGGTTTGTTGACTAATGTTGACAAAGCCCAAGTCAGTCTCCAAATCTGTGGCAAACATCATACAACCCATTTGCTATTATTTTTAATAATTTACAGCCCATTTGCTCATTCTTAAGGAATTTTGCAGCACATATTCTTTTTGTAAGCATTACAGCCCATATTCTGGCCTTGGTCAAAAATTTCAATGAAATTTTGCATATTTTGGTGGGCTCTGAACTATTTTTAATCCCGAAGTTTCGAGTTAGATTCAAACTAATTTGAAAAATACCATTATATTAATTTAAAATCCAATGAAATTTTCACAGCAAAAAAATCCAATGAAATTTAAAATCTCAAAATCCGGATAAAACGAAATTTGAAACTAATTATCGGTTTGCTGTGTTTTTTAAAATTTACAGCCCATTTCTTATTACTTATAGGCCATTTTCTTTTTTTAAGGGGTATAGGACATTTTCTGGGCAAGCCGAATGCATCCCTCCCCGTCTTGAAAGATTTGCAGCCCAGCAGGGCTGAGAAAAGCAAGTAGGCCTTGGTTGGGTATTGTGCAAAAAAAGAACTAGGCTAGCCATTTCACGAATGAAAAAAACAACTGGGTTGGTCATGTAGTAAACATTAAATAAAAGACTAGGCTAGACGGGCCACAGGCCCAGCACAACCCAGTTGATACCCTGCTCGGTCTTAAAAACAAAAAAATAACTGTGCGAGCTGCTGGGTCTCTGGTGCCAGCTGCTCGTCATGCAATTCTCTCATTTATTGACTACGCTAACAATGGAGTGGGAGCCAGATGTTATGAAACCATTAGGAGGAAGCAATGTTTTTTTGCTTGTAATAAGGAGGCACTTCCTTGCGTGCGAAGATGTAGCTAGTGGGACCCAGCTGTCAGGGGGCGGAATCATTTTTTTTGCTTGTAATAAGGAGGCACTTCCTTGCGTGCGAAGATGTAGCTGGTGGGTCCCAGCTAGCAGGAGGAATAATTTTTCTTGTGCGTGATAAGCAGGCACTTCTTTGCGTGCGACCATGGACCTCGTAGGTCCCAGCTGTCAGCCTCTTCACGTACAGTCCTCTTCCGATGGCTGTCGTTCATTGACCACGTTGACGACACCGTGCCGAGAGCTCCAAGGCGATGGACCACGACGAGGCCTAGGAAGGGAATGACCTGGAACCGGGGAAGACTTGGCAGTGGTTGCTACTTGTGAACAACGTTGGGATTTCCCCGAAGAGGAGAGGATGATGCAATACAGTGGAGATAAGTATTTCCCTCAGTTAAGAACCAAGGTTATCAATCCAGTAGGAGAACCACATAGAACCTCGTTAGCAGCACCTACACACACAAAAGCAAATACTTGCACCCAACGCAAACAAGAGGGTTGTCAATCCCCTTGGCGGTTACTTGCAAGGATTAATTCTGATAGTGATAGATAGAAAAGTAAATTGCAAAATAAAAGAAAGGAAATAAAATTGCAGCAAGGTATTTTTGGATTTTAATATATGATAAAAGTAGACCCAGGGGCCATAGTTTTCACTAGAGGCTTCTCTCTCGAACGCATAGCATACGGTGGGTAAACAAATTACTGTTGGGCAATTGATAGAAAAGCGCATAGTTATGACGGATTCATGGCAATGATCATGTATATAGGCATCACGTCCGAGACAAGTAGACCGACTCCTGCCTGCATCTACTACTATTACTCCACCCATCGACCGCTATCCAGCATGCATCTAGGGTATTAAGTTAATGAAAACAGAGTAACACCTTAAGCAAGATGACATGATATAGACAAAGTAAACTCAAGCAATATGATTAAACCTCATCTTTTTATCCTTAATGGTAACAATACAAATACGTGTCTTGTCACTTTCTGTCACTGGGATATAGAGCACCGCAAGATTGAACCCATCACAAAGCACCTCTCCCATTGCAAGATAAACCAATCTAGTTGGCCAAACCAAACGGATAGATCAGAGAGAAATACAAAGCTATAACAATCATGCATAAATAAGTTCAAAAAAGACTCAAATATTTCTCATGAATAATCTGATCATAAACCCACTATTCATCAGATCCCAACAAACACACCGCAAAAGAAGATTACATCGAATAGAACTCTAAGGAGATCAAGGAGAACATTGTATTGAAGATTAAAGAGAGAGAAGAAGCCATCTAGCTACTAGCTATGGACCCATAGGTCTGTGGTAAACTACTCACACATCATCGGAAGGGCAGCAAGGTTGATGTAGAAGCCCTCCGTGATCGATTCCCCCTCCGGCAGAGTACCGGAAAAGGCCTCCAGATGGGATAGCGGAAGAACAGAGGCTTGCGGCGGCGAAAAAGTTATTCGAGGTGGCTCTCTGTTGGTTTCCCAATATTTGAGAATTTATAGAAGTGGAATTAGGTCAAACGGAGCCACGAGAGGCCCACAAGGCATCAGGGCGCGCCCCCCCTAGGCCGCACCCTATTGCCTTGTCACCTCCTCGTGAGGCTTCTGGCCTCCTCCTGAAGCTTCCAGGGTCTCTTTTGTCCAGAAAAAAATTGTCAAAAAGTTTCGTGGCATTTGGACTTCGTTTGGTACCGTTTTCCTGAAAAACCAAAAACAAACAGAAAACAACAACTGGCACTGGGCACTAGATTAATAGGTTAGTCCCAAAAAATATATAAAATAGCATATTATTGCATATAAAACATCCAAGATTGACACTATAATAGCATGGAACAATAAAAAATTATAGATACGTTGGAGACGTATCAAGCATCCCTAAGCTTAATTCCTGCTCGTCCTCGAGTAGGTAAATGACAAAAATAGAATTTTTGATGTGGAATGCTACCTAACATGTTTATCATGTAATCTCTTCTTTTACGATATGAATATTAAGAAACGAGTGATTCAAAGCAATAGTCTATAATTTGATATAAAGACATCAATACTCAGGCATACCAACAAACAATCATTTTCAAAATAAAAATGCTAGAGAACGCTATCCCTACAAAATCATATAGCCCATCATGCTTAGTCTTCCTAACACAAAGTATTAATCATGCACTACCCCGATGTCAGCCAAGTAATTGGTTCATGGTTTTTAATGCGCTTCAGCTTTTTCAGCCCTCACGCAATACATGAGCGTGAGCCATGGACATAGCACTATGGATGGAATAGAGTGATGATAGAGATTGATAAGGGGAAGTCAAAAAGGAAGATAGTCTCACATCGACGCGGCTAATCAACGGGCTATGGAGATGCCCATCAATTGATGTCAATGCGAGGAGTCGGGATTGCCATGCAACGGATGCACTAAGATCTATAAGTGTATGAAAGCTCAAAAATAAAACTAAGTGGGTGTGCATCCAACTTGCTTGCTCATGAAGACCCCATGCATTTGAGGAAGCCCATCATCAGAATATACAAGCCAAATTCTATAATGAAAAATTCCCACTAGTATATGAAAGTAACAACATAGGAGACTCTCTATATGAAAAACATGGTGCTACTCTGAAGCACAAGTGTGGAAAAGGATAGTAACATTGCCCCTTCTCTCTTTTTCTCTCATTTTTTTGTTGGGCTCTTTTTGGCCTCTTTTCTTTCGTCCGGAGCCTCATCCCGACTTGTGGGGGAATCATAGTCTCCATCATCCTTTCCTCACTAGGACAATGCTCTAATAATGATGATCATTGCACTTTTATTTACTTACAACTCAATATTACAACTCGATACTAGAACAAAGGGATAATTAGATTTATGCCCCTAGTTGGGTCCCACTCGTCTGTTTTACCCCTAACTTCAGAAACTCACCTGTTCTGTACATGCCACTTTGCAATTCTTATGCTTTTGCCCTTTGACCCTTTGACCATCACTTTGAAAAAATCATAACAAATTCATACTAACTCAGAAAAATGCAAATAAGATATCAAAATGTTCACAAAAACATCACCTATATGTGCATGTCATTTTCATTCTTGACAAAAGTGTTGGAAAGTCCTCATCTCAGTTTTAGCTCATGTGACCTTAGCATGAACAGTACAATCTAAAAAAATTCAAAAAATTCTAATTTTTTTTGGTGGCAAACATTGACCAATGTTTTGAGTGCTTGCCAAGTTTCATAACAGAATGACATTCGAGGAAGTCGTGGCAAAAAATAAAATAAAATCAATGTTTCAAAATTTTGTTTTTTTGCCATGACTTCCACGAATGTCATTCTGTTATGAAACTTGGCAAGCACTCAAAACATTGGTCAATGTTTTCCACCAAAAAAATTTAGATTTTTTTGAAATTTTTTTAGATTGTACTGTTCATGCTAAGGTCATATGAGCTAAAATTGAGATGAGGACTTTCCAACACTTTTGTTAAGAATGAAAATGACATGCACATATAGGTGATGTTTTTGTGAACATTTTGATATCTTATTTGCATTTTTCTAAGTTAGTATGAATTTGTTATGATTTTTTCAAAGTGATGGTCAAAGGGTCAAAGGGCAAAAGCATAAGAATTGCAAAGTGGCTTGTACAGAACAGGTGAGTTTCTGAAGTTAGGGGTAAAACAGACGAGTGGGACCCAACTAGGGGCATAAAATTAATTATCCCTAGAAAAAATATGACTCTATATGAATGCCTCTGTCAGTGTACCAGGATGTGCAATGATACTAGTGTTACATGTATGAAAATGATGAATGGTGGCTGAGCCACGAATACTATGTTAGCGATATGATCATGCAAAGCAATATGACAATGATGATGTGTGTCATATAAAAAGAACGGTGGAAGTTGCATGGCAATATATCTCGGAATGGCTATGGAAATGCCATAATAGGTAGGCATGGTGGCTGTTTTGAGGAAGATATAAAGAGGCTTATGTGTGATAGAGCGTATCATATCACGGGGTTTGGATGCACTGGCGAAGTTTGCACCAACTCTCGAGGTGAGAAAGGGCAGTGCACGGTACCGAAGAGGCTAGCAAATGGAAGAAGGGTGAGAGTGTGGATAATCCCTGGACTCACATTAGTCATAAAGAACTCACATACTTATTGCAAAAGTCTATTAGCACTTGAAGCAAAGTACTACTATGCATGCCCCTAGGGGGAGGTTGGTAGGAGTTAACCATCGCGCGCCCCCGACCTCCACGCAAAGGTAGACAATCAATAATAAATCGTGCTCCAACTTCATCACACTAAGGACTATACGTGCATGCTTCGGGAATCACAAAGCTTAACACCAATATTCTTACTAAACCACAATCATTCACTAGTACCTCCCACACATTACCATCTTAATATCGCAAAACTATTGCAAGGAATCAAACTTATCATATTCAGTGATCTACATGAAAGTTATTATTATATCCCTCTTGAATACCTATCATATTAGGACCAAATTCATAACCCGTGCATATTACCATTGCTAATTATTAGACTCTCAAAAGGATATAAGTGAATCATGAGAGTGCAACTATTTCTTTAAAATATAACCACCACCGTGCTCTAAAAGATATAAGTGAAGCACTAGAGCAACTGCCTAGCTCAAAAGATATAAGTGAAGCACAAAGAGTATTCTAACAAATCATGAATAATGTGTGTCCCTCTCAAAAAGGTGTGTTCAGCAAAGATGATTGTGGCAAACTAAAAAGCAAGAAAAAGCAAGCAAACTATAACACAAGACGCTCCAAGTAAAACACATATCATGTGATGAATTCAAATATAGCTCCAAGTGATATATCGATAGATTGTAGACGAAAAAGGGGATGCCATCCAGGGCATCCCCAAGCTTAGATGCTTGGGTTTTCCTTGAATATTACCTTGGGGTGCCTTGGGCATCCCCAGGCTTAGGGGCTTGCCGCTCCTTATTCCTTCATCCATCGTGGTCTCACCCAAAACTTGAAAACTTCAGCACACAAAACTCGATAGAAACCTCGTGAGATCCGTTAGTATAACAAATAAATCTTAAACTTTAGGTAATGTTGTAAATTGATTCATATTTAATATTGGCATAATGCTACTGTACTCCAACTTCTCCATGACTCATACCCCCCGATACGATCCATATATTCATCAAAATAAGCAAACTATGCAACAAAAACAGAATCTGTCTAAAACAGAACAGTCTGTAAAGATCTATTTAAAAACCATACTTCTGTAACTCCAAAAATACTGAAAACTTAGGACAATGTAAAAAATTCATATACCAATACTGTCTAAAAAGTTCAGAATTTTATAACGCTCCAGTACAGAACCAAAATCCAGCACTGCACTCAAAACTTTCTGTTTTCAAACAGCATCAATTATACTATCATCCAAATCATCCCAAAGGCATTACTTGGCACAAACACTAATTAAAAGATAAAAATCACAATAATAACAGAAGCTATAATTGTGTAAACACACAAAACAGAAATAAAAAGCAAAAATTTAAGATACATATTGGGTTTCCTCCCAACAAGCGATATTGTTTTATGCCTCTAGCTAGGCATAATGCATAGTTTCAAGTGTTGTCACCCTTCAAATTAATTCCATAGGTGGCACTCATAATAGATTCATATGGTGGCTTAATTCTCTTCCTAGGGAAGTGTTCCATCCCTTTCTTTAATGGAAATTGAAATCTTGTATTACCTTCTTTCATATCAATAATAGCACCTATGGTTCGTAGGAAAGGCCTACCAAGTATTATAGGACAAGACGGATTGCATGCAATATCAAGCACAGTAAAATCCACGGGTACATAATTCCTATTTGCAAGAATAAGCACATCATTTATTCTACCCAATGGTTTTTTAATAGTGGAATTCGCTAGATGTAAATTAAGGGAACAAGCATCCATATCGGTGAGACCTAGTACGTCACATAGAGATTTTGGTATGGTAGAGACGCTAGCACCTAGATCACACAAAGCATTACATTCATAATCTTTAATTTTAACTTTAATAGTAGGTTCCCATTCATCATGTAATTTTCTAGGTATTGAAACTACTAACTCAAGCTTTTCTTCATGAGCTTTTATCATGGCTTCTACGATATGCTTAGTAAAAGCTTTATTTTGTTCATAGGCATTAGGTGAATTAATCATGGATTGCAACAAGGAAATACATTCAACTAAAGAGCAATTATCATAATTAAAGTCCTTGTAATCCAAAGTAGTGGGCACATCACTATTTAAAGTTTTGATCTCTCCAAACCCACTTTTATCATTTTTATCAATAAGATCATCACCCTCCAAATAATTGGGATGCCTTCTAGCTAAAGTTAACTCATCTTCAGTCCCTTTTTCATCAAGTTTTATATTACTAAATAAATATTCAATAGGTGAGACACCAATCATTTTAGTATCTTCATCATTACTAGGATAGAAACCGGGTGGAATAGCCTTTTCTAAGAATTCTCGCTTAGCTCTCAACCTAGCGGTTCTTTCCTTACTTTCTTTAATGGAGACATAGATAGCTTTAATAGACTCATTTATATCATGATGGGTGGCAAAATTTTAATTTTGAGAGTTTCAACATCATGAGCAATTCTATCCATGTTCCTAGACATGTCATCAACTTTATTCAATTTTTCTTCTACCATAGCATTGAAGATCTTTTGAGAATTAATAAATTCTTTAATATTACTTTCAAGATCAGAGGGTATCCTATTATTATTATTGTATGAATTACCATAGGAATTACCATAATTATTAGAGGAATTTCCAGGAAATGGTCTAGGATTGAAATTACCCCTATAAGCATTGTTGTTGAAATTATTTCTAGAGATGAAATTCACGTCAATAGCATCATTATTTTGCTCAATCAAGGTAGACAATGGCACATCATTAGGATCAATATGGGCACTTTTACTAGCAACCAATTTCATAAGAGCATCCATATTATCACTCAAAGTATTAATTTCTTTGACATAATTTACCTTCTTACCAGTTGGAGTTCTTTCAGTGTGTCATTGAGAATAATTTGTCATAATATTATCAAGGAGTTTTGTCGATGTTGTTGATCAACGGTATCATCCGTAGATGATTATGGGGATTAGTACGCGTGGAGATCATCAAGGTGGGTTAGCACACGAGAGACAAGATTTAGACAGCTTCGGGCCCTGGGAAACATCATCCGGTAATAGCCCTACGTGCTGTTTGTGGCTAGGTCTTATTCAGTATGCTCACGAGGGAGTCGGCATATGCGGCCGGCTCTCCTCTAGATGTGTCTAGCCCTAGAGATTATTGAGCTTCTCTCCGTCCTGCCCTCTTGGGGCGCCTTGCCCCTCCTTATATAAATTGAAGGGGTGGGCTTACATGTAGAGTCCTAGTAGGATTCTAACTAGTCTCATCAGTTATTATAAGCCGGCTATTAGTCCGGGTCTTATTCAAACTGTTTAAGTCGGCCTGCTGGGCCACCTCCCATGATGGGCCATGGCCTATCTCCATGAGGGTACCCGTGTCCCATATCCACGACAGTAGCCCCCGAGCTTTCGGGTGACTCGAAGAGTCGGGCAGAAGGTCTTGATTTGTTGATGCTTTTGTCTTCCTGGGACATGGAGTTTTTGCCGGGTCATTGACGTAATGGATGGCGAAATATGGATGCTGAGATTGCCGGCTCACGAGGGTCGAGGTTGCCCGGTCATGAGCATCGAGGACGATGATCCGTCGAAGCCAGCTAGTCGCGAGCGTAGATGTTGCCGGGTTGCCGTACATTGATGCTGCCGGGTTGTCTTTCCAGGCCGGGTCCTCCCAGTCCGGGTCTTCCCTGGCCGGGTCTTTCTGAATTTTATTCAACTCCAATAGCATATTATATAAATATATATATAAATATATAAACACTATTCTGATCACGGGATCAGAATAATATTTTGATTCTTAGTTGAACTGCCTGAGTTGTTCGACCTGAACTTCACTTGGTGACAGGTTGAACTTCCGCTAACTCTGTCCAAATGAGGCTTGCGATATACCGTTGGAAAGCTGTGGACACGAGGGTCACGACGTAAGTTGAATTTTTGTCAAAATCTAAACTGTTTAAGAGCAGTTTTGAAAACCATTTTTCCTCACACATAAAAACACGAATCGTATTTTCGAGCCATTTTCTAAACCGTTTATCGGAATGAGGCAAATGACACGGCGTTGGAAAGCTGCTGCAAATCCGCTCATTCCACATATAGAAAGTTTTCCCAAATTCCTTACGGTTAAAGAGCAATTTCACAAATGGCGGCATTTTTCAAACCGAACAGCCAAGTTCGTATTTTTGGCGCCATTTGAAAACGGCTAATCCGATTGAGGCAAATGATACGGCGTTGGAAAGCTTATGAAAATGCGCTTCTTTTCATATAGAAAGTTTTTCCTAATTTTATACGGTTTAAATGTAATTTAGAAAACGGCCAAAGTTCTGCCGAGATGGTATTTTCACGTCAATTTTTAAATGGTACGTCGGAATGCAGCAAACGATATGGCGTTGGAAAGCTTGAACAAATGCGAAACTTTCATATATAGAATGTTTCTCCTAATTCTTTACGGTTTTATGTCAATTTTAAATATGGCCAAAATCGTTTTTTGGCTGTAATTTTCGCAAACTTCATCGGAATGGGGCAAATAATATACCGTTGGAAAGCTATGGAAAATGCGAAACTTTTTCATATAGAAAGTTTTCTATAATTCCCTGCCGTTTTTATGTAATTTTGAAAACGGCGAGATCATGCGTTCTGCCTTCATCGCGATACAGAGTCTTCGAAACTGCACTCTGTGAAGAAGTTGGACTTCTCGTACATCTCAGCTTGAACTTTACTCTGTTTTTCACGTGCTGTTTTTTGCCCATAACTTCCCAACCACTTGTCGGAATTGAGCGAATGATATATCGATGGAAAGCTGTTGAAAACGTGCAACTTCCATGTGTTGATCATTTTTTCATATTCGCGACGGTTCAAGATATTTTTTTGAATACACAAAAACTTGTTTTTAATGGTATACTTGAAACTTTTAAACCGTTCATCGGAATGAACCATATAATATATTGTTGGAAAGCTTATGAATAGGAGCAACTTTTTCATGTAGATAGTTGTCACAAATTTGTTGCCGTTTGCGAGCAGTTTTAAAAATGGCAAAAAAACGTTGTTTTTGCCTTTTTTTTATCATGTAAATGAATGACGGACTTCTCTCACAAGAATTTTTGAACTTCCCGGGCCGAGCTCCTGAACTTCTAGCAACAAAATTTTAAGACTTCCCCTTTTTATTCTATTTTGGTCATACGAAACGCACACCATGCAGTACGTGAACTTCCGGCTGTTATCAAATTGAACTGCCCTTTGGATTGAGAGAATTATTTAAAAACAACAACATCTTTTTATGTGTTTTGAACACCTCAATACACGGTGAACCTCTCTCACAAGAACTTTTGAACTTTTCCTGGCGGAGCACATGAACTTTTAGCAACCAGTTTTTTCCGTTTATGAGTTGTTTTTAAAAATGCAAAAAAAGGAGATGTGTTTTTTATTTTTTGAACAGGTAAATCCTAGGTTTTAATAAACTCTTAACTTCTTTGTTATTTCAATTTGAACGTCAACTTTTTTATTTTTGAGTAAAGAATTGTTTTTGATTTTTAAATAAACATCAAATTTGACTACCTTTTTCAATCTGGACTTCATCGTTGATAAGTTAACAAAAACGGATATCTGTGTTTTTTTAGAACGGAAAATCCTAGATTTTTTAATAAACATCAACACTTTTTAAACTTTTTGTAGTTGTTCCTTTATTTTAATTTGAAGTTCTTCATTTTATTCTTTAGTAACGAGAAAAAATCTGAGCTTTTTATATACTTCGAACTTCTTTGTTATTTTAATTTGAACTTCTTATTTTTATTCTTAGAAAAATATGTTTTCAAATAAGCATCAAACAAATTTTTTAAAATTGAACTTTCCTACTTTTATTTTTCCTACAAACGGAAATAATTTGATTTTTCCGTATTCATCAAACTACTCCGTTATTTTATTTGAACTTCTCGATTTTTATTTGTTTAGCAGCAAGGAAAATCTGTGTTTTTAAATTCGAACTTCTTAGGTTTCTTAAACTGAACTTCTCGGGTTTTTTTTGAAACGGTGAAAATCAAATGATCTGTTATTCTAAATTGAACTTCTAGGTTTTTATTTATTTTGTAAAGCAAAATTTCGGATTTTTTAAAACTTTTGGACTACACCGTTATTTTAATTTGAACTTCTATATTTTTTTGAATGGGGGAAATCATTCTTTGCTCAAAATCCTTTTTTACAGACATCGAACTTCACCATTTTTTAAATTTGAACTTCTTGGTTTTATTCTTTTAATAATGAGAAAAATCTAAATTTTTAATAGACATCTAACTTTACCATTTTTTAAATTTGAACTTCTTAGTTTTATTGGTTAGTAAGGGGAAAAACCCTTTTTTATAAATATTGAACCGCACCGTTATTTTAATTTGAACTTCTAGTTTTTTTAGAATGGGAAAACCATTTTTTTAGAAATTCTTTTGAAATGTTCCTCTTTTTTATTTGAACTTCTTGCTGAATTTTTTTTGAACTTCTAGAATTTTAAAATATCAACATCCTCGTGAGTTTTTGTAAACCTCTATTTTTAAATGCAATGTAATATCGCACTTTTCATATTCTATTTAAATTTTTTAGTTGTTTCTTTATTTAAATTTGAACCTGTTCATTTTTATTCTTTTAGTAACGAGAAAAAATCTTAGTATTTTATTCACACCGAACTTCACCATTTTTTTAATTTGGACTTCTTGTTTTTTTTAGTAATGGGAAGAAACCTAGTTTTTAGTAAACATTGAACCGCTCCATTATTTTAATTTGAACTTCGAGAGTTTTTTATTTAGAAACGGTGAAAATCATTTATACTTTACTTTTTCAAATTGAACTTCATACTTTACCATTTTGATAATCGAGAAGAATCTGATTTTTTTTTGTATACATCGGACCCTTCGTTTTTTTAAAGTGAAATTCTTGGCTTTATTATTTGGTAACAAGGAAATTCTTTTTTTTTGTAAATAAACATTGAACCGCTTCATTTTATAAATTTGAACTTCTAGGTTTTTCCTAGAAACGGAGAAAATCTGTTTTTTATAAACTATTTTTGAACTACTCTGTTATTTTAATTTGAGCTTCTCAGGGTTATTTTAAACACTGAAAAAATGTTTTCTATTACCAATATTGAACGGCTTTGTTATTTTAATTTGAACTTTTTGGTTATCCTTTTTCAATAATGGGAAAAATCATGTGGGTATTTTTTTAGTACAACGATAACATTTTTCTTCGAACTCTCTATTTTTATGAAATTTGAACTTCTCAAGTTAACACTTTTATAGTTTAAGCTTTGTTTTTCTTCATGGTATATAAGCATCGAACTTCCGTGGTATCTTAATTTGAACTTCTTGTTTTTTATTCTTTAGGAACTGAAGAAATCCAAGTTTTCTTATTTCTTTAGGAACTATTTTTGTATCCGACCTGTCTGGAGAGATAAATTATGACATGACCATGAACTGAACTTTTTGTACTTCCCATACCTCTACATGTAACATGTGTACCTTTCAGTTTTTCTGCAAACCTATCCAGTTATATATGGAGCAAGGGCTAGCACACGGACATGCTATCAACAGATTGCTTTACAACGAACCATAAGTATGGCCAAAGAACCTCATAGACTACAAGAAAAAGAAATCTAAACAGTGATCTATTCCATCTTCATATATCCAAAACAGAAGAATTTTCACTAATAGAACAGGGTAGCCGTTCAGGTGTAAGAAAACCATGATGGGCCACAACTTTTCTCATTATATCGTCTCTGAACTTCCAGACTGTTGCTTCGCGAAATTTCCCTGGCCGCATTACTTGCGTCGTCAACCCTCGCGAAATTTCTCTAAACTTCCAGACTAGTAAAGCGTACAGCAAAAACTCTAGTCTCTCTCACGATTGACATAAACGACAGCAACCAAAAGTAGAAAGAGTGCCGGACTCCGGGAGGGTTGACGAGCAACGGGATGGCACCTCCTGACCTCGACATGGACACCACGGCAGCCTAAGGGCAACGCCGACTTCATTTTCGCGTAGCTCCATGGTGTTGCTCATCTTTTTTTTCTAGATTTTGGTGAAGATTGATTTGGCCTGCAAATTTTGTAGTAGCATAGGAAGGCAAGCATCAACAACCATCTTTGCTGAAATAAAAGGGGTGAAAATGACAAAAAGTACAAAATAAAATGTACGAGGCCAGATCCTTCCTAGTTGGAGCATGGGAGCAGTAGGATTCGGGGCGCGCTGCGACTGCGAACCTCCAGTGGCCGCGTATTTGAACGGCCGGAGGTGCCAGGCGCACTGGAGGGGGCTGGCCCAAGCCGAGCGTCTCCATCGTGCCGGTGAAGTCTCCATGGAGTAGCCCTGTAGTGGTGTGTCATTCGGAGGGGGCCGCCGCGACCGAGGCATGGCGGCGAGCTTTGCCGGGAGATGGCGAGGCGGGGGGCTGCGGCTGCCGTCGGTGGACTTGCCCACGCGCTCGAGTTGAACTGACGTGCAACGTAGAGGCCAGCGGCAGCCAGGCCCCTCTGACGCTGCTTCGGCATGAAGGAGCATAGGGAGAGGAATTCGTACAGACACCGGTGGGGAACTTGGACTGCTGAAGCCGGAGACGGATGCCGGAGGAGCTGTGAGGGCCGCTGACGCCGGCGGAAGGATTGGTATGGCGGCGCACGACGCGATCTGGCGGGGAAGCTGGCCGCCGCGTGGTGGCGGCGGATCCGAGGGATGCGCCGGTGGTTGGGGGCGGGGCGAGGGCGGCGGCGCCAGTTGTGGGGGCGGCGACGGCGGTGGTGCCGGCGGGGCCGAGCGGCCGGCGTCGAGAGGCGCGTTGGGGTCGGGGGCGGCGACTTAGCCGAGCAGCCGGTGGCAGGAGACGCGTCGGGGTCGGGGGGGCGGCGACGGGGCCAGGGTGGCCGGCGGCGGGAGGTGCGCCGGCACCAGGGGGCCGGCGGTGGTTGTGGAGGGGGGCGGGGAAGGTGGGGATCGGGTGGGGATGGGGATCGTCGGGGGAGTGGTCAGGGGGTTGGTGGAGATCGTTTTCTTTTCTTTTTTCGTCCACTGTACCGGTTCGGCAGTTCGGGAGGATCCCGTCGGTGCCTATATAGGGTGCGCTAGGATCAGAATAACTATTCTAATCCTGGGATTAGAATAGTGTTGTCCTATATATATATATCATCTTGAAGAAAACAAAGTGCCGGGTTGCATGCCTGCAACAGCTTGGGACTTATCCGGCGTGATAGCCCTTTTACCTGAAATAAAAACATGTGCATGCATTACACCGTTTCGTGATGTATGAAACAAAATTAAATGATAATTTCAGTGACTTTGTCAACTTGTGTTCAAGTTGTTAATCATTCGACTCGACTAAGTAGGCTTTCGTGTGGACTGTTTTCATGCAATACGATATGTTCAGGGTCGACAAAGTCCATGATAGGCATCAGAGTCGATTGACAATATCATACGCACTACTTGGTCACTTGCAAGTTGCATCTGACTTAGTAAAGAATGAACGTAAAATTATTTTGCTGATAGGTATGGTACCCATGTTTGAACTGCGCATCGTGGCAACTAGTCCTCTTTGTTAACCTTATGACTCAACTTTATTTGAGAAGAAACGATAGCCCCCGAGATTAACTCAAGGTACAACTTTATTTTATTGAAGAAAACAAAATAAATATGAATTTTAAGCATGGAAGTAACTTAGCTGTTAGTGACGCGGCATAGGCCGGCGGAGGGTTGGTGGTGACTCATCGAAGTAGGCCGCCGTGGGATCAAAATCAACCACAGCGGATTCACCAAAGCCAGAACGGAGCGGTCTGAGTCGGCGATTGAAGCCGGAAACAATGGAGCCGGGTTTTTTTTTTGAAGTAGACTGAACCGCAGGCGCGACCGCCTATGCTTGCATCCACCGGACAGCGCTGGGAGGGCGGACACTGGCACGACCTCCGGTGTGTCGAGTAGACCGGACTACGTGGAGGGCATGTTGCGCACGTGTCTGTCGGGCCGCTCGACGTGTTGATGTAGACCGGACCGCAGCAACGACGAGCGTGCGTCCGCCGGGTTACCCGACGCGGAAGAATGCTAACACCGGAACGACGTCGCTCTTGTGGTAAATTATCTGAATTTTTTTATAGCAGTCATGGCGATCATCTCAAATTGGACCGAAGAAGTTTGGACTTCACATGGAGTAGCAATCGATCAATTTTTGATCTCCGTACTTAGTACCACTAGGGTACTCCGTGCACTAGTAGCTGACATTGGTGGACATGGTTGTTTGGAGAAATACAAAGCTATAACAATCATGCATAAAAGAGTTCAGAGAAGACTCAAATATTTCTCATGAATAATCTGATCATAAACCCACAATTCATCGGATCCCAACAAACACACCGCAAAAAGAAGATTACATCGGATAGAACTGCAAGAACATCGAGGAGAACATGGTATTGAAGATCAAAGAGAGAGAAGAAGCCATCTAGCTAATAGCTATGGACCCGTAGGTCTGTGGTAAACTACTCACACATCATCGGAAGGGCAGCAAGATTGATGAAGAAGCCCTCTGTGATCGATTCCCCCTCCGGTAGAGTACCGGAAAAGGCCTCCAGATGGGACTGCGGAAGAATAGAAGCTTGCGGCGGCGGAAAGGTTTTCTCGTCTGGTTCTCTGTTGGTTTCCCAATATTTGAGAATTTATAGAAGTGGAATTAGGTCAAAAGGAGCCACGAGGGGCCCACAAGGCATCAGGGCGCTCCCCCCTGGGCCGCACCCTGTTGCCTTGTGGCCTCCTCGTGAGGCTTCTGGCTTCCTCCCGAAGCTTCCAAGGTCTCTTTTGTCCAGAAAAAAATCATCAAAAAGTTTTGTGGCATTTGGACTTCGTTTGGTACCGATTTCCTGAAAAACCAAAAACATGCAGAAAACAGCAACTGGCACTGCGCACTAGGTTAATAGGTTAGTCCCAAAAAATGATATATAATTGCATATAAAACATCCAAGATTGATACTATAATAGCATGGAACAATAAAAAATTATAGATACGTTGGAGACGTATCAAGCATCCCCAAGCTTAATTCCTGCTCGTCCTCGAGTAGGTAAATGATAAAAACAATTTTTTTGATGTGGAATGCTACCTAACATGTTTAATCATGTAATTATCTTTTACGGTATGAATATTAAGATCCGAATGATTCAAAGCAATAGTCTATAATTTGATATAAAGACATCAATACTCAGACATACTAACAAACAATCATGTCTTTCAAAATAAAAATGCTAAAGAAAGTTATCCCTACAAAATCATATAATCCTGTCATGCTCCATCTTCTTAACACAAACTATTTTTCATGCACTACCCCGATGACAAGCCGAGCAATTGGTTCATACTTTTTAACGCGCTTCAGCTTTTTCAACCCCCACGCAATACATGAGCACAAGCCATGGATATAGCACTATGGGTGGAATAGAATGATGGTGGAGATTAATAAGGGGAAGTCAAAAAGAGAAGATAGTCTCACATTGACGAGGATAATCAATGGGCTATGGAGATGCCCATCAATTGATGTCAATGCGAGGAGTAGGGGTTGCCATGCAATGGATGCACTAAGAGCTATAAGTGTATGAAAGCTCAAAAATAAAAACTAAGTGGGTGTGCATCCAACTTGCTTGCTCATGAAGACCTCGGGCATTTGAGGAAACCCATCATCGGAATATACAAGCCAAGTTCTATAATGAAAAATTCCCACTAGTATATGAAAGTGACAACATAGGAGGCTCTCTCACTACTACAGGCGACCGCTAACGCGACACATGAATCAGAGACCCCGCGACCAAACTGTGTGCGATGCATGAATCGCAAACGGTGTCGTAATAAAACCGTCACCAATAAGACGAACTGTGTGCGATGGCGGAGACATCAAGCACGATTCAGATTAGAGACGTGTGTGCGATACGTGGCATACAGTTGACCCATACGAACTGTTTGCGATAAGCCAAAACAACAGAAATGGGCAGCCAGTTCAAGGTGTGTGCGATACACGGCATACAGTTCACTTGGATGAGTTGTTTGTGATTACCCAACACAGCAAAAACGGTCAGACATTGTATGGTGTGTGCGATACACGGCATACAATTCACTAGGATGAACTGTTTGTGATTACTCAACACAACATAAATGGTTCAACTTAAGAAGATGTGTGTGATACACGGCAAACAGGTCAGTAATTAGAAATGTGTGGGAAGACCGATAATAACACAGACGATTGCTCCAAATAAGTCATGTGTGTTGTAGGAAAACACTTGTTGGTAAACAATTGTCAGCGATTGATGAAATCATCACCGATGGGTTCCGTAGTTTAATCCATGTGCGGTGTGATTTGCTCAGTCTGCACAACATCTACGCTCTCTGTGTACAGAACAATATTATTTTGTGTGAATAGTGTGCTCTGTTGGGCACACGAAATATATGGATCACACCCGTGGGCAAGCAATGTGCGCGCACGCATTGTGCTAGCTAGCGCTTCCTTCTATGCTAAGTTTCCATTAATTGATGGCGTTTTATGAACACGCCACCGTTTTCCACCATTTCCCCATCAGTTTCCCGCCACCACCCAGCGATTGCACATAAGCCTAGGCGGCGCGCGACACACCGAGGCACAAGCGCTGCCTATAGCCCCTCTAGCTACCTTTTCCAAGCATGCCAACCCACCGAAGCGCCGCCTCTGCCATCAACCTCCTCGACGAGGTAAACGAGCAGGCACCACGGCCCGTCGAGGCCAAGGGCGTCCCCGGCAACGCAATGGACGACACCATGCTGTGCATCATCGCCAGGGTTGAGCAGACCCTTGGCGGACGATGCTTCAGCGCCGCGGATCAAGATAGGCAACTCAGCGCCGAGAGGCTGTAGCTCGACGCACAACATGATCAATGGTGCGCCGCAGGGCAAGATAGGCGCGTCCGCACCGATAGGCTGCGGCTTGCCGCACAGCGAGACCGATGGACCGCCGCAGAGCGAGAGGCGTGGCGCGCCACACAGCAAGAGCGATTCCATCGGCACTTGCCTGCTATCGATAGGGCATTGTAGCTGGCTACACGGCCCGTTAGTAGACCCATTCCTCGCCAGGAGTGGGCAGAGGCCGTCTGCGCTGTACTAGCACCAGAGGTCGGCCACGCCGTGCTTGCACCGGACGCCGTCCGAGCCGTTCGCATGGGTCGCGCCGTTCGCCTTGTCCGCGGCCCACTTGATTCCAATGCACTGGCGGTTCACATAGGCGCAGTAGAGGAACATGGCCATTGCATCCTCGAGCTGGTGATCTCCGATGAAATAGCCAACTTGGAGCTCAAGATCGTGCTCCAGATGTACCGCGAGCATGTCAACCGCTTGGACGAACGCCTGCACGAGTTCAGGCAGAGGTAAGAGCTACCGTAGGCAGGGGTGGTGGTCATGGACGCATTTTATTTTGTTGAGTCGTTTCGACGTTGATCGCTATGTATTCCCAACAATCATAATATTGCTCTGTTTCAATGTGTGTACTCTGTTTTCCGTTCTTATATATTGTTCTGTTTCAATGTGTATGTTTTCCATTCTGTACATGTGGATGGTAAATAGCTAGATAGAAATTAGTACGAAAACGAACAATACGTGATGATACTTAACTGGGATCCCATACTTAACTACTAAGTACAATGCATAAAATTGAAAACGAACAATACTAAAACTAATAATCCCTACTTATGGGGCCAGTATTCCGGCAGCCACTCGCTAGCAGCTCCCTGGTGCGCGGCGGCTTCCCAGCGCGGAGGAAGTTCTCTGCTTCCTCCGCCTCGCAACGCTTGACGTGCCGATCTGCCTCTTGCTGGCGGACGCCCGCGAACGATCTTGCCATTTCGTTGGCACCCACCGGAGATCCTCATCGGTAGCACGCTGGAGCTTATCGGCCCACCTCCATGTAGTGATGAGGTGCCTAGCGCCTTTGGCCTTCCTGGCGAAGTACCGCCCGCCAAAGCTCCAGCTTCTCCTTTTCCCAGGTGGCCTCACGGGCTTCACAGGCTGCCTGGTACCTGGCGCGCTCCTCCACCAACTCCTTCTTGAATGCCACTTGCCTGGCTTTCTCAGCCGGTGGCAGCGCTTTCCACAGACAAAGATTGTACTAGCCCCAAAACCACTCCAAAGTTGGGGGTTCCGGTGCAACCTCGTCAGGTGGCGCGTAGGGGTCCTGCTCGTCACTGCTCTGCGCCTGGACGTCCTCGCGGGGTGGCGCCTCCTCCTTGACGGGTGGGCAGATCGTCGGCACCATGGCAGAGTTTTGTGAGAGAGAGAGGGGGGGGGAGCGAGGAGAGAATATAGATGAGAATGCAGGCGGGACGACGTGGGCGGGGTAGTATTTATTGGCGGCCGGAATCTAGATCGACGGGAGCAGTAGAAGCGCCGGTGGCCGTAATTTACGAGTACTATAGCTTGAATTACACACGATTCCCACAGCAAAATCCATGTGTGAAATAAATGGCTGACGGTTCCCAGGACTGAACCACGCCTGATTAATAACCCGCGCCACTCACCTTCCAAACCTCGCGGCGCGAAACAGAGTGCCAATCATGTGGGGCCTAGTTGTCTTGCCAGATATTTACATTTTCTTTCCAAATGTTTTGCATGAATGCTTATTTCGTGTTACCATGATATTGTTGGAAAATGTATTATATAAATGATTTTTCCAACCCATGATGATATTCTGTTGCATGTACATGTAGTTCAAATTTGAATTACGACCATTAAATGGTTAGAAACTCACTTAATGTCATAAAAATGACAAATAACCCCTGAAAATTTCCAAATTTTAACATGAAAAGTTTCGTTCATAATTGCATAAAAGGAGTCAAAATAGTGGCTGCGGCGCGTCGAGGGTCAACCTTGATATCGAATAACCTTTCGAGCCTTCCCCAATGGATCTCTATCCTCCTTTGAAACCCAACCTGCTATAATTATTCCATAAACACCTAGCGAAGATATGGCAAACAAATAATAAAGTTGTGTTCGTGCATGTTAATGGTAGAAAAAAATGCCAAGCCATAAGAGGAAGCGACTGTCGGTTCATCATCAAACATGCATATTCTTCCCTCTCGGAACCACTAGTCTTCTCGTGAGATGCTCCGATTTGTGAGAGGTGTGTGCCAAAACTTTCAACAAACATGCCCGTTTTTTTACCACGGCATCTTGGTACCATTTCATGACATCAAGTAAGGTTTCATGTATTTCTGGTCATTTTTAAATTTTTTGGAATTTAAAAGCCATGGTTCTCACTATTTGTGTCCAAGTCTTGACACCAATATGTTTGATAATTCCTTTCAATTTACTATATAGGGCATTAACTCGCACACAAGGACACAAATTTGATTTTCCAACCCATGATGGTTTGCCGTTGCATGTACATGCAGTTCAAATTTGAATTACGGCCATTATATGGCTAGAAATTCACTTAATGTCTTAAAAAGGTCAAATGAACACCAAAAATTTCAAAAATTTAACATGACCGTTGCATTAGTGCATGTTAATAGTTGAAAAAAATCAGGGTCATTTAAGGAAGCGAGCGCCGGTTCGTCATCAAACATGCATTGTTCCCTCTCGGAACCACATGTCTTCTCGTGAGATGCTTCGATTTGTGAGAGCTGTGTGCCAAAACTTTCAACAAACATGCCAGTTCTTTTACCACGGCATCTTGGTACCATTTCATGACATCAAGCAAGGTTTCATGTATTCTGATCATTCTTGAATTTTTTGGAATTTAAAAGCCATGGTTCTCACGGTTTGTGTCCAAGCCTTGACACCAATATGTTTGAAAATTCCTTCCAATTTACTGCACAGGGCATTAACTCGCACACAAGGACACAAATATGATTTTCCAACCCATGATGGTTTGCCGTTGCATGTACATGCAGTTCAAATTTGAATTACGACCATTATATGGCTAGAAACTCACTTAATGTCTTAAAAAGGTCAAATGAACACCAAAAATTTCAAAAATTTAACATGACCATTGCATTAGTGCATGTTAACGATAGAAAAAAATTCAGGGTCATACGAGGAAGCGAGCGCCTGTTCGTCATCAAACATGCATTGTTCCCTCTTGGAATTGAACCACGTGTCTTCTCGTGAGATGCTCCGATTTGTGAGAGGTGTGTGCCAAAACTTTCGTCAAAGTGGCCAATTCTTTTACCACAGCATCTTGGTGCCATTCATGACATCAAGCAAGGTTTCATGTATTTCTGATCTTTTTTAATTTTTTGGAATTTAAAACCCATGGTTCTCACTGTTTGTGTCCAAGCCTTGACACCAATATGTTTGAAAATTCCTTCCAATTTACTGCACAGGGCATTAACTCGCACACAAGGACACAAATATGATTTTCCAACCCATGATGGTTTGCCGTTGCATGTACATGCAGTTCAAATTTGAATTACGGCCATTATATATGGCTAGAAACTCACTTAATGTCTTAAAAAGGTCAAATGAATCCTGAAAATTTCCAAAACTTAACTTCTTCGTTGTATTAGTGCATGTTAATGGTAAAAAAAAATCAGGGTCATACGAGGAAGCGAGCGCCAGTTCGTCGTCAAACATGCATATTGTCCCCTCTCGAAACCATGTCTCTTCTCGTGAGATGCTCCGATTTGTGAGAGGTGTGTGTCACAACTTTCATCAAAGTGTCCCATTCTTTTACCACTACATCTTGGTGCCCTGACATGACATCAAGCAAGGTTTCATGTATTTCTGATCATTTTTGAATTTTTTGGAATTTAAAAGACATGGTTCTCAATGTTTGTGTCCAAGCCGTGACACCAATATGTTTGAAAGTTCCTTCCAATTTACTACACAGGGCATTAACTTGCACACAAGGACACAAATATGATTTTCCAATACATGATGGTTTGCTGTTGCATGTACATGTAGATCAAATTTGAATTACGGCCATTATATGGATAGGAACTCACTTAATGTCTTAAAAAGGTCAGATGAACCCTGAAAAATTTCAAATTTCAACATGACAGCTGTATCAGTGCATGTTAACGGTACAAAAAATTTCGAACAATTTCCATCACCATCCGTTGCCAGTGTACTCCAAATTAGTCTGACGTAGGTAATTAAAAACTGGACTACATCGCACACAGTTGGTTATAGGAACCTTTTGCGATGAAAATTTGCCGGTCTTTTTATGTCTTCCTCCGTAAGCTTCGACGGATTCATCTGCTCAAGCGCCGTTCGCCCCCAAATCCTCGAGTCCCCGATACCCATTCCCCATCCCCTTCTTGCAAAGAATGATGCCGTGGAGACACTTTGTGAGGGCCCGTACGGTCGCCGGGTCCTCGCCGAGCGGCTCCGTCTCCGCCGAGAGCGCGACCGCATCTGGATTGGGCGCAGCCGCGTCCACCAAGAGGGCGTCTGCGGCAGCCGACAGTGTAGCTGCAGCAGCCGAGACGGCTGCAGCAGCTGCTGCGACGACGGCTGCAAATGCCGAGAGCGCTCGAGCAGCCGTCCGTGCCGCGGAGGTTGATACGTCTCCAACGTATCTATAATTTATGAAGTATTCATGCCATGTTTATTATAGTTTTGTATGATTTTGGTGCACTTTTATATGGCTTTTATATGATTTTTATGGACTAACATATTGACCTAGTGCCCAGTGCCAGTTGCTGTTTTCTGCTTGTTTTTGGTTTTCCAGAAAATCCAAATCAAATGAAGTCCAAATGCAGCAAAACTTTTTGATGATTTTTTCTGGAAGGAAACAGACCCAGGAAGCTTCGGGGAAGCACCAGAAGAGCCACAGGGGCCCCACGAGCCACCTGGGCGCGCCTGCCCCCCCAGGCGCGCCCTGGTGCCTCGTGGGCCCCCTATGGCACCTCTTCGCGTGATTCCAACGCTGAAAAATCATACATATTCAGAAACCCCCAAAAGTTAACCTAGATGAGTTTTTACGCCGCCGCAAACCTCTGTTCCGAAGCGATCTCATCTGGAGCTCTGTTCCGGCACCCTGTCGGAGGGGGGAATCATCACCGGAGGCCATCTTCATCATCCTGGCGGTCTCCATGATGAGGAGGGAGTAGTTCACCCTCGGGGCTGAGGGTATGTACTTGTAGCTATGTGTTTGATCTCTCTCTCTCTCATGTTCTTGATTTGGCACAATCTTGATGTACCACGAGCTTTGTTAATATAGTTGGATCATATGGTGTTTCTCCCTCTCTATCTTGTTGTGATGAATCGAATCTTTTCCCTTTGAGGTTTCGTTATTGTCGGATTGAATATTTCAGATTTGAGAACACTTGATGTATGTCTTGCATATGAATACCCGTGGTGACAATGGGGTATCATATTGATTCACTTGATATATGTTTTGGCACTCAACTCGCGGATTCCCGCGGTGACATTAGGGTAATCCATGCATAGGGGTTGATGCACATTTTCATTATCTTTTCTCCGATAGAAACTTTGGGGTGCTCCTTGAAGGTCTTTGTGTGGATTGAATATTATGATTATGAAGTTGTTTGATGCATATCATATAATCAACTCACGGATACTTGTGGTGACATTGGAGTATCTAGGTGACATTAGAGTTGGTTGATGTGTATCATATGGTGTTATTTTAGTACGAACTCTAGGGCTGTTTGTGACACTTATAGGACTGGCTCAATAGATCGATCGAAAAGGATAACTTTGAGGTGGTTTCGTACCCTACAAACAATTTCTATCTTATGTTCTCCGCTAATAGGAACTTTGGAGTGATTCTTTATCGCACGTTGAGGGATGGTTATATGATCCAATTATGTTAGCATTGTTGAGAGATTGCACTAGTGAAAGAATGAACCCTAGGCCTTGTTTTCAAGCATTGCAATACCGTTTGTGCTCACTTTTGTTACTTGCTACCTTGCTGTTTTTATATTTTCATATTACAAAAACCTATATCTACTATCCATACTACACTTGTATCACCATCTCTTCGCCGAACTAGTGCACTTATACAATTTACCATTGTATTGTGTGTGTTGGGGACACAAGAGATTTCTTGTATTTGGTTGCAGGGTTGTTTGAGAGATACCATCTTCAACCTACGCCTCCCACGGATTGATAAACCTTAGGTCATCCACTTGAGGGAAAATTGCTACTGTCCTACAAAACTCTGCGCTTGGAGGCCCAACACGAGTCTACAAGAATAAAAGTTGCATAGTAGACATCAAGCTCTTTTCTGGCGCCGTTGCCGGGGAGGTGAGTGCTTGAAGGTATATCTTTAGATCTTGCAATTGAATCTTTTAGTTTCTTGTTTTATCACTAGTTTGGTTTATAAAAGAAAACTAAAAAAAATGGAATTGAGATTGCCTCATATTATTCGTCTTTATAATGTCTTTCTTGAAAATGATGGATTGGAAAATTGTGCTCAATTGATAGAAGAGGAATTCAATAAAATGTTTGGCATAAAATCCATGAATGATGAGCATGATTGCAATGTTGTTAGTATGAATTCTATGGATATCCAAAATACTAATGATGGTTGCACTAGTCATGACAAAAATGTTTCTTATAAGCATGTCAATTTTTGTGGAGTGCATAAAGTTTGTGAAGACATGCCTTATAGGGATGATAGATTTTGTAAGAAGCATAAACATGATAGAAGCAATTTTTTGCTCAAAATGACAGATGAATTTGCTACAAAATTATGTTCTCTTTATCCTATTACTTGTGAACTTTGCAATAAAGTTGGTCACCTTAATTTTCAATGCATACTATTTCATGATCGAATCATGGCTAAATACTGTAATGACTTGACCGTCCTTGAACTATATAATGAGCTTTATCTATTTTTGGGGTGTGAAGAATTGACACATAAAAATAGTTGGTTTGAAGTATTCATTCTCACAGACAAGATTGAAACTAATCTAGACGAAATCTATATGTTTTGTGTGGTAAATTGCAATGAGAATGCTTATATTGCCAACTACAGAAAGATGGGAAAACCAATAGAATATAAAAGAAACACTAATGAAAGGGTAAAGATTTCCACTTTACCTCCTATTGTCTCTCATGATGAAATAGGTGACGAGGAGGAGCTTCCTATTCAACCAATCTCATCAATAAGAAGCTCGGAAAAATTGATTAAACCCACACATGATGTGGCGAAGAAGAAGAAAAGAAGAAAGAGTAGAGGTAAAAAGGTATCCCTCCCAAATAAAGTTGCTCCTATTATTGTTGTGCCTCATGAGAGTGAATCAAAAATAATTGTGGAAGATGATATACTTGATGATGATATTGCTTCTTTGTCTTATGGTACAATGTCCGAAGGAACTATTGAGGATGATTTATTATGCCTATTACTCATTATGATGATTATGATTGGGAAAATAATGATACTTCTTATAATCTTGAAAATCTTTATGGTGCCAATTTGGAAAATTATGATGATAATAATTGTTATACTATCGGTGCTATTCATACTATTGATGATAAGAGTGATTATGCTGATGATATGCAAACCAACAAGCTTGGGGATGCTATGTTTGATGAGAATGACATGTTTGATAATTTATTTGCTGCAATTAATGTTTGTCCCAAGCTTGGGGATGCTATGCTTAATGAAAATAATCTTTTTATTCCCCCTACTTTTGATGGGCAAATTTATTATGATGATGACATGCCTCCTATCTATGATGATTATTGTGATGATACTTATGTCATAAAAAGTAGTGATGATTATATTTATAAAACTTGTCATAATTATGATTACCCTTTTTCTAAACATTACTCTTTTAATGTGGAAACAATTTATAGTATTCGAGTTTCATATGATACTCCCACTCCTATTGATGAGAAGAAATGTGCTTATATGGAGAGTAATAAAAATTCTATGCTTTTGGATCATGAAAAGAATACTTTATGTGATAGATATATTGATGAATCCATTCATGATACTAGTGAAAATTATTATGAGAGAATAACATATGATTCATGATGCTCCCGTTATGTTTCAATTCTTTACTTCTATGCGAGCATCATTGAAATCATCATGCCTAGCTAAAAGTCATTAAAGAAAAGCGCTTGTTGGGAGACAACCCAATTTTTGTACCTACTGTTTTTGTGTGTTCACATGATTAAGCTACTGTGGTAATCATGTTTTATATGTTTTATTTCAATAATGTGCCAAGTAAAGCCTTTGGGATAGTGCGAATACTTGTTGATTTGATCCTGTGCAAAAACAGAAACTTTTGCATCCAGTGCTGGAATTTCTATTCTGTACTGGAGCGTGAGAAAATTCTGACATTTTTACACAGTATTGTATTACAAATTTTTTACGTTTTCCTAATTTTTCAGAATTTTTGGAGGTACAGAAGTATGGTTTTTAAATCGCTCACTACATGCTGTTCTGTTTTTGACAGATTCTGTTTTCGATGCATAGTTTGCTTGTTTTAGTGTTTCCATAGCTTATATTGAGCAATATAAATTGTGTAAATGATAGAGTACAGTAGGCATTTATGTGAGAACAATTATGAATCTTGTCTTGACAGTACCTAAGTGGATGATTTATTTTTATCATACTAACCTATCTCACCAAGTTCCGTTAAGTTTTGTGTGATTGAAGTTTTCAAGTTTTGGGCGAGATATCAATATGAGGAGAATAAGGAGTTGCAAGACCCTAAGCTTGGGGATGCCCAAGGCACCCCAAGGTAATATTCAAGGAATACCCAAGCAACTAAGCTTGGGGATGCCCCGGAAGGCATCCCCTCTTTCGTCTTCAACATTATCGGTAACCTCACTTGGAGCTATATTTTTATTCGTCACATAATATGAGTTTTGCTTGGAGCATCGTTTTATTTTATTTGGGTTTGCTTTCTGTTATCAATAATCGTGTTTTGTATCTTTTAGTTCAATAAAATGCCAATTATAGCCTTTACCATGCTCAGTTTGCAAGTTCATGTGTTGCTGTTTGAAAACAGAAAGTTTTCTGTTATGTCCAGAATATTCCTGAATAGTCAGAACATGATAAAAATATGAATTTTTTACACTGAAAGCATGCATGAGTTATATGTCACGTGGTAATTTTTCAGAATTTTTGGAGTTAGGGAAGTATGAATTCTTATTCCCCCTTTACAGACAGTTCTGTTTTGGCAGATTTCGGTTATAGTTGCATTGTTTGCATATGTTGCTTGTTTAATGTTTCTATTTGTGGATAGGAGTATTAAATATGCAGAGGCATTTAGTATGCAATGTTTAATTATAATTTTAAAAAATTTCTACAGTAGAGAATGTTAAGCTTTTGAGTTGATTTATACTAACTTATCTCACGAGTTCTTGTTGAGTTTTGTGTGGATGACGTATTTAAGATTTAGGGAAACCGTGATATGAGAGGAATTAAGGAGACACAAAAGCTCAAGCTTGGGGATGCCCGAGGCATCCCAATATAATATTTCGAGAAGTCTCAAGCATCTAAGCTTGGGGATGCCCCGGTAGGCATCCCACCGTTCTTCTTCAATAACTATCGGTCAGTTTTGGTTGAGCCTAAGTTTTTGCTTCTTCAAATGAGATGTGCTATTCTTGGAATGTCATTTTATTTTGTTTTCTTTTCTGTTTGAATAAAATACTTGAGATCTCAAATTTTTAAATGAGAGAGAGTCCTCACATAGCTACCTATTTACTTAACTACTCATTTGATCTTCACTTATATCCTTTTGGAGTAGTTTGTCATTTACTCTTGTTACCCACTCATATCCTATGAGTAATTTGTTGAAATGAATTGAATATCATAAAGTTGAAATTTATATGCTTCATATGCTTGTCCCATGGGGAGTAGTGACTTCACATACAAGAAGTATAAGTGGTAAAATTTATTGAAAGTTAACAAACATAGCATTGGTCACTTGAACAATTCATGAAAGAATTTTGAAGGAAGAGAAATTTCACATATAAATATACTATCTTGGACATCTTCTATGATTGTGAGCCCCCATTAATTATTTTCAAGCTTGATCAAGTAGTTGACGTTGAACAAGGAAGACAACGTAACGAGTTAAGTTTGTTTATATTCACATAGAAGTTATATTTGTTGGAAATATGCCCTAGAGGCAATAATAAATTGGTTATTATCATATTTCCTTGTTCATGATAAAGGTTTATTATTCATGCTAGAATTGTATTGACCGAAAACTTAAATACATGTGTGAATACATAAACAAATATTATGTCCCTAGTGAGCCTCTACTAGACTAGCTCGTTGATTAAAGATGGTTAAGGTTTCCTAACCATAGACATGAGTTGTCATTTGATAACGGGATCACATCATTAGGAGAATGATGTGATGGACAAGACCCAACCGTAAGCTTAGCATTCGATCGTATCACTTGAGTTTATTGCTATAGCTTTCTTCATGTCAAGTATCTGTTCCTTAGACCATGAGATCATGTCACTCCCGGATACCGGAGGAATACTTAGTGTGTATCCAAACGTCACTTCGTAACTGGGTGATCATAAAGGTGCTCTACAAGTATCTCCGAAGGTCTCTGTTGGGTTGCATGGATCGAGATTGGGATTTGTCACTCCGTATGACGGAGAGATATCTCTGGGCCCTCTCGGTAATACAACATCGTAAAGAGCTTGCAAGAAATGTGGCTAATGAGTTAGTCACGGGATCTTGTATTAAGGAACGAGTAAAGAGACTTGTCGGTAACAAGATTGAACTAGGTATGGAGATACCGACGATCGAATCTCGGGCAAGTAACATATCGCCGGACAAAGGAAATTGCATACGGGATTAACCGAATCCTTGACATCATGGTTCAACCGATAAAAGATCTTCGTGGAATATGTAGGAATCAATATGGGCATCCAGGTCCCGCTATTGGTTATTGACTGGAGAGGTGTCTCGGTCATGACTACATGATTCCCGAACCCGCAGGGTCGCACGCTTAACGTTCGTTGACGCTAGAGTAGTATTGGGATATTTGATGATTGGTAACCGAATGTTGTTCGGAGTCCCGGATGAGATCCCGGACGTCACGAGGAGTCTCGGAATGGTTGAGAGGTAAAGATTTATATATGGGAAGTCATATTTTGGGTTCCGGAAAAAGGTGTAGTTTTTTCGGTATTGTACCGGGAAGCTTCCAGAAGGTTCCGGAGGATTCCAGAGGGGTCCGGAAGTCCACAAGTGGGTCCACCACATCCCAAGGGCTGGCATGGGCTGAGGGGAGGCACCCTGGCCTTATTGGGCTAGGCGCACCAAGTCCTCAAAAGCCCATGTGGCTAGGGAAGGAAAAAAAAAGGGAGTCCTAGAAGGAATAGGATTGGACTTGGAGTCCAAGTCCTCCCCCCCTTGGCTGCGCCCTAAGGCTTGGAGGGGCTGTTCCCCACGCCCCTCCACCTATATATATAGATGAGTGGGCGCCCCAAACAACACACCAGCCCCTGGGCGCCCCTCTCTCTCCCGTTACACCACCGCCTCGTCCCGACGACGCTTAGCGAAGCGCTGTCGGTGCTCCACCACCACCATCACCACCATGCCGTCGTGCTGGTTGTGATCCAATCTACTTCTCCGCCTTCTCTTGCTGGATCAAGGAGGAGGAGACGTCATCGAGCCGCACGTGTGCTAAACTCGGAGGTGCCGTCCGTTCGGCACTAGATCGGTTGGATCGTGATCGGATCGTGAAGAGAACGACTACATCAACCACGTTATATACGCTTCCGTTTTTGGTCTACGAGGGTACATAGACACACTCTCCCCTCTCATTGCTATGTTTCTCCTAGATAGATCTTGGGTGTTCGTAGGAATTTTTTTGATTTTCATGCTTCGTTCCCCATCAGTGGCATCATGAGCTAGGTCTATGCGTAGATGTATATGCATGAGTAGAACACAAAAGTTGTGGGCGTTGATGCTCAAATTGCTTACCTCTCTTGTCTTATTTGGATTTGGTGGTATTGTGGGATGAAGCGGCTCGGACCAACCTTACATGTCCTCGCACATGAGATCGGTTCCACCGACTAACATGCAACTTGTTTTGCATAAGGTGGCTAGCGGGTGTCTGTCTCCCCTACTTTAGTTGAATCTAATTTGACGAAGGCGGTCCTTATAGAAGGTTAAAAGGCAACTTGATTATCACCATTGTGGCTTTGCGTAGGTAAGAACAGTTCTTGCTAGTTGCCCATAGCAGCCACGTAAAATTTGCAACAACAAAGTAGAGAACATCTAACTTGTTTTTGCAGGGCATGTTGTGATGTGGTATGGCCAAAACGTGATGTGATATATGTTGATGTATGAGATGATCATGTTTTGTAATAGGTTCACGACTTGCATGTCGATGAGTACGGCAACCGGCAGGAGCCATAGGGTTGTTTTTAATTTATTGTGTGACCTGCGAGTCAACTGTTAAACGCCATATAATTGCTTTACTTTATCGCTATGCGTTAGCAATAGTTGTAGAAGCAATAGTTGGCGAGACGACCACATGACAACACAATGATGGAGATCATGATAATGGAGATCATGGTGTCATGCCGGTGACGATGGAGATCATGCCGGTGCTTTGGAGATGGAGATCAAAAGCACAAGATGATGATGGCCATATCATGTCACATATTGATTGCATGTGATGTTTATCTTTTTATGCATCTTATTTTGCTTAGGACGACGGTAGCATTATAAGATGATCCCTTCACTTAATTTCAAGATAAAAGTGTTCTCCCTAAGTATGCACCGTTGCGAAAGTTCGTCGTTTCGAAGCACCTCGTGATGATCGGGTGTGATAGACTCTACGTTCGCATACAACGGGTGTAAGCCAGTTTTACACATGCAGAATACTTGGGTTAAACTTGACAAGCCTAGCATGTACAGACATGGCCTCGGAACACGGGAGACCGAAAGGTCGAACATGAGTCATATAGTAGATATGATCAACATGGAGATGTTCACCATTGATGACTACTCCATCTCACGTGATGATCGGACATGGGTTAGTTGATTTGGATCATGTGTCACTTAGACAACTTGAGGGATGTTGTTTTAAGTGGGAGTTCATTAGTAATTTGATTAACTGAACTAAATTATCATGAACTTAGCCTTAATTGTCTTTGCAAAATTTGTGTTGTAGATCAATAGCTCGCGCTGTAGCTCCCTGTTTTTAATACGTTCCTAGAGAAAGACTAAGTTGAAAGATATTGTAAGCAATTATGCGGACTAGGTCCGTAATCTGAGGATTGTCCTCACTGCTGCACAGAAGGCTTATGTCCTTGATGCACTGCTCGGTGTGCCAACCCCTCTAGCGTCGTCCGTGGATGTTGTGAACGTCTGGGAGGCACGTTCTGATGACTACTCGATAGTTCAGTGCACCATGCTTTACGGCTTAGAAATCAGGGCCCCAAAGACGTTTTGAACGCCACGAAGCATATGAGATGTTCCAAGAGCTGAAATTGGTATTTCAGGCTCATGCCTGTGTTGAGAGGTATAAGACCTCTGACAAGTTCTTTTCCTGCAAGATGGAGGAGAACAGCTCAGTGAGTGAGCATGTGCTCAGAGTGTCTAGGTGCTACAATCGCTTGAATCAAGTGGGAGTTAATCTTCCAGATAAGATAGCGGTTGACAGAGTTTTTCCAGTCACTGCCACCAAGCTACAAGGGCTTTGTGATGAACTATAATATGCAAGGGATGGAGTAAACAATCCCCGAGATATTCGCGGTGCTTAAGGCCGTGAAGGTAGAAATCAAGAAGGAGCATCAAGTGTTGATGGTTAATCAAGACCACTAGTTTCAAGAAGGGCAAGGGAAAGAAGGGAAACTTCAAGAATGGCAAGAAAGTTGCCACTCCAATGGAGAAACCCAATGCTTGACCCAAACCTGAGACTGAGTGCTACTTTTATAAGGGGAACGGTCACTCGAAGCGGAACTGCCCCAAGTACTTGGCAGATAAGAAGGATGGCAACGTCAACATAGGTATATTTGATATACATGTTATTGATGTGTACCTCACTAGTGCTCGTAGTAGCGTCTGGGTATTTTGATACCGATTCAGTTGCTAATATTAGTAACTCGAAGCAAGAGCTGCGGAGTAACAGAAACTAGCTGAGGGCGAGGTGACGACGGGTGTTGGAAGTGTCTCCAAGATTGATATGATCACCATCGGCACGCTCGAAATACCTTCGGGATTAATATTAAGCCTAAATAATGGTTATTTGGTGCTTGCATTGAGCATAAAACATTATATCTGGATATTGTTTATTGCAAGACGATTATTCATTTAAGTCAGAGAATAATGGTTATTCTGTTTATATGAGCAATATCTTTTATGGTCAGGCACCCCTTGTGAATGGTTTATTCTTGTTGAATCTCGATTGTAGTGATACACATGTTCATAATATTAATGCCAAAAGATGCAAAGTTAATGATGATAGTACCACATGATTGTGGCACTGCTGCTTAAGGTCATATTGGTGTAAAGCGCATGAAGAAACTCCATGCTGATGGACTTTTGGAATCTCTTGATTATGAATCATTTGAGACATGTGAACCATGCCTTATGGGCAGAATGACTAAAACCCCGTTTTCCGGATCAATGGAGCGGGCAAGTGACTTATTGGAAATAATACATACCGATGTATGCAGTCTGATGAGTGTTGAAGCACACGGTGGATATCGTTATTTTCTTACCTTCACAGATGATTTGAGTAGATATGGGTATATTTACTTAATGAAACACAAGTCTGAAACATTTGAAAAGTTCAAGGAATTTCAGAGTGAAGTGGAAAATCATCGTAACAAGAAAATAAAGTTTCTACGATCTGATCGTGGAGGTGAATATTTGAGTTACGAGTTTGGTATGCATTTAAGACAATGTGGAATTGTTTCACAGCTCACGCCGCCTGGAACACCACAGCGTAATGGTGTGTCCGAACGTCGTAATCGTACTCTATTGGATATGGTGCGTTCTATGATGTCTCTTACCGATTTGCCACTATCGTTTTGGGGTTATGCATTAGAGACAACCGCATTCACTTTAAATAGGGCACCGTCAAAATCCATTGAGACGGCACTGTATGAGTTATGGTTTGGCAAGAAACCTAAGATGTCATTTCTTAAAGTTTGGGGATGCGACGCTTATGTCAAGAGGCTTCAGCGTGATAAGCTCGAACCCAAATCAGAGAAGTGCGTCTTCATAGGATACCCTAAAGAGACCATTGGGTATACCTTCTACCACAGATCCGAGGGCAAGATCTTTGTTGCCAAGAATGGGTCCTTTCTAGAGAAGGAGTTTCTCTCGAAAGAAGTGAGTGGGAGGAAAGTAGAACTTGACGAGGTAATCGTACCTTCTCTCGAATTGGAAGGTAGCACATCACAGAAAACAGTTCCCGTGATGTCTACACCAACCGAAGAGGAAGCTAATGATGATGATCATGAAACTTCGGATCAAGTTACTACTGAACTTCGTAGGTCGACCAGGGTACGTTCCACACCAGAATGGTACGGTAATCCTGTCCTGGAAGTCATGGTGTTAGACAATGGCGAACCTACGAACTATGAAGAAGCTATGATGAGCCCAGATTCTGACAAATGGCTTCAGGCCATGAAATCCGAGATAGGATCCATGTATGAGAACAAAGTATGGACTTTGGTGGACTTGCCCGATGATCGGCAAGCCATTGAGAATAAATGGATCTTTAAGAAGAAGACAGACGCTGATGGTAATGTCACCGTCTATAAAGCTCGACTTGTCGCAAAGGGTTTTCGACAAGTTCAAGGGGTTGACTACGATGAGACTTTCTCACCCGTAGCGATGCTTAAGTTTGTTAGAATTATGTTAGGTATTGCCACATTTTATGATTATGAGATCTGGCAAATGGACGTCAAAACAGCATTCCTTAACGGGTTTCTTAAGGAAGAATTGTATATGATGCAACCAGAAGGTTTTGTCGATCCTAAGGATGCTAACAAAGTATGCAAGCTCCAGCGATCCATCTATGGATTGGTGCAAGCATCTCGAAGTTGGAATATTCGCTTTGATGAGGTGATCAAAGCTTTTGGTTTTATACAAACTTATGGAGAAGCTTGTATTTACAAGAAAATGAGTGGGAGCTGTGTAGCATTTCTAATGTTATATGTTGATGACATATTGTTGATTGGAAATGATATAGAATTTGTGGAAAGCATAAAAGGATATTTGAATAAGAGTTTTTCAAAGGAAGACCTGGATAAAGCAGCTTACGTATTGGGCATCAAGATCTATAGAGATAGATCAAGACGCCTGATAAGACTTTCACAGAGCACATACCTTACAAGTTTTTTTTGAAGAAGTTCAAAATGGATCAGTCAAAGAAAGGGTTCTTGCCTGTATTGCAAGGTGTGAAGTTGAGTAAGACTCAAAGCCCGACCACGACAGAAGAAAGAGAAAGGATGAAAGTCATTCCCTATGCTTCAGGCATAGGCTCTATAATGTATGCCATGCTGTGTACCATACCTGATGGGTGCCTTGCCATGAGTCTAGCATGGGGGTACAAGAGTGATCCAGGAGTGGATTACTGGATAGCGGTCAAGAATATCCTGAAGTACCTGAAAAGGACTAAGGAAATGTTTCTCGGTTATGGAGGTGATAAAGAGTTCGTCGTAATGGGTTACGTCGATGCAAGCTTGGACACCGATCCGGATGACTCTGAGTCGCAAACTGGATACATATAGTGGAGCAATCATTTGGAATAGCTCCAAGTGGAGCATGGTAGTAGTATCTACATAATTACATTGAGATTTGCAAAGTACATACAGATCTGAATGTTGCAGACCCGTTGACTAAAAACCTCTCCCATGAGCAAAACATGATCAACCCCAGAACTCATTGGGGGTTAGATTCATACCTATGTGAACTAGATTATTGACTCTAGTGCAAGTGGGAGACTGTTGGAAATATTCCCTAGAGGCAATAATAAATTGGTTATTATCATATTTCCTTGTTCATGATAAAGGTTTATTATTCATGCTAGAATTGTATTGACCGGAAACTTAAATACATGTGTGAATACATAAACAAATATTATGTCCCTAGTGAGCCTCTACTAGACTAGCTCGTTGATCAAAGATGGTTAAGGTTTCCTAACCATAGACATGAGTTGTCATTTGATAACGGGATCACATCATTAGGAGAATGATGTGATGGACAAGACCCAACCGTAAGCTTAGCATTCGATCGTATCACTTGAGTTTATTGCTATAGCTTTCTTCATGTCAAGTATCTGTTCCTTAGACCATGAGATCATGTCACTCCTGGATACCGGAGGAATACTTAGTGTGTATCCAAACATCACTTTGTAACTGGGTGATCATAAAGGTGCTCTACAGGTATCTCCGAAGGTCTCTGTTGGGTTGCATGGATCGAGACTGGGATTTGTCACTCCGTATGACGGAGAGATATCTCTGGGCCCTCTCGGTAATACAACATTGTAAAGAGCTTGCAAGCAATGTGGCTAATGAGTTAGTCACGGGATCTTGTATTACGGAATGAGTAAAGAGACTTGCCGGTAACGAGATTGAACTAGGTATGGAGATACCGACGATCGAATCTCGGGCAAGTAACATATCGCCGGACAAAGGGAATTGCATAAGGGATTAACCGAATCCTTGACATCGTGGTTCAACCGATAAAAGATCTTTGTGGAATATGTAGGAATCAATATGGGCATCCAGGTCCCGCTATTGGTTATTGACCGGAGAGGTGTCTCGGTCATGACTACATGATTCCCGAACCCGTAGGGTCGCACGCTTAACGTTCGTTGACGCTAGAGTAGTATTGGGATATTTGATGATTGGTAACCGAATGTTGTTCGGAGTCCCAGATGAGATCCCGGACTTCACGAGGAGTCTCGGAATGGTCGAGAGGATTTATATATGGGAAGTCATATTTTGGGTTCTGGAAAAAGGTGCAGTTTTTTCGGTATTGTACCGGGAAGCTTCCAGAAGGTTCCGGAGGATTCCGCAGGGGTTCGGAAGTCCACAAGTGGGTCCACCACATCCCAAGGGCTGGCATGGGCTGAGGGGAGGCTCCCTGACCTTATTGGGCTAGGCGCACCAAGTCCTGAAAAGCCCATGTGGCTAGGGAAGGAAAAAAAAAGGGGAGTCCTAGAAGGAATAGGATTGGACTTGGAGTCCAAGTCCTCCCCCCCTTGGCGGCGCCCTAAGTCTTGGAGGGGCTGTTCCCCACGCCCCTCCACCTATATATATAGAGGAGAGGGCGCCCCAAACAACACACCAGCCCCTGGGTGCCCCTCTCTCTCCCGTTACACCACCGCCTCGTCCCGACGACGCTTAGCGAAGCGCTGTCGGTGCTCCACCACCACCATCACCACCACGCCGTCGTGCTGGTTGTGATCCCATCTACTTCTCCGCCTTCTCTTGCTGGATCAAGGAGGAGGAGACGTCATCGAGCCGCACGTGTGCTAAACTTGGAGGTGCTGTCCGTTCGGCACTAGATCGGTTGGATCGTGATCGGATCGTGAAGAGAACGACTACATCAACCGCATTATATACGCTTCCATTTTCGGTCTACGAGGGTACGTAGACACACTCTCCCCTCTCATTGCTATGTTTCTCCTAGATAGATCTTGGGTGTTCGTAGGAATTTTTTTGATTTTCATGATTCGTTCCCCATCAATATTGTCATGGATCCTCTAACATGTGGTGCTTGCTTGGGATCTTTTGCTAGCCAAAAATTCGTACTAAGTAGAAATACTACTTGTGCACCCAAAAACCCTTAAACCCTGTTTCTTGCCATGAGTGTTCACCATATCTACCTATGGATTGAATAAGATCCTTCAAGTAAGTTGTCATCGGTGCAAAAAGCAATAAAAATTGCTCCTATTATATGTATGATTTTTTATTGCAAGGGAAAATAAGCGTTGTACGAACTTGTGATGGTAAAGAAATAAAAGCGACAGACTGCATAATAAAGGTTGCTATCACAAGGGGCAATATAACATGGCGTTCCTTTGCATTAAGGGCTTGTGCATCCAACAACAAAAAGCGCATGACAACCTCTGCTTCTCTCTGCGAAGGGCCTATCTTTTACTTTTCTGTATTTACTTTTATGCAAGAGTCATCAATGTTCATCCCTATTCCGCTCTATTTATTCTTTAGTTGGCAAGCATTATGTGGTAGGGAAAGATCCAGACACATATATCCAGTTGAATATAGGTGATCATGAGTTATTATTGTTGACATTATCCCTGAGATAAATAAGTTGGGAGGCGAAACATAAAGCCCCTATCTTCCTATGTGTTCGACCGAAACGGTTTGTTCTAAAAATATGCTTTGAGTGTCAGCAATCATGGAAGACTAAAAGATGGTTGAGTATGTGGAATTTGCTAGATCAAATCTCTTACATAGACCCTTCCTGAAAATAAGATGAATTTCAATTGTTTGATGACTGAGAACATAGTTTGTTAGTTTTCCAGAAAGTTTATGGCCTATACTTTAAACATGTGAATAGCTTGCTACTTGATCATGAGAAGTTTTATGAGATGAGCTACTGATTATGATATATATTGATGCTAGAAAAAGTGATTGAAATTATCATTGATCAAACTTATGCACTATGCTAGCATTCACACTTCATAAATTATTTCTTTTATCATTTACCTACTCGAGGACGAGCAGGAATTAAGCTTGGGGATGCTGATACGTCTCCAACGTATCTATAATTTATGAAGTATTCATGCCATGTTTATTATAGTTTTGTATGATTTTGGTGCACTTTTATACGGCTTTTATATGATTTTTATGGACTAACATATTGACCTAGTGCCCAGTGCCAGTTGCTGTTTTCTGCTTGTTTTTGGTTTTCCTGAAAATCCATATCAAATGAAGTCCAAATGCAGCGAAACTTTTTGATGATTTTTTCTGGAAGGAAACGGACCCAGGAAGCTTCGGGGAAGCAACAGAAGAGCCACAGGGGCCCCACGAGCCACCTGGGCACGCCTGCCCCCCCTCCAGGCGCGCCCTGGTGCCTCGTGGCCCCCCTGTGGCATCTCTTCACGTGATTCCAACACTAAAAAATCATATATATTGAGAAACCCCCGAAAGTTAATGAAGATGAGTTTTTGCGCCGCCGCAAGCCTCTGTTCCGAAGCGATCTCATCTGGAGCGCCGTTCCGGCACCCTGCCGGAGGGGGGAACCATCACCGGAGGCCATCTTTATCATCCCGGCGGTCTCCATGACGAGGAGGGAGTAGTTCACCCTCGGGGCTGAGGGTACGTACTAGTAGCTATGTGTTTGATCTCTCTCTCTCGTGTTCTTGATTTGGCACGATCTTGATGTACCGCGAGCTTTGTTAATATAGTTGGATCATATGGTGTTTCTCCCTCTCTATCTTGTTGTGATGAATCGAATCTTTTCCCTTTGAGGTTTCGTTATTGTCGGATTGAATATTTCAGATTTGAGAACACTTGATGTATGTCTTGCATATGAATACCCGTGCTGACAATGGGGTATTATACTGACTCACTTGATATATGTTTTGGCACTCAACTCGCGGATTCCCGCGGTGACATTGGGGTAATCTATGCATAGGGGTTGATGCACGTTTTCATTATCTTTTCTCCGATAGAAACTTTGGGGTGCTCCTTGAAGTTCTTTGTGAGGATTAAATATTATGATTATGAAGTTGTTTGATGCATATCGTATAATCAACTCACGGATACTTGTGGTGACATTGGAGTATCTAGGTGACATTAGAGTTGGTTGATGTGCATCATATGGTGTTATTTTAGTACGAACTCTAGGGCTGTTTGTGACACTTATAGGAATGGCTCAATAGATCGATCGGAAAGGATAACTTTGAGGTGGTTTCATACCCTACAAACAATTTCTATCTTATGTTCTCCGCTAATAGGAACTTTGGAGTGATTCTTTATCGCACGTTGAGGGATGGTTATATGATCCAATTATGTTAGCATTGTTGAGAGATTGCACTAGTGAAAGTATGAACCCTAGGCCTTGTTTTCAAGCATTGCAATACCGTTTGTGCTCACTTTTGTTACTTGCTACCTTGCTGTTTTTATATTTTCATATTACAAAAACTTATATCTACTATCCATACTACACTTGTATCACCGCCTCTTCGCCGAACTAGTGCACCTGTACATTTTACCATTGTATTGGGTGTGTTGGGGACACAAGAGATTTCTTGTATTTGGTTGCAGGGTTGTTTGAGAGATACCATCTTCAACCTACGCCTCCCACGGATTGATAAACCTCAGGTCATCCACTTGAGGGAAAATTGCTACTGTCCTACAAAACTCTGCGCTTGGAGGCCCAACACGAGTCTACATGAATAAAAGTTGCGTAGTAGACAGAGGTCGCCCTGGCCCGGGTCGAGGCCATCCACGCCCAGGTCGAGGACGCCCACGCTAAGATATTCCAGGCCTCCTCGGAATCCAGCATGCACCCCACGTCCGAAAAGGCGGCGGAGATGCATGTCGACGATGCGGCGGCGGAGGCTATGGAGCCCCTGCTTCCTCATGAGATTACCGAGCGGGAGCTGGAGATGCAGGAGGCGGCGGAGATCGAGGAGCGCCGGGAGGAGGAGTTGCGCGTGGCTAAGGAGGAGGTAGAGAGCCGCCTATCCATCGAGGAATCGGCGGTGGAGAACCAACGCGAGCTCTGGCGCCGCCACTACTATGAGTACTACAACCTTTAGGGCGGCGCCGAGGACGAGGACGAGGACGACGATGCGGTCGACTTCAGCCTGGGGGACGTGGAGTCCACCAGTGGCGGCATGTAGCCAGAACAAGTCATCGACATCTCATCTTACACCGGCGAGGCATAGGGCGGCGGCGCATCGGCGGCTTTGTTTAAATTATGCATACTTAGCCTTTGTTTATAACACTGGTCTTTTGTTAGAGCAATGTTTAGGTCAACTGGCTCTATTTAATTACTAAAATTGCTCGATTCAGTAAGTGTGGTCCGTGTGCTGTAGGCTCTTCTGTGTACCCCCCAAATTAGCAAGTGATGTTAAATATGCAATGACGTGGATGAGCACTGTACCCAGGGAAATTTCCACCAAAATTCGAGTGCTCAAACTCATCGCATGCGCGTAAAGCAGAAGAATCGTTTGCGATGCACACATTTGTTGAAAGTGAATGGTGTCCGTGACACTGCGTGCCAATTCCCCCCCCCCCCACCTTTCGAATTTTTTTGCATACCGCCGAAATATCTAACTCTTGCCCCCCTCCCCACCCCCTTTTCTCCCTGACCACGAGCCACATTTCCCCTGTTTACTCCTTCCTTCCTTCCCAAGCTATAGCCGCTTCCTCGCTTGCTTTCCTCGCTCTCGCCATCTTGCATCTGACCGCCGCGGATGCCATGGTCTTCTTTGACCTCTCCAGCGGTTACACCTCCTCCTCCGACTATGTCACCAGCCGGGTATGCCTCTCTCCTCTCTCTCGCCCCCCTAGGCTTAGGGTTCTGATTTATAATAAAGGATTTTAACCCGGAGGCCGATTTGAGTCATTTGTTCCTCTTGTAGCTCCCTAGGACCATCACTTGCAAGGAATGGAGCGGGGTAGCTGAAGATCTGCCTGCTCATTGTCACCATCAATCTCCATGCGTGAAGTTAGTGGCTTTTGAATCTGTGGACAGTGGGAGGAAGTTTCTGGCATGTGCAGAGAAGGTTAGCCCCACTTTCGTTGTTACAAATCATTCGTTAGATGTGATTAAGACCTTGTCACTGTGCTATGTTAATATGGATGTGATTAAGACACTGTCAAAGTTTCTACCTAATATCTAAAAATGTTGCCATCTCATCAGCGGTGCCCTGAGAAAATTATTTGGCACCGCTTTAGCAGTTTGTGCACCCAACTTTGCTCCACACATCCGAGCAGCCAAGCAGTAAAATACTAATACTTTATGGCACGAAGGAACTGGGCATCGGAGCAACTAGGTGCTCCGGTTCCCTGAATTTTTCCTCTGGCAACGACTCGGCAGTGCAGGGCATCGGTGCCAAATGTAGCAACAGTTGATTTGACACCGGTTTTGGCCTACACAGTGGAGGGCCTTTATTGGTATTAGTTCTATGTTATTAAATTTGTGCATGTACATACCTGTTAGTATTAATTTGATGGCATTGAAACACTGTCGCTGTGCTGTTGCAGTTAGATTTAGCTTCCTCATAAAATGGTCAATTTGTTATTATAGTACCTGACTAAGAACTTAATTATAGCTTGTGATGTTCCTGAATTTGGTTGTTGTCTCAGTAGCAATTAATTCATTTGCACATTGAACTTTTTGAGAAGATATGTCATAATAAACGTGTTTCTTCACTTTTTCAAAATATGTATGTGGTGATTTTCTATGTTGCTAGAAACCCATTTTCCCTACATCTGTAACTGATTTAGTTTTAAATATTATAGGATGAATGGAAGTGTTCTTACCATTGATCAAGAGTGGCCACCGTCTTTGAAGATGTGCCTAGCAAAGCTCTGGAGCATGTTTGAGGAAGAGAATAGAGATAGGCTTAGAGAAAATGTTGTCAACGCTGAAGAATATTTCAAGGTACTGGAAAAAAAGAGGAAGATGGAGAATGAGCTCAGATTTTTTAAATTAGACTTTGCTAAGATGGTGTTTGTGAAGGTATTATGTGCCAACATTACGTGGCAGCATTGAGCTGTGACAATGGTATGTATTTACTTAATTCTGGATCTATCGATGTAGTAAAATGATGTATGTTCTACTGATATTCATTCTTGTTACTGTGTGTGCTAGATACTATCCAGGGATAGCACAGTAAGCACAGAGACTTGGATTTTACCAAATTCAGGTCGTTACAATGTCAATGGCAATGAGCATATGGTTTATTTTTCGAAGAAACAGACTTCGGTGAATGGTATTAACTATATTGAAAAAAATTCGACAATCACTATTGGAGGTTTCAAATTTCCTCTTCCTACCGTCAAAAAGAAATATGAAATTCTTATTGTTGGGGAGATGCATATCCCCGTTGAGGTAACTTAGTGTTATACGAAAGTTCTTCGATTTCATGTTACTCGGAAATAGCTTGTTAATAAGACCTGATCAACCTTAGTAATGGATTCTTTTTGAGGGGCATGTGGTCGATGAATTCAATAAGCACAACTTTCTGTAATCATAGTTTGCTCTCTGTTATTTATAGTTTAATAAAGTAAAATGCCATGATTATCCTGTTTTCTAAATTATCCGAGCAATAAAAAATGACCCAAAAATAAAAGTGCTCAGAATGCTGTGAAATTTTAAACATGATTTTTTCTGAAATATTTAAGAATTTTTGGCACTGAAAACAACCCAGGGAGGTACCCCTGTTGCTCACAAGGCAACAGGGTGCGACCCCCCTGGGGGCTCGCCAAGATGCCTTGTGGGTCCCACGAGGACCCACTCACTTATCTCTTCAGCCCATTTCATATTCTACCTCTGGAAAAAAAAATCTTTGTAGCTCTCTCTCTTGTGTTCTTGCTCCCAAACCTGAGATTTTTGATCTCTTTGCTCGGAGCTCCATTTCCGAAACTGTTTTGGGCGATTGCTCCTTGGTATGTGACTCCTCCATTGCTCCAATTAGTTTTTTCTCTAGTGGATTATATTTTGCATAAATTGCTGCTATTGGTGCTACTGAAAATGAGCTTGCATGTTGAATTATCTGAGTTCTAAGTAGTTTGAATGCTTGATATACCCTCTAGGCACTTGTATGAGTAGTTGCTATCAATCTTGTGAAGTTTTGTTGACATCATTATGTGGTCCAAATTTTTTTCAGAAATTTGTTCGTTGGAAAATGAACTTCTTCCGAAGAGGTTCTTCGAGCCGGAGCTCCAAGGGGATCATTGGGAGTGCCCTAGACCGTGAACTTAACATTCCGCGTAGGACGGAGGTCCGGCCGTGCGAATGGCCACACAACGCCTTCATGGATGAGGCCGGGTTTCACCAAGAATTTGCACAATTTGCCGCGAACGTCAGGCTGACCGACTTTCTCACAGATGAGTGTGACCAATATCACCTCCTCACAAATTCCTTTGTGAAATTTTTTTTATTTCCTGCCTAGGCTCGATATTCCCATGGTACGCTTTGATTTATATGTTGAACATCATGAAATACCACTTGCTGAGTTTTGTGAGATTTTCTTGATTCCCTCTGATGGGGATTTGAGGGAGCCTCGGCTTGAGGACTTCGAGGACTTCTTCCTCACTTTGACCGTGGGAGAATTTAGGGGCGTGTCGAAGGCCCGAGTTACTAGTTTACATTTTCCCGCTATGCATTACTTTGGTTTATTTATAGGGAAATGTTTGACTGCCAGGGAGGAAGGTGGTGCGCTCAGTGCCCCTGACCTTGCCATTTTACGCCGTGCGCTTTATGGCGATAGCACTTTTAGCTTGGAAGCTATCATTGCACGCCGCTTGCACACTAACAGGACTAGGGGTAAAATTTATGGCGGTATTTATGCTACGCGTCTTGCGAAATGCTTTAATGTTGTTACCCACCCTAATGATTATTTGCTGCCTAAGATTTATGTGGACCAACAGTCCATGATTGATCACCACTTTATTGATGAACCTGAGCCTCCTCATTACATTCGTTATAACTTGGTATTTAGCAAGAGGACTCGTGAGATTATTTCGTTGCCTGCACCTTCCTTGTTTGACTCTTATGCCAGGAACGGATACACCATCATGCCACCGGACCTCATTGCTTACAAGAACGAGTTGGCCACGCGAAGAACAAGGCCCAGCCGTGGGACGCTCGAGTGCCTCTGCCTAACCACTTCCCCACCAGACCTGATAGATTCTATGGATGGCCGTAGACCGAGTTAGGCCAAAAGCCTAAGCATGGGGGAGTACATATTTCTCACCGACATTACATTCATGTTCACACATTCATTCCAGTTGTCGGTGTTCATCCTTTTTCATTGTATATCCATGCTAGTTTTATTTTCGCTTTCTTCTTGTGTGTTTGAAAAACTTCGAAAATCCAAAAATATTTCTCGCTTCTTTTCGGTTTTTATTTCTTGTTAGTAGTTCGTAGTATTAAAAGAAAACCCCCAAAAGATTTCTCATTTCTTCTTTTCTTGTTTGCTGGGAGTTATCCCGTGTAAATAGTTTTTCTCGCTTTTCGTTTTTCTTCTTTAATTTGCTTTCTTCAGAAAAACTAAAAACTCCAAAAATATTTCAGTGTGTTTCTCTGAATTTCTTTTTGTTGAGTCATCATAGGGAGAAGACCATGATGAAAATGTTGAGTGGCTCTCATATGTTTTATTGTTAATCTACCAAAGAGTCAATATTACCTTGTCTTCTCCCTTGAATAAAATGTTTGCAGATTCCAGCTTAGTCCACGGCACTCTTGCACTATTATTATTTTCATATCATTCGGTCGTGCAAGTGAAAGGCAATAATGACGATGATTTGATGAAGTGATTGTGACAAGGAAAGGCTGGTATGAACTCTTTTTGTTTTTATTTTTGTAAATATGTTTAACTCAGTATCCATGATTCAGCATATTATGAGTAAACATGTTTGTGATGACAATTAGAGATTATAGTTGCTCATGACATGCTTAAGTAGCTAGGAGTGGATAATGATTTATCTTGGATGTCAACATGCATTAAAATGGTTATGATGTAGTATGTTAGTATGGTATCCTCCTCTGAATGTTTCAAGTGGCTTGACTTGGCACATGTTCACACATGTAGTTGATTCAAAACCAATGCAGCCTTCACGATATTTATGTTCAGGGTGTTTACATCCTACTCATGCTAGTATTCAATGTTAATTATTCGCAATGCATGATTATGAACGTTTTCGCTCTCTAGTTGATCGCTTCTCAATCTATTTGCTAGCCTTCGCCTGTACTAAGCGGGAATACTGCTTGTGTATCCAAAATCCTTAAACCAAAGTTGTTCCAGATGAGTCCACTATATCTACCTATATGCGGTATTACTCTGCCGTTCCAAGTAAATTTGCATGTGCCACCTCTAATCATTCAAATAAACATCTTTTTTGTGTGTCCGTACCGCTCATGGAGCGACAGGGGGTGGTCGGTATCTTCCATGCTAAGCGGGTTATTCTCAAGATGAGTGTTTATTCACTTGTCATTGCACGAGAGAGGCTGGTAATTGGGATGCCCAGTCCTATAATCAAAATAAAGAAAAATATAATAAAACAAACTCCCCCAGAAATTTGATCATTTGGAGGGCACCCGTGAATTCGGCTAGCCGTGGCTTGTGTTAGTATGGTGGAGCGGGAGTAAACTTTATCTTTCCGCTTGGGAACCGCCGATAATGTGTTTAGCATGGAAGATATTGAAAATCCTCGGTCGTGACGTTGACATGAAAAGTACACCTCTCAAAATTGTTTTCATCTCTGATTTAAGCTTCGAGCTCTGGCACCTCTACAAATCGCTGCTTCCCTCTGCGAAGGGCGTATCCATTTACTTTTATGTTATTTTACTTTTATTGTTGAGTCGTCGCCTGCTCATTTTAAGCACCAGTCCTGAGAGCACTATTGTCATTCTTATGCATTGAGTATTGTTAATGTTGGGTAAATCATGACTGGATCTCTTCTAATCTAAATTACAATGTTTAGTCACTGCTTGAACTTTGGAGGTGCCCTGCATTTATGTTTTGCGGTCTCGGAAAGGGCTAGCGAGATACCATGTTATCATATTATATCATGATTGTTTTGACAAATTGTTGGCATTTGAGATATGTTATTATTGCTCGCTAGTTGATTATGCCATTGATATGAGTAAATGTAAATTATAAGTGTTATTATTTGCATGGTTAGTTCATGATCTTTGCTGAAAACTTGGGTGCTATTTAAGCTTATATAACAAGAACAAAAGAGTTCGTAATTTTTTTTCTCTATCACCTTCAGTTTATCAACTGAATTGCTTGCGGACAAGCAATGAGTTGATACGTCTCCATTGTATCTACTTTTCCAAACACTTTTGCTCTTGTTTTGGACTCTAATTTGCATGATTTGAATGAAACTAACCCGGACTGACGCTATTTTCAGCAGAACTACCATGGTGTTGTTTTTGTGCAGAAATAAAAGTTCTCAGAATTGGACGAAACTTTTTGAAGATTTTTTATGGAATATAAAAAAAAATATTGGCACAAGAATCAACTGCAGACGGCCCCCCTGTTGCCCACAAGGCAACAGGGCGCGACCCCCCCCCCCGGGGCATGCCGGGATACCTTGTGGAGCCCACAGAAGGCCTTCTGACCTAATTCCAACGCTATAAATTCTCTTTCCCCGAGAAAAAAATTGAAGAAGAAGTTTCATCACGTTTTACGATACAGAGCCGCCGCCACCTCCTGTTCTTCACCGGGAGGGCTGATCTGGAGTCCGTTCGGGGCTCCGGAGAGGGGGATTCGTCGCCATCGTCATCATCAACCATCCTCCATCACCAATTTCATGATGCTCACCGCCGGGTGTGAGTAATTTCTCCATAGGCTTGCTGGACGGTGATGGGTTGGATGAGATTTATCATGTAATCGAGTCAATTTGTTAGGGCTTGATCCCTAGTATCCACTATGTTCTGAGATTGATGCTGGTATGACTTTGCTATGCTTAATACTTGTCACTAGGGACCGAGTGCCATGATTTCAGATCTGAAGCCTTTATGTTTTCAAGAATATATTTGAGTTCTTGATCCTATCTGCTAGTTATATGCACTTGTTATTGTTCTGATCCGTAGACCCCATAGTGACAATTGTTTGGGATACTCTCCGAGGAAGACTGTAATTCGAGGAGTTCATGTATTCACCATGTGTTAATGCTTTGTTTCGGTTCTCTATTAAAAGGAGGCCTTAATATCCCTTAGTTTCCTTATGGACCCCGCTACCACGGGAGGGTAGGGCAAAAGATGTCATGCAAGTTCTTACTATAAGCACGTATGACTATATACGGAATACATGCCTACATTACATTGATGAATTGGAGCTATTGTGTATCGCTCAAGGTTGTGACTGTTACATGATGAATGTCATTCAATACAATTATCCATCACTGATCCAATGCCTACGCTTTTCGCATATTGATCTTTGCTAAGTTACTACCGTTGTTGTTGCTGTTACAATCACTACAAAACTGCTACTGTTACTGTCTCTGTTACTATTGCTACTGTTACTACTGTGCTACTAAACACTTTACTGCAGATATTTAGTTCTCCAGGTGTGGTTGAATTGACAACTCAACTGCTAATACTCGCAAATATTCTTTGGCTCACCTTATGTCGAATCAATAAATTTGGGTGAAATACTACCCTCGAAGACTGTCGCGATCCCCTATACTTGTGGGTTATCAAGGTTGCGTTGGTGAACGTGCCACCGGAGCACGCTGGGAATCAGTAATTATAGGCAGACAGTAGGTAAACTGGCGTGTCGCGGGAAACGCGACGATCATCGAAATTCAATGCATAAGCAGGCATGGCTTAGCGTGCCAGCTTGCCGTGGAAAACTGGCAAATTGAAATTATGGCAGTGCCGCCCATCCAGTCCCGTCAGTGGTGCGTCCCGTGCGTGCTGGGTCGCATATCGGCATGAACGTCAAACGAGGAGCAATACAGAATCAACGGACTTGCATATGTGGAGTGTTAGGATTGGGATTAGGGCGTGTGAAGGGCCCCACCCCCTGAAAATCGAGGGGGGGCAGAGTGTTATTGTTTGGCAAATTCTGTAAAAGGTCTGTACTTGTGCGTGGTATTATTGGTCAAATGAGTTCCCTCGATTCATCCAGATGAGGTACGTGCGTGATCCGGTTGTAATTCGTGTAGGATCGAGTCCGTCGGATAGTGTACGTGTAGGATCGCAATAGCTAATGAGCGTTCGCTGGGAGAGAAGGCATTTGCGAAAGTTTTTCTGGCAGTTTCTTCGGATTCGCATGGCATTTCTTCAAAACAGCATGTCAGTTTCTTTAGAGGAAGGCATTTTTATTCTAAAAACTGCCACCGTTGGATCTTGGGTCACAACTAAAACTGCCAAGAGTGTATTAGTAGGCTAGCTAGTGATCGACCAGTAACATGTAAACACTGAGTGAAGAGAAATAAGGAACTACTAGTAACTTGTAAACACTGAGCGAAGAGAAAAAAGGAACTGTTGTGCACAGTAGTAAGAGCCGATCCGTTCTAAATGTTCATACCAAACTCACAGGCCTGGCTTTGTAATATGTTCACATTAATAGCCAAAATTCACAACCAACTAGTACGATTCCCATACATAAGATCAACATGTTTATGCATCTAAATGATTAATAGATCATACACAATATTTAGTTCATAGAGAACAAATCAAGAAAAAACATCTGTTCTTGCTACTAACATGGATGCTTCTCTGGGCCAACATTCAGTACACAGTGAAAGACAAATTTGTTTGTAATGTCTACATTTCCTCTTGCAAACGTAAATGGTTTCACCAACAGATGGAACCATGAGAATCAACAACACATGATGGAGGAACATTCACTAAAAAATTCAGTTAAATTTTAACACCGTGACAAATTCAGTTAACTGAAAATTTTAGTTAACTTTTAACAGTAGGAAAAATTCAGTAAACTGGAATGATTCAGTTAAATCTAACACTGAGACAAATTCAGTTAACTGAAAAATTCAGTTAACTTTTAACATTAGGATAAATTCAGTAAACGCAGACAACGATAAGGCTCTATACTTAGTTTCCAGCAAACTTCGCGATGGGTTCCTCGGCGAGTATTTCCTTTATCTCCTTCTTCATTGCCTCCACGAACGTCATCTCCTCTTGCCTCTCCTCCTCCAACTTCGTCATTGCATCCATGGCCTTGGTGGTCTCGACACGAGCTCGCATGATCTCTTTCATGTCCTCATGATGTTGCCTGAGAGCAGCCATGGATTCATCCTTCAGCAGGTCGCGCTCGATGCCGAGCTTCTCTTTGTCATCCATAAGTTCGACGATGACGGCGGCCGCCTCCTCCAGTGAGGCCTTTCTCTCCTTGTGTAGCTTTGACCAGTCGGCGATCTCCTCCTTCAGCAGGTCTCGCTCGATGTAGAGCTTCTCCTTGTCATCCATAAGTTTTACGATGAGAGCGGTCGCCTTCTCCTTGTCATCCATAAGTTTCACGATGAGAGCGGTCGCCTTCTTTAGCTAGGCATTGCTCTCCTTTGCCCAGTCGGCGATCTCCTCAGCATGCATGTCATCATGGGTGAACGACTGTTCGCCTCCGCGGCGAATGCGCTTGTGAGAGCCCTCGCCTGCCTATTCGCCTCCAGGGTGAATGCGCTTCTTAGAGCCCTCACTTGCCTATTTGGCCACCGCGAGGTGTCGGGAATTCTCTGCAGCTTCCGTGGCCTTGGTCAATTGTCCCTGGTTATTTCTCCACACAGAGCTCCCCTCACGAGCCATGGAAGACGCAAGGAACGAGGAAGAAGAAAGGCTTGTTCTTTTGCTGACAACTGTGGATGGTGAGGAGGAGGAGGAATGTGCAGTAATTCTCGGGTAGGTACCTTTTTATAAACGGATTGGCGATTGGCGTACACGAGCCGCGCATTTTTATTCGGCGTGTATGCCAATGAGAGGACGCCAGACCATTACGCGTTTCCACGGAGCCTTGGGAAATGATAGTGGTGCAGTCTTTTAAGTGTGATTTCGTGGTGACTTGGGAGTTGGGGAGCTATGGTCAACACGCCTGGGGTAGTTGCTGACACATTTAAGTACACGATGGGCAACTAAAAAAAAGTATAGAGATGCCTTGTCGCTACAGTAATTAGTTAGCATTTGTGCGGCTTGAGCGGCGTGTATCTCACAAACTTCTCTCTTAATCAATGGTAATGGCAAGTTTTTTGCCTTGTTTCAAAAAAAATATCAAAGTTATTTGTTTATCGGTACCGTACTCCTGGAGAGATAGTACTACGTAACCAGCACCTCGATATAGTGGGGTGGCATGGGCCAGAACAAGCATTCACGTCTATGAGTACGGCACACGCCACCACCACGAGTCCCATCTGATGCCAAAATTCTTGGAGTCTGTGCTACAACTAGCTCTTCTCCCTCCTCATTACTCGAACTCAGCCAATGCACGGCGGGCGGGGTAGGGGTTTGCCGATAGTCGGTTTGCTCAACTGCGGTCCCACTTGTAAGAGGTTTGCTCAACTACGGTCCCACTTGTTAGTGAAAATGCAAGATAACACGCGTTCCCCTTGAGCGGCGTGCCGAACCAATCATGTGGGGGTGCGACATGAATGCGGCAGGCTTTTCCTTTTGAACTTGTAAGTTGTAACATTTGGTTGTGCTCTTTCATGCATGGTACATATGAAAATTATGAAGTTGATGCAAAAGGTAACAAAATTACAGTATACTACATGGAATTGACGCAAAAATAAAGATGCATACGGATCCTCTCGCCCTAGTGCGCCGGGCCACCAACCGATGGGTGAGGAGCAACGGCCTTGCCAGCGAGGTCAACGTGCTTCCGAACAATGCCGTCCAAGGTTGCCCTGCGGTCCAAGAAGGCCACCGTCCTATCGTCCTCCTCTGGCATGTAGTGGTCCTTGTGGACGATTTGCTCATAGACGTGGGTGATTATGTCGATGGTGTCTTGCTGGGCGAGGCGCTGCACGGCGAGCGCGACCTCGAGGTGGACATTCTTCGGCGCGACGGCGGACAGTCGTAGGGCCACCGGTGCATCAAAAAGGTTGTCACCATAGAGGCCGGTGAGGGTGGCGGGCATCGCAGAGCCTGGGCGCGTGAGCTGGAGGCATACGTCAAGGTCGACCGCGAGCTTCTTGACGATGGTGAACTTGTCGAGGAAGCTGACTAGGGCCTCGTCGAACAAGGGAACGAAGCTCTCGTCCAAGAGGCCTCTCGCCCTGGCAGCCTCAAGCACCACCTGGAGACGTTCCTCGATGCTGGGCCGCAGGCCGGTGTCGTGGACCCTCTGGCACAGCCGGCTAATGCTCGCGCTCATCGCCTCCATGGGTCTAGCTTCTGGTGTGATTGGAGTGATCACTCTTGCCCTTGGTGTTGGTCCGTAGGTGCGTATGATTTCGTAGATGGATTGGACTATGGTGGGGAACCTTTATATGAGAAGTGCAGACTGCGTTGCATTCACTTGTGCGTTGGCCATCTAGTACTCCTCGGCCCGTACTAGTAGTACAGTAGTACTAGTGTACTAGGCTGGCTGCATGCAGGTTCTACCATTATTACTTCCCTCGCCTCAGCATGCGAAGGAGGATGCATCATTGGCCATTCTACGTATCGGGAACCGCTTCTCCTCGCCTTTTTACCCTCATTCATTCCATATCAGCTTCGAGTTTAGTATATTTTATCTGCATACAGTACCAACTAGTAGTGCTTCAAAATTGAAAGGCACGCCATTAAAGAAAATAAAGTCGAGAAATAACGTGGCACCTCGGGCCAACGTGGCCCGATCGCCTTTTGCACGAGAAATGACGCACCACGTTTCGTTGACATGTGTTCCCGTTCCAACATGTTAGTGAGAAGACGGCGAGTCCTTTTGTATAATTTTCGAACGGACGTCTAGGTAGGCCAGGTCGCCTCTTCCTATACCGTGGCAACTGTAGCTCCCCACTCGCCTCTTATACCGTGGCAACCGTCCACCGCCTCTTCTCTTTTCCCTCTCGATTTGGAACTGCCGTCGCACGCTCTTCCCCCCTCCATTTTCCTTGAGTCTTCCTTCTGTCATTATTCGTCTTCTTAATGGAGGGAAGACACATGACCCAACCCTATTATTCTTGCCCCAATCTGACAGATGACGCGGTGGAGGAAATCATTGATCGGTGCGACGTCATCACCGCAGTTCGTTCAAGGTCATTCTGGACTCAACAAATAAGACAATTATAAACAACCCAAAGGTTCAAGAGCGGTTTGATCTCCCCTATCGTCTTCGCTATAACCCTGCTCGCTAGCGCAGGGACGATGGAGGGCTCACCTTGTGCAAGTTGATGCCACTTGATAATGATCAGTGTGATATTAAGATGCCATCGCTTCAGCGTAAGGCCTGGCCATGCACAAATGGGGATTGGGTTGTTTATATTGGGTACAAATGCGAGTGGGAGCTTGTGAATGTGTACACTCATCAACAGATTCCACTTCCAAAGATCTCAGACTGTCCTGAGGTTAAGCAGACCGATACTATACGTACATTCAAATACGACCATGGTGACTGTGGTCTACAGAGGATAGCAATTTGTCAAGTTCCCAACCGCTCTTGGAATTATACGAACTATTATGTTGTTGCTATCTTCGACAAGCTTGTTGCTGTCCTTACTTCTGCGCCTCGATTGATATTGTTTAAAAACCAATTTCTGCACACGGATGTGTACTGTGATGCAATTCAATACGAGCGTCTTGTGTTTGCTGCAACCACTTCTGGCACTATTTTTGCATGGGATCCTTATTGTTTCGGTACGTTTGTCTTCCACCATAATTAGAATTGTTTCATTCACCATGCATGCGGGTTGTCCCTGTACTAATTAACCTTCTTGTGTTTCCAAGGTCCTGTCAACATTCCCCCACCGATACTTGGAAAATTTTATAACCAAGGGGGAGATGATGATGGTGATGATGATGACTATGGTGATGATCACGAGCATGAAGACGAGTAGGACCCACCTACTCAGTGGCGCCTAGCTACTTATTCTGATGGATCACCTCTTCTTGTCTGTATACAGGGCACTGCTGATGTTATAGAGGAAGCATGTGTTGTCTCCCATGGTCGTAGTCTCCGGACCTATTCCAACATCCGTTGCAGGGTATTCGGAATGGATACTAGTGTGCTAGCGCCAGAACCTTCTCCCCGATTCAATATTGATTGTCTTGGAGAATACTCGCTTTTCCTTGGACTAAACTATCCAATTATGGTGAAAGGCGATCCAGCTGCTGTTGGCACAACGTTACCATTTATGAGAAGCAATTGTATCTATACCTCGCACATTGGTATGATTCCCTACGTTGGCTATCACAATTTGCGTACTCCTGATATAGGCCGCTTCAGCCTGGATGGTGAGTCTTGCGTTGGTCTCGATATTGAGAATAGCTGTCCCTGCCCAGAGGCTCACTTCTGGTTCAAAGCAAACATTTCCAATGCTGATGATTGGTTGACCAGAAGTTCATTTCATTGCTTGTTATTTGTTGTGTGATAAAAACTTTAGTATTTAGAATGTATCCTCATTGTCCTTGTGCGTTGCTGACTTGTTGTATGTAATAAATGGTATATTTGCATAGGCATGTTATAAACTTGCTTAATTTATGAATGCTTTTCAATTCACTTCTCAGAGTGGGTGCTGCAACGCCGCAAAATATTTTTTTACCGCCATTCATAATATTTTTTTGAGGAAACGCCATACATAATTGTTCGTGCATTATGAGGATCATCTTGCGTTTTCACTGACATGTGGGACTGGCTGTCAGCAAACCGATGATGGGCACACTCCGCGCGTCTGCTGGCTGGCTGGCTGAGAAGAGAGAGAGGAGGGCCCCTTCGTATTTAGTGTAAACTTTTGACCATAGATTTAACTAACAAAATGTCAATGCATGTCACCAAAAATTATACCATTCAAAATTATGTTCAAATACGAATCCAACGATATAATTTTCAGCGACACGCATTAACATTTTGTTAGTTAAATCTATGGTCAAAATTTGACACAAAATACGAAGGGGACTAGTAAACCAGGACGGAGGTAGTACTAGTACTAGTGGTACCGTACTCCTGGAGAGATAGTACTACGTAACTAGCACCTCGATATAGTGGGGTGGCATGGGCCAGAACAAGCATTCACGTCTATGAGTACGGCACACGCCACCACCACGAGTCCCATCTGATGCAAAAATTCTTGGAGTCCGTGCTACAACTAGCTCTTATTCGGCGTACACGAGCCGCGCATTTTTATTCGGCGTGTATGCCAATGAGAGGACGCCAGACCATTACGCGTTTCCACGGAGCCTTGGGAAATGATAGTGGTGCAGTCTTTTAAGTGTGATTTCGTGGTGACTTGGGAGTTGGGGAGCTATGGTCAACACGCCTGGGGTAGTTGCTGACACATTTAAGTACACGATGGGCAACTAAAAAAAAGTATAGAGATGCCTTGTCGCTACAGTAATTAGTTAGCATTTGTGCGGCTTGAGCGGCGTGTATCTCACAAACTTCTCTCTTAATCAATGGTAATGGCAAGTTTTTTGCCTTGTTTCAAAAAAAATATCAAAGTTATTTGTTTATCGGTACCGTACTCCTGGAGAGATAGTACTACGTAACTAGCACCTCGATATAGTGGGGTGGCATGGGCCAGAACAAGCATTCACGTCTATGAGTACGGCACACGCCACCACCACGAGTCCCATCTGATGCAAAAATTCTTGGAGTCCGTGCTACAACTAGCTCTTCTCCCTCCTCGTTTCTCGAACTCAGCCAACACGCGGCAGGCGGGGTAGGGATTTGCCGATAGTCGGTTTGCTCAACTGCGGTCCCACTTGTAAGCGATTTGCTCGACTACGGTCCCACTTGCAAGAGGTTTGCTCGACTGCGGTCCCACTTGTAAGAGGTTTGCTCGATTGCTGTCCCACTTGTAAGAGGTTTGCTCGACTGCGGTCCCACTTGTTAGTGAAAATGCAAGACAGCACGCGTTCCCCTTGAGCGGCATGCCGGACCAACCGTGTGGGAGTGCGACGTGAACGCGGAAGGCTTTTCCTTTTGAACTTGTAAGTTGTAACATTTGGTTGTGCTCTTTCATGCATGGTACATACAAAAATTATGAAGTTGATGCAAAAGGTAACAAAATTACAGTATACTACATGGAATTGACACAAAAATAAAGATGCATACGGATCCTCTCGCCCTAGTGTGCCGAGCCACCAACCGACGGGTGAGGAGCAGCGGCCTTGCCGGCGAGGTCAACGTGCTTCCGAACAATGCCGTCCAAGGTTGCCCTGCGGTCCAAGAAGGCCACCGTCCTATCGTCCTCCTCTGGCACATAGTGGTCCTTGTGGACGATTTGCTCGTAGACGTGGGTGATTTTGTCGATGGGGTCTTGCTGGGCAAGGCGCTACGCGGTGAGCGCGACCTCGAGGTGGACATTCTCCAACACGACGGCGGGCAGTCGCAGGGCCACCAGTGTGTCGAAGAGGTTGTCACCTGAAAGTGCTAGTCTACATCACCATAGAGGCCGGTGAGGGTGGCGGGCATCGCAGACCCTGGGCGTGTGGGCTAGAGGCGTACGTCAAGGTCGACTGCGAGCTTCTTGACGACGGTGAACTTGTCGAGGAAGCCGACGAGGGCCTCGTCGAACAAGGGGATGAAGCTCTCGTCCAAGAGGCCTCTCGCCCTGGCGGCCTCAAGCACCACCTGGAGGTGTTCCTCGGTGACAGGCCGCAAGCCGGCGTCGTGGACCATCTGGCACAGCTAGCTCATGCTCGCGCTCATCACCTCCATGGGTCTAGCTTCTGGTCAATTGATCTTGCGATAGGAGTGATCACTCTTGCCCTTGGTTAGGGTGCGTAGGTGCATACGATTTCATAGATGTATTGGACTGGTGGGGAGAGGTGCAGACTGCGTTGCATTGACGTGTGCGTTGGCCATCTACTGCTCGGTCCTTACTACTAGTAGTAGTGGGGTTGATGAGATTTCAGATTTGAGCCCTCAACCGGAAGGGAGAGTGTATAATATCATTGGAAACTACATTCAAATACGAATAAAACAATACTCCATGTATTTATTTACAGAGGGAGTAGTATATTTTTTGTGACATGCATTACTACATATTGCTAGTCAAATACTACTAAATCCAGACAGAGGTGGTAGTACTACTAAATCCCAGATGGTGGTAGTAGTACAAGTAGTAGTACTACCAATGTACTACTACCCGTTGGTCAAATTAATACTGTACATGCTGCTCCTCACAGTGAAGTGACAAGGCCCAGTGTCGGAGATGACACCAGAGTGTAGGCGGCGTGTTCGGGTTACCAAAGTCAGCCTCACCCTGTGCAGTCACTTTCATCCAGGCTGTAGAGCTTGCTTACACCTTCCGTGTTCCATCTCAACCGGCGGCGACGCCTGTGTACACGTGTGCTAGTGTGTAATACAGTATGTGCTGGGTGTGCGCGAGTGCGTCCTTGTGTGCATGCTGCATAGTGGTGTATGTGCATTGTCGTAGTGTGTGTTTGTGGTGGCGTCTAAGAAGGAATCTAGTAGTACTAGTACTATTTTAACGCGAAAGAAGTGCGCACTCAATTTAGTAGCGTGCAGGGTGCTACCGCGAGTGGTTTCTAGTTTGTTTATTTCACATCGTGGCAGATGGGCCTCTAGTTTATTTATTTTGACCCACTGCCACATGGGCCCGCACACTCAGATAGAGAACACGTGCTGACAAGGCACCATATAGACTGGTTGACCGATCAACTAAACAATATATAGAGATATATGTTGAGCCAGTGACCGTATAATCCCTCGATAAAGAGAGATCGAGTGAGAGGGGAGGCCCACGAGAGATAGATAGAGGGAAAGAGATACTCCCTCGGTTCAATAATGTAGTGCCTACAATTTCTTGAAAAGTTAAACTTTTGAAACTTTGACCAAGTTTATAGACAAAATTATTTATATCTACAATACCAAAGATATATAATTTGAAACTACATCATGTGATGAATCTAATGATATATGTTTGTCATTCCAGATGTAAATGTTTTTCTCCACATGCCTGGTCAAACTTTGTGAGGTTTGACTTTTCAAAAAATCTATATGCTATGGACCGGAGAGAGTACCTAACTAGAGAGAGATCAAGTGTGTGTGTGAAGGAGAAAGAGTGAGTGTGCAAAAGGAGAGGGTGTGTGTGTGAGAAAGAGAAAGGGACAACACACAATAAAGTAGAGAGAAAGTCTGCGTGTCTTATGCAAAAATATCACGCATGTATCTCCGAGAGAGAAAGCGAGGTGTGGAGATACACGGCGATAGTGTGTGGTTGTTTGCAACGGAGAGAGAGAGAGAGAGACCCCTAGCACGTGGCCAAGAGAGGTCTGGCAAACAAGGAAGAGAGGTCGAGAGAGACGTATGGAGAAAATGGAGGCATGGTGAGGGAGAGAGGGTGTGTTTGTGATAGAGAGGCCCCCTCGATATTGTCAGGGGACTATATGGGTGGGAGATCGAGAGACAAGGTGTGTGTGTGATAGAAAGATACCCCGAGAGAGATTGAGATAGACCTAGGGAGGGAAAGAGACAATGTGTGTGTTTGTGATGGAGAGTGAGAGATAGTCATACATAGGGGGGGGGGAGTGCGTGTGCATGTGCTGGAGTGAGAGATAGTCGTACTTTGGGGGGGGGTGTGCGCACGTGTGAGATAGAGAGAGAACGAGGGAGAGAGAGTGTTAGATGGGTCTATCTAGTGCGAGCGAGATATGTGTATGTCTGACCTAGGGAGATAGAAAGTTTGAGAGAGAGAGAAGAGCCCCGAGATAGTGGAGTGGTGCGTGAGAGAGTTGAGAGAGAGAGAAAGAGATACTCCCTCGGTTCGACAATGTAGTGCCTATATTTTTTTGAAAAGTCAAACTTTGGAAACTTTGACCAAGTTTATAGAGAAAATTATTTATATCTACAATACCAAAGATATATAATATGAAACTACATCTTGTGATGAATCTAATGATATATGTTTCCGTTCCAGATGTAAATGTTTTTCTCTACATAGCTGGTCAAACTTTGTGAGGTTTGACTTTTCAAAAAATCTATATGCTATATGGACCGGAGAGAGTACCTAACTAGAGATAGATCAAGTGTGTGTGAAGGAGAAAGAGTGATTGTGCAGAAAGTGTGTGTGTGTGTGTGTGTGTGTGTGTGTGCGTGTAAGAGAAAGGGACAACACACGATAAAGTAGAGAGAAAGTGTGCGTGTCTTATGCAAACATATCACGCATGCATCTCTGAAAGAGAAAGAGAGGTGAGAAGATACACGGAAATAGTGTGTGGTTGTTTGCAAAGGAGAGAGAGACCCCTAGCACGTGTCCTAGAGAGGTCTGGCAAACAAGGGAGAGAGGTCGAGAGAGACGTATGGAGAAAATGGAGGCATGGGCAGGGAGAGAGAGGGTGTGTTTGTGATAGAGAGATCCCCTCGAGATCGTGAGTGGACTATATTGGTGGGAGTTGAGAGACAATTAGTAGGTGTGTGTGCGATAGAAAGATACCTCAAGAGAGATCGAGATAGACCTAGGGAGGGAAAGTGACAATGCATGTGTTTGTGATGGGGAGTGAGAGATAGTCATACCTAGGGGGAGTGCTTGTGCCTATGATGGGGTGAGAGATAGTCGTACTTAGCTAGGGGGGAGATTGTGTGTGTGTGTGTGCGCGCGTGTGAGATAGAGAGAAAATGAGGGAGAGTGAGTGTTAGATGGGTCTATCCAGCTACTGCGAGTGAGATATGTGTATGTGTGACCTAGGGGGAGATAGAAAGTTGGAGAGAGAGAGAGAGAGAGAGAGAGAAGAGCCCCGAGACGGTGGAGTGTGCGTGAGAGAGTTATGAACAATGTGCGAGAGAATTTTCGTGTGTCCGATCAGTGCACCCTAGCTAGTTAGCTTAGAAAGGAGAGTCATACATTGTATGCGAGAGAGCCTTATACATAGAGTGTGCATACGAGATAGCTAGAGAGGCCTAGAGAGAAAGGGGACCGACAACGACGATTGTGTTCGTATGCGCGTGAGAGAAAGAGAGAGTGTCAGCTAGAGAGAGAACGGGAGTGCGGGAGAGGGGAGAGGTCGCATGTATGCGTAGAAGACTGATACAAACCATGATTCATTATAAATTGCATTCAAATATTTGAGTTGGAGAACATGGTGTTTGCAATTCACACATGAACGGAGATAGGTGTATCAAACAGGTTTATTAATTTGACTTTGAGCATGTTATTCTATTGAGGTGTTCAATAGAATGGATTTAGTCCACAATGTTGACCGGGTCAACGAGCTATTTCATCGAATTAAGGTATTTCATTTTTTGGCTTGATTCACGTTTTTTAGTGGGTCAACTATTTGTCAAATAATCGGTAGCAACGAGTATGTAAAAACACATTAGTCCCGTGCATCATCTCACCATCTAAAAAACAAGTGGCAAGATGCGACACTATATAACTAATATTTCAAAATTTGATTCGAATTGGCTTGGTATGGTAGACGTCTATGCTTGTTCTCCCAAAATTTGAATGAACCGCCCAAGCAAATAAACGGGAGACGCAAAATTACCGGCCTATCTGGGACCAGCTTCAATTGGCTCATTGTATATCGAGGGTAGGTTCGTAACTTCATCCAAGCGCGCCCTCTCCTCGGCCGAAATCGCAGGTGCCCAATAATTCATAAACCATGGGCGGCAAAACACTTTCACTTCGGCCAAAATCGCTCGCGCCCACTATTTCAAAGCACGCCCTCCTCGCCCGAAATCGCCGGTGCCCATTAATTTGGGAGAAGCAAAGTTACCCTACTATCGCCGACCCTCAAGACTCAGACCCAAGACCACAAGTCAAAAGACAGGGGTAGAATTGTAAGTTCCCCTAGATTTCAGACAAATGCATCCATAAGACATGGCTCCCCCTCCCAATTCCCCATTCATACACCATGGGCGCCAAATCACCTTCTCCCCAGCCGCGAAACCTCAGCCCCTCCTCCATGCCCCCCCAACCGCACCAGATTCACCGCCGCCCTCCTCCCAATGCCGGAGCTGCTGTCCGTTTGCCATCGTGCACGGGCCGTGTGCCTCTTACTCTGTGCTGCCAGAGCTGCCTCGACGACGACCGCGTGAGCCGTACCGGAGCCGACTCAACTGCGCCGTCATGCACGGCGCCAGAGCGGATCCTCCTTCGGATGCATCCAGTGCCCCGGCGCTGGTCCCCCGTAGCCATCGACCGCCGCCACATATCTGATTTCCCGCCGCCGGGAGCCAACGCAACTGCGCCGGCCTCACCCACTCGGCAGATGGAGCTGCCTACTTCACCGGGCCGCAAGATAGGTCGTACACTCATCTTATTCACTTTACCTAGGCGTCAGTCGCCTGAATTTTTATTCTAGGTGAGTCAATTCCAAATGGAAGGAAGCAACACCCCTCGAGGCGGCGGAGCTCCTAGGCTGCCGGTTGGCCGGGGAAGCTGTGCCACGGTGTCTATTGTAGGGGTGTGGGCAGCGACCACATGTTCGCCACGGAAGGAGCGCTTCGGTGCCTATCTTAGGGTTGCGTGGGATCAAGGTACTGCTGGCGCTGGATCTGGATGCCGGCGGGTCTTTGAGGTGTGGCTGGGGGCGGTGCAACCACGGCAGTGTGGTGTGGCGGGGGGCGGGGTCGAGGTCGGAGTTGTCGTAGCCAGGGACGACGGAGGCAGGCTGCTCTGCCAGTGGTCGCTGGCTATTCGAGGAAGATCCTGAACAATGATAGCCGGGAGGCACAAGACAGCCATCCAGCCATCTGGCGTAGATCGGACAGTGCAAAAAAAAGTGTGTGACCACAATTTAGTTTTCAGTGGACTGACGTGTGACCAATCTCGTACCTTAGTGTTGATCGGATTTCTTCATATCAGAGATTGTGTCATTCTTAACATTGTGTGTTTTCTGCATCTTCAGCCACACCGTCTTCCTTCTCACCGGTGCTGCTCCAACAAGGGAAGCATGCACCAGAAGGGAGCTATACTCCCCACTCAAGAGTTCCCTGCCTCGAATGTGCCAGCCAGACATGGACAGCCATAACAACCGCAGTGCCGTCAACGAGTCAGCAGATGATGCTCACTCCTACGGAGGGCGGCAAGATAGGTTGTACCCTCATCTTACTTGTGTGCAACATTTATGGGTTTGTTCTCCATCTAAGCATGGAAAATAGATTATCACTTGTCACTGTACATTCATGTTGATCTCTTAGAGTCTTACTTCAGATAAGAGACTTGTGCAGGAGTTAACGTTGTTCCATAGTTATCGTCCCTCAGCCAAAGCTATCCCATAGGCTTGTTATTATACCCCTTCTAGTATTACCTATAATGTTGTTCTGTAGTATTTTTGTGTGCTATTTAGTTAATCTCGAGTACAAACAGTATATATTTGTAGCTATCATGTGTGCTCTCTCTTTAGTCTTTGAGGTATCAATCTGTTGCTGCTATTTAAGTCGACTCCTACTATTTAAGTCGTCTCCTACAGGCACTCATTACATAATCTCACTACTAGTTGTCTTCCATGCATGTCAGATATTATTGCACACAATGATATTGAATATTAGAACAAATCCACTAAAAGAAACTCGTGGAGCAATGCAACGGCCAACAAACTCGACGTCAATGATATTCAATATGATGGAACAGTTAAATGTAGTTCTTCAGAAGAGTTGCAGAGAGATAATGATTCCTATTCACCCCACAAGGTCTTTGCTCTAACTTGACCCGTGATATGGGTAGCATCATGCATATAATGTCTTGCAATGCATCTACTCTATTGCAATGCCATGTGCTTAGCCCGCTGATCATACATGTGAATATGTCATGCCTTCCAGTTTGTCTGTACCTATTCCATTCATGATAACATCTTTTCAAATTCGGGTACTGCCATTCTACTTTGTTGCAATGCCATCTGCTTAGTTTGGACATCCTCCTTCTGAATATCTCATGCATTGTTGTTCATCAGTATGTACTCCATTCGTCTACCATACCATGGTTTTTTTACATTGAAGTGCTGTTCTACTGTTCTGTTGCAATGCGATCTTAGTTTGCCCATCAGACATGTGAATATGCTGCCTTGCTATTTTTCTGTACCTATTCCAGCTATCATACAGTTTTATATTCAACTAGTGTTTCTTTTACTTTGTTGTCCTGTCGTATCCTTAGCTTGTACTCCCTCTGTAAAGAAATATAAGAGTGTTTATATCACTAAAGTAGTGATCTAAACACTCTTATATTTCTTTACAGAGGGAGTACATCATACTCCCTCCGTCAGTATTACTTGTGGCCGAAATGGATAAAAATGGATGTATCTAGAACTAAAATACGTCTAGACACATCCATTTATTTCCGGATGGAGGGAGTACATGTCAATATGTCATGCCTTTCTATTCTTCAGTACCTATTCCATCTCTCCGCCATAGCATGTTTTATAACTAAAGCACCATTCTTCCGTACAAGGCATGTAAGCGGAAGAGGGCTATGGTAGAATTTGAAGGGGTACAAACAAGTTCTTTGCAAAAGATCCAAACTCCAGGAGATAGTAACCCAAGTCCAGTGTTCATAGGAACTGCTCCAGCACAGAGAAACCCCAGTCCTCTGGATAATAACCAGATTCCAGTGGCCAAAGAACCAGTCCGCTCCAGTCCAAAAAAATATGTCAACACCTTGCTAGGAAATGTGTGCGTATCCTCGCATCATGAAATTTTATAGCATTCATATCTCATTTGATCTTATATTTTCTACATCTGTCATACACATCTTTGTTGTAGAAAATATGCTGAAAGGATAACAAAAGTTCTAAACTGGGATTGTGTTCGAGGAAAGTATCTTGCAGCAATGCTCTGCGCTCCAATGCTGATGTAAGTACCTGTTGTGTATCACTATATTTTTACATCAGTATGTAGTTTATTAAGTAGCATCGGCGTGAATCCAACCTTAGTACCGTATACCAATTATCTGATATAAATTTACTTTTAGTAAAATGTATAATTAAGGCGCTAATGTAGATTTTTGTAAGGGAAACTGTCTGGTAGTATTGCATACTGAGCTGTATGATTGTACTATCTCATATATTGCATATTACTAAAATCTAGTGGTGTGGTCTGGTTGCCCAATCGTTCATTGTGTCAATGTTGCTTTCCTATTAACTTACCTGGCTGATGATAGCAGTGCCATATTGTGTTAATTTGGTGTAGGCTGGTGTGGTCTGTGTCGGCGTACGACACCTATGGGATCGTGGGGATCCCTTTACAGTTCGACAGGGAAAGGATTTGCACAAAGAGCGGAACTAACGATCAACGCAAGGATCTTTACCCAGGTTCGGGCCGCTGAGAAGCGTAATACCCTACTCCTGCTTTGGTTGTATTATGGATGTTCTTAGCTCAAGTACACGGAGCGCTTGCGATGAACAGTACGTTCAGGCAGCAGCTACGCATGCAGAATGGGCTAGAAAAGGTTCCCCCCTGTAGCTTCGCCCTGGGCCTCCTTTTATATGTCCAAGGGGTCACCAACAGTGGCGGACAACAGTACAAGAGGTGTAAAGTAGCTACAGTGTTTCATGATTATCACCGACGTCTTAGGACAAACGTCTTAGGACAAACGCATTTAATGCTCTACTTAGCTGTCCCTTACTTTCTTGGGGACGGAAAAAGAGCCGTCCCATCAGCATCGCTTAACCCCTTCCGCGGTCAGTGCCGTGCCACGCAACCAGGAGGACAAGCCCTAAATGACAGGCTGGTCGCTGCGCTGGAGCAGTGGCACTGTGCTAGAGCGGTGGGATCTTGCCGGGTGCGAGATCTTGCCGGGTGCAAGGCCTTGCCTGACCTTCGCGAGTCTTCCCGGCAAGGATCTTGCCGGGAACCCAGCCTCCTGTCTTCTGTTTTCTGATCATTGGCTTGAATGCCTTCTTGATATTCTTGTGTTTGTTCCTAGCTGTCCCCCGGCAAGCCTTGCCGGGTCTTGTCTTGCTAGGAGATCATGCCGCTGGGAAGAAGCTTCTCCCCAACGAGCTCTTGTTCTTTCTTGTTAATATAATGCTTGCCAGATATGGTATTTGCCGGGAAGCTTGGCCTTGCCGGGGTTGCCAGGCAACAATCCTAGACGGGAATGACCCATGCTAAGAAGGTTGATGAGACCCTGGTTCTCATTACACCGACAGTCTGGTTACCCAAACGTTCATTGTGTCAATGTTGGTTTCCTATTAACTGACTTGGCCGATGATTTGGTGTAGGCTGCTAAAGATAATACGACAAAGTCTCCAGACAGAAAGGCAACCCCATTGTTTCTCTCCAATAAATCTAGTGAAGGTAATATGGCAATAATTCTTGATTAATCTGTTCAGTTTCCCCTCTAATTAAGTTATGATGCAGTGGTCAAGACACCTTCCATTATCATTGATACAAGCCTGCAAAAATCGCCATCTGAATCTGTTCAATTTCCTCTGTCTCGAATCCAACGGAAAAGATGTACGTTTGTGAACCAATTACTGGTTTAAGCAATGATGGAAATCATGGAGGAATCAGAGGTGCACATTCTTGCGCAACAATAACTGATCGATGATTTCAGTGACAGTATAGCAAAGAAGAAAGAACTTGCTCACATGCTTATGGGCGTCATCCGCGCTGAGGTTGCAGATTGTGAGGTTGTAGATCGTTAAGCTGTGTTCATTTATTTGCACTGGCATCAATCTTTGATTGCCCCGTGGATGTAATTTCCTGTAATATATGCTTCGATGTGCTACGTTTTTCCTTTTATGCATATATTTGCTTAGCGCGGGGTCGCACCCCAGCTTTCTAGGCCGAAACCTCAACTGGCGGCAAACAAGCCTAAATATGCAGTGAAATTAATAACTGGAACAAAGCGACGTGGGCCCTTCTTCTAGGGGAGCGGCCCACTGCCTGTAATGGCCCTGTAATGGGCCTGCAATTACTAGATGGGCTCTGCCATAGTCCATAACTATTCCTCGTAATGGTCTCAAAGTAATAGCTAGGCCTAAATCGACGTGGGCTTTTGATGGACTGTATTTGGCCCAGTCTTTCAATGGGCCTAGAGCCATGTAGGTAATTTAGCAGGCCCAAAGTAAGGTAGGCCCAATTAGTTGATGGGCCGTTAATAGGTCGAAACCTTGATTGGGCTCCAATAGTGGAAACGGACCAACGGGCCCTTAGCAGGCCTAAATAGATCAAAATTAATGGTTGGCCTATTTCCATGTCGGGCCGTTAACAGGCCAAAAGCCAATCGAGCCATAAGTGGGCCCATATACAAAATGGGTTTTAACAGACCGAAAGTCATGTCGGGCTGGAATTGTGCCATGGAGAACATGGGCCGCTAAGAGGCCGAAAGTCAGGTCGGACTGTAAATGGCCCAACTACGATGTGGGCCGTTAACATGCCGAAAGATACACCGGGCTGGAAGTTGGCCCTAATCCGGAATGGGCCGCTAAAAGGCCGAAATACGTACTGCCTGGAAATTGGCCCATCCCTATAATGGGCCTCTAACAGGCCGAAAGACGTACAACCTGTAAATTGGCCCATCTCTATAATGGGCCTCTAATAGGCCGAAAGAACCTCGGGCGGCAAATGAGCCCAAAGACATAGCGGGCTATTAACGGGCTAGAACTAATGATGGGCCGCAATGGTGCCAAATCGTTAACAGGCCTTCGACGGGCCGAATTGGTAGAACTCGTATGGGCCGTTTTTGTAAATGGGCCAGACGAAAGTAGGCCGTAAATGGGCCAGCCCGCTAATTTTGACTGGGTCGGCCTTTTTTAGCTAAATGGGACTGTTTTGGGCCGTGCCATGTGTTGCTGTTCCATTGGCACGTCCTGTCCATTCGATGGATGACATCTGTCGCAACGATGAGCTGACACATGCTTCTGTTGGCGAATGAGAATTTTACACGTGGAAAATCGCCATTGGTCAGGGCTGTTAACGGGTTATCGGATCCAAACCGGAACTCGATAGCTTAACCACGACCCGTTACGGTGGATGCCACGTGTCGGTTACCCTTGACGAAAACACTTCCATGACGCGACATTTATTGTCATGGAAGTGGACACCGTGATGATAATTTGAGTATTGTCATGGAACACTTCTACGACAGCACAGGTATGACCACTGGTACCATTACGTGCTATACAAACGGTTTTTACCCCATTTCCGCGATAGAGTTTTAAACCGTCGCCTTGCCTGTGTGTGCGATAGGGGGGGTCCTTCCCACATGACCCAGATACATCGGCGATAGGGCGACCCGCTGCTGACGGTTTTCGCAAAGTAATCGTATGCGAAGTCATGGACTATCCCACACGTTAGAGACCGGCACTACGTTTGTGATCCGCGAGACATCCGATACGATTACGCAGATATCCACGTGTGCAAAAGGTTGATATCACAAACATTTATTTCAACTGGTCTGTTTGCGATACGTACACTATCACACACAGTTCAAAACTATAAAATGTGTGCGGTGTCTCCACTATCGCCAACGCGTCCATTTTCATAAGTGTGTGCCATAGGTATACTATCACACACGGTCTCTAAATGTGAACTGTCTTCTTTTTATCCAATATTACACATGCATACAAGTTTGAAACGTTTGTGGTATTACCAAGAATCGCACACGCTGATCGTACGAAAATATGTGTGATACTTACGGCAATACCACACGCGTATGAGAATAAACCATGCGTTCGACCGCTGAGTATCGCATACGTTTTCCGTGAAAGAACCATGTGTTCTTTATTTTACCATCGCACACGTTGTTTTCTTTCTAACCGTGTGTACGGTGTTTAATTCCCTGCTGTTTAATTTTATTTTTGCCTGTAATTTATTATTCGAATTGGAAAATTTCAAATTTCAAATTATGAAGTGCGGAATTCAAATATTTCATATTCTCATCACAATGGTTCAACAACCAATCCATAAATCAAAATCTTAGTACAATATGTTCAGTAATTACAGAATTAGGCAGCAGATTAACTATGATGAACCACAATATTTAGAGGCGGTAAAGGTGAAGAGAGAAGTGTAAATCATTTTGGCTGCCGATAGTGTTCAAGAAGCGGAATGCCCATAATAGGCCCTCCTCCATGCCAAAGGCACGTACAACTTTTGTCCAACCCCTTGTGACAATCGCCCGCCCATCCTTCATCGCCTTCAGGAAGACTTCTAGACCATTATCATGGTAGTATGAATTATATACATTAACCTTAGTTGCCTCCACTCCGGTCATGTAGTTTGCAAGGTAATCATGAGTAAATTGCTTCGGAAACCACTAAAAAGAGAAAACTTTCAGATATTCATGTCTAAAAGAGTAACTCGTTGTGGGCAGGAGAAAAAGGCAACAGATTTCTTACCATCCTAAAGTTCACTGTTGTGTTGGATAAAGTGTAAATAAAGAGTTTAATTCCCATCACCCGTCTCTTTCGCCTAACAATCTTTCTTAGTTTCCTCACTTGATGCTTGTTCATGAATATCTCATTGCCCCATACGCAAAAGGGGTCGAAGCATGGATCAGTACCGCTGATATATGTAGCTATAGGCAACCAGTAAATGTTAGAAGCTAAACTACAATTGCACAAATGATGTAAAATACTATAAGACATGGGATGCAACTAACCTGGATGGCAAACAACAACATCGCCCATTGCGGCCCTGAGTAAGAGTACATGAAAAGGCATGTTAACTACATCAACCTAAAATAGCAAATGGTAATAAAACGACAGCATCTCTAGTGATATCTTCATTGTGAAGAGTAGCATGGTAGCAAAGGGACAGATTAAAAAATGGATAGAACTGTTTGCTACAACAGTCTTAAGAGCAACCTAAGTCAGGCATTGTAAGTTTGTAAGTGGTATTGGTGAAATTGAACTGGACAGTTCATACTAGAACATCACAGTGTACATTACTGAAATAAACAAGGCACATATTAACTACAGACAACCTAATATAGCCATTGAAAATGGTACTGATGAAATTGAAATTGACAGAGCTAAACAGCGCAAGGCAAGTGCTGCTAGAGCAGAGAATGGCCCAGTTATCTATAAAAAGGTAAGAAAAATAGCTAAGACGGGTTAGACGTGTTTACTACAACATGCTTAATACATCAATCGTACAAAACATAGCCATTGCAACTGGTATTGGTAAAATTGAACTGGACAGTTCCTACTTGGTAAATCCCGAGGGGTAGTTGTTGGGGCACTTCATCTGGGCCAGAGCCCGCCCCAAGTCAGCGGCGGCGGAGGGAAATCAGTGTCACTGACATGTGTACCTACAAGAAGCAAGTAAATTCTACAAGCTAAACTGCAATTTCACAAATGATGTAAAATACTATAAGACATTGGGATGGAACTAACCTCGACGGTAAACAACAACATTTCCCATGGTGGCCCTATGTAAGTACATGGAAAGGCATGTTAACTACAATAGGGCTAACATCCACAAAAAATAGCAAATGGTAATAAAACGACAACATCTCTAATGGTATCTTCATTCCGAAGAGTTGCATGGTAGCAAAGGGACAGATTAAAAAATGGATTGAACTATTTGCTACAACAGGCTTAACAGCAACCTAAGTCAGGCATTGTAAGTTTGTAACTGGTATTGGTGAAATTGAACTGGATAGTTCATACTTGAACATCACAGTGTACATTACTAAAATAAACAAGGCACGTGTTAACTACAGACAACCTAATATAGCCATTGAAACTGGCACTGGTGAAATTGAAATTGATAGAGTTAAACATCGCACGGCAAGTGCTGCTAGAGCAGAGAATGGCCCAGTTGTCTATAAAAAGGTACGGAAAATAGCTAAGACGGGTTAGGCGTGTTTACTACAAAATGCTTAATACATCGACCGTACAAAACATAGTCATTGCAACTGGTATTGGTAAAATTGAACTGGACAGTTCGTACTTGGTAAATCCCGAGGGGTAGTTGCTGGGGCACTTCATCTGGGCCAGAGCGCGCACCAAGTCGGCGGCGGCAGAGGCGAGGTGTTCCTCTGGGTTGACACGCATAGCGGCCACCACGCCACCGACCGCCATCAGCTCCTCAACCTCCCGCGTGATATGTGGTTAGGCTTACGCGGCGATGCTCTGGAGTAGGGGGTGGGGATTTGGAGGCATGAGGATGTTTCACAGGCGCCATCTAAGCAATCAGGCCGGGGCGGTGATGGAGATCGGTGGGTTACCTGACTGGATCGACGAGGCTCGGGCAGAACGTAGATGTGGTTGAAGTTGTGGTTGCGGCGGCGGCGGTTTGAGCTGCCGGGGGGGGGGAAGGGTGGGGAGATACTGCGGAAATGTGATGGGTGGGGATGGGGTGGGGGGGATAAATTCTGAAATCCTGCGCCTACTGAAAATTTCGCCACGAAATTCGAAACTTACGCGGGCGAAACACACAACGCAGACGAAGCGTATAATATACTCGTGTGCGAGAAAAGAGAAAATTGGCGGATCCCGTATTCAAAAAAGTGTACACGTGTAGTTGATTAAATCAGTCTTGGGCTGTCGTGATGGTACGTGTGCGATGTTTTCTAACTGACTTATGGATCATTAACGCACACGGTACGCCATAGAAACCGTGTGTTTTGTGGTCTTCTAAAAATTATAATATCTATCAGCATCTAGAGCCTCAGCTTGCAAATTTAAAAATCTCTTTCATTGTAGTAGGGCTATTAACGTACATGAACGAGGCGAAGTTGACACTCGATGAACAATTATAAGTTTATGAAATGCAGTCAAGTGTCAACCTGCCTCGCTCACACAGCGAGAATTGATCGACCTATGCAAAAAGAGAGATGCTTGCTGCCTTCCGCTGGCGCTGCTATTTAAGTCGGTCTGTGTCCGCCCCGTGCGGCGAGGTGGGACTAAAAACCAGCTCCGGCGAGCTCGTCTCTGACCCGGTTGTGCAGAGATGAGAAAGGAAGGAGCTCTGCGGTGGCTGCGGGTAGGACCGCTATGACTCAGTTGGGTCAACTTTTTTTGACCGGGCACTAATTTTCTCTAAAAAAACTAGTAAGTAGTGCTGGTAGATGCTCATAATTAATTGAAGAAACGTACAGGTGACACACACACACACACACTAACTACTCGCATGCTGGCCAGACCAAGACGCCATCGTTCTCCTTCCAGGCCTTGTCGGCGGCAGCCTACCGTGCTTGGATCTCTGCCCGGCTCTCCTCAGCAGCGCGTGCGGCCGCTTCTTTCTTGCGGCGGAGAGACTCTCTTTTCTTGAGTGCTTTCTGCCTTTTCCGCTCCTTCTGTGCGGCTTTGGCCTCCTCTTGCTCCACCGCCCATTCGGCCATGGCAGCTTCAAAGTCCGCCCCCGTAGGTGTGCGGTCGCGGGCGGCGTTGAACTCGGTGCGACGAGATGCCATCGCTTCCTTACCAGTTAGTGTGCGGTCGCGGGCAGCGATGAACTCTGCGCGCCGGGATGCCATTGCTTCCTTAGCAGTTAGTGTGCGGCGCAGTGGCATGGACGGTGACGCTTGGAGAGAGCTCTGGGACGGAGTGGCCGGACAACCGTATAGTGCGGTGGTTTTTTAGAGCACTCGAGATCTGATTGCCTATGAGAACCATGTGCGCTAACCCTATTATGCATTGCGTTCTGATTGGCCGGAACCCCAGCCACGTGGATCGTGCGTGTGCACCGTAGGATGCACCGCGATCGAACGACAATCCACATCCCTCCAATCACACCCGTGTAGCTGTAGCTGGGATTTAACTTATATGCGCTAAATGTCAGGTAAATGCTATAAAGTGCTTAAATATATCAAACGAGTCCTGAAATGAGAAAAAAAAATCAAATCTAGCGGCTGATGGTGCTTGCGCACCGTGTAAATAGTTTGGAAACAATGATTCTTCTTGTGAGATGCTCTCGTTTTCAAGGAGTTATCGTTACAACTTGTGCCGTAATTTGCCATTTTTTTGCCACAGAATACTAAGGTCATACCATGGCACCAAGCCAGGTATCAGGTTTTTCAGGCATGTTTTTCAATTTTCTAGAGTTCAAAAACCAATAAACGACATGTTTCTGGTTGAATCTTGCCACACAAGTCCTTGAAATCTCTCCCCATTCCTCGTAAAAGGCATGAAAATTTACTAAATACCACAAGCATGATTTTCCAAACCGTTTTGTGCACTTTTTCATGGACCGATTGTGCGAAATTGAATTATGTGCATTAATGCCTAGGCGGCCCAAATATAGTAAATTAGCCCGGAAAAGTGCCAAATTTGAACATGGTACATTTTAGGTGTATGTTGATCGTAGAAAAAAAAACTCAAGGACAAACGACGAAGGAAATTTGGATTCCCCTTCGAACTTGGTGATTTCCCTCTCGAAACAACGGAACTTCCTTTGTGATGGTTCGATTTACGAAGAGCGTGTATAACGACATTAGCCAAACCTTGTCAAAAAAATACCACGGCATGTTCAGGTCATACCATGGCACCATGCCAGGTATCATGTTTTTCACGCATGTTTTTCAATTTTCTAGAGTTGAAAAACCAATAAATGTCACGTTTGTGGTTGACTCTTGCCACACCTGTCCTTGAAATCTCACCCCATTCCTCATAAAAGGCATGAAAATTTACTAAATACCACAAGCATGATTTTCCAAACCGTTTTTGTGTACTTTTTCATGGACCGATTGTGCGAAATTGAATTATGTGCATTAATGCCTAGAAAATGCACATAACGGACCAAATATAGTAAATTAGCCCAGAAAAGTGCCAAATTTGAACATGGTGCATTTTAGGGTGTATGTTGATCATAGAAAAAAACTCAAGGACAAACGACGAAGGAAATTTGGATTCCCCTTCGAACTTGGTGATTTCCCTCTCGAAACCACGGAATTTCCTTTGTGATGGTTCTATTTATGAAGAGCGTGTATAACGACATTAGCTGAACCTTCTCAAAAAGTTACCACGGCATGTTGAGGTCATACCATGGCACCATGCCAGGTATCATGTTTTTCAGGCAGTTTTTAAATTTTTAAGAGTTGAAAAACCAATAAACGTCACTTTTGTGGTTGACTCTTGCCACATATGTCATTGAAACCTCTCCCTATTCCTCCTAAAAGGCATGAAAATTTACTAAATACCACAAGCATGATTTTCCAAGCCGTTCTTGTGCACCTTTTCATGCACCGATTGTGCGAATTTGAATTATGTGCATAAATGCCTAGAAAATGCATATAACGACCCAAATATAGTAAATTATCCCGGGTGCCAAATTTGAACACGGTGCATTCTAGGGTGTATATTGATCGTAGAAAAAAACTCATGGAAAAACGATGAAGGAAATTTGGATTCCCCTCCAAACTTGGTGATTTCCCTCTCGAAACCACGAAACTTCCTTTGTGATGGTTCGATTTATGAAGAGCGTGTATAACGACATTAGCCAAACCTTCTCAAAAAATTACCACAGCATGCAGAGGTCATACCATGGCACCATGCCAGGTATCATGGTTTTCAGGCATGTTTTTCAATTTTGTAGATTTGAAAAACCAATAAACGTCACGTTTGTGGTTGACTCTTGCCACACATGCCATTGAAATCTCTCCCCATTCCTCGTAAATGGCATGAAAATTTACTAAATACCACAAGCATGATTTTCCAAACCGTTTTTGTGCACCTTTTCATGCACCCATTGTGCGAATTTGAATTATGTGCATAAATGCCTAAAAAATGCATATAACGGCCCTAATATAGTAAATTATCCCAGAAAAGTGCCAAATTTGAACACGGTGCATTCTAGGGTGTATATTGATCGTAGAAAAAAACTCATGGACAAACGACGAAGGAAATTTGGATTCCCCTCCAAACTTGGTGATTTCCCTCTCGAAACCACGAAACTTCCTTTGTGATGGATCGATTTATGAAGAGCGTGTATAACGACATTAGCCGAACCTTCTCAAAAAATTACCACAGCATGCTGAGGTCATACCATGGCACCATGCCAGGTATCATGGTTTTCAGGCATGTTTTTCAATTTTGTAGATTTTAAAAACCAATAAACGTCACGTTTGTGGTTGACTCTTGCCACACATGCCATTGAAATCTCTCCCCATTCCTCGTAAATGGCATGAAAAATTACTAAATACCACAAGCATGATTTTCCAAACCATTTTTGTGCACCTTTTCATGCACCCATTGTGCGAATTATAATTATGTGCATAAATGCCTAGAAAATGCATATAACGGCCCTAATATAGTAAATTATCCCAAAAAAGTGCCAAATTTGAACACGGTGCATTCTAGGGTGTATATTGATCGTAGAAAAAAAACTCATGGACAAACGACGAAGGAAATTTGGATTCCCCTCCAAACTTGGTGATTTCCCTCTCGAAACCACGAAACTTCCTTTGTGATGGTTCGATTTATGAAGAGCGTGTATAATGACATTAGCCGAAACTTCTCAAAAAATTACCACAGCATGCTGAGGTCATACCATGGCACCATGCTAGGTATCATGGTTTTCAGGCATGTTTTTCAATTCTTTAGAGTTGAAAAACCAATAAACGTCACGTTTGTGGTTGACTCTTGCCACACATGTCATTGAATTCTCTCCCCATTCCCTTGTAAAAGGCATGGAAATTTAGTAAATACCACAAGCATGATTTTTCATACTGTTATTGTGCACCTTTTCATGCACCGACTGTGCGAATTTGAATTATGTGCATAAATGCCTAGAAAATGCAAATAATGGCCCAAATATATTAAATGAGCTCGGAAAAGTGCCAAATTTGAACACGGTGCATTCTAGGGTCTATGTAGATCGTAGAAAAAAAACATGGGCGAACAACCATGGAAATTTGGATTCCCTTGAAATCCTAGTGATTTATTATCGCACACGGTTCATTTTCGTTGCTTATGAAAGACGTGTGCACTGACCCTATTGTGCGGTGCGTTCTGATTGGCCGGAACCCCAGCAACGCGGATCGCGCGTGTGCACCGTAGGATGCACCGCGATCGAACGGCAATCCACATCCCTCCCATCAGACCCGTGTAGCTGTAGCTGGGATTTGACTTATCTGCGCTAAATTTTAGGTAAACGCTATAAAGTGCTTAAATATATCAAACGAGTCTTGGAATGCACAAAAACAAATCAAATCTAGCGGCTGATGGTGCTTGCGCACCGTGTAAATAGTTTGGATGCGAAACGATAAAGTCACCTTAAATTCAAGTCCAAATTGCCATTTATCATTTTGGAAACAGTGATTCTTCTTGTGAGATGCTCTCGTTTTCAAGGAGTTATCGTTACAACTTGTGCCAGAATTTGCCATTTTTTACCGCAGAATACTGAGGTCATACTGTGGCACCATGCCAGGTATCATCTTTTTCAGGCATGTTTTTCAATTTTCTAGAGTTGAAAAACCAATAAATGACACGTTTGTGGTTGACTCTTGCCACACATGTCCTTGAAATCCCTCCCCATTCTCGTAAAAGGCATGAAAATTTACTAAATACCACAAGCATGATTTCCCAAACCGTTTTTGTGTACTTTTTCATGAACCCATTGTGCGATATTGAATTATGTGCATTAATGCCTATAAAATGCACATAATGGCCCAAATATAGTAAATTAGCCCGAAAAAGTGCCAAATTTGAACACGGTGCATTTTAGGGTGTATGTTGATCGTAGAGAAAAACTCAAGGATAAACGGCGAAGGAAATTTGGATTCCCCTTCAAACTTGGTGATTTTCCTCTCGAAACCACGAAACTTCCTTTCTGATGGTTCGATTTATGAAGAGCGTGTATAACGACATTAGCCGAACCTTCTTAAAAAATTACCACAACATGCCGAGGTCATACCATGGCACCATGCCAGGTATCATGTTTTTCAGGCATGTTTTTCAGTTTTCTAGAGTTAAAAAACCAATAAACGTCCTGTTTGTGGTTGACTCTTGCCACACATGTCATTGAAATCTCTCCCCATTCCTCGTAAAAGGCAGGAAAATTTACTGAATACCACATGCATGATTTTCCAAACCATGTTTGTGCACTTTTTCATGGACCGATTGTGCGAAATTGAATTATGTGCATTAATGCCTAGAAAATGCACATAACAGCCCAAATATAGTAAATTAGACCGGAAAAGTGCCAAATTTGAACACGGTGCATTCTAGGGTGTATGTTCATCGTAGAAAAAAAACTCAAGGACAAACGACGATGGAAATTTGGATTCCCTTCCAATCTTGGTAACATCAATCACACACGGGTTGTGTTTACGAAACGTTGCCTCCGCAGCGCATTATTTTGGCGCAGAAAACCCTCACCAAAACATCAATAAAGAAAAGAAAACCCTCACCCCCTTCCCCCTTCGTCCCCACTCCTCACTCGCACTGCACTCCTCCGCAACTCTGCATGTCAACTTCTATCGCCGCGGCCACCCCTTAGCTCGACGACTGTCGCCGGAAGGCTTTGGCCGCTCACCAAATCTCACAGGATTTCGCCTCTGCCACTTGCCGCCACCTATCTACACCAACTTGCGCAGACGTCATCATTGCTTGTTCTCAACAGGTCTGCCCAAATCTTTGATCTCGACGGTGCCCCTCGCAGCCGGCTGCGTCCAACAAACGCCACCGCATTTTTTTTCTTCCCCTCGCCGACGCCTATCGGCACCGATTTTCTTGACTGTGGTCGATTGGTGTTTTCTGCGGGATTTTCTGTGGTCTTGGGCCAGTTTTTTTGGTTTCTCTCATGGAGAACAAGGTAATTAATTTAGCAAAATATTAGCACATCTCTTATCGCAGTCCGTCTGTCCCTGTTAATTACCTGGCGGAAATCGCCGTGGATTCATTTTTTATAGCTGATTCGAGGGTTTTCATTCAAGTGTCTACAGTGCAAGCACAAATCAGGCCAGAGTTGTCACGGCCAGTCTGACAAGAAGTTCTATCTCACCATACCATACAATTTGTTGATAATCTGAAAGACCCTATTGTGTGAACGGTGGATTTGGGATGGGAATAAATCTACCACTGGTGCACACATTGAACAAGACCAATTGTGTGAACAAAATGCTGGTACAAAGTCTTATTTGTATGTTGTTGTTCATAAACTATATATAGCTTCAACGGTATGTTACAATTGGTTTTTATTCTTCATTGCAACAGAAATTGCCCGCTGCAGCTGTTCCTGAATTGATTTCCCGGCGTGGTCGAATTACACTTGTGCCCACTAAGAATGCCAAAGTGATTGCAAGGTACTGCATTTCCCGCACAAATGGAACCATTCAAATTAATATGTTCTCGGTTGTCCTAGCAATGCATCCACATTTGAAAATCAGAGACACTGTTATACTCATGCTCTATGAAGGCACAGGAGGGATCTTCCTTTTCATTGACGAGATGCCGAGTCGCCGTGATCAAGCTGCTTCCAGCGGATAGTTGTGGTTGTTGGCATATCTTAAGTATGTAGATATGGACCATATGGTTGTCAAAATTGTTCAGTTCAGAATTTTCATGGAAAGTATTTGTATCACCTTTTGTTAAATAGTGTCACCACTATATGTTACTCAAATGCTGTTTTTCAGGTTCTTAAATTTTCCATATTACAAAATGAGATAATACATAGATAAGCCAGCCCATACAGTTGACATATTTGACATGCATGAACAAATAATCAATCGAGGATATATATGCTCAAATTGGTCCAGTGCCTAGTTCGAGGAGTAATTTACAAACCATTATTAGCTCCCTAATTTACATCAATATAACGAACCGCGCGCGCACAAAATAGCTACTGCCCCTAATGCGGACCCAGCACGCACAGTTGCCATCGTCCATCATCGTGTCTATCCTGCTGGGCTTAGGAGGAGAGGAGGTCGCCAAGTCGATGACCTACACCTTGATCGATCGAGGCTCGGGCAGCCTCGACATCGGTGATCGCCGGTACTGCCTCGGGCGCAGCTCTCACCCGGGCTGCCGCGACCGCCGGCTCTGCGTACATCGTCCCGGCGGCCAACGAGACGTTGGCTCTCGCTAGGGCTGCCGTCACTGCCCCCAGGCTTGCCCTGGCGATGCCCGGTGCTACGCCCGGTGCTATGCCCTCCTCCATCTGGGACATAAGCCTATGCCTCGTGCGGCGGCCGCCACTTTCGCAGTTGTCCTTGCGTCGTCGCGGTTCCTGCTCCACCGCCCGCACCATCCGCCGCACTCTGTGCCGAGCCCGCAGTATCGCCCGCTGGCAATCCCTAGCCGCTTTCAGGACGACCCTGGCTAACCTGGTGGCTTGCTCGTACCGCGTTTCTTGCCTCGTCTGGCTGTCGTCGGGAGAGGCGGCGGCATGGCCGTCAACCGCAAAGCCGACCATCGCGCCGGCAGCCTCGATTCCACTGTCGCCCAACTCCATCCTATTGTCGGCCGTTGGGGCCGGGTATGCCGGTATGTGTGGGTACCTAACTAGCAAGGGGATCAGTAGTGAGTCGCCGCCGCTGGCCATTGTTCTGGTTATTTATAGCTAGCTACCAGCTGGCTAGGGTATTGGGGATTTACAATTTACCTTTGTGGTTGGCACTTGCGCGGGAAGCCTTCGCTGGAGTGCGGGAAGACTAAGTGGAGCACACAACCGTATGCGGTGTCACGTGATATCACACATGTGTTAACATAAGGAAACGTATGTGTAACTTACAAATCATCACTCATGAGTACTTGCACCACGCATCGTGTGCGATGCTCCTAGCCATCACAAACAACTCGTTTGCATTTTCAAATGTTTTTGTACACACATAATCACACACGAAACAACTGTACTCCCTCCGTCCAGGTGCGTAGGGAACCTAAGAGAATTAAGATTGTCCAAGAATTTTAGTCGCCCTTTCTTAATTAGTTGCCCGGCTGCCTTTCTCATCATTGAAAGTGTTTTTAGTTTTTAGTTTTTCCCCTCCCACGTATGAGCCAACCAACTACCTCCAAAATTTAATTATGTTTGCATGCATGCGTGGTGGAAGAGGAAAACAACAAGGAAGTGGGCAGTGATTCAACTCTGGCAATTAATAACTTAATTAATGGGATGTGTTCATTGGCAATTTGGCACAGTCAATTTTTTCGCCTCGCCTACTCCCTGTTCACCTTGGTTGCACTGCTCTGCTTTCGCTCTCTATCGTCTCTTTCCTCTCGCAGCCCCCAAACCTGGCCTTCCACGCTCGCCTCCTCACCTCACCCATCGAATTTTGCCATGGATAATCCCCTAGATCCCTGTATCCCGTGGGTTTCCCTCTCGCTATGGCCCGCGTCACTGCCGCCATTGAGCGAAACCCATGTATCTATCAGAGGGGATCCATTGCTCTGGACTCATAGATCGGTGGCACCGGAGGACATGCTGGGGCTGCGTTGGAGGTGGTGGGCAGCAAGGGCAAATTGGATCGAGGAAGCGAGTCATCGATTGGAGACATGTTCGAAGGAGCTGCGCATGGCGAAGCACAAGGCGGAGGCGCAAGTCGATCTCTGGGCAAAGATGCTGAGGGATGTCAGCATCTGGCAGCGTCGCGTCGACTTGGAGCTGGCGCTAATGGCAGAGAGCATATTACGGAGTCGACTGCGGAGGAGAGAACGCGCATGCCTGCGGAATGGTATCCGAACCCGGTGCTGCTATTCAAATGGGTGGTAGAACAAGCCAAATCGCCCACCCCGCTGCAGCGGCGGCACTGGGCATGCATCCTAGGCAAGGTGACCTACCCTCCTTCCCCGCCAGCTACTGGATGAAGATCACCTCAAGGACGTGGCCATGGATGCGTACACATGCTACGAGATGTACTGGCGGATCGTTGACATGAGGAAGTGCCTCCTTCATGTAGATGACGAGGGATCGAGCCACAAGCAGAGCACTGGAGGCAAGCATCACAACAAGAAATAGTTGATTTGATGATCGTTTCTCCTAGTTTATTATGCATGTAATTGTTTACTTAGGTGTGCAAACGCTATTTGTAGTCAGTTATGTAATTGGATGTTTAATTTGGTTATGCAATCATGTTCTTATAAGTATATAATGTTGTTGTTCTGTAGACAGAGCATAGATGTTGTGCAGACAGAGCAAATCACATCACACATGGACTAAACTAAGGAACCCGTCGGTGATGAATTCATCAATCGCTGACAATTATTTACCACCAACCGTTTGCCCACAACACACATATCTTATTAGGAGGAATTGTCTATGTTGTTATCGGTCTTCCCACATATTTCTGATTACTGACCTGTTTGCCGTGTATCACACACATCTTGTTAAGTTGAACTGTTTCTGTTGTTTTGGCTCATCACAAACAGTTCATCCGAGTGAACTGTATGTGGCACCCCGGCTCAGAGCAACCGGTTTACCTTGTATTGCCAGCCCAGAGATCAAGTCTTCTGGCAACGCACAACAACTTGGTACAGAAAATAACCGCTTTATTGATCTCTTGCGGATACATAGGTTTGAATATTACAAGATAAGCGAGGCCAAGCGGCACCCACGGTGCGGCTGCACCTATGTACATTATTTAGTAGACATCTCAGGGGCCTCGACGATAAAGGAAACTACTACGCGACAGCGGAACGACGATGTAGCAGAACTCCACTCCACAGGGACACTACTGGGACACGGCCTATATCGCGACATACCGATCGACATCAACGCCTTGCACAGCTTCTCCTGCATCTGGCATGACACGCCAGGTGAGTACTTTGAATGTACTCGCAAGCTCACAGCAAACAAAGCAAATACGACAAACAATAACAAGGCATTTAACAAGTTTAATGCATGAACATGAACATGATACTACCAGTCATGAAGTGTACGTGGATTGTGCCATGGTCCCTTGGACCAACTTACCATTTCAGGGTTACCTCGTAACCACCGTCAACATCTTACCATAGTGATCCTCACACGATAACATCAATACCAACCATAGTTATCCTCACACGATCACCAACTTCTGCATGTGCCATCTTGTTGTTCTTAGTGTGTAGGTTATTTATTTCTGTTGACCCACAGTGTGACCTACTACGAACTGTGTCCATATCCGAGGATGCGGCTATTGATAGATTATACACTCTGCAGAGGTTAGTACACTGTACCCACACCACGGAACTCATGGCCTCATGCTCCCATTCGGGTGGACCAACGACATTCCGACAAAACCAATCTATTGCATGACACTCTCCCGGCCACTTCGACAAACTCCCCTTTGGGCTATCTCATGGGTGGCCCCGATGTCAACTCGTGACATCCTGCCACCTCGTGGCCGGCCACTGTCGTGGCAAAACAAAACAAACAGTTTCAAACGGGGACAATGGTACCATACAACTTGGGCACACAAGGTTATGCCTGCCTACCGGGCCAGGGTAGCGCCAGCGCATAACCTTCCCTAGTTGGAGGCACCGGCGAGAGGCATGACAATAGACCAAATTAGGGCCTCCCCATCCAGGCAAGTGTGGTTGCACTGGTGAGCTCGATTCAGTGGCACCATGACTCGATCAACAGTTGTTCAAGTTGGATTAACATCAGGTTTAACTTGAAGGAATATGATTCGAGCCACAGTATGCAATGAGGTGCACGGGTCATGATCATATGAAAATGAGTAACGAATGCATCATGCTACCATGAGAGTATATGGCATGATCTCTACTACACACAATAACAAGATAGCATATTCTCTACTACATAATAACAATAGGACATGTAACAACTATAATGCAATAGGTTATATATAGCAAATCATTTTAATAGTGAAGCATATAATGAATTTAATTCAAATAAAACCATTGTCATTGAAATGCCATCCTTGCATATGAATGTTGTGGCTTGCCTTGGTTCAGAGGAGTGTCACACCACTCCTGGCCTTCTTCAACACAACTAGGAGCTTCTGAAAATAATTTAAAATGCAAAAAGAAAATGTCACATAAAGCATTTTATTACACCAGAAATTCCAAACAGCAAGGAAAATTCTAAATCTTTGCAAATAGAATCTTTTGCTCAAGACAAAACTGTGGCAAAAAGTTTCAACTCATTTGGACTTATAGAATAGGATTTATAGCTGGTCAAAGTTCTGGTCAAAATAAGGATTTAAATGAATTTACAGAAATTCCAGAGAGGGCCACGTCGAAGGCGTATTTCGCCAGGGCGCCTCCACTAGAAAACGGTTCGGGGAGAGAGAGAGAGGCTGATAGGTGGGGCCCCTGTCAGGGTTAAAAGAGAGAGAGAGGGAAACATAGGAGGCGGCGCTGTCACCGGTGGTTCTCCGGCGAGGAGACCACGGCGGTCGCCGGAGAGGAGGGGGATGGATCCGGCACATCCTGGCGATCACGCACGTACCAGAAACGGTGGCTGAGATGGATGGACGGCGACGTGGGCTTCTTCTCCGGAGACGGCAGGCGGCGGAGCTCGTCGGATATGGCAATTCCGGCGACGATCCAATGAACCAGCACCACGAGCGTACTCAGGAGGTCACCACGAACTCGACGGAGGCAGAGAACGAAGAAGAGGATGACCAGAGCGAGTGGACGATCGAGGTGGATCTGCGGCCAACTCCGGCGAGGTTCGGTGGCAGGAGGCCCTCCCGGCCTTGCGCCGCTTGCTGGGGATCGATTTGTGGCCAGTGGAGGTGAGGGCGATGGCTAGAATGGCTCGGGGAGGGTCCTATATATAGGAGGAGAGGTGGCCGTGCTCGGGGCTCCGCCGGAGAGAGGCTGCCGGTGAAATGAGAGTGAGAGAGGGCTCAGAGTCGACGTGGAGGGCAAGTAGAAGCTGCCAGAGAGGCTGTGCATGCACGCGGACGCAGTGCGGCGCACTAAGTGGGGCATGCGGCGCACTCGCACGCACTGTTCCGCCCGTTTGCGCTTCGGCCGCTTCCGGCATGCTGCCTGCCGGTGTCAGGGAGGAACAGGGCGAGGCCAGGTGGAAGTGCGGGAGGCTGCTGAGTAGCGGGGGCAAGCTGTGGTGGCGCGAGGAGGAGAAATGGGCGGCGGCCGTGGGCCCCGATGCCCAGAGCGCGTGAATGACCTGTCGAACACCTTGCATCCGCGTGGTCACCGCGTGCTCTGGCATACGCGGTACTTTAGGAGGAGGCAAACCATGTCTGGGGTGTAGTCCCTTCAACGCGGTGCCGGAAAATGCTCTTGGTTTGCCACCTAGCTCGATGGATGAGACTTGAGCGTGCTGCAATGTTTCTGGACTGAAACTTGTGCATGCTCTATAGCTCACATGGCTTGGAGGATAAGGCTGAAACTTGGTGTGTAGGCTTCACTCAGGAAGGTAGCAGTGTGGTAAAAATTTCAGCCTCAACAGATCAAGGAAAAATACACTTGCTTCACAAAGTGCCATTTCTGACCAGAAGCAAAAATATTTTTCCTAGCTGAAACTTTACAAATGACTAAGGAATATTTTTGCATAGGGAGGTAAAACATGATCCAAAGAATATTTGGGAATTTTCTTGGAATTTTCTGAGCAATAAAAATGAGGGTTGCTTCATAGCATAAAGAGAAAATATTCATTTTTAGAGGGAAAATGAATATAATGCCATAAAAGAAAATTATGGCATGGCAAGATTATGACAGAGATGAAGTTTTGGGAAGGTTTCAAGATTATTGGCTTCACTTGGATGAAAATCAAAAATAATTCCAAGTGATATGTCCAAATGAATTGACAGAAAACCCAAATGCAAGTTAAATATTCAATAAATCCAAATAAAATAAAGAAGGCAAAAACCTGGGTGTCACACTGTATGCCGTTTATCGCACACACCTTGATCTGGCTGACCATTTCTGTTGTGTTAGCTAATCGCAAACAGTTCATCTGAGTAAACTGTATGCCGTAGATCGCACACACCTTGATCTAGCTGATCATTTCTGTTGTTCTGGCTCATCGCAAACAGTTCGTATGGATCAACTGTATGCCACATATCGCACACGCATCTCTAATCTGAATCGTGCTTGATGTCTCCACCGTTGCACACAGTTCATCTTATTGGTGACGGTTTTATTACGATACCGTTTGCGATTCATGCATCGCACACAGTTTGGTCGAAGGGTCTCTGAAGCATGTGTCACGTTAGTAGCATCCTGCAGTAGTGGACTATCTTGATTCTGTCATAAAATCATCATGGATGTACATGCATGACAGAAAATGTGACCTACTGTGACAAACACGTATCATCATGGAAGTGTTTTTTTGTAGTGTATTCTGTCATTACGTACTGTTCTGTTTTAGACTGATTCTGTTTTTATTGCACAGTGTGCTTATTTTGATGATGCTATGGATTATATCGGGGGGTATAAGTCATGGAGAAGTTAGAATACAGTAGGTATTATGAAAAATAATTATGAATCTATTTATAACAGTACCTAAAGTGGATGATGATTTTATTATACTAACGGATCTCACGAGGTTTCTGTTGAGTTTTGTGTGCTGAAGTTTTCAAGTTTTGGGTGAGATCACGATGGATGAAGGAATAAGGAACCGCAAGACCCTAAGCTTGGGGATGCCTAAGGCACCCCAAGGTAATATTCAAGGAAGACCCAAGCGTCTAAGCTTGGGGATGCCCCAGAAGGCATCCCCTCTTTTGTCTCCAATCCATTGGTAATATTAATCGGAGCTATATTTTTATTCATCACATGATATGTGTTTTGCTTCGAGCATCGTGTGCGATAGTTTTATTTTGTTTGCTTGTTTGCCACAATCATTGTTTGCTGGACACACCTATTGAGAGAGACACACATTCATCATGATTTGTTAGAATGTTCTTTATGCTTCACTTATATCTTTTGAGTTATGGCAGTTTGCTCATGTGCTTCACTTATATCCTTAGAGCACGGCGGTACTTATATTTTATAGAAATCATTTGCACTTTCATGCTTCACTTATACATTTTTGAGAGTTACATAGGAAGTGGTAATTTTCGCGAGCTATACGTTTAGTCAGAAAATGATAGGTATACATGAGTGGTATAATAAAAACTTTCATGTAGATCACTGAATATGGTACACATGAGTAGAAGCATTGAGGTAGTAATATGAAAGCTTACTAGTGGATAATTTTGGTCAAATAAGAAAAATGGATATTAAAGTTTGTGATTCCAGAAGCATGCACGTCTAGCCTCTAGCATTGCGATGATGTTGGAGCGTGATTTATTATTGATTGTCTACCTTATGAGTGGCGGCCAGCGAAGAGTGATGATCTTTTCCTCCCAATCTATCCCCTAGAGGTATGAAAAGTTATGCTTTGCTTCGAGGGCTTATAAAATTTCACAATAAATTCTTGAGTTCTTTATGACTAATGTGATGACAAGGAAGAAAGCACTTCCACCTATCCATATTTTGCTAGCCTCTTCGGTACCGTGTATTGCCCGTTCTCACCTCGAGACTTAGTGCAAACTTCGCCGGTGCATCCAAATCCCATGATGTGAAACGCTCCATCACACATAAGCCTTATTATATCCTTCCTCAAAACAGCCACCATACCTACCTACCATGGCATTTCCATAGCCATTCCGAGATATATTGCCATGCAACTTCCATCGTTAGTATTCACATGACTTGAGCATTCATTGTCATTTTCTTTTGCATGATCATATGGAGCTGGCATGATATTTGTGGTGCAGCCACCATTCATCATTGTTATACATATTACGCTGGATCATTGCACATCCTGGTACACTGCCAGAGGCATTCATATGTAGTCATATTATTCAGTTTTATCGAGTTGTAAGTAAATAGAAGTGTGATGATCATTATTATTAGAGCATTGTCCCAGTGAGGAAAAGAATGATGGAGACTAATGAGTCCTCGAAAAAGTGGGGATGAGGTTCATGATATTGTTCTAAAAACTGATGAGAAAAAGTAAAAAAATAGAGAAGGGGCAATGCTACTATCCTTTACCACACTTGTGCTTCAAAGTAGCATCATGTTCTTCACATAGAGAATCTCCATGATTTGTCACTTTCATATACTAGTGGGATTTTTTACATTATAGAACTTGACTTGCATATTCTGATGATGGGCTTCCTCAAATGCCCGAGTTCTTCATGAGCAAGTAAGTTGGATGCACACCCACTTAGTTTCAGTAGAGAACTTTCATACACTTATAGCTCTAGTGCATCCATTGCATTGCAATCCCTACTCCTCGCATTAATATCGATTGTAAGGCCTCTCCAGCCTAATGATCGGCCGCGTTGATGCGAGACTTTCTCAATTTTTGTCTTCTCTATAAACCCCAATCATCATTCTCTTTGCCTTCCTAAGTGCCAAGTCCTTTACTCACGCTCAAGTATTGAGTGAATAATAAAAACCTAATGTGAGAAAAAGTATGATTTGATTACTCGGCTTGTCATCGGGATAGTACATGATTGACACTTCATTGTTGAGAAGACCAAGCATGCCAAGCTATATGATTTTGTAGGGATAACATTCTTTAGCATGTTTTATTTCTAAAGACAACTATTATGTTCTAGCATGCTTGCATATTATTATCTTGATGTTAATAATCATCGTTTCTCAATATTCATACCCAAAAGATTACATGATTAAGACATGTTAGGTAGCATTCAACATCAAAAATTCTATTTTTATCATTTACCTACTCGAGGACGAGCAGGAATTAAGCTTGTGGATGTTGATACGTCTTCAACGTATCTATAATTTTGTATTGTTACATGCAATTATATTATCAATCTTGTATGCTTTATATGCCATTTTATATCATTTTTGAGAACTAACCTATTAACTCAGCGCCCAGTGCCAATTCCTGTTTTTGCCTATTTCTTTGTTTCGCAGAAAAACCATACCAAACGAAGTCCAAACACAATGAAACTTTGTGGTGATTTTTCTGGACCGGGAGAGACCCTAGAAGCTTTGGGGGGAGGCCAGAAGATCTACGGGAGAGCCACAAGCTCACACGGCGTGCCCCTAGGGTGGGTGCTGATGGAGTGAATTCTCGTCAGATCCCTTGGAAGGGGTCCAAGCGCAAATGGAAGTTAAGGATCGGAGGTCACACGAGGGGTTTATCTAGGTTCGGTCCTCCAGAGAGTAATACCCTACATCCTACTAGTTTTGGTGATTCATAGTGGAGGGATACCTCGTGCGAGGGGTTACAATGGTGTATGAGATTGCTGCCGAGAATTTGCCTATCTGTTGATAGATGATCCACGAGTACCCTAGACCTCCCTTTATATAGGTAGGAGAGGTCTAGGGTTTACATGACAAATGCGATCTAAGGCGCTGCCGCCCTCTAGTCTTGGGCGTCAAGAAGGTCATCATGCCTCCTAGGGTTTGCGTCATGTCTTGAGCCTGGCGGGCCCCTTGTGGTTGATGAGGCCGGGCTCCTGGGCGTTAGCCACCCCCGGTACAGGACCCCATCAGTAGCCCCCGAGCGTGGCAGAGGTCGGAGTAAAGGTTGCAAGACCTCCGACGGGCTCTCATGTCTTCTTGCCTTCCTGGAGCCCGGGATGATCCCAAGTTTGATCCGGCCCGGAGGTCGGATGTCTGCTTGCCTGAGCTTCGATTTGGTCCAGCGCTCTTCTTGGCGCAGGTGGATGGGCCTTCTCTCAGATTTCCGTGGATCTTGAGGAGATGATGCAGCCACGACTGTCGCCCTTGCTTTCTGCAAAAAAGGAATCTTTCCAGAACGGAAAAGGAAATGCTCGCTCCGCGCTGGGCGGACAACGCTTCGGGTTCGGTTGTTTATAAACAAAGGTAAATGAAGGGTTTCAAACCCTACCCTGCTCTGGCTCATTCCACCCCCTCAGTCCATCGTGAGCCTTTCGACGTGCCGCCGCCTTGCTCAGCTCACCCCCATGCCCTCGCCGCCGATGGCCGAGACGAGGAGCGAGAAAGGGAAGCAAGCCTCCCGTCAGGAGCCGTCATCAAGCTCAGCTGGTGGAAAGAGGAAGTGGGCCGCTCCCGAAGGGCGAGCAAAACCGGCCCGTGCTGCGCTTAAGTTCACCAGGAAGTGGTTCCCATCCGTCGCCACGGAGAGCGAGATCCAGGGACACAAGGATGATCTTGTCATGCCGGTGGATCTGAGTGTACATCTTCCAGCCAGGGAGGTCCCGCCGGAGCCCCGTGCTGATGAGCACGTCTTGTGTTCGGGCTACTTCAGGCGGGGGCTCGGCTTTCCAATTCATCCCTTTGTGCGTGGCCTCCTGCACTTTCTTCGCTACCAACTCCATCACATTCCGCCTAACGGGGTGCTCCACATCGCCAATTTCATCACTTTTATCGAGTGCTACCTTGGGATAGCCCCGCATTTCGAGTTGTTCCGCTATTTCTTCTGGGTCTGCATTCAGTCGAACGAGGGCGCCGTCTATGATCTTGGGGGTGCCATCTTGCAACTTCACCCCAATTCCATGTTCTTCTCCTTTGACCTCCCGAAGTCCGTTCGGGAGTGGCATAACTCTTGGTTCTATGTGAGAGGCCTCGGTGATGACCTACCGGCCTTCGTGAATGAGCCCCCACAAAGGCTGCTTTCGTGGGCTCCGCTCACCAAGCCGACCCCGGACGTTAAGGTCCTGGCGGAGGCCACTGCTCGCCTGAAGAAAGGTGCATTGACTGGGGACCACATCGTGTGCACATGGGTGGCACGTCATGTTCTGCCGCTGCAGGCCCGGGGTTCTCTGATGTCCCAATATGCGGGCCCAAAGGACCCTACACGAGTCTCTCAGGAGGAATTGGATCCCGAGGCTATCGACGTCTACCTCAGCCTCTTGGTGGGGCCGGATGCTATCGCCAGGTCCCACAAGGAGGCCGTGCAGCCCTTCTCGGCCGATCTCCCTCCTGGCAGCGTAAGCATCTTTTTCATAGCTCTCTTGCTGTTTGGAGGCCGGGAAGTCGGGTTGCGACCTTCTTTTATTCTTCTGTCAGGAGTTTGCCACCTTCAAGGCCTTTCGATCCGAGCCCCCGCTCCCAGGGCAACAAGTGAGCCCTGCTTTTGCCGCCCTCATGGCAGTGGCTCCTACCGGGCCTTCTCGTGAGGAGGCCAGCGCCACCAAGAGGAGGAGAGGAGCCCCGAAGGAGGTTTCGATGGAGGCCTCCGAGGGTCGAGAGGGCTTCGAGGACATGGCCTCCCCGTTAAGCGATAGCAGAAGCGGAGAGGGTGATGACGATAGCAAACACGACACCGACGATGTCGATGATGGCGAGGATGATGAGGAGGTTGACGACGCCGAGGAGGACGAGGATGAAGATGGCGGCGTGGGCGTGATGGAGGCGGCCATTGAGACATCGCGCCAACCCCTCAAAAGGCTTCGTCGCGGCGTCCGGGAGGAATCCCCGGTCAACTGTGGCCCTCACGAACTTCGTGGGAGCTCGGTGACATCCCCTAGTTTGCAGATTCTTCTGATTGCTTCAACACCAGTGTGGAGGAGGCATACGCCGCTGGTTGCCCCATAAGTCATCTTCATAGCTGTGAGCTAGCATCGGCCATTTGTAGACCTTATTGCTGATCTCTTGGGTTTACATTCAGGACCGCCTCCTACAGCCCGACTGGACCGTCTGTTGCCGAGCCCGTCGCGGCCAACGTGATTGCAGTTGCGCCTCTGTCGGTGGTCCCAGTGGTGCAGTCGTCTGTGGAGGTTCCTTCTCCAGACGCGCAGATCTGGCCTCGGGGTAAGTTCAGTTGCTTGGCTTTGGGCGCCGTTTTAGTAATGCCCCATGGGGATTGTCCTTATGTGGGCTATTTTTTGGTTGGAGGTGTTGCTGCAGAGGCTGCGGCTGATTCTGAGTCCGGAGCCGCCAACGAGGGTGGTGCGCACCCGGTGACCTCCCAAGTTCCAGCCTCCTCACCTGATCCAAGCTCGTCGACCTTCCCTCTAGCAAGTGTGGCTGCCGCGGCGGTGATCGTAAGAGTCGCAGTTGGCGGGCCGGACCGCTCGGCGGCCTCGTCATCCAGTGCGATGCCAAGGGTGAGCTCCTTCCTGCCCGGTGGGTTCGGACCTGAGGTTCCGCATGAGGTCGCAGTGCCCTTGAATGCTACCGACAAGGCGCTGGGACACCTGTGGGAGGCCCTCACGGAGGTCGGGCAGGCTATGGAGCCTGATTTCAAGGTATGATGCCTTAGTGCCCATGGTAGTAGTAGCCCCTTGGGACGAGTGCAGTGTTGCTGTGTTAGCTGGGCTTGGTCCCTCAGATAGGTTGATGTAGCCTTCTCTTTTGTTTTATGGTGACTAGGCCATGTCCGAGGTGAATCACAACCGTGAGGCACATGTGTCGGAGTTGGAGTCGCAGGTTGCAGCGTCAGGGGGATGGGCTGCAGTGTGACCTTGATGTTGCTTCATGTGAGTCCGGACTCCTGTCGTGCTTTCTTGTTGTTCTAGCTGTTGAAACTGCGGCGGCCCTCAGGAGGGACGTAGAGGAGGAGGCGCAGGCCCGCAGTCTTGCTGAAGAAATTGAGCGTTCTGCTTGAGCGGAGCTGGAGACAGTGCTTGTCACGAAGCGGGAGCTTGAGGCCTCCCTTCAGCGGGAGCAGGAGGCCTGCCGCGTCCTCTGCACTGACCTTGGTGAGAGCAAGGACCAACGGGCCGTGCTCAAACGACAGCTGGAAACAACTGAGAAGGACGCTGCCTGCAGGTGCGGGCTGCCGAGGTGGCCGAGCAAAAAATTGCTCAGCTGGAGAAGGATGTTGAGGAGGCCGTGGTGCAGCTTGCTGAAGCCTAGCGGTGCTGCCAAGATCTAGAGGCCGCCGCCCGAGGTTCGTGTAGAGAGGTCACCTGCACTTAGATGCATGATCATTGATCATTTTCTTATAGTTGTGTTGTTGTCTTTGTTTCAGGCCCTTTGCCGGCCATCCAGATTGATGACGCGAAGGAATGGCTTCGGAGGTTGCCTCAATTGCAAAGCAGATGACCGCCGCGCTGCTGGTACTTTGTTTGCGGGGCATCCCGACTTAACGTACGACCTCGAGGTTGTCCTCAAGTTGCTCGCAGATTCCTCCAACCAGCTTGATGATTGGATGTACTCTGCTGCTTTCGAAGGAGCCCGGCAGGTCCTGGCCGGCGTCCGGGCTCATTACCCCAACACCAACCTCTGGACAATTGTGTGGTCTCCTGCCGGGAACCCGAATCCATAGTAGTTCCTGCAAGAAGTTGCTGAGGAGGCCGAGTATGCTGCTGGGGTTTGTCCCCTGAAAGAATCATTAAAAGCGTCCCAGTGCAGGTAGCTCGTAGAGCAGAAGTTTGTATGAAAAGCTTGTAAGGGTACTTTTGTGTACTATATTATAACAATTTGTTTTGTGTTTATTTAGAACCTACCATTTGATCTGTTGTATGACTTCTTAATATCCGCTGGGAGAACGCCCGCGCCCGACCAAATATGCACATGTTAGCATTGGCCATGTGGACAGAGGCCCCTTGCGAGCTCGGCATGCTGGTCTATGGCGCTATGCACTGACGGTGGCGGCGAGCTCTGGGTCGGTTCTCTGCACATGTTAAGAATTGTCTGAACTCTAGCAACTAGGTTAGGCCGTAAGCTATTGACCTTCTGCCTTTTCGGCAGGAGGTCTGTGTATCATGAATGCAGCACCCCGTACTTGTACTTTGAAGGGTCATTGGATGCAGCCCTTATTGCTGAACTGCGGGGGGGTGGGGTCCGAAAAACGATGCAGCCCCCGAGTCGCTAATAAGGAGATCTCTCGTACCATCCGCAATGAGTTGCAAGGGGGTTTCAGTACTTAGTGCTTTGTGTACTTCATTTAGTGATCATACAGTGTAACAAAACAAAAGTGTTTGTGTAACAAATAATTTTATTGCATGTCTAGTACATGATCGAACTAACTATGATTATTCCATGAAGTCTTACTTATGAAAAAGGAAATTTACGTTTTAAATGTAAATAACAGGAATTAAAATTACTAGTGGTAGGTGTGCTGTGGAGGCCTCGATTGTGTGGCGTGCTTCTCCGGCCTCCCATCCTTTGCTGGTGAGGAGGTCTACCAATAGGTGTCCATCCTCCTGCGGAGCGGTTCCTAATGGGGTCCTTTAACCAAGGTACCTAATGTCAGGGGGCCCGACCTTAACCTTGAACAGGGCCCACCAGGCCCGGAGGGCACCAAGAAGATAGCGGACATGATGTGCGTGTTCCCCAAGATGGAGGGCGGCGGCCGAACCAATCTCACCGACCCTCTCATGTAAATCCTAGTCCTCTCCTATCTACATAAAGGGAGGCCTAGGTACTCATTCATCATCCAATCTCAGATCTAACTCTCGGTAGACATCCCATACACCATTGTAATCCTCTGCACGAGGTATCCCCTCACCATGAATAACAAGAAGAAGCAGGATGTAGGGTATTACTCTTCCGAGGCCTGAACCTAGGTAAATTGTGTGTGCAGACTCTGTCCTGGTACTTCCGATCTCGTCATGAACCCTATCGAGGGATCTGATGGGAATTTGCTCCATCAGTTGGTGCGCCAGGCATGAGCGATGTTGATCGGAGAACGAACCCGGCACGGAGAAACCCAAAAGGCCGGCGATCTCTCGCTAGGCCATTGCCTCATGATTGGCTCTTTCAAGCTGGTCGCTGATGGATCAAGGAAGTTCCTTGACATCTCGCCCTCACGCCTTGTCAAACGCGTGTATGATAAACAAGGGCAAGCCCGAGGGATTTACGATCGCCCCAATCATCTCGCGTGGAGACGCATCATGCGACCTCCGCAATGTTACGGGCCCGCTCACGGGACCTCCGTGAACATGATCTTCATGGCGGTGGATACACGTCAAAATCAAAAGATCACACGGCGCACTATCTACGCGGCAGAAAACGCAACCAACGAACGGCTAGCATGGTCCCAGGAAATAGTGACCCTCGACGTCAGGGATCACACCGAGGACGTCATACAACCGGGCAAGCACACCCTGGTGCTAGATCCAATCCTCGGGGGCTGCCGCCTCTCACGCGTCCTGATGGACGGAGGCAGCGGCCTCAACATCTTCTTCACCGACACTCTGGAAAAGATGAAGATCCCGCTGTCCGGACTACGGAGGTCGAACGTGGGCTTCCACGGAGTGGCACCCAGTTCGCCCCCTGGGGCGGATCGAGCTCAAGGTCGTCTTCGGAGATGAACATAACTACCGAAGCGAAGCCATCCAATTCGAGGTCGCCCCTTTTCAGAGTGGCTACCATGCAATCTTGGGCAAACCCGCATACGTGAAGTTCATCGCAGTCCCATCGTACGCCCACTTGCAGCTGAAGATGCCAGGCCCAAATGGCACAATCACCGTATGGGGGAGCCCAAAGAAGGCCTACGAGGCCGAAGTGGCCAACGTGGACCTCGCCGAGGCTGCCTTAGCCTCCGTAGAGCTCGCCAAGATAAGAAAGCGAATCGGGCCGACGGACGCCGAGCTCCCACAGAAGCCAAGACCAGGGCCCGTATTCCAACCAGCCAGATAGATGAAGAAGTTCCAGGTGCACCCAGAAGATCCTAACAAAACGATAACCATCGGCGGAGACCTGTCGGAGAGCCAGGAGTCAGCGGTCCTCGTTTTCCTCTGAGCCAACTGGAACATATTCGCGTGGAAGCCCGCCGACATGCCAGGGGTGCGGGCGGAAAAGGCCGAACACTACCAGACGTCCGTAAGGATGCGAGGCCAGTAAAACAGGCCCTGTGATGCTTTGCCACAGAGAAACGGATGGCAATAGGAGAAGAGATAGCGTGCTAGCTTGCAGCCAAATTCACAAGGGAGGTCGCGCACCCGGAGTGGCTGGCAAACCCGGTGATGGTACTAAAGAAAAACAACACATGGCGCATGTGTGTGGATTGCACCGACCTCAACAAGGCATGCCCCAAAGACCCGTTCCCACTACCCAGGATCGATCAGATAATCGACTCCACAACGGGGTGCGAGCGCCTAAGTTCGGTTATCACAAGATACAGATGAAGGAATCAGACCAGGAGACGACCTCCTTCATCACGCCATATGGACCTTTCTGCTACATCACAATGCCGTTCGGCCTCAAGAACGCGGGGGCTACGTATCAGCAGACGATGCAAAAGTGCTTCAACAAATAGATTGGAGTAAACACAGAGGTCTACATAGACGACATTGTGGTCAAATCCAAACAAGGCTCAAACCTCCTTACTGACCTCCAGCGGACCTTCGGCAACCTCCGCAGTTTCATCATGAAGTTTAAACCTGACAAGTGCGTCTTTGGGGTCCCCGCCGGGCAGTTGCTGGGATTCATCGTATCCCAGCGAGGAATAGAGACAAATCTAGAAAAAAAATCCAAGCCATAGTGGACCTCGAGCCCCCGGAAATAGTATGCGATGTCCAAAAGCTTGCAGGGTGCGTGGCGGTCTTGAGCAGATTCATTTCGTAGATAGGAGAGAAGTCCCTGCCGCTCTATCGTCTTCTCAAGAAAGGCGACAAGTTTTATTGGAGCGACGAAGCCAAGCAAGCATTCGCTGACCTCAAGAAACTACTACAATCAAACCACTCCTGGTCTCCCCAGCCCAATCAGAACCCATGTTGCTGTACATCGCAGCAACCACCCAGGTGGTCAGTGTGGTCATCGCCGTGGAATGAGAGGAGGCCAGAAAGACGCATTGGGTGCAACACCCGGTGTACCAGGTTAGCAAAGTACTGACACCGTGCAAGACAAGATACACACATTATCAGAAGATAACCTACCGGGTGTTCATGGCCGCCGGGAAGCTGCGGCATTACTTTCAAGCCAACCCAGTAACGGTGGTCAGCCACGCACCGCTCTCTGATATCATCAACAACAAGGATGCCACGGGCCGCGTGGCAAAGTGGGCGATCGAGCTCTTACCGTTTGAGTTCTCATACAAACCACGTACGACAGTCAAATCACAAGCCATCATAGATTTCCTGGTGGAGTGGACAGAGGCCCATCAGGTCCCCAAGAACATCGATCTTGAGTACTGGACTATGTACGTCAATGGATCAACGACACTGCAAGGACTAGGGGCTGGGGTGGTCCTCGTCTCTCCCAGAGGTAACAAAATGAATTACGTCCTCCAACTCCACTTTCGGGACTCCAACAACGTAGCAGAGTATGAAGCCCACCTACACGGGCTCCGAATCGCGGCCTCTATGGGCATCCGACGCCTCATCTGTCGAGGCGACTTAGACCTCGTGGTCCAGCAGGTCATGAAGATGTTCGACACCATAGACCCCAAAATGGCGGCATACTGCGCCGCCGTCAGGGCGCTCTAAGGAAAGTTTGATGGACTGGAGCTACACCATGTAAAAAGAGGTGACAACATTGCGGTGGATAACCTAGCGAGCGTCGGGTCGTCAAGAAAGCCCGTGCCAGACGAGACCTTTCTGGAGATACTACACAAGCCATCCATTAGGATCCAAGGCCACGATGAAGCCACACAAGACTCTGGCACATCCGACACCGCAGCCCCGAAAGACACCCTGCCACCCACCGCCACAACGGAGGAGGCCGTAATGTTAGTCCAAACCCAAGACTGGATACAACCACTCCATGCCTACATGACCAAGGGCGATCTCCCTCAAGACAAAACAGAGGCCCGACGCATTGTCTGTCACTCCAAGCCCTACACAATAATCAATGGCGAGCTCTACAAACGCAACCAAGTGGGCGTTTTCCAACGCTGCGTCTCAGAGGAGCAGGGCAAGAAAATCCTCAAAGAAATACACGCGGGGGCTTGCAGGCATCACGCAGCCCCTAGAACAATTGCAGCAAAGGCCTTCCGCCACGGTTTCTTCTGGCCTCACGCAATGCGTGACGCCGAGGAAATCATCCACAGCTGCGAAGGCTGCCAACGCTTCGCCAACAAGACATATATGCCGGCCTCGGCACTGAAGACAATCCCGTTGACATGGCCGTTCGCGGTATGGGGACTAGACATGGTTGGCAAGCTCACGCCCTCACCGGGGGGACACAAATTCCTCCTGGTAGCAATTGACAAGTTCACCAAGTGGATTGAGGCTAAACCAGTAACAAACACGGAGGTCGACACGGCAGTGAAATTCGTCTCCGTCCTCATCCACCGCTTTGGCATCCCACATAGCATCATCATGGACAATGGGTCCAACTTCACCGCCTCGGTGTTCAAAGACTTCTGTCACAAACGACGGATCCACATAGACTACGCGTCTGTGGCACACTTTCAGTCCAATGGACAGGTCGAACGGGCTAATGGCCTGATCATGCAAGGCCTCAAGCCACGACTGATCACACCCCTCATAAGGGCAAAGGGAAACTGGGTGGAAGAACTCCCCTCTGCCCTTTGGAGCTTGCGCACAACGCCAAACAAATCCATCGGCTACACACCCTTCTTCATGGTATACGGGGCGGTGGTAGTCCTCCGATCAGACATCAAATACAACTTGCCACGAGTCCGCATGTATGACGAGGAGGTTGCCGAAGAGAACAGGAAAGACGATGTCACCGCTAAGGAAGAAGCGCACCTCCTCGCCATCGAACGCACCATCATCTACCAACAGAAGCTGCGACAGTACCAAGGACGGCGCGTCCGGGCACACGAGTTCAACATCGGTGACCTCGTCCTCCGCCTCAAGTAGAAGCTGTTGGAAATATGCCCTAGAGGCAATAATAAATTGGTTATTATTATATTTCCTTGTTCATGATAATCGTTTATTATCCATGCTATAATTGTATTGATTGGAAACTCAAATACATGTGTGGGTACATAGACAACACTGTGTCCCTAGTAAGCCTCTAGTTGACTAGCTCGTTGATCAAAGATGGTTAAGGTTTCCTAGCCATTGACATGAGATGTCATTTGATGACGGGATCACATCATTAGGAGAATGATGTGATGGACAAGACCCAAACTAAGAACGTAGCACTTGATCGTGTCAGTTTATTGCTATTGTTTTCTGCATGTCAAGTATCTGTTCCTTTGACCATGAGATCATGCAACTCACTGACACCGGAGGAATACCTTGTGTGTATCAAACGTCGCAACGTAACTGGGTGACTATAAAGGTGCTCTACAGGTATCTCCGAGGGTGTCTGTTGGGTTGGCATGGATCAAGACTGGGATTTGTTACTCCGTGTGACGGAGAGGTATCTCAGGGCCCACTCGGTAATACAACATCACATTGAGCCTTGCAAGCAAAGTGACTAAAGAGTTAGCCACAGGATCTTGTATTACGGAACGAGTAAAGAGACTTGCCGGTAACGAGATTGAACTAGGTATAGTGATACCGACGATCGAATCTCGGGCAAGTAACATACCGAAGAACAAAGGGAACAGCATACGGGATTAACTGAATCCTTGACATAGAGGTTCGACCGATAAAGATCTTCGTAGAATATGTAGGAGCCAATATGGGCATCCAGGTCCCGCTATTGGTTATTGGCCGTAGAGGTGTCTCGGTCATGTCTACATAGTTCTCGAACCCGCAGGGTCTACACACTTAACGTTTGGTGACGATTAGTATAATTGAGTTATTATGTTGGTGACCGAAAGTTGTTCGGAGTCCCGGATAAGATCCCGGACATGACGAGGATCTCCGGAATAGTCCGGAGGTAAAGATTGATATATGTGATAATAGTGTTTTGATCTCTGGAAGGGTTCCGGAGTTCACCGGAAGGGGTTCCGGATGTTTACCGAAGTGTTCGGGTGCAGCAACACTTTATATGAGCCAAAGGGATAAAGCCCACAAGGTATTGGAAAGTGCAAAAGTAGTTTTGCTGCCGCGTAAGCGGTACTACCGCTTGGTGAAGCGGTACTACCGCCGGAGCGGTACTACCGCTTGTGTGAAGCGGTACTACCGCCCGAGCGGTACTACCGCTTGTGTGAAGCGGTACTACCGCCCAAGCGGTACTACCGCTTGTGTGAAGCGGTACTACCGCTTGTGCGCGGCTGTGCACGGTTCGGCAGGGATCCGAGTTGGACTCTTTTCCTGCGGGCCAAACCGACCTTGTGCGGGCAAAACCGACCCGGAGGAGGCTTTTACTCCAAGTTTAGACCCCAAGGCTCAACATATAAATAGAGGGGCAGGGCTAGCACACGGGACACATCAAGATTTCCCCAAGCCGTGTGCGGCAACCCTAACCCTCTAGTTCCTCCGTCATAATCTCCGTAGCGCTTGGCGAAGCCCTGCAGAGATTGTTCCTCACCACCATCACCACGCCGTCGTGCTGCTGGAACTCAACCACTACTTCACCATCGCTCGCTGGATCGAGGAGGTGAAGGCGTCATCAAGCCGTACGTGTGTTGAACGCGGAGGTGCCGTCCGTTCGGCACTAGATCGGAAGGATCGTGATTGGATCGCGGGACGCTCGGCGATTTGGATCGCGAAGACGTTCGACTACATCAACCGCGTTTATTAACGCTTCCGCTTAGCGATCTACAAGGGTATGTAGATTCACTCTCCCTCTCGTAGATGCTCATCACCATGGATAGATCTTGCGTGTGCGTAGGAAAAATTTTTGTTTCCCATGCAACGTTCCCCAACAGTGGCATCATGAGCTAGGTCTATGCGTAGATGAGATCTCGAGTAGAACACAAACGAGTTGTGGGCGTGGGTGTATACATATTGCTTGCCGTTACTAGTTGATATTTGATTCGGCGGTACTGTGAGATGAAGCGGCCCGGACCGACATTACGCGTACACTTACGCGAGACAGGTTCCTTCAACTAACATGTAACTTCGTTGCATAAAGATGGCTAGCGGGTGTCTGTCTCTCTCACTTTAGTTGAATCGATTTCAATGAAGAGGGTTCTTTTAGAAGATCAAAAAGCAATCACTACATCACGTTGTGGTTTTGCGTAGGTAAGAACGGTTCTTGCAAACCCGTAGCAGCCACGTAAAATTTGCAACAACAATTAGAGGACGTCTAACTTGTTTTTGCAGGGTATGTTGTGATGTGATATGGCCAATTACATGATGAGATATATGTGATGTATGAGATGATCATGTGTTGTATAGAATATCACGACTTGCATGTCGATGAATATGGCAACTGGCAGGAGCCATAGAGTTGTCTTTAATTATTGTATGACCTGCGTGTCAATCATTAAGCGCTATGTAATGCTTTACTTTATCGCTAAACGTTAGCAATAGTCGTGGAAGCAACAGCCGGCGCGACAACCTTATGGCGACACGTTGATGGAGATCAAGATGATGGAGATCATGGTGTCATGCCGGTGACGATGGAGATCATGCCGGTGCTTTGGAGATGGAGATCAAAAGCACAAGTTCATGGCCATATCATGTCACTTATGATTTGCATGTGATGTTAATCCTTTTATGCATCTTATTTTGCTTAGGACGACGGTAGCATTATAAGGTGATCCCTCACTTAAATTTCAAGATAAATTGTGTTCTCCCCAAGTGTGCACCGTTGCGAAAGTTCGTCGTTTCGAGACACGCCGTGATGATCGGGTGTGATAGACTCTACGTTCGCATACAACGGGTGCAAGCCATGTTGCACGTGCGGAACACTCGGGTTAAACTTGACGAGCCTAGCATGTACAGACATGGCCTCGGAACACAAGAGACCGAAAGGTCGAACATGAGTCATATAGTAGATATGATCAACATGAAGATGTTCACCATTGAAACCACCTCAACTCACGTGATGATCGGACTTGAGTTGGTGGATTTGGATCATGTTACACTCGAATGATCGGAGGGATGTCAATTTGAGTGGGAGTTTTTTAAATATGATTAACTAAACTCATTATCTAAGAACAATAGTCTAAGTTGTCTTTGCTATATTTATGTTGTAGATCATGGCTCGCGCAGTAGCACCCCTGAATTTTAATGCGTTCCTAGAGAAAGCTAAGTTGAAAGATGATGGAAGTAACTTTGTGGACTGGGCCCGTAATCTAAGGATTATCCTTACGGCTTCCCAGAAGGCTTATGTCCTTGATGCACCGCTTGGTGATCCACCCGCTCCAGTTGAGTCTCTAGACGTTGTGAACGCCTGGCAGGCTCGTTCTGATGATTACTCAATAGTTCAATGTGCAATGTTGTATGGCTTAGAACCGGGACTTCAAAGACGTTTTGAACGTCATGGAGCATATGAGATGTTCCAGGAATTGAAGTTTATCTTTCAGAAGAATGCCCGGATCGAGAGATATGAGATCTCCGATAAGTTCTATGCTTGCAAGATGGAGGAGAACGGGTCTATCAGTGATCACGTGCTCAGAATGTCTGGGTACTCCACCCGTCTGGCTGAGTTAGGGATGCCCCTTCCGCCAGAGGCTATCACTGACAGAGTTCTTCAATCATTGCCACCTAGCTACAAGAGCTTCGTGTTGAACTATAACATGCACGGGATGAACAAGTCAGTTGCCGAGCTGTTTGCGATGCTGAAAGCCGCTGAGTCTGAAATTCAGAAGGAGCATCAAGTGTTGATGGTCAATAAAACCACTAGTTTCAAGAAAAATGGCAAGGGTAAGAAGGGTAACTCCAAGCAGAGTGGCAAAGCAGTTGCTCCTCTCGTGAAGAAACCCAAGGCTGGACCCAAACCAGAAACTGTGTGTTTTCATTGCAAGGGAACTGGACACTGGAAGCGGAATTGCCCCAAGTATTTGGCTGACAAGAAGGCGGCCAACAACAAACAAGGTATATATGATATACATGTTATTGATGTGTACCTTACCAACTCTCGTTGTAGTGCCTGGGTATTTGATACCGGTGCGGTTGCTCATATTTGCAACTCAAAACAGGAACTGCGGAATAGACGGAGGCTGGCAAAGGACGAAGTGACGATGCGCGTGGGAAATGGTTCCAAGGTTGATGTGATCGCCGTCGGCACGCTCGCTCTTCGATTACCGTCGGGATTAGTGATGAACCTAAATAAGTGTTATTTGGTGCCTGCGTTAAGCATGAACATTATATCTGGATCTTGTTTATTGCGAGACGGTTACTCATTTAAATCAGAGAATAATGGTTGTTCTATTTATATGAGTAATATCTTTTATGGTCATGCACCCGATGTGAGGGGTTTATTCTTATTGAATCTCGATAGTAATGATACACATGTTCATAACATTGATGCCAAAAGATGTAGAATTGATAATGATAATACCACTTTCTTGTGGCACTGCCGTTTAGGTCATATTGGCGTAAAACGCATGAAGAAGCTCCATGCTGATGGACTTTTGGAGTCACTTGATTTTGAATCACTTGACACATGTGAGCCATGCCTCATGGGCAAGATGACTAAAACGCCGTTCTCTGGAACAATGGAACGGGCAAGTGACTTATTGGAAATCATACATACTGATGTGTGCGGTCCGATGAGTATTGAGGCGCGCGGTGGTTATCGTTACTTTCTCACCTTCACTGATGACTTAAGTAGATATGGGTATATTTACTTAATGAAACACAAGTCTGAAACATTTGAAAAGTTCAAACAATTTCAAAGTGAAGTTGAGAATCATCGTAACAAGAAGATTAAATTCCTACGATCTGATCGAGGAGGAGAATATCTGAGTTATGAGTTTGGCAGTCACTTAAGACAGTGTGGAATTGTTTCACAATTGACACCGCCTGGAACACCACAGCGTAATGGTGTGTCCGAACGTCGTAATCGAACCTTATTGGATATGGTGCGATCTATGATGTCTCTTGCCGATTTGCCACTATCGTTTTGGGGTTATGCATTAGAGACAGCTGCATTCACTTTAAATAGGGCACCATCGAAATCCGTTGAGACGACGCCATATGAACTTTGGTTTGGCAAGAAGCCAAAACTGTCGTTTCTTAAAGTTTGGGGATGTGATGCTTATGTCAAAAAGCTTCAGCCTGAAAAGCTGGAACCCAAAGCGGAGAAATGCGTCTTCATAGGATACCCAAAAGAGACAGTTGGGTATACCTTCTACCTCAGATCCGAAGGCAAAGTGTTTGTCGCTAAAAACGGAACATTTCTTGAGAAAGAGTTTCTCTCGAAAGAATTGAGTGGGAGGAAGATAGAACTTGATGAGGTTGTTGAACCTTTACTTCAACCTGAGAGTAGCGCAGCGCAGAAAGTTGTTTCTGTGGAGCCTACATTAGCTGAAGAGGAAGTTAATGATGATGATCATGAAACTTTGGATCAAGTTGCTATCGAACCTCGTAGGTCGACAAGGACGCGTACTGCTCCCGAGTGGTACGGCAACCCTGTCTTAGAGGTCATGTTGTTAGACAACGATGAACCTACGAGCTATGGAGAAGCGATGATGGGCCCGGATTCCGAGAAATGGTTAGAGGCCATGAAATCCGAGATGGGATCCATGTATGAAAACAAAGTATGGACTTTGGAAGTATTACCTGAAGGGCGTAAGGCCATTCAGAACAAATGGATCTTTAAGAGGAAGACGGACGCGGACGGTAATGTTACCGTCTATAAAGCTCGACTTGTGGCAAAGGGTTTTTCACAAGTTCAAGGAGTTGACTACGATGAGACCTTCTCACCCGTAGCGATGCTTAAGTCCGTCAGAATCATGTTAGCAATAGCTGCCTTTTTTGATTATGAAATTTGGCAGATGGATGTCAAAACAGCGTTCCTTAACGGTTTCCTTAAGGAAGAGTTGTATATGATGCAACCAGAAGGTTTTGTCGATCCAGAGAATGCTGACAAAGTTTGCAAACTCCAGCGATCCATTTATGGACTGGTGCAAGCATCTCGGAGTTGGAATCTTCGTTTTGATGAGGTGATCAAAGCGTTCGAGTTTATACAAGTTTACGGAGAAGCTTGTATTTACAAGAAAGTGAGTGGGAGCTCTATAGCGTTTCTAATATTATATGTGGATGACATATTGCTGATTGGAAACAATATAGAAATGCTGGAAAGCGTAAAGGAATATTTGAACAAGAGTTTTTCAATGAAGGACCTAGGAGAAGCTGCTTTCATATTAGGCATCAAGATCTATAGAGATAGATCGAGACGCTTAATAGGACTTTCGCAAAGCACATACCTTGACAAAGTTTTGAAGAAGTTCAAAATGGATCAGTCCAAGAAGGGGTTCTTGCCTGTATTGCAAGGTGTGAAGTTGAGTAAGACTCAATGCCCAGTGACTGCAGAAGATAGAGAAAAGATGAGTGTCATCCCCTATGCTTCAGCCATAGGCTCTATTATGTATGCAATGCTGTGCACAAGACCCGATGTCAGCCTTGCCATAAGTATGGTCGGAAGGTTTCAAAGTGATCCAGGAATGGAACACTGGACGGCGGTCAAGAATATCCTGAAGTACCTGAAAAGGACTAAGGACATGTTTCTCGTTTATGGAGGTGATCAAGAGCTCGTTGTAAAGGGTTACGTCGATGCAAGCTTTGACACTGATCCGGATGACTCTAAGTCTCAAACCGGATACGTATTTATTCTTAATGGGGGTGCGGTTAGCTGGTGCAGTTCCAAGCAAAGCGTGGTAGCAGATTCTACATGCGAAGCGGAGAACATCGCTGCCTCGGAGGCAGCGAAGGAAGGTGTCTGGATGAAGGAGTTCATGACAGATCTTGGAGTAGTGCCTAGTGCGCTTAACCCAATGACTCTGTTTTGTGATAATACTGGTGCCATTGCTCTAGCCAAGGAACCAAGATTTCACAAGAGGACCAGACACATAAAGCGACGCTTCAATTCCATCCGTGATTACATCAAGGAGGACGACATAAATATTTGCAAAGTACACACGGATCTAAATGTTGCAGATCCGATGACTAAACCTCTTCCAAGGGCTAAACATGAACAACACCAGAACTGCATGGGTGTTCGATTCATTACAATGTAAATCACATAGTGATGTGAACTAGATTATTGACTCTAGTGCAAGTGGGAGACTGTTGGAAATATGCCCTAGAGGCAATAATAAATTGGTTATTATTATATTTCCTTGTTCATGATAATCGTTTATTATCCATGCTATAATTGTATTGATTGGAAACTCAAATACATGTGTGGGTACATAGACAACACTGTGTCCCTAGTAAGCCTCTAGTTGACTAGCTCGTTGATCAAAGATGGTTAAGGTTTCCTAGCCATTGACATGAGATGTCATTTGATGACGGGATCACATCATTAGGAGAATGATGTGATGGACAAGACCCAAACTAAGAACGTAGCACTTGATCGTGTCAGTTTATTGCTATTGTTTTCTGCATGTCAAGTATCTGTTCCTTTGACCATGAGATCATGCAACTCACTGACACCGGAGGAATACCTTGTGTGTATCAAACGTCGCAACGTAACTGGGTGACTATAAAGGTGCTCTACAGGTATCTCCGAGGGTGTCTGTTGGGTTGGCATGGATCAAGACTGGGATTTGTTACTCCGTGTGACGGAGAGGTATCTCAGGGCCCACTCGGTAATACAACATCACATTGAGCCTTGCAAGCAAAGTGACTAAAGAGTTAGCCACAGGATCTTGTATTACGGAACGAGTAAAGAGACTTGCCGGTAACGAGATTGAACTAGGTATAGTGATACCGACGATCGAATCTCGGGCAAGTAACATACCGAAGAACAAAGGGAACAGCATACGGGATTAACTGAATCCTTGACATAGAGGTTCGACCGATAAAGATCTTCGTAGAATATGTAGGAGCCAATATGGGCATCCAGGTCCCGCTATTGGTTATTGGCCGTAGAGGTGTCTCGGTCATGTCTACATAGTTCTCGAACCCGCAGGGTCTACACACTTAACGTTTGGTGACGATTAGTATAATTGAGTTATTATGTTGGTGACCGAAAGTTGTTCGGAGTCCCGGATAAGATCCCGGACATGACGAGGATCTCCGGAATAGTCCGGAGGTAAAGATTGATATATGTGATAATAGTGTTTTGATCTCTGGAAGGGTTCCGGAGTTCACCGGAAGGGGTTCCGGATGTTTACCGAAGTGTTCGGGTGCAGCAACACTTTATATGAGCCAAAGGGATAAAGCCCACAAGGTATTGGAAAGTGCAAAAGTAGTTTTGCTGCCGCGTAAGCGGTACTACCGCTTGGTGAAGCGGTACTACCGCCGGAGCGGTACTACCGCTTGTGTGAAGCGGTACTACCGCCCGAGCGGTACTACCGCTTGTGTGAAGCGGTACTACCGCCCAAGCGGTACTACCGCTTGTGTGAAGCGGTACTACCGCTTGTGCGCGGCTGTGCACGGTTCGGCAGGGATCCGAGTTGGACTCTTTTCCTGCGGGCCAAACCGACCTTGTGCGGGCAAAACCGACCCGGAGGAGGCTTTTACTCCAAGTTTAGACCCCAAGGCTCAACATATAAATAGAGGGGCAGGGCTAGCACACGGGACACATCAAGATTTCCCCAAGCCGTGTGCGGCAACCCTAACCCTCTAGTTCCTCCGTCATAATCTCCGTAGCGCTTGGCGAAGCCCTGCAGAGATTGTTCCTCACCACCATCACCACGCCGTCGTGCTGCTGGAACTCAACCACTACTTCACCATCGCTCGCTGGATCGAGGAGGTGAAGGCGTCATCAAGCCGTACGTGTGTTGAACGCGGAGGTGCCGTCCGTTCGGCACTAGATCGGAAGGATCGTGATTGGATCGCGGGACGCTCGGCGATTTGGATCGCGAAGACGTTCGACTACATCAACCGCGTTTATTAACGCTTCCGCTTAGCGATCTACAAGGGTATGTAGATTCACTCTCCCTCTCGTAGATGCTCATCACCATGGATAGATCTTGCGTGTGCGTAGGAAATTTTTTTGTTTCCCATGCAACGTTCCCCAACAGAAGCCACGCAAGAACAAGATGTCTTCCCCATGGGAAGGTCCCTTCGTCGTTCATGAGGTCCTTCGCAACAAGAAAATAGGTCGGATCACATCACGATCCTGGAATGCCAAGCATCTCCGCCTATTTTATGCATAGACACTTAAGTATGACGTACTTTTCTGCATAATTTACTTTGCATAAACTGCATTTCATGTACCTTTAGCTCAAACAAAATTAGGTTGGAAAATAAGGAGGTCGCAATGACCTTCCAGACTTTTTCATTTCCCTTCTATAGTTTCTTAAATGTAACATGACACACTACTATTCAGCACCAAACACATTCTTGAACCCCTTGGGATAGACAAATCGCGGAACGAACGAATCTCTTTGTTGAGGGACTCGGGGGCTGCATCGCTATAAGTGGACCCCCCCCTCCCCCCGCAGTTCCACTCGAAGGATGCATCGTATGTTCCTGCTTTTTGTTCCGGACCCTCATGGATGTTTCTTCTGCCGACCTCCCACAGAGTAACGCTCCGGGGATGCATCGACGCAATTTTGTTGGTAGTCCTTCCTTTGAGGAGAGCAATCATCGAGGATGCCAGACAATTGAATTAGGCATTATGGTCACGCCGAGCCCCACTAAATACGCCTACGGCGTCAACATGCACCAAAGGGGATCTCTGCTCCTAACCCGGGCAGAGGCACTTCACCGCCTCTACGGCATAAAATATATATACACCTCATTCTTTTTCAAAGAAAAAAAACAAGCACATAGATGAGGTTATATTAATAAGTTTCGCAAAGAAAGTTGCGAATTGCTTTGTTTTCAGGCTACCAATTCAGGCCTCACGACGACTACACTCAGCAGCAAAAGCTGCAACCGACTCCACATCCGCATAGAAGTTCTGCGTTGGCCTGGCATGTGGCTCCGTGGTAACTACGCCATGAAAAAACCACTCAGGACGACACGCTCGAAGCCTCGACAGAACATACTGAGCACCCGCCTTAGCCGTGACCTCCTAGAGATCCATCAAGCCCTGAGCCGCCTCTGGCATGCGCGCAATGCGCTGGATGAGGTCGGCGTTTTCGGCCTCTCCGGGCCACAGAGCTCCTGCGGCCTGAGCCAAGGCATTGGACATTCTGTCAAGGCTAGACGCCACAACACCAAGCCGCGTAGATCCCGGCGGACAGATCATGTCCGGCAGCACAGCTGCACGGAGAAAAAGAAACAACAACACATGATCAGCAACAACAAAGAAGTGACTAATCGCAAGACAGAAAAAGCTTACCACTTGCGGCGGCCTCCACCCGTCTTCGGCGCGCCACGCCATGCCTGGAGATCTCGTGCTGAGTGATGTCCGGCCTCCGCTAAGGTGGCCTCTCACGTCTTACAGCCCTCCGAGCGGGCCTACGCGTACGCAGATCGACCTCGAGGGGCCTCCAGCCGTCGTTGAAGACCGGCCTCCTCCTCCTAGTTCTGCCTCAATTGAGAGCGGAGACCCGTGGTAATACCACAGCTATTGTCAAGTACACCATTATCCGCCCTCAAAAGCTCCTGACAGGAGTGGGCTTCTACGCTCTTTGTTGGGCATGTTCCTCACGGTTGAGACCCGACAGGATTGTTACCCAGCCTTGGGCTTTGAGGCTCAGTGGGTCACATTGTTACCAGGCCTTTCAAGACAAGATGGCAGCCCTAAAGCAAGACCCGGCAGAAGGGCCAGCTTTCATGGACCTTGTAGGCCGGCTCATGTAGAAGGCCCAGGTGGAGAAGGCTCCTTAACTTGGGAGACAAGATGGATATGAGTTAGAGTAGGATACGGGTTGATAGTATGACCCGGAATCTTCTGTAAACTTAGGGACTCAACCTGCTATATAAAGGTGAGCCCCTAGGACGAAAAGACTAAGTTGCAATCTCTCAAGAGCTAGGTTAGCGAATCCACACCCTTGTAATCGAGATCCACAGCAATATCAATCAAGCAGGAGTAGGCTTTTACCTCACCGCGAGGGGCCGAACCTGGGTAAACCCATGTCACTCTTTTCCGTCCAACCCCGTTCAAGCTTTCACACAACTACGATGGCCTCACAACTAAGTCCTTTCATGAGGACATCTGCCGTGATAAAACAACGACAATTGGCGCCCACCGTGGGGCCAACGCACGGTGGAGTTGAGTTCTTGGTGGGAGCTCCTTCAGGGATCGAGGGATACGCGATCGGTCAGATGACCAAGAGTCGCCGTGGCAAGCTCTACATCGATGACTCTGGTTGGGGCCCCGAGGCCGAGTCGATCTTCGGCAAGATCCACGTCTTCATCGGCGAGTCAGGCGCCGGGCTGAACATCATCACCGACACCGTCGAGTCAGATCGTTGCGCGAGACCCGGCCAGGCAAGTCCAGGCCAGACCTGTGCCTTTGTCGATTTCACACAGGGAGTGGACCTGGCGAGCAATTCCGCATCTGGAGGGGACACGCTCGTCTATTCTGATGGCGAATCATCGGTTGGAGATACCTAGTCCATCCTTCCGTTGTTTGATGAAAAACTAGGAGGTTATTCAGATGATGAGGTTTTTCCCGAGTCTTATGAGCCAACTCGGTTTGCTGCGGTCTACATGGCTAGGAACCAGAATCCGCTTCATGACCCGGCAGACCCAGCGGCGGGGCAGAATCCCACAGCGGCCGGTTCAGCGGCCGTGGGCTCTCAGAAGTCACGAGCCCAGGCGCTCTCTTAGATGATGACCACCCTTGGGGCACTCTTATCGGAGTCAGTAACTGCTGAGAATGCGGAAGCTCGCAACGCGGAAATCACAAAGTGTCGCGAGCAGCTAGCAAAGATTCAGGAGGATATCAATGCAGAAAACGCGCGCATGGCGGAGGCACATGCTCATCTCCTCAGTGAGACTAGACGCATAGAGGCAGAAGCCGTTCACCTCACCTTTCGTCAAAACGAGTCGGAGGCAGTCCATCGGAGGAGACACCAGAGTTGGCTTCCAGCAAATATTGAGCTGACGCAGCTGTTTAGCACACCGTGTGACCCAGTGGCTGGCGCTAGATCTCAGGGCGTCATACCTGTCATACCCCAATTGACTCAGAACGTTTCTCCCAGTGCAGCCCAGCAGCAGCAGCCGCCGGTGCAACAGCAGTAGTACCTGACTCAGCAGCAACAGCCATCGGTCCAGCAGCAACAGCAGCCGCCGGCTCCACCGCATTGCTTCCAGACACCAACTAGGCATTACTCCAACCCGGTTGACAACATACTGGCGGCGACTCACAACCTCGCTGCGTTCCCAATTGTGGGGAATAGTCCAGTGGAGGTTGAGGCTAGGAACGCCATTGAGATGTTAAAGACAGCAATCACACAGCAGGAAAATTATTCTCATAGCCAGCACCGACTTCATTCCACCCCTCATCAAAGTCGCAGTAGGAGCAGGCATGCCGAGTCGCCAGCAATTTCCAGCAGTGCATAGCGCTGGAGGGCGCAGGAGCCACCACTAGACCAGCCGCAGCCGGCAGTTTCCAATGCATAGGCAATTGTTGATGCTGCCCGTGCTCTACGGGGGATGGGGGTAGGGAACATAGGAGTTGCATATGTTCAACCTGCGGTGCAGCCCCCACCCGCCTCAACCCCGCCAGCGATCCGTACGACGGGGTTATCTGGGCGAACTATCGGAACTCCATGTTTACTCTCCGGGATGCCCGTATGCCTCCAGATTTCAAGGGTCCTCGCAAAGTGCCCAATTATATAGCCGATTTGGAGCCAACTGAGTGGATTGAAAGTTATGAGCTAGCTATGGATATGATGGAGGCTAGCGATGTTGTATGTGCTCGTTATTTGCCCTTGATGTTGGAAGGACCAGCACGTACATGGTTGAAAAACCTGCCTGCAAATTCAATCAATACCTGGCAGGAGCTGAAGGAGCGCTTCATCAAGAATTTTCAGGGAACTTGTAAGTGGCCCACAACCATTGTTAATTTAGAGCATTGTGTTAAACGTGACGATGAGTCGGCACACCACTGGTCACGCCATGTGGCAGAAATTATCCACTCTTTAGATAGTATCACGGCTCAGCAAGCTATCTTAGTCCTGGAAAGAAATTATTGATTCCAGCCTTTGGTTTAGAAGCTTGGGCGTCTCAAAAGGAAGGTCAAGGGTATGGGAGATCTGATGGATGTTTTAACTCGGTATGCCGAGTCTGATAACACAAAGGATCCCACTTATGATGACGAAAAGTCTGGCAAGGGTAAGAAAAACGGCGGCAAGGGTCACCAGCAGAACAATGGTAATGGAAATAACAGCAATAATCATAAGCGCAAGAATCCTGAGGGAGGCTTTGATTTTGTTGCCAACAGCAACACTGGGTTCAAGAACCAGCGTCAGAATAACAACTCCAGGAAGCCCTTTTCGGGTAATCGCCCTCGTAGTTATGAGGAGGCTCTCAAAGGTCCGTGTGCAAAGCACAGTTTTGATGATAAGCCGGCCAACCACTCATGGGAAAACTGCTTTATCATGCAGGAATATTCAAAGTGAATCTTTCAGAATCCCCAAGGTTATGGTCCATGTTACCCTACTAAACCTTCCTGTCAATGGTGTTTGGTATAACACTTCACGGTCCCCTTGCTCCCAGCCTCACCGGTGCTCAATCTCCATGATCCTGGGTACCTGCAGGGATGAAGATCGCGGACAAGACAAGAGACACTTCACAAAAAAAATTTATTTCACACAAACAAGACGTTATGTCAAAGACTCCCATTGATCCCTTCACCAAATACCTAGGGTTGCAAGGCTCATGCCTCACCCCATACCTTACCGATCTACTCACACATGAGATCGTGAGAAGAAAACATTGAAGAACACATCTTGGGATTGATTGATTGCAATATGTCTTACAATGGATGCCTTGTGCGATGCACGATTACAAGTATGAACTAGATGAGAGAGCACTATGGTGGTGGAGATGGCTATGGAGATGTAAATGGCGGCGGCCAGGGTTTTGGACGAGGATGATGATGAAGAGGTTCTGGCTGTGTTCGACGTTCTCCCGACGCTCTCCTGTTTACATTTCGACTTGGTCCCCTTTATAAAAGTTGTTCAGGTGGATGACCTGCTTCGGTTTCCATGCCAAACGACCGCTCATGCGAGCGCGTGCGGTCGCATGGAACACCGTCTTTGACTCTGGCAGCCTTCTGGCACCTCCTGGTGACTTATCTCTTCTCCATTTTCCTTCCTTTCCCTTCTCCCACATGATTTCTTCCCTTTTAGCCCATTTCCTGTGGAAAAATATCAAAGAGAGGATTTGTGGAATCCCTTGCACCTATTAGGCATTAGTGACAATATCGGAGCGAATATCTCTCTTTTAATGAAATATATTGGTTTAAACAAAGTTGAAATGAGTGTAAAAATATCACTCATCACCTACTACGGTAGAAGAAAAGAGAAAAGCTGAAAGTCGTCCCCTATGCCTCAGCCATAGGCTCTATCATCTATGCCATGCTCAGTACTAGACCTGATGTATGCCTTGCCACTAGTTTGACTGGTATGTACCAAAGTGATCCAAGAGTGGAACACTGGACATCGATCAAAAATATCCTTAAGTACCTAAAGAGGACTAGGAAAATGTTTCTCGTTTATGGAGGTGATGAAGAGCTCGTCGTAAAGGGTTACGTCGATGGTAGTTTTGACACTAATCCGGATGACTCAAAGTCTCAATCCGGATACGTATTTATTTTTGAATGGTGGAGCAGTCAGCTGGAGTAGCTCCAAGCGGAGCATTGTAGACATAAAGGTTTGCAAAGCTCATACGGATGTGAATGTTGCAGACCTGTTGACTAAACCTCTTCCACGAGCAAAACATGATCAGCACCAGAACTCCATGGGTGTTAGATTTTTAACAATGTAAACTAGATTACTGACTCTAGTGCAAGTGGGAGACTATTGTAAATATGCCCTAGAGGCAATAATAAAGTTGTTATTATCATATTTCATTGTTCTTGATAAGTGTTTATTCTCCATGCTATAATTGTATTAACCGGAAACTCAAATACACAAGCAAATATTGTATCCCTAGTAAGCATCTACTAGACTAGCTCGTTGATTAAGGATGGTTAAGGTTTCCAAACCATGGACATGAGTTGTCATGAAAAACGAGGTCATATCATTAGGAGAATGATGTGATGGACAGACCCAATCATAAGCTTACCATATGATTGTGTCACTATGTTTAAATTGCTACAGCTTTCTTAATGTCAAGTATCTGTTACTTAGACCATGTGATCATGCCACTCCCTAGTACCGGAAGAATGCTTTGTGGGCCTCAACCGTCACTTCGTAACTAGGTGATCATAAAGGTGCTCTTCAGGTATCTCAGATGGCACTAGTTGGGTTGCATGGATCCAGACTGGGATTTGTCACTCCATGTGACGGAGAGATATCTCTGGGCCCTCTCGGTAATATAACATCCTAAGTAGCTTGCAAGCATGTGACTAATGTGTTTGTCCACAAGGATATTGTATTATGGAACGAGTAAAGAGAACTTGCCGGTAACGAGATTGAACTAGTTATGGTGATACCAACGATCGAATCTCGGGCATGTAACATATCGCCAGACAAAGGGAATTGTATACGGGATTATCTGAATCCTTGACATTGTGGTTCAACCGATGAAATATCTTCATGGAATATGTGGGAACCATTATGGGCATCTACGGTCCCGTTATTGGTTATTGATCGGAGAGGAGTCTTGATCATGTCCACTTATTCTCGAACCCATAGGGTGCTACTTGTGAGCTGCGTTGGAATTTTCACCGAAGAGGAAGGGTGAAGCAATATAGTAGCAGATAAGTATTTCCCTCAGTAGAGAACCATGGTTATCGAACCAATAGGAGAACCACGCAAACACTCCTTAGCAGTACCTGCACACACAAGAGCAAATACTTACACCCAACGCGGGCAAGAGGGTTGTCAATCCCCTTGTACTCATTAATTGCAAGGATTAAATCTGATAATGGTAGATAGATAAGTTGCAAAGTAAATAAAAAGTAAATAAATTGCAGCAAGGTATTTTTGGTTTTAGTAGTATGATTAAAGTAGACCCGGGGGCCATAGTTTTCACTAGAGGCTTCTCTCTCGAAAGAATAGCATACGGTGGGTAGACAAATTACTTTTGGGCAATTGATAGAAAAACTCATAGTTATGACATTATTCATGGCATGATCATGTATATAGGCATTACGTCCATGACAAGTAGACCAAAATGATTCTGCATCTACTACTATTACTCCACCAATTGACCGACTCCTTCCTGCATCTATGGTATTAAGTTCATGATGAACAGAGCAACGTTTTAAGCAAGATGACATAGTGTAGATAGAATAAAACCAATCAATATGATTAAACCCCGTCGTTTTACCCTTAGTAGCAACAATACAAATACGTGCCTCGCTATCCCTGCTGTCACTGGGTGAGGACACCACAAGATTGAACCTACTACTATGCACCACTTACACTGAAGATCGATAGATCAACTTGGCCAAAGAAAACCCATAGATCGGAAAGCATTACATAGCTATAACAATCATACATAATAAAGTACATCAAGGACTCAATTACTTTCAATGAATAATCTAATCATAAACCTACAATTCATCGGATCCCAACAAACACACCGCACAAAAGAATTACACCGGGTCGATCTTCGAAGAGAACATTGTATTGAAGATCAAAGAGAGAGAGGGAGCCATCTAGCTAATCACTATGGACCAGTAGGTCCATGGGAAACTACTAACACGTCATCGGAAGGGCAGCAAGGTTGATGTAGAAGCCCTCTATGATCGATTCCCCCTTTGGCAGATCACCGGAAAAGGCCTCCAGATGGGATCGCGGAAGAAGCTTGCGGTGGCAGAAAAATTATTTCGGGTGGCTCTCTGTTGGTTTTGGGATTTTAGGGAATTTATAGCGCTGGAATTAGGTCAGGGGATTCTACGGGGGGCCCACAAGCTCAGGTGTCTCACCCTTAGGTTTTCTGGCCTCCTCCCGAAGTTTCCTGGGTGTCTTCTGATCCAGAAAAAATCACCATAAAATTTTATTGTATTTGGACTTCGTTTGATATAGTTTTCCCCTGAAACAAGAAAACAAGCAAAACCAGAAAGTGGCGCTGGGCACTAGGTTAATAGGTTAGTTCTCAAAAATGATATAAAATTGCATATAAAGTATGTAGAATTGATATAATAATAGCATGAAACAATCAAAAATTATAGATACGTCGGAGACGTATCAGCATCCCCAAGCTTAATTCCTGCTCGTCCTCGAGTAGGTAAATGATAAAACAAAGATAATTTTTTATGTTGAATGCTACCTAGCATGTTTATCATGTAATCTTCTTGCGGTATAAATATTGAGAAATGATGAAGTAATTGATATCAACATAATAATATCCATGAATGCAAGAACATAATCATTACTTTTCAAAATATACGATGCTCAACGAATGTTATCCCTACTCATTGATTATGTAAGCATGGCATGACTCGGCCTTCACCCCATAAATATAAATCATGAGCACCCCGGTGTCAAACCAGGCAATTGTATCATACTTTTTCACGCGCTTCAGCATTTTCAACTTCACCCAATACATGAGTGTAAGTCATGGACTTAGCACTATAGGAGGAATGGAATGTGGTGGTAGAGGTTAATAAGGGAGTCAAAAAGGAAGAAAGTCTCGCATCAACTCGGTGTGTCAATAGACAATGAAGAGGCCTATCGATCGATATCAATGCGAGGAGTAGGGATTGCCATGCAACAAATGCACTAAGAGCTATGTGTGTATGAAAGCTCCACTGGAACTAAGTGGGTGTGCATCCAACTTGTTTGCTCATGAAGACCTCGGGCATTTGAAGAAGCCCATCATCGGAATATACATGCCAAGTTCTATAATGAAAAATTCCCACTAGTATATGAAAGTGACAACTCAGAAGACTCTCTATATGAAGAACATGGTGTTACTCTGAAGCACAAGTGTGGTAAAAGGATAGTAGCATTGTCCCTTCTCTCTTTTTCTCTCATTTTTTTATATTTTTGTCGGGCTCTTTTGGCCTCTCTTTTTTAGAACAATCTCATGGACCTCATCCCCTCATTTTGGAGGACTCATTAGTCTCCATCATTTTTTTCCTCACAGAGACAATGCTCTAATAATGATGATCGTCACATTTTTATTTACTTACAACTCGATAAAACTGAAACAGTATGACTCTATATGAATGCCTCTGGCAGTGTACCTGGATGTGCAATGATCTAGCATAACATTATTACAATGATGAACGATGGCTTTGCCACAAATATCATGTCAGCTCTATATGATCATGCAAAGCAATATGATGATGAACACACATGTCATAAGACGGAAAAGTGGAAGTTGCGTGGCAATATATCTCGGAATGGCTATGGAAATGCCATGATAGGTAGGTATGGTGGCTGTTTTGAGGAAGATATAAGGAGTCTTATGTGTGATAGAGCATATCATATCACGGTGTTTGGATGCACCTGCGAAGTTTGCACTAACTCTCGAGGTGAAAAAGGGCAATGCCCGGTACCGAAGAGGCTAGCAATATGTGGATAGGTGGGAGTGTTGTATTAGTCCATGCACTCACATTAGTCATAAAGAACTCATATACTTATTGTGAAAGTTTTATTAGCCCTCGAAGCAAAGTACTACTTGCATGCCCCTAGGGAGGAGGTTGGTAGGAGTGAACCATCGCGCACCCCCGATTTAGACAGGACTCAAGAATTTCAATCAGACATAAAAATGCTCAAACTTCCCAACCATGCCATGACAGACACTTGAATGAGTAGTACATAACAAGCTTTAATATCGATATTTCTACTAACCAATGATCATGAATTAATACCCTTTCATATTACTACATCAATATAATTAACTCATACATTTCATATTTAGTGATCTACATGAAAGTTTTTATTATATCACTCTTAATACCTATCATTTTCAGATTAGTCTTATAACCCGTGCATATTACCACTTCCTATCTAGGACTTTCAAAAAGATTTAAGTGAAGCATGAGAGTGCAATAATTTCTATAAAATATATAACCACCGCCATGATCTAAGAATATAAGTGAAGCACAAGAGCAACTGCATAGCTCAAAAGATATAAGTGAAGCTCATAGAGTATTCTAACAAATTATGGTGTGTGTGTGTCTCTCTCAAAAAGGTGTGTCCAGCAAACAATGATTGTGGCAAACTAAAAATAAAACAAAACTATGGTACAAGACGCTCTAAGTAAAACTCATATCATGTGATGAATAAAAATATAGCTCCAAGTAACATACCGATGAATTGTGGATGAAAGAGGGGATGCCATCCGGGGCATCCCCAAGCTTAGACGCTTGGGTCTTCCTTGAATATTACATTGGGGTGCCTTGGGAATCCCCAAGCTTAGGGTCTTGCCTCTCCTTATTCCTTTACTCATCGTGATCTCACCCAAAACTTGAAAACTTCAGCACACAAAACTCAACAGAAAGTTCGTGAGATCCGTTAGTATAATAAATCAATCATCCACTTTAGGTACTGTTATGAACTCATTCATAATTGTTCTTGCATAATACCTACTGCATTCTAACTTCTCCATGAATTATGCCCTCCGATATAATCCATAGTATCATTAAAACAAGCACACTATGCAATAAAAACAGAATCTGTCTAAAACAGAACAGTACGTAATGACATAATATTTATTCATACTTATGTAACTCCAAAACTTCTGACAAATTAGGACAGCGTTAAAAATTTGTATCCCATTACTGTGTAAAAATTTCAGATTTTTATGGCATTCCAGAATGTAAAATCAGATACTGGGCGCAAAACTTTCTGTTTTCAAACAGCATCAATTATAGTATCATTTAAATCATCCCAAAGGCATTACTTGGCACAAACACTAATTAAAAGATAAAAACACAATCATTATAGTAGCAATAATCATGTGACTCAAGGAAAATAAAAATTGCAATAAAGATAAATATTGGGTTGCCTCCCAACAAGCGCTATTGTTTTATGCCCCTAGCTAGGCATAAGGCATTATTTCAAGTATTGTCACCTTTGGAATCCATTTCCTTTCGAACCAAATCCTCAAAAACTTTTCTCATTAATTCTCTATTTTCATATTCCACTTTTCTGGTAGGTGAACTTAAATAATTGAAGGGACTTTGTTTGGTAATTTTAACGTTCATTACTTCAAACTCCGGATCATCACCATAAAGATCCTCATATAAAACATGGATTTCATCATCAATAGGGTCCCTAGTAGTATTTTCAAACCATTCTTCACTAAATCCCTCATCAATTCCATTAGTGATCCATTCAAATTTATCGAAGTGTTGTTGTACAAGGTTTTAATCAATTCTGCATAAGGAACTTTCCTCCTAATATTTTCACCATAAGCGTGATAATCATTAGATTCTAACCTACGCATCGTGTCTTTGTCATGAAGAATTTCTTCTATTCGAGGATGCTCAAAATCTATTTTGTAAAAGGCAAAGATGTCCCTAGCTTCTCGGATTATATAATCAAATTCATGCATAAGGATGATGGTAGCGATCTTTTTAACCTTTGGATCATGGATGCTGGGAAGTTCAAAGAACATCTTTTGTAAAACAGGATGAATATGCAAAAAATTCCTTTCCAATTTAACCACAAGCATAGCAATAGCATCCACATAGCAATTTGTTTTTATCAAGAATAGATCCCTTAATTAGTGGTATAACTCCCGTACAATTAAAGAATTCTTGAATAACATTCTTCCCAATAACATTCCCGCTACCCACATGATAAATTTTAGTTTTTAAGATTGTGGGAGCGTCATTATGATGAACTTCATTCTCAGGAGGGTCATGATTAAGATCAAATAGTTTAGGCCTTTCCTCGTGAGACTCGCTAGCACTATCTTCACCAGCGCTTTCAACAATAACCTTTTCAAACTCAGACATGATAGCAACTTCAAGCAAGCAAGCAAAATAAAATATTTTTGTGTTTTTGATTTTTTAACGAGACTAATAAAACAAGTAAAGGCAAATAAAAAGTAGAACAAGTAAATGATAATGTGAATGTAGAGGGACCTGTAAGTGTTTGATGATGTCTCCCTGGCAACGGCGCCAGAAATTCTTTCTGCTACTTGTGAGTTGCGTTGGGATTTTCCCTGAAGAGGAAGGGTGAAGCAATATAGTAGCGGATAAGTATTTCCCTCAATAGAGAACCAAGGTTATCGAACCAATAGGAGAACCACGCAAACACTCCTTAGTAGTACCTGCACACACAAGAGCAAATACTTGCACCCAACGCGGGCAAGAGGGTTGCCAATCCCCTTGTACTCGTTAATTGCAAGGATTAAATCTGGTAATGGTAGATAGATAAATTGCAAAGTAAATAAATTGCAGTAAGGTATTTTTGGTTTTAGTAGTATGATTAAAGTAGACCCGGGGGACATAGTTTTCACTAGAGGCTTCTCTCTCGAAAGAATAGCATACGGTGGGTAGACAAATTACTATTGGGCAATTGATAGAAAAGCGCATAGTTATGACGTTATTCATGGAATGATCATGTATATAGGCATTACATCCATGGCAAGTAGACCGAAATGATTCTGCATCTACTACTATTACTCCACCAATCGACTGACTCCTGCCTGCATCTATGGTATTAAGTTCATGACGAGTAGAGCAACGCTTTAAGCAAGATGACATAAGGTAGATGCAATAAAACCAATCAATGTGATTAAACCCCGTCGTTTTACCCTTAGTAGCGTCAATACAAATACGTGCCTCGCTACCCCTACTATCGCTGAACCTACTACTATGCACCACTTCCACTGTAGATCGATAGATCAACTTGGCCAAAAAAAACCCATTGATCAGAAAGCATTACATACCTATAAAATCATACATAATAAAGTACAACAAGGACTCAATTACTTTCAATGAATAATTTGATCATAAACCCAGAATTCATTGGATCCAACAAACACACCGCACAAAAGAATTACATCGGATCGATCTCCGAAGAGAACATTGTGTTGAAGATCAAAGAGAAAGAGCTATCTAGCTAATCACTATGGACCCGTAGGTCCGTGGGAAACTACTCACACATCATCGGAAGGGCAGCAAGGTTGATGTAGAAGCCCTCCGTGATCGATTCCCCCTCCGGTAGATCGCCAGAAAAGGCCTCCAGATGGGATCTCGGAAGAACAAAAGCTTGCGGCGGCGGAAAAATTATTTCGGGTGGCTCTCTGTTGGTTTTGGGATTTTAGTGAATTTATAACGTTGGAATTAGGCCAGGGGGTCTACGAGGGGCCCACAAGCTCAGGTGGTGCCCCCCCAGGGGCGTGTCGTGTGAGCTTGTGGCTCACCCGTAGGTCTTTTGGCCTCCTCCCGAAGCTTCCTGAGTGTCTTCTGGTCCAGAAAAAATCACCATAAAATTTTATTGTATTTTGGACTTCGTTTGATATAGTTTTTCCCTGAAACAAGAAAACAAACAAAAACAGAAACTGGCACTGGGCACTAGGTTAATAGGTTAGTTCCTAGAAATGATATAAAATTGCATATAAAGTATGTAGAATTGATATAATAATAGCATGAAACAATCAAAAATTATAGATACGTCGGAGACGTGTCATAGGGTCACACACTTAACGTTCGGTGTCGCTAGGGTTTGATAAGATAATAAGATGGTGTTATCGAATTTTGATTCGGAGTCTCGGATGGGATCCCGGACATCACGAGGAGCTTCGGAATGCTCCGGAGACAAATAAAATATATGTGGAAAGTATTTTTGGGGTTATCAGAAAAGTTCAGGATTTTTTTATATTGTACCAGGAAGGTTCTAGAAGGTTCTGGAGTGGGACCCGCCTGCGTGGAGGGCCCCACATGGACGTGGGTGGTGGGCCAAGGCACCACACCTCTAGTCCATATGAACCCCCCCCCCTAAAAGGAATAGGATCAACTCTCGAAGGGATAAGATCAAGATCCCTAAAAAGGAGGGATCATGATTGGTGGGGAAGGAAGGAGGAAATTTCCTTTCCCCCTTTGGTGCGCAACCCCTAGAGGCTTGGAGGAGGGGCCAAGCCTCCTCCCCCATGCCTATAAATAGAGGAGGGAGGGGCTAGCCGCAGCACCTGATACCCCGGTTACTGGCCGCCTCCCTCTCGTTCCATACGCCCCTCATCCGCGCAGTTCTTAGTGAAGCTCTGTCGGATTACCACCATACTTCTGCCAGCACGTCGTCGTGCTGCCGAGATCGATCTCGTCCAACTCTCCCCCTCACTTGCTGGATCAAGAAGGAGGAGACGACGTCAAGCTACACGTGTATGTGCAATTCGGAGGCATCGTTCGTGCAGTGCTACATCGGATTGATCCAACGAAAGTATGACTACATCACCCACGATCTTTAGATCATTAAATGCGCGGGTTCTACAAGGGTATGTAGACCTTTTCCCACTTGTTGCTAGCATCTAGTAGATTGGATCTTGGGTTTATTCGTTCTCTCATAGGAATTTTTTTGTTTTCCTTGCAACGAATCCCTTCAGGTACCTCCCGTCTCCCCGGTGGTAGAGGCCACTCCCCCTCTTGTCCAGGATGGGACAAAGGATGGGGATCCCAATCCCATGCCCCTAATGCCCAATGATGGGGGTGAGGCCGATGCCACCATGGCTGAGACCGACTCGGCCCCAGGTGACGACGACATTGACCAGAGTAGAAATCCCTCTCCGGTTCGTGAAGAGAGGCCAGATGCCAGCCCGGCCTCCTCTGTTCATGTGGTTTTAAACCCACATGAACAACCAACTGTCTCCCCACCCCACCCCCCCCACCCCCCCCCCCGAGGCCAAGGACGGCGTGCCCGAGTGCTCGGCGTGGCCTTCGGTGATTTCTGAGGCAGAGCTGGCAAGGCACCGTCAAGAGGTGAAGGCGGCCTTGACAAGCTCAGCCTTCCTCCCCGAGCGTCGTGCTAGCTTCCACGCCATATCGAGCTGATTTTGGCCTCTCGAGGTTTGGGTCATGGACATGTTCCTTGGCCTTGCCAAGGGTATAGAGGTACATTCCTTATTTTCCTTGCCCCTTGTTATTATCCCAAGCATGTTGGTATGCCAGTAGCCCTTAGGGTGTTCATCGGCCTTAATGATCCGAGGACGTAGTGTTAGCAAGGAAAAGTAGGCGATTAGGATGTAGTACTTTACCGAGGTGTAGCTTTAACACAAAAAAATGGTAAACTATAGGTCGGGTCATCTTAACGAAAACCACGGTTTGCAGTAGCCCCGAGCCTTAAGTTAGTTAGAAAAAACTGACTTGAGGGTCACAATATGATAAGAAAAAGAATTGTTGGACTAGATATCAACGCGGTATCCAATAACCCCCCAGACACATTGGTTTCAAAAAAACCGACGTGAGGATCAAATCATATCATCCCAGGGAAAACCTTAAACATAGGAAACACGAATATGCAGTAGCCCCTGAGACTCATTTTGCTTTTCGAGAAAGCGATTGTTGGGAAACGTAGTACAAAAAAAATTGTCCTATGATCAAGATTCCGAATCACTATGAAGATGCATTCGAGGTTAAGATTGGATCATTACCAACTACGAGTTGCAGCAGAAAAAGAGTTGGTGTAGATCGTTGATGAAGTCCTCGAACTGTTCACGAACGATCCCTCGAATCAAAGACCGAAAGCACGGCCTCTCTATGGATTGCACACGTACAGGCTTCACGATCCGGCATCGCTTCGTCGTCTAGAGCTTAGACGTCACTGGAGAACTAGAGGAGGGAGATGAGAACCTCACAGGGCTTCTCTATTATGTGTACTAGAGAAAACTAGAACTAGCTCTAATCTAGATCAAGTCTAAATTAGAACTAGAACAATAGAGAGAACTAGAGGAGGAACTTGTGCCTCTAGAGGGCCAAAACCTCTAGTATATATAGGTGTAAGGGAGAGGGGAGGGGTGGCAGACTTGGGGAAGGGGCTCCCCTCCCCTTGTGTCGGCCAAGGAGGAGGTGGAGCCCCCGTGCACCTCCAATTCGTCCCCCAAAGGGGGCGCCATCCACTAATGGGCCTTAGGGCCCATTATCTTTTCCCCTATAGGCCTTTTATTATTTTCTTTAGCCCAATGACTTTAAATAAAATCCCGGGTCCTCCCAATAATATTGGAGCCATTTATAATTTATATTTAAGTCCCCGGAAACAATTTCCACCTATATATTATTTTCCGGTATTGCCCGGTAACCCCGAAACGCTTCTGGTTTCTCTCAAAACAATTTATTTCATTCCCAAAACTTTTCCGGTAGTATTTTCTCATATTCCTAACTCCTATAGAACTCAACAGATTGTAATCCCTTAAGCGTGTGACCCTACAGGTTCACTAAAATATAGACATGAACGAAAACACTTTTCGTTCAATGATCAATAGCGGAACCGTGGACATGCGCCAAATAAGGTCGGAACGACCACAACTCCACCCGGCCATGAGCCAGATATAGGTAGGAAGGAAGCAAGCCGACCGTAGGGAAATAGTCAGGCACGGATGAAAGGACCAAACCCACCTTAGCCGCTCGGCAAGACACCAGCTCGTACCAAGTCCATTAGCCCCCGGCCTTGGGTGGTATAGCCGGGTGGGGTCTAGGCAGGACACACGCGATGGCACACCCAGGGCAAGGGCAACAAGCGGCAAAAGGGGCAATCCCACGCGCGCCCCTGGCCCAAGTGTCATGGACCGAGGCCGCCGGCTCAGTGAGGAACTCCCGGGGCCGATTGGATGGCGGGGAGGGCGCGAGGCAGGCAGCAACACGAGACGCGCGTGGATCGGATAACGCAGAGGTAAACTCACTGATCAGAACTCTCAATGGTTGTGTTATCAATCACCAACACCCAAATAGAGGTATCTAAAGAGAGGTACTCTCACACTGCCCAGCCGCGGAGCTGGCGGAAGGCATGGCTTGCGTGGAAGCTGCTCGGTGCGGTGTGGACATTGTTAATTTTTTGTGAGAGGGATCGGTGTGGACATTGCTGACCGTCCGGTTATTATTGAGAGCGACTGCTAGGTCGTTAAAGAACTGGACAGGTGCAACTGCTCGTAATCATCTCTTGCGGAAATTGCCAAGGTGCCTTTTGGATCAACTTCCAGTATACAGAGTTGCAAAAGCCCATTAGTAGGTAGGGTGTGTGTGTAATGGTGGTTTGCTTCACTCAATCTCGTCTTGCGTGTGGACCTGGTGTGGCGCTGAGTATGTTCCTTCTTAACTAAAAGCACCATTTTCAACATAAAATAGAAATAAAATAATTCCATGCCATGAAAACTAAACATAGGGTACAGACTACAAACTGAACCAAGTTTGGATGTGCTACGTCTCTAAAAGAAATGCTTTAGCAATATGATGTTTTGTTTTTGAAACAACCACCCCATCTATTAATTAATTAAAAGGTTATTACAATCATTCATTACAGCATAAGCCACGCAGGGCGAAAAACTATTAAGAGAACGGACCTACTATCTAAAGCTAAACTTCACAATCTCAGTGCCACCTCATTGGCTTGCCGATCAATTTTCGAAATTTGAAGATTCTGGATCAGACAGGAGATACTTAAAGCCTCTTTCGATATAAAGCCCTGCGTGTTTTTTCTTGTGATGTTGTGACGCCTCCCTTGTTGATAGATTAGGACGTAGAATATCCCACGTAACACAAATCTAAACTATGTGATGGTGGATGTAGTACCTGGCTTAGTCACTGATCACATGGAAAATCTTGCCGTAGACAATTCATATGCTCTTTCATGTTTGTATGTGATGTAAGGATGACTAGATTAATAATCCATTGAAATTTGCATCGCAGTAAGGTAAGGTTGGTGCAACCCATTATTATCTTTTGTTTACCTAATTAGTAGATTTGGTGAGAAAAAAAGGATTTGTCATCAAGTCCACGAACCAAACACATGGTCTAAGATATTTTTCTATCTTATTCTCGTGTTTCTTTAATTCGTGTCAATTGTCAAGCTACATCTTTCAGATGCCAAGTACATTAGATTCCGTTTGTCCAAACTACAACACGAAAAATTCCTACAATTCCTGTGAAAATCAAAGTATTTCATACAGAATTGGTTCTAAGATTGCATATATTCCCTATATCAGAGTTTGCCATAGAACACAACATTAGGAAATGAGGATATAAGGGCAAACCAACCTGTGGTTGGATGGTTAGAGGGACAGTGGTATCCCCAGCCCACCAGGGTTCAAATCCTGGTGCTTGCATTATTCCTGGATTTATTTCAGGATTTCCGACGATACGCTTTCAGTGGGAGGAGACGTTCCCGTCGACGACGAGGCGCCTACGGTGACTTCGTAAATCTCAAGATGACATGCCGGCTCAGTCTCTCGGAGGTGCTCATAGGGGTAGGGTGTGCGTGTGTGCGTTCATAGGGGTGAGTGTATGCGCGTGTATATGAGCGCTTGCGTCTGTTCTGCGTTCAAAAAAAAATAAAAATAAAATGAGGATATAAGGGAAAAAAAGTTCATGTGTGTACATACTATAATAGATGGGTACTATGTATGTACGTATTTCGCAAGAAAAATGATGGGTACTATGTACATATAGTTTTTTGTATAGGAAAGCTATATACGTTTGTGACGTACACAAAAGGAGAAATATGTGGGTGTCAAGAGCTGCACGGCATCTAAAACATGATTAGATTTTCAAGAATAAAATGATGATTTATTGTTGAACACATTCCATCTTTTTCTATTCAACTTTTTTTGCGACAAAACTTCCGATCTATTCATCAACTGTCAAGGTAGTACAAAGAACATCAGAAGTAAAAAATACATCCAGGTCCGTAGACCATCTAGCGACGACTACAAGCACTGGAGCGAGCCGAATGCGCCGACGTCTTCGCCCCTTTCTCGTCGGAGCCTGGCAAACCTTGTTGTAGTAGACAATGGGAAGTCGTCGTTCTAAAGCCCCATAGGACTAGCTCACCAGAGCAGCAACTGTCGCTGATGAAGAGAAACGTAGATCGGAAGGATCCAACCTGTAGACACATGAACACAGACGAACGAAGACAGGATCCACGTGGATCAACCGAAGACAAACGCCGACCGAATCCCGCGAGATCCGTTGGAGATAAACCTACACACGCCCTCCGGCGATGCTAGAAACACCACCGGGACCAGGACTAGGCGGGGAGAACTTTATTACATCTTTAGAGCCGTCGCCGCCTCGCCTCTCTGAGCAGGACACAAATCCTAACAAAACTCAAAAAAGCATGAAAACCGGAGCCCTCCCGCCGGCAAGGGCCAAGCCGGATCCACCGCACCTCCATGGCCCTAAGACCACAGGAGAGACAAGATAGATCAGCGACGGCACCGGTGGGAGGCACGAGAAACCGTAGCCAAAGGGTCCTCTTTCTTCCCGGCTTGGTTTTTTTTTCTATTCAACTTATTCCATTTGTTATTTACTGTAGAATTTTTTGCCAAAGGGTCACGGTAGTTTTTAGCTTGTATTAATCTACTTCTTTAATAGTATGATAAATATTGTGCCGCGTTTAGAGATGTCAAAGTTTTGTTCTGATACTTATGATAACCAAGTTGTTGTCTCTGCGTCCTAAGCATGTGTTAGAGTGGTGATCTGAACCATTTCTCCCGGATTGCTCCAATACATGAACTTTTTCCGTGAAATCTCTCATACTTAAAAAGTTATTTTTTTAGTGCGTCTCGGATAATAAAGATCAAGGTACAAACCATGTATAGACCGACCTAACAAAAGTTAAAAAAAAAAGAATGCAAGCATTTGCACAAAGAACCACCAGTCAAGAAGAAAAATTACAATCAAGACCGAAGAATTCCTTGAGCTTGAGGGTAACACCCGTCGCATGCCTCCGGCACCATCAGAGGAAAATGTAACGATGCCCTCTTTACCCGAGCTCGATGTGGCTCCATCGCTATGCAACTTTTCGGATCTCCAAAGTGGCTTACGAAAGATGAAGTCACTGTCGTTGAAAGAATCTGGCCTAGGCAGCACCCGGACACGCCATCGAACTTTAGATCAGGCACTCCCTCTCAATGAAGACGTACGAGGAGGAAAACATACCTGCCAGCCGCCAACCACGAACCTAGCACACGATCCGCCGTCTCTAGATGTCGCTGAGGCAGACCACAATCTGCATCCGTTCCTGGACTGCCTCCCAAGCTCCGCGTTGGCGCTGGAGCAAACACTGTCGAAACGGTGGAGCCCGAAGACACAGGTCCACCACAAGTATGCCGCCGCCACCACACCATCATCGCTTGAGCAGACTAGTTCCCAAATCCATCATTGAGTATAGAGCAAGACACCTCGTCAAAAAAAAATACATAATGTTATGTTGTCCCTCGTAGTTCGTCCAACCTACCGTATGTACGCTCTTTCCTTTCCCTTCTCGGTTTTGGTTTTCGCCCCTTCTATCTATGGTTATATTTCACGGGGTTTCCTAATAAACTTCTCAACCGTCAACATCTTATTGACTTACCAAATAAAATCATATTTTTTTGATATGCCAACAAATACTTACCAGATATAAAATCCTAATTTTTGATACACAATCAAATTATTAGAAAAATAAAATGACAGGTAAATTATGGTAATTACACATAAAAACCTACTAAGTCTTTAGCATAATCAGTCAATGTATAAATGATAGATGCGCAGTGGTGCTAACTTACTACAACACCAGTGCATTGATATGAAAAAAACAATCATTATATGTCGAACATGATACATATGTACTTTCCAATTGCATCGCCTCATGCCGACATCATCTTTTTACTCCTTTAGTTTGGGCAACTAGGAGTACTATACTACCATGTGGCCACATGCCCCAATCTTCATCTACCAAACTAACCACACATGCCTCGTCTTCTCCACCCCTTACATGTAATAAAACCTAATGTAAGTTTAGAAAAAAATGGGGATCTTTTAGAAAGTGTGGAAAATTAAAATAAATAATAAATAATAATATAAATTTAAAACTTTTGAAATCCAAAGAATCCCATGGTTTCTTTAGGCTTTTGATTTGTGAGCAATAAGTTTTATTACTATATATTTTTTCTTTTCCTTTCTTCGTTTCATATTTGGGATTTTTTTTATGGCTACACCAACTGATATGCTTAATTGAAAATGTATTGTATACAGTATCAGATTTCACAACTGTACTTAGATGGAGTTTATGTGTTCTATTCAAAACATATGGGGATTTATGTGTTTTTATCTTCTAACGATGGCTTAACTGAAATCAATGGTACACATATATTCATGTGAGATTTAATATTCATAGTTGTGGTTTCACAAAAATTATACATGCATATTTATGTATTGTCATAATTAATGTAACCTCCCTAGGAAAAAAAAAAGGTTGTGAGACTATCAAGTTACAATTAAAGAAAGGCAGTAGGTTGTGTTTGCTCCAATCATCATAGTTAAAGAATACGTGTTTGTACGGAGTATAATTCCATTCCACAAATGGCAAGAGCATATAGGTGTTGATGACGCAAAGTATGTCGCACATGATATGTTTGATCAGATCGACAATAGTATATATCAAGAGGTAATTAATATCGTATTCGAGAAAAAGAGGTAATTAATATCTTCTTGTTATAATGGCTAAGAAATATGATACTTGAAACATATGATAGCCAATATGCAAACATCATGTCTAGTGCTTTAAATTGAGGATTTTGATAACCAGCGAACGTTTCGTGGGGGGCATGGCAAAATGAGCATTTTTATGGCAATTATGTTGTCGTGAGGATGACATTTTTTTTAGCAAGCATGACAAATATGCACAGTTCATTTTTTAGCTAGGACTTGTCGTGCTTGCTAAGGAATTCGTCATCCTCGCGACAACATAAATTGCTATAAAAATGTTCGTGTTGCCATGCCCTCCCACGAAACATCAGCCTAATAACATTGGACGCGTCTAGTGGCCGCTCACGCGCCAGGTAGAGCTCCCGAGCGACCGGTGAAAACGGAAAGCACCTGGTCCCCTCATCCATAAAAGAAAATTGACAATCTAGTTTGGTTTTCTTTTTTTTTAATAAAAAAAAAAGCATAACTTCTGAGCCGAACATCGAAATTAAGATCCGCTTTCACGGTAGGAATCCTCGTGACATGCTCTTCGAAACTAGATCCCGTATGAGTATGTTTCGATGAACTATTTTGTGTGCAATTTAGTCCCGTTTGGTGCAACTGTCTAGCAGTCGATGTGCAGCTACCTGACAGCCGATGTGCAACTTTCCCCCTACCCGTGGACGTGCGGTTTTCACCGATAGCACCTCCGCCTCAAACTACCCCTACCAGTAAGATGTGCAACTTTGTCTAATGCCCCGGCCAACTGCCTAGTAGTCGATGTGCAAGTTTTCCCATACCCGTGGATGTGCAGTTTTCACTATTTGTTGCCTCGGCACACTGCCTGGCAGTGGATGTGCAACTTAGGATGCTGCCCCGGCCAACTACCTAACAGTCGTTGTGCAACTTTCCCGCGTATCCGTGGATGTTTAGTTTTCATTGCTAGCACCCCGTCCCAACCACGCCTGCTAGTGAGATGTGTAACTTTAGAGCCCGCCTATAGACAACTTTTTCTCAACCCTCATGAATGTGCGGTTTTTCACCATTCAAACAATCCCCTGCTGAGATGGGCAACTTTGTTTGTCGTCTCGGCCAACTACCTAGTAAACTATGTGCAACTTCGTCTGTTGCCCCACCAACTAAAATTGCACAACCACAAGTAAGGAGGCGGAAGGAGTTGCACATCGACTACTAGACAGTTGACTGGAACAAACAAACTAAGTCGCAGATACCGCTGGTAGGGAAGGTGGGGCAGGGTGTGCCTCCAGTGAAAACTACACATCCATGAGTAAGGAGGGGGTTGCACATCGACTACTAGGTAGTTGGCCGGGGCAACAGATTAGTTGCACATCACAAAAAGTTGATTTTCATAGTTGCTAGGTTGCAACCTTTATAGAAAGTTGGATCATGAAGCTTCAAAAATTGGTTTTGAAAAAAGTTGCACCATGCAGTACTAAAAATTGCACCACGTAGCAATAGAGTTGCACCATATAGCACCAAAGTTGCCATAAAAAAATTCGTCCAAACATATACAAATGGGGTCTAGTTTCTAAGAGCTCGTCATAAGGATGCCAACAGTGAAAGCGGATTTGAATTTCGACGTGTGGTTTAAAAGTTATAGCTCTCTAAAAATTCAAAACGTGAAATAAAAGGACAACAAAGTAAGCTCTGCATGGGTGTGAACACATTTATTGTGTGGGCTGTTTTCCACGTCAGTTTCTACTCAAGTGCTTTTCTGTCACGGGAGACCACCTGCGTTCCGACAAGAGCGGTCGCTCGATTCAGCAAACGGGCGCGCGCACTAATAAGTACTTAGGAATAACATTTTCCTAAATCCCTAAATTTATAAGGATGTGTCACCTGCGTCAAAATAATTTACTACTTAAGTGCATCAATCAATGCAAATACTAGATCGTAGTATGTTCCACAAAATTCAATATAAGTAGCCTATGATTTTATTGGTGAAAAGAGTCGAAGAACATCTGACATTGTTATATTCTGTGGATCCATTAAATTATCCAAAGAAACAATGCTGATTGGTAAAAGATAGATAGAATAATTTAGTTACGGTAGAGCTCTACACGCTATTTTTGCCAAAAAAAAAAGCAACACGCACTACTTTTTTTTGAAAAGGAGGATGACCCCCGGCCTCTCTATCTGGGCAATGCATGAAGCCATTTTATTAATTATTCAAGACTTTACAAAGTAATACATCAGTAAGTCTGAAGCCACCATCTTGGCAACATCTGCCACTACTTCTATCCACTTGATGAAGGGGTGTCGATTGTCCGAGCCGAATACCAAACAGACCTCGCACCAAATCCTAACATCTAAAGCCGGAGGCCCCAACCAAGCTGCATTGCCGGGTCTGGGGTACACACCGGTCCGGCGCACTCTCAGAGGTCGCTGATACGTTTCCAGCGTATCTATAATTTATGAAGTATTCATGCAATATTTACCTAAGTCCTACATTATTTTGGTGCAATTTTATATGATTTTAATGGACTAACCTATTGACCTAGTGCCCAGTGCCAGTTCCTGTTTTTTGGCTATTTTTTGTTTCGCAAAAAATCCATACCAAATGAAGTCCAAGTGCCAAGAAAATTTACGATGATTTTTTATGGACAAGAAGAGACCCCCGAAGCCTGGGAGGTGGACCAGACGAAGTCCAGGGAAGCCACGAGCTCAGGGGACGCCCCCTAGGGCGTGTGGGCTAAGCTCGTGGGTCCCTCGGGACTCCCTCTGACGTGAAACCAACGCCAATTTTTTTATAAATAGGGAAACCCCCGGAAAGAAACCTAGAACTCCCACGCCGCCGCCGCAAACCTCTGTTCCAAAGTGATCCCATATGGAGGCCTTTTCTGGCACCCTGCCGGAGGGGGAAATCATCACTGGAGGCCATCTTCATCATCCCGGCGGCCACCATGGCGAGGAGGGAGTAGTTCACCCACGGGGCTGAGGGTATGTACCAGTAGCTATGTGTTTGATCTCTCTCTCTCTCTCGTATTCTTGGTTTGGCACGATCTTGATGTACCACGAGCTTTGTTAATATAGTTGCATCATATGGTGTTCTTCCCTCTCTATCTTGTTGTGATGAATTGACTCTTTCCCTTTGAGGTTTCATTATTATCGGATTGAATATTAGATTTGAGATCACTTGATGTATGTCTTGCATGTGGATACCCGTGGTGACAATGGGGTATTCTATTGAGTCACTTGATGTATATTTTGGTAATCAACTTGCGGATTCCTGAGGTGACATTGGGGTAATCTAGGCACATAGGTTGATACACGTTTTCATCCTACTTTCTCCGATAGAAACTTTGGGGTACTCTTTGAAGTTCTTTGTGTTGGATTGAATATTATGAATCTGAAATTGTTTGATGCATATCGAATAATTGACTCACGAATACTTGTGGTGACATTGGAGTATCTAGGTGACATTAGAGTTGATTGATGCGTATCATATGGTGTTATTTTAGTACGAACTCTAGGGCTATTTGTGACACTTATAGGGATGGCCCAATAGATTGATCGGAAAGGATAACTTTGAGGTGGTTTGCTACCTACAACAATTTCATCTTATGTTCTCCGTTATTGATAGGAACTTTGGAGTGATTCTTTGTCGCATGTTGAGGGATTGTTATATGATTCAATTATGTTAGCACTGTTGAGAGATTGCACTAGTGAAAGTATGAACCCTAGGCCTTGTTTCTAAGCATTGCAATACCGTTTGTGCTCACTTTTGTTACTAGCTACCTTGCTGTTTTTATTATTTCAGATTACAAAAACCTATATCTACTATCCATACTACACTTGTATCACCATCTCTTCGCCGAACTAGTGTACCTATATAATTTAGCATTGTATTCGGTTTGTTGGGGACACAATAGATTGTTTGTATTTGATTGCAGGGTTGTTTGAGAGAGACCATCTTCATCCTACACCTCCCATGGATTGATAAACCTTAGGTCATCCACTTGAGGGAAATTTGCTGCTGTCTCACAAAACTCTACGCTTGGAGGCCCAACAGAGTCTACAAGAATAAGTTGTGTAGTAGACATCAAGCTCTTTTCTGGCGCCGTTGCCGAGGAGGTGAGTGCTTGAAGGTATATCTTTAGATCTTGCAATTGAATCTTTTAGTTTCTTGTTTTATCACTAGTTTGGTTTTATAAAAGAAAACTAAAAAAATGGAATTGAAGTTGCATGAAATGCTTTACCTTTATGATGTCTTTCTTGAAAATGATGGATCAGAAAATTGTGCTAAGATTGTAGAAGAAGAATTTAATAAAATGTTTAATGTGAGTCCTTTGAATGATAAGCATGATTGCAATGTTGCTAGTATGAATTATTTGAATATCCATGATGCTAATGATATACAAAGCGATAAGCTTGGGGATGCTATGTTTGATGAAGATGATATTTTTAGCCCCCCAAGTTTTGATGAGCAAATTTATTATGATGATAGCATGCCTCCTATTTATGACGATTACAATGATGAAAGTGGGTTTGGAAGAGTGTCAACTCTAGGTAATAATTATCCCACTATTTTGGAGGGTGTTGAATCTTATTGCAATAATTATGAAAGTGGATTTGGAGAGGTCATGACTTTATTTAATGTTGAATCCACTATTTTGGAAGATATTTCAATTGATTATGAGAACAAAGTTGCTATCTATGATGATTATTGTGATGACACTTATAATATAAAGAATAATGATAGACATGAAACTTGTCATCATGATTTTAATGCTCAAATTGATCAAGTATCATATGATAGTAATTTCGTTAAATTTGCTCCCACTATTATTATGAGAAGATGTTTGCTTATGTGGAGAGTAATAAGAATCCTATGCTTGTAGGTCATGAAAAGAATGCTTTATGTGATGGTTATATTGTTGAATTCATTCATGATGCTACTGAAAATTATTGTGAAAGAGAGACATATGCTTATAGATATCTCAATAATATCAAGTTTCCTCTCTACGTGTTGAAACTCTTGAAGTTATACTTGTTTTGCCTTCCTATGCTAGTTGATTCTTGCTCCCATAAATTGTTTGCTCACAAAATACCTATGCATAGGAAGTGGGTTAGGCTTAAATGTGCTTGCCATATGTTTCATGATGCTCCCATTATGTCTCAATTCTTTACTTTCATGTGAGCATCATTAAAACCATCATGCCTAGCTACAAAGGCTTTAAAGAAAAGCGCTTGTTGGGAGGCAACCCAATATTTATACCTACTGCTTTTGTGTGTTCACATGATTAAGCTACTATTGTAATCACGTTTTATATCTTTTCTTGCAATAAAGTACCAAGTAAAGCCTTTAGGTTGATGTGGATGTTTGTTTATTTGGTTATGTGCAAAAACAGAAAGTTTAGTGTCCAGTGCATGAATTTACATTCTGTACTGGAGCGTGAGAAAATTCTAATTTTTTTACACAGTACTGCTATAAAAATTGTTTACATTTTACTAATTGTTTAGAATTTCTGGAGGTACAGAAGTATGCTTTTTAATTCGCTAACTACATGATGTTCTGTTTTTGATAGATTCTGTTTTCAATGCATAGTTTGCTTGTTTTATAGTTTCTATGGCTTACATTGGTCAATATAAATTGTGGAAATGATAGAGTACAGTAGGCATTATGTAAGAACAATTATGAATCTTGTCTTGACAATACCAAAGTGAATGAATTGATCTTTATCATACAAACCTATCTCACGAAGTTCCGTTAAGTTTTATGTGATTGAAGTTTTCAAGTTTTGGGTGAGATATCGATATGAGGAGAATAAGGAGTGCCAAGACCCTAAGTTTGGGGATGCCCAAGGCACCCCAAGGTAATATTCAAGGAAGACTCAAGCATCTAAGCTTGGGGATGCCCCGGAAGGCATCCCGTCTTTCATCTTCAACATTATCGGTATACCTCACTTGGAGCTATATTTTTATTCATCACATAATATGAGTTTTGCTTGGAGCATCATTTTATTTTGTTAAGACTTGCTTGCTGTTATCAATAATCATGTTTTGTATCTTTTATTTCAATAAAATGTCAAGTATAGCCTTTACCATGCTCATTTTGCAAATTCATGAGTTGTTCTTTGAAAACAGAAAGTTTTCTGTTATGTCTAGAATATTCCTGAATTTTCAGAACATGATAAAAATCTGAAATTTTTACACAGTAAGCATGAATAAGTTCTCTGTGACATGGTCATTTTTCAGAATTTTTGGAGTTAGGGAAGTATGAATTTGTATTCCTCCTTTACAGACTATTCTGTTTAGACAGATTGTGGTTATAGTTGCATTGTTTGCATATGTTTTCTTATTTAATATTTCTATTTGGTGATGGGAGTATTAAATATGCAGAGACATTTAGTATGCAATGTTTAATTATAATTTTTGTAATTTTCTATAGTAGAGAATGTTAAGGTTTTGAATTGATTTGTACTAACTTATCTCACGAGTTCTTATTGAGTTTTGTGTGGATGAAGTTTTTAAGACTTAGGAGAAGCCGGGATATGAGAGGAATTAAGAAGACACAAGAGCTCAAGCTTGGGGATTCCCAAGGCTCCCCAAGATAATGTTCCAAGAAGTCTCAAGCAACTAAGCTTGGGGATGCCCCGGTAGGCATCCCACCTTTCTTCATCAATAATTATCGGTTAGTCTCGGTTGAGCCTAAGTTTTTATTTGTTTACATGATATGTGTTATTCTTGGAGTGTCCTTTATTTTTGTTTTGTTTGTTGTTTAATAAAGCTCATTAGATCTGAAAGTTTTTAGTTGGAGAGAGTCTTCACATAGCTACTTAATTGTTTGACTACTCATTGATCTTCACTTATATCTTTTTGAGTAGTTTGTCATTTACTCTCGTGCTTCACTTATATTCTAAGAGTAAATGGTTGTATGAATTGAATATCTTAAATCTGAAATTATATATGCTCTGTGTGCTTGCTAGCAGTTTCACATTGGGTTTGGAAAGTAAAATCTATTGAAGTTTGACAATCACAATATTGGTCATACAAGCAATTCATGAATGATTAGTACAAGGAAGAGAATTTTCACATACAAATATATTATCTTGGACATTTTTTTATGATTGTGAATAACCATTAATTATTTTCAAACTTGATCAAATTAGTTGAAGTTGGACAAGGAAGACAACGTAATGAGTTATGTTTGGGTATATTTGCATAGAAGTTATATTGTTATGGATCCTCCAACATGTGGTGCTTGTTTATAATCTTTGCTAGCCAAAATTTCTGTACTAAGCGGGAATACTGCTTGTGCATCCAAAATCCTTGAGCCAAGTTTCTTCCATGAGTGTCCACCATACCTACCTATATACGGTATTACCCTGCCATTCCAAGTAAATTTGCATGTGCCATCTCTAAAATCTTCAAATAAACATCTGTTTTGTTTGCCCGTACCGCTCATGGAGCGACGGGGCAGTCAATATCTTCCATGTTAAGCAGGTTATTCTCATGATGGGTGTTTATTCACTTGTCCTTGCACGAGAGAGGCTGGTAATTGGGATGCACAGTCCCGTTAAACAAAAAAAATTAAAGAAAGATATAATAAAACAAACTCCCCCTGGAAAGTTGTTTGTTTGGAGGGCACCCGTGAATTCGGCTAGCCATGGCTTGTGTTTGTATGGTTGAGGGGGAGTAAACTTTTCATTTCCACATGGGAACCGCCAATAATGTGTTTAGCATGGAAGATATTGAAATCCTTTGTCGTAACGTTGACAGGAAAAGTACACCTCTTAAATGAAATTATCTCTGTTTTAAGCAATGAGCTCTGGCACATAAGCAAATCCATGATTTCCTCTACGAAGGGTCTATCTTTTTTACTTTTCATGTTGAGTCAACTTCTTATTTCAACCTCATTTATTCTCTACTTTGCAAGCATCATGTGGTGGGGAAAGATCCAGACACATACATCCATTCAAATATATTTGATCATGAATTATTATTGTTGACAATTATCTCTATGATAAATGAGTTGGGAGGAGAAACATTAAGCCCCTATCTTCCTCTGTGTTCGATGGATACTACTTGTTCTAAAAATATGGTTTGAGTACTAGCAATCATAGAAGACTATATGATAATTGAGTATGTGGAGCTCTTACTTAGACTTTGTTGAAAATAAGATGCATTGAAATTGATTGGTGACTAAGAACATAAGTCGTTAAGTTTCAAGAGAATGCATTGTTTGAACCATAATATGAGAATTTATTGCTACTTTATCATGATGAGTTTATGAGGAAAAGTTGTTGTTTATGATGCTAGGAAAAGTGATTGAAATTATCATTGATCAAACTTATACACTATGCTAGCATTCACACTTCATAAATTATTTCTTTTATCATTTACCTACTCGAGGACGAGCAGGAATTTAGCTTGGGGATGCTGATACGTCTCCAACGTATCTATAATTTAAGAAGTATTCATGCAATATTTACCTAAGTTTTTACATGTTTTTGGTGCACTTTTATATGATTTTAATGGACTAACCTATTGACCTAGTGCCCAGTGTCAGTTCTTGTTTTTTTGGCTATTTTTTGTTCCGCAAAAACCATACCAAACGAAGTCCAATTACCACGAAATTTTATAGTGATTTTTTATGGACAACAAGAGACCCCCCCCCCCCCCCCGAAGCCTCGGAGGTGGACCAGACAAAGTCCAGGGGAGCCACGAGCTGAGGAGGCGCCCCCTAGGGCGTGTGGGCTGAGCTCATGGGTCCCTCGGGACTCCCCCTGGCGTGAAACCAACGCCAAAAATTCTTATAAATAGGGAAACCCCCAGAAAGAAACCTAGAACTCCCACACCGCCGCCGCAAGCCTCTGTTCCAAAGTGATCCCATCTGGAGGCCTTTTCTGGCACCCTACCGGAGGGGGAAATCATCACCGGAGGCCATCTTCATCATCACGGCGACCACCATGGCGAGGAGGGAGTAGTTCACCCTCGGGGCTGAGGGTATGTACCAGTAGCTATGTGTTTGATCTCTCTCTCTCTCTCTCTCTCTCGTGTTCTTGATTTGGCACGATCTTGATGTACCACGAGCTTTGTTAATATAGTTGGATCATAGTTCTTCCCTCTCTATCTTGTTGTGATGAATTGAGTCTTCCCCTTTGAGGTTTCATTATTATCGGATTGAATATTGGATTTGAGATCACTTGATGTATGTCTTGCATGTGGATACCTGTGGTGACAATAGGGTATTCTATTGAGTCACTTGATGTATGTTTTGGTAATCAACTTGCGCATTCCCGATGTGACATTGGGGTAATCTAGGCACATAGGTTGATACACGTTTTCATCCTACTTTCACCGATAGAAACTTTGGGGTACTCTTTGAAGTTCTTAATTTGGATTGAATATTATGAATCTGAAATTGTTTGATGCATATTGAATAATTGACTCACGGATACTTGTGGTGATATTGGACTATCTAGGTGACATTAGAGTTTTTGATGCGTATCAAATGGTGTTATTTTAGTACGAACTCTAGGGCTATTTGTGACACTTATAGGGATGGCCCAATAGATTGATCGGAAAGGATAACTTTGAGGTGGTTTGATACCTACAACAATTTCATCTTATGTTCTCCGCTATTGATAGGAACTTTGGAGTGATTCTTTGTTGCACGTTGAGGGATTGTTATATGATTCAATTATGTTAGCACTGTTGAGAGATTGCACTTATGAAAGTATGAACCCTATGCCTTGTTTCTAAGCATTGCAATACCGTTTGTGCTCACTTTTGTTACTAGCCACCTTGCTGTTTTTATTATTTCAGATTACAAAAACCTATATCTACTATCCATACTACACTTGTATCACCATCTCTTCGCCGAACTAGTATGCCTATACAATTTATCATTGTATTGGGTGTGTTGGGGACACAAGAGATTGTTTGTATTTCATTGCAGGGTTGTTTGAGAGAGACCATCTTCATCCTACACCTCCCACGGATTGATAAACCTTATGTCATCCACTTGAGGGAAATTTGCTGCTGTCCTACAAAACTCTACGCTTGGAGGCCCAACAGAGTCTACAAGAATAAGTTGTGTAGTGGACATCAGCCGCCGCCGCTGTTTTCCACCGATCCATCTTCAGAGCAGGTACTGATACATCGACCTTGCCAGGCCTGCCGTCGACGCCACCACGGCGTCAGGCAAAGCCACCTCCCTATGCGCATCCATCATCACACATCCATCGCCGAGACCCTACCGCACCACGCCACCGAGACTCCACGTCGTCGATGCATCACATGGAACACCGCTCCACCGCTGGAACCGTCCACTGGTCCCTCAAGCCAATGCACACCTTCAAAAATGACGCCCCCATTGGGGGAACGACACCTGAGTGCCGCCATCATCTGATCGACTGATCAAGGGTTTCCCCCGGAGGTAGCGGATGGAGGCGAGAACTTCACCTCGATGATGCCTCCAAGAAAGAAACCGCCAAGGGTGTCACCATCACCGGCTCCGGCCACCGGCCGTAAACAAGGTTTTCACCCGGATCTTGTCCCACGAGCATCCATCCATCGTCATGTGCATCGGCTAGACCACCTTCAAAGCCCCAGATCTGGCCTCCCAAATCCAGCGACCACCCATAGCAGAACTGCCACCGTGGGAGCCCTGGCACACCGGCAACTGCCTGCGTGTGCCACCACTGGAGTTCAGGGGGGGGGGGGGGGGTTGCCACCCCACCTCGCCAAATTGCGAGAGCCGCCGGGAAGGATCCCGCGCGTGCTCCTCACCGTCACTGATCCGATCAAATCCGGAGCCAAAGCCACCAGATCGCCGGCGGAGTTCCGCCTTGGCCAGGGACATCACCATGCCATGCCGCCGCGGGTCGCCTGAGCTTCACCCGCCGCCACCTTCTAGGGCCACCGCCCCAGGATCTAGGCCAGGAGACGCATGCACCCGGCCTGATCTGGCCAACCCAGACCTCCATGGTGCCATCTCCACGCCGCCGCCCAAGGCCGCCACCTGGAGCACGCCATCGGGCCGCCATGGATCAGATCGCGGCCACGCCGTCTTGTGCGAGGATGTCCCGCCCCACCCGCTCCTACGCGAGCCAGGGAGGAGAACCCTCGCCACCGCCGTCGGCCGCCGGGCTTAGCCCAGCGGCGTCCTCCGGCGGCGGCAGAGGGAAGGGAGGGAGGTGGTGGTGACCCTGGCGGCTAGGGTTTGAGGAGCCACCCGAGTCGCCCGAGATGGGGGCGACGCGGGGGTGCTTTCATGGGAAAAGAGAAAAGAAATCAAACAGGTTGAAGGAGGAGCTCACCTGGAACGGACACACTACATGCACTACATGCTAGAATTAAATACTTCTTTCCTTTACATAAGTATATTTTTCTATCGACACACTATCATTAGTTTCTTCAAAGGATTGAAAAGAAAGCTCTGATAACTTCTAGCTGCCATATTCTTGGATAACAAATTGGCCATTACGAGGGGAAAGAAATTGAACATGTGCTTAATTTTGCCGTAAAATTGACGGTTGTCATTTGTTATCCATGTAACTAAATGAATAAAATATTTAACTGTTTATGCTTGCTAGAAAGTTACTATCTAGCAAGCCATTGTAATGGTCCACATACACACCGTTTCTTTCCGTTCTTGATCTACTTATTGATGACATTTTTCAGGAATCATCAAGCTTTTGTTAAAATGCTTCCCTTTCTTAAGCCCCATGCTATCAATCCATATCTTGGTGATTTTTCTGGCCCAACTAAATCCACCAAGCTCTACATCTGAAAAAACAGTGTTAATCAAAACATTCTTTACATATTTATTTTATTTCTTCTGCTTCACACATTCATGTTTGTTTCTTCGAAATGTGTATTTGCTAGAAGAAAAAAGAAAGCTTATGAAATAGAGAAAAGGAAACAAACATTTGAACAACCCCAACAATATATGGATAAAAATGTCACCTTCTCCAAGCTCAAGAAGTTCTACAGTTAGCACTTGTTCATATAACAGTGTTTTCCAATAGACTCCGGAACATACACACCACGCTGCATCCATATCAAAAATCATTAAACAATGTATCAAGTAATTTGAAGAGAAATTATAACTATTCCATGTATTACCTACAAGCTCTCATGAATTGGTAGCTTCTCACTCTTGTGTACCGAGATAATTGATTTCCTCAAAATCTCCATGTATGACACCCTGATAGGAACTTCCGATCTGCAGTGTGCCCTCGAAACCGGAATTAGACCGAGGAGCCGATCAAAAAAAAATCTTGTAGTCAAGTTTCTTTGCCACAAAAAAACTAATAAAATTGCATGGTTCCTTTGTGAAATCTTTCACTTGTAGTCCAACTAGTCTTTGTATTTGAGTTTTTTTAATGGTTGTAACATTGTAAGGTGCGAAATCCCCACAAGTGGCGCTCAAAAAGGGAAACTGTCTCATCAACTAAACAATTAGTTTAGTCTTAGTGTCAAAGAAGTCGCAGACAACAACATGGTCTTACCAAGGACAACACCGATGCTGTTCATGGTGAAGGTTTTCTACTGCTGGTCTAGAGGTAGTAAAAGGTGGTGTTGATGAAGGTTTTACATGGGTCTATAAAACAAAAATCGCAATAAAATCAATCGAAAAGAAAATTCAAACAGGAGGGATCCTGCGGTTGGCGGGGGGCGGCCTGGCACGCATGACCTAGTGGAGACAGAGAAGGAGCCATGGTTGGGTGAGAGCTAGAGCTCTAGGACCTGCAGCTGGACAACAGGTGACTAGGTGGCGGAGGCACCGTTGCTTGTGCAATGATGGTGCAAAATCTAGGTGAGGTAGAGTGGATCTAGGGGAGAAGTAATCTACTGTAAGAAGGTACACACCAGCGTAACATTTCCAACAAGCCACTACACCCTGCTACCGCTGCTGCTGCATCCACGCCTTTGTTAAGGCCCCAGGAGCTCTTCCCCATTGAGTGCGGGCTCTGCCTTATCCACCTCCTACTTGATTTGATGCCGATAAGGAACTTGGGTTGTGCCTCCGCTGTCCCCATGGCTCTTACTTCTAGTTTGGGATAGGAAGGAAGCACGCTGTGGAGCTGAGGCTAGAGGGGGAGGGAAGAGCACTAGGAGTTGAGGCTAGAGGGAGAGGGACACGCCAGAGAGGTGGACGGAGAGATGGCATCGGGGTGGTCGCTGAAGGGAGAGGAGCCACTGGGTTGGTCACGAGAGGGGCACGTTGGTGTGGTTCAGAAGAGGGAGAGAAAATAAAAAGAAAACGATGAGATAAGCTAGTGTCCTGGTTTTTTGTGCCCGCGTGAACCGGGATTTTCACATTTTTTTTCTCGTGGGATGAGGCTTCCCTAACATACTGCAGGCTGCAGTTGGGCCACTAACATGTGGGCCCGTAGGCAGGTTGGCCCACTTGTCGGTGACCCAACTGCACCCTGCAGTACGTGAGGGGGGTTGAGTCCTTTCTCATGCGGGAGAGGTGGATGGGTCTAAGCCATGGTAAGAAACCACATACCAACTTTCTTTTAATAGTAGAGAGTACTTATGCCATGTTAGAACATCTACAACCAGACCACCCAAATCCTCCCCATACGCCCGGGAGGGCAGCCCGATCACTGTCCGGACAGAAGAGAGAATGAAAAAAGCCACCCAACCGAATCCCCATGTTATCCTCATATAATCGGGCTGTCCTTAAATCCTCATATATCCACATCAAATATGAGGAGGATATGAAAATGTCCAGATAGCTCTTCAAGGTAGGATGTGACCCACTCAGGGTATGTCCAACGCTGGGCTCTTAGCAGGGGCGCCAGGATTGAATTCCCGGCAGGTGGGCAGTTGGGCCTTCGAATCCTGGAGTGTGGGATGGCATTGACGCAAGAATAGGCGTTGGGCGCTTGGGCATTTTTTGTTCACACGATAGAATTCTGTGTAGCAGACGTTTCGCTAGCGCCCATAATTAGCGTCTGCACTACTAGATTTCCCATTATAACCGATGGTCAAATTACTGTCGGATATTTCAACTCAACGTCGGATTTCCTTATAATTGACGGTACACCGTCGGCAATCTCCCGTCGGCTATGCTTGGTCGGCCATTACCTTAATAGCCGACGGTACTGTCGGGTAATACCTTCTCCCACGGTAATTAGCTGACGGTGAGCCGTCGGGCATGTTTTGGTCGCTAGCCGGCTCACAAAAACTGGACGACGCTTATAGCTGACGGTTCCCCGTCGCACATTTATTTTCTGACAGGTATTACTTCCCGTCGGTTTTTGCAATAGGTGACGGTATGGTTGGACCATTCGGGTACATTATAACCGAGAGGAGAACCAAACCGTCAGCTAGTACGATCGCCGACAATGTATGCACCCCTTTAGGGATTCCTATAGTTGAGAGGGCATCAAACACTCTCAATATAAAGATTCACCGACCGTATGAAGTCTTCGTTGGCATATTGTGTACATGCGATATTTGTTGCATGGTACGCCATTAGTCACCCCTCAAGGATTGATTTCATTTCAAATATATCTTATAATTGCACAACCCACACATGGCCAAGTAACATATATTATATTTAGCACAACTTTCAAAATACATAAGACTACTGAGTTGCATCCAATTTACATTTATAGTCATGATCTTTCTAGGAAGTTTGGAATGCAAAACAAAATAGTAACTAAGATATAATGGTCCAAATATTATGCATAAGCTAAATGGACCAAAACTTCATGACTTCATTTTGTTGCATGTCTTGAAGAAAGATCATTAGACTCATCACCCTTCACCACCATATAGATCATAACAATCATCGTCATAGACATCATCACCCTTGCCATAGATCATTCCTCCAGTGTTATTTCCCATTCCTAAAAAATGACAAAACTAGTTGTAAGGGAGATGAAAAATATGTGATGTAATGTAGTTATTCACGTTTTGATCCTTCACATGCAATTTTCAGGGTAACATGAATCAACAGGAACACATACTCCAAATAATATAGACTGAGTACTACACATTGATATATGTACAAAAGGAATAATCGACAAATAAACCACACTGGTGTCAATTTGAATATAAGTTTGCAAAGGTTCAGAACACATCATGCTTTATTAATTACTTGTAACATTCATATAATTCACCAGACTTTTCTATATCTTCAAATGTTAGAGAGAGAAAATCAACAGAGAGACCTGGTGCCAAAAGAAGAATGCTACATACGCACAAGTTTAACCATGTTCTATGCAATGTTGGCATTAGCATATGGAGTAGGTTTCAACTCATGTGTCTACATGCCAAGGATATTTTTTGCTGTTAAACCCTAGATACTCTTATACAAAGAATTAATAATCTAGCATACTGGAAGTACAGAAATTTATCTGCAACTCTGACATTGTCCCTATAAATCAACATCGAAAGTATCTCGTCCAAAAACAAAAAAAAATGTAATACTACAACAAGTAAATACTACATGACTGCAGTACTGCTTTGATTAGAGCATCTAGTTTTCATCAGAATTGCACAAACAAGAAACTCTGTAGTCTACACAAGAAAAGAGAAGGAACAAAATACCTTCAGCCTGACGGGAGGTAGTCATCATGATTGGGAGAAGTCATCAGGTAAAGGGGATGTTGTTGTGACAGGTACACTGTTCTTCCCTTCCTGGCCCAGCATACAGCAGGCTCAGTAGACCACCAGATTCTTGGCGCTTGATACATGTACCTAAGCTCAAAAGCTTTATCCTGTTGCTCTTCAGATCGGCCCAGCTGACACCTGTATGATAGCATAGCGCATATAAGAATGACAAGTAAGAGCCCCTGCTCTACATCTTCGAGAAAGAACACACGAGACATGATGTTAACATGGTAGTGGCTGCATCAGCCTTAAGCACAGGAGTTAAATGTTACAGAATTACAAAATACTGAAAAGAAAAGCAAAAGCGAGATTACTAAACTGATAATTACATACAAACCAAAACTGAAGGAAAAAAGAACCAGGAATGTACGTACTACATTAATGAAGGACCGCTTCAATGTTAATTAATTGTCTGGCAGGGACTGCTAGTTAACCTATACAATAGTATGAAGTATAAGGTATAGTGTCTCTTCTCTTATGTACTAGTGCCAACTGCTGCAACTAGCTAGCCTTGACCAAACGTACGTGCATCAACACAAGCTAGCTAGCTCACCTCACTGACGCCAAATGACCACTCGCTCGTTAATGAAATTATTTTTCAACAAATAGGCTTGACTTTATTTTCCAAACAGGCTTGGCTATGTTTTTCAACAACCATACAAACAAAAAATAGACACAAACAGACATGCAAACAACCACTGCCTCGTTGTCAAACTTGAACCTACCAGTAGTCCGCCATGGCGCCATCTCCTCCATTTCCGTGATGTTCAACTTGAACCACAGGACCAAACCCTGCACCTTAACCACCAGAAAAGAAGCTCACAATCCATCACAGGCTTACAGCAGCACACATACGTCGCAACTATGACCTGCTCAACCAATTACGCAAAGGAAGAGGCGACTTGACCTAGTACGGGCAGGCGAAAGCGATGAAGAAGACCGCCGCAGTACTAAGGAGCCGACGAAGAAGACCGTCGCAGTACTAAGGAGTGGCGGCGAGCATCTATTGGTTAGGGCGACGAGGTCCAGCCGGCCGGCAGCGTCGTGGCCGGGGGCTGCCACATCTGAGGGCAATGAGGACGGAGACCATACTCAAGAGGACATGCTTTGGCACCGGGAGGAACATGTGATGTTGCTGGGTGGGGGAGAGCCGGATCGATGGGCGACGGCGGATTGGCACATGGCGGCGGGGATGGATGGGAGAGGAGAGGGTGCGGCGTGGAAGGTTTCATCAGGGGGGACGAGAGATGGGAGGACGTGGGCACGTGGAGGACGTGGGACGTACAAAAAATTGGTAAATGGCAAGACGAAAATAATGGCGGGAGGTGAAAATGGTTCATGGTCAGCTGGTCCTCCCGTAAATGACATTTTTTAAAAAATACTTTATAAGATTTCCAAAGGATACATACCACACGTATTTAGTAGAAATAAATTTCTATATTAGAGCAATTATTTTTAGATTTCCGATAAAAAATAACTCCATAATCAAAATTGCCTCGTTCGATCTTTGTACAAATGGCTGGTGTTACAATCTTTCTTTAACACAATACAAACGCAGACACTCGTATATACGTACATACAGTGGAGTTTTTACGTGTTACCTGTGGACAAAAACAGTCTAAGAATACTGTACATTTACTGTAGATCGTGAAGAAAAAAAATCAGAAAATAAGGAATCACCCCACAGATTCTTATGGCTGGCCTCGCAACTGCGTACATACACTCATTCCTATGAACGCATGCATGCATGCACATTCTACGTCTACTATAAGGGTTTGGACGCGCTTTGCTGCGTCGTTGGTGTTGTTGGGTTTCATATAAAACATTACCCTCTCTGCAAAAAAAAAACTCACTCTGTTTCAAAATATAATGTGTATTATTTTTTAAATAGTCAAATCTTTTGTGTTTGATCTAATTTGGGAGAAATATATCAAAATTCATAATATCAAATCGTTAAAGAAATTTTCCCGCAAAAAAAAGTTAAATTTTTTTGACTTTCCATGAAACTAATACCCTTATATTTTGAAACTGATGGAATATTTAGTTTGGCGGGTGGGGGAGATGATGAAGTGGGTTCTATTTTTATTTATAATGCGGGGATTTGATGGGCCTTTTGTGGTATGGTTATGTGTTATTCGCTAACCAACGTATATTTAGCGCGGGGTTAATATGTTTTTATAAAACGGTTGATGTTTTCAAAAATCGTTGGCCCAATAAAAATTGTAATTCAAATGCAAAATTAAATTCCTCAACTGAAAGAAAAAAATTCAAAATGAGAAAATGAGAACATATGGAATTAAAAGAGCTGAATGGGAGAGCCTTGAAAAATTGTTGGCCCGGTGAAAATCGGTCTGATCGATTCTAAATTGAAGACCTCAATTAATTATGAGGCCTTAAAAATCAGGAAGCATATTGTATATTATAAAAGAATTGAATGAGATAGCTTTGAGAAATTGTTGACTCGGTCAAAATCGGGTAATCCAATCACAACTGGAGACCTCAATTGAATGTGGGCTCTTTAAAACTAGGAAGGTTAGTGTTATAGAGGATGAGCACCTCCGACGGATTGAGCCGACACATCATCTTGACATTCACTCGTTCGATCTTTGTACAATTGGCTGGTGCTACAATCTGACGTGTGTTGGACCCACATCAAGGAATCAATTGATAGTTGGCATGAAACATTCAACCTTAATTGTACATAATTTGTCGCATAGCAGCTCTCTTCCAAACGATGATTTCTTCTCGACTCTCAGTAGGCTATTTCCTCATGGTACTTTGTAAGTGCACATTTTTTTCAAACATGTCAGTTTGAAACCTTCCTACTTGTATTGTTTTTGCATAGCATGACACTTTCTTAAATTTTAAATACAACACTCATCCTCGTTATAATTCAAGATATTAATTAATACTTCACGACACATTTGCATTTAATAAGGAATTAGAGGTATGTACACGGCAAGTTGCAGAAGTCCATAACTAAGACATTAGCAAGCTGGTACATAGCTTTTACAACAAGTTATAGAAGGACCCAAACTTAAAAAATAATAACCTGGTACATGGTTTTACCATATAGAATAGTGACAAAAAAACACTATCGGGTCCAATATTATACATGCATAGCGCACCGTCGCAGGAGACGATACCACTCGGGACGACAAGGCGCCTCCGTGATTCCAGTCGTGGACTCCAGGAAGAAGCAGTGATGCTTCCTTTACTTCCTTGGTCGCGAGGAAGAAGAATGGCCACCTTGCTTGGGCCAACAGATGTGGTGTTTTGGTAGAGCCGGGCAGCAGATTACCATAGCAGATGTCGTAGCCACTCCAAAAAAATCATCATATATGAGCTCTGTCCCAATATGAAATTGCATCTTTGCTCGCTCAGTTTTTTAACGGCAACGACCTTGTAAGCAAAGGAGGAGCGAAGCACCTCTAGAGTAGGAACCCGCCGAGCATGTTGAAAGATTCCAATGACACACTTCGCAGCAACTGGTTGGCAACCAGTACCACCGGAACCGCGAGCGTCATGAGCCACCAGCCACTACTCAGACGTGGGCATGCATGCACTCCACGGCAAGATGTTGTGTACCACATGATGACAAGCCAACCTAGACCTAAACATTGTATACAATACTACGTTGAGCGCACTACTCAGGGCGGTGACTTCGTCAGAGAAGATAAATCATGGCAGGGACAACGAATTGTTCTCGACTCTTAATGGTTGTGTCCTTAATTACGGTACTTTTGTAAGTGCATTTTTTAACCATCATGTTTGTATTAATTGTGAAAAACAACATAATGCACTTACAATAGCTATACCAAATCTTAGTTCTTGGAATCTTCATATACAAAATTATCTGGAATATAACATCTCAGTCATTCTACATTTATTTATGTTCTTCATTGAAACATATCATCGAGAGGGAAAGTTAACCGTCGATTATTACTACACACCGTCGGGTATTTTCTCAAATAACCGAGAGGCACACATGTACCATCGGCCATTTTCACTCATAGATGAGAGTTTTGTTTTCGCCTTCGGCTATTACATTTCAACGTCGGCCATTACATGTAATCCCCGTGGGTGTAGTAAAAACCGTCAGGCATTACATGTAATCCCCGAGGGTATATGACAAACCGTCGGCCATTACATGTAATCCCCGAGGGTTTACAAAAACCCGTCGGGCATTACAATTAACAGTCGGGCATTACATGCAATCCCCGTTGGTGTAGGAAAACCGTCGGGCTTAACAATGAACCGTCGGGCATTAGGTTGGATACCCGAGGGGTGGATTTTCACCGTCGGGAATTCTAGTATACCGTCGGGTATTAGTGGGAGTACTTGTGAGTTGACACTAACCGTCGACCATAGCAACCACCGTCGGCTATTGGTATAATACCGACGGCCCGTCGGCTATTAGATTTCACCGTCGGAAATATGGGGATTTCTAGTGCCGTTGGAATAGAAGGCGCTCTGGTGATTTTTTGTTTTGACTGCGTTTATTTTTGTATCCTAAGGGCATCTTCAATGCCGACCCCCAAATCGCCCTGCATATGTCCGGACCGTGGAAGCCATTCAACGCGGGCCTGTATCGGTCCGCAGGACGGTCCGAACACGTTTTCTCCCATCCAACGCGGGCCTGTATCGGTCCGCAGGACGGTCCGAACACGTTTTTCCCACAAACGCGGGGGCTTTGCGGGAGTCCGGACACGCGAAACGCCCGCTTCTGACCGCCCTGGCCCACCCAAACCCCCTCCTCCCTCCCGTGCGCGCTTCCTGGCGGGCGCCAGCTGCCCGCATTCATGCCGCTGTAGAGCGCGCCGCTGCACATTGAAGACGACTCAGAGCGGACGTGACCTCTCACTGTCTTCGCAATTGAAGCGGCACGCCGGCCGAGGGCGCCGCCCGCTGCATGCCCGGCTGAACACGTATCCTCGCCGTGTTTCAGACGCCTCCGTTAAACCCGCGTGGAAGCCGAGAAACCTACTCCGGCCACACGTCCATTTATGAGCGGGCCGGCATTAAACACAACGTCGGGCAAGCTCCTCCCGTCCGCTCGCTATTTAAAGGAGGCCAGACACCGGGCAAGAACCGCACCATTTTCTCCACCATTTTGATGGCATCCGACGAGCAGGAAGAGAAGTTCCCCGGCATAAAAGTCGGTTGGGTGGCCTGCCGAGCCCGCCGGATATGAGAGAGGCAGGCCACTGCTCCACCTCCCTCGCCAAGCCCGACGGAGTAAGTTGCCGCCCCAAGCCGGCGCGTGCTTCACCAAGTCACCGCTCCAGGCCAGCTCGCGGAGGAGTGGTGAGTTGCTCCAGTCCGGCACGACGGGGGGGGGGGGCATGGCCGCACATGCATAGTCGCTGCCGTGGACGACGACGCGTCGTATCGAGCCTGCGACCGCGCCATCCGCCGTCGACGCGAGCGTAGCCGTGCCCTGGCGGCAGAGAAAGAAGTTGTCTGCGCGGACATCGACGAGTCAGTGGCCAACACCTCTGCGCTGGCCGCCATCATTGAGGAGAAGTAGAACACAGGAGGCCGACGCCGTTTGGGTCCCATGAAGGCCACCGACAAGGCGACGCCGGCGTACACAGCCAGTGTCTTGCCCGGTTCTTCAACGCAGACCATAGTTGACCCCCACCCGGGCTCCACGGAAGCAGAGGCACCCCCCTTCTCCTCCGGCTGAAGCATCAGGCGGCGATTCCACTTCGATGAGCGGTGGGGAAGCGAGCCGTCCTTTGCGCTGAAGCATATACCTCCGGGGCTCACGACTGCCAGACATGGGGACGACAATGGAGATCCGCCATGGCCGGCCGTAGACTAGTAAGGGTATCCATGTCGTCGGAATGGATATCCGCCGACGCCGGCCGTAGACTAGTTTATTCTTTAGTCTAGTATCGTTTTTAGTTAAAAATGTGTCCAAAATATAAACGTTTTTGCCCGATTATATGAAATTCGCCGTGTTCATATGAAATCCGGTATGTTTGTATGAAATCTGTCATGTTTGTATGAAATCCGGCCGTGTTTGCATGAATTTCATTTGGTTTGTTGAAAAAGTGTTTGGAATGTATGCGGCTACGGTTGGATGACGGCCTCCCGCATCCGTGTCTGCGGACTGGTCTCCTCTGTCCACAGACAGATGCGGGAGGAAATTTGCGGGTCACCGTTGGAGATGCCCTAGGCGCCTGAATAAGCGCCCCCCATTGGAGATGCCCTCAGACCATCTTTTCTTTTTCTTTTTTTTTCTTTTCTATCTCTCCATCCCACGAATCAAATGCATTTGACAGAACAATTTGGAAACAAAATATGGGACATGATTGTATGCATAGATAAATGAAGGATTAAACCAAATAAGACGGTCCGTGAACGTTTGGGATCGAAATTAGACAATGTTGTAGATGCTCTTACAACCCACAGGGAGTTATAAATGTTGAGTATCGTGATTATTTGGAAACATAAGATAGACTAGGAATTATTCTAGCTTGTCTTGTACTCCAAGAAAATCGTATACTCCTATATATATGCCCACGAGGCTCAAGCAATAAACATCGATTCCACCAATCCCCTCTCTATTCCTTCTACATGGTATCAGCCTAACCCCGATCCAAACCCTAGCCGTCGCCGCCGCCACCGCATCGCGCCGCCCCGGGGCGGTCGATATCCATGATCGCCACCGGGGGCCGCGCCGCCCGTACCTAGGGTTCGTCCGCCGGTCATGCCGACCGCTGCCCTAGAGAGTCTTTTTTCCCGGTCCTTTGATCCGGGTTTTTTCTCTCTCTATCGCCAGTCGCATTGATCGGCGTTTCTTTTTGGTTTTCCGATCTAAGATCGGTTTGCGTTACCCGCCGCCACCGTCGACCCCGTGCGCCTCTACTCCAACACCGGCGTCACCACCCGGCCTCTTCTCCGACCCGGCAGCCTTGCGCGACGCGGTGATACGTCTCCAACGTATCTATAATTTTTGATTGTTCCATGCTATTATATTATCAATCTTGGATGTTTTTATATACATTTACAACAATTGTATATCATTTTTTGGGACTAACCTATTAACTTAGTGCCCAGTGCCAGTTGCTGTTTTTTGCCTATTTTTGGTTTTCCAGAATATCAGTACCAAACGAAGTCCAAATGCCACGAAACTTTTTGGAGATTTTTTTCTGGACATAACAAGTACTGGAAGCTTCAAGAGAGGGCCAGAAGATGAAGCAGTGGCCCACGAGGCACCAGGGTGTGCCCCAGGGGGGCGCACCCTAGTGGCTTGTGGGGCCCACACAGCTTCGTTTGACCTAATTCCACCTCTATAAATTCTCTAAAATCGGGAAACCAACAGAGGAGTCCACGAAATACTTTTTCCGCCGCCGCAAGCTTCTGTTCTTGAGAGATCCCATCTGGGGGCCTTTTCCGGCACTCCGCCGGAGGGGGAATCGATCACGGAGGGGCTCTACATCAACCTCGCTGCCCTTCCGATGATGCGTGAGTAGTTTACCACAGACCTTCGGGTCCGTAGTTAGTAGCTAGATGGCTTCTTCTCTCTTTTTGATCTTCAATACAATGTTCTCCTCGATGTTCTTGGAGTTCTATCCGATGTAATCACTTTTTGCGGTGTGTTTGTTGGGATCCGATGAATTGTGAGTTTATGATCAGATTATCCATGAATATTATTTGAGTATTCTCTGAACTCTTTTATGCATGATTATTATAGCTTCGTATTTCTCTCCGATCTATTGATTTGGTTTGGCCAACTAGATTGATTTATCTTGCAATGGGAGAGGTGCTTTGTAATGGGTTCGATCTTGCGGTGCTCAATCCCAGTGACAGAAAGGGACATGACACGTATGTATCGTTGCTATTAAGGGTAAAAATATGGGGTTTATTCATGCGTGAGTTTACTTTGTCTATATCATGTCATCTTGCTTAAAGCGTTACTCCGTTCTTTATGGACTTAATACACTAGATGCATGCTGGATAGCGGTCGATGTGTGGAGTAATAGTAGTAGATGCAGGCAGGAGTCGGTCTACTTGTCTCGGACGTGATGCCTATATACATGATCATTGCCTTGGATATCGTCATGATTATTTTCTTTTCTATCAATTGCCCAACAGTAATTTGTTTACCCACTGTATGCTATTTCCATGAGAGAAGCCTCTAGTGAAAACTATGGCCCCCGGGTCTACCTAAATCATATATTAAAAACCCTAAAAATTCCTTGCTGCACTTTTATTTTATTTATTTTATTTTATATTTTTAGTTTAATCTATCTATCTATCACATACAAGTTAATCTTGCAATTAACCGCCAAGGGATTGACAACCCCTTGTTTGCGTTGGGTGCAAGGATTTGTTGTTTTGTGTGCAGGTGCTGCTAACAAGGTGTTGCGTGATTCTCCTACTGGATTGATAACCTTGGTTTCATAACTGAGGGAAATACTTATCTCTACTGTACTGCATCTCCCTTCCTCTTCAGGGAATTACCAACGCAGCTCACAAGTAGCAGGAAGAATTTCTGGCGCCGTTGTCGGGGAGACATCATCAACATCTATCAAGTACCTACGCATAAAACTCTCATCTCCTTGCATTTGTTTTATTTGCCTTTGTCTCTCGTTTTCATCTCCCCCACTTCTAAAAAGTTTTTACAAAAATATTTTCCGTTTGCCTTTTTCTTGTTTGCTTGCTTGTTATCTTGTTTGCGTAGCCACGATGTCTCAAGAAAATACAAAATTGTGTTATTTTTCCAATACTAATAATAATGATTTTATTAGTACTCCGATGGCTCCTCCCGCCGCTAGTGCGGAGATTTGTGATATTAATGCCGCTTTACTAAATCTTGTTATGAAGAACAATTTTCTGGTAGTCCTAATGAAGATGCCGCATCCCATCTTAACACTTTCGTAGAATTGTGTGATATGCAAAAGAAAAAAGATGTGGATAATGATATTATGAAATTAAAATTATTCCCATTCTCATTACGGGATCGTGCAAAAATTTGGTTTTCATCTTTACCACGAAATAGTATCGATTCTTGGGATAGGTGTAAAGATGCTTTTATTACCAAGTATTTTCCTCCCGCGAAAATTATTTCTCTTAGAAATCAAATTATGAATTTTAAGCAACTTGATCATGAACATGTTATCATACAAAATTTTTATGCGGGATTAAATTTTGTTTCTAGAAATCTTTTAGATTCCGCCGCGGGTGGTACTTTTATGCAGATTACATTGGGGGAAGCTACTAAATTGCATGGTAATATTATGGCAAATTATTCACAATGGCATACTGAAAGAGTTCCTACTAGTAAAAAAGTGAATTCTGTTGAAGAAATTAGTACTTTGAGTGATAAAGTTGATGCACTTATGAAATTGGTTGCTAGCAAAATAATGATCCCGTAGATTTGAATTTTGTCTCGCGAAACAATTTTAATAGTAATGCTTATAGAGGTAATTTCAATGCTAGGCCGTTCCCTGGAAATTCCTCTAATAATTATGGCAATTCCTATGGCAATTCTTATAATAATAATAATAGGATGCCTTCTGATCTTGAAAGTAATATTAAAGAATTTATTAATGCTCAAAAAGTTTTCAACACTACGATAGAAGAAAAATTAAGTAAACTTGATGATATGTCTAGGAGCATTGATAGAATTATTCATGATGTGGAAAATCTTAAGACTAAAATTTTGCCACCTAAAATTGATATTAATGAATCAATTAAATCTTTATATGTCTCCATGGATGAGAGTAAGAAAAGAACCGCTATGCTAATAGCTAAACGAGAATTTTTAGAAAAAGCGATTCCTCTTGGTTTTATCGTAGTAATGATGAGGATATTAAATGATTGGTGTTTCATCTATTGATTCTTTGTTTAGCAATATAAAAATTTATGAAAAGGGGAATGAAGAAGAGTCAACTTTAGCTAGTAGGCGTCCCCATAATTCGGAGGGTGAAAATCTTGATAAATTTTTTGATAAAAGTGGGTTTGGAGAGGTAAAAACTTTAACTAGCGATGTGCCCACTCTCTTGGATTACAAAGATTTTAATTATGACAATTGTTCCTTGATTGAATGTATTTCTTTGTTACAATCCATGTTAAATTCACCCAACGCTTATGAGCAAAATAAGGCTTTTACTAAACACATCGTGGAAGCAATGATGAAAGCATTAGAAGAAAAGCTAGAACTAGAAATTTCAATTCCTAGAAAATTATATGATGAATGGGAACCCACCATTAAAGTTAAAATTAAAAATTATGAGTGCAATGCTTTATGTGATTTGGGTGCTAGCGTTTCCACAATTCCAAAATCTCTATGTGATGTGCTAGGTTTTACCAATATAGATGAATGTTCTCTTAATTTGCATCTTGCGGATTCTACTATTAAAAAACCTTTGGGTAGAATTAATGATGTTCTTATTCTTGCAAATAGGAACTATGTGCCCATTTATTTTATTGTACTTGACATTGAATGCAATCCTTCTTGCCCCATAATACTTGGTAGACCGTTCTTACGAACCATAGGTGCCGTTATTGACATGAAAGAAGGGAATATAATATTTCAGTTTCCACTAAAGAAGGGTATGGAACATTTCCCTAGGAAGAAAATTAAAGCACCATATGAATCCATTATGAGGGCCACTTATGGAATCAACTTGAAAGATGACAATACTTGAAACTATGCATTATGCCTAGCTAGGGGCATAAAACAATAGCGCTTGTTGGGAGGCAACCCAATGAATAAAATAAATTTTTACCTTTTGTTACTGTTCTTGTGTGTTTTCAAATTTATGCTACTGTTATGATTGTATTTTTGTGTTTTTAATTAGTGTTTGTGCCAAGTAAAACCTTTGGGATGATTTGGAAGATAGTATAATTGATGCTGTTTGGAAAACAGAAAGTTTTGCATCCAGTGCTGGAATTTTGGTTCTATACTGGAGCGTCAGAAAAATCTGAAATTTTTACACCGTATTGGTATATGAATTTCCCACGTTGTACTACTTTTTCAGAATTTTTGGAGTTACATAAGTATAGCTTTTAAATAGATCTCTACAGACTGTTCTGTTTTTAACAGATTCTGTTTTTGATGCATTGCTTGCTTGTTTTGATGAAACTATGGATTGTATCGGGGGGTATAAGCCATGGAGAAGTTAGAATACAGTAGGTATAATTCAAAAATAAAATATGAATGGGTTTGCAACAGTACTTAAAGTAGTGATTTATTTTGTTATACTAACGGATCTCACGAAGGTTTTGTTGAGTTTTGTGTGATTGAAGTTTTCAAGTTTTGGGTGAGATCACGATGGATGAAGGAATAAGGAGTGGCAAGAGCCTAAGCTTGGGGATGCCCAAGGCACCCCAAGGTAATATTCATGGAAGACTCAAGCGTCTAAGCTTGGGGATGCCCCATAAGGCATCCCCTCTTTCTTCTACCAACCATCGGTAATTTTACTTGGAGCTATATTTTTATTCGTCACATGATATGTATTTCGCTTGGAGCGTCTTGTATTATATGAGTCCTTGCTTTATTTGCTTTTTAGTTTGTCCTAATCATCTTTGTTGGACACACCAATTTGAGAGAGCTACACGTTCATCATGATTTGTTAGAATACTCTATGTGCTTCACTTCAATTTTTTGAGCTAGGCAGTTGCTCTAGTGCTTCACTTAATTCTTTTTTAGCACGGTGGTGGCTATATTTTGAAGAAATATTTGCACTCTCATGCTTCACTTATATTATTTTGAGAGTTGATAAGATTAAAATTTTGATGAAATATTTGCACTCTCATGCTTCACTTATATCTTTTTGAGAGTTGATAATGGTAACGGTAATTTGCACAAGATATGAATTTGGTCCCAAAGTGATGAATATTCAAGAGGGATATAATAAAAACTTTCATATAGATCATTGGATATGATAAGTGTGATTCCTTGCAATAGTTTTGCGATATGGAGATGATGATAATATGTGAGTCATGTTAGTGAGTAATTGTGATTCAGTAAGAATATTAGTGTTAAGGTTTGTGATTCCCTATGCATGCACATTAAGTCAATAGTTATGCAACGAAATTATATTCTACTTATGGTGCATTATTCGGTGTTAGTTATGTTCAATGCATGTTATGACCGTTTTCGCTTTTTGGTTAGTTGCTTCTCAATCTATTTGTTAGCCTTCATTTGTACTAAGCGGGAATACTGCTTGTGCATCCAAACTCCTCAAACCCAAGTTGTGCCAAATGAGTCCACCATACCTACCTATATGCGGTATTTCCATGCCGTTCCAAGTAAATTTGCGTGTGCCAACTCTAATTTTCAAAATAATTTTCCGTTTTGTGTGCCCGTACCGCTCATGAAGCGACAGGGGGTGGCCAATATTTTCCATGCTAGGTGTGTTATTCTCACGATGAGTGTTTATTCACTTGTCATTGCACGAGAGAGTGGCTGGTAATAGGGATGCCCAGTCCCACAATGAAATCAAAATTAATAACAACAAAATTCCTTGGAAAGTGTTGGTATGGAGGGCACCCGTGGATACGGCTAGCCATGGATTGTGAAAGAATGGTGGAAAGGAAATAAACTTTACTTTCTGTTTGGGAACCGCCTATGATGTGTCTAGCATGAAAGATATTGGGAATTCTCGGTCGTTTTCGTTGACAGGAAAAGCATTCTCCGTTTAACCTAATTCCACCTCTATAAATTCTCTAAAATCGGGAAACCAATAGAGGAGTCCACGAAATACTTTTTCCGCCGCCGCAAGCTTCTGTTCTCGAGAGATCCCATCTGGGGGCCTTTTCCGGCACTCTGCCGGAGGGGGAATCGATCACGGAGGGGCTCTACATCAACCTTGCTGCCCTTCCGATGATGCGTGAGTAGTTTACCACAGACCTTCGGGTCCATAGTTAGTAGCTAGATGGCTTCTTTTCTCTTTTTGATCTTCAATACAATGTTCTCCTCGATGTTCTTGGAGTTCTATCCGATGTAATCACTTTTTGCGGTGTGTTTGTTGGGATCCGATGAATTGTGAGTTTATGGTCAGATTATCCATGAATATTATTTGAATCTTCTCTGAACTCTTTTATGCATGATTATTATAGCTTCGTATTTCTCTCCGATCTATTGATTTGGTTTGGCCAACTAGATTGATTTATCTTGCAATGGGAGAGGTGCTTTGTAATGGGTTCGATCTTGCGGTGCTCAATCCCAGTGACAGAAAGGGACATGACACGTATGTATCGTTGCTATTAAGGGTAAAAATATGGGGTTTATTCATGCGTGAGTTTACTTTGTCTACATCATGTCATCTTGCTTAAGGCGTTACTCCGTTCTTTATGGACTTAATACACTATATGCATGCTGGATAGCGGTCGATGTGTGGAGTAATAGTAGTAGATGCTGGCAGGAGTCGGTCTACTTGTCTCGGACGTGATGCCTATATACATGATCATTGCCTTGGATATCGTCATGATTATTTGCTTTTCTATCAATTGCCCAACAGTAATTTGTTTATCCACCGTATGCTATTTCCATGAGAGAAGCCTCTAGTGAAAACTATGGCCTCCGGGTCTATCTAAATCATATATTAAAAACCCTAAAAATACATTGCTGCACTTTTATTTTATTTATTTTATTTTATATTTTTAGTTTAATCTATCTATCTATCACATACAATTTAATCTTATAATTAACCGCCGAGGGATTGACAGCCCCTTGTTTGCGTTGGGTGCAAGGATTTGTTGTTTTGTGTGCAGGTGCTGCTAACGAGGTGTTGCGTGATTCTTCTACTGGATTGATAACCTTGGTTTCATAACTGAGGGAAATACTTATCTCTACTGTACTGCATCTCCCTTCCTCTTCAGGGAATTACCAACGCAGATCACAAGTAGCACTCGCGGCCCATCACGACCGTCATCCGCGCGTCTGCCCACCCGTCGCTCTGCGCTGGCCGTCGCCGCCATGTCCCCGAGTACAGTGCAACCTCCACCGATCGAGTAACGGGCTGCCGCTGCATCGCCCCGTCGGGCCGCAGCACCACCGCCCCGTGGTTCTCCCCGCAGCTGCACCGACCCGCGCGCTGTCGCTGTGTCGCCCCTTCGGGTCATAGTGTCGCGGCCCGCGGTCCACCGTCGCCCCGAGGCCGTCCGCTCAGGTTGTCCCCGTGGCTGTACCGACCCTCGCGCTGCCACTGCGCCGCCCCATAGGGTCGTAGCGAGCGTGGCACGCGGTCCCTGACGCCGCCTCGTGGTTCTCCCCGTGCGCTGCACCGACCCGCGCGCTGCCGCTGCGTCGCCCCTTCGGGCCGTAGTGCCGCGGCCCGCGGTCCGCTGGTGCCCCGAGGCCGTCCGCTCCAGGCCGTCCCCGTGGCTCCACCGACCCTCGCGCTGCAGCTTCGTCGCCCCATTGGGTCGTAGCGAGCGTGGCACGCGGTCCCTGCTGCCGCCCTGAGGTCTTCCCCGCCGTCGCCCGACCCGCGCGCTGCCGCTGCGTCTCCCCTTCAGGCCGTAGCGCCGCGGCACGCGGTCCACTTCGTCGTCCACACGCGTCGACTTCTGTGTGGTATGCGCCGTGCCGCCTTCCTAGGCGCGGGAACGCCACCGTTCGCGCCGGTCTTCATCACGCTGTCGGGTTCTTTCTCGCCTACTTCGAGCACCACCGCCGCACTCCTAATCTAGCCGCTGCCGCCTCCTCAGGCCGCCGCCGCCGCTCTTCTTTCTGGTCCACGGTGACTACCTCGACACCGGCCACCCCGACTCGACATCAACCACGGCGTCCCTCGCACGGCTATCTCGACCACGGCTACACCACCCTACACTCTCGGCTACCTCGACATCGGCACAAAGGGCTACCGCCTTGCTTGAGCAACCTCGTCGGATTCCACTCCATCAACGACTTCCGCGATGCATCGACCGTTCGACTGTGGGGGGATGGCCGTCGGCTTACCTTCGGATTATTCTCCAGTCTCACCGTTTGCGTCGCTACCGTTGTGATTGCGGGGAAATGTTGAGTATCGTGATTATTCGGAAACATAAGATAGACTAGGAATTATTCTAGCTTGTTTTGTACTCCAAGAAAATCATGTACTCATATATATATATATATATATATATATATATATATATATATATATATATATATATATATATATATATATATACTTAAATTGATAAACTAGTATATATACTACCACATTGTAGTATATGAGACGTGGGGTAACTACACTAGTTACCCCGCATGTCTCATATACTACAATGTGGTAGTATATATACTAGTTTATCAATTTGTTCATATACTATATATAAGATACTCCAAAGTGAGTTATATGAAAAAATTCCAAGTTGGCCCATGGTTTTATTATATTTATGAAATACGTACATATTTGTACGTAAAAAGAAGCATACTCAAAGTACGATACATATTAGAAAAAAGTAGTATATATACTACCTAAACATTGTTATATATATATATATACCGACGAAGCTCAAGCAATAAGCATCGATTCCACCAATCCCCTTACTATTCCTTCTGCAATAAAATTATACTAGTTGGTAAAATATTTTTCCGGGGAGCATGGCGCTATGATTCTTCGTCGGTGCATTTGCGCTAGACTAGATGTAGGGAGCCCAAAGCTACTTTTCAACGGGTTCTAAAAAAGGACGGTTAAAAGCTACTCCAACCTCGCCTCTTCTTCCTCGCTCTTTCTCAGTTTCTCCTCAACCATCACCAATACCACACGCATCCGGAGCCAAAAGCGAGCACTCAAAGGAACAAATCAATCCCAAGCAATCTCTCCCGCCGGAGCTTCCTGCCATGACTATCCAGACGCTGAAGGCGCGCATCCTGCGCGTCCTCAGATCGCCCCTCCCCGCGGCCCCTGCCGCCGCATCGGCATCCGTGCCGCCGTCGCCGACCAAGGCCGGCCGCGTCGTGCTCCACTCCATCGACGCACTATCCGACGACGCGTCTTTCTTCGACGCCCACGAGACCCCCACCAAGATTAACCTCCCCGCCGAGCCCATCGACGACGACTGGGAGCTCGTTGACCAGGACGGCTACGACCGGGACTCCCTTGCCCCAGCGCCGGCGTCTGATCCCGACGGCATGCTCCGGGATTTCCCGGCCAGGTGCCCACCCGGCGGCGACGAAGCCGTGGTGCTGTATACTACCACGCTCCGGGGCATCCGCAAGACGTTCGAAGACTGTAACGATGTGCGCGCTCTGCTGGAGAACCTCGCCGTGGCGTTTCAGGAGCGCGACGTCTCCATGGACCGGGGTCTCAGGGAGCAGCTCTGGGCCGCCACCGGCGACAAGGCCGTGCCCCCGCGACTCTTCGTCCGCGGCCACGACCTCGGGGGCGCCGCCCAGGTGCTCGCGCTCCACGAGGACGGTCGCCTTACCTACCTCCTCCAGCGGCCGTCACCTTCGCCCCAGGAGGCGGCGGCTAGCAGCAGCAAAAAGAAGGAGAAGTGCGAGGCGTGCGGGGGGATGAGGTTAGTGGTATGCGGTGAGTGCGATGGCAGCCGGAAGGTGTTCGACGGCGAGCGCGGTGGTGTCCGGTGCCACGGATGCAACGAGAACGGACTCGTCATGTGCACGCTTTGCTTGTACCCAAGCTGAAGTAAAGTAAATTAACTAGCGGTTAACTGCCAATCACCTGCTCCTTTTTTTTTACTTATTAACTACCGACCACAGTAGTACCACTTTGGGGTTTGAGTGTGTAATTGGATTTAGTGGTTGTCTTGTCATGTACACATATATTATGCTAGTGTACGTTTATGTTTATATATTTTGTGTTCAACCACATAGAGATGTGACGTGCATATGCTATAGCTTAGATGTCCATGTCAAAAACCCTAGCATGTATCCATCAATCAGATTTCTCATGAAACCTGATGGTTTGATGAAAAATACATTGGTAATTAATCAGGTGATTAAGGAAAATAAAATAAAAAAGTTGGAATTTCTCTCTACATCATTTGGAATTTCAGAATGTTGGCCTTCTCATAGAAGCAACTAATGATTCTTTTGGTGTGGTCGTCCTATAGAAACAACCTTTACTCGTTTGCACATATATGTCGTTATTAGCTAAGTGGGCAAGTGTCAAGGTGGACCGGGTTACACGTGGCTTGGTGTGGTGCAGTGATTTTTTTTCTCGAATACGCATAGGTGTGCGTACTATATATTAAAGAAGAGTGTAGGGAAGAAAGCCCCTCCATGTCGGCGAGTACATGTTACATGATACATGCAGGCCAACTCCACCCTACAAGGTCAAAAGCTACTCTCTCACGCTCACCCACCTAGCTAAAGCCTTAAACACGGCTTCTGCATCTCCCTTGAAGAGTCCCGCTGTCTTCCACGTCCACCCTTCGTGTTCAATGGTTTGCATAAGAACTCTGACAGAAGGAGAGGCACCGTCAAACACGATCGCATTGCGATGCTTTCCACATCTCCCACATGACCAAAAGTAAAACTGCTCGGACGTCTTTCATATGCATGTGGGTGGCGGTCTTGCTAATACACCATTCCACCAGCGTTTCATCCCCTCTTGGTGTCCAATCCTGCCTGTCCATCGCTCCGCAGATGATAGACCAAATCTCCCTAGCAAAAACGCAGCTCAGGAGGATGTGATCAAGCGTCTCTTTTTCCTGAGCACAAAACGGGCAAGTATCCTTGTGATCTAGACCACGTCGTTCCAATCTGTCGAAGGTCCAACACCGATTCTGAAGAGCTAGCCATGCGAAAAATCTACACCGCTGCGGTGCCTTGGATGACCATGTAAACTTTGTTGTGGATGAAGTCTGTCAGCCCCAGAACTTGGCCTCGTAGGCAGATTTGCACGAGAATTTCCCATTTGTCTCCCAACTCCAAGCGATGGAGTCCACCCCCTGCTGGTTGAGCTCCACCCGAGCCACATGCTCCCAAAGAGCCATGTACTCGTTCAGCATTTGGTCCGAAAGCTCTGGCCCAACATCAAGTGCCCAAGCACCCGACGACAGCGCATGAAAGACTGTCCTTTCTGCCCGCACGCTTGGTCGAACTGCCGCATACACACTGGGCGCTAGCTCTTGCACCCTGAAACCTTGGAGCCACCTGTCCTCCCAAAAAAGGGTGTTGATTCCATTCCCAAGTGTGGTGTGGGATGCCACTGGACATAGAAGCCTCGATTCAGCCGGCACCTTAATCTGAAACTCCGCCCATGGTCTAGAGTTGTCTGTCCGCTGTAGCCATGGCCATCTAGCCTGCATAGCTATATTCAACCACTTAAGGTTGGGCACCCCAAGCCTCCCGCCCATTTTGGTGTACACACGGCCTCCCAAGCAACTGCACATTGGCCACCGTTTGCTCTATCGCTCGCACTCCATAGGAAGCTCCTGCATATCCGCGTCATTGTTGTTATTACCTTTTGCGGTATATCGAGCGCCATCATCATATGAATTAGAATGGCGCAAAGGACTGACTTGACCAGCAGTAGCCGGCCTCTCTTTGGCATCACAGCACCTCTCCACTTTGGCAGGCATCTTGCCAGGTTATCAACGAGCCCCATAAGTTGTGCCGCGGTCTGCCTTCTTATTGTTAGGGGGGGGGGGGGGGGTCCAAGGTACTTGCAGGGGTAAGTGCCGGCCGAGCACCCCAATAGCTCCTCTACTCGCTGCATAGTTTGCTCATCACATCTGATCGGCAGGGCTTCGCTCTTGGCAAGGTTCACTTTCAGTCCCGAGGCTTCTCCAAACATCCGTACGATCAATGCACAGGCTTGCAAGTCCAAATCGTTGGCTTAATGAATAGCATGACATCATGCACAAACATTGATAGCCTTTGTTTCATGCCCGTGCTCGCTAGTGGTGCAAAAATTCCACGTGTCGTGGCTAACTCCACCATCTTCTGTAGTGGCTCCATGACCAAGATAAAAAGCATGGGGGATAGCGGATCCCCTTGCCGCAAACCACAGTAGTTGTAGATGGGCCGGCCTGGCATCCCATTGACCATAATCCGAGTTGAGGAGTTTCCTAGCAGCCCACATATCCAAGCAATCCACCTTGGTCCAAAACCCAACACTTGCAAGACCTCAAGAAGGAAAGCCCACTGGACCTTGTCGAGCGCCTTGGTGATGTCAAGTTTGAGCATCACAGTTGCCTCCCGGAGAGCATGTAGTCTACTGGCCGTGCATTTCACCAACATGAAGTTATCATGTATGGATCTCCCTTTTACAAAAGCGCTTTGATGATTGCCCATGAGTTTTGGAAGTTCCTCAGCCACCCTATTGGCCAACAATTTGTCAAAAATCTTGATTGCTCCATGGACGAGGCTCACAGGCCTAGAATCTTTAATGTCCATCGCTCCATCAACCTTAGGAAGAAGTGTGATGATCGCTTTGTTGATCGAGGGCAAGCCTCGCATATCTCCTCTGTAGAATACCTCGAAAGCCTTCATGATGTCTTCCTTTATAATGTGCCAGCATACCGCATAGAATCTACCAGTAAACCCATCAAGCCCCGGCGCCTTGTCCAGAGGCATGGCTTTGATCACATTGTACACTTCTTCCTCAAAAAAAGGTGCCTCGAGGTGTGTCATGTCTAAACGCGGCAATTGAAGTGCACTGAGGTCAATGGAGTGGTCTTTCGGTGTAGGAATCCCCAGCAGGTTGTTGTAATACTCATCCACCATGGTGGGCACTCGTTGATCAACTGGAAGACGGTTTGTCGGCCTAAGGTGCTTGGCGGGTGATAGCATGCAAGTGCACAGGGTTTAGTTGTAGCCCTTTCGAAGTAAGAGTATCGATCCCATAGGGAGCATAGGAATCATGCTTTTGCCCCTTGTAGAGAATTATGTAACTTTGTGCCTGCAGATAATTGTAGACTTGAAGCAGAGTGAGGGCGGATTTAAATAAGGGTTGAGTAAAATGGTGACTTGTAAATGAATGACTTAAAAGTAAATGGAAGACAAAGAAGGTAAATAACGATGAAAAACAACAGAACTAAAAAGGCGTTCTCAGGGAGTCCGGAATCCCCATTGGTATGTTTCTAGTACTACTATGCACAAGCATAGAATGGAAAGGATACTTGAGCCACTATTGACGTTTATGCTGGGCAGAGCCGGGTACAGAACACGTTCTACTCATGGTAGACTTCATGCCACGCACGCCACCATCATAGTCTCCCCCTGTGGGTTATGACTCATGATAATTAAGGGTTTCCCCGTGGACGCGGCCTCACTAAGGGTTCTCCGTAAATCCCCGGTCATTTGTAAAGGTTAGGAGCAGTAGGCTTTTACTGTCACCTCAAATTACATCCACATCCTAAACCTATGCAAAGACAGTGATATACTTCGTGGCCAATATAGGCTCAAATGCTGAGTGGGGCCCCTTCACAACATTCACGAAGTTATTAAACTAAGCATTCAACAGAGGATCTCATATCCATGATAAACGTTTCAGATCCTACACATACCAAGGTTCATCCATATCCCCGAGAACTAAGGGTCTGCTCACACATAAGTACAACAATCATCATGGCAATGGTAATGGGATACATGGGCGAATGATTCAACCGATACACCGAAGGATCCACTAGGGTTCTTGATGTTGCAGATGATAAGGATGTGGATGACGATGAAGATGAAGATGGTGATGGTGTAGATGTTGATGATGATGCCGTTCCTCACGCGGTGAGAGGAATCCCCTTCTTCTCCCGATTGATCCTCCCTCCGGATGGGCTCCGGCGGCTAGGGTTCTGCCTTCTGGATGCGTTTCTGGAGTCTCTATTCGTCCCCTTCACGATCCGCTTTGACGGGGTGAAAGTAGTCAATCCCCCAGAGGCGGCGGCGCGCCAACGACCGCTCATGTGAGCACGCGCGGTCGCATGGAATGCCATCGTTCGCTCTGAAAGCGCGACGACAGCTGTTTCTTTGGCCTTCTTGCTTGATCTTTTTATGGAAAGTGTTTATCACCTTTAATGCGTGATTCCACTGCCATTTCTAAGGATTTCCTCCATTAAATGGATATTGCTCCAAAAGACATTACCCGAGGGATTATCACCAAAAAGAAGTGTGCGAACGCGGTAAAATTCCACAAAGCCCACCTTGTAGGCACAAAATATATAGGAAAAACGTCACGTAAATTGGACTCATCAACTCCCCCAAGCTTAAGTCTTGCTCGTCCCCGAGCAAGTACCGTGGCTTGTAAAGAACGAGGTCACCCGTGTGTTTATAAGATACGGATATCAAAAGGTACGAGTCCATTACTCCCAAGAGGACCGTTTGTTGATGCGTGTATGTGGCAAACAATAGCCCATACTTACTCTGGTAATGATCATGCAGGCATCCACATCTTGTCATTTAATTTTACTGAGGACAAGTAACAACTTCATATCCTAGTTCATTATTGTTTCAACCGGTCAAGTGGTTTCTTCTTCTTTCATTTTTCTTGTAAATTTTTTTTATCAAAGGGTTCAGTCTCTCCTCATTGAATCATACTGAAGGCTCAATGAAACTTTAAGTGTAAGCCAGCCTTATTCTCAGAGAGACTTCATTTCCCTAGGTATTTTAGCAGAGGATTAATTTGTTTGCTTGCCCTTAAGTAAGTTGTGCTTTTCAATGAACTAACATATATAGTTGTTTTATCTCCCTTCAAAAATTTACACAACTAAGATTTGGGGGACTTATAATCATTATGTAAGTTAATATGCACTACTACTTAGATCACAACAACTATCAAGCACGTTCTTCAAACAAAAGTAATGATCTCACACATCAAGATATCCTTAAACTCATTGGAAGGGATCATCCCTTATTCAAGAGGAAAATCGATAGTTCAATCTTATTGAAAATAAAGCTTATTATCTAATCTCACGGAAAGGTAAATGCAGAAAGGGTAAAGATACAAAGTGCACATGAATCTCCCCCAAGCTTACAATCAAGCCGGGGAGATCCAAGCACAAAGCGTTTCATGCTCACTCCTGGAATTCCTGGAAGGCAGCGCAGATGCTCTTAAGCTTGTTCTTTAGTTCCTCTATCACGGCTTGCTGATCATCTACAACCTGGGTCAAAAACTCAAGTTGTGCAGTGTTGTTGTTAAGAGTATCAATCATAAGCCTGATCTTATGAAAAAGACCATCTACTCTTGCTTCCAAATCCTTGCTCATCAACCAGTAAGAATCAATCCCATCCTCGATCACATTAACACAAGCCTTGGAAACTTTCTCCAACTCCCGAATCTTTTCCTTTATCTCCTCTGGGGTTGGTGGTTCCTTTCCCCACTCAGATTGAGGAGGCCCCAGAGGAAATAACGGAATATATCCGCGGATATTGAATTGATAGGGATTAGGAGGATACCCATCTGGAATAGTGTCATCATCTCCTTCTTTTGCTGGTTCTTCCTCCTCGATCTCCACCACCTTGACCTTCTCCTCCATATCCTTCTTCTCCTCACGAGGTTCTTCCTTGATGCTAAGCTTCCTCAGGTCCTCCCAACCCGAGGGCTCAACATCGTCCAAGTTGGGGAAGGGGATGATGCGAGCATAGGTGGACGAGATCATGGCGGCGATCGTGCTTGTTTCCTGCAATTAAAAGCTTTTTGGAGGAGATGGGAGGCAAAGAAGATGAGAGATTAGATGGTTTTAGGTTTATGGGCGTCCCTTTCTCCCTTTTATGAAGGCTAATCCTGTAGGTAATCACGATATATGAGATAATAAGTTAGTTAGAAAGAAATCAAAACGAAATCGGGAAAGAATCGCGCCAACCGGGTCAACGACAGCCTCCGGTCGTTTGACCTGCTGCTGGATCTCTTCTCTTTTTTTACCTGCCGCAGGGAATGGACCGAACGACCGCTCATACGGGCGCGTCTGGTCGTCCGGAACACCGTCTTTGATTCTGTTCTCACAGCGCTCGCCGAGAGCATTCCATACGACCGCTCAAGCGAGCGCCTACGCCTGTATGAGACGCCGTCTTCAACTCTGTCTCCCGCGGCTCCTCCGTCTCCTTTTCATACGACCACCCAAATGGGTGCTCGCGGTCGTTTGGAACGCCGTCTTTGATTCTGTTAGCGGCTGTGCCAATTTCTTCCTTAGAAAATTTTTCATCCCTGAAAGATTAGTGGCAAAGCTCCCAACTATAGACGAAAATTCCAAGCTCTGAGACGTAAGATTAAACAAGTCTATAAGAACAATATAATTTTTATCTAGATATTCACATCTATCTTACCGGAGTGCTGATCTTTACTCGTTGTTCCTTACGGAGAGCTTCGGCTTGCTCGATCATGAGGAAACTTACCTCTTCTATATTCCACTCTTCTTGTTCATTCGTAAGGTATATCTTTAACCGTTGTCCATTCACGATCCAGGGACCATTCTTCCCTCCTTTAAGACGAACAGCTCCGGAATTGTACACCTCTTCTATCTCATAGGGCCCTTCCCAGCAAGACCTAAGCTTCCCTGGAAACAACTTGAGTTGAGAGTTAAATAAGAGGACCTTGTCCCCCGCAGTGAAAGTTCGTTTCAGTATCTTACGATCATGCCACATTTTAACCTTTTCTTTGAACAACCTGGCACTCTCGTAAGCACTGTTGTAAAGTTCATATAGAGCATGCATATCGAACAACCTCTTTTCTCCAGCTTCTTTAAGATTAAGATTTATATTTTTGATTGCCTAGAAAGCTTTATGCTCTAATTCTAAGGGTAGATGACAAGCCTTACCGTACACCATTTTGTATGGTGACATCGCCATGGGATTCTTGTAAGCGGTGCGATAAGCCCAGAGTTTTTCATTCAGCTTTGATGCCCAATCTTTCCTGGACTTCTGCACCGTCTTTTGCAGTATCATCTTTATTTCCCTGTTAGAGAGTTCCACCCGCCCACTAGTTTGTGGATGATATGGTGATGCTATTCGGTGAGTCACCCCGTACTTACGAAGTACTCTACCGAATATTCCATGTATAAAATGAGATCCACCGTCAGTGATAAGAATTTTAGGAACTCCAAACCTGGGCAGTATGATGTCCTTTATCATTTTCAACGAGGTAGACGCATCTGCATGCTTGGTTGGAAGAGCTTCAACCCACTTTGTAACATAATCCACAGCCACAAGAATATGAGTGTACCCATCTGAGACAGGAAAAGGTCCTAAATAGTCCAATCCCCAAACATCAAAAGCTTCACAAACCATACTATAGTTCATAGGCATTTCTTGTCTCCTCCCAATGTTACCTGTGCGTTGACACGCATCACACATTTTAACAAACCTGTGAGCATCTCTGAAGAGTGTAGGCCAGTAAAATCCTGATTGGAGCACCTTGGCAGTGGTCCTATCAGTGATAGCCTGGCTTAATAGGGATGATAGACTACTCATATTAATAAGGAATTCCTTCTTTTCCGGGAGCCCATTCAGAAAGAACTCCAAAGTTAAGCGTGCTCAGCTTGGAGTAATTTCAGGATGGGTGACCGACTGGGAAGTTGGTCCCGGGTGCGCACGAGTGAGGACAAAATGCGCAGGAAAGACTAGTATTGATCTGTGGGGCCAGTCTAGATCCCGCCAGGAGTAACGACCACCGGCGGGTGTGTCCGGGGCGTTACAAGTTGGTATCAGAGCCGACCCTCACGGTTACACGGATGTTTGCGGACAGGTGCGCGGTCATGTTGTGCATGACGTTTGTGACCCGTCGTGGCACACGGCATGGCACATGTGCCGAACTGAATGCACAGACGTATGTGCCAAGAGGGAACGTTCCTGTGCCCGATGAGGACGTCGGTTCCTCTGAGTGGGGGTGTATGTGATAGCCTGGCTTAATAGGGATGATAGACTACTCATATTAATAAGGAATTCCTTCTTTTCCGGGAGCCCATTCAGAAAGAACTCCAAAGTTAAGCATGCTCAGCTTGGAGTAATTTCAGGATGGGTGACCTACCGGGAAGTTGGTCCCGGGTGCGCACGAGTGAGGACAAAGTGCGCAGGAAAGACTAGTATTGATCTGTGGGGCCAGTCTAGATCCCGCCAGGAGTAACGGCCACCGGCGGGTGTGTCCGGGGCGTTACACTATCTCCAGCATGGTGTCCTGCATAAGGGCTACTATGGCACCCTTCCAATATAGCATTCATTTCATGTTTTGGGACACAACGCCTTATCATGTCATCGGGTCCATGCCGATAGAGAAATGGGTCTTCCCAGAAATAATACTTCAAATCACTGAAGAACTTTTTCCTTTGATGATAACTCATGTCGGGCGGCATGTACTTTCCTACAAGAAAGTTAGCATGATCTGCAAACCAAGGTTCTATCTTTTTAATCATAGCCAAACTCTCATCGGGAAATGATTCATTTATAGGCACCGTATCATAAGGTATTCTTTCCATGCATGATAGGTGGTCTGCTACTGGGTTGTCCTCCCCTTTGTGGTCTACTATCTGCAAATCAAATTCCTGAAGTAGTAATATCCACCTAATCAACCAGGGTTTAGCGTCCTTCTTTGCAAGAAGGTAACATAAAGCACGGTGATTGGTGTGGACTATCACTTTTGAGTTAATAATATAAGGACGGATTTTGTCACAAGCAAAAACAATAGCTAGCAATTCTTTTTCAGTGGTTGCCAAGTGTACTTGGTTTTCATCCAAACTCCTTCTAGCATAAAAGATCACGTTACGTTTTTTATCAGCCCGCTGACCTAGTACAGCACCAACAGCATAATTGCTAGCATCACACATGATCTCGAAGGGCTCATCCCACTTTGGAGGTTGGATGATGGGGGCTGTGATCAAGGCAGCTCCTAATTTCTCATAAGTCTGCACCACTACTGCAGGCGACCGCTAACGCGACACATGAATCAGAGACCCCGCGACCAAACTGTGTGCGATGCATGAATCGCAAACGGTGTCGTAATAAAACCGTCGCCAATAAGACAAACTGTGCGCGATGGCGGAGACATCAAGCACGATTCAGGTTAGAGACGCGTGTGCGATATGTGGCATACAGTTGATCCACACAAACTGTTTGCGATAAGACAGAACAACAAACATGGTTAGCCAAATCGAGGTGTGTGCGATACACGGCATACAGTTCACTCGGATGAACTGTTTGCGATTACCCAACACAACAGAAACGGTCAGGCAAATCAAGCTGTGTGCGATAGACGACATATAATTCACTCGGATGAATTGTTTGCGATGAGCCAAAACAACAGAAACGGTTCAACTTAACAAGATGTGTGTGATACGCGGCAAACAGGTGAGTAATCATAAATGTGTGAGAAGACCGATAACAACACAAACGATTCCTGCTAATAAGCCGTGTGTGCTGTGGGCAAACGCTTGCTGGTATACAATTGTCAGCGATTGATGAAATCATCACCGACGGGTTCCCTAGTTTAGTCCGTCTGCGATGTAATTTGCTCTGTCTACAGAAGAACAACATATATAACCAAATTAAACATCCAATTACATAGGTCACTATACAAAACAACTCGAGTGGCAAACAACTCGACAGCAAGAGCCCGGGCAGTGCGATCCAGAGCCTGAGTGCACTGAATCAAAACATGCAGGTCATATCGACGTCGCTCGTAAGGGGCACAGACAGCTGTGTAGTATCCGGTAGCATCTCCAGCAGGGGCATACGGGATGTATCGGAACTCAGAGGCATCCAAGCGACTATGCTCGCCACGAAGACGTGCGACAGCAGAATGGGCAGCATCATGGACTGCCATATCAATCGTCACGCCAATACCGTGAAAAGTGTGCAACTCAGTGGCGGAGTCGTTCTGCTGATCGAAGATACAAACATCGGCATGGTACTGCACCTGGTTGAACTCGCGGTAATCCTCGTAAACCATGTACTCGGGGTACCAGCGGTAACCCAATCTGGTCAGGAGGGCGATGAGGACAGCTGGAAAACCAGGCGCATCACGAGCCCAAGTGCGAAGCACAAGCTGCGTCGCAGGGCGCGGCGGAAACAAGCGATCCATCTGAAACAGAGGAAATTCAAGATTGTCAAATGACAGGGAGTGAATTCTTGCATCGTGCATTCAAAGAAGTAATTTGCAGATAATCAAAGCTCCGGGTGGATTTGATCACGAGAACCTAGAGTCAGAGTTAGTAAAATTTTAACCCGAATAGAAGAGAGAGCAGAATCCCAGAGTAAGGAAGAGGAATAAAAGATCCTAATCCCATCCAATTGAGATGTGGCCCGTAAGCCACACAACAATGTTAGTAAAATATAGTTTTTCAAGGACTAGACTCAACTTCGACCAAGGAATCGGAAGGGGGCTTCCTACAGGCAGTCGGCTCTGATACCAACTTGTGACGCCCTCTGCTCGACCGTGCACTAATCATACACGCAAACGTGCACGCTCGAGATCAGAGACTCACGGGAAGATATCACAACACAACTCTAAACTCAAATTTAAACATAAATCTTCATATTACAAACCAGGGGTCACGAGGACCCGAATACATAAGTCATACACACAAATAATATCTGGGTACAGACATAGTTAGTCAAGTTTGCCTTAAGAAGGCTAGCACAAACAGTGACACTGATCGAAAAGGCGAAGGCCTCCTGCCTAGGGCCTCCGAACTACTCCTGGTCAGCTGGCTCAACCCAGTAGTACGTGCCTCCGGTACTCTCCTGGTAGTAAGCTCCTGCGGTGGTGTCTGGCTCCGGGGCTCCGTCGTCTGATTTCAGCAAGTGGGTATGGGGAAAAAGATAGCAAAGCAACCGTGAGTACTCATCCAAAGTACTCGCAAGACTGACATCAGAACTATACTAAGTATGCATCGGTATCAAAGGAATGAGGCTATATCTTTGGAGTAAACTGCAGAAATGCCAGAATAGAGGGGGAAAGGCCTAGCCTATCGAAGACTAGCATCTTGAAGCAATCTTGCAACATCAGAAGAGAGTAGAGCAAGATATTATATAATCAAACATCTTGTAGTAATGCCCTGAGATCCTTCCTCGACTACCCTGCGAGAAAATGATCTCGAGAGTGGTAGTAACAGTTTATCAATGTAACAGTATCCATTTGTAGTTGTAGCAGATCAAGATACAACTCTGAGCGTCCTGTTACCGTGGACACGGCTATTAAAATAGATAACTTCCTTGCAGGGGTGCACTACTCTTACCCAACACGCTCGATCACATCTGGCCGGACACACTTCCTGGGTAATACCCGGCCTCGGGTGATCGACACGACGCAGTCCTACCTAGGCTCAGCAGAGAGGTCAACACGCCGGTCTAAATCCTAAGCGCGAAGGGGTCTTGGGCCATCGCCCTTTGCACTCCTGCACGTTACGTGGCTAGTCGGGGCCCAGGCGCGACACTGAATACACCAGTGACGTAACCAGCCCACCCCAACGATCAACCCGCATCTCTGAACTGCGACATCTGAAGGGCTTTCGGCTGATACATACGACGTAGAGGGCCCCATTAAACCATTATTCCACGTGGTGGTAGTGCGTATAAGGCCAGCGGCCTACTCAGATCAAATACCCAAATCCGTTGGGCGTATTTAGTAACTCGCAGAGATGAGCAGGGTTCCTGTCACTACGACTTGGTAACACATGACGTGCGGGTACTCTTGGAGCCGACCCGTCTTTAATATTATTCTTTCGCGGGCACCCTTGGGGCCAACCCGACTTTAACAGTTTAAGTATTGCAATATGTAAACATTTCCGTGATCATCACCCAGAGCGATCACGGCCTGATAATAAGCATGGCATACGGACAAGGGTGAAGGGCCACAGATGAGTCAATAGCATAACTAACTAAGCATCATGGGACAACAGGTAGGTATCAACAGCAGGCGACGAAAACAGGCTATGCATCAGAATAGGAGCTATCAGAATAACAACAGAAGCAATACTAATGCAAGCATAAGAGAGAAGGAATGGGCGATATCTGATGATCAAGGGGGTTTTGCTTGCTTGGAAGCTCTGCTGAAGGGGTCTGGTCGTCGACGTCGTCGTACGCAGCGGCGTCGTCGGCAGTCTCGGGGGCTATCGGGAGAGAAGGAGGGGGAAGAAACAATAAATACATGGCAAACAATGCAACAGCGATGCATGACATGCCTAAATGATATGCGGAGGTGATATAACGGCTATCTAACTGCTTTAGATAATTTAGGAATTTATTTGGATTTATTTTATTAAGGTCATGCACTATTCATTTATCGAAACCGGGCAAAAAGTTCCATGTTCACCTAGATAGGAGTGATGGTCAAGCATTTTGATCACATATTCAGATTCTTCATATTTTTCTGATCATTTTTCATATATAAATTATTTTCATCCGAGTTACGGTTTAATATATATGATTTTTCAAAGTTTTAAACATTTTCTGGAATTTCTAAAATTATTTAATTCCGAATTATCCGAAACAGTGTTAGGTGACGTCAGCATGACATCAGTGTGACGTCAGCAGTCCACTGACCAGTTGATTGGTCAACCTGACAGGTGGGGTCCACCTGTCATAGACTAGACTAATTAATGAGTAGTTTAAACTAACTAATTAGCCAGTGGGACCCACTGTCAGTGACTGACTAAGTTAACTAATTAACTAACAGATTAATTAACGTTTTAATTAACATTTTATTTATTTTTAAAAATGTTTTAAATGGTGGGGCCCGCATGTCAGTGGCCCACGGGTGTCCAGTCAGCAGTTGACCGGGTCAACCCAGTCAACTGGGGCCCGCGGTCAGTGGCACAGGGGTGGGCCCTGGTCGGCCACATCGGCGCCGGCGCCGGAATCATGCCTGCGAGTGCTCCCGCGGTGGTTCTTCGCCGGAGAGGCTCGGAATCGCGGCACAGACGACCGTTCGATGCGTTATTGGTCGCGTTCGAAAGTTGGCGGTGGGCCGCGCCGGATGGCGGCGGTGGCGTGGCCGTGGACGCAGTGTAGCGACGGCGGCGAGCTCATCGGCGGATGGCCGGAGTCGGGCGCGAGAGGAAACGGCGAGGCGCGCGCGCTCGAGTCAAACGGCTAGGCTAGAGGGCATCTACGCGCGTGGGCGAGCACGATGGGCAGCGGCGCATGACCATTTGGTCACTGGACGGCTGCCGGCGACGAGCTCGTGCGGCGGCGGGCTCGGGCACGTCGGGATCGGGCACTAGAGGTCGAAATCGACGGCGAGAGGGGAGGAGGAACGGGGAGAAGCTCACTGGGATCCGGTAGGCGAGCTAAGCGGGCGCGGGGAAGGCTCGGGGCGGCCGGAATCGATGGCGGAAGTGGCGGACGGCGTCGGGGAAAAGAGGTCGAGGGCGTCGCCTTGGTGCTTCCCCGGGCAAATGAGCGGGCGGAGGCGATGAGGTCGAGCACGGGGAGGATGCCGGACCGGTCGGAATGGCGAGAGGAGGACGGTGGCGACGGCTATGCCGGCGGCGTGTCCATGGCGGCGGCGGGCGAGGTGGGAGAGAGCGAGGGAGGAAGAGAGGGGCGGCTAGGGTCTCACCAGGGGGTCGCAGGAGATGCTCTTAACCACCACGGCAAGCGCGGTGTCGCGCTGTTGAGCAAGCGAGCAGGGGGGCCGGGGCGCGGCGTGCGGCAGAGGCGACAGCAGCGCGCGGGAGGAACAGGGGAAGAAGGAGGGGACAGGAGCGGGCTGGGCTGCGGTTTTGACTTAGGCCCAGCTAGTGCGGCCCTTTTCTATTTCTTCTTTTTCATTTTTGTTTTCTGTATTCTTTTCTGTTTTGTAAATTATTAGGCCACTAAATGACTTTTGTAAAATATGAGATTATGCCAAATAAATATGATGTAATATTTAGCACTGCTAGAAAAAGGTTTGGTGAACAATTGATTTCATTTGATTTTTAATTAAATAAAAGGGATTAAATGTTGCTGTTTTGCTACTGTTTTAGGATGTTAGACTCATCTAGGTATTTTAGGTGATGTTGTTTTTCTTAACATAATTAGTTATGATTTATTTGCTATTTAATGAACATTTTAGTTTTCAAATTGGAACAACTTTTATTTTCACTTTAAATTTGAATTTCAATTTGAATTGGAATTTGAAATGAGATATAATTTAAATGATGATCAGGCACTGTTAATCATGATGACTTGGCATTATCAAAAGGCTGATCACTGTTGCTTAATACAGGGGGTGTTACACCCCAAGTCTTAAGCGTGGAACGTAGTGATAGCTTAAGATTTGCTTAAATATAACTATTACAACTTTGGAGAAATCCGGGTTGTTCATCTGAGTCACCAGTCATAAACTAAATGGTTGCATTTCACATGTGTAGCCCCCAAGGGCCGGCTCATCAGTATGTGATGGGCCGGGTCTTCAATTTGGACTTTATGATATGTTTAAACAACTGAATGCTGTAGCCCCCAAGTGCCGGGTTGTCTTGCCTGCAGCAACCTGAGACTCGAACTTAGCTTTTGATGTTTGTAGATGTATAACTGCAAATAATGTAGCCCCCAAGGGCCGGTTTAGCTATTCTCATCAATCTGGAAGTTGAACTATCTGTAGTCAATGACTGTAGCCCCCAAGGGCCGGGTCACTATTAATAGTGAGCCGGGTCTTCAATGAAAATACTTTTAAAATGACAATGCATTAGCCCCCAAGTGCCGTGGTGCATGCTTGTAGCGACATGGGACTTTCATACTGAATGTAATCTTGATTTGAATAATGTAGCCCCCAAGTGCCGGGTCGTATTGCCTGCGGCGACTCGGGACTATTCCTTCCATTGTAGAATGAACTCACATCCACTGTAGCCTCCAAGTGCCGGGTCATGTGCCTGCAGTGACTCGGGACTTACTTTTCCTTCTGAGATTGACAGTCTGGATGATGTTGTTGAGTGCTTTGCATATCAATGCTGAACTTGTTGCTAAATCCATCAAGAGTGCTGCCTTGCATAACACTTCATATTTCATTGCCTTTGATAAATCCGGTTGCCATGATATCCTTGTTTGAATTTTGTTCTCCTTTGCAGCATCAGAATAATCCAATTTGTGAATTGCCACTGGTAATTTATTAAACCCTGCTCCTTACTGTAAGCGAGCGTTTGAATTTAGAAAGAAATAACCATCTCCTTGAGCCAGTTTTGAAAACCTCAATCATTTAATACTGGTTATGATAAACCATGATGAAGACCCGGCCATTTTGGCCATAAAGGATTTGTTTGTTCCTGCATAGTTACATTGTAACCCAGTTTTTAAGACCGGTTCCTGCAACATACACGAATAAAGATATGCATTGGATGATGATGAATTGTATGATGATGCAATGCATGATGATGCTATGTATGATGATGTATGGGTATGGTAACAGAGTATAAAAATGCCGGCTTTCGAGGCACGACATAAGACCGCTTTCGAGGCTCGAGTCTTGGTTTCGCTTCCTGTGGAAGCAGGCTTTTTGGCCTCTTTTGGTTTCACCCAGCTCTCTGAAAGCCGGCTCTCACGCAACCAATCGAGTGTTTTAACTCTGACGAATTCAGGGTCACCTTTGTGATTGACTCATCAGACGTACGCCGGGTCACCTTTAGGGAGTAGCATCTTGCTAACAGGCAGGTTTAACCAAGTATATTTTGGCTTTTCGCCAGGTTAAAAGGGTTTTGTAAGCTAAACTCGATGAGTTGGAAGCCCCCAAGTAACCATATGATCCTTGAAAAGCTCAGCATAGGATATACAGGAGACAATGCTACTACTGCAAAACATCTGGGGTCCAGATAAGCCGGCTTTATTCCATTGATTATTATTGAGCAGAATACCCATGTTTAGACTACGCATCATGGCAACTAGTCTTCTTTGGTAACCTTTCTTTTCGCCAATATGGCAGGGTACCCATGTTTGAACTGCGCATCGTGGCAGCTAGTTCTCTTGGGCAACCTTTACTTTTTCGCCAATAAGGCAGGATACCTATGTTTGAACTGCGCATCGTGGCAGCTAGTCCTCTTTGGCAACCTTTACCTTTTCGCAAATAAAGCAGCAGTCCCCGGGACCGGTTTGTCTTCCCTTCAACGACCCGGGGTTCTTGTATTTGTAAAAACCGGCCAAATCCGCCGAGTCATATCTGTGTAGCCCCCGAGTCTTAAGTTGACTCGAGGAGCCGGCTTGAGATTCTTTGTACTTGACTGTGGCATAAACCGGCGTATAATTGACAGCTGAAAACTAGAATTTATCGAAGCCGGAGGCGATGTGGCAAGTTGATGATCCTGCAGGGACGTTTTTGCCCAAAGTGATTTCGTACGCCTCTTGGTCCGGCTCTCCTGGCTCCTCCAGGGCCGTTCTCTTTTCTGTTTCTTCGCTGCCGGCTTTAGAATTACCGGCTCTACTGAGACCGTCTCTCTTTGCTCTTTCAGGGACGTTTCGTCTGTGGCGGACTCTCTTGTTTCTTCGCTGTGCTGAAGCAGACTGGACCGTGGAGATGGCAGGCCAATGCGCCTATCCACTGGGCAACCCGGTGCGGGTGGAGGCTGGCGCCGGCTCCGGCGACGTTGCGCAAGACTGATAATATATATATATATATTTTCCTTTTTTGCTCCAGCGTTGTTGGAGTAGATCGGACCGCAGGGGCGGCGGCTTGCTCGCATCCATTGGGCAGCTTGTGCGAGTGGGCGCGGCCCTGGTGTGTTGATGTAGATCGGACCGCAGGGGCGGAGGCCTGCACGCGTGTCCATCGGAGGGTGTGGCACGGACGGATATTGGTACATGATGATGTTGGCGCGAGCTCTATATTCGCGGTATACCGTCACCATCGTAAGGAATAATTGTCCTGTATTTTTGTCGGATGAACGCGAACGCTGATCGTCTATCTGATCTGATGTGGCTTTCTTTGTCTTTTCGTTGCTTCCGCGTATGCACATGCATCTCGCCAAGTGGGAAGGCTGCGGCCTTGGAGTCCTCAGTCTCGCAACTTGCGTCCGCTGCCTGATCCCTTTTTTTTTCTTTTCTCGTGCTGTCGCCCTTGAGCACAGGAGCAATAGCGGCCTGTTGTTTGCTTTTCTTTTCTTTTTCTCTGACTACCCATGACTTGCATGTACGTCCCAGGAATAGACTTGATTATTTTTCTTAGCTAGCCTTTACGTACGCAGCTATCTGAGTTTGAATCCCATCTGCTCCAGATTTAACTGGCCAGTTGCCTTTGCACCTCACGTGAGGATGTACAACACTTAATTAATCCATCATCTATAGGGAACCGTTCCCAAACTAGCACTTTTTGCTTGAACCAACTTGAGGCTTCACGTGGGATCTAGTACTAGTAGTACTAATTATTAGGTTTGATGCAAACAACCATGTAGCCTCGTAATAGCTCCTCGAGACTTTGAAACGAGCAGTAGCAGCGACTCTGTAACACAGCTTTCTTGGATGGATACACGCGGCTGCAGTTTTGGGCGATCTGCGCGCGTACGGACGAACTCATGTCCGTCTCGATGTATCGCGTCGGGTGCTACAACAGAAAAATTCGGTCTGTCCTTGGATTGACAGATCGCCAGAGACGCCCGCGGCGGCGCACAAGCAATAACCCTAATAATTTATTTATTTTAATTCCAGCAGCTCGTTGATGATATAGATTCTTCCGTGCCGGCTTTTCTTCATTCGGCTCACTGCAAACTTCTCGATCCCTGAAGAGCTCCCTTCAATAACACAACACCACCGTGCGCGGGCCCCACGGTGGGCGCCAACTGTCGTGGTTTTGTCATGGCAGATGTCCTTGTGAAAAGGACTTGGTAGTGAGGCCATCGCAACTAAGTGGAAGCTTGAAGGGGTTGGTCGGAATCGAGAGACGCGAGTTTTTACCCAGGTTCGGCCCCTCATGGTGGAGGTAAAAGCCTACATCCTGCTTGATTGATATTGATCATGATCTCGATTACAAGGATGCAGATTCGCTAACCTAGCTTTCGAGAGGATTGGGACTTGTCTGTCTCTCCTGACCTCTTCCTCTTGGGGTGCCTTGCCCCTCCTTATATAAGTTGAAGGGGCCGGTGTCGGTACCAAAACCGGCAGATCTCGGGTAGGGGATCCGAACTATGGGTCAAGGAGTCGATGGTAACAGGGAACGTAGAGACAGCGATTTACCCAGGTTCGGGCCCTCTCAAGGAGGTAATACCCTACGTCCTGCTTGATTGTATTGATGTGATTGTATGAAGGTTACAGAGTTGATCTACCTCGAGATCGACTGGGCTAAACCCTAGGTAATGATATCTCTCCCCTGCGGACTAAACCTCCTGGTTTTTATAGACACCAGGGGGTCCTAGGGTTACATATAGTCGGTTACCATCTGGGATAAACACGCAGGTTACGCCATCTATTCCTTGGAGGAGACGCCAGAACTTCGGAGGTTTCCTTCTGACACACGGGGACATCCATAATCCAGCCTTCCGTTGACATGTAGAGAGCAGCCCATCAGCCCGGCCTACGAGAGATAGGCCGGCAGCCCGAGTACCCCCTAGTCCGGGACACCCTCAGTAGCCCCCGAACTAGCCTTCAATGCCGAGGTCTACGGTCTTCGGCAGTTTCATGCTTCAGAAGTCTTCGGCTTGGATGGCGAGTTCCTCCCGTTACCTATATTCGGATTAACAATAATTCGGCCACCAATAAGTCAGTTACCGAGGTATCTTCAGAGATAGAATTAAATGATGACCCTCGATTTCTGCGTGCCCACGGAATGCGAGTGGCCCGATGGGTTCTTACAAAAATGTCCCTTTAATAGGCCAAGGGCGTGGGGGTTAACGCACCCCACCCCCAGCCATACTTCTCCACATCCTCGCAAAGCCAAAGTCAACAAACAATGGCAAGCATCCCAGGCTCTTCCTCACACCCTCATGGCCCCCGTCAAGGTGATTGGGCGGGATGCTCCGTATCTTGTATGCGACTACGTAGGCTTGAGGCGCAGGGGTATCTGCCCGCCTCAGATCTCACATCCACCCGCCCCGGATTAACTTCCGCAGATGGAAAGGCCCTTGCGGAGAATTTTTCTTCCCCTCACGGGGAGGAGAGAGTTTGCTTCGTGCCCTTCGTGCTGCGAGGCCTGGGTTTTCCCATCCATCCCTTCTTGAGGGGTTTACTAGAGTTCTACGGGATTCAGCTCCACCACCTTACCCCCGGATCGCTCCTCCATATTTCGGGCTTCGTCGCTTTATGCGAGATGTTCCTGGGCCGCGAGGCGCACTTTGAGTTGTGGAGGAAATTCTTCTGCCTAGCCCCCCGCACCCGGGAAGGGGTTATCTACGAGGTCGGCAGAGCCGAAGTATGGCGCATTGCCGGAACCGGATACCCCGTTGGGACTCCGAAGAAGGATGCCGAAGAGTGGACTTCGGAATGGTTTTATATCGACGACGTCCCTTCATTCGATCCAGTTCGAAGGGGTCTACCGGAATTTTCATTGGCTTCTCCAACGAAGCGGTTCAACTGGCGCCCGAAGAGTCCTTCTCAAGAGGAAAGTGCCGAAGTAGCTCGACTCGCTGCTCAAGTGAGGTGGTTAGCTCATAACGGACTAACCATCGTTGACGTGATGGCAATAACCATCGCTCGATGTGTCCACCCTCTCCAACAGAGAATTCATCCGCTATGGAACTACAACGGGGAGGGCGACGCAGCCCGGTACACCAAGAAGGGGCCCGCCAACCAGGCGGCGATAGCCGCCATACTAGCCAATTTGTTCAAGGGGGAAGAACAAGAGTTCGCTTGACTAAAGCTCAAGAAAGGCTTCTCGATGTATGAGCCCATCGAAATGGTGAGTTCGACCACTCTTTATAGTTCGGATATTACTCCAGATTTTTCATAATCGGATCTTCACCTTGTCCGAACAGAGTAGGAGGCGATGGATTGAAACGGTGAGTTGCCCGGCTCCTCAACCGGAGAATTACTCTCGCGATGACGATCCTGGGTTCCATGACGACCCTGAAACATCGATTAATTTCGAGGATGGGGTCTTCTACCAGGAGAGCCTTGACGGCTCCAAGGTGGCCCTGTTGGCCGATCATCCCGGGGCGCTTCCCTCCTCCGTGGTAAGTGGCCAATGGGCTTCCTCTCGAAAGAAACGCTCAGTCGCTGCAGGCCCGAATACACTGACACCTACTCCCAAGGGCCACCGCACGACGCGCCGAACAGCCGCAAAAGCGGCACCAGCGGCTCCGACGACAAGTAGTCATGGGGTGACCCCACGCGTGGCCCCAACGGGAGCTACATCATCGGCGCCCCGCCCGAAGAGGTAATGTATTCACCGTACTGTTATGGCCTCTATCTTCAACATCCACCGCGTATGCCAATAATTCGTTCCATGGTGTTCGATAGACGATGTGTGGAACCGCGCGCGGCCGAGGATGTTGAGGAGGTGCCAAGGGGTGACTCAAATCCGAGGTCGCCAGCTGTAACCGGAGTTACTCCGGGAGCCACTGCCGAGGACCAAAATCCCGAGGACTCGGGAGACGTCTCGGTCACTAATTCCGAAGTTGAAAGTGTGATGAATCATCGGTGGCGCAAGGCATCATTTCGGTAAACCGCGTTGTCTAATCAGGAGTTCAATGCTCTTAGCTCGGTAGATGCATACCTCGGTGCTGCCCGAACAGGACTTGAAGGCACAGTGAGGCTCATGTCTACGAATATGCAGGTATAGTAATAGTTTTGACAACTAGTACCTAACCCAGTAGCCCCCGAGCCTTAATTTGGGCGGGACGGCCGAGTTAAGGGTCTGATATCCATGCTGCCCTGCTATTTGTGCAGACTGTTCGGGAGCAGAACAAAAAGCTGTCCGAGGACCTCAAGCTGGCTCAAACAGAGTTAGAGTCTGTGAAAACCGAGCTAGAGGGGGTGAAAAAATTCACCAGAGAGGCACATGGTAAGTGCCGAATTTAAAGTTCATTAAAGAGAAAATGGGGTGGAACACCTCCACTAATGAAAAATGTTTCCATAGCAGCCGAGACGATAAATCAGCTGCAGAAGGACCTGGATATGGCCAGGAAAGCCCAAAGATATGCGGAGTCACAGCAAGAGGCTGGCTACCGGGTGCTGTACCGAAGTCGTGAGGAGAGGGATAAGCTTAAGGCGGAAGGCAAACAACAGGTCCAAGAAATCAAAAGCTTGAAAGCTCAACTGACTGTAACCCAAGAGGAGAACCAAAGACTGAAAGCAGGCATGTTCGGTAAGTGCCATCTAATTCACCCGTTCAATAACTGAACGTATACGGTAGCAAGATGAACAACGCCACGTCTTATTGTAGTTCTGCTGACCGGGCGTCCCGAAGAGGAAGCCGGTTCCTTCGGGCGGGACCTGCTGAAGGAGCTATCCGATGTACATGAGCGGGCCCAGAGAGCCATGAAGAGCATGTTCAAAGCACTGTGGCCTAGCGAAGTGGCTCCGGAAGGGATGGCCGAACTCGCGAGTCGCTTCAAAGGAGCTCGGCGCCGCTTTGAGTTATGGAAGATGTCATCTTGTCGTGAAGGAGCACGAGAAGCGTGGGCGATGATCAAGACCCGATTCACCAAGCTGGAACCGGAGCATTTAGCGAGAGTTGGGCCGGTAGGGCCAGATGGACAGGAAGCGCCCGTGCATCTGGTATATGACCAGGTTATGCCCGCAGCTCGGCTGTCCCAAGCAGATTGTGCTCTGGAGACCATAATAGATGGTCTAGATCAAGATTGATAGGTCGATTCTATGTACCTATGTACTTTACATCGGATAGTCTCCAAACCGTGCATAAAAAACGTTGTCTTAACCGGCCATCGGCTTCCTCCTCCTCGACCAGAAGCCAAGGAGTGTTTTCCTACTATGCAATCCGAGAACATCGGAAAGATACTTCGGAAAACCAGGCAATCCGGCCATTTGGTGCAAACAGACAAAAACGTGCTCGGGGAGTTATGTTATATTACTGATTAACGTAAGAAACATCTTCCGACGAAAATAGTTCCGCTATGGGTTCCTTTCGTCAGGTGACCACGTTATCCGTGGATGGATAACCGAGTACCCGAATTTAGACGGGGACGGTTACTTCGGGAAAATACCCCGGAAACTTGGTGATAGGTACCAATTATTTTCACTTCCCCCGTGGCCGACCAACTTGTTGTCTTAAGACGCTAGCTTTCGGCTTCACCCGTCTGAGGTACGTACCCGGGAAATCCGGACGTAACAATCACAGAGGTGCTCCCTTTACACCCTAGCCGAACAATCGGGAACGTAGGGGGTAAACACAGGAGCGAGGCAACCCAGCTTGGCCAAATCTTAAGTCAAGTTGATGCATATAGTGGCTTGAGAACGACACAGGAAGGTTGCAAACACGTAAAAAACGGATAATTGCATAAATGAAATTTGACGAGCTTCGTAAAAGAAGCCCCCAGGTAACGAAGTGTGGTACATTCAAAGATGTTTGCCGAAGAAGAACTTAACGTAATTCGGCATTTCCGAACACAACCCGGGGGAGACTATTGACTAGAAAGATGAAGATCCGAAAAGGATAAATCGAACAAGGTAAGTTTGCGGGACTAGCCGTAGAAACGTCGCAGCCGAGCTGCATTCCATGGGTTTGGTTCGAGGCGATCGTCCGTCGGGTCGCGGAGGCGGTACGCCCCGCCCGTGAGTACTTGGTCGATTATGAAGGGCCCCTCCCACTTGGGCAACAGCTTATGCTTCTGCTTCTCCAGGAGGCGCAAGACTAAATCGCCAACGTTATAGGCCTTCGCCCGTACTTCCCTGCTCTGATAACGTCTGGCCTGCTGCTGATAAAAAGCAGAACGAGCCCGAGCTATGTCGCGCTCGCCCTCCAAGGCGTCCAGGTCATCTTGCCGATCCAGGTCGGCCTCCTTTTCTTCGTACATACGCACCCGAGGGGCATCATGAATAAGGTCGCAGGGGAGGACGGCTTCTGCCCCATATACCATGAAGAATGGTGTGTAGCCTGTGGAATGATTAGGAGTGGTGCGTAGGCCCCACAGGACGGAGTCGAGCTCCTCAACCCAATGGCAGCCGGAGTCTTTCAAAGATCGGACCAAACGGGGCTTAATGCCGCTCAAGATCAGGCCGTTCGCTCTCTCGACCTGTCCATTAGACTGTGGGTGATACACCGAGGCATAGTCGAGCTTAATGCCTAAATTAGCGCACCAGTCTTTGACTTCCTGGGCGGTAAAGTTGGATCCATTGTCCGTTATTATGCTGTGGGGAACACCGTAATGGTGTACGATGCCGGATATAAAGTCGATGACCGGCTTAGACTTGGCTGAAGTGACCGGCTTTGCCTCGATCCATTTAGTGAATTTATCTACCATGACGAGTAGATATTTCTTTTTCTTGGTCCGCCCTTTAAGTGGTCCAACCATGTCCAGCCCCCAGACCGCGAAAGGCCAAGTAATTGGGATCGTCCGAAGGGCCGTGGGTGCATATGACTCTGATTTGCGAAGAGCTTGCATCCAACGCAATGTTGGACCAATGTCTGGGCGTCTGTTCGGGCAGTGGGCCAAAAGAACCCTGCTCGGAAAGCCTTGCTGACCAGGGCTCGAGCTGCCGCGTGGTGACCGCCCATGCCAGCGTGAATCTCGGCCAGAAGCTGCCTTCCCTCCTCTTCGGAGACACATCTCTGGAGGACACCAGTAGTGCTTTTCTTATATAGCTCTCCCTCGTGGACTTTATAGGCTTTAGATCGTCGAAGGATACGCCTGGCCTCAGTCTGGTCAGCCGGTAATTCTTGGCGGAGGAGGTAGGCGAGGAAGGGCTCGGTCCATGGCGCGATTACCGCCATGACTTCGTGAGCCGAAGTTGTCATTGCGATGGCCGAGCCCTCGATAATTCCATTATCTGGTTCAATAGGCGGAGGGACGAACTCTCCTGGGGTATTGGTGTCCGAGCCCTGGGCGTTCTCCTGCCACACCACAGACGGCTTGAAAAGTCGTTCCAAGAAGGTGTTCTCGGGGACGAGGTCGCGCTTAGCGCCCATTCGAGCAAGGATATCCGCAGCTTGATTGCTATCACGAGGTATATGGTGAAACTCCAGTCCTTCGAAGAGGGCGGAGATCTTCAGGACGGCGTTGCGGTATGCTGTCATTTTTGGGTCTTTTGTGTCAAATTCGCCGTTAACTTGAGAGATGGCGAGATTAGAATCTCCCCGTACCTCGAGCCGCTGTATGCCCATTGACACCGCCATCCGAAGTCCGTGCAGCAGAGCCTCGTATTCGGCTGCGTTGTTGGAGTCGGTGTACATGATCTGGAGTATGTACCGAATATTGTCGCCAGTGGGGGATGTGAGGACCACTCCAGCCCCCAGTCCTGCGAGCATTTTGGAGCCATCGAAGTACATCATCCAATGTGAGTATGTGCTGTACTCCCTAGGGAGTTCGGCTTCCGTCCATTCCGCAACGAAATCAGCCAAAACTTGAGATTTAATAGCTCGGCGTGGTCGATAGATGATTTCGAAGGGGAGAAGTTCTATAGCCCATTTGGCTATGCGCCCGGTGGCGTCGCGATTGTTGATTATGTCATTCAGTGGTACTTCGGATGCTACCGTAACTGAGCACTCCTGGAAGTAATGGCGGAGCTTTCGGGATGCCATGAAAACAGCGTAGGCGATCTTCTGGTAATGCGGGTACCTTGTTTTACACGGGGTGAGCACTTCGGATACATAGTACACAGGTTTCTGTACCTGGAGCTTGTGACCCTCGGCCTCTCGTTCGACGACGAGAACCGCACTGACCACCTGATTCGTCGCCGAGATATATAGCAGCATTGGCTCAGCCGGGCTGGGTGCCGTCAAAATCGGATTGCTGGCCAGTAGAGTTTTTATTTCTTCGAGTGCCGCCGCCGCTTCGCTAGTCCATTCGAAGTTCTTCGTCCGTTTGAGCAATTTATATAGCGGCAGGGCCTTTTCGCCGAGGCGCGAGATGAAGCGGCTTAGGGCTGCAACAGTGCCGACCAGTTTCTGGACGTGTTTGAGCTCAGTGGGGATAGCCAACTCGGACAGTGCCCGGATTTTCACTGGGTTGGCCTCTATTCCTCTATGGGAAACTATGAAGCCGAGCAGCTTGCCGGCAGGCACTCCGAAGACGCACTTTTCCGGATTAAGCCGTATATCGAAAGTCCGAAGAATGTCAAAGGTTTACCGGAGATCGTTCACCAGCTGGCTGACGTGTTTGGTTTTGATAACCACATCGTCCACATAAGCTTCGACTGTTTTGCCGATTTGTTTCTCCAGACACGTTTGGATCATGTGCTGGTATGTGGCCCCTGCGTTCTTTAAACCGAAGGGCATTGTGTTGAAGCAGAATGGTCCATAAGGAGTGATGAATGCGGTGGCCACCTGGTCGGACTCCTTCATTTTGATTTGATGGTATCCGGAGTAAGCGTCGAGGAAACATAGCGAGTCATGCCCGGCGGTGGCATCAATGATCTGGTTGATGCGGGGCAAGGGGAAAGGATCCTTAGGGCAGGCTTTGTTCAAATCCTTGAAGTCGACGCACAATCGCCAGGACTTATCCTTCTTCGGCACCATGACCAGGTTGGCCAACCACTCAGGATGTTTGATGTCCCGGATGAATCCGGCTTCGAGCAACTTGGCCAGTTCCTCACCCATGGCTTGACGCTTGGGTTCGGAAAACCGATGGAGAGTCTGTTTAACTGGCTTGAAACCTTTGATTATGTTCAGGCTATGCTCGGCTAATCTGCGCGGGATCCCTGGCATGTCTGAAGGGTGCCAGGCAAAGATATCCCAGTTTGCACGCAGAAATTGGCGCAATTCTTCATCAACCACGGGGTCCAGCTGGGCTCCGATGGACGCCGTCTTGTTGGGATCTGTTGGGTGCACTTGGAATTTGATGATTTCATCTGCTGGTTTAAAGGACGTGGATTTTTGCCTTTTATCAAGGATGACGTCGTCCTTGTCCACCGTTGAGCGGAGCGCGGTTAATTCTTCGGCCGCGAGGGCTTCGGACAACGCTTCGAGGGCGAGCGATGCCGTTTTATTCTCGGCTCGCAGGGCTCTGTCCGGATCACTTATTACCGTGATTATACCGTTTGGCCCTGGCATTTTAAGCTTCATGTACCTGTAATGTGGTACAACATGGAATCGTGCGAAGGCATCGCGCCCTAGTAAGGCATGATAGCCGCGGCGGAAGGGCACGATGTGGAAAAGCAGTTCTTCGGACCGGTTGTTCTCGGGAGTTCCGAAGACCACATCAAGAGTCACGCGGCCACTGGCACGCGCCTCCTTTCCGGGGATAATCCCTCGAAAGGTAGTGTGACTTTGCTCTATGCGGGATCTGTCGAACTGCATTTTATCCAAGGTATCCTCGTAGATGAGGTTTAGCCCGCTGCCTCCGTCCATCAACACCTTTTGTAGTCGGAATCCATCCACTATGGGGTCAAGGACAAGGGCGGCAGCGGCTCGAGTAGGGCAGGATCTCGGCTGGTCTTGCTCACTAAAAGTGATGGGTGTATCTGTCCAGGAGTCTGCCTCTGCCACGTGGTTAATTTGGGCGATCTCTCGAAGGGCTCTTTTCCTCTGGTTCTTCGAAGAGTAAGTCTCGAAGATTGTTAAGATTTCGGCGTCGTCGTCAAGGGGCATAACTGGACTTTTGGTGGAGTACGGGCCTCCGAGAATGACCTCGCCGCTCTTGGCGACTTGCCTGACCACCCAGCAAGCTCGAAGGCTGTGGGTTGGATTTGTAGAGTGTATGGGGCATGGTTTATCCAGTATTCCGTCAAGGACCGTTCTGGACCTCGTCAGGGGTTTCATTTTTTTCTCGGACGGCTCGTATTGGCGTGTCCGGTGAGGGAGCACGCGTTTCGCCCAAGCTCGGTGTAGTTCCTCTGTGTAGGTTGACTCCCTTTGCTCAAGCTAGGCCTGCCAAGCGTACTCCATGGCGCAATATTTGGACACCAGATCCGATAAATCAGAGAAATTTTGGGTGTGGCGGCGGGCGAGGGCGTTTAAGACGCCCTCGTCTCTGCAGTTTTGCCGGAAGATCTCTAGAATGTCCTTGTCGCAGCCGTCCGTCATCTTAGTTTTGATGATAAGGAATCTGGCCCAGAAGTGCCGGACTGTCTCTCCGGGCTGCTGCTTAACGTACATCAGGTCCCATATGTCGGGACGTCCTGTGTTATCCGGACAATACTCAATGTGGGGGGTGGGCGGGATAAAAAACTTGATCCCAGCGGAGTGTGAGTCCGGAGTTTTGGGGGCCGCGTCCTAGATTGTCATGGAATCCGGTGCGCCGAGACCTGGATAAATGACCACGCGCGGGTGAGCGGATCCGGACTTGCATGTTGAGTCGGACTCCGGCTCTAAACCCTCTCTGGAGCGGAATTCGGCTGCCGAGCTGGAAGGCGAAGCTTGTTGGTCGAAAACCTGCATCTCATGCGTTTTTGGTTCGGAGGTAACGGGTGAGGCCTCTGAGGAGCCCTCGACAGTGGCGACCAAGTGAGTAGTGGCGGGGGCATAAATTTCCCTGTCGTCGGTTATAAGCCCGATCTGATCGTATACCGAGCTCTGGCCATCGGCGATTCCCAGAGCTTGGATCCGATCCAGTATCCCGTTTAATGACGAGAGATCGGTTGATTCCAGGTTCGGGGTCAACCCGCAGTATGGCCGTGACGGGGGTGTCAAAATTTGCCCCGAAGTTATGTTCGGCCGAGGCTGGAGTTCGACAACCGAGCGCGGAGGTCAGATCCGGGCTCAAGGTTGAATCTGCAGCGGCTGCCGTCTCGGCGGTGGGGTTGGCCGTATTCGAATCCGGTGCTTCAGGATTCGTGGGTCCGTCAGGCGATGCTGAGGACCCTGTGAGGATAAGATCTCCCCAGGAGTCGGCGACGAATTCTAGGTTTCCAAACCTTATCTCCTGGTCGGGGGTGAAGTTGTCGACCCGGCCAAGGTGACTGGCCGGATCGGCGTGTAGCACGACGCTTCCGAACACGAAGAGCTGGCCGGGAACAAAAGTGTCCCTGTGGCTAGCGCTGTTGCTGATGATTAGGCGAGCCATTGATCCTTGATGTCCCACGGCGGAACTCTCAATGAAAGCACCAATGTCGGTACCAAAACCGGCAGATCTCGGGTAGGGGATCCGAACTATGGGTCAAGGAGTCGATGGTAACAGGGAACGTAGAGACAGCGATTTACCCAGGTTCGGGCCCTCTCAAGGAGGTAATACCCTACGTCCTGCTTGATTGTATTGATGTGATTGTATGAAGGTTACAGAGTTGATCTACCTCGAGATCGACTGGGCTAAACCCTAGGTAATGATATCTCTCCCCTGCGGACTAAACCTCTTGGTTTTATAGACACCAGGGGGTCCTAGGGTTACATATAGTTGGTTACCATCTGGGATAAACATGTAGGTTACGCCATCTATTCCTTGGAGGAGACGCCAGAACTTCGGAGGTTTCCTTCTGACACACGGGGACGTCCATAATCCAGCCTTCCGTTGACATGTAGAGAGCGGCCCATCAGCCCGGCCTACGAGAGATAGGCCGGCAGCCCGAGTACCCCCTAGTCCGGGACACCCTCAGCCGGCTTACATGTAGAGTCCTAGTTGGATTAGGACTAGTCTATTTTCTATTACAAGTCGAATCCTAGTCCGGGTCTTGCTTCCCTTGTCAGAGAACTTTCCTCTTCTTGGACCTTCTCCGCGAGACGGCCCATTGGGCTCCCCTTAAGTCGGCCTCCTGCCGGGTCTCACCCTGGGCCCTTGGTCTCTCCTTGTTGTCTCGCCGTAACCCGGAATATGAGATGACCCATAGCGCCTCCTGATTCTTGGCCGGGTCAAACTATGGCCGGGTCATAACCGTGGGGAATATCCCCAACACTTACCGTTCATCAACTTAAATTGATGACAAGCAACGGATTGGCATGCCACTTATTCTTCTTGAAAAGATTGAAGAGAGATATAGCGCAAACTTGGGAAAGTCTTCAACGAACAACGAACTACCAGAAGACAATTGACTGATGAAAATTCATTCTTACGTCACACTTGAAAGAATTTTGAGAATAACTCTGGGAAAAATTAGAGGAGCCAGGTAAGATCCTGGGAAAAGACATGTGGGTTAGGGCCCACTCAAAGAAACACCGTTGAAGTGATTGCTTGAAAGAGAGATTTGCACCGGTTGATTTAAATGGATTGAATGAGGTAACAACCTTGAATTAGCTTGAACGGATCTTGAATGGAAACACGAATCTTCTAAGATATCTTCGGCACTCCGGAGAAGAAATAGAGAGAGGTGAATGAACAAGAGAGGCTTGGATAAGAACTCCCAACATGGGAAAAATATTTGAATCAATGAAAGGAGTATGATCAACACCGAAAGCTTGAATTTAGACCACCGGAGAAGAAAACAAGAACGAAGAATGATGAACTTGTAGCTCCTAAGCATCTTCACGAGAAATCACCGGTTAATAACATTGAAGGAAAAGAATGGAGAGACTTCTCATGAATAAAATGGATACTTTATTTGAGAATTTTGACTCCGCAAAGAAAAGGGTAGGTGGGTGGGAAAAATAAAGACAACATGGCACGGGTGAAATGAACGCCGTTGAGAGAACTGAGAATTGATCTTGCAAATGTTGAAAGGATTGAATTAACTCGAAGAGAAGCACACCGGTTGAGAATAATTTTCCATGACAATCTTGATGATCAAGAAGGATTAGCACTCCCATAAAAATATGAGAACACCGCTTAGGAAAGGTATGGAATCAACACTTGACTTCGAAGCAACTCGAATACCACAACCAAAACAAAACAAAGGATTTGGCTTGCAAAATAAGCCGGAACAAACATATGATAGAGATTTCGTCTGAAATTTTCATGGTGGTGCCCACACGGGCTCAATCTTACAGTGGCCATCCGTACAAGGTAGTGTACGAGACTACGAAGCGTCCCCGAATCGTAGCGAAGCTACAAGGATTCTTTAAGACGCAACGAGCACCGCTGTAAAAACGACCGTGAGCAGGCGGACCACTAGACGTCGAATCCCAATCTCATATCATGCATTTGTCGGAAAGATATCCTGGGTATCTACTTGAATTCCCACCTAAGAACTCCCGAAACTTCTTGGTTATGCGAACAGGTTGCGGGTCCAGGAACCTACTCATAGCAAACAACAATCTAATCAGCTGCAACTGCATCCGCAACCCTTAACACACAACCGAGAAACTTCACAAATTGGTCTACCTCAGACCTTCAAAAACACAGCAATACTAGTCACAGTGGATCATCCGAGCTATCTCCTCCAGTGCTGGGGAAAAGTCACGGCACTATTTGCCACCACAAAAAGTATAGAAGCGTTTCGATGTCGGCGTCCTTTGGTATTCAGGAACTGAAACGATAACGAATGTGACAAGAATCCCTTGGAGTTCAACTCCCCAGGTCCAATCCATACGGCCAGGAGGCACCAAGAATAGAATTCTGTCACACCGATATCACAACGATTCCGAAAATACCCGCGTGATCCTAAAAAAACTTGAGTGAGAAGAGTAGTAGAATCAAAACACCTACATCACAATTCCTCACGAGAGCGACAAAGGGGATAAGGAGTAAAAAGAATTCCTACTCTTCGATATATAACTAGACTCAAAATAGTTTTTCTTCTAGACTCGCCAACGGTTCGATCAATCAAGGGGGCTACTGCGGTCGGTAGAGGCTCTGATACCAATTTGTCACGCCCAATATGCGGTCCTATCCTCAAGGAACTCAGAAGCTCCACTAAGGATAGAAGTGCATATCGAAGACGCTTCGCAAGGTGGATATCATTACAACATACCATGTATTGAATAGATGAGAATACCAGATAAAGGCTTACACTCGCCACAAGCTACAGAATGAACACATCAATACAACAAAACATAGCAATCATCATACAGAAGAGCAGGATCCGACTACGGATGAAATCAAACGAAAAAGAAGAATGACATCCACCCTGCTAATCCTAGGCTGCCAACCGGGAACCCATCCTATGATCGACGAAGAAGAAGAAGCAGAAGAAGAACTCCAAAAGCAAACATGCATCGCACTCATGTCAAATCATCGCTTTACCTGTACCTGCACCTGTTGTTGTAGTAAACTGTGAGCCACGAGGACTCAGCAATCCCATTACCATGGGTATCAAGACTAGCAAAGCTTAATGGGTATGGAGTGGTTAAGTGGTGAGGTTGCAGCAAGCACTAAGCATTGTATGGTGGCTAACTTACGAGTACAAGAATAAGAAGAGTAAACTACGCATAATCGTTCGCAAACTAATAATGATCAAGAAGTGATCCTGAACACCTACTTACGAGTCAAACATAACCCCACCGTGTTCTCTTCCCGAACTCCCTCGAAAAGAGTCGATCACGGTTACACACGCGGTTGGTGTTAATTAGATTTAGTGTCAAGTTCTCTACAACCGGAGGTTATAAATTTCCAAGTCGCCACATAACCGTGAGCACGACTTTTTGAAAGATTTAACCCTGCAGGGGTGCTCCAAGTAGTCCATTATAAATTACCACACGCATCCGATGGAACATCCTCACACCATGATAACACGATGCTTACGATAAGGAATCCCGGTGGACAAGCCACTCGTAACAAGCAAAACTAAACCAGCAAGACCTCCCGATGAGCCAGATCCATGTCTAGAGCGGCGCGCTCTCTATCTACGGGCATCATCCGTCTATGCATAGTGGACGGTAGCCAAAAGACCTCGAGTTGCCCCGAGGCGGCTCCGTCGAGTGGTAGGTAGGTGGACCAACGGTTGTGTTTTGCCGCTGGCCCGAGTTATGTTGGAATTAAAAGAGTCCCTGAGGTGGCGACCCTCTATGCATTAATTATTAGATTCATGTTGGCAATTGTTAAAACCAATGTTGGGCCTTGCTGGAGAAGTCTTATCCTAAAACAAGTGATCAGGGGGGTTCCCATATGCCCCACATGTGTTAGAAGCGCTCATCAAGGAACATAACACTGGTATTACGGAAACTAGGGTGGCATGAGTGGAACAAAACACCAGGCAAAAGGCCGAGCCTTCCACACACAACCAAGTATATAGATGCATTAATTAAATAAGAGATATTGTGATATCCCATAATATCCATGTCCCAACACGGAACAACCTGAAACTGCACCTGCAACTAGCAACGCTATAAGAGGGGCCGAGCAAAGCGGTAACATAGCCAAACAACAGTTTGCTGGGATAGTGGAAGGTTAGAGGCTATTTCATGGCAATTTGGGAGGTTGACAAACAAGTGGTAGGTAGCGAGACATAGCGATAGCATCGAAACAACTAGCAAGCAACGATAGTAGTGATATCCAAGGTAATGGTCATCTTGCCTGAAGTCCTGCTAGGAAGAAGATCGAATCCATGAAGTAGTCGAACGAATCCTCACACTTCGCAACGTATCCGGACTATCGAGAAGAATCACAACCGGAAAGAAGCAAACAACATGGTAAACAAACATCACATAAACATGGCATAATGCTCAACCAAGTATGATGCATGTCCAGTTTAAATAGGCATGGCATGGCAAATGCAACAATCAAATACTACACATTAAGTGAAGCTCAATATGCAACGAGTTGCATATTGATGGAACTCCACATTCAATTATTTTAGTTCACTCCCGTTTGTGCTACTCAACCATTTTAAATGTTGTTAAACATGGCAAGTGGTGAAGCATAAGTAAACTACTCATTTAGGCAATTTAAATGAGGCCGGAAACAACACAAAACAATTCCGAAAAATCCCCATATGTAATTTTCGAAATTTGTACTGTTCTGCCCTAAACACCATTTTAATTTTGTTAAACAGGAAAAGAAAGTGCATCATGATAATCTACACATTTTTCTACCCCATTTACATATAAAGTTCATTTAATTCGGAGCTACGGTTATTTAGTTATGAAATAAACCATTTTAGTATGTCATTTATGCGAATTAATTCAAACAGCAATTTTAAACATTTTAAACACATGAGAGAGTTGCATATTATGAAACTACACAAAATTCTATGCATTTTGCATATATGACATGTTTTATTTTGATGCACGGTTGTGGAGTTATTATATGCATGAAGTGCAAGGGTTTTTCTGTAAAATAGCAGTTCACTTTAATTGGACAAATTCGCAGCAGGGAAAAAATACACTACGGGCTGAAACTGGAACAGGAGCATGGGCGCAACATAATGAATCTCGCCCACGGCGGCAGATAAACGGGTGCTGGGCTGGGGGCGCAGCTCACCATGGGCCAAGCCCGTTGGTGCGGCGGCTTGGGCCGGATCTGGTGCGGCATGGAGAGGCAGCTGGGCCTGGCGCGGTCAATGCGGTCATGTAGGCGAGCAGAGGAGGCTTCGCTCGATGCAGTGCTCCTGCTCGAGCGCCTGAAGAGGAAGGCGTGGCGGCGTTGCAGGGGAGCTCCGGTCGGCGGCTCAACGGGCAGCGGGCGCGGAGGAGGAGGCGGATCTGGCCGGCCTTGGAGGAGACCGAGGTGCAGGAGGCTCCATGGCCAGCGAGCTGCAAGAAGATGGCGGCGGCTCTCTGGTTAGAAAGAGAGAGAGAGGGAAACAAGAAGAGGGAGGTGAGTACAGGAGACAGAGGAGGGGCTCACCAACGAGCTGCGGACCCGATCCAGCGAGGATGGGATGGAACTGGCACGGTGAGGTCTTGGATGGCCGGCGATGAGCCTCGGGCTGCCATGGCCGTGGGTCTCCTATGGAAGGGAAAAGACAGAGAGCAAGGTGAGGCACGAGAGAGAGAGGGCCCGGGTAAGGAGCGGCGACGGGGCGAGGACCTCACCGGTGACCAGTGTCGGGGCTGGTCCACGGAGATTGTTGGTCGGCGATGAGGCAAGGTGCATCCATGGAGGCTCTGCAGGAAAAACAAGGGAGGGAGAGATGTGAGAAGAGGAAATTGAGGGAGAAGGGAAGGAGGAAAAGCAGGGGCGCGGTCGCGGCCTGGTGCTGCTGCTCGCCGGCGGCTCGCCGGCCAGCGGCGCGACGTGGGGCTCGGGCTGGTCGAGGTACATGGTGTCGCTGGCGTCAGGCTCCTTGGGCGCCAGGGAGGAGCGGTGCTTGGGCCTGCTGCGGAAGGCGAAGTGGTCGGCAGGGAGCGAGGCGTGGAGGCGTTGCGCTCGATCCACTCGGAATCGAGATGCTCTGGCAACCGCATGGAAATCCAGGGAGGTGGTCGGAGGCTGCTGGTTGGTGGCCTGGATCTGGAGGGGACCCCGAAGGAAAATGGATAGAGGAAGTGGCGGCGGCCGGGAGGAATGGATGGATGGGACAGGGGTTAGGGTTTCGTCTGATATTTATAGAAGGCAGGGAATGATTTGGACAGACCGCACGCGTCTGATCGAGATCTGGTGGTCGAGAATATAGGTTAGGGGAGTCCAAATAAGAAACCAAAGATGTTTGGGGTATTTCGGGATTGATCCGGACCAATGGTCATGACCGAAAGGTTCGGGTTCGGGGAAGTTTCAGAGTTGGTTGTGAGTGGGTTCTGTGCACTGTGCAGAGAGAGACAAGGCGGTCGCGTACAAGTGTGGATGGTCTCGAAATGATCAACGACGACAGCGGGGAGAAATGACAACTATGAATGGATGCAAGTTTTGAAAAATTACGGCAACGGAGTGCCGATGCAATGCGAATGATGCAATGATGAATGCAACAAACAAATAATTAACGCGGCTAACACAAACAACATGGAAGGCATTTGAAGCGTCGGTCTCGGGCTGTCACAGCGTCCCTGTTGGGTGTGCGCATAACACCCGCCACATGCTTCGCTGGCGCTGCCCGACGGCAGCTGTTGCCGCCACCCCACCGTCGGCCGCCGTGGCCGCCACACCACCGTCGGCCGTCAGGGCCATCGCCCGATCCGCCACCGCGGCCCGAAGGCGGGAGGTGGCCGCCAACCCACCGTCGACCGCCAGGGTCATCACCCGCTCTGCCACCGCGGGCCGAAGGCGGGATGTGGAGGCCCGCACGGGCATCAGCGACCTTGCCGGGCGCTACATCGAGTTCCTGTGGGAGGAGGAGGAGCGCCTGGTCAAGCACGCAAAGGAGGTGGCCACAGCAGTATAGGGGAACGCAGCAGAAAACAAAAAATTTCGACCTACGCACCAGCCCAGGATCACTATGGAGACTGCATACAAGGTTTGATCTGTTTCGTTACCGACTCGTAGCGCAGCGGAAGTAGAGTCGATGACGATCGGCGGTGCAGATCCCCGCAGCTAGGATTTACAACCTCCGAACCGCGAGGATGTACTCCCACATCTGCCCCTCAGACAGCCCTCCGGGAGGCGGTCGGACAGTCCCTCGGACGGTGTCGCGGACAGCCCTTCGGGAGGACCTTCGAAACTCGAACGGTCACTCGGACAGCCCTTCGGGAGGACCCTCGAAACTAAGATGATCACTTGGACAGCCCTTCGGGAGGCACTCTCGAACTAAGACTGAAACTATGATCCCTCTACAGAGTTGCACACATATGGTGTCATCTATCCGGCAGGGCTTCGCCGTCCAGAACTAGTTCCCACCGGAACCCAGACAGCCTTTCGGCTCTACGAAACTATTTCGTTGGGAGGGAGAGAGAAGCCAGACAAGTCAATGGCATGTGTATGAGAGCAAGCATGAGCTGATTTTGGAGAGCTCTCTCCACCTCTATTTATAGGAGGAGCAAGGGGTAGAGGAAAGACCAAAAGGACCTTCCTAGGATCTTTCCACCACATGCCACATAAGGGTGTGTAGAAGATATTCACCATGAGGTGGAAGGACACCTCAAGGAGGTCCCCCCCATGCCATGGACGAAATTTGCAGCCCCCTTGGGAAGCTCCACCTCCCTTTCACACACCAAAAGTGGTTTTCTTCTAGAAGAAAAACCCCATTTGCAAATCAGCCCAAAAAGTGCTTTTCACTATTCACGAAGACATTTTTCTGCGTCCGTTAAAACCCAAATTATTTCTGTGTGCCTAGAATAATTCTAGCACCCACCAAAACAATTTTGAACGCATTCCGAAACAATTTCGGAATAATGTTTCTTCAGCGAAAAGCAACCAAAACGGTTCCGGCTGCTCCGGAACATTTCCGGTTTTTGTCCCGGAAAATTCCCAGAAGTTTCCAGAACACTTCTGGCATCCTCCAAGAATTTCCAGGCGTGTGCCAGAACCAATTTGACTTAATGGAATACCCTGAAACAACTTTTCAGTTTCACCGGAACTATTCCGGTGTTCTCTCCGGAACGTTTCCGTTTCGTCCGAAACTTTTTCGGTGATTTTCTCACAGACTCCCTGTCTAGTATTCAGCAGATAGATGACCCTTAAGCGTGTGACCCTATAGGTTCGGTGAAGTATAGACATGACCAGAACTCTTTCCGATCAATTATCAACATCGGAGCCGTGGACACCCATATTGACCCCTATACCCACACGAATGAATATTCGAGTGAACCTCCAGTTGCCGTGTGCTATTCCTGTTGCTTCGCGATATGTTACAAATACCCGAGGTGAGAAACATCGGCATCCTCGTGGATCAACACTTGTCCACAATGACAGTTACCTCGTTGCCGGTTTTTGTTCTCTTTTCTCGTTTCTGTGTTCCGGTATCCCTGTGATCAAATCACACTTGTGTCTGGCCAGACGATGATGGATACCGTAACACCGAGTGGGCCCAGAGATATCTCTCCATCGTCGGAGGAGCAAATCCCAATCTTGAGCTATCAAGTTACTTAACATACTTTTCCATGAACCCGTAAGCCGCCGTAATAGCCACCCATTTACGGATGACGTTTAACAAACCCCAAAGTTCATGAAGCAAGCATGAAGAAACTCGACACTCTCATGGTCTAAGGAATTATGCAAACATTAACTTCTCTGTGTTATTAACCATTAACTTATGACGAATGAATCTCATAGCATAACATCAATCGGGTCGATTCAACACAAGTGTTCTACTAACATTGTGCCCTCAAAGTTGCCGGCATAGACATGCCCATGATCAGGAAAACAGAACCATCATGCAACACTTGAGCTAGTCTTAGAGGCCAGACTAGGAATACATTTTACCGTTTATTATTCCACACGTGCATATGAGTCTTCCTCCGAGCCTCGTGGTTATTGCAGACTCGAGAACCATAGCAGTTATAGCATGGAACATAAACCTAATTATGAACAGGGAGATAATCAATAACATTTATTATTGCCTCTAGGGCATATCTCCTACAGACTCCCACTTGCACAAGAGTCAATAATCTAGTCAATGCTAATGCACTTTACACCTATGGCAGACTGGTGTAAAAAATTCTTCGCATGTGGTATAGCCTGATGTTCAACGGATCTGACGACTTCAGCTCCGTATGTAACTTTGCATATCCTCGCGTTTTCACGCTTTCACAAAATTCATATTTTGTGTGGACTTGGCTTTGCATATGTGTGAATCATTGGTCGAAACCTGATTCCTCAGACTGAGCTATGGAGCAACTATCTGCAATAGTGTCCCATAGACCAAAGCCATCTTGGAACCATACTAAGTTCATGAATGAACTATATGATTCAACAACTTCTTTGTCGCTTCTTAAGCGTCAACATACTTAGCCTTTGTTATAGAATTCGCCACAGTATCTTGTTTGGAACAATTTCCAACTACCGTGCCATCATATTGTGTATTACACAAAACCCTTAACTTAAATCGAAAATCGCATGGAGCATTGATGAAGACTGTATCGATGTAATTACTTACAACGAGCACTTCATAATCTCTGCTTGCGAGAAAACATGTCATCACTACTACTCTAGTACTCAATGACATCTTTAACTGTTGTCCTATGATCAGTACTTTGATCACTTTGGTATCCATACTCGCAACAACTTTTGGAGTATCGGACATATCTGGTTGTTTTACATACCATGGAATACATGATTAATCCAAACACAAGAGTGTGTGGAATCTCCATCATGTATTTTACTCATCAGTGTTTTGGGGCACCGAGTCTTGCAAAAACTCTTTCCATGTGACTTCGGCAAGAATCACTCCTTGGCGTTTTAAATGCTAAAAAGTTTTAGCATCTTGTCAATATGTATTCATTGCTTAGCCCCATTAGGTAAATCTATCTCCATAGATCATCATGCCTAATATTGAGGCTATTTAGCCCAAGCACTTCATCGGAAAAACTATTTTCAAATGAAGTCCTAATTCGTGTCAAGAAATTTATTTCCAATTAACAATGTGTCAAGTACACAAGGTTTTTAGAAATATTATTATGCTCCCACTTACTATTTTGAATCACAAGCATCTTCGATACCCATTTGATGAAGTCAAAACCCTTTTGACCATTCCATCAAAAACGAAGATTCCAACTCCACTTTGCTCTCTTCTGTCCATCGCTGGAACTCTGAAGTTTGCATACTTACTAGCATCCTCTGGATCGACAAATTACTTTGGACTGTATCACATACAAGTCCTAGGTTTCATTTCCATCACATGGAAATCCTTTTGTCATCCATGTTTCATATCTCATGATTGAAATATGTATTAATTGCTAGTTCAACCCGAACCGACTTTAAGCATCGCTACGGTGAGACAATCTCATCGTAGTCAACTCCTTGAACTTGTTATTGCAACAAGTCGAGCTTTATGGATAAAACATTTTATCCGTATCAGTTTTTAGTTCCATAAATATTCGTTAGACTCTAAGTCTTCCGAAAGGTGTATCAAGATCTTAATCTTGAATCACTTATATGGAAACTATCTCGGATTGTATTGGCATTTAGCCAATTCCGGAGTCAGGGCCCATCAACGCTTCCTTGTGAATCGTAGGTATACTATTGTCTAACAACAATATCTCGTTTGCGCACCTAATAGGTTTGCACGAGCTTTGCCTACGTGGTTCAGCTGCAAGTTCGACCGAAGTCCATACATTTTATTGTAGAGACTTCCGTATCAGTCGCAGTAGGAAACTCCGGAATTACTTCCAAGGTCTCTTTCCTTTGATCTGATGACGATGATACTGTTTATCTCGTCGAGTTGCACTTTTCTCCCACTCACCTTTTTGAAAGAACCATTTTCTTCCAAAAAGCATACCGTTCTTTGTGGCAAACCTATTTGTCTCAGTATTGTGGTGGGGAAATACACAATGACTTGGGATAACCTACAAAGTAGCACTTGTCTGATTTGGAATAGGTTTGTAACCTTTTACACAAGCCCCATATTCCAAATGTTAAGAAAAGATATAATATGGTTGGGCGTACCATACCATGGCGTCATTTCAACAGACCCGATGGAGCTCTTTTCAGTGTAAAAGCCACAGTCTCTAAAGCATCACTTTAAAAGGGATAATGGCAAATTTATTTATGTCATCTTTGATCTTACCATGTCATGAATGGTTCAATTACATCTACACGGACTCTCCACTTGCAGTGGTGCTCCGGGAGGTGCAAGTTATGAAACCCCTTTCACAACTCATCAGACATTCGCTAAACTTGTAACTCAAATATTCCTTTCTGCAATCGAATTGTAGAAACATAATTTTCTTGTTACAACAACTTCTACTTCATTTTTGAAAACCTTATGAATGAATTCAAAAGATCCAGACTTACATCTCATCAAGTAAATATCAATATATCTACTTGAGTCATTTCTGAAGATAGATAAATCCACTACTTGCAACAACATTTATTGAACTACACACATCAAAATGTATGATCACCAATAATTTTGTTGCTCGTTCCTTATGGCCTGTGAACGGTATTTCAGTCACTTCACTTTTCGGAGGAAAGTTGCAAGTGTCAGATGATTCAAAATCAAATGACTTTAAAATCCATCATAATGGAATTTTCCATGCGGGTTTCTCCAATGTGACCAAATGCAGTGCCACACATATGTGGTATTCTTTTAGTCTTGCAACATTTAGCGTCAGTGTTATGGATGTATCATATTACCATCAATATTCATAACATACATCCCATCCTGGATGGAAGCATGGCCCTTCATGTTATTCATAACACCGAACATCAAAAGTTCTCTTATGAATAACCTCCTTGCAAGATACCTTATGCAAAGGGCTAGAGTGTATGAAACTCTAAATGAATTATGAAAGTAAATACAGAGGTAATGTATTATTATCAATATTCATAACATACTTCTCATTCATAATGAAAGTATGGCCCTTTTGTTATTCATAACTCCGAACATTAAAAGTTCTCTTATGAACAACCTTCTTGCAAGATACTTTATGCAATGGGCTAGAGTGTGTAAAACTCTAAAATGATTTATGAAAGTAAATACATAGGGAATACACCTATGGAAGGCATAGTAACATTTACTATGTTCCCTGCGTGTATCTAAACCTCATTCCTGGCTAGTCTTTCAGGCCATAGTAGTTCTTACATCGAGTTGCAACAGAATGCAATCGAGCGGGTATCTTTGTGATTAACTCACAATACCCAAGAATTAGTGATTAACATGTTTAACTATAATTCCCAAGAACTATATCTTTGACCAGCCTTCTATACATCAAAATTGACATTCATACATGAGCTGGATATTCCATTCTTCTTTCCTTTTGCCTTTATACTTCTAACAGTTTAACTTTCAGTATTTCTCCTATTCTCAGAAGAAGCACCCAACTTAAGAGTGGCGATAGCCCCGGACTTCCTAGGCATGAAAGTTTCACTAACACCCTTCGGACACTTCCTTTCTCTTTAAGTTGTTTGTTTTATTCACCATCATCATATGACAGGCGTTCTTCTGGATCCCTCTCTTATCAGTCTAATGCATAGTAAACTCCTTTACTAATAGTTTGCAAACAAACATTGCTTTGGATATCTCATATCTTTTAGCCTTTGTCTGTCTCTGAAAATGATTTTCAGATTCCATGAATATCACATAACTATCCAAACTTTCGAAGTTCGGGTCTCATGGAAGCAAACATATTGCACTTGAATGAAACGGAATTCTAGCTTTTGGATCGATGGACGAGAGTCACATGATCCATAGCATTAGCAGGAGAATACCGAAAGCATGCGATAGGACAAGTCCTTCTCGGCACTCTAGAGGACAATCCTCTCATTACGTTACCAACCGTAAAGTTTTAACCAGATATTTAACAGCTATTTAATTTTAATTGGGAAGGTGGAAACGCGAGCCATTATTCTACAACTATTATGCAAATAACACTTAGACAGTGTTCATAATTAATTGCACTGAGAATTAAAAGAATTAATTCTACAGTGCGCTCCCACTCAAATCAATATCTCTCATAATTGATTGTGAGTGATACAAGACCCCCATTTCAATTGTTCGCCATTGGTGTAACACCACTGATGACGAAAATCTCAACCGGTAGGCCAACTTGCCAATCACATCTCTATGTGATTCTTGTTCATCTTTCGATGCGCGTGTTCCGAGCTCATGACGGTCATGCCTGAACGTCAAGACAACCAAGTGATCTTGCTGCGAGGTCTCAATTCACCCGCCTCACACTTCCCTAATCGTTTGTACCCGTGTGACACGGCGCACTCCGAGAAGTTAGGTGCCGTGACGGTGCTACACTTGGGAGAACACTAACCACTTGATATTTTTGTGAGAGATCACCCTAATAAAAAGCGACTACCGCGCAATCAAGAAGGGTGCATCATAAGGGATAAACATCTCAGGCAATTCATAATAGCATGATATGGTATAGCCCTTTCTGACGGAGAAGTCTTTCATTTCTTCGTCTTCGGCATTCGCGTTGGTGTTCACCTTCGCGAAGATTGCCACCACCTTGTCGATGCACCAGATAATATTGCTATCTCTATAGCTAATAAAATAAGTGCATTACTGAAGGTTGACACGCAGGTCATTAAAGTGACAATCATATGGCTCCAGCCATCATGCCGAATCATGACACGCAGGTCATGTTAATCAATTTACATTATATAGTCATCTCATACATAATCAAATTATAATGAGCACTGCTATACCACATCACATGCACATGCAAACCATCCTACAAAACCAAGTTAGACGCCTCTAATCGGTTCATGCAAAATTTTATTTTACGTGGCTTCTAAGGTTTCGAAACAAACCGAAGCTACCAACGTCCATCATCAAGCATGATAATCCAAGTCGCTAGATTAACATTGCGGGGGGTATGAAACACGAGATAATAAAATCTCGAGCCCCATACTAAACTTTTTCATACGCGTGACCCCCGTGCAGATCATATCTGCATTGCCCTTTCGTCTGCGAAATTTCATCTTTCTTTTTAACTACGGTGGAATTCAATGAACTGTTAGCACTTCGTTGATCAATCAGGATCGCGGATTGCCAGAACATTGAAACTCCACCATACTGTTATCAAGATCAGAAATATGCAAATTCCAAGGAAGCAACAAGAACATCGGGTAACAGATTTCATCTGCTACCCGCACAAATAATTTTTAGTAATAGAACTCATCTACTACCTAATTATATTGTGCAATACCCATACATCTCTATGTATTCTAGATCGCAACCTGCATCTACGCATAGCACGGCTCTTGATGCCACTATAGGGGAACGCAGCAGAAAACAAAAAAAATTGACCTACGCACCAGCCCAGGATCACTATGGAGACTGCATACAAGGTTTGATCTGTTTCGTTACCGACTCGTAGCGCAGCGGAAGTAGAGTCGATGACGATCGGCGGTGCAGATCCCCGCAGCTAGGATTTACAACCTCCCAACCGCGAGGATGTACTCCCACATCTGCCCCTCAGACATCCCTCCGGGAGGCGGTCGGACAGTCCCTCGGACGGTGTCGCGGACAGCCCTTCGGGAGGACCTTCGAAACTCGAACGGTCACTCGGACAGCCCTTCGGGACGACCCTCGAAACTAAGACGATCACTTGAACAGCCCTTCGGGAGGCACTCTCGAACTAAGACCGAAACTACGATCTCTCTACATAGTTGCACACATACGGTGTCATCTATCCGGCAGGGCTTCGCCGTCGAGAACTAGTTCCCACCAGAACCCAGACAACCTTTCGGCTCTACGAAACTATTTCGCTGGGAGGGAGAGAGAAGCCAGACAAGTCAATGGCATGTGTATGAGAGCAAGCATGAGCTGATTTTGGAGAGCTCTCTCCACCTCTATTTATAGGAGGAGCAAGGGGTAGAGGAAAGACCAAAAGGACCTTCCTAGGATCTTTCCACCACATGCCACATAAGGGTGTGTAGAAGATATCCACCATGAGGTGGAAGGACACCTCAAGGAGGGCCCCCCCATGCCATGGACGAAATTTGCAGCCCCCTTGGGGAGCTCCACCTCCCTTTCACACACCAAAAGTGGTTTTCTTCTAGAAGAAAAACCCCATTTGCAAATCAGCCCAAAAAGTGCTTTTCACTATTCACGAAGACATTTTTCTGCGTCCGTTAAAACCTGAATTATTTTTGTGTGCCTAGAATAATTCTAGCACCCACCAAAACAATTTTGAACGCATTCCGAAACAATTTCGTAATAATGTTTCTTCAGCGAAAAGCAACCAAAACGGTTCCGGCTACTCCGGAACATTTCTGGTTTTTGTCCCGGAAAATTCCCAGAAGTTTCCAGAACACTTCTGGCATCCTCCAAGAATTTCCAGGCATGTGCCAGAACCAATTTGACTTAATGGAATACCCTGAAACAACTTTTCAGTTTCACCGGAACTATTCCGGTGTTCTCTCCGGAACGTTTCCGTTTCGTCCAAAACTTTTTCGGTGATTTTCTCTCAGACTCCCCGTCTAGTATTCAGCAGATAGATGACCCTTAAGTGTGTGACCCTATAGGTTCGGTGAAGTATAGACATGACCGGAACTCTTTCCGATCAATTATCAACATCGGAGCCGTGGACACCCATATTGACCCCTATACCCACACGAATGAATATTCGAGTGAACCTCCAGTTGCCGTGTGCTATTCCTGTTGCTTCAGGATATGTTACAAATACCCAAGGTGAGAAACATCGGCATCCTCGTGGATCAACACTTGTCCACAATGCCAGTTACCTCGTTGCCGGTTTTTGTTCTCTTTTCTCGTTTCTGTGTTCCGGTATCCCTGTGATCAAATCACACTTGTGTCTGGCCAGACGATGATGGATACCGTAACACCGAGAGGGCCCAGAGATATCTCTCCATCGTCGGAGGAGCAAATCCCAATCTTGAGCTATCAAGTTACTTAACATACTTTTCCATGAACCCGTAAGCCGCCGTAATAGCCACCCATTTACGGATGACGTTTAACAAACCCCAAAGTTCATGAAGCAAGCATGAAGAAACTCGACACTCTCATGGTCTAAGGAATTATGCAAACATTAACTTCTCTGTGTTATTAACCATTAGCTTATGACGAATGAATCTCATAGCATAACATCAATCGGGTCGATTCAACACAAGTGTTCTACTAACATTGTGCCCTCAAAGTTGCCGGCATAGACATGCCCATGATCAGGAAAACAGAACCATCATGCAACACTTGAGCTAGTCTTAGGGGCCAGACTAGGAATACATTTTACCGTTTATTATTCCACACGTGCATATGAGTCTTCCTCCGAGCCTCGTGGTTATTGCAGACTCGAGAACCATAGCAGTTATAGCATGGAACATAAACCTAATTATGAACAGGGAGATAATCAATAACATCTATTATTGCCTCTAGGGCATATCTCCTACAAGCAGAAGCCGCCGCAGTGGCCACAGCAGAAGCCGCCGTAGTGGCGCAGAATGCGGAGATATACGAGGAGTCCCGCCACTTTGAGAGGGATCGTCTGGAGCGGCAGAGGGTGTTCGAGCTGGGCGTCGCTAAAGGTGCAACAGCGAGGCACCAGATTCCACTTCTCCAGCTCGTCGGTAGGCTCCTCCACCTCGGCCTCTTACTAAGCGCGGTCGGCAGAGGAGAGGCTGCTGGAAGTAGTACAAAGCCCCTCCGTAGTAGCTGATTATAGATATGGTTGAACTGTACTACGTACTTAAATTTAGTTCATCTGATTATAGATATGGTTGAACTGTACTACGTACTTAAATTTAGCTAGTATATATAGTTGAACTAGCTATTTCAGTACGTGGTTGGCAATAATTGGGTAAAAGTTTGTTCTGTTCAGCTGTCGAGTTGAACTGTTTGTATAAAAAACGACTGCTTAATCTATGAATGAAATCTATGCTTACTGAATTTCATTTGCAAAAATTACATTACTAGTGATTTTTAGCAGCAAAATTTGACAAATGGCAGTGTTTTTCTTCTTCTGAGGATCACAAATGGCAGTGTTACAAGGTTGACAAATGGCAATGTTACTAGATTGACAAATGTCAAATTTTCCAATTTGACAATTGGCAAATATACCCAATATGACATATGCAAATCTTACCACATTGTTTGTACGTCGTTGCACACGGGTCATCATGCAAAATTGTTTGTGATGAAGAGATGCACAAAACCTGCGCGCCACATTTTCCCTTGGCTTCGCTGCGAAGGAACCCAGCTCTCGCTTTGCATACCTGTGTTCATTCTGAAACGTTTGCAATGAAGAGATGCACAAAACCTGCGCGCCACATTTTTCCCTTGGCTTAGCTGCGAAGGAACCCAGCTCTCGCTTTGCATACGGGTGTTCAGTCTAAAATGTTTGTGATGAGTGTTTTATTCAGAGAAAAACATGATGTTTTTTTTACTTTGATAAGTCTGTACATTCAGAGAAAAAACGCTAAGTTGATCAAAACCATAGATTTCATTCAGTGACACCATGATTTTACATTCATATGATCGAGATACAATATTAAACTAAAAAACTAATTGTGGCGGCGGCAACGGCGGCGGCGGCATGCTACGCCGGCATTGTCGTCCTTCGGGACGACATTATTCAAGTCTTCAAGCCATCCCAGAATGTTCTGGACTTGCAAATCCAAGAGCCGTTCATCGCGCGATCAACGGGCGGGGGGTGGGGGCATGGCGACTCGCGGCGCTACGTGGTAGCGGTCGACGGTGGCGTCCCATGACACTGAGGGGGGGGGGCGGGTGCAAGCGCGCACACGGGCACGGGCGCGGTGGGTGCAGGCAAGCGCACGGGGACCAGCGCCACGGTGGGTGCTAGGGCGCGCACGAGCACAGGTGGGGGCGCTGGCACATACACGAGCTCACGCGGGTCCGCGGGGACCTCGCTGACGCCCGCGGCTTCTAGCGCTGCGATGGTGCTCGGCGACCAGCTCGTCAATGCCATGGGGATGTTCGCTGGCGCGGGCGCGAGGATGGGAGCAGGACGGGCGCGGGGGCAGCATCCTCCGCGGCCAGCTCGTTCAGGGCCATGTCCCTGAGTTCCCATTCCTCCTTATTTTCTATCTCCTCCGGCTCGGAGTCGACTTCACCAAACCGGAAGACTAGTGGCAGACGATCCTTGTGCGCCATGGCATAGGTGAAGCTCTGGAAAATAGGATTCGGGCTAGAGGGGAATGGGTGGCGAAGAGAGACCAGTAAGGCTGCCTATTAAACAGCAGCTCAGGCGCCATTAATGGAGAGGTTGAGAGCGAGGCAGGCGGCGATGGAGGTCAAAGGGCTCGCTTCCCGGTGAGCCTGCACAGCATACTGGTCGCACGCCTCCCAGTGAGCATGCGCAGCGTACTGGTCGCACGCCTCCCGGTGAGCCTGCGCTGTGGAGGACTGGTCGCACGCCTCCCGGTCAGCCTGCGTAGCACAGGACTGGTCGCACGCCTCCCGGTCAGCCTACGCCGCGGACTTTTCTCGCACGCCTCCCGTCTACTCAAACAGCTGCCCGCACGGCACCTCCTTGCCAATAAAAAAGTGGGACGCGTGGTGGCACGTAAATGGTCAGTAGAACGCCCACGATTTAAATAATACTGTACAACCATTTGTGATGATAACGTGACAGCTATTTGTTCCAAAATGGCTATGTTGGCCATGGTTGTTAGTGTGTGCGCCCTCTGTCATATTGGACAATTTTTTTACCACAGCATGTTGGTGCCATTTCATGACACCATGACAAGTCTCATGAATTTCAGACAAGTTTTGGATTTACAGGAATTTAAAAACCAAGTTTCTCAATGTTTGCGGCCGAGCCACGAAGCCTGGGTGTTTGAAATTCGTTCCCATTTCTTGCATGGGACCTAAACATGCACCCCAAGGACACATATATGATTTTTCAACCCATTTTGGTGCACCGGAGCATGTGCATGTAGTTCAAATTTGAATTATGCACATAAAATGCCCAGAAAACTCAGTTAATGTATAAAATGTCCAAACGAACCCCGAATAATTCCAAAATTCAACACGACACCCCAATTAGTCTATGTTGCCTCTACAAAAAAAATCAAGGCAAGAGGAGGCAACGAATGTCGCTTCGTCCACAAAGGTGACACGTTCCCTACCGGAACCACGAGGCTTCTTGTGAGAAGCTATAGTTTGTGAGCAGCTTATACCAAAAACTGCCCCAAACGGGACAAAAATTTTACCACGGCATGTTGGTGCCACTTCATGATAGCATGCCAAGTTTCATGAATTTCAGACGAGTTTTGGATTTACTAGAATTTCAAAACCAAGTATTTGAACGTTTGCGGTGGAGCCACGATGCCGAGGTGTTTGAAATTCATTCCCATTTCCTGCTTGGGACCTAAGAATGCACCCAAGGACACACATATGATTTTTCAATCCATTTTGGTGCAGCGGAGCATGTGCCTGTAGTTCAAATTTGAATTATGCATATAAAATGCCTAGAAAACTCAGTTAATGTATAAAAATGTCCAAACGAACCCTGAATAATTCCAAATTTTAACATGACACTCCTATTGGTCGATGTTGCATCTAGAAAAAAATCAAGGTGGGAAGAGGCAACGATTGTCGTTACATCCACAAAGGTGACACACGTTCCCTACCGAAACCACGAGGCTTCTTGTGAGAAGCTCTGGTTTGTGGGAAGCTTATACCAAAACCTGCCCCAAATGGGACAAAAAATTTACCACGGCATGTTGGTGCCACTTCATGATAGTATGCCAAGTTTCATGAATTTCAGATGAGTTTTGGATTTACTAGAATTTCAAAACCAAGTATCTCAACGTTTGCGGTGGAGCCACGATGCCGAGGTGTTTGAAATTCATTCCCATTTCTTGCATGGGACCTAAGCATGCACCCGAGGACATACATATGATTTTTCAACCCATTTTGGTGCACCGGAGCATGTGCATATAGTTCAAATTTGAATTATGCATATAAAATGCCTAGAAAACTCAGTTAATGTATAAAAATGTCCAAACGAACCCCGAATAATTCCAAATTTTAACACCACACTCCTATTGGTCGATGTTGCATCTAGAAAAAAAAATCAAGGCGGGAAGAGGCAACGATTGTCGTTTCGTCCACAAAAGTGACACACGTTCCCTACCGGAACCACGAGGCTTCTTGTGAGAAGCTCTGGTTTGTGAGAAGCTTATACCAAAACCTGCCCCAACTGGGCCAAAAAAATTACCACGACATGTTGGTGCCACTCGATGATAGCATGCCAAGTTTTATGAATTTCAGACGAGTTTTGGATTTACTAGAATTTCAAAAGCAAGTATCTCAACGTTTGTGGTGGAGCCTCGATGCCGAGGTGTTTGAAATTCATTCCCATTTCATGCATGGGACCTAAGCATGAACCCAAGGACACACATATGATTTTTCAACCCATTTTGGTGCACCGGAGCATGTGCCCGTAGTTCAAATTTGAATTATGCATATAAAATGCCAAGAAAACTCAGTTAGTGCATAAAAATGTCCAAACGAACCCTGAATAATTCCAAATTTTAACACGACACTCCCAGTGGTCGATGTTGCATCTAGAAAAAAAATCAAGGCAGGAAGAGGCAACGATTGTCGTTTCGTCCACAAAGGTGACACATGTTTCCTACCGGAATCATGAGGCTTCGTGTGAGAAGCTATGGTTTGTGAGAAGCTTATACCAAAACCTGCCCCAAATGGGACAATTTTTTTACCACAGCATGTTGGTGCCATTCCATGATAGCATGCCAAGTTTCATGAATTTTAGACGAGTTTTGTATTTACTAGAAATTCAAAACCAAGTATCTGAACGTTTGGGGTGGAGCCACGTTGCCGAGGTGTTTGAAATTCATTCCCATTTCTTGAATGGGACCTAAGCATGCACCCAAGGACACATATATGATTTTTTCAACCCATTTTGGTGCACCGGAGCATGTGCCTGTAGTTCAAATTTGAATTATGCACATAAAATGCCTAGAAAACTCAATTAATGTATAAAAATGTCCAAACGAACCCCGAATAATTCCAAATTTTAACACAACACTCCTATAGTTGTATGATCACTGTAGATAAATGTTCTAGCAATTCAAACACCGTCATTTGCCACTGTTACCCCATTTCGTATTTCAAATCAAGACGAAAAATCAAGTACATCACACACAGTTTATTATCACCAACCGTGTGAGATGCAGCACAAAATATCTCCGAGCACCGCGGTATATGGCTTACGCGAGAAGGTTCGTCGGCTACAGTCCACAGCCGGCGCGTCAAGCAAACTAGCTCCCCAAATATCATTTCACTGTTCAATCGTCGCCGGTCAAAGATGGGGACGTGGACCCGCGTCGTGAGGGCAACTTCGGCGAGAGTGCGGCAACAGCCGCCATGAGCGTGCTCACAACCTGCGTGAGCGCGGCCGCAATTTGCGACCGGGCGGCTGCGGCAGCCAAAACGGTCGCTACTGCAGCTCAGATAGCGGCAGCAGCATCTGTGACGGGGATAGCAAATGGCGAGAGCGGGACAGCAGCTGTCCGTTCCGCGGCGGCCGCCTTAGCCCTGATGGAGGCCGCCCGCACCCATGTCGAGGCCAGCCACGCCCAGCTCCTAGCGGTCACCACACAAATCGCACGAATCTTCTCCGACAACGGTCGGCAACCCACGGCCGAAGAGTTGGCAATCGCCGAGAGCGTTTGAGCAGCCGTCCGTTCGTTCGTGGCATACCTTGCCGCGATGGAGCCCGTCCAAGCCCAGACCGCGGCCACCCACGCCCAGCTCGTTGTGGCCTTTTCCAAAGAGATGGCGGACGCGAATGGCGAGATGCTTGCCGAGTATGGTGCAATGGATGCCATGGAGCCCCTTCCCCAGGAGATCGTCGGGCACGAGCTGGACATGGAGGAGGCGGCGGAGATCGACGAGCGCCGGGCAGAGTAGTAGTCTTTGTTTAGAGTGCCGGTATTTTGTTAGAGTAATGTTTAGGTCAGCTAAGCTCTGTTTAATTGCTGAACTTGCTCGATTAAGAAGTGTGGGTGTGCTGTAGGCTCTTTTGTGTACCCAAATTATGCAATGACGTGGACAACCACTGTAACCAGGGAAATTCGAACCATAATTTGCACGTTCACACTCATCACACACGGAGTAAGCCATATGAATCATTTGTGATGTTCAGATATCATACACAGTGCTGAATAAGGGACTGTGTGTTAGGACCGAGAGTATATCGACCAGAGGGGGGTGAATGGGAGATTCAAAAATTCTTTCGAATGTTTTGAACCGATCCCAAACACAGCAGCGAAAATAAGGTTCGGTAGCAAGGCACTTAATTTAGCTCGCTATAGAGGACCAAATCTATTGATGTAGAAGGCATCAATTTGATCGAGCGATGAATATCACAAGTCTGACATGTTCGATGGTAATGCAACTTATGATCAGATGCAAAATCATGAGAGAAAACTAGATATGAACTGCGATGGAAATGCACGGGAAATGGTGACAAGGTGAATGAATACGGCACAAAATCAGATCACGCAGACATACAGACTTACGACGAGAGATAAATTAACTTGAGGCGATGCAACGGAACGATGAGAATGCGACAAACAATTGATGAACTATGATTGATCAGATACAACTATCGGCACTGAGCATGAATGTAAACTGCCGAAGGAAATGCAGTAATGTAAAGCGAACCAGTGGTGCTCGATGGCGACAGTAGAATTTGGTAGACCAATTCGCCCTTCTGCCAAAGGACTATGTCTGGTTGGAGGGGTTGTGATTTAACACAGAGGATAAACTCTCCTCGCCCTATTCTCCTTCAACTCGGAGCTGATCAGACTCCAGTTGATTTCATTCGTGGTAGATACTTGTCAGCGATCTCCAAACCTTCACTGAAGATAAACTCTCTTCAGCTTTCTTCGCGAACCACAATGACTCTTGGTTGCTGAAGATCTTGCTCGGTGAAGACAATTACTCTTCGTCACTCGAGCCGACACCTATCCGTCTAGAGAGTGTGCAGCTCTCAAGAGTAATAGGTACAAGAACTCTCAACTCAAAACTACTGTGATGCTCAACCACTATCTAAGTTTTGGCTCTTGATTTTTCTCTCGGTGGATCTTAAACTCAAATCTCTCGGAGAGGGGATGCTCAATGAATCTTCTCAGAAATCTTAAGCGGAGCAGCCAACGGGCAACGTTGGAGCGGGGTGGCTATTTATAGCCGCAGCCTTCCCTGAAGGGAAAAGACCAAATTGGACATGTGGAGCAGCCAACGGCTGAATGATACGAGTCCAACGGTCGGAATTTGAGCACAGCGGTAACATTCCTTGTGGCGCAAGTAATGCTAACTCCTCAGTTCGAAAGATATCTCCTACAGCGACGAAGAACAACATCTTCTGCTGGCAGTTAATCATTCGAAGCATAAAGAGATTTCTCTCAGTCTTGCATAGGTTTGGGCTAAGCATCACAGCGGATCTAAGCTTCGAGAACCTATACCCCTCTTAATAGTATGGAGGTCCTATGACTCAAATGAATGGAAGAAGAACAAGGAAAAGAATGCTACGTCTTCACTTCGTCTTCGTCTTCCATTGCTGCAGTCAATTTCTTCGGACGAAATCACCGAACCAATTGCTTCGCGTCAGCAATAAATTTTAGAGGGGTTAACTCCTTCACTTCATTCTTCTCGTCTACAAGTCTTCAAGGGATGTAGCTCATTCATCTCGGCGGTGCAGATATTCTTCGGTGAAGTTCCTCGAACTGTACACCGGAGACAGCATTCTCTTCGGTACAGCATGGACTATTTCTCTCTGTGTGCACTAGCAAACAAGTCAGTCCATGCCTATTTCTGTCAACAATCTCCAAAACACAAGAGGGCAAGTATTGCACCAACACCGTGTCTGATGACACTTTGCGCGCCAGTTTTTCGCTGCACGGAGCAGAAATTTTCGGCATCCGCGGAAATATCTACCGCCCATGCCCCACTCCTCCTTACCAAAAGCCACATTTCCCCTGTTTCTGCCTTCCATTTCAAGTTCAAACCTTCACTGCTTGCTTGCAGCACTGCCGCCTCGCCGGCGATGCTCCTTCCTGCTTCTCGGCCTCGTCGATCTAGTCTGGTAATCCACACCCGACCCCCATCCTCCACCTCCTTCTACATCCCACATGCCCCGGCCGCCGGCGTCACACCTTCCACCCAAATCACCGACCCATCCTCCAATTAAGCGCCGCCCTAAGCCATGGTGCATGCAGTATAACCAGGAGCTCAAGGAGCATTTGGCAGCGGAGAAGCAAATCGCGGCCGCACGCGCAGATGAGGTCACAATGGCTGCCATTCGTTCCGACCCCTAGATCTTGGAGGAGGACCTCGCCATCGAGGCCACCATCGACGCCTCGCGCGCGGACGCCGCCACGCGGTTGGCTGCTTTAAATGACAGCTCGTGGCATTTTCTCGAGGCCACCGTCGGTGCCTTCGACAAAGACTATGAGGTGTTTTCTCAGCGTGCCCGTGCTTACCTCAACTCCAGAGCTAGCAGGTTGGTGCCCGGAGCGGCTCAGGCGACTCACCACCACGGGGAGGGCACCCACGATGTGGAGGCCTCGCCCTCTTCCAAGTCTAAGGAGGCCATCGTCATCGATATCTCCGACGATGAGGAGTAGCTTGTCTTTTTAGCTCACTACAAGGACCTATGTTCAGCTAGCTAGCTACGCCGGTTAAGCATGTTCGGTTTACCTGTTGCATGTGCTGCTCCTGCCTTTCCTTTACAAATTCTAGTGAGTTGTCCTATGTACTGTTACTATGCAATCTGATCCTCTAGTGTATATGTTCTATATATTGTTCAATGTGGTGCTCAGTTAACTCTTTGGTTAATTTGTTGTCATGTTCAGTTAACTGTTTGGTTCAATTCTGCAATGTGATGCTCAATTCTTGTGGGTGCAATTTTGTATTCTCTTGCATGTGAGCAATAAATCGAATTTGGCTGTACAAAATACATGAGAAACAAATACAATTGCTATATTTCCAAGTTGTTAAGCATACTACCTTTGGTTAACTGTCTGATCTTCTAGTATGTTCTATTGAGCAATGTATTGCTCAGTTAACTGTTTGGTTCATTTGTTGTGGTGCTTAGTTAACTGTTTGGTTCAATTCTGCAATGCGATGTACAATTGTCGTGGGTACAATTTTGTATTGTTGTGCATGTGAGAAATAAATCGAATTTGGCTGTACTAAATACATGAGAAACATATACAATTGCTATATTTCCTAGTTCTTAAGCATGCTTGGTTTGGATAAATGGCTTTTCCATGTTGCTCGAATTAATTTGCTAAGTCTGCAATGTGTTTATTGTTCATCAACATATTTTACCGATAGTATGCCAACACTCACTTAACCTGATCAATAACTACCTTATATGTGTTGCAGGGAAACAATGGGAGGCACTGAGGTTTACCATCGAGGTTCGCACATGCATGATCCTTTGTCTAGTAGCACATTATTGTGCAATTGCAGGAACCATTCTAGTATTTAGGTCTTCAACAATTTGGTCTTGCACATGTAGGTCCTGCTGTCAGAGGTTTTGACCCACTGTTCGACCCATTTTGCATATGGGGAAATGAGATGTCCATGAATATCAGCCAAGTCAAGAAACTCAGAAAGTTGTTAGGATAAAGAAACTAGCAACGAAAAACAACAAGATCTTTTTCTGCGCAATGAAGAAGACATCAGTTAACTACAGGATGGTACTAACTCTTATACTCCCTCCAGTCCTTTTTAGTCTGCATATAAGTTTTGTCCGAAGTCAAAGTATCTCTACTTTGACCAAAGTTATAGAAAAAGTAGCAACATTCAAACAGCCAAATCATTATTTTTAGATGCATTATGAAATACAATATTATAGTATACATATTTGGTATCGTGGATGTTGATATTTTTTAAAATAAATTTGGTGAAACTTTACAAAGTTTGACTTGATACAAATCTAATACGCGGAGTAAAAAGGACCGGAGTGAGTACCTTGTTTTTTATTCCTTTGCGCCATTTCAAAATTCAGAGATGATATTTATGCATATCTTTGTTTTCAGGCCTTTCCAAAGTAGTTCACAGATGATTACCTCTCAAACCACCTGTATGGTCAAGAGGCGAGGAAGGTGTTCCTACAACACCCACGGTACAATATTGAAGTCTTTCTCAAGAGGACGAAGGATGGGCGGTCAATCATCCACAAGCACTGGCCTAAAGTTGCAAGGACCTTCAACATCATTGAAGGCTCAATATTCGCCTTCCGCTTCAGCAGTTTTCCAGATGAGATTCATCTGTCTATCTACCGTCTATGATGCTAATTTCCAAGGGTTTTAGATGTTGCATGTGAAACTTGGTGCTGTTGTGTAATGGTGTAGCTAGCCTATATGGTGTGAGTGAGTGCTGAAGCTATATGATGTTGTACTCTGATGTATTTCAATTATGAAATCCTAGTTCCGTAATACGAAAATGAAATATATTGTGTGTTTAATATGAAATGTAAATTTGATTACTAAATGGATTAATAATAATAGGCCAATTAGCCTACTTATTGGGTTTTTCTAGTGCAAACGGTTATTGAGACAACACCGTGGGCGATGATCTCAGACGACCCACACCGTTTCTAGGAAGTAAACGTGTTGGATCAATGAACAATCACACACGACTTCCTCTGGACAACTGGTTGCGTTAGGCCACCTTGCACAAACGTTTTCCACATAAAAAGTGTGTGTGATGGACAGCCTATGCCACACAGTTTCTTCTAAACACCGTGCGTGATGCATTCAATAATACAAAGGATAAAATTATTACTATCGTCTGCAATGGCAACGCTATCACAGTCGATGTGATGCGGAAAACTGTGTGGGATGTACATACGAACGGAAACGTTTGTCTCAGAGTCACTTTGTGGGATGTATATACAAACAGAAACGTTTGTCTTGGATTCACTGTGTGGGATGTACATACGAACGGAAACGATTGGGCCAGTATATTTGTCTGCGATGGCTCGCCCGATCGCACACGAGCTCTTTTTACACTGTGTGTGACCGGAGGCCCCATCACGGACAGTTTCTGGGTCGTGTGGAAAGGACCCCCCTATCGCACACACAGGCAAGGCGACGGTTTAAAACTCTGTCGCTGAAAGGGGGTAAAAACCATTTGTATAGCAGGTCGTTGTACCAGTGCACACAGATCTTATGAAAAGAATAAGGCAAATCTTTGTGCAACAGGTCAGTCAGAGGTTTAGATATTTTAGACAAATCTTTAATAAATCTTTTATAGAAACTAGCATGTCCCATAAAAGTTTGCATACCTTTCATACCTTGAGGGTAGGGTAAATTTTCTATTACCTCAATTCTATCTTGGTCTATCTCAATACTCTTTCCTGAGACTCTATGTCCCAGCACCACACCTCAAGTGACCATGAAATGACTCTTCCCCCAATTTAGCACAAAACCTATTTCCTCACATCTCTGCAAAACCTTTGTGAGATTATAAAGACAATTATCAAAAGACGTGCCTTGGACAGAAAAACTGTCCATGAATACTTCAACAATTTTTTCAACATAATCAGGAAAAAAATTAGATATGCACTTTTGAAACGAGGGTGGTCCATTACATAGACCAAATGGCATTCTACGATACGCATATGTACCGTACGGGCAGGTAAAGGTAGTCTTTTCTTGATCTTCAAGTCGGATCGGTATTTGAGAGAACCCAGAATATCCATCAAGGTAGCAAAAATAAGAGTTGTTGGCCAATCTTTCCAATATCTCATTTATGAGTGGCAATGGGTAGTGATCCTTCTTCATATATTTATTTAATTTCCTAAAATCAACACACATTCCATATCCAATAACAGCCCTAGTAGGGACTAGGTCATTGTTTCTGTTAGTTACTAAGGAAATTCCTCCTTTCTTAGGAATGCAATGGACCGAGCTTACCCATTTGCTATCAGATATAGGGTAAATTACCCCCGCATCAAGGAGACATGTTATTTCTTTTCTTACCACATTTTTGGATGCCGGGTGGAGTCTCCGTTGGCTCTCAATTACAGGTTTAGCCCCTTCTTCAATAGGTATTGCATGAGAATATATAGAAGGATGTATTCCTTTTACATCCTAGATTGAGTAGCCTAAAGCCTTTCGATGCTTACTCAGCACTGCTAAGAGTTTCTCTTTCTGTTTACCTGAAAGGTCAGCATTAACAATAATAGGGAATCTTTCTGTATTATCCATAAACTCATACCTCAACCGTTTGGGTAACGGTTTTAAAGTCGGAGGAGGTAAATCCTCATCTCCCTTTCTTTCGAGTACTTCATAAACTTTATTAAGATGTGGGCATACTATTGGTGTTTCATCCATTATCATCTCGATCTCCTCTTTCTCGTCATCTTCATATAAGGATCCTGGACTCACCAATACCCGTTCAACTTCATCTTCTGGTGTTTGGAGATGGATTTCAGCTAGTTGATTTAATTCCTGCTCCTCATTATCCCAAACTTCCTCTTCATACAGCTTACTTAATATAGAGGAAAATGGGAACTTTATCATCTCATCCCCCCACTTCATGGAGATAGATTTCTTCTTTATGTAGGCTCCTGCAACATTCAAAAAGGAGGTTCCCAAAACAGTAGGACAATCTTTATCCTCAGAAATCATTAGTACAAAAATATCAATGGGATAAATGAGAGAGCCTATTATTATGTTGACATCTTTAAGGATGCCATAGGGTTTCCTTTTGGTTTTATCTGCAAGCTTGATGATAACGTCAGTAGGCTCAAGGGTGCAAGGAGCAATCTCATCATAAATTTTAGCATAAAGACTATAAGGTATAATATTAATCGGTGAACCGGGGTCACACAACCCAAAATATATCTTGCATCCAAAGGAACATGATAAAATTTGCTTACCTGCATTTTTACCTTCGGTACACCCTTTAAGATAAGAAGTGGTATCCCTATCCAAATAGACCTCTTTATTCACCACCGGTATAGGTGTAGCAAGTTCTTTAATTATGTTGACGTAGGGTGGAGTCCCACATTGTTCCAACTTGACATTCTTCTTCCCCTTTTCAGGGGGTGTCCCTTCTAGCTTTTTACCATTTGGCTTCTGATAGGCTTCTTTTTGCCTTTCAGGCGGAGTAGCCTTTTTCTTTATGGCTTCCACCATGCAAATAGCCTTAGACTCCCTGCTGAATTTTAAGTACTTCTTCTCAGGCAAGTTCAAGAACTTAGAAAAATCTTTCAAAACATGCAACATGGGGTCAGTTCCAATATTTAGCTCATGACGTAAATCTTTTACTTTCGAAGTTCTAAGGAAAGATTTAATGCTATCATAAACATGATCAACTTTAATCTTTTCCTTTGAACAAAGGTACCAATTCTCAGTATTGTACCTCATCCTGTCAAGTAAACTCCAAGCATTTGATATCTCGGTTCCCAAAAAGGAACCTTTAGAGGCAAGATCTAAAGCTTGTTTACTTTGTGAATTAAGCCCACCATAAAAGAAGTTGACTATTAAAAAGTCAGGATAATGATGTTTAGGGCATGCAAGAAGTATTTCACGATACCTTTTATATGCATCCACTAGCTTCTCACCATCCCGCTATCCAAAACTGCTTATCTTCCTCCTGATCGTATATAGCTTCCCTTGAGGAAAATAATAAGAGGAAAATGCAGCCAATAATTTTGGCCAGCTCCACAATGTATTTATATCTTGGCGTCTTAGCCATCCTGTAGCTGCTCCCAAGAGAGTATAGGGAAATACTTTTGCTTTGATCTCGTCATTGGTTAACTCCTGCAACTGAAGAGTTCCGCGTGCAAGATTAAAATTGTCAATATGCTCATCAGCTGCATCACCTCGGAATATTTTTTTTATCATATCAATTAGCCGAGGGTTGATCTCATATACTTTACCAGGTAGGTCAGGCCCAGTTGTGATAAAGTTCTCTCCTCGAGCCGGTCCTGCTACTAACTCAACACCTACCTGATAAACTTGTTGTTGAAGGACCATGGTTGCTCTTTGTCTGCAAAAACCGTTAGATCACAAAATAATTCAAAACTCAAGGCAAGGCCCAAAAGCGCTCAGCTCCCCGACAACGGCGCCAGAAAAAACTTGATAGCCTGCAAGTGCACAGGGTTTAGTTGTAGCCTTTTCGAAGTAACAGTATCGATCCCACAGGGAGCACAGGAATCAGGCTTTTGCCCCTTGTGGAGAATTATGTAACTTTCTGCCTACAGATAATTGTAGACTTGAAGCGGAGTGAGGGCGGATTTAAATAAGGGTTGAGTAAAAGGGTGACTTGTAATTGAATAACTTAAAAGTAAATGGAAGACAAAGAAGGTAAATAATGATGAAACAACAAAATTAAAAAGGCATTCTCAGGGAGTCCGGAATCCCCATTGGTATGTTTCTAGTACTACTATGCACAATCATAGCATGGAAAGGATACTTGAGCCACTGTTGACGTTTATGCTAGGCAGAGCCGGGTACAGAACACGTTCTACTCGTGGTAGACTTCGTGCCACGCATGCCACCATCATAGTCTCCCCCTGTGGGTTATGACTCATGATAATTAAGGGTTTCCCCGTGGACGTGGCCTCACTTAGGGTTCTCCATAAATCCCCGGTCATTTGTAAAGGTTAGGAGCAGTAGGCTTTTACTTTCACCTCGAATTACCTCCACATCCTAAACCTATGCAAAGACAGTGATATACTTCGTGGCCAATATAGGCTCAAATGCTGAGTGGGGCCCCTTCACAACATTCTCGAAGTTATTAAACTAAGCATTCAACAGAGGATCTCATATCCATGATACACGTTTCAGATCTTACACATACTGTCGTGGTTTTGACATGGCAGATGCCCTTGTGAAAGGACTTAGAGATGAGGCCATCGCACAAGTGTGGAAGCTTAACGGGGTTGGTCGGGAACAAGAAGACGCCGGGTTACCCAGGTCGGCCCCTCACGGTGGAGGTAAAAGCCTACGTCCTGCTTGATTATATTGCTGAGGTTCTCGATTACAAGGATGCGGATTCGCTAACCTAGCTTTCGAGGAGATTGCAACTTAGTCTTTTTCGTACATGTTCTCCCCTTTATATATACAGGTGGAACCCTAGATTACATGAGAGTCCGGGTCGTTCTTTGACCCATCTCCTACTATGCCGTACTTGTCCCCCAAGACGGCCTTCACACCGCTCACCTTCTCGTGAGCCAGCCTGTTTCCTAAGCCGGCCCACTCCTCATTAGGCCTCATCAAGCCGGCCCATCAAGAGTTCTACAGCCCCGCAGTGACCTGACCCGCTGAGCCCACTCTATGGCCGGGTTAACACCCTGCCGGGTCTATATGCTGGTAAACATCCCCAACACATACCATTGTTCATCCATATCCCTGAGAACTAGGGGTCTACTCACACATAAGAACAACAATCATCATGGCAATGGTAATAGGATACATGGGCGAATGATTCAACTGATACACCGAAGGATCCACTAGGGTTCTTGATGTTGCAGATGATAAGGATGTGGATGATGATGAAGATGAAGATGGTGATGATGTAGGTGTTGATGATGATGTTATTCCTCGCATGGTGAGAGGAATCCCCTTCTTCTCCCGGTTGATCCTCCCTCTGGATGGGCTCCGGCGACTAGGGTTGTTCGTTCTGCATGCATTTCTGGAGTCTCTGTTCGTCCCCTTCACGATCCGCTTCGACGGGGTGAAGGTAGTCGATCCCCTAGAGGCGGCGGCGCGCCAAACGATCACTCATGTGAGCACGCGCGGTCGCATGGAACGCCGTCGTTTGCTCTGAAAGCGTGACGACGGATGTTTCTTTGGCCTTCTTGCTTGATCTTTTTATGGAAAGTGTTTATCACCTTTAATGCGTGATTCCACTTCCATTTCCGAGGATTTCCTCCATTAAATGGATATTGCTCCAAAAGACGTTACCTGAGGGATTATCAACAAAAAGAAGTGCGCAAACGCGGTAAAATTCCACAAGGCCCACCTTGTAGGCACAAAATATATAGGAAAAACGTCACGTAAATTGGACTCATCAGCGGGCTTGGCATTGCAGACCTCGAGAGATTCGGGAGGGCCCTTAGGCCGAGGTGGCCCTAGCTACAGCAGATGGACCGACGGCGGCCGTCGGATGGCCCCTTCTGCCTTGCAATGCGACAGATATGGCGCTTTTCAACACATTTGATGCATGTATTTTGCATCACAGCTTCAAACTATAAATGCACTACTTTTATGCTTTTCAATCACCTTTGCATCAATTAAGTTGTGTTTAACCCTATAACACAGAGAATTGTTGAAATAATTCCCGAAGATGTTGTCAGGAGAGGAATACAGACCTTCGAGAAGGAAGTGCATTTTCAAGACCCCAGAAAAATAAAAATAAAAATGTCTAGAAGTTTTTGCATCAGAAGAGCCCATGGCCACAAGGGGCTGCCAGAGGACCCCATGGGGTGCCTTGACACCTACCCTAGGCGCCCACCTTATAGGGACGCCTAGGGCGCACATGCACCCTCTAGTGACCCCCGAGGTCTCATATACTCACTTTTGGGGAGAGAACTCCATGTCCAATTTCTTTGATTTTTTTCGCCGCCGTTGCGAGGTGAAAACCTAGTTCTTCCTCCATAGGGCTGTTTCAGGCCAAATCTGCCTCCCCAGACCATGGGAATTTTAAGCAATCGTCATCATCGACTCCTGGGCAACAAGGGGAACATCTCCATCCAAGTCATCTTCACCATCTCCATCAACAACACCATCACCCCATTCCCATCTCATTCATTTTTGTACAATCAAGTGTGAATTGATTAACGTTATCGCTTATCGGTGTTGATTGTTGTATTGGTAGTTGATGCTAAGTGTTTTATTGGTGAAAGATTAGTACTTATAGCTTGTCACCATTATCATTATCATACTAAACATGTTCACCATGATGCATCGTGAGTAGTTCTGTCGTGTTCTTTAGGAGATGGGAGAAAGCTAGTTGTTAAGTGCGATATATATTGCAATTAAGATTATTGTTAGATCATGTTCTAGTGCAATTATCTAGTAGTGTTATGTGAACGTTGACTGCATGACACTTCACCTATATGGGCCTAGAGAAGAGCATTGCGTAATAATTACTCCTATAAAGGATACTGGAGTACCCATCTCCTAGGGGCATAGGTGCTCGCGAGTGCATCTGCGTTGTCTGTTTCGCGCGCATCCGCGCTGATGCCTCTGTGGTGCGCTCCCAACTGTCTGATACGTCCATTTTGCATCATGTTTTCCTATTGATATTTATAATGTTTTTGGTCATTATTTCACTTTATGATGCAATCCTAATGCCTTTTCTCTCTTAATTTGCAAGATTTATATGGAGAGGGAGATTACCGGCAGCTGGAATTCTAGACCTAAAAAGCTACAGTAGAGATACCTATTCTACGGAGCTCCAAATGACCTGAAACTTCATGAGGATTTTTTTATTGAATATATAAAAAATACTGGAGCAAAGAAATACCAGAGAGGGGCCACCTGTTGCTCAGAAGGCAACAGGGCGCGCCTACCCCCCAGGGCGCGCCCTGATTCCTTGTGGGGCCCACAGCTGGCCTCTGACCCCTCCTTCTGCTATATGAAGCCATTTACCCTAGAAAAAATATGAGGAGGACTTTTGGGACGAAGCGCCACCGTCTCGAGGCGAAACTTGGGCAGGAGCACTTTTGCCCTCCGGCGGAGCGATTCCGCCGGGGATACTTCCCTTCGGGAGGGGAAATCGAAGCCATCGATATCACCAACGTTCCTCTCATTGTGGGAGGACCAATCTTCATCAACATCATCACCAGCACCATCTCATCTCAAACCCTAGTTCATCTCTTGTATTCAATCTTTGTCTCGAAACCTCAGATTGGTACCTGTGGGTTGCTAGTAGTGTTGTTTACATCTTGTAGTTGATGCTAGTTGGTTTATTTGGTGGAAGATTATATGTTCAGATCCTTAATGATATTCAATACCCCTCTGATATTGAACATTAATATGATTTGTGAGTAGTTACGTTTGTTCTTGAGGACATGGGAGAAGTCTTGTTATAAGTAATCATGTGAATTTGGTATTCGTTCGATATTTTGATGATATGTATGTTGTTTGTTCCTTTAGTGGTGTCGTGTGAACGTTGACTACATGACACTTCACCATACTTGGGCCTAAGGGAAGGCATTGTGGAGTAATTAGTTGATGATGGGTTGCTAGAGTGACAGAAGCTTAAACCCTAGTTTATGTGTTATTCCGTAAGGGGCTGATTTGGATCCATATGTTTCATGCTATGGTTAGATTTATCTTAATTCTTCTTTCGTAGTTGCGGATGCTTGCGGGAGGGGGTAATCATAAGTGGGATTCTTGTTCAAGTAAGGACAGTACCCTAGCACCGGTCCACCCACATATCAAATTATCAAAGTAGCGAACGTGAATCAAATAAACATGATGAAAGTGACTAGATGATAATTCCCATGTGTCCTCGAGAATGCCTTGCTTTATATAAGAGACCATTCCGTCTTGTCCTTTGCTATAAAAAGGATTGGGCCACCTTTCTGCACTTTTGTTACTATTGTTACTTGTTGCTTGTTACGAATCACCTTGCTGTCAAACTATTTGTTACCGCTACTTTCAGTCCTTGCAGAGAATACCTTGCTGAAAACCATTTATCATTTCCTTCTGCTCCTCGTTGGGTTTGACACTCTTACTTATCGAAAGGACTACGATTGATTCCCTATACTTGTGGGTCATTAAGACTCTTTTCTGGCGCCGTTGCCGGGGAGTGAAGCGCCTTTGGTAAGTGGAATTTGGTAAGGAAACATTTTTATTACGTGCTGAAATTTACTTTCACTTGTCGCTGTGGAAAATAATCATTTGAGGGGTTTGTTTGGGGTGTCCTCACCTCGACTGGAAGCAATAAGAGTTACCCCTCAACCTACTGAACCTACTGAAAATATTTATTATGAAATTCCTTCGGGTATGTTAGATAAACTGCTAGCTAATCCTTATGCAGGAGGTGGAACAATACATCCTTGTATGTGCATCAAGTGCCCCCTTAGTGCCTTTGGAGTATTGAAGACAAATAGGTTAAGGGACTAATGTGTTTGTGAGTGTACATAGGTGAAAACAGTCCTTGAAGACTTGGTTTAACCACGGATGTCGACCCCTAAAAATATATTTCTTCAAGTGAAGAATTTGGTGCGGCCTGTGAAGAAATTGATGTGAAGACTTTGAAGCTTGAAGACTTTGTTTTCATAGTTTCTTTTCTTCTTATTTGAGTCATAGGAAAAATCGTACTGTTAAAGGGGGTCAAGGTGAAACATTTATCATACTTAAAAGTGATGCTCAAACCTATACACATTACAGCCGCTTCGAGTGAAGCCTTTGGAAATCTCTGGAACAGCTGATGAATTTGCTAGCGACAGTGATGCATTCATCTGGTCGTTGACGAATTAGGTCAGGCTGAGGAGTTAGGATTTTACCAGTGTGATCTGCCTATCATGAAATTGAGTGCCCAGACGAAATTGTGAGTTCAATTTTTCCGACCGTTGCTGTGCCGCGTGCCAGCTGTCGAGTGGATTCTTATCCTGAAAACGGTCATGTCTGAGAAGGGCATTTATGACAATTCATGTCGGGTTGCCCCCTAGCTATAAATAGCCGCCCCCCACAACCACTAGCTGGTTGGCTGCTCTAGAGAGAGATTGACACTTGTCATTTGAGAGCAACCCTTCCTCTGACGACTTTGTGAGAACCCAAGTGAGGAAAAACCCAACCAGAGCCAAAGTGATTGAGCATCACTGAAGAAGTTGATCTGTGTGATCCGATGCTTGTTACCTTTGAAGACTGTCATTCTTCCAGACGGTTAGGCGTCATGTTCTGAGCACCCTAGAGTAATTGTGGCGTGCCGGTGAACAAGTCTGTGAAGGTTTTGGAAGTCTACCTTGAATACTTACCACGAGTGATTGGGCGAGGTCTAAGTGACCTTAGCTCAAGAGGAATACGGTGAGGACTAAGTGTCCTCCGAGGTAAGACTCAGCCGCCTCAATCAGACGTACAGTTGATACAGCAACTGGAACTGGTCTACCAAATCGTTGTGTCTTCACCAAACCTAACTGGTTTCAAATTCCTCACCCATTTACGTTTACGCAATTCCACTGCTGAAGAACTTGTGCTTTACTTTTCTGAAGAATTTGAACTGAAGACTTTCATCATGTTGTTTTCCATTTCTTCAGTTCATATTCCTCATGCATGTCTGCCTCTATGATCCAATGTTCTTCACTTGTATGTATTTCATATGCATGCTACTTGTATCTGTGTTGATCTAGTTTTGCCTCTGTCTCTATTTCGCCACTCTAATTTTTGTCAAAATCTTCGGAGTTTGTCGATTTTCTAAAAATCTCCCATTCACCCCCCTCTGGGAGTAAACATGCGCTTTCAATTGGTATCAGAGCAAGGTACTCCCTTGTTCTGTGTGATTTTGGTTTAACCACCTGGAGTTTTAGTTATGTCGACCGCAGGTATGATCAAGGTATCCGCTGCGTGCCCCATCTTTGATGGCATGGACTATCCCAACTGGAAGAACAAGGTGTGCATGCATCTTGAGGCAATTGACAACGATCTCTGGTTCGTCGTCGTGAATGGAGTGCCTACCATGGCTCCAAGCATCAACGCCATTGACGTGAAGAGATTCATGCAACTCGACTCTCAAGCGAAGAATATCATATGTGGACATCTAAACAAAGGACAGTATGGTAGAGTGAGTACTTTGGAAACTTCGAAGCTTATCTGGGATAGGCTTTCCAAGGTCAACGGGGGGGGGGGGGTCTCCACTCAACGTGATTCCCGAGTTGACGCTCTACGAAATCTCTTCAATCGCTTCAAGAGGATCGACAATGAGAATGTGGAGCAAACCTTCGACCGCCTTACTGATATCTCCAATGAGCTTCAAGCTCTTGGTGCTGCTGACATCACCGATCATGAGGTGGTGAAGAAATTGCTGAGGTCACTAGACAGTTCCTTCGACACCTTGGCACTGATGATTCAAGAGCGCCCTGACTACAAGTCACTTGACCCGGCTGATATTCTTGAAAGGCTCAACACTCATGAATTTCAGCAAGCAGAGAAGAGAGATATGTATGGTCCTAGCTATGGTCGTCCTCGCGCTCTGAAGGAAAAAGCAAAAGCCAAGGCAATTTCTTCATCTGAAGAAGAAGAGGAATATGAGAGAAGTTCTGATGGTGCTGAGGAAATTGGCAGAGAGCTGGCAATGCTTGTGAAGAAGTTCCAGAAGTTTTCCAAGAAGAACCGCTTTGGAAAGTCTTCAAAGTATGACTCGAAGAACACTGGAGAAGCGTCTGCTCGAGACTACAACAAGACAACCCGTCACAAATGCAAGAAGCTAGGCCACTACATCGCCGATTACCCTCTATGGAAGAAGAAGAAGAAGAAGAGCAGGGATGATGACTCTAATGGCAAAAAGAAGAAATCCTCAAAGTCTTCATCAAAGTCCTCATCTCGCAAGAAAGGCAGTTCCAGCAGAGCTCGTGCATTCACTTGGAAGGAAATGGATTCTGAGGAGGAATCTGATCATGAGGAAGCTGAGGAATCTGAGGAGGAGCCAGACTCTGGTGTGGCGAGCCTTGCCCTCGCTACTGAGTACGTCAGCAAGTCCATCTTCAACCCAGAAGATAATGGTATCTTCACCAACAATGATGACTGTGCTGATGATTACACTCCCACCTATTGCTTCATGGCAAGAGGTGCAAAGGTAACCTCACGAGAAGCTTACTTTGAAACTTCCAGTGATGACGACTCTGAGTGTGAATCTAAACCCAGCTATTCCAAGCTAGCTAACATTGCCACTCGGTAACAAAATTCCATGGAAAGAATTCAAAATCTGTTAGACAAAAGCGATGATCTGTTGAATGACGAAATGGAACGCTCTCGGACCTTGACTGACGAAATCAAACGTCTTCAGTCAAAGTATGATGAACTTGAGAGTCGTCATGTGTCCCTCTCAGCCGAGCACGAGAAGCTGTCCAATGAATTTCTTCAAAGGAAGCAAGATCTCGAGAAGTTGAGAGCGTCTCATGATGATCTTCAAAAAGAAAACGATTCACTCCTCGCTCAGTAGATCAGTACCGCTCAGGAAGAATTTGTTGTGCCATGCCTAAAATGCCTTGAACGAGATAATGCAAATTCTCCAGCTGAATGTTCAAATGCTTCAGTACTTTCAATTGCTTCAACTACTTTTGTGGCCACTAACCCCTCATCTGAGGATGTGATGTCTACTATGCAACTTTTATTCTTGTAGACGTTGTTGGGCCTCCAAGTGCAGAGTTTTGTAGGACATTAGCAAATTTCCCTCAAGTGGATGACCTAAGGTTTATCAATCCGTGGGAGGCGTGGGATGAATATGGTCTCTCTCAAACAACACTGCAATCAAATGCAAGAAATCTGTTGTGTCCCCAACACACCCAATACAATGGTAAATTGTATAGGTGCACTAGTTCGGCGAAGAGATGGTGATACAAGTGTAGTATGGATAGTAGATATAGGTTTTTGTAATCTAAAAATAAAAAAAAACAGCAAGGTAGCAAGTGTTGAAACGGAGCACAAACGGTATTGCAATGCTTGAAAACAAGGCCTAGGGTTCATACTTTCACTAGTGCAATCTCTCAACAGTGCTAACATAATTGAATAATATAACAATCCCTCAACGTGCAACAAAGAATCACTCCAAAGTTTCTATCGGAGAACGTAGGACGAAAACGTGTATCAACCAATGTGCCTAGATTACCCCAATGTCACCATGGGAATCCGCAAGTTGAATACCAAAACGTACATCAAGTAACTCAATAGAATACCCCATTGTCACCACGGGTATCCACATGCAAGACATACATCAAGTGATCTCAAATCCAGTATTCAATCTGACATAACGAAACCTCAAAGAGCAAGACTCAATTCATCACAACAAGATAGAGAGAGGGAAGAAACAACATATGATCCAACTATATTAACAAAGCTCACGGTACATCAAGATCGTGCCAAATCAAGAACACGAGAGAGAGAGAGAGATCAAACACATAGCTACTCGTACATACCCTTAGCCCCGAGGGTGAACTACGCCCTCCTCGTCATGGAGACCGTCGGGATGATGTAGATGGCCTCCGGTGATGATTCCCCCCTCCGGCAGAATGCCAGAACAGGGCTCCGGATGAGATCGCTTCAGTACAGAGGCTTGCGGAAGCGGCGTGGAAGTTCTAGGTTTCTTTTTAGGGTTTCTGGTATTTATAGGATTTTTCAGCGTTGGATTCACGCCAGGGGGATCCACGAGGGAGCGACAAGCTCGGCAGGCGCGCCCTGGGGGGAGGGTGCACCCCCCAGGCTTGTCGCTTCCTCGTGAGGCTTCTGGTCCTTCCTCGAAGCTTCGGGGGTCTCTTTTGGTCCATAACAAATCACCGTAAATTTTCAGCCCAATCCGAGAACTTTTATTTCTGCACAAAAAACAACACCACGGTAGTTCTGCTGAAAATAGCGTCAGTCCGGGTTAGTTCTAATCAAATCATACCAAAACCATATAAAATTGTTATAAACATGGCATGAATACTTCATAAATTAAAGATACGCTAGAGACGTATCAGGATGCCACCTGTGATACTGATGAAATTGCATGGCTGAAGGAATTGTACGTCACTGGCATGTACAAAAGCCTCAAAGGGCATCAAACCCTTTGTGATGTGCTCAAAAAGCAAATTCTTCACAGGAACCCTAGGAAAGAGGGTATTGCTTTTGAGAGAAAGCTTAATGCTGATGGTTCATATTGGAGCAGTATCCCAAAACCACATGGGTTGCTGCAAAGGGGCCTCCAATAGATCCATCCACTTTATCTGGCCATACGTGTGATACTACATATTCCTCTGATGAGTCATTTGACTCCAACTATAAACTGTTCAAGAATCAGAATGGTGAAGTCTTTGCCAGATTTGTTGGAACTAACTGCAGGAGAGGTCCACCTGTGAAGAAAATCTGGGTTCCCAAAAGCCTTCTGGAAAATCTTCAGGTGAATGTCATCATGACACCACCGATGAAGAAGAAACTTCCTAGGCCAAATTCTTCACAGGGATCAAAGTAATCAAATGGACGCAGACCTACTTATGGTCGTGCTAATGCCTCTGTTTCGCAAGGAAACAAACAACGATTTGATGAATACGAGCACTATTCTTCAAACCACTATGTTCACAAAACCTTAAAGAATTTCTCTGCTTATTCATTCAATTACTATAACCCTCCTGTGAAGAGAAATGCATATTCTTCAATGCATAAGTTCTCCATTAATGCACTTCGTTACATTGCTTCTCAGCCACCCATTCAGATGTGGGTGGTTAAGAAGAAGAACTAATCTCTTCTGCAGGGTCAGGTCTTCAGACAACTAATATGTCTGATAAATTTGCTGAAGACCTGACATAATGCCTGTTGGGATGCAGGCTAATCATAACGAAATGAATCATTCATTTCACACACCCTTATGCTGCTAGATATTATTCCTTGATGAAATTGTCTGATGAAATTGATCATCATCATATTCTTCACTTTGAAGTATATGAATTTGTAAGTTGGACTAATGCTTCTACTGGATGACACACCCACAGCCACTGAATGGGTCCTGGATAGTGGCTGCACGAATGACATGACTGGTGATAGGAATCTACTCACTGATGCTCCCCTTACTCCATCTCATCTGAAGCATATCACATACGCCGACAAAGGAAAAAAGCAAGGTATTGGGTCTTGGTGAGGTTGCTATCTCAAAGGATTGACACATGGAAAAGGTGATGCTTGTCGAGTCCCTTGGATACAACCTCATGTCAGCCTCAATGCTTTGTGATCTTGATATGATTGTCATCTTTGGCAAATATAGATGCATTGTGCTGATGGAATCTGACAAATCCAAAGTCTTTGAAGGCTTTAGGAAAGGTGATTTGTATATTATAGATTTCTCTCTAGGTCCTCAGCCTGCCACGCATCTACTGGCAAAAGCTTCAGAGGGCTGGCTATGGCATCGACGCCTTGGACACACTGGCATGAGAAATTTGAGCACACTCGTCAAGAAGAAGCACATCATTGGTTTCGAAGGCGTCAAATTCATTAAAGATCATCTGTGTGGTGCTTGTGAGTCTGGAAAGATGACCAGATTCAAGCATGCGGCTAAGACAATCATGACCACTACTCGTCCCTTTGAATTACTTCATATGGAATTGTTTGGTCCTACCCATTATGCCACACTAACCAATGCAGCATCTCTCTACGGATTCATCATAGTTGACGACTACTCTCGTTACACCTGGGTGCACATCATTTCCTTCAAGACTGAAGTTCAGGATGTCTTCAGACGATTCTCCAATCGGGCCATGACAAATTTTGGTCTCAAGATCAAGCACATCAGGAGCAACAACGGCACCGAGTTCAAGAACACAGGACTTGATGACTATCTTGACGAACTTGGTATCACCCATGAGCTCTCTGCTCCCTACACGCCTCAGCAGAATGGAGTTGTGGAGTGCAAGAATAGGACACTCATCGAGATGGCTCGCACAATGCTTGATGAATACAAGACCCCTCGTCGATTTTGGCCTGAAGCAATTGACACTACATGTCACATCATCAACCGAGTATATCTTCACAAATTCCTCAAGAAGGCCTCATATGAGCTCCTCACTGACAAGAAACCCAATGTGAGTTATTTCAAAGTCTTCGGTGCTAAATGCTGGATTAGAGATCCTCATCATAGTTCTAAATTTGCACCAAAAGCACATGAAGGTTTTATGCTTGGTTACGGAAAGGATTTGCACACCTACAGAGTCTTCAACACCTATCACAACAAGGTTGTTGAAACTGTAGATGTGCGGTTCGATGAAACTAGCGGCTCGCAAAGAGAGCACCTGCCTCCTGTACTAGATGAAATGCCTCCTCGGGAATCTATCAAGCTTATGGGCACTGGTGAAAATGTGCCCAGTGAAGAAATAGCTGATGACGAAGTAGTGATCCCTAGTATTGAAGAAACTATTGATCCTGAAGAAAATGATGCTGGGGACTCTGCACAGCAACAACAACAGCAAGGCCCTCGTCCAGTACATCCACGAGTGGTGAATGAAGTGCAGATTGAGAAGATCCTCGACAACATCAATGCACCTGGTCCCCTCACTCGCTCAAGAGCTTCACATCTAGCTAATTTTGTGGGCAATTACGCGTTTGTCTCTATTTCAGAGCCCACTAAAGTTGATGAAGCATTTCTCGAGCCGGAATGGATTCAAGCGATGCAAGAGGAATTGCATCAATTCAAGCTCAACAATGTGTGGGAGCTAGTCAGGCGTCCCGATCCACGCAAGCACAATGTCATCGGCACCAAATGGATCTATCGCAACAAACAAGACGAAATCGGCCAAGTGGTGAGGAATAAGGCCCGTCTTGTGGCTCAAGGCTACACACAGGTTGAGGGTATTGATTTTGATGAGACATTTGCACCTGTTGCGAGGCTTGAAGCCATTCGTATACTGCTTGCATATGCTAACCATCATGATATCCTCTTATCAAATGGATGTGAAAAGTGCATTCCTCAATGGTAAGCTTGAGGAAGAAGTATATGTTGCTTGATACGTATCCAATGTATCTATAATTTTTGATTGTTCCATGCTAATATAGTATCAATATTGGATGTTTTATATGCAATTATATGCCAGTAATATCATTTTTTTGGGACTAACCTATTAACCCAGTGCCCAGTGTCAGTTGCTATTTTTTGCTTATTTTTGCCTTTTCAAAAAATCATTATCAAAAGAAGTCCAAACGAAGAAAAAAAATTGGATTATTTTTTTCTGGACCAGAAGGGACCCCCGAAACTTCGGGAAAAGACCTGACGAGCCACGAGGGAGCGACAAGCTCGGGAGGCGCGCCCTGGGGGGTAGGGCGCGCCCCCCAGGCATGTGGGCCCCTCGTGGCACATCTTGACCTAATTCCAACGCTATAAATTCCCAAATATTCCCAATATACCAGAGAGACAGAAGAGAAAACCTTTCTGCCGCCGCAAGCCTCTATTCTTCCGCGATCCCATCTGGAGGCCTTTTCCGGTACTCTGCCGGAGGGGGAATCGATCACGGAGGGCTTCTTCATCAACCTTGCTGCCCTTCCGATGATGTGTGAGTAGTTTACCACAGACCTACGGGTCCATAGCTAGTAGCTAGATGGCTTCTTCTCTCTCTTTGATCTTCAATACCATGTTCTCCTCGATGTTCTTGGAGTTCTATCCGATGTAATCTTCTTTTGCGGTGTGTTTGTTGGGATCCAATGAACTATGAGTTTATGATCAGATTATTCATGAGAAATATTTGAGTCTTCTCTGAACTCTTTTATGCATGATTGTTATAGCTTTGTATTTCTCTCTGATCTATCGATTTGGTTTGGCCAACTTGGTTGGTTTATCTTACAATGGGAGAGGTGCTTTGTGATGGTTTCAATCTTGCGGTGCTCAATCCCAGTGATAGAAAGGGACATGACACATATTTGTATTGTTGCCATTAAGGATAAAAAAGATGGGGTTTAATTATATTGCTTGATTTTACTTTGTCTACATCATGTCATCTTGCTTAAGGTGTTACTCTGTTTTATACTTAATACCTTAGATGCATGCTGGATAGCGGTCGATGGGTGGAGTAATAGTAGTAGATGCAGGCTGGAGTCGGTCTACTTGTCTCAGACGTCATGCCTATATACATGATCATTGCCATGAATCCGTTATAATTATTTGCTTTTCTATCAATTGCCCAACAGTAATTTGTTTGCCCACTGTATGCTATGTGTTCGAGAGAGAAGCCACTAGTGAAAACTATGGCCCCCGGGTCTACTTTTATCATATATTAAAATCCAAAAATACCTTGCTACAATTATTTACTCTTATTTTAATTAGTATTTTACTTTATCTACCTATCACTATTAGAATTAATCCTTGCAGATAACCGCTAAGAGGATTGACAACCCTCTTATTTGCGTTGGGTGCAAGTGTTTGCTTTTGTGTGTGCAGGTGCTGCTAAAGGATTTTGCGTGGTTCTCCTACTGGATTGATAACCTTGGTTCTTAACTGAGGGAAATACTTATCTCTACTATACTGCATCATCCTCTCCTCTTCGGGGAAATACCAACGCAGTCTACAAGTAGTAGGAAGAATTTCTGGCGCCGTTGCCGGGGAGACATCACCCAAATTATCAAGTACCTTCGCACAAACTATCATCCACTTGCATTTATTTTATTTTCCTATTATTAGCATTTGCCTCTTGTTTTCATTTCCCCCACTTCTAATTTTTTTTACAAAAACACAAAAATATTTTTATTTGCTTGTTTGCTAGTTTGCTTGTGTTGCCATGTGCTTCCTATTTGCTTGCATCTTTGCTTTCTAAAAAACTATTGATATGGATCCTCATCCACTTGCTAATCTTTGAAAAAAATCTGATTATGATGAACCAATTGCTAGTGAGTTGAGTGCACTAGATTTTCTTTATGAAGTTTTGCTTGAAAATCGTGAGCCAGAAAATTGTTATGAAGAAATTTATAAAGTGATTCATGATAGTTCCTTGAATGAAAATCATGATTGCAATGATTTTATTATAAATTATATTAATGTCAATTGTGCTAATTATATGCCAAGCTACAAGCTTGGGGATGAAAATTTTGTTATGTCCACTACTTATTGCAATGATAATGATTGGGGTGATAATGCTTCTTATGATCTTGAAAATTTATTTAAGCCTCATGATGAATATGTTATTGATAATAATGTTTGAAATACTATTAAAAGTGGGTTTGGAAGAGCATCAACTTTAGGTAATAATGATCCCACTACTTTGGAGAATTATCAATCTTATGAATTTTTGGATAAGAGTGGGTTTGGAGAGGTCATGACTTTAGTTGATGTTAATCCCACTATCTTGGAAGATTATAAAACTTTTATGCATGCGGATCATGAGGAGAATATTTTATGTGATAAATATATTGTTGAATTTGATTATGATCCCACATGTAATTATTATGAGAGAGGAAAACATGGTAATAAAAATCTTCACATCACTAAATTACCTCTCTTTGTGTTAGAATTATTAATGTTTCATTCCCTTTATATGCATATGCTAGATATTGCTTGTCTTGATAATTTATTTTCCTATAAAATGCCCATGCATAGGAAGTATGTTAGACTTAAAAGTGTTTGTCACATGTTCTATGATGCTCTCTTTGTGTTTCAATTCTTGTCTTTGACGTGAGCTTCATTAAAATCTCAAAGCCTATCTTAATGGCTATAAAGAAAGAGCTTGTTGGGAGACAACCCAATAGTTTTAGTTTCTATTTTTGTGTATTTACACAATTATTGCCTCTGTTATGATTGTGTTTTTATGTTTTAATTAGTGTTTGGGCCAAGTAATACCTTTGACATTATTTGGAAGATAGTATGATTGATGCTGTTGGAAAACATAAACTTTTGCGTCCAGTGCTGGAATTTTGATTTTTTTTTGCTGGAGCGTGATAAAACTCTGAATTTTTTACACAATATTGATATATGAATTGCCCACGTTTTCCTAAGTTTTCAGAATTTTGGGAGTTACTGAAGTATGACTTTAATTCAGATCTTTACAGACTGTTCTGTTTTAGACAGATTCTGTTTTTGTTGCATAGTTTGCTTATTTGGATGAATCTATGGATTGTATCGGGGGGTATGAGTCATGGAGAAGTTGGAGTATGGTAGCATTATGCCAATATTAAAAATGAATCAATTTATAACAGTACCTAAAGTTTAAGATTTATTTGTTATACTAACGGATCTCATAAGGTTTCTGTTGAGTTTTGTGTGCTGAAGTTTTCAAGTTTTGGGTGAGACTACGATGGATAAAGGAATAAGGAGTGGCAAGAGCCTAAGCTTGGGGATGCCCAAGGCACCCCAAGGTAATATTCAAGGAAGACTCAAGCGTCTAAGCTTGGGGATGCCCCGGATGGCATCCCCTCTTTCGTCTACAATCTATCGCTAACTCACTTGGAGCTATATTTTTATTCATCACATGATATGTGTTTTACTTGGAGCGTCTTGTGCTATAGTTTGTTTGCTTTTGTTTGTTTTTTAGTTTGTCACAATAATCTTTTCTGAACACACGTTTTTGAGAGGGACACACATTATTCGTGATTTGTTAGAATACTCTATGTGCTCCACTTATATCTTTTGAGCTAGGCAGTTGCTCTAGTGCTTCACTTATATCTTTTAGAGCACGACGGTGGTTATATTTTAAAGAAATAGTTGCCCTCTGATGCTTCACTTATATCTTTTTGGAGTCTAATGAATAGCACTGGTAATATGCACGGGTTATGAATTTGGTCCTAATATGATAGGTATTCAAGAGGGATATAATAAAAACTTTCATGTAGATCACTGAATATGATAAGTTTGATTCCTTGCAATAGTTTTGCGATATTTAGATGGTAATATGTGGGAGGTGCTAGTAGATAATTGTGGTTTAGTAAGAATAATTGTGTTAAAGTTTGTGATTCCCGAAGCATGCACATATGGTCTGTCGTTATGCTAAGAAGTTGGAGCATGATTTATTATTGATTGTCTACCTTATGAGTGGCGGTCAGGGACGAGCGATGGTCTTTTCGTACCAATCTGTCCCCCTAGGGGCATGCGTAGTAGTACTTTTCTTCGAGGGCTAATAAACTTTCACAATAAGTGTGTGAGTTCTTTATGACTAATGTGAGTCCATGGATTATACGCACTCTCACCTTTCCGCAATTTGCTAGCCTCTTCGGTACCGTGCATTGACCTTTCTCACATCAAGAGTTGGTGCAAACTATGCCGGTGCATCCAAACCCCGTGATATGATACGCTCTATCACACATAAGCCTCCTTATATCTTCCTCAAAACAGCCACCATACCTACCTATCATGGCATTTCCATAGCCATTCCGAGATATATTGCCATGCAACTTCCACCGTTCCATTTTTATGACACACATCATCATTGTCATATTGCTTTGCATGATCATATAGCTGACATAGTATTTGTGGCTCAGTCACCATTCATTATTTTTATACATGTTACGCTAGTATCATTGCACATTTGGGTACACTGCCAGAGGCATTCATATAGTCATATTTTGTTCTAGTTTCGAGTTGTAATTTTCTTTTGAGTTGTAAGTAAATAGAAGTATGATGATCATCATTATTAGAGCATTGTCCCAGTGAGGAAATAAAAAAAAGGAAAAAAATAGGCCAAAAAGAACCCACCAAAAAAAGAGAAAAAAAAATGAGAGAAAAAGAGAGAAGGGGCAGTTGTCGGTGTAAAAACCGGCGGATCTCGGGGTAGGGGGTCCCGAGCTGTGGATCTCGGATCGATGGTAACAGAGACAATGGAGACGATGTTTACCCAGGTTCGGGCCCTCTTGATGGAGGTAAAACCCTACGTCCTGCTCTTGTTTATATTGATGAAGATGTATCGAGTACAAGCTTGATCTACCTCGAGATCGTAAGTTGTGGTCTAAACCCTAGGGGTGATAATGAATATCCTAATCATCTATCGACTAGCCTAGCCTCGGCTTATATAATGTACCAGAGGCCTTGGATAACAAGAGTCCTAGTCAGCCTCGCCGGTGGAGAGGAGTCCTTGTCTTGATCACCAAGTCTTGTGGAATCTTCCTCGCATAGGTCATGGGCTGCCCGAAGTGGCCCATCAGTGAACCGCCATGGGGGTCCTCGGCCCGACCCACTAGTCGGGAGACGACGTGGTTAGTACCCCCTAGTCCAGGACACCATCAGTAGCCCCCTGAACCGGTCTTCAAGTTGGGGACGCTCCTCGGTTCTTCCGAGCTGTTCTTCGTCTTCGGCCGTCAGTCTTGAAAGCTGGTTCAACAAATCTTCCCATCTTCGATCTTGAGGATCGCCGAGCTGAATCCAAAGAGTTCATACGTCGTGCATCCGAGGAGCCCTTTAAGTTTTCGGCCTTTATCAATGCCTTGTTATTTTTACGCCGCACCTCGGGTTCAATTTTTTCCCCGTGAAGCGATGTCCTCTTGCAACCGAGCTCGAACGCCGGACTGCATCCGAGGTGTCTTTTGTAGCCGATCTCTAACGCCGATCGGCATCCGAGGTGCCATAGATTACCTCGGTCTTGAAAAAGTTGAAGGAGTTTAGCCAAGCTTAATGCCAAAAATGCCCTCTATGGAGCCAGCCACTTGCATCCGAGCTTTACGCCGGACTGCTTCCGAGGTGGTGCACCACATCGGCCATGAGCTGATTTTTTGTGGAATTTATTTCCAATTGGTGCAATTTATTCTCTGTCGAGATGTATAGCCAGTAGCCCTCAAGGTGTGTGTCGGCCAAAAATCCGAGATGCACCTGAAGGAAAACATAAAACTGCTCATCCCAGTAGCCCCTGAGACTCAGGTCGATTCGCGAAATCGGCCTGAGGATCAACTCCTAGCTCGGCAGCATACTTAGAAACATAAACGCGGTGTGCATAGTTCTCGAGACTCAGGTTGGGTGCGGCCGACCAACCTGAGGATCATAATCTCCTCGGAAACTGTTTCGCACTTTGTAAATTGTCTGCATTGAATCGTCGATGCAGTAGCCCCCGAGACTTGGGTTGGGCAACATGGCCGACCCTAGGATCGTATCTCCTCGGGAACTAGTTCAACTGCCATGTACGTTTTGAAAACTCTGAGGTGCAGCTCGGCAGGAAAGATGCCGAACTACAGGTCGGAAAAAATTCCCGAAGGCGGAGTGCTTCTCAGGCCAGTTTAGCGAACAAAACTCGAGCAGCTTTAGAGAGAAACCAGGCTATCCGGCTATTGACCACACACTCGTGTCGAGAAAGGAGTGGTAGAAAAAGACTTTGCAACGACTTAGAAGAAAACACTTATTATAACGGCTCATATAAATTTAAGAGCCCCCAGTTGACATGGGTAAAGGACGTGGTTTTTAACAAACTAAGTTTTCAACAAACTGAGTTTTTAACAAACAACGTTTATTTAACATAAACATAATGCTTGGTTGAACCGAGCAAAAAATTAAGAATTTAGAAAATTAAGCATGAAAGCGACTTAGCTGGTTAATGTGCTCGGCGTTGATGACGTAGTCCGGGCTTGCAACGGGTTGAGATCCCAGCCCCCAAGCCGGTCCTGGGGTGGCCGAGCGAAGAGCTCGGCTGATGAAGTGGCAGCACAAAACTGCCGATGTGCCGAGGCAAAGCCCCTGGTCCAGCCGAGGAGACGGAGTAGGTCGGCAGGGTGACGCCGGAGTAGGTCGATGAAGCGATGGCGAAGCCCCCGGTCTGGCGAGGTGTCCGAGGGAAGAGCTCGGCTTGATGAAGTGGTAGCACGACACTGCCGAGATGTTGAGGCGAAGCCCCCGGTCCGGCCGAGCTGACGAAGCTGGTCGGCTGGTGACGCCGAAGTCCCCGGAGTAGGTTGATAAAGAGATGACGAAGTCCCCGGTCAAGCCGAGGTGTCGGAGCAGGTCGGTAAAGTGACGTTGCAGCCCCATGCCAGCCGAGGTGTTGAAGCAGATCGGCGTGGTGGACATCGGCTTGAAGAAGCAACGGCACGGGGATGCCGACGCAGATCGTAACTTCTGACGCGGTCAATGCCGGCTCGATGAAGTGACCGCACAGAGATGTCGGCGCGCCCGACCCGTGCAATCCGTGGGGCGACTATGTTAGCAGTGTTACTATCCTTCCATACTTGTGCTTCAAAGTAACACCATGTTTTTCATATAGAGAGTCTCCTATTTTGTCACTTTCATATACTAGTGGGAATTTTTCATTATAGAACCTCGCTTGTATATTTCGATGATGGGCTTCCTCAATTGCCCGTGGTCTTCATGAGCAAGCAAGTTGGATGCACACCCACTTAGTTTTCATGTCGAGCTTTCATACACTTATAGCTCTTAGTGCATCCGTTGCATGGCAATCCCTACACCTCGCATTGACATCAATTGATGCGCATCTCCATAGCCCGTTGATTAGCCGCGTTGATGTGAGACTATCTTCTTATTTTTTGACTTCCCCTTATTAATCTCTACCACCACATTCTATTCCACCCATAGTGCTATATACATGGCTTGCGCTCATGTATTGCGTGGGGGTTGAAAAGGCTGAAGCGCGTTAAAAAGTATGAACCAATTGCTCGGCTTGTCATCGGGGTAGTGCATGATAAATACTTTGTGTTAAGAAGATGGAGCATGACAGGATTATATGATTTTGTAGGGATAACTTTCTTTAGCATTTTTATTTTGAAAGACATGATTGTTTGTTAGTATGCATGAGTATTGATGTCTTTATATCAAACTATAGACTATTGCTTTAAATCATTTGGATCTTATTATTCATACCGTAAGAGAGTTTACATGATGAAACATGTTAGGTAGCATTCCACATCAAAATTCTATTTTTATCATTTACCTACTCGAGGATGAGCAGGAATTAAGCTTGGGGATGCTTGATACGTCTCCAACGTATCTATAATTTTTTATTGTTCCATGCTATTATAGTATCAATCTTGTATGTTTTATATGCCATTATATATATCATTTTTTGGGACTAACCTATTAACCCAGTGCCCAGTGCCAGTTGTTGTTTTTTGCTTGTTTATGCCTTTTCAGAAAATCATTATCAAATGGAGTCCAAACAAAGAAAAAACTTTGGATTATTTTTTTATGGACCAGAAGGGACCCTCGAAGCTTCGGGAGAATACCAGACGAGCCACGAGGGAGCGACAAGCTTGGGAGGCTCACCCTAGGGGGAGGGCGCGCCGCCCAGGCTTGTGGGCCCCTCATGGCACATCTTGACCCAATTCCAGCGCTATAAATTCCCAAATATTCCCAATATACCAGAAAGACAGAAGAGAAAACCTTTCCACCGCCGTAAGCCTCTGTTCTTCCGTGATCCCATCTGGAGGCCTTTTCTGGTACTCTGTCGAAAGGGGAATCGATCACGGAGGGCCTCTTGATCAACCTTGCTGCCCTTCCGATGATGTGTGAGTAGTTTACCATAGACCTACGGGTCCATAGCTAGTAGCTAGATGGCTTCTTATCTCTCTTTGATCTTCAATACCATGTTCTCCTCGATGTTCTTGGAGTTCTATCGGATGTAATCTTCTTTTGCGGTGTGTTTGTTGGGATCCGATGAATTGTGAGTTTATGATCAGATTATTCATGAGAAATATTTGAGTCTTCTCTAAACTCTTTTATGCATGATTGTTATAGCTTTGTATTTCTCTCCGATCTATCGATTTGGTTTGGTCAACTAGGTTGGTTTATCTTGCAATGGGAGAGGTGCTTTGTGATGGGTTCAATCCTGTGGTGCTCAATCCCAGTGACAGAAAGGGACATGACACGTATTTGTATTGTTGCCATTAAGGATAAAAGATGGGGTTTAATCATATTGCTTGAGTTTACTTTGTCTACATTATGTCATCTTACTTAAGGCATTACTCTGTTTTATACTTAATACCCTAGATGCATGCTGGATAGCGGTCGATGGGTGGAGTAATAGTTGTAGATGCAGGCAGGATTCGGTCTACTTGTCTCGGACGTGATGCCTATATACATGATCATTGCTATGAATCTGTCATAATTATTTGATTTTCTATCAATTGCCCGACAGTAATTTGTTTACCCACCGTATGCTATGTGTTCGAGAGAGAAGCCTCTAGTGAATACTATGGCCCCGGGGTCTACTTTTATCATATATTAAAATCCAAAAATACCTTGATGCAATTTATTTACTCTTATTTTATTTATTATTTTACTTTATCTATCTATGACTATCAGAATTAATCCTTGCAAATAACCGCTAAGAGGATTGACAACCCTCTTATTTGCGTTGGGTGCAAGTGTTTGCTTTTGTGTGTGCAGGTGCTGCTAAAGGATTTTGCTTGGTTCTCCTACTGGACTGATAACCTTGGTTCTTAATTGAGGGAAATACTTAGCTCTACTATGCTGCATCATCCTCTCCTCTTCGGGAAATACCAACGCAGTCTACAAGTAGCATTGCTCAACCACCAGGTTTTGAGGACCTAAAGTATCCGAACAAAGTCTTCAGACTCAACAAGGCTCTCTATGGCCTCAAGCAAGCCCCGAGGGCTTGGTATGATACACTGAAGGAGTTCCTGAAGAAAAAGGGGTTCAAACCCGGTTCACTTGACCCTACTCTTTTCACTAAATCTTATGATGGTGAACTGTTCATATGCCAAATATATGTTGATGATATTATCTTTGGTTGCACTAACAAGAAATACAGTGACAAATTTGCATATATGATGCGTGAAGAATATCAGATGTCTATGATGGGGGAGTTGAAATTCTTCCTCAGACTTCAAATTCGTGAACAACCCAATGGCATCTTCATTTCTCAGGAGAAATACCTCAAGGATTGCCTGAACAAATTCGGCATGCAAGACTGCAAAGGCCTCAAGATACCAATGCCAACAAATGGTCAACTCTGCACTGACGAAAATGGTAAAGATTTCGAACAGAAGGTATATCGCTCCATCATTGGTTCGTTGCTTTACCTATGTGCATCTGGGCCAGATATTATGCTTAGCGTTTGCATGTGTGCCCGCTTTCAAGCATCACCGAAGGAATCACACCATCAGGCTGTGAAACGAATTCTTTGATATTTAGCTCACGCACCAACACTTGGATTATGGTATCCCAAGGGCTTGTCACTTGATCTTGCTGGATTTTCTGATTCTGATTATGCTGGAGATCGTGTGGATCGCAAGTCAACATCAGGCACATGCCATTTCCTCGGACGATCTCTTGTCTGTTGGTCCTCGAAGAAGCAGAACAGCATCTCACTTTCCATATCCAAGGCTGAGTATATTGCCACTGGCGCCTGCTGCTCACAGCTACTATGGATGAAGCAGACCCTCAAGGACTATGGCGTCAATGTGAAGAAAGTGCCACTCTACTGCGACAATGAGAGTGCCATCAAGATTGCCCACAACCCTGTGCAACACTCTAGGACGAAGCACATTCAGATTCGTCACCATTTTCTTCGTGATCATGTGCTGAAGGGAGACATCGTCATCAAACACGTGAAGACTGAAGACCAGCTTGCAGATATCTTCACTAAGCCCTTGGATGAGAGAAGGTTTTGCATGTTGCAGTGTGAGCTAAACATCCTAGAATCTTCGAATGTCCTATGAAAAGGACACACATCCTAACGCTTGTGCATTCTTGTTGACTTTGATGCGCAACACACGAAGTAACATTTTTATTCAATCAATGAAGACTAACCCTCTACGTGTGAAAAATTAATGAAGAATTCGATTCTCAGAACCCTACGACAATTGTACACGGTGTATGAAATCATCAAAATTCTTATACGGTGGGTTATGCCACCACCCTCTTCGTGACGTTCTTAAATTTGAGTTTTTCGTCATTGCAATTTCGTCAAACTTTTTAAAATTAATAATTTGAGGTTGTTCTTCATTGCTTGAGCTAATTCTTCCTATATATATTTTTATTTGAGTTTTTCATGTCCTCAACAGCATTCACATATTAATAATTCTTCAAGTTGTTTTGTCGCCTATGTGAATGTGATTGGACCCGCTCCCCTCTATGCTAAACTCAAACCACTCTGTTCACAATCTCTTCATATGCGTTCTAATTGACACCATTCAAAGTCTTCACTGTGTCCTTGACAGCTGAAGAAATTATGAACACATTTTAAAATTTTATATTCTAATTTTTGGTGGTTGCCATAGTAACTTAATCCCGTGCATCCGACGCGTGGATAAGCGCACTCAAAATGCATGGGTGATGCGTGTCACAGAGATGCAAATAGCCAGGGGCTTATCCGTCCAAAAAAATTGGACCGCCCGGTTTTCACCGCGCCTATATAAAGGCATGACCTCGTCAACCTTATTTCACTTCACTCCTCGCTAACCTATCGCTCTCACTCCCAAACCCTAGCGCCGCCGCTGGAATTCATCGTCGCCGGAGAGGAAGAGCTTCACTGCCTCGACTTCTTTGTCGATGTACTCATGCCGGCCACGGATTTCTTCACCTCCGCCGCCGCCATAGCTGTCTTTCATCGCCAAGTTAGGGCACGGAAGATTTGAGCTAATGACTTCCTTTAACTCGTCGTCCAGTTCATCGAGTTCATCCTTGGGGTAATTAAAATTTATTTTTACTGCCTAGGTTTGATATTTTTACAATATCAAATTCTTCAAGTGCTGTTTTTACCACTTCTTTCCAATTCTTCAGCACTTCCCTCTGGCCAGTCTTGATTATTTCATCTAAGTCATGCTTAACTGTTAGATTCCTCAATTGTCCAAATTTCACAATCTGTACAACTCTGGAACCAAAGTCAAGACACTTAGTGAATTTTCTCAAGACGATAAGGGTCAATTTCCTCAACTGGATTTGTTTTTGAAAACTTCTGAGAATGCATATAACTCTTCCCAATTTCCTCGCAACTATACTTTACTCACAGGTACACATGTCTGCCGACGAATCTCTTGGTTCTCATCAACTTAATTCATTTGCAGCGTTGCTTGAGGAAAATCTTCAAAGTTCTTCAGAAACTTCAAAAGCACAAAACCCTCAGTTGAAGAAAATGGCAGATGGCAAAAGGCCTCAGAAGGGAGGCAAGAGGAAAGAGGAACACACTACATTCGAGATTCCTGATGATTTATATGCAGGGTACTATACGCCTAATGAGGCAACTCATGGAAAGGAAACTAAGGAGCAGCGCAAAACGTGCATGCAAAAGATCAAGAGGTACTGGACCTATGAGTGGAGGAGCTACAATTACGTGACCTCCAAGTACATGAAGGATTTTGCTATCAAGCCTCCTTGCAACAGACCGCCTCTGGCTCCTGGTCAAACAGCTGACCCCACAAGCATCAGAAGGGGTGAAGAATTCCCCAAAGAGTGGGCCAGGCGTCAAGCAAAATTGCAGAAACAGGCTCAAAAGGCTTTTGAAGAATTCAACAGGGCTTCAAAGGCATCAGTAGATGCTGGTGCAGGCTCAAGTGGCAGTGCTCCCAAGAAAGCCATGAAGAAGAAGCCAGCTCAAAAGCCAAAACCTTCAACTGATGTGCCCTCACGGCCCAAATCTTCAGTAACAAAATCTTCTACAAAGCCCTCAGAACCAAAGCCATCATCATCAAAGGCTTCGGCACCCAAGGCACCTTCTGCTCCAAGTTCATCAGTGCCTCCACCAGCCACAAGTTCTTCAATGGCTGCTGCAAAAGCTTCAACGCCAGTTGTGCTAGCATCCTGCCAGCGGAGTGAAGGCTTTCAAACGGCCACAATAGCTACATCAAGTGCCTCACCATCTGGGCATATCTCTTCAAACATGCCAATGCTGAAGAAAAAGGCCACTGCAGGTCGTGGTTCAAGACCCAGCCCTAGAAGCAAGGTTGTATTGCCTCAGGCTGATGAAAATGACATGGGTGATGAAGATGAGCTTTTTGAGTACGTTCAGAGGAGAATGGAAGAAGCTGCTCGTGCTAAGAATACCACTGTCCCTACCTTTCTGAATCCCAGGAGGATTTTGGACTTCATTGAAATCTGGTGCTAGAAGGCTGATACACCGCTTGATGATTTGGATCTGCCCCTGGACCAAGTCATGTTCTATCTACTTTCGTCCTCACTGAGAAGCACAGGATTGATCAGGCCAAGCTTGTGAGGAAACAGATGAAGAAGAAACAAAAGGAACTCAAGGACAACATGCTCACTATAACCCCTCAGCAGCTCGTTGCCATGCAGTCTGAGATTCAACGTCTTTCTGACGAATATGATCGCCAGGCAGAGCACTATTGTGGTGTGAAGGACAAGTTCATCAACGCTTCCAACAAAGTGGTTGATGACCACAATAGAAGGGAGGTTGCGAAGTTTGGCCAAGAACCACCATCAAGTTCATCAACTCCCCAACAAACCCCTCAGGCCAGTGTGACTATGCCTTCGCCTCCTCCACAATACCAAGCCAGGGTAACTGAAGAAGTTGCGCCTGAAGAAATTGTACCACCAAGCTCCTCAGCAGCATTGCCTGAACTGACTTCATTTATGAAGCTAATCACACTTCCTTCTGCATCAAAAGTGAAGAATGCAAAGGCTGCTGAGAAGAGAAAAGCATCAACACCCCCTACCACAGAGACTGTGAAGAAGTTGAAGACGGCTCCAATGTCTTCAACTGAGCCAATTGATGCTATACCAATCACATCAGCGCCTCCGACACGATGCTTAGAAGAACTTCAGATAGTTCCATATGGTGTGGAATATGTCATCCCACCACTTGATGAAGAAGAGACTACCCACTCTGCTGCTTTGACAGACCATGTGGATGAAGAAATTGAAGTTGAAGCAGATGCTTCACTTCATCAGGTATCATCGCCTCCAGTCCGTGTGACTGATGAACATGCTGCTTCTTACAGAAGCAATGAAGAAACTGATGAGGACGTGGATGTGGGCTCCACAACGCCTGTTATGCATGATGACTTCTGGGATGTTGCTCATCCGAACTCACCCCTCACCACACCTCTCACTCAAGTGCCTCAGTCGCCAGCTGTCACTGAGAAACTTCATACTGGTTCTGAAGGATGTCAACCATCCCTTCAGACCATCACTGAAGAAATTCCAGCTGCATGAGCTGAAGAAATTGTGCAACAAGTGACTGATGAAGAAGTTGCACCTCCACCCCCTCAGCATGAAGAACCAACTCCCTCAGCAGACTCAGACACAGTTCCATTTCAACAGCTGAGGAAGTTGCTAAGTCTTTGGCCATCACGGATCCAAACGATTCAACAGGCTCTCCCAGGCCTATCTTTGATGTGAGGCCAAAGAAGATCAATCTTTAGCATGTGCCTTCAATGCCCAAAGTTGGCAAGAGTATCAGAAGACCCAAGTTTGACAATGTTGCCTTCTTTGGAGAGAAGAATTTATTCACAGGCGAGTCACCTTATGACTCGGCAAAAATTAGGTGTCAGCGATTTTGGACCAATACTCAAACGAACTATTATTCATCACTCCTGTTTGACAAGAACAAGGTCTTTCCTCATCTCCATATTCCTCACGTGGATATGGAGTCGCTACCATGCTTCACACCTGTACTAGTAGTTCTTCATGAAGCGGGTCTACTCAATTTCGTCACTGACGTCTGCGACTGGAATTTAGAGCTCATTCTTCAATTTTATGCAACTTTACATCTTTCTGGTGATGTTGACGACATTCATTCATGGGCTCTCGACTGGATGAGTGAGAACATGCACTATAAGGCTCCTGCTGATGAAGTGCTTCGAGCTCTTCCTGTTGATCTGCCCTCTAATGAAGCCAAAAATTTTTATGAAGAACCTGAGCTGTCTAACCATCTGATGCAAGTGCTGATGAAGCCGTTGGCTGAAGGAGAAGCTCCTAGAACCACTTTCTTAGTGAAGGATTTGCTATTTATGTAAAGGACAGTGTATCGCATTTTGGCCAAAACCCTCAGTCCAATAAAAGGCCACAATTCTGAGACTGAAGAAGTTGTGGGAATCATGAAGAACTTACTATTCAACATCATCCATGGTATTCCTATCAATATCCATGATTTCTTCATGAGGACTTTGGCCACTGTTGCACAATCTCCATTTTATTTGAAGCCTTATGCACCTTGGATTATGAAATTCATCAGAACAAGGTCTTCAATCAACTACAGGGCTGACTGCCAGAATCATCTCTGCTATATGCCAGATGTTGAAATTCTTCAGAGTACCATCTCTTCCGTTCCTGGCAAAGGCAAAGCAGTCATTGATGAAGGAATTCGTCGTCTTGATGGGCAATTTTGTCAGCCTGTATCGCAGTCCACGGGATATGATACGTCAAGTCAAGATACTGAAGCAAATGCTCCATAGCAAAAGCCTCAAGGTGAAGCTCCACGGGTCATGACTGATCGTGAGCTTCTCATCAGTCTTCATCAGAAAGTGGACAGGAATCACAACTGGCTTAAGCGTCAGCTCCATGCCATCATTGAAAATATGACTGTGACGCAAAACTCAGTTGTAACATCCCAAAATTCTAAATTTTGGAATGTTACATTAAATAAATAATTATGATTGCTTGTTTGATTGTTGTGTGATTGATTGTGTGAAATTGAGTGAAATTTGAAACTTTTGAAAGTTGAATGAGAGGGAATAAAATGACTTTCCCAAAAGTGTTTTTATTTGAAATGATTTGAAACTTTATTTGGAAGTAATTCAAACTTCATGCCACTCAAGGACTTTCAAGAGAGGAGATGAAATGATTTCTCCAAATTCAAATGAAAGAGAGTGGGGAGTTAAACCATTTTGGATTCCATTTGGAATCCCTTCCATTTTGAATAATTTCAAATTTCCCTGACCAATTTCAAAATAAAGAGAGGAGCAATATGACACTCCAAACCAGGGGCAAATTTGAAATATATTTGAATAAGGAAAAACAGAAAAGATTTGAAATTGGTTTGAAATTCAAATTCAAATCCAATTGGGAGTTATTTGGATTTTATTCAAATTATTTTTTCTCCAAAAATATAATTTACGGAAATTAGGGTAAAATGATTCCCTACAATATAAAATTGGAGAAAAGGAAATTTGAAATCATTTTGGTATTTTAAAATGATTTTATTTGAATTTTAAATGCAACAGTAGCACTGTTTACATTATTTAAATTTTTGTGGAGTTTATTTGAATTTGAAAAATAGTTCATATCTTAGGATTTCTTTTTCTGAAAATTTTGAGATATTATATGCCTATGTAAAAGTTTTATTTATTTCCTTTCCTTTTGTTTTCTTTTCTGTCTTTTGTTTAAAAAAACAAAGGGGGTAGCTCAGCGCCAGGCCAGCGCGCACCGGCTGGCCCATCTGGCCTTTCGGCCTTAGCCCACGCGCGGGTGCAAAACCGCTACGCCCCGGCCAACCACGCCCCTTCCACTCTCGCCCGCCCCTCTCGCGGTCACTGACCAGCGGGCCTCGCCTTCATTCTTTCTTCCTCACACCAGAGGAATCCCGCCAGAGCACGGCCCGACACCGCCGCGTCCGAATCCTTTGGGATCCTCTCCCGATTCGCCCCTCGCCCACGAAAGCTGCCCTATAAATACCTTAGGGTTCGCTTGTTCGAGCCCCCTAAAACCCCTTGCCAACACCACCTGAATCGCTTGCCGTCCCCGTTCTGATCTCACCGACAGCCGGTCCTGCCGCCGTCGTTTTCCCCGCCGGTGAGCCCCCTCGCGACACCTCCTTCTGTAAACCTTCCCACTTCGAGCTTGCGCACCTGTTTGACATGGTTTCGTCGCTTAGATCGCACAGGAGCCACCGCCTCGTCATCGTTGCTCCTGCCGGAGCACGCGGAGCACAGGAGCATCGCCGAGCTCGCCTCACTCGCTCTCGACATCCCCGAGCCCCACCTCCACCGCCTCCGGACGCGCCAATCACCGCCGCGTCTGCGGGACACCTCCACCAACCCCTTCGACGACCGGAGCCGCCGCCTCGCCGTTGTCTTCTTCACTGCCGTCGTCTCCTCGCTGTAAGCCGGCCAACTCCTCCCGCCGTTCGATCTAGATCGTAGGGCTAGATTAGATCGCTGTGTTTTTTTTATTTAACCGAATCAGTATCTGGTTTTTGCTCGGTTTAGTTAAAACGCCCACGGTTTTAGTTAGACGAACCGGTCATTTTTCTTTTGTTTTAACCGTGACCGCCGAATGTCTTAGTTACCGGCCGTCTGCCGCTTATTCTCGCAGCGCACACGCCCCGACCAACCACCGCGCGCCACGTGGTTGTAATCGATCCGTAGGCTTTTTTTTAGATCTGTTTTATTTTCAGAATTAGTTCTGATCTTAGAACTTTAATATCTTTTGTGTTTTAAATCTTTTTTGAGTGATTCCAATTGCACTGTGTGACAAATTTTATGTAGTTTCTGTTTGTGCCTTTAGATTTCAATTTTGAAGTTTTTAAATTTCAATTGGCATGAATTTTCTCAAATTAGTATTTTGGCCATATCTTGAGTTTGAAAATATATTTTTAGTTGATTCTTTTTGCTCCTGGTCACTAGGACCTTTGCCTATCCTGTAGTATTTATTATTTTATTTTTAGGGTATTTCAAATTAGGGTTTTAGCAAAAACAGTACTGTTTTACTTATAGTTTTCTTTTAGTCTTTTCCTTGTTGTTTTTAATAGATTTAAACTATTTCTTTTTGTCACTTTTGACAATTTGTTTTATATTTCTGTTAGTCAACAGTAGACAACTTTTATAGGATTATAAAAATGTATTTGCTTTTGTTTTGCCTTAAAACTAGTTTAGGTCATAAATAGAGTTTTATAAAAGCTTTTTATTTTTTTCTTTTGCTATTTAAAACTCTAGTCTAATTCTTTGTTTTTACTTAGTTGTTTTATATTTTCTTTTCTGTTAATTTATTAGTTTAGTATTTTTCTTGTTGTTAAGTTTTTACTTAGGAAAAAAATTATTTTTTTGTTGTTGTGAAGAGTATTCTTTAGTGTTTTTCTTTATAGTTTTCTTAGAAGTTTCTCTTTGAACTTTTATTTGGTTTTTCCTTTTGATTTCTATTTGTTGTTTTCAATTGTTAATTTGATTTGTAGAATTTGCTTGCTAGAGTGTATGCTTATGTGAATGTCATGTTTGTTAATATAGATTTTCAACGGAGTGGCGAATAGTTCTACCAAGTCTTTTTCTGAGAACGTTATAATCTATACCTAATATTAAAGGGAGGAGTGTTTCTCCACTTTTTTTGGTCCACATCAATGATTTTTCGTACGTCCTTTCACTTTTTCGTACGTCGCTCCGTTTTACTTTTCGTTCGCCGTTGCACGTAAAAGAAATTCGCGTTCATAAAAAATATTGTGCTACGAAGGACTCGAAACCCGGCCGCCGGGAGTGAGGCCACACGCACTAACCAGTTCAGCTAGCAATGAGTTGTTCAGGAATATATCGTTTTATTTGGTATAGATACGAGTTTTGTCAAAAAAACAAAAACTTAGAAGCCAGACCAACCCCGATCCGGTCGCTCATCTCTTCCTCAACGCTCGTAAAGTCCTGATGCACCTCATCGCTCCGCCGCCCTCCATCTCCAGCCAACCCTGTGCTAATCCACCTTCTCTTCTCTGCCTCGCTGGCCGGGTCGGAGCGGCTGACGGCTCTGGAGTCCAGGAGCGCGGCTGCGGCGAGGGAGTTGGCGAGGAGGAGCGCCGCTAATAATCAATCCGCTGCTACATGGAGGGCGAGATGCTATAAAAGCTGGCTAATCCCTTTGATTTCTTCTCCCATCGAACTAGGCGGAACAGAATCGAATCGTCGAAACAAATTGAAGGATTCGAAATCCCGAGCGAAAGCTCCACGCCCACTGTGCCGCCGGGGAACACATCTTCGAGGCCATCGATTTCAGGCTCTGCCGTCGAGGGCGACGTGGAGTGTCTCCTACTCCTTGGCCTTGCATGCTACCTGCATCGTCCTCGCCTCCCTTAGCGTTGCCTCGCCGCCGCCGCTCCGTTCCGGGACAAGACCAACCAAAAAACAATCTTGGCAGCAAACAAGGCAGGAGATGAAGAAGAACGAGGAGGGGGTACATGGAGGTGGACCGCATCATCTCCAGCTTAATTGTCAAGAGGGTCGTGTTTGCAGAGGATGGCTCGGCTATCACCGTCACGACTCACGGCCACGGAATACCTCGTCGAGTAAAGGATGGGCACGGGTTGACCTGTTTCTCGATGGAGGTCTGTTTGTTTGTTTGTTTGTCGATGGAGGTGATATATAGCGATTGGTCATTGGCGAGGGCAAGCACGACCACAGAGAGGCGACAGGTGAAGATGCAATGCTCGGGGAGGCCTTGCAGAGATTCAGGAGGATAGGGATCAAGAGGCGGGGGTCCAGGAGCGGGGACGGATGACGGGGTTCGTACGCCCGCTACCTGTTCGATGCTCTTCGACCCCGTGCATGGCGTGTCAGGTGGAAGAACTAGGGAAGAAGAAGGGCAGGGAAAGCATGCCCGAGAGGCTCTCAGAGATAAGGCAGAGGGCGAGGACACATTGGGGAAGTGTTCTAGGGGAAGAGAAGCGACCTCGAGCGCTGTGAGCGCGGGCTGGCAGAGCGAACGAGCGGCCCGGTCAAGCACATACGTGCGCGAGTGGGGGAAGCTGGGAGAGGCAGGGGGGCCATCAGTAGGTGACGTGTAGCAGCGGCCATAGCCAGGTCTTGGCAAAGGTGGCTGCGGTGCGGTGCATCCTTTGGTCGGTTGTTTCCATGTCAGGCTTGGACGGTGATATAGAGGTTGTGTAGAGGTCGAGTTCTTTGCCAGCAACCATATCAGCAAAATCACATGGTGTACTCGTGTTCTTTTGAGGAGTAGTCTTTTAGTTTCTCCGGGCCATTTTGCAGCATTCTTGTTTTGAAGAGCTTAATGAAGCGTGTGGTTTGCACATAAAACTGCCTATTTCAGAGTTCAGGCTCTGAATCTCATCTTGTTCGTTAGATTTCACATTCACAACAACTGAACGTTGCTATCAACGTTCATCAGCAGTAGCCTGGGCTACATCTGATGGGAGGCTTGTAATTGTTGTATTCTACCACATCTCACGTTATCACCATTGTAAAATAACTTTTATTTTGAGAAAACCATTCCAAAATAACTGACTACACAAGTTGCATAGAAGGATAGGATAGAAAGAAAATGATGTGACAAATAGCAGAATAAGCTCAGCCAAGTCAAAATGATAGACCTGTATACCAAAAATAATAATAATACAATGATGTTTTCTTTCTTGCGAGATGATGTATTATCTTAATGATGCTCCATTCACGAGTCAAACAGTACAGTTTTTTTTGTCTATTTCATTAGGCTAAGCTTCATCCTGATACTCGTGACAAAGCCTGCTAATTCATTTGCTCTTGGGCTCATTGTTGTAGTTGTCAATCGCCGAGTAGGGTATTTTGGAGACCGAGCTCCCTAGAGGCCTTAATTTTGAAAAATTTAAAATTCAAACTTCTACTTACAAAAAATTCTAAAAAAATACACATGTATGCAAGGATGTAATGTGTATGTGTATAAAATTTCAGGATGAAATCCCTTGAATTGCGAGCTGCAGAAAAAAAATCATAAATTTTGAGGATGAACAATACATATGCTAAAAAAAACTCCTGTTTGTTTTTTAGCTCTCATTTGGACGTATTTCGACTTGAAAATGTACACACATGTACATTATGTCTCTAGGTATATATGTATTTTTTCAGAATTTTCTAAAACTGAAAAGTTTAAATTTTTAACTTTTCATTATTTGGTATTTTCGTCAGTCGTCCCTCGACATCCTTTCAGAAGAGGTCCTCCACGGAACACCTTCCTTCGTAAACCTTTCGAGGAAGGCAAGAACATTGTTATTAATGGAGATAAAAAATAAAGTTATGATATAAAAATGCCCTTATACACCAAATGCTGCAACAAAGACAAAAGGCGGCGACACATGCACCGTACGCAGGTAAGATGGTGGTGGTGCCCACCATCTTTACAATTAATTACGAGTATGTGTGGGAGGGGCTGTGTCAGTAAGGAGGAGTGGCGACATGAGTTAGTCTTGAAATAGGGACATGAGTGTGGGAATAGTTCAAGCACCAAATGTAGATAAGCGAGGGGTGGTACTCACTATCATCATACATCCGCAAAATTACAAGTACAGGGGCTCAAGAAGCACATGCTAGAGTATGATGATCAACTGCATTGCCTTGGGATTGATTATGTTTATCATGAATAGGTGGACAACGTGATCACCATCCACTATGGTGAGCTGGTGGGGGAGAGAAGTATCAACACAAATGAATCGCTTGAAAGTGGAAGGATTTATTTCTCCCGTTGCAACGCACGGGCACATTTCCTAGTCTTCATTAACTTACCAGGCAAGTTCACTTTGACCATCGGTTTTTACCGAGTTTTATTTGCATGTAGTATCACCTTTTCAGCCCTTCCTCTAGTAGTGTTATTGAATCATGTAGTTGAGTAGAATGCATGAGGTAGGAACCCATCTCCCTGTTACCAAGCCCGGGACGTTGTTTAGTTTTAAAGCTACGCTATAGTAGATGGGGTTGGTATGAGTGCTCGAAAGTGGTGTGAGAATGGAGGACTCTACCTCGATGATGACAACTTCATGATGGCAATTTCAAGACCGGTAGACTTCAAGGCCTGCATCTACAAGACCTCAAGATTTCGAGACTCGAGACAAGATTTTAGTACACACTACTGGGTGAAGGATTGATTTGATGGGCACCCTGGAGCAACCAGTGGATGGCCGGGATGCATGGAGAAGCGCCATGACATCTTGCGGAAAGCTTCACCCAGACTCAAAGAGACGGAAGAATACTTCATGCCTGGAAGCTTACCTGTGCAACCGCAAGTCATTATAGGCTCTGGCTTGGTTGACCTTTGTTGTGATTCTGGCTGGGACAGTGCTAGCAGATGTAGAACTATGGTAGGATTGGATGAGCACCGGACAGTGGTCAGAGGAACTCTTCGGAAGACCATGTTTCGGTCGTCTTGTTCTCTAACACCCTGAAGTGCGAGAACGTAAAAAGAGGGATCGAATCTTGTGGGTAAAGTGCACAACACTCTGCAGAGTTAAAACCTAATCAATTAGCCGTGTCCCCGGTTATGGACAATTTGAGCCTCTGGACTTGGATCTATCTCGGAACTCTCAACACCGGACTGATAATTAATTGTGGGCAACTTATGATACTTATGGGCTATGAGACATCGGTTGGCGGAACCATGTCATATTAGATAACTCCGTAGTGAAGGTTCCTTGATACTCTTTTGATGTAGGGAAAAAAACAGCTTTTGAGCAAAAACCTCAGACATAGAGCCACAAAGCCATATTACATATAGAATAGTTTTATCATCTGTTTTTCTTATGGTGATCTTGCCGGTACATTCAATGTACTGACCTACACGGCTGCAACATATCATGTTGCAGGATTTCTACGACGAGTAAGGGTTTGGATATAGGGTTACGGTCTACACTCAACTTGCCGTTGGCGTTGACGGGACTCCACACCCGATTTACTGTTTCCGCTGAGACTTATGAGGTATATATCAGTTTTATGTTATTTATACATGTGATTGCACTTTGATATATACATTGATGTACTGTGTGTGCCAGCATACCGATCCAGGGATGTCACAGATACACAGAGGCTTGACCGTTTGAGGTTGGGTCGCTACAGAGATGGTATCAGAGTACATGTTGACTATTGGACGTGACCCTAGAAAATGGCTTAGAAATAGGAAGACCTCAATAGGAACAACTTTTAATTTATACTACTCTCGAATTATACTACTCTCGTAAACCTCTGAATTCTTTTACTAAACTTTCCTTATTTCAAATTATAGATGGAGAGCTACATCCTGAATGAAAGAGGACACTACGAGGATGTTCTTGGTGGCCCATTCCTTGTCGAGCTAGTCAGACTGCTGAAGCTGCCGATACCCGAGATCAAGGCCACTAAGAGGAGATCTGGATCATGGGGCATCAAGACTCGGGTGTTTGGATGCAAGGAGCACCCCAAGACAAGAGACATCACTTATGGGACACTGAGTCAGGACTGTGATATGGGCATAAACACTGTCATCCATGGTGCTATTGCACGACTGTGCTATCGTCATCGTGCTGCTCTAAGCACTCACTACTTTGGAAAGGTCGGATGGCAGAAGGAAGATGGAGCCACTATTGCCCTGACCAATGAGTAGAAGATGAAGTTTGCACTACTGTTGGTGTATAATCAGGAGCTAGAGCAATACGTTAAGAACCTGCAGATGGACCTTCTGGAAGCATTATTTGACAAGGAAGCCCTACGTGAAGAGCTCAAGTTTCAGAAGATGAAGGTAGCTAAGCTGGAGGAGGAGAACCTTGAGATCCAGAAGAATCGTCAGGAGCTGAAGAATAGCAGGGCCATATCTCATACCAAAGATGTTGAGATTCAAAAGCTCAAGACTCAACTCCAGGAATTACAGGGACGCCACAAGAAACTCCGTGTCGATAGAGATAATCTGGCAGAAGAACTGGAGAATATCAAGTCTACACAGGAGAAGCCCATTGGAGACAAGGATACACTAGATTAGTAGTAGTAGTCCCACCATGAGAGAATAAAGATGAACGTTTTTGCGATTTAAAGTATTCGACCATACCAACTTATGTGGGTGGCGATACTATAGGATTGATTGAATGCATGAGTACTTGATTGATACTACCTTTTGTGTTTATCGAAGGGTTGGATGGATTATATCTTCATATACGGTATTCATAGGTTTGTATTTATTTCAACCTCGAGAGACGTGAGTTACAAAAGAATAAATGAAGGCCTTCATATGGGAGAAGCATCAGCATTGGACAACTCCCGAGCATTGAAGACTTGAAGGAATAAAAACTTCGTAACGAAACCGTAGTAAAACCAGCCCACTACAAACGGTAGAAACCTTGAGCTAGGAATTGTTTGTTGATTGTGGGTACTTCTCTCTCTCTATCTTCCCCAGACCCAAACCTTGAACCCATGGACAACTGGCCACAATACCTTTTCTGGAGATGACAACATTTCATACAAGGAGATACATACATTATTCTGAGCACCCATTTCTCTTACACCTGCAGATGACAACTCTTTACGAGTCTTTCCTCAAGGGCCCGGAAACGATCATGACCCTGACAAGTGATCAGGATTACCCGAAAACCCTAAAGGACATGATGAAGCATATCCACCTTGAAGGAGATGCAGTTTACAAGGGCTATCCATTCATGGAGAATGGAGTAGAACTTTGGTACGTGGAGGTACACCTTCACCGTGAGAAAGGAGTCTGCCCAAAGACTATGGGGCAATACTTTTTCATCTCATGTGTACCATGAGCAACCTTCTTCGACTCTGTTCGTGAAGCTACCATGGAAGCCATACGTCAGATCGGAGAAATACTTGAAGCAGGACTCTGTCATACTCAGGAATACCTGAGAGAGGTGCATGCCGAGATGATGGAGATGAAGCTCATGGCCACCATGATGAAGCAAAAGATTGATGATTTCAAGGAGCACATCGCACAATTCCAGTGGGACTGAAGCTTCCAAGGAGGATACATGAATAAAGATGAAATTAATGCTTGACCATACCAAACCTCGTGGATGGCAGCATTTGTAATAAAGTACTTTTGAATGTTGGAATTTTGAGAAGTTGTTAAGGATGTAACAAAGGACTTGATATGAATATGATTTATGGATGAACCAGTGCGTGCTATTTTAATTGTGATGCTTTTGTGTGAACACTTGACCAATGGAAAGGAAAGTGTATTCCACAGAGTGGAGTTGGACAAAATGAGTAGGAGTTTTGTTTTGATATGATGATTACCCCAAGAGTATGAAGGAATGAAGTATTATTGGATTTAAAGAAGGTTTAAATGGGGAACATTGGTAACACCAAGGATGAGTTAAAGCCGTACCAGTGTTGAAGTGAACCCATACCCCACAGGCCCAGGAATTAATAAGGAATTGGAAGAAGCTATGATTTGATCAGTAGACGTTTCTTAGGAGATACGAAAACCCTTGTGTTGTGAAGAAACGATAGATGCTTTGTTCAGCTTGCAGAAGCAATGGAATTATCCGAACTTAGTTCGTCGACAAGAGGAACCTCTGCAATGCTTGTGAGGATGCCCAAGTGTTAGAATACGTGATTCGCTGTCTGTGTATATAGTAATGATTCAAGTACGGGATGGATTGGCCCCCATACCGGAGACTTTTATCATGGACTATCATATGTTGATGGAAAATTATAGAGTCTTAAAACCCTTGAAGAGTGTCGATACGACAAGCCAAAAAACCTTAGAATGGCAGAACGATGGAACACTGTACAGGCAACCGTTGTCAATCATAGGATAAGCGGTGAGATTCAACCCAGACCATTTTCCTGCAGGAGAAACCATGAATGGTTGACCATCATGAGATTAACGACAGTTGTTTAGTATTGGCGACATATCTGTCAGTTAAGAAGACCCAGTCTCGGAAGAACTTTACCATGAAGGAAGGACACAAGATTTTGAGGAAAAAGGTTATGCCCCTACCGGAAGAGCCCCAGTGTAGGAGTTATCCCGAAGATCTGAGAAGACCGACATTGCCAACCCAAAGGATGGAGTACATAAGTTTTTTTGGAACCGTAACCATGCTTCTAAGGGTGGTAACACCCCAGACCTGGTGAAGACCGATGGATTTTCAAGGAGGCTCCCCCAATCCTAACCTTCATTCTAGCCTCTCCGAATCTCGAGGACGAGATTCATTTTAAGGGTGGTAGTTTGTAGCATCCCAAAATTCTAAATTTTGGAATGTTATATTAAATAAATAATTATGATTGTTTGTTTGATTGTTGTGTGATTGATTGTGTGAAATTGAGTGAAATTTCAAACTTTTGAAAGGGGAATGAGAGGGAATAAAATGACTTTCCCAAAAGTGTTTTTATTTGAAATGATTTGAAACTTTATTTGGAAGTAATTCAAACTTCGTGCCACTCAAGGACTATCAAGAGAGGAGATGAAATGATTTCTCCAAATTCAAATGAAAGAGAGTGGGGAGTTAAAGCATTTTGGATTCCATTTGGAATCCCTTCCATTTTGAATAATTTCAAATTTCCCTGACCAATTTCAAAATAAAGAGAGGAGCAATATGACACTCCAAACCAGGGGCAAATTTGAAATATATTTGAATAAGGAAAAACAGAAAAGATTTGAAATTGCTTTGAAATTCAAATTCAAATCCAATTGGGAGTTACTTGGATTTTATTCAAATTATTTTTTTCTCCAAAAATATAATATATGGAAATTAGGGTAAAATGATTCCCTACAATATAAAATTGGAGAAAAGGAAATTTGAAATCATTTTGGTATTTTAAAATGATTTTATTTGAATTTTAAATGCAACAGTAGCACTGTTTACATTATTTGAATTTTTGTGGAGTTTATTTGAATTTGAAAAATAGTTCATATCTTAGGATTTCTTTTCTAAAAATTTTAATATATTATTTGCCTATGTAAAAGTTTTATTTATTTTCTTTCCTTTTGTTTTCTTTTCTGTCTTTTGTTTAAAAAATAAAAGGGGGGGGGGCAACTCAGCGCCAGGCCAGCGCGCACCGGCCGGCCCATTTGGCCTTTCGGCCTTAGCCCACGCGCGGGCGCGAAACCGCTAAGCCCCGGCCAACCGCGCCCCTCCCACTCTCGCTCGCCCATCTCGCGGTCACTGACCAGCGGGCCCTGCCTTCCTTCTTTCTTCCTCACGCTAGAGGAATCCCGCTAGAGCACGGCCCGACGCCGCCGCGTCCGAATCCTTCGGGATCCTCTCCCAATTCGCCCCCTCGCCCAGGAAAGCTGCCCTATAAATACCTTAGGGTTTGCTTGTTCGAGCCCCCTAAAACCCCTCGCCAACACCACCTGTATCGCTCGCCGTCCCCGTTCCGATCTCGCCGACCGCCGGTCCTGCCGCCGTCGTTTTCCCCGCCGGTGAGCCCCCTCGCGACACCTCCTTCTGTAAACCTTCCCACTTCGAGCTTGCACACCTGTTTGACATGGTTTCGTCGCTTAGATCGCACCGGAGCCACCGCCAAGTCATCGTCGCTGCCAGAGCACGCGGAGCACAGGAGCATCGCCGAGCTCACCTCACTCGCTCTCGACATCCCCGAGCCCCACCTCCACCGCCTCCGGACGCGCCAATCACCGCCGCGTCCGCGGGACACCTCCACCGACCCCTTCGACGACCGGAGCCGCTGCCTCGCCGTTGTCTTCTTCACTGCCGTTGTCTCCTCGCTGTAATCCGGCCAACTCCTCCCTACCGTTCGATCTAGATTGTAGGGCTAGATTAGATCGCGGTGTTTTTTTTCTATTTAACCGAATCGGTATCCGGTTTTTGCTCGGTTTAGTTAAAACGCCCATGGTTTTAGTTAGACGAACCGGTCGTTTTTCTTTTGTTTTAACCGCGACCGCCAAATGTCTCAGTAACCCGCCGTCCGCCGCTTATTCTCGCAGCGCACACGCCCCGACCAACCACCGCGCGCCACGTGGCTGTAACCGATCCGTAGGCTTTTTTTTAGATCTGTTTTATTTTTAGAATTAGTTCTGATCTTAGATCTTTAATATCTTTTATGTTTTAAATCTTTTTTGAGTGTTTCCAATTGCACTGTGTCACAAATTTTATGTAGTTTCTGTTTATGCCTTTAGATTTCAATTTTGAAGTTTTTAAATTTCAATTGGCATGAATTTGCTCAAATTAGTATTTTGGCCATATCTTGAGTTTGAAAATATATTTTTAGTTGATTCTTTTTGCTCCCGGTCACTAGGACCTTTGCCTATCCAGTAGTATTTAGTATTTGATTTTTAGGGTATTTTAAATTAGGGTTTTAGCAAAAACAGTACTGTTTTACTTATAGTTTTGTTTTAGTATTTTCCTTGTTGTTTTTAATAGATTTAAACTATTTCTTTTTGTCACTTTTGACAATTTGTTTTATATTTCTGTTAGTCGACAGTTGAAAAATTTTATAGGATTTTTAAAAAGTATTTGCTTTTGTTTTGCCTTAAAACTAGTTTAGGTCATAAATAGAGTTTTATAAAAGCTTTTTATTTATTTCTTTTGCTAGTTAAAACTCTAGTCAAATTCTTTATTTTTACTTAGTTGTTTTATATTTTCTTTTCTGTTAATTTATTAGTTTAGTATTTTATTTGTTGTTAAGTTTTTACTTAGGACAAAAATTATTTTGTTGTTGTTGTGAAGTGTATTCTTTAGTGTTTTTCTTTATAGTTTTCTTAGAAGTTTCTCTTTGAACTTTTATTTGGTTTTTCCTTTAGATTTCTATTTGTTGTTTTCGATTGTTAATTTGAGTGCTAGAATTTGCTTGCTAGAGTGTATGCTTATGTGAATTTCATGTTTCTTAATATAGATTTTCAATGGAGTGACGAATAGTTCTACCAAGTCTTTTTCTGAGAACGTTATAATCTTCATCAACTTACCAGGCAAGTTCACTTTGACCATCAGTTTTTACCAAGTTTTATTTGCATGTAGTATCACCTTTTCAGCCCTTCCTCTAGTAGTGTTATTGAATCTTGTAGTTGAGTAGAATGCATGAGGTAGGAACCCATCTCCCTGTTACCAAGCCCGGGACGTTGTTTAGGTTTAAAGCTACGCTATAGTAGACGGGGTTGGTATGAGTGCTCGGGAGTGGTGTGAGAATGGAGGACTCTACGTCAATGACGACAACTTCATGATGGCAATTTCAAGACCGCTATGCTTCAAGGCCTACATCTACAAGACCTCAAGATTTCGAGACTCGAAACAAGATTTCAATACACACTACTGGGTGAAGGATGGATTTGATGGGCACCCTGGAGCAACCAGTGGATGGCCGGGATGCATGGAGAAGCGCCTTGACATCTTGTGGAAAGCTTCACCCAGACTCAAAGAGACGGAAGAATACTTCATGCCTGGAAGTTTACCTGTTCAACTGCAAGTCATTATGGGCTATGGCTTGGTTGACCTTAGTTGTGATTCTGGCTGGGACGGTGCTAGCAGATGTAGAACTACAGTAGGACTGGATGAGCACCGGACAGTGGTCAGAGGATCTCTTCGGAAGACCATGTTTCGATCGTCTTGTTCTCAAACACCCTGAAGTGCGAGAACGTAAAAAGAGGAATCGAATCTTGTGGGTAAAGTGCACAACACTCTGCAGAGTTAAAACCTAATCGATTAGCCGTGTCCCCGATTATGGACAATTTGAGCCTCTGGACTTGGATCTACCTCAGAACTCTCAACACTGGACTGATAATTAATTGTGGGCAACTTATGATACTTATGGGCTATGAGACATCGGTTGGTGGAACCATGTCATATTAGATAACTCCGTAGTGAAGGTTCCTTGATACTCTTTTGATGTAGGAAAAAAACAGCTTTTATGCAAAAACCTCAGACACAGAGCCACAAAGCCATATTGCATATAGAATAGTTTTATCATCTGTTTTTCTTATGGTGATCTTGCCGGTACATTCAATGTACTGACCTACACGGCTGCAACGTATCATGTTGCAGGATTTCTACGACGAGTAAGGGTTACGATATAGGGTTACGGTCTACACTCAATTTGCCGATGGCGTTGATGGGACTCCACACCCGATTGACTATTTTCGCTGAGATTTATGAGGTATATATCAGTTTTACGTTATTTACACATGTGATTGCACTTTGATTTATACATTGATGTACTGTGTGTGCCAGCATACCGATCCAGGGATGGCATAGATACACAGAGGCTTGACCGTTTGAGGTCGAGTCGCTACATCAGTTCGCAAGAAGCATTATTATGCCCATGAGATCTTTGATAGAAGCTGGGCCATTCTTTCACATTTGAAGACCCCTGAAGAACTTGTCGAAATGGAATTCCAACAAGACTTCGATTGGGCCAACCCGCCCAAGAAGATGTTCAAGATGGTCCAAGTTCCTCAGATGGTACCAAGCTGAGTGTCTCCTTCTCGAGCTACTGATGAAAATGAAGACGTCGAAGACACTGCAGCGGGCCCCTCTTCACCGCGCAACCCCAACAACAATGTTGGCGCTCCTCCACGTTCTTCAAGATGATCTTCTGTGGGAGCGTTAGTCCTCTGTTTCGTCTCCTTTTGGTCATTTGATGACAAAGGGGGAGAAATTTGAGACTTAGTCTTCAAGCGGGTTTTTATATTGGGTTGTTCTTTTGCTAAGTTGCAACTCTCGGTTTTTCATTTGATTCGCTCCATTGATGAGTTGTAACTTAAAAACTGTTGGTGGTCTGACGCTTTTCTGATACGTTTTATGTGCATGCGTGATAATGCTCTGATCCTTATATATATATATATATATATATATATATATATATTATATATACAGCCCGTCTATTCTGCCAATATTGGCAGAATAACTATTCGTCCCACACTTCCGAACTGCACGCTCAACGCGAGGGCACTGCCCTTTCTGAAGCAAGCGCACTGCAATACAAAGACTAGTGAACTTCTCGTCGAAAAAACTGCACGCGGTGTTTTTCGGTACTGTTTTCGAGCCAGTTTTTAAACCGTTTGTCGGAACGAGGCATGTAATATACCATGGGAAAGCTATGGATTAGGCGCAACTTCGCCATGTTGAATTTTTTTCGAGATTCCTCGCGGTTTAAGAGCAGTTTCGAAAACGGTGGGCGCCCAACGAGTGGCAGCGAGTGTATTTTCGCGTTTTTTCGCAAACCGCTTGTTGGAATGAAGCAAATAATACGCCGTTGGAAATATATCGTCAAGCCACAACTTTTTCATATATATTACTTTCTCTAATTCCTTACGGTTTAAGAGCAGTTTCAAATTTACTAAATCGCGAAATTCTGTTTTTTCAAATTTTTGCAATTTTTGGGTACTGTTTTGGCTCCAGTTTTTAAACCGTTTGTCGAAACGAGGCGTGTGATATGCCGTTGGAAAGCTACGGACGAGGCGCAACTTTCATATGTAGAAATGTTTTTGAGATTCCTTACGGTTTTGAATTAATTTTGAAAATGGTGCGGCGGACGACGGGTGGCAGCGGATGTTTTTCCACGAATTTTTACAAACCGCTGGTCGGAATGACTCAAATGTTATGCCGTTGGAAAGATATTGACGAGACGCAACTTTTTCATGTAGAACACCCTCTCTAACTCCTTACGGTTTAAGAGCAGTTTTGAAATTACCGAAATGCGGACACTCTGTTTTTCGCGACACTAAAATCGACGAGTGAACCGCATCGGACAGAAAACCGCACTGCTTCAGACTGAAAACCGCACTGCATCAGACGGGCAAGCGGACTTCATGGTTTTATTTTTTTGAGACGTAAATTTTCCAAGCCGAGCAAGTAGACCGCGCTTCACGTCGGGCGTAAGTGAACCGCAACACTATCGAGAAGTGAACCACATTTTTTTGTCATCTCCGTAACATTTTGTTTATACTTTGTATTGGGAGTAGTGAACCGCGACACTAGCGAAAGTGAACCGCAACACTATTTTAAAGTGAACCGCATGATGTTTTGTTGTCTTTTTTCATACTTGGTATTTTTTACGCGCGTAGACCGGACGAGTGGACCGCAAGGACCGAGCTACTGGACTGCATGAGTTTTTGTTGGCTTTTTTAACAATTTTTATTATCGGGTATGTAACGTTGAGACAAGGCAAGTGCACTGCATTAATTTTTCTTTCACTGTTTCCCTTCTACACGCGGCAACCAAGTGCATTGCATAGAATTTTTTTTTGCATGCAAGCAACAAACCGTACTGCAGCGAGAGGGTTAGTTTTGGGGGATGACCAAAGTGAACCTCAGTTTTTTAAGTTTTCCACAGCGAACCACACTAGTGAACTGCACCTCTTTTTTCCTTGCACAATCTGAAAAAATGGGCAAAACACGATGGAGTCAACTGCCTTGTTCGATTTTCACAGAGGAAAACCACCAAACTTTTTAGAATGAATAGCATCATGTCCGAGGAACCCCAAGCCGAGCTGCAATCTGTGATGAACCGCGCTGCAGCAAACATATTTTTTGAACACCATATGTGACCGAGGAACTGCAATATGTGACGAACCGAACTGAATTGTACTCACACCGCACTGCACGCCCCTGATTTTTTGACTGCACGCACTGCGGACTTCAATCTGCACCTTTGGGAGCTGCTCACACCGCTGATGTAGGCTGTAACCTGCAACGAAGCGGTCGCCGGCGCATGGGGTGTGTGCTGCGGCCAAACCAATGGAATCGGGGGAGTCACCCGAAACGGCCGTGGCACACTGCTAGTGGCGTCTTCGCACCGCACGGGAGCCTAGACCAAACTACACGGGGGATGGGGGAGGAGGTCCTCCTCCTCTTCTCGCATAAATGGACAACACGAAAATTTTAGTGTTGGGGCACGCCCGAACTGAACTAGATCATCCCCAGTGGCCAACCGCACACTCCAAACCTGGACGCAAAAACAAAAATTGAACAACACTTGAGCACCCCCACCCGAATTGAACTACAAAAGCTCAACCTAAATCAAAAACTGAACTTCATTTGAACATCTGCCCAAAATCAAAAAACTAAACAGGAAGATGCCGTTTGGTGTTTCCTGCACTTCACCCCTTTTTTGAGACGAACTAGGGAAGATGAAGATGCCAGCGCGCTGGAGTTTTTCCTCCCAAAATCAAGTGAGTGAACTGCAAACAGCAACCTCACCTGTCCCGTGTTTGCATGTTCGTCGGTGGGGAGCAAAGGTAGAGGCCCGAGGGGGAGGTGTGGTGGTTCTCCGTAGAGGGGAGGAAGAGGGGGAATACAGGGGGCAGCTCACCGGTGGACTGCACATCCGCACCATGAACCTCGTCCCGATGGACTATAGTATGTGCCTCGTGCGGAAGGGTGAACTACGGGAGGGAGGCAAGTCAACTTCATGCGCCTGTGGGCCGAACTCCACGGCCGCATCAACGGAGCCCCTGCAAAGCGAACTACAGCGCCACTGCACCGTCGTCATCCTCACGCGAGGAGCGGTGTTCGCCGAACAGCCGGGCAAGGGGAGGTAGGAGGAGTGCTGGGATGGCGAAACAACCTGATCCCCCGACAGATCTGGTGACCTGGCTGGATGAGGAGGCCGTCGGGGCCTCAAGCCAGTGTGGGGCATCCACGGATCCGGCGCCGGCCACGCGCGGGAGGACGCCGACGGGCCGATCCGGTGGCTGGCCTGCATAGGGGCAGGTGGGCCGGGGAGGGAAGGTGGTTGGAGGTGGCGTAGTGGCGCGGGGGGGGGGGGGGCTGGCGCGGCGGCGCGGGGGAGGTGGCACGGCGGCGTAAGGGAGGGAGGTGGCACGGCGCGCGGTGGGCTGGGAGGTGAGGTCGTCTGACGGTCGAGCGCTGGGGGGTGTTCTTTTTCACAAGCAGTTCGGTCGGTTTTAGTTTGTAGCTACGGGTGTGTGGGGGGTGTTGAATAAGCGTTTTTTGGGTAGAATAAGGTCTTAAGGGGGTTGGATATATATATATATATATACACCACCCTATATATTCTGCCAAAACCCCACCCAGCCTATATATATATACAACATTTGGCTTATTCTGCCAACACCCCACCCACACCCGTGCCCCCGACCCCCACCTTCTTGGCTTCTTCCCTCCCAAACCCCTACAACCCCACGTGCCCAAACCCCCGCTAACCCACCTTCTTCCCCGCCTGGGCCACCGCGCCACCAGAACCCCCGCTCCCCCACCTTCTTCCCTACCGGGGCCGCCGCGCCGCCAGAACCCACACTCCCTACCTTCTTCCCGGTCCCGACGCCGCCAGAACCCCCGTGCCCCGGCCACCGTGGCCCCAACCACCGCCTCCCCAATCCGCCCCCTCCTCCCAGCCACCAACACTTCCTTCGCACCAGCGTCGCCCAGCACCGCATCCGGCTGTTGGCTCGTAGCGAGAAACCACCGGATCCGGCCTCCCTGATGCCTGCCGACTACAATGACCACCGGATCCGGCCCCCCGGCGATAGGTTCCTCCTCCACCGTTCACCACAATGAACACAACGGGGAGGTACCCCCCTACTGCCTCGATCTGGTCCCGTCGAGGAGCTCCCCCGACCCGAGATGCCGCCCCACCCTCCCCACCTTCTCTGCGCACAGCGCGCCCTAGCCGACCGCCGACGAGGCCAGTCATCGCCGGGTCCGGACAGCCGCGGCCCCACACGGCCCGCCATCGCTGGTTCGGAGCCCTCAAGGCCTCGCGCGAGCCGCCTCCTCTCCCTCCGTCGCATGGGGCCGCCCCGCCTCCTCTTCCTCCCTGGTTCAGATCGAGCCGAGGATGAGCTCTCTCCTCCTCGTGGCGGTCTCCGCCCAGGGACTCATCTGCGCCATCCGTGGTGCTCAAGCGCCGTCCCACCCCGTGCAGCTCGGCCGCGGCCCCTGTCTTCGTGCAGGTTCGCCGGCCACGGCTTGCCTCTGCTGGTCTCCCTCGTCGTTAGCCACGACGCCACAACCACTGGCCTCGAGCGTCCTCTCCTCCCCTTCGATTGTTTTTTTGCTTTTTTAGATTTCACTTGGGCACATCACTGCAATTCGCTTGGGGCGTAGGTGCGGTGCGGCTGATGTCCAGTCCACCGGGGAGCGTGCTTGTAGTCCGGTGGCACGAGGCTTCCTCTTCGGCTCAGCCACCGCCCGTGAGTTGGCCCTTTGTCCACCTCGTACGCCGCTGGAGCAGCACTGCCGTGGCGGTGCAGTGCACTGCCACTCCGCACGTCGGCCGGCAGTTCAGTCCACTTAATTTTTGTTTGTTCCCCACCGTTCATTGTTTTCTTGATTTGGGAGTGAAATGTTCAGTCCGCTGACCGAAGTTCAGTTTCAGGTGTGTGAAGCCCTTTGTTCCTCCATGGCAAAAAATTGATCACACCGTTCTGTTTCGCTGATTTTCTAGCAATTTACTGTGTGAAGAAAATGGACCCTGTATTTTCAATTTTTTGTTGATGGTTATATTGCAAAATTTCAGGGAGTTCATCTGTAAATTATTGCAAAATGATGCAGTTCATTTAAGAATGGGCCTTGTAGTATGCTATGTGAAAAAATTGTGGGAAAAGTGCAGTGCACTATCCACTCAAAAAAGAAGTTAGTTTTAATGCAGTCCACTATATTCGTCTCGCATTCATGCTGATGCACTACTTCACTCTAAAAAAATTGAACTTGCAGTTCATTGGTCCTTCCTCCGTAGTTCCCAACTGATTAAAAGAATGTAAATTAGAGAAAATCGTAATGCAGTTCCCTATGCAAACTGTTGTAGTCCACTTTAAAATTTTAATGTGGTTGCCTACGAAAACTCATGTAGTCCACAGTAAGGCTTGAAAAAAAAACATGTAGTGAATGTGAGAAAAAGTTCTATTTGCCACTTCGGAAAAAGTTTGCAGTACACTAGGTGTTCCGGGTAGTCCGGTTAAAATAAAACATTTAGAAATAAATAAATAAATGAAGTCCACTCAACTCGTGTCGTGGTTCACTTTTGCCGTCTGAAAAAGATTCTCTATTCTTGACCAGGCAATCCTGATGCATTTAAAAAATGATACAGTGCACTAACATTGACCGTGTGGTCCACTTAAGTCTATGAAAAAAGTTAGAAAAAAGACAAAAAAATTCATATGATTCATTTAGACTCGTGCCGCAGTTCACTTTTCCCTTGATGTGGTTCACTTGCCCTCGTCACTCGGTCCATTCTCGTCCAAAAAAAAGATAGAAAAAATGACAAAAAGAAACCATGTAGTGCGCTTGCCCATCTGATGCAGTGCGGTTCTCAGTCTGAAGCAGTGCGGTTTTCTGTCCGGTGCGGTTCACTCGTCGATTTTTGTGTCGCGAAAAACAGAGTGTCCCCATTTCGGTAATTTCAAAACTGCTCTTAAACCGTAAGGAATTAGAGAGAGTGTTCTACATGAAAAAGTTGCGCCTCATCGATATATTTCCAACGGCGTATCATTTGAATCATTTCGACCAGCGGTTTGTAAAAAATCGCGAAAAAACGGCCGCTGCCACCCGTCCTCCGCCACACCATTTTCAAAATTAATTTAAAACCATAAGGAATCTCAAAAACATTTCTAAATATGAAAGTTGCGCCTTGTCCGCAGCTTTCCAACGATGTATCACACGCCTCATTTCGACAAACGGTTAAAAAACTGGAGCGAAAACAGTACCGAAAAATTGCAAAAATTTGAAAAAACTGAATTCCGCGATTTAGTAAATTTGAAACTGCTGTTAAACCGTAAGAAATTAGAGAAAGTAATATATATGAAAAAGTTGCGCCTCAACGATATCTTTCCAACGGCGTATCATTTGCTTCATTCCGACAAGCGGTTTGCGAAAAAACGCAAAAATACTCTCGCTGCCACTCGTCGGGCGCCCACCGTTTTCGAAACTGCTCTTAAACCACGAGGAATCTCAAAAAGAATTCAACATGGAGAAGTTGCGCCTAATCCATAGCTTTCCAACGGCGTATTACACGCCTCATTCCGACAAACGGTTAAAAAACTGGATCAAAAACAGTACCAAAAAACACCGCGTGCAGTTTTTTCGACGAGAAGTTCAGGAGTCTGTGTATTGCAGTGCGCTTGCTTCAGAAAGTGCAGTGCCCTCGCGTTGAGCGTGCAATTCGGAAGTGTGGGCAGAATAACTATTCTGCCAATATTGGCAGAATAGACGGGCTGTATATATATATATATATATATATATATATATATATATATATATATATATATATATATATATATATATATATATATATATATATATATATGTATGTATATATGTGTGTGTATGTGTGTGTGTGTGTGTGTGTGTGTGTGTGTGCAAGCATGCTGTAATTCACCAGACACCAATTTTGATCATGCATTCAAATTCTTCAATATCTTATGATCATGCATGATTGGATTCCAAGATATAGGGGGAGATCTCCATAATTTCAACCTGCCATGTGCATTTGCAATCAAAAGCAAATTCTTCATATGCACATCTTCAGGGGGAGTTCCTCAATATCTTGTAACCAATGTCTTCACATTCTGTACTTACACTTCCATTATTTACTCCCATTTAAAACTTAACTGATTTGTCATCAATCGCCAAAAAGGGGGAGATTATAAGTGCATCAAGTGCTCCCTTAGTGGTTTTGGAGTATTGAAGACAAATAGGTTAAGGGACTAATGTGTTTGTGAGTGTACACAGGTGAAAACAGTCCCTGAAGACTTGGTTTAACCACGGAAGTCGACCCCTAAAAATGTATTTCTTCAAGTAAAGAATTTGGTGCGGCCTGTGAAGAAATTGATGTGAAGACTTTGAAGCTTGAAGACTTTGTTTTCATAGTTTCTTTTCTTCTTATTTGAGTCATAGGAAAAACCGTACTGTTAACGGGGGTCTAGGTGAAACATTTATCATACTTCAAAGAGTTGCTCAAACCTATACACATTACAGCCACTTCGTGTGAAGCCTTTGGAAATCTCCGGAACAGCTGACGAATTTGCTAGCGACAGTGACGCAGTTCATCTGGTCATTGACGAATTAGGTCAGGCTGAGGAGTTAGGATTTCGTCAGTGCGATCTGCCTATCGTGAGGAAATTGAGTGCCCCGACGAAATTGAGAGTTCAATTTTTCCGACCGTTGTTGCGTCGTGCGCCAGCTGTCGAGTGGATTCTTATCCTGACAATGGTCATGTCTGAGAAGGGCATTTATGACAATTCATGTTGGGTTGCCCCCTGGCTATAAATAGCCGCCCCCCCACAACCACTAGTTGGTTGGCTGCTCTAGAGAGAGCTTGACACTTGTCATTTGAGAGCAACCCTTCCTCTGACGACTTTGTGAGAACCCAAGTGATGAAAAACCCAACCAGAGCCAAAGTGATTGAGCATCACTGAAGAAGTTGATCTGTGTGATCCGACGCTTGTTACCTTTGAAGATTGTCATTCTTCCAGACGGTTAGGCGTCATGTTCTGAGCACCCAAGAGTAATTGTGGCGTGTCGGTGAACAAGTCTGTGAAGGTTTTGGAAGTCTACCTTGAAGACTTACCACGAGTGATTGGTCTAAGTGACCCTAGCTCAAGAGGAATATGGTGAGGACTAAGTGTCCTCCGAAGTAAGACTCAGCCGCCTTAACCAGACGTACAGTTGATACAGCAACTGGAACTGGTCTACCAAATCGATGTGTCTTCACCGAGCCTAACTGGTTTCAAATTCCTCACCCTTTACCTTTACGCAATTCTGCTGCTGAAGAACTTGTGCTTTACTTTTCTGAAGAATTTGAATGGAAGACTTTCATCAGGTTGTTTTTCATTTCTTCAGTTCATCTTCCTCATGCATGTCTGCCTCTATGATCCCATGTTCTTCACTTGTATGTGTTTCATATGCATGCTACTTGTATCTGTGTCGATCTAGTTTTGCCTCTGTTTCTATTTCGTCACTCTGATTTTCGTCAAAATCTTCGAAGTTTGACGAATTTCTAAATATCTCCCATTCACCCCTCCCTCTGGGAGTAAACCTGCGCTTTCAATCCTGATATGCACCTGATCTATGTGGATGAAATTTGCAGATTGTTTAAGCTTGCAGGTTTATCCGAGGATGGAGTTAAGAAGAAGGTATTCCCTTTATCTTTGGGGGGGAAGGCATTGACATGGTATAGGCTATTGGATGATACTGGAACATGGGATTGGAACCGGTTGAAGCTGGAATTTCACCAGAAATTTTATCCTATGCATTTGGTTCATCGTGATCGGAATTATATATATATAATTTTTGGCCTCGTGAAGGAGAAAGTATCGCTCAAGCTTGGGTGAGGCTTAAGTATATGATGCACACATGCCCCAATCATGAGTTCTCAAGAGAAATAATTATGCAAAAATTTTATGCTCAGTTTTCTCACAATGATCAATCCATGCTCGATACTTCTTCTACTGGTTCCTTTATGAGGAGAACTATTGAATTCAAATGGGATCTTTTGGAAAGAATTTGATTGTGTTAAATCTTTTATGGAAACTGATGCCTTTCATAAGTTTAGTACTAAATATGGGCTTGACTCTGAGATAGTAGCTACTTTTTGTGAATCTTTTGCTGCTCATGTTGATGTCCCTAAGGAGAAATGGTTTAAGTTTCATCCACCTATTGAAGTAAAGGAAGAACCTATTAATGGCTGGCCATGGATGTACTTGCGTGCTTCAAGTACGTCTGCTTTATTATTCGAAAGTATCATGTCCAATACTTTATCCGGCAAGCTGTCAGAACCAGTATTACTCACCTGTTCGAACAACTTGCTGGTAATTTGGTTCTGGGTGAAGAGTCTTTTTAGTAGGATGCTATCGTTCTCATCCCTCCTTGGCTTCGTGGGCCCCTTCTTCGCGGGTGCGGCCGTGCCCGCTTTCCTCTTGTTACTTGAAGCACTTCTGGTGCGAGGTTTGGATAATTGAATGACGGTCTGCTGAGCAGACAGTGAAGCTACGACGGACTGCTGAGCAGACCGTGTAGCTACACCAGAGTGCTGAGCTGGCGGTGCTACTATGACGGACTGCTGAGCTATAGGAGCACAGTTATTGGATTGCTGACCAGGCGTTGAAGCTATGTCAGGCTTCTGCGCAGGTGGTGCCAATGCGTCGGTGTGCTGAGGAGGCTGTGCCAAAGCGTTGGTTTGCTGAGCAGGCAGTGCCGACACATCGGAATGCTGATCAGGCGGCTGCGAACTATCGTACTAATGAGCAGTTGGTTCTGGACCTTCGGACTACTTAGCAGGTGGTTCCAAACCATCTGACTGCTGAGCAGGGGGTTCCGAAGCATCAGACTGCTTAGCAGTTCGTTCCACCAGGTTGGTCTACTGAGCATGTAGTGCCGCTCTGTCTATCCCTGCTGGTTCAGTGGCCAGCATCTGAACCTGTGGTACATCTTCAGCAGTTGCAGGCCTTGCCACAGGCTGCTCAGGAGTGGATGGTGACAAGGCATGTATGGCAGGAAGTCGGGCGGGCTGATCATAGGTTGATGCATGAGCCGTCGGATTATGATTGTTAGGTTCCTCGGGGGAAGCACGCGAGAGCTGCTGTGGCGAGAAGAGAGTCACCGGTTGAAGGACGCCATTGGTTGCTCTTGGGAGGGGGGGTTTGTGGGATCTCATCCATGAAGTCTATTTCCTTTCGTGGCCACTGGATATGATTTAACTGTGTTTATCCCAAGGTCCTCTGCTCATCATAGTTCCCTAGGTCATTCTTTAGGGCAAATTCAGTGAATCCAGGCTTTACTTCAGTCACATAGCACTTCACACAGCCCGGCTTCAATGGCACATTGTCCAACAAGAGGCGCCCGTCCAAGAGGGGGGGGCAAACCCAGGCTGTTGCACATTTTAACATACCTTCATAATGTGTAAGCACGCCCCTCAGTCTACCTGTCATTCCATATAGATCAGATATAGCATCATCCTGCGCAGCTGCAGTCTCAGTGTCGTTGGGGTTAGCTAATGCATAGCTACTCTTGTGCTGTGTTGTCGCGTAATAAGCAGCATCCTCCATGCCTTCCTCCCCTTGCGTCTACTAGCTATCTCTTGGTGTTAGAGTCTTCTGCATCATCATTGCTCCTCAATTTCCTTTTGAACTATCGGATACATGTCCCTCCTCAACCTTTCAAACAATGCATTCTGCTTCATTTCACTCCTCGCTTTTTTCATGGTGAGCCTCTCTTCTTTGCTGAGTGTGAAAGGCCTCTTGTGCGGGACATTGACCCCTATATCCCTTGCACGGGCTGGGGGCTCTTTGGTTTTCAGAGCCTCAGACAGAATGTCACATGGCCCTAAGTTCCTGTAGAACCTTCCAGCTGGGGTGTTGGAAGCCTTTAACATCTCGAGATACAATGCATGGTCTTGTGAGTTTTCAAAGTAATAAGAACTGTCGTCACGCCTCCTTGCATGTGCCTGCAAGTAGTCTCTAGCGCGGTCACCCCTGATTTCACTAAAGGTCAGTTTGCCACCCGCAGCTACTGCTTCTTTGTCCTCCTGGTCCCATATAGGTTGCATGCCGTAGTATCCTACCACACCCATAAGGTGGGGGTGTGTGTTCCTCTTCTAAAGTTCCTATTGCTTGGTAGTCTTCTCAATAAACTCCTTACTGGCCCTGACCCTTTTGAATTCTGCCTAGTCTGCCATTGTAATTTGGGGGTATATGGGGATTGGGTCCTTGCCTTGACTCAAGTACTTCTTGTACAACACGTGCTTCCAATTTCTCCAAGCATCCCTGTCCTTCTTCAATGCAGCGTGTTCCACCTGCATTCTCCACTCCTCTGGAACGTTGAAGTGATCCATGATCTCCCGGACTACCCTGTGCCGCGTTTCTGTGTCAGCCTTTCGAAACCCCGGCAGATTAATGTTGAGCCTTGCCCTGCCAAACAATCCACACACACTCCTGAACCTCGTGCGTGCTTTATCTGGTTTAGTTGGAGCCCAAGACATTAAATCGATGTCGGCTACTTCATATACACCTTTAGGCTAGTGTGTGGGCTTTCTTGGAGCGTTCTTCCGTGTCTTGACCGGAAGGGTGATTGTGGCAGCTCTATCCCGTTCTAAATTACTTGATCCTAGATCATCTGCTGGAGACCTAGGGTTGTCGGACTTAGATGAAGATGCATCGCCTGAAGTATGAGTGTTGTCGCTGCTACTCGGCATCGACAGACAACACATGCGAAATTCAGAAAAGGGGGATAAGCATAAAGCTAACAACTTGGTAGCAAGCTGTCTAAACATGGCATGTAATAATTTGGAAAATGTACGGCTAATTTGTTCATTTTGTGTGACTCGAGCGCCCATGATTTGTAAATCGACAATAACTAATTGGAACAAAAACAACTTATATGTAGTTAGGAAGGTCGATAATGAACATATATACGCTCTCCATTAATTTATAACCAATTTGGGAACATACCGAACCAAATAGGAAAAGGGATCACGAGGAAATAGGCCTCACCGTGATGGAGAGCAGTAACTGACAGGTTTCTGTGCAAACTCGGCAGGAGAGGCAAGGGTACAGGATCGATATGCTCAAGGGTGGCTGGCGAGCAAACGAAGACACTAGGCGCGGGCAGCCGCATGTTGGGAACGATAGTGAAGGTAGGGTTGACGCTGAAAAGCGGGCACACGGCCGGGTTGAGCACGACGGTGCCGAAAAGGGTTCTGGTGTGGATCTGGGGGTCGGGGAGCTGGCGATGGAGTTTGGGTAGAATATGTGGACTGTTGAGTTTAACGGGGGCAGGCGGTGGGGGGTGTTGGCGGCATCAGTGAAAAAATTAAAAAAAAGTGCCGGTCGCCGCGCAGAAAGGCCTATGCAAACGGTTGCATCTACGAACCCGTGAGCACAAACATCATAATTTCGTTTGAAATGGAGGCGTGGCAAATTTGATGAAGACGTGGCTTCATCATTTTGCCTCAAATTTTTTTCCATGGTACGCAATCATTATTATAACCCAGTATTGATTATCTATCGCGTTTCAGGTCTCGTTTGCTATATTTAACCCATTTTTTGCAATTACCGGGCATTTAGTGCATATAAATCAGATCCCAACTGCAAATACATGTGGGTGTTGGCAAAGAAGGTCTGAAAAATCATTTGTGTGTCCCTTTGCGTGTTTTCAGTCATTGTCTAATGAATGGGAAGAATTTTCAAACATTTCAGCTGTGAGATGCGGCCACCAGCGTAGGGCTTGTTGGTATTTTAATTACACGAAATGCGGATGGACTCCGAAAATCCCAAAAATCGGTGTGTAATCATGGCGTGATCTCAAGACCCCGTGGAAATTTTTTGGTAAAGTTTGGCATAAGTTATGATGATCGCTCATTGGAAACCAGAGCATCTCACAAGAAGGATCATAATTTCCAAAAGGAGACGTGGCAATTCAAACTCCAATCGTCGGCGACTTCATCGTGTTGGCTTGAAAAAAATTCCACGGTACGCAACCACCATTATACCCTAGGTTTGATTTTCTGGCGCATTTCAGGGCTCGCTTGCTATATTTAAGCCATTTTTTGCATTTACCATGCATTTAGTGCATATAAATCAAATCCGAAACTGCAACTACATGTGGGTGCTGGCAAAGAAGGTCTAAAAAATCATTTGTGTGCTGCTTTGCGTGTTTTCTTTCATTGTCCAAGGAATGGGAAGAATTTTCAAACATTCCGGCTACGAGATGTGGCCACCGGTGTAGGGCTTGTTGGTATTTTAATTATAGGAAATGCAGATGGACTCCAAAAAACAACTAACTTTTATTATCTTGCAAAGTACTCCTAGTTTTATTCTTGCAAAGTAGTTCTAGCATTACACCTACAAGTAGTTTCATTCTTGTTCTAGGTAAAGTGAACATTAAGTGTGCGTAGAGTTGTATCGGTGGTCGATAGAACTTGAAGGGAATATTGATTCTACCTTTAGCTCCTCGTTAGGTTCGACACTCTTATTTATCAAGAATGGCTACAACTGATCCCCTATACTTGTGGGTTATCAAGACCTTTTTCTGGCGCCGTTGCCGGGGAGCAATAGCGTGGGGTTGATATTCTCGTGTGTGCTTGTTTGCTTTATCACTAAGTAGTTTTTATTTTCTATTCTAAGTTGTTTTATATCTTTAGTTATGGATATGGAACACGAAACACCAAAAAAAATAGTTGTACTTGCTACTCATGGAGATGGGGAACCTCCTAAAACCCTCGATGCTGGTTATGTGGAAAACAGTAAATACTGCTTTGATAATCCTGATAAATCTCCATTCAACTTGATAATGGGAGATACTTTGGATCAACGGGAATACTTTAGGGATTATTGCTTGTCTCAAAAAGGGAAACTCTTATGGGATCAAATTAAAATGCTGCGTTGGTATGCTTGGAATTTATGCTTAAGGTGTGATTATAGTTGTTGCTCTAAGATGAAGGCTCCACACCTTTCCTTTCAATGTGAATTTAATGATAATGAAACCTTGGCTTCTTATGCTAATGGTATATATGATTACTATGATGTGGAACTAATAGAAGAATTTGTTGCTTTTATGGGTGCTTAAGAAATTAAATCTTTGTTTGAAAAGTATGAAGATTGTCATGCTACTATTTACAAATATAAAAATTATGCTATACTTAAATATTGCCATGAGAATTATGAATATAATGCCTATATTGATGAATTTATTGAGAAAGTCTCCGCTGTCCAAGAAGAGACTAATATTTTGCAGGCTCCTATGGAAGAAGAAATTGATGACACTGTGAGCTCATTAGATGAAAAAGATGACGAAGAGAGCAAAGAACAAAAGGAGGATGAGCGGATTGATCACCCGTGCCCACCTTCTAATGAGAGTAACTCTTCAACTCATACATTGTTTAAATTCCCTTCATGCTTACCGAAGGATGAATGCTATGATAATTGCTATGATCCCTTGGATTCGTTTGAAATATCCCTTTTTGATGAAATTGATGCTTGCTATGCTTGTGGCCAGGATGCCAATTTGAATGATGCTTATGGAGATGAACTTGCTATAGTTCCTTATGTTAAACATGAAATTGTTGCTATTGCACCCACACATTATAGTCCTATTATCTTTTTTGAATTCTCCCAACTAAACTATATCGGAGAAGTATGTGCTTATTAAGGATTATATTGATGGGTTGCGTTTTACTATTACACATGATGATTTTGATGAATATAATATGCATGTGCGTGCTGCTCCTAATTGCAATTATTATGAGAGAGGAAATACATCTCCACCTCTCTATGTTTATAGTACGATAAAATTGCAAGAAACTGTTTATACTATGCATTGGCCTTTACTTGATGTGCACGAATTGTTCTTTTATGACATGCCGATGCATAGGAAGAGAGTTAGACTTCGTCATTGCATGATATAAGTTTCTTTGTGCTCACTACTAAATTATAAATCATTGTTAATTAAAATTGGCTTTGATACACCTTGGGATCCGGGTGGATCAATTACTTGAGCACTATATGCCTAGATTAATAGCTTTAAAGAAAGCGCTGCCTGGGAGACAACCCGGAAGTTTTAGAGAGTCATTTTATTCTGTTTTTTGCTTTTAAAAAGTTTAAAAACAAAAAATATAGAGGGGAACCTAAAAACTTTTTCAAAAAGAGAAGCGATTGGAAGGTTATGCATTGGAGAAGTGAGGGTCGACCTTGAACACCTGTGTTCATGCTCATGGAAACAATGTAGAATTTTTCATGGAAGGTTCTCGCAAAAATAATTATCCCCTTGTACAAATCCATTGTATTATAAAAATAATGTGCCAAGATTTACCTTTAGGATGTTTAAATTTCTTGTTTCGTGTGTGCTGTGCAAAAACAGAAAGTTTTGCTGTAGTGTTTGAATTTCTATATTTTACTGGAACATGCAAAAATTCTGAAATTTTTACACAGTACTGCTATGCAAATTTTTTATTTTTTCCTAATTTTGCAGAATTTTTGGAGTTACAGAAGTATATGTTTCATTTGCATCTTTACAGACTGTCCTGTTTTCACAGATTGCTGTTATAGTTTCTTTATTTGCGTATGTTTGAAATCTGGTTGAGCCCCATTGACTGGAGAGCCATAAAATTGTGATAGTATACAGTGGGTAATATTTTATTATAATTATACAATAATGTTACAGAAGGACATGATGGGATTTGATGTTATATGTACTAACCCCTCTAATAAAAACTTCAGTTAAGTTTTGTGTGGATGAAGTGTTCGAAGATCGAGGAGGTATCGATATGAGGAGAATAAGGAGAGGCAAGAGCTCAACCTTGGGGATGCCCAAGGCACCCCAAGTAAATATTCAAGGAGACTCAAGCGTCTAAGCTTGGGGACGCCCCGGAAGGCATCCCATCTTTCTTCGACAATTATCGGTATGTCTCGGTTTTTGTTTTGTTCACATGATATGCGTAAATTCTTGGAGCGTCTTTTGTGTTTTTTTTCTTTTTCTTTTATGCACCATGCTGGCATGAGATAGTCCTTGGTTGATTTATAGAATGCTCTTTGTACTTCACTTATATCTTTTGAGTATGGCTTTATAGAATGCTTCATGTGCTTCACTTATATCATTTGAAGTTTGGTTGCCTGTTTCTCTACATATAGAAACCGTTATTTGTAGAATGCTCTTTTGCTTCACTTATATTTATTACAGCATGGGCAAGTCTTTTGTAGAAAGAATTAAACTCTCATGCTTCACTTATATCTATTTAGAGAGTCAACAGGAATTGGTCATTCACATGGTTAGTCATAAAATCCTACATAAAACTTGTAGATCACTGAATATGATAAGTTTGATTCCTTGAAATAGTTTTGCGATATTAAGATGGTGATATGTGGGAGGTACTAGTGAATGATTGTGGTTTAGTAAGAATATTGGTGTTAAGGTTTGTGATTCCCGAAGCATGCACGTACGGTCTGTCGTTATGCTAAGAAGTTGGAGCATGATTTATTATTGATTGTCTACCTTATGAGTGGCGGTCGGGGACGAGCGATGGTCTTTTCCTACCAATCTATCCCCCTAGGGGCATGCGTAGTAGTACTTTGCTTCGAGGGCTAATAAACGTTCGCAATAAGTATGTGAGTTCTTTATGACTAATGTGAGTCCATGGATTATACGCACTCTCACCTTTCCGCATATTGCTAGCCTCTTCGGTACTGTGCATTGCCCTTTCTCACCTCGAGAGTTGGTGCAAACTTCGCCGGTGCATCCAAACCCCGTGATATGATACGCTTTATCACACATAAGCCTCTTTATATCTTCCTCAAAACAGCCACCATACCTACCTATTATGACATTTCCATAGCCATTCCGAGATATATTGCCATGCAACTTCCATCATCATCATATACATGACTTGAGCATTCATTGTCATATTGCTTTGCATGATCGTAAGATAGATAGCATGATATTTTCATGGCTTGTCCATTTTTTTTATATCTTTACTACGCTAGATCATTGCACATCCTGGTACACTGCCAAAGGCACTCATATAGAGTCATATGTTTCAGTTTTATCGAGTTGTAATATCGAGTTGTAAGTAAATAGAAGTGTGATGATCATCATTATTAGAGCATTGTCCCAGTGAGGAAATAAAACAAAATAAGAAAAAAAGAGGCCAAAAAGAGCCCAACCAAAAAAAAAGAGAAAACAAAAAATGAGAGAAAAAGAGAGAAGGGGCAATGTTACTATCCTTTTCCACACTTGTGCTTCAAAGTAGCACCATGTTTTTCATATAGAAAGTCTCCAATGTTATCACTTTCATATAACTAGTGGGAATTTTTCATTATAGAACTTGGCTTGTATATTCCGATGATGGGCTTCCTCAAATGCCCGAGGTCTTCATGAGCAAGCAAGTTGGATTCACACCCACTTAGTTTTTATTTTGAGCTTTCATACACTTATAGCTCTTAGTGCATCTGTTGCATGGCAATCCCTACTCCTCGCATTGACATCAATTGATGGGCATCTCCATAACCCATTGATTAGCCTCATCGATGTGAGACTATCTTCCTTTTTTGACTCCCCCTTATTAATCTCTATCATCATTCTATTCCACCCATAGTTCTATTTCCATGGCTTGCGCTCATGTATTGCGTGGGGGTTGAAAAAGCTAAAGCGCGTTAAAAAGTATGAACCAATTGCCCGGCTTGTCCTCGGGGTAGTGCATGATAAATACTTTATGTTAAGAAGATGGAGCATGATAGGATTATATGACATTGTAGGGATAACTTTCTTTAGCATTTTTATTTTGAAAGACATGATTGTTTATTGGTATGCCTGAGTATTGATGTCTTTATATCAAATTATAGACTATTGCTTTGAATCACTCATGTCTTAATATTCATGCCATGATTGGATTACATGATCAAGATTTTGCTAGGTAGCATTCCACATCAAAAATTATCTTTTTATCATTTACCTACTCGAGGACGAGCAGGAATTATGGTTGGGGATGTTGATACGTCTCCGTCGTATATATAATTTTTTTATTGTTTCATGCCATTATCCTACAATTTCCACATACTTTTGGCAACATTTTATATGATTTCTTGGACTAACATATTGATCCAGTGCCCAGTGCCAGTTCCTGTTTGTTGCATGTTTTTTGTTTCACAGAAAATCCATATCAAACGAAGTCCAAACGCGATAAAAATTTATGGAGATTTATTTTGGAATATATGTGATTTTTGGGAAGAACAATCAACACGAGACGATGCCTGAGGGGGTCGCAAGCCCAAAGGGCGCGCCCCCTACCCAGGGTGTGCCTGGCAGGCTTGTGGGTCCCCTGTAGGTCGGTTGGGGGTGTCCTTTGGCCGCAAGGAAGCTAATATCCGGATAAAAATCCCCTCAAAATTTCAGTTCAATCGGAGTTACGGATCTCCGGGATTTTAAGAAACGGTTTTCGGCCAGAAAACAGGAACACAAAACAGAAGAGAACAGAGAGAGAGATCCAATCTCGGAGGGGCTCCTGCCCTCCAGAAGCCATGGCGGCCATGGACCAGAGGGGAAACTCTCCTCCCATCTAGGGGGGAGGCCAAGGAAGAAGAAGAAGGAGGGGGGCTCTCTCCCCCTCTCTCCCGGTGACACCGGAACGCCGCCGGGGCAATCATCGTGACGACGATCTACAGCAACAACTTCGCCGCCGTCAACACCAACTCTCTTCTCCTCTATGCAGTGGTGTAACACCTCTTCTCCCCACTGTAATCTCTACTTAAACATGGTGCTTAATGCTACATATTATTATCCAATGATGTGTGGCCATCCTGTGATGTTTGAGTAGATTCGTTTTGTCCTATGGGTTGATTGATGATCGTGATTGGTTTGAGTTTTATGTTTCATTTTGGTGCTGTCCTACGGTGCCCTCCATGTCGCGCAAGCGTGTGGGATTCCCGCTGTAGGCAATACATTCATAATTCTCTTATAGTGGGCGGCTAGAGTGACAGAAGCTTACACCCGAGTAAGGGGGTTGTTGCGTATGGGAGTAACGAGGACTTGTTACTTAATGCTATGGTTGGGTTTTACCTTAATGATCTTTGGTAGTTGCGGATGCTTGCTAGAGTTCCAATCATAAGTGCATATGATCCAAGTACGGAAAGTATGTTAGCTCAAACTCTCCCTCATATAAAATTGCAATAATGATTACCGGTCTAGTTATCGATTGCCTTGAGACAAATCCTTCTCTTCTGTTACAAAAACTTTCTACTAAACAACTAACTTTTATTATCTTGCAAAGTACTCGTAGTTTTATTCTTACAAAGTAGTTCTAGCATTACACCTACAAGTAGTTTCATTCTTGTTATAGGTAAAGCGAACGTTAAGTGTGCGTAGAGTTGTATTGGTGGTCGATAGAACTTGAAGGGAATATTGATTCTACCTTTAGCTCCTCGTTGGGTTCGACACTCTTATTTATCGATAAAGGCTACAACTGACCCCCTATACTTGTGGGTTATCAATTCCCACAAAATTCTCATAAATTCTTTGACCCATACATACCTTGTATATGTGAAAATATTCAAGATCTCATGCTCATGGTGAGCACACCATCCAATTCTTCCTACTGGACTCATTTTCAGAGTGTGAAGCAACTATATTTTATATTGCTCCATAATTGCTGGAATTTTTCCAGATCATGCTCCCACCTATATAACTTCCCTCCACAAAATTTGAGCTCAATTCATCAAGCCAATATTTCTCAAAAATTCTCTCAAGTTTCTGTCCAGTGGGGACCATTGTGAAGTAAGTACCATTTATGTTTATCCAAATGGTATGCAATTTTACCAATGCCTCCATATACCCAAATCATCACTCTCCACCGAATTCTAGCCTAATCCAACACTCCATGAGAGTGCAGCTTCAAATCCAAGATTCTAGACTAGATTTGCAGTTGTGAAGCAACTATCTTCAAATCTTCGCAAAACGCTCTTAAATTTCTCCAGCTCATAGTACTTCCTACCCTAAACCTCTGTGACAACTTGTTTTTCTCCTTGATCAAGTCATTTGACCCCAGCATCTGGTCTAAGTGGGCTGACAAAAACTTTGCTTGATGCTACCCTTTATTTCAGATCAACTTTAATCGAACCAATGACTCAGTGAGGCTCTAGTGTGAATGGACTACACCATGGAAAACTTTTGCCAGGCCCTCGTGCCCTCACCGTGCCATGCCACACGGTGACTGTGCGGATGGCATGGTCAGGAGTGTGCTCCGCTTGCTATCGTCGTGCTCTATGCGATGGCTAGCTGCGGGCCTCTTCTTCCCGGCCGTCCCCGTGCGTCCCCTGGTGCCGTCCACCCTCCTCCTCCTCCCACGTATCCCCCTGACTCAGCTCCCCCTCCAGAAGCACCCTCGTCGGACGCCAACCATCACCGCCAACGGGTGCACAGTGCACCGTGGTGGCCGACAGTCCCTGCGCGCCTCTGTCTCCTTGCTCCGTGTCCCTAGCCCCGCCCGACTGCATAATTGAGCCTCCACTAGCTCCCTCTCGTCACCTCCGAGCTCTCCCACAAGCCCACGTGTCCGTGGACTCGCCAGAGCTCCGACCTCATGCCCATGGCGACTCGTGGCCTCGGGCATCTTGCCCCGGCTATATATAGCCACTCCAGAGCCCGTCTCTCCTCACTACTCGCCCTCCTCCTCACTCAATTGACTCCCGGAGCCACCAAAGCGAGCCCAAGCGCTCTCCTTCCCCCAACTCCGGTGAGGAGCCCCGCCGCTCGGCTTCTCTATCGTGAGCTCATTCTGGTCCACCCCAGCCCCACCTAAGCTCACCAGCAAGCTCCTAGCGACCCCCTGATCCGCCTCAGCCTCTCACATTCCCGAAGACCCGCCAGAATCGGTGATCCCGACGACCACCAAAGCCCGACGCTGCCGGAGAGGACGACACCGTTGTCGCCCGATCACCATTCATAGAGTTGCCGGTACGGGTGCACTCGCAGTAGAGTGCCCGTTCCATCCCCACCTACTCCCAGCCCTGCCGCGGCCTCTACGTCGGCGAACGGCCGCCGATAAGCCGCCGTCCCTCTGCTTCCCTCTCTCTCTTTTATAAACCTGGAAGAAGGGCCCCACCAGTCAGCCTCTCACTCTCCCACCGAACTGTTTTTAACTGAAGATGTATTGGCAAAGTACGCCTTCGACGTCAGCCCCCTAGACATTTCCAGGAAATTCATTTAAATCCATTTTAAATCCAGATTTGACCACAACTTTGACCACTCATTGCTCCCAAACTAAAAGTCCAATTGAGCTGATTCTTTTTGCAGTATTTTTCTTTTGAGCTCCTTTATTTTCTGGTAGAAGTTGACATTTTTCTCTATTGTCTAGATTTTCTGGACAGGGAAAATGCTTTATGTGGTATTTATTTGCTTGTGAATATTGTTTTCCAGAGTGATTTGATTGTGTGTGAAGACCGGGAGTACTTCCAACACTCTCTTGGAGCAAGGCAAGCCACACCCTCCACTTGGATGATTGCAATGCAATGCCATGGTTTAATATGATAAAACTTGATTTAATTTGAATTAGTTGTTGATGATTTATTCATGGCAAATCTTGGGGAATTATTTGATCTTGCTACTGCCATGATAATACATGGATTATATGTGACTACTATCTTGCAAGTTTGAGGATGCCATGTTACCATTGGATTATTAGGATCAATAGTTAGGTTTCATTATGATCATATTGGATATTATATGCTCATTGGAGTATTATTGGATTTGCTTCTACCATATTTATGGATGGATTGGATATGATTAGTAGTTTACAATCTTGATATTGCTATTGGACTAGTAGGATCATTTGCTATGGATTCATCGTGATCGTATTTAATATTTTACCTGTGGAGTTGATAGTAATGAGTTGGCTATATTATTCTTGGATTACTGGATGGATATTACTATGACTTGGATCACATGTTGATATATGATATTGGAGTAACAGTTATTACAGACAAATTTTTTGGGGATAAATTCCGTCATTCGTTGGTCAACTGCCACTGAGCCGAACTACCTAGTGCAGCCACATCTGTCTTTATGGGGAGGCCTGCCTTGGTCTATCGATGTGCTCTTGTATCGGTACTTCCAAAGAGGGAAGGTTATATACATGTGCTACCCTGATCAGGTAGGCGGCTATAACCTTGTGTACCCAGTTTGGTTATTTGTGCACAGGTCCCGACGGGGACAGTTTTGTTTAGCCACGTGGTGGCAGGTGTCACGCGGTGACACGGGGTCACCCAAGACATGACCTACGAGGTATGTCAGTGGTACCGTAAAAGAGGCATTCGATAGGCAAGTCAGTTGAAGCAGTACCGGTCACCCGAATGGGAACATGTACCAGTCGCTTCAGAGATTGGGTAAAGTGTGCAACCTCTGCAAAGTGTAAGGAACTATCCGGATAGCCGTGTCCACGGTATTGGGCAGTTCGTAATAGGTCACATTGTTCGATCAACACAATGATGACGGAATGACTTATAGTATGATTTGAGCAAGTAACAGTTTGGCAGGAACTCAGTGATATTGGGATGATCTTGAGGGTGATCACGAGGATATATTGATCACGCGGTGATCATGAAGATATATTGCTTGGCTGGATAGTCAAAAGTGAGATGGTCCATGTGACCTTAAACGATGGTTACCCATTACTACTAGTTTACCACATCATGATTATTATTTACTTCCACCTTCATAGTATTGTTTATAACTTAACATGTAATGCTATGTTATTGTCTTGTCTTGATGCTTTTGGTTGTTGTGGGCTTGCGAGTACATTCAAAGTACTCACCTGGCGTGTCATGCCAGATTGCAGGTGATGCCGTGATTGATTGCTTGTCAAGGATCCCGAGTCTGTGTGCTAGGACGTGTCCCAACCAGTGTCCCTGCGGAGTGGAGTCCATCGCCGTCGTTGTTGTTCCACTACTAGAAGTTATTCCGCTGCTAGCATAGAGCTACCTTAGCAGGCGTAGTGTCGTCGTGCCAATGTAACCTTTGTTATATCAGAACCCTTGTACCTTATTATTGTAATAAAGAGTTTTCTGTTCTATGCCAAGCACTGTCATATTCTAGAAGACTTGATCTGGGCTGGAATACAGGGTGTTCTGGTTTCTCTGAGCTGGGGTGCCACAACTAATGGTATCAGAGCAGGACTGGTTGTAGGACACCCTAGTTAGCGCGAGCATTAGAAACTGGTAGTATAGAGTCTAGCATGTTTGCTGCATTTGATTGCTGCATCTGCTTGTCACCATAGCATGCATATAGACTTATTATCTTATCACTAACGATCTTATCTTGTGAGTGTAGATGGCATCGGTCCTGATCAACCCAGCCCCTGCACCCTCCAACTTTGTTTACCCGCTCTTCGGTGTTTGGTGTCATCTCTGTCCCAGCGGAGTGATGCCAAGGTACCAAGTGTTCCAAACACCACTTGCAGGATTGGTGCTCAGGTATCACGCCAATATCTTCCTGTCAGCCACAACTATTGCTTCGGTGGTAGATATGCTTCTACCCCGGATCTTGCCCTTCATCTTGCCACTTTGGCAACCCTTACTAGTCTTTGTTACCTGAAAAGGGCAATGCTAGCAGACCTTGTTTTCTACCTCTAGCCTATCCTATCACCTATTCCTTGGACGAGTACGGTTCCCCCCTGTCCGCTTGGATGATGATGTGGCCATGGCATTCGTGTCCCGCTACATGATCACCAAGTACGTCCTCACCTCCGAGCCCGTCAGAGATGCAACCTGTGCCAAACCAGCACTTGGTGTAGCTCTGTTTACACCAACTCCTCCACCCGTTAATTCACCTTCGTGCACACCATCACAGCATACTAGAGCGTAGTACCGGAGTTCCCGCGAGATGTGTGTGCTTAAGTAGGTTTGCATATTGATTGTGAGTAGCAGTAAAATGTGATGTTGCTTATGTGTGATCTTGATGCCTGTTGTGTGCATTTGTTCGATTGAGTCGTTTCTTTTTCTTCTTTATTTGGTTCTTTGGTGTTACCTTATTTCTCCTTAAGAAGTTGCTCATCAACCCGTCACCGGACTCGAAGAGTCAACGAGGATTTTAAATATTTGGAAGCTCGGCTAAACAGTATGGAATTCTCAATTGACTGCATTGTATTGGGAATATCTGGTTTGAATACAAATGGTATCCTGGATTCATTATCGGCATCAAGTCTGCATCAGCTGTACAACCTTTACCGCAGTAATGATCAAACTAGCAGGAAAGATAGGTGTGTGCAAGACCAACGGTATATTTTCAGTCAAAGGTATGGCTCATATATAAATTTTTGATTCTGCTATGGGTAAAATTTGGAATATGTATACTCTGGAAGGAAGCCCAAATGTGCTATGGATCCAGTACTCAGCATTAAGGACAGCTAGACAATTCTTTTCATACAAGTAACCAGTCGCGGAGGTATTAAGGTTATATGGCATTTAGTCCACATACCACACTGAGAAGCTTCTGGTGTAAGGAATTTAGTCTTCCTCCGCAAGCTACCGGAAGAAGCTCACAACACAAGGCTTCGCAACCTTCCTCAGTACGATATATGGATAGCTTCCAGGATAAGGTACTCAATCTTCTTCAGCAAGCTACTGTAAAAAGCTTCTGGCATAAGGCATTGAATCTTCCTAAGTAAGCAATAGTAGGAGAAGCTTCTGAGGTACGGTACCCAACCTTCTTTAGCATACTTCCTTGGAAAAGCTTCGAGCGTAAGATATTCAGCCTTCCTCATCACGCTACTCTCGATAGCTTCCAACATAAGATATTTAGTCTTCTTTAGTATGGCACTACAAACAGTTATCGGCACCACCCACTCGCCTCGCCAGGGACGTGGTAGTAGAGGAGCCCTATGAAGACGGTCCCAATTAATTGTTAGGAGGGAACAAAATGATCCCAATTCCAAGTTCCCACTATTAAAAAAATAGATCCCGCTAAATGAGTCAACTGAAAAGTAACTACTAGTTATTTGTTCTATTTACGTTTACAAAAAAGGACCCACCAACATTTTTTGTGACACTAAAACTTGTCGCAGAATATACACATGCCTAGTGACGACCGAATGCGTCGCCTAAAATCACCCTAGAACGTCACCAAGGTCGCCTAGGGCGCTCCCCAGGATGAAAATTAGCTAGAGACGGTTTCCATATCACAAAAAATGATCTTAGGTGATGGTTTATTCTTCGTCACGGAATAGCACATATTTTGTAGTGTTATTCATATATACTCTCTGATCTATTTGTCTTTCTATGGCCAAGTTTGATAGATGATCACCAAGAGAGAGTTGTGTATGATAGTTAGGTTCAATCTTGCAAGTAATCTACCGTGGTGATAGAAGAAAAGGCGTGTATTACGTTGTTGCCACTAGGAATAAAAAGATGATTGCATAGTTACCCTTTGAACAAAGGGTAAAGACAATATATCATCTATTTTAAGTCATCATACTTCACGCAATCCTTTGTTTTACTACTTAATACTTTAAGATGCATGCTGGATAGCGGTCTTGGGTGGAGTATTAGCTATAGATGCAGTTGGATAATGGTCTATAGATGTTTGGACGTGATGCTCATATCTAGTTATGACATGTATAATTATAGTCATAAAGTTTGCAATTTAATCGGTGCTCAACAATAATTTGTTCACCACACCATGCTATCTTTTGGAAAGAAACACTAATGAACCTATAGATCCCATTCCATTCTTCTTCCTATTTCTTCCAACCTCGATCAATGCACTTTATAATTCTTGCTTTTAATTTTCTTTTGCAATCAATGTTTCATACACACTTGCGTTTAATCCTTATAACTAGCAAGGCTAGTGAGACTGACCACCTCGCTAGTTTCGTTGGGGCCAAGGTAGTTTTGTATTTGTTTGTGTAGGTATTTATCATTGGTTGGTTAGTGAAGTCCTATTGGTTCGATAAACCTTATGGTCATCCAGTTTGAGAGAAAAATGTTGCTTGCTACAAACCCTTTGTTGGAAATATGCCCTAGAGGCAATAATAAATTGGTTATTATCATATTTCCCTGTTCATAATAAATGTTTATTATTCATGCTAGAATTGTATTGACCAGAAACTTAAATACATGTGTGAATACATAAACAACACCACGTCCCTAGTAGGCCTCTACTAGACTAGCTCGTTGATCAAAGATGGTTAAGGTTTCCTAACCATAGACATGAGTTGTCATTTGATAACGGGATCACATCATGTAACATCCCAAAATTCTAAATTTTGGAATGTTATATTAAACAAATAATTATGATTGTTTGTTCGATTGATTGATTGAAATTGAGTGAAATTGAAACTTTTTGAAAGTTTAATGAGAGGGAATAAAAGGACTTTCCCAAACTTTCATTCTTGCATTTGATCTTCATGAATTCAAATTCATTTCATCACAACACCCCTAGAGTGAAGATAATATGACTTCTTCCATTTATAGAAATGAAAAGGGATTTGAAAATGATTTGAACTCCCTTTGAAAAATATTTGGATTAAATTTACTAGCTAATTCTCATTTTATTTGAATTTTGCTTAAAGAGGTTTTTATGAAAATAATTTTCCCCAATATAATAAATATATGGAAATGAGGGTAAAATGATTCCCTCCAATGGAAAAAATAAAGGAAAAGTATTTTGGAGTCATTTTTGATATTTCAAAATTTAATTTGAATTACTTAAATGGCCACAGAATGCATTTGCATTTATTGGAATTTCTGGGAATTTTATTTGCCCTTGATAAATAGTTCATTTTTTTGGAAATTTTCTCCTGATAATTTTGGTATATGATATGTTTATATTATATTTTTATTTTATTTTATTTTATTCTCTTTCTTCTCTGTTTTATTTAAAATAGGAAAGTTCGTTTATTTAGAAACCCCAGCCGACTCGACCCACCAGCCAGTCAGGCCCAGCCTGCTTCGCCCGCGCCCGAATCGGCAACAGATCGGCCATCGATTCCCTCGCGGATTCCCTCCCTCTCCCTGACATGTGGGACCAGCGCCCGACCCGATCCCTCGCGCCGCTTTCCTTCCTTCTCCCGCGCTCTCTCTTTCCTTTCGCCGGAGCATCGCCGCCGCGGCTCCGAATCCCGTCGAATCCGCTGCCCCCTGCCCCAAGTTGGCCCCGCCTATAAAGCCCCTCACCCCCTCGACGGATTCCCCCCAAAAGCGCCCTTGACCACGCCCTAGCGCCGCCGCCATTGCTCCTCGCACTTGCGTACTGCCGTCGCCGCCCCGAGCTCCCTCCACTCGCCTCGCCCATCCCGAGCCCTCGCCACCACCACCTACCTCGCAGCCGTCGTCCACCGCGTCGTCTGGTGCAGAAGCCGGAGCCCGAGGACCACCGGAGCTGCCAGAACCACCGCCACCCGAAGGCCACTTTGCCGGAGACCTCGCCGGAGCTCGCCTCGATACTGTGAGCACACCCCCTCTCTCTCCTCCGTCAGATCTCAGACGAACGGCCCCGATTAGATCACGCGTTTTTATTTTAAATGCCAAATCGGTATGCAGTAGTTGTCGGTCGTCCACCGTTTAGTCCCGCAACGCACACCCCCTAGCCCAATCACGTAGCGCCATGTGTACAGTAGCAGATCCGTAGCTTTTTTCTTTATTTTGTTTTCTTTTACAGAAAAAAGTTTCTGTTTTGGAAATTCAATATCTTTTATTTTATAGATCCAAATTGAGTGATTCTTTTTTGCTATAGTTTCAAAATTTTATGAAGTTTCGGTTTGTGCATTTGGATTTCAAATTTGAGTAGTTTAAATTTGAATTTGCTGAATTCTGTTCAAATCACTAATTTGACCATATCTTGAGTTTTGTAATATATTTTTGATTGATTCTTTTTGCTACTGTTTTATTATTGATTTATTTATCCAGCAGCATTGAGTGATTTATTTTTAGATTATTTTAAGTTAGGGTTTTAGCGAAACAGTACTGTTTAGTAGTGATTTTGTTTATTTTCTTTTCCTTTAGTTTTTATTTGTTTTTAATTAAAACCTTTGTCACTTTTGACAAATTTAGTTTTGTCTCTGTTAGTCAACAGTAGCCACTTTTATTAGTAGTTAAAATAATTTTTTATTATTATTTTGTTTCTTTAGTTTTGTAGTGAAACTTGTGTTGATCTTAGTAGGAGTTTTATAAAGGCTTTTATGTTGATTCTTTTTGCATAGAAAACTTTAGGAAAAATTCTTTCTGTTATTTTAATAAAGAGTTTATTTCTTTTCTGTTAAATTATTAGTTGAGTGTCTTTATTTGCTGTTAAGTTTTATGTAGGATAAAACTATTTTTGTTGGTTGTGGCAAAGTCATAAAGTTTCAGTAGTAGTTTTCTTTAGTGAAGTTCCTTTTGGAATTTGCTCTTTGGACTTTATTTGGTTTTCTTATCGATTTCTTTATTAATTTATTTGTTGCCTTTATTGATTGAGTGTTAATATGATTGATATAATTGATTGCTAGAGTGTTTGCTTATGTGAATACTATGTTGATATTTTAGATTTCATCGGAGTGACGAATAGTTCTACCCAGTCTTTTTCTGAGAGCGTTATAAACTTCATCAACTTACCAGGCAAGTTCACTTTGACCATGTTATTCATACCTATGTTTTTATTACATTTAGTGTCACCGTTCATAATCCCTCCAGTAGTGATATTGAATCTTGTAGTTGAGTAGAATGCATGAGGTAGGAACCCATCTCCCTGTTACCATGCCCGGGACGTTGTTTAGTTTTAAGGCTACGCTATAGTAGACGGGGTTGGTATGAGTGCCCGGGAGTGGTGTGAGGTGAAGGACTCTACGTCAATGACGACAACTTCATGATGGCATCTTCAAGGCTTGCATCTTCAAGACGTCAAGACTTCAAGATTTTCAAGACTCGAGACAAGACTTCAATACACACTACTGGGTGGACTGGTTGTGAGGCACCCTGGAGTACGCAGTGGATGTCTAGTGAGCTGGAGTAGGCCAGTACTCATGAGGAAAGTTCCACCCAGACTCAAAGAGACGGAAGAATACTTCATGCCCAGAAGCTTACCTGTGCAACCGCAAGTCATTATGGGCTCTGGCTTGGTTGACCTTAGTTGTGACTCTGACTGGGACGGTGCTAGAAGATGTAGAACTACGGTAGGATTGGATGAGCACCGGACAGTGGTCAGAGGAACTCTTCGGAAGACCATGTTTCGGTCGTCTTGTTCTCAAACACCCTGAAGTGTGAGAACGTAAAAAGAGGGATCGAATCTTGTGGGTAAAGTGCACAACACTCTGCAGAGTTAAAATCTAATCGATTAGCCGTGTCCCCGGTTACGGACAATTTGAGCCTCTGGACTTGGATCTATCTTGGAACTCTCAACACCGGACTGATAACTAATTGTGGGCAACATATGATACTTATGGGCTATGAGACATCGGTTGGCGGAACCATGTCATAATAGATAACTCTGTAGTGAAAACTCCTGATCTATTCCTTTGTCGTAGGGAAAATAAAAGCAGATTTTACGCAAACAAAACTCAGACACAGAGCCACAAAGCCATATTGCATATAGTATAGTTTTATCATCTACTTTCTTATAGTGATCTTGCCGGTACATTCAATGTACTGACCTACACGGCTGCAACGTATCATGTTGCAGGATTTTCTACGACGAGTGAGTTCCGTTGTAGGGTTACGGTCTACACTCAACCTGCCGATGGCGTTGATGGGACTCCACACCCGTTAGTTTGTTTCCGCTGAGACTTATGAGGTATATATCAGTTTTACGTTATTTATACATGTGATTGCACTTTGATATATACATTGATGTACTGTGTGTGCCAGCATACTGATCCAGGGATGGCACGGATACACAGAGGCTTGACCGTTTGAGGTCGGGTCCCTACACATCATTAGGAGAATGATGTGATGGACAGACCCAACCATAAGCTTACCATCAGATCGTATCACTTAGTTATTTGCTACATCTTTCTTCATGTCAAGTATCTGTTCCTTAGACCATGAGATCATGTCACTCCCGGATACCGGAGGAATGCCTTGTGTGCTATCAAACATCACTTCATAACTGGGTGATCACAAAGGTGCTCTACAGGTATCTCCGAAGGTGTTTGTTGAGTTGCATGGATCGAGACTGGGATTTGTCACTCCATGTGACAAAGAGATATCTCTGGGCCCTCTCAGTAATACAACATCACAAGAAGCTTCATGTGACTAATGAGTTTAGTCATGGGATCTTGTATTACAGAACGAGTAAAGACACTTGCCGGTAATGAGATTGAACTAGGTATGGAGATACCGACGATCGAATCTCCGGCAAGTAACATATCGCCGGACAAAGGGAATTACATACGGGATTAACTGAATCCTTGACATCGTGGTTCAACCGATAAAGATCTTCGTCGAATATGTAGGAACCAATATGGGCATCTAGGTCCCGCTATTGGTTATTGATCGGAGAGGAGTCTCGGTCATGTCTACATGATTCTCGAACCCGTAGGGTCGCACGCTTAACGTTTGGTAGCGCTAGGGTAGTATTGAGATATTAATATGGTGAAGTCTGAAGGTTGTTCGGAGTCTTGGATGGGATCCGGGACATCATGAGGAGCTCCAGAAAAGTCCAGAGGTAAAGATTTATATATGGGAAGTCATATTTTGTGTTTCGGAAAAAGTTCGGTTTTTTCCGGTATTGTACCAGGAAGGTTTCTAGAAGGTTCTGGAGTGGGCCCACCTGCATGGGGGGCCCACATGAACATGGGTAGTGGGGAAAGGCCCCACACCCCTAGTATCTAGTATAGGCGCACCAAGATCCTCCCCTAAAAGGAATAGGATCATATCCCGAAGGGATAAGATCAAGATCCCTAAAAAAGGGGATAGCGATCGGTGGGGTAGGAAAGGAGGGATTTCCTTCCTCCCCCCTTGGCCAACAACCCTAGGGGATTGGAGAGAAAGCCACCAGCCCCCTCCATGCCTATATAAAGGTGAGGATTCGTTGGGGGCAGCCACCCTTCAACCCTTGCCCGTCTCTCTCCCGTTACACATCCTCCACCTCGCGCAGACGCTTGGTGAAGCCCTGCTGCTGTTCCGCTGCTGCCACCACCACCACGCCATCGTATTGGTTCAGATCTCATCTACCTCCTCTCTCTCGCTTGCTGGATCAAGAAGGAGAGGACGCCACTGAGCCAAACGTGTGCTAAACTCGGAGGTGTCATCCGTTCGGCACTAGATCGGTTGGATCGTGATTGCATCGCGAAGAGTACGACTACATCAACTGCGTTTTATACGCTTCTGCTTTCGGTCTACAAGGGTATGTAGACACACTCCCCTCTCGTTGTCTTGCATCTCCTAGATTAGATCTTGGGTGTTCATAGGAATTTTTTTGATTTTCATTCTTCGTTCCCCATCAGTGGCATCATGAGCTAGGTCTATGCGTAGATGTGTATGCACGAGTAGAACACAAAGAAGTTGTGGGCGTTGATGTTTAAATTGCTTACTCCCTTTGTCTTATTTGGATTCGGCGGTATTGTGGGATGAAGCGGCTCAGACCAACCTTACTTGTCCTCGCACAAGAGACCGGTTCCACTGACTAACATGCAACTTGTATTGCATAAAAGTGGCTTTACGAGTGTCTGTCTCTCCCACCTTAGTTGAATCTGATTTGACAACGGCGGTCCTTGTAGAATGTTAAAAGGCAACTTGTATATCACCATTGTGGTTATGCGTAGATAAGAACGGTTCTTATAGTTTGCCCTAGCAGCCACGTAAAAATTGCAACAACAAAGAGGACGTCTAACTTGTTTTTGCAGGGCATGTTGTGATATGGTATGGCCAAAATGTGATGTGATATATGTTGATGTATGAGATGATCATGTATTGTAGTAGGTTCACGACTTGCATGTCGATGAGTATGGCAACCGGCAGGAGCCATAGGGTTGTCTTTAATTTATTGTATGACCTGCGTGTCAATCTTTAAACGCCATGTAATTGTTTTACTTTATTGCTATGAGTTAGCAATAGTCGTAGAAGCAATAGTTGGTGGAGACAACCACATGACGGCACGATGATGGAGATCATGGTGTCATGCCAGTGACGATGGAGATCATGCCGGTGCTTTGGAGATGGAGATCAAAACCACAAGATGATAATGGTCATATCATGTCACATATTGATTGCATGTGATGTTTATGTTTTAATGCATCTTATTTTGCTTAGGACGATGGTAGCATTATAAGATGATCCATTCACTTAATTTCAAGATAAAAAAGTGTTCTCTCTAAGTATGCACCATTGCGAAAGTTCATCGTTTCGAAGCACCTCGTGATGATCAGGTGTGATAGACTCTTCGTTCACATACAACGGGTGTAAGCCAGTTTTACACATGCGGAATACTTGGCTTAAACTTGATGAGCCTAGCATGTACAGACGTGGCCTCGGAACACGGAGGACCGAAAGGTCAAACATGAGTCATATAGTAGATATGATCAACATGGAGATGTTCACCATTGATGACCACCCCATCTCACGTGATGATCGGACATGGGTTAGTTCATTTGGATCATGTAACACTTAGACAACTTGAGGGATGTTGTTTTAAGTGGGAGTTCACTAGTAATTTGATTAACTAAACCAATTATCATGAACATAGTCTAAATGTCTTTGTAAATTTATGATGTAGATCAATGGCTCACGATGTAGCTCCCCTGAATTTTAATGCGTTCCTAGAGAAAGCTAATTTGAAAGATGGTGGAAGCAACTATGCGGACTGGGTCCGTAATCTGAGGATTATCCTCACTGCTGCTCAGAAGACTTATGTCCTTGATGCACTGCTAGGTGAACCACCCGCTCCCACAAATCTGGATGCTATGAACGGCTGGCAGACAAGAAATGATGACTACATGATAGTTCAGTGCGCCATGCTTTACGGCTTAGAATCGGGGCTCCAAAGACGTTTTGAGCACCACGGAGCATATGAGATGTTCCAGGAGTTGAAATTGGTATTTCAGGCTCATGCCTGGGTCAAGAGGTATGATGCCTCCGACAAGTTCTTTAGCTGCAAGATGGAGGAGAACAGCTCCGTTAGCGAGCACGTACTCAAAATGTCTGGGTACTTCAACCGCTTGGATCAGTTGGGAGTTAATCTTCTGGATGAAGTAGCGATCAATAGAGTTCTTTAGTCACTGCCACCAAGCTACAAGAGCTTCGTGATGAACTATAATATGCAAGGGAGATTTTCGTGATGCTTAAGGTCACGGAAGTAGAAATCAAGAAGGAGCATCAAGTGTTGATGGTCAAAAAGACCACTGGTTTCAAGAAAGGCAAGGGAAAGAAGGGAAACTTCAAGAAGAATGGCAAGCCAGTTGCCGCTCCAGTGAAGAAACCCAAGGCTGGACCCAAACCTGAGACTGGGTGCTTCTACTACAAGGGGAATGGTCACTGGAAGCGGAACTGCCCCAAGTACTTGGCAGATAAGAAGGATGGCAACGTCAACAAAGGTATATTTGATATACATGTTATTGATGTGTACCTTACTAGTGCTCGTAGTAGCGCCTGGGTATTTGATACTGGTTCAGTTGCTAATATTTGTAACTCGAAACAGGAGCTGCGGAATAAACAGAGACTAGCTAAGGACGAGGTGACGATGCGCGTCGGAAATGGTTCCAAGGTTGATGTGATCTCCGTCGGCAAGCTCCCTCTACGTTTACCTTCAGGATTAGTTTTGAACCTGAATAACTGTTATTTGGTACCTGCGTTAAGCATGAACATTATATCTGGATCTTGTTTATTGTGAGACGGTTATTCATTTAAGTCAGAGAATAATGGTTTTTCTATTTATATGAATAATATCTTTTATGGTCATGCACCCTTGGTGAATGGTTTATTCTTGTTGAATCTCGATCGTAGTGATACACATATTCATAATATTGATGCCAAAAGATGCAAAGTTAATGATGATAGTACCACATACTTGTGGCACTACCGCTTAGGTCATATTGGTGCAAAGCGTGCGAAGAAACTCCATGCTGATGGACTTTTGTAATCTCTTGATTATGAATCATTTCAGACATGTGAACCATGCCTCATGGGCAAGATGACTAAAACCCCATTTTCCGGTACAATGGAGAGGGCAAGTCACTTGTTGGAAATAATACATACGGATGCATGCGGTCCAATGAGTGTTGAAGCGCGTGGTGGATATCATTATTTCCTGACCTTCACAGATGATTTAAGTAGATATGGGTATATTTACTTAATGAAGCACAAGTCTGGGACTTTTGAAAAGTTCAAACAGTTCCAGAGTGAAATGGAGAATCATCGTAATAAGAAGATAAAATTCTTACGATCTGATCATGGAGGAGAATATTTGAGTTACGAATTTGGTATGCATTTAAGACAATGTGGAATTGTTTCACAGCTCACGCCACCTGGAACACCACAGCTTAATGGTGTGTCCGAACGTCGTAATCGTACTCTATTGGATATGGTGCGTTCTATGATCTCTCTTACCAATTTGCCACTATCGTTTTGGGGTTATGCATTAGAGACAGCCGCATTCACTTTAAACAGGGCACCATCTAAATCCGTTGAGACGACACCGTATGAATTATAGTTTGGCAAGAAACCTAAGTTGTCGTTTCTTAAGGTTTGGGGATGCGATGCTTATGTCAAGAGGCTTCAGCCTGATAAGCTCAAACCCAAAGCGGAGAAGTGTGTCTTCATAGGATACCCTAATGAGACCATTGGGTATTGATGACCCACAAGTATAGGGGATCAATCGTAGTCCTTTCGATAAGTAAGAGTGTCGAACCCAACGACGAGCAGAAGGAAATGACAAGCGGTTTTCAGCAAGGTGTTTTCTGCAAGCACTAAAATTATCGGTAACAAGTAGTTTGGTAGCAAGATAATTTGTAACAAGTGACAAGTAACAATAGTAACAAAGAGTGTAGCAATATAGCCCAATCCTTTTTGTAGCAAAGGACAGGCCGGAACGATCTCTTATAATAAGTAAAGCGTTCTCGAGGACACATGGGAATTTCATCTAGTCACTTTCATCATGTTAGTTTGATTCGCGTTCGCTACTTTGATAATTTGATATGTGGGTGGACCGGTGCTTGGGTGCTGCCCTTACTTGGACAAACCTCCCACTTATGATTACCCCATCTCGCAAGCGTCCGCAACTACGAAAGAAGAATTAAGATTACTCTAACCATAGCATTAAACGTGTGGATCCAAATCAGCCCCTTACGGAATAGCGCATAAACTAGGGTTTAAGCTTCTGTTACTCTAGCAACCCATCATCTAATTACTACTCCACAATGCATTCCCTTAGGCCCAAAGATGGTGAAGTGTCATGTAGTCGACGTTCACATGACACCACTAAGAGAATCACAACATACGCATCATCAAAATATCGAACGAATACCAAATTCACATGATTGCTTATGACAAGACTTCTCCCATGTCCTCAAGAACAAAAGTAACTACTCACACATCATCAACATGCTCATGACCAGTAGGGTATTGAATTGCATAATAGATCTGAACATATAATCTTCCACCAAGTAAACCAACAAGCATCAACTACAAGATGTAATCAACACTACTAGCAACCCACAGGTACCAATCTGAGGTTTTGAGACAAAGATTGAATACAAGAGATGAACTAGGGTTTGAGATGAGATGGTGCTGGTCAAGATGTTGATGAAGATTAGCCCTCCCACGATGAGAGGGTCGCTGGTGGTGTCGATGGCGACGATTTCCCCCTCCCGGAGGGAAGTATCCCCGGCAGAAAGTGCTCCTGCCCAAGTTCCGCCTCGAGACGGCGGCCCACCATCCCGAAAGTCTTCTCTTTATTATTTTTAGGTCAAATGCACTTATATACCAGAAAATGGGGGCCAGAAGTGGGCCAGGGGCCCCACGAGGTACCAGGGCGCGCCTGGGGGGGTGGCGCGCCCTGGTGCCTCGTGGGCACCTGGGTGGCCCCCTCTTGTACTTTTTGCTTCCAATATTTTTTATATATTCTGAAATAAATCTCCAAAAAATTTCAGCTCATTTGGAGTTGTGCAGAATAGGTATCTTGACAGAGCTTTTTCAGGTCTAGAATTCCAGCTGTCGGTATTCTCCCTCCTTGTGTGAATCTTGCATATTTAGAGAGAAAAGGCATTAGAATAGCTCCACAAAGTGTTATATTGATTAAAAACACTATAAATAACAGTAGTAAAACATGGTGCAAAATGGACGTATCTACTACCTCGCTTGTCCTCAAGCGAAAGCCGATATCGATAATCATGTCCACATGTTTAGAGAGAGAGGTGTCGATAAAAACAAAATACGGACATAGAAGCATCATGATCATTGTTATAACAGCAATATTTATTATCATAGCAGCAATATTTATTATCATAAACTTCTTATGAGCAAGTAACAATTCACCACAATAGTGGAGTATAAGGCATAAACTTTCTTGAAATCCAACAAACTATGTTCTCAGTCAACAATGCAATTACAATTCATCATATTTTCAGGAAGGGTCACATGTAGGAGCTATTTAGCAAGTCCACATACTCAACCATCATTTAGTCTTTCATGATTTCTAACACTCACGACATATATATGGAGCAAAAGTTTCAGCCAGACACATAGAAAGATAGGGGCTTATAGTTCTGCCTCCCAACTTATTCACCTCAAGGGTGATGTCAACAATAATAACTCATGATCACTCATATCCAACTGGATATATGTGCTTAGATCTTTCCCCACCACATGATGCTTGCAAAAGAGAAAAATAAAAAGGAAATAGAGGAGAATACTATTGACTCTTGCATAAAAAGTAAAATACATAAAAGTAAAGGATAGGTCCTTTGCAGAGGGAAGCAGAGGTTGTCATGCGCTTTTTGTTTTTGAATGCTAGAGCTCTTAATGCAAAGGAACATCACATTATATTGCCCCTTGTGATATCAACCTTTATTATGCAGTCCATCGCTTTTATTTCTTTACCATCACAAGCTCGTACAACGCTTATTTCCCTTACAATAAAAGTTCAGACATATTTAGAGGCAATTTTTATTGCTTTTTGCCCCGATGACAACTTACTTGAAGGATATTATTCAATCCATAGGTAGATATAGTGGACTCTCATGACATGAAACTGGGTTCAAGGTTTTGGATGCACAAGTAGTATCTCTACTTAGTGCGAATTTTTGGCTAGCAAAGATATTGGGCAAGCACCACATGTTGGAGGATCTATAACAATATAACTTCTATGTGAATATGAACAAACATAACTCATTACGTTGTCTTCCTTGTCCAACGTCAACAATTTGACATAAAATACTTAATGGGGGCTCACAATCATAAAAGATGTCCAAGATAGTATATTTGCATGTGAATCTTCTCTTCCCTTATTAATTCTTTCATGAATTGCATCATTGACTAATACTATGTTTGTTATCCTCCAATAAATTTTACCACTTATACTTTTCTTTATGTAATGTCATTACCTTCCACAAGATTAGCATATGATCTTTTTCATTATTTTCATTGCTATGATTGAAACATGAAAGTAAAGAAACATAGGCTCAAACTACTCTTTATTATATAGCTCTCAACTCGATTACATATATGGATGGGTCACGAAACTAACACTCGAAAATAGATCATGCTAAACTTTTATTCAACTAGATCACGAAATAACTGAGGATCGAACTAAAAGTAGGTAAAGATAATAAAAGTGATGGTGATACGATACCGGGGCACCTCCCCCAAGCTTGGCGCAAGCCAATGGGGAGTGCCCATACCCATGTGCTCAAGTGTCCTTCTCCGGTGATGGTGGTGGTGGAGAAGTGGCAAGCTTATCCTTCAGTTCAAGCAGGTACATCAATCTGCGGTTGATGCTCCGAAGGGCGATGTTTTGTTCTTCCAACAAAATAACTTCGCAAGTGAGATATGTATTCTGAACACTAACTATTTCAAAGACCCTTAGGGCTTCAATTACGGATGGGGAGAGATGATCATATAAAGGTTGAAGGATATCTCCCTTCTCTGTGGTCTCCCCCATGGGGATGGCTTGCCCTTCTTTCGGAGCCTGGGCTCTTGCAACTTCCTCGGCCTTCTCCTCCTTGCCATTGTCTTCTTCTCCCGACGACAACTCATAAATAACCTCGCTGTAGGGGCGTTTGCCCGGCGATGGTGGAGCAATGCGGTGCTTGGCACATAGCTTTTGGGGAGTCATGGCGATCTAAATCTGTCAGAAAATTAGCACGAAACAAGAACAGAGGAGATTTCTACGATACGGTGGTCAAAACGTCTAGAAGTCTATATATAGATTTTTTATCTTGCAAAACAAGTAATCCAGAAGAAAAACGAAGTCGGGAAGGCACACGTGGGGCCCACGAGCCACCAGGGCGCGCCCTGGTGCCTCGTGGGCACCAGGTGGGTCCCTCGGCTGTTTCTTATTTTTGTATTTTTATAAATATTCCAAAACTGACAGAAAGTATTTTTATGGAATTTTTGGAGTCGGTTTACTTACCGTATCACATACCTCTTCCTTTTTAGGGTTCTGGAGTGTTCCGGAAGGTCTCCCTATTCTTCCGGTGTAATTGTTTCAATAATATTAGTTTCAACATTCATAGGGGTACCTGAAATATAATGCTTAATTTTTTGCCCATTCACCACTCTCGGATTAGTTCCATCGGAGTTATTTATTTTGATGGCTCCGGAGCGATAAACTTCTTCGATAATATACGGTCCTTCCCACTTAGAGAGAAGTTTTCCTGCAAAGAATCTTAAACGAGAATTGTACAATAGAACTTGCTCACCTACTTTAAATTCCCGTTTCTGAATTCTTCTAGCATGCCATCTTTTAACTTTTTCTTTAAACAATTTAGCATTTTCATAAGCTTGGGTTCTCCATTCATCTAATGAGCTAATGTCAAATAACCTCTTCTCACCGGCAAGTTTGAAATCAAAATTTAATTATTTAATAGCCCAATATGCTTTATGTTCTAACTCAAGAGGAAAATGACATGCTTTTCCATAAACCATTTTATAAGGAGACATACCCATAGGATTTTTATAAGCAGTTCTATAAGCCCACAGTGCATCGTCAAGTTTCTTAGACCAATTCTTTCTAGATCTATTGACGGTTTTCTACAAAATTAATTTTATTTCTCTATTGCTTAATTCAACTTGACCACTAGTCTGAGGATGATAAGGGGATGCAATTCTGTGGTTGACATCATATTTAGCAAGTAATTTACGGAATGCACCATGAATAAAATGTGAACCACCATCAGTTATTAAATATCTAGGGACTCCAAACCTTGGGAAAATAACATCTTTAAGCATTTTAATAGAAGTGTTATGATCAGCACTACTAATTGGAATAGCTTCTACCCACTTAGTAACATAATCAAAAGCAACTAAAATATGAGTATACCCATTGGATTTAGGAAAAGGTCCCATATAATCAAATCCCCAAACATCAAATGGTTCAACAGCAAGTGAATAATTCATAGGCATTTCCTGACGTCTACCAACATTACCAATTCTTTGACATTCATCACAAGAGGAGACAAATTTACGAGCATCCTTGAAAAGAGTAGGCCAATAAAAACCAGATTGTAATACCTTGTGTGCAGTTCTGTCTCCCGCATGGTGTCCTCCGTAAGCTTCGGAGTGACACTTCCGTAGGATTTGTTCCTGTTCATGCTCAGGTATACAACGTCTAATAATACCATCTACTCGCTCTTTATAAGGATGTGGGTCATCCCAGAAGTAATGTCTTAAATCAAAGAAGAACTTTTTCTTTTGTTGGTATGTAAAACTAGGTGGTATATATTTAGCAACAATGTAATTAGCATAGTCTGCATACCAAGGAGTATTACGAGAAGCATTTATGACAGCTAATTGCTCATCAGGAAAATCATCATTAATAGGTAGTGGGTCATCAAGAACATTTTCTATTCTAGACAAATTATCTGCTACGGGATTCTCAGCTTCCTTTCTATCAATAATATGCAAGTCAAATTCTTGTAGCAATAAAACCCATCTAATGAGTCTAGGTTTAGCATCTTTCTTTTCCATAAGATATTTAATAGCAGCATGATCGGTGTGAATAGTTACTTTAGAATCAACTATATAAGATCTGAATTTATCACATGCAAACACAACTGCTAAAAATTCTTTTTCATTAGTAGCATAATTTCTTTGGGCACTGTCTAGAGTTTTACTAGCATAATGGATAACATTTAATTTCTTATGAACTCTTTGTCCTAAAACATCACCAACAGCATAATCGCTAGCATCACACATAATATCAAAAGGCAAGTTCCAGTCAGGTGGTTGAACAATGGGTGCAGTGGTTAAGGCTTTCTTAAGTGTTTCAAAGGCTTCTAGACAATCATCGTCAAAAACAAATGGAACATCTTTTTGCAAAAGATTGGTAAGAGGCCTAGAAATTTTAGAGAAGTCTTTAATAAATCTCCTATAGAAACCAGCATGACCAAGGAAACTTCTTATACCTTTAATATCTTTAGGACATGGCATTTTCTCAATAGCATCAACCTTAGCCTTATAAACTTCAATACCTTTCTCAGAAACTTTATGGCCCAAGACAATACCTTCATTCACCATAAAGTGGCACTTCTCCCAATTGAAGACAAGATTAGTTTCTTCACATCTCTGCAAAACTCGATCAAGGTTGCTTAAGCAATCATCAAAACAAGTTACATAAACAGAAAAATCATCCATGAAAACCTCAACAATCTTTTCACAAAAGTCAGAGAATATAGCAGTCATACATCTTTGAAAGGTAGCAGGTGCATTGCATAAACCAAAAGGCATACGTCTATAAGCATAAGTTCCGAAAGGACAAGTAAATGTGGTTTTCTCTTGATCGGGTTGTGATACGGATATTTGAGAAAAACCAGAATAACCATCTAGGAAACAAAAATGTGTATGCTTAGACAATCTTTCTAACATTTGATCAATAAAAGGTAAGGGGTAATGATCTTTTCTAGTAGCTTTGTTTAATTTTCTAAAATCGATTACCATCCTATAACCAGTTACAATTCTTTGTGGAATGAGTTCATTTTTATCATTAGGAACAACGGTTATACCTCCCTTCTTAGGGACACAATGAACATGACTTACCCATCTACTATAAGCTATGGGATAGATTATACCTGCTTTCAGAAGTTTTAATATTTCAGTTCTTACCACCTCCTTCACCTTAGGATTTAATCAACGTTGGTGGTCGACAACTGGTTTAGCATCAGGCTCCATATTAATTTTGTGCTGACATAGAGTGGGACTAATGCCCTTAAGATCATCAAGAGCATATCCAATAGCGGCTCGGTGCTTCCTTAGAGTTTTCAGCAATCTCTTGTCTTCATGCGCTAAAAGGTTAGCACTAATAATAACAGGATATATCTTCTTTTCATCTAGATAAGCATATTTCAATGTATCAGGCAATTGCTTCAATTCAAACACTGGATCACCTTTAGGTGGAGGATGACCTCCAAGAGTTTCAACAGGCAAATTATGTTTAAGGATAGGTGGTTGATCAAAGAACATCTTATCAATTTCATTTCTTTCATGCATATGCATATCATTCTCATGGTCTAGCAAATATTGTTCTAACGGATCAGTAGGAGGTACAGCAATAGAAGCAAGACCAATAATTTCATCTTTACTAGGCAATTCTTTGTCATGAGGTTGTCTACGAAATTTGGAGAAATTAAACTCATGAGACATACCACCAAAATCAACACTGGCTGTTTCTTTAGTGCAATCAATCTTAGCATTAACCGTGTTCAAGAAAGGTCTACCAAATATAATGGGACAAAATTCATCTTGTGGAGAACCAAGGACTAGAAAATCAGTAGGGTATTTTATTTTTTCACACAAGACTTCAACATCTCTAACAATCCAAAGTGGTGTAATGGTATCTCTGTTTGCAAGTTTAATAGTAACATCAATGTCCTCTAATTTAGCAGGTGCAATATCATTCATAATTTCTTGATATAAAGTAAAAGGGATAGCACTCACACTAGCACCCAAATCACATAAACCATGATAGCAATGATCTCCTATTTTAACTGAGACAACAGGCATGCCCACAACGGGTCTGTTTTTATCTTTAGAATCAGGTTTAGCAATTCGAGCTGCTTCATCGCAGAAGTAAATAACATGCCCATCTATATTATCAACCAAAAGATCTTTAACCATAGCAACATTAGATTCAACTTTAATTTGTTCAGCGGGTCTAGGTACTCTATTATGACTTTTGTTAACCACAGTTGAAACCTTAGCATGTTCCTTAATCCTAACAGGAAAACGTGGTTTCTCAATATAAGCGGTAGGCACAACTGGATCAACATGGTAAACAATTGTTTCTTCTTTAACACTAACAGGTTCCTCTATCTTTTCTTTAGCAGGGGGATGATATTTAAACCACTTATCCTTAGGGAGATCAACATGAGTAGCAAAGGATTCACAAAAGGAGGCTACTATCTCAGAGTCAAGTCCATATTTAGTGCTAAACTTATGAAAAGCATCGGTGGCCATAAAAGATTTAACACAATCGAACTCAAGTATTATACCTGACTCATTACCTTTGTCGAGTTCCCAATCTTCAGAGTTGCGTTTAATTCTTTCCAAAAGATCCCATCTGAATTCAATAGTTTTCTTCATAAAGGAGCCAGTCGAAGAAGAATCGAGCATAGTTTGATTATCATGAGAAAGTCGAGCATAAAAATTTTCTAAGATAATTTTTCTTGAGAGGTCATGATTGGGGCATGTATGCAACATATACTTAAGCCTCCCCCAAGCTTGAGCGATGCTTTCTCCTTCACGAGGCCAAAAATTATATATATAATTCCGATCACAATGAACCAAATGCATAGGATAAAATTTCTGATGGAATTCTAGTTTCAGGCGGTTCCAGTCCCATGTATCAGTATCATCACATAACCTATACCATATTAATGCTTTTCCCTCCAAAGATAAAGGGAAAACTTTCTTCTTAACTCCATCTCCGGTTATACCTGCAAGCTTAAACAATCCACAAATTTCATCCACATAGATCAAGTGCATATCAGGATGTACCGTTCCATCTCCTGCATAAGGATTAGCTAGCAGTTTCTCTAACATGCCCGGAGGAATTTCATATTCAATATCTTTTTCAATAGGTGCAGTAGGTTTAGGAGCAACTATTTGTGTTTCCGGTCGAGGTGAAGATACCCCGAACAAACCCCTCAAAGGATTACTTTCCATAGTGACAAGTGATAGTAAATTTTAGCACGTAATATAAATGTTTCCTTACCAAATTCCACTCACCAAAGGCGCTTCACTCCCCGGCAACGGCGCCAGAAAAGAGTCTTGATGACCCACAAGTATAGGGGATCAATCGTAGTCCTTTCGATAAGTAAGAGTGTCGAACCCAACGAGGAGCAGAAGGAAATGACAAGCGGTTTTCAGCAAGGTGTTTTCTGCAAGCACTGAAATTATCGGTAACAGGTAGTTTGATAGCAAGATAATTTGTAACAAGTGACAAGTAACAATAGTAACAAAGAGTGCAGCAATATAGCCCAATCCTTTTTGTAGCAAAGGACAGGCCGGAACGATCTCTTATAATAAGTAAAGCGTTCTCGAGGACACATGGGAATTTCATCTAGTCACTTTCATCATGTTAGTTTGATTCGCGTTCGCTACTTTGATAATTTGATATGTGGGTGGACCAGTGCTTGGGTGCTGCCCTTACTTGGACAAACCTCCCACTTATGACTACCCCCTCTCGCAAGCGTCCGCAACTACGAAAGAAGAATTAAGATTACTCTAACCATAGCATTAAATGTGTGGATCCAAATCAACCCCTTACGGAATAGCGCATAAACTAGGGTTTAAGCTTCTATCACTCTAGCAACCCATCATCTAATTACTACTCCACAATGCATTCCCTTAGTCCCAAAGATGGTGAAGTGTCATGTAGTCAACGTTCACATGACACCACTAAGAGAATCACAACATACGCATCATCAAAATATCGAACGAATACCAAATTCACATGATTACTTATGACAAGACTTCTCCCATGTCCTCAAGAACAAAAGTAACTACCCACACATCATCAACATGCTCATGACCAGTAGGGTATTGAATTGCATAATAGATCTGAACATATAATCTTCCACCAAGTAAACCAACAGGCATCAACTACAAGATGTAATCAACACTACTAGCAACCCACAGGTACCAATCTGAGGTTTTGAGACAAAGATTGAATACAAGAGATGAACTAGGGTTTGAGATGAGATGGTGCTGGTCAAGATGTTGATGAAGATTAGCCCTCCCACGATGAGAGGGTCGTTGGTGGTGTCGATGGCGACGATTTCCCCCTCCCGGAGGGAAGTATCCCCGGCAGAATCTCTCCGCCGGAGAGCAAAAGTTCTCTTGCCCAAATTCCGCGTCGAGACGGCGGCGCACCGTCCCGAAAGTCTTCTCTTTATTTTTTTAGGTCAAATGCACTTATATACCAGAAAATGGGGGCCAGAAGTGGGCCAGGGGCCCCACGAGGTACCAGGACGCGCCTGGGGGGGTGGCGCGCCCTGGTGCCTCGTGGGAACCTGGGTGGCCCCCTCTTGTACTTTTTGCTTCCAGTATTTTTTATAAATTCTGAAATAATTCTCCAGAAAATTTCAGCTCATTTGGAGTTGTGCAGAATAGGTATCTTGACAGAGCTTTTTCAGGTCTAGAATTCCAGCTGTCGGTATTCTCCCTCCTTGTGTGAATCTTGCATATTTAGAGAGAAAAGGCATTAGAATAGCTCCACAAAGTGTTTTCGACAAGTTCAAGGAGTTGACTACGATGAGACTTTCTCAACCGTAGCGATGCTGAAGTCTGTTAGAATTATGTTAGCAATTGCCGCATTTTATGATTATGAAATCTGGCAGATGGATGTGAAAACCGCGTTCCTTAATGGTTTTCTTAAGGAAGAGTTGTATATGATGCACCCCGAAGGTTTTATTGATCCTAAGGATGCTAGTAAGGTATGCAAGCTCCAGCGATCCATCTATGGACTGGTGCAAGCATCTCGGAGTTGGAATATACGCTTTGATGAGGTGATCAAAGCTTTTGGTTTTATACAAACTTACGGAGAAGCTTGTATTTACAAGAAAGTGAGTGGGAGCTCTGTAGCATTTCTAATATTATATGTGGATGACATATTGTTGATTGGAAATGATATAGAATTTCTGGAAAGCATAAAAGGTTATTTGAACAAGAGTTTTTCAATGAAAGACCTGGGTGAAGTTGCTTACATATTGGGCATTAAAATATATAGAGATAGATCAAGATGCCTAATAGGACTTTCACAAAGCACATACCTTGACAAGATTTTGAAGAAGTTCAAAATGGACCAGTCAAAGAAGGGGTTCTGGCCTGTGTTGCAAGGTGTGAAGTTGAGTAAGACTCAAAGCCCGACCACGGCAGAAGAAAGAGAAAGGATAAAAGTCATCCCCTATGCCTCAGCCATAGGCTCTATAATGTATGCCATGCTGTGTACCAGACCTGATGTGTGCCTTCCATAAGTCTGACAGGGAGGTACCAAAGTGATCTAGGAGTAGATCACTGGACAATGGTCAAGAATATCCTTAAGTACCTAAAGAGGACTAAGGACATGTTTCTCGTTTATGGAGGTGACGAAGAGCTCGCCGTAAAGGGTTACGTCAATGCTAGCTTCGACACAGATCCGAATGACTCAAAGTTTCAAACCGGATATGTATTTATATTGAATGGTGGAGCAGTCAGTTGGTGCAGTTCCAAGCAAAGCATCATAGCGGGATCTACATGTGAAGCGGAATATATAGCTACTTCGGAAGCGGCGCAAGAAGGAGTCTGGATGAAGAAGTTCATATCCGATCTAGGATTAATACCTAGTGCATCGGATCCAATGACTATCTTTTGTGACAACATTGGTGCTATTGTGAAAGTGCAACTATTCCCCGGGTGGTTTTGGTAATCAATAGCAACATATACATCATTGAACTAATTCTTATTGCTAGTATATTTCAGAGAAGATCAATGATTGGCATGGCAAGGATTAATGGATGTGGACCCCTCAAAATGCTAAGGACAAAGATTGGCAAAGCTTCAAGATTCTACATTTTTTGTTAAGTGATCCAAGATCACATTGAGTACATAGGAAAAGCCAATACTATTTAAAGGGGATGAGGTTTGGTTATGACTCAGTTGCTCAAATGCTTAGTGATATTGCTCCAAAACTCCCAAATATTTCTCCACTTCCATCCTATCCAAAACCCTAAAAGTTGATCTCGGTCCCACCGAACCATTCCTATCCGGACCCACCGAGACTACTATACACTATGCAACATGTCAAACCCTAACTTATCGGTCTCACCGAAATGGTTCTCGGTCCAACCAAGAAGGCTTGACTAACTTGATGTAACGTTATTACTTCACTTTGGAATTTCTGAGATGAAATTTCCGGTCCCACCGAAATCTGGTCTTGCCCTAGCCATTACACTTCGGTCTCACCGAGAAGGTTATATCGGTCCCACAAAAAAGCCTAAAGTTCATGTCTTTTACACTAGTCGGTCTCACCGAGATTTCCATATCGGTGTCACCGAGTTGGGTCAAAGACTTGTAACAGTTGGATTTGAGGTGAAGGCTATATATACCCCTCCACCACCCTCTTACCATGTAAGAGAGCCATCAGAACGTGCCTACATTTCTACCATGCGATTTCTGAGAGAGAACCACCTACTCATGTGTTGAGATCAAGATATTCCAATCCAACCATTTGAACCTTGATTTCTAGCCTTTCCCAAGTTGCTTTCCACTCAAATCTTTCTTCCACGAAATCCAAATCTTTGAGGAACTGTTTGAGTGTTGGGGAGACTATCATTTGAAGTACAACAGCAAGGAGTTCATCATCAACACACCATCTATTACCTTTTGGAGAGTGGTATCTCCTAGATTGGTTAGGTGTCACTTGGGAGCCTCCAAGATCATGTGGAGTTGAACCAAGGAGTTTGTAAGGGCAAGGAGATCGCCTACTTCGTGAAGATCTACCCCGAGTGAGGCTAGTCCTTCGTGGACGGAAGCCATGGTGGAATAGGCAAGGTTGCTTCTTCGTGGACCCTTCGTGGGTGGAGCCCTCCGTGGAATCGCGCAACCGTTACCCTCCGTGGGTTGAAGCCTCCATCAACGTGGACGTACGATAGCACCACCTATCGGAACCACACCAAAAATCATCGTGTCTTCATTGCGTTTGAAATCTCCAATCCCCTCCTTTACTTACATGTGCAATGTTTTACTTTCCGCTGCTACACTCTTAGAATTGCATGTGTATGGTGTTACTTGACTTGGTATACTTGCTAAAATCTGCCCACAACTAAAATTGGAAAAAGGATAGATTTTTTATTTGGTCAAGTAGTCTAATCACCCCCCCTCTAGACATACTTTCGATCCTACAAGTGGTATCAAAGCATTGGTCTCCATTGCATTGGTTTCACGACCTAGGAGAATATGGCGTCTAGTGAGGGTAACTATCACCGTAGAGGTCCATATTTTGATGGTACAAACTTTGCTAGTTGGAAGCATAAGATGAAAATGCATATTCTTGGTCATAACCCCGCTGTTTGGGCTGTTGTTCGTGTTGGCTTGCAAGGTGAATTCTTTGAGGATGGTAAGGAACCGGATCGTGAAGCAACCACGGAAGAATTGAAGATGTTGCAATACAATGCTCAAGCTTGTGACATTCTCTTCAAGGTTTGTGCCCCGAGGAGTTCAACAAGATCAGCCGCCTCAAGAATGCAAAGGAAATTTGGGATACTTTGGTTGATATGCACGAGGGTACCGAGTCCGTCAAGGAATCCAAGTTGGATGTGCTTCAAAGTCAACTTGACAAGTTCAAGATGAAGGATGGTGAAGGAGTCGCTGCAATGTACTCTAGGCTTGCTCTCATCACAAATGAGATTGCCGGCTTAGGATGTGAAGAGATGACCGACAAATTCATCATCAAGAAGATCCTTAGAGCTTTGGATGGAAAATACGATACCGTGTGCACATTGATCCAAATGATGCCAAATTACAAAGATCTCAAGCCCACGGAAGTCATTGGAAGGATTGTTGCTCATGAGATGTCACTCAAGGACAAAGAGGAGCTACACAACAAATCAAGTGGTGCTTACAAAGCTTCAACCGATGCTCCCACAACTTCAAGCGACAAGCTAGTATCCAATGAAGAGATAAGCCTAATGGTGAAAAGGTTCAACAAGTTTTACAAGAACAAAGGAAAAGAAAGAAGCTCAAGCTCAAGACACTATGAGAAAAGATCATCAAGTCAGGACTGAAATTGCTATAATTATGGAAGACCCGGACACTATTCAAATGAGTGTACGACACCTCACAAGAAAAGAGACGAATCACCAAGAGGAAGACATAGAAGAGATGAATCACCTCACAAGGAGAGAAGGAGTAGGGATGATCGTTATGACCGAAGATCTTCTCGAAGAAGCAAGGATTCGGAAAGGAATCACAAGTCATCCAAGAGCTACACTAGAAGAAGACATCAAACTCATGTTGGTGAATGGATTTCCGACTCCGACTCCGACAACCACTCCGAGAGAAGTTATCACTCCAACTCCGACTATAGTCAAGATGAAGGTGTTGCCGGACTTGCTCTCATATCCTCCAACTCCTATGATCTATTTGATTCACCAAATGAAGGTATTGGAAGATGCTTCATGGCAAAAGGCCCCAAGGTATCACACCTCGAATATTTTGACTTCAACAGTGATGAGGATGATTTGCTTGGTGATGATGATTTACTTGTTGATAAGACTAGTAATGTGAGCTACAATGAAAATGCTAGTAATCATAGTCAAGAGGAAATGAATGACAATGCTATGAAGGAGATTGAGCGTCTAACTAAAGAACTAAACACTCTTAAGTTAGCTCATGAAACAACTCAAGAGGATCATAGAGAGCTTTTAAGATCTCATGAGAAGCTACGCTTCGAGAAGCTAAATTTAGAGCAAGAGCATGAGTTTCTTAAAGCTATCAATGATGATCTTCGAAAGAAGAGTTCTTCATATCTTGCCAAATGTTTACTCTTGTCTACCTTCATGCCTCAAGTTAAATCTAAGCAAACTGGTAACAAGGGTAAAAAGGGTTCTACCTCTAGTAGTAACAATAACAATGCTAAATCCAATGTTGTTACTTCTAGTAGTTATATTGATTCCACTAATGATTCTCTTAGCCAAGTTACACTTGAGCAAGAAAACGATTTATTGAAAGGAATTATAGAAAAGGGTGTCTACAAGAGCCTTGCCGGGAGTAAGCAATTTGAGGAAATTGTGCGCAAGCAAGGAAGGCACCGTAAGAACCAAGGGATTGGTTTTGAACGAAAGTTCAATGCCAATGGAGTTGAGTGGGAGGAAGATCAATACCCCAAGAAGAAGTTTGTTCCTCAACAAGAGAAGTATGATCTTACTTCTTTCAAGGGGACACAAGCTCAAGATGATCTTCCATTTCAAGACCACAAGCTAAAAGGCAAGGACAAGCTTCAAGAAGAGATTGACTCATTTGAAGGACCACCTCAAGCTTTGGTCAAGTGGGTTCCAAAGGCTTCATCAAGTTCTACTTCATCAAGTGCTACCACAACTCCAAGGATTCCCATCAAGTTGATGTGGGTCCCAAAAAAGAAGAACTGGAGAGTTCTTGAGGGTGACTCCGCCAACAAACTTCGCTCAAATTCTTTTATGGCAAGAACTTGTGCAACCAACTTCAATATCTTGTACTAGTTCATGGAGTCACAAACCCTCTTGTTGGTAAGGCAAGGGACAAGGTATTCAACGCATTCATGGACATCATCATATGTGCACGTCACTCTATGTCTATGGATATCCTTGTATGTTCCTTGTGTGGGACTAACCCATGTAGGTATTGAAAGTGCAAAACTTCAAGGATTGCTCCCAACTTTTGATGGTCAACATCAACATTGAGCATCCACATCTACAACATCTACATGAAGTCATCATCGACAAAACCCAAGGTTAGTTCATCCCTCCTTGGGGGGATATCACATCTAGGGGGAGCTTTACTCTAAGACTTGAGTCTAAGCAACTCTAATGGTGTGAACACATTAATTCTTTATGTAAAAGTGGTAACCACACTTGTGCTTAAACGATAAGTATGACCTATGATCAAATGTTCTCATTTGGCTCCTATGTCAATATACTCATATATAGGTGACAATGTCATTGCCCATTGCTTGATAGTTGCTAGAAGTGGTTGTGCATGTTTGACACATATTTTATTTGCTATCTTATTGTGTGAGCATGATGATTTGCATATTTCTCATTCGAGGACATCCATTTGTAGTTTGATTGATTTGGTTTTATTTGGCCAAATGGATGTACAAGAATGCCTAAGCACCCTCTCTAGCTATCTATCTCAACTCATCTAAATTCTTTCTTGCTATATCACAAAAACTTGAACAAGTCTCTATCGGACCCTCCGGGTGAGGAGCACTCGGAGCCACCGATCCGCTTAGGGCTGACCTCCAAAACCTTCTAACTGCCCTTTCAGACAGACCAAAACACAACCATTCGGTCTCACTGAAGCGATGCACTCACAGCAGGTATTCACTTCGGTGCCACCGATTGTTTTCACTCGGTCTCACCGACAGCACATGGGTATATATATGTCTGCGACTCGTACGTTGAAAAATTCTTCAATCGTCATGCTCTCGCACCCCATTGCTGTCGTCGCCCTGGTCCACGGATCGTCGCCTTTGTCTCCAGCGCGCCCTCGCCGCCGGATTCCGTCGCCGTCAACGGCATTCGTTACCGCCGTTGCCACCGTAGAGGATCTCCACCAAGTTAGGGTGAGATCCGATCCTCTAGTGCTTCAAATTTCCGATTCTATGCACTAGAGTTGTTGCGCCCGCAATTATCACATGGATTGAAAATTTCTATTCTAGCAAACTCTGTAGAGATTGATTTTTAACTTTAGGGTTAGGGTTGCTCAGATTTTATCTCGGATTGACCGAATTGAAAGACTCGGGCTCACCGATTTGGCCTTTGGCCATTGCACTCAGTACACATCGGTGCCGCCGAGATGTACTGGTCGGTGAAACCGAATCTAAAGTTTCAGTAGAACCCTAGCGCTTCGGAGAGACCGGGACACACATCGGTCTGACCGAAACAGTGTGGCCAAGTCTTTGTTGCTGCTTTTGGTGCTACCGAGACCATCAAATCGGTGACTCCGAAATACCTTCTGTGAAAACCTAAAACTAAAGTTTGGACTCAAATTGTTTTCAAAATGTTGTGTTTTTGTGATGCTCATCTACTCCACACTACCCCATCTACTTCACAGGTGCAGGTGTCAAGATGTCAGATGCTAGTGACAGTCAGAACAGGTCAGAGCAAGAGGCTGAGCTGAGTGCAGGGTCAAGTCCTGAGGGAAGTTACTATGAAGGAGAAAGAAGCTCACCAGAATTGCCAAAGGCAGCCACCAGGACAAGGAAGAAGAAAAATTCTGATGATGATGATGAGGATTTTGCCGCTGAGGAAGCTACCTCAAAAAAGAAGAAACCAGCTGTTGTGGCCAAGGAGTATGGCACAAGGAAAGAGAGAGGTGTTCACAAGAAAGGTTTCAGCATCCACAGCCGCCAAGAGGAACATCATGCCAGAGAATCCAGAAGGATCTAAACAGGCTCCTACTCAATCAAAGCCTAAGACAACAGGCAAGAAGAGAGAGAGAAAGCAGACTGTTCATGTGATCTTCAGGCCTACATCCATGAGAAGGGATGATGCTATAGATGAGGAAGAGGAAGCTGAAAATCCACCGCCTCCCAAGAAGCAGAAGCTTATGGGAGATGCCATCAAGACAGCTGCTCCTTCCAAGGCCAAGCTTGCAGCAACAAAACCAAAGAGAACAACCAGAGATGTTCCAACCAGTGAGAAGAACAAGGCCCCAGTGCCTGAGAGAGAAGAAGAGGAAGAGGAAGAAGCCCAAGTGCTCATGAAGCTAAGGCCCAAGTTGCTAGAACACAATGATGATCACCCAGTAGCTGAGAATATGAAGAAGAGAAAAGATGCTGGTCTCAGGAAATTGAGGGAATCAGACCCCTATTCAGTCAGGAGGAGGACTGCAGTTGACTACAGATTCCACACCAAAGAGCAACAAGATTTCTATGAAACAGTGTTGCTTTACAAGAAGCCAATTGTCAGTGATATGAAATGGGTGGACTAGAAGTATATTGATGCAAATGAAGATCACTTCCCCCATGTTCATGAGGACTTCAGATCTATTGATCTTGATGAGTTCATTGGAAAGAAGCTAACCAGCTGGAATGATAAGATGATCATGCAGTTTTACTCTACAGCTCATTTCTACCCCAATGGGAGGATTGTCTGGATGACAGAGGGTGTCAGGTATCAATCCAGTGTACAAGAGTGGGCCACATTGCTTGGTGTGACAGAAGCTGAAGAAAATGATATTGATGTGTATGCTAAGTCCAAGATGGATCATAATTCCATGGCAAACCTGTACACAGAGATTCCAGAGAAGGAGAAGGAAAATCACAAGCTTGGTTCTGTATACTATCTGCTTGTAGGGCTTGCTACATCTAACACAATCATGAGGCATACCTTGATGCCCAAATCAGGAGATAAAGGATGGTCAGAGGACACTCCATCAACATGCTGCATCACATAGACCAACATGAGAGGATTAAAGTGATGGATCTCATAGTTGAAACTATCAAGAGGACAACTGCTGATCAGAAAAGGTCTTGTGGATTTGCCCCTCATATCCAAATGCTCATCAACTCCAAGGGTGCAAACAAGTCTTTTCAACTGGATCGTAAACATTTGCCACTTCGCCCAGAATTTGAGGACAACACAGTCACTATGGATGCATCACATCCTACCTCAACCGAAGCACAGGCTAGTGCAGAAGCTGCAAGATCTTCTAGGCCTAGTGTTCCTCCTGCCCCAGTGCTGAAAACCAAGGATCAGATACAACATCTTCTACAAGCCACTCTGAGAATTGAGAAGAGTTTGGCTGACATGACTGCAAATCAGAAGAGCCTTGAGAGGATTGTTGAGACAAAGTTTCATGACCTAGATGTTAAGGTCACAGAGATCCAGACAGTGGTTGAGACACTGAAGTCTCAAGTGGATGAAGTTAGGAAGGGCACCAGCAGTGATGATGAAGAGCATCAGGGCACAAGTCTTCCTACAACAGCTCAGTTCCAGAGGATGCCCAGATCTGCTGCTCTGCCAGTCACTTCCAGAGCCACAGTCTCTGCCCCTGCTGCTACTGCCTCAGTTCCACTTTCAGCACCTCCAGTATCAACACCTCCAGCTCCTTAGACATCCACAAAGATCTTCGCAGATTCACTTATCTCCACTCCAACAACGTCTACGCACACCAGCGCTGCAAGTCAGAGGACTTCATCACCAGGAGCTACCGGAGATCAAGCCTAGAGAGATGATTAGCTCTATACTTATTTGAACTTTTTGGAACTTGTTGCCAAAGGGGGAGAATTTGTATAGATCATTAGGCTTCGAGAGAGTGCTTTGCTTTTGTTTGTTTGTCTTATTGAGATTCTTGCTACTTGGTTTATTGCTTTGTTTGATGCTTGTATGAGATACTACATTATAGTGTGCTTGATCATACCATACATTATTGCTATGCTTGCTTGAATATCCTTTTGCATTCTCTTGTATGATCATTCACTTGTTTGGTTGGTGATGAGTGCTAATTGCTATGCAATCTTATCATTTTGAGCGCTCCACCAAGATGTATGTGACATGGAAGAGTGACCCACTATCCTAATCGATTGTGCATTTGCATTCAAACGCAAATTTTAAATAATGCACAAATTTAGGGGGAGCTCTTACTTATCACATACTTCTCAAAGCGACGATATATTTCATTGATTATATCATTTGTTGAAGTTTTGATCTATATGTTGTCATCAATTACCAAAAAAAGGGAGATTGAAAGTGCAACTATTCCCCGGGTGGTTTTGGTAATCAATAACAACATATACATCATTGATCTAATTCCTATTGCTAGTATATTTCAGAGAAGATCAATGATTGGCAGGGCAAGGATTAATGGATGTCAACCCCTCAAAATGCTAAGGACAAAGATTGGCAAAGCTTCAAGATTCTACATTTTTGGTTAAGTGATCCAAGACCACATTGAGTCCATAGGAAAAGCCAATACTATTAAAAGGGGATGAGGTTTTGGTTATGACTCAGTTGCTCAAATGCTTAGTGATATTGCTCCAAAACTCCCAAATATTTCTCCACTTCCATCCTATCCAAAACCCTAAAAGTTGATCTCGATCCCACCGAACCATTCCTATCCGGACCCACCGAGACTGCTATACACTATGCCACATGCCAAACCCTAACTTATCAGTCTCACCGAAATGGTTCTCGGTCCCACCAAGAAGGCTTGACCAACTTGCTGTAACGTTGTTACTTCACTTCGGAATTTCCGAGATGAAATGTTTGGTCTCACCGAAACCTGGTCTTGCCCTAGCCATTGCACTTCGGCCGCACCGAGAAGGTTATATCGGTCCCACAGAAAAGCCTAACGTTCATGTCTTTTACACTAGTCGGTCTCACCGAGATTTTCATATCGGTGTCACCGAGTTGGGTTAAAGAGTTGTAACGGTTGGATTTGAGGTGAAGGCTATATATACCCCTCCACCACCCTCTTACCATGTAAGGGAGCCATCAGAACGTGCCTACATTTCCACCATACGATTTCTAAGAGAGAACCACCTACTCATGTGTTGAGATCAAGATATTCCAATCCAACCATTTGAACCTTGATTTCTAGCCTTTCCCAAGTTGCTTTCCACTCAAATCTTTCTTCCACCAAATCCAAATCTATGAGGAACTATTTGAGTGTTGGGGAGACTATCATTTGAAGCACAAGAGCAAGGAGTTCATCATCAACACACCATCTATTACCTTTTGTAGAGTGGTGTCTCCTAGATTGGTTAGGTGTCACTTGGGAGCCTCCAAGATCATGTGGAGTTGAACCAAGGAGTTTGTAAGGGCAATGATGCAGGCTGAAACCCTAGTTTGTCGATATTTTCATAATTGGAGGTTGGAAAGGCAAGAACACAAAGAAAACGAGAACACAAGTCACTCAATTGTCACAATCACAAGTCACACATGCACTAGATCCACATAGACATACGAGGAATCACGATACAAAGTCAACACGGGAGGATACACGGTAGCTAGTTCATCCTGATCCGGAGACGAGTCGAGGTCTTGATATCCGGAGTGGATCTTCTCCTCAAGGAGGTCTTGATCTCCGGAGGAGAGGTATGGATGAGCAAAGCTCTAATCTCAAGAGCCAACACTTTGCTAACCCTAAAACATAGAGGGGGAGGGAGTATTTATAGTCTATGGAACGAGAGGGTTACATGGGCCTCGGGCCCAAATCACACACACACAGACCGGGGGGGCCTGGATGATCCGGGTGGCCGTCCGGATGATTCGGGCGGTCGCCCGAACGTCCGGGCAGGTCAAAAGCGGGCGCGGGAGGGCCGGACATCCGGGCTGGTCCGGATGATCCGGGTCGGGACCCGGATGATCCGGCTTTGCTGAGCTGCTTGCTGTTGCCATGGGGCGCTTCGGCCGGATCGTCCGGACCTGGGTCCGGATCATCTGGGCAGCTACTGCCTTGTCCTTTTCCCTCTCCATCTTCGCGTTCCTCTTCCTCCTTCGCTTCACCTTGCTCCGTAGCTTCTCCATGATGAACTCCTTGGTACCTGAGTATGCATAGGATCTCCGCTTGAGGTAGCATCCAATTCTCATGTGCATCAAAGCGGAATTGCGAGAGGAGTGATGTCACCTCATTCTCGATGGCTCTTGCTCGTGCTCGTGTCATAGGCCCTCGTGGTACTTGAGGTGACGTAGGTGAGTCCATGGGGATGACCTCGGGATGCTCCGCATCATCTCCCCTCCCTTGGGAAAGATCCATCCTCGGATCGAGATCCACATCACCATGGAAGGGAGATAAGCCCTTGACGTTGAAGATGTCGCTCAGGTTGTACTTGGCACGTGGTATGTCGATCTTGTAGGCGTTGTCATTGTAGCGTGCTAGCACCTTGAACGGTCCATCGGCTCGGGGAAGTAGCTTTGACTTTCGTTCGTTGGGGAAGCGTTCTTTGCGTTGGTGTAGCCACACAAGATCTCCGGGGTTGAACACCATGGGGTGCTTGTTGATGTTGACCTTGGTCGCGAGTCGTTGTACTTGGCGCTCGATTGCTTGCCTTGTATCTTCATGCATCTTCTTGAGGTATGTAGCTCGTGCACTCGCGTCCATGTCGATGCGCTCTTGGAGTGGTAGCGGTAAGATGTCCAATGGAGACAACGGGTTGAAGCCGTAGACGACCTCGAAGGGGGACTTGCCGGTAGTTGAATGTCTTGCTCTATTGTAGGCGTACTCGGCGATGGGTAAGCATTCTTCCCACTCCCTTATGTTCTTCTTGATCAACACGCGGAGGAGTGTGGAGAGCGTCCGGTTGGTGACCTCCGTTTGGCCGTCGGTTTGAGGATGATAAGCCGAAGAGAATAGTAGCTTGATTCCGAGCTTGGCTCATAGTGTCTTCCAAAAGTAGCTTAGGAGCTTGACGTCGCGGTCCGATACAATCGTCTTGGGCACTCCATGCAATCTCAAGATTTCCCTACAAAAGAGATTTGCAACATGTGAAGCATCATCTATCTTGTTGCAAGGAATGAAATGTGCCATCTTAGAGAAGCGGTCCACAACAATAAATACGGAATCTTTGCCATTTTGAGTACGAGGCAAACCGAGCACAAAATCCATACTAATATCTTCCTATGGTTGATATGGAATAGGAAGTGGCATATATAGACCATGAGATTGAGCTTTAGACTTAGCTTTGCAGCATGTAGAACACCGGATGGTGTAGTGTGAAACGTCTCGAAACATCTTGGGCCAAAAGTAGTTCTTGGAGAGCGTAGCGAAGGTCTTGTCGCGTCCAAAATGTCCCATGAGGCCTCCACCATGAGCTTCTTGCAATAGTAGCAAACAAAGAGAAGACTCGGGAATACAAAGTTTGTTAGCTTTCATAAGATAACCATCCTTCAAGTAATATTGCTCCCAAGTTTTATGCGTTAGGCATTTGGCATAAGGAATCGCAAAGGAAACATCATTCACATACAAGTCTTTAATGTGTTCAAATCCTATGACATTCAACTCAAGTTGAGTAACCAACATGCATTTGCGGGATAGAGCGTCCGCCACAACATTTTCCTTACCTTTGATATACTTGATAACATAAGGAAATGACTCAATGAACTCACTCCACTTAGCATGACGCTTGTTCAATTTAGTTTGACCCTTTAAGTACTTAAGCGTTTTATGATCCGTATGGATGACAAATTCACGTGGACGGAGATAATGTTCCCACACATGCAAGACTCTCACTAAGGCGTATAACTCTTTGTCATAGATGGGATAGTTAAGTTGTGCACCGGAGAGTTTTTCACTAAAATATGCAATAGGTCATTTCTCTTGCATTAACACACCACCTATGCCATTACCACTAGTGTCACAATGCACTTCAAAAGTTTTCTCAAAGTTGGGTAATGCAAGTAATGGAGCATGTGTAAGCAAGTTCTTAAGCTCATGAAATGCGGCATCTTGGGATGGTCCCCAAACAAATGGTGCATTCTTCTTACTCAATGCGTGCAATGGTGATGCAATAGTGCTAAAATCTTTCACAAAGCGTCTATAAAATCCGGCTAGACCAAGGAAGCTACGTAATTGAAGCAAATTGGTTGGTTGTGGCCAATTTTTAATAGCATCAATTTTAGTTTCATCAACATGAACACCCTTAGATGATACAACAAAGCCCAAGAAAACAAGCTTATCAACACCCAAAGTGCATTTTTCTATGTTAGCATAAAGTCGCTCGTCTCTAAGAACTTGCAATACTTCTCTAAGGTGTTTGACATGATCTTCAAGAGTTTCACTAAACACAAGGATGTCATCAAAGTAAACCACAACACAAATGCCAATTAATTTGCGAAGGACATAAATGCATCACACGCATAAAAGTGCTAGGTGCTTGCGATAAACCCATAGGCATGACTAACCATTCATACAAGCCAAATTTTGTTTTGAAAGCGGTTTTCCATTCATCACCTTCTTGCATGCGAATTTGATAATAGCCACTTTTAGGATCAATTTTAGAGAAAATGGTGGCTCCACTAAGTTCATCAAGCATGTCATCTAAGCGTGGAATGGGATGTCGATATCTAACGGTGATAGCATTTATGGGACGGCAATCGGAACACATGCGATAGGAACCATCTTTCTTAGGCACAAGAATTACCGGAATGACACATGGGCTCAAGCTCTTGCGTACATACCCATTCTCCATGAGATGTTGCACTTGCCTTTGGATCTCTTTGGTCTCGTCGGGGTTGACGCGGTAAGGTGCCTTGTTCGGTAGAGGTGCACCGGGGATGAGATCGATGCGGTGTTCGATTCTGCGTAGAGGAGGTAGTCCGAGAGGTAGCTCATCGGGAAACACGTCCTTGTATTTCTGCAAGAGATGGGACAACACTAGAGGAAGATGTTGTGAAGTATTAGTCCGCTCAACTTCACCTTTGCATAAAAGCACAAAGTGAAGAACACTTGATGGGTTCTCACTCACATCCCTCAAATCTCTTTTGGTGGTTAAAAGAACTAGATCTCTTTTGTCGCTCATCGTGGAGTCACTCATTTTTGGCTTGTGGTGCTCACTTTCTTTTTTGTGGTTCACTCGTTCACTTGTCTCTCCATGATGTGTAGATGCTTGCTTGTCCGCGATGACTTGACTTGGTATCATTGGTCGAAGTATGAATTCCTTGCCCTTCATCTTGAAGCTATATTGGTTTGTCCGACCGTTGTGGGTGACTCCTCGATCGAATTGCCATGGTCGTCCAAGTAAGAGATGGCATACGGACATAGGAACCACATCACACTCCAATGTATCTTCATATGCTCCAATCTTGAAGGAGACTTGAACGGTGTGCTCCACTTGAATGGTGCCGGAGTCGCTTAGCCATTGGACCTTGTAGGGGCGAGGGTGCTTCTTCTTGACCAATTGGAGCTAGGAACATAACTCTTCACTTGCCAAGTTGTGGCAACTTCCGCCGTCGATGATGACCTTGATGGAACGTCCTTGAATACCCGCCTTGGTATGAAAGATGTGGCAACGTTGGTCTTCATCTTGATGTTGTTGAAGTGTCAAGACCTTGGAGACAACAAGAGCGGGGCTTGAATCATTATCGCAAAAGATTTGAGCATCTTCATCTTCATTCACTTGGCGGTGCATGGCCACTTGCTCGAGGGCTTCCATTTCATCTTCACTCATAGAATCGTAGGTGCCGTCGGCGTTCATGATCATAGTACATCGTGTTGGGCACTCGAAGGACTTGTGGCCTCGTCCTTTGCAAGTGAAACACTTGATGTCACTCATCTTGGCGTCGTCCGTAGGAGTTGTTGATGACGAAGGCTTTTGCGTGGATGTACTTGTATGACGACTCGAAGATGTCATAGGTTGCTTGGAGCTTGACTTGTCGCCGATACTTGGTGTAGATCATGTCATGGAAGGAATGGTAGACGTCGTTGAAGTTTGATTGTATGAACCGTAGGTCTTGGAATAGTACTTGGAGTATTTGTAGTCCTCTTGTACTTGTCGCTCCGCTTTGGTTGCTTGGTGCACTAGCTCGAGGAGGTTGGAGTACGGTTGAAAATCCGCAATTTTCTTGATGGGATGGTTGAGGCCATTCAAGAATCTCACCATAGTTTGTTCATCATCTTCCTTGACATTGGCTCATATCATTGCAATCTCCATTTCTTGATAGTATTCTTCAACGGATTTGGTGCCTTGCTTGAGGAGTTGGAGTTTCTTGAAGAGGTCACGGTTATAGTGTGTAGGCACAAAGCGAGCTCGCATGACATCTTTCATTTGATTCCAAGTGGTGATGGGTGGCTCGCCCTTCTCTTGACGTCATTGGATCACTTACTCCCACCAAATGAGAACATAATCTTGGAACTCAAGAGATGCCATGGCAATCTTCTTTTCCTCTTCATAGTTGTGGAGACGGAATATCTTGTCAACCTTCAATGCCCATGAGAGGTATTCTTCGGGATCATTTCCACCGGAGAATTTAGGCATGGTGAACTTGAGCTTGCCGTAGCGCTCCTCATTGTGTTGTTGGCGGTGACGATGACGCTCGTGTCTTGGGGGAGGATCTTCTAGCTCTTGCCCGTCGTGCTCATCTTGATTGACTTGACGTCGAGGCCGTGGAATTCTTGCATGGTTCCTCATCTCTTGGTGCTCCTCATTTCTTGCGGCTTCTTCTTGTTGCTCGCGTTGGGGTGCCTCATCTTGTTCTCGTGCACGGCGGTTGGCGACGTTGCGAGTTGCTTCTCGTAGGGCACGTTGAGCTTCAAGTGCTTGCTCCTCACGACGTTGTCGTTCTTGTAGTAGAGCGTCGTCATCTTGTGGTACTTGACGTTGGTGTTGTGGAACTTGATCTTGCTCCATGTTGTTGTTTGCTTGCCGGTTTTGGCATTCACGCTCTCGAAGACGGTCTTGCAAACCATTGCCACGGAATGGGTTTCTTGGAGCTTGCCGGTCTTCATGTACTTGAGGGTGATGAGAGCGTGCTCGTGGAAGACTTGCATCCGAAGAATGGTCCGAAGAGTTGCAGCTTGAGTGGCGCCGTCTTGATCTTGAACTTGACGAAGTGGAAGAAGCGTGGTTGACCATCATGGCACGGAACTCTTCCATTTGAGATGATAGCTTGTCATCTAGAGTTTGTCTAAAGTCGGAGGCGAGTTGTTCGATGCGTTCGCCCAAAGCTTCACTTTCTTGATGTAATGCTCGTTGGACGCCAAAGAGGTGTGCCTTGGTGACGTAGTCGTTCGGTGCATCATCTTGCTCATCAAAGAGAGGATTTGAAGAAGTGCCCGACCTATCCATGATTCTCAAACAAGTGTTAGTGGAAGAAGGGAACGAACTAGACCAATGTACCTTATCCAATGTTGAAGATGGATCAATGATTACTCGATATGGTATTATGGAAATAGTGCAATTGGTACCGGATTGTGTCAATTCTCACACCTACACAAGTAAAGCTTTTGGAGGAGTTTGGTTAGGATGGTGGCACAAAATATTTGCAATAGTAAGCAAGATATCAATAATGTTGAGAAAGATTCGCAAATTCGCAAGTGAAACAAGTAGACCAATAGCAAAGTTACACGGAAACACACACACGGATAGATAAATGAGGTCGTGCAACCAAGGAATGAGCACAAAATGTGGAGCACCCGGAAACGCTCGTGTTGCACAACTCTAGAGAGACGCTAGCACGATTGCTTAATAGGCGGATACAACACTTGTGCACAACCTATAGGAGACAAAACGATCAACTACTATCTCAAATATGTTTTGTATGTATGAGTCCCGGTGAACTTGTCACGATGATCCAAGATGATCAAGTATGATATGTAACGTGGCGATGCTATGGCTATTGCTTACAAGCTTGTTGTTGCTCGTTTCTCTTTGCTTAAAAGCTTTCTTTCTTTTGCTCTTTTCCTTTTGGCCACTTATGCGATATGCTCTCACGATGGTAGCAATGATGTATATGCGAGAACAATTTTTGGCACAAGAGATGATATGACGAGATGAGGGTAACACTAGAGTGCACAAGTATCGTTCCCCGGCAATACTCAAATGGCTAGTCTCGTAGGAAAGCGACACAAAAGAGGGCCTTTGGGTATCAATGCAATGGCAAGGGAAGAACAAGTTGTCGTTGAGGTTACCGTCCTTGCTTACGGTGGTGGTGTCATGATGGTGAGATGGTCGTTGTCGATGTCGAGTCTGTGGCGATGATGAGTGGCGTTGAAGTCGATGTCGAACCGTGCCTAGCTAGCCGAAACACCCTATGAAACGGAAATCCGCAACTCAAAGTCTCAAACAATGTCAAATGGTGGTGGTGGGGTGTGGTGGTGGTCTAGGAGTATAGGGGATGGTGGCAAAACTATGGTGGGGCTCGGGGAAACGAAGTGGAAGCGGTGGCGGTGGCTAAACGGTGGCTGTAAAAAAATCTGAAAAATTCAGGCGAGGCCGACTGATCCGGGCCCCGGTCCAGCTGATCCAGGCGCCTGTCCGGACGATCCGGGCAGGTCAACCGGCCACGGGTGAGGCTCGGGTGGGGCTCAAAATTCACGAAAAATTCGAAAAATTCGAGGATTTTCGACGGTGATTCGAGGTGGGGAGGGAGGGGAATTGTAGATCCACTTGTAACACACGAAATCCACGGATCAAAATCAAGAAAACATCATCAAACTCACAAATCACAAAAAAATTTGGTGGGGCTATTTTTGTGGGAATTTTCGAAATTGGGGAAAAACAACAAAATTGAGGGTAGCAAATGGAGGGGAAGAACTCCAAATTGTGAATTAACGTGGCTCTGATCCAAGATGATGTAGGGTGAAACCCTAGTTCGTCGATCTTTTCACAATTGGAGGTGAGAAAGGAAAGAACACGAAGAACACGAGAACACAAGTCACTCAGTTGTCACAATCACAAGTCACACATGCACTAGATCCACATACACATACGAGGAATCATGATACAAAGTCAACACGGGAGGATACACGGTAGCTAGTTCATCCCGATCCGGAGAGGAGTCGAGGTCTTGATATCCGGAGTGGATCTTCTCCTCAAGGAGGTCTTGATCTCCGGAGGAGAGGTATGGATGAGCAAAGCTCTAATCTCAAGAGCCAACACTTTGCTAACCCTAAAACATAGAGGGGGAGGGAGTATTTATAGTCTATGGAACGAGAGGGTTACATGGACCTCGGGCCCGAAACACACACACACAGATCGGCGGGCCCGGATGATCCGGGTGGCCGTCCAGATGATCTGGCCTTTGGGAGCCCGGATGATCTGGGCGGTCGCCCGGACGTCCGGGCAGGTCAAAAGCGGGCGCGGGAGGGCCGGACATCCGGGCTGGTCCGGATGATCCGGGTCGGGACACGGATGATCCGGCTTCGTCGGGCTGCTTGCTGTTGCCGTGGGGCGCTTCGGCCGGATCATCCGGACCGGGGTCCGGATCGTCCAGGCGTTGGCCGGATCGTCCGGACCAGGGTCCGGATCATCCGGGCAGCTGCTGCCTTGTCCTTCTCCCTCTCCGTCTTCGCGTTCCTCTTCCTCCTTCACTTCACCTTGCTCCGTAGTTTCTCCAAGATGAACTCCCTGGTACCTGAGTATGCATAGGATCTCCGCTTGAGGTAGCATCCAATTCTCATGTGCATCGAAGCGGAATTGCGAGAGGAGTGATGTCACCTCGTTCTCGATGGCTCTTGCTCGTGCTCGTGTCATAGGCCCTCGGGGTACTTGAGGTGACGTAGGTGAGTCCATGGGGATGACCTCGGGATGCTCCACATCAGGCAAGGAGATCGCCTACTTCGTGAAGATCTACCCCGAGTGAGGCTAGTCCTTCGTGGACGGAAGCCATGATGGAGTAGGCAAGGTTGCTTCTTCGTGGACCCTTCGTGGGTGGAGCCCTCCGTGGACTCGCGCAACCGTTCCCCTCCGTGAGTTGAAGCCTCCATCAACGTGGACGTACGATAGCACCACCTATCGGAACCACGCCAAAAATCATCGTGTCTTCATTGAGTTTGAAATCTCCAATCCCCTCATTTACTTACATGTGCAATGTTTTACTTTTCGCTGCTACACTCTTAGAATTGCATGTGTAGGGTGTTACTTGACTTGGTATACTTGCTAAAATATGCCCACAACTAAAATTGGGAAAATGATAGATTTTTTATTTGGTCAAGTAGTCTAATCACCCCCCCTCTAGACATACTTTCGATCCTACATATTGCCATTGCCAAGGAGCCCAGGTTTCACAAGAAGACCAAGCACATCAAACACTGCTTCAACTCCATCTGTGATTACATCAAGGAGGGAGACATAGAACTTTGCAATGTACATACGGATCTAAATGTGGCAGACCCGTTGACTAAACCTCTTCCACGAGCAAAACATGATCAGCACCAGGACTCCATGGGTGTTAGATTCGTTATGATGTAAACTAGATTATTGACTGTAGTGCAAGTGGGAGACTGTTGGAAATATGCCATAGAAGCAATAATAAATTGGTTATTATCATATTTTCTTGTTCATGACAAATGTTTATTATTCATGCTAGAATTATATTGACCAGAAACTTAAATACATGTGTGAATACATAAACAACACCGTGTCCCTAGTAGGCCTCTACTATACTAGCTCGTTGATCAAAGATGGTTAAGGTTTCCTAACCATAGATATGAGTTGTCATTTGATAACGGGATCACATCATTAGGAGAATCATGTGATGGACAGACCCAACCGTAAGCTTACCATCAGATCGTATCACTTAGTTATTTGCTACAACTTTCTTCATGTCAAGTATCTGTTCCTTAGATCATGAGATCATGTCACTCCCAGATACCGGAGGAATACCTTGTGTGCTATCAAACATCACTTCATAACTGGGTGATCATAAAGGTGCTCTACAGGTATCTCCGAAGGTGTCTGTTGAGTTGCATGGATCGAGACTGGGATTTGTCACTCCGTGTGACAGAGAGATATCTCTGGGCCCTCTCGGTAATACAACATCACAAGAAGCTTCATGTGACTAATGAGTTTAGTCACGGGATCTTGTATTACGGAACGAGTAAAGAGACTTGCCGGTAACGAGATTGAACTAGGTATGGAGATACAGACGATCGAATCTCGGGCAAGTAACATATCGCCGGACAAAGGGAATTATATACGGGATTAACTGAATCCTTGACATCGTGGTTCAACCGATAAAGATCTTTCATGGAATATGTAGGAACCAACATGGGCATCCAGGTCCCGCTATTGGTTATTGATCGGAGAGGAGTCTCGGTCATGTCTACATGATTCTCGAACCCGTAGGGTCGCACGCTTAACGTTCAGTAGCGCTAGGGTAGTATTGATATATTAATATGGTGAAGTCCGAAGGTTGTTCGGAGTCTCGGATGGGATCCGGGACGTCACGAGGAGCTCCGGAATAGTCCGGAGGTAAAGATTTATATATGGGAAGTCATATTTTGGGTTCCGGAAAAAGTTCAGTTTTTTCTGGTATTGTAATTTAGGTTCCGGAGTGGGGCCCACCTGCATGGGGGACCCACATGAACGTGGGTAGTGGGGAAAGGCCCCACACCCCTGGTCTAGGCGCACCAAGATCCTCCCTTAAAAGGAATAGGATCATATCCCGAAGGGATAAGATCAAGATCTCTAAAAAAGGGGATAGCGATCGGTGGGGAAGGAAAGAAGGGATTTCCTTCCTCCCCCTTGGCCAACGACCCTAGGGGCTTGGAGAGAAAGCCACCAGCCCCCTCCACGCCTATATAAAGGAGGGGATTCGTTGGGGGCAGCCACCCTTCGACCCTTGCCCGTCTCTCTCCCGTTACACCTCCTCCACCTCGCGCAGACGCTTGGTGAAGCCCTGCTGCAGTTCCGCTGCTGCCACCACCACCACGCCGTCGTGTTGATTCAGATCTCATCTACCTCCTCTCGCTCGCTTTCTGAATCAAGACGGAGAGGACGCCATCGAGCCAAACGTGTACTAAACTCGGAGGTGCCGTCCGTTCGGCACTAGATCGGTTGGATCGTGATTGGAATGCGAAGAGTACGACTACATCAACCGCGTTTTATACGTTTTCGCTTTCGGTCTACAAGGGTATGTAGACACACTCCCTCTCGTTGCCTTGCATCTCCTAGATTAGATCTTGGGTGTTCGTAGGATTTTTTTTGATTTTCATGCTTCGCTCCCCATCACCCTTACACTTGGAGGGGGGGGGGGGGGGGGGGATCCAACACCTTCCTAGTTGAGAGGAAGCAGTATGTTCATCATATTTCTGCTTTTAAATCAATTTTTTATTTCATGGTAACGCGCGGGCATTTAGCTAGTATTGTTAAAGGCTCATGCGATTGTTTTAAACATTCGAAATTAGTTTAGCTTATTTATGTGTTTGTCCTGTGCGATTCTTTGCAGGAGTTTTGCAGAAAAGTCGACACAAAAGATAAGATTAGAGACAACTACCTCAAGCGATTGTATCAAAGATACTTGTTATTCGTGTGTGTATGTTTTTATCCAATGCAGTATAATTTGTTTAACAAATGAAGATTATTCCTTAGAAAAAAGTTAAAAATCCTCATGCTCGTCCCTTCCAACATTTTTTTTGCAATACTCACATTTTATGACGTGTCTCTGCTATGATTAGTTATGAAGGTACATGCAATATTTTATGTAAGAACTTTGTACCTAATAATGATATTATTATTTTGAGAAACACATGTACTTTTTCTTTCGTGAGAATGTTGCGATTTATTTATTCATAACGTTGGTCGATTACAATATCATAAACATACTCAGTTGGTAGATGTGTGGCGGCGACGATGTCCCTCAGTTGGAATAATGTCTCTCATGTGTAAGCACGTGGAGGTGTGTCTCCATCGGATTTCGCGAGATTCAGTCGGTCCTGGTCTTCGGTGGATCTGTTTGGATCCGGTCTTTGTTCGTCTTGGTTTGGGTGTTTACATGTTTGATGCTTCCAATCTACGACTTTCTTCATCGACGATTGTTGCTGCTCTGGTGCGCTAGTCCTATGGGGCCTTAGCACGACGACTTCCCAACTGTCTACTACAATAAGGTTTGCCCTGCTCCGGCGAGGGAGGGGCGATGACGCCGGCGCGCCTTTCGACTCGCTCCAGTGCTTGTAGTTGTCGCTAGGTGGTCCACGGACTTGGTTGTAATTTTATTACCTCTGGTGTTCTTTCTACTATCATGATTGGAGATAAATAGATTGAAAGTTTCTCATGCAATTTATTTTTTTACTCCGGTGGTACATGCCACCGCAACTTACACAAGTACATTCCGTAAAAAAAAAAACTTACACAAATACCTAACATGATATAATTGACGAAAAAAAATGAGAAACATAGGTACCTAATGATGATATAATTGGCGCATTTGTTAGGATGTTTTTTTTTCTGCTATCCAGCACATGTGCACGACACCAACCATCCTGCTACTAAATATTCGTTTGTTGATCATGGATTTGATGACGGAAATTCAATATACAGCAGGTTCGCGTGTTAATCATGTGCCGATGTACGCCGACGCCCCGTGACCGCGCATGCGGCTGCCTTCTACTTTGACTTACGCGGATGCCCCTATACTGTAGCAAGGTCCGCTCGGCTGTCAACATCTTGGCCTGGCACTCGGCAGTTCTCAAATGCACATCCATCCAACATGGTTCCGGTGTGAAAATGACAAGCAAGCATATAATCCACCTCTCACCTACTGTTTTTATGGGGCGGGGGCGCTCAAATGACCCAAAAGTCAAGTTGAGAGCGTCGGAAGTGGATTCATACGGGTACATCGCAAACACTCTCTGATGTCGAGCTTTTCACCGCGTCTCCGGTCTTGGTGCACGAAAGCTACACGTAGTGGAGTGCAGTGTAGAGAAGGGCAAGGTGAGATGCCTGCCTCCCCGCAAAAAAAAAAAAAGGGTGAGATGCCTGCCAATGCGCAGGACACCGTGCGTATGCGTATGACAACAAGTGAGACAAAAGCAAAGTCAAAGGCCAAAGGCCACGCGAGCGCAACAACCACCCGTAAAGAAAAGAAAAGCACCCAAATAAAAGGGACTTCCTCATCCTCCACGCGCGCAAATACAAAACTCAAAAACAAATAAAAAGGCGAGTTCCTCAGCTCACGGGACGCCAGGGAAAGCACTGCGTCGCTGCGCGCCGTGAAGCGCCGCACACCGACACCCTCCTCTGCCCCACTTACCAGCCTGACACCAAGGCACCCACAACGCGTTCTCTCTCTTCAAGTAGCAGTGAACCCCACTCCCCGTTTCTCACTCCTCCGCCTTCTTCCCAAAGAACGCACCACCACCGCAGGCGCAGCAGCAACAGCACCTAATCCAGAGCCAGCTAGAACCCGCCGCCATGGGCGCGCCGCTCTACGGCGCCGTCCTCCTCTGCCTGGTACTCGCCGCGGCGGCGGTGCCGGAGCAGCAGCCCACATTACCCTCCTCTTCAGCGGCGAACAGCTCCACGGGGGTCAACTCCAACTCGGTGCTGGTGGCGCTACTGGACTCGCACTACACGGAGCTGGCGGAGCTGGTGGAGAAGGCGCTGCTGCTGCAGTCCCTGGAGGACGCCGTGGGCCGGGGCAACGTCACCATCTTCGCGCCCCGGAACGAGGCCCTCGAGCGGGACCTCGACCCGGAGTTCCGCGCTTTCCTCCTTGAGCCCCGCAACCTGCGCTCCCTCCAGCGCCTGCTCCTCTTCCACGTCGTCCCCTCCCGCCTGCACTCCGCCTCAGCCGCCTGGCCCGCCTCCACCGCGCGGATGACGCTCTCCGGCGAGCACCTCGAGCTGTCAGCGGACGGCCAGAAGATGCTTGTCGGCACCGCGGAGGTAACGCGGCCGGACGCGGTGGTGAGGCCTGACGGGGTCATCCACGGCATCGAGCGGCTGCTGGTGCCGCGGTCAGTTCAGGAGGATTTCAACCGCCGCCGCAGCCTGGCTGCCATCTCGGCCGTGCTCCCCACGGGCGCCCCCGAGGTCGACCCCAGGACGCACAGGCTGAAGAAGCCCGCACCGCCCGTGCCCCTTGGCGCGCCGCCCGTGCTGCCGGTCTGGGACGCCATGGCCCCCGGCCCTTCCATCGCGCCGGCGCCGGCCCCCGGCCCCGGATCCGGGAAGCACCACTTCGACGGGCACAGCCAGGTCAAGGACTTCATCCAGACGCTGGTCCTCTACGGCGGGTACAACGAGCTCGCGGATATCCTGGTGAACCTGACGTCGCTGGCGACGGAGATGGGGCGGCTGGTCTCGGAGGGGTATGTGCTGACAGTGCTGGCCCCCAATGACGAGGCCATGGCACGGCTGACCACGGACCAGCTGAGCGAGCCCGGGTCGCCGGAGAACATCCTCTACTACCACATGGTCCCCGAGTATCAGACGGAGGAGAGCATGTACAATGCCGTGCGGAGGTTCGGGACGGTCAGGTACGACACGCTGCGGCTGCCGCAGAAGGTGACGGCGAGGGAGGCGGACGGGTCGGTCAAGTTCGGGCACGGCGAGGGGTCCGCCTACCTCTTCGATCCGGATATCTACACCGACGGGAGGATCTCCGTGCAGGGCATCGACGCAGTGCTCTTCCCGCCGGTGGAGGACACGGCCAAGAGCGGCGCCGCCTCGGCCGGAGCCTCGCCCGTGAGGAAGGCCCCCGCCGTCACCGGCACCGCCAAGCCCAAGCTCCGACGAGGTCAGTACAGTAACTTGTCTTAGTCACACTACCTTTTGGGGTATATTAACATTAACATTAGTAGGTATACACAAAGCAACGTGGTAAATGTAGAGATTGAGCAAGAATGGTCGTGTCAATGGTTAGTACTAGAATGAAGAGGGTTGTGCGGGTGTGTCGGTGGTGGGTCGCCGTCGCTGTTGATTCTACTAGTCACATTCGCCATTGCCGGGCATGCAAGCAAAGGAATGACCGCACCTCACCAACAAAATTTGTGGTGTTAATTAACCCCTTAATATTTGGCTTTATAGGTCTAGCTTAGATGTGTCACCTCACGCAGGACAGAGAGACAGAAGCTTTCAGTTGTCCCGGCGAGTTGGGTAGGCGGGGCCCGCGTGAAATTAAGGCCCGTGATGGGGTAGGAGTAAATGCCGCTGTGGTTGAAATCACTGAAAGCACGTCATTCGATTTGGTGAAAATGGTTCGCGGCTCGTTCTGGGTTGTAGGAGTAAATAAAGAATCGAAGGGAGGCGCGGAGGAAACCGCGTGTGTGCGCACCGCATTGTACGGGGAAACAGCGAGCGCTGAGCTGTGCATTGACATCGATGTCTCAACCTCAACCTCACAACCGCAAGTGGTGGTGAGCTGGCCCCGCGTTGTCAGTGTCACGGGAGGGCGCGCACACCGAGCAGGCCATTATCACGACTACATACAGCTGTCCGTGCTGGCTGACCCGTGAGTCAGTGGCCATGGTCTAGCCACTCTGCTTGCTTGCTTGCTTGTCGGTGCATGACACGAGAGATGTTTTTTCTTCTCGATGAAGAAAGCCGTGATAGGGGAACGAATGATCAAGGGCATTCAATAAACACTTAGTGGTGCATGATTTGAGCGGCAAGAAATCCTCAGTACACGGGGCCCTATGTGTAGCCAGACAGCTGTGCTGTGTCTATTAACTAATAATAGTGTCGGTAATTACCATCTTTATTGTGTGCAAATTTGGTATAGTAGAGTAATGCGTCAACAAAGGTTGCATGGCGTCGAGATGGAGCATGTTTGGTGTCCACTCCTTTTCTCCAACCAGCACCACATCATTAACCAATGCTGAAGTGACAGGGCACCTGTAAATGTGACACTCCACCTAACACCAACGCCTGAAAATGAAAATAACAGACATAACTTTGCAACTCATTAGTCCTCTCTCTTTTTTTAGCCAAAAAACTGAATTGTCGGTGCCACTTACTTTTCTTTTCTTTATCTTCCATCATACGACTCTCTCATCTTACTATATTTTCTTCTCTTTGTCGGCGTTACAGGGAAGTTGTTGGAAGGGGCGTGCCACATGGCGGCTGTCTTCGTTGGGCGATCACACTTCACGAGCTGCCAGTAGATCATGGCCGATGATGGCGCCCTAGCTGCTTTGCTTGCCTCCTGAGGCTGAAAGATGAACATGAACCGAAGTATCATGCTGGGTTTTGGTCAATAAGGCTAGCGAGGAGGAAGGCAGAGCTGGTGGTTGCTTGTTGGGCCGTCAGGAAATTAGGAGAAAAAAAGGTGGATGGAAATTTGTTTATACGGGAGATCAGATCGACATCAGTGTATAGCAATTTTTTTCTTCTTCTTTATTTGTTTGATTTGTGGTTTATGATGCTACATGCTTTTTTGATGAAAAAAAAGGAATTCCCAAAACATCGGTACGTTCACGACCACTCATCAGTTTTGTATGTTTCTCTGCATTTTGATCCTCCGTGCATTCTACTCCCTCAAATCAGTGACACTTGTTTGTTGAAATATTAGGGTGGGCCTAGGCCCATCTAACAATTTCAGAAAAATCTCTAAAGCCCATGTGAGATATATGGCATTGGATGCGGTGAGAAATTTAGTCTCATACCGCTAGTGGAGAAGGAGTTGGACCTTCTTATAAAGGATTCTCTTTCACATGCTATTAGAGCTCGAAAAGAGAAGTGGTTCCCGTGCGCTCCTCCACCGCCGCTCGCCTCGGCACGACGCGCCGCGGGATTGAGCCGAGCCGAGGTCACACCTATGCGCTTATTTTTGCCGGTCAGGAACGGAGTCTTTGACAGATGGGGCCACGATCCGAGACGTCGGACTGTAGACTGTTACCGACTCGGACGTGGGTCCAGCCCATGTCGCTCCACGCGGCTGCGCCTATATATGTGAGGCGTTTGCCAACTGATATAGACCAAACCTCGATGGCGAGATCCGATCTGTTGTTGTGGCCCGATCTTTCACGACACTCCACCTTTTTGTAGCAGCAACCTCACGCCCGCGCACGCGATGTACACGAAATAGAGTGTTTGAACCTTGCGGCTCTGCATGAGAAAACCAATCTCGACGACGGTACTCGCGCGCAAAACAATTTCCTCGCAGAAAAATTGCAACACAGAGGTTTTCTAAAACTTTCTCCAAAACTTAGGGATTTTTAGACAGCTTCCTCCAAAACTCGATACGGGTATTTTACCCTAAAAACACATCGTGTCTATTCATAAAAATATAACCTGACCTTTACATTGACCGTACTATGGCTATTTATACTAGTATAGCCGACCCCTCTAGCTATCAAGAATTAGACGCACGCAAGCTTTCCAAACATACTGGACTCTTACTTGATTTAAACTGATTTGCCTTTTACATCTCGGCATGCTACAGATAAAGTTTGACTCTCCTATTTGTGCGCTGGTTAATTTAGTTTTGCCAGCCGGTGGCCCCCCACCCCGATTCCTTTAAACACATCAGACCCCACGTGAGAAACTTCCTGATGCTCGACTCTTCAGGTGGTCTTGGTCGTCCAAAGAAATACCAGTAGATTAGATGTTTCCTTTTAATTGTTTGCACCTGATGCGTCGTATGGAAATAGAACTTTTGGTTGGGCCAAATTATAGTTGGATCTGATGGCCGTGTATACGAATAATAATAGCAGGGCTGTACTTTTATATGGTTCACACGATTAGCACAAAATCCAAACTGGCTCAACGCATAAGCTTGCATGCATCCTGACGTCCATGCATGTTCAAACGTGGTGCTTCTTGACTCAACTTCCCATCAAAACAAATGTATTTTTGTACGTATACATCTTCGGTCTGTAAACCCTCGACGTGCGAAAAAGTTTCATCAACCTTGAAAACACTAATGTTAGTTGTGGCCGTATCATCCTCTCCCTCTTGAAGCAAAACCGTCCTCGGTTTTGGGTCTACTTTTTCAGTAATATTTCCATCTACAGACTGAACGGTGACCATAGAAATTTCAGTAGCTTCGACCATGTTTTTTTTTTTTGCATCTTTCTCTTCTTTTATCTTTTTCTGATGGTCTTTTCTCCAAGCAATAAAACGCTCCTCACCCATGGGCACGAGGTCGTACTTCTTTCCCTTCTTAACAGTATATATGTGTGTTTGACAATCATACGCAACATCGTGCTCTTTGTACCATGGCTCACCCAATAGTAAGTGACATGAAGCCATTGTTGCCGGAATCACGTCACACAAAACCGTTCAAAAATATTTTCCCAACAAAAACGGTACCTTGGTTTGATGCGTGACACTGATCTCTTCATGACCCCAACGGAATAAGTATGGTTGTGCTCGTGGTGTCATCGGTAGATCTAGCTTTTCCACCATCTCGATGCTTGCAGCGTTGATTAAACTCATGTGGTCGATTGTCATGGCACATGATCTCTCCTGTACCACAACACGAGTATGAAAAAGCCCATCCCATCGACCTTCCTCCTCCAACTGAAATCCATAGCTTAGCTTCCATGATAATCCAGTCATCTCACGCACAGTGCCGTGAACAACCTTGCTCTGAATACCACCTAATATAGGCCAAACCTCGATGGCGAGATCCGATCTGTTGTTGTGGCCCGATCTTTCACGACACTCCACCTTTTGTAGCAGCAACCTCTCGCCCGCGCACGCGATGTACACGAAATAGAGGGTTTGAACCTTGCGGCTCAGCACGAGAAAACCAATCGCGACGACGATACTCACGCGCAAAACAATTTCCTCGCAGAGAAATCGCAACACAGAGGTTTTCTAAAGCTTTCTCCAAAACTTAGGGATTTTTAGACAGCTTCCCCTAAAACTCGATACGAGTATTTTACCCTAAAAACACATCGTGTCTATTCATAAAAATATAACCTGACCTTTACATTGACCGTATTATGGCTATTTATACTAGTATAGCCGACCCCTCTAGCTATCAAGAATTAGACGCACGCAAGCTTTCCAAACATACTGGACTCTTACTTGATTTAAACTGATTTGCCTTTTACATCTCGGCATGCTACAGATAAAGTTTGACTCTCCTATTTGTGCGCTGGTTAATTTAGTTTTGCCAGCCGGTGGCCCCCCATCCCGATTCCTTTAAACACATCAGACCCCACGTGAGAAACTTCCTGATGCTCGACTCTTCTGGTGGTCTTGGTCGTCCAAAGAAATACCAGTAGATTAGATGTTTCCTTTTAATTGTTTGCACCTGATGCGTCGTATGGAAATATAACTTTTGGTTGGGTCAAATTATAGTTGGATCTGATGGCCGTGTATATACGAATAATAATAGCAGGGCTGTACTTTTATATGGTTCACACGATTAGCACAAAATCCAAACTGGCTCAACGCATAAGCTTGCATGCATCCTGACGTCCATGCATGTTCAAACGTGGTGCTTCTTGACTCAACTTCCCACCAAAACAAATGTATTTTTGTACGCATACATCTTCGGTCTGTAAACCCTCGACGTGCAAAAAAGTTTCATCAACCTTGAAAACACTAATGTTAGTTGTGGCCGTATCACCAACCCTAACCGTCACGCGAAACAGATCACATCTGCCTTCACGCCCCCTGACGTTCCCTTTGCTGCTGCTGCCGCCGGTGATCCCATCCCGTCCACCGCGTACACGGTTGACGGGAGAGCAGGCCTCCGAAACCCGCCTCTCCGGATCCTGTATGGGAGAGGGGCGATTAGGTTTTTAGGGAGTGTCTCCTACGCGACTGCTCGCCGCCGTTTGTCTGCTTCCTCTACGTCTGTGTCGTCTTCGTCATCACCATGTTCAGCGACGCCGAACGTGCCGTCGCCGAGAAGCTAGAAGCTGAGAAGAAGGCTACCGAGGACGCTGCTGCCGCCGCCGCCGCGGCCTCTGCATGGCTGATCGGAGGGTATAACATGTTTATCCCGCTCCTATTCATTACTGTTTTACCCGTACTAGTGATTTGCGTGATTTGCGTAGATGTTTCTACTATCTGTCTAGTATGCGATTATGTGCTTAGTACTGTTTACGTCATGCTCGTGATTATTTCCTGGATTAATTTGATCGAAAAATTGCCTATTTACTCAGCAATGATTTGGGACGCAGAGAGTATATAACAAATTGTATTCATTTTTTGGATGAAAGGGGTTTCCCCCTGGTTCCATCTTTTTCATTGACGAAACCAAACGAACCAGGTTCAGTTTACACGCATCAAGGCTAAATACCTACTCCCTCCGTTTCTAAATATAAACCTTTTTAGGGATTTCAATACGAACTACATACAGATATATGTAGACATATTTTAGAGTGTAGATTCATTCATTTTGCTCCGTATGTAGTCCGTATTGAAATCTTCAAAATGTCTTATATTTAGGAACGAAGGGAGTAGGTGGCAATCCAGGCACCATCAAATCTTACAACCAGTTCAGGCCTATTATTATAGACGACAACATACATAAAACGACAAACACCACACACATTACTCAGTCTACATAGAAGTTGGAGATCAGGGATTGGCAGTGTTCATTGTCTGTCACACTCACCGGCAGTGCTAGTTGCAGGTAACACGAAGAAGCTCCCCATAGCTAGTAACTAGATGGCTTCTTCTCTCTCTTTGATCTTTAATACCATGTTCTCCTCGATGTTCTTGGAGTTCTATCCGATGTAATCTTCTTTTGCGGTGTGTTTGTTGGGATCCGATGAATTGTGAGTTTATGATCAGATTATTCATGAGAAATATTTGAGTCTTCTCTGAACTCTTTTATGCATGATTATTATAGCTTTGTATTTCTCTCCGATCTATCGATTTGGTTTGGCCTACTAGATTGATTTGTCTTGCAATGGGAGAGGTGCTTTGTGATGGGTTCAATCTTGCGGTGCTCAATCCCAGTGACAGAAGGGGACATGACACGTATTTGTATTGTTGACATTAAGGATAAAAAGATGGGGTTTAATCATATTGCTTGAGTTTACTTTGTCTACATCATGTCATCTTGCTTAAGGCGTTACTCTGTTTCATACTTAATACCCTAGATGCATGCTGGATAGCGGTCGATGGGTGGAGTAATAGTAGTAGATGCAGGCAGGAGTCGGTCTACTTGTCTCGGACGTGATGCCTATATACATGATCATTGCCATGAATCCGTCATAATTATTTGCTTTTCTATCAATTTCCCAACAGTAATTTGTCTACCCACCGTATACTATGTGTTCGAGAGAGAAGCCTCTAGTGAAAACTATGGCCCCCAGGTCTACTTTATCATATATAAAAAACCTAAAAATACCTTGCTGCAATTTATTTACTTTTATTTTATTTAGTATTTTAGTTTATCTATTTATCTCTATAAGATTTAATCCTTGCAAATAACCGCTAAGAGGATTGACAACCCTCTTATTTGCGTTGGGTGCAAGTGTTTGCTCTTTTGTGTACAGGTGCGCTTAACGGAATTTTGCTTGGTTCTCCTACTGGATTGATAACCTTGGTTCTTAACTGAGGGAAATACCAACGCAGACTACAAGTAGCATTGCTCAACCTCAAAAGGAACTACAAGGGAACATGAGGAACCTGGGGAGCATCCACTTGTTGCTTGCGAGGTTGTCGGTCAATTGGGGGTTGGCGAAGATGTGGCCCGGTATTATTCTTCCCCTGGGACAGGGACATTGTCCCTGACCTCCACCAGTAGCAACACATGCCCCGTTGTGCGTTATAGGCTTGCGGATGATGTCAATGAAGGACAAACTCCCAGGTCCAATCCTTTGGACACGAGATGCAAAATTGTGTTGGGGTAGGGTCAAATCGACTCCGATGAGCAACATGATGACAATCTTCGACATAGATGCAACGAGTAGCGAAGATATCTTTATGGATCCATGATGAGTGATATTTTTACACTCATTCACCTTTGTTTAAAGCGAGATATTTCATTTAAAAAGAGATATTCGCTCCGATATTATCACTAATGCCTAATAGTTGCAAAGGATTCCACAAATCCTCTCTTTGATGTGTTTCCACAGGAAATGGGCTAAAAAGGGAAGAAATCACGTGTGGGAATGGAAAGGAAGGAGAATGGAAGAAGAAGGAATCCACAGGAGACGTTTCTGCAGAAACAGAGCAAAAGACGGCATTCCATACGGGCGCACGCGCCCGTATGAGCGCCCGTATGGCATGGAAACCAAGGCAGATCGTCCACCTGTACAACTTTTATAATAGGGACCCCATCGAAATGTCAATAGAACGAGCACGGGGAGAGCGTCATCAGCAGCCAGAACACCTTCATCATCATCTTCATCCACAAACCCTAGCCGCCACCATTTCCATCTCCATAGCCACCATCACCACCCTAGTGCTTCCTCATCTAGTTCATACTTGTAATCGTGCATCGCACAAGGCATCATTGTAAGACATATTTCAATCAATCTATCTCCAAGATGTGTTCTTCAATGTTTTCTTCCAGCGATCTGATCTCCATGTGTGGGTTGTCCGGTAAGGTATGGGTTGAGGCATGAGCCTTAAAACCCTCTGTATTTGTTGTTGGGATCAATGGAAGGGCTTTGAAATAACACCCCGTATGTGTGAAATAAAATTGTTCCGTAGATGTCTACTACTTGTGAGCTGCGTTGGGATTTTCCCCGAAGAGGAGTGGAGATGCAGTACAGTAGAGATAAGTATTTCCCTCAGTGAGAACCAAGCTTATCGAACCAATAGGAGAATCATGCATAGCCTCGTGAAAAACACCTTCACACACAAATGCAAATACTTGCACTCAACGCGGGCAAGAGGGTTGTCAATCCCCTTGAACTCGTTACTTGCAAGGATTAAATCTTATAGTGGTAGATAGATAAATTGCAAAACAAAATAAAAGTAAATAAATCGTAGCAAGTATATTTTAGTTTTCTTTTTATATGTAAAGTAGACCCGGGGGCCATAGTTTTCACTAGAGGCTTCTCTCTTGAACACATAGCATACGGTGGGTAGACAAATTACTGTTAGGCAATTGATAGAAAAGCGCATAGTTATGACGATATTCAAGGCAATGATCATGTATATAGGCATCACGTCTGAGACAAGTAGACCGACTCCTGCCTGGATCTACTACTATTACTCCACCCATCGACCGCTATCCAGCATGCATCTAGGGTATTAAGTTAACGAAAACAGAGTAACGCCTTAAGCAAGATGACATGATGTAGACAAAGTAAACCCAATCAATATGAATAAACCCCATCATTTTACCCTTTATGCCAACAATATAAATACGTGTCTTGTCCCCTACTTTGTCACTGGGATATAGAGCACCGCAAGATTGAACCCATTACAAAGCACCTCTCCCACTGAAGATAAATCAATCTAGTTGGCCAAACCAAACGGATAGATCGGAGAGAAATACAAAGCTATAAAAATCATGCATAATAAAGTTCAGAAAAGACTCAATTACTTCTCATGAATATTCATATCATAAACCCACAATTCATCGGATCCCAACAAACACACTGCAAAAGAAGATTACATCGAATAGAACTCCAAGAAGATCGAGGAGAACATTGTATTGAAGATCAAAGAGAGAGAAGAAGCCATCTAGCTACTAGCTATGGACCCGTAGGTCGGTGGTGAACTACTCACGCATCATCGGTAGGGCAGCAAGGATGATGTAGAAGCCCTCCGTGATCGATTCCCCCTCAGGCAGAGTACCGGAAAAGGCCTCCAGATGGGATCGCGGGAGAACAGTAGCTTGCGGCGGCAAAAAAGTTATTCGGGGTGGTTCTCTATTGGTTTCCCAATATATGAGAATTTATAGAAGTGGAATTAGGTCAGACGGAGCCACGTGGGGCCCACAAGGTAACAGGGCGCCCCACCTGGGTGCGCCCTGTTGCCTTGTCGTCTCCTCGTTTGTCCTCTGGTCTCCTCCCAAAGCTTCTATGGTCTCTTTTGTCCAGAAAAAAATCGTTAAAAAGTTTCGTAGCGTTTGGACTTCGTTTGCTACTGATTTTCTGTAAAACCAAAAACAAGCAGAAAACAGCAACTGACACTAGGCACTGGGTTAATAGGTTACTCCCAAAAAAGGATATAAAATAGGATATAAATGCATATAAAACATCCAAGATTGATAATATAATAGCATGGAACAATAAAAAATTATAGATACATCGGAGACGTATCAGCATCCCCAAGCTTAATTCCTGCTCGTCCTCGAGTAGGCAAATGATAAAAACAGAATTTTTGATGTGGAATGCTACCTAACATGTTTATCGTGTAATCTCTTTACGGTATAAATATTGAGAAGCGATGAATTAACAATATCAACATAATAATATCCATGAATATAAGAAGCACAATCATTAAACATTCAAAATATACGATCCTTAACGAATGTTATTCCCCCCTCATTTTATCATGTTAGCATGGCATGACTCCGCCTTCACTGCATAAATATAAATCATGAGCACCCCGGTGTTAAACCAGGCAATTGGATCATACTTATAATGCGCTTCAGCATTTTCAACTTCACGCAATACATGAGCGTGAGCCATGGACATAGCACAAGGTGGAATATAGTGCGGTGATAGGGATTAATAGGAGAAGTCAAAAAGGGAAGAAAGTCTCGCATCAACTAGGCAGATCAACGGACTATGGAGATGTCCATCAATCGATATCAATGCGAGGAGTAGGGATTGCCATACAACAGATGCACTAAGAGCTATAAGTGTATGAAAGCTCAACTGAAACTAAGTGGGTGTGCATCCAACTTGCTTGCTCATGAAGACCTCGGGCATTTGAGGAAGCCCGTCAACGGAATATACAAGCCAAGTTCTATAACGTTAAGTTCCCACTAGTATATGAAAGTGACAAAATAGGAGACTCTGTATATGAAGAACATGGTGCTACTCTGAAGCACAAGTGTGGAAAAGGATAGTAACATTGCCCCTTCTCTCTTTTTCTCTCATTTTTTTTTCTTGGCCTCTTTTTGGCCTCTCTTTTTTTGTCCGGAGTCTCATCCCAACTTGTGGGGGAATCATAGTCTCCATCATCCTTTCCTCACTGGGACAATGCTCTAATAATGATGATCATCACACTTTTATTTACTTACAACTCGATATTACAACTCAACAAAAACTATACAGAATGACTCTATATGAATGCCTCTGGCAGTGTACCAGGATGTGCAATGATCTAGCGTAACATGTATAAAAATGATGAACGGTGGCTGAGCCACAAATACCATGCCAGCTATATGATCATGCAAAGCAATATGACAACGAACACAAGTCATATGATGGAACGGTGGAGGTTGCATGGCAATATATCTCGGAATGGCTATGGAAATGCCATAATAGGTAGGTATGGTGGCTGTTTTGAGGAAGATATAAGGAGGCTTATGTGTGATAGAGCGTATCATATCACGGGGTTTGGATGCACCGATGAAGTTTGGACCAACTCTCGAGGTGAGATCGGGCAATGCACGGTACCGAAGAGGCTAGGAAATTGCGGAAGGGTGAGAGTGCGTATAATCCATGGACTCACATTAGTCATAAAGAACTCGCATACTTATTGCAAAGCCGATTAGCCCTCGAAGCAAAGTACTACTCGCATGCCCCTAGGGAGGAGGTTGGTAGGAGTTAACCATCGCGCACCCCCGATTGTAGCAGCACTCAAGGATTTCATTCAGACCTAAGAATGCTCGGACCTCCCCACCATGCCATGACCAACACTTAGATGAGAAGTTAATAACAAGCTTTAATACCGATATTTCTACTAACCAATGATCATGAAACAATATCCTTTCATATTACGACATCAATATCATTAAACCACACGTTTCATATTTAGTGATCTACATGAAAGTTTTTATTATATCCCTCTTGAATACCTATCCTTTATGGACTAGTCTTATAACCCGTGCAAATTGCCATTACTATTTATTAGGCTCTCAAAAATATTTAAGTGAAGCATGACAGTGCAACTATTTCTTTAAAATATAACCACCGCCGTGCTCTAAAAGATATTAGTGAAGCACTAGAGCAACTGCCTAGCTCAAAAGATATAAATGAAGCACATAGAGTATTCTAACAAATCACGAATGAATGCGTGTCCCTCTCAAAAGGTGTGTCCAGCAAAATATGATTGTGGCAAACTAAAAAGCAAACAAAGAAAAGACAACTATGGCACAAGACGATCCAAGTAAAACTCATATCATGTGATGAATAAAAATATAGCTCCAAGTAAGTTACCGATAGATTGTAGACAAAAGAGGGGATGCCATCCGGGGCATCCCCAAGCTTAGACGCTTGGGTCTTCCTTGAATATTACCTTGGGGTGCCTTGGGCAGCCCCAAGCTTAGGGTATTGCCGCTCCTTATTCCTTCATCCATCGTAATCTCACCCAAAACTTGAAAACTTCAGCACACAAAACTCAACAGAAACTTCGTGAGATCCGTTAGTACAATAAATCAATCATCCACTTTAGGTACTGTTATAAACTCATTCATAATTGTTCTTGCATAATACCTAATTTATTCTAACTCTTACGTGACTTATACCCCCTGATATAATCCATAGTCATTAAAACAAGCACACTATGCAATAAAAACAGAATCTGTCTAAAACAGAACAGTACGTAATGACAGAATATTATCTATTATTATGTAACTCCAAAAATTCTGAAACATTAGTAAAACGTAATCAATTTGTATCCCAATACTGTGTAAAAATTTCAGATTTTTATGATGTTCCAGTAAAAAACGTAAAATCAAATACTGGGCGCAAAACTTTCTGTTTTCAAACAACATCAATTATACTATCATCCAAATCATCCTAAATGCATTAATTGGCACAAACACTAACTAAAAGATAAAAACACAATCATAACAGTAGATAAAATTGTGTGACTCAAGAAAAATAAATATTGCAATAAAGATAAGTATTGGGTTGCCTCCCAACAAGCGCTATTGTTTTATGCCCCTAGCTAGGCATAATGCATGGTTTCAAGTTTTATCGTCTTTCAAATTAATTCCATAGGTGGCCCTCATAATAGATTCATATGGTGGTTTAATTCTCTTCGTAGGGAAGTGTTCCATCCCTTTGTTTAATGGAAATTGGAATCTTATATTACCTTCTTTCATATCAATACCCAAATGATAAGTGCCACACGTGTGGCACGAAGCAACAAGGACCAAACGCCCCTATTACCATTCATTTTGCCACATCAAACAGATGATATCAGCGGAATCTTTTTTGGTTTTTCAGACTTAAAAATGTTTTATCTCTTAAAAAAATTCGATTACAAATCCGTTTTCATCATTAAATCTGTCTCGACGAGATCTTCAAAACTAGATCCCATATTGATATGTTTCAACGACTTTTTTTTGGGGCCAAAAGTTGCCATGATGTTACACTGAAGTTGCCATAGTGTTTACACTAAAGTTGCCATGATATATTTCATCTATTTTTTTTCTAGATTTAAAACTACCATTGTATTTCAACTACTTTTGACGGCAACTTTTATTAATTGACCTTGGCAATTTTTAGTAATTAACCACGGCAAATTTAATTCATGGATCATGGCAATTTTTGTAATTCATGATGGCAATTTTAGTTTATAGATCATGGCAATTTTAGTATTTTGACCATGGCAATTCTAGTATTTTGACCATGAAAATTATTTTTGTATGAACCATGGCAAATTTTTGTGCATGTATCATGTCAAATTTAAGTAATTCACCATGGCAATTTTAGTTTCTGGTTCATGGCAAATATGAGTCATTGACCATGCATTTTTAAAGTAACTGATGATGGATTTTTAAATTACGAACCATGTCAAAATTATTTCATGGATTATGGCAAATTTTAGTAATTCACCATGGCAAGTTTAGTTTCTTAATTTCTTATTTTATAACTTGTCAAAATTTACTTTAAACATAGAAGAAAAAGTAGTTGAAACATATCATGGCAACTTCAGTGTAAACACCATGGCAATTTATGTGCAATAGACATGGCAACTTTTGACCACCAAAAAATATTGTCAAAACATATCAATATGGGAGCTAGTTTTGAAGTTCGAGTCGCGACGGATTTAATGGCGAAAATGGATTTTCAATCGGATTTGTCATTTAAGAGATAAAACATTTTAAAGTTTGAAAAACCTAAAAGATTCCCGCTGACATCATCAGTTTTCTTCCCTGTTTGCATGCATGTGTGGAAAAAACAAAAAGGCTGACGTGTCACAATGGGTGGCTGGAAGGACGTGTGGCCCGACCTCCTTCAGCCCACACGTGTGGCACTTATCAGGGTCCTATCAATAATAGCACCTATGGTTCGTAGGAAAGGCCTAACAAGTATTATAGGACAAGACGGATTGCAATCAATATCAAGCACAATGAAATCAATGGGTACATAATTTCTATTAGCAAGAATAAGCACATCATTTATTCTACCCAAAGGTTTCTTAATAGTTGAATCCGCTAAGTGCAAGTTAAGAGAACATTCATCCATATCGGTCAGACCTAGCACTTCACATAAAGATTTGGGTATAGTGGAAACGCTAGCACCTAAATCACATAAAGCATTACATTCATAGTCTTTAATTTTAATTTTAATAGTAGGTTCCCATTCATCATATAATTTTCTAGGTATTGAAACCTCCAACTCTAGCTTTTCTTCATGAGCTTTTATCATAGCTTCTACAATATGCTTAGTAAAAGCTTTATTTTGTTCATAAGCATTGGGTGAATTTATCATGGATTGCAACAAATAAATACATTCAATTAAAGAGCAACTATCATAATTAAAGTATTTGTAATCCAAAGTAGTGGGTACATCGCTATTTAAAGTCTTGACCTCTCCAAACCCACTTTTATCATTTTTATCATTAAGATCATCACCCTCCGAACAATTGGGACACCTTATAGCTAAAGTTGACTCATCTCCAGTCCCTTTTTCATCAAGTTTTATATTACTAAATAAAGATTCAATAGGTGAGACACCAATCATTTTAATATCTTCATCATGATTACGATAAAAACCGGGTGGAATAGTTTTTTCTAAGAATTCTCGCTTAGCTCTCAACCTAGTGGTTCTTTCTTTACTTTCATTAATGGAGACATAGATAGATTTAATAGACTCATTAATATCATTCTTGGGTGGAAAATTTTTAATTTCAAGAGTTTCCACATCATGAGCAATTCTATCCATGTTTCTAGACATTTCATCAACTTTATTCAAATTTTCTTCTACCATAGCATTAAAAATCTTTTGAGAACTAATAAATTCTTTAATATTGTTCTCGAGATTAGTAGGTATCCTATTATTACTGTTATATGAATTACCATAGGAATTATCATAATTATTAGAGGAATTTCCGGGAAACGGTCTAGGATTAAAATTTCCTCTGTAAGCATTATTGTTGAAATTATTTCTAGAGACAAAATTCACACCAATAGCATCGTTATTTTGCTCAATCAAAGTAGATAGTGGCAATAGCATCCATTTTATCACCCAGAATAGATACTTCTTCGACAGAGTTTACCTTCTTACCAGTTGGAGCTCTTTTGGTATGACATTGAGAATAATTAGTTATAATATTATCAAGGAGTTTTGTAGCTTCTCCCAATGTAATTTCCATAAAAGTACCACCTGCAGCAGAGTCTAGAAGATTTCTAGAATCAAAGTTTAGTCCTGCATAGAAATTTTGTATAATCATCCATAAACTTAAACCATGAGTGGGACAATTTCTAATCATTAATTTCATTCTCTCCCATGCTTGTGCAACATGTTCTTGCTCAAGTTACTTAAAATTCATTATTTGGTTTCTAAGAGAAATAATCTTAGCGGGAGGAAAATACTTGGCAATAAAAGCATCCTTACACTTATCCCATGAATCAATATTATTGCGAGGCAAGGATGAAAACCAAGTTTTAGCACGATCTCTTAGTGAGAACGGAAATAATTTCTACTTAATTATATCATTATCCACATCTTTTTTCTTTTGCATATCACATAATTCAACGAAAGTATTAAGATGGGAAGCAGCATCCTCATTAGGAGTTCCAGAAAATTGTTCTTTCATAACAAGATTTAGCAAAGCGGCATTAATATCATTTGACCCCTGTAACATCCCAATTTTCAATTTGGATATTTATAAATAGATCATTCATATGCATCCATGATTTATGCATTTCTGCCCTTTGCTATTTATTTGAATGTGATCCAAGGAACTTTATGCAACTCAAGGACCAAAAGAGAGAGTCGGAAGTTTCCCTAAATCCATTGTTGAGAATTCAAAATTTGGAATTTGGATCAATTTTGGTTTCACTGAATTCATTTCCATTATTTCAAAAATAAAATAAAGAGAGAAGATAAAAGGACTTCTTCAAAAATAGAAAGGAAATATTGGAAATAGAATTCGAAATCAAAATATATTTATTTGGTTTTATTTGCAAATTATTTTAATGCAAATTTTATTTGCATATCAAAAATATTTATTTAAAAAATATAGCATTTAGGCCAGAATAAAGTTCACATGGCTCTATATATTGCCAACTATTTATGTGAATTTTTCTGGAATTTTTTTATAATTAGTTTACTGTGTATTTTCTGTGTTTCTGTAAAAATAGAAAAATATAAAATGTCTCTGTTTTTATTAAAAAAAACTACCAGCGCTACAGTGCGCACCGACCGGCCCAGCTGGCCTTTCGGCCCACGGCCTCTCCCCGCGCCGAATCACTTTCGGCTCGGACGCCCGCCCCACCTCCCTTTGCCCCGCTGCCGCTGACCGATGGGGCCCGCCTTGTTCTTTTTCCTCCCCATGACAGGAGAGTCCTACCCGAGCACGGCCGCGACGCCGCGCCGTCTAAACCCGCCCAAAATCCTATCCGGAGCTCGCCCCTTGCCCAAGAACATGTCCTATAAATACCCATGACTCCTCTCGTCCGATGCCCCCAAACCCCAACGCCCAAGACTACCTATACTCGACGCCCTCGCCGTTCCAATCTCCGCCACCGCAACTTCGGCTGCCGTCGATTCCGTCACCGGTAGGTCATCCCGAGGCTCCTTCTTCCGACCGTCGCCTTCTCTCGATGCCTCTCCTCGTTTTGACATATTTTTGCCCCTTGTTCTCATCTACAGCAGCCGCCCCGACCTCGCACGCTCTCGTCGGAGCGCGCGGTTCACCGAAGCTCCACCACCACACCCCGCCTCCGTCCGACAATCCCAAGCTCCTCCGACACCACCACCGAGATCCCCTCGCTCCGCCGCATCCTCCCGTCCACTCCGCCGTCGCCCTCGACCGCCGAAGCACCGCCGCCGTCGATGCCCGAGCCGCCCTTGCCGTCGTCCCCCTTGCTGTAAGCCGCCGTCACCCTCCACCGTTCGATCTTATATCAACGCTCGCGATTAGATCGGTTCTGTTTTTTTATTTCGAACCGGTATGCGCTAGAATCCGGCTGTCCGTCGTCTAAGCCCCGCAACGCACATCTCTGCAGCCGTCAGATCGAGATCTAACCGTCTTGGTTAGATCTGTTTATTTTTTATTTTTATCTCCGAACCTTTTTGTTATGCGTCGGCCATCCGCCGCTTTGCACCGCAGCAGTCGCCCGCAGCCAACGAGAATGCGCCGCGTGGCACCCCAGCTACGATCGGCCGATTCTTAGTAGTTTCAATGTCTGAATTCTTTCTGATTTTCCTTTTATCATATCTTTAAATCTACAGATCCAATTTCAGTGATTCTTTTTCCTATGGTTTCATAAAAATCCCATCTATTCGGAGAACCAAACCAAAAATATTTTTGACGTTTTAAAATTTGAATTTGAAAAGATTCATATTTAAACTTGTTTTGGCTATAATTTGAAATCTATAACTCCGATTTAATTGATTCTTTTTGCAAATTAAAGCTTAGGTCGTGTACTTTCTGTAGAACTCGAAATCATATAGTTTTGCTACTGTTAAAATTGCGTTCTGTACAGAAACTTTATTTGGTTGTTTTTGGAGTTTTCCGAAGTCTTTTCTTCGTTTTCTTTTTGGATCTTGGCTTGATTTCTTATGTGTGTCAATGTTTGATTCGTTTGATCATCCGGAGTGCGAAGCTTGCTACTACGAATCCTTAGAGTGCAACGATCGTCAGCAAGGCAAGTTCACACCTTGATCATACTTTTCTATACCCAGTTTTTACTATGCATTAGTTTCACCGTTGAAATTTACATGAGTAGGATTGTGAAATTGTGGCATTGCTTTGTAGTTCATGAGGTAGGAACCTATGACCCTTGATCACCCCGGGAATATTCGTTATGAGTTAATTTGCTTAGCCATGCTTGTAGACGGGGTGGTATGTGTGAATTCATGAAAGTTGTGAGAGTAATAATAATTGGGTAACTTTAAGGTGGCAACATTAACACACATCTAGGTGGAATGGTAGGGGCACCTGGAGAAACCACTGCTTGCCCAAGGGGATATCGGAGTACCCGGAGAATCACCCTATGGAATGCCATCCAGGCTCAAAGGGATCAACGACACTTCATAACTAGAAACTTCCGTGTGCAGCCACAAGCCATTATGGGCTCTGGCATAGTTGAGTAAGTTGTGTGACCTCTTTCCGGGTAGGCTAGCAGATGTAGGGAAATCTAGGTGTACTGGTCTACCCAGGGTTAAGGGGAAATGGTTCTGAAAGACTGTGTCTCGATCTTCCGATCATGGATGTGGTCGAGTCTTGTGGAGAAAAGTGCGCAAACCTCTGCAGAGTGTAAAAACTAATCATGATTAGCCGTGTCCCCGGTTATGGACAATTTTGAGTCTCTAGAAGTGATTTATCGCGTGATCTCAACATCATAATTTAATTAATGGAGGTGTTTTATGATAATCTTGGGTAATGGTTTGAGTTGGAGGAACCTTCTCAATAATGGCAACTTTGTAGTAATAAAAGTTTAATTAATTTTGTAGTAGGACAAAATTAGCTTTATGCAAATTAAACTTAGAGCCTCCACCAACCAAATATGCATATAGAGATAGACATTTTCATTATTATTCTATGGTGTGAAATTGCTGGCATATTCCATGTGCTGACCTACATGGTTGCAACGTCTCATGTTGCAGAGTTTTCTGACGAGGATTAAGGTGCGATAGGTCATTGTTCTGCACTCAGTTTGCCGTGGAGTTGATGGACTCATTTACCTACGAAACTTCCGCAGTTATTTTATTTAGATGGCCTTCAGCCATATTTTTGTAATAAATACTCTTTTGAGGACCTCGATGTAATAAAGTGTGTGATTGAACTCTGTTATAAATCCTCGAGTACTGTGTGTCTCAGCATTACCGATCCAGGGATGACACTTAAGCACAGAGACTCCGATCCATTTGGGTCGGGTCGCTACAAGATGGTATTCAGAGCACACGCTGACTGTAGGACGCGACCACTAGGAATGGAAAAGCCTTAGAAAAAGAATTATAATTTCCCTATATATCTGTTGGTCTTATGCTCTCTCGATTCATTTCCAACTCTTCTCTATTTCAACAATATAGATGTCGACCTCCAAGACCAAGTTTGCCCAGCCTGATGAGATCATGCCCTTCGGATAACACCTGAAGAACGTCGTGAAGTATCTGAACATCGCCCTGCCCACTTTCACTGGAACCTTCACCACAACATTACCGGAGGAGAAACGCTGGAGAATTGACGTCCACATTCCCGACGTACCTTTGGAAATACCACCAGGGCTATCGACTTCTTCTTTGATGCACCAACCTGGATCTTAGGCAGGAGTATTGCCGCACATGCCAACTTTGGACGCATTTGTGAGGAATATCACAAGGATCTCAAGAAGACCACCTACAGGATATGCGGACGCCGGGATCGCCATGGAGAAGTAGTCCGCACCAGGGAAGATGAGTCGATCGCATCATACATACAAGATCAGGAGCAGCACATCCGCCGATTGGAGAACCAGATGCACGGCAGCATGAAGAACACCAGGAAGCTGATAACCCAGAATATCGAGCTGGAGGATGAAATCAAGGCAACCCGTGATGAACATGAGGAGGAAATCAGCGTGTTACTAGAAAGGTACAAAAAACTAAAGAAGAAGCTGGAAAGAGCAGAGGAGAAGCTGGACCAGGGAGAAAACCTTCACAATGATGACAGTGATGCAGCCTTCATCAGCAATGATGCCGATTATGAAGACGACGATGATGATGAGGACATGATGGAGTCTTCTACAGATCAGAACTTTTAGCTGACCACCATTTTAGATATTAGTATTTCGATTTATTTTCGATTAGAGTTTTTCGATTAGTTCGATGTCATTCGTGAGACTTTGTAATAATTAGCTCAGACTCGATTGTGTGAACCTTGATTGAAATTGAATGGTGTGATTTGGAGTTTTATTTGCCTCATTTGCATATGGGTAGGGTGATTTTCTCATTAGGCCCTTATTCTATTCTAATTTCTCATCCACTCCAAACCATCAGATGCCTCCGAGACGTGACCCGGGATCCAACTTTCCACCGGAACTTACCCAGTTGATCCAGAACAAGAATGCCCTTATGCAGATGCTCCTCCAGAACCAGAACAAAAACAACAACAACCCGCCACCCTAGGTTGACAACCTTACCCGTTTCCTGAGGTTGAACCCACCAGTGTTCTCGAGCAGCACAGAGCCGATCGTCGCAGATGACTGGCTTCGCAAGATCGGAAGGGAGCTGACCACCGCAGGATGCACTGATGCTGAGAAGGTGCGCTTTGCCGCACATCAACTGGATGGACCAACAGCTTCATGGTGGGAGAACTACACCACCACATTCCCCATAGCCAATGTGACTTGGGATCAGTTCCAGCAGGCGTTCCGTACCGCACATGTTTCAGCTAGAGCTATGAGTCTGAAGAAGCTTGAGTTCCACAACTTACGCCAGGGAAATCATTCTATTGGTGATTATGTGGAGGAATTCAGGAAGTTATCCAGGTATGCTCCCGGAGACATGGCTGATGATGCCGCTAAACAAGAGAAATTTTTGGAGGGACTGAATGATGATCTGGGATTTCAGTTGACCGTGGGTACCTTTAACAACTATCAAGAGTTGGTTGACAAAGCTCTCATTCTGGAAGGCAAGCAACAGCAGATAGAGAACCGCAAGAGGAAGTACGGACAGGAAAGTACAACTCTGGAGTTCAGCAGAAGCCCCGTTGTACCCCGTACTCGGGAAATTCTGGATCAGGACCTAATAAGTTCGGAGGACACAACCATCAGAACCATGGAGGTCATTCTCATCACGGAGGAAATGGACATAACCAAAATGGCCATAGGAATGGCAATGTGAATGGAGGAAACGACAATCAGCATCGCTCCAACCCCGCTACACCGGTGAAGAAGGATCTGAGCCACATCACCTGTCTCAAGTGCAAGAACACCGGACACTACGCCACCGATTGTCCTGAGACCAAGAACGGAAGCGGCAATGGAAGCTCTGGAGGCAAGAAGCCCAATCCTTTCACCAGAGGTCAGGTGAACCATGTCGATGTGGAGGACGTTTATGATCAGCCTGACGCCGTTGTTGGTAAGTTCTTGGTTAATTCTTTTACAGCCCTTGTTCTTTTTGACACTGGTGCATCACATTCATTCATATCAAGGGGGTTTGTGGATAAGTTTAAGTTGCCGACCGTAGCCCTTAAAACACCCATGTTAGTGAGTTCCCCAGGAGCAGAGTCTATGGCTAGTCGGGGATGTTTTCAGTTGCCGTTGACCATAGGGAGGCATGTTTTTCCCACAGACCTCATCATTCTAGAATCACAAGGATTGGACGTAATTCTAGGCATGGACTGGTTATCCAGGTATGAAGGAAATATTGATTGTGCCCGTAAGTCGATTCTTCTCACCACCCTAGATGGAAAATGGATCAAGTATGTGTCGAGGCATAGGCTAAGGAGGACTCAGGTGAATTCTCTTTCGGGAGTTGTTCAGGAGGAAGTACCAGTTGTGAAGGACTATCCCAATGTGTTTCTAGAGGAATTGCCCGGCATGCCACCGGATCGAGACATTGAGTTTTTGATCGAGCTATTGCCAGGCACATGACCAATATCCAAGAGACCGTATCAGATGCCCGCAAATGATTTGGAGGAAATTAAGAAGCAGATTAAGGAATTTCTGGAGAAAGGGTATATCCGACCGAGTTCATCACCATGGGGAGCCCCAGTTCTTCTAGTGGAGAAGAAGGATGGAACCTTGAGAATTGTTGTGGATTATCATTCGTTGAACGAGGTGACCATCAAGAACAAGTACCCCTTGCCGATGATCAATGACCTGTTTGACCAGCTAGTCGGAGCTAGTGTTTTCTCCAAGATCGATCTTCGATCAGGATATCACCAGTTGAAGATCCGAGAGCAGGATATCCCCAAGACAACTTTTACCACGAGGTATGGGCTTTATGAGTATACAGTCATGTCTTTTGGTTTGACTAATGCCCCTGCCTATTTTATGAGCATGATGAATAAGGTATTCATGGAGTTTTTGGATAAGTTCGTCGTCGTGTTCATTGATGATATATTGGTTTACTCGAAGAATGAAGAGGAACACAAGGAACATTTGCGCTTGGTGCTGGAGAAGCTCAGGGAACATCAGTTATATGCCAAGTTCAGCAAATGCGAATTTTGGTTGAAGGAAGTCTGATTTCTCGGACATGTTGTATCAGGAGAAAGAATAGCAGTAGACCCTTCGAAGGTTGAAGCCGTCACCGAATGGAAGGCACCCACCTCAGTCGGAGAGATTCACAGTTTCCTTGGACTTGCAGGATATTACCGGAGATTTATTGAGAATTTCTCCAAGATCGCGAGCCCATGACGGAGTTATTGAAGAAAGACACCAAGTTTGTTTGGACCGACGAATGTGAGGCCAGTTTCCAGGAGTTGAAGAAACGTTTGGTTACAGCCCCAGTGCTAATTCTTCCGAATATACGTGTAACATCCCCAGAACCTAACCTTGTCATTAAAATAATTAATTGCCATGTCATCATGATCATCTTAGTTGAATTGCATTTAGGAAATAGTCCAACTCAAATTCAAATTTAAAATGCAAGTCAAATTATTATTTCTTCAAAAAAATAAAAATAAAGTGTTCATAATTTGGCAAATAATCATTAAGTAATTGTAAAATAGAAACCAACATTAATTGAAATATTTAAATGCCCTTAACCAATATAAAACAGTGCCAATTCAGCTCATTTAATTTCTTTTTCATTTAAACAAAATTCAAATGAAATTATAATGCCCTCAAACTTTTTATGGCAGTAAAGAATATTGCATACTAATTATTGAGACCAGCTAGACATTTTACAAAAGTCAAATGATGTGAAAAGAAAAGCCAAAACAGAAGGAAAGAAAGAAAACAGAAAAAGGAAAAAGAGGAGGCCTAAGAACTACTGTGGCGCTGGGCCTTAAGTAGAAACAATGCGGCCCAGCCCACTAGGAGGTTATCCCTAACCTCCTGCTCACTCCCCTCGCCGTATCACCCACAGGGCGCGCGCACGCCCTGGCCCCCCCTGCGATGGTCGACAGCGGCCGCTATAGGAGCTCCAGGCGGGGCATATGGACCCCCTCTGCCCCCTGAACTGAACCCTAATCCCCTTCCTCCCTTCCCGCGCGTCGCTGCATCGCCACCACCCGCATCCGAGCGCCACCGCCGCCAGCTCGCCGTCGTCTGCGCGGCTAGGAGCCACCTCGCGCCGTCTAGACATGTCCAGGAGGACCGCCTGCGTCGGCTACTTCGTCCCCGCGCATCGTCTCGAGCAGCACATCGTCAGAGCGTCGCCATCGAGCTCGACCTCGTCTCGCTGCATTGCCGGTCGCCATCGTCGATTCGCCACCTCCACCACTCCCCCGAGCCCACTGACCATCCTGCCGACCTCCGCTGTGAGCCTTGCGCCGTTTGCCCCTCTTCCTCCTCCTGTTTTCCTCGCCGTAGGCCGCCGCACTACCACCACCATACTCGAGCTCTGCTCGCCGCCGGTGCTCGCTCCGCTGGTGCTGTCGTCCACCCCAAGCTCGGCTGTGGTCTCCGCTGCACTCCTGGAGTTGCCAGGCATCGCGCGCGCGCACTAGCTCGTCTCGGGCGAGCTTATATGCTCGAGCCCCAGCACACCCGATCCCGACCGCCGCGGTCCACCGCCGCAGCTGCCCTCTAGTGCTCCCCTCGGCGAGCCAGTGTCACCGATGGACTCGCCGTGGTCCCCGCAGCCCCCTAGACAGCAGCGCACCGCCGGCCGCCGTCTGTAGCCGAAACCCGGTGGGTGCCTGAGCCACGCCACCGCTCCGCACGTGCTCCGGCGCGTTCTGGAGCGCGTCGCGCGCTCCGGCCACTGTAGAGTGGGCCCGACCGTCAGGTGTTTAGATTAGGACTAAGCCCTAATTAAGTTAACCCTAAAACCTAACCTGACACTGACTGGTGGACCCAGGACTAAATAACCGTTCACTTAAAAGATCTGTCATTGACACGTGGGCCCTGCCTATTTAACTAAATAAATAAATCATTTGGAAAATGTTAAGACACTGACACGCGGGTCCCATTGGGCCCAGTTGACCAGTCAACCGCTGACTGGGCTGGCCCCAGTCAATGACAGGTGGGACCCACTGGTCCAGTTGACCAGTCAACGGTCACAGTTGACTGCTAACTGGGCAGTCAACTGGAACCCACTGGTCAGCCACTATTGCACTCTGCTGGGTACATTTTTGGGTGCCCATAGCAATTTAGTATTAAAATATTTCGAATTAAATAAATTCCAGAAATTCCAGAAAATGATTAAAACTTTGAAAAATCATATAAAATAAACCGTAACTCGGATGAAAATAATTTATATATGAAAAATGATCAGAAAAATATGAAGAATCCGAATATGTTGTCAAAATGCTTGACCATTACTCCTATCTAGGTGAACATGGAACTTCTTGCCTGTTTTCGATAAATGAATAGTGTATGACCTTAATAAAATAAATCCAAATAAATTTCTAAATTATCTAAAACAATTAGATAGGCATTATATCACCTCTGCATATCATTTAGGCATGTCATGCATCGCTGTTGCATTGTTGCCGTGAATTTATTGTTTCTTCCCCTCCTTCTCTCCCGATAGACGCCAAGACCGCCACCGACGCAGCTGAGTACGACTACGCTCTAGACGAGCAGCCTTCAGACGACCAACCCCTTTCAGCAGAGCTTCCAGGCAAGCAAACCCCCTTGATCATCCAGATATCGCCTATTCTTTCCCTCTTATTCTTGCATTAGAATTGCCCCTGTTACTGTTCCGATAGTTCCTATTCTGATGCATAGCCTGGTTTTGTAACTTGTTGTTGATACCTTACCTGTTATCCTATATGCTTAGTATAGGCTGGTTAGTGATACATCAATGGCCCCACACCCTTGTCCTTGTTGCCACGCTTTTCCACCGGAGACTCGATCAGTATCATCGACGGTCAGAGACCAACACATCACCGCACATTCCCCCTAAGTTGTTCGACTCTGCAGAGCTACCACCGAGTGCCGAGGGTGATACCTCTTGTCTCACTTCCGATGATGCCTCTGTAGATTAGCTATCCGATTGTGGGTTATCAAGGGTGATTCCTCTTACATCACCTCCGATAAAGCTTCTGTCGTGCAACTCCTCAAGTGAATCCATCGAGAGTGATTCCTCCGGGTTCACCTTGATTGATACTTCGAGTGGGAATCCATCGAGGGTGATTCCTCGGATTTCTTCTCGATACTTTGGACACACGGGTATTTTGACTTTACTACTGTCATTTGATAAGTCGGGTCGGCCCCGAGGGGTACCCGCGAGTGATACTGTGGCGGAACGACAGGGCAGGCGGAGACCACCCTGATCGTGATCCGTGTGTTACCAAGTCGGAGCGATAGGGATCCTGTTCGTCTCTACGAGCTACTAAACATGCCAAACAGATTTGGGTATTTGATCTGAGTTGGCCACTGGCCTATACGCACTACCACCACGTGGGATAATGGTTATGGGACCCTCTACGTCGTATGTATCAGCCGAAACTCTTCAGACGTCACAGCTCAGAGATGCGGGCTGATTGTTGGGGTGGGCTGGTTACGTCACTTGTGTATACAGTGTCGTGCCTGGGCCCCGACCAGTCACGCAACATGCAGGAGTGCAAAGGGCCATGGCCCAAGACCCCTTCGCACTTAGGATTTAGACCGGCGTGTTGACCTCTCTGCTGAGCCTAGGTAGGACTGCGTCGTGTCGATTACCCGAGGCCGGGCATTACCCAGCAAGTGTGTCCGGCCAGATGTAATCGAGCGTGTTGGGTAACAGTAGTGCACCCTTGCAGGGAAGTGATCTATTCGAATAGCCGTGTCCACGGTAACAGGACGCTCGGAGTTGTATCCTGATCCGCTACAACTACAAACTGATGCTGATTCAATATTAAACTGTTAATACTGCTCTCGGGATCGCTTTCTCGCAGGGAGTCGAGAAAGGATCTCAGGGCGTTGCTATTATATAACCATTATTATATGCTACTGTGATCTACTCTCTTCTGGTGCTGCAAGATTGCTTCAAGATGCTAGTCTTTGATAGGCTAGGCTTCTCCCCCTCTATTCTGCCATTCTGCAGTTCAGTCCAAAGATATAGCCCCATTCCTTTGATACCAATGCATAATTAGTATAGTTCTGATGTCAGTCTTGCGAGTACTTTGGATGAGTACTCACGGTTGCTTTGCTACTTCTTTTCCCCATACCCGATTGCTGCGATCAGATGACGGATCCCAGGAGCTAGCTGCCACCACCGACGACTGCTACTACTCTTCTGGTGGAGCCTACTACTACGTGGAGACCGACGACCAGGAGTTGATTCGGAGGCTCCCAGGCAGGAGGCCTGTGCCTTTTCGATCAGTGTAATTGTTATGTTAGCCTTCTTAAGGCAACTTGTTTAACTTTGTGTCTGTACTCAGATATTGTTGCTTCCACTGATGCTTGTATGGCTTGAGCTTAAGTATTCGAGCCCTCGAGGCCCCTGGCTTGTAATATAAAGCTTGTATTATTTTATTTTGTGTCTAGAGTTGTGTTGTGATATCTTCCCATGAGTCCCTGGGCTTGACCGTGCGCATTAGCGTGTATGATTAGTGCACGGTCGGGTCAGAGCCAACTGCTTGTAGGAAGCCCCCTTTCCAACTCCTTGGCCGAAGTTGAGTCTAGACTTTGAAAACTGTTTTACTAACATGGCTGTGTGGCTTACGGGCCCACGTCGCCAATGGGTGGTATTAGGATCTTTTATTCCTCTTCCTTGCTCTGGGACTCTAATCTCTTTTTTTTTCGGGTTAAAGTTTTGCTAACTCTGACATTCGGATCTCGTGTTCACATCCAACCGGAGAGCTGGATTGTCTGCTATTATTCCTTTCCATTGGTCTGAGTAATCTGATAATCACATTTTCCTTTCCATTGGTCTGTTTAACCTTTCCGGTAATTTATATGATCTAAGCAGTAATGATTCCCTGCTTATGCAAACACCTCGGTGTACCACTCTGTCGGTAACACCTTGTTACTACTGTTGATGACATTCCGGTAACCACCGATGGACGAGAACCTTGCCTATTGGCCCGCCTCGTTTTAACGAGCGGGAAAATGGTTCTCTTCGTTCCCGCCCTTGGTACCGACGTTGTTGCCAACATAGCTGATAAGCTATCCTCTGACATACCTTGCTATCGTGACAGTGCAATATGTCACCGCCCTTCATACTCTGAACCCACACTAACCACAGTTCCACAGGATCGAAACCTGACTCTCCTGTACATCCTTGATCCAGAAGATTCCCCTTACTCCACCTCTTAAATCTCGGGACGAGATTTCTTGTAGTGGGGGAGATTTGTAACATCCCCAGAACCTAACCTTGTCATTAAAATAATTAATTGCCATGTCATCATGATCATCTTAGTTGAATTGCATTTAGGAAATAGTCCAACTCAAATTCAAATTTAAAATGCAAGTCAAATTATTATTTCTTCAAAAAATAAAAAATAAAGTGTTCATAATTAGGCAAATAATCATTAAGTAATTGTAAAATAGAAACCAACATTAATTGAAATATTTAAATGCCCTTAACCAATATAAAACAGTGCCAATTCAGCTCATTTAATTTCTTTTTCATTTAAACAAAATTCAAATGAAATTATAATGCCCTCAAACTTTTTGTGGCAGTAAAGAATATTGCATACTAATTATTGAGACCAGCTAGACATTTTACAAAAGTCAAATGATGTGAAAAGAAAAGCCAAAACAGAAGGAAAGAAAGAAAACAGAAAAAGGAAAAAGAGGAGGCCTAAGAACTACTGTGGCGCTGGGCCTTAAGTAGAAACAGTGCGGCCCAGCCCACCAGGAGGTTATCCCCAACCTCCTACTCACTCCCCTCGCCGAGTCACCCACAGGGCGCGCGTACGCCCGGGCCCCCCTGCGATGGTCGACAGCGGCCACTACAGGAGCTCCAGGCGGGGCATATGGACCCCCTCTGTCCCCCGAACTGAACCCTAATCCCCTTCCTCCCTTCCCGCGCGTCGCTGCATCGCCACCACCCGCATCCGAGCGCCACCGCCGCCAGCTCGCCGTCGTCTGCGCGGCTAGGAGCCACCCCACGCCATCTCGACATGTCCAGGAGGACAGCCTGCGTCGGCTACTTCGTCCCCGCGCATCGTCTCGAGCAGCACATCGTCAGAGCGTCGCCATCGAGCTCGACCTCGTCTCTCTGCATCGCCGGTTGCCATCGTCGATTCGCCACCTCCACCGCTCCCCTGAGCCCACTGACCACCCTGCCGACCTCCGCTGTGAGCCTTGCGCCGTTTGCCCCTTTTCCTCCTCCTGTTTTCCTCGCCGTAGGCCGCCGCACCACCGCCACCATACCCGAGCTCTGCTTGCCGCCGGTGCTCGCTCCGCTGGTGCTGTCGTCCACCCCAAGCTCGGCCGTGGTCTCCGCTGCACTCCTGGAGTTGCCAGGCATCGCGCGCGCGCACTAGCTCGTCTCGGGCGAGCTTATATGCTCGAGCCCCAGCACACCCGACCCCGACCGCCGCAGTCCACCGCCGCAGCTGCCCTCCAGTGCTCCCCTCGGCGAGCCAGTGTCACCGATGGACTCGCCGTGGTCCCCGCAGCCCCCTAGACATCAGCGCACCGCCGGCCACCGTCTGTAGCCGAAACCCGGTGGGCGCCCGAGCCACCCCACCGCGCCGCGCGTGCTCTGGCGCGTTCTGGAGCGCGCCGCGCGCTCCGGCCACTGTTGGGCCACTGTAGAGTGGGCCCAACCGTCAGGTGTTTTGATTATGAGTAACCCCTAATAAACTTAACCCTAAAACCTAACTTGACACTGACTGGTGGACCCAGGACTAAATAACCCTTCACTTAAAAGATCTGTCATTGACACGTGGGCCCCGCCTATTTAACTAAATAAATAAATCATTTGGAAAACGTTAAGACACTGACACGCGGGTCCCACTGGGCCCAGTTGACCAGTCAACTGGGACCCACTGGTCAGCCACTGTTGCACTCTGCTGGGTACATTTTCGGGTGCCCATAGCAATTTAGTATTAAAATATTTCGAATTAAATAAATTCCAGAAAATGATTAAAACTTTGAAAAATCATATAAAATAAACCGTAACTCGGATGAAAATAATTTATATATGAAAAATGATCAGAAAAATATGAAGAATTCGAATATGTGGTCAAAATGATTGACCATCACTCCTATCTTGGTGAACATGGAACTTCTTGCCTGTTTTCGATAAATGAATAGTGCATGACCTTAATAAAATAAATCCAAATAAATTTCTAAATTATCTAAAACAATTAGATAGGCATTATATAACCTCTGCATATCATTCAGACATGTCATGCATCGCTGTTGCATTGTTGCCGTGAATTTATTGTTTCTTCCCCCTCCTTCTCTCCTGATAGACGCCGAGACCGCCGCCGATGCAACTGAGTACGACTACACTCCAGACGAGCAGCCTTCAGACGACCAGCCCCTTTCAGCAGAGCTTCCAGGCAAGCAAACCCCCTTGTTCATCCAGATATCGCCTATTCTTTCCCTCTTATTCTTGCATTAGAATTGCCCCTGTTACTGTTCTGATAGTTCCTATTCTGATGCATAGCCTGGTTTTGTAAGTTGTTGTTGATACCTTACCTATTATCCTATATGCTTAGTATAGGCTGGTTAGTGATACATCAATGGCCCCACACCCTTGTCCTTGTTGCCATGCTTTTCCACCGGAGACTCGATCAGTATGATCGACGGTCAGAGACCAACACATCACCGCACATTCCCCCTAAGTTGTTCGACTCTTTAGAGCTACCACCGAGTGCCGAGGGTGATACCTCTTGTCTCACTTCCGATGATGCCTCTGTAGATTAGCTATCCGGTTGTGGGTTATCAAGGGTGATTCCTCTTACATCACCTCCGATAAAGCTTCTGTCGTGCAACTCCTCAAGTGAATCCATCGAGGCTGATTCCTCCGGGTTCACCTTGACTGATACTTTGAGTGGGAATCCATCGAGGGTGATTCCTCGGATTTCTTCTCGATACTTTGGACACACGGGTATTTTGACTTTACTACTGTCATTTGATAAGTCGGGTCGGCCCCGAGGGGTACCCGCGAGTGATACTGTGGCGGAACGATAGGGCAGGCGGAGACCACCCTGATCCTGATCCGTGTGTTACCAAGTCGGAGCGACAGGGATCCTGTTCGTCTCTGCGATCTACTAAACACGCCTAATGGATTTGGGTATTTGATCTGAGTTGGCCACTGGCCTATACGCACTACCACCACGTGGGATAATGGTTATGGGACCCTCTACGTCGTATGTATCAGCCGAAAGCTCTTCAGACGTCACAACTCAGAGATGCGGGCTGATTGCTGGGGTGGGCTGGTTACATCACTTGTGTATACAGTGTCGCGCCTGGGCCCCGGCCAGTCACGCAACGTGCAGGAGTGCAAAGAGCGATGGCCCAAGACCCCTTCGCACTTAGGATTTAGACCGGCGTGTTGACCTCTCTGCTGAGCCTAGGTAGGACTGCGTCATGTTGATTACCCGAGGCCGGGCATTACCCAGCAAGTGTGTCCGGCCAGATGTAATCGAGCGTGTTGGGTAACAGTAGTGCACCCCTGCAGGGAAGTGATCTATTCGAATAGCCGTGTCCATGGTAACAGGATGCTCGGAGTTGTATCCTGATCCACTACAACTACAAACTGATGCTGATTCAATATTAAACTGTTAATACTGCTCTCGGGATCGCTTTCTCGCAGGGAGTCGAGAAAGGATCTCAGGGCGTTGCTACTATATAACCACTATTATATGCTACTGTGATCTACTCTCTTCTGATGCTGCAAGATTTCTTCAAGATGCTAGTCTTCGATAGGCTAGGCTTCTCCCCTTCTATTCTGGCATTCTGCAGTTCAGTCCAAAGATATAGCCCCATTCCTTTGATACCGATGCATAATTAGTATTGTTCTGATGTCAGTCTTGCGAGTACTTTGGATGAGTACTCACGGTTGCTTTGCTACTTCTTTTCCCCATACCCGATTGCTGCGATCAGATGACGGATCCCAGGAGCCAGCTGCCACCGCCGACGACTGCTACTACTCTTCTAGTGGAGGCTACTACTACGTGGAGACCGACGACCAGGAGTAGATTCGGAGGCTCCCAGGCAGGAGGCCTGCGCCTTTTCGATCAGTGTCGTTGTTATGTTAGCCTTCTTAAGGCAACTTGTTTAACTTTGTGTGTGTACTCAGATACTGTTGCTTCCGCTGATGCTTGTATGACTCGAGCTTATGTATTCGAGCCCTCGAGGCCCCTGGCTTGTAATATAAAGCTTGTATTTTTTTTATTTTGTGTCTAGAGTTGTGTTGTGATATCTTCCCGTGAGTCCCTGGGCTTGATCGTGCGCATTAGCGTGTATGATTAGTGCACGGTCGGGCCGAGGGCGCCACAATACGCAAGGTTTTTCAGGTGTATTGCACGCTTCACGTCAGGGACTTGGAGGCGTTCTTATGCAAGAAGGAAGAGTTGTATCTTATACCTCACGTCAGCTATGACCTCACGAGTTAAACTATGCCACGCATGATTTGGAGTTAGCAGCCGTAGTGCATGCGCTCAAGACCTGGAGACATTTTCTTATCGGAAATAGTTGTGATGTTTACATGGATCACAAGAGTTTGAAATACATCTTCACGCAGAAGGAGTTGAACATCAGGCAGAGGAGATGGTTGGAGCTCATAAAGGATTATGACACGAGATTGCATTATCACCCAGGAAAGGCCAATGTTGTGGCAGATGCGTTGAGCCATAAGAGTTATGTTAATACTCTCACAGCAGGAGGATTACCTCAGGAGTTAGCCGACGATCTCAGAGATCTCCGATTGGAGATAGTTCCACGAGGTTTTGTTGCCGCAATGGAAATTCAATCCACCTTGTTGGGAAAGATCCGAGAAGCCCAGAAACTAGACAAAGGCATTGCGGAGATAAAGGAAAGGATGAACCAAGGAAAGGCAGAAGGATTTCGTGAGGATGAACACGAAACCTTATGGTTTGAGAAGCGTATTTACGTGCCCAATGACCCAGAGATCAAGAAGTTGATTCTTTAGGAGGCTCATGATTCGCCTTACTCGATACACCCAGGCAACACCAAGATGTATTTGGACTTGAAGGGAAGTTTCTGGTGGACTGTTTTGAAGAAGGATATTGTCGAGTATGTAGCAGTATGCGATGTATGTCAGAGAGTCAAGGCGAAGCACTAGAAACCAGCAGGATTACTTCAGCCTTTGCCGATACCTGATTGGAAATGGGATAAGCTTGGCATGGACTTCATCACAGGATTACCCAGGACCCGATCAGGTTATGATTCTATTTGGGTAGTGGTTCATCGCTTGACCAAGGTAGCTCACTTCATCCCCATGAAAACCACCTATACGAGCGCTAAGTTGGCCAAGATATACATGACCAGGATCGTATGTCTGCATGGAGTTCCGAGGACCATCGTATCAGATAGAGGAACACAATTTACCTCAAAGTTTTGGCATCAGTTACACGAAACTTTAGGTACCAGGCTGGAGTTCAGAGCAACTTTTCATCCACAGACAGATGGACAGACGGAGAGAGTCAATCAGATTCTGGAAGACATGTTGAGAGCTTGTGCACTAGATTACGGATCTAGTTGGGATGATAATTTACCTTACGCAGAGTTCTCATACAACAACAGCTACCAGACCAGTTTGAATATGGCCCCTTTCGAAGTTTTGTACGGAAGGAGGTGGAGAACACCATTGATGTGGGATGAAGTTGGAGACCGTAAATTATTCAGACCAGATTTAATCAAGGATTCAGAGGAGAAAGTCAATCTGATCCGTGACAGACTGAAGATAGCCCAGTCCAGGCAGAAGAGTTATGCCGATACTAAACGCAAGTGATACGTCTCCAACGTATCTATAATTTTTTATTGTTCCATGCTATTATATTATCAATCTTGGATGTTTTTATATACATTAACAGCAATTATATATCATTTTTTGGGACTAACCTATTAACTTAGTGCCCAGTGCCAGTTGCTGTTTTTTGCCTGTTTTTGGTTTTCCAGAATATCAGTACCAAACGAAGTCCAAATGCCATGAAACTTTTTGGAGATTTTTTTCTAGACATAACAAGTACTAGAAGTTTTGGGAAAGGGCCAGAAGATGAAGCAGTGGCCCACGAGGCACCAGGGCGCGCCCCAGGGGGGCGCCCTGGTGGCTTGTGGGGCCCACACAGCTCCGTTTGACCTAATTCCACCTCTATAAATTCTCTAAAATCGGGAAACCAACAGAGGAGTCCACAAAATACTTTTTCCGCCGCTGCAAGCTTCTGTTCTCGAGAGATCCCATCTGGGGGCCTTTTCCGGCACTCTGCCGGAGGGGGAATCGATCACGGAGGGGCTCTACATCAACCTTGCTGCCCTTCCGATGATGCGTGAGTAGTTTACCACAGACCTTAGGGTCCATAGTTAGTAGCTAGATGGCTTCTTCTCTCTTTTTGATCTTCAATACAATGTTCTCCTCGATGTTCTTGGAGTTCTATCCGATGTAATCACTTTTTGCGGTGTGTTTGTTGGGATCCGATGAATTGTGAGTTTATGATCAGATTATCCATGAATATTATTTGAATCTTCTCTGAACTCTTTTATGCATGATTATTACAGCTTCGTATTTCTCTCCGATCTGTTGATTTGGTTTGGCCAACTAGATTGATTTATCTTGCAATGGGAGAGGTGCTTTGTAATGGGTTCGATCTTGCGGTGCTCAATCCCAGTGACAGAAAGGGACATGACATGTATGTATCATTGCTATTAAGGGTAAAAAGATGGGGTTTATTCATGCATGAGTTTACTTTGTCTACATCATGTCATCTTGCTTAAGGCGTTACTCCGTTCTTTATGGACTTAATACACTAGATGCATGCTGGATAGCGGTCGATGTGTGGAGTAATAGTAGTAGATGCAGGCAGGAGTCGGTGTACTTGTCTCAGACGTGATGCCTATATACATGATCATTGCCTTGGATATCGTCATGATTATTTTCTTTTCTATCAATTGCCCAACAGTAATTTGTTTACCCACCGTATGCTATTTTCATGAGAGAAGCCTCTAGTGAAAACTATGGCCCCCGGGTCTACTTCTATCATATATTAAAAATTCTAAAAATACCTTGCTGCACTTTTACTTTATTTATTTTATTTTATATTTTAGTTTAATCTATCTATCTATCACATACAATTTAATCTTGCAATTGACCGCCGAGGGATTGACAACCCCTTGTATGCGTTGGGTGCAAGGATTTGTTATTTTGTGTGCAGGTACTGCTAACGAGGTGTTGCGTGATTCTCCTACTGGATTGATAACCTTGGTTTCATAACTGAGGGAAATACTTATCTCTACTTTACTGCATCTCCCTTCCTCTTCAGGGAATTACCAACGCAGCTCAGAAGTAGCAGGAAGAATTTCTGGCGCCGTTGCCGGGGAGACATCATCAACATCTATCAAGTACCTACGCATAAACTTTCATCTCCTTGCATTTATTTTATTTACCTTTTCTTTGCATTTGCCTCTCATTTTCATCTCCCCCACTTCTAAAACAATTTTACAAAAAATACAAAAATATTTTGTGTGCTATCTTTGCTTGTGTTGCCATGTGCCTTCTATTTGCTTGCATCTTTGCTTGCTAAAAATCTATTGATATGGATCCTCATCCACTAGCTAATCTTTTCAAAAGATCCAATTATGATGAGCAAATTGCTAGTGAGTTGAGTGCACTTGATTATCTCTATGAAGTTTTGCTTGAAAATCATGAATCTGAAAATTGTGATGAAGTGTTGAAAGAAGAAATTTATAAAGTGATTCATGATAGCTCCTTGAATGAAAAGCATGATTGCAATGATGTCATTATAAATTCTATTAATGTCAATTGTGTTAATAATATGCAAAACTACAAGCTTGGGGATGATGATTTTGTTATGTCCCCTACTTATTGCAATGATCATGATTGGGGTGATGGTGCTTCTTATGATCTTAAAAATTTATTTAAGCCTCATGATGAATATGTTATTTTTTTTGACCTGGTACTGTAGGGTAAACACCCCACAGCTCTTCCTTTATTCCACAAAAATACAGTATTTACAAATGTACAGAGTACCAAAAAAGAAAAAAACTTGGTCCTAGAAGATTACAAGGCTCACCTCAAGGAGGCAGAAAAGAAATCCACCTAAGAAGCTCAACTTTATATTTAGCCTTAATCCTGTGAGCTAAAAGAGAAATGTCATGAATGAAGGTGGCTCTCCACCTTCTAAATGACGGCCTGATGTTCCTGAAAACCCTATCATTTCTCACAGTCCATATGTTCCAGCAAGCCAGGAAAACAACCTCAGCAAAGAAAGGCTTCTGAAACTCCCTTCTAGCAGCATAAGCAATAACCGACATATTGTTGCCATTCTGCCAGACAATTTGCAGATAATTCCAAACCCTGCAACTGAAATTGCAGGTGAAAAAAAGATGATCCCTATCCTCCTTAGTCCGGGTGGGGCAAAGCACACAGTGGTTACAATCAGAGACATTCCAGTGTCGCCTCTCCAACATATCCTGTGTATTCAGCCGATCCATAAGCAGCATCCAGGCAAACACCTTGATTCTCATTGTGCAACAACTGGCCCAAACCCACTGCAGTATTGGGTTGGGGGTAATAGCTCGGTGAAGGAATGAATAGTACTTCTTGGCAGTGTATGGCTTGTCGTCCTCCCTCTACAACCAAACATCATTTAGACCAGGATCAGCAGTGAAGCTAGATAGCAGTTGCTGGAGGGATTGCAGCTCCAGAAAAGCCCTTTCAGAGGGAGGGAGTTGAAACAGGGTAGTAAGCTCCTGAGTAGCGAACACCTCCTTTAGCGGGTCAATGGCAAAGGAGAACAGCCTTTGGAACAACTGATCAAGAGGAACAGCCGGAGAGACTAAGTTCCAGTCACCAGCCCAGAATAAAACAGTGTCACCAACATTAACCTGAACTCTAGAAACCATTCTGAACTTGTCCATAAGCTTACATAGGTCTTTCCACCAAAAAGATCCACATAAGACAGTAGCATGTGGGACTCTATCATGATAGTAAGTGTCCCAGATCAAATTCACCCAAGGAATATCAACCTTATTGTAGAACTTGCTGACATGTTTCAATAGCAGAGCTTCATTCTGAATCCCAAGATTCAAAATGCCAAGGCCACCCTTGTTCTTAGGCCGACAAACCAACTTCCAGGTAGCAAGGGATGGGGCCTGATTATTACCATACTTCCTCCAAAGACATTGCCTTTGAATTCTTTCCAATTGCTTGAGAATACCAATGGGGATATCCAAACTACATAGAAAGAAAATTGGAACAGAGGACAATGCAGAGTTAAGATACTGCAGCCTACCACCCTGAGCAAGGAAACTAGAACTGACAGAAAGTTTTCTCTCCATACTATCCACCAAAGGCATTAAATCCATGATCTTGGGTTTTGTTGTGCCAACAGGCAGTCCAAGGTAAGTAAAATGCAGGGTACCGACTACACACCCAAACAGATCAGCAAGCCTTGCAATTTCCCCAGGGTCAACATTAATAGGAAGCATAGAGGATTTGTGATAGTTAACATGCAACCCAGTAGACTCAGAGAAGAGGAGCAGCATACTCTTCAAGGATTTTAACTGTTCAGCATCAGCAGGCAGGATGATCAAAGTATCGTCAGCATACTGAACAATGGGGTAGTCCTTATCATAGCAAGGAATTAGCAGCTTCAGAAGGCCCTTAGAGTGCATATCATTAATCACAGATTGAAGCAAATCAGCTGCAATTGCAAATAAGAGAGGAGATACAGGATCCCCCTGCCTGACACCCTTCTTACAAGCAAATTGTTTGCCAGGTACACCATTAAGAAGAACAGAGGAGGTACCAGTGGTCAGGAGTTGCTGAACCCAGGCAATCCATTTCTCATTAAAGCCTTTGCACCTTAGGATTTGAAAAATAGCCTCATGTTCAATGGAATCAAAGGCCTTTTCAAAATCCAACTTGAGAATGACAATGGGTCTCCTGGATTGGTGACACTGATGTATATACTCCAAAGTCCAGCCAACGCAGTCCTGAATAGTTCTTGACTTAATAAAGCCATATTGATTCTCATGAACACACTTCATAATATCTGACTGCAATCTATTAGCTGCCATCTTGGAAAGGAATTTAACCCCCATACCAGAGAAGGAAATAGGCCTATAGTCATTGACAGTCTCAGGTGAACCTTTCTTGGGCACTAGAGTTATATAGGAATAATTCATACTGCCAAGGTTAACAGAACCATCATGAAAAGCCCTTGTCAGTTCATAGAACTCCTCACATATGATGTGCCAGCACTTTTTAAAAAACAAACCATTAAAACCATCAGGGCCAGGGGCCTTATCAATAGGCATTTCTCTAACTGTTTTATCCATTTCCTCTTTATCAAAGGGCCTAGTTAAATTATCCAGACCTTCCACCTTACTGATAATGGCAGGTAGATCAAAAGACATATTGATGCCCCTAGAACTGCCCATTCTATTTTTAAAAGTCACCCATATGGTAGCTGCCATGGAGTCATGGTCAGAAATAACAGTGCCATCCTCAAGTTTCAGACTGGCAATTGAGTTTTTCCTAAACCTCTCAGTGGCCATAGCATGAAAGAATTTGGTATTTTCCTCTCCCACCTTAATGGACCGAATTGTACACCTCTTTTTCCAATACAAGTACTGAAGATGCAGGAGCTGTTCAACATGAACCTTAATAATAGTCCTGAAATTAAACTCATGTCTATACAGAGGTCTTATCTCTTCCAAAGAGTCCAAAATGAAGACCACCCTGTTACATTTTGAGATCAGGAGCTTCAATCTGGACAAATTTGTTTGCCACCTTTTCAGATTTTGCCGCAGGCATTTGAATTTATCAGTAATAATAGCCGAGATATTTAATTTTCTAGACTGAACATTCCAAGAAGCACTCACACAATCCATGAAACCCTCCATTTCAACCCAATAATTTTCAAACCGAAAGATGTTGGACTTGGGAATAGATGTGTTGATAGCCACCACACACGGAACATGGTCAGAGGCAGTTCTAGCAAGAGGCAACACCTGAGACATAGGATAGACTGAAATCCAGTTGGCAGAGGTAAAAAACTAGTCCAATTGCTCAAGTAAAGGATTATCCTACATGTTTGACCAGGTATAAGACCTGCCTTTGATTGGGAGCTCCAGCAATCCCAAATGACCAATAACTTCATTAAAAATGAAGATATCATTAATATCCCCCCAGGTAGGTTTCTGTTGTCAGTTGACCTAATAAAGTTGAAATCTCCCAAGAGAAGCCAGTTTTCAGAATCTGGGATATACAGATTATAGAGCCAACTAACAAACTCATCTCTTAGCTGACCCTGACAAGGACCATAAATATTCACAAGCGTCCACTGTTCATTGCTATGTGTAGAAGTGAAACGCACAATGATGCCATATGGATTAGCTTCCACTAGGGTACCAGACAGAATAGCTGAATTCCACACGACCAGTAACCCACCAGAAGCACCAACAGAAGGACTGTAGGCAAAAGAATCAAAACGCCGGGGACAGAAGCTCTTAATCGAATGAAAGTCAATGGACTGCATTTTAGTTTCCTGCAGGCATACAACAGATGCCAAGCTTTCATCCACCTTATTCCTAACCGCACGCTGACGAGCAGGGGCATTTAGACCACGAACATTCCAACAGAGCACCCTCCAACTCCTATTGGAACGATCTTCCATGAACAACATTCATAAAAGTAGCAATTGTGCAACTACATAATAGAGCACAGCACCAGCACATTAACCAGTTGCATAAACAGAAGTTCAGACAACCACATCAGAACTTAGGTCTTACAATAACATGACAAAGGAGATTCAAAGATCTAAGATAACTAGCAAATTTGAGGGCTTGCCACACCCAATGATCCAGCTGGAGATTAAACATCAGACGATTTAGGACGATCTTCAGCATTGTCCGCCATAAGCAGATCAACAGTGAGCTTCTGTGGAGGTATGCCCAGCTCACCTCCAATTAGCTGAATAGTCCGAATAGGAGTGGGAGGAGATCCCGACGGAATATCGTCCCTAACTGGAGAGGGAGGGGGTGCAGACACAGGAGGAGCTTGATCTCCAAGACTGACAGCGGTGTTCATCGGTAGAGGCTTCGCTCTAGGCTTCTTCTTACGCGGCTCCGCCAACGGCAACTGCTGCAGGACAGGTTTAAAACCATCCCGCTTAGAAGCACTTCGAGTACATCTGTTCAGAGAGGTGTCCACTACAGGGGCCACCTTCCTCCTGGCCACCTTTTTCTTCACCTGTTGCGCCAAGAAAGCAAACTGCTCCTCAGAAGCAGGGAGACAGTCACTCCGGGGCAGAGCAACAGGCTGTAAGGCCCCTTTGTCCTTGCTGTGAGAGGGAAACAGAGCACGTGCAACCGGCCGCTGTGTCGGGGCCTGGAAAACCGGGACGACAGCAACATTATCCATCTCCAAAGGAACAAGTTTAGAGGCCCAGGCAGAATCATCAAAAGCAATGGCCCAAGATCGCTTGGGGATGAACACAGGCTCCACCTGAGGCAGACTGATGGGCCGAGGCACTTCAGTGACAGTGCATAACTCAAGAAGAGAATCAAAAGTCCTTCTCCAAGCCATATCCGGAGGAAGAGGAGGCCCATACACAACACGAGCCAAACCAACAACAATGTTTGCATGTTGCACAATCAGCGGCTGATAGGGAACAATAGCCAGAGCATTCACATCAGGCTGAAGTTCATCTTCTTGCTGCGGTTCCAAATCATCTTGCAGGTTGTTAGCATAACCATGGAGCTCTTCAATATTGTTCTGAAGATCATCATGCAGCGGGAGAATATTCTGAGCTGCATCCAAAGCATTACCCTGTTCAACAGAGTCAGAGAAGACCTGCTCGTCCAACACCATGGATTCCTGGTCCTGCAGCACACCCTCATTCTGGTCCATAACATGAGCGTCATCCACAGGCCAACCCCCACCACCATCCTGGTTCTGCTGCTGATCATCCATAGGCGGTGGAGGGGGTGGAACATCATTCCAACCAAGCGCTGGAAACGGAGGGAGGGCAAAGAGGTGAGGATCCTGAACAAATTCTCCTGGCAGAGGGTGCGGATTGCCGTTCAACGACATAGGGTCTTCATCTTGTGGCATCTGCTCAGCAAAATTAGCACCAAGGATGTAGCACGGCGCAGTCCATGAAACCTTTGCACCACCCCACGCCGCATAATCCGAAAACACCACATCACGAGGGACAAGAATATCTTCAGGGAAGGAAGCAAAAACAATTGACCTTACAAGATATGGGTCATCACTAATCCAATGATGGAACTTGCCAAACGTGTTAACAGTAGCACTAAGATTTTCAGTATTACGCAGATCAAGGGGCACACCCAAGAACATCAAACAGCCCTCTCGGAAACCTTGCACACCACGAAAACCTTCACCATGATCATGCTTCATAAAGCGAAAAAATCTATCATTACCAAGATCTTGTGGCGGCAACTGAATCAACGCAAATCGCTCACCCGCATCCCTCACTTGAAACAAACCAACCCCAGAGATCCAAGGCTGAGAAGAGTGGACATGAAAACCAAGCTGATCAACAAGATTAACAACTTCCTCACGAACCTGACCAATCTGCCCATCTGGTGGAGCCGGCATCACTTCAGCAATCATGAAAGACTCATGGCGGCGAACAATCGGAGAAGCTGGGGTGACGAACGTACGAGGAAGATGATGCTGACCACCATCAATGATGTGGTGTCCCACCGGAATGTACCGCTCTGGGTGAAGCTCAAAAACCGCCATGGGAGGAGGTGGTGAAGGGCTCTGGGATGGCGGAGGTGGCGGCGGCATTAATGGCGGCGATACAGATGGAGTACGAGGTTGGTGGAGGATCGAGTTGTTGGAGGGAGATGTGACAGGAGGGGCCGCCAATGGGGGCGTCAGAGCATGCTCTTCGAGGCAGGAAGGCAATACCGAGATAGGGGGACTCTTCCATTTCCAAACCAAACCCTTGTCAATAGCAATCGCGGCACAATCTTTTCGGCAGTGGCCTACCACCCCACAGGCCAAACAGGAGATAGTAGAGGGGCAATTCACTGACATATGGCCCCTAACCGAGCAAATCTGACAGGTAATAACCCGGTCCACCATGTCATCGACCATGGTATTGAAATCCTCTCGAGCTTCCTGAGAAGAAGGAATAAAAATCTCAGAGCCAGGATCCTGCCTGACAAAATTGGGCCGCGGAAGGCGCGTGGGAGATGGGCCAACAGTATCCTCAGACGGAGGAGAAGGGGCAACCAAACTTCCTTGGCCCACCAACGGGGGAGATTCCAACTGACCCGGATTTGAAATAGCGGAACTCCCGCTCACAGATCGCAGCGATAGAACAGTATCACACTGTGATCGCGCAGGAAAAGGTGCAACCATTCCAAAAGTAATGGACGGCGAGGCCACCGTCCACTGCAGCTCCACCGACGGCGGAAGACGAATAACAACACGTTCATGACTAGAGAGGGAATATCCAGCTATAGGAGCCACATCAATACATTCTTGAGTGGCAGGATAACGATAACCCCGGCAAACCTCATAATTTTGGAACGTAGCAAAAGATAGTTTCTTCTTAGCTGAAGAACCAGAACGAAGAGCAGACTTTGAAGGTGGCTTGTGCATAGCAATCATGCCAAGAGCAGCACGACGCTTTGAGGGACTAACCAAAATCCACTCAGCATCACACTCTTTTTTTCCAAATCTTGAATTCACGCCACCAATTAGGACCACCATTACCCCAGAGATGAAAATAACATTTAAATTGCAGGCATGAAAAGGATCGGAGATCAACAATATGAAATCCAACCTGCTTGCATGAAACCACAAATGAAAACACCTTATCCTTAACATAAGTCACAAACAGATCAATGGCAGAACCTCCAATGGCAGCCTCAAGGGCTGCAGCCACGGAATCTTCATCAAGACGGAAATCATGTCTACTAAATGAGACCACCAGAGTGAAGGGACAAGACCCATTAACAGGATGTATGGAAAGACCAGAAGACCGAGAAACCTCATCTGCAAAAACCAACCCTTTGGAGAAATCCAGATCCAAAGTTGATCCCCCACTGGACCCCATAGAATTGGGGGTCAAGAGAGAGAAGAGATCACGCCGCGTTGATTGAATGGAAGAAAACCAGGATCCACCGAACAGGCACAGAGATCCTTGGGTGAAACCCTAGAGTCGCCATGGAGAGGTGGGAGAGGAGAGAGCATCTCCTTGATGAATATGTTATTGATAATAAAATTTGCAATATTATTAAAAGTGGGTTTGGAAGAGCGTCAACTTTAGGTAATAATGATCCCACTACTTTGGAGAGTGTTCAATCTTATGATTTTTTTGATAAAAGTGGGTTTGGAGAGGTCATGACTTTAGTTGATGTTAATCCCACTATCTTGGAAGATTATAAAACTTTTATGCATGCGGATCGTGAAGAGAATATTTTATATGATAGCTATATTGTAGAATTTGACTTTGATCCTACATGTAATTACTATGAGAGAGGAAAATATGGTTGTAGAAATTTTCATGTTACTCAATTACCTCTCTTGAAGTTCAAATTATTAATGCTCCATTCTTCCTATTTGCATATGCTAGAAATTGCTTGTCTTGATAATTTGTTTTCTTATAAAATGCCTATGCATAGGAAGTATGTTAGACTTAAATGTATTTTTCACATATTTCATGATGCTCTCTTCGTGTTTCAATTACTATCTTTCATGTGAGCATCATTGAAATCTCAAGCCTATCTTAATGGCTATAAAGAAAGAGCTTGTTGGGAGGCAACCCAATGAATAAAATAAATTTTTGCTTTTTATTTCTGTTCTTGTGTGTTTACATAATTATAGACTCTGTTATGATTGTGTTTTTATGTTTTAATTAGTGTTTGTGCCAAGTAAAGCCTTTGGGATGTTTTGGAAGATAGTATAATTGATGCTGTTTGGAAAACAGAAAGTTTTGCGTCCAGTGCTGGAATTTCAGTTCTGTACTGGAGCGTCAGAAAAATCTGAATTTTTTTACACAGTATTGGTATATGAATTTTCCACGTTGTCCTAATTTGTCAGAATTTTTCGAGTTACAGAAGTATATCTTTTAAATAGATCTCTACAGACTGTTCTATTTTTGCCAGATTCTGTTTTTGATGCATTGCTTGCTTGTTTTGATGAAACTATGGATTGTATCGGGGGGTATAAGCTATGGAGAAGTTATAATACAGTAGGTATAATGCAAAAATAAAATATGAATGGGTTTGCAACAGTAGTTAAAATAGTGATTTGTTTTGTTATACTAACGGATCTCACGAAGGTTTTGTTGAGTTTTGTGTGATTGAAGTTTTCAAGTTTTGGGTGAGATCACGATGGATGAAGGAATAAGGAGTGGCAAGAGACTAAGCTTGGGGATGCCCAAGGCACCCCAAGGTAATATTTAAGGAAGACTCAAGCGTCTAAGCTTGGGGATGCCCCAGAAGGCATCCCCTCTTTCTTCTACCAACCATCGGTAATTTTACTTGGAGCTATATTTTTATTCATCACATGATATGTGTTTTGCTTGAAGCGTCATGTATTATATGAGTCTTTGCTTTGTTTGCTTGTTAGTTTGTCACAATCATCTTTGCCGGACACACCAATTTGAGAGAGCCACACGTTCATCATGATTTGTTAGAATACTCTATGTGCTTCACCTAAATTTTTTGAGCTAGGCAGTTGCTCTAGTGATTCACTTAAATCTTTTTGAGCACGGCGGTGGCTATATTTTGAAGAAATATTTGAACTCTCATGCTTCACTTATATTATTTTGAGAGTTAATAAGATTAGAATTTTGAAGAAATATTTGCACTCTCATGCTTCACTTATATCTTTTTGAGAGTTGATAATAGTAATGGTAATTTGCACAAGATATGAATTTGGTCCCAAAGTGATGAATATTCAAGAGGGATATAATAAAAACTTTCATATAGATCATTGGATATGATAAGTGTGATTCCTTGCAATAGTTTTGCGATATGGAGATGATAATATGTGAGTCATGTTAGGGAGTAATTGTGATTTAGTAAGAATATTAGTGTTAAGGTTTGTGATTCCCTATGCATGCACATTAAGTCAATAGTTATGCAAATAAATTATATCCTACTTATGGTGCATTATTCGGTGTTAGTTATGTTCAATGCATGTTTATGACTGTTTTTGCTTTTTGGTTGGTTGCTTCTCAATCTATTTGTTAGCCTTCATTTGTACTAAGCGGGAATACTGCTTGTGCATCCAAAGTCTTTAAACCCAAGTTGTGCCAGATGAGTCCACCATATCTACCTATATGCGGTGTTTCCATGCCGTTCCAAGTAAATTTGTGTGCGCCAACTCTAATTTTAAAAATAATATTCCGTTTTGTGTGCCCGTACCGCTCATGAAGCGGCAGGGGGTGGCCAATATTTTCCATGCTAGGTGTGTTATTCTCACGATGAGTGTTTCTTCACTTGTCATTGCACGAGAGAGTGGCTGGTAATAGGGATGCCTAGTCCCACAATGAAATCAAAATTAATAACAACAAAATTCCTTGGAAAGTGTTGGTATGGAGGGAACCCGTGGATACGGCTAGCCATGGATTGTGTAAGAATGGTGGAAAGGAAATAAACTTTACTTTTTGTTTGGGAACCGCCTATGATGTGTCTAGCATGGAAAATATTGGGAATTCTCGGTCGTTTTCGTTGACAGGAAAAGCATGCCTCTCAAAATAATTTTATCTCTCTAATTTAAGCTTTGAGCTCTGGCACATTTGCAAATCTCAGCTTCCCTCTGCGAAGGGCCTATCTATTTACTTTTATGCAATTTTTATTTTTATTTTGAGTCTCCATCTTCTCTTATAAAGCACCAACTAGAGAGCACTATTGTCATACTTGTGCATTGTGTGTAGCTAATATTGAGTGTGTTTCATGAATGGATCAATGATTGAGCATAATGGGCGGGATAACATTCTTTAGCGTTGATATTTTGAAAAGCATGGTTGCTTGTTAGTATGTTTGAGTATTTATATCTTCATGTCAAATTATAGACTATTGCTTTGAATCATTCAAGTCCAAATGTCCATGCTACAAAAGAAAGGAATATATGATGAATATGATAGGTAGCATTCCACATCAAAAATTCTGTTTTTATCATTTACCTACTCGAGGACGAGCAGGAATTAAGCTTGGGGATGCTTGATACGTCTCCAACGTATCTATAATTTTTGATTGTTCCATGCTATTATATTATCAATCTTGGATGTTTTTATATACATTTATAGCAATTATATATCATTTTTTGGGACTAACCTATTAACTTAGTGCCCAGTGCCATTTGCTATTTTTTGCCTGTTTTTGGTTTTCCAGAATATCAGTACCAAACGAAGTCCAAATGCCATGAAACTTTGGAGATTCTTTTGTGGACATAACAAGTACTGGAAGCTTCGGGAGAGGGCCAGAAGATGAAGCAGTGGCCCACGAGGCACTAGGGCACGCCCCGAGGGGGGGCGCCCTGGTGGCTTGTGGGGCCCACACAGCTTCGTTTGACCTAATTCCACCACTATAAATTCTCTAAAATCGGGAAACCAATAGAGGAGTCCACGAAATACTTTTTCCGCCGCCGCAAGCTTCTGTTCTCGAGAGATCCCATCTGGAGGCCTTTTCCGGTACTCCGCCGGAGGGGGAATCGATCACGGAGGGGCTCTACATCAACCTTGCTGCCCTTTCGATGATGCGTGAGTACTTTACCATAGACCTTTGGGTCCATAGTTAGTAGCTAGATGGCTTCTTCTCTCTTTTTGATCTTCAATACAATGTTCTCTTCGATGTTCTTGGAGTTCTATCCGATGTAATCACTTTTTGCGGTGTGTTTGTTGGGATCCGATGAATTGTGAGTTTATGATCAGATTATCCATGAATATTATTTGACTCTTCTCAGAACTCTTTTATGCATGATTATTATAGCTTCGTATTTCTCTCCGATCTATTGATTTGGTTTGGCCAACTAGATTGATTTATCTTGCAATGGGAGAGGTGCTTTGTAATGGGTTCGATCTTGCGGTGCTCAATCCCAGTGACAGAAAGGGACATGACACGTATGTATCATTGCTATTAAGGGTGAAAATATGGGGTTTATTCATGCGTGAGTTTACTTTGTCTACATCATATCATCTTGCTTAAGGCGTTACTCCGTTCTTTATGGACTTAATACACTAGATGCATGCTGGATAGCGGTCGATGTGTGGAGTAATAGTAGTAGATGCAGGCAGGAGTCGTTCTACTTGTCTCGGATGTAATGCCTATATACATGATCATTGCCTTGGATATCGTCATGATTATTTGCTTTTCTATCAATTGCCCAACAGTAATTTGTTTACCCACCGTATGCTATTTTCATGAGAGAAGCCTCTAGTGAAAACTATGGCCCCCGGGTCTACTTCTATCATATATTAAAAATCCTAAAAATACCTTGCTGCACTTTTACTTTATTTATTTTATTTTATATTTTAGTTTAATCTATCTATCTATCACATACAATTTAATCTTGCAATTGACCGCCGAGGGATTGACAACCCCTTGTATGCGTTGGGTGCAAGGATTTGTTATTTTGTGTGCAGGTACTGCTAACGAGGTGTTGTGTGATTCTCCTACTGGATTAATAACCTTGGTTTCATAACTGAGGGAAATACTTATCTCTACTGTACTGCATCTCCCTTCCTCTTCAGGGAATTACCAACGCAGCTCACAAGTAGCAGCAAGGAGGTAACCTATGAAGTCGGAGATAGAGCTTACCTTCGTGTGTCACCGCTTCGAGGAGTTAAATGGTTTGGAGTCAAAGGAAAGTTAGCACCACGATTTGTGGGGCCATACAGAGTTTTAGAACGCATGGGTGAAGTTGCCTACAAGTTGGAATTACCCGAAGCTCTGTCAAGAATTCATGATGTGTTTCGCGTTTCCCAGTTGAAGAAGTGCCATGCAGAGATGGCCGATATTCCCTTGAGAGACACGGTGCCGCTGGAGATAATACAGTTGGATAGTGATCTGACATATGAGGAGAAGCCCATCAAGATTCTCGAGACTGCAAACAAAGTTACCCGCAGCAAGGTCATCAAGTTTTGCAAGGTTCAGTGGAGTCACCATGCCGAGGAAGAAGACACCAGGGAACGAGAAGAAGACCTCCGACAGGGCCATCCGCACCTTTTTGCTGACCAACCCGAATCTCGAGGTCGAGATTCATCTTAAGGGGGGTAGGTTTGTAACATCCCAATTTTCAATTTGGATGTTTATAAATAGATCATTCATATGCATCCATGATTTATGCATTTCTGCCCTTTGCTATTTATTTGAATGTGATCCAAGGAACTTTATGCAACTCAAGGACCAAAAGAGAGAGTTGGAAGTTTCCCTAAATCCATTGTTGAGAATTCAAAATTTGGAATTTGGATCAATTTTGGTTTCACCAAATTTATTTCCATTATTTCAAAAATAAAATAAAGAGAGAAGATAAAAGGATTTCTTCAAAAACAGAAAGGAAATATTGGAAATAGAATTTGAAATCAAAATATATTTATTTGGTTTTATTTGCAAATTATTTTAATGCAAATTTTATTAGCATATCAAAAATATTTATTTTAAAAATATAGCATTTAGGCCAGAATAAGTTCACATGGTTCTATATATTGCCAATTATTTAAGTGAATTTTTCTAGAATTTTTTTATAATTAATTTACTGAGTATTTTCTGTGTTTCTGTAAAAATAGAAAATATAAAATGTATCTGTTTTTAAATAGAAAAAACCCACCAGCGCCACAGTGCGCACCGACTGGCCCAGCTGGCCTTTCGGCCCACGGCCTCTCCCCGCGCCGAATCCCTTTCGGCTCAGACGCCCGCCCCACCTACCTTCGCCCCTCTGCCGCTGACCGATGGGGCCCGCCTTGTTCTTTTTCCTCTCCACGATAGGAGAGTCCTGCCCGAGCACGGCCGCGATGCTGCGCCGTCCAAAACCTCCCTAAATCCTATCCGGAGCTCGCCCCCTTGCCCAAGAACATGTCCTATAAATACCCACGACTCCTCTCGTCCGATTCCCCCAAACCCCAACGCCCAAGACCACTTCTACTCGACGCCCTCGCCGTTCCAATCTCCGCCACTGCAACTTCGACCGCCGTCGATTCCATGGCCCGTAGGTCATCCCGAGGCTCCTTCTTCCGACCGTCGCCTTCTCTCGATGCCTCTCCTCGTTTTGACATATTTTTGCCCCTTGCTCTCATCTACAGCAGCCGCCCCGACCTCGCACGCTCTCGCCGGAGCGCGCGGTTCACCGAAGCTCCGCCACCACACCCCGCCGCCGTCCGATGTCCCCAAGCTCCTCCGACACCACCATCGAGATCCCCTCGCTCCACCGCATCCCCCCGTCCACTCCGCCGTCGCCGTCGACGCCCGAGCCGCCCTCGCCGTCGTCCCCCTCGCTGTAAGCCATCGTCGCCCTCCAACGTTCGATCTTATATCAACGCTCGCGATTAGATCGGTTCTGTTTTTGTTTATTTCGAACCGGTATGCGCTAGAATCCGGTTATCTGTCGTCTAAGCCCCGCAGCGTACATCTCTACAGCCGTCAGATCGAGATCTAACCGTCTCGGTTTGATCTGTTCATTTTTTTTATCACTGAACCTTTTTGTTACGAGTCGGCCATCCGCCGCTTTGCACCGTCGTAGTCGCCCGCAGCCAACGAGAACGCGCCGCATGGCACCCCAGCTACGATCGGCCGATTCTTAGCAGTTTCAATGTGAGAATTCTTTCTGATTTTCCTTTTATCATATCTTTAAATCTATAGATCCAATTTCAGTGATTCTTTTTCCTACGGTTTCATAAAAATCCCATCTATCCAGAGAACCAAACCAAAAATATTTTAGACGTTTTGAAATTTGAATTTGAAAAGATTCATATTTAAACTTGTTTTGGCTATAATTTGAAATATATAACTCCGATTTAATTGATTCTTTTTGCAAATTAAAGCTTAGGTCGTGTAGTTTCTGTAGAACTCAAAATCATATAATTTTGCTACTGTTAAAATTGCGTTATCTACAGAAACTTTATTTGGTTGTTTTTGGAGTTTTCCGAAGTCTTTTCTTCGTTTTATTTTTGGATCTTGGCTTGATTTCTTATGTTCAATGTTTGATTCGTTAGATCATCCGGAGTATGAAGCTTGCTACTACGAATCCTTAGAGTGCAACGATCGTCAGCAAGGCAAGTTCACACCTTGATCATACTTTTCTATACCCAGTTTTTACTATGCATTAGTTTCACCGTTAAAATTTGCATGAGTAGGATTGGGAAATTGTGGCATTGATTTGTAGTTCATGAGGTAGGCACCTATGACCCTTGATCACCCTGGGAATATTCGTTATGAGTTAATTTGCTTAGCCATGCTTGTAGACGGGGTGGTATGTGTGAATTCATGAAAGTTGTGAGAGTAATAATAATTGGGTAACTTTAAGGTGGCAACATTAACACACATCTGGGTGGAATGGTAGGGGCACCTGGAGAAACCAGTACTTGCCCAAGGGGATACCGGAGTATCCGGAGAATCACCCTATGGAATGCCACCCAGGCTCAGAGGGATCAACGACACTTCATAACTAGAAACTTCCGTGTGCAGCCACAAGCCATTATGGGCTCTGGCATAGTTGAGTAAGTTGTGTGACCTCTTTCCGGGTAGGCTAGCAGATGTAGGGGAATGTAGGTGTACCGGTCTACCCAGGGTTAAGGGGAAATGCTTCTGAAAGACTGTGTCTCGATCTTCCGATCATGGATGTGGTCGAGTCATGTGGGGAAAAGTGCGCAAACCTCTGCAGAGTGTAAAAACTAATCATGATTAGCCGTGTCCCCGGTTATGGACAATTTTGAGTCTCTAGAAGTGATTTATCGCGTGATCTCAACATCATAATTTAATTAATGGAGGGGTTTTATGATAATCTTAGGTAATGATTTGAGTTGGAGGAACCTTCTCAATAATGGCAACTTTGTAGTAATAAAAGCAAATTAAACTTAGAGCCTCCACCAGCCAAATATGCATATAGAGATAGACATTTTCATTATTATTCTATGGTGTGAAATTGCCGGCATATTCCATGTGCTGACCTACACGGCTGCAACGTCTCATGTTGCAGAGTTTTCCGACGAGGATTAAGGTGCGATAGGTCGTTGTTCTGCACTCAGTTTGCCGTGGAGTTGATGGACTCATTTACCTACGAAGCTTCCACAGTTATTTTATTTAAATGGCCTTCAGCCATATTTATGTAATAAATACTCTTTTGAGGACCTCGATGTAATAAAGTGTGTGATTGAACTCTATTATAAATCCTCGAGTACTGTGTGTGTCAGCATTACCGATCCAGGGATGACACTTAAGCACAGAGACTCCGATCAATTTGGGTCGGGTCGCTACAACTCCACACTAGTGGCGGGAGGAGAGATTGGAGTATTAATAAAATCATTATTATTAGTATCTGAAAAGTCACAAACTTGGTGTTTTCTTGAGACATAGCGACAAAGCAAGCAAACAGATATATTTTTGTGTTTTTGTATTTTTATGAGAAGTGGGGGAGATGAAAACGAGAGGCAAAGGCAAATAAAAAGGCAAATAAAAAGTAGAGCAAGTAGATGATAGTTTGTGTGAAGGTACTTGATAAGTTTTGATGATGTCTCCCCGGCAACGGCGCCAGAAATTCTTCCTGCTACTTGTGAGCTGCGTTCGGATTTTTCCCCGAAGAGGAGAAGAGATGCAGTACAAGAGAGATAAGTATTTCCCTCAGTGAGAACCAAGGTTATCGAACCAATAGGAGAATCATGCAAAGCCTCGTGAACATCACCTGCACATACAAAAGCAAATACTTGCACCCAACACGGGCAAGTGGGTTGTCAATCCCCTTGAACTCGTTACTTGCAAGGATTAAATCTTGTAGTGGTAGATAGATAAATTGCAAAACAGAATAAAAGTAAGTAAATTGCTGCAAGTATATTTTAGTTTTATTTTTATATGTAAAGTAGATCTGGGGGCCATAGTTTTCACTAGAGGCTTCTCTGTCGAACACATAGCATACGGTGGGTAGACAAATTACTGTTAGGCAATTGATAGAAAAGTGCATAGTTATGACGATATTCAAGGCAACGATCATGTATATAGGCATCACATCCGAGACAAGTAGACTGACTCCTGCCTGCATCTACTACTATTACTCCACCCATCGACCGCTATCCAGCATGCATCTAGGGTATTAAGTTAACGAAAACAGAGTAATGCCTTAAGCAAGATGACATGATGTAGACAAAGTAAACCCAATCAATATGAATAAACCCCATTGTTTTACCCTTAATGGCAACAATATAAATACGTGTCTTGTCCGCTACTTTGTCACTGGGATATAGAGCACCGCAAGATTGAACCCATTACAAAGCACCGCAAGATAAATCAATCTAGTTGGCCAAACCAAACGGATAGATCGGAGAGAAATACAAAGCTATAAAAATCATGCATAATAAAGTTCAGAAAATACTCAATTACTTCTCATGAATATTCAGATCATAAACCCACAATTCATCGGATCCCAACAAATACACCGCAAAAGAAGATTACATCGAATAGAACTCCAAAAGATCAAGGAGAACATTGTATTGAAGATCAAAGAGAGAGAAGAAGCCATCTAGCTACTACCTATGGACCCGTAGGTCGGTGGTGAACTACTCACGCATCATCAGTAGGGCAGCAAGGATGATGTAGAAGCCCTCCGTGATCGATTCCCCATCCGGTAGAGTACCGGAAAAGGCTTCGAGATGGGATCGCGGGAGAACAGAAGCTTGCGGTGTGATACGTCTCCAACGTATCTATAATTTATGAAGTATTCATGCCATGTTTATAACAATTTTATATGGTTTTGGTATGATTTGATTAGAACTAACCCGGACCGACGCTGTTTTCAGCATAACTACCATGGTGTTGTTTTTTGTGCAGAAATAAAAGTTCTCGCATTGGGCTGAAAATTTACGGTGATTTTTTATGGACAAAAAGAGACCCCCGAAGCTTCGAGGAAGTGCCAAAAGAGCCATGAGGGCACGACAAGCCTGGGGGCGCGCCCACCCCCTAGGGCGCGCGCCCCCCGAGCTTGTCGCTCCCTCGTGGGCCCCCTGGCGTAAATCCAATGCTGAAAAATCCTATAAATACCAGAAACCCCAAAAAGAAACCCAGAACTTCCACGCCGCCATCGCAAGCCTCTGTACCGAAGCTATCTCTTCCGGAGCCCTGTTCCGGCACTCTGCCGGAGGGGGAAATCATCGCCGGAGGCCATTTTCATCATCCTGGCGGTCTCCATGACGAGGAGGGAGTAGTTCACCCTCGGGGCTGAGGGTATGTACCAGTAGCTATTTGTTTGATCTCTCTCTCTCTCGTGTTCTTGATTTGGCACGATCTTGATGTACCACGAGCTTTGTTAATATAGTTGGATCATATGGTGTTTCTTCCCTTTCTATCTTCTTGTGTTGAATTGAGTCTTTCCCTTTGAGGTTTCGTTATTGTTGGATTGAATACTTTGGATTTGAGAACACCTGATGTATGTCTTGCATGTGGATACCCGTGGTGACAATGGGGTATTCTATTGAGTTACTTGATGTATGTTTTGCTATTCAACTTGCAGATTCCTGTGGTGACATTGGGGTAATCTAGGCACATAGGTTGATACACATTTTCGTCCTACGTTCTCCGATAGAAACTTTGGAGTGATTCTTTGTCGCATGTTGAGGGATTGTTATATGATTCAATTATGTTAGCACTGTTGAGAGATTGCACTAGTGAAAGTATGAACCCTAGGCCTTGTTTTCAAGCATTGCAATACCGTTTGTGCTCACTTTTATCACTTGCTACCTTGCTGTTTTTTTATTTTCAGATTACAAAAACCTATATCTACTATCCATACTACACTTGTGTCACCATCTCTTCGCCAAACTAGTGCACCTATACAATTTACCATTGTATTGGGTGTGTTGGGGACACAAGAGATTTCTTATATTTGATTGCAGGGTTGTTGGAGAGAGACCATCTTCATCCTACACCTCCCATGGATTGACAAACCTTAGGTCATCCACTTGAGGGAAATTTGCTACTGTCCTACAAAACTCTGCACTTGGAGGCCCAACAACGTCTACAAGAATAAAAGTTGCATAGTAGACATCAAGCTCTTTTCTGGCGCCGTTGCTGAGGAGGAGAGTGCTTGAAGGTATATCTTTAGATCTTGCAATTGAATCTTTTAGTTTTTTGTTTTTCACTAGTTTGGTTTATAAAATAAAACTACAAAAAAAATGGAATTGAGGTTACCTCAAATGCTTCATCTTTATAATATCTTTCTTGAAAATATGGATTCCGATAATTGTGATTGTTAGAGGAAGAATTTAATAATATGTTTAATGTGAATCCTTTGAATAATGAGCTTGAATGCAATGTATGCTTTCTATGAATATCCATGATGCTAATGATATGCAAAACTACAAGCTTGGGGATGCTATGTGTGATGAAGATGATATTTTTAGCCCCCCAAGTTTTGATGAGCAAATTTATTATGATGAAAGCATGCCTCCTATTTATGATGATTATATTGATGAAAGTGGGTTTGGAAGAGTGTCAACTCTAGGTACTAATTATCCCACTATTTTGGAGGGTGTTGAATCTTATGGCAATAATTATGAAAGTGGATTTCAAGAGGTCATGACTTTATTTAATGATGATTCCACTATTTTGGAAGAGGTTTCAATTGACTATGATAACAAAGTTGCTATCTATGATGATTATTGTGATGACATGTATGCTATAAAGAATAATGATAACTATGAAACTTGTCATCATGATTTTAATTTTCAATTGGATTATGCCAATCAAGTATGATATGATAGTTATTTCATTGAATTCGCTCCCACTATTACGAATGAGAAGGAAATTGCATATGTGGAGAGTAGAAAAAATTCTATGCTTGTGGATCATGAAAGGAATGCTTTGTGTGATGGATATATTGTTGAATTTATTCATGATGCTACTGAAAATTTCTATGAGATAGGAATATATGCTTCTACATATCTTAATAATATCAATTTTCCTCTCTATGTGTTGAAAGTTTTGAAGTTATACTGGTTTTGCCTTCCTATGCTAGTTGATTCTTTCTCCCATAAATTGTTTGCTCAAAAAATCCCTATGCATAGGAAGTGGGTTAGGCTTAAATGTGCTTGCCATATGTTTCATGATGCTCTCTTTGTGTTTCAATTCTTTACTTTTATGTGAGCATCATTGAAATCATCATGCCTAGCTAAAAGGCATTAAAGAAAAACGCTTGTTGGGAGGCAACCCAATACTTATAACTACTGTTTTTGTGTGTTAACATGATTAATATACTGTATTAATCATGTTTTATAGCTTTTGTTTCAATAATGTGCCAAGTAAATCCTTTGGGATAGTGTGGATACTTGTTGATTTGATTCTGTGCAAAAACAGAAACTTTTGCGCCCAGTGATGGAATTTCTATAATTCACTGGGATGTTATAAAATTCTGAAATTTGTACACATGATTTATATACAAATTTCCTACGTTTTCCTAATTTTTCAGAAGTTTTGGAGTTACAGAAGTATGGTGTTTGTTCAGATCATTACAGACTGTTCTGTTTTGACAGATTCTGTTTTCAATGCATAGTTTGCTTGTTTTATAGTTTCTATGGCTTATATTGGTCAATATAAATTGTGGAAATGATAGAGTACAGTAGGAATTATGTGAGAACAATTATGAATCTTGTATTGAGAGTACCAAAGTGAATGATTTATCCATTATCATACTAACGCATCTCACAAAGTTTCGTTAAGTTTTGTGTGATTGAAGTTTTCAAGTTTTGGGTGAGATATCGATATGAGGAGAATAAGGAGTGGCAAGACCCTAAGCTTGGGGATGCCCAAGGCACCCCAAGGTAATATTCAAGGAATACTCAAGCGTCTAAGATTGGGGATGCCCCGGAAAGCATCCCCTCTTTCGTCTTCAACATTATCGGTGACCTTACTTGGAGCTATATTTTTATTCATCACATGATATGTGTTTTGCTTGGAGCGTCATTTTCTTTTGTTGAGATTTGCTTGCTGTTATCAATAATCATGTTTTGTATCTTTTAATTCAATAAAAATGTCAAGTATAGCCTTTACCATGCTCAATTTGCAAGTGTATGAGTTGCTGTTTCAAAACAGAAAGTTTTCTATTATTGTCTGAATTCTCTAGAAAAGTCAGAATGTGATAAAATCTTGAGATTTTGGAAAATTAATATATTATAAATTCTCTACAGTGTTGTAAATTTTCAGAATTTTTGGAGTTAAATAAGTACGGATTTTGCTTCATCCTTTACAGACTGTTCTGTTTTGGCAGATTGCTGTTCTAGTTGCATTGTTTGCATATGTTTGCTTGTTTAATGTTTATATTTGTGGATAGGCATATTAAATATGCAGAGGCATTTAGTATGCAATGTTTAATTATAATTTTAGTGTTTTTCTACAGTAGAGAATGTTAAGGTTTTGAGTTGATTTATACTAACTTATCTCACGAGTTCTTGTTGAGTTTTGTGTCGATGAAGTTTTTAAGATTTAGGAGAAGCCATGATATGAGAGGAATTAAGGAGACACCAGATCTCAAGCTTGGGGATGCCCAAGGCACCCCAAGATAACATTCCAAGGATTCTCAAGCAACTAAGCTTGGGGATGCCCCGGTAGGCATCCCACATTTCTTCATCAACACTTATCGGTTAGCCTAAGTTTTTACTTGTTCACATGATATGTGCTATTCTTGGAGTGTCATTTTCTTTTCATTTTGTTTGCTGTTTAATAATCTCATTAGATCTGAAAGTTTTTATTGAGAGAGAGTCCTCACATAGCTACCCATTCACTTAACTACTCTTTGATCTTCACTTATATCTATTGTAGTAGTTTGTCATTCATTCTTGTGCTTCACTTATATCCTAAGAGAAAATGTTTGAATGAATTGAATATCATAAATCTGAAATTATATATGTTCTATATGCTTAGTAATACTTCACATTGGGTTTAGAAAGTAAAATCTATTGAAATTTGACAATCACAATATTGGTCATACAAGCAAATTCATGAATGATTAGTATATGGAAGAGAAATTTCACATACAAATATATTATCTTGGACATCTTTTATGATTGTCAATATCCATTAATTATTTTCAAATTTGAGAAAATTAGTTGAAGTTGGACAAGGAAGACAAAGTAATGAGTTATGTTTGGGTATATTTTCATAGAAGTTATATTGTTATGGATTATCTAACGTGTGGTGCTTGTTTAGAATCTTTTGCTAGCCCAAATTTCTGTACTAAGCGGGAATACTGCTTGTGCATCCAAAATCCTTGAACCAAGTTTCTTCCATGAGTGTCCACCATACCTACCTATATACGGTATTACCCTGCCGTTCCAAGTAAATTTGCATGTGCCATCTCTAAAACCTTCAAATAAACATCCGTTTTGTGTGCCCGTACCGCTCATGGAGTGACGGGGCGGTCGGTATCTTCCATGTTAAGCGGGTTATTCTCATGATGGGTGTTTATTCACTTGTTATTGCACGAGAGAGGCTGGTAATCGGGATGCCCAATCCCTTAAATAAAAAGAAAAATATATATAATAAAACAAAAGCTCCCCCTGGAAAGTTGAAAGTTTGGAGGGCACCCGTGAATTCGGCTAGCCATGGCTTGTGTTTGAATGGTTGAGGGGGAGTTAAACTTTTCATTTCCGCATGGGAACCGCTAATAATGTGTTTAACATGGAAGATATTGAATATCTTAGTCGTGACGTTGACAGGAAAGGCACACCACTCAAAATGTATTAATCTCTGTTTTAAGCAATGAGCTCCGGCACCTCTGCAAATCCATGCTTCCCTCTGCGAAGGGCATATCCTTCACTTTTTCTGTTAATTTTATTTTTGTTGAGTCAATTTCTTATTCCAACCTATTCTCTAGTTGGCAAGCATCATGTGGTGGGGAAAGATCCAGGCACATATAGCCATTCAAATATATTTGATCATGATTTATTATTGTTGACAATTATCTCTATGATAAATGAGTTGGGAGGCGAAACATCAAGCCCCTATCTTTCTCTGTGTTCGATGGATGCTATTTGTTCTAAAAATATGCTTTGAGTATTTGCAATCATAGAAGACTATATGATAATTGAGTATGTGGAGCTCTTACTTAGACTATGTTGAAAATGAGATGCATTGAAATTGTTTGGTGACTAAGAACATAGCTTGTTAAGTTTCAAGAGAATGTATTGTTTAAACCATAACATGTGAATTGATTGCTACTTGATCATGATGAGTTTTATGAGAAAGAGTTGCTGTTTATGATGCTAGGAAAAGTGATTGAAATTATCATTGATCAAACTTATTCACTATGCTAGCATTCACACTTCATAAATTATTTCTTTTATCATTTACCTACTCGAGGACGAGCAGGAATTAAGCTTGGGGATATTGGTACGTCTCCAACGTATCTATTATTTATGAAGTATTCATGCCATGTTTATAACAATTTTATATGGTTTCGGTATGATTTGATGAGAACTAACCCGGACTGACGCTATTTTCAGCATAACTACCGTGGTGTTGTTTTTTGTGTAGAAATAAAAGTTCTCGGATTGGGCTGAAAATTTACGGTGATTTTTTATGCACAAAAAGAGACCCCCGAAGCTTCGAGGAAGTGCCAGAAGAGCCACGAGGGCACGACAAGCCTGGGGGGCGCGTCCCCCGAGCTTGTCGCTCCGTCGTGGGCCCCCCTGGCGTACATCCAACGCTAAAAAAACCTATAAATACCAGAAACCCCGAAAAGAAACCCAGAACTTCCACGCCGCCACCACAAGCCTCTATACCGAAGCAATCTCATCTAGAGCCCTGTTCCGGCACTCTGCCGGAGGGGGAAATCATCGCCGGAGGCCATCTTCATCATCACGGCGGTCTCCATGACGAGGAGGGAGTAGTTCACCCTCGGGGCTGAGGGTATGTACCTGTAGCTATGTGTTTGATCTCTCTCTCTCTCTCTCTCTCTCTCTCTCTCTCTCTCTCGTGTTCTTGATTTGGCACGATCTTGATGTACCGCAAGCTTTTTTAATATAGTTGGATCATATGGTGTTTCTTCCCTCTCTATCTTCTTGTGATGAATTGAGTCTTTCCCTTTGAGGTTTCGTTATTGTCGGATTGAATACTTTGGATTTGAGAACACTTGATGTATGTCTTGCATGTGGATACGCGTGGTGACAATGGGGTATTCTATTGAGTTACTTAATGTATGTTTCGGTATTCAACTTGCGGATTCCCATGGTGACATTGGGGGTAATCTAGGCACATAGGTTGATACACGTTTTCGTCCTACGTTCTTCGATAGAAACTTTGGAGTGATTCTTTGTCGCACGTTGAGGGATTGTTATATGATTCAATTATGTTAGCACTTTTGAGAGATTGCACTAGTGAAAGTATGAACCCTAGGCCTTGTTTTCAAGCATTGCAATACCGTTTGTGCTCACTTTTATCACTTGCTACCTTGCTGTTTTTTTTATTTTCGGATTACAAAAACCTATATCTACTATCCATACTACACTTGTATCACCGTTTCTTCGCCGAACTAGTGCACCTATACAATTTACCATTGTATTGGGTGTGTTGGAGAGAGACCATCTTCATCCTACGCCTCCCACGGATTGATAAACCTTAGGTCACCCACTTGAGAGAAATTTTCTACTGTTCTACAAAACTCTGCACTTGGAGGCCCAACAACGTCTACAAGAATAAAAGTTGCGTAGTAGACATCACGGCGGCGGAAGAGTTATTCGGGGTGGTTCTCTGTTGGTTTCCCAATATTTGAGAATTTATAGAAGTGGAATTAGGTCAGACGGAGCCACCTAGGGGCCCACAAGGTAATAGGGCGCAGCCCCCCTGGGCGCACCCTGTTGCCATGCCGTCTTCTCGTTTGTTCTATGGTCTCCTCCCGAAACTTCTATGGTCTCTTTTGTCCAGAAAAAAATCGTCAAAAAGTTTCGTAGCGTTTGGACTCCATTTGGTACTGATTTTCTGGAAAACCAAAAAAGGCAGAAGACAGCAACTGGCACTGGGTTAATAGGTTAGTCCTAAAAATGATATATAATCGCATATAAATGCATATAAAACATCCAAGATTGATAATATAATAGCATGGAACAATCAAAATTATAGATACGTTGGAGACATATCAATGTCTCTTGTCTTGTCGGCAATCTTCATCCCTGCAGGTACCCAGGATCATGGAGATCGAGCATCGGTGAGGCTAGGAGCGAGGAGACCATGAAGTGTTATACCGAACATCGGTGACAGTAAGGTTCAGTAGGGTAACATGGATCATATCCTTGGGGATATATGAGGTGTAGTCATTAAACGTCCAAAGCTCTTGTCTGATTTTATTATCTTAATAATCAAGGCAACACTGCGCAACGGATAGGGCCTGCGGTAGGACAACTAATTCTTGATGCAGGACTCGTGTCGGTCAAGATGTTATTTGGACACATCCCCCACTTCGATCCGTAACAAGCACATCTCGATGGGTGACTTCTAGCGAACAAATTAAGATCATATCTGGTCCCAACACAAATACATGGTTGTAAGCATTAAGACCTCATACCCATACCTCTTTTTATTATAAGTGTTTGAATCACTATTTGCTTGCTTGATCCGGTCAAAAGCTGGATTTGACACTTTGACAAAAGCTTGCTAGAGACCATCACTTCAAGGGAATCTTCCTCTCATGGGTTCGATAACCCAGGGTCACCTCTGGGAAATAGGTGCGGGATACACTTTTCTGTTCCATTACCGGATCAATAAAAGGAGGTATCAAGCCCTTTTTGTGGCGTCATTGCCGGGGAGGAGTTTAGTATTCCTAGTCTTTGTGTTTAGAGTTTTTGTTAAAGTTAATTTTTAGTTTTTGTTTTTACTTTTCTATTTTTAGTTTAAGTTTAATTTTTGTTGCAAGTCTTGTCAGTTGAGAAAAACCAAAAAAGATTACTATGGCTCGTAATCTTGGGAGTTTTGCTACTCCCAGCAATAACTTCATGCGTGAACCTATAGCACAACCTAAGGTTGCAGCCGCTGAGTATGAGATCAAACAGAACTTAGTTTACATGGTTCAACAGGACCAATTTGGAGGCTCTGCTTCTGAGGATGCCGGTATGCACTTGCATAATTTTACTGAATTGTGCAACATGACATGCATTAAAGATTATGACCCTGATGCTTTGAAATTGTGTCTATTTCCTTTCTCTCTGAAAGGAAAAGCTAAGGAATGGCTTCTTGCTCTACCTAGAGGCAGTAATACTTCTTGGGCTGATTGTTGCAGTAATTTTTTATCTAAGTTTTGTCCACCTGCAAATATTATGCAATTATGTTCTCAGATTACAGGTTTCAAGCAGGAAGAACGTGAGCCACTAGCGCTTTAGTGGGATAGGATGAAAGAAGCTATAAGGAACTGTCCCAATCATGAAATGGAGGAATGGTTAATCCTTCATATGTTTTATAATGGTTTAAATCACATGTCAAAAACTATGCTTGATACAGAGGAACAATCATGGAAAAGCCCATGGAAGACATCAAGAAGCTACTAGATGATATGCAAGAGAACCATGCCCAATGACATGTTGAAAGACCCACCACCAAGAGGGTGAATGCCATTGAAGAAAGTAACACAGAGTTGACAGCCAAGCTTGATGAACTTATCTCCGTGATGAAAGGTAAAGAAGAGGTAAATGTGAATGCCATCACTAATGAAGAAACTAGTGATGTGAATATTATTGCTTGTAATAGATACAATCCTAATTGGAAAAATAATGGTTATGCTCCTAGACTCCCTTATCCTAGTAATGGAGGAGCATCCAATAATTTTAATGGAGCTAATGGTAGCAATAGAAATACTCTTGAAGAAACTCTTAAAAGTTTTATTGCTAGTTAGACGGAGCAAAATGAAAACTTCAAGAGTATCTTGAAGAACCATGATAACTTACTTGTCCAATTGACCAGTAAGGTTGTTGGACTAACAAATGATGTGCAGATACTTGAAGGAAGATCCAAGAATATGGAAGCACAAGTGGCTAAAATTGCAGAGAGCCAAACATTGATTTTGGCCAAGTTTGCAGGTAAACCGGAGCCTAACCCGGTTGAAGATGTTAAAATGATGAGAAGCAGTGAAGAGAAGGCTGAAGTACTTGACACAAGCCATGTGCCAGAGTACAACTACACCATTGCTGATTTTGTAAAGATGATATCCATGAAGTATCCACTACCTGAGGTAACTGATAACGAAGCATATAATTTCTTTGTTGAACAAGTTGTAGCTAAGGTACGTGAACTTAATGATGAAAGTAAGAAACTTTACAGTAAGTTACCAGCTAAGCAAGAAGATGCTTTTGAACCTACAATAGAAATTGAGATTGGATTGAATAAATTCAGTACCTTATGTGATCTAGGGGCTAGTGTTTCCACTATCCCTAAATTTGTTTATGATAGTCTCAATCTAGGTCATTATGCTACTACTGAGATTATATTGAATATGGCTAATTCTACTTTTACTCGGGCAGTAGGCAATAAGCATGGAGTTATAGTTCAAATTAATGATTGCCCTGTCATGATTGATCTTGTGATAGTAGATATGCCTGAAGAACCAATAGCTCCTATAATTCTCGGTAGACCTTTTCTAAGGACTATCAAAGCTGTGATAAATGTGTTTGAGGGGAATGTAAGATTTGACTTACCGGCTAAAGATCCTTTTGTGAGACATTTCCTCAGGAAAAGAAAATGAAGACCTTTACAGGAGAAGGCATCGTCGTGAGTGCCCGAAGCTATGGTCTTGGTGTGTTTGCACCACCTTGATCACCACTACGGTCGAGCTAACCGACCGAAAACAAGCGCTTCATGGGAGGCAACCCACGCAAATAAAGTAGTCAAGTAAGTTTATTTTTGTTTTAATAAAAGAGTGATTGAAGTTCTCTATGAAGTAAGTTTGGAAGAGTTGTTCTAATGAAGGCTTTGCTATGTGCAAATTAAAATATATGTTGTATTGATGTTTGGATGCCTGGAAATATGTCTATGTATTGTTTTGGAACTAACCCCACAGGAGAACAAAGAAAAAGAAAAGTTTCGGAAGAAACAGATTAAAAGACGGCCTTTCAAATGACCGCAGCGGTCATATAGGCGGTCATATGGCCTGCTCGAGGTTCCAATGCAAAACAACCAGAGACACCAGAGTGAAAGATGGTGTTTTAAACGAGCGCAAGCGCTCATTTCAGCGGTCGTTTGAAATCTCTACAGAAACAAGAAAGAGACCAGAGCATTTGACGGCGTTCCAAATGGGTGCACGCGCCCGTTCGAGCGGTCGTACGACATCTTCGATCAGAAGAAGAAAATGATCAGGACGAAAGACGGCATTTCGAATGGTCGCCGCCGCCCATTTTGGCGGTCATTTCATTAATGCACGGACGCAGGTAAGTCATCAGGATGAAAGACAGCATTCCATACGGGCGCCTGCGCCCGTATGAGCTGTCGTTTTGACCCCTAGCGGCCCTAATAAGCACGAGGAAGAATGTAAATCACCCCCAGCTCTCTCTTTTCTTCTTCTTCTTCCTCCAAACCTCTCCAAACCCTAGCAAAACTTTGCCCGATCTCTCTACTCGCTCGATTCCAGTTCAAATCCTTCCGTGTGATCGATCTACGGTATGTTTCTCCTCTGATCCCCAATTTATTTTTCACGAATCCGTGTTCTACATGCCTAGCATTGCCATGACTATGGAGATGCATATTTTTGATCCAAATTTGAGTTCGGCTTGGATTCGTTGATGTTTTTAGAGGAGTATGATGTTGTGACTACCGTAGAATCAATATTGTTTAATTGTATTGGACTGAAAAATTGTTTTGTAGATGTTTATAAGGAGGTCCACTCGCGTACGCGGTGCTTCGAGTCCATCCACCGCACTGCCACAACAAGTTTTCACTCAGGGGATCGTCTTCACCGACCGTGAAGCAAGGAAGAAATTCCAAAAGCTCAGTACAAGGAAGATCAAAGCAACCAAATGGGCTTGCGTGACAACACTCGCCAAGCTAGGTATTACTAATGATTTCAATTTGCTTTGTCATAATTCCGGGTTGCATCATTTTGTTTATCAGGGATGTGAGACATATGAACGCATGATGCTTGACTTTCTTAGCACTCTCTCGCATAATGTTGGTTTGGTGCTAAATGCATATGAGGAGGAGAGGATCACTTTCCGTCTTCTGGACCAAGACTTCGCCAACAATGATGATCTTAGATATGTTTATGATTTCACCGACCCGCACCCGAGGCAATCCTTCAATTTGATGAGCACAAGTGGCTCAAGAGCCAGTTGCATTGAAAGTCCTGCTATACATTATTTCTATTATGTTATCACTAACTCATTGCAGGCACGAGGAGACGTTTCTAAGGTGAATGATGAGAACGTGCTAGTTCTCGGGAAGGCAGCAAACCTTGACGTCGGTTATTCGCCCAACTTAGGGGCAATACTTTTGCTACACCTCGCACATCAAGCAAATCATGCACAGGGAGATATCGTGTGTGGAAGAGTGATCACCATGTTGGCCAACTCCCTTGGTCTCAACTACAATCACCTTCGCCCCATTGTCGGTAACACCCTTATTAATATTCGTGTTCTCACTAGCGCTAGAATGGTAGTAGTTCGTAATGGCCGTCATCGCATCAAAATTCCTGGAGTGGCATACTTGTTGCCTACTCCTATGCCTAACCATTTTTCCATAGAACATGAACAATTGCATTATGTTGTGCAGGAAGGAGATGCAGCTTTTAACCAAGAAGGCCCAGAACCAGAACAAATAGATGAGGAAGATATCGCCGCCGACGAAGAAGAGGAGCAGCCACAACAAGGAAGCTACACCGCCTATGCGGACCTCAATAGCCTCCAGGGCTCTATCCAAGATATGAGCAACCTCGCCGAGTCTCTTCGAGGCACGTCCGCCTACATGAACATGAACTTCTTCAACTGGAGCCAAGGATGGGCTCCTGACCAACCGCCGCAATGATCCCGCTGGTTTGGGCTTGCAAAAGCCTAAGCTTGGGGGAGGTCATCTCCACTTCTACATCAAGATGTGGCAGTGTTATTTGAATTGTAATGAGGTTGTAGTTAAGCTCGTGGAGCTTCAAAACACTCGTGTTGGTTTGTTCCAACACTTTGCTTTCATTTGCTTTCGCTTTTCATTTGCTTTTTGCCATTGCGATTTTTCGTTTGCAAGTTAGTTTTCAACAACCCAAAAACCAAAAAAATAGAATAAGCCTTGCTTTGCTCTTTATTTTGCCCCATGGAATTCGTTTGCATTTTGTTTTCAGAGGATTTGATCTACGTCGGACAACGAGGAATGCAAGAGTAAGGAAGAGAAGTGTGTAAATTCGCAACCGTGAAGGTATGTCCTATGACTCCCATCTTTTGCACTTGAAATACTTAGAGTAGATGTAGTAGTAGTAGTAGTAGTAGTAGTAGTAGTAGTAGTAGTAGTAGTAGTAGTAGTACGTGTGATATATGCAAATGGGAGTAAGTCTTGATAATTAAGACAAAGGTTTTGTTCTAGTAGCTGAAATAATTGTGTAGCCTTTGTTCTGTTTAGTTTAGACAACTAAGACTTGTCGTGGGACTGTTTTAAATGAAATGATCTTAACTAAGAATAACCATGCACAAGAAAAAGTCTTCAAAGACTTGGGAGTTGAGAAAATTGTAGTAGAAATGATGTTTGAGATGCTCAACCCCATGTTGTTAATTTTAATAGACTTGATAGCACTTGTGGATTAAATTGTTTAGAGGAACTTAGTTGAAGGGTGTACGAGATTATGCCAAAAATCTGTGTTGTATCTCTTACATGGTGCTTCAGCTTCTCCCTGGTGCCATGGCCCCGCTACTCTATGCACGTGTACGTGTGTAAATGTGGCTTCGTCACCTTTCTTGATGTTATGCTGAGGACCCCGCTAGCAAATGAACGATCCGCCAAGAGCGATAGCTCGGATTTCGGCTATGAGTTTGTTATCGTACGTAGTGGCAACACTACAAACGCATATTATTTGGCTTTCTCTTGAATGGGTGTGTATGAGGTAAATAAAGGGGACTGGTCAACAGAGCTCGAAAGAGACATTCATCAAAGGTCCATAGTTCCCAAACATTAAGCCACAGCGAAACTCTATGCATGATCACTTATTTGGCATCATCCCTTCACGTGACAACCAAAGTTCCAGCAAACAATGACTGAAATGAAGTGCTTAAGAGCCTTGAGGAGGAAATAATTGTGGGTGTGCTCATGAGCACTAGAGCATCATATTTTTCTACATGCTTTTCACTCCCTAACTTATGTTTTTTATGGCTCTATCAAAAGAAAACTCTTCCGTGCATTCCCGGCAAGCAAGTGTTGTCTAGAATAAATAGAATAGAGTGTTGCAAAGTTGTTTTATCTAGTAGATCAAGAACTTTGTATTGATTATCTTTGCCTCACTAACACTTGCACTATAACCATGCCACCGCTATAGCTATGCCAAGTTTTCAGGTCAAGAAGTGGAGGGCTATCTAGGCGTACCGATCGTAAGTGAACTAAAACCTTCTCATTATTTCGGTTTAAACAACTGAGTTCCTTATGATTCGGATTTCTCTTTATGTTGCTCGAGGATGATCAAGTTTAAGCTTGGGGGAGTTGATGAGTGATATTTTTACACTCATTCACCTTTGTTTAAACCGAGATATTTCATTTAAAAAGAGATATTCGCTCTGATATTATCACTAATGCCTAATAATTGCAAAGGATTCCACAAATCCTCTCTTTGATGTGTTTCCACAGGAAATCGGCTAAAAAGGGAAGAAATCACATGTGGGAATGGAAAGGAATGAGAATGGAAGAAGAAGGAATCAACAGGAGGCGTTTCTGCGGAAACAGAAAGGGGACCCCATCAAAATGTCAATAGAACAAGCATGGGGAGAGCATCATCAGCAGCCAGACCACCTTCATCGTCATCTTCATCCACACACCCAAGCCGCCGCCATTTCCATCTCCATAACCATCATCACCACCATAGTGCTTCCTCATCTAGTTCATACTTGTAATCGTGCATCGCACAAGGCATCATTGTAAGACATATTTTCAATCTATCTATCTCCAAGATGTGTTCTTCAATGTTTTCTTCCCGCGATCTGATCTCCATGTGTGAGTAGTCCAGTAAGGTATGGGTTTAGGCATGAGCCTTACAACCCTCTATATTTGTTGTGGGGATCAATGGAAGGGCTTTGAAATAATGTCCCGTATGTGTGAAATAAAATTGTTCTGTAGATGTCTCTTGTCTTGTCCGCGATCTTCATCCCTGCAGGTACCCAGGATCATGGAGATCGAGCACCGGTGAGGCTACGAGCGAGGAGACCATGAAGTGTTATACCAAACACCGGTGACAGTAAGGTTCAGTAGGGTAACATGGATCATATCCTTGGGGATATATGAGGTGTAGTCATTAAACATCCAAAGCTCTTGTCTGATTTTATTATCTTAATTATCGAGGTAACCCCGCACGACGGATAGGGCCTGCGGTAGGACAACTGATTCTTTATGCAGGACTCGTGCCGGTCAAGATGTTATTTGGACACATTCCCTACTTTGATCCGTAACAAGCACATCTCGATGGGTGACTTCCAGCGCACAAATTAAGATCATATCTGGTCCCAACACAAACACATGGTTGTAAGCATTAAGACCTCATACATGTACCTCTTTTTATTATAAGTGTTTGAATCACTATTTGCTTGCTTGATCCGATCAAAAGCTGGATTTGACACTTTGACAAAAGCTTGCTAGAGACCATCGCTTCAAGGGAATCTTCCTCTTGTGGGTTCGATAACCCAGGGTCACCTCTGGGGAAATAGGTGTGGGATACACTTTTCAGTTCCATTACCGGATCAATAAAAGGAGGTTTCAATCCACACAAGTTGGCCAAAATAGGAAGATGACACGCTAGGCTTGGAGAGGAGGGCCAAGTGTGGGGCGGGAGGAAATGAGATCAAGCAGAGTTGACCAAAAAATTCAGTTACCACCTCTAGGTTTTCAACCCCCCCCCCCAAAGACGGGCAGCGAGAAACCACTTTTAATCAAACCACATGGCCACAGACGAGTTGTGAGGATGCAGTCAGGCCACGTGGAAGGCATTTCTGACTTCACCACCCGATTTGAAACAATAGGTCGCGGGGGAAACTGATTCTCCTGCGATGAATTCACCGCAGGAGAGGGTGAAAAGGGGATGGAATGAGACACAAAAGCGCACCCCAACGTATCCAAGTTAACAATCGCAGGTTGGGAAGCAGTAAAATCAAATGGGAAATCCGGGGAAACCCAGGAACACAAGAAGATGGACATCGAGATATAGGGGGATAGACTGGAACCTCACCTTGATCACCTGGCCATGGGGTGGATCAAGGTCACGACGACGCGGTTCAACACCAGTACGACGTCCACGTAGGATTGTTGCACAAGCTCCCTGCACTTGCCGAGGATGAGCTCAAGGTAGGGAGAGGTGAGCGGCCCAGTATTGGGGCGAATGAGACCCAGGCGGGATGGATTCCGCGGCTTTTAGTCGCACCAACGCTCCGCCTGCACTAGTTCCAGCGGCTCCACATACTCCATTGCCCAGTAAATCACATCCATCGTTGTGCTTCCTTCGACCCCCGAGGAAGCGCAACCTCTCTTCGAATGTCACCTTGCACATGATGTCGATGCAGAGTTGCGTCCACTGCTTGGGGTCGGGGAACTGGTCCCACATCAGCAGCTCCATCGTGCGTCGTACCTCCGGGAAGGCTGGGTCATGGGGTCTCTTCGGGGCAAGCCCCCAAGCCCGATGAGGTACATCACGTCTTCGAGATCCCCCACCATCAAGATGCAACAATGCATGGGTAAGACGTGAGGGGCAACGCGTCAGTGGCATGGTGGTGATCAATCTCCATCAAATAATTATCACTATGGAAGAATGAAGAGAATGGATGGTCTAAAGGAAACACTATAAATATTTAACAATAGACACTTAAAGCAGCTGATTACTTCCTTTGGTGATTCGGAAATGGAGCAGAAAGGATTCTCGCCTTTTTCCCCAGAGGTGACCCTGAGTTATCGAACCCACGGGAGGAAGCCCCCCTTGAAGTTAAGGTCTCAAGCAAGCTTTTGTTAAAGAATAGGGATAATTAGTTTTATGCCCCTAGTTGTGTTCCACTCGGTTGTTTTACCCCTAATTTCCAAAAGCCATCGGTTCTGTCCAAGTCACTTCGCTCCTCTTATGCTTTTGCCCTTTGACCGTCACTTTGAAAACTTCATAACAAATTCATACTAAATCAAAAAAATGCAAATAAGATACCAAAATGTCCGGAAAAACATCACCTATATGTCAATGTCATTTGCATTCATGACAAAAGTGTTGGAAAGTGCCCATCCGAGTTTTAGCTCTTATGATACCACCATGAACATTAAAATCTAAAAAAATTCAAAATATTCAAAAATAAATTTGGTGGCAAAGAATGACAAATGTTTTAAGTGCTTGCCAAGTTTCATCAGGGAATGACATTTGTGGAAGTCGTGGCAAAAAAACAATCTATTTTGGAGTGCTGATTGTTTTTTTTGCCACGACTTACATGAATGTCATTCCCTGATGAAACTTGGCAAGCACTTAAAACATTTGTCATTCTTTGACACCAATTTTTTTTTGAATTTTTTGAACTTTTTCAGATTTTTCTGTTCATGGTGGTATCATAAGAGCTAAAACTCAGATGGGCACTTTCCAACACTTTTGTCATGAATGCAAATGACATTGACATATAGGTGATGTTTTTCCAAACATTTTGGTATCTTATTTACATTTTTCTAATTTAGTATGATTTTGTTATGAAGTTTTCAAAGTGACGGTCAAAGGGCAAAAGCATAAGAGGAGCGAAGTGACTTGGACAGAACCGATGGCTTTTGGAAATTAGGGGTAAAACAGCCGAGTGGGACAAAACTAGGGGCATAAAACTAATTATCCCTAAAGAATAATTCCAGCTTTTGGCCGGATCAAAATCAAACAACTGAAGGAGAACACTTATAATAAAAATAGGCATGGGTATGAGGTCTTAATTCTTACAACAATATATTTGTGTTGCGACCAGATATGATCTTAATTTGTGCGCTGGAAGTCACCCATCGAGATGTGCTTGTTACGAGCCGAAGTGGGGGATGTGTCCAAATTACATCTTGACTGGCACGAGTCCTGCATCAAGAGTCAGTTGTCCAACCGAAGGCCCTATCCGTCTCATGGGGTTGCCTCGATAATAAGATTGCAATAATCAGACAAGAGCTTTGGGTGTTTAATGACTACATCACTTGAATCTCCAGAGATAGGATCCGTGTTACCATAATAAACCTTTCTGTCACTGGTTTTCAGAATAACACTTCACGGTCTCCCTGCTCTTAGCCTCCTCCTGACTCACTCTCCATGATCCTGGGTACCTACAGGGATGAAGAACGCGAAAGAGACAAGAGACATCTACGGAACAATTTTATTTCACACATACGGGATGTTAATTCAAAGCCCTTCCATTGATCGTGTGTGATACACGATTACAAATATGATCTAGTGGAAGAAGAACTATGGTGGTGGTGGAGATGGTGGCTATGGAGATGGGAAATGACGACATCTAGGGTTGATGAAGATGGGATGAAGATGATTCTATTCTTCTTCGCACACGGGTTGTTTTGTTAAAATTTCTGTAGAAGGATAGAGAGAGAGAGGATTGGCATAATGCCATGGATGTATTATTCAGCCTCGAGGGCGAGTATATATTGAGTACAAGACTTGGAGGGCAAGACGCCTCCTAGAGATAAGATGGAAACAATTCCTATCTAATCCCGGACAATCTCTAAATACCAAATATATCTCTAACATCCCCCCGCAGTCGTAGCGGTAGCGTTGCGAACAACAGGAGCGTCACGGATGGTCAGACTGGAGAGAATAGAAGCCGACGGGCTGAAATCCCCCTGCAGTCGAAGCGGGAGTGTCGTGGACGGTGTAGCGTCACGGGCGCGTGGACTATAGAGGAAGTTGTTGAGTTGTTCAAGCAAGGTGATAGCCCTTTGTGCCGATGTTGATGTAGCCAAGAGCGTAGGGTGGTGTTGCCGTAGTCGAGGTAGCCGTGCAAGGTAGCCATGGTCGATGTCGAGTCGGGGGTCACCGGTGTCGAGGTAGTCGCCGTGGAGCCGCGAAGAAGAGCGGCGGCGGTGGCCTGAGGAGGTGGCGGCGGCGGCTAGGTTAGGAGCACGGCGGTGGTGCTCGAAGTAGGCGAGGAAGAACCCGACAGCGTGAGGAAGACCGACGCGGATGGTGGCGTTCCCGCGCCTAGGAAGGTGCTACTTGTAAACTGCATTGGGATTATCACCGAAGAGGAGGGGCGATGCAGCACAGTAGAGATAAGTATTTCCCTCAATGAGAACCAAGGTATCAATCCAGTAGGAGAACCACGCAAAACCTCGTGAGCAGCACCTGCACACACACACAAAAGCAAATACTTGCACCCAACGCGGGCAAGAGGGTTGTCAATCCCCTTGAACTCGTTAAATGCAAGGATTAAATCTTGTAGTGGTAGATAGATTAATTACAAAAGAAAATAAAAGTAAGAAATTTGCAGCAAGGTATTTTCTTTTTATGATTAAAGTAGACCCGGGGGCCATAGTTTTCACTAGAGGCTTCTCTCTCGAACGAATAGCATACGGTGGGTAAACAAATTACTGTTAGGCAATTGATAGAAAAGCGCATAGTTATGATCGATTCATGGCAATGATCATGTATACAGGCATCACGTCCAAGACAAGTAGACCGACTCCTGCCTGCATTACTACTATTACTCCACCCGTCGACCGCTATCCAGCATGCATCTAGGGTATTAAGTTAATGAAAACGGAGTAATGCCTTAAGCAAGATGACATGATGTAGACAAAGTAAACCCCATCAATATGAATAAACCCCATCGTTTTACCCTTAATGGCAACAATACAAATACGTGTCTTGTCCCTTTCTGTCACTGGGATATAGAATACCGCAAGATTGAACCCATTACAAAGCACCTCTCCCACTGACGATAAATCAATCTAGTTGGCCAAACCAAATGGATAGATCGGAGAGAAATAAAAAGCTATAATAATCATGCATAAAAGAATTAAGAAAAGACTCAAATATTTCTCATGAATAATCTGATCATAAACCCACAATTCATCGGATCCCAACAAACACACCGCAAAACAAGATTACTTCAAATAGAGCTCCAAGGAGATCGAGGAGAACATTGTATCGAAGATCAAAGAGAGAGAAGAAGCCAACTACCTACTAGCTATGGACCCATAGGTCTGTGGTAAACTGCTCACACATCATCGGAGGGGCAGCAAGGTTGATGTAGAAGCCCTCCGTGATCGATTCCCCCTCCGGCAGAGTTCCGGAAAAGGCCTCCAGATGGGATCGCGGAAGAACAGAAGCTTGTGGCGGCGGAAAAGTTATTTCGTGGGGCTCTCTGTTGGTTTCCCATTATTTGAGAATTTATAGAAGTGGAATTAGGTCAAAAGGAGCCACGAGGGGCCCAGAAGGCATCTTGGCGCCCTCCCTGGGGGAGCGTGGGGTTGCCTTGTCACCTCCTCATGAGGCTTCTGGTCTCCTCCCGAAGCTTCTAGGGTCTCTCTTGTCCAGAAAAAAAATCATCAAAAAGTTTCATAGCGTTTGGACTTCGTTTGGTACTGATTTCATGAAAACCCAAAAACAAGCAGAAAACAACAACTGGCACTGGGCACTAGCTTAATAGGTTAGTCCCAAAAAATGATATAAAATAGCATATAATTGCATATAAAACATCCAAGATTGATACTATAATAGCATGGAACAATAAAAAATTATAGATACGTTAGAGACGTATCAGCATCCCCAAGCTTAATTCCTACTCGTCCTCGAGTAGGTAAATGATAAAAACAGAATTTTTGATGTGGAATGCTACCTAACATGTCTATCATGTAATCTCTTCTACGGCATAAATATTGTGAAGCGATGAATTAACAATATCAACGTAATAATATCCATGAACATAAGAAGCATAATCATTAAACTTTCAAAATATACGATCCTTAATTAACGAGTGTTATCCCTACTCACTTTCTCACATTAGCAATGGCATGACTCTATCTTCACCGCAAATATATAAATCATGAGCACCCCGGTGTTAAACCAGGCAATTGGATCATACTTCTAACGCGCTTCAGCATTTTCAACTCCCACGCAATACATGAGCGTGATACATGGACATAGCACTAGGTGGAATAGAATGCGGTGATAGGGATCAATAATGGTAAAAGGAGAAGAAGAAAGTCTCGCATCAACTCGGCGGATGAACGGGCTATGGAGATGCCCATCAATCGATATCAATGCGAGGAGTAGGGATTGCCATGCAACGGATGCACTAATAGCTATAAGTGTATGAAAGCTCAAACTGAAAACTAAGTGGGTGTGCATTCAACTTGCTTGCTCATGAAGACCTCGGGCATTTGAGGAAGCCCATCATCGGAATATACAAGCCAAGTTCTATAATGAAAAATTCCCACTAGTATATGAAAGTGACAACTTAGGAAACTCTCTATATGAAAAACATGGTGCTACTCTGAAGCACAAGTGTGGAAAAGGATAGTAACATTACCCTTCTGTCTTTTTCTCTCATTTTTTGCTGGGCTCTTTTTGACCTCTTTTTTTCATCCGGAGCCTCATCCCGACTTGTGGGGGATCACAGTCTCCAACATCCTTTCCTCACTAGGACAATGCTCTAATAATGATGATCATCACACTTTTATTTACTTACACCTCAATATTACAACTCGATACTAGAACATTACGACTCTATGAATGCCTCTGGCAGTGTACCAGGATGTGCAATGATCTAGCGTAACATGTATAAAAAAATGATGAACGGTGGCTGAGCCACAAATACTATGTCAGCTATATGATCATGCAAAGCAATATAACAATGATGATGTGTGTCATATAAATGGAACGGTGAAAGTTGCATGGTAATATATCTCGGAATGGCTATGGAAATGCCATAATAGGTAGGTATGGTGGCTGTTTTGAGGATGGTAAAAGGAGGCTTATGTGTGAAAGAGCATATCATATCACGGGGTTTGGATGCACCAGCAAAGTTTGCACCAACTCTCGAGGTGAGAAAGGGCAAGGCACGACACTGAAGAGGCTAGCAAATTGCGGAAAGATAGGAGTGCGTATAATCCATGGACTCACATTAGTCATAAAGAACTCACATACTTATTGTGAAAGCATGTTAGCCCTCGAAGCAAAGTACTAACCGCATGCCCCTAGGAGGGAGGTCGGTAGGAGTTAACCATCGCGCGCCCCCGATCGTAATAGCACTCAAGGATTTCATTTCAGACCTATAAATGCTCGAACTTCCTCACCATGCCACGACCAATACTTAGATGAGTAGTTAATAACAAACTTTAATACTGATATTTCTACTAACCAATGATCATGAACCTATATCCTTTCATATTACGACATTAATAAAATTAACCAAACACTTCATATTTAGTGATCTACATAAAGTTTTTATTATATCCCCCTTGAATATCTTATCATATCAAGACTATTCTTTTAACACGTGCAAATTGCCATTACTATTTATTAGACTCTCAAAAATATTTAAGTGAAGCATGAGAGTGCAACTATTTCTTTAAAATATAACCACTACCGTGGTCTAAAAGATATAAGTGAAGCACTAGAGCAACTGCCTAGCTCAAAAGATATAAGTGAAGCACATAGAGTATTCTAACAAATCACGATAAATGTGTGTCCCTCTGAAAAAGGTGTGTTTGAAAAGATGATTGTGGCATACTAAAAAGCAAACAAAGAAAAGAAAACTATGGCACAAGACGCTCCAAGTAAAACACATATTATGTGATGAATAAAAATATAGCTCCAAGTGATATACTGATAGATTGTGGACGAAAGAGGGGATGCCATCCGGGGCATCCCTAAGCTTAGACGCTTGGGTCTTCCTTGAATATTAACTTGGGGTGCCTTGGGCATCCCCAATCTTAGGGTCTTGCCGCTCCTTATTCCTTCATCCATCGTGATCTCACCCAAAACTTGAAAACTTCAGCACACAAAACTCAACAGAAACCTCGTGAGATCCATTAGTATAACAAACAAACCTTAAACTTTAGGTACTGTTATAAATTGATTCATATTTAATTATTGCATAATGCTACTGTAATATAACTTCTCCATGACTTATACCCCTCGATATAATCCATAGCATCATTAAAATAAGCAAACTATGCAATAGAAAATAGAATCTGTCTAAAACAGAACAGTCTGTAAAGATCTATTTAAAAGCTATACTTATGTAACTCCAAAAATTATGAAAAATTAGGAAAACTTAAAAATTTAATATACCAATACTTTGTAAAAATTTCAGATTTTTTTGACGTTCCAGTACATAACCGAAAATCTAGAACTGGGCGCAAAACTTTCTGTTTTCCAAACAGCATCAATTATACTATCATCCAAATCATCCTAAAGGCATTACTTGGCACAAACACTAATTAAAAGATAAAAACACAATCATAACAGTAGATATAATTGTGTAACATAAAAAATAAAAAATTGTAATAAAAATAAATATTGGGTTGCCTCCCAACAAGCGTTATTGTTTTATGCCCCTAGCTAGGCATAATGCATAGTTTTAAGTATTATCATTCTTAGTTTCCAATTCCCCAATTACACATCCACTCTTCCTAAGAGGTCTAGCATAGGAATTTCTTATCATCACACTCCTAGGGACAAAGTTGAGAAATTTGCTTTCATGAATAGGTTTCTTTATTATATCAATGACATTAGGGTGCAAACTAATCATTTTAAGATCCTTGTTTCCCTTACTAGATGTGGCACCCTTATTCTTAGGAACATACATAAACTTGCAATTTTTATTAGGAGTATTTCTATCAATAGTTTTAACGGAGGAAAAGGCGGAACCCAATTTATTGATAATCTCTTCCAACTTATCGTTTCTAGCGGGACCTTGTTCTATTTTTTCATTAATTATCGGTTCCTTTTCCTTTAACATCTTTAATGTAGTTCCTACCTTAGAACCAAATTGAGTAATATGATTATGGACCTTTTTGTCTAAATTCTCAAGATGTTCAATAGTAGACATTTTATTTTCAATGGCTTTTAACCTCTGCATAACATGTTCCAAAGTCAACACTATTTCATTAATAGCAATCGGTGGCGATCCCACTAAATTACCCATAGCATTGAAAGCATCCATAGGGTGACTACTTAAGAAATTCCCTCCAGTAATAGTATCTAGCACAAATCGATACCAAGTAGTGACACCAACATAAAAATTGCGAAGAAGAGCGGTAGTGGATTGCTTACGAGTTGATCTATTTTGAGCATTGCAAATCCTATGCCAAGCATCTTTTAAACTCTCTCCTCCCCTTTGTTTAAAATTTAAAACTTCATTTTCAGGAGTGCAAGCAATAATTGAAGAACTAGCCATAGTGACAAAGCAAGCAAACGAGCAAACAAGCAAATAAAATATTTTTGTGTTTTTGTAATTTTTATGAGAAGTGGGGGAGATGAAAACGAGAGGCAAATGCAAATAAAAAGCAAATAAAAGTAGAGCAAGTAGATGATAGTTTGTGCGAAGGTACTTGATAGGTTTTGATGATGTCTCCCCGGCAACGGTGCCAGAAATTCTTCCTGCTACTTGTAAACTGCGTTGAGATTTTCCCCGAAGAGGAGGAGTGATGCAGCACAGTAGAGATAAGTATTTCCCTTAGTGAGAACCAAGGTATCAATCCAGTAGGAGAACCACGCAAAACCTCGTGAGCAGCACCTGCACACACAAAAGCAAATACTTGCACCCAACACAGGCAAGAGGGTTGTCAATCCCCTTGAACTCGTTATTTGCAAGGATTAAATCTTGTAGTGGTAGATAGATAAATTACAAAGAAAATAAAAGTAAGAAAATTGCAGCAAGGTATTTTTAGTTTTCTTTTTATGATTAAAGTAGACCCGGGGGCCATAGTTTTCACTAGAGGCTTCTCTCTCGAACGAATAGCATACGGTGGGTAAACAAATTACTGTTGGGCAATTGATAGAAAAGCGCATAGTTATGATGGATTCATGGTAATGATCATGTATATAGGCATCACGTCTGAGACAAGTAGACCGACTTCTGCCTGCATCTACTACTATTACTCCACCCATTGACCGCTATCCAGCATGCATCTAGGGTATTAAGTTAATGAAAATGGAGTAAGGCCTTAAGCAAGAGGACATGATGTAGACAAAGTAAACCCAATCAATATGAATAAACCCTGTCGTTTTACCCTTAATGGCGATAATACAAATATGTGTCTTGTCCCTTTCTGTCACTGGGATATAGAACACCGCAAGATTGAACCCATTACAAAGCACCTCTCCCACTGAAGATAAATCAATCTAGTTGGCCAAACCAAACTGATAGATTGGAGAGAAATACAAAGCTATAATAATCATGCATAAAAGAATTCAGAAAAGACTCAAATATTTCTCATGAATAATCTGATCATAAACCCATAATTCATCGGATCCCAACAAACACACCACAAAAGAAGATTACATCGAATAGAACTCCAAGGAGATCGAGGAGAACATTGTATTAAATATCAAAGAGAGAGAAGAAGCCATCTAGCTACTAGATATGGACCCATAGGTCTGTGGTAAACTACTCACACATTATTGGAGGGGTAGCAATGTTGATGTAGAAGCCCTCCGTGATTGATTCCCCCTCCGGCAGAGTACCGGAAAAGGCCTCCAGATGGGATCGCGGAAGAACAGAAGCTTGCGGCGGCGGAAAAGTTATTTCGTGGGGCTCTCTGTTGGCTTCCCAATATTTGAGAATTTATAGAAGTGGAGTTAGGTCAAATGGAGCCACGAGGGGCCCACAAGGCATCTTGGCGGCCCCCTGGGGGCGCGTGGGGTTGCCTTCTCACCTCCTCGTGAGACTTCTGGTCTCCTCCCAAAGTTTCTAGGGTCTCTCTTGTCCAGAAAAAATCGTCAAAAAGTTTCGTAGCATTTAGACTTCGTTTGGTACTGATTTCCTGAAAAACCAAAAACAAGCAGAAAACTGCAACTAGCACTCAACACTAGGTTAATAGGTTAGTCCCAAAAAATGATGTAAAATAGCATATAATTGCATATAAAACATCCAAGATTGATACTATAATAGGATGAAATAATCAAAAATTATACGTTAGAGACGTATCAGAAGGCGGCGCGACGCATACCACATAGAAGTCGACGTGCGTGGACGGCGAAGTGGACCGCATGCCGTGGCGCTGTGGCCCGAAGGGGCGACGCAGCGGCAGCGCGCGGGTCGGGGCGATGGCAGGGAAGACCTCATGGCAGCGGCAGCGACCGTGTGCCATGCTCGCTACGACCAGATGGGGCGACAAAGTGCTACTTGTAGACTGCGTTGGTATTTCCCCGAAGAGGAGAGGATGATACAGTATAGTAGAGATAAGTATTTCCCTCAGTTAAGAACCAAGGTTATCAATCCAGTAGGAGAACCACGTAAAATCCCTTTAGCAGCACCTGCACACACAAAAGCAAACACTTGCACCCAACGCAAATAAGAGGGTTGTCAATCCTCTTAGCGGTTATTTGCAAGGATTAATTCTGATAGTGATAGATAGATAAACTAAAATACTAAATAAAAGAAAAGTAAATAAATTGCAGCAAGGTATTTTTGGTTTTAAATATATGATAAAAGTAGACCCGGGGGCCATATTTTCACTAGAGGCTTCTCTCTCGAACACATAGCATACGGTGGGTGAACAAATTACTGTTAGGCAATTGATAGAAAAGCAAATAATTATGACGGATTCATGGCAATGATCATGTATATAGGCATCACGTCTGAGACAAGTAGAACGACTCCTGCCTGCATCTACTATTATTACTCCACCCATCGACCGCTATCCAGCATGCATCTAGGGTATTAAGTATGAAACAGAGTAACGCCTTAAGCAAGATGACATGATGTAGACAAAGTAAACTCAAGCAATATGATTAAACCCCATCTTTTTATCCTTAATGGCAAAAATACAAATATGTGTCATGTCCCTTTCTGTCACTGGGATTGAGCATCGCAAGATTGAACCCATCAGAAAGCACCTCTCCCATTGCAAGATAAACCAATCTAGTTGGCCAAACCAAATCGATAGATCGGAGAGAAATACAAAGCTATAATAATCATGCATAAAAGAGTTCAGAGAAGACTCAAATATTTCTCATGAATAATCTGATCATAAACTCACAATTCATCGGATCCCAACAAACACACTGCAAAAGAAGATTTACATCGGATAGAACTCCAAGAACTCGAGGAGAACATGGTATTGAAGATCAAAGAGAGAGAAGAAGCCATCTAGCTACTAGCTATGGACCCGTAGGTCTGTGGTAAACTACTCACACATCATCGGAAGGGCAGCAAGGTTGATGAAGAAGCCCTCCGTGATCGATTCCCCATCTGGCAGAGTACCGGAAAAGGCCTCCAGTTGGGATCGCGGAAGAATAGAGGCTTGCGGCGGCGGAAAGGTGTTCTCTTCTGTCTCTCTGGTATATTGGGAATATTTGCGAATTTATAGCCCTGGAATTAGGTCGGGAGGGGCTACGAGGGGCCCACAAGCCTGGGGGCACGCCCTACCCCCCAGGGCGCGTCCTCCGAGCTTGTGGCTCCCTCGTGGCTCCTATGGTCTTCTCCCGAAGCTTCGTGGGTCTCTTCTGGTCCAGAAAAAATTAATCCAAAGTATTTTTCTCGTTTGGACTCTTTTTGATAATGATTTTCTGAAAAGACAAAAACAAGCAAAAAAACAGCAACTGGCACTGGGCACTGGGTTAATAGGTTAGTCCCAAAAAATGATATATAATGGCATATAATTGTATATAAAACATCCAAGATTGATACTATAATAGCATGGAACAATCAAAAATTATAGATACGTTGGAGACGTATCACGAAGCGGCAGCGCGAGGGTCGGTGCAGCCACGGGGATAGCCTGGAGCAGACGGCCTTGGGGCGGCGGTGGACCACGGGCCGCGGCACTATGGCCCGAAAGGGTGACACAGCGGCAGCGCACGGGTCGGTGCAACCGCGGGGAGGACCACGGGGCGGCGGCAGGGACCGCGTGCCACGCTCGCTACGACCCGATGGGGCGGCGCAGCCACAGCGCGAGGGTCGGTGCAGCCACGGGGACGGCCTGGAGAGGACGGCCTCGGGGCGGCGGTGGACCGCGGGCTGCGACACTACGGCCCGAAGGGGCGACGCAGCGGCAACACGCGGGTCGGTGCAGCCGCGGGAGAACCACGGGGCGGCGGCGCTGCGGCCCAACGGGGCGATGCAGCGGCAGCCCGTTGCTCGATCGGTGGAGTGGCGCGTGTACTCGACAACAATCTTCACGGAATTTGACGTAGGTACCGACGTGCTGTTAGACCGGACGACGAACATCAGATGGCCAAACATAGCAAAAACGTGCAACCGAGCGGGGACACCCAGCGGTGTAAAGAGGCTGCGCTGGATGCGTGCAATAGCAGCCCTAATCCGCACGGGACGCAGCATGCACAAGCAGCCAACATGCATGAGGCACGGCCACGCACGCGGTATGGATCAACACGGATGCTCGACAAAGGAACTCGCAAGGTGCGTGGGAGTCGCGAGCGAGGACGAGAGGCCAGTGCGCGAGAGCCGCTGTACCAGCGCACCCGACGTGCATCGTGCGTGAAGTCTGGGCGTCGTGTGGCAAGCCGTATCAGATCCAATCGGAGATGATGAAGACGTCGATGGAGTGTATGCGCGTGGTAGACGACGGACGGCGGCGGGCGACGCATACCGATCCAAGATCGGAAAACAAAAAAACACATGCCGATCAAACGACAGGCGAGAGATAAAAATCACGGATCAAAGGATCGGGGAAAAAAGACTCTCTAGGGCAACCGGTCAACACGACCGACGGACGAACCCTAGGTACGGGCGGCGCGGCCCCCGGCAGAGATCATGGAGATCGACCGCGTCGGGGGCGGCGCGATGCGGAAGCGGCGGCGGCTAGGGTTTGCATCGAGATTAGGCTAATACCATGTAGAAGGATAGAGAGAGAGGATTGGCGTAATGCGATGGATGTATTATTCAGCCTCGAGGGCGAGTATATATTGAGTACAAGACTTGGAGGGCAAGACGCCTCCTAGAGATAAGATGGAAACAATTCCTATCTAATCCCGGATAATCTCTAAATACCAAATATATCTCTAACATTTTCGGCCTCGACCCTTTAATAAAAGTTGTTTAGGTGGACGAGGAGCATCGGTTTCCACGCCATACGACGACTCATACGAGCGCTCGCGGTCGTATGGAACGTCGTCTTTTACTCTGGAATTGTTGGCGCGCCTCCTCCTGATTTCTTCTATCTCCTCCTTTACTATTTTCCATGTTCTCACTTGATTTCGTCCATATTTAGTCCATTTCCTGTAGAAACACAATAAAGAGAGGATTTGTGGAACCCTATGCATTCAATAGTCATTAGTGGCAATATCGGAGCGAATAGCTCGGTTCTAACGAAATATCTCGGTTTAAACAAAGGGTAGAGGAGTGTAAAAATATCACTCATCAGCAGCAATGAGCACAAGATGCAAAAACCAACGTGTTAAACATGGTCCAACCAACAACATGGCGTTTTCTTTCCCGACATATGCAATGTCGATTCAAACTACTTCCTTCTTTGCATATTTGTTGACGTTTTGGAAAACATCCAACAGACTAAGGAAAGTGGTAAAATATCTTTGCCGCCCCTCACTATCCTAAAAAGTGACTGAATGCTCCAAAATTGGAAACGGAGGTGGGAGAGTGCATGAGAAGCGAGGTGATTTCGAAAAGTCGGGCGCAAAATTGGAAACCCGCATAAAAGGATGAGTGTGGTGCGCTAGCATGGGACTTCCTATTTAGCGCAAAGCGCGCTGGATAGTGAGCGAACGCTAATGTAGAAGCAGGTTACTAGACTGGTTTTTCAATTCTTTGATTTTTTTTACTAGTTTTGAGTCATTTTTTCATAAAACAATCCGCTAATGTAGAAACTTAAAAAATGTATGTGAATTCAAACAATGCACTCTATTCACAAAGTTCAAAATAATGTTCATGAATTTAAAAAATTGTTCCCAAATTTAAAAAATGACTGTTGATACAAAAAATGTTAATGATTTTAAAAACTTATCCCAAATTTCAAAAGATGTTTCTAAATTTTTTAAAAAATCACGAATTTCCAAAAATGTTAGTCGATTCAATTTTTTTAGGAATTTCAAAATTGTTTCAAAATTTCAAAACATGTTCGCTAATTAAAAAAATGTTCATGAATTTCAAAAGTTGTTCCTGAATTTTGTGAAATGTTTGTTGATTCAAAAAATGGTTCATGAATTAAAATATTTTTTGCGAATTTCAAAAAATATTCTCAAAATTCAAAAAAAATTGTCGATTCAAAAAATGTTTGCCGATTCATAAAATGTTCACCAATTCAAATAAATGTTCGCGAATTTTAATTTTTTTTGAAATTCAAAAATAGTTCATAAATTCAAAATATGTTCACGTGTTTCAAAAGGTATTCCCGAATTAAAAAATACAAATTGTAAAATAAAAAAGGAATAGAAAAGAGGAAAAAAAAAGCAAAACCATTCACGGAGGTTCTAGAACCTTCCCAAAACTGGTGGGAGAAAAGGCACGTTAAAAATCTGAATATGGCCCGACCCATATGCAAGGGATGGGGAGGATGGGGTGCACGTTTGCTCGCTATTCTCCGACCCACATGATAAATAGGATCTCCACGCTAGGACGTGAATTATGATTTAAAAAAAACGTTTGAGGCCAGAACATCAAATAATATGGTATGAAGGGAGTACCAAAGAAAAAACTTTTGCGATGATTATGTAAGCGGAAATTCTATTTGGCGAACGTTTGCCAGGAGCCCAAACCTGGTGAACGCGTTCACTGCTGTCGCACGGATCTTGGCGCAAGGCTAACACCACAGCAGCTCTCTCGAGTCATACGCTGCGAACGGATCCCTGGCAAGCTTTCCTTTTTTTTTTTCAAAAAATCATGAGCGATGCGCTGCTCGGCTGAAGGGAGTCGAACTCGCCACCTCCAGCCGTAGTGGCAATGACACTCACCGCTGGGCTGAAGCTAGGGTTCGTTAACAGCTGTGTTCAATTTTCTTTATTTATTTGATTGAACCCTTTCTTAAATTCGTTTTTTCATTTGATTTTTTTCCAAAATCCTGATTTTTGTTCGTTTTTGAAAGAACAAAAACCCTATTTTTTAGAGGGGAATTTTTCTAAACTTGCCATGTGCAGTTTTATTATAGGTAGCATGGCAATTCATAGCTATTTTTTTGAGAGCATGGCATTTTGTTATCAGTAACATGGAAATTTTTATTTATTAAGAGCATGGCATTTTTATTTTTGAGAGGATGGTAGTTTAATAATCAAAACATGGCATTTTTATTATTAGTAGGATGACTATTTTATTACTAAAAGCATGACATTTTATTATCAATAACATGGTAGTTTTATTATTAAGAGCATGGCATTTTTATTTTTAAGAGGATGGCAGTTTAGTAATCAATAACATGGCATTTTTATTATTAAGAGGATGCCAGTATTATTAAGAGTATGGAATTTTTATTTATCATTAACATGGCAGCTTTTATTTTTAAGAACATGTCATTTATTATTAAGAGGATGTCATTTTTTGGTTTAAAAAAAGAGGATGCCATTTTTTTTAGAGTATGACATTTTAAGTTTAAATGGCGTGGCATTTTTCCTTTTTTGACCATGTCAGTTTTTAAAATTTAGCATGGCAGTTTTTCATAATTTAGATCATGACAATTGGGTCCTTTTTTTGTTGCTAGCATTTTTTCAAAAAAAAAAGAGCTAACGGGGCATGGGCAGAGCCAAAACTATGTGGCACTTTTTTCTTATGAATGGGTTGGGATTGGCCAACTTTTTAAGGCCCGAATCGATCAACTAGTCACTGAGCAAGCCCATACGAGCTCATGGACCCTTCCAGGGCGAACGAATCGTTCGGGAGGGGGGCGGGGGGGGGGGGGGGGGGGGGGGTCGTTCCAGAGCTAACACACGCTGGATGTTAGGGTCTCGGAACATGACAAGTTTCATAACTTAACATAAAATGCCATGGCAAAATTGCCGTGAGTATAGAAAATGTTCGTCCTTTCAATCATTGCAATTTTTGTAATTGTATGTTTTTGGTTAAATCGCAATTGTAATTTTTAATAGGGTTTCACATGGTCTCATGGCAATTTCACAATTTTTGGTTTTCGAAACATGACTTTCTTTTTGCAACTTACTATGCACTATTATTTTTACATGGCAAATTTATTTATGACATTTTTTTTGGAAAAATAGCTAATTGGGCCTAGCCCCTTTTTGGGGCCAACGAATCGTTCGTTCGGCACTGCCCCCCTACTGACGGTAGCCAGTTATGTGTGTGAGATGACATCAACATCTGGGAAGAGAATTGGATTCCAAGGTCTGAGATGATGTGGCCGTTTGGATGCTTACTAGATAACCCGCCACAACTAGTCTTGGATCTAATTGATCCTACAACCGCTACTTAGGATGTGCAACGCCTACATGAGGTTTTCGTTTCCATTGACATACCGGCCATCCTGAATATACCATTATGCACGAGAATGAAACTGACTTCTGGGCGTGGAGTCACGAAAAAAACAGGATCTTTTCAGTCAGATCTGCATACAGAATGCTTATTAACACAATACAGCGGCGTGAGGCTTGGTTAGAGAACAGGGCAGGTTCTTCAAACGTGGAAAGTGAAGCTGGGTCGCGGAAGCGGCTCTGGAATATCCAAGTACCAGCGAAGATCCGTATGTTCTTATGGCGATTATCGAAACACTCTTTGCCGACGAATGACGTACGAGCTCACAGACACATGGCGGACTCCAGCGCGTGCGGTCTTTGTGGCGCACAGGATTCCTGGAGGCACTCGCTACTCGATTGTAACACCCCTGTGTAAATGAGCTACAGTGATCATCATATTAATGCTAAGTCAAGTTGATTTGCAATGCTTGATCAATGTGGATTCATATCTCATTTCAAATTCCACCACTGAATTCAATTCAAATTGCAAGTGAAATTTGAAGTTGCTCAAAAATTGCTGAAAAATAGTTCATCATTTAGCAAATATTCCAAAACAAATTTTGGTTCAGAAAAACAACATCACCTATTTGCTAAAATGGGCTAGAGCATTTAAAACAGTGCTAAAACAGCCTAAATAAATGCCTTTCCATTTATAAAAAATTCAAATGGATTCAAATGCCTTCCAAACTTTTTGTGGCACTGCAGTATATTGCAATGTAATTATGTGGCTAAGTCACATATTTTACAAAATCCAATTTGGTAGCTCAATTATTGCAAAACTATTTCTGTAAAAAGAAAAACAGAAAAAGAAAAAAAAAGAAAACCTACTGTTGAATGGGCCTAAGTGCACAATGCGGCCCAGCCCACTCCCGACCGTCTCCCTTCTCCCTCCTCCCCGTGTCAGCAGCGCGCGCCCGCGCCCGACGCCGCGCGCCGTCGCCACCGCACCCGCTCGCCGTCCCGCGTCGCTACAGCGCCGCAGAGGCGATAAGATCGCCGCGGAGGCGATAAGATCGCCGCGCTGGCCCCCTGGGACTCGCACCCGTCCTCATCCACCCACTCCATCGCCTCCCTCTCTCTCTCTCCCGAGCTCACCCGACGCGGTCGTCGCCGTCGCCGCGTCGATCCCGCGGCCACCGTCGCCGCCTCGCCTCGCCATCATGTCCATCCTCTCCGCCGTCGTCCGCTACGTCCTCTGGCGCCACCAGTGGGAGCCGGGAGCCACCGCAGAGAGCCCGGCGTCTTCTTCTTCCTCCTCGGTCGCCGGAGCTCCATCGCTCGATTCGTCGCCGTCTGCAGCTCCTAAGCCCCCCAACGGCCACCGTGTGCCACTCGGTGAGCCTCCTCTCCTCTCCCCTCTCCTTCCTCGCCTTGCCGCGCCCGTAGCCGCCGCACTCACCATGGCCGTACCCACCGTTGCAGCCGAGCTCATCGTCGTGGCCACACTCGCCGTCGAGCTCAACCGAGCACCGCATCGTGCTCCTGGGGCTCCCAGGAGCCCAACGCACCCACGCAAGCGCCCTCCCGTGCCCCGCAACGCCGTAACCGCCATCGCCCGATTCCGGCCGCCGGCCCGCTGCTCTCCGCTGTCGCTGTAGGCCGTCTCCGGCGACGCCACCGCCACCAATCGACGCGGCGTCGAGTGCTCGTTCGAACGGCACCGGCCGCGCTCGATTTGGCCCACTGTGGACGATTTCCGCCGCAGTCCCGAACGCGCCACCGCGTATTTGGTCGCCGGCGGCTAAACGCCGGCAGCCGCCGACGTGGCTGGCCTGGGGCCACCCCTGGGTCACTGACCAGTGGGCCCCAGGGGCCCAGTTGATTGGGTTGACCCAGTGAACGTGCTGACTGGGCAACCCCAGTCACTGACAGGCGGGCCCCACTCGCTAAATAACTATTTTTATAAATAAAATTAATCTAATAGCTAATTAGTCACTGACAGTGGGGCCCCACCCTCTAATTAATCTCTGTTTAGTTAATTTAAACACTGATTAGTTCTGTGACATGTGGGTCCTAGCCGTCAGGTTTGACCTGGACCGGCTAGGTTGACTGCTGACATCATCCTGATGCAATGCTGGCGCAATAAAGCTTTTTCTGTTATTTCTGAATTTAAATTAATTCCAGGAATTTCAGAAAATTGCTTAAATCTTTGAAAAAACATAGAAAATAAAACCGTAGCTCGGATGAAAAAGTTTTCTACATGAAAGTTGATCAGAAAAACGAGACGAACCCGAATATGCCCTCCATGTAGCTGTAACATGCCTACAACACACCAAACATGGAACTTTCCCCTCCGGTTCATCTGTCTGACAGATGCCTAAAGCCGGGAAAATATTCCCAGATATTTTCCCGCTTCGTCTCTAACGTGTAGTGCTGCATTAGGTCACCCCCAGCACAGCATATTGCCATGACATGCATTGTGTTGCATTTGTTTGCTTGTATTTATTGTTTCTTCCCCCTCTTCTCTCCGGTAGACCCCGAGCCCGACACTGCTGCCGATTACGACTACACCCCTGACGACCAGACCTTTTCCGCAGAGCTTCCAGGCAAGCAAACCCCCCTTGAACATGCCTATATCTCCCATTCTTTCTCTCTTATGCTTGCATTAGAATTGCTACAGTTGTTGTTCCGAAAATACCTATTCTGATGCATAGCCTGTTTTTGTAACTGTTGTTGATACCATTCCTGCTATCCTAAAGGCTTAGTATAGGTTGGTTAGTGAACCATCTGTGGCCCCTCATCCTTGTCCCTATTGCCCCGCCTTGTTACCGGTGCCTCGATCAATGTGATCGATGGGCTGAGACCAGCACATCACCGCACACCCCCTTAGTTGTACGACTCTGCAGAGCTACTATCGGGTGCCGAGGGTGATGCCTCCTACATCACTTTTGATGATATCTCTGTAGCGTAACTAGTCGGTTGTGGGATACCGAGGGTGATTCCTCTTTCACCACTTCCGATGATGTCACTGTCGTGCAACTCCTCAAGTGTGAACCCATCGAGGGTGATTCCTCTAAGTTCACCTTGACGGATACGTCGAGTGGGAATCCATCGAGGGTGATTCCTCGGATTTCCCGTAGATATATGAACACACGGTTACCCTATATTTAACTCAGTCCCTTGTTGAAGTCGGGTCGACCCCGAGGGGTACCCGCGAGAGTTGTGGAGTCGGGTTGACCATGAGGGTACCCGCGAGATAAATACGAGGCACGGCCGGGCAGGCAGACCGCCGCAGGAGAGGGGTGGATGGGCCTGGCCCTTGCCGTAAGTCCTCGAGACGGGGCGACAGGAGCACTGATCGTCACCGCGAGCTCCCAACACACTAATGGGTTAGGATATGTGATCTGAGTAGGCCTCTGGCCTTTATGCACTAACCACCACGCAGGAATAGTATGGGCACTCGGCGTCGTATGTATCAGTCGAAGCTCTCCAGACGCCAGCAGTTGAGCGGCGCGCGCCGGGTTGGACGGGAACCGCCTGCGCTTGTATTAAGGGGGTGGGTCTGCTCTCGGCCGCGTACGCAACGCGCAGGAGTGCAAAGGGCGATGGGACCAAGACCCCTGAGTGCTTAGGATGTAGACCGGCGTGCTGGCCTCTCTGTTGAGCCTAGGTAGGGCTACGACGTGTCGATCAGCCGAGGCCGGGCATGGACCGAGTAAGTGTGTCCGGATAGAGTTAATCGAGCATGTTGGGTAAGTTGGTGCACCCCTGCAGGGAAGTTATCTATTCGAATAGCCGTGTCCACGGTAACAGGACGCTCGGAAAGTATCCCGATCTACTACAACTAGAACTGGATACTGGTGATGTTTAAAATATGTTAGCTCCGGGATCGCTTTCTTGCAGGGAGTCGAGGAAGGATCTCTGGGCCTGGCTACTATTATACTTGTTGCTACTACTATATTTATGTGCTAATCTACACTCTTCTAGTGCTGCAAGATGCTGCAAGTTGCTAGTCTTCGATAGGCTAGGCTTTCCCCTATATTCTGGCATTTCTGCAGTCTAGTCCACAGATACAGTTGTAGGAGATATGCCCTAGAGGCAGTAATAACAGTTATTTTGTATCTCCGAGTTTGTAATGAATGTTTATGATCCATGCTATAACTGCAATGATTCTCGAGTCTACAATAACCACGAGGCTTGGAGGGAAACTCATGTGCACGTGTGGTATAATAAATGGAAAAGTATTCCTAGTCATGCCTCTATGACTGGCTCAAGTATTGCATGATGATCCTGTTTTCCTGATCATGGGCATGGCTATGCCGGCAATTTTGAGGGCACAATGTTAGTAGAACACTTGTGTTGAATCGACCCAAATTGATGTTATGCTATGAGATACATTCGTCATGAGTTAATGGTTAATAACACAGAGATAGTTACTGTTTGCATAATTCCTTAGACCATGAGAGTGTCGGGTTTCTTCATGCTTGCTTCATGAACTTTGGGGTTTGTTAAACGTCATCCGTAAATGGGTGGCTATTACGGCGGCTTACGGGTTCATGGAAAAGTATGTCAAGTAACTTGATAGCTCAAGATTGGGATTTGCTCCTCCGACGATGGAGAGATATTCTCGGGCCCTCTCGGTGTTACGGTATCCATCATCGTCTGGCCAGACACATTGTGATTTGATCACTGGGATGCCGGAACACGGAAACGAGTAAAGAGAACAAAACCGGTTACGAGGTAACTTGCATAATGGACAAGTTGTTGATCCACAGGGATGCATAAATCTCACCTCGGGTTTTGTAATATATCGTGAAGCAACAGGAATAGCACACGGCAACTGGAGGTTCACTCGAATATTCATTCGTGTGGGTATAGGGTTCAATATGGGTGTCCACGGCTCCGATGTTGATCATTGATCGGGAAGTGTTCCGGGTCATGTCTATACTTCACCGAACCTATAGGGTCACACGCTTAAGGGTCATCTATCTGCTGAATACTAGACGGGGAGTCTGAGAGAAATTCACCGGAAAAGTTTCGGACGAAACGGAAACGTTCCGGAGAGGATATCGGAATAGTTCCGGTAAAACTGAAAAGTTGTTTCAGGGGATACCATAAAGTCAAATTGGTCTTGGCACATGCCTGATAATTCTTGGAGGGTGCCAGAATCGTTCTGGAAACTTTTTGGAATTTTCTGGAATGAAAACCGGAAATGTTCCGGAGCTGCCGAAACCGCTTCAGATGCTTTTCGCAGATGAAATCACTAAACCGGAATTGTTCTGGCTCGCGTTGAAAATTATTTTGGTGGGTACTGGAATTGTTCTAAGCCCACATGAATATTTTCAGTTCGATCAGACGCTGAAAAATGTCGTCGTGAATAGTGAAAGTGCTTTTTGGATATTTGTGGAAAAACACCTTTTTGGATATTTCCAAAAAGGCTTCTAGAAAGGATTGGGGAGCGAGCAAGCTCCTCATGGGGGACCCCCCAAGGGTGGCCGGCCAAGGGAGGTGGGGCTCCATGGAGCTCCACTTGCCACCATTCTTTGCTTTATTCTTTTCAGAAAAGGCATAAAGTGGGGGCACTTTTGGTATTTGTGAATACCATTTTTACCCCTTGTTTTTCCTATAAATAGTGGGGAGGGGGCAGCCCCATATGCTTCATCCTTGCTCTCATACACATGCTATGCTTTGCTAGCTCTCTCTCTCCCTTCCACGAAAAGAGTTTTTCGTAGAGCCGAAAGGCTGTCTGGGTTCCGGCAGGAACTAGCTCTGGACGGCGAAGCCCTGCCGGATAGCTGACACCGTATGTGTGCAACCCCGTAGAGAGATTGTAGTTTCGATCTTTTGCCCGAAGGGCTGTTCGAGTTACCGTTCGAGTTTCCGGCGTCCTCCCGAAGGGCTGTCCGGGTTACTGTTCGGGTTCCGAGGGTCCTCCCGAAGGGCTGTCCGCGACATTGTCCGGGGGACTGTCCGACCGCCTCCCGAAGGGCTGTCCGGAGTGGGAGTACATCCTTGCGGTTGGGAGGTTGTAAATCCTAGCTGCAGGGATCTGCACCGACGATCTACACCGACTCTTCTTCCGCTGCGCTTCGAGTTGGTACGGATCAGATCAAACCTTCTATGCAGTCTCCATAGTGATCCTGGGCGTGCTCGCTGTACCGAATTTTTTTGTTTTTTGTCGCGTTCCCCAACAGTGGCATCAAGAGCCAGGCTATGCGTAGATGCAGGTTACGATCTAGAATACATGGTGATGTATGGGTATTGCATAATATAATTTTGGAGTAGATGAGATCTATTGCTGAAAATTATTTATGCGGGTAGCAGATGAAGTCTGTTACCCGATGTTCTTGTTGCTTCCTTGGAATTTGTGTTTGCTCAATCTCGAGACAGCATGGTGGAATTTCACAAAGTTCTGGCAATCCGCGATCCTGATTGATCAACGAAGTGCTATCAGTTCTTTGGGTTCCACCATAGTCAACAGAAAGATGAAATTCGCAGATGAAAGGGCATTGCAGATATGATCTGCACGGGGGTCACGCGTATGACGAAGTTTAGTATGGGGCTCGAGATTTAATTATCTCGTGTTTCATACACCCCGAGATGTTAATCTAGCAATTTTGAATTATCATACTTGATGATAAAACGTTGGTAGCTGCGGTTTAAGTCAAAACCTTAGAAGCCACGTAAAATGAAATTTTGCATAAACCGATTAGAGTCGTCTAACTTGGTTTTGCAGGATGTACATGTGATGTGGTATAGCAAAGCTCATATGAATTTGATTATGTATGAGATGACTATATGATGTAAATTTGTTAACATGACCTGCGTGTCATGATTCGGCATGATGGCTGGAGCCATATGATTGCACTTTAATGACCTGCGTGTCAACCTTATGTAATGCACTTATTTTATTAGCTATAGAGATAGCAATATTATCTGGTGCATCGACAAGGTGGTGGCAATCTTCGCAAAGGTGAACACCGACGCGAATGCCGAAGACGAAGAATACATGACTTCTCCGTCAGAAGGGGTTATACCATATCATGCTATTATGAATTGCCTGAGATGTTTATCCCTCTTGATGCACCCTTCTTGATTGTGCGGTAGTCGCTTTTTATTAGGGTGATCTCTCACAAAATTATCAAAGTAGTTAGTGTTCACCCAAGTGTAGCACCGTCTGAAATTCGTATCTTTTCGGGGTGCGCCATGTCCACATGGGTACGAACGAATCGAGAGGAATGAGGCGGGTGAGGTCAGACCTCGCAGCAAGATCACTTGGTTGTCTTTGACGTTCAGGCAGGATCGTCTTGAGCTCAGAACACACCCATCGAAAGATGAACAAGAGTCACATGGAGATGTGATCGGCAAGTTTGCCTACCGATTGAAATTCTCGTCATCAGTGATGTCCACATCAATGGCGTTGAATTAAATGTGGGTCTTGTATCACTCATAATCAATTTTGAGAGATATTGATTTGAGTGGGAGTGCACTTTAGAATAAAATTGTTTATTCACTAGTGCAAAAATCATTATGATTAAAGTCTAAGTGAACTTGTGTTTTCCGTTGTAGATCAAATGGCTCGCAATAGCACGTTCAACTTAGGCCCGATGTTAGAGAAAGAGAAGTTAGCTGCGAATGGAAACAACTATGCGGACTGGGTCCGTACCCTGAGGATTGTCCTCAGGAGTGCTAAGAAAGTGTACGTGCTTGACGGACCTCTTCCACCTAAGCCGGCGGAAACAGCCCCGGCAGACGAACAAAATGTCTGGGCCACTAAGGATGATGATTTCAACTTAGTGCAGTGCCTCATGCTGTCTTGCATGAGTTCAGAGCTTCAAAAACGTTTTGAATTCCATAACTCCTTTGATATGATCAAAGATCTGGATGCTCTGTACAAGTTTAATGCACGGTCTGAACGTTTTGATATCATGAAAATGATGGCGTAGACCAAGATGGCTGAGGGCAGTTCAGTTGGCGAGCACGTAGTCAATATGATTGGCTACGCTGAAAGGCTTAAAACCCTGGAATTTCCACTTCCGCCAGAGCATGTTATGGACTTGTTGCTAGGTTCACTCCCCCCGTATTATAGCGGTTTTATCATGAACTACAACATGAATGGGATGAACAAAACGCCTAATGAGGTGCTTGCCATGCTGAAAACTGTTGAAGGAGGACTGGAGAAAAATCGCAAGCAAGTGTTGCTTGTGAATAAAACTGCCAGTTTCAAAAAGAAAGGCAAGCCAAAGAAGGGCAAGGGCGCCGGTAAGACCGGCTTCCAACGCAAATCTAATGGCGGAGCTAAGAATGAAACTGAGTGCTTCTACTGCAAGGGCACAGGACACTGGAAGAGAAACTGCAAGAAGTATCTGGAAGATAAGAAGTCCGGGAAAACCGGAAAAGGTATAATTGTTATACAAGTTAATGTCATTGACGTTTTGCTTGCTAGCGAAAATTCTAAGTCTTGGGTATTTGATACCGGATCGGTTGCTCACATTTGCAACTCGATACAGGGGCTTCAGAAGGTGCGCAAGCTGGCAAAGAATGAAGTCGTGATGCGTGTCGGGAACGGCGCTGGGATCGCCGCTCAAGCCGTCGGCATTATGCCTCTACGTCTCCCTTCAGAATTTATTTTGGAACTTAGTAACTGTTATTTTGTTCCGTTGTTGTGTAGAAACATTATCTCTGGATCATGTTTAGTACACGATGGGTACTCCTACAAGTCTGAGAACAATGGTTGTTCACTTTATTGTAAGGATATGTTTTATGGATTTGCACCCATTGTTGGGGGCCTTTTCATACTAAATCTTGAATGTGAAAATGGTGTTTTTAACATAAATGCTAAACGCCTTAAGAAGGCTGATACCACCACCACTTACTTGTGGCACTGTCGGCTTGGCCACATCGGAAAGAAACGCATGCAAAGACTCCATAAAAATGGAGTTTTACCGTCCTTTGATTTTGAATCATTTGACACATGTGAAGCTTGCTTGATGGGAAAAATGACCAAGACGCCGTTCACGGGTCATCCTGAACGGGCGAGTGATTTATTGGAAATAATACATAGTGATGTATGTGGTCCAATGAGCACAATCGCACGGGGTGGGTATTTCTACTTCGTGACTTTTACTGATGATTTAAGTAGGTATGGCTATATCTACTTGATGAAGCATAAGTCGGAAACCTTTGAAAAGTTCAAAGATTTTCAGAATGAGGTGGAAAATCATCGTAACAAAAAGATTAAGTTTCTGCGGTCTGATCGCGGAGGCGAATATCTTAGTCATGAGTTTGGCCAACATCTGAGTGACCGTGGAATCGTTTCACAGCTTACGCCTCCCGGAACTCCACGGCGAAACGGAGTGTCGGAAAGACGTAACCGAACCCTGTTAGACATGGTAAGGTCGATGATGTCTCTTACAGATCTACCGATATCTTTTTGGGGTCACGCACTACTTACTTCCGCTCACACACTAAACAGAGCACCGTCTAAGTCTGTTGAGACGACAACATACGAGTTATGGCATGGGAAGAAACCCAATTTGTCGCATCTCAAAGTTTGGGGTTGTGAAGCTTATGTAAAACGTTTACAACCGAGCAAACTCGATCCCAGATCAGACAAATGTAACTTTGTAGGTTATCCCAAGGAAACAATTGGGTATTTCTTCTACCAACCCTCCGAGTGCAAAGTGTTTGTCGCTAAAAATGGAGTCTTTCTTGAGAAAGAGTTTCTCGCTAAAGAATTGAGTGGAAGGACAGTACAACTTGATGAGATTAGTGAATCTTCGGCAACCGTTGATATGGCTAAGGAACCGGAAGTAATTCCGCAAATTATCCCTACAACCGAGCCGGAAGTTGTCGCATGTGATGCGGAAACTTCAAACAATGTTGTAACTGAACCGCGCAGATCAGGTAGGGCTATCCAGCCACCTGAGTGGTTTCATAACGAAATCTTCATTCTTGAAGACGATGAACCTGCGCACTACAAGGAAGCGATGGCGGAGCCTAGCTCAAGGGAATGGCACAAGGCCATGAAATCCGAAATGAAATCCATGTACGAAAACCAAGTTTGGAACTTGGAAGAACTTCCAGATGGCGTAAAACCCATTGGTTGTAAATGGATTTTCAAAAGAAAGACAGACGCGGATGGTAACATTACTATCCACAAAGCTAGACTTGTCGCGAAAGGGTTCACGCAAGTTCTAGGGGTAGACTACGACGAGACTTTCTCGCCCGTAGCTATGCTAAGGTCTGTTCGGATATTACTAGCAATTGTTGCTTATTTCGATTATGAAATATGGCAGATGGATGTCAAAACGGCTTTCCTAAATGGAAACCTTGAACAGGATGTATACATGATACAGCCAGAAGGTTTTGTCGATCCTAAGAATGCTGGAAAGGTGTGTAAGCTTCAGAAAGCCATTTATGGTCTGAAGCAAGCATCAAGGAGCTGGAACATTCGTTTTGATGAAGTGGTCAAAGAGTTTGGCTTCATCAGGAACGACGAAGAATCTTGTGTTTACAAGAAGTTTAGTGGGAGCGCAAAAGCATTTCTAATCTTGTATGTGGATGACATATTGTTGATTGGAAATGACGTGAATTTCCTTAGCGAAATAAAAGACTCATTGAAGAAGAGTTTTTCAATGAAAGACTTAGGCGAAGCGGCATATGTATTGGGCATCAGAATCTATAGAGATAGATCAAGACGCCTGATAGTGCTTAGCCAAAGCATGTACATTGACAAGGTGTTGAAAAGGTTCAACATGGAGAAATCCAAGAAAGGCCTACTCCCCATGTCACCTGGCACAGTGCTTTGCAAGAATCAGTGTCCTCGGACACTCGATGAGCGAGTACAAATGAATGATATTCCATATGCTTTGGTAGTTGGTTCTATTATGTATGCCATGCTATGTACAAGACCGGATGTTTCCTATGCGCTAAGTGTTAGCAGCCGGTACCAAGGTGATCCAGGATTGGAGCACTGGGCCGCAGTCAAGGGTATTCTTAAGTACCTCAGAAGGACCAAGGATTTACTCCTTGTGTACGGAGGTGATGAAGAGCTCATTGTAAGTTGTTACACTGATGCAGGCTTCATGACTGACCCAGATGACTTTAAATCTCAATCTGGCTATGTTTTCATATTGAACGGCGGCGCAGTTGATTGGAAAAGTTCCAAACAAAAGACTGTGGCGGATTCTACAACGGAGGCGGAATATGTTGCTGCTTCAGAAGCCTCCAAGCAGGCTGTCGGAATCAAGCAATTTCTTGAAGACCTTGGTGTGGTTCCAAGTGCTCTGGACCCGGTGGAGATCTATTGTGATAATAGTGGCGCCGTGGCTCAGGCAAGGGAGCCATGTTCGCACCATAAGACAATGCATATTCAACGCAAATATAAACTCATTCGACATCATGTCGAAGAAGGTTTAGTGAAAGTACGCAAAGTTCACACGGATCTGAATGTGTCAGACCCGATGACAAAGCCTCTACCACGAGCAAAGCATGAGCAACACCGGATAGCCATTGGTGTTAGGGAAGCCATGTAACTGGATTATGACTCTAGTGCAAGTGGGAGACTGTAGGAGATATGCCCTAGAGGCAGTAATAACAGTTATTTTGTATCTCCGAGTTTGTAATGAATGTTTATGATCCATGCTATAACTGCAATGATTCTCGAGTCTACAATAACCACGAGGCTTGGAGGGAAACTCATGTGCACGTGTGGTATAATAAATGGAAAAGTATTCCTAGTCATGCCTCTATGACTGGCTCAAGTATTGCATGATGATCCTGTTTTCCTGATCATGGGCATGGCTATGCCGGCAACTTTGAGGGCACAATGTTAGTAGAACACTTGTGTTGAATCGACCCAAATTGATGTTATGCTATGAGATACATTCGTCATGAGTTAATGGTTAATAACACAGAGATAGTTATTGTTTGCATAATTCCTTAGACCATGAGAGTGTCGAGTTTCTTCATGCTTGCTTCATGAACTTTGGGGTTTGTTAAACGTCATCCGTAAATGGGTGGCTATTACGGCGGCTTACGGGTTCATGGAAAAGTATGTCAAGTAACTTGATAGCTCAAGATTGGGATTTGCTCCTCCGACGATGGAGAGATATTCTCGGGCCCTCTCGGTGTTACGGTATCCATCATCGTCTGGCCAGACACATTGTGATTTGATCACTGGGATGCCGGAACACGGAAACGAGTAAAGAGAACAAAACCGGTTACGAGGTAACTTGCATAATGGACAAGTTGTTGATCCACGGGGATGCATAAATCTCACCTCGGGTTTTGTAATATATCGTGAAGCAACAGGAATAGCACACGGCAACTGGAGGTTCACTCGAATATTCATTCGTGTGGGTATAGGGTTCAATATGGTTGTCCACGGCTCCGATGTTGATCATTGATCGGAAAGTGTTCCGGGTCATGTATATACTTCACCGAACCTATAGGGTCACACGCTTAAGGGTCATCTATCTGCTGAATACTAGACGGGGAGTCTGAGAGAAATTCACCGGAAAAGTTTCGGACGAAACGGAAACGTTCCGGAGAGGATATCGGAATAGTTCCGGTAAAACTGAAAAGTTGTTTCAGGGGATACCATAAAGTCAAATTGGTCTTGGCACATGCCTGATAATTCTTGGAGGGTGCCAGAATCGTTCTGGAAACTTTTTGGAATTTTCTGGAATGAAAACCGGAAATGTTCCGGAGCTGCCGAAACCGCTTCAGATGCTTTTCGCAGATGAAATCACTAAACCGGAATTGTTCCGGCTCACGTTGAAAATTATTTTGGTGGGTACTGGAATTGTTCTAAGCCCACATGAATATTTTCAGTTCGATCAGACACTGAAAAATGTCGTCGTGAATAGTGAAAGTGCTTTTTGGATATTTGTGGAAAAACACCTTTTTGGATATTTCCAAAAAGGCTTCTAGAAAGGATTGGGGAGCAAGCAAGCTCCTCATGGGGGACCCCCCAAGGGTGGCCGGCCAAGGGAGGTGGGGCTCCATGGAGCTCCACTTGCCACCCTTCTTTGCTTTATTCTTTTTAGAAAAGGCATAAAGTGGGGGCACTTTTGGTATTTGTGAATACCATTTTTACCCCTTGTTTTTCCTATAAATAGAGGGGAGGGGGCAGCCCCATATGCTTCATCCTTGCTCTCATACACATGCTATGCTTTGCTAGCTCTCTCTCTCCCTCCCACGAAAAGCGTTTTTCGTAGAGCCGAAAGGCTGTCTGGGTTCCGGCAGGAACTAGCTCTGGACGGCGAAGCCCTGCCGGATAGCTGACACCGTATGTGTGCAACCCCGTAGAGAGATTGTAGTTTCGATCTTTTGCCCGAAGGGCTGTTCGAGTTACCGTTCGAGTTTCCGACGTCCTCCCGAAGGGCTGTCCGGGTTACTGTTCGGGTTCCGAGGGTCCTCCCGAAGGGCTGTCCGCGACATTGTCCGGGGGACTGTCCGACCGCCTCCCGAAGGGCTGTCCGGAGTGGGAGTACATCCTTGCGGTTGGGAGGTTGTAAATCCTAGCTGCAGGGATCTGCACCGACGATCTACACCGACTCTTCTTCCGCTGCGCTTCGAGTTGGTACGGATCAGATCAAACCTTGTATGCAGTCTCCATAGTGATCCTGGGCGTGCTCGCTGTACCGAAATTTTTTGTTTTCTGTCGCGTTCCCCAACAACAACCCCTTCATTTGATACCGATGCATAAATAGAATAGTTCTGATGTAAGTCTTGCGAGTACTTTGGGTGAGTACTCACGGTTGCTTTGCTCTCTTTTTCCCCATACCCGATTACTGCGATTAGACGACGGATCCCAGGAGCCAGCTGCTCCCGCCGACGACTACTACTACCCTACCGGTGGAGCCTACTACTACGTGGAGACCGACGACCAGGAGTAGATTCGGAGGCTCCCAGGCAGGAGGCCTGCGCCTTATCGATCAGATGTCGTTGTTTTGCTCAGCCTTCTTAAGGCAGACTTGTTTAACCTTTATGTCTGTACTCAGATATTATTGTTGCTTCCGCTAACGCTTGTACGCGAGCTTATGTATTCGAGCACTCGAGGCCCCTGGCTTGTAATATAAGGCTTGTATGACTTTTATTTGTGTTTAGAGTTGTGTTGTGATATCTTCCCGTGAGTCCTTAGGCTTGATCGTGTGCATTTACGTGTATGATTAGTGCACGATTAAGTCGGGGGCGTCACAACTGCACAATGTCCAGGTGCATTTAGGCCCTCGTGAACGGTGAACTAGCAGACCACTTGAGAGAAATCACCGAGCCAAGCGCCAAGCAATGGATTTTCTCGATGATAAACGATATGTCCCATGAAGCCTTTATCAAGATGGCGGTTACTCTTTGGGCAACATGGTCAGCAAGGAAAAAGGCGATCCATGAAGTGATTTTCCAGAGTCCCCAAGCTACACACGAGTTCATCAAGCGCTTCATGGCCGACCTGGAAATCATAAGGGAGCGACCAGCTGCTAATGAGGGACAGTGCAACCATCAGCTGCGGTGAGGGTTTTAGGCCAATTGCTCCTCCTGCGGGTTACGCCAAAGTGCATGTTGATGTAGGGGTCTCGAACGGAAATCGCCGTGGCTCGGCTGCAGCGGTCGCAAGAGACCAATACGGCAACTACGTAGGCAGTTCATTACTTGTGATTGAGGGCCTACATGACTCAGCAGCTTTGGAAGCAATTGCATGCCATGAGGGGATTTTTCTCGCTGAAGATTTGGGTCTTCAGAGATGTATTATCGCATGTGATGCCAAGCAGGTGATCCATGATATCATAAATAATAGCAGAGGACGCTATGCACAAATTCTCATAGAGATCAAGGAGAGGGCGGGAAATTTTACTTGTAGTTTCATCTTTGAAGGGCCCGCCAATACTAAAGCACATAGCTTAGCAAAAATTTCGTTTTTTGTAGCTAGGGGGTCGCCACCTGTGGCTTACTGAACCCCACGACCAAACATGTATCCCACTGTCTGTGGAATTTGCTGAATAAAGTTTGGTTTTACCCCTAAAAAAAAGATGTGTGTGCGAGGGTGGGGAAAGGGGGGTTAACTAAATAAAAAATAAAAAAACTGATTTGTTTTTTGAAATAAACTTGACCTTCCACTGTACTTGCTTGTATAAAAAAAATCCACAAGAAAAAACCGCATTGACTTCAAGGCAAAAAATATTTGGTCAAAATAGCATGAATAGTGACTTATCAATGCTGGGTTTTTATTCACGAAATATATATACTAATGAAAAAAAGTCAAGTTTATTCAATACTTCTGAACTTTATTGACTTTTTTTAATTATTAATTTCCCCACCTATCGGGTGTATATACATTCAGGAACCAAAGGGCATTTCCTGTTATGCGGGTCCTTATATGCCTCCAGCTGTGATTAGTCTGAAGCGCCATCACTAACTAAAAGAAATTAAGGTTGGAAGGCATCACATCCATCTGCCCCCACACAGCCTGTCAGGTTCCAAATTGTACAGAATAATAGGATATCACTCTGCAGCCACATGTGTCGAGCTGAAAGGGAATGCCAGCCCACAAAACAACGTGAAACAGATATGTGGACCCTCAAACAATATGAGCTCATGGACCTGATAGCTTATATGTGGCCCTCGAGGAATAATCTGTGCTCAGGAAACTCAGTTAACAACTACTAGTACCACTTTGTAGCTTCTATAACAAACTGGAGAACATGATCATCATGATGATTCTTTTCTCACATGCTCCATACTTCAGAAAAACTGAACTGAGGCCTTGAGCCTGGTTCACAGCTTTGGATCATGGCCTCCTGGAGCTCAGTGGTTTGGCTTCATGTTGCCGTCGGATGATCAAAGACTGCTGGTAAAGGTTCAGGTCAAGTCCATCAACATTCCTGCCCACACGTGCTTGTAGAATCGCCTGCAGGACCCAAGCACCAAATTTGATGTAGAATTGTTCCAATGATACTAGACAAAACGGACTGGCAAAATCTGGACAAGGAGAAAAAATTACATCGTTGTTTGGCTGGATCAGGAGTTCACCGATGAACTGGAACGTCGAATTGCTGCGGAAACTGATGTCTCTCAGGTTTCGAGTATCAATCTTCAGTCTCGCACTGCCATCTTGAATAACAGCAACCGCAGAGTCGACATCATATGACTGAAGGCTAAAAGAATTGCAAGCCAAGAAGGTTAGCATAGAAATTTGCACTTTTCAGAAGGAAGCAGCTGCACACATACATTCCTGTTACCCGGAGGGATGCCCCTTGCTTGAACATCTCTGAGGGGGGCTCTAGCTCTTGCAAAGTAATAGGCACACCTGGTTTTAGAGTAGAAGATGCCATCTAGCACGGGGACTGGTAAAACACAAAACGAGGGAGTTACGTCTGGGCTCCGGTGATAGTCTTCACAAACAAGAAAAGTACTGATACTATTTCAACATTATAAGATTGTACACTAGTACTTTATATAACTGGCTACCCTAGTGGTCAACTTTGTATTTGTTGAGATGCTTGAGACTGCAGTATGCATACTACTGTTCTCCCAACACACGACTGCCTTGTGCTGCAGAAAAAACACTTTTGAAGCACAAATAAATAACATATGGCCTCCCAACAAATCATAAAAAAATTGAATTTCAAAATAACATGATTTCATTGTTTTCTTGAAATAAAATAGAAGCAGAGCTTGCTTGTTATGACTAGGCCTCTTTAAGCATAAAAAGATACATGGTTCTACTGGAAACAAGTTTTCGTCAGTGCAACTAGACAAGGGGATGACTACAATAGAATCAGACCTTATGGTGAAAGAATAGAAAAGATCAACTTGGGCCGTCAGATGGATGGCACAGATGCAAGTTACAAAGCTTGCACCAACAAGTTTTAAAACTTACACCCACAAGTTCCAAAACTTAATGACCAATCTGGGTCCAATCCGATGATCCAGGTTGGTTTTTTCTTCATCACAAGGGTTGTTTCTATTGTATACTTGCCCCCACTTGACAAGGCTACCAAGAATGAAATGGAAATTGAAAGCTGCCAGCGTCTTCTTCATAGCAAACCCCAGAACAAGAAAGTGTATGTTACACATTCAGAATCAGGACATCTGAGTTGTAATAGAAAAATGAAGATATTTCTCGCCATCAATTCTGGTTTCTAAAATAGCCACTCAAATGTTATGACTTTACGTGTATATATGATCATTTTTAGATTAACAGCACCAAATAAAGATAAGGAGTGATATCAACGGCTGCAAACCTTTGATTGACAATAACAGGTTAACTATTTCCTAAGAGATTCATAATTCCTAGTAATGCATTACAGAGACTTCTACAGATTCATGTCATGTACAAACTATGACATAAGCAGCTATCACTACGGGGAAAACGAACAATGTGTTCCGTACTGATCTAGCACTGTAATCTCAATGATGGGGAAGCAAGCAAAATGTATCAAGTACTCCCTCCGATCCAAAATAAGTGTCGTGGTTTCAGTTCAAATTTCAACTAAAACCACGACACTTATTTTGGATCGGAGGGAGTATCATGTAAAGGCTTCAAAATCATTACCAAACACAGGTGGGTCATTCTGCAACACGTTTGAGCTACTGAGAACGGCTACACTCATAAACAGAGGGCGAGCATAAGCATCAACGCTGCGCAAGGAAATGAGGGAACGGATGAAAAAGTTAAGCATATGCACTTCCAATCCTATACAATACAATATACATCATTTTAACATTCTGCTAATCTGAAAATTAACTTATCCTCTATATTTTACTGCTGACAGAAAACATATGAACCTTGTCTTCACCAAAACGTTGGTCGACTGCTATTATAACATACCTAATGCGCACGGGCTAGAAGAGACCTAATAAAATCCACAACTCTGACAGCGATTGCCTCTGTGCTGACCGTCGGGTCCGTTGTATCCACAACGATCCTCGGCACATCCCCAATGTCATAGTTTGTGCAACCTTGGTACCCTTCCACAAGCCTTTCTAGGTCGGCCCACGTCTTGGGCTTATGCCATCCATCACCACCATCATCGGCCAAGACGCCTCCGCGCTCCTCCAGCCTGCGGCGCCATTCATCTTGGTTGCCTGGCCGGCATTCCACAACGATAACAAGTGCAGCAGGCAAGCGGGCCAGAGCATCGAGATGGGCTCGGCGCGACAGTGGGGAGTCGACGACGATGGACAGGCCAAGCCGGAGCTGCCTCTCGGCCAACCTCCAGAGCACGGCGTAGGAGAGGTCGTTGAGGATGCCGCTGCCGGCGGCGGCGCACTCGAGGTGCAGGGTGCAGTCTCGCACGTCGTCCTTGTCAAGGAGCGGGCATCGGAGCGCGGAGGCGATGGCACGAGCCACCGTGGACTTGCCCGACCCCGGGTGGCCCTTCATCGCCACGACCACCCCGTCCGCTGCCGGCGGACCAGATTGTTCCTCAGCCATGGGAAGGCCCCTGCCGCCTAAACAATTTAACAACCCCAGTTGATGCGCTGGCTCGCTCCCCCCTCAACGCTCTAATGGTTTCTTGGCTCCAATTAATCAGCACACGAGGACAAGCAAACAGTTTGATCTTATCCCTAATTTAGCCAGAAGCCAAAAAACGTCGCAATCTTATCTATCTAAGGTCCAGAAACATCTAGGGAGAGATCTGACAAAAGGAGCAGAGAAGGCGAGAGATTAATAGGAAATCTGTGGCTGAGCGAAGTGTAGTACCTGGTTTGTGGTGGTGACCGACGTCGGCGATACGAGGTGATGGCGACTCGCCGTGCTCGAGGAGGCGGTGGCAGGACAGGAGATCTCGGTCCGGAGGAGGGGAACGGATCCTCTAACATCACGAAGGGTGCAATTCAGGTCAAAACAGAGAAGGGATGTTACGGTTTCTGTAGCTCGCACTGTAGCAAAAGTTACTGTACACAGGTACTGTTCATAAAAATAAATCTAAAATTGATTTTATTGCACCATAATTTTGTTTGTATGTAATTTTTGTAAATGTATACAGTAGATTTGCAATCTGCAAATTAATTCAAGTCATTTTAGCCTTAATCATATGGATGTGAAGAAGGGATGTCAGGGTACTGTAGCTTCGCTAACACCCCTTTGTGATGTTAGAGGATCTCGTTCCGAGGAGGAGCCGGAGCACAAGCACACACCTACATTTCTTAAAGCGAAATCAGAAGTAACAAGAAAAAAAACGGCAAACTAATGACCGGACGCCAAATGGGCCGGCCCACATCACCTAGGCTCGCACTGGCAGCGGGCGATTCCTATTTATCAGAGAGCGACTAGTTGACAAGAGCTTCAGGAGCCTCCCAACGATCACTTGGAAGTGGACTGAGAGCGTGTCACCTGGCGCGCTCTCAGCGCCGTCACGTCTCGCGCTCTGGGCGCTCCCTCCGGATTTTGTTTTTTTTTCGCACGTGTTTTTGGCTTTGTAAACGGTTTTTTCGGTTTTTTGGTTTTCCACCGGTCTTCCTTAACTTTTGGAGGAAAAAAATCGAAAAAAAACTTCTGCGCGAAAAAATGCGTTTCCTTTTCTTTTTTGCTTCCGCAAGAGGCAGGGTTTTGTTTTCGCGAGAGGCACGACCGTGCCTCTTGGAAACGGAAAAAAACGCGTTCTCTGTTTTTTTCTTCCGCGAGAGGTACGGTTTTACTTTCGCGAAAGGCACGGCCGTACCTCTCGAAAACGGAAAAAAAATGTGTTTTTTTTTCTTTCCGTGGGAGACACGATTTTGCTTCCGTGAGAGGCACGGTTTTGCTTTCGCGAGGGGCACGGTTTTGCTTTCGCGTACCTCTCGGAAACGAAAAAAAAATGTGTTTTCTTTTTTTTTTTTCCTTCCGTGAGAGGCACGGTTTTGGTTCTGCGAGAGGCACGGTTTTGCTTTCACGAGAGGCACGACCGTGCCTCTTTCGGAAAGGAAAAAAACATGCTCCCAGTTTGTTTGTTTTGTCTGGTTTTTTTCGTGGAGAAAAAGTTCGTCAAAACCTATCAACATGGGATCTAGTTTTGAAGATCTCGACGCGAGGAATCCAATGGTGAAAACGGTTTGAGATTTGGACGCACGGTTTAAGAGCTAAAACGTTTTGAATAAACGGATCTACGAAAAAAGGAAAAACTCTCATATTACGATAAGTGGCGCGCAGAGGTGTGAGTGATCTTTGGAACGAGTACTCCTCAATTAGTGATTTCGGTCGCCTACAGACGTGCTAGTTGGGCTCAACCCATTTGCTTTCCTCCATTTTCTGTTAAAACATTAAAAAAACGCGCCATGCTGCGATCTCCTCGTCGAATGTTGGTTGGTGTTACCAACCAGCGCAGATGTGCTAACCTTTTAACCTATTTGTCTTTTTTCCCATTCGTTTTCCTTTTTTCTTTTTTTTGGTGTTCCTTTTTTTCCTTTTCTTTTTATTTTTTTTCTTCTTTTCTTGGCCCGATGAATTGTTTTGCAAATACGTGAACTCTTTTTTTTCAAATCGATGAACTTTTTTTCAAATCGATGAACTATTTTTTCAAAATCCATGAACTTTTTTTGCATTTCGATGAACATTTTTATAATTGGATAAACTTTTTTTCAATTTTGATGAACTTTTTTTCAAAATCGTTGAACTTTTGCAAAATCGATGAACTTTTTTTCAAATTTCAGTGAACTTTTTTTCATATTCGATGAACTTTTTTCAGAATTGTTGAACCATTTTTTTCAAATTAGTGAACTTTTTTTTAAGTTTGTGAACTTTTTCCCAAAATCCATGAACATTTTTGAATTCATGATATTTTTCGTTTTTTCGTTTTCCCAGTTTTTTCGTATTTTTTTCAGTTTTTTCGTATTTTCTTTAATGGTCAACCGCACTCTACATGGGCCGGCCCACGAGGAGGGGCGCTTCAGGTGCCGATTCCCCAAGTGACGCTGAAGGCGCCACATAGGAGCTCCCCTGGCAGCGACCGTGTGATCCTCAAAAAAGAAAAAAGGCAGCGACTGTGTACGGGCATTCATCAAAGCTATAAAATGGAACATCTACGTGACCACACTTTCTCGCTCAGCCTCACTTCCTCAAGTCACGCGCCGCCACCCAGCTGTGTATTTACTTCCTCCGTTTATTTTTATTTAGTCCACGTATAAGATAAATTGTCTGAAGTAGTTTTTTTTAGAGAAATTTCCAATCTAATCATCAATCATGACAGTACAGAGAACACAAGAGGTAATAAAAATTACAACCAGTGCATGGACCATCTAGCGATGACTATAAGCACTGGAGCGAGCCGAAGGCGCGCCGCCGTCATCGCCCCTCCCTCACCGGAGCCGGGCAAACCTTGTTGTAGTAGACAGTCGGGAAGTCGTCGCGCTAAGGCCCCAAAGGACCAGCGCACCATAGCAGCAACCATCGCCGATGAAGAGACTTGTAGATCGGAAAGATAAAACCTGTAACCACATGAATGAAGATGAACACAAAGTGGATCCAAATAGATCCACCGAAGACCAGCACCGTCCGAATCCCGCGAGATTTGACGGAGACACCTTTCCACACGTCTTTCGACGATGCTATTCGCACCATCGGGACGGGGACCGGAAGTGGGAGACATTATTCCTACTAAGGGACTTCGCCACCGCCACACAGCCCCAACCAAGACGTTGAACCTAACAAAAACGAGAACGGGGTCCCTCCGGCCAGCGGGGGGCCGAGATCCTCCGCGCCTCCACCGCCCAAAGGACATCGGAGGTCGGGCGGATCGACGGCAACGCCGGTGGGAGGAGGAAGAAGACTTTTCTTGAGGAGGAGGAAAGGAGGCTAATTTGTCTGAAGTAGTTTGACCAGCTTTATAGAAAAAAATATTTACAATACGAAATCAATATCATTAGATGCATCATAAAATTAAATTTTATACTATATAACTTAAGTATGGTAGACGTTGATAATTTTAATATAGATTTCTTCAAACTTTGCGTAGTTTGACTACAGACAAATCATATACGCGAAGTAAAAAAACGGAGGGAGTACCCTCTCTGCTAAGGTTTGTGTACCCTGGCAACGACTTGCTCCTGTCGATGGTTTTTATCCACGATCATTTGCCCGGCTGCCGGGTCAAAAAAATAATTTGCCCAGCTGCCTCACCGGATGTCTCAGACGATTTCTTTGATCACGGCGAGGATCCTGTACCAAAGGTGAGGGGTAACCCTAGCCATGGAGACGTCCAAATTGGCTTTCGGTTCATCATCAAAAGCGGCACCTGGCGCTAAGGAGGAGGATCTTGAGGAACCATTGAAGCATCTAGAACTACGGGAAGATGAGCTCAACGAGGTCGTTGTCGGGAAGGAGGTCAAGAGATTCGAGGCGGAGGCGAGATGGCTTGCGATCGTGAGAGGGTCAATACTGATCACCCGTTTAGCTTAGATGCAATGTTTGAAACCCTCAATTTGCATGGGGCCTAGCTCAGCCGCCCAATTACCGTGAGCCAGGAGAGAATCTCTTCATCTTTTAGATGTATTGCTTGGGCGATTGGAAGAAGGTTGTCCATGGGGGTCCTTGAATGTTTCGTGGTTTTGGCATGATCATTGAAGATTATGATGGCCGGTCTGATTCGGCTTCGATAACACTAGATGGATTCTACGTATGGGCTCAGATACACAAGGTGCTCAATCTGTATTGGCACGAAACCATTGTCGATCAGCTTGCCCACCGTATGGGGAAGGTGAAGGTGGTACAACTCTCCTCAAGGCTGCTTTTCGAGGGGGACTATGTTAGGGTGAGGGCTTGAGTGCTGGTTTCCCAGCCACTAACTTGTTTCACCCCGCTAACTGTCGAGGCAGAATGGCACCGTATGTTGATGATCAAATATGAGAAGATCCCTTTTTTCTGCGAGGTTGGCGGTCTTATGGGACATAGCCATAAAGAATGTGGAGACGGGGTGTAGCAGCAAAAGGATAAACAGTTTGGCAAATGGATGGTTTATTTTTCGAGGAAGCCAAATAAAGGAAATAGTCTCAATTCTATTGAAAAAATTCTGAGAATGCCATGAAAATGGATGGCTATCACTATTGGAGACTTTGAATTTCCTCTTCCGGTTCCAGAAAAGAAATATCAAACTATTATGATTGGAACCATGACTATTCAAGTTGAGGTAACAAAGGAAATAGTTTGTTAATAAGACTTGCTCAACCTTATTAATAGATTCTTTTTGAAAAGCATATGATCGATGAATTCCGTAAGCACAACCTTCTGTAACTTTACTTTATCCTCTGTTTGAAATAGTTTTATTAGTATTTAAATGTTTTAGAATAGCCAGTTTTGCATGTTTGCTGACTTTTCCACACAATAAAAAGTGCAAACGTAAAAGTTCTCAGAATGCCATGAAAATTTGACGCATTTTCCCCATTATTTAAGAATTTTTTGCACTGAAAACACCTTCAGGGGGGGAGGCGTGCACCAGGTAGCCACAAGGGCTAATGGCGCGACCAATCCCCTAGGCCATGCCATGTGAGCTTATTGGGACCAAGGGCACCCACTCTGTAAGTGCCCGTGGCCCTGCCTTCTTCTTTCTCCAGAAAATTTCTTTCTTGCTCCCCAACTCGTGTTCTTGCTGTTCTACGAACAATTTTCAATCTCTTTGCTCGGAGCTCCATTTCCAAAACTTTTTGGAGGGATTGCTCCTTGGTATGTGACTCCTCCATTGGTCCCATTAGTTTTTCCTCTAGTGGTTTATACTTTGCTTATTTTTCTACAGTAGGTGACCATGAAAATGAGCTTGCGTGTCAAATTTATTTGGTTCTAAGTAGTTTTGATGCATAGTTTAGGCACTAGAAGCTTGTGGGAGTTGTTACTATCAATTATATTGAGTTTTGTTCACTTTTTATGAGTTGCTAATTTTTTTTCAGAGAATGGAGAGGATGAAGAGATTATTCTCTAGGGGTTCCTCGAGTCACAAACCGCGAGAACCACCTACCATGAACCAAGATAGAATTTTCCTCAAAGAGCCGATATTTGACCCTGTCAATGGCCATGCGAGACTTTTATGAACGGTGCAGGTATAAAATTGGAATTTGAACAATTTGTGGAAAGAGCAGGTCTTACCGCTTTCCTCGCAGATAAGTGCCCACAGTATCATCTCCTCACTAGTTGGGGAAGTGGATGTACAAACCCAGCACCTGAGTTCAAATCCTCACAGAGGCGAATTTAGATTCCTATTTATTCTTGAGGACCAGCCTTTCCTAGTACTCATGTAGTTTACCTAGAGGACCAGGCTTGGTTAATAACCAAGATAAAAATCCTGGTACTCATGCTTAATGGTTGTATGCATTCTTAGTTGGTGCAGAGGCCGGGAAAGTGAGATTCTCCCCCATTTTAAGAATTGGCCTTTTTCCTGGCTCCCCCCGCGTCGCTCTCGCATCGGGCGACTCGGGCAGGCCGCTACCCTAGCCGCCACCGAGCCCCGATATACTCCCTTCTCTCCTCTCGTCGCCGCTGCATGACGCCGCCGGGCTAACCCCGGGGGCAGATGACGGTGGCGGGGGTCTCTCATTCTCTCCATGGCTTGGGGTGGGGCAGAGCCCCCGGCGTGTGGAGGCGCGACTGGTTGGGTCCTACGGTGCAGCGGCTGGCCCTGCCTCGCGGCGGCGGCGGGCGGCTCTGCGGCCAGTCGGATCTCGGATTAGCGGCGGCGGCATGGGGGCCTGGCGGATGGATCGGCTGTATGTGTGGTCTGGCCTCCGGTCAGATCTGATCTGGCCAGTGCGGCCTGCTCCATGCACGGCTACGGCGATCCCATGCACACGAGGCTGGATGGAGGTTCCTTGAGTGGATCCGGGTGAAAACCCTACTCTTGGCTTGTTGCCAAGGCTAGCGATTGCGTCCTTTCCTGCGTCGTCCCCTTCTTGAAGGCATCGTCGTGGAGAAGCTCTAAACCCCTATCCGCTACCTCCGAGGGAAACCCTAGATCAGTCGATCAGATGACGGCGGCACTCTTGTGTCGTATCCCTCTTGGGGGTGCCATTCTTGGAGGTATGCATAGGTTCAAGGGACCAGTGGACGGCATTTGCGGTGGACGGCGTTCCATGTGACGCATCAACGACGTGGAGTCTCGGAGGCGGGGGTGGCAGGGCCTCGGTGACGGATGTGTCATGATGGACGCCCGTAGGAACGAGGTGTTATCTGGCGCCGTGGTGGCATCGACAGCAGGCCTGGCAAGGTCGATGCGCCAGTGTCTGCTTTGAAGATGGATCGATGGAAGTCGGTGGCGGTGACCTATGAGAGTGTGTCGGATTGGTTTGTGCCCCAGACCTGGTATGTGGCTTGGTTGGGGCCTCCAGCTTTAGATGTTACACTTAGGTGAGAGGTCTGGGTATTCGTCTCACACTTTCTGCACCCCTGCATCAATGGATAGGAGTGGTGACAGATGTTACCAAGATGGCGGCTTCAGACATATTGATGTATTTACCTTGTAAGGTCTTTGTGAATAATTAATAAAGTGGCTGCATGCATCTCCCAGATGCAGAGGCCGAGGGTCATCCTCCTTTTCAAAAAAAGTATCATCTCCTCACTAATACTTTTGTGCAAAATTTTATTACATCACTAGCTGTACTGGGCCACGAGTAGCTTTTTATTTATATGATCATCCTCTCACCATATCCTTAGAAGAGTTTTTTGAGATCTGTAAAATTCCATTATGGGGTTCACTTGGACATCCTCGTCAAGACGACTTTGAAGCATTTCTGGGGTTCACTACACTTGTTGGTGCACTTCATTATCTTTGTATATCCATGTTTCATTTTTGTTCATTTGTTTCTCTTGTATGTCTATTAAACTGAAAAACCCAAAAATATTTCTCGCTTCTCTCGTTGTTTCCTTTTGGTTTTTGTTTGCTTTCTTTCGCTTCTTTTTGGTTTTCTCTCTTTTATTTGTTAGTTTGTTTTTATAAAAAGAAAATCTAAAAAGATTTCTCATTTCTTCCTTTTGTCATTTGTTTGAAGTTCTTTGGTGCAAATATTTTCTATCTTTTCACTTTTTCTTTGAACTTTCGTTTATTTGCTTTCTTCAGAAAAAACAAAAACTTCAAAAATATTTCCGTGTGTTTCTCTAAACTCTTCTTGTGTTGTTAAAAAAAATTATTCGGAAAAGATCAAAAAGATTTCTCTCATTTCTCTTTCATTTCTTCTTGTTTGTTTCTCCTTTCATTTTTCTCTCTTTGTTTCTCTTAATTCTTCTTTGCGCCTTATTGAGCCTTATTTCAAAAGGAGTTGACAATAAAAGAATTTCCAATTGGTCCTTATGTGCCTTATCTTTGAACTAATGAAAAGACCCAAAAAATTCCATGTCTTCTCCTTTGTATATAACATTTGCAGATTTTAGGTTAGTCCACGACGACACTTGCACTATGTTATATTTTCCACATCAATCGATCGTGCAAGTGAAAGGCAATAACGACGATGATTTGATGAAGTGACCGTGGTGAAGAAGAGCTGGTATGAACTCTACTTGTTTTTGTTTTTGTACATATGCTTATCTCAGTGATTTTGTTTCAGTATGTTATGGATAATCATATGTATGATGATAATTAGAGTTCATTTTTTCTTATCCATGCTTAATTAGCTAGGAGTGGATAATGTGTTATCTTGGGTGTCAACATGTATTGAATTGATTATGATGCGGTATGTTTGGATGGTATCCTCCTCCGAAGAATTTAAGTGGCTTGACTTGGCACATGTTCACGCATGCATGTAATTGATTCAAAATCAATCTTGCCTCTATGATATTTATGTTTAGAGTATTTATATCCTCCATGCTAATGTTCAAAGTTGGTTATTCAAAATGCATGATTATGACTGTTGTCGCTCTCTAGTTGGTCGCTTCCCGGTCTATTGCTAGCAGTCGCCTATACTAAGCGGAAATACTGCTTGTGCATTCAAATCCTTAAACCAAAGTTATGCCATAAAGAGTCCACTATATCTTCCTATATACGGTATTACTCTGCCATTCCAAGTAAATTTGCATGTGCCATCTCTAAACCTTCAAATGAACATCTGTTTTGTGTGCCCGTAAAGCTCATGGAGTGGCGGGGGGGGGGGAGCGTCATCTTCTATGATAAATAATGTGTTCCTCTCAACGAGTATGACATCTACTTGTTTTAATATTACAAAAAGAGCTGGTAAATGGGATGCCCAGTCCTAAATTAATTAAAAAAACAAAAAAAAACACTCCTCCCGGGGGTATGTGATGACCCACAAGTATAGGGGATCGCAATAGTCTTCAAGGGTAGTATTTCACCCAAATTTATTGATTCGACACAAGGGGAGCCAAAGAATATTTATAAGCCTTAGCAGTTGAGTTGCCAATTCAACCACACCTGAGAACCACTTCCTTGCAGTAATTTATTAGTAGCACAGTAATATGATAGCAGTGGTAACAAAGTAACAACAAGAGTAACAGTAATAGCAGTTTTGTAGCAAACAGAGCAGCAGTGGTAACTTGAGCAAAGACAATAGTATTAAAGCGTAGGCATGGAGTAGCGATGGATATTCAGATGAGATTCAGTATGTAACTGTCACAACCTAGAGAAACACACAATAGCTCCAATCATCAATCATATGTAGGCATGTATTCCGTATATAGTTATACGTGCTTGCGATAAGAACTTGCATAACATCTTTTGTCCTACCCTCCCGTGTCAGCGGGGTCCTAATGGAAACTAAGGGTAATTAAGGCTCTCCTTTTAATAGAGAACCAGAACAAAGCATTAACATATAGTGAATACATGGAATCCTCAAGTTAAAGTCATCCCCGTCAATATCTCAATTCATGGTCACCTTGGAGGTCTAAGGTTCAGAACGATAACAGGTGCATACAACTTGCAGGTAAGATCAACAACTCAAATATATTCATGAAAGCATATATGTTCAGATCTGAAGTCATGGCACTCGGGCCCAAGTGACAAGCATTAAGCATAACAAAGTCATAGTAACATCAGTCTCAGAACATAATGGATACTAGGGATCAAGCCCTAACAAATTGACACGATTACATAAGAAATCATCCATCTCCATCTACCACCAGTATGCCTACAAAGGAATTACTCACTCATGGTGGTGAGCATCATGAAATTCTTGATGGAGAAGGGTTGGTGATGACGATGATGATGAATCCCTCTCTCCGGAGCCATGAACGCACTCCAGATTAGGGCTCCCGATGAAGAACAGGAGGTGGCGGCGGCTCCATATCATAAAACATGATGAAACTTTTCTCTCTGAATTTTTTCTTGGGAAGACAGAATATATAGCACTGGAATTAGGTGTAGCGACCCGACCTCAAACGGTCAAGCCTCTGTGTATCTGTGCCATCCCTGGATCGGTATGCTGGCACACACAGTACATCAATGTATATATCAAAGTGCAATCACATGTATAAATAACGTAAAACTGATATATACCTCACAAGTCTCAGCGGAAACAGACAATCGGGTGTGAAGTCCCATCAACGCCATCGGCAAGTTGAGTGTAGACCGCAACCCTATATCGTAACCCTTACTAGTCATAGAAAATCCTGCAACATGATACGTTGCAGCCGTGTAGGTCAGTACAATGAATGTACCGGCAAGATCACAATAAGAAAAATAGATGATGGAACTATTCTATATGCAATATGGCTTTGAGGCTCTGTGTCTGAGTTTTTGCGTAAAAACTGGTTTTATTTTCCCTACATCAAAGGAATAATCAGGAGTTTTCACTACAGAGTTATCTATTATGACATGGTTCCGCCAACCGATGTCTCATAGCCCATAAGTATCATAAGTTGCCCACAATTAGTTATCAGTCCGGTGTTGAGAGTTCCGAGATAGATCCAAGTCCAAAGGCTCAAATTGTCCGTAACCGGGGACACGGCTAATCGATTAGGTTTTAACTCTGCAGAGTGTTGTGCACTTTACCCACAAGATTCGATCCCTCTTTTTACGTTCTCGCACTTCAGGGTGTTTGAGAACAAGACGACCGAAACATGATCTTTCGAAGAGTTCCTCTGACCACTGTCCGGTGCTCATCCAATCCTACCGTAGTTCTACATCTGCTAGCACCGTCCCAGCCAGAGTCACAACTAAGGTCAACCAAGCCAGAGCCCATAATGACTTGCGGTTGCACAGGTAAGCTTCCGGGCATGAAGTATTCATCCGTCTCTTTGAGTCTGGGTGAAGCTTTCCGCAAGATGTCATGGCGCTTCTCCATGCATCCCGGCCATCCACTGGTTACTCCAGGGTGCCCATCAAATCCATCCTTCACCCAGTAGTGTGTATTGAAAACTTGTCTCGAGTCTCGAAATCTTGAGGCCTTGAAGATGCAGTCCTTGCAGATGCCATCACGAAGTTGTCGTCATTGACGTAGAGTCCACCTTCTCACACCACTCCCGGGCACTCATACCAAACCCCGTCTACTTTAGCGTAGCATTAAAAATAAACAACGTCCCAGGCTTAGTAACAGGGAGATGGGTTCCTACCTCATGCATTCTACTCAACTACAAGATTTAATATCACTACTGGAGGAATTGTCGAAAGGATGATACTACATGCAAATAAAACTTAGGTAAAAACAGATGGTCAAAGTGAAGTTGCCTGGTATTACTTGATGAAGATTATATCGCTCTCAGAGAAATCCTAATAGTACTATTCGTCACTCTCCGAAGAAAATCTATATAGTCAAACATTGCATTCACATAAGCAATCATTCTAGCAAGCAATTTCTAGCAATCATAATTATCAATAAACAATTTAAAACAACAAGGAAATCAAATAATAAAACCCAAATAAAATCCAAAGAAACTTCAAGGAAAACTATGAGAAAAACTACTAAGGAAAAGTCTAAGACTTTACTAACAACAATAAAAATAATTTTGTCATACATAAAACTTAACAGCAAAATAAAGCTCTAAACTAATAAATTAACAGAAAAGAAAATATAAAAATAACTAAGTTAACAGAAAGTATTTTTCGTAAAATTTTACTAGCAAAAAGAAACAAATAAAAAGCTTTGATGAAACTCAATTTATGTCCTATACCAGTGTCACTACAAAATAAAGAAAATAAAATTTAAAATAAAAATAAAATTTTGTCTACTAATGACTAACAAAAACATAAACTAATTTGTCAAAAGTGACAAAATAAATAATTTTAAAACTATTAAAACAACAAAGAAAAGATTAAAACAAAGCTATAACTAAAACAGTACTGTTTTGCCTAAAACCCTAATTTTAAATTTTCTAACATTTCCCAAATCAAACCTACTGCTAAATAACATCACAAGTGACCAGTAGCAAAAAGAATCAAGTCAAAATATATTTTTAAACTCAAGTTATTCACAAAACAAGGTTTGAAGCAAATTCATGCAAATTCAAATTTAAACTATTCAAATATGGCCACACTTGGAATCTACAGAAACTAGATTAAAATCTTAATCTAATGCAAAAAGAATCACTCAAAAAGGGTTTAAAACCTAAAAGATATTAACAATCTAAAACAGAACTTTTTCTGTAAGTTAAAACAAAACAGAAAAAGAAACTAAGCTACGGGACACGCGGAAATATATGAGTGGCCGGAGGGTGGGCGCTACGGAGCTAAGTGGCGGACGGCCGGTAGTTAACAGAAAACGGTTCGAGGATAAAAATAAAAAAATAAAAAAAATCTACCCTGACGGTTAGATCTAGATCGGACGGCTGTGGAGGTGTTCGTCGCTTGCTCCAAACGGCGGATGGCTGCTAACTAAAACATACCGGTTCGAGAGAAAAAAAAACAAATCCGATCTAATCTCGGCCGTGCATCAATGATCAGACGGATGGAGGAGGCCGGGGCTTACAGCGAGGTGGACGACGGCGAGGCGGCTCGGACGTCGGCGGCGGCGGTGCTCCGGTGGTCGAGGGCGACGGCGGAGGAGTCGAAGAGATGCGGCGTAGCGAGGCGATCTCGGGGTGGTCTTGGTGGAGCTTGGGGTGACGGTGGCGAGCGGAGTGAGCTCGACGAGGCTTCGGTGCTCCGGGTGCTCCGGCGAGGGCGCACGAGCTCGAGGTCGTCGCTGCCAAGGAAAAGGAGGGTCTAGACCATGTCAAAAATACGCGCACGGTCAAGGGATTACTGTTGACAGAAAGAGGGGTCAAGGGGAGGCTCACCGGCGTCGAAATCGACGGCGGAAGGCTTCGGCTCCGGCGGAGATCCAAACGGCGTGGGCGTCGGCTATGGGTGGCCTCGGGCGAAGTTGTTGAAGGGAATCAAGAGAGGGAGCCTCGGGGTATTTATAGGGCAGCTTTCGTGGGCGAGGGGGCGAATCGAGAGAGAATCCCGAAGAAATCGGGATACGGCGGTGCTGCGGACGCGTTCTGGCGCGGTTTGGCGTGCGGGAGAGGAAGAAGAAGAGGCGGGGCCCAGCGGTCAGCGGGGGCGGGAGAGAGGGAGGGGTGACCGGTGCATAGCGCTTCGGTGCTCGCACGGCGCTCGCATGGGCTGAGGAAGAGATGGGCCGGGAGGGAGAGAAAGAGAGGTGGGCCTCGGTGGCTTCGGCCCCTTTTTTTTTAAACAGAGAACAAAAGAGATAAAAGAAAACAAAAATAAAATTTTACATAGGCACATAATATATCAAAATTTTCAGAAAAATAAATACTAAAACATGAACTATTTATCAAGTTCAAATAAAATTCACACAAAATGTCAAAATTCAAATAGTGCTACTGTTGCATTTAAAATGCAAATAAAATTATTTGAAAATATCAAAATGATCTCAAATTTATTTTTCTCCTTTTTTATATTGAAGGGAATCATGTTACCCTATTTTCCATATATTTTATTTTTGGAGAAAAATAATTTGAATAAAACCCTCAAATGAGTTTGAATTTGAATTTCAAACCCTTTGGAATTCTTTTCTGTTTTTAATTGGCCAAATATATTTCAAATGCCCCTAATATTTGAAGTTTCATATTACTTCTCTTTTTTTGAATATTTCCAGAGGTTTTGAAATTGGAATATTCAAATAACTTCAAATTGAAAGTGGGTTTCAAAATTAACTTCAAAAGGACTTTCAATTTGATTCTTTTAAACTTCCAACTCATATTTCATATAATTTGAAGAAGTCCTTTTTATCCTCTCTCATGAAAATCATTGAGTTGCATAAAGTCTCTGGTTTGAAAAATATTTCAAATGAAATTCAAATCATTTTCAAATCCCTTTTCATTTCTTTAAATGGAAGAAGTCATATCATCTTCACTCTAGGGTTTTGTGATGAAATGAATTTGAATCCATGGAGATCAAAATGCAAAGTGAAAGTTTTGGGAAAGTCATTTCATCCCCTCTCATTTAACTTTCAAAAAGTTTCAAATTTCACTCACTTTCAATCATTCAATCAAACAAACAATCCTATTTATTTAATTAATATAACATTCCAAAATTTAGAATTTTGGGATGTTACATTAGGTCAGTCGGAGGTCTGTGGTCCCCACAAGCCACCTGGGCGCGCCCCTGGCTTGTGGCCCATGGTGGCCCCATCTGGCACTTCTTTGCTCTAGTTTTTTTATTTATTCCATAAAAAATCTCCGTGAAGTTTTGCCCAATTCTGAGAACTTTTTATTTCTGCATAAAAATAACACTAAGGTAGTTCTGCTAAAAACAACGTTAGCCCGGGTCAGTTTCATTCAAATCATGCAAATTAGAGGCCAAAACAAGAGCAAAAGTGTTTAGAAAAGTAGATATGATGGAGACGTATCAGTATGTTGGCAGGCACTCGTGAATTCGGCTAGCCATGGTTTGTGGAAATACAAAGGTGGAGGGGGAGTCTTAAGCATGGGAACCGCTCTGACACATGTTTATCATATAAGATGAAGAGATTCTCTGTCGTAAACTGTTGACTAAAAAGTACATCCCTCAAAACTGAATTATCTCTGTCTTAAGAAATGAGCTCTAGTACATAAGCAAATCCTTGCTTCCCTCTACGAAAGGCCTTTCTTTTAATTTATTGTTGAGTCATCACGTTCTCATTCAAGCACGAACATTCAAGCTGCGTGTTGGTAGAAGTTTCCAAACGCAGCCATGGTTTCCCTAGACCTGCAAACAACTCAGTACACGCAAATAAACCAAACTTAAAACAAAGACCAAAAGTGCTCAGCTCCCCGGCAACGGTGCCAGAAAAAGCTTGATGGCCTCCAAGTGCACAAGGTTTAGTTGTAGCTTTTTTGAAGTAAGAGTATCGATCCCACATGGAGCACATGAATCAGTCTTTGTCTCTTGTAGGGTTTGAATAGCAGTGCCTGCAAGTTAAATGCAATCCAAAGCAAAGTGGAACGCAATAAAATACTAGGTGATTATGGTGAACAAATAAATAAACTTGCAAAGGTAAAATAAAGTAACGCAGGACGTAAGTGATGGTTGTTGAAATCAAGACTAAAGCATTCTCAGGGAGTCTAGATTCCCCACTAGTATGTGTCTACACGACTGATGCCAAAGCATAATGCTACGTCGGATTCCTAAGACACTTTATATGTGTGTATTTGTGGTGGATCCAAGTTATAATCCCCAAGTGCAAGGAATTGTCGTAGCACTTCCCAATGATGGAGGTGGTAAGTATGGAGCGTCAAACCCACATGGAGCTAAACCTAAGATCAATGTTCTCTCAGGTCCTATCTGACGGAGCTAAATCTGGCAGATCTCGGGTAGGGGGTCCCGAGCTAGTGATCTTGGCTAGATGGTAATAGGACGAAGAAGAGATACAGTATTTACATAGGTTCGGGCCCTCTCGAATAGGTAAAACCCTACGTCCTTCTTGTATTGTATTGATTGTGGATGGGGTAGAAAGTACATGTTGATCTACCTCAAGATCATATGTGCAAAAGAATCTACCTCTACGGTCTAAACCCCTCGGCTTATATAGACATCGGGGTTACCTAGGGTTACACCTAGGTCGATTACATCGGGGGATAAACATGCCGAAATCACATCGTGTCTTGGAGTATGCACCAAGTCTTCGGATGATTCCATCTTGAGTACGCCATGGGGCCTAGTAGGTGTGCCCACTTGGTTGATAGTTTGGGGTCCTCGGCCCAGCCCATGCTTGGGCACCGATGTGGTTAGCACCCCCCGTATCCAGGACACCATCAGTAGCCCCTGAACCGGTCTTCCAAGCCAAGGATAGTCCTTGGAAGATTTTCTCTCCTTCATTGATCTTCGGCCTCGCAAACTGGTTCAATATTCACCTAGTATTTCTTCCTCCAATGCAACCATAGCTTGTGTTCGAGGAGTTTTATACCTTGGACTTCCAAGGAACCCAAACGAGCATTTCCCGAGAAGTATTTGTTGAAAATATGCCCTTGAGGCAATAATAAAATGGTCATATTTCCTTGTTCATGATATATGTTTATCATTCATGCTGGAATTGTATTGACCGGAAACTTAAATACATGTGTGGATAAATAAACAACACCGGTTCCCTAGTGAGCCTCTACTAGACTAGCTTGTTGATCAAAGATGGTTAAGGTTTCGTAACCATAGACATGAGTTGTCATTTGTTAATGGGATAACATCATTAGGAGAATGATGTGATGGACAGACCCAACCGTAAGCTTAGCATCAGATCGTATATCACTTAGTTTATTTGCTACAACTTTCTTCATGTCAAGTATCTGTTCCTTAGACCATGAGATCATGCCACTCCTGGATACCGGAGGAATACTTAGTGTGCTGTCAAACATCACTTAATAACTGGGTGATCATAAAGATGCTCTACATGTATCTCCGAAAGTATTTGTTGGGTTGCATGGATCGAGACTGGGATTTGTCACTCCGTCTGACGGAGAGGTACTTCTGGGCCCTCTCGGTAATACAACAACACAAGAAGCTTGCAAGCATGTGACTAATGAGTTTAGTCACGGGATCTTGTATTACGGAACGAGTAAAGAGACTTGCCGGTGACGAGATTGAACTAGGTATGGAGATACCGACGATCGAATCTCGGGAAAGTAACATATCACCGGACAAAGGGAATTGTATATGGGATTAACTGAATCCCCGACATTGTGGTTCAACCGATAAAGTTCTTCATAGAATATGTAGGAATCAATATGGGCATCCAAGTCCCGCTATTGGTTATTGACTGTAGAGGTGTCTCGGTCATGTCTACATGATTCCCGAACCCGTAGGGTCACACGCTTAACATTCGGTAGCGCTAGGGTAATGTTGAGATATTAATAGTGGAAAGTACGAAAGTAGTTCAGAGTCCCGGATGGGATCCGGTACATCACGAGGAGCTCTGGAATGGTCTGGAGGTAAATATTTATATATGGGAAGTCATATTCAGGGTTCCGGAAAAGTTCGGGAATTTTTGGTAGATTACCGGGAAGGTTCTAGAAGGTTCCACCATGGGGCCCAACGACCCAGGAAGGGCCCACATGGACCGAGGGGTGGGGCTACAACCCACATGGGCTTGCCGCACCATTCCCCAAGGCACATGTCATTTAAATCTAGAGATAAGGTCTTATCTCTAAATTTAAAGGGTTGAATCTAGAGATAAGATGTTATCTCCAAGTTTATAGGGATTTCTCCCTTATGGCCAGCCCTAGGAGGGTTTTGGACGCCTTCCCCTGCCCCCTAGCCTATATAAAGAGAGGGGAGGCACATGGGGGCAGCCACCCTTTCACCCTTGGCCGTTGCCTCTCCCAACTCCTCCCACCTATCTCCGGTACGCGCTTGGCGAAGCCCTGCCGGCACTACAAGAAATATGTCAACTTTTGACCTTCTGTCAGTGACCCTGGAAGAAATGGTCGTAAATCTACGACCATTTGAGACCAATTGGTCATAACATGTTCGGGGGGCTCCAAACCCTAAACCATAACGACCATTTTGGTCAGAAAGGTCGTAATTTCCTTACACGAAATGGTCGTAAAGCAGACAGCACTGGTCCGCTGCCTTATTTCTAGCTGATCACGACCAATATAGATGGTCATAGCCTTGTAAATTGTGGTGCATTGCTATGACTAGGCACCACCTCATCAGTTTTGCCTATGTGTCATGTCCATGTGTCAATTTTTGCCTATGTGTCATGTCCATGTGTCAATTTTTGCCCTAGGTTGTGAAGCAGCCTACATTCTGTCATTCCCAAAATTCCCAAAAAATTCTCATAAATTCTTTGGATCATATCTTCCTCAAATATGTCAAAAACCTTCCTTGCCTAGTTCAAAAATAATTCAGGAATATTCATTTTCATTCTGTTCAGAACAACACTTTGTGAAGGAAGTGCTATTTATATTTTCTTGATTGCCCTCAAAATGTTTGGGCACTCTTTCCTATCCAAATCATTGCCTCATGACAAAATCCAGCTCCATTTGCCTAGTAAATCTTCCTCAGCAAAATTCCAAAGTTTCTGTTCAGCTAGAAGCTTTGTGAAGGAAGTACTAGCTAGGCATATCCTAATGAGTTGAGTTTTTTCCACATCTTCTATATGCCAAAATAATAGCTCTCCACAAAACTTCAGCCCCATCTAATAATCCATGTGAGCTCACCATCCAATCTTTGTTTCTAGTAATATTTTCAGTTTGTGAAGCAACTATATTTTATATTGCTTTATAATTGCTGGAAATTTACCAGGACATGACCCTGCCCATATAACCTCCCTCCACAAAATTTTAGCTCATTTAATTCATCCAATTTCCCTCAATATTTTTCCCAATTTTCTATTCAGTGGAGAGCATTGTGAAGGAAGTACCATTTTTATTTATCCAAATGGTATGAAATTATTACAGTGAATTCATATGCCCAAATTATCATCCTCCTCCAAATTTCAGCTCAATCCAATCATCTATGTGAGCCCAGCTTCAATTTCTATTTTCTGGCCAGATTGTCACATTGCAAAGCAAGTGCTATCTAGACCCCTCCTATTGCCCTCAAACTTTTTGGGCACTCTTACAAATCCAAATCATTGGCACATGCCAATATTCAGCTCCATTTGCCTAGTAAATCTTCCTCAGCAAATTTCCAAAATTTCTATCCAGAGAGAAGCTTTGTGAAGGAAGTACTAGCTAGGCTTATCCAAATGATCTGAAATTTTTCCAACTCTTCCAGATGCACAAATCATCACTCTCCACAAAATTTGATCTCTATCCAGAAATACATGTGAGCTCATCATCCAATCTTTTATTCTGGTCATATTTTCAGTTTGTGAAGCAACTATATTTTATATTGCTTAATTATTGCTGAAACTTTACCAGGGCATGTTCTTACCTATATAACTTCCCTCCACCAAATTTGAGTTCATTTCATTTAGCCAATTTCTCTCACTAATTTTCCCAAGTTTCTGTCCAGAGAAGAGCATTGTGAAGGAAGTACCACTTTGGCATGTCCAAATGGTATAAATTTTTTACAGTGCTTTCCTATGCCCAAATGACCATCCTCCACCAAATTTCAGCTCAATCCATTCATTCATTTGAGCCCAGCTTCAACATCCATATTTCTGTCCAGTGTGGTACTTTGCAAAGCAAGTGCCACCTAGGCTCCTCCATTTGAGCTGCAAATTTGCTAAGACAGTCTCCTTAGTAGATGATCATCCTCAGCCAAAACTCAGGCTCATTGGCCATGTGAATTTCCCCCACCGCTAATCAAACACTTGGCTGCTAATTCATGTTTGAGCTTAGTTCAGTCTCCTCGTGAGATTCTTCTGTTGTCTTTTTCTTCCTAACACCAACCGGGGGAGTGCCCAACCCACCAGACATGCCTAGGCCGCCCAGAACACGTGGTAACGCCACGGTCACGCGGTGACCACACGGCTGGCATGCCAATTTACGCGCTTTGGAGTTGGGGCCCTCGGCCACCGTCCAAACCTCGACGTCTCGGCACCACACCATGTATCTCTGATTAAATAGATACTTATGTACCTAGAAATGATTTTTTGGAAAAAATAAAGAGCAAACTATAAGGCAGCTACAGTTCAAATTTGATCCGCTTCCAACTGAATCGGCGGAAATTTGTCTTTTTCATGAGAGGTGGATCAAAGCTGTTGGCACGCAACCATTTGGTCAATTGTACATTAAATATGGACTAATATTTTAGAAAATTGATTTGGTCTAATTTTGCAACAAATATATGGTAGGTCCTTCACAAAAAAACTCATTTTGGGCACACAAAAAATGGAAAATGAAATTTTCGTCCAAAGAAAATGAAAACTTCCTTAGGCAACATTGTTTGTCATTCCAAGATGCACCCTTGTGCAAAATATGAGATCATTTGAACAAACTATGCCATGAATGTGGCCATAAGATTGATCATTTGGCTTGAAAGACATGAATCTTCACACATGATAGCTTATTTCTGAGAACACTTTTTTAAAATAATTGACGTTTTACAAGTTTATTATTTTTTCTGGAAACTAGGTCACATATAATGACACAATGCGAAGGTTTTCAATTTTTTTTGAATTTCTTGAGCCCGTTTCAAAATGCGGTCAAAACGATGGGCATGACCGTTCATAGCTAGGGGTTGATTCTTGCAAAACTTTTGGAGTTTCTCTGATTAAATAGATACTTATGTACCTAAAAATAATTTTTCGAAAAAATAAAGAGCAAACTATAAGGCAGCTGTAGTTCAAATTTGACCCGCTTCCAACTGAATCGTCGGAAATTTGTCTTTTTCACGAGAGGTGGATCAAAGCTTTTGACATGCAACCATTTGGTAAATTGTACATTAAATATGGCCTAATATTTTAGAAAATTGATTTGGTCTAATTTTGCAACAAATATGTGGTAGGTCCTTCACAAAAAAACTCATTTTGGGCACTCAAAAAATGAAAAATGAAATTTTCGTCCAAAGAAAATGAAAACTTCCTTAGGCAACATTGTTTGCCATTCCAAGATGCACCCTTGTGCAAAATATGAGATCATTTGAACAAACTATGCCATGAATGTGGCCATAAGATTGATCATTTGGCTTGAAAGACATGAATCTTCACACATGATAGCTTATTTCTGAGAACACTTTTTTAAAATAATTGCCGTATTACAAGTTTATTATTTTTTATGGAAACTAGGTCACATATAATGACACAATGCGAAGGTTTTCAATTTTTTTTGAATTTCTTGAGCCCGTTTCAAAATGCGGTCAAAACGACGGGCATGACCGTTCGTAGCTAGGGGTTGAATCTTGCAAAACTTTTGGAGTTTCTCTGATTAAATAGATACTTATGTACCTAGAAATAATTTTTTGAAAAAATAAAGAGCAAACTATAAGGCAGCTGCAGTTCAAATTTGACCCGCTTCCAACTAAATCGGCGGGAATTTGTCTTTTTCACGAGAGGTGGATCAAAGCTTTTGGCACGCAACCATTTGGTCAATTGTACATTAAATATGGCCTAATATTTTAGAAAATTGATTTGGTCTAATTTTGCAACAAATATATGGTAGGTCCTTCACAAAAAAACTCATTTTTGGCACTCAAAAAATGGAAAAAATGTTTTTTTTGCAAAAAACTTATTTTTGAGAACAGTTTTTTAAGATATTTGTCTTGTTATCTTTACTGAAAACTAGGTCACATTTGGTGACACAATGCAAAAGGTTTTTTCTTTATAAATTTTCTAGGTCATAAAATAGCTGACATGATTTAGCATCCTATTTTTAATCGATTACGACCAATTTGAATGGTCATAACGTCATCAAAGCATGTATTTCGTTCTGATTGGTCCATAGGTATCTCACGCGGATCATGCATCAAACACCGTCTGATGCTCCCGGATCCAACGGCAGCCCACCTCCCACCCACGAAAACCAAATGGAAAAGAAAAAAGAAGAAGAGAAAAGAAAGCCCACCCACGCACCTGCCGAACAGAACCCTCTCCATCTCCCTCTTCCTCGCGACTCTCCTCGCCGCCGCCCCCTACGGCGGCGATCCCGGCCGGCTCCAGCGGCCGCTGGCAACGCCCAGCACACCCACGTGATCCCCTATCTCCGCTCCTTCATATCCTCCGACCAGATCCGACATGTGCGTCCTTTTGCGGCCGCGCGCAACCCACCCAGCGGCTAGGGTTTTCGCCACCGCGTTGCCGGCGTGGCTCCGACGTTGCTCCGGCGAGTCAGGTGAGTCCCTCCACTCCTCCTCCTCCTCACAGCCTTCCCTCTCTTCCTCACCTCGTCTTCTCTCCCTCCTCCCAGATCAAGCACGCCATGGTGGGGAAGGACGCCATGGATGCGAGGACGCAATGGAGGACGCAACTCCACCCTTAGCGGCGCCGCCTTCGGCGGCTCCTCTTCGCCCGACTTCAGCGGTGAGCTCTCCCTTCCCAAGATCCCTCTCCTCTCCTCTACCACATGGGATCCCTAATTTTATTTTTCTGTTGGATTCGGTTTCCAACCATGAGGGTTGAGCAGGGGGCCTGCAGCTCCTTCCTTCCATGGACATGAGAGGGACGAGCCCCACGAGCTCGACGTCCAGCACGACAACCACCACTCCAGGCACAGGGTCGCTCCCTGCTCCCTCCTGTTCATTTATTTGTCAACTCAATCCTGCTGCTACTGTTGCTTAAATCGAGATGCTACCCTCATCCTTCTGTTGTCTATCAATAGAATCAAACCGCCTAGAGAATGAATGAGTTTGCAACCATTCCTAATTTTTTGTTCTTGTTCGATTTGGATTTGGATGCAGTAGGTGCTCTGCTCTTGTGCACGTCTGGCGGCGTCTCCGGTGCGGCGGTGCTTCTTGAGGCGACCGGCGTGACGACGGCTGTGTATGGCGGCGACCACAAGCTCTCCGGTGAGCGGCTCCATCTACCCCTAGCTCTCTCTTTTCTGCTCCTATAGGCTATAGCATGTTCTGTTGGTGTAGAACACTAGCAACATGAGCCTACCATGTATACGTACTAAGCAGCAGTTAGCCTCAAGCACCTCGTGTACACTAGAAGCTTGATTGATTCTATATACACTAGAAGCAGTACCTCATGTACATGTGATTGGACTCCCAGGTTCTTTCCAGGCTAAAGAAGTAAGCTATATACAACACACACACAGATAGGACATCTTCTGTTTCCATTTTGTTTGTGTTATTTATATAATTTCTTCCATAACTAGCACTCTGGATTGCTTCTCCTTACTGCCTTCTATTCCCCCTTTTATTTTATCAAAGCAAGACCATATGTATACAAATCATGTGCTATTTATGTTTACTTTTATGCACTGATAGCCACCTTCTTGTTTGGCTTTGCTTACATAGTTGTCACTCTTGCTTGTGGTAGCCATTACATAGCTGAATCATGTCTGTGTCTACTAATCATCAGTTAATAGTATTTGGCTTCTATGTGATGACATGTGTTGATAGATAGATACTAGATATATGTTTTCCAGGTTACATGCTAATTGTACTCCTTCAGTTAACTCTTTTAAACATGACTTGGTTATTTAAACCCTGCCCTGGTTATGTATATGCCAAGTGTAGCTTCCCCTAAGATATTCACTTTGCAACTCCATCTATTAATGCTTTGACGCTGAATGCAATTTGCAGGAAGCTCGATAAAGCTTGGACGTTGGTGAGGGCTCCGACGGTGGTGATGCTGCTGGGCTGGTTGTGGCCTCATGCGTGGTAGTAGGCTTCAATGGCCCTTGAGTCTAATAGTTTGACTACCTCATCGGCTTCTGCCGCTGCACCACAACCCTCCGGTGAACTCTTGGGGCTCCCTTCTTCACGGTGATCATCTTCTTAGTTCTTTTGCTATGACACATTGACTTGTATACCTGGTTATTAGAGGGTTTTTTTGCTAGTACTTCTGGCAAGGCAATATAATTGGTTGTTTTGTGCTGCTGGCCTAATTAAACATGATAAGTATGTATACTTCTTTGAGATAGAAATTCCATGCATGTTTATGAGGTACAAATTCTACAGATGTCGCAAAATATTGGTGGCAAAGTGTCTCTTCTTATCTTTATATTTTCTTAGCTAAAAACTTAGAATAACCATAACTGTACTTTACAAGTAAACATTAGCATCTTAAATGATCAGCTTACTGATGTAGGAGTAGTAAAAGCTTCATGGTTGATCATGATTGCTGAACATGGGAGATGTATCTTCTTTTGCATATCAATTACATAGCAGTACTATGTAATGGAACAGGTTTATGCTCATATTCTTGGTTGCATACTTTGGAGATTTACCATGCAACATCTTTTCATCTAGTAGTAGTACTACTACTAGTTTATGTATAGCCATATACGTATAGTACCAATTGCAATTTTCATTTCTAAGATCAATTTGGTATCCCAGGTCCTCCATTACTTTGATTACCATGCAACATCAGATCAATTTTCAAAGACACGCGGACCAGATCTTCTTCAACTACAACCCACAACATCGACACGAATTCAGGTACCTACTCCTCATCTTCTTGAACATATATGGGCCTGATAGATTTTTGTAGCACAGGCTATGGCCTCATAGTTTTGTTTATTTTATTTTTGTTCATACATGAGCACAATTTCTTATTGCCTTATGTCAAGGGATGAATTGATCTGAACTCAGTCCTTAATATGTGAATGGACATGCTGTTTTGCAGGTTGAAGGTGCTAAGGTGTTGGAGATGTCCTTGTACTTGAGAGTTTTATCTGTAGAGTGTTATATTGTGATTGGTGGAATATTGTATCGTTATATTGTGATTGTGTGGAATATTGTAATAAACTGAGTTTGGCTATTATTTGAATATATTTTAAATGTGTTCTCTGATTGGTATATCGGTGAGTCACAAGCTGTGAAAAATTATAACCTGACGATTGGGACCCAGCGCCTAGAAGAATCTGACAATCTGCACCCAGTTGACTACAATAATCTGAAAATTGAATTAAAAAAAACAAAGAAAGGCTGAAAATAGAAATTATATAGAATGTGAAAAGGCTGCATCTCAGAAAGCAAAAGGCCGAATTAATGGGCCAGGCCCATGTAGCTAACCAAAACTAATAGGAAAATATATATTAAATGGGCTGAATTAATGGGCTTGGCCCATATAGACACCGAATTGGACCGGGCTGATTCTTATCAACGACCAATTCAACTGGTCGCAAGTTTGCCACGTCAGCTTGCCATGTTGAATCCGACGTGGTCTGGCCAGAGTGCTAGTGACCAAAACAATTGGTCGTAGAGTCCACGACCTTTTATTTTGGTCGTAACCGCCTACGACCATTTCACAAGAAAGGTCGTTAAGTTTCATTAAAGATGGCCAGCTTTTGACAAACTGTTTTTGGTCACAAAAAGGTCACAAGTGGAAAACAATGACCATTCAGTGACCAATATTGATGGTCGCAAGTTGCCATATTTCTTGTAGTGCGGTGTTCCGCTGTTGCCACCACCACCTCGCCGTTGGGCTGGTCCCGATCTCATCTACCTCCTATCTCTTGCTTGTTGGATCAAGAAGGAGAGGACGCCATCGAGCTGAATGTGTGCTAAACTCGGAGGTGCTGTCCGTTCGGCGCTAGATCGGATTGGATCGCGATTGGATCGCGAAGAGTACGACTACATCAACTGCGTTACATACGCTAACGCTTTTGGGCTACAAGGGTATGTAGACACACTTCCCCTCCTTTCTATGCATCTCCTAGATTAGATCTTGGTTGTCACGTAGGAATTTTTTTGATTTTCATGCAACGTTTCCCTTCTGTGGCTTCAGAACTAGGTCTATGCGTAGATTTGTATGCATGAGTAGAACACAAAGAAGTTGTGGGTGTTGATGTTCAAATTGCTTACCTCCTTTGTTATTTCTAGATGCAGTGGTATTGTGGTATGAAGCGGCCGAGACCAACCTTACTTGTCCTCGCACAAGAGACCGGTTGCACTGACTGACATGCAACTTGTATTGCATAAAAGTGGCTGGCGGGTGTCTGTCTCTCCTACTTTAGTTGAATCTGATTTGACAATGGCGGTCCTTGTAGAAGGTTAAAAGGCAACTTGTATATCACCATTGTGGCTTTGCGTAGGTAAGAACGGTTCTTATGTGATGCCCATAGCAGCCACGTAAAATTTGCAAGAACAAAGTAGAGGACGTCTAACTTGTTTTTGCAGGGCATGTTGTGATGTGATATGGCCAAAACATGATGTGATATATGTTGATGTATGAGATGATCATGTTTTGTAATAGGTTCATGACTTGCATGTCGATGAGTATGGCAACCGGTAGGAGCCATAGGGTTGTCTTTAATTTAGTGTATGACCTGCGTGTCAATCATTAAACGCCATGTAATTGCTTTACTTTATGGCTATGAGTTAGCAATAGTCGTAGAAGTAACAGTTGGCGGAGACAACCACATGACGACACGATGATGGAGATCATGATGATGGAGATCATGGTGTCATGCCGGTGATGATGGAGATCGTGCCAGTGCTTTGGAGATGGAGATCAAAAGCACGGGATGATCATGGCCATATCATGTCACATATATTGATTGCATGTGATGTTTATCTTTTATGCATCTTATTTTTCTTAGGATGACGATAGCATTATAAGATGATCCCTTCACTTAATTTGAAGATAAAAGGTGTTCTCCCTAAGTATGCACCGTTGCGAAAGTTCATCGTTTCGAAGCAGCTCGTGATGATCGGGTGTGATAGACTCATCGTTCGCATACAACGGGTGTAAGCCAGTTTTACACATGCGGAATACTTGGGTTAAACTTGACGAGCCTAGCATGTACAGACATGGCCTCGGAACACGAAGGACCGAAAGGTCGAACATGAGTCATATAGTAGATATGATCAACATGGAGATGTTCACCATCGATGACCACCCCATCTCACGTGATGACCGGACATGGGTTAGTTGAGTTGCATCATGTAAACACTTACACAACTTGAGGGATGTTGATTTAAGTGGGAGTTCACTAGTAATTTGATTAACTGAACCAATTATCATGAACATAGTCTAAATGTCTTTGCAAATTTATGTTGTAGATCAATGGCTCGTGCTGTAGCTCCCCTGAATTTAAATGCATTCCTAGAAAAAGCTAAGTTGAAAGAAGATGGAAGCAACTATGCGAACTGGGTCCATAATCTGAGGATTATCCTCACTGCTGCACAGAAGGCTTATGTCCTTGATGCACCACTCGGTGCGCCACCCCCTCCAGCGTTGTCTGTGGATGTTGTGAATGTCTGGCAGGCACGTTCTGATGACTACTCGATAGTTCAGTGCGCCATGCTTTACGGCTTAGAACCAGGGCTCCAAAGACGTTTTGAGCACCACGGAGCATATGAGATGTTCCAGGAGCTGAAATTGGTATTTCAGGCTCATGCCCAGGTCGAGAGGTATGACACCTCCAACAAGTTCTTTAGCTGCAAGATGGAGGAGAACAGCTCTGTTAGTGAGCACGTACTCAAAATGTCTGGGTAATTCAACCGCTTGAACTAGTTGGGAGTTAATCTTCCGGATGAAGTAGCAATTGACAGAGTTCTCCAATCAGTGCCACCAAGCTACAAGGGCTTCGTGATGAACTATAACATGCAAGGGATGGAGAAGATGATCCCTGAGCTTTTCGTGATGCTGAAGGCCGCGGAAGTAGAAATCAAGAAAGAGCATCAAGTGTTGATGGTCAAAAAGACCACTAGTTTCAAGAAGGGCAAGGGAAAGAAGGGAAACTTCAAGAAGAATGGCAAGCCAGTTGCCGCTCCGGTGAAGAAACCCAAGGCTGGACCCAAACCTGAGACCGAGTGCTTCTATTACAAGGGGAATGGCCACTGGAAGCGGAATTGCCCCAAGTACTTGGCAGTTAAGAAGGCTGGCAACATCAACAAAGGTATATTTGATATACATGTTATTGATGTGTACCTTACTAGTGCTCATAGTAGCGCCTGGGTATTTGATACTGGTTCGGTTGCTAATATTTGTAATTCAAAACAGGAACTATGGAATAAACAGAGACTAGCTAAGGACGAGGTGACGATGCGCGTTGGAAATGGCTCCAAGGTTGATGTGATCGCCATCGGCACGCTCCCTCTATGTCTACCTTCGGGATTAGTTTTAAACGTAAATAATTGTTATTTGGTGCCTGTGTTAAGCATGAACATTATATCTGGATCTTGTTTATTGCGAGACGGTTATTCATTGAAGTCAGAGAATAATGGTTGTTCTATTTATATGGATAATATCTTTTATGGTCATGCACCCAATGTGAATGGATTATTCTTATTGAATCTCATTTGTAGTGATACACATGTTCATAATATTGATGCCAAAAGATGCAAAGTGAATGATGATAATACCACATACTTGTGGCATTGCCGCTTAGGTCATATTGGTGTAAAACGCATGAAGAAACTCCATGCTGATGGACTTTTGGAATCTCTTGATTATGAATCATTTGAAACATGTGAACCATGCCTCATGGGCAAGATGACTAAAACCCCGTTTTCCGGTACAATGGAGCGGGCGACTGACTTGTTGGAAATAATACATACTGATGTATGCGGTCCATTGAGTGTTCAAGCACGTGGTGGATATCATTATTTTCTTACCTTCACAGATGATTTGAGTAGATATGGGTATATTTAGTTAATGAAACACAAGTCTGAAACATTTGAAAAGTCCAAGGAGTTTTAGAGTGAAGTAGAGAATCATCGTAACAAGAAAATAAATTTCTACGATCTGATCGGTGAGGTGAATATTTGAGTTACGAGTTTGGCACGCATTTAAGACAATGTGGAATTGTTTCACAACTCACGCCACCTGGAACACCACAGCGTAATAGTGTGTCCGAACGTCGTAATCATACTCTATTGGATATGGTGCGTTATATGATGTCTCTTACCGATTTGCCACTATCGTTTTGGGGTTATGCATTGGAGACAGCCTCATTCACTTTAAATAGGGCACCGTATAAATCCGTTGAGATGACACCGTATGAATTATGGTTTGGCAAGAAACCTAAGCTGTCGTTTCTTAAAGTTTGGGGGATGCGACGCTTATGTCAAGAGGCTTCAGCCAGATAAGCTTGAACCCAAACCGGAGAAGTGCGTCTTCATAGGATACCCTAAAGAGGCCATTGGATATTCCTTCTATCATATATCCGAGGGCAAGATCTTTGTTGCCAAGAATGGATCCTTTCTAGAGAAGGAGTTTCTCTCGAAAGAAGTGAGTGGGAGGAAAGTAGAGCTTGATGAGGTAATCGTACCTTCTCTCAAATTGGAGAGTAGCACATCACAGAAAGAAGTTCCTGTGATGCCTACACCAGCCGGAGAGGAAGCTAATGATGATGATCATGAAACTTCGGATCAAGCTACTATTGAACTTCGTAGGTCGACCAGGACACGTTCCGCACCAGAGTGGTACGGTAATCCTGTCTTGGAAGTCATGTTGTTAGACAACGGCGAACCTACGAACTATGAAGAAGCAATGATGAGCACGAATTCCGACAAATGGCTTGAGGCCATGAAATCCTAGATAGGATCCATGTATGAGAATCAAGTATGGACTTTGGTAGACTTGCCCAATGACCGGCAGGCCATTGAGAACAAATGGATCTTTAAGAAAAAGACAGACGCTGATGGTAATGTCGTTGTCTAGAAAACTCGACTTGTCACAAAGGGTTTTTGACAAGTTCAAGGGGTTGACTACGATGAGACTTTCTCACCCGTGATGCTGAAGTTTATTAGGATTATGTTAGCAATTGCTGCATTTTTCAATTATGAAATATGGCAGATGGATGTGAAAACCGCGTTCCTTAATGGTTTTATTAAGGAAGAGTTGTATATGATGCAGCCCAAAGGTTTTGTCGATCCTACGGATGCTAATAAGGTATGCAAGCTCCAGCGATCCATCTATGGACTGGTGCAAGCATCTCGGAGTTGGAATATACGCTTTGATGAGGTGATCAAAGCTTTTGGTTTTATACAAACTTATGGAGGAGCTTGTATTTACAAGAAAGTGAGTGGGAGCTATGTAGCATTTCTCATACTGTATGTGGATGACATATTATTGATTGGAAATGTTATAGAATTTCTGGAAAGCATAAAGGGTTATTTTAACAAGAGTTTTTCAATGAAAGACCTGGGTGAAGCTGCTTACATATTGGGCATTAAGATCTATAGAGATAGATCTAGACGCCTGATAGGAGTTTCACAGAGCACACACCTTGACAAGATTTTGAAGAAGGTCAAAATGGACCAGTCGAAGAAGGGGTTCATGCCTATGTTGCAAGGTGTGAAGTTGAGTAAGACTCAAAGCCCGAGCACGACAGAAGAAAGAGAAAGGATGAAGGTCGTCCCCTATGCCTCAGCCATAGGCTCTGTAATGTATGCCATGCTGTGTACCAAACCTGATGTGTGCCTTGCCATAAGTCTGGCAGGTAGGTACTAGAGTGATCCAGGAGTAGATCACTGGACAGCGGTTAAAAATATCCTTAAGTACCTAAAGAGGACTAAGGAAATGTTTCTCATTTATGGAGGTGATAAAGAGCTCGCCGTAAAGGGTTATGTCGATGCTAGCTTTGACACTGATCCGGATGACTCAAAGTCTCAAATCGGATACATATTTATTTTGAATGGTGGAGTAGTCAGTTGGTGTAGTTCCAAGCAGAGTGTCGTAGCGGGATCTACATGTGAAGCGGAATATATAGCTGCTTCAGAAGCGGCACAGGAAGGAGTCTGGATGAAGGAGTTCATGACCGATCTAGGAGTGGTACCTAGTGCATCGGATCCTATGACTCTTTATTGTGATAACACTGGCGCCATTGCCATTGCCAAGGAGCCAAGGTTTCACAAGAAGACCAAGCACATCAAGCACCGCTTCAACTCCATTCGTAATTACATTAAGGATGGAGACATAGATATTTGCAAAGTACATAAGGATCTGAATTTGATAGACCCATTGACTAAACCTCTTCCTCGAGCAAAACATGATCAGCACCAGAAGTCTATGGGTGTTAGATTCGTTATAATGTAAACTAGATTATTGACTCTAGTGCAAGTGGGAGACTGTTGGAAATATGCCCTAGACTCAATAATATCATATTTCCTTGTTCATGATATATGTTTATCATTCATGCTGGAATTGTATTGTTGGAAGCTTAAATACATGTGTGGATAAATAAACAACACCGTGTCCCTAGTGAGCCTATACTAGACTAGCTTGTTGATCAAACATGGTTAAGGTTTCCTAACCATAGACATGAGTTGTCGTTTGCTAACGGGGTCACATCATTAGGAGAATGATGTGATGGACAGACCCAACCGTAAGCTTAGCATTAGATCGTATCACTTAGTTTATTTGCTACAGCTTTCTTCATGTCAAGTATCTGTTCCTTAGACCATGAGATCATGCCACTCTCGAATACCTAAGGAATACTTTGTGTGCTATAAAATGTCACTTCGTAATTGTGTGATCATAAAGATGCTCTACAGGTATCTCTAAAAGTATTTGTTGGGTTGCATGGATCGAGACTGGGATTTGTCACTCCGTGTGACGGAGAGATATCTCTGGGCCCTCTCAGTAATACAACATCACAAGAAGCTTGCAAGCATGTCACTAATGAGTTTAGTCATGGGATCTTGTATTACAGAACAAGTGAAGAGACTTGTCGGTGACGAGATTGAACTAGGTATGGAGATACCAACGATCGAATCTCGGGCAAGTAACATATCGCCGTACAAAGGGAATCGTATACGAGATTAACTGAATCCCAGACATTGTGGTTCAACCGATAAAGATCTTTGTGGAATATGTAGGAATCAATATCGGCATCCAGGTCCCACTATTGGTTATTGACCGTAGAGGTGTCTCGGTCATGTCTACATGATTCTTGAACCCATAGGGTCGCACGCTTAACGTTCGGTAGCGCTAGGGTAATGTTGAGATATTAATAGTGGAAAGTCTGAAAGTAGTTTGGAGTCCCGGATGGGATCAGGGATATCACGAGGAGCCCCGTAATGGTCTGGAGGTAAAGATTTATATATGGGAAGTCATATTCAGGGTTCCGGAAAAGTTCGGGAATTTTCGGTAGAGTACCGAGAAGGTTCTAGAAGGTTCCGGTGGTTCCACCATGGGGACCAACGACCCGGGAAGGGACCACATGGACCGAGGGGTGGGGCTACGGGCTGGCAGCACCATTCCCCAAGGCACATGTCGTTTAAATCTAGAGATCAGGTCTTATCTCTAAATTTAAAGGGTTGAATCTAGAGATAAGACGTCCTTCTTGTATTGTATTGATTGTGGATGGGGTAGAAAGTACATGTTGATCTACCTCAAGATCATATGTGCAAAAGAATCTACCTCTACGGTCTAAACCCCTCGGCTTATATAGACATCGGGGGTACCTAGGGTTACACCTAGGTCGATTACATCGGGGGATAAACATGCCGAAATCACATCGTGTCTTGGAGTATGCACCAAGTCTTCGGATGATTCCATCTTGAGTACGCCATGGGGCCTAGTAGGTGTGCCCACTTGGTTGATAGTTTGGGGTCCTCGGCCCAGCCCATGCTTGGGCACCGATGTGGTTAGCACCCCCCGTATCCAGGACACCATCAGTAGCCCCTGAACCGGTCTTCCAAGCCGAGGATAGTCCTTGGAAGATTTTCTCTCCTTCATTGATCTTCGGCCTTGCAAACTGGTTCAATATTCACCTAGTATTTCTTCCTCCAATGCAACCATAGCTTGTGTTCGAGGAGTTTTATACCTTGGACTTCCAAGGAACCCAAACGAGCATTTCCCGAGAAGTATTTGTTGAAAATATGCCCTTGAGGCAATAATAAAATGGTCATATTTCCTTGTTCATGATATATGTTTATCATTCATGCTGGAATTGTATTGTCCGGAAACTTAAATACATGTGTGGATAAATAAACAACACCGGTTCCCTAGTGAGCCTCTACTAGACTAGCTTGTTGATCAAAGATGGTTAAGGTTTCGTAACCATAGACATGAGTTGTCATTTGTTAATGGGATAACATCATTAGGAGAATGATGTGATGGACAGACCCAACCGTAAGCTTAGCATCAGATCGTATATCACTTAGTTTATTTGCTACAACTTTCTTCATGTCAAGTATCTGTTCCTTAGACCATGAGATCATGCCACTCCTGGATACCGGAGGAATACTTAGTGTGCTATCAAACATCACTTAATAACTGGGTTATCATAAAGATGCTCTACATGTATCTCCGAAAGTATTTGTTGGGTTGCATGGATCGAGACTGGGATTTGTCACTCCGTCTGACGGAGAGGTACTTCTGGGCCCTCTCGGTAATACAACAACACAAGAAGCTTGCAAGCATGTGACTAATGAGTTCAGTCACGGGATCTTGTATTACGGAACGAGTAAAGAGACTTGCCGGTGACGAGATTGAACTAGGTATGGAGATACCGACGATCGAATCTTGGGAAAGTAACATATCACCGGACAAAGGGAATTGTATACGGGATTAACGGAATCCCCGACATTGTGGTTCAACCGATAAAGTTCTTCATAGAATATGTTGGAATCAATATGGGCATCCAAGTCCCGCTATTGGTTATTGACTGTAGAGGTGTCTCGGTCATGTCTACATGATTCCTGAACCCGTAGGGTCACACGCTTAACATTCGGTAGCGCTAGGGTAATGTTGAGATATTAATAGTGGAAAGTACGAAAGTAGTTCGGAGTCCCGGATGGGATCCGGTACATCACGAGGAGCTCTGGAATGGTCCGGAGGTAAAGATTTATATATGGGAAGTCATATTCAGGGTTCCGGAAAAGTTCGGGAATTTTTGGTAGAGTACCGGGAAGGTTCTAGAAGGTTCCACCATGGGGCCCAACGACCCAGGAAGGGCCCACATGGACCGAGGGGTGGGGCTACAACCCACATGGGCTTTCCGCACCATTCCCCAAGGCACATGTCATTTAAATCTAGAGATAAGGTCTTATCTCTAAATTTAAAGGGTTGAATCTAGAGATAAGATGTTATCTCCAAGTTTATAGGGATTTCTCCCTTATGGCCAGCCCTAGGAGGGTTTTGGACGCCTTCCCCTGCCCCTAGCCTATATAAAGAGAGGGGAGGCACATGGGGGCATCCACCCTTTCACCCTTGGCCGTTGCCTCTCCCAACTCCTCCCACCTATCTCCGGTACGCGCTTGGCGAAGCCCTGCCGGCACTACAAGAAATATGTCAACTTTTGACCTTCTGTCAGTGACTCTGGAAGAAATGGTCGTAAATCTACGACCATTTGAGACCAATTGGTCATAAGCTGTTCGGGGGGCTCCAAACCCTAAACCATAACGACCATTTTGGTCAGAAAGGTCGTAATTTCCTTACACGAAATGGTCGTAAAGCAGACCGCACTGGTCCGCTGCCTTATTTCTAGCTGATCACGACCAATATAGATGGTCATAGCCTTGTAAATTGTGGTGCATTGCTATGACTAGGCACCACCTCATCAGTTTTGCCTATGTGTCATGTCCATGTGTCAATTTTTGCCTATGTGTCATGTCCATGTGTCAATTTTTGCCCTAGGTTGTGAAGCAGCCTACATTCTGTCATTCCCAAAATTCCCAAAAAATTCTCATAAATTCTTTGGATCATATCTTCCTCAAATATGTCAAAAACCTTCCTTGCCTAGTTCAAAAATAATTCAGGAATATTCATTTTCATTCTGTTCAGAACAACACTTTGTGAAGGAAGTGCTATTTATATTTTCTTGATTGCCCTCAAAATTTTTGGGCACTCTTTCCTATCCAAATCATTGCCTCATGACAAAATCCAGCTCCATTTGCCTAGTAAATCTTCCTCAGCAAAATTCCAAAGTTTCTGTTCAGCTAGAAGCTTTGTGAAGGAAGTACTGGCTAGGCATATCCTAATGAGTTGAGTTTTTTCCACATCTTCTATATGCCAAAATCATAGCTCTCCACAAAATTTCAGCCCCATCTAACAATCCATGTGAGCTCACCATCCAATCTTTGTTTCTAGTAATATTTTCAGTTTGTGAAGCAACTATATTTTATATTGCTTTATAATTGCTGAAAATTTACCAGGACATGACCCTGCCCATATAACCTCCCTCCACCAAATTTTAGCTCATTTAATTCATCCAATTTCCCTCAATATTTTTCCCAATTTTCTATTCAGTGGAGAGCATTGTGAAGGAAGTACCATTTTTATTTATCCAAATGGTATGAAATTATTACAGTGAATTCATATGCCCAAATTATCATCCTCCTCCAAATTTCAGCTCAATCCAATCATCTATGTGAGCCCAGCTTCAATTTCTATTTTCTGGCCAGATTGTCACATTGCAAAGCAAGTGATATCTAGACCCCTCCTATTGACCTCAAACTTTTTGGGCACTCTTACAAATCCAAATCATTGCCACATGCCAATATTCAGCTCCATTTGCCTAGTAAATCTTCCTCAGCAAATTTCCAAAATTTCTATCCAGAGAGAAGCTTTGTGAAGGAAGTACTAGCTAGGCTTATCCAAATGATCTGAAATTTTTCCAAATCTTCCAGATTCACAAATCATCACTCTCCACAAAATTTGATCTCTATCCAGAAATACATGTGAGCTCATCATCCAATCTTTTATTCTGGTCATATTTTCAGTTTGTGAAGCAACTATATTTTATATTGCTTAATTATTGCTGAAACTTTACCAGGGCATGTTCTTACCTATATAACTTCCCTCCACCAAATTTGAGTTCATTTCATTTAGCCAATTTCTCTCACTAATTTTCCAAGTTTTTGTCCAGAGAAGAGCATTGTGAAGGAAGTACCACTTTGGCATGTCCAAATGGTATAAATTTTTTACAGTGCTTTCCTATGCCCAAATGACCATCCTCCACCAAATTTCAGCTCAATCCATTCATTCATTTGAGCCCAGCTTCAACATCCATATTTCTGTCCAGTGTGGTACTTTGCAAAGCAAGTGCCACCTAGGCTCCTCCATTTGAGCTGCAAATTTGCTAAGACAGTCTCCTTAGTAGATGATCATCCTCAGCCAAAACTCAGGCTCATTGGCCATGTGAATTTCCCCCACCGCTAATCAAACACTTGGCTGCTAATTCATGTTTGAGCTTAGTTCAGTCTCCTCGTGAGATTCTTCTGTTGTCTTTTTCTTCCTAACACCAACCGGGGGAGTGCCCAACCCACCAGACATGCCTAGGCCGCCCAGAACACGTGGTAACGCCACGGTCACGCGGTGACCACACGGCTGGCATGCCAATTTACGCGTTCTGGAGTTGGGGCCCTCGGCCACCGTCCAAACCTCGACGTCTCGGCACCACACCATGTATCTCTGATTAAATAGATACTTATGTACCTAGAAATGAATTTTTGGAAAAAATAAAGAGCAAACTATAAGGCAGCTACAGTTCAAATTTGATCCGCTTCCAACTGAATCGGCGGAAATTTGTCTTTTTCATGAGAGGTGGATCAAAGCTGTTGGCACGCAACCATTTGGTCAATTGTACATTAAATATGGACTAATATTTTAGAAAATTGATTTGGTCTAATTTTGCAACAAATATATGGTAGGTCCTTCACAAAAAAACTCATTTTGGGCACACAAAAAATGGAAAATGAAATTTTCGTCCAAAGAAAATGAAAACTTCCTTAGGCAACATTGTTTGTCATTCCAAGATGCACCCTTGTGCAAAATATGAGATCATTTGAACAAACTATGCCATGAATGTGGCCATAAGATTGATCATTTGGCTTGAAAGACATGAATCTTCACACATGATAGCTTATTTCTGAGAACACTTTTTTAAAATAATTGACGTTTTACAAGTTTATTATTTTTTCTGGAAACTAGGTCACATATAATGACACAATGCGAAGATTTTCAATTTTTTTTGAATTTCTTGAGCCCGTTTCAAAATGCGGTCAAAACGATGGGCATGACCGTTCGTAGCTAGGGGTTGAATCTTGCAAAACTTTTGGAGTTTCTCTGATTAAATAGATACTTATGTACCTAAAAATAATTTTTCGAAAAAATAAAGAGCAAACTATAAGGCAGCTGTAGTTCAAATTTGACCCGCTTCCAACTGAATCGTCGGAAATTTGTCTTTTTCACGAGAGGTGGATCAAAGCTTTTGACATGCAACCATTTGGTAAATTGTACATTAAATATGGCCTAATATTTTAGAAAATTGATTTGGCCTAATTTTGCAACAAATATATGGTAGGTCCTTCACAAAAAAACTCATTTTGGGCACTCGAAAAATGAACAATGAAATTTTCGTCCAAAGAAAATGAAAACTTCCTTAGGCAACATTGTTTGACATTCCAAGATGCACCCTTGTGCAAAATATGAGATCATTTGAACAAACTATGCCATGAATGTGGCCATAAGATTGATCATTTGGCTTGAAAGACATGAATCTTCACACATGATAGCTTATTTCTGAGAACACTTTTTTAAAATAATTGCCGTATTACAAGTTTATTATTTTTTATGGAAACTAGGTCACATATAATGACACAATGCGAAGGTTTTCAATTTTTTTTGAATTTCTTGAGCCCGTTTCAAAATGCGGTCAAAACGACGGGCATGACCGTTCGTAGCTAGGGGTTGAATCTTGCAAAACTTTTGGAGTTTCTCTGATTAAATAGATACTTATGTACCTAGAAATAATTTTTTGAAAAAATAAAGAGCAAACTATAAGGCAGCTGCAGTTCAAATTTGACCCGCTTCCAACTAAATCGGCGGAAATTTGTCTTTTTCACGAGAGGTGGATCAAAGCTTTTGGCACGCAACCATTTGGTCCATTGTACATTAAATATGGCCTAATATTTTAGAAAATTGATTTGGTCTAATTTTGCAACAAATATATGGTAGGTCCTTCACAAAAAAACTCATTTTGGGCACTCAAAAAATGGAAAAAATGTTTTTTTTGCAAAAAACTGATTTTTGAGAACAGTTTTTTAAGATATTTGTCTTGTTATCTTTACTGAAAACTAGGTCACATTTGGTGACACAATGCAAAAGGTTTTTTCTTTATAAATTTTCTAGGTCACAAAATAGCTGACATGATTTAGCATCCTATTTTTAATCGATTACGACCAATTTGAATGGTCATAACGTCATCAAAGCATGTATTTCGTTCTGATTGGTCCATAGGTATCTCACGCGGATCATGCATCAAACACCGTCTGATGCTCCCGGATCCAACGGCAGCCCACCTCCCACCCACGAAAACCAAATGGAAAAGAAAAAAGAAGAAGAGAAAAGAAAGCCCACCCACGCACCTGCCGAACAGAACCCTCTCCATCTCCCTCTTCCTCGCGACTCTCCTCGCCGCCGCCCCCTACGGCGGCGATCCCGGCCGGCTCCAGCGGCCGCTGGCAGCGCCCAGCACACCCACGTGATCCCCTATCTCCGCTCCTTCATCTCCTCCGACCAGATCCGACATGTGCGTCCTTTTGCGGCCGCGCGCAACCCACCCAGCGGCTAGGGTTTTCGCCACCGCGTTGCCGGCGTGGCTCCGACGTTGCTCCGGCGAGTCAGGTGAGTCCCTCCACTCCTCCTCCTCCTCACAGCCTTCCCTCTCTTCCTCACCTCGTCTTCTCTCCCTCCTCCCAGATCAAGCACCCCATGGTGGGGAAGGACGCCATGGATGCGAGGATGCAATGGAGGACGCAACTCCACCCTTAGCGGCGCCGCCTTCGGCGGCTCCTCTTCGCCCGACTTCAGCGGTGAGCTCTCCCTTCCCAAGATCCCTCTCCTCTCCTCTACCACATGGGATCCCTAATTTTATTTTTCTGTTGGATCCGGTTTCCAACCATGAGGGTTGAGCAGGGGGCCTGCAGCTCCTTCCTTCCATGGACATGAGAGGGACGAGCCCCACGAGCTCGACGTCCAGCACGACAACCACCACTCCAGGCACAGGGTCGCTCCCTTCTCCCTCCTGTTCATTTATTTGTCAACTCAATCCTGCTGCTACTGTTGCTTAAATCGAGATGCTACCCTCATCCTTCTGTTGTCTATCAATAGAATCAAACCGCCTAGAGAATGAATGAGTTTGCAACCATTCCTAATTTTTTGTTCTTGTTCGATTTGGATTTGGATGCAGTAGGTGCTCTGCTCTTGTGCATGTCTGGCGGCGTCTCCGGTGCGGCGGTGCTTCTTGAGGCGACCGGCGTGACGACGACTGTGTATGGCGGCGACCACAAGCTCTCCGGTGAGCGGCTCCATCTACCCCTAGCTCTCTCTTTTCTGCTCCTATAGGCTATAGCATGTTCTGTTGGTGTAGAACACTAGCAACATGAGCCTACCATGTATACGTACTAAGCAGCAGTTAGCCTCAAGCACCTCGTGTACACTAGAAGCTTGATTGATTCTATATACACTAGAAGCAGTACCTCATGTACATGTGATTGGACTCCCAGGTTCTTTCCAGGCTAAAGAAGTAAGCTATATACAACACACACACAGATAGGACATCTTCTGTTTCCATTTTGTTTGTGTTATTTATATAATTTCTTCCATAACTAGCACTCTGGATTGCTTCTCCTTACTGCCTTCTATTCCCCCTTTTATTTTATCAAAGCAAGACCATATGTATACAAATCATGTGCTATTTATGTTTACTTTTATGCACTGATAGCCACCTTCTTGTTTGGCTTTGCTTACATAGTTGTCACTCTTGCTTGTGGTAGCCATTACATAGCTGAATCATGTCTGTGTCTACTAATCATCAGTTAATAGTATTTGGCTTCTATGTGATGACATGTGTTGATAGATAGATACTAGATATATGTTTTCCAGGTTACATGCTAATTGTACTCCTTCAGTTAACTCTTTTAAACATGACTTGGTTATTTAAACCCTGCCCTGGCTATGTATATGCCAAGTGTAGCTTCCCCTAAGATATTCACTTTGCAACTCCATCTATTAATGCTTTGACGCTGAATGCAATTTGCAGGAAGCTCGAAAAAGCTTGGACGTTGGTGAGGGCTCCGATGGTGGTGATGCTGCTGGGCTGGTTGTGGCCTCATGCGTGGTAGTAGGCTTCAATGGCCCTTGACTCTAACAGTTTGACTACCTCATCGGCTTCTGCCGCTGCACCACAACCCTCTGGTGAACTCTTGGGGCTCCCTTCTTCACGGTGATCATCTTCTTAGTTCTTTTGCTATGACACATTGACTTGTATACCTGGTTATTAGAGGGTTTTTTTGCTAGTACTTCTGGCAAGGCAATATAATTGGTTGTTTTGTGCTGCTGGCCTAATTAAACATGATAAGTATGTATACTTCTTTGAGATAGAAATTCCTTGCATGTTTATGAGGTACAAATTCTACAGATGTCGCAAAATATTGGTGGCAAAGTGTCTCTTCTTATCTTTATATTTTCTTAGCTAAAAACTTAGAATAACCATAACTGTACTTTACAAGTAAACATTAGCATCTTAAATGATCAGCTTACTGATGTAGGAGTAGTAAAAGCTTCATGGTTGATCATGATTGCTGAACATGGGAGATGTATCTTCTTTTGCATATCAATTACATAGCAGTACTATGTAATGGAATAGGTTTATGCTCATATTCTTGGTTGCATACTTTGGAGATTTACCATGCAACATCTTTTCATCTAGTAGTAGTACTACTACTAGTTTATGTATAGCCATATACGTATAGTACCAATTGCAATTTTCATTTCTAAGATCAATTTGGTATCCCAGGTCCTCCATTACTTTGATTACCATGCAACATCAGATCAATTTTCAAAGACACGCGGACCAGATCTTCTTCAACTACAACCCACAACATCGACACGAATTCAGGTACCTACTCCTCATCTTCTTGAACATATATGGGCCTGATAGATTTTTGTAGCACAGGCTATGGCCTCATAGTTTTGTTTATTTTATTTTTGTTCATACATGAGCACAATTTCTTATTGCCTTATGTCAAGGGATGAATTGATCTGAACTCAGTCCTTAATATGTGAATGGACATGCTGTTTTGCAGGTTGAAGGTGCTAAGGTGTTGGAGATGTCCTTGCACTTGAGAGTTTTATCTGTAGAGTGTTATATTGTGATTGGTGGAATATTGTATGGTTATATTGTGATTGTGTGGAATATTGTAATAAACTGAGTTTGGCTATTATTTGAATATATTTTAAATGTGTTCTCTGATTGGTATATCGGTGAGTCACAAGCTGTGAAAAATTATAACCTGACGATTGGGACCCAGCGCCTAGAAGAATCTGACAATCTGCACCCAGTTGACTACAATAATCTGAAAATTGAATTAAAAAAAACAAAGAAAGGCTGAAAATAGAAATTATATAGAATGTGAAAAGGCTGCATCTCAGAAAGCAAAAGGCCGAATTAATGGGCCAGGCCCATGTAGCTAACCAAAACTAATAGGAAAATATATATTAAATGGGCTGAATTAATGGGCTTGGCCCATATAGACACCGAATTGGACCGGGCTGATTCTTATCAACGACCAATTCAACTGGTCGCAATTTTGCCACGTCAGCTTGCCATGTTGAATCCGACGTGGTCTGGCCAGAGTGCTAGTGACCAAAACAATTGGTCGTAGAGTCCACGACCTTTTATTTTGGTCGTAACCGCCTACGACCATTTCACAAGAAAGGTCGTTAAGTTTCATTAAAGATGGCCAGCTTTTGACCAACTGTTTTTGGTCACAAAAAGGTCACAAGTGGAAAACAATGACCATTCAGTGACCAATATTGATGGTCGCAAGTTGCCATATTTCTTGTAGTGCGGTGTTCCGCTGCTGCCACCACCACCTCGCCGCTGGGCTGGTCCCGATCTCATCTACCTCCTATCTCTTGCTTGTTGGATCAAGAAGGAGAGGACGCCATCGAGCTGAATGTGTGCTAAACTCGGAGGTGCTGTCCGTTCGGCGCTAGATCGGATTGGATCGCGATTGGATCGCGAAGAGTACGACTACATCAACTGCGTTACATACGCTAACGCTTTTGGGCTACAAGGGTACGTAGACACACTTCCCCTCCTTTCTATGCATCTCCTAGATTAGATCTTGGTTGTCACGTAGGAATTTTTTTGATTTTCATGCAACGTTTCCCTTCTGTGGCTTCAGAACTAGGTCTATGCGTAGATTTGTATGCACGAGTAGAACACAAAGAAGTTGTGGGTGTTGATGTTCAAATTGCTTACCTCCTTTGTTATTTCTAGATGCAGTGGTATTGTGGTATGAAGCGGCCGAGACCAACCTTACTTGTCCTCGCACAAGAGACCGGTTGCACTGACTGACATGCAACTTGTATTGCATAAAAGTGGCTGGCGGGTGTCTGTCTCTCCTACTTTAGTTGAATCTGATTTGACAATGGCGGTCCTTGTAGAAGGTTAAAAGGCAACTTGTATATCACCATTGTGGCTTTGCGTAGGTAAGAACGGTTCTTATATGATGCCCATAGCAGCCACGTAAAATTTGCAAGAACAAAGTAGAGGACGTCTAACTTGTTTTTGCAGGGCATGTTGTGATGTGATATGGCCAAAACATGATGTGATATATGTTGATGTATGAGATGATCATGTTTTGTAATAGGTTCATGACTTGCATGTCGATTAGTATGGCAACCGGCAGGAGCCATAGGGTTGTCTTTAATTTAGTGTATGACCTGCGTGTCAATCATTAAACGCCATGTAATTGCTTTACTTTATGGCTATGAGTTAGCAATAGTCGTAGAAGTAACAGTTGGCGGAGACAACCACATGACGACACGATGATGGAGATCATGATGATGGAGATCATGGTGTCATGCCGGTGATGATGGAGATCGTGCCAGTGCTTTGGAGATGGAGATCAAAAGCACGGGATGATCATGGCCATATCATGTCACATATATTGATTGCATGTGATGTTTATCTTTTATGCATCTTATTTTTATTAGGATGACGATAGCATTATAAGACGATCCCTTCACTTAATTTTAAGATAAAAGGTGTTCTCCCTAAGTATGCACCATTGCGAAAGTTCATCGTTTCGAAGCAGCTCGTGATTATCGGGTGTGATAGACTCATCGTTCGCATACAACGGGTGTAAGCCAGTTTTACACATGCGGAATACTTGGGTTAAACTTGACGAGCCTAGCATGTACAGACATGGCCTCGGAACACGGAGGACCGAAAGGTCAAACATGAGTCATATAGTAGATATGATCAACATGGAGATGTTCACCATCGATGACCACCCCATCTCACGTGATGACCGGACATGGGTTAGTTGAGTTGGATCATGTAAACACTTACACAACTTGAGGGATGTTGATTTAAGTGGGAGTTCACTAGTAATTTGATTAACTGAACCAATTATCATGAACATAGTCTAAATGTCTTTGCAAATTTATGTTGTAGATCAATGGCTCGTGCTGTAGCTCCCCTGAATTTTAATGCATTCCTAAGAAAAAACTAAGTTGAAAGAAGATGGAAGCAACTATGCGAACTGGGTCCATAATCTGAGGATTATCCTCACTGCTGCACAGAAGGCTTATGTCCTTGATGCACCACTCGGTGCGCCACCCCCTCCAGCATTGTCTGTGGATGTTGTGAATGTCTGGCAGGCACGTTCTGATGACTACTCGATAGTTCAGTGCGCCATGCTTTACGGCTTAGAACCAGGGCTCCAAAGACGTTTTGAGCACCATGGATCATATGAGATGTTCCAGGAGCTGAAATTGGTATTTCAGGCTCACGCCCAGGTCGAGAGGTATGACACCTCCAACAAGTTCTTTAGCTGCAAGATGGAGGAGAACAGCTCTGTTAGTGAGCACGTACTCAAAATGTCTGGGTAATTCAACCGCTTGAACTAGTTGGGAGTTAATCTTCCGGATGAAGTAGCAATTGACAGAGTTCTCCAATCAGTGCCACCAAGCTACAAGGGCTTCGTGATGAACTATAACATGCAAGGGATGGAGAAGATGATCCCTGAGCTTTTCGTGATTCTGAAGGCCGCGGAAGTAGAAATCAAGAAAGAGCATCAAGTGTTGATGGTCAAAAAGACCACTAGTTTCAAGAAGTGCAAGGGAAAGAAGGGAAACTTCAAGAAGAATGGCAAGCCAGTTGCCGCTCCGGTGAAGAAACCCAAGGCTGGACCCAAACCTGAGACTGAGTGCTTCTATTACAAGGGGAATGGCCACTGGAAGCGGAATTGCCCCAAGTACTTGGCAGTTAAGAAGGCTGGCAACATCAACAAAGGTATATTTGATTTACATGTTATTGATGTGTACCTTACTAGTGCTCGTAGTAGCGCCTGGGTATTTGATACTGGTTCGGTTGCTAATATTTGTAATTCAAAACAGAAACTATGGAATAAACAGAGACTAGCTAAGGATGAGGTGACGATGCGCGTTGGAAATGGCTCCAAGGTTGATGTTATCGCCATCGGCATGCTCCCTCTACGTCTACCTTCGGGATTAGTTTTAAACGTAAATAATTGTTATTTGGTGCCTGTGTTATGCATGAACATTATATCTGGATCTTGTTTATTGCGAGACGGTTATTCATTGAAGTCAGAGAATAATGGTTGTTCTATTTATATGGATAATATCTTTTATGGTCATGCACCCAATGTGAATGGATTATTCTTATTGAATCTCATTTGTAGTGATACACATGTTCATAATATTGATGCCAAAAGATGCAAAGTGAATGATGATAATACCACATACTTGTGGCATTGCCGCTTAGGTCATATTGGTGTAAAACGCATGAAGAAACTCCATGCTGATGGACTTTTGGAATCTCTTGATTATGAATCATTTGAAACATGTGAACCATGCCTCATGGGCAAGATGACTAAAACCCCGTTTTCCGGTACAATGGAGCGGGCGACTGACTTGTTGGAAATAATACATACTGATGTATGCGGTCCATTGAGTGTTCAAGCACGTGGTGGATATCATTATTTTCTTACCTTCACGGATGATTTGAGTAGATATGGGTATATTTAGTTAATGAAACACAAGTCTGAAACATTTGAAAAGTCCAAGGAGTTTTAGAGTGAAGTAGAGAATCATCGTAACAAGAAAATAAATTTCTACGATCTGATCGGGGAGGTGAATATTTGAGTTACGAGTTTGGCACGCATTTAAGACAATGTGGAATTGTTTCACAACTCACGCCACCTGGAACACCACAGCGTAATAGTGTGTCCGAACGTCGTAATCATACTCTATTGGATATGGTGCGTTATATGATGTCTCTTACCGATTTGCCACTATCGTTTTGGGGTTATGCATTGGAGACAGCCTCATTCACTTTAAATAGGGCACCGTATAAATCCGTTGAGATGACACCGTATGAATTATGGTTTGGCAAGAAACCTAAGCTGTCGTTTCTTAAAGTTTGGGGGATGCGACGCTTATGTCAAGAGGCTTCAGCCAGATAAGCTTGAACCGAAACCGGAGAAGTGCGTCTTCATAGGATACCCTAAAGAGGCCATTGGATATTCCTTCTATCATATATCCGAGGGCAAGATCTTTGTTGCCAAGAATGGATCCTTTCTAGAGAAGGAGTTTCTCTCGAAAGAAGTGAGTGGGAGGAAAGTAGAGCTTGATGAGGTAATCGTACCTTCTCTCAAATTGGAGAGTAGCACATCACAGAAAGAAGTTCCTGTGATGCCTACACCAGCCGGAGAGGAAGCTAATGATGATGATCATGAAACTTCGGATCAAGCTACTATTGAACTTCGTAGGTCGACCAGGACACGTTCCGCACCAGAGTGGTACGGTAATCCTGTCTTGGAAGTCATGTTGTTAGACAACGGCGAACCTACGAACTATGAAGAAGCAATGATGAGCACGAATTCCGACAAATGGCTTGAGGCCATGAAATCCTAGATAGGATCCATGTATGAGAATCAAGTATGGACTTTGGTAGACTTGCCCAATGACCGGCAGGCCATTGAGAACAAATGGATCTTTAAGAAAAAGACAGACGCTGATGGTAATGTCGTTGTCTATAAAGCTCGACTTGTCACAAAGGGTTTTTGACAAGTTCAAGGGGTTGACTACGATGAGACTTTCTCACCCGTGATGCTGAAGTTTATTAGGATTATGTTAGAAATTGCTGCATTTTTCAATTATGAAATATGGCAGATGGATGTGAAAACCGCGTTCCTTAATGGTTTTATTAAGGAAGAGTTGTATATGATGCAGCCCAAAGGTTTTGTCGATCCTACGGATGCTAATAAGGTATGCAAGCTCCAGCGATCCATCTATGGACTGGTGCAAGCATCTCGGAGTTGGAATATACGCTTTGATGAGGTGATCAAAGCTTTTGGTTTTATACAAACTTATGGAGGAGCTTGTATTTACAAGAAAGTGAGTGGGAGCTATGTAGCATTTCTCATACTGTATGTGGATGACATATTATTGATTGGAAATGTTATAGAATTTCTGGAAAGCATAAAGGGTTATTTTAACAAGAGTTTTTCAATGAAAGACCTGGGTGAAGCTGCTTACATATTGGGCATTAAGATCTATAGAGATAGATCTAGACGCCTGATAGGAGTTTCACAGAGCACACACCTTGACAAGATTTTGAAGAAGGTCAAAATGGACCAATCGAAGAAGGGGTTCTTGCCTATGTTGCAAGGTGTGAAGTTGAGTAAGACTCAAAGCCCGAGCACGACAGAAGAAAGAGAAAGGATGAAGGTCGTCCCCTATGCCTCAGCCATAGGCTCTGTAATGTATGCCATGCTGTGTACCAAACCTGATGTGTGCCTTGCCATAAGTCTGGCAGGTAGGTACTAGAGTGATCCAGGAGTAGATCACTGGACAGCGGTTAAAAATATCCTTAAGTACCTAAAGAGGACTAAGGAAATGTTTCTCATTTATGGAGGTGATAAAGAGCTCGCCGTAAAGGGTTATGTCGATGCTAGCTTTGACACTGATCCGGATGACTCAAAGTCTCAAATCGGATACATATTTATTTTGAATGGTGGAGTAGTCAGTTGGTGTAGTTCCAAGCAGAGTGTCGTAGCGGGATCTACATGTGAAGCGGAATATATAGCTGCTTCAGAAGCGGCACAGGAAGGAGTCTGGATGAAGGAGTTCATGACCGATCTAGGAGTGGTACCTAGTGCATCGGATCCTATGACTCTTTATTGTGATAACACTGGCGCCATTGCCATTGCCAAGGAGCCAAGGTTTCACAAGAAGACCAAGCACATCAAGCACCGCTTCAACTCCATTCGTAATTACATTAAGGATGGAGACATAGATATTTGCAAAGTACATAAGGATCTGAATTTGATAGACCCATTGACTAAACCTCTTCCTCGAGCAAAACATGATCAGCACCAGAAGTCTATGGGTGTTAGATTCGTTATAATGTAAACTAGATTATTGACTCTAGTGCAAGTGGGAGACTGTTGGAAATATGCCCTAGACTCAATAATATCATATTTCCTTGTTCATGATATATGTTTATCATTCATGCTGGAATTGTATTGTTGGAAGCTTAAATACATGTGTGGATAAATAAACAACACCGTGTCCCTAGTGAGCCTATACTAGACTAGCTTGTTGATCAAACATGGTTAAGGTTTCCTAACCATAGACATGAGTTGTCGTTTGCTAACGGGGTCACATCATTAGGAGAATGATGTGATGGACAGACCCAACCGTAAGCTTAGCATTAGATCGTATCACTTAGTTTATTTGCTACAGCTTTCTTCATGTCAAGTATCTGTTCCTTAGACCATGAGATCATGCCACTCTCGAATACCTAAGGAATACTTTGTGTGCTATAAAATGTCACTTCGTAATTGTGTGATCATAAAGATGCTCTACAGGTATCTCTAAAAGTATTTGTTGGGTTGCATGGATCGAGACTGGGATTTGTCACTCCGTGTGACGGAGAGATATCTCTGGGCCCTCTCAGTAATACAACATCACAAGAAGCTTGCAAGCATGTCACTAATGAGTTTAGTCATGGGATCTTGTATTACAGAACAAGTGAAGAGACTTGTCGGTGACGAGATTGAACTAGGTATGGAGATACCAACGATCGAATCTCGGGCAAGTAACATATCGCCGGACAAAGGGAATCGTATACGAGATTAACTGAATCCCAGACATTGTGGTTCAACCGATAAAGATCTTTGTGGAATATGTAGGAATCAATATCGGCATCCAGGTCCCACTATTGGTTATTGACCGTAGAGGTGTCTCGGTCATGTCTACATGATTCTTGAACCCATAGGGTCGCACGCTTAACGTTCGGTAGCGCTAGGGTAATGTTGAGATATTAATAGTGGAAAGTCTGAAAGTAGTTTGGAGTCCCGGATGGGATCCGGGATATCACGAGGAGCCCCGTAATGGTCTGGAGGTAAAGATTTATATATGGGAAGTCATATTCAGGGTTCCGGAAAAGTTCGGGAATTTTCGGTAGAGTACCGAGAAGGTTCTAGAAGGTTCCGGTGGTTCCACCATGGGGACCAACGACCCGGGAAGGGACCACATGGACCGAGGGGTGGGGCTACGGGCTGGCAGCACCATTCCCCAAGGCACATGTCGTTTAAATCTAGAGATAAGGTCTTATCTCTAAATTTAAAGGGTTGAATCTAGAGATAAGACGTCCTTCTTGTATTGTATTGATTGTGGATGGGGTAGAAAGTACATGTTGATCTACCTCAAGATCATATGTGCAAAAGAATCTACCTCTACGGTCTAAACCCCTCGGCTTATATAGACATCGGGGGTACCTAGGGTTACACCTAGGTCGATTACATCGGGGGATAAACATGCCGAAATCACATCGTGTCTTGGAGTATGCACCAAGTCTTCGGATGATTCCATCTTGAGTACGCCATGGGGCCTAGTAGGTGTGCCCACTTGGTTGATAGTTTGGGGTCCTCGGCCCAGCCCATGCTTGGGCACCGATGTGGTTAGCACCCCCCGTATCCAGGACACCATCAGTTGCCCCTGAACCGGTCTTCCAAGCCGAGGATAGTCCTTGGAAGATTTTCTCTCCTTCATTGATCTTTGGCCTTGCAAACTGGTTCAATATTCACCTAGTATTTCTTCCTCCAATGCAACCATAGCTTGTGTTCGAGGAGTTTTATACCTTGGACTTCCAAGGAACCCAAACGAGCATTTCCCGAGAAGTATTTGTTGAAAATATGCCCTTGAGGCAATAATAAAATGGTCATATTTCCTTGTTCATGATATATGTTTATCATTCATGCTGGAATTTTATTGACCGGAAACTTAAATACATGTGTGGATAAATAAACAACACCGGTTCCCTAGTGAGCCTCTACTAGACTAGCTTGTTGATCAAAGATGGTTAAGGTTTCGTAACCATAGACATGAGTTGTCATTTGTTAATGGGATAACATCATTAGGAGAATGATGTGATGGACAGACCCAACCGTAAGCTTAGCATCAGATCGTATATCACTTAGTTTATTTGCTACAACTTTCTTCATGTCAAGTATCTGTTCCTTAGACCATGAGATCATGCCACTCCTGGATACCGGAGGAATACTTAGTGTGCTATCAAACATCACTTAATAACTGGGTGATCATAAAGATGCTCTACATGTATCTCCGAAAGTATTTGTTGGGTTGCATGGATCGAGACTGGGATTTGTCACCCCGTCTGACAGAGAGGTACTTCTAGGCCCTCTCGGTAATACAACAACACAAGAAGCTTGCAAGCATGTGACTAATGAGTTTAGTCACGGGATCTTGTATTACGGAACGAGTAAAGAGACTTGCCGGTGACGAGATTGAACTAGGTATGGAGATACCGACGATCGAATCTCGGGAAAGTAACATATCACCGGACAAAGGGAATTGTATACGGGATTAACTGAATCCCCGACATTGTGGTTCAACCGATAAAGTTCTTCATAGAATATGTAGGAATCAATATGGGCATCCAAGTCCCGCTATTGGTTATTGACTGTAGAGGTGTCTCGGTCATGTCTACATGATTCCCGAACCCGTAGGGTCACACGCTTAACATTCGGTAGCGCTAGGGTAATGTTGAGATATTAATAGTGGAAAGTACGAAAGTAGTTCGGAGTCCCGGATGGGATCCGCTACATCACGAGGAGCTCTGGAATGGTCCGGAGGTAAAGATTTATATATGGGAAGTCATATTCAGGGTTCCGGAAAAGTTCGGGAATTTTTGGTAGAGTACCGGGAAGGTTCTAGAAGGTTCCACCATGGGGCCCAACGACCCAGGAAGGGCCCACATGGACCGAAGGGTGGGGCTACAACCCACATGGGCTTGCCGCACCATTCCCCAATGCACATGTCATTTAAATCTAGAGATAAGGTCTTATCTCTAAATTTAAAGGGTTGAATCTAGAGATAAGATGTTATCTCCAAGTTTAAAGGGATTTCTCCCTTATGGCCGGCCCTAGGAGGGTTTTGGATGCCCTCCCCTGCCCCCTAGCCTATCTAAAGAGAGGGGAGGCGCATGGGGGCAGCCACCCTTCCACCCTTGGTCGTTGCCTCTCCCAACTCCTCCCACCTATCTCCGGTACGCGCTTGGCGAAGCCCTGCCGGTGTTCCGCTGCTGCCACCACCACCTCGCCGTTGGGCTGGTCCTGATCTCATCTACCTCCTCTCTCTTTCTTGCTGGATCAAGAAGGAGAGGACGCCATCGAGCTGAACATGTGCTAAACTCAGAGGTGCCGTCCGTTCGGCGCTAGATCTGATTGGATCGCGAAGAGTACGACTACATGAACCGCTTTACATACGCTAATGCTTTCGGTCTACAAGGGTACGTAGACACACTTCCCCTCATTTCTATGCATCTCATAGATTAGATCTTGGTTGTCATGTAGGATTTTTTTTGATTTGCATGCAACGTTTCCCATCAGTATTGTTGTTTTTATCGGATCCGAAGACTCTTACCACGCCTAGTTAGCTTGATGGCGAAGTCTTTCTCTGGAGGAGTGGGTGCGCTGGTTCAGTCAGGTTCTAGCAACTTTGATCGAACTTGAAACACCATCATATACTGTAGAACCAAAAGGCCCCATCAGTAGTCATTATGCCATGCGTAGCGTAGCTTACGGCCATTGCTATTGGCATGTGTCATTAGTAAAGAGATCGTGCTCCAGATTTTCCTTGGCATCATCAGTAAAATCCCTCAATTTACGCACGCATGTCATGTTGGGAACTCGCGATATTACTGCCACGCGGTGCGCCCCTTCGGTATTTTTACTAGCTTATAAAAGGTAAACGATGGATCTAATCCATTTTCACGCCTTCCCTCTTGCTCTCTGCTCCTACAATCCCCAAGCTCCCGCGCCCAGAGAGCAATGATTTAAGCACAACCTTTCCCTCCCCCTTTCCTTCCTCTCGATCTCCATTGATAGCCGGGAAGGGTAAGCGTACCATGGCGGCGATGGAGGAGGAGGAGAAAGCGGCGGGCCAGAGGGGGTTGTGGCATTATCCGCTGGTGACATTATCGAGCTCCAGGTGCTCGGTTACCTTTCACTGCAGGATGAAGTTAAGTGTCATTCCCCTCTAGTCGTGAAGTCCATCTGCTCCACCTCTCGAGTTCCAGAACCTCAGGAGGGTGAGCGTGTCATATTCGCCCCCACCTCATCTGAGGTCTAGGGTTTTAGATCCACCCCTTTCTCCATGGCCTCTTATATTTCTACGGCCTCCAATTCGACCATCTCGCCCCCAATTCCATCCTCCAGATCGCCTCCTACATCGTCTTCTATGAGGCCTTAATCTACATCGAGCCCCATTTCGGGCTCTGGATCAAGCTTTTCTGTGTCAAGCCGCACACAAATGGCGGCCATATCATGGAGTGCGGAGGCGCCATGGTTAGCAAGATCCATGGCGTCAAGTGGCTGGAGGGTAAGTTCATTGAGACGGTGAAGCAGTGGCAGGAAGAGTGGTTCTATACAGTTCATGTGCCATCCGGGGACAGGGAAGGAGTCCCTGCCTTCTTGGCCGCGCCCCTGGATCAGCTCCACTCTTGGACGGCGAAGAACCTTAGCTGGGGGGACATGGAGGAGGTCAAAGCCCTCCAAGACTGGGTGGCCTTTTGCGTCAACATGGGCGTCAGTCTTGTGGATGTGATCCACGTCTTGCTCTATCGCGGGGTTCAGCCCCTCCAAGCTCGAGCATCTCCTCTATGGAGGTTTGTCCCTGTCTAGGCATCCTCGGTCATCCGAGGTTTCTACAAGGGAAAGGACATCGGCGGGATGCAGACGCTTCTCATCAAAACCAAGGGCCAAACCTTCTAGACCGAGGGATATGACGTCGGCTCTTGTAGGGCACGCCAAGCCCCAAAGGTTTATTTTCCAACTGTCTGGATTAAGCTCCATTTTTATCAACCTTGGCCAAACGACTGAATCCGTGATGTGTGTTATAGGATTGGTGTACCTTCGCCAAGTTGGTCGGATCACCGGCTCCTCAACGTGGGGAGCTTGTGAGTGTCGAACTATAGAAACTGCTGACCGTGGACCCGTATGAGGCCCTGGTCAAGCCGAAGAAGACCAAGCGGACCAAGAAGACTAGAGCCTCGAAGAATCTGGTCATCTAAGATAGCGTCCCCGAGCTCCCTATTGGGAGCCAACAGAGCTCGAGATCCGGCTCTGGTGCTAGAGTGCAGCAAGAGTCTAGTGGGGCTCCGCCGCTCCGAGGAAGGAAAAGGGCTCGGGTGGTCCTTTCGGACAGCATCGAGTCTGATGGGGAACGTTGCAAGGAAAACAAAAAAAATTCTACCAAACACCCAAGATCTATTCTATGGAGATGCTAGCAACGAGAGGGGGAGTGTCTACATACCCTTGTGGACCGAAAGCATTAACGATCTAAAGATCATGGTTGGCGTAGTCGTACTCCCTTCGCAACCCAATCTGATCTAGTGTCGAACAGACAACACCTCTGAGATGTACACACGTACGCCTCGGTGACGTCTCCGCCTTCTTGATCCAGCAAGGGAGGGTGGAGAGGTAGATGGGATCTAGGCCAACATGACGGCATGGTGGTGGTGGTGGCATGATACGTCTCTAACGTATCTATAATTTATGAAGTATTCATGCTATATTTACATCAATTATATATGGTTTTGGTGCACTTTTATATTGTTTTTACGGACTAACTTATTAATCTAGTGCCCAACGCCAGCTCCTGTTTTCTGCATATTTTTTGTCTCGCAGAAAATCCATATCTAGGTAGGTCCAAACATGATCAAAACATACGGTGATTTTTTATGGAATATATTTGATTTTTGGGAACAAGAATCAACGCAAGATGATGCTCGAGGGTCCCACAAGCTCAGGTGGCGCGCCCTACCCCCCTGGACATGCCCCTTGAGCTTGTGGCCACCTCATAGGTCAGATGCCCTTCATTCTCCGCAAGAAATAAAATTTCCAAATAAAAATCCGCTCAAAATTGCAGCTCAATCGGAGTTACGGATCTCCGGAAATATAAGAAATGGTGAAGGGCCGGAAAACAGACGCGAACCAGAGAAGAAAACAGAGAGAGAGAGATCCAATATCGGAGGGGCTCTCGCCCCTCCGAGCGCCATGGAGGCCAAGGACCAGACGGGAGAACCTCTCCCCATCTAGGGGAGGCCATGGAGGAGGAAACCTGAGGGGGAGACTCTCTCCCCCTCTCTCTCGGTGGCGCCGGAGTGCCGCCGGGGGAACCATCGCCGCGGTGATCGTCTTCATCAACATCACCGTCTTCATCACATCTCTCATATCTTTTCAATGGTCCACTCTCCCGCACCCCGCTGTAATCCCCTACTTGAACATGGTGCCTTATGCCACATATTATTATCCAATGATGTGTTGCCATCGTATGATGTTTTGAGTAGATCACTTTTGTCCTATCGGTTGATTGATGATCTTGATTGGTTTGAGTTGTATGTTTTATTTTGGTGCTATCCTATAGTGCCTTCTGTGCCGCGCACACGTGGGGGATTCCCGCTGTAGGATGTTGCAATACGTTCATGATTCACTTATAGTGGGTTGCGAGAGTGACAGAATCTTAAACCCGGGTAAGGGGGTTGTTGCGTATGGGAGTAAAGGGGACTTGTTACTTAATGCTATGGTTGGGTTACCTTAATGATTTCAAGTAGTTGCGGATGCTTGCTAGAGGTCCAATCTTAAGTTCATATGATCCAAGTACGGAAAGTATGTTAGCTCATGCCTCTCCCTCATATAAAATTGCAATAATGATTACCGTTCCTGTTATCAATTTCCTAGGACAATTCCGCACACCATACCATCATTATTCCACACTCGCTATTTGTAATATATTCTAACTTTATTTAGACAACACCTGCTTTTATGTTTTAGTTATCCGATATCATGCAGAGCTATCCTCTTTGTACCCACAACGTAGTTTTATTTATTGTTTCTGGATAAAAGCAAACGCTCGGTGTACGTAGAGTCGTATCAGTTGCAGATAGGACTTGAGAGAATATTGATTTTACCTTTATCTCATTGTGGTTTCGAAACTCCATATTTACCACTTTCCATCTTTGGAAAGTGCTACGATGATTCCTTGCACTTGGGGATTAACATGCTCTTTTCTGGCGCCGTTGCCGCGAAGCAATAGAGTGGGGTTAATATTTTCGTGTATGCTTGTTTGCTTTTATCACTAAGTAGATTTTGTTTTTCTTTTCTTGTTTTCTTTCTTTAGTTGTGGGTGAAACAAACAAAAAAAATGCAAAATACAAAAAAATTACTTGCTTCTTATGCCTAGCTTAATGGCTTTAAAGAAAGCGTTGCCTGGGTGACAACCCGAAAGTTTTAGGGAGTATTTTTCTTCTTTTGTGTAATATAAACTTTATTATGTGTGCCATTAAATTTTGAAAAACAAAAATATATAAAATAAATAAAGAGGGGAACCTAAAACTTTTTCAAAAAGAGAAGCGATTGGAAAGTTTTGCATTGAAGAAGTGAGGGTCGACCTTGAACACTTGTGTTCATGCTCACGGAAACAATGTAAAAAATTTCATGGATGTTTCTCATAAAAATAATTATCCCCTTGTATATACTATTGTACCATAAAAATAATGTGCCAAGATTTGCCTTTAGGATGTTTAAATTGCTTGTTTGGTAGGTTACGTGCAAAAACAGAAAGTTTAGTATCCAGTGCATGAATTTACATTCTGTACTGGAACGTGATAAAATTCTGAATATTTTCCACAATACTTATATGCAAATTCTTTACGGTTTCCTAATTTTTCAGTATTTTTGGAGTTACATAAGTATGATTTTAATTCAGATCTTTACATACTGTTCTGTTTTTGACAGATTCTGTTTTCAATGCATGGTTTGCTTGTTTTAATGTTTCTACGACTTATATTGGGTAATATAAATTGCAGAAATGGTAGAATACAGTAGGAATCATGTGAGAACAATTATGAATCATGTCTTGATACTACCCAAGTGAATGATTTGTTTTATTATACTAACGCATCTCACGAAGTTCCGTTGAGTTTTGTGAGGATGAAGTTTTTAAGACTTAGGGGAAACTGTGATATGTGAGGAATTAACAAGACACAAGAGCTTAAGCTTGGGGATGCCCAAGTCTCGCCAAGTTAATATTCCAAGAAGTGTCAAGAATCTAAGCTTGGGGATGCCCCGGTAGGCATCCCATCTCTCTTCATCAATTATAGGTTAGTCTCGGTTGAGCCTAAGTTTTTATTTGTTCACATGATATGTGCTATTTTTGTTTTGCTTGCTGTTTGATACAATCTTTAGATCTGAAAATTTTAACTTGGAGAGAGTCTTTACATAGGTACCTATTTACTTAACTACTCTTTGTTCTTCACTTATATCTTCTTGGAGAAGTTTGATGTTTACTCTTGTGCTTCACTTATATCCTAAGAGTAAAATTTTGATGAATTGAATATCATAAATTTGAAATTATATATGCTTCATATGCTTGTCTCATGGGAAGTAGTGATTTCACACGAGAGTGTAGGAAATAAAATCTATTGGAATTTAACAAATATAGCATTGGTGACCCAGACAATTCATGAGAGAATAATAAAGGAAGAGAGATTTCACATACAAATATACTATCTTGGACACCTTCTATGATTGTGCGCCCCCATTAATTATTTTCACGCTTTATCAAGTAGTTGATATTGGACAAGGAAGACAACGTAATGGGTTATGTTTGCTTATATTCACATAGTAGTTATATTGTCATGGATCCTCTAACATGTGGTGCTTGCTCATAATCTTTTGCTAGCCAAAATTTTGTACTAAGTAGAGATACTACTTATGCATCCAATGCCCCTTAAACCTAGTTTGTTGTCATGAGAGTCCACCATATCTACCTATGGATTGAATACGATCCTTCAAGTAAGTTTTCATCGGTGCAAAGCAATAAAAAATTGCTCCTAAATATTTATGATCTTTTATTGTAAGGGAAAATAAGCTTTGTATGAACTTGTGATGGTAACGCAATAAAAGCGATGGACTGCATAATAAAGGTTGCTATCATAAGGGTCAATATAAAGTGACATTCCTTTGCATTAAGAGATTGCACATCCAAATGAAAAGCGCATGACAACCTCTAATTCCCTCTGCGAAGGGCCTATCTTGTAATAATTAGTCTTTACTTTTATGCAAGAGTCATTAGTATTCATTCTCATTCGGACCTCAATTATTCTCCACTTGGCAAGCATCATGTGGTGGGGAAAGATCAAGACACATATATCCAGTTGAATATAGGTAATCATGAGTTATTATTGTTGAAATTATCCCTGAGATAAATGAGTTGGGAGGTGAAACATTAAACCCCCATCTTCCTATGTGTCTGATTGAAACAGCTTGTTCTAAAAATATACTTTGAGTGTCAGCAATCATGGAAGACTATATGATAGTTGAGTATGTGGAGTTTGATAAATCAAAGCTCTTACATAGACTCTTCCTGAAAATAAGATGAATTGTAATTATTTGATGACTAAAAACATAGTTTGCTATGTTTTAAGAGAGTTTACGGTTTATACTTTAACATGTGAATAACTTGCTACTTGATCATGAGAAGTTTTATGAGAAATGACCTGTTTTTTATGATATATAATGATGCTAGAAAAAGTGAATAGAATTATCATTGTTCAAATTTATGCACTATGCTAGCATTCACACTTCATAAATTATTTCTTTTATCATTTACCTACTCGAGGACAAGCAAGAATTAAGTTTGGGGATGCTGATACGTCTCCAACATATCTATAATTTATGAAGTATTCATGCTATATTTACATCAATTATATATGGTTTTGGTGCACTTTTATATTATTTTTATGTACTAACTTATTAATCTAGTGCCCGGTGACAGCTCCTGTTTTCTGCATGTTTTTTGTTTCATAGAAAATCCATATCTAGGAAGGTCCAAACATGATGAAAACTTACATTGATTTTTTATGGAATATATGTGAATTTTGGGAACAAGAATCAACGCAAGGTGATGCTCGAGGGGCCCACAAGTTCAGGTGGCGCGCCCTACCTTCCTGGGCGCGCCCCTTGATCTTGTGGTCACCTCGTAGGTTTGTTGATGCCCTTATTTTGCTACAAGAAATATAATTTCCATATAAAAATCCCCTCAAAATTTCAGCCCAACCGGAGTTACGGATCTCCGGGAATATAAGAAACGGTGAAGGGCCAGAAAACAGATGTGAACCAGAGAAGAAAACTGAGAGAGAGAGATCCAATCTCGGAGGGGCTCTCACCCCTCCGGGCGCCATAGAGGCCAAGGACCAGAGGGGAGAAGCTCTCCCCATCTAGTGGGCGGCCATGGAGGAGGAAGCCCGAGGGGGAGACTCTCTCCCCTTCTCTTTCGGTGGCGCCAAAGTCACGCCGGGGGAACCATCGCCGCGGTGATCATTTTCATCAAGATCAACGTCTTCATCACCTCCCTCATCTCTTTTCAGCGGTCCACTCTCCCGTACCCCACTGTAATCCCCTACTTGAACATGGTGCTTTATTCCACATATTATTATCCAATGATGTGTTGCCATCCTATGATGTTTTGAGTAGATTTCTTTTATCCTATGGGTTGATTGATGATCTTGATTGGTTTGAGTTGTATGTTTTATTTTGGTTTTGTATGATGACCCACAAGTATAGGCGATCAATCGTAGTCCTTTCGATAAGTAAGAGTGTCGAACCCAACGAGGAGCAGAAGGAAATGACAAGCGGTTTTCAGCAAGGTATTCTCTGCAAGTACTGAAAGTAGCAGTAACAGATAGTTTTGATAGCAAGATAATTCGTAACAAGTAACAAGTATAATAAAGTGCAGCAAGGTGGCCCAATCCTTTTTATAGCAAAGGACAAGCCTGAACTAACTCGTATAATAAGCAAAGCGTTCTCGAGGACACATGGGAATTTCATCTAGTCACTTTCATCATGTTTGTTTGATTCGCGTTCGCTACTTTGATAATTTGATATGTGGGTGGACCGGTGCTTGGGTGCTATTCTTACTTGAACAAGCCTTCCACTTATGATTACCCCCTCTCACAAGCATCCGCAACTATGAAAGAAGAATTAAGATAAATCTAACCATAGCATGAAACATATGGATCCAAATCAGCCCCTTACGGAATAGCGCATAAACTAGGGTTTAAGCTTCTGTCACTCTAGCAACCCATCATATAATTACTACTCCATAATGCCTTCCCTTAGGCCCAAAGATGGTGAAGTGTCATGTAGTCGACGTTCACACGACACCACTAAAGGAAGCAACAACATATATATCATCAAAATATCGAACGAATACCAAATTCACATGATTACTTATGACAAGACTTCTCCCATGTCCTCAAGAACAAAAGTAACTACTCACAAATCATATTCATGTTCAAGATCAGATGGGAACTGAATATCATTAAGGATATGAACATATAATCTTGCACCAAATAAACCAACTAGCATCAACTACAAGATGTAAACAACACTACTAGCACCCACAGGTACCAATCTGAGGTTTTGAGACAAATATTGAATACAAGAGATGAACTAGGGTTTGAGATAAGATGGTGCTGGTGAAGTTGTTGATGAAGATTGATCCTCCCACGATGAGAGGATCATTGGTGATGTCGATGGCTTCGATTTCCCCCTCCCGGAGGGAAGTATCCCCGGCGGAATCGCTTCGCCGGAGAGCAAAATTGCTCCTGCCCAGGTTCCGCCTCGAGACGGCGGCGGTTCGTCCCGAAAGTCTTCTCCCCATTTTTTTAGGGCAAATGAGTTTATATAGCCGAAGGAGGGGGCCAGAGGCCAGCCAGGGGCCCCACAAGGCATCAGGGCGCGCCCAGGGGGGGCGCGCCCTATTGGCTTGTGGGCAACTGGTGGGTCCCCTCCAGTATCTCTTTTCTCCAGTATTTTTTATATATTCAATAAAAAATCTCTGTGAAGTTTCAAGTCAATTGGAGCTCTGTAGGATAGGTATCTCTGCGATAGCTATTTCAGGTCCATAATTCCAGCTGCCGGTATTCTCCCTCTTCATATAAATCTTGCAAATTAAGAGAGAAAAGGCATAAGAATTGCATCATAAAGTGAAATAATGATCAAATACATAATAAATAACAGTAAGAAATCATGATGCAAATTGGACGTATCACTGTACTATAGTGCCTTCTATGCCACACACACGTGGGGGATTCCGCTGTAGGATGTTGCAATACGTTCATGATTCGCTTATAGTGGGTTGCGAGAGTGACAGAATCTTAAACCCGAGTAAGGGGGTTGTTGCGTATGGGAGTAAAGGGGACTTGTTACTTAATGCTATGGTTGGGTTTACTTTAATGATTTCAAGTAGTTGCGGATGCTTGCTAGAGGTCCAATCATAAGTTCATATGATCCAAGTACAGAAAGTATGTTAGCTCATGCCTCTCCCTTATATAAAATTGCAATAATGATTACCGATCCTATTTTCAATTGCCTAGAACAATTCCAGTAATCATACCATCATTATTCCACACTCGCTATTTATAATATATTGTAATACATTCTAACTTTATTTAGACAACACCTATTTTTATGTTTTAGTTCTCCGATATCATGGAAAGCTATGCTCTTTGTACCCACAACATAGTTTTATTTATTGTTTCTAGACAAAAGCAAACGCTCGGTGTACGTAGAGTCGTGTCAGTGGCAGATAGGACTTGAGAGAATATTGATCTTACCTTTAGCTCCTTATGGGTTTGACACTCCATACTTACCACTTCCATCTTTGGAAAGTGCTACGACGATTCCTTGCACTTGGGGATTATAATGGCAGCGGAACACCAGCAGGGTTTCGCCAAGCGCTACGCGGAGGAGGAGGAGGAGGAGGAGGAGTAACAAAAGCAGGAGGCGCCAAGGGATGGAAGGGTTGTTGCCCCCTGTGCCTCCCCACCTTTATATAGGCGTGGGGGGGGGGGGGGGCTAGTGGCTTGCCCTCCAAGACCCAAGGGCCGTCGGCCAAGAGGGGAGGAAGGAAATCCCTCCTTTCCTTCCCCACCGCCCGTGATCCCCCCTTTTTAGGGATCTTGATCTTATCCATTCGGGATATGATCCTATTCCTTTTAGGGGGGATCTTGGTGTGCCTGGGCTAGGGGTGTGGGGCCTTTCCCCACTACCCATGTCCATGTGGGTCCCTCCACCCAGGTGGGCCCCACTTCAGATCCTTCTAGAACCTTCTTGGTACACTGCCGGTAAATTCTCGAACCTTTCCTTAACCCTGAAAACCACTTTCCATATATAAATCTTTACCTCTGGACCATTCTGGAGCTCCTCGTGATGTCTCGGATCCCATCTGGGAGTCCGAACTACCTTCGGACTTACCACTATTAATATCCCGATACTACCCTAGCGTTACCGAACATTAAGTGTGTGACCCTACGAGTTCAAGAATCATGCAGACATGACCGAGACACCTCTCGGATCAATAATCTATAGTGGGACCTGGATGCCCATATTGACTCCTACATATTCAACGAAGATCATTATCGGTTTGAACCACGATGTCGAGGATTCAGTTAATCCCGTATACAATTCCCTTTGTCCGGCGATATGTTACTTGCCCAAGATTCAATCGTCGGTATCACAATACCTAGTTCAATCTCGTTACCGGCAAGTCTCTTTACTCGTTCTGTAATACAAGATCCCCTGACTAAACTCATTAGTCACATGCTTGGAAGCTATTCATGATGTTATATTACCGAGAGGGCCCAGAGATATCTCTCGGTCACAGAGAGCGACAAATCTCAGTCTCGATCCATGCAACCCAACAAATACTTTCCGAGATACCTGAAGAGCACCTTTATGATCTCCCAGTTACGAAGTGCCATTTGATAACCCACAAAGTATTCTTCTGGTATTCAGGAGTGGCATGATCTGATGGTCTAAGGACCAGATACTTGACATTAGGAAAGCTATGGAAAATTGAACTTGGTGACACGATCAGATGCTAAGATTATGGTTGGGTCTGTCCATCACATCATTTTGCTAATGATGTGATCCTGTTATTAAATGACAACTCATGTCTATGGTTAGGAAACCTTAACCATCTTTAATCAACGAGCTAGTCTAGTAGAGGCTCACGAGGGACACTGTATTCGTTTATGTATCCACACATGTATTGAAGTTTCCGGTAAATACAATTATAGCATGGATAATAAACATTTATCATGAACAAGGAAATATGATAATAACATCTTTATTATTGCCTCTAGGGCATATTTCCAACAGTCTTGCACTTGCACTAGAGTCAATAATCTAGTTTACATAGTTATGAATCTAACACCCATCGAGTTCTAGTGCTGATCATGTTTTGCACATGGAAGAGGTTTAGTCAACGGGTCTGCCACATTCAGATCCGTATGTACTTTGCAAAGCTCTATGTCTCCCTCCTTGATGTAATCACGGATGGAGTTTAAGTGGCGTTTGATGTGCTTTGTTTTCTTGTGAAACCTTGGTTCCTTGGCAATGGCAATGGCACCAGTGTTGTCACAAAAGATAGTCATTGGATCCGATGCACTAGGTACCACTCCAAGATCGGATATGAACTCCTTCATCCAGACTCCTTCTTGCGCCACTTCCGAAGCAGCTATGTGTTCCCCTTCACATGTAGATGCCGCTACCACGCTCTGCTTTGAGCTACTCCAACTAACTTCTCCACCATTCAAAATAAATACGTATCCGGTTTGAGACTTCGAGTCATCCGGATCAGTGTCGAAGCTTGCATCGACGTAACCCTTTACGATAAGCCCTTCGTCACCTCCATAAACAAGAAATATTTCCTTTGTCCTCTTTAGGTACTTAAGCATATTTTTAACCACAGTCCAGTGATCCATTCCTGGATCACTCTGGTATCTATCTACTTGCCAGACTTATGGCAAGGCACACATCAGGTCTGGTACACAGCATGGCATACATTATAGAGCCTATGGCTAAGGCATAGGGGACGACTTTCATCCTTTCTCTTTCTTCTACCGTGGTTGGGCTTTGAGTCTTACTCAACTTCATACCTTGCAACACAGGCAAGAACCCCTTCTTCGACTGGTCCATTTTGAACTTCTTCATAATCTTGTCAAGGTTTGTGCTTTGTGAAAGTCCTATTAGGCGTCTTGATTTATCTCTATAGATGTTGATGCCCAATATATAAGCTGCTTAATCGGGGTTTTTCATTGAAAAGCTCTGGTTCAAATAACCCTTTATGATTTCCAAAAATTCTATATCATTTCCAATCAATAATATGTCATGCACATATAGTATTAGAAATGCTACAGAGCTCCCACTCACTTTCTTGTAAATACAAGCTTCCCATAAGCTTGGATAAAACCAAAAGCTTTGGTCACCTCATCAAAGTGAATATTCCAACTCTGAGATGCTTGCACCAGTCCATAAATGGATCACTGGAGCTTGCATACTTTATTAGCATCCTTACACTACTGGAATCTGGCATTTTGCCATCTGTCCCCTCTTTACCGTCTGCCAGCTGACGACAAAGAGGCTCTTTGCCGTCTGCTTTGTCAAAGCAGACGGCAAAGAACCAGCTGATGGCAAAGAGGGTCTTTGCCGTTAGCTGTCTCTTTGCCATCTGTCAGCTGACGGCAAAGAGGCCAACGGCAGACGGCAAAGAGCCTGGTGGGCCCCCCGTGGCACGGCGTTGGCTAGGGCACCTTCTTTGCTGTCTGCCAGCTCTTTGCCGTCTGCTAGCAGACGGCAAAGAAGGGCTAGGCAGATGGCAAAGAGGTGAGGACGACAAAGAAGGGCTAGGCAGATGGCAAAGAGGTGAGGGTGGGGCCCACAACGTCAAAGAGGGGGTTTACCTTAACGGCTGTGCACCCCGCCCGAAACCCCCACTCTCGCGCGCCTCTCTCTCTCTCATCCGCCGCCGCCGCCCCGTCGCCGCCCCCTCCCTGCCACCCCGCCCCGTCGCCGGCCCTCCCTGCCACCCCGCCCCGTCGCCGCCCCGCCGCCCCCGAAGCCCGGCCCGGCCGCCACCGCTGCCCGGCCGCCCCCGAAGCCCCGGCCGCCCCCGCTGCCCGGCCTAGACCCCCCTGCCCCTTCTGGTGAGCTCCCCCCTCCTGCCCCTCTATTTTCTTTTGTTTTTTTAGTTTTTTTTTCTGTTTTTGCAGTAAGAAAATTAGATGTTTAGGTAAACAGATGTTTAGATGTTTAGGTTAATAGATGTTTAGGTAAATAGAAAAAAAAGGAAAAGAAGAAAAAATAAGAAGAAGAAGAAGCAGAAGAAGAAGAAGAAGAAGAAGAAAAAGAAGAGGAGGAGGAGGAGAAGAAAAAAGAAGAAGAAGAAGAAGAAAAGGAGGAGGAGAAGAAGAAGAAGAAAAAAGAGGAGAGGAGGAGAAGAAGAAGAGGAAAAAGGAAAGGAAGAAGAAGAAGAAGAAGAAGAAGAAGAAGAGAAGAAGAAGAAGAAGAAGAAGAAGAAGAAGAAGAAGAAGAAGAAGAAAAGGAAGAAGAGGAAGAAGAAGAAAAGGAAAAAGAGAAAAAAAGACCCCGCCACCACGACACCCTGACACCCCGACCCGACAGCACGACACCCCGACACAACACCCCGACACGACACCCCGACACCCCGACACCCCGACAGCCCGACACGACACCTCGACACCCCGACACCCCGACACGACACCCTGACACCCCGACACCCCGACACCAAGACACGACACCCCGACCCGACACTCCGACACCACGACACCCCGACACCCCGACCCGACACCCCGTCATATATTTGTGAATTATGAGTTAGGTCATATATTTTCTGATTTTGTTATGAAAAACATCATATATATTTGTGTTGATCGGGTGGATTTAAATGTGCAGATGTTTCGTCGCTGCGAGGGTCTGGTGTTCGACGACCTCCCCGTGCGTTCGACGAGCTCCGCCCCTGCGTTCGTGGGTGAGCACAAATGACATCTCCTCCTCCCCCTTCATTTGCTCTGTTCCGGTCTTCATGCCGATGAAACTTGCTAGCTATAGGTGTCTTCAATCATCAGTATGCGTGACCACTATGCGTCTCCCGTTCGAAAGGGTTACATCTATAAATATGCATGCATTTGCATATTTATAACCGTGATTCTTTTGAATTGTCCAACGTTATCCATGGACAGCCCGAGTATGTGTAGATTGGGTTCGTTTTCCCATATGCTCTGCTCCGGATCCGATGCAGAATTTCGTCAGTGCCTCCCTGTTGTTCTCCGGGTACACATCCTCTCTGCTTATTGCCGAGACGTGTATCAGGAGAACAGCGGGGAGGTGCTGCCGAAATTTTGCGTCGGATCCGGAGCAAAGCATGGGAAAACGAACCCAATCTACACATACTCGGGTGGGATTAGGACCTATCTTTACCTATTAGCGTCTAGGTTCCATGGACGTAATAAAACTGACAAACTCCATTAACTGATGAATATGGTTTGCTGAATTATGTATATATTTCTTGTGTGTCCAGTAGCTAGGCAAGATGAGTGATCGTGCGTGGATGTACACCGATCACACTAGTCAGAAAGACATGACCAATGAATGGAAGACAAAAACCAAGGGGTTTGTGAGAGTCGCATTTGCAAATGGCTAGAGAAAAACCTGGTGCCCCTGTGTCCGGTGCGACAACTATTATAAGAGGACAGAGATTGAAATGAGTAAACACCTGCAGAAGTGGGGTTTTACGCCTGCTTATACGGTCTGGACATGTCATGGTGAGTCTGCCCAACGTGCCAGAGCTGAGGTGGGCCGTCGTCGTACCGACGAGCATGGTACCGGGATCAAAGACATGGTGGAAGACTTTGATGATGCTCGGGATTCGGACGATGAGATGGAGGAATCTGCAAAGGCCTTCAATGATATGTTGGAGTCTTCAAAACGTCCTCTCCACGAGCACACTGAGCTTTGTCAGCTGGATGCCATCGCACAAGTAATGGCTCTGAAGGCTCAATTCAACTTGGGCAGAGAATGCTACGACGCGATGATGACATTATTTGGACGCTTTCTACCCAAAGGCCATGTAATGCCTGCAAACCTATACCAGTCGGACAAAATCCTCCGTGTACTTAAGATGCCCTATGAGAAGATAGATGTCTGTGAGAATGGATGTGCCTTATTTAGGCTTGAGTATGCGGACTTGAACTATTTTCCCATTTGCATGTCTTCCAGGTATGTTGTGGTAGACAACGGTATGGGTGAGAAGAGTTAGACAAAAATCCCAGTTAATGTTCTTCGGTATATGCCAATCATACCAAGACTTCAACGTATTTTCATGGTCGAAGAGACGGCCAGACAGATGACATGGCACAAATTGGGCAAAAGAACCGAACTAGATGCAGATGGGAATCAGATGTTGGTACACACATCAGACGCTTTTGCGTGGAAGCACTTCGATGCAATACATCATGATAAAGCGGCAGATCCAAGGCATCCTCGAGTCTGCATCGGCACGGATGGGTTCAATCCGTTTGGTATGACGGCAACCCAATACAGTTGTTGGCCTGTATTTGTCATTCCACTCAATCTCCCCCCCCGGACAGATTATGCAAAGAAAGAACATTTTCCTGACGTTGATAATTCCAGGGCCCAACTATCCAGGGAAGAGTATGAATGTGTACATGCAGCCGCTTAAGGATGAATTGCAAGAAGCTTGGGATAATGGGAATAAGACATACGACGCCGCTACAAAAAAAACTTCATAATGCGTGTCTGGTACATGTACTCGATGCATGACTTGCCGGCGTATGCGCTATTCGTTGGTTGGTGTGTGCATGGAAGGTTCCCGTGCCCCACATGCAAGGCAGCTCTTCAGTTTTGTTGGCTGGATGCGGGTCGCAAGTATTCTTGCTTTGACTTGGATAGACAGTTCCTGGATTCTCGCCAAAAGTTCAGAAATGACAAGAAGAACTTCATCAAAGGTAGAGTTGTGAAAAACTCAGCACCACCTGCGTTGACAGGCCAACAGATCCTGGATCAGTTAAATGCTCTCGAGCCTGATGCAGAGCGTCCAGGGTATTTCAAGGGGTATGATTCGGAACACGCCTGGACTCACAAGACATGCTTGTGGGATCTGCCTTACTTTAAAGACCTCCTTTGCCCACACAACATCGACGTGATGCACACTGAAAAGAATATCGCCGAGGCCCTTTTTGGTACATTGTTCGGCATAGAGGGGAAGTCAAAGGATAATCCTAAGGTTAGAGTCGATCTGGAGGCTCTATGTGATAGACCGTTACAGAACATGCGACAACCGAAAGGAAAGCAGAACTGGACGAAGCCAAAGTCATGGTTCAATCTTGGAAGGCCAGCTATGAGGGAAATTATCTTGTGGGTGAAAATGCAGTTGATGTTCCCCGATGGGTATGCAGCGAATCTAAAGAGGGGAGCGACTCTTGAAAAATTGAAAATATTTGGTCTCAAGAGTCATGATTGGCACATATGGCTTGAGCGGGTAATGCCGGTGATGTTGCGTGGCTTTATCCCTGAGGATGAATGGCTAGTACTGGCAGAGCTGAGCTATTTCTTCCGTGTTCTTTGTGCGAAAGAACTATCGCCTGCGGTGATAGATGAAATGGAAGAGTTGGCGCCGGAGTTGATCTGCAAGTTAGAGAAGATCTTTCCACCGGGCTTCTTTAATCCAATGCAGCATTTGATTTTGCATCTCCCGACCGAGGCAAGATTGGGGGGGCCCATGCAAAATCGTTGGTGCTATGCAACTGAGAGGATGCAGAAGACGCTTCGAGCAAAATGTAAAAATAAACATAGAATTGAAGCATCGATGGCCGAGGCATTCATTACTGAGGAGGCGGCAAACTTCATGACAGCACACTAGGAAGCCAAAAATCATCATTTGCACACCCGACCACAGGACTGCTCCATCTGAGGTGGACCCGTCTCGGACTCCGGTCCATGAGCCTCGGGCCGACGAGCCTCGGGCCGCCGAGCCTCGGGTCGCCGAGCCTTCGCCCCACGAGACTCCGGTCCACGAGCCTCGGGCCGCCGAGCCTCGGGCCGCCGAGCCTTCGCCCCACGAGACTCCGGTCCCATAGTCTTCGTCCCACGAGACTCCGGAGCAGAGCACGGATCAGGCTACGTCGCAGTCGACCCGATGGGGGGACTGGCCGCCGGAGGCGAGTGGCCATGCTGATGGTGGCGAGGATCGCTTTTCGGATGATAGCTATAGCGAGGGCGAGCTGGTTGAGGGGGGCAACGTCTACCAGCGTGGTTGTACAAAGCTCCCGCCCGTGCCAGCGACCCGCGAGCAGAGGTGGTTGATTGCGCCTAATGGGGAGAAGTAAGTGCATTTACTCTTTTTTAATCTTTTGCCTTCACGTTTCTTCAAAATCTAATGCGTTGGCCTTGTCATACTGCAGGGGTTGGATGCACGGCCCTGGTATCCGCAAGCCTAACTCCGTCCTTGGTGTGCTTTGCCGGTAGAACTTCCCGGGGTGGGTCACGTTGCCCGGTGATGGTCAGGTTCGACAGCTCGGACTGAGCTGGGAGCTGTACTTGGCTGCCCCGGCCCCGCCGCAGGAGAGGATCGACGGTGTCTTGTGCCGCACGAGGGCCGAGATGGTGATCCAGACGTTTTGGGTAATTTCTCCTTTACAGAATTAAAAATCAACAGTACCGAGTTATTGTACTAATCAGTGTTGTCTTGTTTGATTGCAGACCTTCTACACGTGTCTTGAGGGAGAGGAGGAGGCCGCGGCTATTGTTATCGAAGCCGAGTGCAGGCGCCTACTTCAGAACTTACGGCACGAGGCTCGGGTGCAGGCTGTTCGAGACTACTACACCTCGAATGGTATTAAGAGGTCCAAGACGAAGTGCCGCGGCAAGTTTCTGAGTAAGGAGAAGTACATGAAGGTAAATACCTATTCTTAAGGCCTTGTACTTAGTTTCCTTGATTTGATTCATAGGCGTAGCGCTGAAATTTCTCTTGACTAACTTAGGTGCCCCCGAGATGGTGTGCGGATAGGATGGACTGTTGGGAGGCGTTCGTGGATGAGTGGTGCTCTCCCCAATGGCTAGCCGTCCACAACAATGCCAAGGAGCGGCGTGCCAAAATGGTTGGTGTGCCACACCATCAAGGGAGCGCCAAACTGGGTATGTGGTTTGCTTCATGATTCATGCAATTTCATTCTTCATGCTATCTTGATCCCTTAACTAATACTTTGTTCCTCTCTTTTAGGCGCGACACAACAAGACGGAGGTGCCAGAGGTGTTCGACCTCTATGCCATGGCCCATACTGCACCGTACAAGAAGGCCAAGGCATTCTCTGAGTCTGACCTTGATCATCCAGAGAGCTTCACCAACATCTCCTCCCACAACAAGCTCGTGAGGTACAGAGACGAGGGGAAGGCGAGGAAAGGGGAGGACTTTAACCCGAGCCGGCAACCTCTTGATCCAAAGCTGGTGATGATATCTGGTGGCGGGAGGCCCCATGGCTCGATAGCCATTGGGGATGGACTGATACGTTGTCCTAGCACTCTCCCGGAGATCAAGAAGCGCCAGACGAGCTCCGATCCTGAGATAAGGCCTCGTCCACGGCCAGTGGAGCTCCAAATCGAGGTTAGTTATACGGACTCAGATACCTTTCCTCCATTACATTGTGTGTGCGGCCGTCGATGATTACAATGCTAACGAGGAGTGGTGTTGCAGGCTGCTCTTGAGAAAGAGAGAGCGAAGACCCAGGAGCTTCTGGCGGAGGCAAAGAGGCAGGCGGCGGAGAGGGAGAGGGAGTTGGAGGAGAGGACTGCTACGCTGTTGGAGGAGGAGAGGAACCGGAACGACGCGTCTAACCGGGCCTTATACGAGCTCTTCGTGGTAAGTTTCTTCAGCATATTAGCCAAATCATGCACGTAATGTTCGTTTCATTACTAACTAATATGACTGACTCGTGAAAACCAAATGTGCAGACCATGTGCCAGAGCAACGGTCAGACCCCTCCGCCGATGCCAGTCATTGCTCCGGCGGGCACGGTGAGTTTCATTTGAATGGTCATTAGTTACTAGTCTTCACATTTGAGTTGCATCATGCTAACGAGACATTGCAAATGATCTTTGGTGCAGCGTAACTCCCGACAAGCATCGACCGATCCTTCTGCGTCTGCCACTGGCGCGACCGGTCCTTCACCTCCGTGATGACGGTACATTTTCCCTAGTGTTTTGCTTAACAAATGCATACTTAGCTTAAGAAATGACCTATTTAGCTCCAAAATGTCATATAGTTAGCTTATTTTCCTCGAAAATGACATAATAACCTTACTTAGCTCCAAAATGACCTATTTTACCTAGGCTAGCTCAATAATGACCTATACTTACCTTAATTAGTTCATTTATGACATAATTAGCTTACTTAGGTCAAAAATGGCATATTAACCTTGGTTTAGCTCCAAAATGTCATATACTTAGCTTATTTTCCTCGAAAATGACATAATAACCTTACTTAGCTCCAAAATGACCTATTTTACCTAGGATAGCTCTAAAATGACCTACACTTAGCATATTTTCCTCCAAAATTACTTAATATGCTTAGTTAGCTCAAAAATGGCATAACTACCTAGGCTAGCTCAAAAATGACCTATACTTAGCTTAGCTAGTTCATTTATGACATAATTAGCTTACTTAGGTCAAAAATGGCATAATAACCTTGGTTTAGCTCCAAAATGTCATATACTTAGCTTATTTTCCTCGAAAATGACATAATAACCTTACTTAGCTACAAAATGACCTATTTTACCTAGGTTAGCTCTCAAATGACCTATACTTAGCTTAGCTAGTTCATTTATGACATAATTAGCTTACTTAGGTAAAAAATGGCATAATAACCTTGGTTTAGCTCCAAAATGTCATATACTTAGCTTATTTTCCTCGAAAATGACATAATAACCTTACTTAGCTCCAAAATGACCTATTTTACCTAGGATAGCTCTAAAATGACCTATACTTAGCATTTTTTCCTCCAAAATGACTTAATATGCTTAGTTAGCTAAAAAATGGCATAACTACCTAAGATAGCTCAATAATGACCTATACTTAGCTTAGCTAGTTCATTTATGACATAATTATCTTACTTAGGTAAAAAATGGCATAATAACCTTGGTTTAGCGCCAAAATGACCTATTTACCTAGGTTAGCTCTAAAATGACCTACACTTAGCATTTTTTCCTCATAAATGACTTAATATGCTTAGTTAGCTCCAAAATGGCATAATTACCTAGGTTAGCTCAATAATGACCTATACTTAGCTTATTTAGTTCATTTATGACATACTTAGCATACTTAGGTCAAAAATGGCATAATAACCTTGGTTACCTCCAAAATGTCATATACTTAGCTTATTTTCCTCGAAAATGACATAATAACCTTACTTAGCTCCAAAATGACCTATTTACCTAGGTTAGCTCTAAAATGACACAAGTAAGCAATAAGAAGAAGAAAAAGAAGAGGAGAAAAAGAAAGAGAAGAAAAATTAAAAATTCTTCTTCTTCTTCTTCGTTTTCTCCTTCTTCTTCTTCTTCTAGTCTTCTTCTTCTTCTTCTTCTTACTCTTCTTCTAGTCTTCTTCTAACTTTCTTCTTTCCCATTTTGCAGATTTGCTTCAGATCACGGAAGCTTGCGTTGATGGAGTCTACTCTTCTCCTTGTCCTTCATTTTTGTTTTGATTTTGTAGGATGAACAATGTGAAACTTGCTACCTATATATGTATGTATGGATGAAACCATTGTATATGGACTTTTTGCTTAATTGTTGGATATGTTGGCTATATATATGTTGGATATGGACTTTTGATTTGGTATATATATGTGTTGGATGATCATATCCATATGGCAGGGATATGTATGCTTGTTGAAAGTATTTTCAAATGAATATATATATATATATATATCTGTGAAATTGATTGAATTTAAGAAAAAACAGAATTAACAGGGGCAATACAGGCACTTTGCCGTCTGCCAGCAGACGGCAAAGCTGCCACGTGGCAGCTACCTGTGCACCCTGGGGGGTACCTGGGCTGGCCTATTTGGGCACTTTGCCGTCTGCCAGCACACGGCAAAGGCTGGTGTGCTTTGCCGTCTGCTGGCAGACGGCAAAGGGCATGCATTCGCCCCAGCTGACGCCTGACGTCAGCTGACGTCAGCCAGCAGATGGCAAAGTATGCCGTTAGCCACCTAACGGGCCTAACCCTATCCCTCTGCCGTCCAAGGCCTTTGCCGTCTGCTTGCTTAGTATGGCTGACGACAAACTTGCTTTGCCGTCCGCTTTATTTAAGCAGACGGCAAAGCAGCCCTTTGCCGTAGTTCATTCAGCCGGACATGGGGCCGTCTGCTGGCTGACGGCAAAGGGCTTTGCCGTCCGCCAGACATTCCTTTGCCGTCTGCCATGGCAGACGGCAAACTGCCTGATTCCTGTAGTGTTAGGATCGACAAAACCTTCGGGTTGCATCATATACAACTCTTCCTTAAGGAAACCATTAAGGAACGCAGTTTTGACATCCATCTACCAGATTTCATAATTGAAAAATGCAGCAATTTCTAGCATAATCCTAACAGACTTCAGCATCGCTAAGGGTGAGAAGGTCTCATCGTAGTCAACCCCTTGAAGTTGTCGGAAACCTTTTGCGACAAGTCGAGCTTTATAGATGCTGACATTACCATCAGCGTTCGTCTTCTTCTTAAAGATCCATTTGTTCTCAATGGCCTTTTGGTCATCGGGTAAGTCCACCAAAGTCCATACTTGGTTTTCGTACATGGATCCTATCTCGGATTTCATGGCCTCCAGCCATTTGTCAGAATCTGGGCTCATCATTGCATCTTCATAGTTCGTAGGTCCGCCGTTGTCCAACAACACACTACTGTAGGAATGCCCAGCAGTGGCGGGTGCAAAAAGCCTAGTAGTGGCGAGCCAGGCTCTCAGGGCCGCCCACCACTGACCTTCCGCCACTGCAAATGTAGCATCAGTGGCTGGTGGGGGCCCGCCACTGATGGTAGTACAATAGTGGCAGGCACACGTTATCGCCACCACAACTATTATAGCTACTGAGTGATGCATTTGTCTGTGCCAGCCACTGCTTTATCTCTGCCCGCCACTATTGTGCGTAGCTGCAGTGGCAAGCACTTTGTCGCCTGCCACTGGTAGTGATGTCGGCATATAGAGAAATTGCTGCCACGACAGCGTTATTTTGCCGCCGTGACAAACATTTTAATGGTGCTGTAGAAATATTTTGCACTCGATCATCCCATTGCATTACATATATATAGAATATTGTCTTAGCATTCAAACAATCATCCACATTCAAACAATCCTATTACAACGATGATACAATAATTAAGAGTATTACTGAAGCAAACATATAGTATAAGAAGTGTAGGGCAACAAACAAACATGCATGTCTCAAATCATATAACGAACAACGAATCAAGATGTTTTGAAGTAGTGTTCCGCTCACAATCGATTACCGCAATATGTCTTCGACTCGGTGAAGTCATTCTTCATCTCGCTCTAGCTGGCAGTGGAACTTCCCATCCTCATTTACAACCTCTTTGTTGATGATTTTGGCAAACACCTTTTGGAGGCGCCCATGCTCTGTTAATAGTTCCCCTATGTCCATGTCCCTCTCCATCTCTTTGGACCAATTGACGATCTGGCTATGATTACGCAAATATTTGCTTTTCTTCAAAAAGTCGTCCATGATAGCCATGGCACAGTAGCCAGACCTATGAGAGGTTTTGACATTTGGTTCTTGATAGCAACAAGCCTAGTGAAGAACTTGAATTCTGAATGCTCTGTTATCGTCTCTTTAAAGTTCTTACACCTGGCTAGAGCATCATTTAGAACCTTCTTCAATCGGGTCCATTGCTTTTCAGGGTGTCTCTTCGAATCGAAGAAATAAGCCAAGCCCTACGTCGGCAAAAAATTGAAGAAATTAGCATTGATGCAAGATCAAACCACAAGGCCATTTATATGTTTCAAAATAAATGAGTGAACGTTAATGACTTTTGTCGCAATATGGCACTAGAAAGGTGTCATTTTGTGGATGATTGACAATAAAGAACGAGAACAGGTAGTCCGAGATGACCTCTTGACTATCTGTGGTTTCCAGGTTGTGGCAGGGCATGTAAAATGGATCAGGTAAGGACACTTTACCATGCGGGGAGTAGGGGGTCTATAGCTCGATGAAGTACCCAAAGCCTCATTAACTCTAGGGAGACTGCGCTGACAGAGAAGATATTTGCATGGATGGCCTCATTAAAGACCAGATCAATTCTGCCGGCTGAAATCTCCTGGACGAAACTATAACCTTCTATGACCTTGGCCGTGTATCCATGTTGACCTCCTTTTGATTTATCTACCACATCGGCGTGTAGAACTTGAAGATCGATCGAGAGGGTCTTCAACATAGAGTCTGATAGAAACGGTTCCGGGCTTATACATATTCATTTTCCGCCCTTCTTCGGGGATGACAACAGGCACAGGTGGTTTTGTTGGGGAACGGAGCATGAATTTCAAAAAAATTCCTACACTCACGCAAGATCTATCCATGGAGATGCATCGCTACGAGAGGGGAGAGTGTGTCTACGTACCCTCGTAGACCGTTAGCGGAAGCGTCTCACAACGCGGTTGATGTAGTCGAACAATCCTTCGAGCTCCACCGATCGAGTACCAAACGTACGGCACCTCCGAGTTCTACACACGTGCAGCTCGGTGACGTTCCTCGCCTTCTTGATCCAGCAAGACGTCGAGGTAGTAGATGAGTTCCGTCAGCATGACGGCGTGGCGACGTTGACGGTGAAGTGATTCCGGCAGGGCTTCACCTAAGCTCTCCGAAAATATGACCGAGGTGGAAAACGGAGATCGGGGCACCGCACACGGCTATGGGACAATTGTGTACTTTGGGGTGCCCCCCTTGCCCCCGTATATAAAGGATGAGAGGGAGGAGGCCGGCCCCCTAGGGGTGCGCCAAGTGTGGGGAGTCCTACTAGGACTCCTTAGTCCTAGTAGGATTCCACCTCCCATACGGAGTAGGAAAGGGGGAAGGGAGAGGGAAAGGAAAGAGGGGGCTGCGCCCCCTCCCCTAGTCCAATTCGGTTTGGGCAAGGGGGGGCGCGCGCCTCCTCACGTGGCCTGCCTCTTCTTTTCCCGTATGGCCCAATAAGGCCCATTACTTCTCCCGGTGAATTCCCGTAACTCCCCGGTACTCCGAAAAATACCCGAATCACTCGGAACCTTTCCGACGTCCGAATATAGCCTTCCAATATATGAATCTTTACCTCTCGACCATTTCGAGACTCCTCGTCATGTCCGTGATCTCATCCGGGACTCTGAACAAACTTTGGACACCAATCACATAACTCATATAATACTAAATCGTCATCGAACCTTAAGTGTGCGGACCCTACGGGTTCGGGAATGATGTAGACATGATCGAGACGACTCTCCGGTCAATAACCAACAGCGGAACCTAGATGCTCATATTGGTTCCTACATATTCCACGAAGATCTTTATCGGTGAACCTCATATGTCAACATACGTTGTTCCCTTTGTCTGGCGGTATATTACTTGCCCGAGATTTGATCGTCGGTATCCAATACCTAGTTCAATCTCGTTACCGGCAAGTCTCTTTACTCGTTCCATAATACATCATCTTGCAACTAACTCTTTAGTCACGGTGCTTGCAAGGCTTCTGTGATGCTGTATTACCGAGAGGGCCCAGAGATACCTCTCCGATAGTCGGAGTGACAAATCCCAATCTCGATCCATGCCAACTCAACAAACACTTTCGGAGATACCTGTAGTGCACCTTTATAATCACCCAATAACATTGTGACGTTTGATACACCCAAAGTATTCCTACAGTATCCGGAAGTTGCATGATCTCATGGTCAGAGGAACGTGTATTTGACATAGTGAAAGCAATAGCAATAAACTGAACGATCATTTGCTATGCTAACGGTTGGGTCATGTCCATCACATCATTCTCCTAATGATGTGATCCCGTTATCAAATGACAACTCATGTCCATGGTCAGGAAACCTTGACCATCTTTTGATCAACGAGCTAGTCTAGTAGAGGCATACTAGGGACATAGTATTTGTCTATTATCCACACAAGTATTTAGTTTCCGGTCAATACAATTCTAGCATGAATAATAAACCATTATCATGAACGGAGAAATATGATAATAATAAACACTTTATTAATTGCCTCTAGGGCATATTTCTAACAGTCTCCCACTTGCACTAGAGTCAATTACATTGTAATGAATCTAACACCCATCGCATTCTGGTGCTGATCATCTTTTGCTCGTGGAAGAGGTTTAGTCAACGGGTCTGCCACATGCAAATCTCTATGTCTCCATCCTTAATCAAATTCCGAATGGAGTTGAAGCGACGCTTTATATGCTTGGTTCTCTTGTGAAACCTGGGGCTCCTTTGGTATAGCAATTGCTCCAGTGTTGTCACATAAGATAGTCATTGGACCCGATGCACTAGGTATGACACCTAGATCGGATATGAACTCCTTCATCCGGACTCCTTCATGTGCTGCTTCGGAAGCAGCTATGTATTCCGCCTCACATGTAGATCCTGCCACGACGCTCTGCTTGGAACTGCACCAACTGACCGCTCCACCATTAAGAATAAATACGTATCCAGATTGTGACTTAGAGTCATCTGGATCTGTGTCAAAGCTAGCATCGACGTAACCCTTTACGACGAGCTCTTTGTCACCTCCATAAACGAGAAACATGTCCTTGGTCCTTTTCAGGTACTTCAGGATATTCTTGACCGCTGTCCAGTGATCTACTCCTGGATCACTTTGGTACCTCCCCACCAAGCTTATAGCGAGGCACACATCAGGTTTGGTACACAGCATGGCATACATAATAGAGCCTATGGCTGAAGCATAGGGGATGACACTCATCTTCTCTTTATCTTCTGCCGTGGTCGGGCATTGAGTCTTACTCAATCTCATACCTTGCAATACAGGCAAGAACCCTTTCTTTGACTGATCCATTTTGAACTTCTTCAAAATCTTGTCAAGGTATGTGCTTTGTGAAAGTCCAATGAGGCGTCTTGATCTATCCCTATAGATCTTGATGCCTAATATGTAAGCACCTTCTCCGAGATCTTTCATCAAAAAACTTTTGTTCAAATAACCCTTTATGCTTTCCAGAAATTCTATGTCATTTCCCATCAACAATATGTCATCTACATATAATATGAGAAATGCCACAGAGCTCCCACTCACTTTCTTGTAAATACAAGCTTCTCCATAAGTTTGTATAAACCCAAAACGCTTTGATCACTTCATCAAAGCGAGTATTCCAGCTCCGAGATGCTTGCACCAGTCCATAGATGGATCGCTAGAGCTTGCATACTTTGTTAGCGCCTTTAGGATCGACAAAACCTTCCGGCTGCATCATATACAATTCTTCCTTAAGGAATCCATTAAGGAATGCCGTTTTGACGTCCATTTGCCAGATTTCATAATCATAAAACGCGGCAATTGCTAACATAATTCTGACAGACTTTAGCATCGCTACGGGTGAGAAAGTCTCATCGTAGTCAACTCCTTGAACTTGTCGATAACCTTTAGCAACAAGTCGAGCTTTATAGACGGTGATATTACCATCAGCGTCCGTCTTCTTCTTAAAGATCCATTTATTTTCAATAGCTCGCCGTTCATCGGGCAAGTCTACCAAAGTCCACACTTTGTTCTCATACATGGATCCTATCTCGGATTTCATGGCATCAAGCCATTTCTCGGAATCCGGGCTCGCCATAGCTTCTTCATAATTCGAAGGTTCACCGTTGTCTAACAACATAACCTCCAAGACTGGATTTCCGTACCACTCTGGTGCGGAACGTGTCCTGGTTGACCTTCGAGGTTCAGTAGCAACTTGCTCCGAAGTTTCATGATCATCATCATTATCTTCTTCTCTGGTCTGTGTTGGTGTCACAGAAATTTCTTTCTGTGGCATACTACTATCCAGAGGAGGTACAATTACCTCATCAAGTTCTACTTTCCTCCCACTCACTTCTTTCGAGAGAAACTCCTTCTCTAGAAAGGATCCATTCTTAGCAACAAAAACTTTGCCTTCGGATCTATGGTAGAAGGTGTACCCAACAGTTTCTTTTGGGTATCCTATGAAGACGCACTTATCCGCTTTGGGTTCAAGCTTATCAGGCTGAAGCCTTTTGACATAAGCATCGCAGCCCCAAACTTTCAGAAACGACAGCTTAGGTTTCTTTCCAAACCACAGTTCATACGGTGTCGTCTCAACGGATTTAGACGGTGCCCTATTTAAAGTGAATGCAGCTGTCTCTAATGCATAACCCCAAAACGATAGTGGCAAATCGGTAAGAGACATCATAGAACGTACCATATCCAATAGAGTACGATTACGACGTTCGGACACACCATTACGCTGTGGTGTTCCAGGTGGCGTTAACTGTGAAACAATTCCACATTGTCTTAAGTGAGTGCCAAACTCGTAACTCAAATATTCTCCTCCACGATCAGATCGTAAGAACTTTATTTTCTTGTTACGATGGTTCTCTACTTCACTCTGAAATTCTTTGAACTTTTCAAACGTTTCAGACTTATGTTTCATTAAGTAGACATAACCATATCTACTCAAATCATCTGTGAACATGAGAACATAACGATATCCACCGCGTGCCTCAATACTCATTGGACCGCATACATCGGTATGTATTATTTCCAACAAGTCTGTTGCTCGCTCCATTGTTCCGGAGAACGGAGTTTTAGTCATCTTGCCCATAAGGCACGGTTCGCACGTCTCAAATGATTCATAGTCAAGTGATTCCAAAAGTCCATCAGCATGGAGTTTTTTCATGCGTTTAACACCGATATGACCTAAGCGGCAGTGCAACAAATATGTGGTACTATCATTATCAATTTTGCGTCTTTTGGCATCAATATTATGGATGTGAGTATCACCACGATCGAGATTCAACAAGAATAAACCATTCACAAGTGGTGCATGACCATAAAAGATATTATTCATCAAAATAGAACAACCTTTATTCTCTGATTTAAATGAATAACCGTCTCGCAATAAACAAGATTCAGATATAATGTTCATGCTCAACGCAGGCACCAAATAACAATTATTTAGGTTCATCACTAATCCCGAGGGTAGATGTAGAGGTAGCGTGCCGACGGCGATAACTTCAACTCTTGAACCGTTCCCGACGCGCATCGTCACCTCGTCCTTAGCCAATCTTCGTTTATTCCGTAGCTCCTGTTTCGAGTTACAAATATGAGCAACTGAACCAGTATCAAATACCCAGGTGCTACTACGAGCATTGGTAAGGTACACATCAATAACATGTATATCAAATATACCTTTGTTGACGTTGCCAGCCTTCTTATCTGCCAAGTACTTGGGGCAGTTCCGCTTCCAGTGACCAGTCCCCTTGCAGTAGAAACACTCAGTCTCGGGTTTGGGTCCAGACTTGGGTTTCTTCGTGGGAGCAGCAACTGATTTGCCGTTCTTCTTGAAGTTCCCCTTCTTTCCCTTGCCCTTCTTGAAACTAGTGCTCTTCTTTACCATCAACATTTGATGCTCCTTCTTGACTTCTACCTCCGCAGCTTTGAGCATAGCGAAGAGCTCGGAAATAGACTTTTCCATTCCTTGCATATTATAGTTCATCACAAAGCCCTTATAGCTTGGTAGCAGTGATTGGAGAATTCTGTCAATAACCGAATCATCTGGAAGATTAACTCCCAACTGAGTCAAGCGGTTATGCAACCCAGACATCTTGAGTATATGCTCACTGACAGAACTATTCTCCTCCATCTTACAGCTAAAGAACTTGTCAGAGACATCATATCTCTCGACCCGAGCATGAGCTTGAAATACAAGTTTCAGCTCTTGGAACATCTCATATGCTCCGTGATGCTCAAACGTCTTTGGAGCCCCGGTTCTAAGCCGTAAAGCATGGCACACTGAACTATCGAGTAGTCATCAACACGTGTCTGCCAGGCGTTCATACCGTCAACAGACGAGGGAGGGGCGCGACACCTAGCGGTGCATCAAGGACATAAGCCTTCTGTGCAGCAATGAGGATGATCCTCAGATTACGGACCCAGTCCGCATAGTTGCTTCCATCATCTTTCAACTTAGCTTTCTCTAGGAACGCATTAAAATTCATTGGAACTACAGCGCGGGCCATTGATCTACAACATACAATTGCAAAGATTATTTAGACTATGTTCATGATAATTGAAGTTCAATTAATCAAATTACTTAAGAACTCCCACTTAGATTAACATCCCTCAAGTTGTCTAAGTGTAACATGATCCACATCAACTAAACCACGTCCGATCATCACGTGAGGTGGATTAGTTATCAATGGTGAACATCTTTCATGTTGATCATATCTACTATATGACTCATGTTCGACCTTTCAGTCTCTTGTGTTCCGAGGCCATATCTGTATATGCTAGGCTCGTCAATTTTAACCCAAGTATTCTGCGTGTGTAAAATTGGCTTACACCCGTTGTATGCGAACGAAATAATCCATCACACCCGATCATCACGTGGTGCTTAGAAGGGTCGAACCTTCGCAACGGTGCATACTAGGGGAGAACACTTATCTTGAAATTTAGTGAAGGGATCATCTTATAATGCTACCGTCGTCCTAAGCAAAATAAGATGCATAAAAGGATTAACATCACATGCAATTCAATATATGTTACATGATATGGCCATCAACGTCTTGTGCCTTTGATCTCCATCAGCAAAGCACCGTCATGATCTCCATCGTCACCGGGTTGACACCTTGATCTCCATCGTAGCGTCGTGACACCTTGATCTCCATCGCAGCGTCGTGGTCGTCTCGTCGGCTATTGCTACTACTACTACTGCTAACTCATAGCGGTAAAGTAAAGCAATTACATAGCGTTGGCATTGCATACAATAAAGAGACAACCATAAGGCTCCTGCCGGTTGCCTGATAACTTTACAAAACATGATCATCTCATACAACAACTTATATCACATCATGTCTTGACCATATCACATCACCAGCATACCCTGCAAAAACAAGTTAGACGTCCTCTACTTTGTTGTTGCAAGTTTTACGTGGCTGCTACGGGTTTGCAAGCACCGTTCTTACCTACGCAAAACCATAACGTGGTGTAGTGATTGCTTTTTGATCTTCTAAAAGAACCCTCTTCATTGAAACCGATTCAACTAAAGTGAGAGAGACAGACACCCACCAGTCACCTTTATGCAACGAGTGCATGTAGCGGTGAAACCTGTCTCGCGTAAGCGTACGCGTAATGTCGGTCCGGGCCGCTTCATCTCACAATACCGCCGAATCAAGTATCAACTAGTAACGGCAAGCAATATGTATACACCCACGCCCACAACTCACTTGTGTTCTACTCGTGCAAATCACATCTACGCATAGACCTGGCTCGGATGCCACTGTTGGGGAACAGAGCATGAATTTCAAAAAATTTCCTACGCTCACGCAAGATCTATCCATGGAGATGCATCCCTACGAGAGGGGAGAGTGTGTCTACGTACCCTCATAGACCGTTAGCGGAAGCGTCTCACAACGCGGTTGATGTAGTCGAACAATCCTTCGAGCTCCACCGATCGAGTACCGAACGTACGGCACCTCCGAGTTCTACACACGTGCAGCTCGGTGACATTCCTCGCCTTCTTGATCCAGCAAGACGTCGAGGTAGTAGATGATTTCCGTCAGCATGACGGCGTGGCGACGGTGACGGTGAAGTGATTCCGGCAGGGCTTCGCCTAAGCTCTCCGAAAATATGACCGAGGTGGAAAACGGAGATCGGGGCACCGCACACGGCTATGGGACAATTGTGTACTTTGGGGTGCCCCCTTGCCCCCGTATATAAAGGATGAGAGGGAGGAGGCCGGCCCCCTAGGGGTGCGCCAAGTGTGGGGAGTCCTACTAGGACTCCTTAGTCCTAGTAGGATTCCACCTCCCATACGGAGTAGGAAAGGGGGAAGGGAGAGGGAAAGGAAAGAGGGGGCTGCGCCCCCTCCCCTAGTCCAATTCGGTTCGGGCAAGGGGGGGCGCGCGCCACCTCACGTGGCCTGCCTCTCGTTTTCCCGTATGGCCCAATAAGGCCCATTACTTCTCCAGGTGAATTCCCGTAAATCCCCGGTACTCCGAAAAATACCCGAATCACTCGGAACCTTTCCGACGTCCGAATATAGCCTTCAAATATATGAATCTTTACCTCTTGACCATTTCGAGACTCCTTGTCATGTCCGTGATCTCATCCGGGACTCCGAACAAACTTTGGCCACCAATCACATAACTCATATAATACTAAATCGTCATTGAACCTTAAGTGTGCGGACCCTACGGGTTCGGGAATGATGTTGACATGATTGAGACGACTCTCCGGTCAATAACCAACAGTGGAACCTGGATGCTCATATTGGTTCCTACATATTCCACGAAGATCTTTATCGGTGAACCTCATATGTCAACATACGTTGTTCCCTTTGTCTGGCGGTATGTTACTTGCCCGAGATTCGATCGTCGGTATCCAATACCTAGTTCAATCTCGTTACCGGCAAGTCTCTTTACTCGTTCCGTAATACATCATCTTGCAAATAACTCTTTAGTCATGGTGCTTGCAAGGCTTCTGTGATGCTGTATTACCGAGAGGGCCCAGAGATACCTCTCCGATAGTCGGAGTGACAAATCCCAATCTTGATCCATGCCAACTCAACAAACACTTTCGGTGATACCTGTAGTGCACCTTTATAATCACCCAGTAACGTTGTGACGTTTGATACACCCAAAGTATTCCTACGGTATCCGGGAGTTGCATGATCTCATGGTCAGAGGAACGTGTATTTGACATAGTGAAAGCAATAGCAATAAACTGAACGATCATTTGCTATGCTAACGGTTGGGTCATGTCCATCACATCATTCTCCTAATGACGTGATCCCGTTATCAAATGACAACTCATGTCCATGGTCAGGAAACCTTGACCATCTTTTGATCAACGAGCTAGTCTAGTAGAGGCATACTAGGGACATAGTATTTGTCTATTATCCACACATGTATTTAGTTTCCGGTCAATACAATTCTAGCATGAATAATAAGCCATTATCATGAACGGAGAAATATGATAATAATAAACACTTTATTAATTGCCTCTAGGGCATATTTCCAACAGGTTTGTCCGCGGATGGTCTGCAACTGTCACGTACATTCTCCTCCCCTGAATGCGGATTATCTGGCACTACGTCTTCAGTGCTGGCATATCCGTGGGGAATCTCCTCTATATCATTCATTGACCACATAAGCAGGTGGCTCTGGGTCACTTGTCCTAACATAGTGATTCCCTCTTCAGGGGGATGAGGCAACAACCAAGATTCGAAGCCCATCACTACCTCCTGCACCAGCACCCTCGTCATGTCAAGTGGCTAGATGACCCCGTGCATCATTCTACTACCATCGGTAAACGGGATGATTTGCCCCTTGGCAACCCTTGTCTTCACCCCGTCCACGGTGGCTTGCAGCCAGTATGGAATAAAGTGGGCTGCTCGTGGCTGTTGGGTGATGCTAGGTGTATGCTGCCGGGTAGGACTTGGCGTGCCATGCAGAAACATTTCAGCTAAGCTCTTCTCAACTGCTGCATCTACTACTGCATTTACTTTGTTTTGCTTATGTACGTCCTTCTGTATTTTTTATGTTCTTTGGTTTCGGGGTAGGCGTCGTCCCACAACATCTTACCCCCTCCCAATGCACGCCCATTCTTGGGCTTCCTGTTAACCCTAAAACCCTTGTTCACTGCCTGGGTAAGAGGGTCATCATACCTATAGCCGTGGGGAGATTCATGAGGACCCGGTCCAAATTCCTGCTTTATTTTTCTCTACAAAAAATACGTGTATTGGTAAACGATTAGTAAGGTATGTAATGAATAAACTGTGGGGACTAAATTCTTAGTGGTGATTGACGTTACCAGGTTCTCCTCTGTTGAGCGAAGTTCCTACGTTGGGAGGACCGACTAATTACTGTCTGGGTCTTGAACTGCACGGGCCCTGAAAAAACATGAGTCATGAGCACGATCTCGATGTTCCAAAAATGGAGGCAGTTTACCCGCGGCTATAAAGTCTGTGGCCTCCTTCTCCCACTTGGGTTCTCCAGCTTTGTAACCACCAGGGCCCAAATGGTGGTTACCAGGCAGCTTTTTCCGTAAATTACGGAAATGATCGCTGATCTCCTTGCTTGACTCGCTACCAGAGGATTCACAAAACTTCATCCATTCTTTGGGGTCCATAGTTGGATTGAGCCGCTTAATGGTCTCGAAGTCCTTACCCAGTAGATTGCAACGGGCACTGCTCTTCTAGTCCCTGAACATCTTTGGCCATTTTGACATGGCATAATCTTCGGCTAACTTTTTGACGTCAGACGAAAATTCATAACTACAGTTTAACGCCTGGAGTAGAGTCTTCTTGTGTCCGACCAAATCCTTGCTACCGATCGAGATGGTATTTCGCAAGATGCAACCTAGCATTCTGCTATACGTTTTTGCTGTGTCCTTTGGGGTGACGGGCTCGCCTTTCGGGCCAACTACGGCGATTCTAATGATACCTTCGTGAAGCTTGTTTGGATCCCTTGCCTTTTGGTTCCTCTTGTTTGTGGTGGCCGTTGTGGATGAAGTCCCTTACAATTTCAAGTAAATGGTATTCATGTTATTGAAAAGACTCCGACAATTACTATTGGAAGTTTTCAGCTCCCTCTTCCTACTGTCAAAAAGAAATATGAAACTCTTATTATTGGGGAGATGCATATCCCCGTTGAGGTAACTTAGTGTTATACGAAAGTTCTTCGGTTTCATGTTACTCGGAAATAGTTTGTTAATAAGACTTGATCAACCTTATTAATGGATTCTTTTTGAGAGGCATGTGGTCGATGAATTTAGTAAGCACAACCTTCTGTACCCACTTTTTGTTTTCTGTTATTTTTAGTTAAATGCAATAAAATGTCATGATTACCCTGTTTTCTGAATTATCCGTGCAATAAAAAAAATGCCCAAAAATGAAAGAACACATAATGCAATAAAAATTTTGATATGAATTTTTATAGAATATTTAAGAATTTTTGGCACTAAAAACATACCAGGGGGGTGCCCCAGGTGCCCACAAGGCACCAGGGTGCGCCACCCCCCTGGCGCACCCTAGTGGCTTATGGGCCCCACAGGGACCCCCCCCCACTTATTCCCTCAGCTCACTTCGTCTCTTACCTCTAGCAAAAAATCCTGGTAGCTCTCTCTCTCTCTCGTGTTCTTGCTCCCAAACCTGAGATTTTCGATCTCTTTGCTCGGAGCTCCGTTTTCGAAACTGTTTTGGGAGATTGTGATACGTCCATTTTGCATCATGTTTTGCTACTGTTATTTATAGTGTTTTTAATCAATATAACACTTTGTGAAGCAATTCTAATGCCTTTTCTCTCTTAATATGCAAGATTTACACAAAGAGGGAGATTGCCGGCAGCTAGAATTCTGGACCTGAAAAAAGCTAAGTCAGAGATACCTATTCTGCACATCTCCAAATGAGCTGAAATTTCACGGAGATTTATTTTGGAATAAATAAAAAATACTGGAAGCAAGAAGTACCAGAGGGGGCCACCCAGGTGCCCACGAGGCACCAGGGCGCGCCACCCCCCCAAGCGTGCCCTGGTGGCTCGTGGGGCCCCTGGCCAGCCTCTGGCCCCCATTTTCTGATATATAAGTCCATTTGCCCTAGAAAAAATATAGAGAACACTTTCGGGATGGTGCACCGCTGTCTCGAGGCAGAACTTGGGCAGGAGCACTTTTGCTCTCCGGCGGAGAGATTCTGCCGGGGATACTTCCCTCCGGGAGGGGGAAATCGTCGCCATCGACATCACCAACGATCCTCTCATCGTGGGAGGACTAATCTTCATCAACATCTTCACCAGCACCATCTCATCTCAAACCCTAGTTCATCTCTTGTATTCAATCTTTGTCCCAAAACCTCAGATAGGTACCTGTGGGTTGCTAGTAGTGTTGATTACATCTTGTAGTTGATGCTAGTTGGTTATTTGGTGGAAGATTATATGTTCAGATCTATTATGCTATTCAATACCCCTCTGATCTTGGACATGATTATGATTTGTGAGTAGTTACTTTTGTTCTTGAGGACATGGGAGAAGTCTTGTCATAAGTAATCATGTGAATTTGGTATTCGTTCGATATTTTGTTGATATGTATGTTGTTGATTCCCTTAGGGGTGTCGTGTGAACGTTGACTACATGACACTTCGCCATCTTTGGGACTAAGGGAATGCATTGTGGAGTAGTAATTAGATGATAGGTTGCTAGAGTGACAGAAGCTTAAACCCTAGTTTATGCGCTATTCCGTAAGGGGCTGATTTGGATCCATATGTTTAATGCTATGGTTAGAGTAATTCTTCTTTCGTAGTTGCAGATGCTTGCGAGAGGGGGTAATCATAAGTGGGAGGCTTGTTCAAGTAAGAATAGCACCCAAGCACTGGTCCAACCACATATCAAATTATCAAAGTAGCGAACGTGAATCAAACAAACATGATGAAAGTGACTAGATGAAATTCCCATGTGTCCTCGAGAACGCTTTACTTACTATGAGAGATCATTCCGGCTTGTCCTTTGCTACAAAAAGGATTGGGCCACCTTGCTGCACTCTTTGTTACTATTGCTACTTGTCACTTGTTACAAATTATCTTGCTATCAAACTACTCGTCACCGATAATTTCAGTGCTTGCAGAAAACACCTTCCTGAAAACCGCTTGTCATTTCCTTCTGCTCCTCGTTGGGTTCGACACTCTTACTTATCAAAAGGACTACGATTGATCCCCTATACTTGTGGGTCATCAAGACACTTTTCTGGCGCCGTTGCCGGGGAGTGAAGCGCCTTCGGTGAGTGGAATTTGGTAAGGAAACATTTGTATTACATGCTGAAATTTACTGTCACTTGTTACTATGGAAAGTAATCCTTTGAGGGGTTTGTTCGGGGTATCTTCACCTCGACCGGAAACACAAATAGTTTCTCCTCAACCTACTGCACCTACTGAAAATATTTATTATGAGATTCCTCCGGGTATGATAGAGAAAGTGCTAGCTAATCCTTATGCAGGAGATGGAATGGTACATCCTGATATGCACTTGATCTATGTGGATGAAATCTGTGGATTGTTTAAGCTTGCAGGTTTATCCGGAGATGGAGTTAAGAAGAAAGTATTCCCTTTATCTTTGGAGGGAAATGCATTGATATGGTATAGGCTATGTGATGATACTGATACATGGGACTGGAACCGATTGAAACTAGAATTCCGTCAGAAATTTTATCATATGCATTTGGTTCATCGTGATCGGAATTATATATATAATTTTTGGCCTCGTGAAGGAGAAAGCATCGCTCAAGCTTGGGGGAGGCTTAAGTTCATGATGTACACATGCCCCAATCATGAGCTCCCAAGAGAAATTATCTTACATAATTTTTATGCTCGGCTTTCTCATGATAATCAAACTATGCTCGATTCTTCTTTGACTGGCTCCTTTATGAAGAAAACTATTGAATTCAGATGGGATCTTCTGGAAAGAATTAAACGCAACTCTGAAGATTGGGAACTCGACAAAGGTAATGAGTCAGGTATAATACTTGAGTTCGATTGTGTTAAATCTTTTATGGCTACCGATGCTTTTCATAAGTTTAGCACTAAATATGGACTTGACTCTGAGATAGTAGCTTCCTTTTGTGAATCATTTGCTACTCATGTTGATCTCCCTAAGGAGAAGAGGTTTAAATATCATCCCCCTGTTAAAGAAAAGATTGATGAACCCATTAGTGTTAAAGAAGAAACAATTGTTTACCATGCTGATCCAGTTGTGCCTACTGCTTATATTGAGAAACCACCTTTTCCTGTTAGGATTAAGGAAAATGCTAAAGCTTCAACTATGGTTAACAAAAGTAATATTATAGCACCTAGACCCTCTGAACAAATTAAAGTTGAACCTGATGTTGCTATGGTTAAAGATCCCTTAGTCGATAATATAGATTGGCATGTTATTTACTTTTGTGATGAGGCTGCTAGAATTGCTAAACATGTTAGAAATGAACGAGATATGTTAGACAAGCACAAGCCCGTAGTTGGCATGCCTGTTGTTTCTGTTAAGATTGGAGATCATTGCTATCATGTTTGTGTGATATGGGTGCTAGTGTGAGTGCTATTCCATTTTCTTTATACCAAGAAGTAATGCATGATATTGCACCTGTTGAGATTGAAGATATTGATGTTACTATTAAGCTAGCGAATAGAGATACTATTACACCACTTGGGATTGTTAGAGATGTTGAAGTCTTGTGTGGCAAAATCAAATACCCTACTAATTTCTTAGTACTTGGTTCACAACAAGATAATTTTTGTCCCATTATATTTGGAAGACCTTTCTTGAATACCGTTAATGCTGAAATTGATTGTGTTAAAGCAAAGGTTCGAGTTAAGTTTGGTGATATATCTCATGAGTTTAATTTCTCCAAGTTTCGTAGACAACCTCATGATAAAGAATTGCCTAGTAAAGATGAAATTATTGGTCTTGCTTCTATTGCCGTACCTCCTACTGATCCGTTAGAACAATATTTGCTAGACCATGAAAATGATATGCATATGAATGAAAGAAATGAAATAGATAAGATGTTCTTTGATCAATCACCTATCCTTAAACACAATTTGCTTGTTGAATTGAAGCAATTGCCTGATACATTCAAATATGCTTATCTTGATGAAAAGAAGATATATCCTGTTATTATTAGTGCTAACCTTTCAGCGCATGAAGAAAAGAGATTACTAAAAACTCTAAGGAAGCACCGAGCTGCTATTGGATATACTCTTGATGATCTTAAGGGCATTAGTCCCACTCTATGTCAGCACAAAATTAATATGGAGCCTGATGCTAAACCAGTTGTCGACCACCAACGACGATTAAATCCTAAGATGAAAGAGGTGGTAAGAACCAAAATATTAAAACTTCTGGAAGCAGGTATAATCTATCCCATAGCTGATAGTAGATGGGTAAGTCCCGTTCATTGTGTCCCAAAGAAAGGAGGTATTACCGTTGTTCCTAATGATAAAAATGAACTCATTCCACGAAGAATTGTAACTGGTTATAGGATGGTAATTGATTTTAGAAAATTAAACAAAGCCACTAGAAAAGATCATTACCCCTTACCTTTTATTGATCAAATGTTAGAAAGATTGTCTAAGCATACACACTTTTGTTTCCTAGATGGTTATTCTGGTTTTTCTCAAATACCCGTATCACAACCCGATCAAGAGAAAACCACTTTTACTTGTCCTTTTGGAACTTATGCTTATAGACGTATGCCTTTTGGTTTATTCAATGCACCTGCTACCTTTCAAAGATGTATGACTGCTTAAGCAACCTTGATCGAGTTTTGCAGAGATGTGAAGAAACTAATCTTGTCTTGAATTGGGAGAAGTGCCACTTTATGGTGAATGAAGGCATTGTCATGGGGCATAAAATTTCTGAAAGAGGTATTGAAGTTGATAAAGCTAAGGTTGATGCTATTGAGAAAATGCCATGTCCTAAAGATATTAAAGGTATAAGAAGTTTCCTAGGTCATGCTGGTTTCTATAGGAGAATTATTAAAGACTTCTCCAAAATTTCTAGTCCTCTTACCAATCTTTTGCAAAAAGATGTTCCATTTGTTTTTGATGATGATTGTCTAGAAGCCTTTGAAACACTTAAGAAAGCCTTAACCACTGCACCTATTGTTCAACCACCTGATTGGAACTTGCCTTTTGAAATTATGTGTGATGCTAGTGATTAAGCTGTTGGTGCTGTTCTAGGACAGAGAGTTGATAAGAAATTAAATGTTATCCATTATGCTAGTAAAACTCTAGCAGTGCCCAAAGAAATTATGCTACTACTGAGAAATAATTTCTAGCAGTTGTGTTTGCATGTGATAAATTCAGATCTTACATAGTTGATTCTAAAGTAACTATTGACACTAATCATGCTGCTATTAAATATCTCATGGAAAAGAAAGATGCTAAACCTAGACTCATTAGGTGGGTTTTATTGCTACAAGAATTTGACTTGCATATTATAGATAGAAAGGGAGCTGAGAATCCCGTAGCAGATAATTTGTCTAGAATGGAAAATGTTCTTGATGACCCACTACCTATTAATGTTGATTTTCCTGATGAACAATTAGCTGTCATAAATGCTTCTCGTAATACTCCATGGTATGCGGACTATGCTAATTATATTGTTGCTAAATTTATACCACCTAGTTTCACATACCAACAAAAGAAAAAGTTCTTCTTTGATTTAAGACATTACTTCTGGGATGACCCACATCTTTATAAAGAAGGATTAGATGGTATTATTAGACGTTGTATACCTGAGCATGAACAGGAACAAATCCTACGGAAGTGTCATTCCGAGGCTTACGGAGGACACCATGCGGGAGACAGAACTGCACACAAGGTATTACAATCTGGTTTTTATTGGCCTACTCTTTTCAAGGATGCTCGTAAGTTTGTCCTATCTTGTGATGAATGTCAAATAATTGGTAATGTTTGTAGACGTCAGGAAATGCCTATGAATTATTCACTTGCTATTGAACCATTCGATGTTTGGGGATTTGATTATATGGGACCTTTTCCTAAATCCAATGGGTATACACATATTTTAGTTGCTGTTGATTACGTTACTAAGTGGGTAGAAGCTATTCCAACTAGTAGTGCTGATCATAACACTTCTATTAAAATGCTTAAAGAAGTTATTTTCCCAAGGTTTGGAGTCCCTAGATATTTAATGACTGATGGTGGTTCACATTTTATTCATGGTGCTTTCCGTAAAGTTCTTGCTAAATATGATGTCAACCATAGAATTTCATCTCCCTATCACCCTCAAACTAGTGGTCAAGTTGAATTGAGCAACAGAGAAATAAAATTAATTTTGCAAAAAAACCGTCAATAGATCTAGAAAGAATTGGTCTAAGAAACTTGACGATGCATTATGGGCTTACAGAACTGCTTATAAAAATCCTATGGGTATGTGTCCTTATAAAATGGTTTATGGAAAAGCATGTCATTTACCTCTTGAGTTAGAACATAAAGCATATTGGGCAATTAAAGAGCTCAATTATGATTTGAAACTTGCCGGTGAAAAGAGATTATTTGATATTAGCTGATTAGATGAATGGAGAACCCAAGCTTATGAAAATGCCAAATTGTTTAAAGAAAAAGTTAAAAGATGGCATGATAGAAGAATTCAAAAATGGGAATTTAAAGTGGGTGAGCAAGTTCTATTATACAATTCTCCTTTGAGATTCTTTGCAGGAAAACTTCTCTCTAAATGGGAAGGACCGTATATCATCGAAGAAGTTTATCGCTCTGGAGCCATCAAAATAAACAACTCCGAAGGCACTAATCCGAGAGTGGTGAATGGGCAAAGAATTAAGCACTATATTTCAGGTACTCCCATTGATGTTGAAACTAATGTTATTGAAACAATTACACCAGAGGAATATATAAGAGAGACCTTCCAGAACACTCCAGAACCCTGAAAAGGAAGAGGTACGTGATACGGTAAGTAAACCGACTCCAAAAATTCCATAAAAATACTTTTTGTCAGTTTTCGAATATTAGAAAAAATACAAAAATAAGAAGTATCCGAGGGGACCCACCTGGTGCCCACGAGGCACCAGGGCGCGCCACCCTCACAAGTTCTACGATAAGGTCATCAACCCCTACCTACCAGAGGTGATGAAACACCCTCAAGCCATTGAGATGCGTGAGGGGGTGCTTCACATCTGGGATGTTCAAGATCCCAAGAAGACCGGGAGCGTGGAGTCCAGGCTCTAAGCAGTGGAGCAAGAGATCTTCAAGTGCCAAGGGATGGTGGAACGTGGACTCAGCGCCAACCACTCCATGATCACGGAATTCACCCATAATCACAAGGTGGAGGGACAATCGATGGGGGACATCATCTTCAAGCTTAATGAACGAATTGATTATCTCCAAGGCCAAATCTATGATCTTCAAAACCAATATTTTGAGTATGAGGCAAGATTCAAAGGTATGAGTTTAGCTGCAAGTTTCAGGACTCTGGAGACTCGTTCATCCTTTTATGATGGGGAACATATGCCATGGAAGCCGGAGGACAAGCCCATCACTTCATCACCACCACCATCACCGAAGAAGGAAACTTGAGCACATGGGTATGGGCACTCCCCTTGGCTTGTGCCAAGCTTGGGGGAGGTGCCCCGGTATCGTATCACCATCACTCTTATTATCTTTACCTATTTTTAGTTCGATCCTTAGTTATTTCGTGATCTAGTTGAATAAAATTTTAGTATGATCTATTTCCGAGTGTTAGCTTCGTGATCTATCTATCTATGTAATCGAGTTGAGAGTTATATAATAAAGAGTAGTTTGAGTTTTTGCTTCTTTACTTTCATGCTCCAATTCTAGCAATGAAAATAATGAAAAAAAAGATCATATGCTAATCTTATGGAAAGTAATGACATTACATAAAGAAAAGTATAAGTGGTAAAATTTATTGGAAGTTAACAAACATAGCATTAGTCAATGATGCAATTCATGAAAAAGTTAATAAGGGAAGAGAAGATTCACATGCAAATATACTATCTTGGACATCTTTTATGATTGTGAGCCCCCATTAAGTATTTTATGTCAAATTGTTGACGTTGGACAAGGAAGAAAACAAATTGAATTTTGTTTGTTCATATTCACATAGAAGTTATATTGATATAGATCCTCCAACATGTGGTGCTTGCCCAATATCTTTGCTAGCCAAAAATCCGCACCAAGTAGAGATACTACTGGTGCATCCAAAACCCTTAAACCCAGTTTCATGTCATGAGAGTCCACTATATCTACCTATGGATTGAATAAGATCCTTCAAGTAAGTTGTCATCGGTGCAAAAAGCAATAAAAATTGCCTCTAAATATGTTTGAACTTTTATTGTAAGGGAAATAAGCTTTGTACGAACTTGTGATGGTAAAGAAATAAAAGTGACAGACTGCATAATAAAGGTTGCTATCACAAGGGGCAATATAAAGTGACGTTCCTTTGCATTAAGAGCTTGTGCATCCAACAACAAAAAGCGCATGACAACCTCTGCTTCCCTCTGCGAAGGGCCTATCCTTTACTTTTATGTATTTACTTTTTATGCAAGAGTCAATAGTGTTCTCCTCTACTTCCTTTTTATTTTTCTCTTTTGCAAGAATCATGTGGTGGGGAAAGATCTAGGCACATATATCCAGTTGGATATGAGTGATCATGAGTTATTATTGTTGACATCACCCTTGAGGTGAATGAGTTGGGAAGCGAAATCACAAGCCCCTATCTTTCTATGTGTCTGGCAGAAACTTTTTGCTCCATATATATGTCGTGAGTGTTAGCAATCATAGAAGACTAAATGATGGTTGAGTATGTGGACTTGCTAAAAATCTCCTACATGAGACCCTTCCTAAAAGTATGATGAATTGCAATTGCATTGTTAACTGAGAACATAGTTTGTTAGTTTTCAAGAAAGTTTATGCCTTATACTTCATTGTTGTGATGAATTGTTACTTGCTCATGAGAAGTTTTATGATAATAAATATTGCTGTTATAATAATGATCATGATCATATTATGTCCGTATTTTGTTTTTATCGACACCTCTCTCTCTAAACATGTGGACATGATTATCGATATCGGCTTTCGCTTGAGGACAAGCGAGGTCTAAGCTTGGGGGAGTTGATACGTCCATTTTGCATCATGTTTTGCTACTGTTATTTATAGTGTTTTTATTCAATATAACACTTTGTAAGGCAATTCCAATGCCTTTTCTCTCTTAATATGCAAGATTTACACAAAGAGGGAGATTGCCAGCAGCTGGAATTCTGGACCTGAAAAAGCTATGTCAGAGATACCAATTCTGCACATCTCCAAATGAGCTGAATTTCACGAAGATTTATTTTGGAATGAATAAAAAATACTGGAAGCAAGAAGTACCAGAGGGGGCCACCCAGGTGCCCACGAGGCACCAGGGTGCGCGACCCCCCAGGCGCGCCCTGGTGGCTCGTGGGGCCCCTGGCCAGCCTTTGGCCCCCATTTTCTGGTATATAAGTCCATTTTCCCTAGAAAAAATATAGAGAACACTTTCGGGATGGTGCGCCACCGTCTCGAGGCGGAACTTGGGCAGGAGCACTTTTGCTCTCCGGCGGAGAGATTCTGCCAGGGATACTTCCCTCCGGGAGGGGGAAATCGTCGCCATCGACATCACCAGTGATCCTCTCATCGTGGGAGGACTAAACTTCATCAACATCTTCACCAGCACCATCTCATCTCGAACCCTAGTTCATCTCTTGTATTCAATCTTTGTCCCAAAACCTCAGATTGGTACCTGTGGGTTGCTAGTAGTGTTGATTACATCTTGTAGTTGATGCTAGTTGGTTATTTGGTGGAAGATTATATGTTCAGATCTATTATGCTATTCAATACCCCTCTGATCTTGGACATGATTATGATTTGTGAGTAGTTACTTTTGTTCTTGAGGACATGGGAGAAGTCTTGTCATAAGTAATCATGTGAATTTGGTATTCGTTCGATATTTTGATGATATGTATGTTGTTGATTCCCTTAGTGGTGTCGTGTGAACGTCGACTACATGACACTTCACCATCTTTGGGCCTAAGGGAATGCATTGTGGAGTAGTAATTAGATGATGGGTTGCTAGAGTGACAGAAGCTTATACCCTAGTTTATGCGCTATTCCGTAAGGGGCTGATTTGGATCCATATGTTTAATGTTATGGTTAGAGTTATCTTAATTCTTCTTTCATAGTTGCGGATGCTTGCGAGAGGGGGTAATCATTAGTGGGAGGCTTGTTCAAGTAAGAACATCACCCAAGCACCGGTCCACCCACATATCAAATTATCAAAGTAGCGAACGCGAATCAAACAAACATGATGAAAGTGAGTAGATGAAATTCCCATGTGTCCTCAAGAACGCTTTACTTACTATAAGAGATTATTCCGGCTTGTCCTTTGCTACAAAAAGGATTGGGCCACCTTGCTGCACTCTTTGTTACTATTGCTACTTGTCACTTGTTACAAATTATCTTGCTATCAAACTACTCGTCACCGATAATTTCAGTGCTTGCAGAAAACACCTTGCTGAAAACCGCTTGTCATTTCATTCAGCTCCTCGTTGGGTTCGACACTCTTACTTATCGAAAGGACTACGATTGATCTCCTATAATTGTGGGTCATCAGATTGCTACTTGGTATGTGACTCCTCCATTGCTCCAATTAGTTTTTGCTCTAGTGGATTATATTTTGCATATTTAGCTACTCTTGGTGCTACTGAAAATGCGCTTGCATGTTGAATTCTTTGAGTTCCAAGTAGTTTGAATGCTTGATATAGCCTCTAGACATCCACATGAGTAGTTGCTATCAATCTTGTGAAGTTTTATTGATATCATTTTGTGGCCCAAAATTTTTCAGAAATTTGTTCTTAGGAAAATGAATTTATTTCGGAGGAGTTCTTCGAGGAGGATGTCCGCCGAGGCATCATCTAGCGAAAGCCCCGCACGCCAGTCATACGTTGAACCAAGGGCAAGTTCGGTGCGAGGTGCCGAAGCAAAATCATGTAGATGGTCGTGCAACGAGTTCATGCTAGGTGCAGGCATCAAGGAAGAATTTGACCAATATATTCACAGCACCGAGATCTCCGCCTGCATCGCAGATAAGCCACCACAACATTACTACCTCACTCATTCATTCACTCAAAACTTTGAATATCATCCGCGCACTTCTAGAGTTTTATTTCACCTCTATGATAGATCCTATAGTATGTCTCTAGAAGAATTCTGTGATGCATGCAAAATTCCATATTGGTGTTCGTTAGATGAACCACAAAAATCTGATTATGAGTCATTTCTTAATAGCCTTTGCAACGGTGAGGATAGGGGAGTTTCGCAGGCCAGAATAGTTAGCATCCACTTTCCTGCTATTCGGTATTTTACACTTTTTAATGGTAAATGCATTGTTGGTAAGCAAGACTGCAGTGCGCTTTGCGCCCCTGATCTGAATTCATACAGCTTTGACTGGTAGCAAGTATTATAATCTTAGGGCTATTGTCGCACGTAGGCTGTAGCGTAACACGGGTAATGGTGATTTGTATGGAGGAATTTATGCCTCCCGCGTAGCTGCAAAGTTAGGGGTCTCGCCCAATACCAATGATCCCCTCTTACCTGATAAATATTTAAATTTTGAAACAATGCGAGAACATAATTTTTAAAAATGCGACACACACGGATATGAATATAACTTAGTATTTAATAAATATCGATCTGTGTATGTTGCTTTGCCTGCTCCTGCCCTCTTTGATTTTCAGAACAAACTGAGATATTTTCTATTGGAGAGCGAGGTGCACGAGTACAAGGCGGCGGTCGAGGCTGCCCGTCTGGCTGAGGCGGCAGCTCAGAACGCCTCTATGAGCTATCACTTTGATTATTACCCAGACCAGGGATGGCGATGACCAAGCTCGGCCAAAAGCCTAAGCTTGGGGGAGTATGTATTTCTCACCAACATTACATTCATGTCCACACATTTCATTCCAGTTGTCGGTGTTCATACTTTTTCATTGTATAATCCATGTTAGTTTATTTTCTCGCTTTCTTCTTGTGTGTTTGAAAAACTTTGAGAAAATCCAAAAACATTTCTCGTTTCTTTTCGGTTTTTCTTCCAAGCTTAATTAGTAGTAGTATTAAAAGAAAACCCAAAAAGATTTCCCGTTTCTTCTTTTGCTTGTTGGGAGCTTTCCCGTGTAAATATTTTTTCTCGTTTTTTGTTTTTCGTTTTTCTTCTTTATTTGTTTTCTTCAGAAAAACTAAAAACTCCAAAAATATTTCAGTGTGTTTCTCTAAAATTCTTTTCTTTTGTTGAGTCATTGTAAGGAGAAGACCGCGATGAAAATGTTGAGTGGCTCTCATATGCATTATTGTTGATCTAACAAAGAGCCCATATTACCTTGTCTTCTCCTTTGAATAAACTGCTTGCAGATTCCAGCTTAGTCCATGGCACACTTGCATTATTTTTATTTTTATATCATTCGGTCATGCAAGTGAAAGGCAATAATGACGATGATTTGATGAAGTGACTGTGGCAAGGAAAAGCGGGTATGAACTCAACTTGTTTTTGTTTTTGTAAATATGTTTAACTCAGTATCCATGATTCAGCATATTATGATTAAACATGTTTATGATGACAATTAGAGATTATAGTTGCTCATGCCATGCTTAAGTAGCTAGGAGTGGATAATGATTTATCTTGGGTGTCAACATGCATTAAAATGTTCATGATGTAGTATGATGATATGGTATCCTCCTCTGAATGTTTCGAGTGGCTTGACTTGGCACATGTTCACGCATGTAGTTGATTCAAAACCAACATAGCCTCCACGATATTTATGTTCATGGTGCTTATATCCTACTCATGCCAGTATTCAATGTTGATTATTCATAATGCATGATTATGACCATTTTTGCTCTCTAGTTGGTCGCTTCTCAACCTATTTTCTAGCCTTCGCCTGTACTAAGCGGGAATACTTCTTGTGCATCAAAACCCTTAAACTAAAGTTATTCCAGATGAGTCCACTATATCTACCTATATGCGGTATTACTCTGCCGTTCTAAGTAAATTTGCATGTGCCACCTCTAAATATTCCAATGAACATCTGCTTTGTGTGCCCGTACCACTCATGGAGCGACAGGGGGCGGTCAGTATCTTCCATGCTAAGCGGGTTATTCTCATGACGAGTGTTTATTCACTTGTCCTTGCACGAGAGGGGCTGGTAATCGGGATGCCCAGTCCCATAATTAAAATTGCAAAATAATAAAACAAACTCCCCCAGAAAGTTGTTGGTATGGAGGGCACCCGAGGATTCGGCTAGCCATGGCTTGTGTTTGTTGGTGGAGGGGGAGTAAACTTTACTTTACCGCTTGGGAACCGCCGCTAATGTGTTGAGCATGGAAGATATTGAAAACTCTCGGTCGTGACGTTGACAGGAAAGGCATACCTCCCAAAATTTTATATATCTCTAATTTAAGCTTTGAGCTCTGGCACCTCTGCAAATCCATGCTTCCCTCTGCGAAGGGCCTATCTATTTACTTTTATGTTATTTTACTTTTATTGTTGAGTCATCAGCTTCTCAAATAAGCACCAGTCCTGAGAGCACTATTGTCATTCTCATGCATTGTGTATAGTTAATGTTGTGTGCATCATGACTGGATCTCTTCTACCATGAATTACAATGTTTAGTCGCCGCTTGAACTTTGGAGGTGCTCTGCATTTATGCTTTGCTGTCTCAGAAAGGGCTAGCGAGATACCATGTTGTCATATTATATCATGATTGTTTGGACAAAGTGTTGGCATTTGAGATATCTTATTATTGCTCGCTAGTTGATTATGCCATTCATATGAGTGAATATAATTTCTAAGAGTTATCTTTTGCATGGTTAGTCATAATCTTTGCTAAAAACCTTGGTACTATTTAAGCATATATATAGATACAAGAACAAAAGAGTTCGTAAAAGTTTTTCTTTATCACTTTCAGTTTGTCAACTAAATTGCTTGAGGACAAGCAATGAGTTAAGCTTGGGGGAGTTGATACGTCTCCATCGTATCTACTTTTCCAAACACTTTTGCTCTTGTTTTGGACTATAATTTGCATAATTTGAATGAAACTAACCCGGAATGACGCTGTTTTTAGCAGAACTACCATGGTGTTGTTTTTTGTGCAGAAAAAAAAGTTCTTGGAATTGGACGAAACTTTTTGGAGATTTTTTATGGAATAAATAAAAAATACTGGAGCCAAAACCTACTGGAGGGGGGCCACCTGCTGCCCACGAGGCACCAGGGCGCGCCCTGGTGGCTTGTGGGGCCCACGTGGCTCCGCTGACCCTAATCTCAGGCCTATAAATTCACAATTTCAGAGAAAAAAATCAGAGAGGAAGTTTTATTGCGTTTCATGATACGGAGCTGCCGCCACCTCCTATTCTTCATCGGGAGGCCAGGTCTGGAGTCCGTTTGGGGCATCGTCATCATCAACCATCCTTCATCACCAATTTCATGATGCTCACCGCCGGGAGTGAGTAATTCCTTCGTAGGCTTGCTGGACGGTGATGAGTTGGATGAGATCTATCATGTAATCGAGTTAGTTTTGTTAGGGCTTGATCCCTAGTATCTACTATGTTCTGAGATTGATGTTGCTATGACTTTGCTAAGCTTAATGCTTGTCACTAGGGCCCGAGTGCCATGATTTCAGATCTGAACCCCTTATGTTTTCATGAATATATTTGTGTTCTTGATCCGATCTTGCAAGTTATACGCACCTGCTACGTGTTATGATCCGCATACCCCAAGGTGACAATAATTGGGATTCTTTCCGGTGATTGCCGTAGTTTGAGGAGTTCATGTATTCACTATGTGTTAATGCTTTCTTCCGGTTCTCTATTAAAAGGAGGCCTTAATATCCCTTAGTTTCCTTATGGACGCTGCTGCCACGGGAGGGTAAGAGAAAAGATGTCATGCAAGTTCTTATCGCAAGCACGTATGACTATATACGGAATACATGCCTACATTACATTGATGAATTGGAGCTAGTTCTGTGTCGCCCTAGGTTATGACTGTTACTTGATGAATGTTATCCAACAAAATCACCGATCCAATGCCTACGAGCTTTTCACATATTGTTCTTTGCTAAGTTACTACTGTTGCTACTACTGTCACTATTGCTACTACTATTGCTGCTACTATTACTGTTGCTATTTTTGCTACTGTTATCAAACTATCATACTACTGTGCTACTGATCACTCTGCTGCAGATATTTAGTCTCCAGGTGTGGTTGAATTGACAACTCAACTGCTAATACTTGCAAATATTCTTTGGCTCTCCTTGTGTCGAATCAATAAATTTGGGTTGAATACTCTACCCTCAAAAACTGTTGCGATCCCCTATACTTGTGCGTTATCAAGCGCTAACTTTTTTTTGCAAGGGTAAAGGAGTTTTATTCCATGTGCATCGGGTTACAATCCATATAGGAGTAGTACTCTCTGTACGACTGTACCATGCCAACTAATCTGCTACTCTATTAATTGAATTTCTGGCAACTAAAAAAGGTAAAAAAAATCTTTGGCTGTGCAAGCGAGCTCGGAAACATTTGAAACTTTACATGCTGTCTTCACTTTTCGAGTTGGTTTGCTATTTTCGCGGCATTAATTGAATTTCCAACAACTAAAAAAGGAAAAAAAAATCTTTGGCCATGCAAATGAGCCTGCAAACGTTTGAAACTTTGCATGCTGTCTTCATTGGACACCTATAGGGTGTGGTAAAAATTTGAGATCATTACAATGAAAATTTGGTGCACAGCGTGTACAAACAGGACACTCTTCCACCAAGTGTAAGGGTTTCGACCGTAAACAACTGCCTCACACACACAGAACTCATTTAAAAAAAATAGTTGAACTTACAACTTTTTCCATGAGTAATAGACGCTATTGGAAGCCCCGTGCTAAAATTTTAAAACTTTTGGAGTTGGTTTGCTATTTTCGCGGCATTGATTCAATTTCCGGCAACTAAAAAAGGTAAAAAATCTTTGGCCGTGCAAACAAGCTCGGAAACGTTTGAATGCATGATGTCTTCATTGGACACCTGTAGGGTGTGGTAAAATTTTGAGATTGTTACGACGAAAACTTGATGCACATCGTGTACAAATGCGACACGCTCACATATGTGATAGTGGTTTTGACTTATGTGTGGCGGGCACGACCAAGGACTCGCCACTGCTAACTTCTGGATACACATATATATTTTTTGCGTGGGTCACCACATTTTATCTGTGGCGGGCTTACATGTTGCCCGCCACTACTAAGTTCTGGTTATAGAAAATTTCTTTTTTGCGCGGGTAACCCTGGTTTATCTATGGTGGGCATAACTGGGGCCTGTCATTGATACCCTCCGCACCAGTGGCGGGTCCTCAACTATGCCCACCATTACTCACTTTCATCACGCGTGCAAATTTTGGGTAGTTCACTTGTGGCGAGTGATGACCCACAAGTATAGGGGATCAATCGTAGTCCTTTCGATAAGTAAGAGTGTTGAACCCAACGAGGAGCAGAAGGAAATGACAAGCGGTTTTCAACAAGGTATTTTCTGCAAGCACTGAAATTATCGGTAACGAGTAGTTTGATAGCAAGATAATTTGTAACAAGTGACAAGTAGCAATAGTAACAAAGAGTGCAGCAAGGTGCCCCAATCCTTTTTGTAGCAAAGGAAAAGCCGGAACGATCTCTTATAATAAGCAAAGCGTTCTCGAGGACACATGGGAATTTCATCTAGTCACTTTCATCATGTTTGTTTGATTCACGTTCGCTACTTTGATAATTTGATATGTGGGTGGACCGGTGCTTGGGTGTTGTTCTTACTTGAACAAGCCTCCCACTTATGATTAACCCCTCTCGCAAGCATCCGCAACTACGAAAGAAGAATTAAGATAAATCTAACCATAGCATTAAACATATGGATCCAAATCAGCCCCTTACGGAATAGCGCATAAACTAGGGTTTAAGCTTCTGTCACTCTAGCAACCCATCATGTAATTACTACTCCACAATGCATTCCCTTAGGCCCAAAGATGGTGAAGTGTCTTGTAGTCGATGTTCACATGACACCACTAAGAGAATCAACAACATACATATCATCAAAATATCGAACGAATACCAAATTCACATGATTACTTATGACAAGACTTCTCCCATGTCCTCTAGAACAAAAGTAACTACTCACAAATCATATTCATGTTCAAGATCAGAGGGGTATTGAATAGCATAATAGATCTGAACATATAATCTTCCACCAAATAAACCAACTAGCATCAACTACAAGATGTAATCAACACTACTAGCAACCCACACGTACCAATCTGAGGTTTTGAGACAAAGATTGAATATAAGAGATGAACTAGGGCTTGAGATGAGATGGTGCTGTTGAAGATGTTGATGAAGATTGGTCCTCCCATGATGAGAGGATCGTTGGTGATGACGATGGCTCCGATTTCCCCCTCCCGGAGGGAAGTATCCCCGGCGGAATCGCTCCGCCGGAGAGCAAAAATGCTCCTGCCCAAGTTCCGCCTCGAGACAGCGGCGCACCATCCCGAAAGTCTTCTCTTTAATTGTTCTAGGGAAAATGGGCTTATATACCAGAAAATGGGCACCGGAGGCTGGCCAGGGGCCCCACAAGCCACCAGGGCGCGCTTGGGGAGGGGGGAGTGGCGCGCCCTGGTGCCTCGTGGGCACCTGGGTGCCCCCCTCTGGTACTTCTTTGCTCCAGTATTTTTTATTTATTCCAACATAAATCTCCATGAAATTTTAGCTCATTTGGAGATGTGCAGAATAGGTATCTCTAACATAGCTTTTTCAGGTCCAGAATTCCAGCTGCCGGCAATCTCCCTCCGTGTGTAAATCTTGCATATTAAGAGAGAGAAGGCATTAGAATTGTTCCACAAAGTGTTATATTGATTAAAAACACTATAAATAACAGTAGTAAAACATGATGCAAAATGGACGTATCAACTCCGCCAAGCTTAGACCTCGCTTGTCCTCAAGCGAAAGCCGATATCGATAATCATGTCCACATGTTTAGAGAGAGAGGTGTCGATAAAAACAAAATACGGACATAGTAGCATCATGATCATTATTATAACAACAATATTCCTTATCATAGAACTTCTCATGAGCAAGTAATAATTCATCACAACAACGAAGTATAAGACATAAACTTTCTTGAAAACTAACAAACTATGTTCTCAGTCAACAATGCAATTGCAATTCATCATATTTTCAGGAAGAGTCTCATGTAGGAGCTTTTTAGCAAGTCCACATACTCAACCATCATTAAGTCTTATATGATTGCTAACACTCACAACATATATATGGAGCAAAAAGTTTCAGCCAGACACATAGAAAGATAGGGGCTTATAATTCCGCCTCCCAACTTATTCACCTCAAGGGTGATGTCAACAATAATAACTCATGATCACTCATATCTAACTGTATATATATGCCTAGATCTCTCCACCACATGATGCTTGCAAAAGAGAAAACTAAAAAGGAATAGAGGGGAACACTATTGACTCTTGCATAAAAAATAAATACATAAAAGTAAAAGATTGGCCCTTCGCAGAGGGAAGCAAAGGTTGTGATGCGCTTTTTGTTGTTGGATGCACGAGGTCTTAATGCAAAGGAACGTCACTTTATATTGCCCCTTGTGATAGCAACCTTTATTATGCAGTCTGTCGTTTCTATTTCTTTACCATCACAAGTTCGTACAAAGCTTATTTTCCCTTACAATAAAAGTTCATACATATTTAGAGGCAATTTTTATTGCTTTTTGCACCGATGACAACTTACTTGAAGGATCTTATTCAATCCATAGGTATATATAGTGGACTCTCATAACATGAAACTGGGTTTAAGGGTTTTGGATGCACAAGTAGTATCTCTACTTGGTGCGGATTTTTGGCTAGCAAAGATATTGAGCAAGCACCACATGTTGGAGTATCTATAACAATATAACTTCTATGTGAATATAAGCAGACATAACTCATTACGTTGTCTTCCTTGTCCAACGTCAACAATTTGGCATAAAATACTCTATGGGGGCTCACAATCATAAAAGATGTCAAAGATAGTGTATTTGCATGTGAATCTTCTCTTCCCTTATTAATTTTTTTCATGAATTGCATCATTGACTAATGCTATGCTTGTTAACTTTCAATAAATTTACCACTTATACTTTTCTTTATGTAATGTCATTACTTTCCATAAGATTAGCATATGATCTTTTTCATTATTTTCATTGCCAAGACTGAAACATAAAAGTAAAGAAGCAAAAACTCAAACTACTCTTTATTATATAACTCTCAACTCGATTACATAGATAGATAGATCACAAAACTAGCACTCAAAAATAGATCATACTAAATTTTTATTCAACTAAATCATGAAATAACTAAGGATCGAACTAAAAATAGGTAGAGATAATAAAAGTGATGGTGATACGATACCGGGGCACCTCCCCCAAGCTTGGCACAAGCCAAGGGGAGTGCCCATACCCATGTGCTCAAGTTTCTTTCTTCGGTGATGATGGTGGTGATGAAGTAGTGGACTTGAACTTCAGTTTCCGCTTGAGAACATAGTTTTCTTCCTTCAACTTGCTAATTTCTTGTTCAAGCTCCACTATCTTCTCACACAATACGTTCTTGTTTTCCTGTAGAAGACGGAAAGGGATGAATTGGATCTTAGATTTGTTTACTGTGTTTGGTAAGCTCGAATTCTTGAACTCCACATGCATATCTCCGGGTTGAGGTAGAGGGGCATTGTCTTCATCCGAGCTCGCGTCTTCCGTTCCCTTCATGTTGACATCTCGTTCCTCCTCCGCGGGCCATCCATAGGGATCTATATCCCCATAGATCCTTGGATTTGTAACATAGTGTGATATGAAGCTCTCTCCATCTGAGTCTTGGGACGACATACTTTCGGATCTGTCAGAAAAATAGCACGAAACAAGAACAGAGGATATTTCTGTGATACGGTGGTCAAAACGTCCGGGAGTATATATAAAGATATTTTATCTTGCAAAACAAGTATTCCAGAAGAAAACGGAGTCGGGAAGGCTCGCGAGGGGCCCACGAGCCACCAGGGCACGCCTGGGGGGGGCCCTGGTGCCTCGTGTGCACCTCGTGGGTCCCCTCAGTTGTTTCTTATTTTTTTATTTTTTCTAATATTCCAAAACTGACAGAAAGTATTTTTATGGAATTTTTGGAGTCGGTTTACTTACCGTATCACGTACCTCTTCCTTTTCAGGGTTCTGGAGTGTTCTGGAAGGTCTCTCTTATGTATTCCTCCGGTGTCATAGTTTGAATATTGTTAGTCTCAACATTAATAGGCATACCTGAGATGTAATGTTTAATTCTTTGTCCATTGACCACCTTCGGATTAGTGCCTTCGACGTTATTGATTTTAATGGCTCCAGAGCGATAAACTTCCTCAATGATATACGGTCCTTCCCATTAAGAGAGAAGTTTTCCTGCAAAGAATCTCAAACGAGAATTGTATAATAGAACATGATCACCTACTTTGAATTTCCGTTTTTGAATTCTTTTGTCATGCCACTTTTTAACTTTTTCTTTAAACAATTTGGCATTTTCATAAGCTTGGGTTCACCATTCATCTAGTGAGCTAATATCAAATAACCTCTTTTCACCGGCAAGTTTAAAATCATAATTGATTTCCTTAATTGCCCAATATGCTTTATGTTCTAACTCAAGAGGTAAATGGCATGCTTTTCCATAAACCATTTTATAAGGAGACATACCCATAGGATTTTTATATGCAGTTCTGTAGGCCATAATGCATCGTCAAGTTTCTTAGACCAATTCTTTCTAGATCTATTGACGGTCTGTTGCAAAATTAACTTTATTTCTCTATTGCTCAATTCAACTTGACCACTAGATTGAGGGTGATAAGGAGATGCAATTCTATGGTTGACATCATATTTAGCAAGCAGTTTACGGAATGCACCATGAATAAAATGTGAACCACCATCAGTCATTAAATATCTAGGAACTTCGAACCTCGGGAAAATCACTTCTTTAAGCATTTAAATAGAAGTGTTATGATCAGCACTACTAGTTGGAATAGCTTCTACCCACTTAGTAACGTAATCAACAACAACTAAAATATGTGTATACCCATTGGATTTAGGAAAAGGTCCCATATAATCAAATCCCCAAACATCAAATGGTTCAATAACAAGTGAATAATTCATAGGCATTTCCTGACGTCTACTAATATTACCAATTCTTTGACATTCATCACAAGATAAGACAAACTTACGAGCGTCCTTGAAAAGAGTAGGCCAATAAAAACCAGATTGTAGTACCTTATGTGCAGTTCTGTCTCCCGCATGGTGTCCTCCGTAAGCCTCGGAATGACACTTCCGTAGGATTTGTTCCTGTTCATGCTCAGGTATACAACGTCTAATAATACCATCTACTCCTTCTTTATAAAGATGTGGGTTATCCCAGAAGTAATGTCTTAAATCAAAGAAGAACTTTTTCTTTTGTTGGTATGTGAAACTAGGTGGTATAAATTTAGCAACAATATAATTAGCATAGTCTGCATACCAAGGAGTATTACGAGAAGCATTATGATAGGTAATTGTTCATCAGGAAAATCATCATTAATAGGAAGTGGGTCATCAAGAACATTTCCATTCTAGACAAATTATCTGCTACGGGATTCTCAGCTCCCTTTCTATCAATAATATGCAAATCAAATTCTTGTAGCAGTAGAACCCACCTAATGAGTCTAGGTTTAGCATCTTTCTTTTCCATAAGGTATTTAATAGCAGCATGATCGGTGTGAACAATTACTTTAGAATCAACTATGTAAGATCTGAATTTATCACATGCAAACACAACTGCTAGAAATTCTTTCTCAGTAGTAGCATAATTTCTTTGAGCACTGTCTAGAGTTTTACTAGCATAATGGATAACATTTAATTTCTTATCAACTCTTTGTCCTAGAACAACACCAACAACATAATCACTAGCATCACACGTAATTTCAAAAGGCAAGTTCCAATCAGGTGGTTGAACAATAGGTGCAGAGGTTAAGGCTTTATTAAGTGTTTCGAAGGCTTCTGCACAATCATCATCAAAAACAAATGGAACATCTTTTTGCAAGAGATTGGTAAGAGGCCTAGAAATTTTAGAGAAGTCTTTAATAAACCTTCTATAGAAACCAGCATGACCAAGGAAACTTCTTATACCTTTAATATCTTTAGGACATGGCATTTTCTCAATTGCATCAACTTTAGCCTTATCTACTACAATACCTCGTTCAGAAATTTTATGCGCCAAGACAATACCTTCATTCACCATAAAGTGGCACTTCTCCCAATTCAAGACAAGATTAGTTTGTTCACATCTCTACAAAACTCGATCAAGGTTGCTTAGGCAATCATCAAAAGAAGTTCCGTAAACGGAAAAATCATCCATGAAAACCTCAACAATCTTTTCACAAAAGTCAGAGAATATAGCAGTCATACATCTTTGAAAGGTAGCAGGTGCATTGCATAAACAAAAAGACATACGTCTATAAGCATAAGTTCCAAAAGGACAAGTAAAGGTGGTTTTCTCTTGGTCGGCTTGTGATACAGGTATTTGAGAGAAACCAGAATATCCATCAAGAAAGCAAAAGTGTGTATGCTTAGACAATCTTTCTAACATTTGATCAATGAAAGGTAAGGGGTAATGATCCTTTCTGGTGGCTTTGTTTAATTTTCTAAAATCAATTACCATCCTATAACTAGTTACAATTCTTTGTGGAATGAGTTCATTTTTATCATTAGGAACAACGGTAATACCTCCTTTCTTAGGGACACAGTGAACGGGACTTACCCATCTACTATCAGCTATGGGATAGATTATACCTGCTTCCAGAAGCTTTAATATTTCAGTTCTTACCACCTCCTTCATCTTAGGATTTAATCGTTGTTGGTGGTCGACAACTGGTTTAGCATCAGGCTTCATATTAGTTTTGTGCTGACATAGAGTGGGACTAATGCCCTTAAGATCATCAAGAGTATATCCAATAGCGGCATGGTGCTTCCTCAGAGTTTTTAGTAATCTATTTTCTTCATGCTCTGAAAGGTTAGCACTAATAATAACAGGATATATCTTCTTTTCATCTAGATAAGCATATTTCAATGTATCAGGCAATTGTTTCAATTCAAATACAGGGTCACCCTTAGGTGGAGGAGGGCCTCCAAGATTTTCAACAGTCAAATTGTGTTTAAGGATAGGTGGTTGATCAAAGAACATCTTATCTATTTCATTTCTTTCATTCATATGCATATAATTTTCATGGTCTAGCAAATATTGTTCTAGCGGATCAGTAGGAGGTACGGCAATAGAAGCAAGACCATTGATTTCATCTTTACTAGGCAATTCTTTATCATGAGGTTGTCTATGAAACTTGGAGAAATTAAACTCATGAGATGTACCACCAAAATTAACACTAACAGTTTCTTTAGCGCAATCAATCTTGGCATTAACGGTGTTCATGAAAGGTCTACCAAATATAACGGGACAAACATTATCTTGTGGAGAACCGAGGACTAGAAAATCGGCAGGGTATTTTATTTTTCCACACAAGACTTCAACATCTCTAACGATCCCAAGCGGCGTAATGGTATCTCTGTTTGCAGGCTTAATAGTAACATCAATATCCTCTATTTCAATAGGTGCAATATCATTCATAATTTCTTGATATAAGGTAAACGGGATAGCACTCACACTGGCATCCAAATCACATAAGCCATGATAACAATGATCTCCTATTTTAACAAAGACAACAGGCATGCCTACTACAGGTCTGTTTTTATCTTTATGATCTGGTTTAGCAATTCTAGCTTCTTCATCACAGAAGTAAATAATATGCCCATCTATATTATCGACTAAGAGATCTTTAACCATAGCAACATTAGGTTCAACTTTAATTTGTTCAGAGGGTCTAGGTGCCCTAATATTACTTTTGTTAACCACAGTTGAAACTTTAGCATGTTCCTTAATCCTAACAGGAAAAGGTGGTTTCTCAATATAAGCAGTAGGCACAACTGGATCAACATGGTAAACGATTGTTTCTTCTTTAACACTAACGGGTTCCTCAATCTTTTCTTTAACAGGGGGTTGATATTTAAACCACTTCTCCTTAGGGAGATCAACATGAGTAGCAAATGATTCACAAAAGGAGGCTACTATCTCAGAGTCAAGTCCATATTTAGTGCTAAACTTCTGAAAAGCATCGGTATCCATAAAAGATTTAACACAATCAAACTTAAGTGTTATACATGACTCATTTCCTTTGTCGAGTTCCCAATCTTCAGAGTTGCATTTAATTTTTTCCAGAAGATCCCATCTGAATTCAATAGTTTTCTTCAAAAAGGAGCCAGTCGAAGAAGAATCGAGCATGGTTTGATCATCATGAGAAAGCCGAGCATAAAAATTCTGTAAGATAATTTCTCTTGAGAGCTCATGATTGGGGCATGTGTACATCATGTACTTAAGCCTCCCCGAAGCTTGAGCGATGCTTTCTCCTTCACGAGGCCAAAAATTATATATATAATTCCGATCACGATGAACCAGATGCATAGGATAAAACTTTTGATGAAATTCCAATTTCAATCGATTCCAATCCCACGTTCCAATATCATCACATAGCCTATACCATGTCAATGCCTTTCCCTTCAAAGATAAAGGGAAAACCTTGTTATTAACTTCATCTCCGGGTAAACCTGCAAGCTTAGATAATCCACAAACTTCATCCACATAGACTAGGTGCATATCAGGATGTATTGTTCCATCTCCTGCATAAGGATTAGCTAGCAGTTTCTCTATCATACCCGAATGAATACCATAATAAATATTTTCAGTAGGTGCAGTAGGTTGAGGAGCAACTATTTGTGCTTCCGGTTGAGGTGAAGATACCCCGAACAAACCCCTCAAAGGATTACTTTCCATAGTGACAAGTGACAGTAAATTTCAGCACGTAATATAAATGTTTCTTTACCAAATTCCACTCACCAAAGGCGCTTCACTCCCCGGCAACGGTGCCGAAAAAGAGTCTTGATGACCCACAAGTATAGGGGATCAATCATAGTCCTTTCGATAAGTATGAGTGTCGAACCCAACAAGGAGCAGAAGGAAATGACAAGCGGTTTTCAGCAAGGTATTTTCTGCAAGCAATGAAATTATCGGTAACGAGTTGTTTGATTGCAAGATAATTTGTAACAAGTGACAAGTAGCAATAGTAACAAAGAGTGCAGCAAGGTGGCCCAATCCTTTTTAAGCTTCTGTCACTCTAGCAACCCATCATCTAATTACTACTCCACAATTCATTCCCTTAGGCCCAAAGATGGTGAAGTGTCATGTAGGCGACGTTCACATGACACCACTAAGAGAATCAACAACATACATATCATCAAAATATCGAACGAATACCAAATTCACATGATTACTTATGACAAGACTTCTCCCATGTCCTCAAGAACAAAAGTAACTACTCACAAATCATATTCATGTTCAAGATCAGAGGTGTCGTGGTTTTGTCGCGACAGATGTACTAGTAGAAGGACTTAGAGATGAAGCCATCGCACTAACGTGGAAGCTTAGCGGGGTTGAGCGGGAACGGAAAGACGCCGGGTTACCCAGGTTCGGCCCCTCTCGGTGGAGGTAAAAGCCTACATCCTGCTTGTCTATATTGCTGTAGATCTCGATTACAAGGATGCGGATTCGCTAACCTAGCTCTCGAGGGATTGCAACTTAGTCTTTTTCGTACACGTGCTCCCCTTTATATATACAGGTGGAACCCTAGATTACATGAGAGTCCGGGTCGTTCTCTAACCCGTCTCCTACTTGTCCTCCAAGGCAGCCTCCGCGCCACTCATCATCTCCGTAAGCCGGCCTACCCTCACCAGTCCTCATTAAGCCGGCCCACCTTGAGTCCTCCGACCCTGCCCTGAGTTGGCCCGCTGAGCCCGCTCTATGGCCGGGTTAACACCATGCCGGGTCTAAATGCTGGTCTACATCCCCAACATTAGCCCTCAGTTTGACTTGAATTTATTCACGTTAAACTTCATCCTGAAAAAACAAACATTAGTAATATACCCTCCAAATGCTTCCAAGCCGGTCATTGAGAACGCCGCCCTTGGCCGGCTCAACTTGTCGGGTTAAACAGATCGACAGATCCCCCTTTCCAGCCCAGACTTGGCACTTTCAACTCTTTCTCCTCATGACATCACAATCCACTCCCGCAAAATCTCTGATGACATCATACCGAATCTTGAGTGGATACATTTCGTCTTGTCAGGCGCGAAAATCGAGGGACTTGCAGCCAAAAATTACTGCGACGCCTGGGGTTCCGCTCCCGCCATTTCAATTTTTACTGTGCCTATAAATGGGCCCGCTCTCCTTCACAGTCACTTTTTACGCCTTCTTCATCTTCCTCCTCGCGTCTGTCGCCTCACGCCTCTGGAGCACCGCCACCTTCGAGCTCGTCGGCCACCACGACCGCAGCCCCTTTGCCCCCACAGTCGGCACCGGAGGTCTTCAAATACTCCGGCATCCTCTGCCGCACTCAGGTACACTGTAGACCTTCCCCTTTTAGATCTGTATCGCTCCATTCCTTGCGCAGTTCATCCCAGTTCAACAGTGTTCGCCTCCCCTCTTTAATAGATCCGGAACCCGTCGAATGATTCATGCAAGTACCCGTAGTCAGTGCGGCAATGCTATTTTTCCCATCCAGATCCACGTACCGCTCTCCATTGATCCGCATTGAGGAATAAACTCCTGCCTTCCTCCCTGTTTAGGTCTTTAAAATTTTCCTTTTTGAAGCATTTTCAGATCCGTAAGTATAGCCGTCCGATTAGGTTCCTGTTTGTAGCTAGTCCCACACTTAGCAAATATCCCAACGCCACTGAAACTCTGATACCAGCTTATGAGCTCCACCGGCTCATCACTGCCATCAATAGCATGCGTAGATCCGAGTTATGAGCTTAACCATCGTAGCCGCCTTACCATTTTGCCGGGTCATACCCTCAGATATTCAGGCGGCCAAAATCCTGGTTATACCATCGTGGTCATCAACGCTAACAACCATGATCGCCTCATTATTTTACCGGATTACATCTTATGAGCTTAACATGCCGGCTTATGACACCTTTTTCCTTCTTTTTCAGAACATGCCTCCCAAGCCCAAGATCGTCAACTGGGCCAAGTCTAGTATGTCTGAATTGAGTCTGCAAGCTCTGACAGACACCGGGTTGCTGCCAGCCAAGGAGATAATTTCATGGCGAGCTCCTGAAGAAGAAATATACCCGCAACCCAGCAAAAATGAAGTAGTCGTATTTGCTGATCATGTCTCAAGGGGTTTTCGTCCTCCCGGCTCAAAGTTTTTCAGGGACGTGCTACACTTGTTCAACATCAGGCCCCAGGACTTGGCCCCCAACTCCATCTTCAATCTGTGCCAATTCCAAGTATTTTGTGAAGTCTATTTATAGCTCGAGCCGTCTCTTATCTTGTTCCGAGAGCTCTTTTATCTAAACCGCCAAACGGAGCACAAAGACGGCCCCAGCATTGAACTCGGCGGGATCTCTATTCAACGCCGAAAGAATATTATCTTCCCCAATGCCAAGCTGGCCAGTCATCCGAAAGGGTGGCAGAGGACTTGGTTCTATTGCAAAGACACCTCTCCCACAGGTCAGAATCCCTTGCTGGGTTACAGGGTAACCCGGCTCGTCAATGCCATCTTCCCGGGTCTTCCTTCCCAAGAAGAGAGGGAGAATCTAGAGCCACTATATCCAAAGATGAACGCCTTACTTGCTCACGGCCTTACCGGCGCCGATTTGACCCGGACCTGGGTCGAATGGAGGATTCAGCCGCTGAGCTCCAGGACTCGGTTGATGCACACCTATACCGGCCATCGTGAAGATCCACTCCGGTTCAGCCGAGTCAACCTCAAAGAGAAAGAGGTTATAAAACTAGCCAAAAAACTGCTTGGCGAGACGATGGAAGACATCAAGACTGTGGGGCTTGCCCCGTTCAGCGCCAATAAGCCGGCCCCTCCAGTAAGCCGCCTCCGCCCTTGATCATTATCAATACTATATTGCCTTTGTCTTCATTTCGCCAATCTGCCCTGGTGTAGGAAAACGACAATTGGTGGCGAGTCGAGCCTGTAAACCCTACTCCTCAAGAGGACGACGAAGAGGAGTCGGATAACAACGAAGACAATGAGGTAGAACTTGACTCTCTTAAGTCGCCTTTTTAATCAGACCACTAACGCTTACTCATTCCAGGAAGAAGCTGAGGTTAACCATGCAGTTGAGCCAAAGGTAACTTTAATTTCCTCAGATTCAGACTCTCCAGTACCTATCCGGAAGAAAACCCGGGCTGTGATCCGCAAGGTTCGAAGGAAGCCCCGGGTTGCCGTCCGCAAGGTCCCTTTTTCCCACGAAGATGCTCATTTGGACCCCAAATTTGTTTTGAAGAAAACACGTCAAGCCGGGACCGCCAAAAGGAAGACCCGGAGCAGCGAAGGCGAGCTAAGTGGCGGGATTCCTTATGAGCCGCCATCCCGTAAAGCGCGAGCTGAGGTGCTTCTTAGTCCAACTCCTTCCTTTCCTCTAGCTGGTCGTTTTAAGGAGCCCTTACATTTAAATGACTCGGCATATCAGACGTCCCACTCCTCAGGCGAGTCAAGCGCTACACAAGCGCCGGCGTTCAACATCAACCCTGGGTAAATAATCACTTATGACCTGTAGTAGCTCTTTACTCTTTCACCCTAGCAAATGAATAGCTCCCATGCTCTTTGTACTGCACCAAAGCCATTAAGAAGAAAACAGTTGCCGAGTCATCTGACCCGATCATTCAAACAGGACCTCGAGCAGAGGAGGCCCCCTTGGCTACTCAGGATGAGCCAGCCTTCCATAATACCCCGCCGCTTTTGGACACGGCAAGCCCGGCTCGCACCTCCCCTCCAGCTCAGGAGAGGGAAGATGTAATTGCAGATCAAACCGGCCCGCAGCCTAAAGCGCCGGCTCAAGACGAAACGCCTGCTCAAGAAGAGGTAGTGGTGACAAGTGAGCGTCAGACTGCTGTACCAGAATCCTCCACAACCCTTACCAAAGTTCCGGCCAAGCCTGAGCCGGCCCCGAAGGACAAGGGGAAGACGACTCTTGAATTTTCTACATTTGAAGATCAAGACGCCAGTACCCTGCACCAAACTGTACTGACCCGGCTATCTGAAAGCCGGAACACAAAAATCGCCATGATAACATCTTTGAAGCGGAAATACGAGGTAACTTGCGCCCTTTACTTTGTACCATATATATATGTAGCCCCCAAGGGCCGGGTCATTATGTAATAATGACTCGAGACTTCAAAATTAAGCTCGTAAGTGCAACCTCAACTGGCGTCCCAAGGGCCGGCTTGTCATTCATGACAAGTAGGTCTTCATAACCTAAGAAGATAGGCCAACTCATGCATTAGCCCCCAAATGCCATGTAGAGTGCTTACAGCTGCATGGAACTTGCCGTACTGTATGCTTTAATCTCCAAACCTGTAACTCCCAAGGGCCAGGTTATGATGGGATGATGACCCGGGACTGAAATAGTAAACTTGCATGCACAACATCCTAAGGCGACCCCATAGGCCAGCTTGCCATTTACGCTGGGCGGGTCTCTGTAGCTTGAGCAGAGTAGACCAAATGATGCATTAGCCCCCATGTGCCGGGTCGTCCTATAGGGTGGCTCGGAACAGGCCGATGAAATATAACCGACTCTTGTGCAGGATATGCTGAATCAAGTAGAAACCCAAGCTTCAGTCTTCCGAAAGGAAGCAAGGAAGGAGAAGAAACTGCGCAAAGTCACCGAGGAAGCCGCTGCTGAGGCCAACAAATCGTTAGCTATTGTGCGTGACTCTGTGCAAGAGACAGAAGCCGCAAGAGCCGCCCTAGCCATACATGCTGAAGAGGCGGAAGCCAAGCTTGAGCCGGTAACCCAGGAGCTGACGACTCTCAAAGGACAAATTACCGCCATGTGCCGAGCCATCTTTGGTAAGTAAAACTGAGCATAATTCAACTGGACCGGCTTATCATCCGAGGCCGGCTTAACTGATCGTGCATACTTGTTCTTTGCAGGCCGGAAAAATCAAACTCTGGTCGAACAACTATACATAGGCGGCTGCCGTTGCATAATGGCCGCCAAGAGCACCAAAGCGCCGCCTCAGCTGATTGCAGACACACTGAAAGAACTATCAGTCGTGCCTAGGTGGTTCGAAGACTGGAAAAGGGCATGCTGCCGCACGGGGGCTCTGACCGCACTTGCGTCGGCCAAGGCATACGTGCCGGAACTTGACCCAGCTCAGGTGGCGGGCGGATACCCGGAATTCAATGTAGATGACTCACCGTTTACCAAGAGGGACTTCCAATGCTGCATCAAGGAAACCCGGGTTGCCGCCACTGAAATCGCAGAAGAGGCAGATCTAACCCGGTACCAGGCGCCGTACTCCAAAGAGAATGAGCGGATTGAGCCGCCGAACCATGAGCCGGTGGCCCTAACCCGTATGGGTAAGCCGTCCTTCGCTCCTGAAGTCGACCCTTCCTCCCTGATATCCAACGATGCTCTATTTGAAGCGTTGCGCTCCATTCAGTGGTCGACCGATGACTCAAGCCAAGAAGCAGAAGATGACGATGGCCGCCAAGAGCCGGCACAGGGTGCTTCCTCAGGCGCTAGTGTCAGTACTGACCCGGCAGCATAGAGAGCCGGCTCAACCTTGCATAGGATAGACTTGTAAAGTTTTTTCCATGGCTGCCATTGGTCGGCGACTTGTAATAGGATAGGATAAACACTTGGTGCTTGCTAACGCTAGTACCATCGCGTACTGAACCTTGCAACCGCCTCTGCTCAATACTTATGAATGCCTTGCCTCTTAAGTCCTCTTTGGGCTGCGAGAGTCGGCTTCTGTAATAGAACGGTGCTGCTGAAACAACAAAGGCATGTAATGGTTGCTGATGATATCATATGAACGAGTAATCTTTGTCACTGTTGCAACGAATCAAGAATATGAAAAAGAACTTAGGTAAAAGTCATGCACGGATGTATGTATGTATGCAAAGATGAATGCAACAAAGAACGTAATCTTAAGCTGGAAACAGGCATGAAACCACCGGCTTGAATAGCATAAGCCGTCCGCCGAACTGAACTTGAAATGGCCGGTTCATAAAACGCAAACCGGAATATGCTGTCGTGAAGCTGGCACTTTGGCCTGTTGGCTTGTCCTTTCTCTCTGAAAGCTGGCTCTCTCTCAACCAATTGAACGCTTTAACTCTGATGAGTTCAGGGTCACAGAAGTGATTGACTCACCAGACGTGCGCCGGGTCGTTTTTATAGGGAGTAGCATCTTGCTAACAGGCAGGTTTAACCAACGTTGTGGCATCTCGCTGGGTTAAAAGGGTTTTGTAAGCTAAACTCCATTTGAGTTGGAAGCCCCCAAGTAACCAAAATCAACAAATAAAGATCCAGTACACAAGCTCTGAGGCAAAACAACACCTTCACACAGTGTTGCTGGTCGTTATTATATGTGATCAAGAACAGGTATATACAGGGTAAAAGGTATGTACAATGATATGCCCCAGTCAAAGACTTAGGTGTAGTATGGCCGGAGCGGGGCAATATTCCAGGGCCGGCTTGTTTCTTCCTCAGAAGTGCGTGATTTTTCTGTTTCACGTATATCAATCAGGTAAGATGACCCGTTGTTGAGATTCTTGCTGACCACAAAGGGCCCTTCCCAAGGTGGCGAGAGCTTATGCATGCCTGTCTGGTCTTGTATCAGGCGGAGCACTAAGTCACCTTCCGGAAAAGTGCGGCTTCGAACTCTATGGCTGTGATAGCGACGTAGGTCTTGCTGATAGAGTGCGGATCTGGATGCAGCAAGGTCTCATTATTCCTCCAGAGCATCAAGAGCGTCCTGGCGAGCTAACTCATTATCTGATTCCACATAAGCCGCCACGCGAGGGGAGTCATGACGAATATCGCTGGGAAGCACAACTTCTGCACCATAGACTAGGAAAAACGGCGTATAGCCTGTTGACCTGTAACACCCCTATGTAATAAAGCACAGTGATCATCTGTTAATCTTGCCAAGTCATCTTCATTTGCAATGCTTGATCACAGTGGTTCAACATCTCATTTCAAATTCTGCCACTGAATTCAAATTCAAATGCAAGTGAAATTTGCAGTTACACAAAAGTTGCTGGAAAAATGTTCATCATTTAGCAAAATTTCCAAAACAAATGATGTTAAGAAAAACAACATCACCATCAATGCTAAATGTGGGCTAGAGCATTTAAACAATGCAAAACAGCACTTTTAAATGCATTTCCAATTTTCAAAAATTCAAATGGAATTCAAAATTGCCCAAACTTTTTGTGGCAGAGCAGAATAATGCATTGTAATTTTGTGGACTACTTTCACATTTTACAAAATGTATTTTGGCAGCTCAATTATTTTTGCAATCTTCTGTAAAAAAGAAAAAGCAGAAAAGAAAAGCAAAAAGGCCAGACCGGCTGGGCCTGAGTGCACAGTGCAGCCCAGCCAGCCCAGCCGGCCTGTCTCCCTCCTCTCTCTCTTCCCCCGTCGCCGTGTCGCCTTCGCCGTGGCCAGAGCGCGCCTCCACCGGCCGAACGACGACACCGCGACGCCACCGATGCGGAGAGCATAAGGGCAAGCCCTATCCCTCCCCCCTGGACTCCTCCATTCGCTCCCTCCTCTCACTTCCTCTCTCGCTCGATCCCCATCTCCACCGAGCGCATCCGCCGCCGCACGTCGCCGTTCCCGCAGCCACCGTCACCATTGGACCTCGCCGCCATGTCCTAGCTGCTCGCCGACGTCGACTACGTCATCTACGCCGACGAGCGCGAGCCGGGAAGCCTTGCAGCGAGCGGATCGAGCCGCCCCTCTTCTTCTCGGTCTCCGGTGACCTCCGTCGTCCCCGACCACCTCTGCTGCTCCTAATCCCTCGCCGGGCCTCCGTGAGCCTCCCCGGTGAGCTTGCCCTTTCCCCTCTCTTCCTCTGTGCTCGCTCGCGCCACTAGCCGTTGATCTCGTTGAGGCCGTGCTCGCCGCCGCGGACGAGCTCGTCGCCGTCTGTCTAGTCGCCGTTAAGCTTGTATGAGCTCGCATTCGTGCTCAGCGCCACCGTACGAGTCGATTGCGCCTATCGCTGCCGGTTGCCGTGCCCGTTTTCGCCGTTGCCGAGATCCACCTGAGAACGCCGCCGCCTCCGCTGCTCGCCGCCGCTGTCTCCGGCCGTTTCCGGCCAAACCACCGCCGCAGATCGACGCACGGGCTAGCGCATGTTCGAACGCGCCTGACCGCGTGCGAAATGGCCGCCGGAGCACATTTTCCGGCCGGTTCCCATGCGCACCGCCGCGTTTGCGCGTCGCCGGCGGCTAAACGCCGGTGGCCGCCGACATGGCTGGCCGGGGGCCCACCCAGAGACACTGACCAGTGGGTCCCTGGGCCCCGTTGACCGCATTGACCATGGTCAACGTGCTGACGTGGCAGCCACTGCCATTGACACGCGGGCCCCACCCGCCTAATTAGTTTAATTAAAATGATTTTTAAATAAAGTTAATTAATTAACCTAGTTAGACACTGACATGTGGGGCCAAGCTGCTAATTACCCTAATTAGTTTTAATTTAACTCTGTTTAGCACCGTGACTATGACAGGTGGGACCCAGCTGTCAGGTTTGACCTCAACAGCCGCGGTTGACCCACTGACGTCATGCTGATGTCATCAATTACTGTTCTGGATAATACGAATTGTTTAAATAAATAAATTCCAGAAAATTCAGAAAACTGTTTAAATCTTTGAAAATTCGTAGAAATTAAACCGTAACTCGGATCGAAAAACTTTCTACATGAAAGTTGATCAGAAAAACGAGACGAATCCGAATACGCGGTCAAAATGCTTGACCATCACTCCTAACTACCTGAATATGGATCCGTCCCCACTGGTTCAATATACCAAAGTCAGCCTAAATGCCGGCAAAATATCTGGGATACCGAAGTCTGCAACATGTAGCTTCCCCCTTTTCTTCTCCGATAAATATACCGAAGTCTGCGACATGTAGCAATGCATTAGGTTACCACTAGCACTGCATACTGCCATGCCATGCATCTGTGTTGCATTATTTGCCTTTATTTATTGTTTCTTCCCCCTCTTCTTTTCCGATAGCCCCCGAGACCGACGCAGCTCAGGAGACCGACAACACCACTGACGACCCCTCCTTTGCCGCAGAGCTTCCAGGCAAGCAATCCCCCCTTGACGCATGCCTGTATCACCTATTCTCTCTCTCTCTCCTGCTTGCATTAGAATTTGCTACTGCTATTGTTTTATCCTATTCTGATGCATAGCCTGTCCTTGTAACTGCTATTTATACATGCATGTTATCCAAACTGCTTAGTATAGGATGGGTGATAAATCATCTGTGGCCCCTCTTCCTTGCTGTAGTTGCCCGCTTTAGTACCTGTGTCCCGATCGATGTGATCGTCGGGTTGAGACCAGCATATCACTACACACCCCTAGTTGCTCAACGCTGCAGAGCTAACATCGAGTGCCGAGGGTGATACCTCTTATCTCACTCCCGATAGTGCCTCTGCAGTACAGCTAGTCGGTGGTGGGTTAACGAGGGTGATTCCTCTTCCCCACCTTCGATGAAGCTTTGTCGGTAACCCCGCAAGTGTGAATACCATCGAGGGTGATTCCTTCGGGTTCACCTTGTCGGTTACATCTAGTGGGAATCCAACGAGGGTGATTCCTCGGATTCCTGCTTGATCTTATGGACACACGGTTACTTGCACATTACTACTTTTACTGGTTATAGACGGGTCGGCCCCGAGGGGTACCCGCGAGAGTTATGTTGTCGGGTTGACCATGAGGGTGCCCGAGAGATGAATACGTGGCACGGCCGGGCATTCTTAGCCCTTGCCGTAAGTCCACGAGACGGGGCGACGGGGTCACATGATCGTCAGTCTTTGCTCGTTTCCGAGCGCTCCAAACGCACTAATTGGTTAGGATATGTAATCTGAGTAGGCCTCTAGCCTTTTCGCGCTAACTAGCACGTGGGAATAATATGGGTACTCGACGTCGTATGTATCAGCCGAACTTCTTCAGACATCAGCAGTTGAGCGGCGCGCGCCGGGTTGGTCTTGTAAAGCCTGCGCTTGTATTAAGGGGGATAGGACTGCTCACCGGCCGCGTTCGCAATGCGCAGGAGTGCAAAGGGCGATGGGCCCAAGACTCCTGAGTGCTTAGGATATAGACTGGCGTGCTGGCCTCTCTGTTGAGCCTAGGTAGGGCTACGACGTGTCGATAGTCCGAGGCCGGGCATCGACTGAGCAAGTGTGTCCGGCCAGAGTCATCGAGCGTGTTGGGTAAGTTGTTGCACCCCTGCAGGGAAGTATATCTATTCGAATAGCCGTGTCCACGGTAACAGGATGCTCGGAGAATATCCCGATCTTCTACAACTAGAAATGGGTTGAATATATTGGCTCCGGGATTGCTTTCTCGCAGGGAGTCGAGGAAGGATCTCTGGGCGATGATTGAAACTTGTTGCTACTACTATATTTATGTACTAATCTGTACTCTTCTAATGCTGCAAGATCCTGAAGATGCTAGTCTTCGATAGACTAGGCTTTTCCCCGCTATTCTGGCATTTCTGCAAATCAGTCCACATATACAGCCTTCCATTGATAATGTTGCATATTTAGAATAGTTCTGATGTAAGTCTTGCTGAGTACTTTGGATGAGTACTCACGGTTGCTTTGCTTCCCTTTTTCCCACATACCCATTTAATGCGACCAGACGATGGAGCCCCGGAGCCAGCTGCCCCAGCAGCCGACGACGACTACTACCACTACTACCCCTCTAGATACTAGTACTACGAGGAGCCCTCCGACGACCAGGAGTAGTTAGGAGGCACCCAGGCAGGAGGCCTGCGCCTTTCGATCTGTGTTTTAGTTTGCCCCACCTTTTTAAAGGCCTATCTATTTAACTTTGTGTCTGTACTCAGATACCTAATGCTTCCACTGATGCTTGTAATACATCGAGCTTACGTATTCGAGCCCTCGAGGCCCCTGGCTTGTAATATAAAGCTTGTATGACTTTTAATTATGTTTAGAGTTGTGTTGTGATATCTTCAAGTGAGTCCTTAGGCTTGATCGTGTGCATTTGCGTGTATGATTAGCGCACGATTAAGCCGGGGGCGTCACATGACCTGTTGGGGGTAGTCCGTATGCTCCAAAGTACCGAAGGTAACTCTTCCTCCCAGCAACCCAGCGTGCGCTGCAAAGGCACCAGGAGCCGGGGCTTGATACCGTGTAGCAATTCCTGATTAGCCCGTTCCGCCTGCCCGTTGGACTGAGGATGCGCCACTTATGCTAGATCAAGTCGGGTATGCTCCTGTTGACAGAACTGTTCCATGGCTCCCTTGGACAGATTGGTCCCATTGTCTGTGATGATGCTATGCGGGTAGCCAAATCGGAATATCAGCTTTTTCAGAAACTTGACAGTTGTAGCCGCATCGCAGTTGCTGACCGGCTCTGCCTCTACCCACTTGGTAAACTTGTCCACAGCCACCAGTAGGTGTGTATGTTTGTTCTTGCAACGTTTGAAGGGTCCCACCATGTCAAGCCCCCAGACCGCGAACGTCCAAGTAATCGGGATCATCCTCAACTCTTGAGCCGGCACATGGGCCTGGCGAGCATATTTATGGCAACCATCACATTTTCGGACAATATCCTATGCATCAGCATGAGCCGTGAGCCAGTAAAAACCGTGCCGGAAAGCCTTGGCGACCAGTGATCTTGAGCCGGCGTGGTGCCCGCAATTGCTCGATCCCCATCTCCACCGGGCGCATCCGCCACCGCACGTCGCCGTTCCCGCAGCCACCGTCGCCATTGGACCTCGCCGCCATGTCCTAGCTGCTCGCCAACGTCGACTATGTCGTCTACGCCGACGAGCGCGAGCCGGGAAGCCCTGCAGCGAGCGGATCGAGCCGCCCCTCTTCTTCTCGGTCTCCGGCGACCTCCGTCGTCCCCGACCACCTCTGCTGCTCCTAATCCCTCGCCGGGCCTCCATGAGCCTCCCCGGTGAGCTCCCCGTCTTCCCCTCTCTTCCTCTGAGCTCGCTCATGCCGCTAGCCGTCGATCTCGTTGAGGCCGTGCTCGCCGCCACGGACGAGCTGGTCGCCGTCCGTCTAGTCGCCGTTAAGCTCATCTGAGCTCGCATTCGTGCTCAGCGCCACCGTACGAGTCGATTGCGCTTATCGCCGCCAATTGCCGTGCCCGTTTTCGCCGTTGCCGAGATCCACCCGAGAACGCCGCAGCCTCCGCCACTCGCCGCCGCCGTCTCCGGCTGTTTCCGGCCAAACCACCGCCGCAGATCGACGCGCGGGCGAGCGCACGTTCGAACGCGCCCGGCCGCGTGCGAAATGGCCGCCGGAGCATGTTTTCCTGCCGGTTCCCGTGCGCGCCGCCGTGTTTGCGCGTCGCCGGCGGCTAAACGCTGGTGGCCGCCGACGTGGCTGGCCGGGGGCCCACCTAGAGACACTGACCAGTGGGTCCCTGGACCTCGTTGACAGCGTTGACCATGGTCAACGTGCTGACGTGGCAACCACTGCCACTGACACACGGGCCCCACCCGCCTAATTAGTTTAATTAAAACGAGTTTTAAATAAACTTAATTAATTAACCTAGTTAGACACTGACATGTGGGGCCAGGCTGCTAATTACCCTAATTAGTTTTAATTTAACTCTGTTTAGCACCGTGACTATGATAGGTGGGACCCAGCTGTCAGGTTTGACCTGAACAGCCGCGGTTGACCCACTGACGTCATGCTGATGTCATCAATCACTGTTCTGGATAATATGAATTGTTTAATTAAATAAATTCCAGAAATTCAGAAAACTGTTTAAATCTTTGAAAATTCGTGGAAATTAAACCATAGCTCGGATCGAAAAACTTTCTACATGAAAGTTGATCAGAAAAACGAGACGAATCCGAACACGCGGTCAAAATGCTTGACCATCACTCCTAACTACCTGAATATGGATCCGTCCCCTCCGGTTCAATATACCGAAGTCATCCTAAACGCCGGGAAAATATCCCAGATATTTTCCCGATTCGTCTGCGACATGTAGCAATGAATTAGGTCACCACTAACACTGCATACTGCCATGCCATGCATCTGTGTTGCATTATTTGCCTTTATTTATTGTTTCTTCCCCCTCTTCTTCTCCGATAGCCCTCGAGACCGACGCAGCTCAGGAGACCGACAACACCACTGACGACCCCTCCTTTGCCGCGGAGCTTCCAGGCAAGCAACCCCCCCTTGACGCATGCCTATGTCACCTATTCTCTCTCCCTCCTGCTTGCATTAGAATTTGCTACCGCTATTGTTTTATCCTATTCGGATGCATAGCCTGTCCTTGTAACTGCTATTGATACCTGCCTGTTATCCAAAATGCTTAGTATAGGATGGATGATAAATCATCTGTGGCCCCTCTTCCTTGCTGTAGTTGCCCCGCATTAGTACCTGTGTCCCGATCGATGTGATCGTTGGGCTGAGACCAGCATATCACTACAGATAGTCCGAGGCCTCTCTGTTGAGCCTAGGTAGGGCTACGACGTGTCGATAGTCCGAGGCCGGGCATCGACTGAGCAAGTGTGTCCGGCCAGAGTCATCGAGCGTGTTGGGTAAGTTGGTGCACCCATGCAGGGAAGTATATCTATTCGAATAGCCGTGTCCACAGTAACAAGACGCTCGGAGAATATCCCGATCTTCTACAACTAGAAATGGGTTGAATATATTGGCTCCGGGATTGCTTTCTCGCAGGGAGTCGAGGAAGGATCTCTGGGCGATGATTGAAACTTGTTGCTACTACTATATTTATGTACTAATCTGTACTCTTCTAATGCTGCAAGACCCTGAAGATGCTAGTCTTCGATAGACTAGGCTTTTCCCCGCTATTCTGGCATTTCTGCAAATCAGTCCACATATACAGCCTTCCATTGATAATGTTGCATATTTAGAATAGTTCTGATGTAAGTCTTGCTGAGTACTTTGGATGAGTACTCACGGTTGCTTTGCTTCCCTTTTTCCCACATACCCATTTGATGCGACCAGACGATGGAGCCCCAGAGCCAACTGCCCCAGCAGCCGGCGACGACTACTACCACTACTACCCCTCTAGATACTAGTACTACGAGGAGCCCTCCGACGACCAGGAGTAGTTAGGAGGCACCCAGGCAGGAGGCCTGCGCCTTTCGATCTGTGTTTTAGTTTGCCCCACCTTTTTAAAGGCCTATCTATTTAACTTTGTGTCTGTACTCAGATACCTAATGCTTCCACTGATGCTTGTAATACATCGAGCTTACGTATTCGAGCCCTCGAGGCCCCTGGCTTGTAATATAAAGCTTGTATGACTTTTAATTATGTTTAGAGTTGTGTTGTGATATCTTCAAGTGAGTCCTTAGGCTTGATCGTGTGCATTTGCGTGTATGATTAGTGCATGATTAAGCCGGGACCGTCACAAGTTGGTATCAGAGCCGACTGCCCGTAGGATCCCCTTTCCAACTCCTTGGCCGAAGTTGAGTCTAGTCTTTGCAAAACGATTTTACTAACATGGCTGTGTGGCTTACGGGCCCACGTCGCCAATGGGTGGTATTAGGATCTTTTATTCCTCACCTATACTCTGGGACTCTGATCTCTCTTCTTTTCGGGTTAAATGATTTTACTAACTCTGACATTAGGTTCTCGTAATCACTTTCACCCGGAGAGCTGGTTTGTCTGCAACTAATTCATTCCTTTGGACTGATTAATCTGATAATCACGTTTTGTTTTCCATTGGTCTGTTTAACCTTTCCTTTCCAAGTTATCATATGCTTCGCACACTATCATTTGACAATCTTGAAATTTCCTCTGTTTCAGATGGATCGTTTGTTCCCACCGCGTCCCCCAAGACAGCTTGTCCGTCTGACCATGGCTGTTGATGCGACTGGGTTCCCAGCCATCTTGGTCGATCTTTTGACCAGGCTGGGATATCGCTGGTATCCCGAGTACACCATTTACGAGGATTACCGTGAGTTCAACCAGGAGCAGTACCATGCTGAGGTTCGCATCTTTGATCGGCAGGACCTCTCCATCACTGAGATGCACACCTTTCACGGTGTTGGAGTGACTGTCGACATGGCAGTCCATGATGCTGCCTATACTGCTATTGCCCGTCTCCGTGGAGAGCACAACAGTCGCTTGGAGCATACTTCCTTCAGATACATCCCGTATGCTCCTGTTGGGGATGAGACCGGATACTAGACTGCTGTGTGTACGCCTTATGTGTCGCGTCGTTATGACCCGCAGGTTTTGGTACAGCACACTCAGGCTCTGGACCGCACTGCTCGAGCTCTTGCTGTCGAGTTGCACGCCACTCGTGCTCGTCTTTACGATGCTCTGACACAGTTGCTGGCAGCAGTCAGTGCACGGATGCACCCAGAGTACATTCTTTACCCGCGCAGGACGGAGATGCCACCAAGTCTTGATTGGCCTACTGTTGGAGGTTTTACCCCTCTGCGTGGTCCTCTTCATCCAGTTCGGGACCAGGTTCTGCACCAGAGTGTCCACGGAGCACAAGATTCTCACATCGAGTGTGCCCGGCGTCGTCACTTGCAGTTACCTAGGTTCAGTGGTTTTCTCCGACGCTGATGTAGCATATCGCTATGTCACGTTGTTGTATCCCTCCACCGCGTGCCTGCGTGCCGCCTAGATGTCTAGCTTTTCCTTTTGCCGTTGTAACGGTGGTCTGTAACCGAACCTATGTATGGATCTGTATGTCATGATGACTATGTTGATGTATCTATTGCACTTCCTTTTGCTGTGCATGTTACTTCATGAATGAATCCATACCTCTGCAATGCTCGTTGCTAAACTACCCCTGTTGAATTTTAGCAGGATGGTTAGACCCACAGGTCGTGGCCGTGGTGCCAACAATCCACCACCGCCCGACTATATGGCAGCCATGATGCAACAGTTTGAAGTGCACCGTCAGTTTATGCAAGGGCTGACGGATCAGTTTCCCCGCCCCAATGCCATCCAGCAGCCAGCCGCAATCACTTTGCAATAGTTTGTGCGCCTGAATCCAACCATTTACCGCAACTCGGTTCAGCCGCTAGACGCTGATGACTGGCTCCGCGATATCTTTTTCGAGATGGAGTCTGCGAACGTGGACCCTGCCAGCTATGTCACCTTCGCATCATATTTCCTGAAGGGACCCGCAGCACTATGGTGGGACACTCACAGGCAGACCTTAGCTCCTGGAACCATTATCACCTAGATAGAATTCAAGGCTGCTTTCTGTGCCCGTTACATTCCGCAAGGAGTGATAGACCGCAAGAAGCGTGAGTTCCGCAATCTCACCCAGGGCACTAAGTCTGTGGAAGCCTATCAGCGGGAATTTCTGGAATTATCTCGCTATGCTGAGGAGGACATTGCTACCGATGCACGTAGACAGGAGAAGTTCCGTGAAGGGCTCAACCCTGACATCAAGATCGCTATGCTAGTCCAAGACTTTGCCGACTTTGCCACCTTGGTGAACAAGGCTATCCAGGTTAAAACTGGTCTGAAGGATCACAAGGACGCTCTCAAGCGCACCCGTGAAGCGGGCTCATCTTCGCGCTCGTCTTCCTAGAAGCGCCGTATTTGGATCCCTCAGAGCATGTACCGTCCAGCTGTACCTGTTCAGAGGCCATCGTATATTGCACCGCGTATGCCTCCTCCACCACCAAGGCAGTTCAGGCCTACAACTCCAATGCTCCGAACCCCTGCTCCACGTCCCGACAATGGACTCTGCTTCAAGTGTGGCCATCCAGGTCACCGTGCCAGAGACTGCTCTCAGAGTCAGAATCAGTTAGTGCTACCTCCAGCTGGCCGTGGAAATGGCCGTGGAATTAATCAGCCTCGCAATTTTAATGCCAGACCTTCATATGGTCGTGGGCAGGCTTATCACGTCAACATGGCTGAAGCTCAAGATCAACCAGAGACTGTGATGGGTACTCTCCTTGTTAATTCAGTACCTGCATATGTTTTATTTGATTCAGGAGCATCGAATTCTTTCATATCAGAAGAGTTTGCATTCATGCATGGCTTTACATATGAAAAGTTGCATCATCCGTTAGCGGTAAACAATCCCGTGGGCCAATGCCAAGCCTCTATGTTCAGCCCCGATGTCACCATTGATATTGAAGGGTTGGATTTTCGTGTTTTTCCCATTATTTTGAAGTCTTCCAAGATTGACCTCATTCTGGGAATGGATTGGTTGAAGGCTCACTATGCCTTGATCAATTGTGCCACCAAAGTTGTACACCTCCTGCACCCATCAGATGAGCTAGTAAATTACCATGCTCACGTTGTTCAAAGTGCCGAGGCTCAGATATATGCACTGAATGCGTTGAACGCTTCACCTCTTGAGGGGATCGAAAACATTCCAGTCGTTCGTGACTTCCAGGATGTCTTTCCGGAAGAACTTCCAGGAGTACCCCCTGTTAGAGCTGTCGAGTTTGTCATCGACCTTAAACCAGGCACAACTCCTATTGCAAAACGTCCTTACAAGATGCCTCCGTATGAACTTCTCGATCTTAAGGAGGAACTCGATAAGTCACATCAAAAGGGTTTCATCCGTCCAAGTTCCTCTGCCTGGGGAGCACCTTCTCTCTTCGTCAAGAAGAAAGATGGTACAAACCGATTGGTCCAAGATTACCGGCCTATCAACCAAGCCACCATTCAGAACAAGTATCCGCTTCCTCGGATCAATGATCTGTATGATCAACTTGCTGGATCATCAGTGTTCTCTAAACTCGACTTGAGGTTGGGTTATCATCAGATCCATGTCCATGAAGAGGATATTCCCAAGACTGCCTTTGTTACTCGCTATGGCTCTTATGAGTACACTGTCATGTCATTTGGCTTAACAAATGCTCCAGCAACGTTCTCCCGTCTGATGAATTATATCTTTATGGATTACCTCGACAAATTCATCGTGGTTTATCTGGATGATATTCTGGTATTCTCCAAGAATAAGGAAGAACATGGTGAACATCTTCGTCTGGTTCTGGAAAAGCTTCGAGAGCACCAGTTATATGCCAAGTATTCCAAGTGTGAATTCTGGTTATCTGAAGTAACCTACCTTGGTCATGTGATTTCCAAGGATGGTATTGCTGTCAACCCAGAACGAGTTCAGGCTATTCTTGACTGGACTCCCCCAAAGAATGTCAAGCAAGTCAGAAGTTTTCTCGGTCTCGCAAGTTATTGTCGTCGATTTGTCTAGAACTTCTCAAAGATTGCCAAGCCTCTGACTAATCTGCTTCACAAAGGCGTAAAGTTTGAGTGGACAGATAAATGTCAGGAAAGTTTCCAGACCCTTAAGGACAAGCTTACTTCTGCACCAGTGCTTGCACCTCCGGATTCTCGCAAGGATTTCGTGATTTATTGTGACGCTTCTCGTTAGGGATTAGGCTGTGTCCTGATGCAAGAGTGCAGAGTAATTGCTTATGCCTCGCGACAGTTGCGTCCTCACGAAGAGAATTATCCAGTGCATGATCTTGAACTTGCTGCAGTGATATATGCGTTGAAGCTGTGGCGACATTACCTTCTTGGTAATAGGTGTGAGATATATACTGATCATCAAAGTTTGAAGTATTTGTTTACTCAGCTGGATCTGAATCTCCACCAACAGCGATGGTTGGAAACAATTACGGACTATGATTGTGGTATTTCATATACCCCTGGCAAGGCTAATGTGATGGCCGATGCCTTGAGCCGCAAGTCCTATTGTAACAACCTCATGGTTCAGCGAGCTCAACCTCGTCTGTATGAAGAATTGCGCAAGCTGAACCTCCGCATTGTTCCACAGGGTTCTCTTAATACCCTTTTTATACAGCCAGATCTTGAGAAGGCTGTTAAACGCGCGCAAGCTAAAGATGCTAAAGTTGATCTGATGAAAAGAGATCTTCACCTTGAAAAGTACAGGGATTTCTCGCTTGCTGAAGACGGAACCTTGTATTTCAGAGGCGGCATTGTGGTACCTCGGTTCGAACTTATGACCGACAAGGTTATGAAGGAGGGTCATGACACACCACTGTCTATTCATCCGGGTAGCACCAAGATGTATCGTGATCTCCGACAAAGGTACTGGTGGTCTAGAATGAAGCAGGATATTGCCCGATATGTTGCTGAATGTGACGTTTGCCGTCGCGTTAAAGCAGAACATCAGAAGCCTGCTGGAATTCTGCAACCGCTCCCTATTCCTGAGTGGAAATGGGACAAAGTGCAAATGAATCTTATCACTGGTCTTCCCAGATCACAAAAGGGTCATGATGCTATTCTTGTCGTCATTGACCAACTCTCCAAAGTTGCACACTTTCTGCCAGTCAAGGAGACGATTACTGCTAGTCAGTTAGCAGAGTTATATATCTCCAGAATTGTATCACTCCACGGTATTCCGAAGGAGATCAGTTTAGACCATGGCAGCCTCTTCACTTCACACTTCTGGAATAGTTTCCAACAAGCTATGGGAACTCATATTACCTGGAGTTCAGCTTATCACCCCCAGTCCCAAGGCCAAGTCAAAAGAGTGAATCAAGTGCTTGAAGATATGCTGCGTGCTTGTGTTATCTCATTTGGCAAGAAGTGGGAAGAATCTCTCCCGTGTGTCGAATTCTCTTACAACAACAGCTATCAAGCAAGTTTGAAAATGGCCCCCTTCGAGGTACTATATGGACGTAAGTGTCGAACCCCTCTGAATTGGTCAGAAACTGGGGAACGACCGCTCATTGGTCTGGATATTATCCAACACGCCGAAGAGCAAGTCCGTATTGTGCGAGAAAATCTCAAAGCTGCTCAGTCCCGCCAGAAGAGCAATTATGACCGCAAACACTGGGGATCGATCTACCAACCTGGTGAGCAAGCTTATCTGCGTGTCACTCCTATGAAGGGCACTCACCGCTTTGGAATCAAGGGCAAGCTAGCTCCTCGCTACATCAGCCCCTTCCGCATTCTCGCCAGACGTGGACATGTGGCTTATAAACTGGAGTTGCCGCCGCAATTCTCTCACATCCACGATGTCTTCCATGTGTCACAACTTCGCCGTTGCTTCAAGGAATCTCCGCACCGAGCAGTGGATCATGAAATGCTCGATTTGCAAGATGATCTATCTTATAAGGAGCATCCGATCCGCATTCTCGATCAAGCTGAACGTCGGACCCGCCAAAAGACAACCAAGTTCCTGAAAGTGCAGTGGTCAAATCATACTGAAGATGAAGCCACATGGGAACACGAAGATCGTCTTCGCGAGGAATACCCCGACCTGTTTCCTTCTACCTCCTGAATTCTCGGGACGAGAATTTCTTTTAGAGGAGGAGAATTGTAACACCCCTATGTAATAAAGCACAGTGATCATTTGTTAATCTTGCCAAGTCATCTTCATTTGCAATGCTTGATCACAGTGGTTCAATATCTCATTTCTAATTCTGCCACTGAATTCAAATTCAAATGCAAGTGAAATTTGCAGTTACACAAAAGTTGCTGGAAAAATGTTCATCATTTAGCAAAATTTCCAAAACAAATGATGTTAAGAAAAACAACATCACCATCAATGCTAAATGTGGGCTAGAGCATTTAAACAATGCAAAACAGCACTTTTAAATGCATTTCCAATTTTCAAAAATTCAAATGGAATTCAAAATTGCCCAAACTTTTTGTGGCAGAGCAGAATAATGCATTGTAATTTTGTGGACTACTTTCACATTTTACAAAATGTATTTTGGCAGCTCAATTATTTTCGCAATCTTTTGTAAAAAAGAAAAAGCAAAAAAGAAAAGCAAAAAGGCCAGACCGGCTGGGCCTGAGTGCACAGTGCGGCCCAGCCAGCCCAGCCGGCCTGTCTCCCTCCACTCTCTCTTCCCCCGTCGCCGTGTCGACTTCGCCGTGGCCAGAGCGCGCCTCCACCAGCCGAACGGCGACACCGCGACGCCACCGACGCGGAGAGGATAAGGGCAAGCCCTATCCCTCCCCCTGGACTCCTCCTCCATTCGCTCCCTCCTCTCACTTCCTCTCTCGCTCGATCCCCATCTCCACCGGGCGCATCCGCCACCGCACGTCCCCGTTCCCGCAGCCACCGTCACCATTGGACCTCGCCGCCATGTCCTAGCTGCTCGCCGACGTCGACTACGTCGTCTACGCCGACGAGCGCGAGCCGGGAAGCCCTGCAGTGAGCAGATCGAGCCGCCCCTCTTCTTCTCGGTCTCCGGCGACCTCCGTCGTCCCCGACCACCTCTGCTGCTCCTAATCCCTCGCCGGGCCTCCATGAGCCTCCCCGGTGAGCTCCCCGTCTTCCCCTCTCTTCCTCTGAGCTCGCTCATGCCGCTAGCCGTCGATCTCGTTGAGGCCGTGCTCGCCGCCACGGACGAGCTGGTCGCCGTCCGTCTAGTCGCCGTTAAGCTCATCTGAGCTCGCATTCGTGCTCAGCGCCACCGTACGAGTCGATTGCGCCTATCGCCGCCAATTGCCGTGCCCGTTTTCGCCGTTGCCGAGATCCACCCGAGAACGCCGCCGCCTCCGCCACTCGCCGCCGCCGTCTCCGGCCGTTTCCGGCCAAACCAAAGCCGCAGATCGACGCGCGGGCGAGCGCACGTTCGAACGCGCCCGGCCGCGTGCGAAATGGCCGCCGGAGCATGTTTTCCTGCCGATTCCCGTGCGCGCCGCCGTGTTTGCGCGTCGCCGGTGGCTAAACGCTGGTGGCCGCCGACGTGGCTGGCCGGGGGCCCACCCAGAGACACTGACCAGTGGGTCCCTGGGCCTCGTTGACAGCGTTGACCATGGTCAACATGCTGACGTGGCAGCCACTGCCACTGACACACGGGCCCCACCCGCCTAATTAGTTTAATTAAAACGAGTTTTAAATAAACTTAATTAATTAACCTAGTTAGACACTGACATGTGGGGCCAGGCTGCTAATTACCCTAATTAGTTTTAATTTAACTCTGTTTAGCACCGTGACTATGACAGGTGGGACCCAGCTGTCAGGTTTGACCTGAACAGCCGCGGTTGACCCACTGACGTCATGATGACGTCATGCTGATGTCATCAATCACTGTTCTGGATAATACGAATTGTTTAATTAAATAAATTCCAGAAAATTCAGAAAACTGTTTAAATCTTTGAAAATTCGTAGAAATTAAACCATAGCTCGGATCGAAAAACTTTCTACATGAAAGTTGATCAGAAAAACAAGACGAATCCGAACACGCGGTCAAAATGCTTGACCATCACTCCTAACTACCTGAATATGGATCCGTCCCCTCCGGTTCAATATACCGAAGTCATCCTAAACGCCGGGAAAATATCCCAGATATTTTCCCGATTCGTCTGCGACATGTAGCAATGCATTAGGTCACCACTAACACTGCATAATGCCATGCCATGCATCTGTGTTGCATTATTTGCCTTTATTTATTGTTTCTTCCCCCTCTTCTTCTCCGATAGCCCTCGAGACCGACGCAGCTCAGGAGACCGACAACACCACTGACGACCCCTCCTTTGCCGCGGAGCTTCCTGGCAAGCAACCCCCCCTTGACGCATGCCTATGTCACCTATTCTCTCTCCCTCCTGCTTGCATTAGAATTTGCTACTGCTATTGTTTTATCCTATTTGGATGCATAGCCTGTCCTTGTAACTGCTATTGATACCTGCCTGTTATCCAAAATGCTTAGTATAGGATGGATGATAAATCTTCTGTGGCCCCTCTTCCTTGCTGTAGTTGCCCCGCATTAGTACCTGTGTCCCGATCGATGTGATCGTTGGGCTGAGACCAGCATATCACTACACACCCCTAGTTGCTCGACGCTGCAGAGCTAACATCGAGTGCCGAGGGTGATACCTCTTATCTCACTCCCGATAGTGCCTCTGCAGTACAGCTAGTTGGTGGTGGGTTAACGAGGGTGATTCCTCTTCCCCACCTCCGATGAAGCTTTGTCGGTAACCCCGCAAGTGTGAATACCATCGAGGGTGATTTTTCCGGGTTCACCTTGTCGGTTACATCTAGTGGGAATCCAACGAGGGTGATTCCTTGGATTCCTGCTTGATGTTATGGACACACGGTTACTTGCACGTTACTACTTTTACTGGTTAAAGACGGGTCGGCCCCGAGGGGTACCCGCGAGAGTTATATTGTCGGGTTGACCATGAGGGTGCCCGAGAGATGAATACGTGGCACGGCCGATCATTCTTAGCCCTTGCCGTAAGTCCACGAGACGGGGCGACGGGGTCACATGATCGTGAGTCTCTGCTCGTTTCCGCGTGCTCCAAATGCACTAATGGGTTAGGATATGTAATCTGAGTAGGCCTCTGGCCTTTTCACGCTAGCCAGCATGTGGGAATAATATGGGTACTCGACGTCGTACGTATCAGCCGAAGTTCTTCAGACGTCAGCAGTTGAGCGGCGCGCGCTGGGTTGGTCTGGTAAAGCCTGCGCTTGTATTAAGGGGGGTAGGACTGCTCACCGGCCGCGTTCGCAACGCGCAGGAGTGCAAAGGGCGATGGGCCCAAGACCCCTGAGTGCTTAGGATGTAGACCGGCGTGCTGGCCTCTCTGTTGAGCCTAGGTAGGGCTACGACGTGTTGATAGTCCGAGGCCGGGCATCGACTGAGCAAGTGTGTCCGGCCAGAGTCATCGAGCGTGTTGGGTAAGTTGGTGGACCCCTGCAGGGAAGTATATCTATTCGAATAGCCGTGTCCACGGTAACAGGACGCTCGGAGAATATCCCGATCTTCTACAACTAGAAATGGGTTGAATATATTGGCTCCGGGATTGCTTTCTCGCAGGGAGTCGAGGAAGGATCTCTGGGCGATGATTGAAACTTGTTGCTACTACTATATTCATGTACTAATCTGTACTCTTCTAATGCTGCAAGACCCTGAAGATGCTAGTCTTCAATAGACTAGGCTTTTCCCCGCTATTCTGGCATTTCTGCAAATCAGCACACATATACAGCCTTCCATTGATAATGTTGCATATTTAGAATAGTTCTGATGTAAGTCTTGCTGAGTACTTTGGATGAGTACTCACGGTTGCTTTGCTTCCCTTTTTCCCACATACCCATTTAATGCGACCAGACGATGGAGCCCCGGAGCCAGCTGCCCCAGCAGCCGACGACGACTACTACCACTACTACCCCTCTAGATACTAGTACTACGAGGAGCCCTCCGACGACCAGGAGTAGTTAGGAGGCACCCAGGCAGGAGGCCTGCACCTTTCGATCTGTGTTTTAGTTTGCCCCACCTTTTTAAAGGCCTATCTATTTAACTTTGTGTCTGTACTCAGATACCTAATGCTTCCGCTGATGCTTGTAATACATCGAGCTTACGTATTCGAGCCCTCGAGGCCCCTGGCTTGTAATATAAAGCTTGTATGACTTTTAATTATGTTTAGAGTTGTGTTGTGATATCTTCAAGTGAGTCCTTAGGCTTGATCGTGTGCATTTGCGTGTATGATTAGCGCACGATTAAGCCGGGGGCGAAACATGACCTGTTGGGGGTAGTCCGTATGCTCCAAAGTACCGAAGGTAACTCTTCCTCCCAGCAACCCAGCGTGCGCTTCAAAGGCACCAGGAGCCGGGGCTTGATACCGTGTAGCAATTCCTGATTAGCCCGTTCCGCCTGCCCGTTGGACTGAGGATGCGCCACTTACGCTAGATCAAGTCGGGTATGCTCCTGTTGACAGAACTGTTCCATGGCTCCCTTGGACAGATTGGTCCCATTGTCTGTGATGATGCTATGCGGGTAGCCAAATCGGAATATCAGCTTTTTCAGAAACTTGACAGCTATAGCCGCATCGCAGTTGCTGACCGGCTCTGCCTCTACCCACTTGGTAAACTTGTCCACAGCCACCAGTAGGTGTGTATGTTTGTTCTTGCAACGTTTGAAGGGTCCCACCATGTCAAGCCCCCAGACCGCGAACGTCCAAGTAATCGGGATCATCCTCAACTCTTGAGCCGGCACATGGGCCTGGCGAGCATATTTCTGGCAACCATCACATTTTCGGACAATGTCCTATGCATCAGCATGAGCCGTGAGCCAGTAAAAACCGTGCCGGAAAGCCTTGGCGACCAGTGATCTTGAGCAGGCGTGGTGCCCGCAATCGCTAGAGTGAATCTCATTGAGAATTGCGTGGCCTTCTTCCGATGAAACACAATGTTGGAAGACACCAGTGATGCTTCATCTGTGTAACTCACCATTGACAATAGTCATAGACTTAGATCGTCTGATGATCTGCCAAGCGAGAAGTTCCTCTGTTGGTAGTTCTCCCCGGCTTAAGAAAGCCAAGTAGGGGACCGTCCAATCAGGGATAGCATGGATAGCAGCCACCAGAGCCGCCTCTGGGTCAGGAATAGCCAAGTCCTCCTCTGTTGGCAATTTGACAGATGGGTTGTGCAAAACGTCCAGGAACACATTGGGCGGCACTGGCTTGCACTGAGAACCCAAGCGAGAGAGCGCGTCCGCCGCCTCGTTCTGCTGGCGATCAATGTGGTCGACTTGATAACCCTTGAAGTGCCCAGCAATGTTTGTGACTGCTTGTCGATAAGCCGCCATAAGAGGGTCTTTAGAGTCCCATGTACCTCACACTTGCTGAGCCACTAGGTCTGTGTCGCCCAAACATCTAACCCGGCTCAGATTCATCTCCTTAGCCATCCGGAGCCCATGGAGCAAGGCCTCGTATTCTACTGCATTGTTAGTATAGGTGAACATGATCCTCATAACATAACAGAACTTGTCCCCTCGTGGGGAAGTAATCACCACTCCTGCCCCCGAGCCTTCAAGCTGCCTTGAACTGTCAAAGTGGATGGACCAGTATGTTGTGTTGGGCTTCTCTTCGGGAGCCTGCAACTCTGTCCAATCATTAATGAACTCCACCAACGCCTAAGATTTGATTGCTGTGCGAGGCACATATTTGAGATGATGCGGACTGAGCTCGATAGCCCACTTAGCAACCCGGCCTGTTGCCTCCCAATTCTGGATTATATCCCCGAGAGGTGCTGAACTGACCACCGTGATTGGATGTTCGTGGAAGTAATGTTTCAGCTTGCGGCTAGCCATAAATACTCCATAGACCAGCTTCTTACAATGTGGATATCGCTGTTTGGACTCGGCCAACACCTCGTTGACATAATACACAGGGTGCTGGACTGGATAATCCTTACCATCTTCCTTGCGTTCGACGACAACTGCCACACTTACCGCCGTGTTATTGGCAGCAATATACAATAGCATTGGCTCCTTCTCGCGAGGGGCAGCAAGGACTGGCGGCTCAGACAACTGCTTCTTAAGAGCCTCAAAAGCCTGATCTGCCTCTTTGCTCCAGACGAAGTCATCTGATTTCTTAAGCAACTGATACAATGGAATTGCCTTCTCTCCAAGCCGGCTGATAAACCTGCTCAACGCCGCAACCCGCCCAGCCAGCCGCTGCACATCATTCAGCTTAGCCGGCTTAGCCAGGGTCGTAATTGCTTTGATTTTTTCCGGGTTTGCTTCAATGCCGCGCTCAGAGACAAGAAATCCCAGAAGCTTGCCGGCTGGGACACCAAAGACGCACTTCTCCGGGTTAAGCTTCATCTGGTAGACACGGAGATTGTCAAATGTTTCTCTGAGATCCTCCAACAGAGTTTCTTTTTTCCGAGATTTAACCACAATGTCGTCCACATAAGCATGAACATTTCGCCCGATCTAATTGTGGAAACAGCTCTGGACACAACGCTGATAAGTCGCCTGGGCGCTCTTCAAACCAAACGACATGGTTGTATAACAGAAGGCCCCGAAAGGCGTGATGAATGCCGTTTTTTCTGGTCTTCCGGCTTCAGTTCGATATGATGATAGCCAGAGTAAGCATCCAGGAAACATAAACTCTCACACCCGGCCGTGGCATCGATGATCTAGTCAATACGGGGCAAGGCAAAGGGGTCACTAGGACAAGCCTTATTCAGGTCTGTGTAATCAACACACATCCGCCAAGTCCCGTTTTTCTTCAGAACGAGCACTGGGTTAGCCAACCACTCAGGATGGAAAACTTCAATGATGAACCCGGCAGCTAGGAGCCGGGCCACTTCTTCGCCAATAGCTTTCCGCCATTCCTCATTGAAGCGACGGAGATACTGGCGAACTGGTTTAAACTTGGGATCCACATTAAGGGAGTGCTCAGCGCGTTCTCTCGGCACACCTGGCATGTCAGAAGGTTTCCATGCAAACATGTCCCGATTCTCACGGATGAACTCGATGAGCGCGCTTTCCTATTTGGGATCCATATTGGCCCCGATGGTGAACTGTTCAGAAGAATTACCCAGGGTGAAATCAACTTGCTTCGTGTCTCTGGCCGACTTAAACTTGAGCAGGGGGTCAGACTCCGTAGTGGGCTTCTTCAAAGATGTCCTGTCAGCCGGGTCAACATTATCCTTGTAATACCGCAACTCCTCTACGACGCAAGCCGTCTCAGCATAAGCTGCATCTCCTTCCTCGCACTCGTGTGCAATTTTCCGGTTTCCTTCCACTGTGATGGTTCCCCTTGGTCCTGGCATCTTCATTTTTAGGTAGACATAACATGGGCGCGCCATGAACCGCGCGTAAGCCGGCCGACCAAACAAGGCGTGGTATGGGCTCTTAAGCTTAACGACCTCGAAGGACAGGAACTCAGAATGCCAGTTATCCTCTGAGCCAAAGGCCACCTCAAGGGAAATTCTTCCCATAGGATAGGCCGACTTGCCAGGAACGATGCCGTGAAAAATTGTAGGGGACGGAGTTAACTGCTTATCGGACAGATTCATTCGCCGGAACGTATCATAGTACAAAATGTTGATGCTGCTGCCTCCGTCCATAAGCACCTTAGTCAGGGTGTAACCGCCGACTTGCGGTGCAACCACTAGTGCCAGGTGGCCAGGGTGGTCAAGTAGGACTGGATGATCCGCCCTACTCCAGGTGACCGGCTGCTCAGACCAGTTGAGATAGTAAGGAGTTGCCGGCTCAACCACGTGGGCGGCTCGTCGCTGCACCTTCCGATCCCGCTTGCAGGTGCTAGTGGTGAAAACGTGATACTGTCCGCTGTTTAACTGTTTCGGGTTACTCTGAAACCCTGCCGCACCGGCTTGATGCTGATTTCCCTGGTTGTTTCTCTGATTGCCGCCTCCGGCATTACCAGCCCCCTCAAACCCGCCGCCATGGCCAATGTTCCCCTGGAAGCCGGGTCCTGCGAAAGGCCCCTGCAAGCCGGCCCCTGAGAAGCCGGGTCCTGGGTTGGCGGGTGGTCCGCCGTTGCCTCCCCCATGATGATGATTCTGGAAGATACGCTTGGCAAACTCTTGCATCACATAGCAATTTTCCCAGGAGTGAGTGGACGGTTTACCATTATAACTGTGTTTCGGACAAGGAGCTTTGAGGGCCTCCTCGTAAGTGAGAGGGCGATTGCCGGAGGACTGCTTCTTGGAACTGTCATTCTGACGCTGACCTTTGTTTTCCGCGTTTGTGTTCGCCACCAAATTAGAGCTACCCTCGTAACCCTCGCACTTTCCACCGTTGTTGTTCTGACCGTTGCCGTTGTTCTGCTGCTGACCCTTACCACCAGCCTTCTTTCCCTTGTCGGACTTCTCCTCGTCTGACAGCGGATCCTTGGTGTTATCCTACTCCGCGTACCGGGTTAAGACATCCATGAGGTCTCCCAGGTCCTGGACCTTTCGCTTGAGCCGCCCAAGCTTCTGGACCAGCGGTTGGAACTTGCATGTTCTTTCCAGAACAAGCACTGCCTGTGCGGCCGAGATGCTGTCAGAGCTGTGCATGACCTCCGCAACCCGGCGGGCCCAGTGATGCGCCGACTCATCCTCACGTTGGACACAGCGTTCCAGATCAACAATCGTGGTTGGCCTTTTACAGGTCCCCTGGAAATTTTTGATGAAGCGCTCTTTCAATTCCTACCATGTGTTGATGGAATTCGCCGGTAGGTTTTTCATCTAGGTGCGTGCTGGGCCTTCTAGCATCAGCGGTAGGTAACGCGCCAAGACTGACTCGCTTGCTCCCAACAAGTCCATCGCCAGCTCATAGCTCTTGACCCACTCCGTGGGCTCCAGATTCGCTGTGTAGTTAGGAACCTTGCGAGGCCCCTTGAAATCTGGGGGTATGCGTGCCTCTCGCAGCGCTGGCACCAAGCAGGGAGTCCCGACCAGTCGGCTCGAAGCGCTCTCAAGCCGACCGTCAAGCCGGGTTACGTCGAGCGAACAATGCGCTCCAGGCGGGTTAGCACTCGGCGGCGGGTTAACGCTCGCCGGCGGGTCGTGCCCTGCGCACGCGTTCTCTTCCTCCCACGCTCGCAGAATCCGAGCTGCGTCTGCCACGTCCTGCGGGATCCTGGGCCGCTGCTGCTCCGCTAGTGGTTGGGCGGCCCTCCGGCGGTGCGCGCTGCTGGAGACCGCAGGCGACTCAGGGCGCTGACTCCTGGAGCGGCTCTGATGAGGGGTTGAGTGAAGCCGGTGCTGGCTATGCGAGTACTTGGCTTGCTGCACCACTGCCGTTTTGAGCATTGCAATGGCGTTCCTGGCCTCTATCTGAATCGGGCCGTCCCCCTCGATCGGAATAGCTGCCAAGTTGTGGATTGCTGCCAGCACGTTATCAACCGGGTTGGAGTAGTGTCCAATTGGGGTCTGGAACCGGTGAGACGGCGGCTGCTGCTATTGATCTGGCGTTCGAAGTCGGGCCGGCTCTCGCTGCTGAACAAGCTGTTGCAGCGGCGGCCCTCCCGTGGGGATTACTCCAGCCCCCGGGTTCGTCAGAGCCGGCGGCGTGGTGAACAGCTGAGTCGGCTCAAGATTGGCCGGAAGCCGGCTCTGATGACGCCTCCTGTGAACAAGCTCTGACTTGGCCTGCCGGCGGCTCAGGTAATGTGTTTCCTCATCCAGACGCTGCCTCTCCGCGGCGATCTATGCCTGCTCCTATATCATGCGGGCGTTTTCCGCGTTGATGTCTTCTTGGATCTTGGCCATCTCCTCGCGGCACTTTGTGATTTCCGTGTTACGCGCCGCTGCGTTCTCTGCAGTGACCGGCTCGGCCAACAGGGCTGCCAGCGTAGTCATCAAGTTCGCGAGCGCTTGAACCCCGGTCTTCTGAGAGCCGGAGGCCGAGGCACCGGCTCCTCCTGAGCCGGCCAGGAGGTTGTTCTGTCCCGCCGTTGGATTGGCCGGGTCTCGTGCTGGATCTTGCCTACCCGCCATGTACACCGCCGTGAAGCGAGGCGGATCAGGGCTCTCTGGGAAGACGTCGTCCGTGTGCCCCAGCCCTCCATCATGCAGCGGAAGAATTGACTCGGTTTCCCCCATCGAGGACTCGTCGTCAGATTGGACAAGCATGTCGTCCTGAGACAAGGAGTTCTCCGACAGGGCCACCCCTTGGGTGAAGCCCACGAAGACGTGATCTGGGCCGGCTTGACTAGGGTCGGGTCTCGCCGGGCGCTGACCCGCGCGGCGTGCCGACTCGACGCCGGCGATCTTCTCCAACCCGGCGTCCGGCTCGCCAACCACGCCGATGAAGGTGTGAATTTTGCCAAAGGGGACCCGGTACCCGTACTCGATTGAGTCGGCGTCGGGGCCCCAGTATGAATCGTCGATGTAGAACTTCCCGCGGCGGCTCTTGGTCATCGTGCCAACCGCATACTTTGCGAACCCTGGAAGAGATCCCGCTCGGAACTCAACTCCACCGTGCGTGAGCCCCACGGTGGGCGCCAACTGTCGTGGTTTTGTCGCGATAGATGTCCTAGTAGAAGGACTTAGAGATGAAGTCATCGCACTAACGTGGAAGCTTAGCGGGGTTGTGCGGGAACGGAAAGACGCCGGGTTACCCAGGTTCGGCCCCTCTCAGTGGAGGAAAAAGCCTACGTCCTGCTTGTCTATATTGCTGTAGATCTCGATTACAAGGATGCGGATTCGCTAACCTAGCTCTTGAGGGATTGCAACTTAGTCTTTTTCGTACAGGTGCTCCCCTTTATATATACAGGTGGAACCCTAGATTACATGAGAGTCTGGGTCGTTCTCTAACCCGTGTCCTACTTGTCCTCCAAGGCAGCCTCCGCGCCACTCATCATCTCCGTAAGCCGGCCCATTGCCTAAGCCGGCCTGCCCTCACCAGGCCTCATTAAGCCGGCCCACCTTGAGTCCTCCGACCCTGCCCTGAGTTGGCCCACTGAGCCCGCTCTATGGCCGGGTTAACACCATGCCGGGTCTAAATGCTGGTCTACATCCCCAACAAGAGGGGTATTGAATAGCATAATAGATCTGAACATATAATCTTCCACCAAATAAACCAACTAGCATCAACTACAAGATGTAATCAACACTACTAGCAACCCACAGGTACCAATATGAGGTTTTGAGAGAAAGATTGAATACAAGAGATGAACTAGGGTTTGAGATGAGATGGTGCTATTGAAGATGTTGATGAAGATTGGTCCTCCCATGATGAGAGGATCGTTGGTGATGACGATGGCTCCGATTTCCCCCTCCCGGAAGGAAGTATCCCCGGCGGAATCGCTCCGCCGGAGAGCAAAAGTGCTCCTGCCCAAGTTCTGCCTCGAGATGGCGGCGCACCATCCCGAAAGTCTTCTCTTTATTTTTTTCTAGGGCAAATGGTCTTATATACCAAAAAATGGGCACCGGAGGCTGGCCAGGGGCCCCACGAGCCACCAGGGCTCGCCTGGGGGGCGGTGGCGCATCCTGGTGCCTCGTGGGCACCTGGGTGGCCCCCTCTAGTACTTCTTTGCTCCAGTATTTTTTATTTATCCCAAAATAAATCTCCGTGAATTTTCAACTCATTTGGAGATGTGCAGAATAGGTATCTCTGACATAGCTTTTTCAGGTCCAGAATTCCAGCTGCCGGCAATCTCCCTCCTTGTGTAAATCTTGCATATTAAGAGAGAAAAGGCATTAGAATTGCTCCACAAAGTGTTATATTGATTAAAAACACTATAAATAATCGTAGTAAAACATGATGCAAAATGGACGTATCAGCGAGCATTTGTTAGCGCCCGCCACTTCTGCTCTAACAACAATGGCGGGTTTGTTTTGCTACCCGCCACAGCAAACTTTCGTAATTAGCTGTGGCGGGTGCCCTGCCTCGCTTGCCAGAAATTTGAGTTCACCTATAAGGCTTTTCCCAGTAGTGACATGACTTCCAAGACAGAATTGCCATACCATTCAGCTGCGGTACATGTCTTGACCGACCTGCAAAGTTTAGCAGTAGCTTGATTCAAAGTTTCATGATCATCATCATTAGCTTCCTCTCCAGTTGGTGTAGGCACCACAAGAACATCTTTCTGTGTTGTGCTACCTTCCAATTTGGGAGATGGACGATTACCTTGTCAAGCTCTACCTTCCTCCCACTCACTTCTTTCGAGAGAAACTCCTTCTCTAGAAAGGATCCATTCTTGGCAACAAAGATCTTGCCCTCGGATCTGTGATAGAAGGTATACCCAATTCACTGGTACAATGACCTGCTATACAAACGGTTTTTACCCCCTTTCTGCGACAGAGTTTTAAACCGTCGCCTTGCCTGTGTGTGCGGTAGGGGGGTCTGCCACTGCAAACTTTCGAAATTAGCTGTGGCGGGTGCCCTGCCTCGCTTGCCACACATTTGAGTTCACCTATAAGGCTTTTCCCAGTAGTGACATGACTTCCAAGACAGAATTGCCATACCATTCAGCTGCGGTACATGTCTTGACCGACCTGCGAAGTTTAGCAGTAGCTTGATTCAAATTTTCATGATCATCATCATTAGCTTCCTCTCCAGTTGGTGTAGGCACCACAAGAACATCTTTCTGTGTTATGCTACCTTCCAATTTGGGAGATGGACGATTACCTCATCAAGCTCTACCTTCCTCCCACTCACTTCTTTCGAGAGAAACTCCTTCTCTAGAAAGGATCCATTCTTGGAAACAAAGATCTTGCCCTTGGATCTGTGATAGAAGGTATACCCAATTCACTGGTACAATGACATGCTATACAAACGGTTTTTACCCCCTTTCTGCGACATAGTTTTAAACCGTCGCCTTGCCTGTGTGTGCGGTAAGGGGGTCCTTCCCACACGACCCAGAAACCATCAGCGATAGGGCTTCCGGTCACACACGCGGGGCAAAAAGAGCTCGTGTGCGATCGGGCGAGCCATCGCAGACAATTATACTGGCCCAATCATTTATGTTCATATGTACATCCCACACAGTAAATCTCAGAAAATCGTTTCCATTCATATGTACATCACACACAATTTTTATGTGGAAACGTTTGTGCAAGGTGGCCTAACGCAAACATTCGTCGGGCGGAAGTCGTGTGTGATTGTTCATTGATCCAACACGGCTACTTTCTAGAAACTGTGTGCGTTGTTTGAGGTCATCGCCCACGGTGTTGTCTGAGAAACCGTCTGCAACACAAAAACCCAATAAGCAGGCTAATTGGCCTATTATTGACAATGCATTTAGTAATCAAATTGACATTTCATATCAATAACACCATATGTTTCATAGCCGTATTACGGCAACCAAGATTTCATAGCTGAATTACATCAAAGTACAACATCACATAGCTTCAGCACTCAGTTACACCATATAGGCATATAGCTAGCTACACAATTACACAACAGCATGAAGTTTCACATGCAACATCTAAAACCTTTGGAAAGTAGCATCATACACGGTATATAGAGAGATGAATCTCATCTGGAAAACTGCTGAATCTGAAAACGAATATTGAGCCTTCAATGATGTTGAATGTCCTTGCAAATTTACGCCAGTGGCTGTGGATGATTGCCCGCCCAACCTTCGTCCTCTTGACGAAGACTTCAATATTGTACCATGGGTGTTGAATGAGTACCTTCCTCGCCTCTTGACCATGGAGGTGGTTTGAGAGGTAATCATCGGTGAACTGCTTTGGAAAGGACTGAAAACAAAGATATGCATAAATATTTGTTCTAAATTTTGAAATGGCGCATAGGAAAAAACACAAGGTAAAAGAGTTAGTACCATCCTATAGTTGACTGATGTCTTCTTCATTGTGCAAACAAAGATCTTGTTGTTATTCAACGCTAGTTTCTTTATCCTAACAATCTTTCTGAGTTTCTTGACTTGACTGATATTCATGTCCATCTCATTTCCCCATATGCAAAATGGATTGAATAGTGGGTCTAAACCTCTGACAGCAAATCTACATGTGCAAGACCAAATTGTTAAAAACCTAAATATTACTCCCTCCGTCCCATAATATAAGAACATTTTTTAAGCTAACATAGCTTAAAAAACATTGTTATATTATGTGACGGAGGGAGTAGAATGGTTCCTGCAATTGCACAATAATGTGCTATTAGCCAAAGGACCATGCATGTGCAAACCTCGATGGTAAACCTCAGTGCCTCCCATTGTTTCCCTGCAACACATATAAGGCAGATATTGATCAGTTTAAGTGAGAGTTGGCATACTATCAGTACAATATATGAATGAAAACGCATACCCACAACAAATGAACATCACACTTCAGAATTGAACCAAAAAATTAACTGGACACCACAACAAATGAAGCAAGCAGTTAACTGAGAACCACATTGCAGAATAGAACATATACTAGAAGATCATATAGTTAACCAAGCCTAGCGTGCTTAAGAACTACTAGGAAATATAGCATTTGTGTATGTTTCTTATGTATAGAGTACATCCAAATTCGATTTTATTCCTCACATGCATAACAATAAAAAATTTGTACCCACAGGAATTGAACATCACATTTTAGAATTGAACCAAACAGTTAACTGAACATCACAACAAATGAACCAAACTGTTAACTGAACATCACATTTCAGAAGATCAGATTGCATATTAACATTACAGAGGACAATTCACTAGAAGGCACCGGAGGCGGCCTTTAGAAAACACCACGAACTGTCGTTTAAAGCAACCAACCACGTGGCGGCGTCCGCGCGTGAGGGGTCGACGATGGCCTCGATGCCGAGGTGCTCCTCCAAGATCTGACGGTCGACACGCATGGCAGCCATCGCGACCTCATCTGCTCGTGCGGCCGCGATTTGCTTCACCGTTGCTAGATGCTCCTTGAGCTCCTGGCTATAATGCGTGCACCATGGCTATGGGCGGTGCTTATTTGGAGGATGGGGCAGTGATTTGGGTGGAAGATGTCATGCCAGCGGTCGGGGCATGTCGGATGGAGAAGGAGGAGGAGGATGGGGGTGGGGTGTGGATTACCTGACTATATCGACGAGGCCGCGCAGCGGGAAGGAGCGCCGCCGGCGAGGAGGCGGCGCTGCAAAGCAAGCAGTGAAGGTTTGAACTTGGAAAGGAAGGAGGAAACAGTGGAAAAGTGGCTTTTGGTGGGGGGGAGGGGGCGGGGATCTAGATATTTCCGCGGTTGCCGAAAATTTACGAACGGTGCAGCAAAACACTGACGCGCAAGTGTGGTTGACGCACGGTCGGTGGTCTGTAGACGACGAACCTTCCGGCGTAAGCCATACATGAGGGAGCCCCAAGATATTTTATACTGCATCGCACACGATTCTTGCTAACAAACTGTTTGTGGTGTACTTGATTTTTTCATTTTGATTTGAAAGACAAAATGGGGTTATGGCAGGAAAGGTCGCTTTTTGAATTGCTAGAAAATTTATGTGCAGTGAACATCAAACTATAGGAGTGTCGTGCTAAAATTTGGAATTATTCCGGGTTCGTTTGGCATTTTTTATACATTAATTGAGTTTTCTAGGCATTTAATGTGCATAATTCAAATTTGAACTACAGGCACATGCTCCAGTGCACCAAAATGGGTTGAAAAATCGTATATGTGTCCTTGGGTGAATGTTTAGGTCGCATACAAGAAATGGGAGTGAATTTCAAACATCTGGGCGTCGTGGCTCAGCCGAAAACATTGAGAAACTTGGTTTTTACATTCCTGTAAATCCAAAAATTGTCTAAAAATCACAGAACTTGGCATGGTGTCTTGACATGGCACCAACATGCGGTGGTAAAAATTTTGTTTGATTTGGGACAAGTTTTGGTATAAGCTTCTTACAAACTGGAGCTTCTCTCAGGAAGGCTCATCGTTCCGATAGGGGATGTGTCACCTTTGTGGGCGAAACGACATACGCTGCCTCTTCCTGTCTTTATTCTTTTACAGCGGCAACAAAGACCAACAGGAGTGTCAAATAGGAGTGTCGTGCTAAAATTTGGAATTATTCTGGGTTCGTTTGGCCTTTTTTATACATTAATTGAGTTTCTAGGCATTTAATGTGCATAATTAAAATTTGAACTACATGCACATGCTCCAGTGCACCAAAATGGGTTGAAAAATCGTATATGTGTCCTTGGGTGAATGTTTAGGTCCCATACAAGAAATGGGAATGAATTTCAAACATCTGGGCATCGTGGCTCGGCCGAAAACATTGAGAAACTTGGTTTTTAAATTCCTGTAAATCCAACAATTGCCTAAAAATCACGAAACTTGGCATGGTGTCTTGACATGGCACCAACATGCTGTGGTAAATTTTTTGTTCGATTTGGGACAAGTTTTGGTATAAGCTTCTTACAAACCGGAGCTTCTCTCAAGAAGGCTCATGGTTCCCATAGGGGATGTGTCACCTTTGTGGGCGAAACGACATACGCTGCCTCTTCCTGCCTTGATTTTTTTTACAGAGGCAACAAAGACCAATAGGAGTGTCGTGCTAAAATTTGGAATTATTTTGGGTTTGTTTGGCCTTTTTTATACATTTATTGAGTTTCCTAGGCATTTAATGTGCATAATTCAAATTTGAACAACATGCACATGCTCCAGTGCACCAAATTGGGTTGAAAAATCGTATATGTGTCCTTGGGTGAATGTTTAGGTCCCATGCAAGAAATGGGAATGAATTTCAAACATCTGGGCATCGTGGCTCGGCCAAAAACATTGACAAACTTGGTTTTTAAATTCCTGTAAATCCAAAACTTGCCTGAAAATCATGAAACTTGGCATGTTGCCTTGACATGGCACCAACATGTTGTGATAAAAATTTTGTCTGGTTTTTTGAAGGCGCACAGATTAACAACCAATAAAGTCATTTTGGAACAAAGAGCTGCCACGTTATAATCGGAAACACAAGTGTTATTCAAACCGTGGGCGTTGTACTAACCATTTACGTGCTGCCACGCGTCCCCATTTTTATTGTCTAGGAGGCGCCGTGCGGGGTAGCTATTTGAGTAGACGCGAGGCGTGGAGCAGACCGCTGCGCAGGCTCACCAGGAGGCGAGCCCTTTGACCTCCATCCGCCGCCCACCTCGCTCCCAACTTCTCCATAAATGGCACCCGAGCCCCTGTTTTAATGACGTGGCTAGGCCTCAGTCGACTGAGATTTAAGAGAGAGAAAAGAAAATCTGAAAAGAAAATTTTGCACAGATCTTGATGTAAGATCTCACGAACATAGCATTGAATGAGACTTAGCAAGACTAATATATATGACGATGATGGCAATGGATAATAATAATTGTCTTACATATTCAGGAAGATAATTAAAGATGCCACATGAGCCAACGCTTGAAAGACACAAGGTCAAAAGAAGGAAGACGTAGACAACGATCTGGGTTGCTGCTCTCTAATTCACCTCGATCTACTACACCATCTTCGTCATTTCGTCCACCTTGATCTCCTTCACGTCCTCAATACATCGCTTGCGAGCATCCACAGATTCCTCCAGGAGCATTTCACGCTCGATGCAGAGCTTGGCATTCTCGTCCATAAGTTTCCTGACCATGATGGCCGTCTTCTTCAACACGGCAGTTGTCCCCTCATGCTGCTTCGCCCTGCCGGCGATCTTTGCCCTCAGCAGGTCACGCTCGGTGCGGAGCCTCACCTTGTCAACCCTTAGTCCCCGGATGACGCCTGTCGACTTATCCAACGCAGCATAACTCTCCTCCTGCAGCTTCGCCCAACGGGAGATGTCATCCATCAGCTTATTGAGCATAGCACGCATGTGCCTATGAGAGCCCTCGAGTGCCTGCGATAGATCCATCCAAGCCTGCGCGATGCGGCAGGACCTCTCTACTGCTTCCGTGGCGCGGCGGGACATCTGTGCCACTTTCGCGGTGCGGCCGGACCAATCTGCTGCTTCGGCGGCGTGGCGGGACCTCAGTGCTAGTTCGGCGGCGCGGCGGGACCTCTGTGCTGCTTCGGCGGCACAGCGGGACCTCTCGGCTGCTATCGCGGTGAGGCGGTACATCTCTGCTGCTTCGCTCGCCGCTCCGTCTTCATTTCTTGACCAAGAACTCCTCCCACGGGCCATGGCAGATGCGAAGGACGAAGACTTGTTTGTTTGTTGATGAGGAATTGAGGAGGAATGTACAGTCATTTTCGAGTAGGTGGTATTTATAACCTAGTAACAAGCTGCTAAGTGGGAAAACGTTTAGGTTTTAATCGGTGTGAACAGGTTTGCAATTACATATAGCATGGTAATTTGGAATGTGACGGGAAACAAGCTCAAAATTATTTGACGGTTCTGGTTTCGATGTGCGGCACGATTCCCGGATGGTGTAATTAACAATTGGCAAGCGTTCTCGGATGCGTACGTGGCGTGTGCACCGCAATCGGTGATGTCAGCACACGACTTGTTCCATCAACCGTGTGCGCTTGTTATTACCATCGTGCACAATTCTTTTAATTAGAATGTGTGCCCTTATATCGCAGACTCCTTGATCTGGCTGACCGTTTCTGTTGTTTTGGCTCATCGCAAACAGTTCATCCGAGTGAACTGTATGCCGTCTATCACACACACCTTGATCTGCCTGACCGTTTCTGTTGTGTTGGGTAATCGCAAACAGTTCATCCGAGTGAACTGTATGCCGTGTATCGCACACACCTCGATTTGGCTGACCGTGTATGTTGTTCTGGCTTATCACAAACAGTTTGTATGGATCAACTGTATGCCATGTATCGCACACGCGTCTCTAATCTGAATCATGCTTGATGTCTTCGGCATCACACACAGTTCGTCTTATTGGCGACGGTTTTAGTACGACACCGTTTGCGATTAATGCATCGCACACAGTTTGGTCGCGGGGTCTCTGATTGATGTGTCGCGTTAGGACCATCCTATAGTAGTGAAGGTCTCTTTAGGGTATCCTATGAAGACGCACTTCTCCGCTTTGGGTTTGAGCTTATCAGGCTGAAGCCTCTTGACATAACCGTCGCATCCCCAAACTTTAAGAAATGATAGCTTAGGTTTCTTGCCAAACCATAATTCATACGGTGTCTTCTCAACGGATTTAGACGGTGCCCTATTTAAAGTGAATGCAGCTATCTCTAATGCATAACCCCAAAACAATATACCCATATCCACGTAAATCATCTATGAAGGTTAGGAAATAACGATATCCAACGCATGCTTCAACACTCATTGGACTGCATACATTGGTATGTATTATTTCCAACAAGTCACTTGCCCGCTCCATCATGCTGGAAAACGGGGTTTTAGTCATCTTGACCATGAGGCATGGTTCACATGTATCAAGTGATTCCAAGAGTCCATCAGTATGGAGTTTCTTCACGCGCTTTACACCAATATGACGTAAGTGGTAGTGCCACAAGTATGTGGTACTATCATCATTCACTTTGCATCTTTTGGCATCAATATTATGAACATGTGTATCACTACTATCGAGATTCAACAGGAATAAACCATTCACCATGGGTGCATGACCATAAAAGATATTATTCATATAAATAGAAGAACGTTTATTCTCTAACTTAAATGAATAACCATCTCGCAATAAGCCAGATCCAGATATAATGTTCATGCTCAACGCAGGCACCAAATAACAATTATTAAGGTTTAAAACTAATCCCTAAGGTAGACATAGAGGGAGTGTGCTGACGGCGATCACATCAGCCTTGGAGCGATTTCGAACGTGCATCGTCACCTCGTCCTTAGCTAGCCTTCGTTTATTCCGCAGCTCCTGTTTTGAGTTACAAATATTAGCAACCGAACCAGTATCAAATATCCTGGAGCTACTACGAGCATTAGTAAGGTACACATCAATAACATGTATATCAAATATACCTTTGTTGATGTTGCCAGCCTTCTTATTTGCCAAGTACTTAGGGCAGTTCTGCTTCCAGTGGCCATTCCCCTTGCAATAGAAACACTCAGTCTCAGGTTTGGGTCCAGCCTAGGGTTTCTTCACGGGGGCGGCAACTGGCTTGCCATTCTTCTTGAAGTTCCCTTTCTTTCCCTTACCCTTCTTGAAACTGGTGGTCTTCACTAGAAAAAAATACACTTCCGTGACATTATGGCCCGAACGAAAACTTTTTTTGTCATGGATATGACACTTACACTAGTACTATACAAACAGTTTTTACCCCCTTTCCGCGACAGAGTTTTAAACCGTCGCCTTGCCTGTGTGTGACAGGGGGTCCTTCCCACACGACCCAGAAACCGTCGGTGATAGGGCCACCGGTCACACACGTGGGGCAAAAAGATCTCGTGTGTGATCGGGCGAGCCATCGCAGACAATTATACTGGCCCAATCGTTTCCGTTCGTATGTACATCCCACATAGTGAATCCAAGACAAACATTTCTGTTCGTATATACATCCCACACAGTGAATCCTAGACAAACGTTTCCGTTCGTATATACATCCCACACAGTGAATCCCAGACAAAAGTTTCCGTTCATGCATACATCACGCACAATTTTCCGCATCACATCTTCTGTGATAGCTTTGCCATTGCAGATGATAGTAATAATTTTATCGTTTGTGTAATTGAATGCATCATGCACGGTGCCTAGAAGATATTGTGTGCCATAGGCTGTCCATCACACACACTTTTTATGTGGAAAACGTTTGTGCAAGGTGGCCTAACGCAAACAGTTGTCCAGAAGAAGTCGTGTGTGATTGTTCATTGATCCAACATGTTTACTTCCTAGAAACTGTGTGGGTTGTCTGAGATCATCGCCCACGGTGTTGTCTCAATAACCGTTTGCAATTGAAAAACCCAATTAGCTAGCTAATTGGCCTATTATTTTTAATCCATTTAGTAATCAAATTGACATTTCATATTAAACACACAATATATTTCATTTTCGTATTACGGAACCAGGATTTCATAATTGAAATACATCAGAGTACAACATCATATAGCTTCAGCACTCACTTACACCATATAGGCATATAGCTAGCTACCCCATTACACAACAGAACCAAGTTTCACATGCAACATCTAAAACCTTTGGAAATTAGCATCATAGACGGTAGATAGACAGATGAATCTCATCTGGAAAACTGCTGAAGCGGAAGGCGAATATTGAGCCTTCAATGATGTTGAAGGTCCTTGCAACTTTAGGCTAGTGCCTGTGGATGATTGACCGCCCATCCTTCATCCTCTTGAGGAAGACTTCAATATTGTACCGTGGGTGTTGTATGAACACCTTCCTCGCCTCTTGACCATACAGGTGGTTCGAGAGGTAATCATCTGTGAACTGCTTTGGAAAGGCCTGAAAACAAAGATATGCATAAATATCTTCTCTATATTTTGAAATGACGCAAAGGAATAAAAAAACAAGGTATAAGAGTTTTTTTTTTTGAAAAAGAGAGCTCTCTCTCTCCGATTTCATTTAACTGAAATCACAAAGTCTTTTTACAAGCACCCAGTAACACACTGCAACTAGATAGCTAGCGTTGCAACATGAAAAGGAGCTATCCCTCCCCCCACACCACAACTCATGCAAAACACAAGGTATACGAGTTAGTACCATCCTATAGTCACTGATGTCTTCTTCATTGTGCAGACAAAGATCTTGTTGTTTTTCATCGCTAGTTTCTTTATCCTAACAATCTTTCCGAGTTTCTTGAAGTTAACTGATATTCATGGACATCTCATTTCCCCATATGCAAAATGGGTCGAACAGTGGGTCAAAACCTCTGACAGCAGGACCTACATGTGCAAGACCAAATTGTTAAAAACCTAAATACTAGAATGGTTCCAACAATAGCATAATAATGTGCTATTAGACAAAGGACCATGCATGTGCGAACCTCGATGGTAAACCTCGGTGCCTCCCATTGCTTTCCTGCAACACATATAAGGTAGTTATTGGTCAGGTTAAGTGAGGGTTGTCATACTATCTGTAAAATATGTTCATGAAAAATAAACACATTGCAGATTCAGCAGATTAATTTGAGCGACATGGAAAACCCATTTATCCAAACCAAGCATGCTTAAGAACTAGGAAGTATAGCAATTGTATATGTTTCTCATGTATTTAGTACAACCAAATTAGATTTATTTCTCACATGCATAACAATACAAAATTGTACCCACAAACATCGCACTACAGAATTGAACCAAACAGTTAACTAAGCACCACAACAAATGAACCAAAGAGTTAACTGAGCACGACATTGCACAATAGAACATACTAGAAGATCAGACAGTTAACCAAACCTAGTATGCTTAACAACTTGGAAATATAGCAATTGTATTTGTTTCTCACATATTTTGTACAACCAAATTCGATTTCTCACATGCAAGATAATACAAAATTGCACCCACAAGAATTGAGCATCACATTGCAAAATTGAACCAAACAGTTAACTGAACATGACAACAAATTAACCAAACAGTTAACTGAGCACCACATTCCACAATATATAGAACATATATACTAGAGGATCAGATTGCATAGTAATAGTATATAGGACAATTTACTAGAATTTGTAAAGGAAAGGCAGGAGCAGGACATGCAACAGGTAAACCAAACATGCTTAACCGGCGTAGCTACCTAGTTGAACATAGGTCCTTATAGTGAGCTAAAAAGACAATCTACTCCTCATCGTCGGAGATATCGATGATGATGGGCTCCTTAGACTTGGAAGAGGGCGAGGCCTCCACATCGTGGGTACCCTCCTTGTAGTGGTGAGTCACCTGAGCCGCTCCAGGCACCAACCTGCAGGCTTTGGAGTTGAGGTAAGCACGGGCACGCTGAGAAAATGCCATGAGCTGTCGTTTAAAGTAGCCAACCGCGTGGCGGCATCCGCGTGTGAGGCGTCGACGATGGCCTCGACGGCGAGGTGCTCCTCCAAGATCTGGGGGTCGGCACGCATGGCAGCCATCGCGACCACATCCGCGCGTGCGGCCGTGATTTGCTTCTCCGCTGCCAAATGCTCCTTGAGCTCCTGGCTATACTGCATGCACCATGGCTTAGGGAGGCGCTTATTTGGAGGATGGGTCAGTGATTTGGGTGGAAGGTGTCGCGCCGGTGGTCGGGGCATGTGGGATGTAGAAGGAGGTGGAGGATGGGGGTTGGGTGTGGATTACGTGACTAGATCGACGAGGCCGAGCAGATTGCGGCCGCGCTCACGCAGGTTGTGAGCACGCGCATGGAGGCTGCGGCCGTGCTGTCGCCGGAGTGGGCCGCCGAAGTTGCCCTCACGACACGGGTCCACATCCCCATCTTTGACCGGTGATGATTGAATAGTGAAATGATATTTGGGGAGCTAGTTTGCTTGATGCGCCGGCTATGGATTGTAGCCGACGAACGTTCTCACGTAAGCCATATATGACAGTGCTCCAAGATATTTTGTACTGCATCTCACACGGTTGGTGATAATAAACTGTGTGTGATGTACTCGATTTTTCGTCTTGATTTGAAATACGGAATGGGGTCACAGCGGCAAAGGACAATGTTTGAATTGCTAGAACATTTATCTGCAGTGAACATACAACTATAGGAGTGTCGTAATTTTTTTTGGAATTATTCGGGGTTCGTTTGGACATTTGTATACATTAACTGAGTTTTCTACGCATTTTATGTACATAATTCAAATTTGAACTACAGGCACATGCTTCGGTGCACCTAAATGGGTTCAAAAATCATATATGTGTCCTTGGGTGCAAGCTTAGGTCCCATGCAAGAAATGGGAATGAATTTCAAACACTTCGTCATCGTGGCTCCACCACAAACATTGAGATACTTGGTTTTGAAATTCTAGTAAATACAAAACTCGTCTGAAATTCATGAAACTTGCCATGCTATCATGGAATGGCACCAACATGCTATGGCAAATTTTTTGTCCCATTTGGGGCAGGTTTGGTATAAGCTTCTCACAAACCAGAGCTTCTCACAGGAAGCCTCATGGTTCCGGTAGGGAACATGTCACCTTTCTGGACGAAACGACATTCGTTGCCTCTTCTTGCCTTCAATTTTTTTCTAGAGGTAACATGGACCAATAGGAGTGTCATGTTCAATTTTGGAATTATTCGGGGTTTGTTTGGACATTTTTATACATTAACTGAGTTTTCTAGGCATTATATGTGCATAATTCAAATTTGAACTATAGGTACATGCACCCGTGCACCAAAATGGGTTGAAAAATCATATATGTGTCCTTGGGTGCATGTTTAGGTCCCATGCAAGAAATTGGAATGAATTTTAAACACCTCGGCATCGTGGCTCCAACGCAAACGTTGAGATACTTGGTTTTGAAATTCTAGTAAATCCAAAACTCGTCTGAAATTCATGAAACTTGGCATGCTATCATGGAATGGCACCAACATGTTGTGGTAAAAATTTTGCCCCATTTGGGGCAGGTTTTGTTATAAGCTTCTCACAAACCATAGCTTCTCACAAGAAGCCTCATGGTTCTGGTAGGGAACGTGTGTCACCTTTGTGGACGAAACGACAATCGTTGCCTCTTCCCGCCTTGATTTTTTTCTACATGCAACAAAAACCAGTGGGAGTGTTGTGTTAAAATTTGGAATTATTCGGGGTTCGTTTGGACATTCTTATACATTAACTGATTTTTCTAGGCATTTTATGTGCATAATTCAAATTTGAACTACATGCACATGCTCCGGTGCACCTAAATGGGTTGAAAAATTATATATGTGTCCTTGGGTGCATGCTTAGGTTCCATGCAAAAAATGGGAATGAATTTGAAATACCTCGGCATCGTGGAACCACTGCAAACGTCGAGATACTTGCTTTTGAAATTCTAGTAAATCCAAAACTCATCTGAAATTCATGAAACTTGGCATGCTATCATGGAATGGCACCAACATGCTATGGTAAAAATTTTGTCCCACTTGGGGCAGGTTTTGGTATAAGCTTCTCACAAACCATAGCTTCTCACAAGAAGCCTCATGGTTCCGGTAGGGAACGTGTGTCACCTTTGTGGACGAAACGACAATCGTTGCGTCTTCCCGCATTGATTTTTTTTCTAGATGCAACATAGACCAATAGGAGTGTCATGTTAAAATTTGGAATTATTCAGGGTTTGTTTGGACATTTCTATAAATTAAATGAGTTTTCTAGGCATTTTATGTGCATAATTCAAATTTAAACTACAGGCACATGCTCCGGTGCACCAAAATGGGTTGAAAAATCATATATGTGTCCTTGGGTGCATGCTGAGGTCCCATGCAAGAAATGGGAATGAATTTCAAACACCTCGGCATCGTGGCTTGGCCGCAAACGTTGAGATACTTGGTTTTGAAATTCTAGTAAATCCAAAACTCGTCTGAAATTCATGAAACTTGGCATGCTATCATGAAATGGCACCAACATGCTGTGGTAAATTTTTTGTCCCATTTGGGGCAGGTTTTGGTATAAGCTTCTCACAAACCAGAGCTTCTCACAAGAAGCCTTGTGGTTCCGGTAGGGAACGTGTCACCTTTGTGGACGAAACGACATTCGTTGCCTCCTCTTGTCTTGATTTTTTTTCTAGAGGCAACATAGACCAATAGGAGTGTCGTGTTAAATTTTGGAATTATTCGGGGTTCGTCTGCACATTTTATACATTACCTGAATTTTCTAGGCATTTTATGTGCATAATTCAAATTTGAACTACATGCACATGCTCTGGTGCACCAAAATGGGTTGAAAAATCATATATGTTTCCTTGGGTGCATGTTTAGGTCCCATGCAAGAAATGGGAATGAATTTCAAACACCCATGCTTCGTGGCTCGGCCGCAAACTTTGAGAAACTTGGTTTTAAATTCCTGTAAATCCAAAACTCCTCTGAAATTCATGAGACTTGGCATGGTGTCATGTGCTACTTGTAGCTTGCGTTGGTATTATCCCTGAAGAGGAAGGGATGAAGCAGCACAGTAGAGATAAGTATTTCCCTCAGTTATGAAACCAAGGTTATCGAACCAGTAGGAGAATCACACAACACCTCGTTAGCAGTACCTACACACAAACAACAAACCCTTGCACCCAACGCAAACGAGGGGTTGTCAATCCCTCGGCTGTAAATTGCAAGATTAAATTGTATGTGATAGATTGATAGATTGAAACAAAAATACAAAATAAAATAAATAAAAGAAAATGGCAGCAATATTTTTAGGGTTTTAGTAATGTGATTTAGATAGACCCGGGGGCCATAGTTTTCACTAGAGGCTTCTCTCAAGAAAATAGCATACGGTGGGTAGACAAATTACTGTTGGGCAATTGATAGAAAAGCAAATAATCATGACGATATGCAAGGCAATGATCATGTATATAGGCATCATGTCCAATACAAGTAGACCGACTCCGGCCTGCATCTACTACTATTACTCCACACATCGACCGCTATCCAGCATGCATCTAGTGTATTAAGTCCATAAAAGAACGGAGTAATGCCTTAAGAACGATGACATGATGTAGACAAGATAAACTCACGTATGAATAAACCCCATCTTTTTACCCTTAGTAGCAATGATACATACGTGTCATGTCCCTTTCTATCACTGGGATTGAGCACCGCAAGATCGAACCCACTACAAAGCACCTCTTCCCATGGCAAGATAAATCAACTCAGTTGGCCAAACCAAATCAATAGATCGGAGAAGAAATACGAGGCTATAATAATCATGCATAAAAGAGTGCAGCAAAGACTCAAATAATTTCATGGATAATCTGATCATAAACTCACAATTCATCGGATCCCAACAAACACACCGCAAAAAGAGATTACATCGGATAGAACTCCAAGAACATCGAGGAGAACAATGCATTGAAGATCAAAAAGAGAGAAGAAGCCATCTAGCTACTAACTATGGACCCGAAGGTCTGTGGTAAACTACTCACACATCATCAGAAGGGCAGCAAGTTTGATGTAGAGCCCCTCCGTGATCGATTCCCCCTCCGGCAGATTACCGGAGAAGGACCCCAGATGGGATCTCTCTGGAACAGAAGCTTGCGGCGGCGGAAAAAGTATTTCGTGGACTCTCCTAAGGATTTCTGATTTTTTCTGAATTTATAGTGCTGGAATTAGGTCAAACGGAGCAAAGGGGGGCCCACGAGGCACCAGGGCGCGCCTGCCCCCCAGGCGCGCCCTGGTGGCTCGTGGCCACCTCCTGGGTCTTCTGGCCCTCTCCCAAAGCTTCTAGTGTTTATCTTGGCCAATAAAAAATCTCCAAAAAGTTTCGTGGCATTTGGACTTCGTTTGGTATTGATTTTCTGTAAAACAAAAACAGGGCAGAAAACAACAACTGGCACTGGGCACTAAGTTAATAGGTTAGTCTCCAAAAATGATATATAATTGCTGTAAATGCTTATAAAAACATCCAAGATTAATAATATAACAGCATGGAACAATAAAAAATTATAGATACGTTGGAGACGTATCATCATGAAATGGCACCACCATGATGTGGTAAAAAATGTCCAATATGCGAGAAGGCGCACACACTAACAGCCACAGCCAACATAGCCATTTTGGAACAAATAGCTGTCACGTTATCATCACAAAACGGTTGTACAATATTATTTAAATCGTGGGCGCTCTACTGACCATTTACGTGCCGCCACGCGTCCCACTTTTTTATTGGCAAGGAGGTGCCGTGTGGGCAGCTATTTGAGTAGACGAGAGGCATGCGTGCGAAGTCCGTGGCGCAGCCTGACCGGGAGGCGTGCGACCAGTCCTGCGCTGAGCAGGCTGACAGGGAGGCGTGCGACCAGTCCTCCGCTACGCAGGCTCATCGGGAGGCGTGCGAGTAGTACGCTGTGCAGGCTCATCGAGAAGCGAGCCCTTTGACCTCCATCACCGCCCGCCTCGCTCTCAACTTCTCCATTAATGGCGCCCAAGCCGCCGTTTCATAGGCAGCCTTACTGGTCTCTGTTCGGCTCTGATGTCTACTACGCAACTTTTGCGCTTGTAGACGTTGTTGGGCCTCCAAGTGCAGAGTTTTGTAGGACAGTAAAATTTCCCTCAAGTGTATGACATAAGGTTTATCAATCCGTAGGAGGCGTAGGATGAAGATGGTCTCTCTCAAACAACCCTGCAATCAAATACAAGAAATCTCTTGTGTCCCCAACACACCCAATACAATGGCAAATTGTACAGGTGCACTAGTTCGGTGAAGAGATGGTGATACAAGTGTAGTATGGATAGTAGATATAGGTTTTTGTAATCTGAAAATATAAAAACAGCAAGGTAACAAGTGATAAAACAGAGCACAAACGGTATTGCAATGCTTGTAAACAAGGCCTAGGGTTCATACTTTCACTAGTGCAATCTCTCAACAATGCTAGCATAATTGAATCATATAACAATCCCTCAACGTGCGATAAAGAATCACTCCAAAGTTCCTATTAGCGGAGAACATAAGATGAAATTGTTGTAGGGTACGAAACCACCTCAAAGTTATCTTTTTCGATCAATCTATTGAGCCATCCCTATAAGTGTCACAAACATCCCTAGAGTTCGTACTAAAATAACACCATATGATACGCATCAACCAACTCTAATGTCTCCTAGATACTCCAATGTCACCACAAGTATCCGTGAGTTGATTATTCGATATGCATCAAAACAACTTCAGATTCATAATATTCAATCCACACAAAGAACTTCAAAGAGTGCCCCAAAGTTTCTATCGGAGAAAAGAAGATGAAAATGTGCAATCAACACCTATGCCTAGATTACCCCAAGGTCATGGGAATCCGCAAGTTGATTACCAAAACATACATCAAGTGAATCAATAGAATACCCCATTGTCACCACGGGTATCCACATGCAAGACATACATCAAGTGTTCTCAAATCTGAAATATTCAATCCGACAATAACGAAACCTCAAAGGGAAAGACTTAATTCATCACAAGAAGATAGAGAGCGAGGAAACACCATATGATCCAACTATATTAACAATGCTTGCGATACATCAAGATTGTGCCAAATCAAGAACATGAGAGAGAGAGAGATCAAACACATAGCTACTAGTACATACCCTCAGCTCCGAGGGTGAACTACTCCCTCCTTGTCATGGAGACCGCCGGGATGATGAAGATGGCCTCCGGTGATGATTTCCCCCTCCGGCAGGGTGCCGAAAAAGGCCTCCAGATGGTATTTCTTCGGTGCAGAGGCTTGCGGCGGCGGCATTGAAGTTCTAGGTTTATTTCTGGGGGTTTCTCTATTTATAGGATTTTTCAGCATTGGAATCATGCGAAAAGGAGCTACGAGGGACCCACAAGGCAACAGCACACGACCCCCAGGGTGCGCCATGTTGCCTTGTGACCTCCTCGTGAGGCTTCTGGTCCTTCCACGGAGCTCCAAGGGTCTCTTTTGGTCCCAAAAAAATCGTCAAAATTTTTGGGGTCAATCCAAGAACTTTTATTTCTGCACAAAAAACAACACCATGGTAGTTCTGCTGAAAACGGCGTCAGTCCGGGTTAGTTCTATTCAAATCATACCAAAACCATATAAAATTGTTATAAACATGGCATGAATACTTCATAAATTATAGATACGTTGGGGACGTATCAGCATCCCCAAGCTTAATTCCTGCTCGTCCTTGAGTAGGTAAATGATAAAAGAAATAATTTATGAAGTGTGAATGCTAGCATATTGTACAAGTTTGATCAATGATCACTTCAATCACTTTTTCTAGCATCATTATATATCATAAACAGTAGCTCAACTCATAAAACATCTCATGATCAAGTAGCAAGCTATTCACATGTTAAAGTATAGACCATAAACTTTCTTGAAAGCTAACAAACTATGTTCTGAGTCATCAAACAATTGCAATTCATCTTATTTTCAGGAAGGGTCTCTGTTAGAGCTTTGTTTTAGCAAATTCCACATACTCATCTATCATTTAGTCTTCCATGATTGCTGACACTCAAAGCATATTTTTAGAACAAACCGTTTCAGCCAAACACATAGGAAGATAGGGGCTTAATGTTTCGCATCCCAACTTATTTATCCCAGGGATAATGTCAACAATAATAACTCATGATCACCTATATTCAACTGGATATATGTGCCTGGATCATTCCCTACCACATGATGCTTGCCCACTTGATAATAAATAGAGCAGAATAGGGATGAACATTTATGACTCTTGCATAAAAGTAAATACAGAAAAGTAAAAGATAGGCCCTTCGCAGAGGGAAGCAGAGGTTGTCATGCGCTTTTTATTTTTGGATGTGCAAGCTATTAATGGAAAGGAGCGTCACTTTATATTGCCCCTTGTGATAGCAACCTTTATTATGCCATCTATCGCTTTTATTTCTTCACCATCACAAGTTCGTACAAAGCTTATTTTCCCTTCCATTAAAAGACCGTACATATTTAGGAGCAATTTCTATTGCTTTTTACACCGATGACAACTTATTTGAAGGATCTTATTCAATCCATAGGTAGATAGGGTGGACACTCATGGAGAGAAACTGGGTTTAAGGGTTTTTGGATGCACAAGTAGTATTTCAACTTAGTACGAAGTTTTGGCTAGCAAAAGATCCTAAGCAAGCACCACATGTTAGAGGATCCTTGACAATATAACTTCTATGTGAATATAAACAAACATAACTCATTACGTTGTCTTCCTTGTCCAACGTCAACTACTTGATCAAGTTTGAAAATAATTAATGGGGGCTCACAATCATAGAAGATGTCTAAGATAGTATATTTATATGTGAAATCTCTCTTCCTTCAATATTCTTTCATGAATTGTTCAAGTGACAAATGCTATGTTTGCTAACTTTCAATAAATTTTACCACTTATAGTTCTTATATGTGAAGTCAATACTCCCCATGGGACAATCATATGAAGCATATATAATTTCAAATTTATTTTATTCAATTCATTCAACAATTTACTCTTAGGATATAAGTACAGCACGAGAGTGAATGACAAACTACTCCCAAAGATTTAAGTGAAGAACAATGAGTAGTTAAATGATTAAGTAGCTATGTGAAGACTCTCTCCAAATAAAGATTTCAGATCTAAGTATTTTATTCAATCAGCAAACAAAATGAAAATAAAAGGACACTCCAAGAATAGCACATATCATGTGAACAAGTAAAAACTTAGGCTAACCGATAGGTGTTGATGAAGAAAGGTGGGATGCCTACCGGGGCATCCCCAAGCTTAGTTGCTTGAGACTTTCTTGGAATGTTATATTGGGGAGCCTTGGGCATCCCCAAGCTCGAGCTCTTGTGTCTCCTTAATTCCTCTCATATCATGGCCTCTCCTAAATCTTAAAAACTTCATCCACACAAAACTCAACAAGAACTTGTGAGATAAGTTAGTATAAATCAACTCAAAACCTTAACATTGTATACTGTAGAAAAATCACTAAAATTATAATTAAACATTGCATGCTAAATGACTCTGCATATTTAATAATCCTATCCACAAATAGAAATATTAAACAGGCAAACATATGCAAACCAAGCAACTATACCAGCAATCTGCCAAAACAGAACAGTCTGTAAAGGGGGAATAAAAATTCATACTTCCCTAACTCCAAAAATTCTGAAAACTTACCACGTGACATAGAACTAATGCATTCTTACCGTGTAAAAATTTCAAATTTTTATCATGTTCTGACTATTCAGGAATATTTTGGACATAACAGAAAACTTTCTATTTTCAAACAACAACACATAAACTTGCAAACTGAGCATGGTAAAGGCCATAATTGGCATTTTATTGAACTAAAAGATACAAAACATGATTATTGATAACAGCAAGAAAATCTCAACAAAATAAAATGATGCTCCAAGCAAAACACATATTATGTGATGAATAAAAATATAGCTCCGAGTGAGGTTACCGATAATGTTGAAGACGAAAGAGGGGATGCCTTCCGGGGCATCCCCAAACTTAGACGCTTCACTCTTCCTTGAATATTACCTTGGGGTGCCTTGGGCATCCCCAAGCTTAGGGTCTTGCCGCTCCTTATTCTCCTCATATTGATATCTCACCCAAAACTTGAAAACTTCTATCACAGAAAACTTAACGGAACTCCGTGAGATAGGTTAGTATGAAAATAAATCATTCACTTTGGTACTGTCAAGACAAGATTCATAATTGTTATCACATAATACCTACTGTATTCTATCATTTCCACAATTTATATTACTCAATTAAGCTATGGAAACACTAAAACAAGCAAACTATGCAATAAAAATAGAATCTGTCAAAAACAGAACATCATGTAGTGAGCGAATTAAAAAGCATACTTTTGTGCCTCCAAAAATTCTGAAAAATTAGGAAAATGTAAAACCTTTGTAACCCAATACTGTGTAAAATTTTCAGAATTTTCTCATGCCCCGTACAGAATAGAAATTCCAGCACTGGACGCAAAAGTTTCTGTTTTTGCACAGAATCAAATCAACAAGTATCCACACTATCCCAAAGGCTTTACTTGGCACAATATTGAAAGAAAACATATAAAACATGATTAATACAGTATCTTAATCATGTGAACACACAAAAACAGTAGGTATACGTATTGGGTTGCCTCCCAACAAGCGCTTCTCTATAAAGCCTTTTTAGCTAGGCATGATGATTTCAATGATGCTCACATAAAAGTAAAGAATTGAAACATAAAGGGAGCATCATGAATTATATGACAAGCAAATTTAAGCCTAACCCACTTCCTATGCATAGGGATTTTGCAAGCAAACAATTTATGGGAGCAAGAATCAACTAGCATAGGAAGGCAAAACAAGCATAACTTCAAAACTTTCAACATAAAGAGAGGAAACTTGATGTTGTTGAAATATATATAAGCATATCTTCCCCTCTCATAATAATTTTCAGTAGCATAATGAACAAATTCAACAATATAACTTTCACATAAATCATTCTTTTCATGAGCCACAAGCATATAATTTTTATTACTCTCCACATAAGCAAATTTCTTCTCATTCATAATAGTGGGAGCAAACTCAATGAAATAACTATCATGTAATGCTTGATTGACATAATCAAATTGAACATTAAAATCATGATGACAAGTTTCATGGTTATCATTACTCTTTATAACATACATGTCATCACCACAATCATCATAGATAGCAACTTTGTTGTCATAATCAATTGAAACCTCTTCCAAAATAGTGGATTCATCACTAAATAAAGTTATGACCTCTCCAAATCCACTTTCATAATTATTGCCATAAGATTCAACACCCTCCAAAATAGTGGGATCATTAGTACCTAGAGTTGACACTCTTCCAAACCCACTTTCATCAATATAATCATCATAAGTAGGAGGCATGCTATCATCATAATAAATTGTCTCATCAAAACTAGGGGGACTAAAAATATCATCTTCATCAAACATAGCATCCCCAAGCTTGTAGCTTTGCATATCATTAGCATCATGGATATTCATAGAAAGTATACTAACAACATTGCAATCATGCTTATCATTCAAAGAATTTATGCTAAACATTTTATTAAATTCTTCTTCTAACACTTTAGCACAATTTTCCGATCCATCATTTTCAAGAAAGACATTATAGAGATGAAGTAATTGAGTAAACCTCAATTCCAAATTTTTTTTGTAGTTTTATTTTATAAACCAAACTAGTGATAAAACAAGAAACTAAAAGATTCAATTGCAAGATCTAAAGATATACCTTCAAGCACTCACCTCCCCGGCAACAGCTCCAGAAAAGAGGTTGATGTCTACTACGCAACTTTTACTCTTGTAGACGTTGTTGGGCCTCCAAGTGCAGAGTTTTGTATGACTGTAGCCAATTTCCCTCAAGTGGATGACATAAGGTTTATCCATCCGTGGGAGGCGTAGGATGAAGATGGTCTCTCTCAAACAACCCTGCAATCAAATACAAGAAATCTCTTGTGTCCCCAACACACCCAATAAAATGGCAAATTGTATAGGTGCACTAGTTCGGCGAAGAGATGGTGATACAAGTGTAGTATGGATAGTAGATATAGGTTTTTGTAATCTGAAAATATAAAAAACAGCAAGGTAGCAAGTGATAAGACGGAGCACAAAAGGTATTGCAATGCTTGAAAACAAGGCCTAGGGTTCATACTTTTACTAGTGCAATCTCTCAACAATGCTAGCATAATTGAATCATATAACAATCCCTCAACGTGCGATAAAGAATCACTCCAAAGTTCCTATTAGCGGAGAACATAAGATGAAATTGTTGTAGGGTATGAAACCACCTCAATGTTATCTTTTCCAATCAATCTATTGAGCCATCCCTATAAGTGTCATAAACAACCCTAGAGTTCGTACTAAAATAACACCATATGATACGCATCAACCAACTCTAATGTCACCTAGATACTCCAATGTCACCACAAGTATCCGTGAGTTGATTATTCGATATGCATCAAAACAACTTCAGATTCATAATATTCAATCCACACAAAGAACTTCAAAGAGTGCCCCAAAGTATCTATCGGAGAAAAGAAGATGAAAACGTGCAATCAACCCCTATGCCTAGATTACCCCAAGGTCACGGGAATCCGCAAGTTGATTACCAAAACTACATCAAGTGAATCAATAGAATACCCCATTGTCACCACGGGTATCCACATGCAAGACATACATCAAGTGTTCTCAAATCTGAAATATTCAATCCGACAATAACGAAACCTCAAAGGGTAAGACTCAATTCATCACAAGAAGATAGAGAGGGAGGAAACGCCATATGATCCAACTATATTAACAAAGATCGCGATACATCAAGATCATGCCAAATCAAGAACACGACAGAGAGAGATCAAACACATAGCTACTCGTACATACCCTCAGCCCCGAGGGTGAACTAATCCCTCCTTGTCATGGAGACCGTCGGGACGATGAAGATGGCCTCCGGTGATGATTTCCCCCTCCGACAGGGTGCCAGAAAAGGCCTCCAGATGGTATTTCTTCAGTACAGAGGCTTGCGGCGGCGGCGGCGAAGTTCTAGCTTTATTTCTGGGGCTTTGTCTATTTATAGGATTTTTCAGCGTTGGAATCACATGAAAAGGAGCTACGAGGGGCCCACAAGGCAACAACACACGACCCCCTCCCCGCAGGGCGCGCCGTGTTGCCTTGTGACCTCCTCGTGAGGCTTCTGGTCGTTCCATGAAGCTTCGGGGGTCTCTTTTGGTCCAAAAAAAATCGTCAAATTTTTTGGGGTCAATCCAAGAACTTTTATTTCTGCACAAAAAACAACACCACGGTAGTTCTGCTGAAAACCACGTCAGTCCGGGTTAGTTCTATTCAAATCATACCAAAACCATATAAATTTTTTATAAACATGGCATGAATACTTCATAAATTATAGATACGTTGGAGACGTATCAGGCTCCCATTCCCCTCTCGCCCGAATCCTATCTTCTAGAGCTCCACCTACGCCATGGCGCACAAGGATCATCTGCCACTAATCTTCTGGTTTGGTGAAGTCGACTCCGAGCTGGAGGAGATAGAAAATAAGGAATAATGGGACTTCAGGGCTGGTCGCCTAGCACCATCACAGCGCTGGAAGCCGCGGGCGTCAGCGACCCGCACGAGCTTGTGTACGTGCCAGCGCTAGCACCCCCGCCTATGTTCGTCCGCGCCCCAGCACCCACCACGGCGCCAGTCCCCGTGCTCTTGCCTGCACCCCCCTCAACCGTGCCCGTGCGCGCGCCTGCACCTGCCGCACCCCCCTTAGCATCATGGGACACCGGCGTCGACCGCTACCTCACAGCGTAGCGAGTCGCCGTCCCCCCGCCCCCCGCCCATCGATTGCGCGATGAACGGCTCTTGGATTTGCAAGTCTAGAACATTCTAGGATGGCTTGAAGACTTGAACAACGGCGTCCCGGAGGACGACAATGCCGTCGCAACACGCCGCCGCCACCGTTGCCCCCGCCGCCACAATTAGGTTTTTTGTTTAATATTGTATCTCGATCGTATGAATGTAAAATCACAGTGTCATTGAATTTAATCTATGGTTTTGATCAACTTAACGTTTTTTCTCTGAATGTACAGACTTATCAAAGTAAAAAAAATCATCAATGTTTTTCTCCGAATAAAACACTCATCGCAAATGTTTCAGACTGAACACCCGTATGCAAAGCGAGCTGGGTTCCTTCACAGCTAAGCCAAGGGAAAATGTGGCGCGCAAGTTTTGTGCATCTCTTCATCGCAAACGATTTTGCATGATGACCCGTGTCCAACGACGTACAAACAATGTGGTAAGATTTGCATCTGTCATATTGGGTATATTTGCCATTTGTCAAATTGGAAAAATTGGCATTTGTTAATCTAGTAACATTGCCTTTTGTCAACCTTGTAACATTGTCATTTGTGATCCTAAAAAAAACACTGCCATTTGTCAAATTTTGCAGCTAAAAATCACTAGTACTGTATAATTTTTCCAAATGAAATTCAGTAAGCATAGATTTCATTCATAGATTAAGCACTCGTTCTTTATACAAACAGGTCAACTCGATAGCTGAACCGAACAAAGTTTTACCCAATTGTTGCCAACCACGTACTGAAATAGCTAGTTCAACTATATATACTAGCTAATTTTAAGTACGTAGTACAGTTCAACCATATCTATAGTCAGATGAACTGAACAAAATAGCCCCTAAATGCTACTACTACGGAGGGGCTTTGTACTACTTCCATTAGCCTATCCTCTGTTGAGCGCGCTCAGTAAGAGGCAGAGGAGGAGGAGCCTACCGACGAGCAGGAGAAGTGGAATCCGGCGCCTGCCACGGCTGCACCTTTAGCGACGCCCAGCTCGAACGCCCTCTGCCGCTCCAGACGATCCCTCTCGAAGCGGCGGGACTCCTCATAGATCTCTGCATTCCGTGCCACTGCGGCGGCTTCTGCTGCGGCCACGGTGGTGGTAAGACGCTTTGTGTGCTCGACCAGGCGCTCCTCCTCCTCCCGCAGGAACTCGATGTAGCACGCGGCAAGGTCGCTAAGGCACATGTGGGGCCTCCACATCCCGCCTTCGGGCCATGGTGGTGGAGCGGGTGATGACCCCGGCGGTCGACGGTGGGGTGGCGACCACCTCCCGCCTTCGGGCCGCGGTGGCGGAGCGGGTGATGGCCACGGCGGCCGACGGTGGGGTGGCGGCCACAATGGCCACCACCCACCTTCGGGCCGCGGTGGCGTAGTGGGCGATGGCCCCGGCGGCTGACGTGGTATGGCGGCCACGGCGGCCGACGGTGGGGTGGCGGCAACGGCAGCCGGCAACAGCTGCCATCGGGTAATGGCGGCGGAGCATGTGGCAGGTATTGTGGGCACTCCCAATAGGGGTGCCACGGGCAGTACACGCCTCCGGGGACTGTGCCGCCGCCACGGTGTAGCCTCCCAGCTGGAGTTGTCCTCAGATAACGGCGGAGTGGCTGACCGACGATGACGGACCGGTGCCATTGGCGATGGTGGGAGAAGTAGACGAGATAAGCTACGGGGAGGGAGGGCAAAATGCGATGCCGACTCGACGGCCGCAACTGTTCATATAGCTGGCCGGTAAGCACTGGGGTTTTGGGGGATTTCTCCGAGTTGGGCGGGAAGCTTGCACGGTTGTGCGCAAGAACCTGCACGGTTGCGCGGGAACGGGCTCACCGACGATTCATTGGCGCTTCTTCGAGCTAACGTTTGGCCAAAAGAACGCCTGTGCGGTGCTCAAGCTTGCGCTTGCCTTCTGTGGCAGCGCGGTGACAAGACGTGCGAGAGGAGAACGAAATGACACGTACACATACGGTTAATAAAAAAACGTTTGCGATTTAATTACCTAGCACATGGCCGCTCTCTACGCAGCGTCGCGAACGATTGTTCGCCCACTGTGTGATGTGGAACGTGACATAGTTTCACATCACGCCGCCGGCTCACAACTGCCGGCCGGCTTGTAGACGGCCATTCCCTGCGTGTTCAACTGCTCTATGCATGTGGTTGCTCACAGTTGAGGCGGCCGCGGCGCGCTCTGCTCGCATCCCGCCGCTCGCGCTGTGCCCGCGTCCCTCCACGCGCACTTCCAGCGTTTCGGGCTGGTGCACGATCATGTACGTTCGGGGTGCCATATGAACGCGGTTGCGCTGGACGCGGCGCCATGACGCAGTTACGTGCGGCAAAAATTGCCCTGCGGACTTGCCGAGAATCACGGCCGCCCGGCCCTCATTTATTCCCGCGGCCATTTACCTTCATCTCTCACACCCCATGACTCAATAACACACCCACGCCGACACATACAGAGAGGATATCCAGTGGCTCCAGTGGTGCTCCTAGAGGCTGACGATGACGACGTGCGGCAGTTCACCATGCCTCACGTAGTGGACACCGACATGAGGGGGAAGGACCTCTCGGTGGTGTACACCAACGAGTCGGTCTCGGTGGAGGGCTCCATCCACACTATGGAGCAGTTGCTTGCTGAGGACAAGTACCAAGTGGTCGGCTTTGACCTCGAGTTCACCGGGGTCGTGCTGGGGATGATCAGAAGGTTGTCGTCGCCCAGTTGTGCGTGCGCCATCACGTCCTCGTCTACCACTACTCCTTGGCCACAAGGCCTTGCGAACGTTTTGCCAGGTTTATCAACAGCCCCGACTACAGGTTCGCTATGGCGGACACCTTCAATGATCTAAAGGTCCTCGAGGCTATGGGCTTGGCCTGCCGGAAGCTTGTCGACATCGAAGGCCAGTACAGGGTCTGGGGTAGAAAGAAGGGGAAGGACTCCTTGGTTAACCTCACCGTGGCCATCATCGACCCCTACTACAGAGACATGAAGGATGAGTGCAACAAGAACAACGATGCCTGGCACGAGGCCAGGGTGCGGAGACTGGATGAAGAACACGTCAAGTACATGGCCAATGACACGTACACAAGCTACGAGATGTACAGGCGGATCGTTGACATGAGGAAGTGCCTTCCTCCTACCCCAGGTGTTGTGATTTTGTCACGGCAAGATTTCCTCGTGAAAGGACTTAGTGGTGAGGCCACGATAGTTGGCGCCCACTGTGGGGCCTGCGCCCGGTTGTGTTGAGTTCTTGGAGGGAGCTCTCCTAGGGATCGAGAAGTTCGCGAGTCGGCCAGATGCGCCGGAGCCAGCACAGAAGATCTACATCGATGACTCGACTCCGGAAAAATTCTGAGTTCCGGAAAAAGTCCTGCCATACGGAAAGATTCTGAGTTCCGGAAAAATTCAGACCATCCGGAACAGTTCCGAGTTCTAGAAAAATTCTGAGTAGCAAAAAAAGTCCTGCCATCCAGAAAGATTCCGACTGTCCGGAACATATCAGAGTTCCGGAAAAATTCTGACTGTCCGAAATGGTTCCGAGTTCTAGAAAAATTCTAACTTCCGGAAAGAGTTCGACTGTCCGGAAAAATTTCAAGTTTCGGAAAGTTTCCGACTTCCAGAAAAGTCCGACTCTCCGGGAAAATTCTGAAAAACTCTGACTTCCGGAAAAAGTCCGGCCGACCGAAAGTTCTGGGTTCCGAAAAAATTCTGGCTTCCAAAAGAAATTCGACTCATGAGGAAAAAGCCCAGCTGTCCGAGAAAGTTCCAAATACATCAGCACATCGAAGGCCACACCATCGACCACCGCATGGCGGGTAACCCGGCGAACGCACGCGCAATCCATCATCCCTATAGTCCGGTCTACATCAACACGCCAGGCCATCCCCGCGGTCCGGTCTAATTCAACACATCAAAGAAACAGGAGAGCCGGCCATGGATGAAACGCCCTCGAAAGAGACAGGAGAGCCGGCCACAGTAGAGCCGGCAATTCAAAAGCTGGCAGTGGAGAAACAAAAAAGAAAATGGCCTTGGAGGAGCCAGGAGAGCTGGACCAAGAGAGAATAACAAGGCATGGGAGGACATATGATGAGCATCGCAAAGATCATCAACTCGCCTCATTGCCTCCGGCTTCTATAAATTCGAGCTCTCAGCTGTCAATTGTACGTCGGTTTGTGCTACAGCCAAGATTAAAGAATCTCGAGCCGGCTCCTCAAGCTGACTTAAGACTCGGGGGCTAAACAGACATGACTCGGCAGATTTGGCCGGTTTGAAACAAATACAAGAACCCCGGGTCATTGCAGGGAAGACAACCCAGTCCCAAGGGCTGCTGCCTTATTGGCGACAAATTAAAGGTGCCAAAGAGGACTAGCTGCCATGATGCGCAGTTCAAACATTGGTATCCTGCCTTATTGGTGAAAAATAAAAGGTTGCCAAAGAGGACTAGCTGCCACGATGCGCAGTTCAAACATAGGCATCCTGCCTTATTGTCAAAAAATAAAAGGTTGCCAAAGAGGACTAGCTGCCATGATGCGCAGCTCAAACATAGGTATCCTGCCATATTGGCAAAACATAAAAAAGGTTACCAAAGAAGACTACTCGCCATGATGCGCAGTCTAAACATGGGTATCCTTCTCAATTATGATCAATGGAATAAAGCCGGCACCTCTGGACCCCAGAGTTTTCCCGTTTCACTTCATAATAGCGTGTTGTTGAGTCTTTATTCTTTGATCATTGGTTACTTGGGGGCTTCCAACTCATCGAGTTTAGCTATTAACATCCCTCTTAAACCGGCATATGCCATTAAATACTTGGTTATACCTGCCTGTTAGCAAGATGCTACTCACAAAAGGTGACTCGGTTGAACGCTTGATGAGTCAATCACATTGTTGACCCTGAACTCATCAAAGTTAAAACACTGGTTAAGTCACGTGAGAGCCAGCTTTCAGAGAGCGAGGATAAACCAAAATAGGCTACAAAGCCTGCTTCCACTAGAAAGTAAAATCAGACTCGAGCCTCGAAAGCCGGTCTTTATGTCGTGCCTCGAAAGCCGGCTTTTTATTTTACAGTTTGCATTGCTATAATTATCCTGTTATATAGTACTTTGCATTTACATTACAATTATTTGTACATATTGCATCTTTTTTTGCAGAAACCGGCCTTCTTTTCAGAAAGGCATTATGATTTTAATACAACGGCAACATGAATTGTCGGGTTGCATGGCAACCACAACTTATGATTCTTCTTCAAGCAAATGCAAACTTGAGGAGTCAGTTACAAAAATAACAATTCTGGGTTGCGCTGCAACCCGGCCGTGGATTTCTTGCAATATTGCGACATCACTAGTTCACCAAGACAAATTACTCAGTACTCGATGGCACTGGCGGACTATGGAGTTTTGCAACAGCTATTACAAAGCCATAGATGGGCCATTTTCAACAAATTTTTATCACAATGGGTTAAACTGGTGAAATTCATGGCTGAGAGCCGGCAGCTGGATTGTCCGGGTTGATGTTTGCTTGATTTGTCTCAGCATCAGTGGTCGCTCGCCTTTATATTTCAAGTGCCGAGCCTCGAAAGTCGGCCTTTATTTGGTTAAGCTGCAACTCCAGTCAAGGATTCATACTGAGCAATCAACATAACTAGTTTTGAGGATGATGCACTGCCAGATAAAGCAATACGTCCTGCTCTTTCAACTCAGCAATTTCTGAGCCGGCTTGTGTTAACATAGCCTGCATAAATAACAATCAGGGTTATATAACTTCTTCAACAGTCCCAAGTCGCTGCAGTCTTGCGACCCGGCACTTGGGGGCTACATCATATGATGTTATTCTTTTCAAAGGAGAAGTACATGTAAGTCCCGAGTCACTGCAAGCATACGACCCGGCACTTGGGGGCTACACTACTCAGTTCAAGATCTACAAAAGTTTCTAAAAAGTCCCAAGTCGCCGCAGGCATGCGACCGGCACTTGGGGGCTACAGTGTTTAGTTGTTTAAACAGATAATAAGGTCCAAATTGAAGACCCGACCCATCACACACTGATGAGCCGGCCCTTGGGGGCTACACATGTGAAATGCAAAACATTCAGTTTATGACTGGCGACTCGGATGAACAACCCGGATTTCTTCAAAGTTGCAACATTTATATTTAAGCAAGTCTTAAGCTATCACTACGTTATGCTCTTAAGACTTGGGGGTTACACTGGCTGAAGTTTTATAAGTATAAGACAATTACAAGTACCAGGTTACTGCAGGCAAGACAACCCGGCACTTGGGGGCTACACAGTCAAGATATTATTTCTATGCAAAGCACCAAGTCATCATGAACTGATAAACTCGAAGCTTGGGGGCTACATGTAATATGGAGATAAACAAGAAGAGGAGGAACATCTTCAAAGCTCTCAGTTTTGATTGAGCCAGGTTTCATGTTCTTAGTGGAAGAATTTGCAATAGTTTATCTACTCCAAGCTATTCATAGGAAGCATTGAAAGCCGGTTCAACATCATATGGATTTCTTATTCCCAATATTATTATCAAGCCGAAGCACTGGAAGACCGACTCAAACGTCAGACGGGTTATTTTTCTAATATTTTTCTACGTGGAACCAGCGTCAGCAAGTTGATTCTGAAGCCGGCGTGTTGATATGACAAAGAGACCCGGATTTTTGAAGAGCTGGTTCATTGAGTAAGCCGGCTAGTTGAGTGAGCCGGTCCCTTAACACACTGATTATTCTTATTCAAGGAGCTTAGCATGAATAAATTCAAGCTAAACTGGGGGCTAATGTCGGGGGAGTTACCCGCGGCTAGACCTGGCAGTCCAAGACATGATCCGGCTAGACCAGAAGGCCCAGGCCCGGGTTATCGAGGAAACAAATTGAAACGGCTCATTATGAGCTGGGAGCCTGCACGGAACCCGGCCAGGAATATCAAGACCCGGCAAGGGAAGCAAGACCCGGCAAGGGAAGTAAGACCCGGCAAGGGAAGCAAGACCCGGCGGAGGACAGACCCGGCCTGGGTGGATTGGTGCGGGAGAGAATACGGGTGCCTACACGGAGGAAGAACATGGCCCAACATGGGGTGGCCCAGGAGGCCAGTTTTGGACCATTCAAATAAGACCCGGACTAATATCCATCTTGTAATAGAAAAGAGACTAGTTGTAGTCCTACTAGGACTCTACATGTAAACCGACCCCTTCAACTTATATAAGGAGGGGCAAGGCACCCCAAGAGGGACAGGTCAATTAGAGACAGGTCGGGATAGACAGACAAATTAGTAGCTCTCGAGATAGAGGTAGTGAAACAACACCCTTGTAATCGAGATCATCATCATCAATAGCAATCAAGCAGGATGTAGGCCTTTACCTCCACCGTGAGGGGCCGAACCTGGGTAAAACTCGTGTCTCTCGATTCTGATCAAGCCCGTTCAAGCTACCACCTAGGTGCGATGGCCTCACCAATAAGTCTTTTCACGAGGACATCTTGCCGAGAAAAAACCACGACACCAGGCGAGGGATCAAGCCACAGAGCAGTGGCGGCAGCGGCGCAAGAAGTAGATGATTAGATGATCGTTTCTCCTAGTTTAGAATGCATGTAATTGTTTATTAAGGTGTGTGCGAATGTTTTGTATAGTCACCTATGTAATATATGTTGTTCTTCTGTAGACAGAGCAAATTACATCACAAACGGACTAAACTAGGGAACCCGTCGGTGATGATTTCATCAATCACTGACAATTGTATACCAGCAAGCGTTTGCCCACAACACACACGGCTGAGTAGAAGGAATCGTCTGTGTTGTTATCGTCTTCCCACACATTTCTGATTACTGACCTATTTGCCGCGTATCACACACATCTTGTTAAGTTGAACCGTTTCTGTTGTTTTGGCTCATCACAAACAATTTATTCGAGTGAACTGTATGCCGTCTATCGCACACACCTTGATCTGGCTGACCATTTCTGTTGTGTTGGGTAATCGCAAATAGTTCATCCGAGTGAACTGTATGCCGTATATCGCACACACCTCGATCTGGCTGACCGTTTCTGTTGTTCTGGCTCATCACAAACAGTTCATATGGATCAATTGTATGCCACGTATCGCACACGCAGCTCTAATCTAAATTATGCTTGATGTCTCTGCCATCACACACAGTTTGTCTTATTGGTGACGGTTTTATTATGATACCGTTTGTGATTCATGCATCGCACACAGTTTGGTCGAGGGGTCTCTGATTCATGTGTCGCGGTAGCGGTCGCCTGCAGTAGTGTTCTATGATGATAATTGTGACAAAAACACGTATCATCATAGATGTGGTGGGCTCCGACTTCTATGACAAAACATTATGACAGAAAAGGGGCTTTTCATCCTGGGCAGGCAGGAGACGCACCTGCATGACATTTTTTGGGCCATCCATGACATAAAAAATCATGGTAGAAATGAGGGCGAGGAAATTTTCGGGGAGTTCCCAGTTACGATGGGCGGTCGGGGCCGAGCGATGCACTGTGGTTTGCGCATTTCCCTCGTATGTGCGTGTGTGTGCAACGCGTTCGCTAACTAAACCCGAGCGAGTCGTTCGCTTACTGAACCCGAGCGAGCGATCGCCCTCGCAATACATACTGAACATGAGCGATCAATCCCTCGCACTACGTACTGAACGCGAGCGATCCCTTCGCTGCTAATTGAACCCGAGCGATCGCTTCGCTGCTAACTGAACCCGATCAATCCCTCTTCGCTGCTAACTGAACCCGATCAATCCCTTCGCTTCTTACTGAAGCCGATCGAGCCCCCGTACGTGCGAGACGTAGCCGATTGTGTTGCCTCTCGATGAATAGTGTTTGTTGCTATCGCACGCGTGATACGTAGAACTAGTCGAGACTTGCATCGATCAATTGAGCCCTTGCGCGAGACGTGGTGAGTTGACCTAACCGGTTGGTTGGCTGTGGATGAACAGTTCCCGTTGCTGCCGCCGGCTCGTATGCCCCACCCAGTCGGTGGGGGTTGGATGAACAGTACCCGAGCCGTGCAGGCGGTTGGCGCTCGATGATCAGGACCCCGAGGAGGCCGTGCCATGGTACGCCACACTCCAGCCAGTGTTGGGGGTGGATGAACAGGACCCCGTGGAGGCCGTAGGCAGTTGCGGATGAATAGTTGCCCGTGGAGGCGCGCGGTTGGAAGTCGACGGTGATGAACAATAGCCCGTGGAGTCCCGTTTTGTGGTATGCCACAACCCTCCCGATGAACAAGACCCCCGTTTCGACCGTAGGCAGTTGGAGAGAAGTCTGTTTCCACCGTTTTGCGGTACGCCAGACCCCTCCCAATGAACAAAACCCCATTTCGACCATAGGCCGTTGAACAATAGAATGTTTCCTCCGTTTTGCGGTACGCCAGGCCCCTCCCGATGAACAGGACCCCGTTTCGACTGTAGGCGGTTCAACAGAAGTCCGTTTCCTCTGTTTTGCGGTACGCCAGACCCCTCCAGATGAACATGACCCCGTTTCGGCTGTTTCATCCAAGCCGGTTGGCTCCCAATGAACAGGACGCATTCCGACCCAGTCGGTTGCCTCCCGATGAACACGGTGCTGTTTCTCCATTCCGACCCAGCCGGCTGGCTACCGATGAACAGGAGGCCGTTGCTGCATACCCCCACCGTCGCCTCTCCATGTACACGAGCCCTGGCAGTACGTATGTGCGAGTACGTGTTCGAAACCCCACCCGTATGTACGTATGTGGCCGTAGTTTTTGCAGCGTGGCTGTACATACGTGTACACCATTTATACGGGAATGCCTAAACTGCTACTGCTCCTTAGTTGGCCATGGTTCATCATGACAGAGAGACTGATCGACCAGTATGTACGTACACGTTTGCGACCAGACAGATAACGCTACGTACGCTTCGACCTGGTGGGTCTCAACTGTCAGGGGGCAATAAGGAGGCACTTCCTTCTGTGCGAAGATATAGCTGGTGGGTCCCAGCTGTCATGGGGAGGATTCGATTTTTTTTCACGTAATAAGGAGGCACTCCTTACGTGTGAAGATGTAGCTCATGGGTCCCAGCTGTCATGGGGAGGATTCGTTTTTTTGCATAATAAGGAGGCAGTTCCTTCCATGCGAAGATGTAGCTGGTGGGTCCCAGCTGTCAGGTGGAGGAATCATTTGTTCGCGTAATAAGGAGGTAGTTCATTGCGTGCGAAGATGCGGCTGGTGGGTCCCAACTATCAGGGGGAGGAAACATTTTTTTCCGTGTAATAAGGAGGCACTTCCTTGCATGCGAAGATGTAGCTGGTGGGTCCCAGCTGTCAGAGGGAGGAATAATTTTTTTTCGCGTAATAAGGATGCAGTTGCATGCGTGCGTCCATGGACCTAGTGCATCCCCCCTGTCAGCCTCTCCACGTACATTCCTCTTCCGATGACTCTCGTTTGTTGACCATGTTGACCACATCGCGCCGAGTGCACCAAGGCGGTGGACGACGGCGAGGCCCCGGACGGGAATGAGCCAGAGATGGGAAGACACGGTAGTGGAGTCACAGATGCAGAGGAGTACGAGAGTTAACTGGTTCTGGTGCGGCATGGGCTGCAGTCGGTGGAGAATAACAGGAGGTGTGAAGGGGTGGAGGGATGGCCAGGCCTGCGGTGGAGTAGCGCTTCGCAGCGAGGCGTGCTAAGCAGAGCCGCTAACCGCCGGAGGTGGGAGTAGGCGGTCCCGGCGGCGCTGGAGGAACAAGACGAGAGATTGAAGATGCATGCCGGCCGTTGGATGTAAATCCAATGGATATGGATGTCAGAATCATTTGTTAACTAAGTTGACAACGCCATGCGTAGGCTTTGACCTATTGGCCCACATGTCAATGTCCAAAAATGTGGTACATATTCAACCCATTTTCTTAGAATTTACAGTCCATCTGCTGGGCTGGGTGAACAAATAATGTAGCGTCTATGCAGCCCATTCAATTTTTGTTCTAAAAAATCATAGCCATTTAATTATTTTTCTAAAAAATCACAGCCCATTTGCACGTTCTCGAAATATACGAATTTGCTGGGCTGGTTGTAAATATAATGTTGGGTTGGACGGAGCAATGTTATCAAAAAATAAACCGGGGCTGGGCATTTATGTATAAATAAAATTAGATAATGAGCGCATTATTATTACATTGGTCCTTAAATCTTAGCATGCTTTTGTACGCAATCACCAGGATTTTTGTTTCCTTAGAGTCAAAGAAACCAACATTTTCGTTGCCAACTTCTGTTAAACATTTATTTTTATAAGTTAGTAAGATATGGGATATTTTTTTAATATATATAAGTATCTATTAAATATATGATGATAACAATAATAATTTGTAATAACATAAAAATAATATAAATATATATAATATAGTTAGAAGGGAAAACATAAGTTGGACCTGCAATTCTTATTCTTATATAGAAAAATAGAGCAGAGTTGTGCGTTTTCTTAAAAAAACATAAGTTGGGCTGTGGATGTTTAAGAAAAAAAAAATTAAACCTAGGCTGGGAGGCCCATAGGCCGGTAGATACATGATGGACCTCAAAAAAAAAGTTGAAACCATTGTGTCGCCATGTCATGGACTGCTCATGTTAAAAAACAGAACCTAGACTGGGCAGGCCACAACCCAGCTGATACTTGTTCGCCCTCTGAAAAAAATTATACCTGCTAGCTCCCCGATACCCCTAAAAAAACTCCCCGATGACAGTCTTTTTTTCTCGTTGTAAATTTATCTCATTTATTGACTACGTTGACAAACCCGTGGGCCCCAACGTCAGTATACCATTAGGAGGAAGGTTTTTTTTTCCAATGAGGCACTTGCTTGCGTACGGCCATGGACCTGGTGGGTCCCGACTGTTAGCCTCTCCATGTACAGTCCTCTCCAGATTCCTCTCTTTTGTTGAGCATGTTGACAACAGCAGACAGCGGTGCTGCGGCGCGCGCACAAAGTGGAGGATGATGTCGAGGATTCGGACGGGAACGAACCAGAGCCGAGGAAGATGCAGCAGAGTAGTGGTAGCCGGTGCACCTTCTTTCTGTCGAACATACCGCAGTAGCCCAGTGGCTACAGCCCCCTCCTCCATAGCTGCTGGCTCGGGTTTGATTCCACGTGGTGCAGTGGACAAATCCCCAATTTTTTTTGCCTCTACTATTACTGACATTTGGATCCCCCCTTGTCATCTACACACACCACCTCCAACACTTGCCAAAATTTCGTCCCTAGTTTTCTCTGTTTTCACACAGTCAACATTGTCTGGGCATTTTGAAAATAGCATATCTTTTTGACTGCGCATCATATGAAGATGTGCTATACATGAATGTTGATCAGCATGATGTTAACTTGCTGTTAGTTCCATTTTCGACCATGAATAAAAATTTCCAACATGTTGTTATCCCTGTTTGAAAATGGTCTGTTGATATAAATGCTCTACCTCTAAAACTTCCAGTTTCTTATCTAAAACTGAAACTTGTAGTTTCTTCTCTGAAAATCACATGGTCTGCACTTTTATATGGAACTACATTTTTGAATGTACTAAAAATAGAACTCTGGAATTCAAAAAATACTTCATATGCTCAATACTGCAAAGATCTGAAATTCAAAATACATTCATATGAAAGTACTCAAAATGCACAACACAATTCACAACCTGCAAATACTGATAACCCTAAGCTCCTCCTCTGATTATTCGTCGGGGCACTACCCTCCTATTGCTAAGCGGCAGACCGCCACCCCGTGAGACGAGGTGAACGGCGAGGGAACCTTGGAGAATGGCGGGGAAGCATCGTCGCGCCAACTGCTTTCCTCAGTTGGGTATGGTCGACGAAGACTCCACCGACTCACTCTGCCACGGCACCCTCACAGACGACACCGTGTGGATGCTCGATCCTTGATCCTCTGGATGCTCTATCTTCAATCGATACTCCCACCACCTCCGCCTCACGACCGGATTCGGTGAATCTGTCTGCTCCATGGCCTAGAGGAGCAGCTCTAGGTACTCCCGCGCGACTACCTCCGGGTGGATCGCTGCCTTTTTGCTCGGTTTTAGATATTTGGCCATCGCCATCGCCGTCGCCGCTAATTGCCGCTTGTTGTCAAACCAAGACTGTATCTCCATCAAGATGGCTAGCTTCACAGGGTCGCCACCTGCGATCGTCATGTATCGGTTGTACTCCTCCAAAGATCTACTTCGCCCCAGCACCTTCAGTCGCCGTCGGTGGTTTTGGAATGGAAGAGGAGCAGCGGTTGTCTTGGATTGGAACAGGAGAGGAGTGGCGGTGGTTTTGGAATGGAAGAGGACAGGAGCGGCGGTGGTTTTGGATTGGATGAGAGAGGCGGTGGTTTTGGATTGGACGAGAGCGGCGGCGCGCTGTGAGTGGATCCCTCCTAATGACTAATTTACCTCTCACTTAAGAAGTGGATCCCTCCTAACTTTGGTACTGCCTCCGTTCCGGTTTATAGGTCTTGCGCGCGTCCCTAGATTGACAATTTGACCAACGCAATATTCCATCTGAAACTATAGATGTTATATTTTCTAATGGTACTTGTGTTTCGTTAGTCAATTTGACCAACGCAATATTCCATGTGAAACTATAGATGTTATATTTTCTAATGGGACATGCGAGGGAGTATTGTAGATGTTGATATTTTTTGATATAAATTTGGTCAAACTTTGTTTAGTTTGATTTTGAGCAAATCTTATATGTAGAGTAAAAAGAAACGGAGAGAGTATTGAAGAGCTTGATAGGGTTGTTGTCCCTTGCATCATCGTGCCATGTTTCACAACTTCCAAGATTCACAACCAACTCATAAGATTCCCATAATAAGTACAACAACGATGCCTATGCATCTCAATGATTCATAGATCAGAGCCAATATTAACTTTAAAACTAAAACAAAGTTGTGAGAATGTGTACAAATAAAGAAAATTCGATTGATGCTTCTCTCAAAAAAGAGTAGTCCCTGGAAAAGTGCCAATATATCTAGCAAACCATAAACCTAATTCATGTAAGCAATTTGATTCAAGGATTTGCTGCAACAGTGAAACCAGTCCAGTTTACAGGCACGCATGTCAAACACTGGCAGATTAACATGTTCTGCATTAGCGGGTCGCCAAGAACTTGTGGAACCATCCGAACATCTGTGTTGTGCCATGCCACGTTTATTTTAGATGGTGGCACTCACACTCTGCATATGCTGGTTCCATCCGATCATTTGTGCAGTTCCACTAAAATGTAGTTGAGTAACCCTGTTTGCACAGATAATGAAAAAGCGTGATTACTGTAATAGAGGCACTAGTTGATGAAACATAATAATAAATAGAAGCAACTTCATTTTCTCAATGGGAAAAGATTGCGATGCAATAACTTTATTTAAAAAAATACAACAGTAGCACAGTATGACAAAGCACGATCATGTGGGTGAAGGACAATACTGACCTATGTGACATGACTTTGTGAGATCAAGTTATTCTTCAGGTCTCCCATCCCCGTATCTTGCCATGAAGGCGATTTGTTGAAATCTATTAACAACTGTGGCAGTAGAAGGAGGGGCCTTGACTCATTCCAATCTCTTTTTTTGTGCAGTTCAACAAAAAATATGGCGCCCACCGTGCTGCGAGGGGAGAGGGGGCCTGCGGCACCTCGACGGTAGGCCTAATAGGTAATGGACTCAATTCTCCTGGATACACCTTCTCAAAGTGATGAACCTCAGTATGGCAATAGAAGGAGGGGCCTTGAGTAACTCCAATCTCTATTTTTGTGCAGTTCAACTAAAATTAAGCATCCCTGTTTGCAGAAATACTTAAACATGTCATTACTTTAAGAATGGGACTAGTTGATGAAACGTATACTCACAAAGAGAAGCACTTTCATTATCTAACATTGGATAGGTCTATTTTTACTCTATTTTTACTTCATTTTATAAGTGGCACTAGCAGGGCCAGAACATTGCCTCAAATTATTAGTGGCATTAGATTAAGGTGCAAAATAATAACATTATTGCTTTCTCATGGCAGTACCAAAACACTAACACAAGATCACTAGCTGCATGCAGAGTCAACATGCAGGACCGTTCTACCAAAGGGTAGTACCAAAAAGGAACATACCTCGTCATGGGAACCATATCTGTAGTCAACGCCATCGTAGAAGGATTGACATCAGTCACCAACATGGATGATTCAATTCATGCGACCTTTTAGTGCTGGTCACCTAAAATGAAGCAATGTTTGCATCACGCAATTACCAAGAAGTACTAGGCCCCATGAGCTGGCAGCTTCTTCTAAATTAGTTGCAATAAAATTGAGCAACATCAAGGTTGGTCATCAAGCTCATGGAAGGTGCAACTATAATTTGGATATCCTTCTGTGCAGTTCAATTAAAATCAAGCGTCCATGTTCGTTAAACAAATATGTGGAAAGTGCCATTGTGGTGATGGTGACGGCTAATGTCGCAAAGGCTAATTAATTGCTGGAGGAGATTACCCAGAGAGTTCCAGAAATAAAAGAAGTATTTTGTGCAGTTCACCAAAAGGTCACAATAGCAACGAGGTGAAATGTATATCTCTGTTTGCAAAAAAAAAAGGTATAAAGGAGGGTGAATAACAAGTGATGAAACATATATCAAATGAAAAGAAGCACCTTCCTTATCTTAATGGCAATAATAGAAGGACGGTAGCAATTTCTAAAGCAGCAGCATTGCTTCATATTACCTGGGGCATTAAGATTAACAATGACAATGGTTAAATATGACATTACTTTAATGGTACCATTGCTTGATTTAACCAGCTACATTAGATTAATAGTGGCTACAGAGTTGGTATAAGGGCATTGGATAGTAGGCGGACCCGGACAGTTGCATTTGTAACGAAAAGAAGCAATGGTGTTGGATTAAGGAAAAGGATTTTCCGGAGTTTTGCCATCCCAGGATGGCAAGGGTGGAGCGCAGCACAGATTGGAGCTATTTTGCCGCTGACGACAAGAAGCTCACAATTGCCATCACGCGCATCCGCCAACTCAAGGCTGTTGGCCTCACTGCTGAAATGGTGGGGGCTGACTTCCTTCACCGCCGCATTGTTCCTCTCCAGAACAAGGGCAGGCCTGCCTGGGATTACAAGAATGCGGCGGATATCATGCGGGGTCCGGACTGTACCTCACGCCAACCTGACAGTGCTGCAGCACCAGGCTCTCTGCGAGCACCTCTTCCGCCCCAGTAGCAACTTCAAGCTACCGACAAGGGTGGTGCCTTTATGCAATAGCTCCGCCAAGGATTCCGTCATCGCGGTGATGCCATCCTGCGATGCCCATGGTGTTGAAGCGCTCTGGCAGGAGCCACCCGAAGACGTGGTGCAAGGGTGGTTCGACACCTTGGTGGAGAGGCCCGTCAGAGAGGAGAAAGATCTCTTCCGCGACACCACACCCGAAGAATTGGAGCACATTGACAATAGGGCAATGGAGGCCAGAATGGCTGGAGGCGTCAGCGGCTCTGGGTCCATGACAGCCAATGTTGGTGATGAATCTGGTGGTGGAACGGTAGGGGAACCGCCGGAGAAACTTGCCGAAGGGCAGGAAGAACTTGCCGGGGAATGGGGCGGGGAGACTGTTATAGAACAAGTATCCGAAGAGCCCCCCGTCCCTTCCGCCCCGGCAAGGAGAACTCGTGTCCTTCGGAGAGCTGCCTCCGGAGAGCCAGTCCTTGGCGTACCCCCAGGTGAGGAAGTTATCGGCGAGGAGGTAACTGGCAAGGTTGCCGGAAGACAAGGAACTCAACGCCAAGCCCCTCAACAGCAGCGAATGCGGCTTACCTCTATGAGGAGCACAACTGTGTCAGCTGCCGAAGCGGGCGAGTCGTCTCATCCTACTACGCCTGCAGCAACTAAGCGGGCCAGGACTTCTACCCCGCCGCCCTCTTCCAGCACCATATGCCTGAGGGCTTGTATGATCTCTCCATCCTTTGCGATGAGGAGGAGGAAGAGGAGTATGCATCTCCAATTTTCTTTGTTAACTCTTGATTCCTTGCGTGTGTTAATCTGACCTGTCTCGTCTTGCCTTGCCTTGACAGCGACAGGGAGACCTTCGCAGAGAGGATGGCCAAGAGGACGAGGACCGCAGCAGATGACAAGCCAGCAATAAGCATGGTGCCAGGCGACGAGGTCGTGGATATCAGCCCAGACCGCAGCCCCCAGCGTGAGGCCACTATTTAATTTCCTTTGGCAAGCCCTGGTGTCGAAATATTGCCGCTAACATCGGCACGGGAGCAGGAGAAGAACACCACAAGGAGGAGCACCCGGAGGCAAATCCAGCTGGGGCGTCTTCATCAACTGCTGCTCCGGCAAGCGGCTCTCTAGCAAGGGCCTCCACAGACGAGCCCGTTCGCACTGATGAAGCGCCGGCAACCGAGGTCACTAGCAACCAGGCGACGACAACCGAGGTTGTCAGAGAGGAAACTGTTCCCCCTCAATAGTCTCAGCCCGGTAAGCTTTCTGCCATTGAGTACCTTTCTCTCTTAATCTTCTTTTTTGTTTTCTTGAACTTGACCTGAGTCTTGACTTTCTCTTTTCTCCATCCTTTCAGATCTTCCTCTATCTGAGGAAATGAACATCAATTCCACCATTGAGGAGATTGCGAGGGATGCCCCTGATGACGCCAGCAACATTGTTGCCGGTGAGGCCGTCGCGGGGACGGACGAGGAGGCCGCCAAGGCAGCTCACGAAGAGACCGCCAAGGATGCTGCTGAGGAGGGCAGCAATAGTAGTGCCGAGGCCACTGGAGACATCTCTGTCCCAGGAGCGCCAGTCGTTGACTCGGCTACGAGGGCGATCTTGACCGGCAAGGTGGCCACGGATGATCACCCCCCGACACCTGAAGAGCCCTTCTCGAGCAGATACATAAAGGTTGGCGACAACCTATTCGTCAACCCCCCTGGGACGTCAAGCATCGAAGCGCCTACTGAAGGAGAGATCTTGGATGGTGAGGTTACTGCTGCTGCCAGGCTCGAGGTCGTCGATGAGCCGCATGCCAATACCAACGAGACCAAAGAGCAGTGGCTCCTCAAGGCCATGGGCGAGAACTTCTAGAAGCTTCAGGCATGCTACCACAGCCGCGTGGAGAGTTTGGACTCCAGGGCAGCCGTCCTTGACAAGGCGGAGGACGAATTCAAGAAGCGCGTGGAGGAAACACATATCTGGTACGCGGAATGCCTCCAAGACCTTCAAGAACATCATACTCAGCTTGCCAAGGCCCAGAATGAATTTATTCTAGAGAAGGCCGAGGCCGACAAGGCACAAGAGGAGGCTACGCAGAAGGTAGTGGCAGAGGAAGCAAAGCTGAATGAGCGCAAGGTTGGCCTTGACGCTCATGAAGAAGAGCTTGCCACTCGGGAAGCAGAGCTTGCCGCCACACTTCGCGGCAAGGATAATGAGATCCAGGCCCTCGTCTCACAGAAAACTCAGGAGCTGGAGCACAAGCACAAGGAGGCCATCGAGGCTCAAGCTACAGAGCATGCCAAAAGGATCAAGGAGACCATCGATGCTGCCGAAGCCGCAGAGGTCGCCAAGACCAAGCTGGAAGGCAAGGTGCGAGCGCTCGAGGCGAATATCTCCGCCAACGGCAAGGAGATCCTGGCGCTCAAAACAGAGGCACAAAAGGCAGGCCACACCTTGGGGGAGCTGCAGACTTCAGTGTCTGCCAAGAGCTCATCGAGGCCAATGATACTATCGAAGATCACAAGATGAAGTTGATTGCCTTCGGGAAGTCCCTTGACGAAGCCAGAAAACGCGAGAAGACCTTGATGAATGACCTCAAGAATGAGAAGGCCTTGGTCGCGAGCACTGCTAGAACTTTCAATGAGCTCAAGGACGCCTACAAGCTTTGGACTGACCATCCCGTGGTTGCCGCGGAGGGCATTTCTGCACAGCTGTCCGCCAGGGGCTTGCCGGAATACCACTACTCCACCGCCGAAGGAGACACCGCCAGCACCAGGCTCACTATCTTCTTTGAAAGCTCGATCGAGGTGCTAGAGAAACATCGCGGGGCTCGAGCTGCATACCTTGCCAGTGAATCTTGCAAGCTCTGCCGGGATGTCCTCTTTAAGGTACTCGTCAAGGTGGTGTACTGGAACCCAAGCATTGACCTCTCCAAGGTTTTCGCCGGTCTGCCATGGGGAGCCGACACCAAGACCGCCAAAGAGCTCGTCACACCCATCGCTGATAGGGTTCGCCTAATTCCCAGGACAGAGGATGGGGAAACCCACTAATCTTGTAGCTATACTTTGTCTAGTGCACGATCATGTAAAAGACAGATTTATCTCAAGTTAGAACTGCACTTGGCTCTGATGTAATATAACTTGTGTTTTGGATGAATGTATGCATGCTATCTCTCTTGTCTCATTCTGTCTTTGTATGGTTTTTGTACCCTACGCTTGACGGTGCGCGCACTCTTGCCGCGAGCGCTTGCTGAATGGGTCTTTAGCAGCTTGCCGGAAGTGCCGCTGCCGGCAAGGGTACACTTGACGATCACAACGCAGCTACTTAAGTTGCCGAGCGGACTCGAAACAAAGTAAGAGCGCAGTCGATCACAACAAGGTTCCTTAGCGTGCAGGTTTCTCATACAAAGGCCAAAATCGTTTAAGGAGAAATTGCAATTACAAGAAAGAATTTACTTGAAAGTTTTGCAACTTAGCTTTTTCTTTGTTGCGCTTCTTGCCGTAGGACGATATCTTGAACGTCATTCGGTATCCATACCATCACTCCCACCGGGAAACTTGTACGTGAGGAACCCTTCTGTCCTTTGAGAAAAAGAAAGAAGAGAAAAGAGGAGGCTGGAACCTTGACGGTTCGTTAATCATCCTATGTAAGGGAAAATGTAGCACAAGGCTGCCTGCAACATATAAACAAATATGTACTTGGACAAAGAATTGTGAAACACTTATCTTTATTTATGTGCACGGGATCTACGCCCGGCTCTGTACAAAGGTTTACATGCCTTTCCGGCAAACTTGTACAAAAGAGGTTGTCGGGCAGCCCGGCAACCGCGCCTCACAGGTAAACTTGCGAAGATGCTCAATATTCCATGAGTTCAGCACTGGAGTGCCATCTTCGGTCTCTAGGCAGACTGCGCCGGGCCTAGTGACTCGTACAACCCGGTAAGGTCCCTTCCACTTAGGCGTCAACTTGTTTTGACCCTTCGTGGATTGAATTCGACGAAGAACAAGGTCGCCTTCCAAAAGATTCCTGGCGTTCACTTTGCGGCTATGGTAGCGGCGCAAAGCTTGCTGGTACCGTGCAGCATGGATAGCAACCCGGAAACGATCTTCCTCAAGGAGCGTGGCATCATCTTGCCGCAGCTCATCTTGATCCTCCTCATGGAAGGCCAAGACTCGAAGTGACCCGTATTTGAGTTCTGTGGGGAGCACCGCTTCTGCACCATAAACAAGGGAGAAGGGTGTCTGGCCAGTGGCTCGACTTGGCGTCGTCCTGATCGACCAAAGAACCGCCGACAACTCTTCCACCCAGTGCCTTCCACACTTGTTCAGCCTGTCGAAAGTTCTGGTCTTGAGACCATGTAGCACTTCTGCATTTGTCCTCTCTACTTGTCCATTGCTCCTCGGGTGAGCAACAGACGCGTAGCAAATCTTATTTCCAAGTTCTCGGCAATATGCTGTGAAGGCACGGCTCGTGAATTGGGTGCCATTGTTGGTGATGATCCTGTTGGGGACACCAAAATGGGCAACCAATCATTTAAGGAACTTGATGGCTGACTGTGTCGTCACCTTCCTCACTGGCTCTAACTCGGGCCACTTTGTAAACTTGTCGATTGCAACATACAAGAATTCAAGACCCCGGTAGCACGGGGGAAGGGGCCGACGATGTCGAGCCCCCAAACCAAGAAAGGCCAGGAGAGAGGGATGGTTTGGAGGGCTTGAGCTGGCTGGTGAATGTCCTTGAAGTGGAACTAGCATGCTTCACATCTGATAACCCCCGCCAAGGCGTCTTGAAGGGCTGTCGGCCAGTAGAATCCTTGACAGAACGCCTTGCTGACAAGCGCGCGCGACCCAATGTGAGAGCCACACATCCCTTCACGCATTTTTTCCAACAGCCTCTGCCCATCTTCCCAGCAGATGCACTTCAATTTCACCCCATTTGGTCTCTTCCTACATCCTCTTGCTCATCGAGAAGATCTCCTGTCTGAAGGAACTGGACAATTGACTGTGCCCATGCTGGAGCTTGTGGCTCGATAACAAGGACTAAAGGCATTTCTTCCTTGGGAGCACTTGCTTCGACGGCAAGGATCTGGCTTGCCGGAAACTACGGCTCACCGCCCAAGGGTATCTTGTTGGTGGTATCTGCTTTCTTGGCGGCTGCTGGCAGCTCTGCCAGAAAGTAACCACCAACATCTTGGTTTCTCTTCTTCGCCAAGCTTGATGGTGTAACGGATGGCTGAGTCAGATGGAGCACAAAAGTTCCTGGTTCCACAGGCATCTTTTGGGCGGCAAGCTTTGACAGGTCGTCGGCAATCCAATTTTGGGCACTCGTAACGTGCTCTGCCTTTAGACCGTCAAAGTGCTCTTCCAACTTTCTCACCTCATGAACGTACGCCTCCATCAAAGGGCTCTAGTAATCCTTATTGACTTGCCTCACCACTAACTGCGAGTCGCCTCTGATAATTAGCTTCCGAATACCAAGGTCGATTGCAATGCGCAGACCGGCAAGCAATCCTTCGTACTCAGCAGTGTTGTTGGTGGCCTGCTCCCAGGGAAAGTGCATCTGAAGCACGTACTTGAGGTGCTCTCCGATTGGTGCTATAAGCAGCACGCCGGCAACGGCACCTTTCAGCGTGAAAGCACCGTCAAAGTATATGATCCAATCGTCAATAGTTTCCTTGCCGGGGAGGGAGGTCTCTGGAACTTCTTTGTAACACCCCAGATGTAATCATTCCTTATTTGTATTCCCCAACCTTGCCATTTATGGAATTGTGATGATGATCTTGATGGATGGGCTTCTTCTCATGTTGTGTTTTGCTTTCTTTTCATTTTGCATTTCATCTTCATGTCATTCTTTTGTCATGTGCATTGCATCCATCATATTACTTGTGTTGTGGTCTTCATGTATGCATTGTGTATGTGACTTCTCCTTGCCTCACCCAACCCTTGGGTTTCACCTATGCAAGACATCTACCATCACCTCTCTCTCAAATCCCTTATTTTTCCCAAGTAATTCTTGATGCTATATTTCTGTCCTAAATTAATGTCCAGTAGTTTCCTATAATTCTTGCATCATGCCGTCAACCTCTCTGCCAAATTTCATCTTGTTTGGAATTGATTCGGTTGGATTCAAAAATGCCTCAAGTTTGAATTTAATTCAAACTTGATATATTTTTCTTTCTCTAAAAATTGCCAAACCAATTTATTCAAATTCTACACATTTCCAGGACCCCAGGGGTATTTTCATATATCTCTCACCCTTTCCCAAACTTTCTATTCTTTTCCCCTTGTTTTTCTGTCTGAAGAAATAGAAAAGGGGGAAGAAATGAGAGCAGCGCAGCAGCCAAGCGGGCCCAGCAGCGCCCAGCCCAACTCCTCCCGCTCGCGCCCTCCTACCTTTTCCCACCCGCAGCATGCCCACACCCCCGCTGCTCCATCGTCACGTGGCCTGGAGGGCCCCACCCGTCAGTGACCGTCGCCCGTGCCTCACCCACCTTTTCGTCCTCCTCGGTCCCCCTCGTTCTCATGCACATGACCGCGGCCGAGAGCACGCGAGCTCGCCCCGCTCGCCCAAGCCCCCTATTTAGGCCGTCTCCATGCCCCTCGCCTCTCTAGGGTTTCCCTCTTCTCCATCTGTCACCGCTAGGTGAGCCTCGCCCACCAGATCCGCCGCCTTACCACCGTCCCGAGTGAACACGAGAGTGCATCCATGGCACCCGTGTAGCCCGAGTCCCTCTCCACCGTCGTCCTCGTGTCCGCGGAGTTCACCAAGTTCGACTACATCCCCGACGTCGACAACGTGGAGCCGGGGTCCCTTTCTGCGATGTCGCCTTCCTCTTCTTCATCTCCGGCCGCCACACATGTTCGATCGCCGCCGTGCTCGACTCCAACCTCCTATCGGCAAACTAAGTGCACCTCCGTGATTTTGGTGAGCATCCGCATCTCCCCGTGCCTTTTTCCCCTTCGTTCTCGCTCTACATCGCCGTTTACCAAGAGCGTCCGAGTCCGCCGCCGTCGGACCTCGCCTCCGACGAGTGCTCCGACCCCCGTAGGTCACATGCCCATGTCCGTCGAGTTCCTCCCGACGCGTAGGCTCGACCATTCTCTCGGGCGTGGGTTTTGACCCCCGTAGGTCACATGCCCATGTCCGTCGAGTTCCTCCCGCCGCCTCTGTCCTCCGTCGCCAGCGACGCCTCCGTCGTCGTCCGGATGCGTGAGATGCATGGGCGCGTGCGGGGTCGATGTGTGAGTCGATCCCACCCCTCCGCCGCGCCTTTAGGCCACCGGAGTGCTACTCCGGCGAGTCGCCGCCGCGCCGCGTCGCCGGCGTCAGCCTCACCTGCTTGCTCTATCTCGCTCGCACGTGCCAGCCACCGCTAAGTGGGCCCAGCAGGACCCACTGGTCAGCCACACCCGCATGCAGCTCCACCTGTCTGTGTCCGCACGCGCAGCCGACGCCATGTGGGCCCGAGGGCCCACCAGTCAGCCTCTGCGGCTAGGTGCCCCTGGGTGCCCGTAGCCTTTTCCACCGTTTTTGTTTTATTCCAGTTTTGGCGCATTCTGTTTTTGGGAAGTTTCCAGATCTGGCATTTTCCAAATCGGGCATATTCCAAATCTGGAATATGACTTATTTCAAATTTATGTCTAATATGCATATGTGGTATTGTGAGCATTTTTCATATAGGAACATATGCATGTAATGTATGAATTTGGGGTAGAAAAATCCAAATAATCCATCTGTGGCATTAGATTCATCTTTTGAGCAAGTTTGTATGTATGCCATTTTCACATAACATGTCATTTTGTCATTTTTGTGTGAATTATTGCATATGTCATATGAGCATCTTGTCAACATGAGTTTGGAGCATTTTCATGTCTACTTACTGCTAGTACTTATTTCATGCCATGATATGCCATGATAGGAGTGCTACAAGCTTGTAAACATGCTTAGTCATTGTTACTGTTTTGAACTTGTTGAAAATCTGCTGAATCTTGCTATGTTTCCTTGATGGTAGCCACAAATCTATGCCTCTTTTGGTCATGTCCAGTAAACATGATTTGGTCATTGTCCTTAGTACATTCATGCCATGCCAATTGATGCCATGTTAAACTCCTGTAGCATATATAAATGTTGCTCTAAATATGCCTAGTCAGTGTTTCAGTTTTCTGTCAACATCAAGTTGCAATGTTGTGAGCTCATTTCTGATGAATCGATGATTCATATGAATTTGTGCTAATGTAATGAAATGATCTATGCCATGTATACTATAGCTGCATGCCAGTTTCTTGCAGTTTAGAGTTGTTTTGCCTACTGTAACATCCATGTGAATACTGCCTGTCAATGTTTATGCCAGCATATACTCTGCTGTAACATTTTCTTTGCATCTTGTTGTCTTCATTCCAATTAATCTGTGATGCTAATGAATTTGAACCTATGGGATGTATTGTTGTGCATTTTGAGTACTACAACCACATATCTTGTATGAGCATTTTAGAGTACTATAGCTTGCTGTTTTGATGTGCATAAGATGCCATGTTGCTGTTAACTACAGTTTTGCATTGCATATTGTTTTGCTCACCATTTGAGTTTCGTGCGTCCGTTCTTCGTGATCTTTATATCGATTTCAAATGAAATCTTCCATTCTTTCTAGTGGCATACTTGGATTGCCAAGAACTTGCCCATATCCATGCTTTCCTTCATCATTCACTTTCCGTTGCTATTTCTATCGTTCTGATAGGACCGTTACTTCATTCATGACGTGCTCGTTATTTCACCAAGCCATTTCATGCATCATTTTGCTTGTGCATATATGCCATGATTGTTTGTTTATTTTGGTGCTTGTTCTTTCTTTGGGTAGTACCGGGAGACGAGTCCGAGTTCGAGGAACCGGTTGAGAACGTGTTCGAGGAGCAGTATCACTATCCTACCGAAGATACTTCAGGCAAGATGATCATTACCCTTGATAACACTACTATCTTTGCTTGCTAGTTGTCTCGTTGCTATCGCTATGTCCCGCTTCCTACCACATACATGTCAGCCTCTCATATGCCATGATACAACCTCTAACCACCCTACCCAGCAAACCGTTGTTTGGCTATGTTACCGCTTCGCTCAGCCCCTCTTATAGCATTGCTAGTTGCAGGTGCAGTGCAGGTTGTTCCATGTTGGGAAATGGATATGTTGGGATATCACAATATCTCTTATTTAATTTAATGCATCTATATACTTGGTTGTGTGTGGAAGGCTCGGCCTTTTGCCTGGTGTTTTGTTCCACTCATGCCGCCTTAGTTTCCGTAATACCAGTGTTATGATCCTTGATTAGCGTTCCTAACATGCTCAGGGGTTATGGGACCCTCTTGACAATTTGCTTTGAATAAAGCGCTTCCAGCAAGGCCCAACTTTGGTTTTACCATTTTCCTAATAACAACTAAAACTTGCATATGGAGTAATTAACTCGAGGATTCTTAATCAACAACCCGGGCCAGTGCTCCTCATGAGTGTTGGTCCAAACCTGTCAACCGCTAGTGGCTGCCAGGGGAAACTCTGGAATTGGCCTACCGGAAGTTTGGACAATCTGATCGTGGCCTGAGACGAGATACGCGCGGCTACTATCAGGGTGTCGGCACGTCGGGAGGTCTTGCTGGATTTGTTGTACCATTGTCGAAATGTCTTGTGCACCGGGAATTCCAAGGATACTTCGGGCTGACTTGAGGTTGATCGGGTTTTCTTGAGGTTGAGGTTTTTCCACCGCGGCTTGTGTTGGTTTGTGATGGACTAGGTTGGAACACCCCTGTAGGGTTATATCTTTCGGAAAGCCGTGCCCGCGGTTATGTGGCGACTTGGATATTTATAACCTCCGGTTGTAGAGAACTTGACACTAATTCTAATAAAATACACCAACCGTGTGCGTAACCGTGATGGTCTCTTTTCGAGTAAGTTCAGGAAGAGAACACGGTGGGGTTATGATTGAACCGTAAGTAGGTGTTCAGGATCACTTCCTGATCATATTAAACTTGCGACCGTTATGCGTAGTATGCTCATCTTTATTCTTGTACTCGTATGTTAGCCACTTAAACATGCTTAGTGCTTGCTGCAACCTCAACACATTTACCCCTTCCATTCCTATCAGCTTAAATAGTTTTGTTACCTTGGGTGATGAGATTGCTGAGTCCCTGTGGCTCACAGATTACTATAAACACCAGTTGCAGGTACGCTTGGGACAGACACACGTGAGCCCGAGGTGCTCCATTGGGAGTATGACGATGAGCGTGGACGTATGTATGTCACGATGCCAGATGATCCGTAGTGGGCCCTAGTCGATTGATCCGGGGATGATAGCAGAGTGGTGTTTTCTCGTTTGATTTCGTCCATAGTCGGACCATGTCTTTCATTTGGATGATTGTATGATGATTTATGATATATTATGTTGTAGCATGTGGCGAGTGTAAGCCTTTATCTGGTACACTCATCTATTCATTCGGTTGTATGTATTTGAGAACCACCTTGCTATGCGAACCAAAATGGGGTTCTGTCACGATCTCGACTTCATCACGAGATTGCGATAGAGCTTCATATTGGGCGTTACATTCTTCATCTGGCGTTGGGGTCCATTCTGCAATGAATTTCGCCAAGGCTCTGCTCTGAATCGTTGAGGTACTCTCAAACTTCAAATCAAAGCTCGACAGCTCCAACGCCCACTCCACAATCCTGCTGGTTGCCTCTGGATTTCTCAAGATGCATTGCAACGGAAAGTGAGTGATGACGGTGACTAGGTGTGCTTGAAAATAATGGCGCGGTTTCCTTGAGCCCATGAGGAGGCCGAAAAGCAACTTCTGCACACCAGAGTACCTTGACCTAGCCCCTTGCAGGAGAGAGCTGACAAAGTAGACTGGGCGCTGCACCATCTTCTTCTTCACAACTTGTTGATCTGGTTAGCTGGCTTGCAAACTCTCTGGCTTGTCGGCACCTGACCTTGCCAGAGAAGATTCCGGCTCGTCGGGTCGTGGCTCTGCGGCTGCTACCTCTTCCTCATCTGCCTCTCTTTCAGCCACAAGTGTAGCACTAACCACTTGATTTGTTGCCGCTAAGTATAGCAACAACGTCTCTTGTGGCCTAGGCGCAACTAGGAATGGCGGAGAGGACAGGTACTCCTTCAAATCTTGGAGCGCGGCCTCCGCTTCGGGAGTCCAGTTCACTGGACCTGCCTTTTTCAATATCTTTAAAAATGGCAAGGCGCGCTCTGCCGATTTGGAGATGAACCTGCTGAGGGCGGCAACGCAGCCAGCAAGACGCCTGACATCCATGACGCGTCTCGGTGCTTCCATCTGCTCAATTGCTTTGATCTTGTCGGGGTTGGCTTCAATCCCTCTTTGAGACACAAAGAAACCAAGAAGCTTGCCGGATGGAACACCGAACACACACTTCTCAGGATTGAGCTTCAAGTTGAGTTTGCACAAGTTCGCAAACGTCTCTTCCAAATCCTGTGTCAGGGTTGACTTGTCTTTGGTCTTGACCACAATATCATCCATGTAGGCTTCCACATTTTTGTGCAGCTGTGGCTCAAAACCGATCTGAACTGCTCTGGCAAAGGTTGCCCCAGCACTCTTTAATCCGAAAGGCATACGCAAGAAGCAGTATGTGCCAAATGGAGTGATGAATGCAGTTTTCTCCTCATCTTTCTTGGCCATAAACATCTGATGATAACCAGAGTAGGCATCAAGGAAAGAGAGTAAATCACAACCGGCACCGGAGTCTACAATTTGGTCGATGCATGGCAAAGGGAAAGGGTCCTTTGGATAGGCTTTATTTATATCAGTGAAGTCTATACAAAGCCTCCACTTCCCATTCGCCTTGCGCACTACAACTGGATTGGCTAACCACATAGGGTGTAGCACTCCTCTGACTAGACCTGCTGCTTCCAACTTCTTGATCTCTTCGGCAATGAACTCTTGCCGCTCCAAAGCTTTCTTCCTGACCTTCTGCTTGACGGGTCTCGCATGAGGGCAGACAACAAGGTGGTGCTCAATTACCTCCCTATGAACACCGGGGATGTCAGATGCTTGCCAAGCAAACACATCGACATTCGCCCGTAGGAAGGGAATGAGCTCGCTTTCCTATTTGTCACCGAGAGTGGCACTTCCAGAAAAAGTGCCACTCGACCCATCCTCTCTCGCAGAAACTAGCTTGGTCACCGGTGCGGAGGCCTTGGACTTCTTGCTCTTGCCGGTAGAGCTCTCTGGTATGTCCTCGACGGGCGTGCTGCACTCTAAAGTGCGCTTCCCGGAGTCCGTATCAGATGTCTTGCTGGACTTCTTCTTCTTTTTTCCTCCCCCGGGAGCTTTGCCGACAGGAGCAAGTGCCTTGTCAGTAGATGCTGCCACTGCCTCCCGGTAGAGCTTGTCGGCGTAGATGATTGCGTCCTTGTGGTTCAACTTGATGGTGAGGAACCCCATCTGCCCAGGCATCTTGATGACATTGTAGGCGAAGTGCGACGCGGCCATGAACTTGTCCAGCGCCTGGCGTCCTAGAATGCCATTGTAGGGCAGGGGCATCTTGACGACGTCGAAGATGATCTTCTCCGTCCTGTAATTGAGGTCGCTGCCGAATGTGACCGGCAACGTGATTTGGCCCTTCAGCTTGTTCCTCCCTAGACTGATCCCTTGGAACGTGCTGGTCTCCTCAAGATCTTTGTCGGTGATCTGCAGCCTCTTGATCACATCGGGAGAGATCAAGTTCAAGCCAGCCCCATCGTCAACCAACATCCTCGTCACCCTGAGGTTGCGGATTGTTGGCGAAACCAACAACGGCAAACACCCGACCGCAGTGGTTCGATGAGGGTGATCCTCGGCGTCAAAGACGATGGGCGTGTGAGACCAGTTGAGTGGCCTCTGCGCTTCCATCATGGGCTCCGCGGCATTCACCTTGTGGATCCATTGCTTCAGTTGCCGGTGCGAGGAGTGCAAAGATGCGCCTCCGTCAACACACATGGCATCCACTATGTTCTGGAACTCCTTGTTGGACCCATCTTCGTCCTCCTCCTCATCATCTTGGTCTTGTGCAGCCTTCTCTTTCGGCTGCTTGGCCTAGCCACCGCGGCCCCTCGGCCACCACGGTTCTGCTTGCCGGACCCATCGGCACCATCTTGGCCCTTCTCCTTGTCACGCTTCTTGTACTCTTGCTTCTGCTTCTCGGCAAGCTGCTCTACTTGCCGGCACTCCTAGAGGTTGTGGCCCTTGGTACGGTGGATCTTGCAATAGGGGCCACCAGTCTTGCCGCTTTTGTCGCCCGTCGCAGCCTCCCGGCAGTCACCACATCCGGCAACCTCCGTGTCGGGGCTTTCTGCCTTGGACTTCTTGGCGGTGTTGGCGTCACCGGGGCTCTCCACTGCCATCACCGTCTTGCCTTTTCGCTTTCGATTGCACTTCTGGCTCTTCTTCTGCGGGGTCGATGCATCATCTGCGTCGTCTTCAGAATCGACGTTGGCGCCAGCATCTTCCCCCAGGAGTCACCTCCCTTCCTCAGCACGTGCACACTTATCCGCCAAGGCGTACAACTCGTTGATGGTCCTGACCTTCATGACATTCATCTCAGACCGCATTCTTCGGTTGCGTACATTCGTGTGGAATGCGATGCAAATAGCTGCGGGATGAACATCAGGAATGTTGTGGTGCACACGGCTGAACCTCTATATGTACTTGCGGAGGGTCTCGCCGTCTCTCTGGGGGATCACATGCAAGTCGCTCTCCTAACCAGGGAGTGTGTGGCCACCCTGGTAGGCACCCACGAACTGATGGCACAGATCCGCCCAATAGGAAATGGAGCCCTCCAGCAAGTTCATCAACCACAATCTGACGTTGGGCTTAAGCGTCAACGGAAAGTAGTTGGCTAGAAGCTTGTCATCGCGCCCCCCGGCAGCCTGCACCGCAATGGTGTAGAAGCCAAGGAACTCTGCTAGACTAAGCGTGCTGTCGTACTTGTCGGGCAGCTCTGGCTTGAAGGGACGGGTGGACGGCCAGCAAACCTGCCGCAGCTCATTGATGAACGCTAGGCAGCCTACCTCGTAAGGTAAGCACCCAGGGTACCCTGGCACTGGCACGTATGCTACCGGCCCGGCACGGTCGTCTGACCGACGACGTGCCTCTCGGTGCCACTCAATCTTCATGCAGGCATCCTCATCACACCGCTCGTGGAGCACTAGGCGCTGGTCTTGGCGGCCCCGCAGATCTGATGACGCCATGGACATGGTGTCCTGGTCATCCGATCGCCGAGCTTGCCGCCGTGGTGGTTGTTGACATGGAGGCAACTGCACCGTGGGTGCACCGTCTCAGGCACGGCAGCCAGATGGTCCTGCCGGCACAACGGGTGGTCGTCTGGAGGGACCCACATCCTGTGTCTTGCCAAGATCTGCAAAACTGATGAGACTCTGGATAGTGGCCCTCCATTCTTCCATTTTTTCTGGGGCTGGCTGGAAGATCAAAAGCATTTGAACTCGCGCCATAGCCGATGCATCCGTGGTTGGCATGGCAGGAAACACAGAACGAGACGGTGTTCGACTCCTGGCAGGGCCAGGAGGGAGCTCATCGCGTACTTGCTGCCTCGGTGCATGTTCACTAACGGGTTGGCGTGGTGATGGTGGAACCTGAGCATCATGAGAATGATGCTCAGGGCCGGCTTGACGCCGTCCTGGACCGCCAGCGCCGCGGGGAAGCGTGGCGTGCCGATCTTGCGATGGTCACTGCACATGTCCTGCCACAGCATTGTTGGACGTCACCGCTTCGTCCCTGGACATCGCGACGACGGGGTCCTGGTTCACACCGGTCCGAATTGTAATACTGGGATAAACAGGCTCACCAACGGGTTGTTGGAGTTGACCGTGTGCGCCGTCTCTGGTGTGGTGGCTGGGTTCGCCGGCACGGTGGGGATGCTGGACACCCGCACCGCCGGTGCCTCCAGCGCCGGTCGTCGCAACTGTAGCGCCTGCGTCGACTGCGCCGATTGTGCCGTCTACGGACACCTGGGAAAGCCTCTTGGAGGTGGTGGGAGCCTTCGTGGCTCCGGTCTTCTTCTTCGGCACCATCGGTGAAGGTGATAGAGCCGGTACTCAAACTATGAACACTGATTTGTAATATGAGACCCCCTGCCTGGCGCGCCAAAGATATCGTGGGAAAACAACGATCTATGGGATTGAGAGGATCCCTTTGCGGTTCAGAAGTGGGATCACAATACTACAAAGAGCAGGGCTAGTAGATATGAGCACAAGCAACGATTTATCCAGGTTCGGGCCGCTATGAGCGTAAAACCCTACTCTTGTTCTGGTGGTTTGATTGTATGTGAACTCAAGAGTTACAAAGAGCGCAGCTGTGGGATCGAGGAGATAGGTCTAGAGGGGGGTGAATAGACACTTAACCAACCAAAGGTGCAGTTTTTAGTTTCTCTTGGAACTTAGGCAGATTTTGGCACAAGTTAAGATAACACCAAAACTTTCTACACATGCAAATCTAGAGATAGAGCAGTAGAAATAGTAAATCATGCAAGTGTACGGAAAGTAAAGGGTAGAGTATGGAAGATCAAACGCAATGAAGGCATGGTGGTTTTTGGCGTGGTTCCGATAGGTGGTGCTATCGTACGTCCACGTTGATGGAGGCTTCAACCCACGGAGGGTAACGGCTGCGCAAGTCCACGGAGGGCTCCACCCACAAAGGGTCCACAAAGAAGCAACCTTGTCTATCCCACCATGGCCATCACCCACGACGGACTTGCCTCACTCGGGTTGATCTTCACGAAGTAGGCGATCTCCTTGGCCTTACAAACTCCTTGGTTCAATTCCACATCATGTCAGAGGCTCCCAAGTGACACCTAACCAATCTAGGAGACACCACTCTCCAAAAGGTAATAGATGGTGTGTTGATGATGAACTCCTTGCTCTTGTGCTTCAAATGATAGTCACCCCAACACTCAAACAACTCCTCACAGATTTGGCTATGGTGGAAGAAGGATTTGAGTGGAAAGCAACTTGGGAAAGGCTAGAAATCAAGGTTCAAATGGTTGGATTGGAATGTTTTGATCTCAACACATGAGTTGGTGGTTCTCTCTCAGAAAATGTATGGTGGAAGTGTAGGCATGTTCTGATGGCTCTCTTCACTGAGGAAGAAGGGTGGAGGGGTATATATAGCCTCCACACAAAATCCAACCGTTACACACATTTGACCAAAATCGGTGGGACCAAAACAAGAATCTCGGTGAGACCGACTTGAGCAAAGATGTGAACGTTTGAGGTTTCTGTGGGACCGATTAGCAATGGCTAGGGCAAACCTCGTCTCGGTGGCACCGATTGCATCATCTCGGTGGGACCAAAGTGAAGCAATAAGGCAACAGAGAGTTGGCAGGCCATCTCGGTGGTACCGATTGCAATTCTCGGTGGGACTGAAATAATTGCAACAAGTAACAGAGAGTTGGCAAGTCCATCTCGGTGGGACCGAGATCCATATCGGTGGATCCGATTTGTTAGGGTTTGGCAGTGGCTAAGTCAAAATGAACTCGGTGGCTCCGGATAGGAAATATCGGTGGGGCCGAGTTGGAATGTAGGGTTTTGACATATTTGGATGAAGGAAGTGGCTGACGATTTTGGAGCAATGTCATTGAGCACTTGAGAAAATAGATCATTAAGCAACACCTCATCCCCTTTTAATAGTATTGGCTTTCCTATGGACTCAATGTGATCTTGGATCACTTAACCAAAAATGTAGAGTCTTGATCTTTTGCCAATCCATGTCCTTAGCATTTTGAAGGGTCCACATCTCTAGTCCTTGCCACGCCAATGCTGAACTTATCGGAAATTTACTAGATAGAAACATTAGTCCAACACCATGTATGTTGGCATAAATTACCAAAACCACCAAGGGAGCAAATGTGCTTTCAATCTCCCCCTTTTTGGTAATTGATGACAACATACATCAAAGCTTCAAATAAAGATGTAAATGAGAATGAACTCAAGCTTTGAAGAAAAACATGTAACATGTATAGGCTCCCCCTAACGATGTGCATCTAGTAAATGATAGTAGCTTATGAAGAGTAGAAGCACAAAGTGAAAGACATACACATGTAACATGTATCTTGGCTATATGCATCAGAGCAATAGATATGACATTTAGGTATCCACATGTTCATGATTATCTTCTTGCAAACAATATATACTAGCAAGAGGTCATCATGTACATGGGTGTGATGCATATACTTACCTCGAAGTTCTTGATGAAGTACCTGAAGAAATACACTTGAGAAAACAAGGTTAGATAACACAAGATAAATTTCTTCAAGAAAAGACACAAGATCAACAAGAAACCAAGATTGGGATGACACGTAGATGAAAGTATCACTAGGTGAATACTTCTCTGAGGCAGACATGTCCCCAAAAGAAATAGTTGTCTCCCCTTAAAGAACTTCCTCTCCCCCTGAATCTGACATTTGATATTGGGAGCAGGTAGGGTGAGAAAACTAAAGCAACCAAAGAACAAACTAATCATCTTTCTCCCCTCTTAGAAACATGTAACATTCTCTCCTCTTGTAAGATGCATCTCTCTCTCTTTTTTACAAAGAAGAGCTTGTAATAAGCTTTGATGTATCTCTCTCTCCCCCTTTGACATCAATTTCCAAGAAGGGACTTCAAGGCCATTTGTCAAGTGGGTTTGGTCCTTGAGAAACACATCTAGCCATTGAGTAGCTCTAGATGCAAGTAGAGGATAAGAATCATTGAGTGGAGCTAGAGCAGAAAGACTTAGAAAATATTTGACAGAAACCTCCTTAGAGCAGCAAAGTCGGTGACTCCGAGTTGAATCAATTCGGTGGAACCGAGTTTGGTGCAAAGGAATATTTTGTCAACTCAGCTCACTAGGCAAAGGAATTCTCACAAAGATTTGCAATGAATAAACTGCAAGACTAGCTAAAAGAAAAGAAACACAGAAAAGAAAAGAAACAAAGAAAATATCTAGATGAAGTTTTTTTTAAACAAACACTCTAGCAAGAAGAGAAAAACCAAAAGAAACACTAGAGAACTTCATCTAGAGGGGTCGGCGACTAGGTCACCTATGTTAGAGTATATTGACTTCGGAGTCAAGTGAGAGCACTTGATCATAGGCCATACTCATCGTTAAGCTCAAAATGGGGTTACCATTTTTCCTTTAAGCATTTCAATGTATTCACATCTTGTTGAGTTGCTTTGGCTCATGACTTTGAGTAAAGCTTCTCTAAAATGTGAGAACTTACATTGGGATTTGGTGGTGATGTCCATCATGTAGTTGAACTTGAAATGGATGCTCATGAGTTGAAGTTGGGAGCGATCCTATCATTTGTAGTTCATCTTCCTACATGGGTTAGATTTGCAAGGAACAACATATATATATATATATGTATATATATCCAAAATGACAAGAATGAAGCACATCTCAAAAGTTGTCAAAGGATATGTTTAGGTTGTCTTGTTCCTTGTTCCACCAACAATTGTTGATACTTGAGTTATACAAGATTGCTCAAGATAAGAGTGAGATGCAATCTTGTGACATGAAGCTTGTCCAAGTACCTACAAAAGGTTAGATACAATACATGGGAGCAAAAAGTGTCCAAGATATAATATGATCATGGAAGTATCATGGATTAGTCAAGAATGCTCATGCCCTTGTATGCATCCACATGAACCTCTAGTTCACGTTTGAAGCATCAATGATGTTCAACTCACTCCTCAAGTGACAAAACACTTTTTCATCAAGAGGTTTGGTAAAGATGTCCGCTAATTGCTTGTTGGTTCGAACATGTTTAAGGTCAATGTCACCTTTCTCAACATGGTCTCGAATGAAATGATGACAAACCTCAATATGCTTAGTTCGAGAATGTTGCATGGGATTGTGTGCAATCTCAATAGCACTCTCATTGTCACATAGTAATGGTACATGTCTCACATGCACACCATAATCTTTAAGAGTTTGAGTCATCCATAGTAATTGAGCACAACATGATCCCGCGACAATGTATTCCGCTTTGGCGGTAGATAGAGATACCGAGTTTTGTTTCTTGGAGGACCAAGACACAAGAGATCTACCAAGAAATTGACATGTACCCGAAGTGGATTTTCTATCAACCTTGTCTCCGGCATAATCCGAGTCGGAATAGCCAACAAGATTAAAAGAAGATCCTTTGGGATACCATATGCCAAAGTTTGGTGTATGTAACAAGTATCTCACAATTATTTTCACCGCTTTAAGGTGACACTCTTTTGGTGCCGCTTGGTACCGTGCACACATGCACACACTTAGCATAATGTCAGGACAGGAGGCACATAGATATAGCAATGAACCAATCATAGATCGATAAACCTTTTGATCAACCAGTTTGCCATCCTTGGTCAAGTCAAGATGTCCATGAGGGGGTTTTCATACCTTTACTTTCTTGCATGTTGAACTTCTTGAATAAGTCCTTGGTATACTTTGTTTGAGAAACAAAGGTGCCCTCCTTAGTTTGCTTGATTTGAAAACCAAGAAAGAATTTGAGTTCACACATCATGGACATCTCATACTTTTCCGACATCAACCTTCCAAACTTTTCACTAAAAGAGGGGTTAGTAGATCCAAAGATAATATCATCAACATAAATTTGGCATACAAATAATTCTCCATTAACCCTCTTAGTGAACAAGGTTGAATCAATCTTCCCAATCTCAAAACCTTTTTCAAGAAGGAATTTAGTCAAGCATTTGTACCAAGCTCTAGGAGCTTGTTTAAGACCATAAAGAGCTTTATGAAGTTTGTAGACATGATTAGGTTTCTTGCTATTAACAAAGCCGGGAGGTTGTTTAACATACACTTCCTCCTCAATTTCACCATTTAAGAAAGCACTTTTAATGTCCATTTGGTAAAGAGTGATATCATGGTGATTGGCATAAGCAAGCAAAATGCGAATGGACTCAAGTCTAGCAACGGGGGCATAAGTCTCACCATAGTCCATACCTTCGACTTATGTATAACCTTGTGCTACAAGACGAGCCTTGTTGCATACAACTTGTCCATCTTCATCTTGTTTATTCTGAAACACCCATTTGGTTCCAATGATGTTTTGCTCATCTTTAGGCTTCTCAACCAATTTCCAAACTTGGTTCCTCTCAAAGTTGTGTAGCTGCTCATGCATTGCATTCACCCAATCGGGGTCCTCAAGAGCTTCTTCTACCTTCAAAGGTTCAACACTAGAGATGAATGAGTAATGCTCACAAAAGTTAGCTAAACGAGATTTAGAGCGAGTGATTCTCTCGGATTGGATATCTTCAAGTATTTATTCGACGGGATGATTCTTGTCGATCCTTGCTCTAACTCGAGGTAGCTTTTGCTTGGGTTGTGGTGAGGCTTCCTCATCATCATCCTTGTCTTCCTCTTCGTTGGTGTTGTCGTTTGCTTAAGGTGGTGGAGAAGGAGGTTGAGGTGGATTATCTTGTCGCACTTCCTCATTCCCATCGTCTTGACGTGTTCCACTTGTGGATGCCTTCATATCAACTTGTTGTTCACCTTGATGTGAAGTTGGGGCTTCCACTTGAGTAGATGAGGTACTCTCCTTTACTTCCACGGGGCGAATCTTGCCAATGGATAAGTCTTGGATTGCTTCCGATGGTTCTTGATCTCCTAAATCAATTGGCAATTGCTCGACTTGCGAGCCGTTAGTCTCATCAAACTTCACATCTACCGTCTCTTCAACTTTTCGAGTGAAGTTGTTGTAGACACGGTAAGTGTGAGAGTTTGATCCATAACCAAGTAGAAAACCTTCATGAGATTTAGGAGCAAACTTTGAACGACGATGCTTATCAAGAATGTAACATTTTGAGCCAAATACTCGAAAGTATCCAACTTGTGGTTTGTTACCGGTGAGCAGTTCATACGCCGTTTTACCAAGATGCTTGTGAAGATAGAGTCGATTTGTTGCATGACAAGCTGTTTCAACCGCTTCCGCCCAAAAGTGTTTTGGCGTCTTGTATTCATCAAGCATTGTTCTTGCCATCTCAATAAGAGTCTGGTTCTTCCTCTCAACAACTCCATTTTGTTGAGATGTGTACGTAGTCGAGAAATCATGTGAAATACCCTCCTCATCAAGAAAGGTGTCCACATTGGCGTTCTTGAACTCCGTTCCGTTGTAACTCCGAACCTTCTTGATCTTCACTTCAAATTGATTTTGGGCCTTTCTTGCGAAGTTCTTGAAGATCTTTTGTACATGCGATTTGTCATCGAGAAAGAACACCCACGTAAATCTGGAAAAATCATCAACAATGACCAAACTGAAAGAGTTACCACCAAGACTCTTATAGGAGTTGGGACCAAAAAGATCCATATGAAGTAGCTCGAGTGGTCTCCTCGTGGTCATAATGTTCTTCACGGGATGGCTTCCTCCAACTTGTTTTCGTGCTTGACAAGCACTACAAAGTCGATCCTTGTCAAATATAACATCTTTCACACCAAGAATGTGATCTCCTTTAACAAGTTTATCAAGGTAACGCATGCCAACATGTCCAAGTGTCCTATGCCATAACCAACCTTTAGAAGATTTAGCAATTAAACATGTGCGAGGTTGAGCTCTCTTAGTGAAATCAACAATGTATAGATCACCTCTACGAATGCCGGTAAAGACCATATTATGATTATCTCGATGAAACACTTGGCAATCTACTTCGGTAAATAGAACATTGAAACCAAAATTGGCTAGTCTAGATACGGAAAGAAGATTGTAGCCAAGAGATTCAACAAGCATAACATTTTGTATGGAGCTATCATTGGATATGGCCACCTTACCATGGCCAAGTACCTTACCCTTGGAGTTGTCTCCAAAAGTCACATACTTGCGTGGACCATCATTTTTAGCAAGCTCACGAAACATGTCTCTATCTCCGGTCATGTGATCGGTACATCCACTATCAAGAATCCACTCTTTTCCTCCGGTCATGTAATCTCGAAGATTTGCCATAAGACTAAGATTCCTCATGGTCTTCTCAAATTCCATTTCAAAATCTTCGTCTTCATCATAATAGCCATGCTCAACATCATCATCATCAATATGTATATGATCATCACCTAGGGCAATGAATTCATTAGTTTCATGATCATGACAATGTTCAAGTTTATGAATTCTAATGGCTTCCGTGATAATGTTACTAATAGTTCCAACATCTCCTTTAGCACGCATAAGATCACGAAGCTCAAACAAGCAATCATCAAAGTTAGGATCATTAGGACTCATTTTGTGAAAAGCAATAGTCTTATGAAGAATCTCATCAAGATTCTTTAAAGAGTAATCAGGTTATCGCTTTTCCAAGTCATGCCATAGGGTATAAGCACATCCAAAGTTTTGCATACAACGAAGCACAACTTTAGGTAATCCTCTAATGATAAGATTGACAGTTCTAAGATTACGAAGCATGTCAATTTCCTCTTCATGAGTAGGATGCAAGGGATCAATAGGAGGCACATAAGGATTATGAATATACTTGCTCAAGTTAAATTAATCAAAGATATCAAGCATCTCATCCTTCCAAATGTTGTAATACTCCCCATTGAGAATAGGCACTCTACGTCTAAGACTCCCCAAAGTAGACACATCCATCTCCCACCAATGGTGATTAAACCAAAGCAATGGAAACCAATGCTCTGATACCAATTGTGGGATCGAGGAGATAGGTCTAGAGGGGGGTGAATAGACACTTAACCAACCAAAGGTGCAGTTTTTAGTTTCTCTTGGAACTTAGGCAGATTTTGGCACAAGTTAAGATAACACCAAAACTTTCTACACATGCAAATCTAGAGCTAGAGCAGCGGAAATAGTAAAGCATGCAAGTGTACGGAAAGTAAAGGGGTAGAGTATGGAAGATCAAATGCAATGAAGACGTGGTGGTTTTTGGCGTGGTTCCGATAGGTGGTGCTATCGTACGTCCACGTTGACGGAGGCTTCAACCCACGGAGGGTAACGGCTGTGCGAATCCACGGAGGGCTCCACCCACAAAGGGTCCACGAAGAAGCAACCTTGTCTATCCCACCATGGCCATCGCCCACGAAGGACTTGCCTCACTCGGGTAGATCTTCATGAAGTAGGCGATCTCCTTGCCCTTACAAACTCCTTGGTTAAACTCCACATCATGTCGGAGGCTCCCAAGTGACACCTAACCAATCTAGGAGACACCACTCTCCAAAAGGTAATAGACGGTGTGTTGACGATGAACTCCTTGCTCTTGTGCTTCAAATGATAGTCTCCCCAAGACTCAAACAACTCCTCACAGATTTGGCTATGGTGGAAGAAGCATTTGAGTGGAATGCAACTTGGGAAAGGCTAGAAATCAAGGTTCAAATGGTTGGATTGGAATGTCTTGATCTCAACACATGAGTAGGTGGTTCTCTCTCAAAAAATGTATGGTGGAAGTGTAGGCACGTTCTGATGGCTCTCTTTACTGAAGAAGAATGGGTGGAGGGGTATATATAGCCTCAACACAAAATCCAACCATTACACACATTTGACCAAAATCGGTGGGACCGAAACAAGAATCTCGGTGAGACCGACTTGAGCAAAGATGTGAACGTTTGAGCTTTCGGTGGGACCGACTGGAACATCTCGGATGGACCGATGTGCAATGGCTAGGGCAAACCTCATCTCAGTGGCACCGATTGCATCATCTCGATGGGACCAAAGTGAAGCAATAAGGCAACAGAGAGTTGGCTGTCCATCTCGGTGGTACCGATTGCAATTCTCGGTGGGACCGAAATAATTCCAACAAGTAATAGAGAGTTGGCAAGTCCATCTCGGTGGGACCGATATCCATATCGGTGGATCCGATTTGTTAGGGTTTGGCAGTGGCTAAGTCTAAATGAACTCGGTGGCTCCGGATAGGAAATATAGGTGGGGCCGAGTTGGAATGTAGGGTTTTGACATATTTGGATGAAGGAAGTGGCTGAGGATTTTGGAGCAATATCATTGAGCACTTGAGCAAATAGATCATTAAGCAACACCTCATCCCCTTTTAATAGTATTGGCTTTCCTATGGACTCAATGTGATCTTGGATCACTTAACCAAAAATGTAGAGTCTTGAGCTTTTGCCAATCCATGTCCTTAGCATTTTGAAGGGTCCACATCTCTAGTCCTTGCCACGCCAATGCTGAACTTATCTGAAATTTACTAGATAGAAACATTAGTCCAACACCATGTATGTTGTATAAATTACCAAAACCACCGAGGGAGCAAATGTGCTTTCAGCAGCTTGCCGGCAAGGTGCGGGGGAAGTGCAGCTACAGTGTGTAGTTGAGCTAAGAGTCGACCGTTCTAAGTGCAGCCGTGGGCCTCCTTTTATAGACCAAGGGGTTACCACAGAGGCTAACATGGTCATTACAAAGTATGAATAGTAACTTGCACCGTCACCACGTCTATCTCCAGACGTGGTAAGACAAGCGCATTAAATGCACCATTAGGTGCTATGTCGGGGAGGCGAGGCTTTGGGTAAAAGATCTGTACCACCGGTCCTGACGCCCTCTTGTCACCTTGACACGTCCCAGGGACGGGTGTCATTAAAGTTAATCCTGGCGTGGCATGCTGACACGTGCCTTGGCCAGCTGCGTTGACTGCCCGCCTGCTCGACACCTATCATGCGTGCTTATCTAGCCGATGGTGAGGTGGAGCAGTAACGGGACAGAACAAGCTTGCCGGCGCGGAGCTTGCTGGGCTGTTGCTTGCCGGCAACCAGAGTCTTGGTCCCCACCTTGCCGGTACGGAGCTTGCCGGCAAGGGCAATCTTGATCTTCAGTACGAGAATAGTTCTTCTTGATGACCTGCCTTGAGGTCTTCTTCACGGTCTTGTTTATTCCAAGTCTTGAGTCATAGTTATCCTCCGTCAAGCCCTTGTCGTAAGCCTCCACCTGCCGAGGGTACGAGGGCAGCTATGCTTTAGTACACCGACAACCTCCACCTGCCGAGGGTCCTCCTCAGGAGGCCGCCGATGAGCCGCGTCGCGAGCTGCCTCCCGAGCCCTCCGAGCCTCATGAGCCCCTCAGGCCCTCCGGAGAGCAAGCTACCATGGCAACTACACGCCTCGTCGAGCACCCTATGTACTTCGTCAGCACGGTGCTGCGGGATGCACGTGAGCACTACCCCATGCAACATAAGCTCCTCCTCGCACTCCTCATCACTTCCAAGAAGCTGCGCCACTATTTCCAGGGCCATCCCATCAATGTGATCTCATCTTACCCCCTGGAGCAAGTCCTGCGCAACCCCAACACCGCTGGCCGCATCACCGAGTGGAACATTGAGCTGCAGTCCTTCGAGCTAGAATTCTGCACCACAAGGGTGATCAAGGGTGCAGCCCTGGTTGACTTCGTAGCGGAATGGATGGATCCGCACCAGGAGGAGCCTCGTGAGGATGAATCCCTCTTGCCTGGGGATGAGGCGCCTGGCGGTTGGTCCATGCACTTCGATGGCGCCTTCTCCCGGTAGGGCACAGGGGCTGGCGTCATGCTCACTTCGCCGACAGGAGATAAGCTCTACTACGCTATCCAACTCTGCTTCAAGCGTGACAACAAGGTCTCCAACAACATCACGGAGTACGAAGGCCTCATCACCGGCCTCAAGGCTGCTTTTGCTCTCGACATCTAGCGCCTCACCATCAAGGGCGATTCGCAGCTCCTCGTCAACTTCTCCAACAAAAGCTACAAGCCCAAGGACGAGCACATGGCCGCCTATCTGGAAGAGGTACGCAAGCTCGAGAAGCGTTTCCTTGCCCTGGAGCTCCAGCATGTCCCCCGTGGCAGCAACAAGGAAGCCGACGACATCGCCAAGCGAGCATCTCGCCGCGAGCATCAAAGCCCCGGCGTCTTCAAGGAAAGGCTCCAGAAGCCATTAGCTACACCACCTGCCGTGAGCGCCACGCTGCTTCACGAAGAGCTCCCACCCACACCGCCCACGGGCGCACCAGACTGTGGCCCACCTTCTGGCGCCCACTTGCTGCTGGCGCTGGAGCCTCAAGCGGACAGCTGGGCCGCTGAGTTCAAGGCCTACTTGCTTCATGGCACCCTCTCGGAGAAGGACTCAGAGGCAGAGCGTGTGGTTCGCCAGGCCACCGCTTACTGCTTGAAGGATGGCAAGCTTTACTGCTGGCGCCCCATTGGCGTCTCGCTGCGGTGCATCTCTGAAGAGCAAGGTCGCGAGCTGCTTGCCGACATCCATGGAGAAGACTATGGCCACCACTCCTCATCACGCACCCTCGCCGGCAAGGTGTTCCGAAGTGGCTTCTACTAGCCCACCGCGCTTCACGACGCCACCGAACTGGTCCAATCCTGTGAAGCTTGTCAATTCCACGCCAAGCAAATCCACCAGCCACCGCAAGACCTCCAGACGATCCCCCTCTTGTGGCCCTTCACGGTCTGGGGGCTGGACATCCTGGGTCCCTTTCCATGCACGGCTAGCGGCTACCGATACCTCTACATCGCCATCGACAAGTTCACCAAGTGGGCGGAGGTCGAGCCTGTCCGCACCATCCCGGCAGGATCTGCCGTTAAGTTCATCAAGGGCCTCGTGAGCCGCTTTGGCGTCCCCAACCGCATCATTACTAACAACGGCTCCCAATTCACAAGCGGCCTCTTCAAGTCATACTGCGCCAGCCTTGGCACGCAGATCCGCTACGCCTCTGTGGTGCACCCGCGAAGCAACGGCTAGGCCGAACGTGCCAACGTTGAGGTCCTCAAGGGCCTCAAGACACGAAGCTTCAAGAAAAAGCTTGATGCCTGCGGCAAGGGCTGGCTTGACGAGCTACAGTCTGTGCTATGGTCGATCCGCACAACAGCAACCAAGCCTACTGGCGAGACTCCCTTCTTCCTCGTCTACGGAGCTGAAGCAGTCCTTCCTTCTGAGCTCAAGCACGGCTCTTCGTGAGTCCTCGCCTTCGATGAGGCTCATCAGGCGGCTCGCGTGAGGCCGACCTGCTGCTCCTCGAGGAAACCCGTCGCCAGGCCGCCCTGCGCACCGCAAGATACCAACAGGCTTTGTGTCGCTGTCATAGCCACAACATACGCCCACGCACCCTTGAAGCTAGCGATCTCGTCCTGAGAAGGATCCTCTCCAGAGAGGGACTCCACAAATTCTCACCCATGTGGGAAGGCCCTTTCAGGGTTGCTCATGTCTCCCGGCCCGGCGCCGCTCGGCTGGAGACAAAGGAGGGTGTTCCTGTGCCCAACACATGGAACATCCAACACCTCCGCAAGTTCTAACCGTGACCCTCACGCGTACGAACGAAATGGAGTTGTATACGCTCCGGAGCCTCTCATTGCGTTCGCCTGATGGGCCCGCGAGAGCTCCCGCCCACGCCCCAGTGGAAGCCCCAAGCTCAGCGCTAGCAGAACGATCGAATTCATGGCGCCCCCCAGGCTGCACCAACCTCAAGCTAACCCATGCCGGACACATCAGCCTCTCTGTTGGGGATGTGAAACTGAGGGCGCCCCCGGGCTGCACCAACCTCAAGCTGACCCGTGCCGGACACGGCAGCCGCATCCCCTTTTTGTTTTTGTAATGAACTTTGTTATTCTACTTCTGTAAAGTTTCATTTTCGAGATATTTTGTGTTTGGTAAGTTATTTGCTTCAGGAGTCGTGCGTGCTCGCGATCTCCCTCCTGCTCATCACGCGAGCGGGGGCTGGACACGGTGCCTGTGCTCGGGTCAGTCCCAGCAGCGCTGCAAAACCCAAGTGATCGAGCTCTGGCTCACGGGCTTGCTCCCGTGTACGCGACCTCACCAAGGTCCTTGGTGTCTTGTCTCCTCACGTGACGCCCACGAGCGAGCTAGCAAGCATGCACTGCTCCCCCGTTTGTGAAACCCCTCGGCATGCAGTCATCGTCAGGAGCAAGGCACACGGAAGGCCACGCGAGCACCGCCTCGCGAGGTAACTCGCGACAAGATGCCTCCTGAAGCCCACAGGAAGCCTCACGAGCGCTGCCTCGCGAGCCGACCTGTGGCAGCTATCTCCACCAAGTGCTAGCGGGAGGCCTCATGAGCAAGATCCTCACGAGGCGCACTCCACGGCCATGACACGGCAAGTGACACTCGCGAAAAAGCTAAGTACAAAAACACCTCGCGAGCTGCTCTCGGCGCCTCTCAAACTCTCCTCTCCCCGTGACCTCGCTGAGTGCGGATGTTTCCTCCTCCGTGCAAGCCACTTGCACGTCAAAGGGGGGCTTCTTGAGAATCATGCCTCAGGAGCCCTTACCGCCTCTTAGTGCCCTACACCTCCTAGCCTTGTCCAGGCACGCGACCTGACATACCAGCGACGGCTGTAGCCCACTCGGGGGCTGGGTCCTGACGACGTAGAGCACCAAGGCAAGCAAAGAAAGGAAAATAGGCCTCACGAGAGGGCCTCACAAGGAGCAGACATCACATATTGCAGCAAATCATAAAGTACTTAAACGCAAGTCACATTTTTACACCCCCGCGGGGCTACATCAATCTGATACAGGAGCAAAAGAGAGGAGCCTAGGCAGAGCGCGACACATCTTCAAGCTCCGACTCGGGCGCTAACTCTGCTTAGTCAGAGTTCATCTTCACTCTTGATGCGCGGGGAGCCTTCATCGCTCTCGCCCCCGCTGGTGGAGTCGGTGCCACCGTCGCTGTCGCCTTCGCTGGAGGAGTCGGTGCCGCTGCCGCTCTCACTTTCCGTGCAGCACTCCATGCGGCCGCTAGAGACCCCGAAGAACTTCACGAAGAGTGTGGCGGCTTCGTCGTACTTGAACTGAAGAAGATGCCCTGCCTTAGGCCACGGGCGCCGGCGAACGACTTCCACCCCCGCTTCAGGAACATGAAGCCGGCGGGGGAAAATTCAGTCGCCACCCAGGAGGGGCGTTGCAGCAGCCATCCGCTTGTAGCCATAGGCCCAAGGGCCCGTGGTCCTCCATCGCTCTTGCAAAGGAGTCCGGGAACCGGAGCCAACTGCAGGGCCGACGATGCAGCCCCACGATGAACTCATGCGCTGCCTCCGCCGTATGGGCCCCCGCCTGGGGAGGAAGGGCAGCCGCGCCCGCGCCTCGGCCGCGGGCGCCGCGCCCTCCACGACCGCGGGCGGCGACCCTTCCATGGACGCTGGGGCTGGCCATGGCGGCCGCCGAGGAGCGCGTTTGGCCCCGGGGGGGACCCTCGTGGCAGCGACAGATGCGCGGGCTCGCCCTCTACTCCTCGCCATCGCATCGGTGGTCCTGGAAGAGAGCAAGGAAGGATGAAAGGTTGAAGAAGGGGAGAGGCAGAGGTAGAAGATGAGTGGGGGAGGTCTCTACCCCCCTCCCCCCGCTCCTTTTATAACACCTTATGGGGACTCTCTCCCTGCCGCTCCGCCTTCTTCGACACCGGGAATCGAGGAAGCAGAAGGAAAGCAATGATAGCCCTGCGCCCCGCGCGGGCAGGCTTTATGACAGGCGCAAGCAGTTACCAAGTGTAGTGGGGGAAGTGGGGGCGTCCCACATCCCATCGCACGCCACATTGAGCCTGGGCTCCGCAGTCTGTCAGGGCCCGCGCCGTTTCGCTCCCAACGGGTGGGAACGTGCGCGCCACGGGCCCGGGGGCTACTGTTGGGCCATTGGGAATCGGGGTACCACGACCCGTCTGCCTGCGGCCCAGGAAGCGATGCTTGGCGATGGCCCAAGGCATGGCCCAACCACGGGCGCCGTGAAGCGAAGACGCCTCGTGAGGCACCGGCCTCATGAGGACCCCTCCTCAAGGAGCAAACCACCAAGACTTAGTCGCAGCAGCGGCAGGAAGCCTCACGAGGCCCCCTCGCGAGGCGGCCCCCCGAGGCGGCTGCCTGAGGCCACCCAAGCCTGACGCCAGCCTCGCGGTCCCGCGTCCGCCACGTGGGTGATGCGCTTGGCGACGAACGGCGGCAGAGGCCGTGCCAGCAGGCGCGGACAGAGAGGTTTTCCTCTTTGGTGCTAAAGGGGTAGCACCAGTTGCCCCCCTCCAAAGCAAGTCCCAAGGACTGCCTGTTTGGTGAAAGAAGACCAAGATGACAAGGCGCGTAGGGCGGAGATCATCACCGAGCCCACCGGCGCGTCATGGATAATGCTTTTGCAGGTGAAGACCATCTTTTGTCAGGATAAGCCTGGGCGCCTGTCCCCTTTCAAAACCCGCCAATGTGTGGCTACCCTTCCCGCCAAGATTTTCAGGGGAAGACGACCAGGGCGGCTATAAAAGGGGCAGCGCTGCCACTGTAGAGGAGATCGGTTCGATTGTCTCCTACGTTGTACGCGAGGACTCCCTTGCCCACAGTAATTCCAAACACAAGCAGGAGTAGGGTTTTACACCGCAAGGTGGCCCAAACCTGGGTAACCGCCATGTCCCTTGTCATGCTCTACGCTAGCGTGCTCTCGCCATAGCCTCGCCGTGGTCACCCTTGGATTGGTAGGAATGAGCTTGCCCCCAGTGTTCAAACCTTTGGGTCCCCGGAGCCCCGATTCCGACAGAGTGGGGGGAAGGGACCGTGTGTACATGTGTGTGTGGTAGGCAGACCTGCTAGCTAGAGGGGTATATCGATCGGTGTGTGTGGGAAAGAGAGGGTGATGGACCTAGCTTGAGAGATCGTGGGAGACCGACCTGGAGAAAGAGATTGTGCGTGTGCGGTGGGTAATGCCAAGTGAGAGTGTGTGTGCATGCATGCACGAGAGAAAGTTAGTGGTACCACTATAAAGAGAAGACGACTGTGTGGGTGTAAAAGACTTGGTGAGATCATAATCAATATAAAAGTGAATTCAAATATTTGAATAAGAGATCATGATGTTTGAAACCCATGCATGCATGAATATAATGGAGATATGTGTGGTGTGGTTTTGAATTGAGCATGCTATACTATATACACATTGAACAAGGCCAAATTGATTTGAATTTGAGATACCGTTGGCAGACATCGTTTGACCACATTTCATCCATGCATGGATAGAACTATTCAAATTGGAGATAATGGGTGGCTTTCGCAGCTAACATCTAAATGTTGTGTGTGTGTGTGTGTGTGTGTGTGTGTGTGTGTGTGTGTGTGTGTGTGTGTTGTGCGTGTTAAACACATTATACATATCAAACATCGTTTAGATTCCAAACATCTAGCTAGAGCATACATGTACTATGATTTGAATTCAACATAAGATGGATACACATATTTGAATTCGAGATCATATGGTACATGTAGTTCATATTTAAATGGGAATTTACTACTATATTCATTTCGTGTTTTGTGAAGATAATATTTAGATGATGGTATAACTAACCTGACAACAATCCCATTCAAATATGAAAAATGGACTCAAATTTAGTCCATATGGTAGACGGTATGAATTATTTTTTTGTTGTTATTGTTGAGGGAAGTACAAACTGATTTGGTACCGTACACGTTAAGCTTGTTCTTCTGAATTTTTGAGTTGTTCATTGTTGTTTTTGAAGGGCATTTGTAGTAATTCATATAGTAAAACGGGACATGACTCTCTGTTGTGTGCTATGAATTGTGTTTTGTTTTTGTGTTTTTGTACACGTTAAGCTTGTTCTCCTGAAATTTCAAGCTATGCCTTGTTATCCTGAAATTACAAGCTATCTGTTTGTCTCTTGTGCTGCAAAAACTCCCGCCTATTCAACCCACGCTTGTTATTCCGAAATTTCAACGCGCGCGAAAACTCCCTCCTCCTCCAAAATCGGTCGCGCCGCCCAGACACGCGAAATCCCCCTTCTATCCTTGAGGAGAAAATGGCGCCTGGACGTCCCATGGTCAAAATGGGTGGGGGTACTTTCATGACTTACCCCACATTTCGGACAAGTGCGCCCCTAAGCCATGGTTCCCCCTCCCATCCCCTCCGCCCCCATTCGTACACCGAGGCCGCCAAAACCCGCGAAAGCCCACCCTCCTCCATCCGCCACCCGACCGCCACCCAGCCGGAGCCTCTTCCCCGACGACGTCGTCCACCGCAACAGCTCGACATCCCTCATCCACCGCAGCGAATGAGGATCCGTCGTCGATCTCGTCATCCTGCCGGTTCAGCCGACCCGTCCTCCACCTCCAAGGAGCTGCCCCGACGTTCGCCTCATCTATCGCGCCACCTCCATTCCCATAGCGTTGCCTTCACCTGCCCCACCGGAACCGCAGCACCCTCACCGTTTCCTCGAATGAAGTTGAGGCCTACTCGGCGCCACCAAAGAGGTTCTACACTCATCGCTGCATTTTCTCTTTGATTCGATCTCACGGGGCTGCCGGTGCTCGATCCTGAGCCGCCATGGCGCGGCTCCATCGCCGGCGGTGTCGCCGGCCATTTCCTCCATGGCGTCTCTCTCCCATGGCGTGGGTCCCTCGGCGGCGACATCCACACCAGTAGGATATGCTGTTGCTGCTGCTACTGCTCCAGCTCTCGGTCGTGCTGCTGCTCTGCTCTTGCTCTCCGTTGCGCTGATGCTCTGCTCTTGCTCTTATTCGTCCTGTTGCTCTGCTCTTGCTCTCGCTCGCGCTGCTGCTGCTACACGACCTGCTGTAGCTAGACTAGCTGCTGTTCTAGCTCTCGCTCGCGCTTCTGCTTCGGGCGCTGCTGCTCCTGCTACACGACCTATTGCAGCTAGACTAGTTGCTGCTATAGCTCTCGCTCGCGCTACTGCTCCAGGCACTGCTGCTTTGGCTGCTCTTTGCTAGTGCATTCCCTGCTCGAGCGGCTGCTGATTTAGATCACCGCTTCTTGGCTACTAGTACTCGAGCGGCCTAAACTACTAGTGCAGTGCTTCTCTGGTACTAGTGCGGTCAGTTTTGACACTAAAATTCGGTTTCATCAGTAAAATTCAGTTTTGACAATAAATTTCAGTTTCAACAATTGAGTTCATAGTCAACAGTTTTCACATCATCTGTTGGAGCAGCCGCCGCACTGCTGATGTATTTTACATCTAGCACTTTTTGGTGATGTAATTTACATCATCTATTAAAGTTGATATTAGAATCCCACTTCAGATTAACGTTGTCTGTCTTGTCCTGCTTCAGCCTCGCCGTTGTACATCTCACCGGAGCTACTCCAATGATGGAACCGTCCATCACAGCGGAGCAGTACCCTCGGTGCTGTCTCCAGACGCCTCAGATCTTCTTCCCCGCCTCCGATAGTCGCACCAGTGACAGCATCCTCAACGACCAACCCAATGATGCTGAGGTCGACAAGGCTATGCCAAAGAGGTTGTACACTCTTTGCATCACTTTTTTACTCTACATTCATGTCGATCCCTTAGGGCTCCTTTGTAACACCCCAAAAATCGGGTTATCGATTTTTGTGCTGTTATTCCTTCCTAGCTTTCCTCTACCGGATTTTTTTTCCTTTGGAATCTGGAAAGTGACCAGGCAAATCCAGACAATCCTCAGTCTCTCAATGCCTTTCCCATGCTCTTGTGCCAGCCAAGTTCACGTCAGTAAACCCTGAACCTCATTCAAACCCTAGTTCCAAAATATTGGAACTGGAAATCCTGCCTTTGTGTTTACAAAGGAGCTATCATTTTCCTTGCTCTATTGATCCTCCCAAGATTTCCAGAGATCCTCCTTCATCCATAAACCCTAGATGTGCAAAAATATTGCCAAGTCATATGCAATATTTTTCATCTAGAATTAATTCCTTTATCTGCCTGTCTGAGGAATTAAATCCAGAGGGATAGGTAGACATTTCTAAATTTCATGAAAATTGGTAGAGATGATCTTTGTACCTATATCAAGCTCTGGTAAAAAAAATTCCACAATTAAATAAGGGAAATTGTATTTTCCTATTTAGAGCCAATATTTCAATTTGGGGCCTTTCCAAAGGAACTACCATTTTCGTAGCTAGGAAAACTCCCAAATAATTTGTGGGGCTTATCCTATCCATATCTTCACCATTTTCATCAAAATCTCAAGTTCCACAATTCAAATTTTGAGCACAACATCAATTTGTAAATCCTGTCCAGATTTCCAGTTTGCAAAGGAAGTGCCTGAACCCTTGATCCTTTTGAGCTGAAATTTTGCAGGGTGATTTACCTTGATATATTACTCATGCAATCCAAAAACCAGCCCATTTAGTCTAGCCAAATTTCCTCAGGAAATTATCCAAGTTTCTATCCAGAATGCAGCACTATGAAGGAAGTACCATTTAGATGTGTCCAAATGGTATGAAATTTTACCAGTCCATTCATGTATCCAAATCATCACCCTACACCAAAACTCAGCCAAATCCATCTAGCCATTCTTCCCTAGCATTCTCATTTTCATTTCTGACTAGATTGCAAGTTTACAAAGGAGGTGCCATCTAGAATTGTCCATTTGAGCTGAATTTTGGCCAGGATGACCACCTTGGTAGATGATTAACCTCTGCCTAAGATCATGCCAAGAGGAGCACTGTGTTGCCCACACCACATGTCAACATTTTGCTGCTAGAAGGTGTTTGGCCAAGGTGCAGTCACACCAGAGCTCTTCCGTGCCATCCAGCTGCACAAGTCAACTCAGCGAAGGATGGAGAACACCCTAGACTTGTTTTGGCATCCAGCAGGGCGTGGCAACGCCGTGGCCATGCGGTGACCACGTGCAGAGCACGCCAACTGCGTGCCCTGTGCGCCAGAGCCCTCGGGAGCTCGCCTCAAGTAGGTTCCAGCTCGTCCGGATGCGCCGGAGAGCTCCCCACCGTACGCGCGTGCCCTCTGGTACATCTCCCCCTCGTCCCCTAGCCCGTGGACGTCTCTGCCAACCTCGATGCTCCGCTCGAGCGCCGCCACGGCACCACCGTCCCGGAGCTTCGGCCGGTGTCCAGAACCCTCCCCCCCGGCAGCTATATAAGGCGCCCCCAAGCCCTCCTCCTCACCAGCAGCCCTGGCCTCCTCCCCCTCGAGCTCGGGGAGCTCCCTCCCCGTCCATAGCCGAAGCCCTGCCACCACCAATCCCGGCCGTGCGGCCCTCCCCTTCCTTTCTTTCCGCGGTCTCGACCTCCCCAGGAGCTCACGAGGCCACCGCCGTCCTTTGCTTGGTCGGGGGAAGCTCGCCTAGCTCATCCCGACCGTGCCTTATCTGGCCGTCCGCCATGGGATGGGCAACCACCGCCTCGGCCATCCCCGGCCCCGCCAGCTAGCTCCCACGGGTGCGGCCTGGCCCCGCAGCCTCGTCCCGCTCGCTGGCAGCTCTGGCCGGGCAGCGAGGTGCCGGCGGCAAGCACGGCCGAGCGGCCACGGCGCCCTCCTCTGTTCCTATCGTGAGGAAGAAGCCGACCGGGAGGAGAGAGAGAAGAGAATAGGGTGGGCCCCACGTGTAAGTGGCCTAGCCTCGGGCCAGCCAGTTAAGTGGAAACGTATTTCTAAAAATACGCTTTCTAGCCGCAGAAGTGTAATCTGGAAAATACGCTTTCATTTCTCAGCCGCCAGCCGAAGTGGCTATTTAGTAAATGTTCACCCGTTAGGAGCTGAAATGGACAAATTTCTGTCTGTTTCTCTGCTTAACGAATGAACGGCCGTTTCTCTTCAACCGTAACTCCGATTGAGGTAAATCCAATGCCCATGTTCTCTGTTCGTCGAGCCCGTTCCGTTGGTATCATTTTGATAATGTTTTCACACTATGAAAATGACCATTTTGCCCTTGCCCTTCAATCAGCCCCTTCGAGAGGGGAACTTTTCCGGCAAATATTTCCGCGAGCTCATCGCACTTCTTCCCGGTGACTCCATCAACCCCTAGGCAAGCCAACCTCTTACCATGAGCCCCGGACTTGCATGTTGACTTTGCTTGCACCCTGTGTGTGTGTGTGTTGCAGTATATTTTGGATCATCTGTTAGTTTGCACTGGCCAAGTCCTCTTATTTCATCTGTACCCAATACTAGCGTTAATCATTATACAATATCATGACGTGGTATCTTGCCATATTTTCCATCCTAGCAACAGTATTTTGAATACCATTATCCTGTTAATGCTATGACTTGATCTCATGCCATGATTGACTATACTGTTATGATTTGGCTACGCTGTTATTAAGTGATTGCTCTTATTCATAAGTGTTGATGTTATGGAATGATGATGGAAATATTAAATTGAACTTATAAACTAAACCTCCTGTCATCGATGGGATCGAGTCATAGTGCCACCGAACCGAGCTTATCCGTGCAGCCACATTTGCCCATATGGGACGGCCTTGACTTGGTCTAACCTTGTGCTCTCTTATCGGTACCACCAAAGAGGGAAGGTTATGCGTGCGTGCTACCCTGATCAGGTAGGCGGCGATAATCTTGTGAGCCCAGTTGTTTGTTTAGCCCGGGAGTCCCTGTTTGGGATAGTTTAGTTTATCCAGGATGGTGGCAGGTGTCAGGAGCGACACAGGGGCCACCCAGGGCATGACCCGGAAGGGGAATGATTGTCGGTGGTACGATAGAGGAGTCACGGGTTAGGCAGGTTTCGTTGGACGAATGTCCATGGTGTGGGTAAAGTGCGCAACCTCTGCAGAGTGTAAGAATCTATTCGAATAGCCAAGTCCACGGTATTGGACATAGTTCGTACTAGGTGACACTATTTGGTCTTGGTCGATCTGGAGGACAAACCTGTTATAACAAACTTGATGAAAGATTTTACAATGTATTCTGGCATGATCACGGAGTGAGATCTCTGTGAGTTGCGAGATAGCCCGGAGGGGCAGTAAAACCGAATGGTTGCCACAATATATCACCTTAATGCTTCACGGGAGGTAAGCATAGTGTAGGTTCCAGTTTAAGTTTGGATACCATGTCTCATAGAAATAGCCAAGCCATGCCATGATACGTAGTTGATATGCCTGATCCATGTTATGCCATGCTTAATTCCATGCCATATTTAGAACATATTCTTATATAAGCATAGGGCTTGCTCTGTCATCTGCTTGTTTAGAAGCTATGTATTTGGTTGTCTTGTGAGTACATTCAAAGTACTTACCTAGCCTTGCACGTGGCCAGTTACAGGAGAAGATCGGTCATGCTAGATCGTAACCCAGCCAGTCCTGTGGGTTGTGGAGCCCAGCCAAAGATGTCGTTGCCGCTGAGCCAAGACCTCCGTTGCCATTTAGTTAGCCTTGGAGCCATGTAATACTATTGTAAGCAACAGTATTGTAATACTCCATTTCATATAATAAAGCCATTTTTGTGCCTGGAATCGCTGTATCATGTCTCAGACGTGCGCTAGGTCTTATCCTGGGATTGGCGTGCATCGGCCCTCTATCGGGGTGCCACATCCTTTCATTCAAAGCAGTGGCAAATCTAGAAAGAAATGGAGGGTGGTCTCAAAGTTAACAGGGAGAAAACTAAATGCTCTTTTGAACCACAATTTGAATTGGTTTCACAAGATAGCCATTATCTCATAATCATGTTGACCAAAGAAGCTCACAAAATTTCAGATTAACGGGAACATGTACTATTACTGAATTGTTTGGGTTTTTTCAAAGATATAATTTTTTAACCAGAATATTGGGCCTTTCTAGCAAAATAGCATTATCTCCTAATTATGTTGTCAATGTGAGCTCAATTTTTTTCAGAGTACAACAGAGCACATGTAGTATATATTGAAAAACTTTATGTTTCTTTAAAAAAATCCAGTTCATGCAGGCAACAAGACGGACTGAGAACACGTAGTAACGAGATATACGAATAGTTTCTCCCATATGACAAGCAGTGAGGTAGTAGGCAAGTTAGCTATCTGTGTTGGACTCTCTCGAAAGCGATCATTTTTTATTTCTACGTGTTGGAGCTGTGCATGTGTAGATGGGCCTGGGAGTTGATCTAGTGGGCTGGGTCCAAAATTCTAGAAATAGTACAAAAACATTTTTCGAGGGCAGGCTTCAACCTGTTGAAGACTGCCTACTAGAATCGCCACTGGTTCAAAGAAAAAGTGAAGAAAAACATAGGAATTGGAAACTTTCCTATGGTACTACTATTCATGCATTTGGTTAGAAGGAATGGAGCAAAGCAAAACTGGAGGAATTTTTTTCTTTTCCTGTCTCTTTCAAAGAAAAAATGTAGAAATTTCAATATCCACGTGGACCTCCTTTTCAAATTCCTATGCATGAAGAACAAGACTAAGTGCATTAGTGGCATAATAAGATTCCAACTTTACATTTTCATGTGGTTCGACTTTAATTTGACCATGTTTCTTTGCATTCCCGTGTTCTTCCAATTCATGTGAACCAAACACCCAAGCTGACAGAAATCCTGAGTTTGCAAATGCTCTGTTTTGCATGTGCATTCCTATCCTATTCCTATGTTTTTCCTATCCCTGCATTTTTAGAATCCTCCAATTCAAAGGTGCGCTTACAGATTTACTTCATTTACAGATAGGTGTCAACGAAAACTCTGTGTGGTTTGTCCTGCTCCTGCCGTGCCGTCATCCACCCCACCTGAGCTGCTCCATCGACGGAAGCATCCATCGCACCAGAGATCCCCTGGCTAGACCGTCTTTCGCTGCCTCAGATCTCCTTCCCCGCTGTCGGCAGCCACCCCAACTGCATTACCGTCTTCGACTGAGCAGATGAACCTGAGGACTACACGGGTCCGCAAGAGAGGTCTCACTCTTTCATGTCTGCTTACATTATGCATCACTTAATATTACCCGCTACTTTATCATCCTATTCGCCTCTTAGATTCTGAGTCAGGTCCAAACTGATGTTCAAACTTGAGTTTTAAAATGCTTGTGGGGCACATATCGAGTTAGCAACGAATAGTATCTCTGTCTATTATCTGGTTCATCTCGTGTCTTCTATGTGGTTCATGTTGGGTGGGCAACAAACAGTAAAGGAGCCATCATCTGTCTTTTTTAACTAAAGCTATCATCTGCCTGCTATCATTAGTTTTGGATCTATCCACTGGTTGCTACCATTAGTCTGGATTTCTGCATGCACCCCTTAGGCCTCACATAATCTGACTATGATTTTTTCCTATGCATGTCAGTTATTGTGCGCAATCGTACTGAACATGTAGAGAAAAAGAGAAGAGCGTTGCGTCGCAATATAATGTCATGCAGACGTCGCTCCATGGTGGGCGCAGTGGCAGCCCCCCTCCCCCCATTCCAGATTGTAATCCAGAGGAAGATAACTATTCAGAGGGGAATTCAGAGGGAGCAGACCACTCCTATTTACCCCCTGAGGTGTTTGCTCTAACCTGGCATGCTGATGTTGGTCATATCATGCATATGGCACCTTGCATTGCTTACTTTATACATCGTTTATGTCATCTGTTTAGTTTAGACATGCTTTGTATGAATGCCACCTATTTGGTTTCTGTATCATATATGTGAATTATGCAATGCCATCTTCTTTAGTCGGGCATCATATATGTGAATTATGCAATGCCATCTTCTTTAGTCGGGCATCATATATGTGAATTATGCAATGCCATCCAGTTTAGTCAGTTATCGTATATGTGAATTATATCATGCCATACTAAAATTTTTTCATCACGTATTCCATATGTCGACAATGTTTGTACATTCATCTAATCTTCCTATGCATCAGCCATTTGAGTCAGTGATGGAAAAATCTGGAGTGAAAATAAGGTCTTCAGAGCAGTCAGTGCTACATGTCGAAGCAGATATCCTGCTGGTTACAGATAGCTCCTCTGAGGAGGATTCAGAGGCAGACAACCAGTCCTATTTCCCCGCCGAGGTCTATGCTCTAACTTGGCAGGGTTATATTGCTCATATCATGCATATGTTGTCTTGCATTGCTATGTCATCTGCTTAGTTTAGACATGCTTTGTGTGAAAGCCAACTGTATAGTTTCTATATTATATATGTGAATTATGCAATGCCATCTTGTTTAGCTAGGCATTATATGTGAATTATGCCATGCCATCCTTTTTTTATTATGTATTCCATTTGTCGACAATGTTTGTACATTGAACTACTCTTCCTGTGCATCAGCCATTTGAATCGGTGATGGAAAAATCTGGAGTGAGAACAAGGTCTTCAGAGCAGACAATGCTACCTATTGAAGTAGATATCTCGCTGCTTACAGATAGCTCCTCAGAGGAGGAATCAGAGACAGATGATCAGTCCTATTCCCCCCCCCCCCCCAAGTTGTATCCTCTAATTTGGGTCGTATATATTTCTTATATCATGCATATGGTGTCTTGCATTGCTTTGTTTAGACATCATATACACAATATTCAATGTCATCTGCGTAGTTTAGAGATCATATATGCGAATGCCAGCTGCTTAGTATATCAATCATATATGTGAATTATATCATGCCATCTTGTATACTTAGACAACATGTATGTGAATTATTTCATGCCAACCTATTTAATAAAGACATCATATAGTTATGTCATGTCATCCTGTTTCGATAGTCATCATATGTTATATTATGTCATTCTATCATGTTTAGTTATCCACCATATATCAGAAATTGTGTCATGCTATCCTATTTAGTTAGCCATCATATATGTGAAATGGTGTCATGGTGTCATGCTGTCCTGTTTGGGTAGACAACTAATATGTGATCGAATAACTACATCTGTCTATCATACAATGTCTGTACATTCAATTTCTTTTCTTTTTTATCAGCCAATTGAATTAGATGGGGTGATGGCAGTATCTAAGGGATTAAAAACACGTTCTTCACAAAAGATAGTGCTACCCCTCGATGCAGATAGAACCACGGTTCACTACTGCAGGCGACCACTAACGCGACACATGAATCGGAGACCCTGCGACCAAACTGTGTGCGATGCATGAATCGCAAACGGTGTCGTAATAAAACCGTCGCCAATAAGATGGACTGTTTGCGATGGCGGAGACATCAAGCACGATTCAGATTAGAGATGCGTGTGCGATACGTGGCATACAGTTGATCCATACGAACTATTTGCGATAAGCCAGAACAACAGAAACAGGCAGCCAGTTCGAGGTGTGTGCTATACAGGGCATACAGTTCACTCAGATGAACTGTTTGTGATTACCCAACACAACAGAAACGGTCAGACACTGTATGGTATGTGCGATAAACGGCATATAGTTCACTAGGATGAACTGTTTGTGATTACCCAACACAACAGAAATGGTTCAACTTAAGAAGATTTGTTTGATATGCGGCCAACAGGTCAGTAATCAGAAGTGTGTGGGAAGACCGATAATAACACAGATGATTGCTCCAAATAAGTCATGTGTGTTGTAGGCAAACACTTGTTTTTTTATGGGTAGGCAAACGCTTGTTGGTAAACAATTGTCAGCGATTGATGAAATCATCACCAACGGGTTCCGTAGTTTAATCCATGTGCGATGTGATTTGCTCAGTCTGCACAACATCTACGCTCTCTGTGTACAGAACAATATTATTTTGTGTGAATAGTGTGCTCTGTTGGGCACACGAGATATATGGATCACACCTGTGGGCAAGCAATGTGCACGCACATGTCGTGCTAGCTCATGCTTCCTTCTATGCTAAGTTTCCATTAATTGATGGCGTTTTATGAACACACCTCCATTTCCCGCCATTTCCCCATCGGTTTCCCGCTGCCACCCAGCGATTGCGCATAAGCCTAGGCGGCGCGCGACACACCGAGGCACAAGCGCAGCCTATAGCCCCTCTAGCTACCTTTTCCAAGCATGCCAACCCACCGAAGCTCCGCCTCTGCCATCAACCTCCTCGATGAGGTAAACGAGCAGGTGCCACGGTCCGTCGAGGCCAAGGGCGTCCATGGCAATGCGATGGACGACACCGTGCTGCGCGTCATTGCCAGGGTTGAGCAGACCCTTGGCGGACGGAACTTCAGCACCGCGGATCAAGAAAGGCAACTCAGCGCCAAGAGGCTGCAGCTCGACGCACAACATGATCGGTGGTGCACTGCAGGGCAAGATAGGCGCGTCCGCGCCGATAGGCTGTGGCTCGCCGCACAGCGAAACCGATGGACCGCCGCAGAGCGAGAGGCGCGGCATGCCGCACAGCAAGAGAGATTCTATTGGTGCTTGCCTGCTGTCGACAGGGCATTGCAGCTGGCTACACAGCCCGTCAGTAACCCCATTCCTCGCCAGGAGTGGGCAGAGGCCATCTGCGCCGTACTAGCACCAGAGGCCGGCTGCGCCATGCTTGCACCGGACGCCGGCCGCGCCGTTCGCATGGGTCGTGCCATTCGCCTTGTCCGCAGCCCGCTCGATGCCAATGCGCTGGTCACTAGGCTCGAGCGCCTCCTTGGCGCAGGTGTCCACATAGGCGCAGTAGAGGAACATGGCCGTCGCATCCTCGAGCTGGTGATCTCCGATGAAATAGCCAACTTGGAGCTCGATATCGCGCCCCAGATGTACCGCGAGCGTGTCAGCCACTTGAACGAACGCGTGCACGAGTTTAGGCGGAGGCAAGAGCTACCGTAGGCAGGGGTGGTGGTCATGGACGCGTTTTATTTTGTTGAGTCGTTTCGACTTTGATCGCTATGTATTCCCAACAATCATAATATTGCTCTGTTTATTGCTCTGTTTCAATGTGTGTAATCGGTTTTCCGTTCTTACATATTGTTCTGTTTCAATGTGTATGTTTTCCATTTTGTACATGTGGGTGGTAAACAACTAGATAGAAATTAGTACGAAAACGAACTATACGTGATGATACTTAACTAGGATCCCATACTTAACTACTAAGTACAATGCATAAAATTGAAAATGAACAATACTAAAACTAATAATCCCTCCTTATGGGACCAGTATTCCGGCAGCCCCTCGCTAGCAGCTCCCTGGTGCGCAGCGGCTTCCCAGCGCGAAGGGAGTTCTCCGCTTCCTCCGCCTCACAGCACTTGACGTGCCGATCTGCCTCTTGCTGGCGGACACGCGTGATACGTCTCCAACGTATCTATAATTTTTGATTGTTCCATGCTATTATACTATCAATCTTGGATGTTTTTATATGCAATTATATATCATTTTTTGGGACTAACCTATTAACCTAGTGCCCAGTGCCAGTTGTTGTTTTCTGCTTGTTTTTGGTTTTTCAGGAAATCAGTACCAAACGAAGTCCAAATGCCATGAAACTTTTTGGAGATTTTTTTCTGGACAAAAGAGACCCTGGAGACTTGGAGAGGAGGCCAGAAGGTTCACGAAGCCTCCACAAGGCAACAGGGCGCGGCCCCAGGGGGGCGCGCCCTAATGCCTTGTGGGGCCCTCGTGGCTCCGTTTGACCTAATTCCACTTCTATAAATTCTCAAATATTCAGAAACCAATAGAGAGCCACCCCGAATAACTTTTACGCCGCCGCAAGCCTCTGTTCTTCTGCGATCCCATCTGGAGGCCTTTTCCGGTACTCTGCTGGAGGGGGAATCGATCACGGAGGGCTTCTACATCAACCTTGCTGCCCTTCCGATGATGTGTGAATAGTTTACCACAGACCTACGGGTCCATAGCTAGTAGCTAGATGGCTTCTTCTCTCTTTGATCTTCAATACCATGTTCTCCTCGATGTTCTTGGAGTTCAATCCGATGTAATCTTCTTTTGCGGTGTGTTTGTTGGGATCCGATGAATTGTGAGTTTATGATCAGATTATTCATGAGAAATATTTGAGTCTTCTCTGAACTCTTTTATGCATGATTATTATAGCTTTGTATTTCTCTCCGATCTATCGATTTGGTTTGGCCAACTAGATTAGTTTATCTTGCAATGGGAGAGGTGCTTTGTGATGGGTTCAATCTTGCGGTGCTCAATCCCAGTGACAGAAAGGGACATGACATGTATTTGTGTTGTTGCCATTAAGGATAAAAATATGGGGTTTAATCATATTGCTTGAGTTTACTTTGTCTACATCATGTCATCTTGCTTAAGGCGTTACTCTGTTTCATACTTAATACCCTAGATGCATGCTGGATAGCGGTCGATGGGTGGAGTAATAGTAGTAGATGCAGGCAGGAGTCGGTCTACTTGTCTCGGACGTGATGCCTATATACATGATCATTGCCATGAATCCGTCATAATTATTTGCTTTTCTATCAATTGCCTAACAGTAATTTGTTTACCCACCGTATGTTCTACGCTCGAGAGAGAAGCCTCTAGTGAAAACTATGGCCCCCGGGTCTACTTTTATCATACATTAAAAACCAAAAATACCTTGCTGCAATTTATTTACTTTTATTTTATTTAGTATTTTAGTTTATCTATCTATCACTATCAGAATTAATCCTTGCAGATAACCGCTAAGAGGATTGACAACCCTCTTATTTGCGTTGGGTGCAAGTGTTTGCTCTTGTATGTGCAGGTGCTGCTAACGGGATTTTGCGTGGTTCTCCTACTGGATTGATAACCTTGGTTCTTAACTGAGGTAAATACTTATCTCTACTATACTGCATCATCCTCTCCTCTTCGGGCAAATACCAACGCAGTCTACAAGTAGCAGGAAGAATTTCTGGCGCCTTTGCCGGGGAGACATCACCAAAATTTAACAAGTACCTTCACACAAACTATCATCCTCTTGTATTTATTTTATTTGCCTTTTTATTTGCATTTGCCTCTCGTTTTCATCTCCCCCACTTCTATTTTTTTGTACAAAAACACAAAAATATTTTCGTTTGCTTGCTTTGCTTGAAGTTACCACCATGTCTGAGTTTGTTATTGAAAAGAGTGAGGATGGTAAAATCCCTGAGATGGAAATTCCGTCAAATTTAGACTCAAAAAATTTTGTAGTAGGGAGTGGAAATATCATAGGGAAAAATACTATTCAAGAATTATTTAATTGTACGGGAACTTTGGTTTGCATTGATACTCCAATTCTTAAAAGAACCAACAGTTATGGGGAGGCTATCTCCGCACTCATTCTTAAACTTGAAAGAAGATTTATTTGTACTCATCCCACATTGCAAAGATTGTTTTATGAGTTACCTGTTATAAACAACCCCAAGGCTAAAAAGATAGCTACTCTTATCCTTATGAATGAATTTGATTATATAGTGTAAGAAGCTAGAGAGATCTTTTATTTCTATAATATGAGCCGAGAAAATCCGGTGATAGATGAAATTTTATATAATGAGGAATATATGTTGAGATATGTTTTCCATGATCACTGTGCTTTTGATGAAAATACTAAAAAAGAGGTTCCTCCTCTACATATCATCCAACAAGTTTTCAATGGTATTAATCAGAAATATTCTTGGATCGTAAAAGGGAGCCAACAAGGGTTTGAAGAAAGTAGCCTTAATGGCCCTAAATTTTGGTTGATGATGTGTTCTCCATTGTTTTTGAAAAACCTCCTTAAAATCACGCACCTAAGGATGTCAAAATGAAGGATGACGACACTTGAAACTATGCATTATGCCTAGCTAGGGGCTTAAAACAATAGCGCTTGTTGGGAGGCAACCCAATGAATAAAATAATTTTTTGTTTTACCTTCTGTTTTTGTGTGTTTGCACAATAATAGCCTCTGTTATTATTGTCTTTTTATCTTTTAATTAGTGTTTGTGCCAAGTAATGCCTTTGGGATGATTTGGATGATAGTATAATTGATGCTGTTTGGAAAACAGAAAGTTTTGCGTCCAGTATTTAAACTTTGATTCTGTACTGGAGCGTCAGAGACATCTGAAATTTTTACACAGTATTGGTATATGAATTTTTTATGTTTCCCTAATTTTTCAAGATTTTTGGAGTTACATAAGTATGGCTTTTAAATAGATCTTTACAGACTGTTCTGTTTTAGACAGATTCTGTTTTTGTTGCATAGTTTGCTTATTTTGATGAATCTATGGATCATATCGGCGGGTATGAGTCATGGAGAAGTTGGAGTACAGTAGCATTATGCCAATATTAAATATGAATCAATTTACAACAGTACCTAAATTTTAAGATTTGTTTGTTATACTAACGGATCTCACGAGGTTTCTGTTGAGTTTTGTGTGCTGAAGTTTTCAAGTTTTGGGTGAGACTACGATGGATAAAGGAATAAGGAGCGGCAAGAGCCTAAGCTTGGGGATGCCCAAGGTACCCCAAGGTAATATTCAAGGAAGACTCAAGCGTCTAAGCTTGGGGATGCCCCAGAAGGCATCCCCTCTTTCGTCTACAATCTATCGGTAACTCACTTGGAGCTATATTTTTATTCATCACATGATATGTGTTTTACTTGGAGCGTCTTGTGCTATAGTTTGTTTACTTTTTATTTTGTCACAATCATCTTTGCTAAACACACCTTTTTGAGAGGGACACACATTATTCATGATTTGTTAGAATACTCTATGTGCTTCACTTATATCTTTTGAGCTAGGCAGTTGCTCTAGTGCTTCACTTATATCTTTTAGAGCACGGCGGTGGTTATATTTTAAAGAAATAGTTGCACTCTCATGCTTCACTTATATCTTTTTGAGAGTCTAATGAATAGCAATGGTAATATGCACGGGTTATGAATTTGGTCCTAATATGATAGGTATTCAAGAGGGATATAATAAAAACTTTCATGTAGATCACTAAATATGATAAGTCGGATTCCTTGCAATAGTTTTGTGATATTAAGATGGTAATATGTGGGAGGTGCTAGTAGATAATTGTGGTTTAGTAAGAATATTGGTGTTAAGGTTTGTGATTTCCAAAGCATGCACATATGATCTGTCGTTATGCTAAGAAGTTGGAGCATAATTTATTCTTGATTGTCTACTTATGAGTGGCGGTCGGGGACGAGCGATGGTATTTTCCTACCAATCTATCCCCCTAGGGGCATGCGTAGTAGTACTTTGCTTTGAGGGCTAATAAACTTTTGTAATAAGTATGTGAGTTCTTTATGACTAATGTGAGTCCATGGATTATACGCACTCTCACCTTTCCGCAATTTGCTAGCCTCTTCGGTACCGTGCATTGCCCTTTCTCACATCGAGAGTTGGTGCAAACTTCGCCGGTGCATCCAAACCCCGTGATATGATACGCTCTATCACACATAAGCCTCCTTATATCTTCCTCAAAACAGCCACCATACCTACCTATCATGGCATTTCCATAGCCATTCTGAGATATATTGCCATGCAACTTCCACCGTTCCGTTTTTATGACACACATCGTCATTGTCATATTGCTTTGCATGATCATGTAGCTGACATAGTATTTGTGGCTCAGCCACCATTCATCATTTTTTATAAATGTTACGCTAGTATCATTGCACATCCTGGTACACCGCCAGAGGCATTCATATAGAGTCATATTTTTGTTCTAGTTTTGAGTTGTAATTTTCTTTTGAGTTGTAAGTACATAGAAGTATGATGATCATCATTATTAGAGCATTGTCCCAGTGAGGAAATAAAAAAAAGAAAAAAAAAGAGGCCAAAAAGAGCCCACGAAAAAAATAAAAAAAAAGAAAAAAAGGAAAAAAATAAAATGAGAGAAAAAGAGAGAAGGGGCAGTGTTACTATCCTTTTCCATACTTGTGCTTCAAAGTAGCACCATGTTTTTCATATAGAGAGTCTCCTATTTTGTCTCTTTCATACACTAGTGGGAATTTTTCATTATAGAACTTGGCTTGTATATTCCGATGATGGGCTTCCTCAAATGCCCGAGGTCTTCATGAGCAAGCAAGTTGGATGAACACCCACTTAGTTTTCATGTTGAGCTTCCATACACTTATAGCTCTTAGTTCATCCGTTGCATGGAAATCCCTACTCCTCGCATTGACATCAATTGATGGGCATCTCCATAGCCCGTTGATTAGCCTCATCGATGTGAGACTATCATCTTATTTTTGATTTCCCCTTATTAATCTCTACCACCACACTCTATTCCACCCATAATGCTATATCCATGGCTTGCGCTCATGTATTGCGTGGGGGTTGAAAAAGCTGAAGCGTGTTAAAAAGTATGAACCAATTGCTCGGCTTGTCATCGGGGTAGTGCATGATAAATATTTTGTGTTAAGAAGATGGAGCATGACAGGATTTTATGATTTTGTAGGGATAACTTTATTTAGCATTTTTATTTTGAAAGACATGATTGTTTATTAGTATGCCTGAGTATTGATGTCTTTATATCAAACTATAGACTATTGCTTTGAATCATTAGGATCATATTATTCATACCGTAAGAGAGAGATTACATGATGAAACATCATAGGTAGCATTCCACATCAAAAATTCTGTTTTTATCATTTACCTACTCGAGGACGAGCAGGAATTAAGCTTGGGGATGCTTGATACATCTCCAACGTATCTACAATTTTTGATTGTTCCATGCTATTATACTATCAATCTTGGATGTTTTTATATGCAATTATATATCATTTTTTGGGACTAACCTATTAACCTAGTGCCCAGTGCCAGTTGTTGTTGTCTACTTGTTTTGGGTTTTTTAGGAAATCAGTACCAAACGAAGTCCAAATGCCACAAAACTTTTTGGAGATTTTTTTCTGGACAAAAGAGACCCTGGAGACATGGAGAGGAGGCCAGAAGGTTCACGAAGCCTCCACAAGGCAACAGGGCACGGCCCCAGGGGGCACACCCTGATGCCTTGTGGGGCCCTCGTGGCTCCGTTTGACCTAATTCCACTTCTATAAATTCTCAAATATTCGGAAACAAACAAAGAGCCAACCCGAATAACTTTTACGCCACCGGAAGCCTCTATTCTTCCACAATCCCATCTGGAGGCCTTTTCTAGTACTCTGCCGGAGGGGGAATCGATCACGGAGGGCTTCTACATCAACCTTGCTACCCTTCCGATGATGTGTGACTAGTTTACCACAGACCTACGGGTCCATACCTAGTAGCTAGATGGCTTCTTCTCTCTCTTTGATCTTCAATACCATGTTCTCCTCGATGTTCTTGGAGTTCTATCCGATGTAATCTTCTTTTGTGGTGTGTTTGTTGGGATCCGATGAATTGTGAGTTTATGATCATATTATTCATGAGAAATATTTGAGTCTTCTCTGAACTCTTTTATGCATGATTATTATAGCTTTGTATTTCTCTCCGATCTATCGATTTGGTTTGGCCAACTAGAATAGTTTATCTTGCAATGGGAGAGGTGCTTTGTGATGGGTTCAATCTTGCGGTGCTCAATCCCAGTGACAGAAAGGGACATGACACGTATTTGTATTGTTTCCATTAAGGATAAAAATATGGGGTTTAATCATATTGCTTGAGTTTACTTTGTCTACGTCATGTCATCTTGCTTAAGGCGTTACTCTGTTTCATACTTAATACCTTAGATGCATGCTGGATAGCAGTCGATGGGTGGAGTAATAGTAGTAGATGCAGGCAGGTGTCGGTCTACTTGTCTTGGACGTGATGCCTATATACATGATCATTGCCATGAATCCGTGATAATTATTTGCTTTTCTATCAATTGCCCAACAGTAATTTGTTTACCCACCGTATGTTCTGCGCTCGAGAGAGAAGCCTCTAGTGGAAACTATGGCCCCCAGGTCTACTTTTATCATATATTAAAAACCAAAAATACCTTGCTGCAATTTATTTACTTTTATTTTATTTAGTATTTTAGTTTATCTATCTATCACTATCAGAATTAATCCTTGCAAATAACCGCTAAGAGGATTGACAACCCTCTTATTTGCGTTGGGTGCAAGTGTTTGCTTTTGTGTGTGCAGGTGCTGCTAACGGGATTTTGCGTGGTTCTCCTACTGGATTGATAACCTTGGTTCTTAACTGAGGGAAATACTTATCTCTATTATACTGCATCATCCTCTCCTCTTCGGGGAAATACCAACGCAGTCTACAAGTAGCAGCGCACGAACGATCTTGCCATTTCATTGGGCGCCCACCGAAGATCCTCGTCGGTAGCACGCTGGAGCTTATCGGCCCACCTCCATGCAGCGATGACGAGCCTAGCGCCTTTGTCCTTCCTGGTAAAGTACCGTCCTCCTTCGTACTCCTCGTCCGCACATCGACGCGCCCGCCGCCAAAGCTCCAGCTTCTCCTTTTCCCAGGCGGCCTCACGGGCTTCACAGGCCGCCAGGTACCTGGTGCGCTCCTCCGCCAACTCCTTCTTGAACGCCACTTGCGTGGCTTTCTCAGCCAGCGGCAGCGCTTTCCACAGACAAAGATTGTACTGGCCCCAAAACCACTCCAAAGTTGGGGGTTCCGGTGCAACCTCGTCAGGTGGCGCGTAGGGGTCCTCCTCGTCGGTACTCTACGCCTGGACGTCCTGGCAGATCGTCGGCGCCTTGGCAGAGTTTTGTGAGAGAGAGGGGGGCGAGCGAGGAGAGAATGTAGATGAGAATGCAGGCGGGATGACATGGTCGGGTAGTATTTATTGGCGGCCGGAATCTAGATCGACGGGAGCAGTAGAAGCACCGGTGGCCGGTATTTACGAGTACTATAGCTTGAATTACACACAATTCCCGTAGCAAAATCCGTGTGTGAAATAAATCACTGACGGTTCCCAGGACTGAACCACATCTGATTAATAACCCGCGCCACTCACCTTCCAAACCTTGTGGCATGAAACAGAGTGCCAATCATGTGGGGCCCAGTTGTCTGGCCAGATATTTACATTTTCTTTCCAAATGAGCAGTAGAAACTCACTTAATGTCTTGAAAATGCCAAATAACCCCTGAAAATTTCCAAATTTTAACCTGAAAGTTGTATTCATGCATGTTAACGGTAGAAAAAATGCCAAGCCATAAGAGGAAGCGAATGTCGGTTCATCATCAAACATGCATATTCTTCCCTATCGGAACCACGAGTCTTCTCGTGAGATGCTCCGATTTGTGAGAGGTGTGTGCCAAAACTTTCAACAAACATGCCAGTTTTTTTTACCACGGCATATTGGTACCATATCATGACATCAAGCAAGGTTTTCACGTATTTTGATCATTTTTGTTTTTTTTTGGAATTTAAAAGCCATGGTTCTCACTGTTTGTGTCCAAGCCTTGACACCAATATGTTTGAAAATTCCTTCCAATTTACTGCACAGGGCATTAACTCGCACACAAGGACATAAATATGATTTTCCAACCCATGATGGTTTGCCGTTGCATGTACATGAAGTTCAAATTTGAATTACGGCCATTACATGGCTAGAAACCCACTTAATGTCTTAAAAAGGTCAAATGAACACCGAAAGTTTCAAAATTTTAACATGCCATTGCGTTAGTGCATGTTAACGGCAGAAAAAAATCCAGGGTCATACGAGGAAGCGAGCGCTAGTTCGTCATCAAACATGCATTGTTCCCTCTCGGAACCACGTGTCTTCTCGTGAGATGCTCCGATTTGTGAGAGGTGTGTGCCAAAACTTTCGTCAAAGTGGCCAATTCTTTTACCATAGCATCTTGGTGCCATTTCATGACATCAAGCAAGGTTTCATGTATTTCTGATCATTTTAAAAAATTTTGGAATTTAAAAGCCATGGTTCTCACTGTTTGTACGTGTCCAAGCCGTGACACCAATATGTTTGAAAATTCCTTCCAATTTACTGCACAGGGAATCAACTTGCACACAAGGACACAAATATGATTTTCCAACCCATGATGGTTTGCCGTTGCATGTACATGTAGTTCAAATTTAAATTACGGCCATTATATATGGCTAGAAACTCACTTAATGTCTTAAAAAGGTCAAATGAACCCTGAAAGTTTCCAAAATTTAACTTCTCCATTGTATTAGTGCATGTTAACGGTAAAAAAAATTCATGGTCATACAAGGAAGCGAGCGCTGGTTCGTCGTCAAACATGCATATTGTTCCCTCTCGGAACCACGTGTCTTCTCATGAGATGCTCCGATTTGTGAGAGGTGTGTGTCACAACTTTCGTCAAAGTGGCCAATTCTTTTACCACTGCATCTTGGTGCCATGACATGACATCAAGCAAGGTTTCATGTATTTCTGATCATTTATGAATTTTTTGGAATTTAAAAGCCATGGTTCTCAATGTTTGTGTCCAAGCCGTGACACCAATATGTTTGAAAGTTCCTTTCAATTTACTGCACATGGCATTAACTTGCACACAAGGACACAAATATGATTTTCCAATACATGATGATTTGTTGTTGCATGTACATGTAGTTCAAATTTGAATTATGGCCATTATATGGCTAGGAACTCACTTAATGTCTTAAAAAGGTCAGATGAACCCTGAAAAATTCCAAATTTTAACATGACAGTTGTATCAGTGCATGTTAACGGTACAAAAAAATTCGAACAATTTCCATCACCATCCGTTGCCAGTGTACTCCAAATTAGTCTGTCGCAGGTAATTAAAAAACGGACTACATTGCACACAGTTGGTTATAGGAACCGTTTGCGATGAAAATCCGCTGGTCTTTTTATGTCTTCCTCCATAAGCTTCGCCGGATTCGTCTGCTCAAGCGCCATTCACCCCCGAATCCTCGAGTCCCCGATATCCATTCCCCATCCCCTTCTTGCAAAGAATGAAAACGTGGAGTCGCTTCGTGAGGGCCCGTACGGTCGCCGGGTCCTGCCCGAGCGGCTCCGCCTCCACCGAGAGTGCGGCCGCATCCGCCGAGAGTACGTCTGCGGCAGCCGACAGGGCAGCTGCACCAGCCGAGACGGCTGCAGCAGCTGCTGCGACGGTGGCTGCAAACGCCGAGAGCGCTCGAGCAGCCGTCCTGCAGCGGAGGTCGCCCTGGCCCGGGTCGAGGCCATCCACGCCCAGGTCGAGGATGCCCACACCAAGATATTCCAGGCCTCCTCAGAATCCAGCATGCACCCCACATCCAAAAAGGCGACGGAGATGCTTGTAGATGATGCTGTGGCGGAGGCCATGGAGCCCCTGCTTCCTAGCCGCCTGTTCGTTGAGGAATTGATGGTGGAGTAACAACGCGAGCTCTGGCGCCGCCACTACTACGAGTACTACAACCTTGAGGGCGGCGCCGAGGATGAGGACAAGGAAGACGACGCGGTTGACTTCAGCCTGGGAGACGCGGAGTCCACCAGCGGCGGCAAGTCGTCGGGACAAGTCATCAACATCTCATCTTACACCAGCGAGGCATAGGGCGGCGGCGCGTCGGCGGCTTTGTTTAAGTTATGCATACTTAACCTTTGTTTATAACGCTGGTCTTTTGTTAGAGCAATGTTCAGGTCAACTGGCTCTGTTTAATTACTAAAATTGCTCGATTCAGTAAGTGTGGTCCGTGTGCTATTGGCTCTTCTGTGTACCCCCCAAATTAGCAAGTGATGTTAAATATGCAATGACGTGGATGAGCACTGCACCCAGGGAAATTTCCACCAAAATTCGAGTGCTCAAACTCATTGCATGCGCGTAAAGCAGAAGAATCGTTTGCGATGCACACATTTGTTCAAAGTGAATGGTGTCCGATGACACTGCACGCCAAGTTCCCCCCCCCCCACCTTTCGAAATTTTTTGCTTACCGCCGAAATATCTAACTCTTCCCCCTCCCCAACCCGTTTTTCTGCCCGACCACAAGCCACATTTCCCCTGTTTACTCCTTCCTTCCTTCCCAAGATATAGCTGCTTCCTCGCTTGCTTTCCTCACTCTCGCCATCTCGCATTGGACCGCCGCAGACGCCATGGTCTTCTTTGACCTCTCCAGCGGTTCCTCCTCCTCCGACGACTGTTTCACCAGCCGGGTATGCCTCTCTCCTCTCTCTCGCCCCCTAGGCTTAGGGTTCTGATTTGTAATAAAGGATTTTAAGCCGGAGGCCGATTTGAGCCATTTGTTCCTCTTGTAGCTCCCTAGGACCATCACTTGCAAGGAATGGAGCGGGGTAGCTGAAGATCTGCCTGCTCGTTGTCACCATCAATCTCCATGTGTGAAGTGAGTGGCTTTTGAATCTTTGGACAGTGGGAGGAAGTTTCTGGCATGTGCAGAGAAGGTTAGCCCCACTTTCGTTGTTACAAATCATTCATTAGATGTGATTCAGACCTTCTCACTGTGCTATGTTAATATGGATGTGATTAAGACACTGTCAAAGTTTCTACCTAGTATCAAAAAATGTTGCCATCTCATCAGTGGTGCCCTAAGAAAATTATTTGGCACTGCTTCAGCAGTTTGTGCACCCAACTTTGCTCCACACATCCGAGCAGCCAAGCAGTAAAATACTAATACTTTATGGCACGAAGGAACTGGGGATCGGAGCAACTAGGTGCTCCGGTTCCCTGAATTTTTCCTCTGGCAACGACTCGGCAGTGCAGGGCATCGGTGCCAAATGTAGGAACAGTTGATTTGACACCGGTTTTGGCCTACATAGTGGAGGGCCTTTACTGGTATTAGTTCTATGTTATTAAATTTGTGCATGTACATACCTGTTAGTATTAATTTGATGGCATTGAAACACTGTCGCTGTGTTGTTGCAGTTATATTTAGCTTCCTCATAAAATGGTCAATTTGTTATTATAGTACCTGACTAAGAACTTAATTATAGCTTGTGATGTTCTTGAATTTGGTTGTTGTCTTAGTAGCAATTAATTCATTTGCACATTAAACTTTTTGAGAAGATATGTCATAATAAACGTGTTTCTTTACTTTTTCAAAATATGTATGTGGTGATTTTCTATGTTGCTAGAAACCCATTTTCCCTACAACTGTAACTGATTTAGTTTTAAATATTATAGGATGAACGGAAGTGTTCTTACCTGGAGTGGGTTGATCAAGAGTGGCCACCGTCTTTGAAGATGTGCCTAGCAAAGCTCTGGAGCATGTTTGAGGAAGAGAATAGAGATAGGGTTAGAGAAAATGTTGTCAACGCTGAAGAATATTTCAAGGTACTGGAAAAAAAGAGGAAGATGGAGAATGAGCTCAGATTTTTTAAATTAGACTTTGCTATGATGGTGTTTGCAAAGGAGGAGGCACTTTCCCAGTTGGTCAGTGCAAAACAGGTTCTTACTGAACTGAAAGCGGAGGTGGAGAAGGCTAATTTGGCTGATCATGCATCAGTCGATTAGGGAAATGAATATATTGTTCTAATATTGTGCTCAACATACTTTGTGCTTATGAAGGTGAACTAGCTAATGATGTACTATGTTGTATTCTCGTAGCTATCGTACAGTGATGTTAAAATATATTTCTATGCCTAATATGAAAGTGGTAAACAGCTGTTCGATATGAAATTGGAATTTGCTTAATACTGGATGTATTAATAGTAAACTAATAAACCTGCTAAATGGGTCATGGATTTTAGTAAAAGCGTGTGTGATGGATAGCCCAATGGCATATAGTTTTCTTCATCAAATCATGTGTGATATACTTGAACAACGTAAACATTTGTTCCATAATTACTGTGTGGGATGGCAAGACGATCTCCCACGGCTTGTCCTACGAAAGCGTCTGCGTTATCTTCCCCGATCACACACGAACAGAAAAATTGTGTGCGATGTACATATGAACGGAAATGTTTATCTGGGATTCACTATGTGGGATCTACGTACGAACGGAAACGTTTGTCCAGGATTCACTGTGTGGGATGTACATACGAACGGAAACGATTGGGCCAGTATAGTTATCTGCGATGGCTCGCTCGATTGCACACGAGTTGTTTTTGCCCCTCGTGTGTGACCAGAGGCCCTATCGCCGACGGTTTCTGGGTCGTGTGGGAAGGACACCCCCTATCGCACACACAGGCAAGGCGACGGTTTAAAACTCTATTGCGGAAAGGGGGTAAAAATTGTTTGTATAGCAGGTCGCTGCACCAGTGGTTGTACTTGCCCAGGAACCAGCCCCACCACACATAACCCAGATTCTTGCAGATTGTACCCCTACCCCGTTGGACAGAGAATCATCTACAACCCATGTAACCCCAACCTTCCCGCTTAGTACAAAATTTTTTGGCTAGCAAAGATTATAAACAAGCAGCACATGTTGGAGGATCCATAACAATATAACTTCTATGCAAATATACCCAATCATAACTTATTACGTTGTCTTCCTTGTCCAACTTCAACTTATTTGATCAAGTTTGAAAATAATTAATGGGTATTCACAATCATAAAAGATGTCCAAGATAATATATTTGTATGTGAAATTTCTCTTCCTTATACTAATCTTTCATGAATTGCTTGTATGACCAATATTGTGATTGTAAAATTTCAATAGATTTTACTTTCTAAACCCAATGTGAAATTATTACTAAGCATGTGGAACATGTATAATTTTAGATTTATGGTATTCAATTCATTCAACAATTTACTCTTAGGATATAAGTGACGCACAAGAGTGAATGCAAACTACTCCAAAAGATACAAGTGAAGAACAAAGAGTAGTCAAGTAAATATGTAGCTATGTAAAGACTCTCTCCTAAAACTTTCAGATCTAATGAGCTTATTAAACAAAAAACAAAACAAAAAAGACTCCAAGCAGAACACAAATTATGTGATGAATAAAAATATAGCTCCAAGTGAGGTATACTGATAGATTGAAGACGAAAGAGGGGGAGAAAAATGATCACTAGTTCAAAGGAAAGAACAACATCTCCAAGACTATCACTACCCCATGTCTACCCCATCCCTCTCCCCCTACCTCCCTCCCACCCATCCTAGCTCCACTGCCGGTGGCCATGGATCTCTTTAGCCATGATCATGGAAGGAATACTACACTGGGATTTCAACCGTGTCCTCATGGTCAAGGAGCAGGTTCGTCGCCGTTTCAGATCCACGGTCCACTTCTCTTCGAGTTCATCCTCCAAGGAATTCTTCTTGGTGGCTTCTTTGTCTTCTGCCTCCTTCCCACTTTCATGTTCTCCAGTGGATTTTTCTTTACAATGTTGTATTGGTGGTCTGGCTTCTGGTTTTAATGTTCTACATCTAGGGGATAGCAATTATCGGTTTTCTGTGGCTTCGAATAAGGTCGGACATTTTATCTATGCCCTAAGGGACAGAGTATCACTAGTGCAACGACCTGCTATACAAACGGTTTTTACCCCCTTTCCACGACAGAGTTTTAAACCATCGCCTTGCCTGTTTGTGCGATAGGGGGGTCCTTCCCACATGACCCAGAAACCGTCGGCGATAGGGCCTCCGGTCACACACGCGGGGCAAAAAGAGCTCGTGTGCGATCAGGTGAGCCATTGCAGACAATTATACTGGCCCAATCGTTTCCGTTTGTATGTACATCCCACACAGTGAATCCAAGACAAACATTTCCGTTCGTATATACATCCCACACAGTGAATCCTAGAGAATCGTTTCCGTTCGTAAATACAGCTCACACAGTGAATCCCAGACAAACGTTTCCGTTCGTGCGTACATCACACACAATTTTCCGCATCACATCGTCCGTGATAGCGTTGCCATTGCAGACAATAGTAATAATTTTATCGTTTGTGTTACTGAATGCATCACGCACGGTTCCTAGAAGAAACTGTGTGGCATAGGCTGTTCATCACACACACTTTTTATGTGGAAAATGTTTGTGCAAGGTGGCCTAATGCAAACAGTTGTCCAGAGGAATTCGTGTGTGAATGTTCATTGATCCAACATGTTTACTTCCTAGAAACTTTGTGGGTTGTCTGAGATCATCGCCCACGGTGTTGTCTCAATAACCGTTTGCACTAGAAAAACCCAATAAGCAAGCTAATTGGCCTATTATTATTAATCCATTTAGTAATCAAATTGACATTTCATATTAAACACACAATATATTTCATTTTCGTATTACGGAACCAGGATTTCATAATTGAAATACATCAGAGTACAACATCATATAGCTTCAGCACTCACGTACAGCATATATGCATATAGCTAGCTACCCCATTACACAACAGAATCAAGTTTCACATGCAACATCTAAAACCTTTGGAAATTAGCAGCATGGACGGTAGATAGACAGATGAATCTCATATGGAAAACTGCTGAAGCGGCAGGCGAATATTGAGCCTTCAATGATGTTGAAGGTCCTTGCAACTTCAGGCCAGTGCCCATGGACGATTGACCGCCCATCCTTCGTCCTCTTGAGGAAGACTTCAATATTGTACCGTGGGTGTTGTATGAACACCTTCCTCGCCTCTTGACCATACAGGTGGTTTGAGAGGTAATCATCTGTGAACTACTTTGGAAAGGCCTAAAAATAAAGATATGCATAAATATCTTATCTAAATTTTGAAATGGCGCAAAGGAATAAAAAAACAAGTTATAAGAGTTTTTTTTTGAAAAAGAGAGCTCTCTCTCCGATTTCATTTAACTGAAATCACAAAGTCTTTTTACAAGCACCCAGTAACACACTGCAACTAGATAGCTAGCGCTGCAACATGAAAAGGAGCTATCCCTCCCTCCCACACCACAGCTCACGCAAAACACAAGGTATAAGAGTTAGTACCATCTTGTAGTTCAATGATGTCTTCTTCATTGTGCAGACAAAGATCTTGTTGATTTTCGTCGCTAGTTTCTTTATCCTAACAATCTTTCTGAGTTTCTTGACTTGGCTAATATTCATGGACATCTCATTTCCCCATATGCAAAATGGGTCGAACAGTGGGTGAAAACCTCTGACAGCAGGACCTACATGTGCAAGACCAAATTGTTAAATACCTAAATACTAGAATGGTTCCTGCAATTCCACAATAATGTGCTATTAGACAAAGGACCATGAATGTGCGAACCTTGATGGTAAACCTCATTGCCTCCCAATGTTTCCCAGCAACACATATAAGGTAGTTATTGATCAGGTTAAGTGATGGTTGGCATACTATCAGTAAAATATGTTGATGAAAAATAAACACATTGCAGATTCAACAGATTAATTTGAGCCACATGGAAAAGCCATTTATTTAAACCAAGCATGCTTAAGAACTAGGAAATATAGCAATTGTATATGTTTCTCATGTATTTAGTACAGCCAAATTCGATTTATTTCTCACATGCATAACAATAAAAAATTGTACCCACAACAATTGAACATCGCACTGCAGAATTGAACCAAACATTTAACTAAGCACCACAACAAATGAACCAAACAGTTAACTGAGCACCACATTGCACAATAGAACATACTAGAAGATCAGACAGTTAACCAAACCTAGTATGCTTAACAACTTGGAAATATAGCAATTGTATTTGTTTCTCATGTATTTTGTACAACCAAATTTGATTTATTTCTCACATGCAAGAGAATACAAAATTGCACCCATAATAATTGAGCATCACATTGCAGAATTGAACCAAATAGTTAACTGAACATGACAACAAATTAACCAAATAGTTAACTTAGCACCACATTGCACAATATATAGAACATATATACTAGAGGATCAGATTGCATAGTAACAGTATATAGGACAATTCACTAGAATTTGTAAAGGAAAGGCAGGAGCAGGACATGCAACAGGTAAACCGAACATGCTTAACCGGCGTAGCTAGCTAGCTGAACATAGGTCCTTATAGTCAGAGATATCGATGACGATGGGCTCCTTAGACATGGAAGAGGGCGAGGCCTCCGCATCGTAGGTGCCCTCCTCGTAGTGGTGAGTCGCATGAGCCTCTCCGGGCACCAACCTGCTGGCTCTGGAGTTGAGGTAAGCACGGGTACGCTGAGAGAACACCTCGTAGTCTTCGTCGAAGGCACCGATGGTGGCCTCGAGAAAAGGCCATGAACTGTCATTTAAAGCAGCCAACCACGTGGCGGCGTCCGCGCGCGAGGCGTTGACGGTGGCCTCGACAGCGAGGTGCTCCTCCAAGATCTGGGGGTCGGCACACGTGGCAGCCATCGCGACGCGTGCGGCCGCGATTTGCTTCTTCGCTGCATTATGCTCCTTGGGCTCATGGCTATACTGCGTGCACCATGGCTTAGGGCGGCGCTTATTTCGAGGATGGGTTGGTGATTTGGGTGGAAGGTGTCGCGCCGGCGGTCGGGGCATGTGGGATGTAGAAGGAGGTGGAGGACGGGGGTCGGGTGTGTATTACCTGACTAGATTAGCGAGGCCGAGTAGCAGGAAGGAGCGTCGCGGGTGAGGCAGCGGCGCTGCAAGCAAGTAGTGAAGGTTTGAACTTGGAATGTAAGGCGGAAATAGGGGAAATGTGGCTTTTGGTAAGGAGGAGGATCCGCGGAAATTTTCCCCCCGTGCTGCGAAAAACTGGCACGCAAAGTGTCATCAGACACGGTCCCTTATTCAGCACTGTGTATGATATCTGAACATCACAAAAGATTCATATGGCTTACCCCATGTGTGATGAGTTTGAATGTGCAAATTTTGGTTCGAATTTCCCTAGTTACAGTGGTCATCCACGTCATTGCATAATTTGGGAACACAAAAGAGCCGATAGCACACCCACACTTCTTAATCGAGCAAGTTCAGCAATTAAACAGAGCTAGCTAACCTAAACATTACTCTAACCAAAGACCGGCGCTGTAAACAAAGACTACAACTCCGCGTGGCGCTCGTCGATCTCCACCGCCTCCTCCATGTCCAGCTCGCGCCCGACGATCTCCTGGGGAAGGGACTCCATGGCATCCATCGCGCCATACTCGGCAAGCAACTCGCCATCCGCGTCCGCCATCTCTTTGGAAAAGGCCGCCACGAGCTGGGCATGGGCGACCATGGTCTGGGCTTGGACGGGCTCCATTGCAGCAAGGTATGCCACGAACGAACGGATGGCTCGTCGAACGCTCTCGGCGATTGCCAACTCTTCGGCCGTGGGTTGCCGACCATTGTCGGAGAAGCTTCGTGCAATTTGTGCGGTGACCTCCAGGAGCTGGGCATGGGCGGCCTCGACATGGGCATGGGCGGCCTCCATCAGGGCTAAGGTGGCCTCCATGGAACGGACAGCTGATGTCCCGCTCTCGCCATTTGCTATCGCCGTCGCAGATGTTGCTGCCACCATCTGAGCTGCAATAGCGGCCGTTTCGGCTGCCGCAGCCGCCCGGTCGTAGATTGCGGCCGCACTCATGCAGGTTTTGAGCACGCTCATGGAGGCTGTGGCCGCGCTCTCGCCGGAGTGGGCCGCCGAAGTTGCCCCCATGAAGCGGGTCCACGTCCCCATCTTTGACCAGTGACGATTGAACATTAAAATGATATTTGGGGAGCTAGTTTGCTTGACGCGCCAGCTGTGGACTGTAGTCGACGAACCTTCTCGCGTAAGCCATATATGACGGTGCTCCAAGATATTTTTTACTGCATCTCACACAGTTGGTGATAATAAACTATGTGTGATGTACTTGATTTTTCATCTTGATTTGAAATAGGGAATGGGATCACAGCGGCAAAAGACGGTGTTTGAATTGCTAGAACATTTATCGGCAGTGAACATACAACTATAGGAGTGTCGTAAAAAAGTTGGAATTATTCGGGGTTCGTTTGGACATTTTAATACATTAACTAAGTTTTCTAGGCATTTTATGTGCATAATTCAAATTTGAACTACATGCACATGCTCCGGTGCACCTAAATGGGTTCAAATAATCATATATGTGTCCTTGGGTGCATGCTTAGGTCCCATGCAAGAGATGGGAATGAATTCCAAACACCTCGGCATCGTGGCTCAACCGCAAATGTTGAGATACTTGGTTTTGAAATTCTAATAAATCCAAAACTTGTCTAAAATTCATGAAACTTGGCATGCTATCATGGAATGGCACCAACATGTTGTGGTAAATTTTTTGTCCCATTTGGGGCAGGTTTTGGTATAAGCTTCTCACAAGAAGCCTCATGGTTCCGGTAGGGAACATGTCACCTTTGTGGACGAAACGACATTCGTTGCCTCTTCTTGCCTTCAATATTTTTTCTAGAGGCAACATAGACCAATAGGAGTGTCGTGTTAAATTTTGAAATTATTCGGGTTTCGTTTGTACATTTTTATACATTAACTGCGTTTTCTAGGCATTATATGTGCATAATTCAAATTTGAACTACATGCACATGCTCCGGTGCACCAAAATGGGTTAAAAATCATATATGTGTCCTTGGGTGCATGCTTAGGTCCCATGCAAGAAATGGGAATGAATTTCAAACACCTCGGCATCGTGGCTCCACCGCAAACATTGAGATACTTGGTTTTGAAATTCTACTAAATCCAAAACTCGTCTGAAATTCATGAAACTTGGCATGCTATCATGGAATGGCACCAACATGCTGTGGTAAATTTTTTGTCCCATTTGGGGCAGGTTTTGGTATAAGCTTCTCACAAACCAAAGCTTCTCACAAGAAGCCTCATGGTTCCGGTAGGGAACATGTCACCTTTGTGGACGAAACGGCATTCGTTGCCTCTTCTTGCCTTCATTTTTTTCTAGAGGCAACATAGACCAATAGGAGTGTCATGTTAAAATTTTGAATTATTCGGGGTTCGTTTGGACATTTTTATACATTAACTGGGTTTTCTAGGCATTATATGTGCATAATTCAAATTTGAACTACAAGCACATGCTCCGGTGCACCAAAATGGGTTAAAAAATCATATATGTGTCCTCGGGTGCATGCTTAGGTCCCATGCAAGAAATGGGAATGAATTTCAAACACCTCGGCATCGTGGCTCCACCGCAAACATTGAGATACTTGGTTTTGAAATTCTAATAAATCCAAAACTCGTCTGAAATTCATGAAACTTGGCATGCTGTCATGGAATGGCACCAACATGCTGTGGTAAAAAATTTGTCCCATTTGGGGCAGGTATTGGTATAAGCTTCTCACAAACGAGAGCTTCTCACAAGAAGCCTCATGGTTCCGGCAGGGAACATGTGTCACCTTTGTGGACAAAATGACAATCGTTGCCTCTTCTCGCCTTGATTTTTTTTAGATGCAACATAGACCAATAGGAGTGTCGTGTTAAAATTTGGAATTATTCGGGGTTCGTTTGGACATTTTTATACATTAACTGAGTTTTCTAGACATTTTATGTGCATAATTCAAATTTGAACTACAAGCACATGCTTCGATGCACCAAAATGGGTTCAAAAATCATATGTGTGTCCTTGAGTGCATGCTTAGGTCCCATGCAAGAAATGTGAACGAATTTCAAACACCTCGGCATCGTGGCTCGGCCGGAAACGTTGAGATACTTGGTTTTGAAATTTTAGTAAATCCAAAACTCGTCATGAAACTTGGCATGCTATCATGGAATGGCACCAACATGTTGTGGTAAATTTGTTGTCCCATTTGGGGCAGATTTTGGTATAAGCTTCTCACAAACCAGAGCTTCTCACAAGAAGCCTCGTGGTTCCGGTAGGGAACGTGTGTCACCTTAATCTGTGGACAAAATGACATTCGTTGCCTCTTCTCGCCTTGATTTTTTTTCTAGACGCAACATGGACCAATAGGAATGTCGTGTAAAATTTGGAATTATTCGGGGTTTGTTTGGACATTTTTATACATTACCTGAATTTTCTAGGCATTTTATGTGCATAATTCAAATTTGAACTATATGCACATGCTCCAGTGCACCAAAATGGGTTGAAAAATCATATATGTGTCCTTGGGTGCATATTTAGGTCCCATGCAAGAAATGGTAATTAATTTCAAACACCCAGGCTTTGTGGCTCGGCCGTGAACATTGAGAAACTTGGTTTTTATTCCTGTAAATCAAAAACTCCTTGGATATTCATGAGACTTGGCATGGTGTCATGAAATGGCATCACCATGCTGTGGTAAAAAAATTGTCCAATATGAGAGAAGGCGCACACATTAACAGCCACAACCAACATAGCCATTTTGGAACAAATAGTTGTCACGTTATCATCACAAACGGTTGTGTAGTACTATTTAAATCATGGGCGTTCTACTGACCATTTACGTACCGCGATGCGTCCCACTTTTTTATTGGCAAGGAGGTTCCGTGCGGGCAGCTGTTTGAGTAGACGGGAGGCATGCGAGCGAAGTCCGCGGCGCCGGCTGACCGGGAGGCGTGCGACTAGTCCTGCGTTGCGCAGGCTGACCGGGAGGCATGCGACCAATCCTCCGCTATGCAGGCTCACCGAGAGGCGTGCGAGCAGTACGCTACGCAGGCTCACCCAGAAGCGAGCCCTTTGACCTCCATCGCCGCCCACTTGGCTCTCAACTTCTCCATTAATGGCGCCCGAGCTGCTGTTTAATAGGCGGCCTTACTGATCTCTCTTCGCCTCCCATTCCCCTCTCGCCCGAATCCTATCTTCCAGAGCTCCACCTACGCCATGGAGCACAAGGATCATCTGCCACTAGTCTTCTGGTTTGGTGAAGTCGACTCCAAGCCTGAGGAGATAGAAAATAAGGAGGAATGGGACCTTAGGGACATGGCCCTGAACAAGCTGTCCGCGGCAGATGCTGCCCCCGCACCCATCCCAGCTCCCATCCTCGCGCCCGCGCTAGCGACCATCCCCGTGGCATTGATGGGCTGGTCGCTGAGCACCATCGAAGCACTGGAAGCCGCGGGCGTCAGCGAAGTCCTCGCGGACCCATGCGAGCTCGTGTACGTTCCAGCGCCAGCGCCCCCGCCTGTGCTGGTGCACGCCCTAGCACCCACCGTGGCACCGGTCCCCGTGCGCTTGCCTACACCCACCGCGTCTGTGCCCATGCGCGCGCCTGCACCCGCCGCGCCCCCCTCATCGTCATGGGATGCCGCCGTCGACCGCTACCTCGTAGCGCTGCGAGTCGCCGTCCCCCCGACCCCGCTCGTTGATCGCGCGATGAATGACTCTTGGATTTGCAAGTCCAGAACATTCTGGGATAGCTTGAAGACTTGAACAACGGCGTCCCGGAGGACGACAACGCCAACGCAGCACGCCGCCGCAATTAGTTTTTTTGTTTAATATTGTATCTCGATCGTATGAATGTAAAATCACAGTGTCACCGAATGACATCTATGGTTTTGATCAACTTAGCGTTTTTTCTCTGAATGTATAGACTTATCAAAGTAAAAAAAACATCAATGTTTTTATCTGAATAAAACACTCATCGCAAACGTTTCAGACTGAACACATGTATGCAAAGCGAGGTCTGGGTTCCTTCGCAGCTAAGCCAAGAGAAAATGTGGCGCGCAGGTTTTGTGCAACTCTTCATCACAAACGTTTCAGACTGAACACCCATATGCATAGCGAGAGCTGGGTTCCTTCGCAGCTAAGCCAAGGAAAAATGTGGCGCGCAGGTTTTGTGCATCTCTTCATCACAAATGATTTTGCATGATGACCCGTGTGCAACGACGTACAAACAATGTGGTAAGATTTGCATCTGTCATATTGGGTGTATTTGCCATTTGTCAAATTGGAAAAATTGGCATTTGTCAATCTAGTAACATTGCCATTTGTCAACCTTGTAACACTGCCATTTGTGATCCTAAAAAAACACCGCCATTTGTCAAATTTTGCAGCTAAAAATCATTAGTGATGTATAATTTTTGCAAATGAAATTCAGTAAGCATAGATTTCATTCATAGATTAAGCAGTCGTTCTTTATACAAACTGTTCAACTCGACAGCTGAACCGAACAAACTTTTACCCAATTGTTGCCAACCACGTACTGAAATAGCTTGTTCAACTATATATACTAGCTAATTTTAAGTACGCAGTACAGTTCTACCATATCTATAGTCATATGAACTAAACAAAATAGCCCCTAAATACTACTACAACGGAGGGGCTTTGTACTACTTCCAACAGCCTCTCCTTTACCGAGCGCACGCAGTAAGAAGCAGAGAAGGAGGAGCCTACCGACAAGTTGGAGAAGTGGAATCCGGCGCCTGCCGCTGCTGCACCTTTAGCGACGCCCAGCTCAAACGCCCTCTGCCGCTCCAGACAATCCCTCTCGAAGTGGCGGGACTCCTCATAGATCTCCACATTCCACGCCACAGTGGCGGCTTCCGCTGCGGCCACGTAGGTGGTAAGACTCTTTGCATGCTCAACCAAGCGCTCCTCCTCCTCCCACAGGAACTCGATGTAGCGCGCGGCAAGGTCATTGAGGCACATGCGGGCCTCCACATCCCGCCTTCGGGCCGCGGTGGCAGAGCGGGTGATGACCCCAGCGGTTGACGGTGAGGTGGCAGCCACCTCCCGCCTTCGGGCTGCGCTGGCAGAGCGGGTGATGGCCACGGCGGCCGACGTTGGGGTGGCGGCCACCACTCGCCTTCGGGCCGCGGTGGCGGAGCGGGCGATGGCCCTTGCGGCCGACGGTGGTGTGGCCGCCACGGCGGCCGATGGTGGGGTGGCGGCAACGGCGGCCGGCAATGCTGCTGTCGGGCAGCGACGACAAAGCGTGTGGCGGGTGTTGTGCGCACACCCAACAGGGACGCCACACGCAGTACACGCCATCGAGGACTGCGCCGCCGCCGTGGTGTAGCCTCAAGCTGGAGCTGTCCTCAGATGACGGCGGAGTGGCTGAGCGACGACGACGGACCAGTGCCATTGGTGATGGTGGGAGAAGTAGTCGAGATAAGCTATGGGGAGGGAGGGGAAAATGCGATGCCGACTCACCGGCCATGACTGTTTATATAGCAGGCCGGTAAGCACTGGGATTTTGGGGGATTTCGCTGAGTCGGGCTGGAAGCTTGCACGGTTGTGCACGGGAACCTGCACGGTTGTGCGGGAATGGGCTCACCGATGATTCATTGGCGCCTCTTCGAGCTAACGTTTGGCTAAAGGAATGCCTGTGTAGTGCTCAAGCTTGCGCTCGAAGCCTTCTGCGGCAGCGCAGTGACAAGATGTGCGAGAGGAGGATGAAATGACACGTACACATATGGTTAATAAAAAAATGTTTGAGATTTAATTACCTAGCACACGGCCGCTCTCTACGCAGCGTCACGAACGATTGTTCGCCCACTGTGTGATGTGGAACGCGACGTAGTTTCACATCACGCCGCCGGCTCGCAACTGCCAGCCGGCTTGTAGACGGCCATTCCCTGCGTATTCAACTGCTCTATGCGTGTGGTTGCTCATGGTTGAGGCGACCGCAGCGCGCTCTGCTCGCGTCCCGCCGCGCGCTCTGGCCGTGTCCCTCCGTGCATGCTGCCAGCGTTTCGGGCCGGCACACGATCACATACGTTCGGGATGCCATATGCATGCGGTTGCGCCGGACGTGGCACCACGACGCAGTTTTGTGCGGCAAAAACTGCCCAGCGGACGTGCCGAGAATCCCGGCCGCCCAGCCCTCATTTATTCCCACGGCCATTTACCTTCATCTCTTGCGCCCCACGACACAATAAGCACACCCGCGACAACACATACAGAGAGGATATCCGGCAGCTCCAATCCCGCTCCCAGCGGCTGACGACGACGACGGGCGGCAGTTCACCACGCCTCACGTAGTGGACACCCATGTGAGGGAGAAGGACCTCTCGGTGGTGTACACCAACAAGCCGGTCTCGGTGCAGAGCTCCATCCACACTATGGAGCAGTTGCTTGCTGAGGACAAGTACCAAGTGGTCGGCTTCGACCTCGAGTTCACCAAGGGTCGTGCCGGGTATGATCTGAAGGTTGCCGTCGCCCAGTTGTGCGTGCGCTATCACGTCCTCGTCTACCACTACTCACTGGCCACAAGGCCTTGCGAGTGTTTTGCCAGGTTTATCAATAGCCCGGTCTACAAGTTCGCTACGGTGGACACCTTCAATGATCTAAAGGTGCTCGAGACTACGGGCTTGGCCTGCCAGAAGCTTGTCGACATCCAAGGCTAGTATAGGGTCTTGGGCAGAAAGAAGGGGAAGGACTCCCTGGTTGACCTCGCCGTGGCCATCATCGACCCCTACTACAGAGACATAAAGGATGAGTACAACAAGAACAAGGATGCCTGGCATGAGGCCTGGGTGCGGAGACTGGATGAAGAACACATCAAGTATGCGGCCAAGGATGCGTACACAAGCTATGAGATGTGCAGGCAGATCGTTGACATGAGGAAGTGCCTTCGTCCTGCCCCAGGCGAGGGATCGAGGCACAGAGTAGTGGCGGCAGCGTCACAAGAAGTAGATGATTAGATGATCATTTCTCCTAGTTTAGAATGCATGTAATTGTTTATTAAGGTGTGTGTGAATGTTTTGTATAGTCACCTATGTAATTGGATGTTTAATTTGGTTATATATGTTGTTCTTCTGTAGATAGAGCAAATTACATCACAGACGGACAAAACTAGGGAACCCGTCGGTGATGATTTCATTAATCGTTGACAATTGTATACCGGCAAGCGTTTGCCCACAACACACATGGCTTATTAGCAGGAATCATCTGTGTTGTTATCGGTCTTCCCACACATTTCTGTTACTGACCTGTTTGCCGCGTATCACACACATCTTGTTAAGTTGAACCGTTTCTATTGTTTTGGCTCATCGCAAACAGTTCATCCAACTGAACTGTATGCCGTCTATCGCACACACCTTGATCTGTCTGACCATTTCTATTGTGTTGGATAATCGCAAACAGTTCATCCGAGTGAATTGTATCTCGTGTATCGCACACACCTCGAACTGGCTGCCCGTTTCTGTTGTTCTGGCTCATCGCAAACAGTTCGTATGGATCAACTGTATGCCATGTATCGCACACGCGTCTCTAATCTGAATCGTGCTTGGTGTCTCCGCCATCGCACACAGTTCATCTTATTGGTGACGGTTTTATTATGATACCGTTTGCGATTCATGCATCGCACACAGTTTGGTCGAGGGGTCTCTGATTCATGTGTCGCGTTAGCAATCGCCTGAAGTAGTGTATGGCCGGATTTCATTTGCCATTTCAATCTTTTCAAGCAACAATGTTTCATTCATCCTAGTGGGGTTCATGGTTGGGCTGCTGATAAGGAGATTGTGGAAATTTCTCTGAGATCACCAATGGCGGTTCGATCTAATCTTAAATTTCTTGAGGCTAGTGCTACTAAAGATGATGCATCAACCACTGTTTTGGCCAAATTCGACTTTCACAAGAAGACTCCTATTAATCTTTTGGGATTGTTTAATAATACTTCTGAGGATGTTGTGTTGCATAATTCGGATCATTAGTCAGCATCACATTTGTCTACTGAGACTTCTGATCGTTAAAACACCTTGATTCAGTTGGAGCAGGCGGCCGACACCACGCTAGATCTGGTTTCTTTGGCTGACCAGCCTTTTTCGCAGGAACCGTTGCCATCCTCGATTCAATTTGGTTCTTTGGTATTTCCTATTTCTTCAGGCAATCAACATGAGGTAACCATAACTTCCTTTGGAAAGGATCATAGTGCACCGAATGGGTGGGATATTGCACCAGAAGATTTGTATAACATCTTTGATTTACGGCAAGCCAAATATACTGATACAGATATTGGCCAGATTCTCAATTTGAAATATGTGCCACCGATGGGAGTTATCCACAATATTCTTGGTCGTTGCAAATGATGTTTTGCTATTGGTCATCAGATCCAAGCTTGCACTGCTAATTTATGCTCTAGGTGTAACAACTTTGACAAAGCCTACCTTTGTGATCGATTCCTTACAGGCCAAAGATGGAGAAACTGTTTTATCTCTAATAGCCCAGCCCATTTAGCGAAGCCTGCCCGGCTCGCCTGCGATGCTCTCAGTGCTTTTTCTTGGGGCACAATAGTTGGGACTGTAACTCTGCATCGTCTATGCATCTAACTTGGAAACCAAAGGAGACGAAACAGCAAGCGTGAATTAGTTCCGTTTCTGTGCCCAAATGGCCAACGGCCATCCGTCACATGGATTTTAAATTACCAAGACAGAAACAAATTTGGCGTCCAAACCAGAAACAATCGTTTGCTGATGATTCTGTCAAGAATAATACCGCCCTATCACTTCCACTTCAACGTTACTGCCATTCGCCAACGCTGCCGCATGGTTCCTCTAGTGTTCATAGTTTCAGTACCCCGCCTACCCGTGCCTCCTTGCCGCTCCCATCACCGGCCTCGCTAAGCCCTCCCACTAATCGCTCCGCCGGGGCTGCTGATGCGCTTGTCAATGATATACAAAGCCCAGATCTTCAGTTTGTTCGTGCTGGAGGTGATGTCTACTACGCAACTTTTATTCTTGTAGACTCCGTTGGGCCTCCAAGGGCAGAGTTTTGTAGGTCAGCAGCAAATTTCGATGAAGTGGATGACCTAAGGTTTATCAATCTGTGGGAGGTGTAGGATGAAGAAGGTCTCTCCCGAACAACCCTGCAATCCAATAGAAGAAATCTCTTGTGTCCCCAACACACCCAATACAATAGTAAATTTTATAGTTGCACTAGTTCGGCGAAGAGATGGTGATACAAGTGTAGTATGGATAGTAGATATAGGTTTTTGTAATCTGAAATAATAAAAACAGCAAGGTAGTGAGTAACAAAAGTGAGCACAAACAGTATTGCAATGCTTGAAAACAAGACCTAGGGTTCATACTTTCACTAGTGCAATCTCTCAACAGTGCTAACATAATTGAATCATATAACAATTCCTCAACGTGCAACAAAGAATCACTCCAAAGTTCCTAGCAAATGGAGAACATAAGAAGAAATTGTTGTAGGTAGCAAAACCACCTCAAAGTTATCATTTCCGATCAATCTATTGAGCCATCCCTATAAGTGTCACAAACAGCCCTAGAGTTCATACTAAAATAACACCATATGATACGCATCAATTAACTCTAATGTCACCTAGATACTCCAATGTCACCACAAGTATCTGTGAGTTAATTATTCGACATGCATCAAACAATTTCAGATTCATAATATTCAATCCAACACAAAGAACTTCAAAGAGTACCCCCAAAGTTTCTATCAGAGAAAGTAGGACGAAAACGTGCATCAACCCCTATGCCTAGATTACCCCAATGTCACCTCGGGAATCCGCAAGTTGATTACCAAAACATACATCAAGTGACTCAATAGGATACCCCATTGTCACCACGGGTATCCACATGTAAGACATACATCAAGTGTTCTCAAATCCAAAATATTCAATCCGATAATAATGAAACCTTAAAGGGAAAGACTCAATTCATCACAACAAGATAGAGAGGGAAGAACACCATATGATCCAACTATATTAACAAAGCTCGTGGTACATCAAGACCGTGCGAAATCAAGAACACAAGAGAGAGAGAGAGATCAAACACATAGCTACTGGTACATACCCTCAGCCCCGAGGGTGAACTACTCCCGCCTCATCATGGAAGCAGCGGTGATGATGAAGATGGCCTCCGGTGTTGACTTCCCCCTTCCGGCTGGGTGCCGGAACAGGGCTCCGATTGAGATGGCTTCAGGACAGAGGCTTGCGGCAGCGGAAAAACTCATCTAGGTTAACTTTCGGGGGTTTCTTTATATATAAGAATTTTTAGCGTTGGAATCCCGCAAAGAGGTGCCACAGGGGGGCCACAAGGCATCAGGGCGTGCCCTGTTGCCTTGTGGGGCCCCTGTGGATCTTCTGGTACTCCCTCGAAGCTTCCCAGATCACTTTCCTTCCAAAAAAGTCATCAAAAAGTTTCGTCATGTTTGGACTTCGTTTGGTATGGATTCCCTGGAAAACCAAAAACAAGCAGAAAACATCAACTGGCATTGGGCACTAGGTTAATAGTTTAGTCCATGAAAATCATATAAAAGTCATATAAAAGTGCACCAAAACCATATAAAATTATTGCTAACTTGGCATGAATACTTCATAAATTATAGATACGTTGGAGACGTATCAGCATCCCCAAGCTTAATTCCTGCTCGTCCTCGAGTAGGTAAATGATAAAAGAAATAATTTATGAAGTGTGAATGCTAGCATAGTGCATAAGTTTGATCAATGATAATTTTAATCACCTTTTCTAGCATCATAAACAACAACTCTTTCTCATAAAACTCATCATGACAAAGTAGCAATCAATTCACATGTTAAACAATGCATTCTTTTGAAACTTAATAACCTATGTTCTTAGTCACCAAACAATTCCAATGCATCTTATTTTCTGCAAAGTCTAAGTAAGAGCTCCACATACTCAATTATCATATAGTATCCTATGATTGCTAATACTCAAAGCATATTTTTAGAACAAATAGCATCCATTAAACACAGAGAAAGATAGGGGCTTAATGTTTCGCCTCCCAACTTATTTATCATAGAGATAATTGTCAACAATAATAATTCATGATCAAATATATTTGACTGGATATATGTGTTTGGATCTTTCCCCACCACAAGATGCTTGCCAACTAGAGAATAGGTTGGAATGAGAAGTTGACTCAACAAAAATAAAATTGATAGAAAAGTAAAAGATAAGCCCTTCGTAGAGGGAAGTATGGATTTGTAGAGGTGCCAGAGCTCATTGCTTAAAATAGAGATGAATATATTTTGAGTGGTGTGCCTTTCCTGTCAATGTCACGACAAAGGATTTCAATATCTTCCATGCTAAACACATTATTGGCGGTTCCCATGCAGAAATGAAAAGTTTAACTCCCCCTCAACCATTCAAACACAAGCCATGGCTAGCCAAATTCATGGGTGCCCTCCAAACTTTCAACTTTCCTGGGGGAGCCTTTGTTTTATTATATATATTTTTTCTTTTTATTTAAGGGACTGGGCATCCGATTACTAGCCTCTCTCGTGCAAGGACAAGTGAATAAACACCCATCATGAGAATAACCCACTTAGCATGGAAGATACTGACAGCCCCGTCGCTCCATGAGCGGTACGGGCACACAAAACAGATGATTATTTGAAGGTTTTAGAGATGGCACATGCAAATTTACTTGGAATGGCAGGGTAATACCGTATATAGGTAGGTATGGTGGACACTCATGAAAGAAACTTGGCTCAAGGATTTTGGATGCACAAGCAGTATTCCAGCTTAGTACAGAAATTTTGGCTAGCAAAGATTATAAACAAGCACCACATGTTGGAGGATCCATAACAATATAACTTCAATGCAAATATACCCAAACATAACTCATTATGTTGTCTTCCTTGTTCAACTTCAACTTATTTGATCAAGTTTGAAAATAATTAATGGGTAATCACAATCATAAAAGATGTCCAAGATAATACATTTGTATGTGAAATTTCTCTTCCATATACTAATCTTTCATGAATTGCTTGTATGACCAATATTGTGATTGTCAAACTTCAATAGATTTTACTTTCTAAACCCAATGCGAAACTACTACTAGGCATGAGACAAGCATATGAAGCACATGTAATTTCAACTCTATGATATTCAATTCATTCAACAATTTACTCTTAGGATATAAGTGAAGAACAAGAGTAAATGACAACTACTCCAAAAGATAATAGTGATGATCAATGAGCAGTCAAACAATTAAGAAGCTATGTGAGGACTCTCTCTCATTTAAAACTTTCAGATCTAAGTATTTTATTCAAACAAGATAAAAGAACACACCAAGAATAGCACATATCATGTGAAGAAATAAAAACTTAGTCTCAACCGAGACTAACCGATAGTTGTTGACGAAGAGAGGTGGGATGCCTACCGGGGCATCCCCAAGCTTAGATACTTGAGACTTATTATAATATTAACTTGGGATGCCTTGGGCATTCCCAAGCTTGAGCTTTTGTGTCTCCTTAACTCCTCTCATATCACGGCTTCTCCTAAATCTTAAAAACTTCATCCACACAAAACTCAACAAGAACTCGTGAGATAAGTTAGTATAAATCAACTCAAAACCTTAACATTCCCTACTGTAGAAAATTACAAAAAATATAATTAAACATTGCATACTAAATGCCTCCGTATATTTAATACTCCCATCACCTAATAGAAACATTAAACAAGCAACACATATGATCTGTCTAAACAGAACAGTCTGTAAAGGAGGAATAAAAATTCATACTTCCCTAACTCCAAATATTCTAAAAAATTACCAAGTGAAAGGGAACTCATGCGTGCTTACTGTGTACAAATTTCAGATTTTTATCATGTTCTGACTATTCAGGAATATTCTGGATATAACAGAAAACTTTCTGTTTTCAAACAGCAACTCATAAACTTGCAAACTGAGCATGGTAAAGGCTATACTTGGCATTTTATTGAAATAAAAGATACAAACATGATTACTAATAACAGAAAGAAAATCCAAATAAAAGAAAATGATGCTCCAAGCAAAACACATATTATGTGACGAATAAAAATATAGCTCCAAGTGAGGCGTACCGATAGATTGAAGACGAAAGAGGAGATGCCTTCTAGGGCATCCCCAAGCTTAGACGCTTGAGTCTTCCTTGAATATTACCTTGGGGTGCCTTGGGAATCCCCAAGCTTAGGGTCTTTCCACTCCTTATTCTCCTTCTATCATCATCTCAACCAAAACTTGAAAACTTCAATCACACAAAACTTAACGGAACTTGTGAGATAGGTTAGTATGCAAATAAATCATTCACTTTGGTACTGTCAAGACAAGATTCATAATTGTTCTCACATGATTCCTACTGTATTATTTCATTTCCATAATTTATATCTCACAATATAAGCAATGGAAACACTAAAACAAGCAAACTATACAATAAAAACAGAAACTGTCAAAAACAGAACAACATGTAGTGAGAGAATTAAAAAGCATACTTTCTATAACTCCAAAAATTCTGAAAAATTAGGACAACGTAAAACATTTGCATAGAAGTACTTTCTAAGAATTTCAGAATTTTTCCATGGTCTAGTACAGAATGTAAATTCATGCACGGGACACTAAACTTTCTGTTTTGCACAGAACCAAATAAACAAACATCTACATCAACCTAAAGGCTTTACTTGGCACATTATTGGAAGAAATATACAAAACATGATTACTACAGTAGCTTAATCATGTTAACTCACAAAAATGGAAAAGATAAATATTGGGTTGCCTCCCAACAAGCGATTTTCTTTAAAGCCTTTTAGCTAGGCATCGATAATTTTGATGATGCTCACACAAAAGTAAGAATTGAAACATAAAGGGAGCATCATGAATCATATAGCAAACACATTTAAGCCTAACCCACTTCCTATGCATAGGAATTTTATAAGCGAATAATTTATTGGAGCAAGAATCAACTAGCATAGGAAGGCAAAACAAACATGATTTCAAAACTTTCAACATAAAGAGAGGAAACTTGATGTTGTTGAAATATATATAAGCATATCTTCCTCTCTCATAATAATTTTCAGTAGCATCATGAAGAAATTCAACAATATATCCATCACACAAAGCATTCCTTTCATGATCCACAAACATAGAATTTTTACTACTCTCCACATAAGCAAATTTCTTTTCATCAATTATAGTGGGTGCAGATTCAATGAAATAACTATCATGTGATACTTGATTGGAATAATCCAATTGAAAATTAAAATCATGATGACAAGTTTCATGGTTATCATTATTCTTTATAGCATATATGTCATCACAATAATCATCATAGATAGCAACTTTGTTGTCATAATCAATTGAAACCTGTTCCGAAATAGTGGAATCATCTCTAAATAAAGTTGTGACCTCTCCAAATCCACTTTCATAATTATTGCCATAAGATTCAACACCCTCCAAAATAGTGGGATCATTAGTACCTAGAGTTGACACTCTTCCAAACCCACTTTCATCATTGTAATCAACATAAATAGGAGGCATGCAATCATCATAATAAATTTGCTCATCAAAAGTAGGGGGGCTAAAAAGATCATCTTCATCAAAAATAGCATCCCCAAGCTTATGGCTTTGCATATCATTAGCATCATGGATATGCAAAGAATTCATACTAGCAATATTGCAATCATGATTATCATTTATGCCAAACATTTTATTGAATTCTTCTTCTACAATCTTAGCACAATTTTCTGATCCATCATTTTCAAGAAAGACTTCATAAAGATGAAGAAATTGAGGCAACCTCAATTCCATTTTTTTGTAATTTTCTTTTATAAACCAAACTAGTGAAAAACAAGAAACTAAAAGATTCAGTTGCAAGATCTAAAGATATAGCTTCAAGCACTCACCTCCCCGGCAACGGCGCCAGAAATAAGCTTGATGTCTACTACGCAACTGTCGGGGTAGGACCATCTATGGAGCCATGCAGCCCCTTTGTGGTTCGGCGGGGGGCATCGGCGTGCGCAAAGAGCATGAACGATGGAACGCGAGGGATTTTACCAAGGTTTGGGCCCCTGAGAAGCGTAAAACCCTACTCCTACTTTTGGTGTATTAGTGGTGTGGAAGCACAGTACAAGGAGCGCTCCTCCCGGCAAGGTGCGGAGAGAGCAGCTACACGAGAGGTGCCTGTATTTGAAAAGGAGTCCAAATCCCTCTAAACTGTTGCCCTGGCCCTCCTTTTATAGCTCAAGGGGTTACCACAGTGGCAAAACAGTAATTACATAGCGATTAGATAGCAAACAGTGCTATCATACCTAACTCTGCCAGTTTAGGACAAAGGCATTTAATGCGCCGTTAGGGGTCATGCGGAGAGGTAGTCCCGGCAAGGTTTCTGCACCGCTTGCCCAGCTACCTCGTATTATCTTGACACGCCTCCTGGACGGGTGTCATTAGAGGCAAATCTTGTCCCAGCGAGCTGACACGTGCTCGACAAGCCTTACCAACCAACCTGCGCGGTCGACACCTCACGCATCAGCGAACACCTGTGCGGCGAGGTGGAGCGCTAGAGGGCTGGCATAAGCTTGCCGGCATGGAGCTTGCCAGGTCTTCGCATTGCCGGTTTATGCTTGCCGGCAAGGAACGTCTTCACCTTTGGTGTTGGGTGAGTGTCGAGCCTTGAGCTTCTCCTTGGTAGCTTATTCGGCTGGTCTTGGAGTCTTGGTCTTGGTAGTTCCCGGCAAGGCCTTGGCCGGCAAGGAGGCTGCTATTGTCTGTGCATAAGTCAGGGTATAAAATACCCATGTTTTATACACTGACAGGAGCCCCTGGGCCTGGGCCATACGCGCGTCCGAAGCGTCGTTGGGCTAGGCCCAAGTAATGCACAGACACGCGGCGGGAAACCGTCGTTATAATTTTGGGTCATGATGGTCTTCATTCTTTGAGATCTTCTTTGCTTCCTCACTAATCTGGACTTGGGTGTGTCCTCGGCCGTCTTCCAGCAACTCTTGCCGCCAGGCTAGTCACGGGCCGGCGCGCGCCACGCGTGGCGAGGAGTAACTGCCATACCTGTCTTTACTCCTCCTTTTTATTTTTGTTTTCTTGAACTTGACTCATGATTCCGAATTCTATCTCGCCCTTGCTCCCGCCTCAATCCACAACTCAAGCTTCTCCCGACGGAGACGAAGTCCTTGCGGAGGTGGCTAACATTACAAAGGATGCTGTTGAGGAAGCCGCCAAGATCGCCACTGAAGGGGGTCCCGCGCAGGCCGCTGAGGGGGCTGGAACGCTTCCTGGCGAGTCTGAGAAGCCCACCGGCGGCGCGCCTGACCCCGCCATGGTGGATGCGGAGAAGACGCCTGCCAAAACCGACGTGCCGACTCCCAGCAGCCAATTAGTGGTGTCAACTCTGCAAGCTCCGTCAAGCGACTTGGCACTGGTCATTCCTCAGCATGGGTCCGAAGCCCCCAGTTCCTCTGGCGCCGCGGGGCCGAGTTTCGACGAGGAGATAGCTCGGATCTTGCTCCCCCTGGTGCAAAGGACTAACGATTCCACTGACGCAGCTGACAACGCCGAAGATCTTGCCTTCATGGAAATCATGGCTGTCGGGTTTAAAGGTGTTCAAGAGCGGTACAGCCGGAGGTGGGACAAGGTGCACGAGGAGCGCAAGGCTGCAGAGTCGATCGACCGGAAGCTGAGAGAGAAGGCGGACGAGCTGCGCATATGGCACAGCCAGCAGGCCCGCAATCTCAATGCTGCCACCGAGAGAGCTGCAGCTCGCGGCGGCAAGCTGACGGAGCGCGAATCGCTACTCAACGCCAAGGAAAAGGACCTTGCCGCTCGAGAAGGAGCCCTTGCCGCGACTCTTCGCGGCAAGGACGATGAAATCGAAGCACTCCTTAAGTAGCGGACCCAAGAGCTGGAGGACGGGCACAAGAAATCCATAGAAGCCCAAGTCTCGGAGAACGCCGCCAAGCTTAAGGAAGCCGCTGACCAGGTTGCTGCCGCTGAATCCGCCAAGGCAGAACTAGAATCTCAGGTGGCTAAACTGAAGGAGGATCTCGTCGGCAGCGGCAAAGAGGTCGAGGCTCTCAAGGACGAAGCGCTGAAGGCAGCCCGCACTTTAGGAGATTTGCAAGCGCAGCTGTCATCCAGGAACCAAGAACTCGATGATGCCGCCAAGGTTATCGAAGATCTGAAATCCCAACTGGCCACTGTGGTAGCAGCTTCAGAATCCGCCAAGGAGAGGGAGAGGGTCTTGACGAAGGAGCTGGAGAAGGAGGAGGCCTCGAAGAGGGAGGCTGAAAACAACTATGCCCAACTGCATGAGAACCTCTCCCTCTGGACCGACAGGCTTGTTGATGCCGCCAAGCGCATCAGCTGCCAGATGGCTGTGATGGACATGAAGAGCTGGGGCTTCACTGTTAACGACAAGGAGGCCACCAGCGTCCGCCTGACCAAGTTCTTCGAGGGCCTCATCGACGCCTTGAAGACGCATCATGAAGACAGATCTGCTTCGTTCGCCGATGAATCCCGGAAATTTGCCCGCGAGGTCGTGTACACGGTGCTGCTTAAGCTTGCTTATCGCAATCCTGGCCTTAATCTCTCCGGGGTCTTCAGGAGGTTGCCGGATAGCGTGGACGTCACTGCTGCCGACAGGATTGCCGCCCCTCTTGCTGACAAGGTTCTCCAAATCCCCAGGGTCCAAGGCAATTGCCGAGACTGAGCTTTCCGCCATATCCACCACTGAGCTGCCATGTACAAGATACATTTAATCTCTTGTTAGCCCGGCGCTATTTTTGTGGTGTAATATAACTTGTGCTGCCTGAACGCATGCACGCCGTTTCCCTCGTTTCATTTGCCTTTGCATGATCGTGTTCCCTACGCTTGTTTGGAAACTTGCCGGTGCGTACACTTGCCGCGAGCGCTTTTGAGGAACGGGTCCTTAGCAGCCTGCAGGAAGTGCCGCTGCCGGCAAGGCAACTTGCCGGGACAGAACGCAGCTGCTAGGCTTGCCGAGCGGACTCGAAGCAAGCTAGAGCGCAGACCGTTCGCGACAAGGTTCCTCTCGCGTGCAGGTTTCTCATACAAAGTGCAAAATCGTTCAAGGGAGAACGCGAATGTAACTAAGGAAATTTTTTAAAATCTTCCAAGTTAGCTTTTCTTTGCGTCGTTTTTCTTGTTGCATGATATGATCACTTGAACGTCTTTTGGAAATGGTACCCGTCTCCACTTCCCCCGGGAAATTTGCGCGCGAGGGATTCCCTTGTCCTTTTTAAGAAAAAGAAAGATGAGAAAAGAGAGTATTGGGAACCTTGACGGTTCATTAGTCATTTCATACGATCAAAAGCGTTCATCACAACATCACATGCATTGGCATATAAATGAATATGTATGAGGAGTTGCGAAACACTTAGCTTTATTATGCACAGGATCTGTGTCTGGCTTTGTACAAAGGGTTACATGTCTGGCCGACAAGGCTCGTACAAAAGTGGCTGCCGGGAGATGTCCCAGCAACCGCGCCTCATGGGTAGAACTTGCGAAGATGCTCCATATTCCATGAGTTTTGCACCGGGGTGCCATCTTCGGTCTCCAGCCGGACTGCGCCAGGCCTGGTGACTCGTACTACCCGGTAAGGGCCTTCCCACTTCGGCGTCAACTTGTTTGATCCCTTGGCGGACTGAACACGCCAAAGAGCAAGGTCGCCTTCCTCAAGGCTTCGGGCGTGCACTTTGCGGCTATGATAGCGGCGCAAGGCTTGCTGGTAGCGTGCAGCTCCCACAGCCGCCCGAAGACGATCTTCCTCAAGGAGCAATGCATCGGCTTGCCGCAGTTGCCCTTGCTCAGCTTCATCATAAGCGAGTACTCGAGGTGACCCGTATTTGAGTTCCGTGGGGAGCACCGCCTCTGCACCATAGATTAGGGAGAAGGGTGTCTGGCCGGTAGCTCGATTTGGTGTCGTCCTAAGTGACCAAAGAACCGCCGGCAACTCATCAACCCAGCGCTTTCCGCACTTGCGCAGCTTGTCGAAAGCTCTTGTCCTGAGACCACGCAACACTTCAGCATTCATCCTTTCCGCTTGGCCGTTGCTTCTCGGGTGAGCGACAGACGCAAAACAGATCTTGCTGCCAAGGTCTTGAATGTACTGCATGAAGGTGCGGCTCGTGAATTGCGTGCCGTTGTCGGTGATGATCCTGGTAGGAACCCCGAAACGGCAAGCTAATCCTTTGAAGAACTTGACGGCTGATTGCGCTGTCACCTTCCTCACTGGCTCCACTTCTGGCCACTTCATGAACTTGTCGATGGCGACGTACAAGTACTCAAAGCCCCCGGCAGCACGGGGGAAGGGGCCCAAGATATCGAGCCCCCAGACCGAAAAGGGCCAGGAGAGAGGGATCGTTTGGAGAGCCTGAGCTGGTTGATGTACATTCTTTGAATGGAACTGGCACGCTTCACACTTGGTTACTAGCTCAGTCGCATCCTGGAGGGCGGTGGGCCAATAGAAGCCTTGCCGGCAAGTGCTCTTGATCCTATGTGAGAACCACATATGCTTCCATGTATCTCTGCCAACAGCTCTAGTCCGTCTTCCCGGCAGATACACTTCAATTTCACACCGTTCGGTCGTTTTCTGTACAGGATGCTATCCACAAACTGATACATACTTGACTGGCGGGCTACTTTCTCAGCTTCCTCTTGCTCATCGGTGAGTTCTCCTGTTTGAAGGAAACGGACTATCTGCCGTGCCCATGCCGGAGCCTGTGGCTCGACGACAAGGACTAAAGGCTTCTCTCTGGCCATCGGAGCGCTTGCTTCCATGGCAAGAACCTGTGGTTCTGCGCTAAGCCGCTGCTCATCGCCAACCGTGTTGTCGTTCCCGGCAGCATCCTCGCCGGTGGCTCCTGGGAGCTGTGCCGGAAAGTACTTGCCGGTACTTAACTTTCTTCTCTTACTGGCCTGCGTTGATGGAGTAACCGTGGGTTGATTCAAATGGAGCACAAAGGTTCCCGGTTCCACGAGAAGCTTTTGCGCGGCACACTTCGACAGGCTATCAGCAATACTGTTTTCCACGCGAGGGACGTGCTCCGTTAGCAGTCCGTCAAAGTGTTCCTCCAATTTCCTCACTTCTTCCACATATGCTCTCATCAATGGGCTCTGGTAATCTTTGTTCACTTGCCTCACAACAAGCTGCGAGTCACCGCGGATGATCAATTTCTTGATTCCGAGGTCCACTGCGATCCGAAGACCGGCAAGGAGCCCCTCGTACTCAGCAGTGTTATTTGTAGCTTGCTCCCTGGGAAAGTGCATTTGGACCACGTACTTGAGGTGCTCCCTGGAGGTGCGACAAGCAGCACTCCAGCACCGGCGCCTTGCAGCGAAAAGGCACCATCGAAGTATATAACCCATTCTTTTGCTGTTTCCTTGCCGGGGAGAGCCGTTTCTTGAATCTCTTCATCTTGTGTTGGCGTCCATTAAGCAATGAACTCTGCCAAGGCTCTACTCTGGATTGTTAAAGTTCTCTCAAACTTGAGTGCAAAGCTTGACAATTCCAATGCCCACTCCACTATCCTGCCGGTTGCCTCCGGATTTCTCAAGATGCGTTGCAGCGGGAAGCGAGTGACAACGGTGATCTCGTGTGCTTGGAAGTAGTGACGCAGCTTCCTCGAGGCCATAAGGAGGCTGAAAAGCAACTTCTGCACTCCAGAGTATCTCGATCTAGCACCCTGCAGAAGGGAACTAACGAAATACACCGGTCGCTGCACCATTTTCTTCTTCGGCAGCACTTGCTGACCAGCTTCATTTGCTTGCGCTGTATCTGTCTTGTCGGCGCCAGACCATGCCGGTGAAGATTCCGGTTTGTCGCCGGATGGGCTTGCTGTGGTTGCTTCTTCGTCATTGATTTCCCTCTGTGCCTATATTGCAGCACTGGCCACTTGGTTCGTTGCCGCTATGTATAGCAGCAACGGCTCTTGTGGTCTAGGCGCAACTAGCATTGGCGTAGAGGAGAGGTATCTTTTCAAGTCTTGCAGCGCGACCTCCGCTTCCGGAGTCCATTTCATTGGACCTGCCTTTTTCAAAATTTTGAAGAACGGCAGGGCGCGCTCGGCAGATCTCGAAATGAACCGACTCAAAGCAGCAACACAACTGGCAAGACGCCGCACATCCTTGACGCTTTTCGGTGCTTGAATCTGCTCAATTGCCTTGATCTTGTCGGGATTTGCCTCAATTCCCCACTGAGATACAAAGAATCCGAGAAGCTTGCCGGACGAGACGCCAAATACACACTTCTCGGGGTTGAGCTTCAGATTGATCTTGCACAGGTTTGCAAATGTCTCTTCCAAGTCCTGAATGAGGGTTGATTTGTCCTTGGTCTTGACCACTATATCATCCATGTAGGCTTCTACATTCCTATGCAGCTGGGGCAAAAAACCAATCTGGAATGCCCTTGAAACGTGGAACCGGCACTCTTTAATCCGAAAGGCATACACACGAAGCAGTACGTGCCACATGGAGTAATGAATGCGGTTTTCTCTTCGTCCTCCTTGGCCATGAATATCTGATGGTATCCTGAATATGCATCAAGGAAGGAGAGCAGATCGTAGCCAGAGGTGGAGTCCACAATTTGATCGATGCACGACGATGGGAAAGGATCTTTTGGACAAGCTTTGTTGACATCAGTGTAGTCTATACAAAGTCTCCACTTCCCGTTTGCCTTGCGCACCACCACCGGATTCGCCAACCACGTGGGATGTAACACCCCTCTGACCAGGCCTGCCGCTTCGAGTTTCTTGATTTCTTCAGCAATGAACTGCTGCCGCTCCAAGGCTTGCTTCTGGACTTTCTGTTTGACGGGCCAAGCGTGGGGACAAACGGCAAGGTGGTGCTCAATTACCTTCCTGGGAACGCCGGGGATGTCGGACGGTTGCCACGCGAACACATCGACATTCGCCCGCAGGAAGGTAACGAGCGCACTTTCCTATTTGCCGTCAAGGGTGGTGCTGATGGTGAAGGTACTGTCAGCGCTGTCCTCCTTCGCCAGCACCTTCTTGGTTGCCGGTGCAGTGGCCTTGGATCTCTTACCGGCAGAGCATTCCGGCAAGTCTTCAACGGGTGCGCAGCACTCCGAAGAGGTGCGCTTCCCGGAATCCTTGCTGGAGGTCTTGCCGGAGTTCTTCTTTTCCTTCTTCTTGGCGGGAGCTGGCGCCTTGGCCGCCTCTGCTGCAACCGCGTCCCTGTACATCTTGTCGACGCAAATGACTGCATCTTTCTTGTCGGAGTTGATGGAAATAACGCCCATCGGCCCCGGCATCTTCAATGAGTTATAAGCGTAGTGAGATGCCGCCATGAATTTTGCCAAGGCTGGGCGGCCAAGAATTCCATTATACGGCAGGGGGGTCTTGACGACGTCAAAGACAATCTTTTCCGTCCTGTAATTCAATTCCCCGCCAAACGTCACCGGCAACGTGATCTTTCCCTTGGGCTGGCTTCTTCCCGGGTTCACTCCCTGAAATGTGCCCGTTTTCTCGAGTTCCTCATCGGGGATCTGCAGCCTCTTGATAACTTCCGAAGAGATCATGTTCAGGCCGGCCCCACCATCGACTAACATCTTTGTTACTTGTTGGTTGCGAATCGTTGGCGAGACCAACAACGGCAAGCACCCGACCGCGGTTATGCGGTCAGGGTGGTCCTTAGCATCAAAGATGATAGGCGTGTGCGACCATTTGAGTGGTTTTTGAGAGCCCATCGCCGGTTCTGCCGCGTTAACTTCACGAGCCGACTGCTTAAGTTGGCGGTGGGATGAGTGCAAAGATGCGCCTCCGTCAACGCACATGGCGTCAGTCGCCTTCTGGAATTCTTGCTCGCTGGTCTCATCATCATCTTCTTCTTCTTCACTTCCACCATCTCCCTCTTTCTTTTCACGGCCCCTAGTAGGCTTCTCCTTTTGCTGCTTGGCCTTGCCATGGCGGCCCCCTCGACCACCGCAGCCTTTCTTGCCGGACCCACCAGCACCATCTTGACCCTTTTCTTTGTCGCACTTTTCGTATTTAGCCTTCTACTTCTCGACAAGGTGCTTGACCTGCCGGCACTCTTGGAGATCATGGCCCTTGGTACGGTGAATCTTGTAGTACGGCCCATCAGATTTGCCGGCCTTCTCATTCGCCGTCGCCTCCCGACAAGCGGCGCATGCAGCTGCCTCCTTGCCGAGACTCTCTGTTTTGGCTTTCTTGGCGGGCTCATAGTTGCCGGAACCTTCGACGGCCATCACAGTTTTGCCCTTGCGCTTCCTGTTGCGCTTTCGGCCCTTCTTTCCCGGGGTGGCAGCATCATCGTCCTCAGAATCCACTTCAGCGCCAGCGTCCTCTCCGGGAAGCCTTCTTCCTTCCTCGGCGCGTGCACACTTGTCCGCCAACGTGTAGAGTTCGTTGACGGTCTTGGGCAACTTGACGTTCATTTTCTCCCGCATCCTCCGATTGTGCACATTCGTGTGAAAGGTGGCAATCACGGCTGCGGGGTGTACGTCTGGAATGTTGCGGTGCACACGGCTAAATCTCTGGATGTACTTGCGCAAGGTTTCACCGTCCCTTTGTGGCATCACTTGCAGATCGCTGGGCTGTCCAGGAGTCTTGTGGCCTCCGGTAAAGGCACCAACGAACTTGTTGCAGAGGTCTGACCACGAAGAGATGGAGTTCTCCGGCAAGTTCATCAGCCAAGACCTCACGTTGGGTTTCAGTGCCAACAGAAAGTAGTTGGCGAGGATTTTCTCATCTCTTCCCCCGGCAGCTTGTACGACAATCGTATAGATGCCCAGAAACTCTGCCGGGTTTAGCTTGCCGTCATATTTTTCTGGCACTTCTGGATTGAATGCCCGAATAGACGGCCACCGGACTTGCCGCAGCTCACGAGTGAAGGCAGGACACCCGACCTCGTATGGTAGGTATCCGTCGACCCCCGGCGCAGGCTCATCAGCGACGGGGCCGTTACGTGCGTCAGATTGACGCCGTGCCTCGCGGCGCCGTTCGATGGTGGTGCGGGCGTCTTCAGCTCGCCTGTCTTGCAGTACTTATCGCTGATCTTGCCGCGCTCGTGGATCCGAAGACGCGATCGACATCTCGTCGAGCCCAAAAGATTGCTGGGTTTGTCGCGGCTGTTGACGTTGTTACTGTTGGGGCTGTTGCCGCGGCGGAGACTGCACTGTTAGTGTGGTCCCGTCAGCGCGGCCACCAGCTAGAGATGCTGGCGCCGGTCGCGGACGCCGTGAGTGTTCCGCTTGCTGTGATTTACTGGCATCGGCAAATCCAGTCAAGCTCTGGATGGTGGCTCTCCACTCGTCCATCTTTTCTGCTGTTGGAGGCAAGTTCAGCAACATCTGAGCCCGCGCCATTGCTTCTGCCGCTGTGGCCGGCATGGCCGGGAGCGAAGAGCGTGACGTCGCTCTAGTCCTGGCAGAGCCAGTAGGAGTGCCATCACGGCTCTGCTGCCGCGGCCCATGATCAGCAGCGGGTCGCCGTGGCGGAGGCGGTGGCTGAGGGTCTGGGGCTTGGTCCACGGGTGTCTTGCCGTGAGGTCGCCGCTGCCCGGAGTCGTTGCCACCGCTCGGGGTCGTACCACGCCCATCGTGTGAGGGGCGCGGCGTTCGTCCTGAAGCAGCATCCTTGGACGTCGCTGCAGCGGAGTCTCGGCTCACGCCAGCCCAGGCGTTGTCGCCCCGGCGGCTGCGTTCGTCGTCGCGGCGTGGGAGGAGCCCGCCCGCTCCGCCTGCGCCGTCGCGGCTCCGTTCGCCAGAGGACCAAGGAGGTCAACCGGCTCCATCGTGCCCGTCCCTTGTGCCGGTCGCGGTGGGCGCAATGACCACGCTGCCCGCGCTGGTCATGCCGACCGTAGTGCCCGTGCCGCCCGCATTGGCTGCATCGCCCGCGCCGCCTGCGGACGCGTGCGGAGTGGCCGTCATCGTGATGCCCTTCTTCTTGGGCGCCATCGATGACGAGGAGGACGGTGATGAAGTTGATGATGAAGATGAAGAAGACGCGCGGTCCGCCGATCAAGGTTCGCACAAATGCCTATCCGCCCCTACCTGGCGCCCCAAAGATGTCGGGGTAGGACCATCTATGGAGCCATGCAGCCCCTTTGTGGTTCGGCGGGGGGGATCGGCGTGTGCAAAGAGCATGAACGATGGAACGCGAGGGATTTTACCCAGGTTCGGGCCGCTGAGAAGCGTAAAACCCTACTCCTACTTTTGGTGTATTAGTGGTGTGGAAGCACAGTACAAGGAGCGCTCCTCCCGGCAAGGTGCGGAGAGAGCAGCTACACGAGAGGTGCCTGTATTTGAAAAGGAGTCCGAATCCCTCTAAACTGTTGCCCTGGCCCTCCTTTTATAGCTCAAGGGGTTACCACAGTGGCAAAACAGTAATTACATAGTGATTAGATAGCAAACAGTGCTATCATACCTAACTCTGCCAGTTTAGGACAAAGGCATTTAATGCGTCGTTAGGTGTCATGCGGAGAGGTAGTCCCGGCAAGGTTTCTGCACCGCTTGCCCAGCTACCTCGTATTATCTTGACACGCCTCCTGGACGGGTGTCAATAGAGGCAAATCTTGTCCCAGCGAGCTGACACGTGCTCGACAAGCCTTACCAACCAACCTGCGTGGTCGACACCTCACGCATCAGCGAACACCTGTGCGGCGAGGTGGAGCGCTGGAGGGCTGGCATAAGCTTGCCGGCATGGAGCTTGCCGGGTCTTCGCCTTGCCGGTTTATGCTTGCCGGCAAGGAACGTCTTCACCTTTGGTGCTGGGTGAGTGTCGAGCCTTGAGCTTCTCCCTGGTAGCTTCTTCGGCTGGTCTTGGAGTCTTGGTCTTTGTAGTTCCCGGCAAGGCCTTGGCCGGCAAGGAGGCTGCTACTATCTGTGCATAAGTCAGGGTATAAAATACCCATGTTTTATACACCGACAACAACTTTTATTCTTGTAGACTCTGTTGGGCCTCCAAGCATAGAGTTTTGTAGGACAGTGGCGAATTTCCCTCAAGTGGATGACCTAAGGTTTATCAATCCGTGGGAGGTGTAGGATGAAGATGGTCTCTCTCGAACAACCCTGCAATCAAATACCAAAAATCTCTTGTGTCCCCAACACACCCAATACAATGGTAAATTGTATAGGTGCACTAGTTTGGCGAAGAGATGGTGATACAAGTGTAGTATGGATAGTAGATATAGGTTTTTGTAATCTGAAATAATAAAAACAGCAAGGTAGCAAGTAACAAAAATGAGCACAAACGGTATTGCAAATGCTTGAAAACAAGGCCTAGGGTTCATACTTTCACTAGTGCAATCTCTCAACAGTGCTAAGATAATTGAATCATATAACAATCCATCAACGTGCAACAAAGAATCAGTCCAAAGTTCCTAGCAAACGGAGAACATAAGAAGAAATTGTTGTAGGTAGCAAAACCACCTCAAAGTTATCCTTTCCAATCAATCTATTGAGCCATCCCTATAAGTGTCACAAACAACCCTAGAGTTCGCACTAAAATAACACCATATGATACGCATCAATTAACTCTAATGTCACCTAGATTCTCCAATGTCACCACAAGTATCTGTGAGTTAATTATTCGACATGCATCAAACAATTTCATATTCATATTATTCAATCCAACACAAAGAACTTCAAAGAGTACCCCAAAGTTTCTATCAGAGAAAGTAGGACGAAAACGTGCATCAACCCCTATGCCAAGATTACCCCAATGTCACCTCGGGAATCCACAAGTTGATTACCAAAACATACATCAAGTGACTCAATAGGATACCCCATTGTCACCACGGGTATCCACATGCAAGACATACATCAAGTGTTCTCAAATCCAAAATATTCAATCCGATAATATTGAAACCTCACAGGGAAAGACTCAATTCATCACACCAAGATAAAGAGGGAAGAACACCATATGATCTAACTATATTAATAAAACTCGTGGTACATCAAGACCGTGCCAAATCAGGAACACGAGAGAGAGAGAGAGAGAGAGAGAGAGAGAGAGAGAGAGAGAGATCAAACACATAGCTACTGGTACATACCCTCAGCCCCGAGGGTGAACTACTCCTGCCTCATCGTGGAAGCAGCGGGGATGATGAAGATGGCCTCCGGTGATGACTTCCCCCCTCCGGCAGGGTGCCGGAACAGGGCTCCGATTGAGATCGTTTCGGAACAGAGGCTTGCGACGGCGGAAAAACTCATCTAGGTTAACTTTCGGGGGTTTCTTTATATATAAGAATTTTCAACGTTGGAATCATGCAAAGAGGTGCCACAGGGGGGCCACAACGCATCAGGGCGCGCCCTGTTGCCTTATGGGGCCCTTGTGGGTCTTTTGGTACTCCCTTGAAGCTTCCCAGGTCTCTTTCCTTCCAAAGAAATCGTCAAACAAATTCGTCACGTTTGGACTTCGTTTGGTATGGATTTCCTGGAAAACCAAAAACAAGCAGAAAAAAGCAACTGGCACTGGGCACTAGGTTAATAGGTTAGTCCACGAAAATCATATAAAAGTGCACCAAAACCATATAAAATTATTGCTAACATGGCATGAATACTTCATAAATTATAGATACGTTGGAGACGTATCAGGAGGCGCGTCTCCGTCTTTGACTTTCTTTGAAGCATATGATTTCTGGAACTTTCTATGGAGCATCTCTTTTGGCAGGTTTACCCATTATATCGTGATCCCTGCAGATACTCTATGTCCTACCTCTCAGTTGCCACTAAACTTACTGAATGTTTATAAGTCTATGGTTGTCTCTGTCTTCAAAGCATATGCTGACATACCGGTGCCTCTGAATTTGCATCAAATTTTTAGTGTTGATCTGTCCATGGGTATTGTTATCAAGACGGCCCAGATTTCAAACTCTCCACTTCCCGCCACTGTATTTGAGCCTCAGAACATACAGTATTTATAGAGCAATATGCAGAGCCAAGTGCAGATTGAGGAGGCCAGTCAATCTCAGGCAGTGGGGGCTGAAGGGCTTCCTGACACCACTTTCAGTTCCCGCATTCAGCAGATGATTCAGAAGGAAAAACAGCCATTGACACAGCTCAGCTTAGGAGAAGCACACGCTCTACAAGTTACGATGGATTCCGAGTACCGCAACCCATTGTTATCAAGTCAACAGTGTCCAAGGTTAAGCCTAGGGTCGTTCCTACTGTTACAGTGAAATCCCTAGCCAGGGCTCCTAGTAGTTCAGTGCAACTGTCTGACAAAGTTGCCCCGTGGTTCTGAAGTGCCACCACCAATGACCATTCAGTCCATACAATGCATTGGTACACACATGTGTGGTATCCCTGCAGAGGATCTCAGCCCAAGGAAGCTGCTTGCTAGCCTCCAAACTGACAAGTCTGAAGATCAGTAGGGCCTATGTCGTCCAATAAACAGTGGAATGTGCTATGTTGGAAAGTCCAAGGGATCAATTCTGAAGAAAAACATCTAGCTATCCGCAATGCTATAGATATCAGTGGTTGCTCTATAGTTTGCTTTCAAGAAACTAAATGTACTTTATTCGATGCTGCTTTTGTTAAACTTTTTTGTCCTAAGAAGTTTGATAAGTTTGCTTATGTGCCCTCTAGTGGCAACTTTGGTGGTTTAATTACTGTCTGGATGAGTTTAGTGTTTACTGGTGTTACTTTATTTTCTGAATCGTTTGCTCTCGACATTCAGTTCACCTCTGCGCAATCAGCAAACACCTGGACGCTGGTTAATGTATACGGGCCTTGCACTGGGCTAACAGAAATACTTTTACCCCCTGGCTATTTCACTTGGTTATTCCCAGTGGGGAAGATTGGCTTTTGGTTGGCGATTTCAATTACATTCGTGCGCCCAATAAGCGCAATAGGGGAGGTGGGAATGCCAGTGACATGCTCGTATTTAATGACTTCATTCGAGGCCAATCTTTAGTGGGGCTGCCCATCAAGGGGAGGTCGTTCATGTGGAGTAATATGCAATTAGATCCCCTGTTTGAACAACTGGATTGGTACTTCACTTCAGTTAACTAGTCAGCGACATATCTAAATACAGTGGTAATGCCTCTCGGGAAACCCGTCTCCGATCATGTCCCATGCTATGTTTGCATCCAATCGAAAATTCCTAAATCTAAAATCTTTCGTTTTGAGGAATATTGGATCAAACACCCAGGATTCTTTGATGTAGTCCAGCAGACGTGGAACAAAAACTGCTACGCACCAAACTCGTCTGCCTTATTGTGCAAAAAACTTAAAAACCTCCGATATGCTCTCAAGCATTGGAGCAAGGGGATCTCCCGGTTGTCAGTGATGATTGGTAATTCTAACAATACACTCATGGAACTTGATGGGATTGAGGAGAAGAGGACACTTACAGTGCCTGAAGCCAACTTTCGTCGCATTTTGAAAATAAATCTACTGTCTCTGCTGAACTATAAAAAATTGTATTGGAAAAAATGGTGGACGATCAGGTACTTTAAATTTGGTGACGGCAACACCAAATTCTTCCACCGAGTGGCTACTGAACGTTTTCATCGAAACTCTATTGCTTCCCTACGCCTTCCTGATGAATAGTGATATATGACCACGTCGGCAAGGAATCTGTACTATTCCAGGCCTACAGAGACCGTTTGGGACAATCTGACCCAACCAACATAGTGTTTGATCTGCCGGGTATTATCAAGAGAGTGGAGGGCCTTGACGATCTAACAATTCCTTTCACTCGTGAAGAGATAGACCAAGTGGTGAAGGAATGCCTGCAGATCGAGCTCCGGGCCCAGATGGATTCAGTGGTTGTTTTCTGAAAGTATGCTGGCACATAGTCAAGGAGGATTTCTACAGATTATGCTTTGACTTCTATGATGGAAAACTCGATATCGAGAGCCTAAATACTGGATTCATCACCTTGACCCCGAAGATTCAGTCGCTTGAAACTGCAAACGATTATAGGTCAATAACACTACTGAATTGCTGTCTTAAACTACTAACTAAAATATTGGCTAATCGATTGCAGAAAATAATTCTCTGAATTATTCACAGAAACCAGTATGGATTTCTCAAGGGGCGATCGATCCAGGATTGCCTAGCGTGGGCATTCGAGTTTATTCACCAATGTTAGGCTTCGGTCTGCGAGATCGTTGTGCTCAAGTTAGATTTTGCCAAAGTGTTCGACACAATTGAACACTAGCCCATGTTGGAAATTATGAAGTGCATGGGGTTTAATGATAAATGGTTGGGCTGGATCGAATGCCTGTTATCCTCAGCTAAATCTTCGATCCTCCTCAATGGCACACCCGACAGGCAATTCTTCTGTAAACATGGAGTGCGACAGGGCGATCCCCTGTCGCCCCTGATCTTTGTCTTGGGCGCCAACTTGCTTCAGGCGGCGATCAATGATGCTTACAGGAATGGTCAGCTACACCTACTAATCCCAATGCCGGACGATGACTACCCTTTCATATAGTACGCGGATGATACGATCGTCATCATGCTTGCAGATGTGACTCAAGCGATGCGCATGAAACAGATTATGCAGGACTACGCAGTGTCGGTGGGTTTGCGTATTAACTTTCAAAAATCAACCCTAATCCCGATTAATACATCTGGAGAACATGCTTCAATGCTGGCTGGGGTGTTTGGGTGCTCTATCGGATCAATGTCATTCACGTATCTCGGCTTGCCCATGGGCACCTCCCGGTCGTCAGTTCTTGACCGTATGCCTCTGGTTACGTCTGTTGAAAGGAGGTTATCCACTACTGCGTCTTTGTTAGATTATGGCTCCAAATTAACCCTGGTAAATTCGGTGATTACCTCCCTGGCTATCTATGCCATGTGCTCGATCAAAATACCACCTAAAATCCTTGAACACCTTGATAAATTGTGTAGACATTGCCTGTGGGCTAAGACGACCGATGATGGTGTCAAGGCCAACTCCTTGGCAGCCTGGGAGCTAGTGTGTCAGCCAAAATCCAAAGGTGGGCTAAGTATTGACCTGCGGGTACAAAATCAGGGCCTGCTACTTAAACAGCTACACAAGTTCTACAACTGCCTAGAAGTGCCGTGGGTGAAGCTGATATGGTCCATTCACTATGAAAACCCTGTACCGCATGCAAGTGAGCCATGTGGTTCATTTTGGTGGCGTGGCGTAATGCAACTATCTCCCATTTTCAGAGGAGTGACTAAGGTTGATGTTGGTGATGGGTCAACAATGTTGTTTTGGAAAGATCAGTGGCAGCAGGAAATACTAGCTGAAAGTCATCCCAGGTTGTTCTCCTTCATGACAGATGAGGATGTCTCAGTCCAGAAACTCTTGACTGCCCAGACCCTGGGGTAAAAATTTCACTTGCCCCTCTCGATCCAGGCGAGAGAGGAACTAAGAGACTTACAGGCCGTCACTGCTTCCACTGAACTATCCGTTGGGGCTAACAACGTCTGGAGCTGCACCTAGGGATCAAATAAGTTCGAGTCCAGCAAGTTCTACCATAATTCTTTTCGGGATATGCAAGTGGACGAGGCCTTCGAATGGATCTTGAAAGCAAAATGCACGAACAAATGGAAAATGTGTGCCTGGTTATTGCTAGCCGACAGGCTCAACACACGCAACATGTTGCGTAGACGGAAACAGGTCTTTCAGGACAATAACTATGCCTACCTATTCTGCGCAAATCCCCCCGAGGAGACCCTAGAGCACCTATTTTTTAGATGCTCCTTCAGTGCTTTGTGCTGGGGGAAACTGGGTCTTAGCTGGAATGACCGTGGCGACAGGTTACAGCTGTTGCATGAGGCAAAACAAACATGGACCAAGCCCATGTTCATGGAGGTCTTCATAGTGGCTGCATGGGGTTTGTGGAAAGAAAGAAATAACAAACATTTCAGGGGGATCGTGCCATCTGTGGATTCGTGGACATAGAGATTCAAAAGGGACTTTGAGCTCCTGAAACATAGGTCCAAGGAGAGCCTAGAGCCCTTCATCTTACACTTGGTTGCTTCTGTTTAACTAGTCCCCCTTACCTTGTGTAGTCTCTTTTGCTTTGTCCTCTCCTTTTGCTAACTCTCCCCTTACCATCATGTAAATATTGTATGTAACTAACACCTAGCAGTTAATAATTTATAGTCAGTGGGGGATTACCCCACTGTCCAGAGCTTCAAAAAAAGACGAAAGAGGGGATGCGTTCCGAGGCATCCCGAAGCTGAGACGCTTGAGTCTTCATTGAATATTACCTTGGGGTGCCTTAGGCATCCCCACGCTTAGAGTCTTGCCACTCCTTATTCTCCTTCTATCGTCATCTCACCCAAAACTTGAAAACTTCAACCACACAAAACTTAACGGAACTCATGAGATAGGTTAGTATGATAAAGAATAAATCATTCACTTTGGTACTGTCAAGATAAGATTCATAATTGTTCTCACATAATTCCTACTTTACTATATCATTTCTACAATTTATATTGACCAATATAAGCCATAGAAACTATAAAACAAGCAAACTATGCAATGAAAACAGAATCTGTCAAAAACAGAACAGCACATAATGATTTGAATTAAAATCATACTTCTGTAGCTCTAAAAATTCTGAAAAATTAGGACAACATAGAAAATTTGTAGGAAAATGGTGTGTAAAAATTTCAAGATTTAGCACGCTCCAGTAAAATATGAAAATTCAGACACTGGACGTAAAAGTTTTTTGTTTTTGCACAGAATCAAATCAACAAGTATCCACACTATCCCAAAGGCTTTACTTGGCACATTATTGAAAGAAAAGATACAAAACATGATTACTATAGTATCTTAATAATGTGGACACACAAAAATAGTAGGTATAAATATTGGGTTGTCTCCCAACAAGCGCTTTTCTTTAATGCCTTTTTAGCTAGGCATGATGACTTTAATGATGCTCACATAAAAGTAAAGAATTGAAACATAACGGGAGCATCATGAATCATATATCAAACACATTTAATTCTAACCCACTTCCTATGCATAGGAATTTTATAAGCAAACAATTTATTGTAGCAAGAATCAAGTAGCATAGGAAGGCAAAACAAGCATGACTTCAAAACTTTCAACATAAAGAGAGGAAACTTGATGTTGTTGAAATATATATAAGCATATGTTCCTCTCTCATAATAATTTTCAGTAGCATCATGAACAAATTCAACAATATAACTATCACATAAAGCATTATTTTCATGATCCACATGCGTAGAAATTTTATTACTCTCCACATACGCAAATTTCTTCTCATTCATAATAGTGGTGGGAGCAAATTCAATGAAATAACTATCATGTGATACTTGATTGACATAATCAGTTTGAGCATTAAAATCTTGATGACAAGTTTCATGGTTATCATTACTCTTTATACAATACCTGTCATCACAATAATCATCATAGATAGCAACTTTTCTCTCATAATCAATTGACACATCTTCCAAAATAGTGGAATCAACATTAAATAAAGTCATGACCTCTCCAAATCCAGTTTTATCATTATTCCAATAAGATTCAACACCCTCCAAAATAGTGGGATCATTATTACATAAAGTTTACACTCTTCCAAACCCACTTTCATCATTGTAATCATCATAAATAGGAGGCATCTATTCATAATAGTAAATCTGCTCATCAAAAGTAGGGGGACTAAAAAGATCATCTTCATCAAACATAGCATCCCCAAGCTTATGGCTTTGCATATCATTAGCATCGTGGATACTCATAGAAGACATACTAACAACATTGCAACCAATATTATCATTCAAGGGACTCACATTAAACATTTTATTAAATTCTTCCTTTAACAATTGAGCACAATTATCGAAATCCATATTTTCAAGAAAGACATCATAAAGGTAAACCATTTGATGCGACTTAACTTCCTTTTTTTAATTTTCTTTTTATAAACCAAACTAGTGATAAGAAATAAACTAAAAGATTCAATTGCAAGATCTAAAGATATACCTTCAAGCACTCACCTTCCCGGCAACAGCGCTAGAAATAGCTTGATGTCTACTACGCAACTTTATTCTTGTAGACTTTGTTGGGCCTCCAAGCGCAGAGTTTTGTAGGACAGCAGCAAATTTCCCTCAAGAGGATGATCTAAGGTTTATCAATCCGTGGGAGGTGTAGGATGAAGATGGTCTCTCTCAAACAACCCTGCAATCAAAATACAAAGAATGTCTTGTGTCCCCAACACACCCAATACAGTTGTCAATTGTATAGGTGTAAGTTTGGCAAAGAGATGGTGATAGAAGTGTAATATGGATGGTTGAAATAGATTTTTATAATCTGAATAAATAAAAACAGCAAGGTAGAAAGTAACAAAAGTGAGTAAAATTGATGTCTCAATGCTTAGAAACAAGGCCTAGGGTTCATACTTTCACTAGTGCAATCTCTCAACCGTTCTAACATAATTGAATCATATAACAATCCCTCAACGTGCGACAAAGAATCACTCCAAAGTTCCTATCAGAGAAAGTAGGACGAAAATGTGTATCAACCTCTATGCCTAGATTACCCCAATGTTCGGGAATCCACACGTTTATTACCAAAACATATATCAAGTGACTCAATAGAATACCCCATTGTCACCACGGGTATCCGCATGCAAGACATACATCAAGTGATCTCAAATCCAAAATATTCAATTCGATAACAATGAAACCTCAAAGAGCAAGACTCTATTCATCACAACAATGATAGAGACGGAAGAACACCGTATGATTCCACTATATTACCAAAGCCCATGGTACATCAAGATTGTGCCAAATCAAGAACACGAGAGAGAGAGAGATCAAACACATAGCTACTGGTACATACCCTCAGCCCCAGCCGTGAACTACTCCCTCCTCATCATGGAGGCAGCGGGGATGATGAAGATGGCCTCCGATGATGACTTTCCCCCTCTGGGAGGGTGCCGGAATGGAGCACCGGATGAGATTGCTTCGGAACAGAGGCTTGCGGCGGCGGAAAAACTCATCTTGGTTAACTTTTGGGGGTTTCTGTATATATAAGAATTTTCAGCGTTGGAATCACGCCAGGAGGTGCCATAGGGGGGCCACAAGGCATCAGTGCGCGCCTACCCCCCAGGGCGCACCCTGTTGTCTTGTGGGGCCCCTATGGGTCTTTTGGTACTCCCTCGACGCTTCCTGGGTCTCTTTTCTTCCAGAAAAAATTGTCAAAAAGTTTCATCGTGTTTGGACTTCGTTTGGTATTGATTTTTTGGAAAACCAAAAACATGCAGAAAACAGCAACTGGCACAGGGCACTAGGTTAATATGTTAGTCCATGAAAATCATATAAAAGTGCACCAAAACCATATAATTTTTTTGTAAACATGGCATGAATACTTCATAAATTATAGATACATTGGAGACGTATCACACCACTAATAGTATGCTATAGCGTTCTGAGCAATGCCTCATTAAATAAATCAATGTATAATGTCTCGGTATAGCATGTTAATAGTGTATTTTAAAGGTGGCGCTATTTCGCTATAGGGCGCTAATTCATTGGTTTATATAAGAGAATTAAAGTGGCTAAGCTTCGGCGCCTCCCGTGACTTTGGAGTGCTAGCCGTGAGCTCTTCCATGATCGACAGGTGTGTCCGATTTTTCCTCGGGTTCATTTTTGATTTTTTGAACACAATTCACTTTCGGTTTTATAGTGTGCTTAGACCACTGAAAAATAGCACCCTATAGCACCGCTAATAGCATGCTATAGCGTTCTGAGCAATGTCTCACTAATAAATATAAAAAATAGCATGCTATAGCACCGCTAATAGCACGCTATAGCATTCTAAGCAATACCTCGCTAAATAAATCAGTGTATAATGTCTCACTATATCGTGCTAATAGTGTATTTTAAAGGTGGTGCTATTTCGCTATAGCGCGCTAATTCATTGGTTTATACTAGGCTATATGTTTCTCATGGACTTCAAAAACTGCACAGGTCCCACCCTATCGCTTTATCCTCTTGCATCGATCTGGTGCAACCGCATCTTCTTCTCGTCTTCCTCCTCCCGATTCAGATCCACCCCTTCCTATGCATCAGAAGCGTCGACTCTCTCATGGCCGTTGAACGACACCCTACCTCTCCCCTCTGGCCGCCGGAGCCAGCGTCATGAACTCGGCGGCCTCACTGTCCACTAGTACCCCTCCGTCAACCCCCGCCGATTTCACCTATCTCGCCAACCATACCTCGATCGTCTCCCTGACTCCCCGACTCCAGCGTGTTACCTCGGCCGCTTCCACCTTGCCGACCACCTCCACTACATCGCGACGGTCCCATCCTCGACTTCAACTCCGGTAACCTCTTCCTCCTATTCGGTCACATGTGATTTTTTTTCTCTCGCTGCGACCTGCGACCCTACTTCTTATGTGTTTTGGTGCAAGTAATGTTTGGTCAGTTTCAGTGTCTACAATTTTTTGGATTTTTTAGGATATGCATTTAAATACGCTGCTTTCCTAAGAAAAAAGGTGTGCACACATGTTGAATTTGATGCTTATCCCTTCTGGAATGACTACTGATAGTTTATATTTGGCATACAGAGGTTGCTTGGCTAACATAATAGTTTTATCATCTTAAAAAGTTTGCCAAAAAAAATTTATTTCTGTTTCTTGTATTTTTCCTGGCTTATCTCAAGCCTGAGGACTTTTTTTTCCTGTTTATTTATTAAATATTAAATAAAAAATTGCAGTGGGGATTTCGCCCTACTTTGTAGAGAAAAAAACATAATAGTTTTATCATCTTAAAAAGTTTGTCAAATATTGTGCCAATGAAAGTCCATGAGCAAACTTTGGTAGTACTGCTTATGGTATTGGCAAATTGTGTGGTGATTATATTTTATTAATGCTTCTATCTATTCAAAGCTTTGCATCTGTACGTTTGATTGGTAATAGCAGGCTTTGTCGAAAGACATAAAGAACTCAAAAATAACTTCTATTTTTTTAGCATCTATTTTCATGGCCATCTGATGTAGTGATGTTTATCTCTTTCCAAGTATGAGGTCAGGATATTCATTTATGTGAACACTTAGGCTATTATTTGAGAAAATTGAGGATTTCAGTCTACATGTTAGCTCACACCTCCTACAAAGTGAAGACTCAAATATATGTAGCTCATGGTTTTGTTTCTGTTGTCTGTTTATAGATCAAACTAAATAAACATGTATTTGTTATTAGTTATATATGTTGATCTAGCCATTTACAAAATTATACTATTATTTCATCCTTCTCATTTATTGTCCAATTTTTTAGACAATCATCTTATGCTTGTATTTGTGTCTAATTTCATTATGTTTTTCTTATATTGATCTTCAGGATAAATCCCATCAGACTTTGCTCTACCCAGTTAACATGTGACTAAATAACCAACCCTTCTTAGTTTTGTTTTCTAATTCATTTGAGAATGCTCAAAAAATTTAGTGTAAAATCACATTGCGTGCAAAAATATTGATCGGGCACTAAAAAATATTTAGATTACTCATATCTTGGATTAACTTCTAGATGTAAGTTGTGTCTTTTTCCTTTGCTTCATTATGATTAAAAAAGGAATCCTATGATACATGATAGCCATATATGAGGGCTGAATCCTGCGAAGTCATTCTAATTGGTCACTCAGTTGGAACTATAACATACATGGTAGACATTTACCATTGTACTAAATCTTCATACCTTGCTATATGTTGTATGTTGACACAATGGTTCAGCGGGAGTTCGATTAATTAGTATCTACATCCTGACTCTGAACCCTAGTTTTAGCACACAATTTGTCAGGCGGAAGGGACAACAAAATGCATGCTCCAACATAGAAAGAAAGAAACATGACACTACTACTATGGCCCATGCGAGGTTGATGAAGGGGAATACTCACATCTTTTCCATTGTTGACCAGCTAAGAACAAATTTGAGTCAAAACTAGAGGCTCTTCTGGTGCATCAATTTTTCCCACTTCAGCTAGTTCATGGATTTTTTATTTCGGAGGATCTAGTTGAATAAGGATTGGGATGAATATGCGAGCTCCATTTCATTAAGGATTGGGATGAGTATGCGAGCTCCATTTCATTCCCACATACAACAAAGCAAACATTTATAATATGTAACCAAAGAAGTTTTGACTACTTAAGGCTATACATAATGTAGTAAAGGTACTGTATACTTGGCCATATGTTATAGCTGAAATGCATGAAAGGCTCACGATCTCATCTTCTGAATGCAGAAATCAAATGAAAGGAAGGTTCATGATCTGATGTGCTGAACATAGTGTCCTCTTCTGTACAAATAGTACATCATTGATGCTTGGTAGCTTTACTATGCATGGTCTAAGGGAGCATATAATGTTGTACTAATTGTTACTATGTTACCTCATCGTCATATGAAGTGAATGCTGAAAATATGAGAAATACTTGGCATGTCAGCTTTAGTTGAGGTCATTGAATTGTTTTTGCATTATTTTCTGTATATTCAAAGCCATTAGCTCTCTTTTCTTACGACACTAAGTAATTCTATTTGCTTCCGCGGAATAAATCAAATGTGTCTATAGTATGCTAGCCTGATGGAATTCACATGTTTATTGTGTTGTTGAAGGTGTATTATGAAAGAGGACTGAACGATAGATTCAATTTATTGGCAGCTATGATACTTTCCGGCGTTCGACATCATGAGCGAAGTGGATAAGTGGAAGCGAGCAATCATAGAAGGATAATATGCGCTGACAGCTACCAAACTAGAAAATCTTGTCATTTTCACTTTATGAAATGTACAACCTTTTAGTCCAATGTTCACTTTATTGTATTCCTCCATTCATCTTTGTATGCATGCCACCAGCTTCTGTAATCGACCCAACAATTTGTACTCTTTTTGACAGTTCGTAATCTTCTCACGCTACTTAGTAAAACTGAACGACAGAAACTAAACACAAGCAACCAACAAAGCTGCAATTTAGCCAACAATGGGCTCATACTTGGGCGCGGCGTGGCGCCGTGCCTTCCGCCTGCTAGTTTGAAGTTACATCCCGCGCACCGACTTCTCTATGGTATGTGTCGCGCCGCCTCCCTAGGACCAGGAACACCATCGTCCGCGCACAGTCTTCGTCACGCTGTTGGGTTCTTCCTCGCCTACTTCAAGCATCGCCGCCGTGCTCCTACCAGCGACCGAAGCGCCCCCCATGGCTGCCTCAGTTTTCGCCAACCACATCGCCGACCACCTCTTTGTCTTCGTCCAGCACCAGCTCATCCCCAGCGCTGCTGTCATCCTCCCAGACCACTTCATCTACTCTGACAACCGCAGGCGACATCGGCACCTTCTACGCCACCCCGATTGGTGCCACAACCATCATCGAGTCCTCCTTTGTTGGTCCCTCCGACATAGCAAACAGCTGGTGCTGGTCCCCATCTATGCATTCCTGGTGCTGGCAACACCGATGCTTTCCTTTGTCCACGATACGTTCCCGGGCTTGGCAAACCTAGTGCGGCGCCTCGTCAGCACCGACTACTTCCCGTCTATGCATGCCCGGTGCTGGCAACACTGATGTGTGCCTTCATCCACGACGTGTCCTCGGGATTGGCAAAATCGGTATGGCGCCTCGTCAACACTGTCTTTCTCCCGGCGCACCATTGCGCCCCTGACTACACAGTGATTCCTTGCGCCCGTGGCTCCACTGCGACTACCTCGACACTGGCCATCGCCGACTCGACATCGACCACGACATCCCTGGCACGGCTACCTCGACCATGGCTACACCGCCCTATGCTCTCAGCTACCTCGACAACGGCACAAAGGGCTATCACCTCGGTTGAGCAACCTCATCGGTTTTCACTCCAGCCAAAATTTCCGTGATGCATCAACCGTTAAAACTGTGGGGGGATGTCCGTCGGCTTAACTTCGGATTCTTCTCCAGTCTCACCGTCTGTGTCGCTACCGTTGTGACTGTGGGAGGATGTTGAGTACCGTGATTATTTAGAAAACATAGGATAGACTAGGATTTATTCTACCTTGTCTTGTAGTCCAAGAAGGTCATGTACTCCTATATATATGCCCACGATTCTCAAGCAATAAATCATCAATTCCACCAATCCCTTTCTATTCCTGTTACATACTCACTACTCGAATTTACACAAAAATGCTTTAAAAATATAAAACAAGACGAGAATGGGAGAGTACAAAGAGATTCATACCTGTCGCATGTCCGTAGCATAAGACGATAGGAACGACCCACAAAATATGGCCCTTGAACCCAACAACACACTCACTGCCCTGCTAGATAAGCGGCGGCGAGATGCCACCTCGCTGGCGGGCGACGCCTGATTCGTAGCTTGAACGTGTGTCCTGGCCTCAACAAAACCTAGCCACCAAAAGCATCTCCTTCAAGCTTTGCCCATGGACTGTCAAGCTGTTCAATTGGGTACAACACCTCCCCTTACAATTGGGCAGGGCACTCAGATTTGGGGCAGCAGCCTCGATTTTCCCCCTTTCAAACACGATGAAGAAAAGAAAGGAAATGTGTTCTAGCCTCTCGAAGATGAGTACACGTGGTGGGATGGGAAGCATGTGCACCATTATTTGTTTTAGAGAGAAACACGTGGACCATTGGTTAAGCTTACTAATTGAGAGGGGTAAAAGAGGAATATGCGACTTCATATTATATTTCTCATACAATTGGGTCTATTTGCTACAAAAATAATTGTGAAAATATATATACAAAATTTGGTATGGCATCAATGGATCAGGACAATGTATTTCTAAAAGAGAAAATTAAATAAACTGGAAGAAATGACACGGCAAGTAGAGATGCGGTATCTTGGGGAAACACAATATATTTCATAATCAATATTTCTCTCCAAGGTTGTAAGTTTGATTTCACATGGACAAAACAATATCATTTTCTAAGAAAATCAAATAGGTTTATACATCACGACCACCAAGCCTATGTCATCACATTAGCATACATACATTGGACTACACAAAAAAACCATGATGAATTAGCAAACTAAATATACATGAAATTGATGCATATGACTTACGACTACCCAAAAAATATACCCGGAGATAATATAAAAATATATAGTTGACAAATATAGAAAACATGATACATGGGTATTAAAAAACAAAATATATTATTCAAAGAGCAAAAAAATTATTAGTCTAGCCGCGCAAATGCGCAGGTGCACCCGCTAGTTAAGATATATTGGCCCCCCTTCAATCCTATATGCATCAATTTCTCCACTCAGCCCGGGTAATATCTGTCACTCCGTCTGGCCTATGCATAGTCCTATCAACATACTACTAGCCCTAAGATCTGATCCACGCGCGCACTCATATGATGGGCACCAAATGAAAATAACATAACCACAAGCAACTCAAACCAATAATGGCAATTCACCAATTAACCCATAGGACAACAATAATCTACTCAGACAGAATAATGATGACACAAATCATTGGATAATAATTCATAGCATCAAAACACCATGTTCAAGTAGGGGATTACAGCGGGTTGTGAGAGGACCATTGAAAAGAGGTGAGGAAGGTGATGAGATGTTGGTGAAGACGACGATGCTGATGAAGACGATCACCACGATGGAGGTTCCCCCAGCGGAACTTCGGCACCACCGAGAGAGAGAGGGACAGAAGCTCCCCCTCCGGCTTCTTCCTCCATGGCCTCCCCCCTAGATGGGGAGAGCTTCTCCCCTCTAGTACTTGGCCACCATGGCTCCCGGAGAGGCAGGAGCCCCTCCGAGATTGGATCTCTTCTCTCTATTTCTCTGTTTTTCGCTCCTTTTCTGGTCGAACACCGTTTCTTTTATAGCGGGAGATCCGTAACTCCGATCGGGCTAAAATTTTGAGGGGACTTTCCTCCGGAAATTATGTTTCTTGCGTCGAAAGAAGGGCTCCAACATACTTAAGGGCTAACCACAAGGGCCCATGGCGCGGCCAGGGGGTGATCGCACCACCTCCCCTTGCGGGGCCCTCGGGCATCACTTTGCGTTGATTCCTTCGCCCAAAAATCACATATATTATAGAAAAAAATCATATTGAATAGCCGGGTTGTTTTGACCTTCCTAGATATTGATTTTCTGTCAAACAAAAAACATGCAGATAATAGGAATTGTCACTGAGCACTAGATTAATAGAAATACTTACCAAAGCCATAAAAGTGCACCAAAACCATTAATAAATGATGTAAATATAGCATGAATACTTCAAAAATTATATATACGTTATTCAGCATCCCCAAGCTTAACCCCTGCTCGTCCTGGACTAGGTAGATGATAAAAAAGAATACTTTTTAAAGTGTGAATGCTAGAATAGAACAAACCTTTGATCACATAGACAATGATAATTCTAATAACAAGTAGCATCATGCCATTAAGTTCAACATATCATAAAGTGGCAATGTCTCGCGAATATTTCAAGATTATATCGCAAACATAAAGTAACCAACGAAGTAGAGATGATGACTAGGTACCCCAATTTGAAGATAACCATCATACTTATACAGTGCTCAACAAATTACTATTAGAAGAATGTATACAAATCTAAGAGTGATCCTCGTGCTCAATACATGGTGGCGCAAGAAAGAAAGATGGAATTGAATCAACAATCAAAGTAAATAGATGGACCTTACATAGAGAGAAGCAGAGATTAACATATGCCAGAGCTCTTTTGGTTTAAAACAGAGATAAATTTATTTTGGGAGGTGTGCTTTTCCTATCAACGGTATAACAACCAAGGTTTCCAATATCAACCATGCTAAACACATTAACGGCAGTTCCCATGCTTTTACACCCCCCCCCCCTCAACAATACTAACAAAAACCATGGCTAGCCGAATCCACGGGTGCCTGCCAACATTCAACTTTCAAGGGGTGTTCTTTTTTCAATATTTTATTTGGTACTGGATATCCCTATTACCAGCCTCTCTCATAAATTTGACAAGTTGAATAATCTCTCATTGTGAGTAAAACACATTTATCATGGAAGATAATGACTACCCCCACCGCTCCATGAGCTGTACGGGAACACAAAACAGAAGTTTATTTGAAAGTTTAGAGGTGGCACACGCAAATTTACTTGGAATGGCAGTGAAATACCATATATAGGTAGGTATGGTGAACACTTTGTGGCATAAACTTGTTTCAAGAATTGGATGCACAAGCGGTAGTTCCGCTTAGTACAGGAAAATGCTAAGAAAGGACAGGGGGCAACCACTTTACCAAGCACAAAAACCACAATCATGCATTCTCTAATAGTAACATTATTGAGAAAATATAACCATGACAATCCTGAATACCACCAAGGCTGAACTAGAATTTATCAAACATGTGTAAACATGTGCCAAGTCAATCATCCGTCCTTCCTGGGAGACACTTACAACCACAACATGATACGTTCAACTTAATAAACTAATGCTCATTGTCATTATAATGTAACTCCCATACTTGATTGAAGATATGCACTATCATGGTATCACTTCTATTTTAATAGATTAAGCGGAGGATGCATGTTTACTTCTCAAAATACATATAGTAAATGAAGCACATGACATTCAATTCATTCATAAATTTTACTCTAAAAATATAAGTGAAGCACAAGAGTAAATGATCATACTTATTCAATGAGGGATTCTCCAAAATAGTGGGATCAATACTAATGACTAAAGTTTGACCTCTTCCAACCCACTTTTAGTAATAATGTAATCCACATGAATTGTGTCATGCTCCGAAATAGTGGATCAATAATATCTAAAGTTGACCTCTTCAAACTCACTTTCAATGATAATTTCATTATACTCTAAAAGATATAAGTGAACTTCATAGAACATTCTACAAATAATATAAATATATAGAGACCATTCTCCAATATCAAAAGATATAAGTGAAGCACACGAAGCATTCTATAAATACAAACTCAAAAGATTTAAGTGAAGCGCAACGAGCATTCTATAAAGCTATACTCAAGAGATATAAGTGAAGTGCGTGGGGCATTCTATAAACCAAGGGCCATAAGAAATCATCCCCAACCAGCATGGTGTATATTTATTCGAAAGAAAAATAAAAATACGCTCCAAGACTTTGCACATATCATGTGAACAAATAAAAACATAGGCTCAACTGAGACATACAGATAGTTGTTGAAAAAGATGAACGGGATGTCGGGGCATCCCCAAGCTTGGAGATTGAGACCTCTTCAAAAAAAATCATGGGGATGCCTTGGGAATCCCCAAGCTTGAGCTCTTGCATCTCTCAAACTTTCTCTCATATCGTTGTCTCCCATGAGTCTAAAAAACTTCATCCACACAAAACTCAGCAGAACTCGTGAGATAGGTTAGTATACGTAAAAATAAATCACCCACTCATGTACTGCTAAGATAAGTTGCATAATTATTTTCAAACTTTAGCTATTGTATACTATCATTTCCACAATTTATATCCCCCAATACAAGCCATGAAAACTCTAGAACAAGCAGATAACAAAACTATAACAACAATCTGTCAAAATAGAACAGTGTGTAGCAATTAATTCTACAAGTACAATTCGGTAAGTCCAATTTTTTTGAAACAATAGGATGTAATAAAAAATTTGTATGAAAGTACTATGTAGAAGTTTCAGAAAATTAGCACTTTCCTGGAAAATATGATAATTCAAATACTACAGCAAAACTTTCTGTTTCTGCACGACACACATCAAACATGCAATTTAAACATCCTAAAGACAAACCTTAGCACTTTATTTTTATGGTAAAATGGTACATACAAGGGGATAATTATTTTGTTGAAAAACTTCCATGAAAAGTTTTACATTGTTTCCATGAGCATGAACACATGTGTTCATGGTCGACCCTCCCTTCTTCAATACACAACTTTCCAATCACTTCTCTTTTTGAAAAAAAATAGGTTCCCCACTTTATTTGTTTTGTTTTCGAAAATTCTAAAGGCACACAAAAGAAGAAAAATACTCTAAAAACTTTTGGGTTGTCTCCCAGACAGCGCTTTCTTTAAAGCCATTAAGCTAGGCATAAAGGCGCAAGTATTTTTTTTTGGATTTTGCATTTTTTTTATTTTAATTTTCAACCCACAACAAAAGAAAGAAAAAAAGAACAAGAAAAAAATTCTACTTAGTGATATAAGCAAACAAGCATACACGAAAATATTCACCCTATTGTATTGTTCCCCGACAACTGTGCTAGAAAAGAGCTTGATAATCCCCAAGTGCAAGGAATTGTCGTAGCACTTCCCAATGATGGAGGTGGTACTTATGGAGTGTCGAACCCACAAGGATCTAAAGCTAAGATCAATATTCTCTCAAGTCCTATCTACCACTGATACAACCCTATGTACACCAAGCGTTTACTTTATCTAGAAAGAAGAAATAAAACTATGAAGTGGGTATAAAGGGATAGCTTTGCAAGACACTAGAGAACTTAAACATAAAAATAGGTGTTGCCTAAGTAAAGATACAATATATTACTATATAATACAAATAGCGAGTGTGGAATAGTGGTGGTATGGTGTGCGGAATTGTCCCTAGGCAATCAGCTAAGTTACTAAACCGATCATCATCACAAGTTTATATGTGTGAGAGGCCTCTGCTAGCATGTCATCCCTTAGATGGAATTCTATGCACTTATGATTGGAACTATTAGCAAGCATCCGCAACTACTAACAAGTTCATTAAAGTAAAACCGAACCATAGCATTAAGATATATTGGTCCCCCTTCAATCACATATGCATCAATTTCTACACTCAGCCCCGATAATATCTGTCACTCCGTCCGGCTTATGCGTAGTCCTATCAACATACTATTAGCCCTAAGATGTGATCCACGCACGCTCTCATATGATGGGCACCAAAGGACAGTAACATAACCACAAGCAACTCAAACCAATCATGGTCATTCACCAATTAACCCATAGGACAACAATAATGTACTCATACATAATAACGATGACACAAATCAATAATTCATAGCATCAAAACACCATGTTCAGGTAGGGGCACTACAAAAAAAAGACACATCCGTGACATTATGGCCCGAACGAAAACTTTTTCTGTCATGGTTGTGACACTTCAATGACAATAATTGTGACAAAAACACATATCATCATAGATGTGTTGGGCTCCTAATTCTATGACAAAAAATTATGACAGAAAATGGGCTTTTCATCCTGGGCGGGCCAGAGACGCACCCGCATGACATTCTTTGGGCCGTCCATGACATAAAAAATCATGGTAGAAGTGAGGGCGAGGAAAATTTCGGGGAGTTCCCGGTTACGGTGGGTGGTCGGGGCCGAGCGATGCAGTGTGGTTTGCGCGGTTCTCTCGTATGCGCGCGTGTGTGCGAGGCGTTCGCTAACTGAACCTGAGTGAGGCGTTCGCTTACTGAACCCGAGCGATCGATCGATCCCTCGCACTACTATACGTACTGAACCCGAGCGATCGATCCCACTACGTACTGAAGCCGAGCGATCCTTTCGCTGCTAACTGAACCCGAGCGATCGCTTCGGTGCTAACTGAATCCGATCGATCCTTCTCGCTGCTTACTGAAACCGATCGAGCCCCCGTGCGGGACGTAGCCAGCCGGCGTGGGGTTGCCTCTCGATGAACAGTGCCCGTACCTGCCGCGCGCGCGATACACGTAGACACGAGTCGAGACGCATCGATTGAGCCGGTTGGTTGGCTGTGGATGAACAGTTCCCATTGCTGCCGCCCGCTCGTACGCCCCACCCCAGCCGGTGGGGTGGCTGTGGATGAACAGTACCCTGGCCGTGTGAAGGTGGTTGGCGCTTGGATGAACAGGACCCCGAGGAGTCCGCCACACCCCAGCCGGTTGGGGGTGGATGAACAGGACCCCGTGGAGGCTGGATGAACAGTAGACGATGGAGGCTGGAGGAAGTCGACGGTGGATGAACAGTAGCTGGTGGAGGCTGGAGGGAGGTCGACCGTGGATGAACAGTAGCCCGTGGACTCCCGTTTTGCGGTACGCCACACCCGTCCCAATGAACATGACCCCCGTTTCGACCGTAGGCAGTTGAGGAGAAGTCCGTCTCCTCTGTTTTGCGGTACGCCAAAGACCTCCCGATCAACAGGACCCTGTTTCGACCGTAGGCGCTTGAACAGAAGTCTGTTTCCTCCGTTTTGCGGTACGCCAGACCCCCAGCCGATGAACAGGACCCCATTTCGACCATAGGTGGTCGAACAGAAGGGTGTTTCCTCCGTTTTGCGATACGCCAGACCCCGAGTCGATGAACAGGACCTCATTACGGCTGTTCCGTCCAAGCCGGTTGGTTCCCGATGAATAGGACGCGTTCCGACCCAGTCGCTTGGCTCCCGATGAACACGGCGCTGTTTCCTCCGTTCCGACCCAGCCGGTTGGCTGATGATGAAGAGGAGGCCGTTGCTGCCATCTGTTGCCTCTCTCCATGTACACGAGCCCTGGCCATACTTATGCGCGAGTATGCGTTCGAGACCCCGCCCGTATGTACGTACGTGCCCGTATTTTTTACCGTGTGGCTGTACGTACGTGTACACGATTTAGACGGGGCTGCCTAAACTGCTACGTCGGGGGCTCTACTACGACACATGCCGCTCGTTACACGCCCATGGTTCATCATTGTAGAGAGACCGATCCACCAGTATGTACGTACACGTTCGCGACCAGACAGACAACGCTACGTACGCTTCGACCGGGTGGATCTCAGCTGTCAGGGAGGATAAGGAGGCACTTCCTTGCATGCGAAGATATAGCTGATGGGTCCCAGCTGTCAGGGGGGAGGAATCATTTTTTTGCGCGTAATAAGGAGGCACTTCCTTGCGTGTGAAGATGTAGCTGGTGGGTCCAGCTGTCAGCCTCACCGCGTACAGTCCTCTTCCGATGGCTGTCGTTCATTGACCACGTTGACCACGCCACGCCGAGAGCACCAAGGCGGTGGACGACGGCGAGTCCTAGGATGGGAACAACGTGGAGCCGGGGAAGACACGGCAGTGGATGCCCATGCGGAGGGGAGTATGAGGTTGACTGGTTCGGCTGCGGTGTGAGGCTGCCATCGCCAGAGAATAACAGGGGATATGGGTGAGTAGAGGGAAGGCCTGGCCAGCGGTGGGAGTAGGGTGGGGCGGTGAGGCCTACGTGGTAGCATAGCCGACCACGGGAGGCAGGAGCAGGCGGTCCCGCCGGAGTTGGTTTGGGCGGCTGGAGCAAGAAGATCAGAGATTGAAGAAGCAGCACGTCCGTTGGATTAACATCCAATGGTCGCCGCCGCTAGAATCGTTTGTTGACTAAGTTGACAAAGCCCTGTGTACGTGTCAACTTAGTAGGCACACAAGTCAGCCTACAAATATGGTGGGTCCGCGTTGTCATGGGGAGGAATCATTTTTTTCATGTAATAAGGAGGCACTTCCTTCCATGCGAAGATATAGATGATGGGTCCCAGGTGTCAGGGAGAGGAATCATTTTTTTCGCAGAATAAGGAGGCACTTGCTTGTGTGCGAAGATGTAGCTGGTGGGTCCCGGATGTCAGTGGGACGAGTCATTTATTTTGCGCGTAATAAGGAGGCACTTCCTTGCGTGCGAAGATGTAGCTGGTGGGCCCAAGCTGTCAGGGGGAGGAATCATTTTTCTTGTGTGTGATAAGGAGGCACTTCGTGGCATATGACCATGGACCTCGTGGGCCCCAGCTGTTAGCCTCTCCATGTACAGTCCTCTTCCGCTGGCTGTCGTTCGTTAACCGCGTTGACGACGCCGTCCGAGAGCACCAAGGTGGTGGACGACAGCTAGCCTAAGGGTGGGAACGACCCGGAACCTGCGCGGCAGCACAGCCGGCCACCGGTGAGTACAGGTATGACCTGGCCACCGGTGGGAGTAGGGTGGGGCGGCGAGGCCTGTGCGGCAGCACAGCCGGCCATGGGAGGTAGAAGCAGGTGCTCTTGCCGGCAATGGTTTTGGGCTTTTGGCCGCTGGAGCAACAAGATCAGAGATTGAAGAAGCAGGATGGCCATCGGATGTCAATCCAGCGGCTACAGTTGTCAGAATAGTTTGTTGACTTTTCTTTTTGACCAGTATAAATCGTTTTGTTGACTAAATGGACACGCCTTGCGCAGGCTTCGTCCTCGTGGGCCAACATTCTTTTTTTGAGAACTCCTCGGCGTGGGCCAACAAAGTAAGCTTCGAAGGCTTTGGCGGACATGCAGCCCATTTATTTAGTTTTTACAGCCCATTTGATTTTGTTTTCCAATACATATATTTCTTGGTCTGGGTGAAAAAAAACCTATTTACTATTTCTGAGAATTTATAGCCCATTTGATTATTTATTCGAATACACCTATTTAATGGGCTAGGTAAAAAAAATTGCGGACATGCAGCCCATTTATTATATCTATTAGTTTACAACCCATTTGTTTTTAGTAGAAGACCCGATTATTAAAAAAAAGTAGAAATAGACCCATTTTCTGGGATGGGTGAAAAAACAATGTTGGTCTGAACAGAGCATTTCCTATAAAAAATTAATTCTAAGCAAGGAATTTTGTTGAAAAACTTTAAGTTGGGCTTGGCATTCTTGTATAAAAATAGAACTGAGTTGTGCCTTTTTTTAATAAAAAAACATAGGCTGGGCTGCGCTTATTTTAGGTCAAAAGAAAACCTGGGCTGGCACGCATCTTTCGGCCCAGTTGCATTGATGATGTTCAACGAACAAGGCCTGTGTAGTACAATACAACTTTACGTAGGTACTCCCACATTCAACGATGCCTGAAATGGCCCAAACAAGTCTTTTGTATATTTTTTTTAAAGTCACTAAACTCAAATTATAAGTTAAGAAAAAAGGTAGAGTCCAGTGAAACCTAATTAAAAGCTGTCACGAGAGAAGAAATAATGCAGCGGGTCCCACTTGTTAGCGGGAGAGAGAGAGAAACCGATCGGTCGATGCTCGTGCATACATCTTTCAGCCATATGCATTGCTGATGCTCAGTACAAACTTATATAGTTGACACAATGATATACAACATCATAGCATGTTGAGCTTACATACAAAAATTTCACGTGGGGGCACAATAGGGGTGGAAGCAGTGGATCGCTACGGGTAGGGCTATCTTGAAACCAACAAACTCGTACATCACCGGTCATCGTCTTGATCAATGACATGGAAATATCTTGAATGCAGTGCAAAGAAAATAGACAAACAAACACAATAAGTTCTGCTAGCACATTAAGTTGACGTACACCCATTCCGAAAAAAAATCAGGTACAAAAATAGAACAGGTCATAATCAAATGTATTGGCACATCAGAGCTTGACACCTATACCTCGGATATAAGTAGTACTCTATCTGAGAAGATTCAGTTGTTACCTCAAATTAGAGCACATCCAGACAGCCAGCCCGGCCTCTTCTCCCAAAGAAGCAGTGGCCTCCGCCGCGCGATGGAGTAGGTCCTGTGCCATCCATCATTCCGAGCAACACGGGGAAAGTCTGACATTGACTCCTATAATGGACGTCATCGACGGACCCCGCCACTAGCGGCAGCGGCAAGACTTCGATTGAAGGATTGACCACTTCTTCGACATGCACGAAGACTTGATACAGGTACATACGTAACATGGTCCGCGCCGGCCTTGGTGGCAACGAATAGTACAACCCCGGTTCCTGCACCGGTATCTCAACACCAATCACCTTCGGTATGGTGGACGGCTTCTTCATCCATAGCTGTCTGGAGGAACAAACATACTTAAGAGCTCACCTCCTAGGTCGTTGATAAGCTCATTCATGGACTCGCTGTTCCAAGCCCGTCGAGGCATGCCGTGGAAGGTAAGCTTTGTTAAAAACTCAAGCTTAGAGGGCACCGAACCCCATCCTGGGTGCTACCGATCGAAGCTCACCAGCACGCCATCGCAGAACAAACGCCGAGAAGATTCGAACACACGACTACAGTCGAAAGTTGTCCGGAACCTGACGAAAAAAATCAGCCAGTGGCGGACAGACTTCGACAAGCAAGTCACTTATTTGGGTGCCGTGCGCAATGCCAAGAGCTTTGACCAGGTCGTCCAGGGAGACAGGAGGCCGGTCGCCGTTGATGGTTACCAGCAGCACTTTGCCGGCAAACTGGCCGTCACGCGCCGCCATGCCACTGTTGAGCGATAGCACGCAGCGCCCGATAGTGCACTTTGCCGGCAAACTGGCCGTCAGGACGGACCTGAGGATCTCCGGCTGGGAGATTCGCGTTGACCGGCGACATGATAGTGCGCTTGAGTACAGGGAGTAGAGGAAGTGGATTTGGGGGAACTGGGTTAGGAATCAAGATTCCAGAGGTGGGGGAGGGGCGGGGGATTCAGGATGAAAAGGTGGCATGCATTTCGAATGTGCGCCAGTACGCTCTTGCCGCGCAACCGCACAAAAACACCGGTGGCGCCCACATGTCGGACTAATATTTCTTTTTTTTTTGAGCGCCCGCCATCAGAGTTCATAATTGGCCTGTTTGGCATTGCGTTACTACTCGGCCCATATTCAACGACACCTCACATGGCCCAAACAAGTGTACATCACCAAAAAGTCACTGAGCTCAAATTATAACTTGAAAAAATGATATATACACTGAACACTGGAGAATGGTGATGCACCCATTTAGCACATCAGCAGTTTGAAACAAAAAACAGTTCGAAACAACGATATATACAACATGCAAACACTGACTAGCTTCTACTACTGACATAAACAGCAAGACATGAAAGTTCACAAGTCTTGCTAAACCACCAAAACGCACCCATCTGAAGCGCTCAGACTCTCGTGATCCACACACAAGTCACAAAGTTCTAAACAGAGCGAACTAGTACATAGTAAGAGTGACATAGACAAGGATGACAAAATTACAAGGAGTCTGCATAACAAAAGAGAACATCACCCATCCAGAATAAGCAGCTAATATAGAAAGTCATTTGAAGAGGGATGATCCAGTGCTATAATAATTTGCAGCTCCCCTTCAGCCACCAGTGATTCGTAGACACCGGGACTCCACCCTTTCGACGCAACTGCCCCATTACCTACCAACCTCAAGGCTTGAACCACATCACTGGCTTTCGGAGTTGAGACATCCAAGGATCAAAGTTAATCTAGATGCCTTTCGCATTCTCACCTTCTTTTGGCTGTATGTTGTATCGTTGACAATTAGGGGTGGCTGATCCCGTAGATCGGTTCACCATGTACACACGGTTTTCCCTAACAAACAGAGCCTCTCTGCCATCAGGATCCTTGAAGGTGATCTCCTGGTTAATCGCATAATTGAGTCCGAGAAACAGAGAGTGTGAACCAAGGTTGTTTACCCGCCTCCAACTCAAAAATCCCGAAGGCCCCAACAAGCTGGTATCCTGCTCATAGACGTAACATACATTATCTGGATACTCACGTATTTCACGCTGCTTGTACATAGTGGGGTTTTTGCAATATAAACTTGCCGGCTGATGCGTGTGAATGATCATCAGTCTTTCACCGTCATCTGATCGAGCGAGGAGCCAGTTGTGCTTCCCTGTTTTCGGCAAAGGTGGTGTGATTACAAAGGGCAGGAGCCGTATGGACACTGCAACATATCAAAAGGAGACAAAAAGGACAGACATTGTTAATGTAAGATCAGCAATGTTCAGAGTATGAGCAGGATAATGTAAGAAACAACATTAATCTGTCCCTGTTGGAACTAAGAGGAAAATAGAGGGAAATGTATACTGGGGTCGAAAATATAGTAGTACCATGCATGGTTATGGTTATACTCATGTTATCTCGCAGTCGATTCTTCAGAGGAAACTAATATAGCCATGCATGTTATGTAGTCATGTTTTGTTCTCACAAATAAATTCTTCAGAGGAAACTAACACACCATGCATTGTTATATACTCATGTTCCGATAATTCTAGATGCACGGGCCAACTACGGAGGTTTTACGGGACCTGCTTTATAACTAATCTCATCCCCCCCCCTGATTTTCAGTTGGGGTGGGCCCTTCACCTGATTTCTACACAATAAGAAAATCCCATCTCAACCTCTCCGTTGATTCCGTAAAAAGCAGCCCGTGTATGTAGCATTTCTCTTCATGTTCTGTGTGCAAAATTTTTGTGAGGATAATATTCTAGCCATTGATTGCAGAAGGGCGAATATAGGCATGTAGACATGGTAAGCATGATAGGATTTCACTACTTCCAAGTATAGAGTTTTCCATATGCACTTTTACTTCCCTGCTAATGTATGGTTAGATGAAACCAATAGTGTTATGCATGTTTCTACATCATGAAAATGAGGAAACTAACATGGCTATTGATACACACTCATATTTAGTAGTATAAAGATTACTATGAAGTTAGGAGAATATCCATATCTTCCTAGCCGTTTGTTTATTCAAGTGTACAAATTGGCTGTATAGACATGGTCATAATCACATGATTTAACTACTTCCAAATATAGAGATTACCATTTGGACTTCCAAATCTCCCTATTTTATTTCCTGATTTATGGCGTCTCTAATACATTGCCATAGTTCTACTCAAATTCTGCTGTAACAGTGATACGCCAATCATCACAAAAGTTCAAACAATGTAATGGCGTTATCAATAAAATCAGACGAAAACAACTTACACGAGGCGTCCCAGCAACATGTGGTGCCATCTGCATTGTCGATCGCGTAGATGATGCCATTGTGTTCAATAGCATCACAGAATTGTGGATCACCATCGATGCAGCTCTTCGAGGGGAGTAGTGTCCACCTACAGTTGGCACCGCCGCAAAGATAGGTGACTCCACGGTCGAACAAGGCAATTAGCTTGAAGTCTGTGTAATTCCCATATGCCGTGGGCACTTGGCAGATTACAACCTTCAGCAAAACAAGGTCCGTCCAGCTGACTTGGTAATCTACAGGAAGTGGGCCGTGATGGTAAATCCCTATATGATCCAAGGGAGGAAGGATAATCTCATGGGAGGAGTGGACGTTCACTAGCACCCACTTCTTCCGGTATTCTCCGATGGCAGCCATCCAGTGGGAGTTCATGCTGACCCAGTACATACCTGACAAGAAGTATTAGGTGATGGTGGTCGGATTGAAGTCGAGGGGCATGATGTATGCCACCGTATGATGGTGAGCACAGTGGTGAGCACACCATCCCGCAACATCAGATAGCAGCAAGCAGGGTGTCTTGAAAATCTCAGGCCTCGCTTCGACGATGGCCGTGTGCAGGTCCCTCGAGCATGCAGCCAGCCGCACGGCGCTGGACATATCCATACGCAAACAACAGAGGTGGAGGATGTCCATGGGGAGATCGCTCGAGCCGCGGCTCATACGGATGATGCGCGGTTCAGGTTCGGCCATGGTGGAGTTTGGAAGGTGGGGGTTTTTTGAGGCTTGATTTACGGGGGAGAAGGCTCCCAGTGCTAGAGCGGCTAGCAAGTAGAATAGTGGTACTGGGGGAGGCGAGCGAGGAGAGAGGGTACGCGGGGGCACTGTGAGATTAAGAAGAGTGACCTCAGGATCTCCGGCGAGATGGAGATGGAGTGGTGCTAGGTGAGAGGGAGACGACGCGAGGCATGCATGCAATACAGTGGCGGTGACAGTGACTGCACAGGGTGAGGCTGACTTTGGTAACCCAAACACACCGCCTGGACTAGGGTCACCTCGGGCGCAGGGTCTTGTCACTTCACTGTGAGGACCAGATGAATAATATTTTGACCAACAAGTACTACAGCTATATTACTACTAGTACTAGTAACATAGGAGTAGTAGTATATCGGAAAGAGGTTGCGCTAGCATGCCTCTGGGTTCACTTCATCCTCCAGGTAGCATCCATATTGCGAGCAGACCAAAATTCTCGTGCATGCGGAAGCGCGAAGAAGGCCTTTTTTTTCTTTTTTGAGTATAACCGCATATTTCTTAACCAGAAAAGGTTACACACATATGTAGCACACATGCAGAATCGTCGAGAAACCACCAGAAGAAGGCTTGGGATCTCGAACTCTGTGCCATGTTCTCTGATAACGCACATGAACTATCTATTGTCCCCCCAAAAAAATATCTTGGGAATTAGAGCAAAGTGTAACGGGCAATGCCAAACCGATACGTGTACGTGGAGTAGAACAACAGTATGGGAAGAAAAAACTAAAACAAAATGGTTAGCTCTGTTGTGTGTCGCAAGCACGCGCCAATATCCATCTGAACCGGCACCTACTCACATAGGCTTTTCATTTTGCAGGCTGGTCTACCTAGCCGTCTAATCAACTGCCTGCATGCCACTTCTCCATTAATTCTCCATCGGGAACCGATTTTCCTCGGCTTCTTCACCTCTCCTTCATTTGTATTCAAACCCCACAGGATTCACACTGTTTTAACCTCTTCACATACCTCCGAAACCCCTTTAAATAATCATCTTCTTCCACTTTGTTTAACCACCATCTTCTTCCACTCTGTTTAGCCACCTAATCCTAATACTCCAAACCATAGCCCTCCGGTCCGGTGGTTCCAAATGGAGAAACAGATCCGTGTGCATGTTTTTAGCGTCAAACATGTGATCAGGGAAGGCTCGTTGAGGATAGCCGCCACCGTCACTGACCACGCAAGGGTTGTTCGGGAGTGGATCAACAATGTATCCAACTCCCTCGAAAATGTGGAGATGAAGATCGTTGGTCTCGACGCAGAGTACACCACGCGTGTCACTAGGGAAATTCAACGCGCCGCCGTCCTTCAGCTGTGCCTCGGAGATGATGTTTTGGTGTATCACATCATGCATGCGCCCTCCATACCAGGTGAGCTCCACGATTTCTTGTCTCAGGACATATTCTTCTGTGAAGCAGCCATCGAAGGGGACAAAAAAAAGCTGGTGCCGTACAACCTTGATGTGAAAAAGACCACCGACCTACAATCCAAAATTCCTGTAGAGGGTTGTAACAAACAAACAACATCCTTATTGGACGTGGCAAATTATGTACTCAGGACAAAGCTTGACAAGGGTGACGAGACGCTAGAATTAAGGACGTCTGGTGGGAGATTTATCCATTGACCTACGAGCCGATAAAGTATGCAGCCCTCAATGCCCGTGTGAGTTTTGAGATAGCTGCAAGGTCGAAGGAGCTTGTAGCGAAGCCGTCCCCCACAGAAAACGAGACTAAGAAGAAGAAGAAGAAGAAGAAGCAGGGCACTATAGATGGATGAACTATTTCCTCTCTTGTTCCTAAAAAAATATTTCCTGTCTGTATATATGGATAGATGAACTATTTCGCTGGTGTGCATGTCTTTTGAACAAATGTAGTAGCGTAGGTCCGCTTGAATATAATGACATATTTATCCACCTAGTTTTCTCTCCTACTCCTTGCAATGATCAGTATGCAATGCATGTGTCAGACGACATGACAGCTTGTCCATGTACGATGAACTACGGCGACCATCATGTTTCCACCATTGCCACACGCGATTCCCACGACGCCGCTCGAACCCACGGCACCACGTCCCCCGACGTGCGCCTCACCCCCTCATGGCCCCAACACCCCTCCGCCGCATGCGCCGAGAGTTGCACCCCACCATGCTCGTCTACCACACCTTTAAATGCTACCTTGATACAAGATTCTGAGCCATTGGATCGTGGATCGAGTGGCCAGCATCGTTCAGTGCGAGTTTTGCAGGAAACTCCCAAACATTTTCGAAATGGCGCTTTAGTCCACATCCTGAGATGTTGTACATTGGATCACAGATCTAATGGGCCTAGTGCGTCCATATCATGGTAGCACGGGCATGCTGCCAGAGCATGCGCTCGTCCACGTCGAGAGCGGCGAGGATGCGATGCTCGCGGGCATGTTGCTGGAGAACGCGCTCGTCCACCTTGTGAGTGGCAAGGACGCGATGCACCTCCTCGTGACCGACCAGGGCGTGCTGCTGGAGCACGCGCTCCCCCTCGTGGCCGGCGAGGGCGAGCCGCTGGATCACATTGTCCTCCGCGTGGGTGTGTTGCCAGTGAGGGCGCGCTACTCGCGGCCGTCAAGGGCGTGCTCCACCTCGGCGAGGTCGGAGACTCCGTCGTCTTCCCAGGCCACGGCACCGTCCACTTCGGCAATGGCTGCATGCTCTGATGGGTGTTGTGTCCGTATGGGAGCTTGTAGCTATAGTACCAATGGGGGTGGGGGTTGACCTTTTCGTGGTTACACTTACACATCGTCTGACCGAGAAAAATAGAATCTAAAGTAGCACAATATGTTGGAACGTGTCGGGGGCTGGCTAGTAGGAGTGGTACAATAAAGATCACATGTACACCATATTTTGAGAAGGGTTTTGATGTAATTTGTGTGAGTTGGGCCAGCGTGGATGTACGAGTAATACTACATCCATATCATTAACATGCATGCACGCAACAAACATTTGTGTGGAAGATTTCACCCTATGTTCATATATTGTGTTTGAGAGTGGATTCGCTTTTTGTAATTGGAGCTAAGTTTTCCAAGAGAGAATCAAGAGAAGTGTGGTCCTTCGCTTGATTCCAATTTAGACTATCCATGTATTATTGCGAGAGATAGCTAGATATAGAGAGAATATTTGTGTCACAAAGACCGGGGGGGGGGGAGGTGGCAGCGAGACCTAAAGAGAGAGGGGCATATGCGTGTTCGAAAGACCGTGTGTGTGTCGGAGAGAGAGGAGTGTCCGAAAGGGAGGAAGAGGGTGTGTGCATGTGCGTGAGAGAAAGAGAGGGGGGGCATATGCGTGTTTGAAAGACTGATGTGTGTGTGTGCCGGTGAGAGAGGAGTGTCCCAGAGGGGGGAAGAGGGTGTGTGCGTGTGTGTGAGAGAAAGAGAGAGTGAGGGGGGTGCGTGTAACGTCAACCTGTTACAGGATATAAACATAGAGGGGATCTACAAGGTTACAGGGGCGAGGATATTGGACGAGCGATAGTGTGTGTGCGATGAAGGGACACACAGACATCATCTGTTTTCGTGTGTGAGAGCTAGATAGAGGTCGTCAGCATAGCTTACTGGGGGTGGGGAGGGGTAAGGTTATGTGTGGGAGAGAGAGAGAGTAGAGATAGAGAGCATTGCCTGTGTGTCACACGGAGACCTAACTACATGGATAGGGGCCGAGAGAAGGAGAGAATGGCAGTGTGCCTATTTTTTGATGGGATGGGAGAGAGACCAATAGACATGGATCGTGTGGAGAGGTGTGTGTGTGTTCCGAGAGAGAGAGAGAGAGAGAGAGAGAGAGGGAGGCGTGGACCTAGATACTGAGATGGGTGTTCATGTGTATGTTTCAAAGAAGGAATTGTCTAGCTGGTAGCCATGTGATGGCGGCCCAATCCTTCGATGAGAGTGGGCATAACTATTGATTTGGTGGATTTTGACGTTGATGATCCAACTACATCATACGCGATGATACGAATCGACAATCGCTAATTAAACCAATCTCCCATGGTCACTAATATTGCTGTATGCACGATCAACCTGAATAACGAGATCGAGTTCCAGCAAGCAACCGAAGAACCGACAAGAACTAAGATAATGCAATCTAAATTTCTAATATGAATTAATCAAGGATAATGGTGGGGTTCCTAATAGACGATCTGAACAAGGCATTAGTCATACACATCTCGCAGATGCAAATTGTAGCGAAGCTAAACAATGTCTAAACAAAAACACAATTTTTAATATAGAAAAAAGGTAGCTATATATCTATATCTATAAACTATAGTACTAGATTTTTTATTTATATATCTATATCTATACCACTCCTTCCGTTTTTATTTACTCCGCATATAGCTTTGACTGTAGTCAAACTTTATAAACCTTGACCAAGTTTGTAGAAAACAATGTGAACATTTATAGTAACAAATTTACATGATGTGAAAATATATGCAACGATGAATCAAATGATAGATATTTGGTTGTGTATATGTTAATACATTTTTCTACAAACTTCCTGAAAGTATACAAAGTTTGACTTTAGAGAAACCTAATATGCGGTATTATGTATTATATATTATATATTCATTATTTTTATGTAGTCAATGCATGCATTTGCACGTATACGATATAAACCGTTGATTGATGTTGATCCAATGGTCTAGGTGGCTGGGATTCGGATCTACTATAACCTAATTGTACCCAGACACATTCTTCTCGAACCAGCAGCGCGACAGTGTGATCGATCCACACAAGAAGCTCGCAACAAGACCTCCAGATGTGCCACGTGGCTTCATGGGTGCCCCCCACATCATATTATTCGTAATAGTACATTGACTGAGAAAAGACAGAAATCACCCGAAACAATATCTTGCCCCAATTTTGTTCCGACGAAGTTGTGCCGTGTACTAGTACTCTAGTAGTATAACTTTGTACAGTAGTAGTTGTACAGTGGTAGTAGTACAAACTAGTACGGAGTGCTCCTACTCTATCGACACGACTCCCATCTAACACCAAATTTCTTGGCATCCATGCTACAGCGCTCTTCCCCTCCTCATTTGTTTCTTCCAATTCAAACTCAGCCAACACGTGGCAGGAGGGGTGGGGGTTTGCCGATAGTCGGTTTGCTCAACTGCGGTCCCACATGACAGTGAAAATGCTAGGCAACACGCCTTCCCTAGCTATGCGGCGTGCCGGATCGACCGTGGAGTACTCCCGAGTCCCGACCATGTGGGCGTGCGACTCGAACGCGGCAGGCTTTTCATTTTAAAACTATATAGTACTATGAAATACATTTCATGGTGCATCTGATCATATTGATTTCACATTGTGAATGTTGATATTTTTTAATATAAAGTTAGTCAAACTTTACAAAGCTTGACTTTGACCAAACTTTATATGCAGACTAAAAATAAACCGATGGAGTATAAATTGTAACATTATTATTTTTTTGAAATATAAATTGTAACATTTGGTTCTACTCCTTGGCGCGATCGATAAATAGAAATGATGAATGAAAACGCTAGGGTGGGGCGTTTCCCACGCGGTAAGCGGGGGAGTTAGGCAGTTCGGCACACCGTCGGTTTCCTCACATGCGGTCCCACATGTTAGTAATACTATATGCCTAGCCAATGCGCGTTGACCGGCGGGCCGGAATGATAGTGTGGGATGTGACACGAACGGGACAGGCTTGCTGTACGCGTTCCAGTTTCTCGTTTTGAACTTGCGAATGGGACAGGCGTGAAGCACGAGTAGTTTTGAATTTACGAGTAGTTCGGTAGGTTGGGTCAAGCATCATACGTAAATTACGAAGTTGGTGCAAAAGGTAAGCACAACGTCCGTCCTCGTATGTTGGTCCCCTTTGTGCCATATTTTAACCATAGATTTAACTAACAAAAAATTAATGCATGTCACCAAAAAATATCTCCTTGGATCGTACTTGAACATAGTTTTCAATGATATTATGTTTGTGACATTCATTAACATATTGTTAGTTAAATTTAAAGTCAAAATTTGGCACAAACACACGAAGGTGACCAATAAACCAAGACGGAGGTACTACTAGTTACAGTGATGCGTATAATTGACGCCAAATGTGAGCAAAGGGATCACACATGTCTTTATCGGCTGGAATGAGAATGCGATACAATAAGAATTAAGGCCACGACGACGCGATCGCAGTGGTGGTTACAGGAGGCAAGAAGAAAGATGCATCCATCAACGACCTCCTCCTCCTCGACTCAGTGAGCCGGGCCACCGACCGGCGGCTGAGGAGCAGTGACTTTTGTGGTGAGGTCAAGGTGCTTCTGAACAAAGGTGTCCAAGGCTTCCAGCTGGTTGAGGAAGGCCAATGTTGTAGTGTCCTCACTGGCCTTGTAGAGGCCTATGTGCATGACTTGATCGTACACGTGGATGTGTAGGTCGATGAATGCTTGCAGGCTGAGGCGCCTCGCGGCGAGCGCGACCTCGAGGTGGACATTCTTCATTGCGTCGACGGGCAGTCGCAGGGCCACCAGTGCTTGAAAGAGGTTCTCATCATGGAGGCCTATTAGGGTTGCAGGCAACGAGGAGCCTGGGCGCACGGGCTAGAGAAGTTCGGTGATGTCATCCGCGAGCTTCTTGACGACGGTGAACTTGTTGATGGTGTCGACGATCATCTTGTCCAACTAAGAGTCGTAGCTGGCGTCGAAGCGGGCTATTAACCAGCCGGTCTAAAGCACCGGCGCGAGACGATCCACGGTGCCGTGCAGCAGGCCGGCGTCTCAGATCATCTGGCACAGTCGCAGGCCGCTCGCGGGCATCGCCGCCATGGGTCTCGCTTCTGGTCACTTGGTATGGGAATTGGAGTGAGCACTGTTGCGCTTAGTCTAGGTGCGTAGGTGCGTATGATCTGGTAGATGCATTGGAGTGGAGGGGTGCCTTTATATGAGTGCAAACTGCATCGCACTCACATCGTGCTACCTCCTTTCCGCTTCTCCCATTAATTACTTCCCTCAGCATGCTAATTGAAGGAGGATGCATCATTGGCCGTTCAACATTTAGGGAACCGCTACCCTCTCCCTCGTCTGCATTCAAACCGTATCGGGAACTGTCCTGGTTTACTAGTTTACCCTCCATTTCTCAAAAAAAGTACTACTCCCGAGGGTGCCGCCCGCTGCACACCCGGCTGAACATGCCTCCTCGCCGCATTCAAACGCCTCCATTAAACCCGCGTGGAAGCTTAGAAACCTACTCCTACCACACGTCCATTCATGAGCGGGCCGGCATTAAATGCAACGCGGGCCAAGCTCCTCCCGTTCGCCCTCTATTTTAACTGAGGCCAGACGACAGGCAAGAATCGCACCCCTCCGCCGTTCCCCCATCTCCTACTTCACCATTTTCTCCATTCTTCCGATGGCTTCCGAGGAGCAGTTCTCCTGCATACAAGCCGGCTGGGTGGCCCGCCGAGCCCGCCAGATACGAGCAAGGCAGCTCACAGCTCCACCTCCCTCGCCTAGCCCGATGGAGCCAGTTGCCTCCCCAAGCCAACGCGTGGTTCAGCAACTCACCGCTCCAGGCCAGCTCAATGAGGAGTGGCAAGTTGCTCCACGCCGGCACGGGCATTGTCGCTCCTGTGTCTGCGACCGCGCCTCCCATGCATGTGGCCGCGCCTCCCGTACCTGCGACCGCGTCTCCCGTGCTTGCGGTTGCGCCATGCAGGCAGAGACAGAAGCCGGGTGCGTGGAGAGCGACGAGTTGGTGGCTAGCACGTCCGCGTCCGCCGCCATCATCGAGGAGAAGTAGAACATGGGAGGCCGCCGCCGCTTGGGTCCCATGAAGGCCACCGCTGAGGCGACGACGACGTTCACAGCCGGTGTCTTGCCCAGTTCTTCTATTGCGAGGACCTTCGTCGACCCTGCAAGTGTCTTTGATCGGGCTGCCGGACATGAGGAAGACACAAAGGGATCCGCGGGCGACCATTTAGATTAGGTATTAATTATACCTCCAGAGCCGGACTAGCACTGCTTAGTTGATGTAAATGTAATGAAATTTGTTATGTTTATATGAAAATCTGGCATTTTTATATGAAATCTGTCATGTTTATATGAAATCCGGCCGTGTTTGCATGAATTTCGTCTGGTTGGTTTGAGTTGTTGTCAAAATGTATGCGGCTAGCGTTGGATGTCGTCGTGTTTGCGAATGGATGTGGGAGGAAATTTGCTGGTTGCCGTTGGAGATGCCCTTATGCTAGAAATTATAGTCACATCAAATCCCTGTTAGTTAATTGCATGTATGATTCTGAAAAAAAAGTTAATTGCATGTATAGTACATGACTTGCACGGTGGGTAGAGATTCGTACAAAAAGTAAAAAAATGAAACAAATCAATCCTTAAAAAATTAAACTTGTATTCTAAGTACTCTCTGTTAAATCCGCCTACGTTGCAAGGTGCCCGCTCTCGTTTTATCTGTGGGTTCCACTGTCAGTAAGGTATAGAAAAGAAGTATATATAAAAACATATAAGAAACTAAAGTTTCCGATAGGATTCGAACTCAGGACAACACATTTCGAACATCGGGCGCTAACCACCCCACCTGATGTTCTTCCTCGAACAAGCAAGAGATATCTGCCTTTTTATATAGTTACTGTGATAATTGGTTTAAAGTGATATATTTTATGTCTGCCCCGAAGGATCTCGAATTCATTAATAACAAAGAAAAGAGTTGCCCAGTTAATTAATAGAAAACCAGGCGAAAGCCATCACAAGAGGCCCGTAAAAACAAGGCACAATGGGTCAGCTGGCTACACACACAAGTACGCACACATGTTGTCAAAGAGAAAAGTATCATCGAGGCTACAATTTGGTGTCATCGTCATTGCACCTCTGCACGCGCGACTCCGGCCGCACCATCAATGACCACCGAGAAATCTACATATCTAAAGGGGCTACGGAGAGAAAGACGTATCGAGAGTGTGTGTGCGAGGCACAGAGACACAACTAGCGAGAGTGTGTTTGTTTGAGAGAGAAGCCAATAGATAGATTAAGATCAAGATCGAGGTGTCACCTTGCTCCTATCTTTGTTGGGAGGGGCAGGGGCGGGAGAGCGAGAGAAAGGCGTATCGAGAGTGCGCGTGTGCTAGGCACAGAGACACAACTAGCGAGTGTGTGTGTGTGTGTCTGAGAGAGAAGCCAGTAGATAGATTAAGATCAAGATCGAGGTGTCACCCTGGTCCTGCCAGTGTTGGGAGGGGGGAGGGTGCCAGAGACACTTAGAGAGAGACAGAGAGAGAGAGAGAGAGAGAGAGAGAGAGAGAGAGAAAGAGTTTGTGTGTTACAGATCTATATTAGGGGATAGGTAGATAGCATGTGTGCGAGGCATGCCTAAAACACCAGGGAGATAAACAAGCGTGTGTGCATGCAAATGCTCGAAATAAATGAAGAGAGAAACAACGTGTGTGTGTGTGTGTGAGCGAACTCTTGTCGAAATCTCAAAACAAAAGGTGCTCAACTGGAATCCCATTGTATGGATTCATATGCTTCTGGGGACTCGAGTTCACCTTAATTAGGGATATGTGTGTGAGACGTAGTTATACTTTGAGACATGAGTGGCGGTGGGTGGGATGCCTCTTAAAGGGGTGGGAGTGTTCGACAGAGAGAGAGAGAGTGTGTTTTTTTGTGAGAGACTTGTAGGACGAGGTAGAAAGACGATTTCTAACCTTGACGGAGGGAGAGAAATAGACGGAGCACACGTGTGTGATTGAGATGCCAACGGAGAAGGGAGATTTGTATGTGTGTGGGAGAGATTGCACATTTCATTCACGTATCACTATCTAACAGTCGAGGACGTGCCTCGCTTGAACATAATCAATATCTACTTTGTATCGTGACCGAAGATACAATATCGATTCAATGCTATAAAGATTGGACAATCACATATCGCATAAGTGTGGCACCCCGGCTCAGAGAGACCGGAACACCCCGCATTCCAGCCCAGAGATCAAGTCTTCTGGAATACAGCACTGCTTGGCATAGAACAGAACAACTCTATATTACAAATAATATGAGTACAAGGGTCTGATGTCACAAATGATTACATCGGCACGGCGGCACTACGCCTGCTAAGGTAGCTCTATGCTAGCAGCGGAACATCTCGTAGCAAAATAACTTCTAGCAGCGGAACAATGACGATGGTGAAGGACTCCACTTCGCAGGGACTCTGGCTGGGACACATCCTAGAGCGCAAACTCGGAATCCTCGACAAGCAATCAATCATGGCATCACCTGCAATCTGGCATGACACGCCAGGTGAGTACTTTGAATGTACTCGCAAGCTCACAGCAACCAAAGCAATCAAGACAAACAACAGCATGGCATTTACAGGTTAATTACCATTGATGAATATGATACTACTAGAATCAACATGAGAGTGAGCATGGCATGTACATGTTACTCATGATATGAACGTGATGATACTAGCACTAGCATGCAAGGGGGTCGACGTTTAAGGTCTCATGGACCCACTTACTCTGTTCGGAGGTTATCTCTAAATCACCATAGGTATCAATCTTTCTTACCGTCGTGATCATCACACGATCACCTCATGATCAACCATCATCAAGAATACCATCATGATCATCTCGTGACCACATGAAGATCAACCAACTTCTTTTCTCATCGAACCGGGGTTGTTATTATTCAGGTTAATATTACTATTGACCCATAGTATGACCTACTACGAATTGTGTCCATGACCGAGGACGCGGCTATCGATAGATTATACACTCTGCAGAGGTTAGTACACTATACCCACATCACGGAACTCATGGCCTCGTGCTCCCATTCGGGTGGACCAACGACATTCCGACAAAACCAATCTATTGCATGACACTCTCCCGGCCACTCCAACAAACTCCCCTTTGGGCTATGTCATGGATGGCCCCGATGTCAACTTGTGACATCCGCCACTGTCATGCCCAAACCGAACAAACAGTCCCAAACGGGGACAAACGTGCGCAAACCACTCGGGCACACAAGGCTTATGGCCACCTACCTGATCAGGGTAGCGCGCGCACATAACCTTCCATAGTTGGAGGCACCGGCGAGAGGCATGACAATAGACCACATTAGGGCCTCCCCATCCAGGCAAGTGTGGTTGCACAGGTGAGCTCGATTCGGTGGCACCATGACTCAGCCAACAGATTTGGTCAAGTTCGATTAATGTCAGGTTCAACTTGAATGGAGATGAGCTGGGTCATAAGAAAATAACGTAATGAAACAACAATGCATGTGAGCATGATATCAGTGTAACCATGGATGGGCAACATAACCATTTAACATCATACATCAACAATGGTAAATCATTTAGTCCACGGGATGCAAATGAGCATGGCATAATAACGATCATGAATATAACAAGTATTTGCATGACAACTCATAACTATTCATGTGAGCATATCATTATCACTAGCATCGGAAATGATTACCACAATGAAACATGATAATAATAACATTAGCAATTAATCATTTAACTCACTAGATGCAAATGAACATGGCATAAGGACGAGCATGGATTCACAAGCATATATCATTCACGAAATAATTAAATGAGCAAACAATTAATCAAATATTCAAGTGGAAACCATAGCTATTGCAATGCCATCATGCAAGTGGCTGTCGTGGCTTGCCTGGGGATGAAGGATTCATCAGGGAGAAGTGCGGGAATCTCGCAGAAAATTTTGCCGGAAAAGTTTCTCTCCCGGTGGAGCTCATAAAAGGGCAAGGGCAAAATGGTCATTTTCAGAATGTTACACCATGGTGAAAATGATATCATCAGAACGGGATCGACACCTGAATCGGAGTTACGGTCGCGAAAATACGGCCGTTTGTTCGTTAGGCAGAAAACAAATAGAAAAGTGTTTGTTTCTGCTCTTAACAGACGAACGCCCGCTAAATAGAGTTTTCGGCCGACGGCTGGAACCAGAAAGCGTATTTCCAAGAATACATCTTCGTTAAGTGAAAACGTACTCCGCTCCAGTGCAGTGGACGAATACGCTTTAGCCAAAGGAAAGTGTACTTCGGCAAAACACGTCTCCACTTAACCAGCGCGGGCCCGGCCCAACAGCCACTTACAGGCAGGGCCCGCTGGCAGGCGAGGGAGGCGTCGTCTTCTTCCTCTCGATCCTGCGACTGGCCAAGGAAGCAGCAGATTCCGGCGGCGACTACCGGCAGCTCCGGCCATCATTCGCGGCGCTCAGGCTACCGGCAAGCTCGGGAAGGAATGCCGCATCCATCCTCGCACCTCACGGACACTGAGGAGGACCGAAACGATGATAGCTTGGATGGCCGCGGACGAGGGTGTTGGCCGGATTTGTAGCCGCGTCCTCGAGCACTCTAGGGATGAAGTAGATAGGTGGGAGGGTTCGCGGTGGCTAGGGAAGCGCTGAGGTGAGGTTGGGAGGGAGGATGGGGCCCTGCATTGCTCGGATTTAAGCCGAGGCCGGCGGCGGTGGGTCGGCCATGGGAGGGGTAGGAGACCTCTAGGAGCTCGATTAAGAGGTCGGGAGGAGTACTAGGAGGGAGGAGAGGAGCTTGGTGAGGTCAAGTGGGCCCGGGGGTGGCTTAAATAGCCGGGGCGAGCTCGTGGCCATGGCGACGCGTGCGCACCGGGGCTCGGGGACACGCGGAGGAGGAGGGGAGAGGTGTCCAGAGGGCTCACGGGGGAGCAGAGGGAGCTCGGGCGTGCTCGAGAAGACTCGGGGAGGCGTGGCCGACCGGCCATGGTGGAGCAGACACGGTCTGCTCCCGGACACGGTCGCCGCGACGCGTTGGGCAAGCGAGAGGAGGGGGAGAGGGGCCAGAGGGTTACGTGGGAGGAGGAGGGAGCTGGACGGCACGAGGGACACGAGAGAACGGGCAGAAGGAAGACGCCCGAAGCAAAACGACATCTAGAGCATGACAATGGCTTCCCAGCCGCGTGGTCACCGTGTACACAGGCGCACGCGGTGCGCTCTGGGGAGCAAAAACATGTCTAGCACGTGGACCCTACTTGATTGAGACACACTGTGGTCTTGGTTTGGTTAAATCACCTTTGTGCTAATGGGTAGCATCAACTGTTTTCTGTACCAAACTTGGGCATGAAATTGTGGTCAAATGACTTGACAAATGGGCCAAGAAAGATGTCACAGGGGCTTAGGGTAGGAAGGACTATAGTCCTGTGAGATATGAAAAGATTTGGACCAAGGTTTATCATAGTTGCTTCACAACTGCCAATCTGGTCCAGGAAACTAGATCATGAAGCTGCACTCACATGGAGTGTTGGATTGAGCTGAAATTTGGTGCAGTATTATCATTTGGGCATATGAAGGCACTGTAAAAATTTCATACCATTTGGATAAATAAAAATGGTACTTCCTTCACAATGCTTTCCTCTGGATAGAAATTGGGGGAATTTTGTGGAGAAAATGGATTGGCAAAATGATGTGAATTTTGGCATGCTCAATGGATATAGGGATATTTAGGTCCTAGATTAATTTCAGAATTTATGAAGCAATATAAAATATAGTAGCTTCACACCCTGAAAAAGTGACCAGAAGCAAGAATTTGAAGGTGTGCTCACATAGATTGTTGGATGGAGCTGAAATTTGGTGGAGAGCAATGACTTGATCATATGGATGATTTGCAAAAATTTCAACTCATTTGGATTAGCCTAGCTAGTACTTCCTTCACAAAACTTCTCTCTGGACAGAAACTTTGGGAATTTGCTGAGGAAGATTTACTAGGAAAATAAAGCTGAATTTTGGCATGTGACTATTATTTGGATAAGAGAGAGTGCTAAAAAAGTTTGAGAGCAATCAAGAAAAGATAAATAGCACTTACTTCACAAAGTGCCATACTGGACAGAATAGGAAATGAATATTCCTGAATTATTTTTGAACTAGGCAAGGATGGGTTTTGACATATTAGTGGAAGACATGATCCAAAGAATTTATGAGAATTTTTAAGGAATTTTGCAAAAGACAGAAATATAGGTTGCTTCACAACCTAGGGCAAACAGGGTTATTCCTTTAATAGAAAAAGGAATATTCCCAAGAAATAAATATTGGGGTTGGGCTAAGATGGAAATGACATGGCCTTGGGATAGATTTGAGAATGACAAGCCACTTGGAAGTGGCAGGAGAGAAGATCTTCCCAGGTTTCAAGACCACATAGCCACGGGAAAAGGAACTCCAAATAAAAATTCGAAGAAATCCAAAAGAAAAAGAAAGGGCCAAAAATCAGGGTGTTACAATAAGTTATACTTTTTTTTCAAATAGCCTTTTTCAATCGTGCATGCCAAAGTTATAGTGATCTTTCTTCAAACAACCACTGTAGTTATCATGTACATGCACCATTGTTAGTGTTGCATTCAAATTCATTAGTTTTGGATGATTTAAGGTTCTATTATGAAGCAATATACATAATATTCATATATGAATTCAACGGGTACTGCAATTTATGAAATGGATGCCATGTAATCATATGAGGTAACACTTTTAAGTAGCGGACTATAATATCCATTTCTTTTGCGCATCTATATTATGCATTTGTTACTGTACAATATAATTGAAATTAACACGTCAATGCATTGTGTTAATGGCACAAAATTACATATTTACACGAGAAATACATAGGCTGAGCGTTTGCTCCCTTTTTATGAACGCGCCTCGGTTACACCCGTATGATCGGCCGTGCCCGTGTGATCGTATCAAGTTATCGGTGCATCATCCAGGTTATTGCTGACGTGTGCGCCGTGTAGACAGTCGCACATCACCGGCTTCCCGCTAGCACTGTCCAAAATTAGTTGACAATGGATACGAACGATCCCGTGGGCGGCAAAATCTCCCGCCTACTTCTAAAATTTCCGCGACCTAGTCTGGAGCATGCGAAATTCCCCTTTTGTCCTTGGTGCAAGGAGAACAACACGGCCCTCATTTACATAATAGGTCGGGGTTGCTTTGGTAACTTCTGGTCCCCCCCACCACACGGCACCCCCATTTCCTCTCCCCTCCCGCAAAAACGACTACTCCACAGCACTAGAGCATCTTACAGCACGCTGTCCGTACTTCATCGGTGATTCTACCCCCTTCCCTCTCGAAACCCTAGACTACTCATCCACCGGCGTACCAGAGCCTATTCACTGCCGGCATCGTCCACCTCGCCGGATCTGCTTCTGAGGCCGCATCTACCCCTCCCACCTCCCCTAGAAACCGTAGACTGCTCATCCACCACTGTACCACTGCCCATTCAGTGCCGGCCTTGTCCACCGTGCCGGATCTGCTTCGCCGGTGCTCTCGTCAACCGCAATGCATCTGCAGTGGCTCCTTCCTACACCGCACCGGAGCCGCTTCGTCCACACCCCCGGAGCCGCCTCACTGACGCCCCCGTCGACGGCCTCAGATCCGCTTCGTCGACACCGTCCTCAACCCTACCGGAGCCGCTTCGTCGACACCATCCTCAACCCAACCGGAGCCGCTTCGCCGACGCCCAAGTCCATGGCCTCAGATCCGCATCGTCCACACGATCGTCAATCCTACTGGAGCAGCTTCCCGACGCCCTCATCCATGGCCGCAGATCCGCATCGTCGACACCATCCTCAACCCTACCACTGGAGCAGCTTCACCGACGCCCTTGTCCACGGCCGCAGATCTGCATCATCGACACCATCCTCAACCCTACCACCGGAGTAGCTTCACCGACGTCCTCGTCCACGGTCCTAGATCTCCTTACTGGACCCCGACAGCCACCACAGCGTCATCACCCTTGACGTTTCTAACCTAGTTCCCACTATCTGGCAAGATGCCAAGCACCCGCCGCGACCTAGGTACTTGTCACCTTTAAACCCATCTAGCATCACCTGCCAGATGTACTTCAAATATACTAACAGGTCGCTGTTACATGTTATGGAGCTGGCAAGAGCCACAAGGACGATGTTTCTTCTGGATTTAACACCTTGGCCAACCAAATTCTTGGACTGAAGCATTGCTATGATCTTGTAAGTGCGTCTCTCTCTTGTATTGTTGTGTGCCTGCCAGCGTGCTTTGCTAGGATTTTCTACCGGTAATCCCTTTGTGTAGCCAATGATTACCACTACTGGCTGCTAAATTAGAGATATAGACGTCATACATTACACAATGTTGTAGGTGGCATGAAGGAATGCCAGTGCACAAAATTAGGCTCCCTTAGAGTGCCTGCAAGTCCAGTACATAGAGTCATGGCTAGTTTATGCGACGCACACAATTGTTAATTGGTGGTTTAATTATGTGCAAGGGATATGCAATGTATTATCATGTAGAGATGTCTCAAATTAGCTGTGTCAACTTGTAGATGGGGCGCAACAATTGAAAAATACAAGATTTCATAGTGAACATCGCAAAAAAATGAGGGGCAGCGGTGAGTCTATACAGTGTGGTATGGTAAGTCACTCCATTGCAATCATCGTGATGTTATTTGTTTGGCATTGCTGTTGGCCAGGGTTCTTAGGGCCAGTTATTTTGAGTTATCCTATGAAAATAAGCTCCTGTGAATATAACCTCGAGATAATAAGCCAACCAGTTCTTTTCATTGCCTGCTTTTTCAGATTATCTGTTGTATGATCAGTGAAAAGTCTATTGCATTATATTTTGTCATTTTGCTGCCCATATGAAGATAAATTTGACTTGCAAACATCACGAATTGAACCCATCACAGTAATTAATATGATAGGAAAACGGACCATCATTATTTGTTCAAAATGCAAATACAAAGATACATTCTACTTGGCACAATCTACTTTGGTCAATGTCTTCCAAACAAAGGATAATTGCCTAAATTTATATGATTAAACATTATCTATCAAAATTCCATGGTCCAAGTGGCTGGTTTTATCATATAGCAGCACCACCTGAAAGCATCATATAGCAGCAGCAGTAGCTCATAGCAATTCATCATATAGCAGCAGCTCATAGCAATTCATCATATAGCAGCAGTAGCAGCAACTCATAGCAATTCATCATATAGCAGCAGTAGTAGCAGCTCATAGTAATTCATCATATAGCAGCAGCAGCAGTAGCTCATAGCAATTCATCATATAGCAGCAGCAGCAGCTCACAACAATTAATCATATAGCAGCAGCAGCAACTCATAGCAATTCATCATATAGCAGATCAGAATGAAAATTTGGCAAAAAATCAGAGGAGATCCTCACCTTGTTGGATGAGCTCATCCCGCAACACCACCTCATGGCCACGGCCTAGGAGGAGGGGAGGGGGAACAAGGGGCCATCTGCCAGAGTGGGGCATCGGTCGTAGTTGGGCGGCGGCCGCCGGAGTGGAGCGTTGGACGGACCATAGCGGAGCAGCTACTGGGGACCAGCAGAGTAAGGAGCAGCGCCAGAGGGAGGAGCTACCGGGGAGATGGAGCCCTACCCGCAGGTCATCGAGCCTCGCTAGAGAGAGCATCGTCGAGGAGCAGGGCGAATGGGACCGGTGGTGGCGGCTCGCAGGAGGAACTCTAGCGCTGCAGGCAGGGGATCGAGGCAGAGGGAAAGGGGAGAGGAGATGCGGGCGGGCAGGGGAACGAACACTTGCGTGTTAATTTTTACTTGGGGTCGGGTGTGATGCGGGCCTGAGCAGTGGCATTTTCAGTGTAATATTGGCAAACAATAGAGTAATTTAGCTATACCCATTGTTTTTAAGGCGTCCCTAAGGCGTCGCCTAGGCGACGCTTAGGCGTCAAGGTGCCCTACGAGCTTGAAGCGTCCAGCTTGCCTTACGTACCTGCGTAAGGCGTCCGCCTTAAGCTTTAGAGCGTCCGAGGTGTCTGCTTAGGCGTCCAGGTTGTTGCCTTAGTCCATTTTGGATGCCTTAGCTTGCCAGGCAGGCAGGGGAGCTGTTTTAGGCTGGAAACAGAGTTTTGGCTAGAAACAGAAAGGTTGTTGGCGCCAACAGGTAAGAGGGGGGGAGAGAGAGAGAAACAGCCCCCAATCCACACACTCCTCCCCCTCCTTCTCTCCAGTGGCTCCTCTCCAGCAGATCTGCTTCCTCCTCTGCAGCAGATCCCTTCCGGCAGCTCCTCCCCCTCCTCCTCTTCAACCGATCCTCCTCCTCTCCAGCAGCTCCTCATTCTCCTCCTGTCCATCAGCTCCTCCTCCTAGAGAAAGTGCAAAGAGGATGGATGCTATATGGGCTCTACAACCAGCAGCAACTACAAGGTGTGTATGCCAGTATGCCTAGTTGCCTATCAACCAAATTCTACTCTATTCTACTGCTTAGAACTCTCTAAGGCGTCCGCCATGCCTTATGCCTTATCGCTTAGGTAGTGAGGCGCCCCCAACGCCTTGCCTCGCCTTACTGCCTTAAAAACATTGGCAATACCCCTTTAATTTTAAGTGAGCTTATACGGGAAGCAACCCCCCCCCCCAAGTTTTTTCTCATTGTGAAGGAATGGGTGGTGGAAATAAGTTCAGGCCAAGCCCATAACTCAAAAACGAGTTCTTTAGAGCATTTATGGCTTATTTTGACAATAAGCTCTCAAAAGGTGGAAAAGAACTGGTCCTTAACCTGCAATTCAATTGTGCGTGCAATGATGAATCACTCCTGCCTGCTATAGAGTCGATTTAGGCATCATACATGGCATAACCTAATACATGTGCATCTGAAATATGCAATGTTTATGCTAGTTCGTACGTTGCACATGATGTTTAAATGCCTCCTAAATCTGGTCAGTCAAGTGATGGTCTTTAAGCCTCCTATGCTTGTTTTCTTGATATGTAATTCAGTGTTGTGCAAGATTTGCTCACACATGTGTTCAATTGCTTGTTTGTATCAGCCAGCCATACTAGAACTGTTTGCTTTGATTACTTGTTGTTCATGACCTAACGTAGCTTGTCAATGATTTAAACACTAATGGCTGCTGTAGTGGGGGCTTGTATAACTCATAGGTGACATAAAGGTTTGCCTGTACACTAAAATAGGCTCCCCAAGAGTACGTGGAGGTCCAGTTCATGAAGGTACGCCTAGTCTATACATAGCGCACACATAGTAAATGCTCACTTGAGTGTGTGCTAGAGATGTGGCATGTTCATTATGTGGTGTCGTTTTGTTATAAACTCATGCTTTGGTGTTGCCCAGAGACTGGAAAGTATGCATATTCATCTTCCATGTAAGGAGACCTGTAACTAGTTTGTGTCACCTTGCAGAGGGGGTGCAACAAAGCAAAGATTCAGGATTTCCAAGTACAAGATGTTAGGAAGGAGCCTTTCAAGAGAAGGAGGAGCAGCACTGAGCCTGTACAACCAGTTATGGTAAGTCACTATATTACAATTACCACGACATCCTATTTGTCTCACATTGTGCTTGCGTAGGGTTCTTCACATGTAACCCAATCATTGGGCCATTGATTAATACTCCCTCCGCTCACTATTATAAGATAAGATGTTCTAACTTTTTCCTAAATCAGATGTATGTAAACACATTTTAATGTGTCTGTTCACTCATTTCAGTGTGGATGTAGTCTACATTTAAATATCTAAAACATCTTATATTAGTGAATAGAGTGAGAAACTCCTTCCTGCTATGGTAGAGTTCTCAATGTCATAAATGTCATAACCAAATGCATGTTCACATCATTAGCCTCCCTATCATTACTAGGATCTTGAGTACATACTAGTCTAGATACTTCATAGGGGGCAAACAATGTTACATTAGTTGTTCCATTATATAGAAGATACATCAGTTGATTCAAATGTAGCTAGGCCCAGGATGTTATTGAGGCGTGCATGTATGCATGCTGCCAATACAACAGTTCAATTGCTTGTTTGCTTCAGGCAAAATTGCTCTTTTCAATTGCTTTATTTGTCCTCAGTTAATTAGATGCCCAAACAATGCTGCCTCGTGTAGGGTACTTGTATAACTATTAGTTGACATAATTAAATGCCTTACCATTTCATTACTCTAGCGAAGTGTGCCCGAAGCTTTGAAGTCCATTAACCAACTATGATTGCATGAGACTCACAATCTAGTTTATACAAGGCTAATGATTGCATAGTTTTGCTTGCTGTAGTAGGTTTGTATGAATCCCTCTGCAGTTCATTATGCTCCCTAAGACTCTTTTGAAACATGGCACACAATGTTCCATCTAGTTAATACGAGCTAGCTACACAATGGCTAACTGCTTGCTTACTTATACGCAAGATATATCTAATGTTCAGTAGCTGCGCGTGGTTTAAATTTGTAACATGTCTGTGTTTTGGATTTGGCCCCAACATCATGCTCCTTTGGTGAGCTCAGAGAGATTTCTGTATGCGGCCTGCACAGACTGCCATCTTTATAATTTTTAAAATATCACCTGCTTATGCTTCATGACGTGTGCATTAATGTTAGTCATGTTTTGCCATGTACAAGATAGTCTATCTTGCTCGCTTCACTGTTGTAGCTATATTTTTGTTGTAGTCATATGTACTTACAGAAACATTTCAGGATAAACTGACATCAACACAAAGCTCTCAGAGTAGTGCGGCATGGCCATTACCAAATGATTATGGATTGGAATTGGAATGTGCTGATGTTCTAGAGCGTCAACTAGAGGCGGCACGACAGCGTGCATATGAGTCTCAACATTTAATCAACATGTTGAGATTGGAGGTGCAGACAAAAGATGCAACAGTCAAAAAATGAAACAAGAGACTGAGGAAACCACAAAGAAAGTGGAGATTTTGCAGACTGAAATTTGTGTTATCTGAATCCGGCCAATTCTATATTCTGAAGAGATTATAGTTCAAATGGTTAGTTGTGTTGATGCGCGTCCATGATGTATGAGCTGTATGTGCCCTGTGTATGTAATTTGCTATTTGTTTATGCTTTATTATCACTGTTGGTGAACTATGATGCCCAGTGGATGTAATCTGCTGTAATTTCTTTATTGTATAGTGTAGGATTATTCTTCGTTTCTATGCCTTAAATCTCTTAATTGTATAGTGTAGGTTTTTTTTAGGGGATTGTACACTAGGATAGTTCTATGTTGTTATATATGCTATTGTAGAAACGTCGTCCAACAGGCCCAATCTATGTGGGCCCATAATTGCTCTGATGTTCCAATCTACGAGGCCCGTTACAATCGTGGGCCATCGCGTGGCAAGAATGGATTTGGGGCTCGAATGTGGGCCCATCGTAACGTGGGCTCTTACCAGACCGTTAGTAGGCCGAACGCTAGATAGGCCTGCTATAATGGAAACGAGCCCACGGGCGACTAGCAGGCCGAAATGATCGTTTGTTGAGTCTTGGCCCATTTCCTTGACGGGCCGTTAATGGGCCAAAAGCCAATCGGGCCATATGTTGGCCCATATACAGAACGGGCCTTTAACAGGCCGAAAGTCATGTCAGGCTGGAATTGGGCCATGGAGAACATGGGCCGCTAAGAGGCCGAAAGTCAGGTCGGAATGTAAATGGCCCAACTACGGTGTGGGCCATTACCAGGCCGAAAGATACAACAGGCTGGAAGCTAGCCCAAATCGCTAATGGACCGCTAAAAGGCCGAAATACATACCGCCAGGAATTTGGCCCATGCCTATAATGGGCCTCTAATGGGCCGAAAGACGTACATCCTGGAAATTGGCCAATCTCTATAATGGGCCTCTAACAGGCCGAAAGAACCTCGGCCGGCAAATGAGCCCAAAGACATAGCAGGCTGTTAACGGGCTGGAACAGACGATGGGCCGCAATGGTGTCAAATCGTTAACGGGCATTGACATGCCGAATTGGCAGATCTCGTATGGGCCGTTTTTTTAAATGGGCCAGACAAAAGTAGGCCGTAAATGGGCCGGTCCGCTTATTTTGACTGGGCCGGCCTTTTTAACCTAAATGGGCCACTGTTGGGCCATGCTATGTGTCAACGTATCATAGGTGTCTCCCGTCCAATGAATGGATGACATCTGTCACAACGCAGAGTTGACATGTGGATCCGCCGGTGAATGAGAAATTTACACGTGGAAAATCGCCATTGGTCAGGGCTGCTAACGGGTTATCGAATCCAAACCCGCACCCGATAGCTTAACGGCGACCCATTATGGTGGATGCCACGTGTCGGTCACCCTTAACGAAAACACTTCCATGACACGACATTTATCGTCATGGAAATGGACACTTTCATGATGATAATTTGAGTATTGTCATGGAGCACTTCTACGATAGAACAGGTATGACTATCTTGATTCTGTCTAAAATTGTCACAGATGTACATGCATCACAGAAAACTTGACCTACTGTGACAAAGACGTATCATCACGGAAGTGTTTTTTTTTGTAGTGGGGATTACAGCGGGTTGCGGGAGAGTGGACTGCTGAAAAGAGGTGAGGAAGGTGACGAAGATGTTGGGAAGACGACGACGTTGATGAAGACAATTGCTGTGATGATGGTTCCCCCGGCAGCACTACGGCGCCACCGAGAGAGAGAGAGAGAGAGAGAGAGAGAGAGAGAGAGAGAGAGAGAGAGAGAGAGAGGAGAGAGGATCCACCTCCGGATTTGATAACCCACAAGTATAGGGTATCAGTTGTAGCCATTCTCGATAAATAAGAGTGTCGAACCCAACGAGGAGCTAAAGGTAGAATCAATATTCCCTTCAAGTTCTATTAACCACCGATACAACTCTACGCACACTTAACGTTTGCTTTACCTAGAACAAGTATGAAAGTAGAAGTACTTTGTAGGTGTAATGCTAGAACTACTTTGCAAGAATAAAACTAGGAGTACTTAGCGATAATAAAACTACGAGTAATTTGCAAGATAATAAGTTTGTTGTTTAGGATAAAGCTTTTGTAACACAAGACAAGGATTTGTCCCTAGGCAATCGATAACTAGACCGGTAATCATTATTGCAATTTTATATGAGGGAGAGGCATGAGCTAACATACTTTCCGTACTTGGATCATATGCACTTATGATTGGAACTGTAGCAAGCATCCGCAACTACCAAAGATCATTAAGGTAAAACCCAACCATAGCATTAAGTAACAAGTCCCCTTTACTCCCACACGCAACAACCCCCTTACTCGGGTGTAAGCTTCTGTCACTCTAGCCGAGCACTATAAGAGAATTATGAATGTATTGCAAACCCTACAGCGGGAATCCCTCATGCTTGCGCGACACAGAGGGAACCATAGGACAGCACCAAAATAAAACATACAACTCAAACCAATCATGATCATCAATCAACCCATAGGACAAAAGAAATCTACTCAAACATCATAGGATTGCCATACATCATTGGATAATAATATATAGCGTTAAGCACCATGTTTAAGTAGAGATTATAGCGGGGAGAAGAGGTGTTACACCGCTGCATAGAGGGGGAGAGAGTTGGTGTCGACGGCGGCGAAGTTGTTGGTGTAGATCGCTATCACGATGGTTGCCCCGGCGGCGTTCCGGCGCCACCGGGAGAGAGGGGGAGAGAGCCCCCCTCCTTCTTCTTCTTCCTTGGCCTCCCCCCTGTGGCACCCTGGCTTAGAGAGACCGGAACACCCCGCATTCCAGCCCAGAGATCAAGTCTTCTGGAATACGGCACTGCTTGGCATAGAAAAAATCAGCTTTTTATTACAATTATTACGGGTACAAGGGTCCGATATTACAAAGGTTACAGGGGCACGACGACACTTTGCCTGCTAAGGTAGTTCTATGCTAGCAACGGAACATCTCGAAGCAGAATAAATTCTAGCAGTGGAACACGACGACAGTGATGAACTCCACTCCGTAGGGACTCTGATCGGGACGCATCCTAGAGCGCAACCTCGGGGTCCTCGACAAACAATCAATCATGGAAACACCTGCAATCTGGCATAACACGCCAGGTGAGTACTTTGAATGTACTCGCAAGCTCACAGCAACCAAAGCAATCAAGACAAACAACAACATGGCATTTACAGGTTAATCATCAATGTTGAACACGATACTACTAGAACAACATGAGCATGACAGGTGCATATAATTCATGATATGAACATGATGATACTAGCTCTAGCATGCAAGGGGGTCGATGTTTAAGGTCTCATGGACCAACTTACTCTGTTCGAAGGTTATCTCGTAACCACATTAGGTATCAATCTTCCTTACCGTTGTGATCATCACACGATCACCTCATGATCAACCATCATCAACAATACCATCGTGATCATCTCGTGACCACATAAAGATCAACCAACTTCTTTCCTCATCGAACCAGGGTTGTTATTATTCAGATTATTATTACTGTTGACCCATAGTGTGACCTACTACGAACTGTGTCCATGACCGAGGACGCGGCTATCGATAAATTATACACTCTGCAGAGGTTAGTACACTGTACCCACACTACGGAACTCATGGCCTCGCGCTCCCATTCGGGTGGACCAACGACATTCCGACAAAACCAATCTATTGCATGACATTCTCCCGGCCACTCCGACAAACTCCCCTTTGGGCTATGTCATGGGTGGCCCCAATGTGAGCTCGTGAAATCCGCCACCTTTGTGGCTGCCACCGTCGTGGCCAAAACAAAACATCGTCCCAAATGGGGACCTCGGTACCGTAAAACTCGGGCACACAAGGCTTATGGCCGCCAACCTGATCAGGGTAGCGCGCACCCATAACCTTCCCTAGTAGGAGGCACCGGCGAGAGGCATGACAATAGACTGCATTAGGGCCTCCCCATCCAGGCAAGTGTGGTTGCACTGGTGAGCTCCATTCGGTGGCACCATGACTCAGCCAAAAGATTTGTTCAAGTTCGATTAATGTCAGGTTCAACTTGAATGGTGATGAGCTGAGTCAAAATAAAATAACAATGCATATGAGCCTAATATCAGTGTAACCATGGATGGGCAACATAACCATTTAACATCATAACATGGACGATGATAAATCTTTTATTCTACGGGATGCAAATGAGCATAGCATAACGATGATCAAGAATATAACCAATATTTTCATAACAAACCCTAACTATTCATATGAGCACATCGTTATCACTAGCATCGGAAATGATTACAAGAATGAAACATGATAATAACACTGGCAATTAGTCATTTCACTTCCTAGATGAACATGGCATAAGCATAGACATGGATTCACAAGCGTATATCATTCACAAAATAATTAAGTGAGCAAACTATTATTCAAATATTCAAGTGGAAACCATGGATACTACAATGTCATCATGCAAGTGGCTGTTGTGGCTTGCCTGGGGATGAGGGATTCACCGGGGAGAGGTGCGATGAACTCGCGGAAAGAATCGCCGGAAAAGTTTCCCTCTCGGCGGAGCTGATTAGGGGGCAAGGGCAAAATGGTCATTTTCACAGTGTGACAACCTCATGAAAATGATACCAACAGAACGGGCTCGACGAACTGAGAACATGGGCTTTTGAATCACCTGAATCGGAGTCACGGCAGCGGAGATACGGCCGTTCGTTCGTTAGGCAGAAAATTAAATAAAAATATTCATTTCTGCGCTTAACGGGCGAACGTCCGCTATTTAGCGGTTTCGGTGCCGGGCTAAGAAGCTGAAAGCGTATTTCTGAAAATACGCTTTCACTTATGGAAAACGTATTCTGCTTCGAAGCCGCGCGGAAGTACGCTATCAGAACCGGAAAACACATTCGGCGAATGCGCCTCCACTTAAGTTGGCGGGAACGACCTCTGGGTTGATCACAGGCGGGTCCCACCGCGTCTCCTCTCTCTCTTCCTCAGCTCTTCTTCCACCTCGCGACGAACAGGGGAGGAGCGAGGCAGGGGTGCGGCCGGCACTGGCCCCGCCTACTCCGGCCACCTCCGGCCACGGCGAGGGCACCGACGGGCTCGGGATGGAGTGCCGCACCCACCCAGGTGCTGCACGCGTGCCGGGGAGAGCCGTGGCGATGGTGGCTCAGACGCCCGTGGCGGTGGCCGTCGGCCGAAATGGAAGTCGTGCCCATGGGCACTCCATGGAGGAAGAGAGGGTATGGGGAGGCTCGCCGCGTCTAGGGGAGTTCATTGGTGAAGAAAGGAGGAGGAGACGACCTCGGGTTTGCTCGAGTTTAAGGCGAGAGTGGCGGCGGCCATGATGGCAATGCGGAGCGAGGAGGGCTCCTCGAGCTCTTATGATAGGTCGGGGAGGGCTGGAGGAGGGAGGAGGGGAGCTTGGTGAGGTCGGAGAGGCTCGGGGGTGGCTTATATAACCGCAGTGAGATGCCCGTGCTCGGGTGCCACCAAGGGCGGGTGGGCGCCGCTCTGACGCGTCCGCATACGTGTGCGCACGCGCGGAGGGGGAGAGAGGCCAGGGGGGTTCACGCGGTGCGGTGATGCTACGGGGAGGAAGAGGACAGGGGCAAGGCGATGACGGCCATGGGCACGCGGTGCAGCGTGGCTTGCCGAAGAGGAAAGAGGAGGGGGAGAGGGGGCCAGAGAGGACGCGTGGACGCAGGAGATGGAGGGCTACGCGGTGGACAAGGTGCGGTGGCGAGGCCACGGCGTTTGGGTGGCGGCAGAGGGGTCCCGACGTCTAGAGCGCACTTTTGGCACGCCAGGCCGCGTGGTCACCGTGTGCACTGGCGCACGCGGGACTTTAGGGCCGTCCAAGCCGTGTCTAGAGAGTAGTCCTTCCAAAGTGGGACCTCCCTGAGGTGATAGATCGAAGAAATCGACTGTGTGCTGATGGGAGTGATCGACTGAAGTTTGCTGTAGCAAACTTGATCAAGAAGTTGTGGTCAAATGGGGTGGGATAAGGGCTAACAAGTATGTCACAGAGGTTTAGGGTAGGAAGGACTATGATCCTGGGGATTTTGAAAAGATTTGGACCAGGATTTAACATAGTTGCTTCACAACTGCAAAAACTGGTCCGGAAACTAGATCATGAAGTAGCACTCACATGGATGCTTGGATTGATCTTAAATTTGGTGTAGGATGATGATTTGGGCATATGAAGGCACCATAAAAATTTCATACCATTTGGATGAATATAAATGGTAGTTCCTTCACAATGCTTTCTACTGGACAGAAACTTGGGGGAATTTTGTGGAGCAAATGGATTGGCAAAATGATGTAAATTTTGGCATGCTAAAATGATATATGGATTTTTAGGTCCTGGATTAATTTCAGATTTTATGAAGTAATATAAAATATAGTTGCTTCACAAACTGAAATTATGACCAGTAGCAAGAATTTGAAGGTGTGCTCACATGGATTGTTGGATGGAGATGAAATTTGGTGGAGAGTAATTATTTGATCATTTTGATGATCTACTAAAATTTAAACTCATTTGGATTAGCCTAGCTAGTACTTCCTTTACAAAGCTTCTCTCTGGACAAAAACTTTGGAAATTTGCTGAGGAAGATTTACTAGGCAAATGAGGCTAAATTTTGGCATGAGACAATGATTTGGATATGCAAGAGTGCCCAAAATATTTGAGGGCAATCAAGAAAAGATAAATAGCACTTCCTTCACAAAGTGCCATACTGGACAGAATAGGAAATGAATATTCCTGAATTATTTTTGGACTAGGCAAGGATGTGTTTTGACATATTTGTGGAAGATATGATCCAAAGAATTTATGAGAATTTTGTGGGAACTTTAGGAAAGACAGAAATATAGGTTGCTTCACAACCTAGGGCAAACAAGGTTATTCCTTTAATAGAAAAAAGGAATATTCCCTAGAAAAGAATTTGGAGTTGGGCTAAGATGGAAATGGCATGATCTTGGGAAAGATTTGGGAGTGACAAGCCACTTGGGAGAGGAAAAAGATATGACCTCCCCGGGTTTTAAGACCACATAGGCATGGAAAAGGAAATCCAAGTAAAATTCGAAGAAATATAAAAGAAGAAGAAAGGGCCAAAAATCGGGGTGTTACAAACCTACCCCCCTTACAAAAATCTCGTCCTCGAGATTTGGTTGCTTAGGGAACAAGGACGAATATTCTGACTTAAGGAAACCGTTTCCAACTCGGGTATCCTTTTTCCTTTATAAATTGTTCCCACTGAATTTCATATGGCCTGATTGCCTTGCTCTGGGGTGGTTTACTTCACTGTATCCAACCTTCTGATAGGTCTTCCTTCATATATTCCTCCTTGCTCTGACTTCAATTCTTTTATGTCTGCTGGCTTGTCTGATATTATTATGACTGGACATTCTTTTATCCAGCACCGATAGTTGTGAACAAATTTCCTCGGTGGACATGAAACATTTATTCCTTGCATTGGGTTACTCGAGTAGATGCATGTCCTTCGGGTTCAAAACAATGCTGAGCATCATAATCGTTCTCTTGGTGGAATCTGTCTGCTTGTAGGTAGTTTTAAATCTTGCTGACTTCTTTGTCTCAGATCCGTACCGATGATTCAACTGTCACCTTAATATGAGGTCCTTACAAACAGAGTAGACCCCTTGGGCATTTATTCATGGTGACCAATACGGAATCAGACTGTCTTGGGTATCTGCACCGTGTTGTTCGGGCAACGATTATCACACCTGTATTGCCGGTCTTGCTCCTTCATTATTGTTCTCTTTTTCTGAATCTTTTGCTGAAAGAACTTGGCCTTGTATATCCTTAATTCTTCGTGTGACCATAGGTGCTGGTAGGTGCATACCTTATCTTTATCCCATGACCAGGCAACAACGCTTAACTGGCAAGTTCATCATCTCCCGAGCTTTAACTGTAGGGCAATGATCATCCGAACCTTTGCATGAAATCGGCAAATAAACCAGTAGCCACCAGAACGGTCTTTACAACTCAGATATGGGACATTACTGAAATAACTCAACCACGGCTCACGACGGCTGAAAAGCTGCTCAGAGCATGAGGCAGTGTTGATAAGAAGAATGTAGCAGTTCCCTAAGACGGCCGAAGAACAGCTCAGAGCATAGGGTCGCTGCTACAAAAAGAAACTCAACAGCTGCCCGAGACGGCCAAAAAGCAGCTCAGAACACGGGTCAGTTGTTGAAAAGAGAAATATAAAGTCGGCATCCACCCTGGACGGCCGAAAGCAGCTCAGAACACAGGTGTGGTGCCGTTACCAGGAAGAGGTAAGCAAGGGTTCATCAGGATCATATACCAGGTTCGCAGTTACTTGTATTGAGCTCACTGTTGTGGTCAATCATACATGGCAGTGGCAATGGTTAACGATATCGCCTTGTCGGGTGTGAGGAAGCTGGCCTTGATAACCACGTGCTTGCATGACCTTGGCAGCATGTTCACAATATATATATGGGAACATGTGTAACTGAGCATTTGATTCCTGAGGCAAACACTTGTATCTTGACTGATTCTTGCTTCTGACAAACTGTTGCGGATCTAGTTCTTGGGATGCACTGCCATATGCTGCCAACTCACTGTGTAATATCTTGTACCAATGACGATGACTGTTGGTAGTGCCGTACTGACGAAGACTGGATAGCTTGTGTTGGAAGCTATCTGAGAGTATCGTGCTAAGGAAGACTGGATATCTTGCACTCAAAGCTTTTGCCAGGATAGCTTGCTGAAAAAGACTGGATATCGTACTTCAGAAGTTTTTCCTCTGGTTGCTTACTGAAGAAGATTTGGTGGCTTACGCCATAAGCTTTCTGCGATGGCTTACCGAAGAAGACTGAGTATCTTACACTGGAAGCTATGCATATGCCGTACCGAGGAAGACTGAGGAACCTTGCGTCGTAAGCTTCCCTGGTAGCGTGCGGAGGAAGACTGGGTTGCTTACTCCAGAAGCTTCTCACTATGGTGTGTGGACTGAATACCATATATATACACCTTTGATATTCCTTTGACCAGAAATGTATTGTTGTCTTGCACACAAATTGTCTTCCAGCTGGTTCATTACGATTGTGATGGTTGCACACTGATGTAAACTTGATGCTGATAATCAATCTAGGATATCATTTGTATTCAGATCAGATATTCCCAAAACAATGCAGTCGGCTGAGAATCCCATAATGTTTAGCTGAGCTTCCAAATATTTGAAATCTTCACTGATTCTTCGAGTCCGGTGTCGGTTGATGAGCAACTTTCATAAGGGGAAATAAGGTAACACCGAAGGCCCAAAGAAGGAAGCAAAAGAAACGACTCACACAAAAGCACACAGAGCATCAAGATTGCATACAAGCAACATCACAATTTTTAGCTATTCACCTCACTATGCATGCCTACTTAAGCACACAATTCTCGAGGAAACTCCGGTACTACGATCTAACATGTTATGGCGGTGTGTGTGATAGTGGATCAGCGTGTGGGGCGGGGGGGGGGGGTTGGTGTAAACGAAGCTACACCAAGCGCTGGCTCAGCACCGGTTGCATCTAGATTGGCTTAGAGATGAGGACGGACTCGGTGATCATGTAGCGAGACACGGATGTGACGGCCACATCATCATCAAGCGGACGGAAAGGAACCGTACTCGTCCAGGGAAAGGGGGTGACAGAGTAGGATAGCGGTGGAAAGCAGGGTCTGCTGGCATTGCCCTTTTCTGGTAACAAAGCCCAGTAAGGGTTGCCAAAGCGGCGGGTTGGATGGCAAGATCCGGGATAGAAGCATGTCTATCACCGGAATGATAGGTGTGGCTGAAGAGAATATATTGGTGTGATACCTGTGCATCAATCCTGCAAGTGATTGACACCACAAGGTACCTTGGCATCACTCCGCTGGGACAGAGATGACACCAAACACCAAAAGCAGGTATGCAAAACTGGAAGGTGCAGGTAGTGGATCGAAATCGATGCCACCTACACTGACCAGATCCATCGTTAGTGACAAGATAATAAGTCTATATGCATGTTGTGCAGCAAACAAATGCAACAACCAAATGCAGCAAACCGACTAGACTCTATACTACCGGTTTCAAGCGCTCGCGCTGAATAGGGCATCCTACAACCAAACTTGGCTCTGATACCAAGCGCTGTGGCACCCCGGCTCAAAGAGACCGGAACACCCCGCATTCCAGCCCAGAGATCAAGTCTTCTGTAATACGGCACTACTTGGCATAGAACAAATCAGCTTTTTATTACAATTATTACGGGTACAAGGGTCCGATATTACAAAGGTTATAGGGGCACGGCGACCCTTCGCCTGCTAAGGTAGTTCTATGCTAGCATCGGAACATCTCGAAGCGGAATAAATTCTAGCAGCGGAACATGACGACGGTGATGAACTCCACTCCGCAGGGACTCTGGTTGGGACACCATGACTCAGCCAACAGATTTGTTCAAGTTCGATTAATGTCAGGTTCAACTTGAATGGTGATGAGCTGAGGCAAAATAAAATAACAATGCATATGAGCCTAATATCAGTGTAACCATGGATGGGCAACATAACCATTTAACATCATAACATGGACGATGATAAATCATTTATTCTACGGGATGCAAATGAGCATAGCATAATGATGATCAAGAATATAACCAGTATTTTCATAACAAACCCTAACTATTCATATGAGCATATCCTTATCACTAGCATCGGAAATGATTACAAGAATGAAACATGATAATAACACTGGCAATTAGTCATTTCACTTCCTAGATGAACATGGCATAAGCATAGACATGGATTCACAAGCCTATATCATTCACAAAATAATTAAGTGAGCAAACAATTATTCAAATATTCAAGTGGAAACCATGGCTACTGCAATGCCATCATGCAAGTGGCTGTTGTGGCTTGCTTGGGGATGAGGGATTCACCGGGGAGAGGTGCGATGAACTCGCGGAAAGAATCGCCGGAAAAGTTTCCCTCTCGGCGGAGCTGATTAGGGGGCAAGGGAAAAATGGTCATTTTCACAGTGTGACAACCTCATGAAAATGATACCAATAGAACGGGCTCGATGAACTGAGAACGTGGGCTTTTGAATCACCTGAATTGGAGTCACGGTCGCGGAGATACGGCCGTTCGTTCGTTAGGCAGAAAATTAAATAAAAATATTCATTTCTGCGCTTAACGGGCAAATGTCCGCTATTTAGAGGTTTCGGCGCTGGGCTGAGAAGCTGAAAGCGTATTTCTGAATACGCTTTCACTTTTGGAAAACGTATTCTGCTCCGAAGTCACGCGGAAGTACGCTATCAGAACTAGAAAACGCATTCGGGCGAATGCGCCTCCACTTAAGTTGGCAGGCCCGACCTCAGGGTTGATGACAGGCGGGTCCCACCGCGTCTCCTCTCTCTCTCTTCCTCAGCTCTTCTTCCACCTCGCGATGAACAGGGGAGGAGCGAGGCAGGGGTGCGGCCGGCACTGGCCCCGCCTACTCCGGTCACCTCCGGCCACGGCGAGGGCACCGGCGGGCTCGGGATGGAGTGCCGCACCCACCCAGGTGTTGCACGCGCGCTGGGGAGAGCCGTGGCGACGGTGGCTTGGACGCCCGTGGCAGTGGCCGTCGGCCAAATTGGAAGCCGTGCCCACGGGCACTCCAGGGAGGAAGAGAGGATATGGGGAGGCTCGCCGCGTCTAGGGGAGTTTGTTGGTGAAGAAAGGAGGAGAAGACGAGCTCCGGTTTGCTCGAGTTTAAAGCGAGAGTGGCGGCGGCCATGGTGGCAATGCGGAGTGAGGAGGGCTCCTCAAGCTCGTATGAGAGGTCGGGGAGGGCTGGAGGAGGGAGGAGGGGAGCTTGGTGAGGTCGGAGAGGCTCGGGGGTGGCTTATATAGCCGCGGTGAGATGCCCGTGCTCAGGTGCCGCCAAGGGCGGGTGGGCGCCGCTCTGACGCGTCCGCGTACGCGTGCGCACACACGGAGGGGGAGAGAGGCCAGGGGGGTTCATGTGGTGCAGAGATGCTACGGGGAGGAAGAGGACAGGGGCAAGGCGACGACGGCCACGGGCACGCGGTGCGGCGTGGCTCGCCGGAGAGGAAAGAGGAGGGGGAGAGGGGGCCAGAGGGGACGCGTGGATGCAGGAGATGGAGGGCTACGCGGTGGACAAGGTGCGGTGGCGAGGCCACAGCGTTTGGGCGGCGGCAGAGGGGTCCCGACGTCCAGAGCGCACTTTTGGCATGCCAGGCCACGTGGTCACCGCGTGCACTGGCGCACGCGGGACTTTAGGGCCGCCCAAGCCGTGTCTAGAGTGTAGTCCTTCCAAAGTGGGACCTCCCTGAGGTGATAGATCGAAGAAATCGACTGTGTGCTGATGGGAGTGATCGACTGAAGTTTGCTGTAGCAAACTTGATCAAGAAGTTGTGGTCAAATGGGGTGGGATAAGGGCTAACAAGTATGTCACAGGGGTTTAGGGTAGGAAGGACTATGATCCTGGGGATTTTGAAAAGATTTGGACCAGGATTTAACATAGTTGCTTCACAACTGCAAAAACTGGTCCAGAAACTAGATCATGAAGTAGCACTCACATGGATGCTTGGATTGAGCTTAAATTTTGTGTAGGATGATGATTTGGGCATATGAAGGCACCATAAAAATTTCATTCCATTTGGATGAATATAAATGGTACTTCCTTTACAATGCTTTCTACTGGACAGAAAGTTGGGGGAATTTTGTGGAGCAAATGGATTGGCAAAATGATGTGAAGTTTGGCATGCTAACATTATATAAGGATGTTTAGGTCCTGGATTAATTTCAGATTTTATGAAGCAATATAAAATATAGTTGCTTCACAAACTGAAATTATGACCAGTAGCAAGAATTTGAAGGTGTGCTCACATGGATTGTTAGATGGAGATGAAATTTGGTGGAAAGTAATTATTTGATCATTTGGTTGATCTACCAAAATTTCAACTAATTTGGATTAGCCTAGCTAGTACTTCCTTTACAAAGCTTCTCTCTGGACAGAAACTTTGGAAATTTGCTGAGGAAGATTTACTAGGCAAATGAGGCTAAATTTTGGCATGAGACAATGATTTGGATATGAAAGAGTGCCCAAAATTTTTGAGGGCAATCAAGAAAAGATAAATAGCACTTCCTTCACAAAGTGCCATACTGGACAGAATAGGAAATGAATATTCCTGAATTATTTTTGGACTAGGCAAGGATGTGTTTTGACATATTTGTGGAAGATATGATCCAAAGAATTTATGAGAATTTTGTGGGAATTTTAGGAAAGACAGAAATATAGGTTGCTTCACAACCTAGGGCAAACAGGGTTATTCCTTTAATTGAAAAAGGAATATTCCCTAGAAAAGAATTTGGAGTTGGGCTAAGATGGAAATGGCATGGTCTTGGGAAAGATTTGGGAGTGACAAGCCACTTGGGAGAGGAAAACGAGATGATCTCCCCAGGTTTTAAGACCACATTGCCACGGAAAAGGAAATCCAAATAAAATTCGAAAAAATCCAAAAGCAAAAGAAAGGGCCAAAAATCGGGGTGTTACACCCCCTAGATGGGAGGAGAGTTTCCCCTCTGGTCCATGGCCGCCATGGCTCCCGGAGGGGAGGAGCCCCTCCGAGATTGGATCTCTCTCTCTGTTCTCTTCTGTTCCCCGTTCCTGTTTTCTAGCTGAAAACCATTTCTTAAATTCCCGGAGATCCGTAACTCTGATTGGGCTGATATTAGCTTCCTTGCGGCAGAAGGACACCCTCAACCGACCAACAGGTGAGCCACAAGCACCCTAGGCACGCCTAGGGGGGCCCGCGCCCTGCAGGCTTGCCGTGTCCTCGAGCATCGTCTCGCGTTGATTATTTTTCCCAAAAATCACATATATTCCAAAATAAATCTCCGTAAATTTTTATCGCGTTTGGACTTTGTTTGATATGGATTTTTTGCGAAACAAAAAACATGCAACAAACAGGAACTGGCACTGGGCACTGGATCAATATGTTAGTCCAAGAAAATCATATAAAATGTTGCCACAAGTATATAAAAGTTGTGAAATATTGGCATGAAACAATCAAAAATTATAGATACGACGGAGACGTATCAGCACCCCCAAGCTTAATTCCTGCTCGTCCTCGAGTAGGTAAATGATAATAAGATAATTTTTGATGTGGAATGCTACCTAGCATAATCTTGATCATGTAATCTAATCATGGCATGAATATTAAGACACGAGTGATTCAAAGCAATAGTCTATAATTTGATATAAAGACATCAATACTCAGGCATACCAACAAACAATCATGCCTTTCAAAATAAAAATGCTAAAGAACGCTATCCCTACAAAATCATATAGCCTTGTCATGCTCCATCTTCTTAACACAAAATATAAATCATCTACAACCCCGATGTCAGCCGAGCAATTGGTTCATACTTTTTAATATGCTTCAGCTTTTTCAACCCCCACGCAATACATGAGCGTGAGCCATGGACATAGCACTATGGGTGGAATAGAATGCAGTGGTAGGGATCAATAAGAAGTCAAAAAGGGAGAAAGTCTGGACTATGGAGATGCCCATCAATCGATATCAATGCGAGGAGTAGGGATTGCCATGCGACGGATGCACTAAGAGCTATAAGTGTATGAAAGCTCAAACTGAAAACTAAGTGGGTGTGCATCCAACTTGCTTGCTCATGAAGACCTCGGGCATTTGAGGAAGCCCATCATCGGAATATACAAGCCAAGTTCTATAATGAAAAATTCCCACTAGTATATGAAAGTGACAACATAGGAGACTCTCTATATGAAAAACATGGTGCTACTGTGAAGCACAAGTGTGGTAAAGGATAGTAGCATTGCCCCTTCTCTCTTTTTCTCTCATTTCTTTTTTTTTTGTTTTCTCTTTTTTTTCCTTTTTTTCTCTCTTTTTTGTGGGCTCTTTTTGGCCTCTCTTTTTTTTGGAACAGTCTCATGGACCTCATCCCCACTTTTTCGAGGACACATTACTCTCCACCATTCTTTCCTCACTGGGACAATGCTCTAATAATGATGATCATCACACTTTTATTTACTTACAACTCGATAAAAACTATACAAGATGACTCTATATGAATGCCTCTGGCAGTGTACTAGGATGTGCAATGATCTAGCGTAGCAAAGATATCAAAAAACGGACAAGCCATGAAAATATCATGCTAGCTATCTTACGATCATGCAAAGCAATATGACAATGAATGCTCAAGTCATGTATATGATGATGATGGAAGTTGCATGGCAATATATCTCGGAATGGCTATGGAAATGCCATAATAGGTAGGTAGGGTGGCTGTTTTGAGGAAGATATAAGGAGGCTTATGTGTGATAGAGTGTATCATATCACGGGGTTTGGATGCACCGATGAAGTTTGCACCAACTCTCGAGGTGAGAAAGGGCAATGCACGGTACCGAAGAGGCTTGCAAATTGCGGAAAGGTGAGAGTGCGTATAATCCATGGACTCACATTAGTCATAAAGAACTCACATACTTATTGTGAAAGTCTATTAGCCCTCGAAGCAAAGTACTACTACGCATGCCCCTAGGGGGGAGGTTGGTAGGAGTTAACCATCGCGCGCCCCCGACCTCCACGCAAAGGAAGACACTCAATAATAAATCATGCTCCAACTTCTTAGAATAACTAAAGACTATACGTGCATGCTTCGGGAATCACAAACCTTAACACCAATATTCTTACTAAACCACAATCATTCACTAGTACACGCACATATTACCATCTTAATATCGCAAAACTATTGCAAGGAATCAAACATATCATATTCAGTGATCTACAAGTTTTATGTAGGATTTTATGACTAACCATGTGAATGACCAATTCCTGTTGACTCTCTAAATAGATATAAGTGACGCAAGAGAGTTTAATTCTTTCTACAAAATACCACACTCTAATAAATATAAGTGAAGCAAAAGAGCATTCTACAAATAACGGTTTTCCAAATGTAGAGAAACAGGCAGCCAAACTTCAAATGATATAAGTGAAGCACATGAAGCATTCTATAAAGCCATACTCAAAAGATATAAGTGAAGTGCAAAGAGCATTCTATAAATCAACCAAGGACTATCTCATACCAGCATGGTGCATTATTAAAAGAAAAAGAAAAAGCACACGACGCTCCAAGAATTTACGCATATCATGTGAATAAAACGAAAACCGAGACATACCGATAGTTGTCGAAGAAAGATGGGATGCCTTCCGGGGCATCCCCAAGCTTAGACTCTTGAGTCTCCTTGAATATTTACTTGGGGTGACTTGGGCATCCCCAAGCTTGAGCTCTTGCCCCTCCTTATTCTCCTCATATCGATACCTCCTCGATCTTCGAACACTTCATCCACACAAAACTTAACCGAACTTTTTATTAGAGGGGTTAGTACATATAACATCAAATCCCATCATGTCCTACTGTAACATTATTGTATAATTATAATCAAACATTACGCACTGTATTCTATCACAATTCTATGGCTCCCAAGTCAATGGGGCTCAACAAGATTTCAAACATATGCAAATAAAGAAACTATAACAGAAATCTGTGAAAACAGGACACTCTGTAAAGATGCAAATGAAACATATACTTATGTAATTCAAAAAATTATGAAAAATTAGGAAGTGATAAAAAATTTGCATAGAAGTACTGTGTAAAAATTTCAGAATTTTTGCATGTTCCAGTAAATTATAGAAATTCAAACACTACAGCAAAAGTTTCTGTTTTTTCACAGCACACACCAAACAAGCAATTTAAACATCCTAAAGGTAAATCTTGGCACATTATTTTTATAATACAATGGATTTGTACAAGGGGATAATTATTTTTGTGAGAAACTTCCATGAAAAATTCTACATGGTTTCCATGAGCATGAACACAAGTGTTCAAGGTCGACCCTCACTTCTCCAATGCATAACCTTCCAATCGCTTCTCTTTTTGAAAAAGTTTTTAGGTTCCCCTCTATATTTTTTGTTTTTAAACTTTTTAAAAGCACACAACAGAATAAAATGACTCTCTAAAACTTCCGGGTTGTCTCCCAGGCAGCGCTTTCTTTAAAGCCATTAAGCTAGGCATAACGTGCTCAAGTAATTGATCTGCCCGGATCCCAAGGTATATCAAAGCCAATTTTAATTAACAATGATTTGTAATTTAGTAGTGAGCACAAAACAACATAAATCATGCAATAACGAAGTCTAACTCTCTTCCTATGCATCGACATGCCATAAAAGAACAATTCATGCACACATAATAAAGGCCAATGCATAGTATAAACAGTTTCTTGCAATTTTATCGTATTAGAAACATAGAGAGGTGGAGATGTAGTTCCTCTCTCATAATAATTGCAAGTAGGAGCAGCAAGCACATGCATATCATATTCATCAAAATCATCATGTGTAATAGTAAAATGCAACCCATCAATATAATCCTTAATAAGCACAAACTTCTCCGATATAGTGTAGTTTGTAGAATTCAAAAAGATAATAGTACTATCATGTGTAGGTGCAATAGCAACAATTTCATGTTTAACATAAGGAACTATAGCAAGTTCATATCCATAAGCATCATTCAAATTGGCATCATGGCCACAAGCATAGCAAGCATCAAGTTCATCGAAAAGGGATATTTCAAACAAATCCAAGGGATCATAGCATTCATCCTTTGGTAATCACAAAGGGAAATTAAACAATGTATGAGTTGAAGAGTTACTCTCATTAGAAGGTGGGCACGGGTAGCTAATCCACTCTTCCTCCCTTTGTTCTTCGCTCTCCTCCTCATCTTTTTCATTTAATGAGCTCACAGTTTCAGCAATTTCTTCTTCCATAGGTTCCTGCAAAATATTAGTCTCTTCTTGGGCAGCGGAGACTTTCTCAATAAATTTATCAATATAGGCATTGTATTCATAATTATCATAGCAATATTTAAGTATAGCATAATTTTCAGATCTGTAAACAGCATCATCATAGTTTTCATACTTTTCAAACAAAGATTCAATTTCATAAGCACACTTAAAAGCAACAAATTCTTCTATTTGTTCCACATCATAGTAATCATATACACCATTAGCATAAGAAGCCAAGGTTTCATTATCATTAAATTTACATGAAAAGGGAAGGTGTGGAGCCTTCATCTTAGAGCAAAAAGTATAATCCTATCTTAAGCATAAATTCTGAGCATACCAATGTAAATAATCAATTTGATCCCATAAGAGTTTCCCTTTTTGAGACAAGTGATAATCCCTAAAGTATTCCTGTTGATCCAAAGTATATCCCATTATCAAGTTGAATGCAGATTTATCAGGATTATTAAAGTAGTATTTAATATTTTCCACATAACTAGCATCGAGGGTTTTAGGAGGTCCCCATCTCCATGAGTAGCAAGTACAACTAATTTTTTTGGTATTTCGTGTTCCATATCCATAACTAAAGATATAAAACAACTTAGAACAGAAAATAAAAAACTACTTAGTGAAACAGAAAATAAAAACTACTTAGTGATAAAGCAAACAAGCACACACGAGAATATCAACCCCACACTATTGCTCCCCGGCAACGGCGCCAGAAAACGGTCTTGATAACCCACAAGTATAGGGGATCAGTTGTAGCCTTTCTCGATAAATAAGAGTGTCGAACCCAACGAGGAGCTAAAGGTAGAATCAATATTCCCTTCAAGGTCTATCGACCACCGATACAACTCTACGCACACTTAACGTTTGCTTTACATAGAACAAGTATGAAACTAGAAGTACTTTGTAGGTGTAATGCTAGAACTACTTTGCAAGAATAAAACTAGGAGTACTTAGCGATAATAAAACTACGAGTAATTTGCAAGATAATAAAAGTTAGTAGTTTAGTATAAAGCTTTTGTAACACAGGAAAAGGATTTGTCCCTAGGCAGTCGATAACTAGACCGGTAATCATTATTGCAATTTTATATGAGGGAGAGGCATGAGCTAACATACTTTCCATACTTGGATCATATGCACTTATGATTGGAACTCTAGCAAGCATCCGCAACTACCAAAGATCATTAAGGTAAAACCCAACCATAGCATTAAGTAACAAGTCCCCTTTACTCCCATACGCAACAATCCCCTTACTCGGGTGTAAGCTTCTGTCGCTCTAGCCGCCCACTATAAGAGAATTATGAACGTATTGAAAACCCTACAGCGGGAATCCCTCATGCTTGCGCGAGACGGAGGGCACCATAGGACAGCACCAAAATAAAACATACAACTCAAACCAATCACGATCATCAATCAACCCATAGGACAAAAGAAATCTACTCAAACATCATAGGATTGCCATACACCATTGGATAATAATATATAGCGTTAAGCACCATGTTTAAGTAGAGATTACAGCGGGGAGAAGAGGTGTTACACCGCTGCATAGAGGGGGAGAGAGTTGGTGTTGACGGCGGCGAAGTTGTTGGTGTAGATCGCCATCACGATGGTTCCCCCGGCGGCGTTCCGGCGCCACCGGGAGAGAGGGGGAGAGAGCCCACCTCCTTCTTCTTCTTCCTTGGCCTCCCCCTAGATGGGAGGAGAGTTTCCCCGCTGGTCCATGGCCGCCATGGCTCCCGGAGGGGAGGAGCCCCTCCGAGATTGGATCTCTCACTCTGTTCTCTTATGTTTCCCGTTCCTGTTTTCTGGTTAAAAACCGTTTCTTAAATTCCCGGAGATCCGTAACTTTGATTGGGCTGAAATTTTGAGGGGATTTTTATAAGGATATTAGCTTCCTTGCGGCAGAAGGACACCCTCAACCAACCAACAGGTGAGCCACAAGCACCCTAGGCACGCCCAGGGGGGGCCCGCGCCCTGCAGGCTTGCCGTGTCCTCGGGCATCGTCTCACGTTGATTCTTTTTCCCAAAAATCACTTATATTCCAAAATAAATCTCCGTAAATTTTTATCGCGTTTGGACTTCATTTGATATGGATTTTTTGTGAAACAAAAAACATGCAACAAACAAGAACTGGCACTGGGCACTGGATCAATATGTTAGTCCAAGAAAATCATATAAAATGTTCCCAAAAGTATATAAAAGTTGTAAAATATTGGCATGAAACAATAAAAAATTATAGATACGACGGAGACATATCAGGCTTCTTCCTCCATGGCCTCCCCCCTAGATGGGGATAGGTTCTCCCCTATGGTCCTTGGCCATCATGGCTCCCGGAGGGGCGGGAACCCCTCCGAGATTTGATCTCTTCTATCTATCTCTCTATTCTCGCTCCTGCTTTCTGGCCAAACACCGTTTCTTTTATAGCTGGAGATTTGTAACCCCAATCGGGCTGAAATCGTGAGGGAATTTTCCTAAGGAAATTATCTTTTTGCGGCGAAAGAAGGGCTCCAACCGACTTAAGGGCTAGCCACAAGGGCCCATGGCGCAGCCAGGGGGTGGTTGTGCCACCTACCCTTATGGGGCCCTCGGGGATCGCTTTGCATTGATTCCTTCACCCAAAAATCACATACATTCCAGAAAAAAATCATATTAAATCACTGGGGCGTTTGGACCTTTCTAGATATTGATTTTCTGTAAAACAAAAAACATGTAGAAAACAGGAACTGGCACTGGCACTAGATTAATAGGTTAGTCCAGAAAAATAATATAAAAGTGCACCAAAACCATTAATAAATGATGTAAATATAGCATGCATACTTCAAAAATTATAGATATGTTCCAAACGTATCACCAAATACAGATACATGCATACACGCGGTAGCCTCGTATCACATACGCCACTACCATTCATCACCACTCCGGTTACTGAATGATAATTAAGGGGTCATCCCCCGTGGACGCGACTTAAAAGCGATCTCCATTTACCCCCTGCTGCAATGATCAGGGACGAAGGGAGATAGGCCCTGTCACTAACCTACCTCCGCAATGAGCCATCACGCCAGCAGTAATAAACTTTCGTCCAAAATTGGCATATGTTGGATGGTCAACTTCACCCAACATCAAGAAGACTATTAACATAAACATATAAAGAGTATATCAAATCCTAATACCAAATGGCCTATTACATACTAGGGTTCCTCCATATCCCCAAGAACTAGAGAAACTACTTGCACATCAAGGGCATGAATGATACAAGACGGATTATGATGATCATGATGAGTTCATGAGAGTAATACATAATTCAATCCACTCCAACTAATGTATTAAAAATTGATAGGGATAAGATGATGATGGTGGTGAATCCTCCTTGATGCAGCACTGCGATAGCGAAGTCCTTGGATCGATTCTTCCTCCAGATGCCTTCCGGAGGCTAGGGTTCTATTTTCTGGATGCGTTTCTGCAGGCTGTGGGCGTCTGATCTCCGGTCCACCTCCACGGGGTGAAGTAGTTGCCCGGGAGGCAGCGTTGTCAAGTCATACGAGTGCACGTGCTCGTATGAGTGGCCGTCTTGCGCTCTGGTAGCGCTTTGCAGGCCCCCAATGACTCCAATCTCTTTGTTTTTTTTATGGCAGGTGATAATCACATTGATTGGCGTGATTCCACCATAATTTTCTAGGATTGCTTCCATAATACGTTATTTGCTCCAAAAGATGTATCCTGGGAAAACTGACAAAAAGAGGTGCGTGAACTTGGTAAAATTCCACAAAGCCTACTATGTAGGCACAAAATAAAAGGTAAAAACTTCACATAATTTGGACTCATCATGGTGGCATCGGTGTATTTTGTAATAATGAAATAAACTTGAAGTTTTTGGGCTCGTCTAAGTATCATATTGATTTTTTCTATTCAAGGCTTGGGTCCGGTGCCACGGAGATTGACTTGTGTTCACAGTGAAGCACAAACAAATGAAAGGTACAAGACATGGGGCATTTTGAACTGAATGTCTTCTCATAGCCCACTCCCATAGATTTGTATTGGTGATTTTAACGAGGTCCTACAACAAGATGGACATGAAGGAGTTGGGCAACGTTCTCATAGTCAACAGCAAGGTTTCCGGGACTGGCAGTGCATAAACCCATAGTACCCTCGGTAGGGTGGCAAACGTGGCTGAAAGTACCAGATCGGAGATCACACGAGGAAGTTACAAAGGTTCGGGCCTTCGGGAATGAGTAACACCCTACGTCCTGCTTTTCATTTGTATTCATGGTGGAGTACCTCGTGTGAGGGTTACAATGGGGGATGAAGTATGAGACCTAGAGTATAATTCTACGGTTGTAGATGGGAATGGCTACCCCTAGCCCCCACCATATATAGATGACAGGGGCTAGGGTTTTACAGGAGATCGATCTGACCTAAGCCGCCACCATCTTGGCTTGCTCGCCAAGATGATACCTTGTCGTTTATCCAAGCTCTGAGGATCCTTCCTGTGGTTAGGTCTTCACTGAGCTTCATGGGCCTCGAGACGGGACTGCTGCCAAGCTCCCCATTGCAGTGGTGGTGCCAGGATCAAAACATTGTGATGTCAAACTTATGTAATGGAAAATTTTGTAGACAGATTAAACAAGTTCGCAAATAAAATGTGCATAATTTTGCGAACAAAATAAAATATGCCCTTTGTGATTATGCAAATAGCAACGGTAAGAGAACAAAATTTGATCTACAATTCTAACTCTCACTGAAACAATCTTTTACATCCTACTATTGTTCGTGAGAAGAGAATTGGAAGAGACCTAGAGGCTAGAGATGGAAGATAGTCGTACTAAACAGATTGAACTTACTAATATATGGGGAACGTCCTGGTGTTTCATTAGTACAAGCAGCAATATTGAACTATTGATCAATTCAGTTGGATCAATCGATGTTGACGGGCGCCGGAGGAAGTGCATCGGTCGTGGCTCGCCGGATGGTGCATTGGTGCATCAGCGTCTCATGCGGCCACCCAACGGCCAGAGGTGCCCGTGCCTCACGGCTCACGCCTTGACCAAAGATCGTCGGCGGACGACAGGAGTAGGTTTCGGCTCACGGCGGCTGTCCGTGGCCCTAGTGAGACGTACACGATCAATTTTTTTTCTGTGGGGGGAGGATACAGGAGGTAGAAGTTGGAAAGGTAGAGAAGTTTAAGGATAAAAGTACATGATTTTGGGATATATTTGCCGATCTAGTACAACCAGCGGACCAAAGAAGTTATTTGGGACTTTCTTCTGATATGGCACAGCCAATTGTTATCCAAAACAAATGGTAGATAGATGGGCCTGTGTCTACCAGCGTGCTACATAGGACCTCGGTGTCATGGACTCATGAAAATCCTGTGTAGTCAAGTGACTACATAGGTCTAACGTGGCTTCGCCACTGCCCCACTGAGTGACCACCCCCGGTGCATTACACCGTCAGTAGCCCCCGAGCATGCCTGGAGTTGGAGTATCTTGGTTTGCGGAGCGAGAACCTAGGTGGGCGCCTCTAGTCTTTCGCAATCACCGTAGCCTATTCTCATGAGCCCGGCAAAAAAGGGGCTTTCAGGCCTGCCTAGCGCGCGTCTTGTTGAGCCTTGTCTTCATGGTGCTGAAATGGTTAGCAGAGGCCTCCGGGTTTTGGGGCTACCATTGTTTCTTGAAGCCTCGATGCTTGATGCCACCTACAGCGCCTATCCTCTTCGAATGCTTTGAGGTGCCGCGGTGCATGGGTTCTTCAGAATTGCGGCCTCGCGAGACAGTGCCTGACGTCAGGCCCTCCCGAGATGGAGATGTCATCCTCGTACCCCGTATGGTCTTGTCATAACGGTCAGGAGGACCGTCACGGCACCCGTCAGTCTGGCATTGATTCACGTGTCATGGTGGCCGGGCCTGGATTCCCGTGCCCACATCTCGTGAAATGGGAAACCGAAGAAGACGTGGGACACGTGTCGTGTAGTCGAGCCCGATGTTTTAGTTTTCCTCGAGAGATATAAAGGGGAAAAAGAGAGCGCCTCCCTCTCTCTCCCACCTCTACCTTAGATCCACCTCTTCTATCCTTAATTTAGCCAGAAGCCAAAAAACCCAGCAATCTTATCTATCTAAGGTCTAGAAACATCCAGGGAGAGATTCAACAAAATAAGCGAAGAAGGCGAGAGATTATTAGGAAACATGTGGCTGGGCGAAGTTTTAGTGCCTGGTTTGTGGTGGTGACCGACGTCGGCGATACAAGGTGATGCCGACCTGCCGTGCTCGAGGAGGCGGTGGTAGGATATGATATCTCGGTCTAGAAGAGAGAAAAAGTGAAGTCAGGAGTAGGAGCACAAACGGCAAACTAACGACGGACACCAAATGGGCCGGCCTACATCACCTAGATGCGGGTAACCATCGGGGAGTGGCTATAGAGGTCTCCTAATTGCCGCCTTTGGCGCCAACTAAGGTAATGGGCGCTCACGCGCGCTAGTATATGGGCCGACCCAGCAGTGTTTTTTCAAATCATTTAGTTTGTGGACCAGCGCCCGTTGACTGGTTGGTGACCGTTGACCATTGACCAAGGAGAGTTGATCATTGACTTTTCAAAAAAAAATGTTCACAAAATATGGAAAATTAGTTCAATTTTTTTGAAAAAAGTTTCATAAAATTCGTATTTTTCGCAAATTTGAGAAAAATTCACGTATTTGAAACAGGTTGAAGACTTAGAAAGTCCGTAATTTATAAAAGTTCGCAAACATGAGAAAAAATCTTAATTTGAAAAAAGTTCACGAAGTTTGGGAAAACATTCACAATTTTTTTGAAAAATACTCCCTTTGTAAAGAAATATAAAAGTGTTTAGATCACTACTTTTAGTGATCTAAATACTCTTATATTTCTTTACGGAGAGAGTATCAAATTTGAAAAAAGTTCACAACTTGGAAAAAGCTTATGAATTTGAGAAAAGTTAACGGATTTGCAAAAAAAATTGAATTTGAAAAAAAAGTTCACATGTTTGGAAAAGAAAAAACAAAACAAAAAAGGAAAAATAAAAACCTTGCAAAACCCATGCCAGGAAAAAAACGCAAGAAGAAAACGCCCGGAAAAACCGTCCGAAAAACTGTGAAAAAAGTCCTACATGGGCCGACCCATTTTGTCACATAGTGCTGGGGGGGGGGGGGGGTGCACCAGTTAGCGAATTTGCCTATAGCTGGCGCTTAAGGCGCCAAATAGGATCTGGGGCAGCTATGTGCCTCCTTGCACTATCGTAAGAGTGGTTGGGTACCCCCAAGTGTAAGGGTGAAGTAACCTAGCAATAAGTATTTCCTTTGATTTGAGAACCAAGGTTTATCAAACTAGAAAGAGTTCTTCCAGCAAACAAAGTCACTGGTACCTGCACACAAAACACAAAACAAGCTTGTTCCCAGCAAGTCAAAAAGGTTGTCGAGCTTCTTGTCTTGCTACTTACAAGATTAAATTGTACGGTATGGTAGGAATTGATAGATAGATAAATTAAAAGAAACAATACAGTAAAGAATAATGTTTTTGATGAGGTTTTTAGTAATAGAGAATATACCCAGGGACATAGGTTCAGAAGTGGCATCCTCATAAGCATAACAGTGGAGTGTGGTGAATAAATTATAGTTCGGCAGCGATTAAATTGGAATATTTATATTTATGACTATGGTCATTCATGGTATAATCTCATATAGGCATTACGTCCATGATCTGTTAATCTTCCCTACGTCGCAGAAGATTTACACCGAAGTATACAACAAACTTCTCAGAAGATTATATCAATCTTTTCGATACTCCAGGGACTATTTCTCTTTGTGTGCACCAGCAAACAAATCAGTCCCTTACTGTTTCTGACAACAATCTCCAAAACACAAGGGGCAAGAAATTGCACCAACACAAGGAACATGTATGCAACTGTATGTACAACTAATATTCCACCCCAAGACCGCTATCCAGCATGCATCTCGAAGTATTAAGTTCATGACGAACAGAGCATTGCAATAAGCAAGATGACATAATGTAGACAATAATATATCAAGTAATATGACAAGAAAACATCATTTTATCATTAGTTGCAACAATACAATACGTGTATTGCCCCTTTCTGTCACTGGGATATAGATCACCACAAGATTAGAACTCACTATAATGCACCACTCCCTCTGAGGATCTACCGATCACACTTGACCAAAGAAGACAAATAGATTGGAGAACATGCAAAGATATTCAATTATACAACGAACTTCAAAAGATTCAACTAATTTCAATGAGAAATCTAATCATAAAGTGACAATTCATCATATCCCAACAAACACACCACCGATTACATCAGATGGGGATCCCGATCATCTGAGGCAACTCATGGGAACTTGGTATTGAAAAACAAGCAGAGAGAGAGAGAGAGAGGATGCCATCTACCTACTACTATGGACTGTAAGGTCCTAAGGGAACAACTCACACATGGATGGAGGTAGCAAGGTTGAGAGAAGCCTCCCGTGGTGAATACCCCCAGCAGAGTGCCGGAACATGCCTCCAGATTGGATCTCATCGGAACAGAAGCTAGCGGCAGCGAAACAAATTGGAGAAAATTGGTACTATGGATTTCGCAAAATATGGGATTTATAGGCGGAAGAATGGAGCTAAGGCAGTGTACAGGGGGCCCACGCGGCCCACGGGCGCAGGTCAGCCCCTGGTCGCGCCCCTACTCGTTTTGCTCCGGAACTTTATGGACTCTTCTCGTGGAGAAAAAAATCGTATTAAATCCCCATGTCATTTTGACCCTCTGTAGATATTGATTTCCTGAAAAAAAGAAAACATGCAGAAAACAACAACTGGCACTGGGCACTAAATTAATAGGTTAGTCCAGAAAAATAATATAATTTGCATTAAAAAGTGACAATATAGTAGCATGAAACAATAAAAAAAATTGATACATTTGAGACGTGTTACTGCCGAGCTCCTATTGGGCGCCTTCGGCGTAAGTTGAGCTTCTTGGATCCCACACACATGATCAACTGGGCCGGCCCATGTAGAAGGGGAGTGGTCGATCACATTTGACTGGTTTCCCCAGGCTCACTCGATCGAATTGACCGGCTGCGGATGACTGGTCAACCGTTGACTTTTTAAAAGGTATATGAAAAACCAAAAAAAATCAAAAAAAATCAAAAAAGTTCGTGAATTAAAAAATCTTCACGGATTTTTAAAAAAGTTCACAAACTTCAAAAAAGTTCATGAATTTGAAAAAAGTTCAACGATTTTGATAGAAGTTCATCGAATTTGGAAAAAGTTCATCGATTTTGAAAAAAGTTAATCTAATTTGGAAAAAGTTCATCCAATTTGAAAAAAAGTTCATCGAAATTGAAAAAAAGTTCATCGATTTAAAAAAAAACTTCATATAATTTGAAAAAAACATGGATTTTCAAAAAAATAGTTCCTCATTTTTTCCATCCTAATGTCGCCAGAGGCGGCGCTGCGAAGCCCTAATTGGGGACCTCCTATTGGGCACCTTATGCGTTGGTTGACCTTCTTGGCGCCCACGCACATGATCAACAGGGCCTGCCATATAGAAGGCAAGCGCTCAATCACATTTGACCGGTTTCCCCTGGTTCATTCGATCGACTTGACCAGTCGTGGTTGACCGTTCAACTGTTAACTTTTGAAAAACAAGAAAAAAAATGAAAAAATTGGTAAAAAAATCGAAAAAAGTTCTCGAATTAAAAAATGTTCAAGGATTTTAAAAATAAAAAGTTCACAAACTTCAAAAAAGTTCATCAGTTTTGAAAAAACTTCATCAAATCCAGAATTTTTTTTATTGATTTTGAAAAAAGTTCATCAAATTTGAAAATAAAATCATCGATTTAGAAAGAAGTTCATCGAATTTGAAAAAACTTCATAGATTTTTAAAAAATAGTTCATGAAATAAAAATAGTTCATCAATTTTCAGAAAAAATCACTATATGAAAAAAAATTCAATTGATTTTCTAGAAAAAAGTTCATCGATTTGGAAAAATGCATCGATTAGATAAAAAAAATTCACACATTTTGGAAAAAAAGACAAAAATTCAAGCGAAAAAAAGGAAAAAGAAAAGAAAAGAAGAAAGAAGAATAAAATAAATAGGATGTAACTATTCATATCAGAGTGGTGTCTGGTTGGCTACCGTAGCTAACCCAAGCCGAGTAGATTATGGGTTTGAATCATACCTAGCGCATGTTTTGGGGGTTAAAAATAGAATAAAAAAAGATTAGATGGGTAGGCCCATAGCAGAGGTGGGGTGTAAACTTTTTAAGTTGTAAACGGGAAACAACTAGTAGTGAAAAAATTGCAAACAATGCGAAAAGTTCAAAAAAGTTCACGAATTTGCACAATGTTTTTTGAATTTGAAAAAAGTTCACGTATTTTAAAAAGAAATGAAAAATAGAAACAAAAAAAGGAAAAATAAGAACCATGCAAACCCATGCTAGAAAAAATCCGCTTGAAGAAAACGCCTAGAAAAACCATGAAAAAAATCCTACATGGCCGGCCCATTTTGTCACGTAGTGCTGAGAGGGGGTGTGCACTAGTTAGCAAATTTTCCTATAACTGGCGCTTAAGAAGCCAATAGAATCTGGGGCGGCTATGCGAGGAGCTCCTATCTGCTGCATTAAGCGGTAGAATGGCAGGGCTTCCCAGAGGACTCACCTGCCTGGGCCGGTCCACGAGGGAGAAGCCAGCAGTGAAAGAATTGCAAAAAATGTGCCACATCATCCGCAAATCGAACTACCGACCTCCCTCTACAGGAGGCATGTAGCTGGGCAATCGAGCTAGTCAATATTTGTGACGAGTATGCAACGCGGAAAATTTAGAAATACCTATGTTCGCCCCCAATTTCTTTTTCTTTTTTTATTTTAGATTTTTTAATTTTTCAATTTTTTAATTTTCCTTCTTTCATTCTTTTTTTCCTTTTCAAGTTTATTTTTTATTTTCAAAAAATTTTCGTGTTTTGAAAATTTTGTTCAAATTTTCATTTATTTTAATTTTTTTTCATAAATTTAAAAATATATTCACATTTTCAAAAATTGTACGGGATTTTCAAAAAGAAACATTTACATTTGTGCCCCTAACTTGAACCCACTACTCACATTTATCCCTAATTTTTGTTCTGGTCTGAAGTCGTTTGACCATTACTTTGAAAATTCATAACACATTTATATGAAATCAGAAGAATGCAAAAAACATATCAAAATGTTCATAAAAATATGTCTTAGATATGGATATATCTAGACATGTTTTAGTGTTAGATCCATCTGTATCTAGATAAATCTAGGACAAGCTTTTTGGGACGGAGCTAATATCACCTATACGCACATGTCATTTACGTTAATCACCTATACTGCATTTATTTGCATTCACCCTAAATAGTTTTTAATGTTATAAGCCCTAAAAAGCAATAAACATTGCTTTTGTCATGAATGCAAACTACCTGCACATATAGCTCATGTTTCTCTGAACATTTTGATATCTTATTTGCATTATTTTGAGTTGGTATGAATTTGTTATGAATTTTTGAAGTAACGGTCGAGCGAGCTTGACCAGATGGAAGGGCATTCGGGCGACCTAAAATGAATTTCTAGGGGCAAATTTGAGCACATTAAAAAATAGGAGTAAATTTGAGTAGTGGGTTCGAGTTAGGGCACAAATTTAAATAACCCTTTCACAAAAAATGTTCGTGTCTTTAATAAATTGATCATAATGTCAAAACGCACACAAAATATTGAAAATGAACAATTTTTAATTTTCTAAAAGTTTCTAAAAAACAAGATTTTTTTTGGAATTTCAAACATTTCTCAAGAAAACAGACAAAAAATTCAAACCACAATAGTTTTTAGAATTTCCCAGAACATTTTTGAGTTTTTGAATAAAAAATTGACAACGTGAACATTTCTGAAATTTCGAAGAAATTTTGAAACCATGAACAATATTTTAAACTCCCCGAACATTTTTTTGAATTTCGGAACAAATTTTGAAAAAAGGAACTTTCTTTAATTTGCAGATGAATTTTGAAAATGGGATCATTTTTTAAAATTGTGAACAAACTTTTGAAATCGAGAACATTTTTTTAATTTATGAACAAATTTTGAAAACACGATTTTTTTTTCAATTCATGAACAAATTTATTAAACGAGAACATTTTTTGAACTTCCGAACAATTTTAAAAAAATTTCAACAAGTTTTGAAAAAATAAACTTAAAAACATAAAATAAGAAAGGGAAAATAAAAAAACAAAAATATAAAAGAAACAAGAAAAAGAAAAAATATAAAAAGAAAAAAGGAAAAAATAAAAAAAAAGGAAAAAGGAAAACAAAATTTTGAAAACTGAAAAACGAGTGAAAATTGGTTGAGGAACTTTCTAGAAGGTTCCCAAAACTGGTCATGAATCTTCTGGAAGGTTCCCAAAACCGGCCATGAATCTTTTGGAAGGTTCCCTAAACCGGGTACTGTAGCGCCTTTAATACCTGATAATTAGGCCGACCCATCTCATTCATTGGTCGCTCGCCTCTGTGTGAATCAGCGAGAATCTTCTGATGAATGCGGCAGATAGGATTTCCCCGAGAGCAACTAACTAAGAGGTACTCTTTACTGGAGCCCCTCAAGGGTCATTTTTGTGGGCTGAGAGCGCGTCACTTGGCGCGCTCTTAGCTGTCGCCTCGTGTCGTGTGCTGGGCGCTCCCTTAGGATTTTATTTTTTTGAACGTGTTTTCGGGCCTGAGATGGTTTTTTCAGGGGTTTTTTTTGCTCAGTTTTCCCTAGATGTTTGTAGAAAAAAATTGCGTGAAAAACTTTTTTTTGCTTCCAGGAGAGGTACAGACTTGCTTCTGCGAGAGGCACAGCTGTGCAACTCAGAAAGGAAAAAACACGTTTTTTTGTTTCCACGAGAGGCACAGGTTTGCTTCAGCGAGGGCGGTGCCTCTCGAAAAAGGAAAAAAATGTGTTTTTTTGGCTTCCGCACGAGATCTCGTGGGTAAGCCTAGTAGTGGATGATACGTCTCCAACGTATCTATAATTATCAATCTTGGATGCTTTATATGCAATTATATGCTATTTTATATCATTTTTGGGACTAACCTATTAACCTAGTGCCCAGTGCCAGTTGCTGTTTTTTTGCTTGTTTCGGGCCTTTTTAGAAAATCAATATCAAACAAAGTCCAAACGGAAAAAAAATCTTTGGATTAATTTTTTCTGGACCAGAAGGGACCCTAGAAGTTTCGGGAGGAGACCAGAAGCCATACGGGGGAGCCACAAGCTCACACGGCGCGCCCTAGGGGGGTGGCCGTGCCCCCTGAGCTTGTGGGTCCCACGTAACTCCGTTTGACCTAATTCCAAGCCTATAAATTCCCAAATATTCCGAAAGCAACAGAGAGCCAGACGAAATAACTTTTCCACCGCCGCAAGCTTCCGTTCTTCCGCGATCCCATCTGGAGGCCTTTTCCGGCAATCTGTCGGGGGGGGGGGGGAATCGATCACGGAGGGCTTCTACATCAACCTTGCTGCCCTTCCGATGATGTGTGAGTAGTTTACCATAGACCTACGGGTCCATAGCTAGTAGCTAGATGGCTTCTTTTCTCTCTTTGATCTTCAATACAATGTTCTCCTCGATCTTCTTGGAGTTCTATCCGATGTAATCTTCTTTTGCGGTGTGTTTATTGGGATTCGATGAATTGTGGGTTTATGATCAGATTATTCATTGAAAGTAATTGAATCTTCTCTGAATCCTTTTATGCATGATTGTTATAGCTTTGTATTTCTCTCTGATCTGTCCGTTTGGTTTGGCCCACTAGATTGATTTATCTTCAGTGGGAGAGGTGCTTTGTAATGGGTTCAATCTTGCAGTGCTCTATATCCTAGTGACAAAGTAGGGGACAAGACACGTATTTGTATTGTTGCCATTAAGTGTAAAACGATGGGGTTTATTCATATTGCTTGAGTTTACTTTGTCTACATCATGTCATCTTGTTTAAGGCGTTACTCCGTTTGTTATGAACTTAATACTCTAGATGCATGCTGGATAGCGGTCGATGGGTGGAGTAATAGTAGTAGATGCAGGCAGGAGTCGGTCTACTTGTCTTGGACATGATGCCTATATACATGATCATTGCCATGAATCCGTCATAACTATGCGCTTTTCTATCAATTGCCCAACAGTAATTTGTTTACCCACCGTTTGCTTTGTGTTCGAGAGAGAAGCCTCTAGTGAAAACTATGGCCCCAGAGTCTACCTTAAATATAAAAAGAAAACCAAAATATATTTTCTGCAATTTATTTACTTTTATTTTCTTTTGCAATTTATCTATCTACCACTACAAGATTTAATCCTTGCAAATAACGAGTTCAAGGGGATTGACGACCCTCTTGCCCGCATTGGGTGCAAGTATTTGCTTTTGTGTGTGTAGGTGTTGTTCACGTGGCTTTGCATGATTCTCCTACTAGTTCGATAACCTTGGTTCTCACTGAGGGAAATACTTATCTCTACTATACTGCATCTCTCCTCCTCTTCGGGGAAAATCCCAACGCAACTCACAAGTAGCAGGAAGAATTTCTGGCGCCGTTGCCGGGGAGACATCATCAAAACCTATCAAGTACCTTCACTCAAACTATCATCTACTTGCTCTACTTTTTATTTGCCTCTCTTTTTCATCTCCCTCCACTTCTCTAAAAAATTGAAAAACACAAAAATATTTTTGTTTGCTTGTTTGCTTGCTTGCAATAATTGTGTGACTCAATGAAAATAAAAATATAGACATATGGATCCTCATCCACATGCTAATCTTTTCAAACAATCCAATTATGATGAACCAATTGCTAGTGAGTTGAGTGCACTTGATTATCTTTATGAAGTTTTGCTTGAAAATCATGAATCTGGAAATTGTGATGAGGTGCTAAAAGAAGAAGTTTATAAAGTGATTCATGATAGCTCCTTGAATGAAAAGCTTGATTGCAATGATGTTATTATAAATTCTATTAATGTCAATTGTGCTAATGATATGAAAAGCTACAAGCTTAAGGATGATAATTTTGTTATGTCCACTACTTATTGCAATGATCTTTTGATAAAAGTGGGTTTGGAGAGGTCATGACTTTAGTTGATGGTAATCCCACTATCTTGGAAGATTATAAAACTTTTATGCATAGGGATCATGAAGAGAATATTTTATCTGGTAGCTATATTGTTGAATTTGATTATGATCCTACATGCAATTATAACGAGAGAGGAAAATTTGGTTATAGAAGTCTTCATGTTACTAAATTACCTCTCTTTGTGTTGAATTTATTAATACTTTATTCTTCCTATTTGCATATGCTAGATATTGCTTGTCTTGATAATTTGTTTTCCTATAAAATGCCTATGCATAGGAAGAGGGTTAGACTTAAATGTATTTGTCACATGTTTTATAATGCTCTCTTTGTTTTTCAATTATTATCTTGCATGTGAGCATCATTAAAATCTCAAGCCTATCTTAATGGCTATAAAGAAAGAGTTTGTTGGGAGACAACCCAATAGTTATCTTCAATTTTTTGCTTTTATTTTCTATTTTGTGTGTTTGCACAATTATAGCTACTGTTATGATTGTGTTTTTATCTTTTAATTAGTGTTTGTGCCAAGTATTGCCTTTGCGATGATTTGGATGATAGTATAATTGATGCTGTTTGAAAACAGAAAGTTTTACGCCCAGTATTGGATTTTTACTTCTGTACTGGAATGTCAGAAAAATCCTGAATTTTTTTACACAGTATTAGTATATGAATTGTTTACGTTGTCCTAATTTTTTAGAATATTTGGAGTTACAGAAGTATGATTTTTATTCAGATGTTTACATATTGTTCTGTGTTTTCTATTGCATAGTTTGCTTATTTTAATGATGCTATGGATTGTATCGGGGGGTATAAGTCATGGAGAAGTTAGAGTACAGTAGGATTATGCAAGAATTAAATATGAATCAATTTATAACAGTACCTAAAGTTTAAGATTTGTTTGTTATACTAACGGATCTCACGAGGTTTCTGTTGAGTTTTGTGTGCTGAAGTTTTCAAGTTTTGGGTGAGATCACGATGGACGAAGGAATAAGGAGCAGCAAGACCCTAAGCTTGGGGATGCCCAAGGCACCCCAAGGTAATATTCAAGGAAGACCCAAGCGTCTAAGCTCGGGGATGCCCCGGATGGCATCCCCTCTTCCGTCTACAATCTATCGGTAACTCACTTGGAGCTATATTTTTTATTCATCACATGATATGAGTTTTACTTGCAGCGTCTTGTGCTATAGTTTTCTTTTCTTTGCTTGCTTTTTAGTTTGCCACAATCATCTTTTGTTGGACACACCTTTTGAGAGGGACACACAATTATCGTGATTTGTTAGAATACTCTATGTGCTTCACTTATATCTTTTGAGCTAGGCAGTTGCTCTCGTGCTTCACTTATATCTTTTAGAGCACGACGGTGGTTATATTTTAAAGAAATAGTTGCACTCTCATGCTTCACTTAAATCTTTTTGAGAGTCTAATAAATAGTAATGGCAATTTGCACGGGTTATAAGATTAGTCCATAAAGGATAGGTATTCAAGAGGGATATAATAAAAACTTTCATGTAGATCACAAAATATGAAATGTATGGTTTAATGATATTGACGTTGTAATATGAAAGGGTATTGGTTCTTCTCTAAGTGTTGGTCATGGCATGGTGGGGAGGTCCAAGCATTTTTATTTCTGAAACGAAATCCTTGAGTGCTGTTACAATCAGGGGTGCGCGATGGTTAACTCCTACCAACCTCCTCCCTAGGGGCATGTGAGTAGTACTTTGCTTCGAGGGCTAATAGGCTTTGCAATAATTATGTGAGTTCTTTATGACTAATGTGAGTCCATGGATTATACGCACTCTTACCTTTCCGCAATTTGCTAGCCTCTTCGGTACCATGCATTGCCCTTTCTCACCTCGAGAGTCGGTGCAAACTTCGCCGGTGCATCCAAACCCCGTGATATGATATGCTCTATCACACATAAGGCTCTTTATATCTTCCTTAAAACAACCACCATACCTACCTATTATGGCATTTCCATAGCCATTCCGAGATATATTGCCATGCAACTTCCACCGTTCCATTTATATGACACACATCTTCATTGTCATATTGCTTTGCATGATCATATAACTGACATAGTATTTGTGGCTCAGCCACCTTTCATCACTTTTTATACATGTTACGCTATATCATTGCACATCCTAGTACACTGCCAGAGGCATTCATATAGAATCATATTGTTCTAGTATCGAGTTGTAAGTAAATAAAGTGTGATGATCATCATTATTAGAGCATTGTCCCAGTGAGGAAAGGATGATGGAGACTATGATTCCCCCATAAGTCAGGATGAGACTCCGGACGAAAAAAAAGAGGCCAAAAAGAGCCCAACAAAAAAATGAAAAAAAATGAGAGAAAAAAGAGAGAAGGGGCAATGTTACTATCCTTTTCCACACTTGTGCTTCAGAGTAGCACCATATTCTTCATATAGAGAGTCTCCTGAGTTGTCACTTTCATATACTTGTGGGAATTTTTCATTATAGAACTTGGCTTGTATATTCCGATGATTGGCTTCCTCAAATGCCCGAGGTCTTCATGAGCAAGCAAGTTGGATGCACACCCACTTAGTTTCAGTTTGAGCTTTCATACAGTTATAGCTCTTAGTGCATCTGTGTCATGGCAATCCCTACTCGATATCGATTGATGGACATCTCCATAGTCCGTTGATCCACTGAGTTGATGCGAGACTTTCTTCCTTTTTGACTTCTCCTATTAATCCCTATCACCGCATTCTATTCCACCTACAGTGCTATATCCATGCCTCACGCTCACGTATTGCGTGAAGTTGAAAATGCTGAAGCGCGTTAGAAGTACGATCCAATTGCCTGGTTTAACACCGGGGTGCTCATGATTTATATTTACGCGATGAAGGTGGAGTCATGCCATGCTAACATGATAAAATGAGTGGGGATAACATTCGTTAAGGATCGTATATTTTGAAAGTTTAATGATTATGCTTCTTATATTCATGGATATTATTATGTCGATATTGTTAATTCATCATTTCTCAATATTTATACCATATAAGAGATTACATGATAAACATGTTAGGTAGCATTTCACATCAAAAATTCTGTTTTTATCATTCACCTACTCGAGGACGAGCAGAAATTAAGCTTGGGGATGTTGATATGTCTCCAACGTATCTATAATTTTTGATTGTTTCATGATATTATATTATCAATCTTGGATGCTTTATATGCAATTATATGCTATTTTATATCATTTTTGGGACTAACCTATTAATTTAGTGCCCAGTGCCAGTTGCTGTTTTTTTGCTTGTTTTTGGCCTTTTCCGAAACTCAATATCAAACGAAGTCCAAACGAAAAAATATCTTTAGATTAATTTTTTCTAGACCAGAAGGGACCCTAGAAGCTTCGGGAGGAGACCAGAAGGCATACGGGGGAGCCACAAGCTCACACGGCGCCCCCCAAGGGGGTGGCCGCGCCCCCTGAGCTTGTGGGTCCCACGTAACTCTGTTTGACCTAATTCCAACCCTATACATTCCCAAATATTCCCAAACCAACATAGAGCCAGATGAAATAACTTTTCCGCCGCCGCAAGCTTCTGTTCTTCCACGATCCCATCTGGAGGCCTTTTCCAGCAATCATCTGGAGGGGGAATCAATCACGGAGGGCTTCTACATCAACCTTTCTGCCCTTCCGATGATGTGTGAGTAGTTTACCACAGACCTACGGGAACATAGCTAGTAGCTAGATGGCTTCTTCTCTATCTTTGATCTTTAAAACAATGTTCTCCTCGATCTTCTTGGAGTTCTATCCGATGAAATCTTCTTTTGCGGTGTGTTTGTTGGGATCCGATGAATTGTGGGTTTACGATCAGATTATTCATTGAAAGTAATTGAGTCTTCTCTAAACACTTTTATGCATGATTGTTATAGCTTTGTATTTCTCTCCGATCTATCCGTTTGGTTTGGCCAACTAGATTGATTTATCTTCAGTGGGAGAGGTGCTTTGTAATGGGTTCAATCTTGCGGTGCTCTATATCCCAGTGACAAAGTAGGGGACACGACACATATTTGTATTATTTCCATTAAGGGTAAAACGATGGGGTTTATTCATATTGCTTGAGTTTACTTTGTCTACATCATGTCATCTTGCTTAAGGCCCCTCAGCGGTGGAGGTAATAGCCCTACGTCTCGGTGCTCTGGAGCTGTATTGCTTGAGTGTGTGATTACAACAGGTTGCGAACCCTTGGAATGGAGCAGGGGGGCGGCTTATATAGTCACGCCAGCCCTCCCATTAATGCCAGCCATTACAGGGGGTTAAGAAGGGTATAAGTGCGCCAGGTAACGGGCGTATTGATGACAATAAATACAGGAGAACGTGCGTCCTGACCGTTGCACTCCTAGAGTCTCCTGGTCTTCTCTGGTCGAGTGACTTTCAGATGTTCCGAGTGAAACGAGCTGGTCGAGTGAACTCACGCCTTCCGAGTGGTTTGTAGGACTCCGAGTGAATGTCAGTCTGCGGAATTCTGGGTTGTTGATCTGGCCCTGGGGCCCAGTGTAATACGTGTGGTGTCCTAGGGTAGGGTCTATAGGCCAGGCCCATTACCCTATCCCTAGTACATGCCCTCGTCATTAGCCCCCGAATCGGTCGAGGTTAGGTGGGTCGAGTCAAGGCGAATCTCCAGGTGAGTTGAGCACTACGGGGGCGCTCAAGAACATTAACTAGTCATTAGGCGCCCTTGTCTTCGCATCGCACCTTGACGGATTCTGGACCCTATGACTTCCGAGTGAAATGAGTAGTCTTCATCCGAATGAGTAGTTGCTGTCCGAGTGAGTAGTTTCCCATCCAAGTGAAATGAGTAGCCACATGCCGTGCACCGGAGCGGATCCGAGCGTACGCGGCACGTCTTTGGAGAGAGAGCAATCGGATTGCCGGACTCCGGATTTTGCGGGATTTGAAACCATATTTGAGCGCGCGTAAACGGTTGCAGCGTAACGAGTGGGGAAAGTGGGGTGGGACGCCTCGATTTTCGCCCCACTTTTCGCCACGTACCGCTGGATCTTCGGCGGCACGATTAGGGGAGATCTGCGGGCCCGCGGTTCAGCGGCATGGATTGGGGAGCGGTGCGGACGGCGATATAAGAGACGGCCGTGGCGGAGAGGGAGAGAGAGATAGATCCCCTTTTCCCTACTTCCTCAGTCCGCCGGACCCCTTCTCCCGCGACCCACTCCGCGCAAACCTTCCTCGGTGCTGGCGAGTTCGGCGGCGATGGTGAAGGACAAAACAGCTAAGCTCGAGAAGGCGAAGAAGGCGGCGAAGGGGAGGAAGGCTTCGAGCTCGCGAGCCGTGCTCCCGCTCGGGTGGATCCAGGGCGACTGGATCCCGCCGACCACCACGCTCGACGACGTCAACGGGCTCGTCGTGGACGGGCTGATCCGCTACGGGTCGTGGAGGCTGCCGGAGGAGGGGGAGATCGAGCCCGCGCCGCGCCCCGGGGAACGAGTGCTTCTCACCACGCACGTGGAGCGAGGTTTCTGCATGCCACCCCATCCTTTCCTCCGCGGATTCTTGAACTTCTTCGGTGCTCAGCTCCACCATCTGCCTCCGAATGCTATTATGTATCTTGCCGCATTTGTTTCTTTGTGAGAAAACTTTCTGGATTGTCCGCCGCATTGGGGTTTGTTCAAACATATCTTCACGTGCCGATCTCAATCGGTTAAGAAGGTTGACCCGAATGGAGAGAGGACGCACATGATCCAGATGTGCGGCGGCCTAGGTATCCAGATGAGGGGTAAAAGTGCATTCCCGTCCATGTCTTTTCCTGACTCGGTGACGGGCTGGCAGTCGTCCTGGTTCTACTGCAATGACCTGCCGTGCTCGGGCTCGTCGACTGGTCTTCCTCCTTACACGACCGAGAGGATTCAGTCTCCTCCCTCGCTGACAGTTGACAAAAAGGAGAAGACGGACGTGTCGATCTTGATGACTGCCGTGGTTAGTCTGATTCAGGGTGGATTGACTGGCCTAGACCTTCTGGAGGTATTTCTCAGTCGGAGAATCCAGCCGTTGCAGGAGCGGGCTCACCCCATGTGGCTCTACACTGGGCCCAGTGATCCGACCCGAGTGCATCCGGAAGACGTCGAGGCGAAAGACGTGGAACAGTGGATCAGGTGCATCACTGGCGTGCGCGACAATCCGCGAGGGTCGAGACGGGTCCCGCCCTTCGACGCCAACAACCTGCCATTGGAGGTATGGCACGCATTTCCGAGTGAATCACGTATGCGCAAATTCTCCGAGTGAACTGAGCAATCTGACTGAATCGTTTGTCTCTGATCTTTGTGTCTTGCAGGAATTCGAGAAGATGTTATCGCCTGTGCTGAATGGAGAGCAGCTTGTCGGAGGTGTGGAGAGCGGGCATGGCAGCGCCGGGGGCAGCTATGCGGAGGACGGCGAGGAGGAAAGTGACGACTCGGACGGCAGCGACGATGACGAGTCTTCTCTTTCTCCGGAGCTGGGTTACGAGCACGGCTCCAAACAAGCCCAGGATCCGAGTGCAGGTTCGGAGAAGGAGGCGCTTCCGAGTGCTAAGGCCCCGAAGTGCGCTCGGACGCCGACACCTGCGCCGACTGAGAAGGCCGCCAAGCAGCCCAAGGTTGCTTGCCCCAAGCCTCGGAAGGCTCTGCCCCGAATCAAGGTCGTTGTGCCTGTCGCTTCACCGTGAGTATTCTTCTCAGCTTTTCTTTTCTATCTTTGCGAACTTTTGTGATTCCTCTGACCGAGTGCATCTTGTGAACCAGTGCTGCAACGTCGACGACGTCTCCCATGCAGATTGATGGGGATCACACCGAAGCTGAGATGGCAGACGCGGCCACTTCTCAAAGAGGTAACAATAACTTTCATCTTCACGGTAACTTGTCATTCGACTGGAATGTCTTCGTTCGATTGAATCGTGCATTGCGACTGATTGCGCCGAGTGAACGTAATGCTTGCAGAGGTCATCCACGGCGGAGATGATGATGAAGAGCCGCCGCGGAGGGCCACTGAGAAGGAGACCCCAATTCCAACTGCTCCTCAGACCACCACACGAGAGACGCCGCCGAACAAAGTGCCTCGAGCTCCACCTGCGCCCGCTTTGATCGTGCCGCTGGGTCAAGGTTCTCAGGCTGGGGTTGGTCCTACTGCGGCTCCATCGACTGCCCTGGCCTCGGTTCCGACTGCTCCCGTCAACATCTTCACTCTGTACAAAACGCCGGAGGACCAAACCGGTGCCAGCAAGGAGGCGATGATCCAGGCGGAATTGATGACCCAACGGCTCAGGGAGATGTGCGCGGTTGGGAATCAAGCTTATGATGCCAGCGCCGCTCTCCAGGAGAATGTCCGAGTAAGTGCTCTTGTAAGTTGACCTCTAAGTCTTTTTTCTTCAGTAGGAATTCCAGTTGGAAAGTATCTGGTACACCCACTGGGTGTTTTTGTGTTTGGCCGTCACTCGAACCGGGCGGACTGGTTCCGAGTGGATACCATTCCAGTGGGGGCACGCTGAGTGCACCCACTGGGTGTAGTCCCCGAGACTGTCGTCGACTGCGGGCAGTCGGCGGGAGTCTTAGAGCTTAGAACTTGTTCCGCTGTTGTTGTTGTTGTTGTTTTTTGCTTTCGGCCATCACTCGGATCAGGCGGACCGTTCCGAGTGGATACCGCTCCAGTGGGGGCACACTGAGTGCACCCACTAGGTGTAGTCCCCGAGACTGCCGTGGACTGCGGGCAGTCGGCGGAAGTCTTAGAACTTAGGATCTAATAGTGGTCAAGCTTGTTCCTTCCAGGAGTGTCGATCTCTGGGTACTCGGAACTTTTTTTTTGTTTTTTTTGTTTTGGCCATCACTCGGATCGGGCAGGCCTTTCTGAGTGGATACCATTCTAGTGGGGGCACGCTGAGTGCACCCACTGGGTGTAGTCCCCGAGACTACCGTCGACTGCGGGCAATCGGCAGAAGTCTTAGAACTTAGGATCTGATACTGGTCAAGCTTGTTCCTCCTTTGTCGAATGATACTGCAGGATGCTTCTTGACATTAACTGTTCTCTCTTGTATCTCAGAAAACTTGCGAACTCGGGACTCAGTACGCGGCATTATAGAAGGAAACGGCCCAGCTCCGAGTGAATTTAGAGGTGGAGAGGAGGAACACAGAGCGTGCTCAGGCGGAGCTCAAGACCATGGGAGGTAAGGTTCACTTGCTGAGCATTCTGCTTTCACCTTTTTGCATTCTTTTAACCGAGTAACTCCACTCGAACAGATGTGCGTAGTGAAAATCACCTTCTCCAAGTGCGGCTCAGAACTTCTATCTCTTTAGACACCATGAAGCAGGCACTCGAGAACAAGGACAATGAGCTGGCGGGAGCGTAGCAAGTGGCGAAGGAGAAGACTAAGGCCGCCGAAGAGAAGTTGGCCTCACTCGGGAAGCTCGAAGCAGAGAACGTATCGCTGAAGAAAGAGGTGCTCGAGCTCAAGAAGCAGCAGACTGAGTGGGACGGCAAGCTCAAGGCCCAGGCGGAAACCTTCGAGAAAGAGAAGGAGACACTGAATGAGAAGCTCACCCAGTTGATCGAGAAGAAGAACGCCCTGGAGAAGCATATAGAGGAGTTCACGGAGGAGATGTACACCAAGCTTGCAGGTAACTTATAGCGTCCGAGTGCATTTCAACTTATCTCCGAGTGAACTTCTTGCATTCTGATGTTCGACTCTCTTATTTCCTTCTTCACAGAGTACTGTCGAGACTTCGATCTGGAAACCGACAGGATCGAGAGGGATCTGGATTCATCTAGGTCACTCGTCAGCGACAAGGCTGCTCTGGGCATCCTGCGGGTGGAAACCCGTATTGAAGACATCCAAGCGTACATCATCCGTCTGTGGGGAGCACTTGGGAGAATCGACAAGGAGTTGTGGCCAGAAGATACCCTCGACACTGACCTGGAAGCCATGATGACCCGTCTCAACGACATTCCCAGCCGAGTGCAAGCGTGGAAGAAGTCGGCTGCTTGCTGTGGGGCTGACGTGGCGCTCTCCCTGGTCCGAGTGCATTGCAAGGAGGCCAAGGAGGAGAAACTGAAGACTCTCCAAGTTTCCAACCCGAAGAAACTCCGGTTCGAGGACTTCATGGAGACATTCATCGAAGCAACCACTCGGATTGCAGACGGCATCGACTTGGATGTTTTCGTTGAACCAGCCAGCCCCTCAGGGGCATGAAAAAACTTCAAGTCTTATCTATTAACCTCGGTATGCTGAGTGGAATTGTAATCGTTAAACTCTTTCGGGCTTTGGGCCCGAGTACTCGTATTCGCTTTTGAACTGCTAGAGTTAATCGAATGCTTTCCTTTGAGTCTTTCGTATCTTTGAACTTGTGTTTTGGCTTGAGCAAAAACTGGTTCACAGCCAAGCCCCCGAGTGAGAGAGTTGCTCGTCACTCGGAGTAGTGTTTTAGGCTTGGGCGGAAGCTGGTTCGCAGCCAAGCCTCCGAGTGAGAGGGTTGCTCTTCACTCGGAGTAGTTTTCAACTTGGGCAGAAGCTGGTCCGCAGCCAAGCCCCCCGAGTGAGAGGATTGCTCTTCACTCGGAGTAGCGTTTTAGTCTTGGGCAAAAACTGGTTCGCAGCCAAGCCTCGGAGTGAGAGGGTTGCTCTTCACTCAGAGTAGTTTTCAACTTGGGCGGAAGCTGGTCCGCAGCCAAGCCCCCGAGTGAGAGGGTTGCTCTTCACTCGGAGTAGTTTTTAACTTGGGCGGAAGCTGGTCCGCAGCCAAGCCCCCGAGTGAGAGGGTTGCTCTTCACTGGGAGTAGTTTTTAACTTGGGCGGAAGCTGGTCCACAGCCAAGCCTCCGAGTGAGAGGGTTGCTCTTCACTCAGAGTAGTTTTTAACTTGGGCGGAAGCTGGTCCGCAGCCAAGCCTCCGAGTGAGAGGGTTGCTCTTCACTCGGAGTAGTTTTTAACTTGGGCGGAAGCTGGTCCGCAGCCAAGCCCCCGAGTGAGAGGGTTGCTCTTCACTCGGAGTAGTTTTTAACTTGGGCGGAAGCTGGTCCGCAGCCAAGCCTCCGAGTGAGAGGGTTGCTCTTCACTCGGAGTAGTTTTTAACTTGGGCGGAAGCTGGTCCGCAACCAAGCCCCCGAGTGAGAGCGTTGCTCTTCACTCGGAGTAGCGTTTAACTTGGGCGGAAGCTGGTCTGCAGCCAAGCCCCGGAGTGAGAGGGTTGCTCTTCACTCGGAGTAGTTTTTAACTTGGGCGGAAGCTGGTCCGCAGCCAAGCCTCCGAGTGAGAGGGTTGCTCTTCACTCGGAGTAGTTTTTAACTTGGGCGGAAGCTGGTCCGCAGCCAAGCCCCCGAGTAAGAGGGTTGCTCTTCACTCGGAGTAGTCTTTAACTTGGGCGGAAGCTGGTCCGCAGACAAGCCCCCGAGTGAGAGGGTTGCTCTTCACTCGGAGTAGTTTTTAACTTAGGCAAAAACTGGTTTGCAGCTAAGTTGAATGGCATACACCCACTGGGGGTTGTAAGCCAGAGAATGCGTACGAGCGAATTTCAACGTAGAACTGGAAAAGTCATGCTTTTATTCATCAAATGTCACTCGAGTACTTTTTATTACATCTCATCATGAAGTATAAAATCGCCGCAGCAAATCTGCATTCCAAGCACGGGGCTCGTCTGTTTGCTTCTGAAGGTTGTACAGGCGGTATGTTCCATTGTGCAGAACCTTTGACACGATGAAGGGGCCTTCCCACGCGGGAGCAAGCTTGTGTGGTCGCTGTTGATCCACTCGGAGGACAAGATCTCCTTCCTGGAAGGTCCGACTTCGGACGTGCCTGCTGTGAAAACGTCGTAGATCTTGCTGATAAATGGTCGAACGGATCAGAGCCATCTCCCTTTCCGTGCTTGCTCTGCTTCAGCTTCAGAGTACAGTTCCACTCGGGGTGAATTATGGAGTAAGTCACTCGGCAGGACGGCTTCAACACCGTACACCATGAAGAAGGGAGTACGATTGGTGGACCGGTTGGGGGTCGTCCTCAAGCCCCAAAGAACCGATGGCAACTCGGTGACCCAGGCTCCAGCTGCATGATCCAAATCGCGCATGAGTCGCGGCTTTAACCCCTGAAGTATCAGTCCATTTGCTCTCTCTGTTTGTCCATTCGACTGCGGGTGCACCACAGATGCATAATCGACTCGGGTACCCTGGCCGGCACAGAATGTCCTGAACTCTTCAAAGGCAAAGTTTGAACCGTTGTCAGTGATGATGCTGTGGGGCACGCCGTACCTGAATACTATCTCCTTCATGAACTTGATCGTTGTACGAGAGTCTAGTTTCTTGATGGGTTTGGCTTCGATCCACTTAGTGAACTTGTCGACAGCAACCAGCAAGTGAGTGAATCCACTCGCCCCTGTCCGGAGGGGTCCTACCATGTCGAGTCCCCAGACTGCAAACGGCCAGACGAGTGGAATGGTCCTCAGAGCAGACGCGGGCATGTGGGATAAGTTAGCATAGAACTGGCACCCGGCACAGTGCTGGACTATCTCCTGCGCAGCTTCATTGGCACGGGGCCAGAAGAAACCGGCTCGGTAAGCTTTAGCCACGATTGCCCGAGAGGACGCATGGTGCCCACAAGTTCCCGAGTGAATCTCCTCCAGGAGCAGTCGACCTTCTTCCGGAGAAATGCAGCGCTGAGTCACACCGGTGACGCTCTTTCTATATAACTGATCACCAACCACTTCAAAGGCTTTGGACCTGCGAACAATCTGGCGGGCCTCAGCTTCGTCTTCTAGAAGTTCCTGCCTGAGCAGGTATGCGATGTAAGGCACCGTCCACTCGGGTGTGATTGCTAGGACCTCCATTACCAAATCAATGACTGCCGGGACTTCAACCTCAGTCGGATCAGACGGACTGACCGCTTGCGGGCGCTCTTCGTGAAGGGATCTTCTTTTATAGTCGGAGAACGCAAATGCTCGAGGCACACGTTGCTGGGTATGGATTTCCGAGTGGACCCAATCTTTGCCACATCGTCTGCCTCCTGATTCTTGGCTCGGGGAACGTGATGCAGCTCCAGACCTTCAAATATCTTTTCTAACTTTCTCACTGCGTTGCAGTATCCTGTCATAGCGGGGCTACTGATGTCCCACTCCTTCATCACTTGGTTCACAACTAGATCTGAGTCACCGTAGACCATCAGGCACCGGACGCTGAGTGAGATGGCCATACGTAGACCATAGAGGAGCACTTCGTACTCGGCTTCGTTGTTGGAGGAATCAAAGTGAATCTGCAGAACATATCTGAGACGACCGCCCTTCGGGGATATTAACACAACTCCAGCTCCTGAACCATTCAGCATCTTGGAACCGTCAAAGAACTTGGTCCAATGTTCCGGGTGACTCTGAGTCGGTTGCTGCTGTTCAGTCCACTCGGCTAGGAAATCGGCTAATGCTTGGGACTTGATCGCCTTCTTTGCCTCGAACTTGATGTCCAGTGGCAGGAGCTCAATAGCCCACTTCGCCACTCGACCAGTCGCGTCCCGATTGTTCATGATCTCAGACAGTGGGGCGTCGCTGACGACTGATACAGAGTGCTCCTGGAAGTAATGGGCTACTTTCTTCGCAGTCAAATAAATGCCATAGACGAGCTTCTGGTAATGAGGATACCTCTGTTTGGACGGAGTCAGAACTTCAGAAATATAATAGACTGGGCGCTGCATTTTGTAAGCCTTGCCCTGTTCTTCTCGCTCGACTGTGAGGACAGTGCTGACAACTTGACCAGTAGCCGCGATGTACAAGAGCAATGGCTCCTTTTCATTCGGAGCGGCAAGCACCGGCTGGGTGGAAAGCAGGGCTTTGAGCTCAACAAACGCTGCTTGTGCTTCAACAGTCCACTCGAACGAATCAGATTTCTTCATCAATCGGTACAGGGGCAGTGCCTTCTCACCAAGACGGGAGATGAATCGGCTCAGAGCTGCAAGGCAACCCATGAGCTTCTGTACATCATGAAGACGCTCTGGACGTTTCATTCATACAATCGCCCCGATCTTCTTAGGATTGGCATCTATCCCTCGTTCGGAAACGAGGAAACCGAGTAGTTTGCCCCCAGGAACTCCGAAAGTGCACTTTGCTGGATTCAGTTTGATGTCATACTTCCGCAGATTTGCGAAAGTTTCAGCTAAGTCAGCCAGTAGGTCGGAACCTTTTCTGGACTTGACCACGATATCATCCATGTACGCCTCAATATTCCGACTGATCTATTTTTGCAAACACTTCTGGATCATGCGCATGAAAGTGGCACCGGCATTTTTGAGGCCGAATGGCATGGTGATATAGCAGAAACACCCGAATGGGGTGATGAAGGCAGTTTTTATTTCGTCCGGCCCATACAGTCGGATCTGGTGGTACCCGGAGTACGCATCCAGAAAAGACAGACGCTCACAACCCGCAGTGGAATCTACGATTTGATCTATGTGGGGGAGTGGGAAGTGATCCTTGGGGCAAACCCGATTGATGTGCTTGAAATCAATGCACATTCGGAGAGACTTGTCCTTCTTAGGGACCATGACGACGTTGGCGAGCCACTCGGAGTGGTACACCTCACGGATGAACTCGGCTGCCAGGAGCCGAGCAACTTCTTCACCAATGGCCTTCCTCTTCTGTGTAGCGGAGCGACGGAGATGCTCCTTCACAGGTTTTGCCTTTGGGTCGACTCGCAAACGGTGCTCAGCCAGCTCCCTGGGAACACCCGGCATGTCAGATGGTTTCCATGCGGAGATGTCCCAGTTCTCACGGAGGAACTGGATGAGCGCTTCTTCCTATTTGCTGTCGAGTGTTGTTAATATGTTGGTGGGAACAGCATTGGGATCTTCCGGGTGGATGTGCACAGGCTTCGTGTCGCCGGCCGACTGAAATGCAGATTCTGCAGCCAGCTTCTTCGAGCGCAGCAGATCACTCAGATCGGCGTTCTTCTTATACTCTTCCAGTTCCACCATGGCCATCTGCTCATCAGCTATCTTGGACCCTTGCTACAAACATTCTTCCGCGCACTGTCGACTGCAGTCACTGTGATTACACCTTTGGGGCCCGGCATCTTCAGCTTGAGATACACATAACATGGGCGGGCCATGAAACGTGCAAACGCTGGTCGACCGAGGATGGCGTGATATGCGCTGCGGAAGTCCACCACTTCGATGGTCAATCTTTCTTTCCGAAAGTTCTTGTCGCCTCCAAAGACCACATCCAGGGCGATCTGCCCAAGTGACTGTGCTTTCTTGCCGGGAATCACTCCGTGAAACTGCATGCTGCTCTCGCTGAGACGGGACATCGGAATGCCCATCGCTTGCAGAGTGTCAGCGTACAGTATGTTCAGCCCGCTTCCTCCGTCCATTAGGACCTTGCGCAGTCGAACGCCTCCCACGACTGGGTCGACCACCAGCGCCTGCCGCCCAGGGGTGGCGATATAAGCTGGGTGATCCGACTGATCAAAGGTGATCGGAGTCTTCGACCAGTTCAGAAACTTTGTCGTTGCCGGTGCTGCCATGTTCACTTCTCGATTGATGACTTTCAATCGGCTCCTGCTCTCTACATCTGCAAAAATCATCAGGGTTGCGTTGACACTGGGGAAGGGTTCATCTTTGCCTCCATCATCAGCGTCTTCTGGGCTCTTCTCACTCGACGGGTCCTCTCGAAACTGCTGGATCAACAGTCTGCACTGTCGAGTGGTATGTTTGGGCAATATCAGATTGCCATCTTCATCTTTTCTGGTGTGGATGTGGCACGGTAAATCGAGGACATCTTTGCCCGACTGATCTTTCTTCTTCATCGGGACCTATTTATCTTTGGCCTTCCCCTTGTTCTTGGATTGACCGGCCAGAGCGGCGGCCTCGGCTTGAGCCGAACCATCAGCCTTGCGCTTCGGCTTCCGATTGAGATTGCTATTTCCAAGGTTGGGCTCACTGGTTTTCCCTTTGCCGTTACGGAGACGGTCTTCCTCTTCCCCATTCGTGTACCGAGTGGCTATCTCCATCATTCGGCTCATGGTCAAAGCTCCTGACCGACCGAATTTTAGGATGAGCTCCCGATATCTAACTCCTGCCTTGAAGGCGCAGACGGCTTGATGTTCCGTGATGTTTTCCACCACATGATGCAAGGTTGTCCACCGCTGGATGTACTCCCTCAGTGTTTCATTCGGTTTCTGCATGCAGTGCTGCAACTCAGACAATCGAGCCGGGCGTTTGCATGTGCCCTCGAATGTCTTAATGAACACTCGGGTCAAATCTTCCCAGCAATATATACTGGCTGGAGCCAGCTGATTGAGCCAAGCACGAGCGGACCCTTCAAGCATCAAAGGCAAATGCTTCATAGCCACATAGTCATTTCCTCCTCCGATCTGCACGGCCACTCGGTAGTCCTCTAACCAAGTTTCTGGCTTGGACTCACCGGTGAACTTGCTTATTCCAGCTGCCAATCTGAAGTTTGGCGGAATATCGGCGGCCCTGATGGCTCTGCTGAAACACTCAGGCCCGGAGACGAACGCTCCACTTCCACTCGGACGATCTCTGTCCAAGTTTTCTCTCTGAGCTCTGCCTCTGTTGACCAGGTTCTGAGCGAGAACGGATCTCGCGTTGAACTGCAGGTCACGGTGGTTGACTGGCTCTCTCTGGCGATAACCGTCGCCATGACGGGGAGGGCTGGCCCTCCGATCATTGCCGTAAGGATGCCTGGCGTCGTACGGCCAGGGCGCGTACGAGCCATCCCACGGAGGGGGCGACTGCATGTGGCGACGATCGTCCTGACGCCGCGGAGGCATATTCTGACTGCGACCCTGCCCCGAGTATTGGTCCCGGTGGCGGTCTTGGTCGTTTCGCCGCGGAGGCGAGTGTTTGTTTCTCCTTGGAGACACTGGGCTGTGTGCCGACTGGACGGTGTCAGCCCGAATGGACCTGCTGTGTATCTTGTTGCGCGACTGAGATACTCCTGAGTTTTGCTCTTCAGCCGCCTTGAGCAGGGCCCGGATCTGCCGAAGACCCTCCCCTGCCTCGGATTGGGACGGCTCGATGGAATCTGCTATCTGAGTGGTCGCCGCCAGATTCTGGACGGGAGTGCGGAATACCTGGAAGCTCTGCTGCTGATCATTCGGAAACAACTGCCGCTGTCGCCGACTGGAACTGGGCTGAAGCTGTCTGCGGGCGCGATCTTCGAGTGCCTTCTGGAGCGCTTCCAGACGATTGCGCTCAGCCAAGTTGGCCTGGCGCACGGCCTCCAAAGCCTGAGCCTCGGGGGTCGTCCCAACGATGGGCGTCTGGAGGGCCTGCTCGGTTCTGCGCTGTTGTTCCTCCCTCTGCTGCCGAGTGAGAGGTTGGGGGATGTACTCGTCGTTACGCCAGTCCCTGCCGCCGCCAAGATCGGCGTGCGACGGGTCACCGTTCTCCGTGTCACCGCGGCCGTACCCAGGCGGACTGAGCGGGGAATCGGCCATCAGAACCTCCGCAGCGGGGTCGCTGCTCTCGCACTCGGATACGCTTTCCGAGTGCACACACACGGAGGCGAACAGATCGAAGACAGGCTCTCGGTGCTCTGGAGCTGTATTTCTTGAGTGTGTGATTACAACAGGTTGCGAACCCTTGGAATGGAGCTGGGGGGCGGCTTATATAGTCACGCTAGCCCTCCCATCAACGCCAGCCATTACAGGGGGTTAAGAAGGGTATAAGTGCGCCAGGTAACGGGCGTATTGATGACAATAAATACAGGAGAACGTGCGTCCCGACCGTTGCACTCCTAGAGTCTCCTGGTGTTCTCTGGTCGAGTGACTTTTGGATGTTCCGAGTGAAACGAGCTGGTCGAGTGACTTTCGGATGTTCCGAGTGAAACGAGCTGGTCGAGTGAACTCACACCTTCCGAGTGGTTTGTAGGACTCCGAGTGAATGTCAGTCTGCGGAATTCTGGGTTGTTGATCTGGCCCTGGGGCCCAGTGTAAGACGTGTGGTGTCCTAGGGTAGGGTCTATAGGCCAGGCCCATTACCCTATCCCTAGTACATGCCCTCGTCAGCAGTGGCACGGGGTAAATGGCTAGCAGTAGAGCACGGGGGGGGGGGTGCTACTATTAGCGTGCTACAACTAATTGTAGTGCCCACCCCATGCTACTACTACTTCTGCTTATAATCACATACAAGAGAAGAGCGATAATGATGAGCAAGAAAGGGATTATGAAGTAGTTCTTGAGCCGGTTCTGATTCCTCTCTCCCGCTAGCGTGAACCTGAAGTAACTAGCTTCCGCTTCGCTTCTACTTTGAAACCCTTCGTGGCTGCTGCCTGGGAAAGGGCGCACTTGGGCCTGACACTCTGGCCACTCGTCGTACACTCCTGGAACCCTCCCTCTGTACACGTTATACCACTTCTTTGTCATGTATCTATATCCCTGACACAGATGCGTCATAATCAGGTGAATTCATCGATAATATGAAACATAATATACTTAAGCAACACCAAGAGAAAGAGTTAGCAAATAGAAGCAAGTAAACATAATTAACGAAGTTCATCGTACCCAAACTAATTAACTAGGATGGCATGCAAGTTCATGAGGGCCGTCTACATCATAAAGTTTTGTCGTACAGAAATTCAAAGTTTCGTCCTACACAAAGTACTAATTAAACGGACATCATCATCGTCAATCACTTCATTTTCCAAGTCTCCTTTGGCATATCCGGGAGGATGCACAGCTTTGTGAAAGGAGTCATGTCCTGACGCTGTAGCTCTATGCAAGTTTGGACGTCAGCCCGTGTTTGTGGGCCGCCATAGAACATCCCATCCTTTGGGACGACATCTTTGGTGATGACCAGCACAATGTCCTGCTGGATGCGATAGAAGTCAACTCTGAGTTTTTCATCCAGTTCGGCTGCTAAGGTTGCGGCCCATTCACGGATATGGGCATCGGCTGTAGATGGCATGCGAAGTCTTTGTTGATTCCTTCTGAACTCCAGCATGTGATGGATAACGTAAAATCCATCCCTCGTACTTGTTGTCAGTTGCTGGACACAGCAGAAGTCAGTTTTATGGCTGAAACATGGCGCGCCCTTCCTTTCTTTTTTGTGCCTGATGTTGCCACCCCTAAGGCCGAAGCCTACAAGGAGGGGGCTCAGGGGAGACGGCGGCGGCGAGAGGGGCTCTGGGAGACCGCGGCGACGAGGACGGGTTCGTGGGAGAGGGCAGCGCGGCGACAAGGATGAGCTTTGGGGGGACAGTGGCGTGGCGACGACGATCGAGAGGAGGGATGGATCTAGAGGGGGGAATGGAGAGGACGGGCGGCTGGTCCTGTATTAAGTGACACTTAGTAGTAGCGCGGGGTAGTGAACCCGCGTTGTAATAGTTAGCTGTAGCGTGGGTTTAGAACCCCGCGCTACTACTAAGTTTTCCATTTTTTCTTTTGTTTTATTTTTTTAATACTAAAATGTACACTAAGCTGTAGCGCGGGCTAGGGTACACCGCGCTACAGGTAAGCTAGCTGTAGCGCTCTGTAGCATGGGCCACGGTACCCCGTGCTATAGCTAACAATTTTTATTATTTTCTTTTCTTTTTCTAAAATGTTCTTTTTTGTTTATTCTATTTTTAACATAGTAAAATTTCCTTTTTCTTTTTCTGTTTCATTTTCTTTTCTTTTTCAATTTTTTTCTTTTTCTGTTTAAAGTATTAATGTAGCACGACCGGGTTAGGGTTTAGCTAGGAATAACACCCCCTATGAGCACCTTCGAAAGACGCCTCGCAGTCGACGCGAACAACTCCTCCCACTAACTCAGATCGATGCACAATATTAATTAGCAATATTAGTGCATAATATATAGTACATCCATTGACTGATAACGGTTAAGTGCGTATACAAAATAGATACAGAAATGATTGTTTCTCAGCGTCGATGATGTTTCACAATGATCATCTTTCCATTTTTTGTTCGCTATTGAATAATTTAGCCCCTTGTCATGACTTTTTCTTTTTCAGGGAGTACGATCTTTCTTAGGTAATGTAGTCTTGCTTCTTATTTTGACGTATGCTTCATCGTCATCGTCATCTTCCCTCATCGGGTCGCTGTACTGGTCGTAGTCTTCCTCGTTGGCGACTCCATCCATTCCGATGATGCTCCTTTTGCCTCTCCTCAAGACTGGGATTGCTTGGGTCGGTTATGAAGAAGCATTGAGTCACATGCTTAGCATGTACCCATGGCTCATTTTTCGTGGTGACGTTCACGGTAGCGCTCTTCGTGTCGGGTATAGACATGGTAGTGAAATACCGGTTTTCTCTTTGGACGGCCTTATCCCATCTGACACGGAACATCGTCACGTTGTGCTGTCCAGAGTAGTCAAGCTCCCAGATCTTTTTGACCCTTCCGTAGTATCTTTCAATTACATCGTCGTCGGTCATGTATTCCATCGTCACCCCTGAGTTCTGGTAATCACTATTTTTTATTTTTGGCCTCAGTGTAGAATATGTATCCATTGATATTGTATTCCTGATAAATTGTGAGGTTGATCGTGGGGCCATGTGCTAAGGCGTATATGAGCTCTCCGTCCATATACCCCTCTTCTGGGGGATTAGCCATAACTCTCTCTTTGAACCAACACAAGAAAGAGGAGTTGTGCTCTCTAATAACTTCGGCATCCATCTCGCGCAACCCCCGGTCACGGTACTTCTTTGCAATGGTCTCTTTGTGCAGTGTCAACAAAGGATCTAGCACCTATAAGTGTTGTAGCACTAGTAAGTTTGCTCTGTCAAAGTCGTTGCGTTGACCCGAGTGGTCCACATGAAAATCCCACTGGCCGTTGCTCTGACCTTCTCCTCCGAGCCTGTCCAGGTGCTTGTTAACGTGCAAACCAACAACAGGGTCTCCAACGCAATTCTTGCAGATGGAGATGCACTATTGGGTCAGATAGCCCTGGACGATGCTTCCATCCAGACGGGACATGTAAGAACGAATCCTTTGACGACCCTATTCATCCTCTCGAACGCATCATGCTATGCAGAAATGTCGGCCCGAGGTCGATGATGTCATCCATAATGTGGACATACAGATGCACCATGACATCAAAGAACGCGGGCAGGAAGTACATCTCAAGCTCATTTAGTATGACAACGATCTCTTCCTGTAGCCTTCGGAGCTACTTCAACTGATCGACTTTCGAGAGATAACATTGAAAATGTTGCAGAGACCAATGAGCGTATCACAGACGTGCTGGTCCATTATCCCTCTAAGTGCAACCGGGATTATCTGCGTCATCATCACATGATAGTCATGAGACTTCATCCCGCTGAACCTTTTCTTCTTGGTGTCTAGATATCGGCTTATCTTCCCACATTAACCGGAACGAACTTTGATTCCGGCAAGGCACTTGAAGAATTGATTGATCTCCGTCAGACTTAAGGTGAAGCAAGAGGGGGGGGGGGGCAATAATGTTCTTTCTTCTTGTTGACCTTTTTGCCCTTGTCTTGGCGTCTCTGTCTCCGTCTCCTCCAATGACTTACTAGGGGGTCCTCCGTGAAGATCTTCCCTGATGCCCAAAATTTCCAAGTCCCTTCTTGTCTTCGGCCCATCTTTGGTCTTCTCCGGCATGTTCATCAGTGTGCCAAGCAAGCTCTCAAGGACATTCTTCGTGAAATGCATTTGATCAAGGCTATGAGGCATGTCGAGTTTGGGCCAGTACGACAAGTCCCAAAAAACAGACCTCGTTTTCCATACCTTTAGCAGCGGCCCCGACGCCTTTTTCTTCTTTCCCGGTGTGGGGCACTCTTCCCAATTTTCCAACAACGTATCGATTTCGACGCCTATCGTGGTTTTGTCACGGCAGATGTCCTCGTGAAAGGACTTAGTGATGAGGCCATCGCAACTACGTAGAAGCTTGAACGGGGTTGATTGGAAACGAGAGACGCGGATTTACCCAGGTTCGGCCCCTCATGGTGGAGTTAAAAGCCTACTCCTGCTTGATTGATATTGCTATGGATCTCGATTACAAGGGTGTGGATTCGCTAACCTAGCTCTCGAAAGATTGTAACTTAGTCTTTTTGGTCCCAGGAACTCTCCTTTATATAACAGGTCGAGTCCCTAGGTTTACAGAAGATTCTGGTCGTACTCTAACTCTTTATCCATCTTGTTTTCCAAGTCAAATAGCTTCATCCTTCTGGGCCTCCCCGTAGAGTCAGCCCACAAGACTTGCGGAGAGCCAGCCTCCTGACGGGTCTCTCTTCGGGCATCAGGCCCATCTTGTTTATCTTTATGTCGACCCGCCAATGGGATGACCCACTTTGCCTTGAGGCCTAGGGCCGGGTCATGCTTTTGCCGGGTCTCAACCTCAGGGGACATCCTCAACATTAGCCCCCAGTTTAGCTTGGATTTATCCATGGTAAACTCCATCCTAAAAATGAGGGAAGGAAAAACATAAAGGATTATATTCCGGGTTTAGATTCCTTTCTCAAGCTGGCATCTGTTCTTCCCTTCGACCCTCGTTGTTTCCTTTCTTCAAATTACTTGTCCGGGTCAGACATCTACCGGGTCTCGTAATTTCTCCACACTTAGCAATTTTGGCCATTCCACATCATGACATCATCTCACTTGCTTCCTAAATATGCGCATGAAATCATGACAGATCTTTGAACAGAAATATCAAATCGCATCAGGCACGAAAATCAAGGTGCCCTTCGAGCAAAAAGTTACTGCGCCGCTTGGGGTCTCGCTCTTGCCTCTTCGGGTTCTACCTCGCCTATAAATAGGACGGTCACCCCCAACGTTTGCCTTAGACCTCTTCAGCCTCTTCTTCTTCCTCTCGCCCCTGACGCCGCCGCGCACCTTCGAGCTCGCCGCCTCCGAGGACCACGTCACCAACCGTCTCCACGCCGCCGCCAGAATCCGTCGAAGGCACCGCGGCCACCCCTGCGGAGCTCGAAACCTTCGAACCCTTCCATACAGATCTGTAAGTGCTCCATCTTTCGGCCATTTTCTTTTCCCCTCGCCATAGTTCCTTGCGAGTTCTTCGGTGTTCATCGTGGAACCTCTATTGTAGATCTAGTTTGCGCAACTTTGTATCAAAAATAATAAGATATCATGTCCGCATCACATTTAGCGCAATCTTAGATCCTTTCTGTAGCCGTAGTTATCCTCATTGTTCGCCATCTTTAGTTCTCGAGTATGAACTTAGGTCTTGTATTTTTATTTACGAGCATTTTTCAGATCTTTAACTGTATCCAAATCTGAACAGTAGTTGTTTGGGACGCGTTGACCCGGACCTAGTTTCTCAACTTATTTGGGTTATGAATCATAGCGACACTTTTACCGGGTTAAAACTTGCGCCACCTTGCCGGCTTTCCGATTGTAGTAGTCACAAACTGTTTCACTACAAAAAAAAGACACATCCGTGACATTATGGCCCGAATGAGAATTTTTTCTGTCATGGTTGTGACACTTCTATGACAATAATTGTGACAAAAACACGTATCATCATAGATGTGGTGGGCTCCTACTTCTATGAAAAAAAATTATGACAGAAAATGGGCTTTTCGTCCTGGGCGGGCCGGAGACGAACCCGCATGACATTCTTTGGGCCGTCCATGACGTAGAAAATCGTGGTAGAAGTGAGGGCGAGGAAATTTTTGGGGAGTTCCCGGTTACGGTGGGTGGTCGGGGCCGAGCGATGCAGTGTGGTTTGTGCGTTTCTCTCGTACGTGCGCGTGTGTGCAAGGCGTTCACTAACTAAACCCAAGCGAGGCGTTCGCTTACTGAACCCGAGCGATCGCACTAGCTATGTACTGAAGCCGATCGATCCCTTCACTGCTAACTGAACCCAAGCGATTCCTTCGCTGCTAACTGAACCCGAGCGATTCCTTTGCTGCTAACTGAAGCAGTTCGAGCCCCCGTACGTGCGAGACGTAGCCGGTTGGGTTGCCTCTCGATGAACAGTGCCCATTGCTGACGCACGCGTGATACGTAGAATGAGTCGAGACGCATCGATCGAGCCCCTTGTGCGAGACGTGGTGAGTTGACCTAGCTGGTTGGTTGGCTGTGGATGAACAGTTCCCGTTGTTGCCGCCCGCTCGTACGCCCCACCCCAGCCGGTGGGTTGAACAGTACCCTGGCCATGTGAAGGTGGTTGGCGCTGGATGAACAGGACTCCGAGGAGAGACCGCCACACCCCAGCTGGTAGGGGGTGGATGAACAGGACCCCGTGGAGGCTGGATGAACAGTAGCCGGTGGAGGCTGGAGGAAGTCGACGGAGGATGAACAGTAGCTGGTGGAGGCTGGAGGAGGTCGACCATGGTCCGTGGATGAACAGTAGCCCCGTGGAGTCCCGTTTTGCTGTATGGCACAGCCATCCCAATGAACGGGACCCCCGTTTCGACTGTGGGCAGTTGGGGAGAAGTCTGTTTCCTTCGTTTTGCGGCACACCAGAGCCCTCCCGATCAACAGGACCCCGTTTTGACCGTACGCACTTGAACAGAAGTTTGTTTCCTCCGTTTTGCGGTACGCCAGACCCCCAGCCGATGAACAGGACCCCGTTTCGACCGTAGGCGGTCGAACAGAAGGCCGTTTCCTCCGTTTTGCGGTACGCCAGACCCCGAGTCGATGAATAGGACCCTGTTTCGGCTGTTCCGTCCAAGCCGGTTGGCTCCCAATGAACAGGACGCGTTTTGACCCAGTCGCTTGGCTCCTGATGAGCACGACGTTGTTTCCTCCATTCCGACCCAGCCGGTTGGCTGCCTATGAACAGGAGGCCGTTGGTGCCATCCTTTTCCTCTCCACGTACATGAGCCTTGGCCGTACGTATGCGCGGGCACGCGTTCGAGACCCCGCCCGTATGTATGTACATGGCCGTATTCTTTGCCGTGTGGCTGTACGTACGTGTACACGATTTAGACGGGACTGTCTGAACTGCCACATCGGGGGCTCTACTATGACACATGCTGCTACTTACTCGGCCATGGTTCATCCTTGCAGAGAGACCGATCGGCCAGTATGTACGTACACGTTGGCGACCAAACAGACAACGCTATAGATGCTTTGACCTGGTGGGTCCCAACTGTTAGTGGATAAGGAGGCACTTCCTTGCGTGTGAAGATATAGCTGGTCGGTCCCAGCTGTAAGGGGGAGGAATCCTTTTTTTTGCGCGTAATAAGTAGGCACTTCCTTGCGTGCGAAGATGTAGCTGGTGGGTCCAGCTGTCAGCCTCACTACGCACAGTCATCTTCCGATGGATGTCGTTCATTGACCACGTTGACTACGCCACGCCGAGAGCACCAAGTCGGTGGACGACGGCGAGGCCTCGGAAGGGAACGACGTGGAGCCGGGGAAGACGTGACAGTGGATGCCCAAGCAGATGGGAGTACGAGGGTTGACTGGTTCGGCTGCGGTGTGAGGCTACCATCGCTGGAGAATAACAGGGGATGTGAGTGAGTAGAGGGAAGACCTGGCCAGCAGTGGGAGTAGGGTGGGGCATTGAGGCCTACGCGGCAGCACAGCCGGCCACGGGAGGCAGGAGCAGGCGGTCCCGCCAGCGGTGGTTTGGGCGGCTGGAGCAAGAAGATTAGAGATTGAAGAAGCGGCACAGCCGTTGGATTAGCATCCAACGGTCACTGCTGCAAGAATCGTTTGTTGACTATAAGTTGATAAAGCCATACGTAAGCGTCAACTTAGTAGGCCCACAAGTCAGCATCACATCTGTGGCGGACAGCATATAGCCCATTTGCTATTTTCCTAAATTTACAGACCATTTGCTAATTATTATGTAATTTATTGCAGCCCATATTATATTTTTAGAATACCTTACCATTTTCTCGCAAGGACAGGATTAAAAAGTTCAGCGATATTTCATTGAAATTGCCAAACTATTTCTAATTCCGAAATTTCGAGCCCGATAAAAACTAAATTTAAAATATATTTAAATTATGTTAAAATCCAATGAAAATTGAAATATCAAAAAATAAAAGAAAATCCGCAATTTGAAACTAATTGTCCATTTTCTTTGTTTTTATACATATACAACCCATTTCATATTACTTATAAGATTTACAGCCCTTTTTGTCTGGGCAGGCCGAATGTATCCCTCGTCGTCTTGAAAGATTTGCAGCCCAGCAGGATGGAGAATAAGAAATCGTCCTATGTAGGCTATTCTACGAAAAAAGAGGTGGGCTAGTCATTTTCACCGAGAAAAAAAACAGCTGGGCTCATCATGTTGTAAACATAAAATAAAAGCCTGGGCTAGACGGGCCACAGACACTGCACAACCCAGTTGATAACCTACTCCGTTTCAACAAAAAAAAAAAACAACAACAAAACTGCTCGAGCAACTGGGTCCCACATGTCAGCCGCTCCATGTGCAATTCTCTCGTTTATTAACTACGTTGACAATGTTGTAGGTCCCAGATGTCAGCAAACCATTAGGAGGAAGCATTTTTTTCATGTAATAAGGAGGAGCTTCCTTGCATGTGAAGATGTAGCTGGTGGGTCCCAGCTGTCAGGGAGTGGAATCATTTTTCTTCCGCATAATAAGGAGGCAGTTCCTTGCGTGCGACCATGGACCTCGTGGGTCCCAGCTGTCTGCCTATCCACGTACAGTCCTCATCCGATGGCTATCATTCGTTGACCACGTTTACCACGCCGTGCCGAGAGCACCAAGGCGGTGGACGACGGCGAGGCCTAGGGAGGGAATGACCCGGAACCGGGGAAGACTCGGCAGTGGATGCCCATGTGGAGGGGAATACGAGGGTTTACTGGCTCGGTTGTGGTGTGAAGCTGCCGTTGCCGGAGAATAACAGGAGGTGTGGGAAGTAGAGGGATGGCCTGGCTAGCGATGGGAGTAGGGTGGGGCGGTGAGGCCTGCCCGGCAGCATAGCCGGCCACAGAAGGCAGGAGCAGGTGGTCACGCCGTTGCTGGTTTGGGTGGCTAGAGCAGGAAGATCAGAGATTGAAGAAGCATGCCGGCTGTTGGATTGACATCTAACGGTCTCACGCTGCTAGAGTCGATTTGTTGACTAAGTTGACATAGCCCTGCGTACGCGTCAACTTAGTAGGCCCACAAGTCAGCCTCCAAATCTGGTGGGACCCATCTAGCAGGGGGAGGAATTATTTTTTGTTGCGCGTAATAAGGAGGCACTTCCTTGAAAAAGATGCAGCTGGTGGGTCCCAGCTGTCAGGCGGACAAAACTCTTTTTTCTGCGTAATAAGGAGGCACTTCCTTGCGTGCGAAGATTTCATTGGTGCGTCCAAGCTGTCAGGGGGAAGAATCATTTTTTCGCATAATAAGGAGGCACTTGCTTGCGTGCAGCCATGGACCATGTGGGGCCCTACTGTCAACCTCTCCACCTACATCCCTCTTTCGATGACTGTCGTTTGTTGACCACGTTGACCACGCCGCGCCGAGAGCACCAACGCGGTGGACGACGATGAGGCCATGGAAGGGAACGACCCGGAGCTGGCGAAGACAGAGCAGTGGATGCCCACGCAGAGGGGAGTACGAGGGTTGAATGGTTCGGCTGCGAGGTGAGGCTGCCGTCGCCGGAAAATAACAGGAGGTGCGGGTGGGTAGATGGATGGCCTGGCCAGCGGTGGGAGTAGGGTGGGCCGGTGAGGCCTGCGCGGCATCACAGCCGGCCACAGGAGGAGGGAGCAGGCAGTAAAGTCGGCGCTGGTTTGGGCGGCTGGAGCAGGAAGATTAGAGATTAAAGAAGCACGACGGCCATTGGATGGACATCCAACAGTCACTGCTGCTAGAATGGTTTGTTGACTATAAGTTGACAAAGCCTTACGTAGGCGTCAACTTAGTCGGCCAACAAGTCAGCCTTGAAATCATTGGCATGTACAACCCATTTGCTATTATTTTTACAATTTAAAGCCCATGTGCTAATTCATATGGAATTTATTACAGCCCATTTTCCATTTTTAGAATTGCTGCCCATTTTCTGGTTAGGACCAGTGTTAAAAAATTACTAAAATTTATGCGAAATTTTTGAAATTTCGCATATTTTTGCTGGGGTCCGAACTATTTTTAATCCCAAAATTAGGAGCGAGATTAAAACTAATTTTTAAAAATGCTAATATCCAATGAAATATAAAATCTCAATGAAGAAAAAAAACAAAATATGATACTAATTGCCCATTTGCTATGTTTTTTTTTACATTTGCAGCCCATTTCATATTACTTTTATGATTTACTACCCATTTTTTGGCCAGGCCGAATGCATCCCTCCTCATCTTGAAAGATTTGCAGCCCAGCAAGTCGGAGAAAACAAATAGGCCTAGTTTGGGTATTCTTAAAAAAATGGTGGGCTACCCATTTTTCCAAAGAAAAAACAGCTGGCCTGGTCATGTTGTTAGACGGGCCACCGACACCGCACAACCCAGTTTATACGATGCTCCGTCTGAACAACCAAACAAACTGCTTGAGCTGCTGGATCCCAGGTGTCAGCCGCTCCTTGTGCAATTCTGTCGTTAATTGACTATACGTTGACAATGATGTCGGTCGCAGATATCAGCAAGGTGGATATGAGTAAAAAATGAGGGGTGGATCTGAGTAGTAGTAAGGAGGCACTTGCTTGCGTTCGGCAGTGGACCTGGTGGGTCCCTACTATCATACTCTCAAGTACAGTCCTCCCCCGATTCACCATGTTGACCATGTTGACAAGGCCGGACGGCAGCGCTGCGGCGAGCGCACCAAGGCGAAGGACGACGGGGAGGCCTCGGACGGGAATGAACTGGAGTCGGGGAAGATGCGGCAGTGTGGTCGTAGGCGGCGGGGAGTACGAGGGTTGACTGGTTCTGGTGTGGGGTGGGCTGCCGTCGCCGGAGAAGAATAGGATGTGTGGGGGAGTAGAGGGATGGCTTGGCAAGAATTTCATGGTACGACAGGGCAGCGATCCGGGCATGGCACCGCAACCAGCCGTGGAAGGCGGGAACAGGCCGTCCCGCCGACGCTGGTTTGGTTTTGGCGCCTGGATCGGTCAGACCCAAAAACTCAGCATGCTCGATAATAAGAATTAATTTTATATGGCTACAACTTATTGTAAAATGAAGCCAAGCACTTTTTTTCTTTAGGTGTGAAGCCGAGCACATTCAGAAGCCCTGGGATAAAGTGGGGTCGCCAGGCTAGGCTGGGCATTCTTATCAAAAACTAATGTTGGGCTGGAACTTTTTACCATAAAAAAACTCGGCTTGTCAAAAAACTTGTGGTACTTGGGATTCGAACGGGAGACCTGGGTAGCACAATCCATAAAACATACAAATGAAACGGAAAAAAATTGTCATATTTATTACAACTTGCCGCTAATAATTGTTAGATGTTGACCACGTTGACTACGATTTGCATCGGCTTCAACCTGGTGGGTACCAAATAACAGTCCATTGGTTGCAGGAAGAAAAGGGTGTGAGAAAAAAGACTGGTCGCTATCTTTGCCTAAGAATAATATCGACTGAATGTAAAGATACTCTCATAGGAAAATAACATCCTCCAGTTAAAATCATACTTTTCAAATCATAAATTTAAACAACCTGTGCATGAACATTTTGCTTTATTTATTTATTTATTTATTTAGGGGAGCATGAGCATATAGCTAGGCCGGATTCATGTTAGAGCCTCCCTCCCAGTTAATTATGGGCTCTTCTATTGGGCCTAAATCACTGGGCTGCATTGCCTCGACAAGTGGAAGATTTGTTCCCTAGAAAAAATAGTATGTGCTACGTACGGGGCACTAAAGGATCGGAGCGTGCAACGACTTCCAAAACATTGTTTTTATCATTCTAACGTCACTATTTATTCAACCAACAGACAAAATATATTACTCATTGTACATTGAAAACACCAGCAGCATCCATGGCTCTATATTGTTTTAGTAAAAGGGGTTTGCCGCCAATTTTCCGTTAATAGAAACCACTAGAGGTTCACAGCAAACTAGAGCCCTACAAAGGAGACTTTGGATTGAAGATACCACCAGGGGTGGGGGTGCAACAGAAGCAGTAAGCAGGCCAGAAGAGTAAAGACGTAGCTCTCTCTTCCAACCAAACATCAGCCAACATTACAGAAGGGCTACCAAAAAAACCAAGTGCATGCATCAAACTTAATAAAGATCCTACTACACCAAGTGTACGCATCTAACTAACTAGCTGAGTTAGACGTTACTATTTATTAAGCTGTGGAGATTGGCTGAAGGCTTGAACTGGATGGGTGCCTAATGGGGGAAATTCCAGCCAGTAGGTCGAAGTCTGATACATGCGACCCTCTCTCCTACTTTGGGCTGCAGAGCATGGAGGCACATATCAGGGAATGGTGCATGGAGAGACGCATGGTATGCTGTGTACACACAGTTTTGCCTGATGAACGGAACCGCGCTGCCATCAGGATCCTTGACGTTGGTGATCTCCTGGTTAATCAGATAATTCAGTCCAAGAAACAGAGAGCGTGTGCCGAGGCTACTTACTGGCCTCCAGTCAACAATTCCTGAAGGCCCAAAGAAGCTGGGATCCTGCTCAAAGACCATGCAGTGACTGTGATTGTATTCCACGAAACAACACGTCTAGTACATGCCAATGATCATCAATCATTCGCCGTTGTCTAATCGAGCCAACAACTACCTACAACTGCCATGCCGCTTTTCTTTGAAAGGTTCTGGGATTAGGAAGGGTAGGGACACCAGGCGGCCTACAACAACATATCAAGTTGGAGTCAAATAAAAATGGGCTGGTACTGTAAATCTAAGAACAACATGTTCAGAGCAAGAATATTTTTTCAATAAATGTTGACAGTAATATAAGCATGGGAATGATGATTTGATTTCACCAAAATTCTACTACATCTGATCACAAATGCGGGATGTTTTGGCAGTTTGAATTAAACTGTCAAAATGTCCACGTTACTGAACAGAGGGTGTATTTGACAGCGTGGTGTTAATTTCTAACAACAATGTATTATAACTCTTCTCAAACTATACTCTGACAATAGGAAGCAAGCCATCATGATATCATAGGAAATTAGGAATAACATACTACGGTAACAACCATTTGTAGTGATGACTGGAGTAGGCCAGCAATATGTCCAGCCATAGAAGGAGTCCACAGCGTAAATGAAGCCCTTGTGTTCAATGGCATTAGAGAGCCATGGAGGATGTATGATCCAGCGATGGATGTGGAGATTTATCCACTTACCGCAGTGACTTGTCAGATAGGCGAGACCGTGGTTGAAGAACGCAATTAGCCTGAAGTCTTTATAATTCGCAGATCTTGTGGGCACTTGGCAGATTACAACCTTGAGCAAACGAAACTTGGTATCATGTTGGCTACTGTAAGATTCTGAATATTCTGGGCTGCTGTAACACCCCAAAATTTTCTCTCTGGTTTTTTTTTAAATCTTTTTATTAAAAGAAATACTTTGAATTATTTTGACCCAATTCTTTTTCTTCTCTTTCTTCTGTTCTGATATTCACTTTTATTTTTAATTGGGTTTCCAAAAATTTAAATGATTCTGATTTGGATGATTTAATTATTGGGCAGTTATTTTTGGAAGATCAAAAAAAAATATTTTTCTCTTTAGAAAAGTTTCTGGAATATTAAAACTATTCCATGAAAATAGCCTTTTCACTTCTTCTAGCACTTCTAAATTCTCCCAATAATTTTTCTGCCACTCCAAAATTATTCCTCAAGTCACTCACACCTTCTAGGAGAGTATCCAACTCTCTTTCATCTTACAAAAATATTTCTATCATATTTTATAAATTCTAAAGTTGGAATTTATATTATCCATAGTTTCTTGGAATTACAAAGGAACTATATTTTCTACAATTCTTCTGCCACCACCAAAATTTCCCCAACAACTACAAAATACCCAAAACCCATTTCACCAAAAACATTGGGTTCCAGAATTCAAAAATTTCAAATTTCATTCGGTTCAATTTTGGACCAGAAACAATCTCTCTAATACAAACCTATTTTTAATAGCTCCAAAAATTCTGAAACTTCGCCAAGCCCTCTTATTTGCATCAACACATCACCACAAAAATTCCCTAAAAATCCTAACATCCCTAACACCCTCTGGCATTTCATCATACACATATATAGCATGCACACTGTTCATCCATGTCAAATTCAGTTAACTGAACTGGGTTCAGTGGCAGAGGCGCTCGATGCCGTGTGTTTCATTCCATCGCTCTCCTTCTCATCCACACCTCCTCACTTCATCATTGAGCCGCCGTAAAACCCTCTGGTCAGTAACTCCACCGACGAAACAGTACCTGGCCGATGCAGCGGCCTCCGATCTCATCTGCGGCGGCCGAGCGAATCGGCTCGACCCCGCCCGCCATCTTCACTCCTCCTACTGCTCCCTCCACCTAATCTCCTCCACGCGGCGCCTCCTCCGAGTCATCACCGCACCGTCCAAACCGCCCAGGACACCACTAGCAGTCGCCGGAGCCAGCCATCGCCACCGCACCCGTACGGGAGTCCATCCGCGGGAGAATGGATAGAGCTCGCCTTCGCTCGCACTAATGCTTCTGGAGAGCTTCATTCATCTCTGCGATCATGCGCTGAACCTGGCCGCCGTCCAAAACCAACTTCAGTGGCCGGAATTTACTCCGGCGTCAGCCGCAAGCCACTGGCTTCCCCGATCGCCCATAAATAGCACCTCCCGAGCTCCATTCTCTCCTCGTACCACCTCCACACCATCTCAATCGACCGCCAAGCCTCTCACCTGACCCCGAGAGGGTCTTCTTCTCTGTCTCCGGCCACCGAGCCGCCGCAACCATCCCTGATCACCACAACGCAAATACTCCACCTCCTCCGTTCAAACTCTACCAGCAGTCTCAAATCACACCTATACTATGATCCCGCACTTCAATTTGGCCTCCCGAGCTCTCTCCGGCGAATTCCGATCACACCCGAAACGCCGTCCGCCGCCGTCGACCTCGCCGCCGTTCAGGTGCTCGCCGGCGACCACCTCCACTACCCACCGAAGCGGCACTCCACCCCGAACATATCCCGATCAACGCCACCTCCCAAAACCCCGGCGATTGTCGCCGGCGATCGCCGCCGTCCACTGTGCACGCGCGCGGGCGCTTTCAAATTTAAACCTGACGGGTGGACCCCACCCGTCAGCGTTTTATTCTTTTCAGTTTAAAACAGAAAGTGTATTCTTTGGTTTACGCCTTCTCTGCTGAAAGGCGTATAACGCCCGAAGCGTTTTTCTTTTTTTTGTTTTTAAACCGAAAACGTATTCTCTGTTTTACGCTTTCCACGCTGGAAAGCGTATTCGAGCCCGAAGCGTTTTCTTTATAAGCGCACACGGACTGGTATTTTTATAGAAAAACCCCTGGAATCGAATGTTGAATAACTTTTAAACTACAACTCTGATTGAGTTGAATCCTTTTTTTGAAATTCTTATTTTTTTCTCTAGTTTTTTTAGTATTTATTTAAAAATATTTCGAGACAAGTTTTGGTACTGTTGCCAAATTTTTAATTGGAGTTTGAATTTGAATTTTTCAGAAAAAGAAGAGGGGAACTTTGCCGGGAATTTTGAGTGTTCTCCTTCTGACTACTTTGGACAAGGCAAGCATTTTGAACTTCGGATATGGTGATTGCTTTTGCATTTGCATTGCATGGTTGCATCGGTTGGTATTGCACCGTATGTGTAGTTTATCGCAAGTGCATGCATGCATGGTCATATTATTTCTTGTGCATGACTTGCACTTCACACAAGCATCTGACATGGGGAAAGGCTATGAGCACTAGGAGTGCATCTCCTGACTTGGACGTGCTGGTGAGCACGGTCCTGTTGTGACACGACGGTGTCACCGTGGCATGTGAGACATGCCAGACTTAATAATAACAACACCTCCTGAGTCGACCTAGATCGAGTCTTGTTCCGTCACACCTAGCTAAACACCGTGCTGCCACGTGTCTTCCCGCAAGGGAAGTATGGTTTAGTAAGTTGCTAATCCCTGACTGTGTACACACCACATAGAGGGCCATGATGAGGGTTTCCACGGCCATGGACTAAATCCCGTCATCAGGTCAGGGCCATGGGTGTTTTCGGCTGGGCCGAGAGGGGGGCACCCCTTGTAATCCGCGCGTATGAATAGTGATCCCATGCTAATCGAGATTGTAGTCTCCCCGACTTAGAGTTTTTCCTGAACGGTGCTTTGGGTGATTCCTGGCACCCGGAAAGTTAATCTGGTGTGTGCTGGTCAGGTGTGTTTGCATCCCAAAGACCGTAGTGGGAATTAGTCAGTGTCACGGTGCTGGCTAAAGAAATCCCATGCACGTGGGTAAAGAGTACACCCTCTGCAGAGTTATACCTATTCGAATAGCCGTGTCCGCGGTCAAGGACGTTAGCTGGGAAGGGTCAAGTGTCGGTCCGGTGTCGGTCTTCGGAGGAAAATAATTAATTTAAGCATCAAATATTTTGCAGAATATTATTATTGCATCACTAACGCTGTCAAGGATATTTTGTTATCAAGAATATTATGGCTGTGAATATTATTGTTACTATGCATATTATTGTGGACTAACCCGTTTCTCTTATTTCATTTTTTTTCCTGAGTGTCTCAGGGGCTGGCTAGACTACCCCGGACACTCGATTTTATTTTCAAGACCTCTCGTGGTGTCGCTTGAGTCTCGGATGGTCCTGTCTCGTTCGATTCTCTTTTAGACACCCGTTCGGCATTTTTTTTCAAGACCTCTCGTGGCGTCGCTTGAGTCTCGGATGGTCCTGTCTCGTCCGATTCTCTTTTAGACACCTGTTTGGTATTTCTTTTAACTTTCTTGGTTTGTCACTAACAATTAATTTTTCTGCACATGCTAATAATTATTATGCCATGTTTTAAATTTCAGACAGCATGAGCATATCATTTAACCCATCATGAGCATATGCATTCAGTATATCTTTTGTTCATAATGTTTGCGAGTACATTCAAACGTACTCACTGGCTTGTCCCTGGCTATTTCATTGGCCAGACTTGGAGGAGGACGAGCTTGTGGAAGGAGGTTGCGCTAGCGAGCCCGACGCTTAGAGGAGTCCCAGTCAGTCAACCTGTGATCTTGGAGTCTGCCACATGTATCATCCGCTGCATTTTCCACTACACCAATAAAATAGCCAAGCCTCACACTGACGCTTGACTTTATTTTATTGTACCAGTATTGTATCACCACCACACCACTGTGATATTCCACCACCGTAGTATATTGGCAAGCTTGTAATAATTGTTGAGCACTATGGCTCAACCCCCTGTGTAATATTATTGTACTGGTTATCTATATCAAGGAAGTCTACCAGTTGTTCTTGGGGCTGGTATGACTTGAGGCTCTTCTGTGATTTATCCCAGAAATGGGCCTGACAGCTGCGGTGCCAAAGCAGTGTAGTGTTAATCGAAGGAAGGGGTATCAATTGCCGGGTGTAGACCTCCATGAGCATCCACCTGCCGCGTTCGTCGACGAGAACCATCCAAGACGAGTTCATGCCGACCCAGTACATACCGTTAATGTAGTTGAGGGTGACGGGGATCAGATCGCAGTTGAGGGGGGTTGATGCTCTGCAATACCCCCAGTGTTAAGCTATAGTGACCTCACACTAATGATGCAAGTCGTCATCATAATATCCTAAGAAATGCAATTAAGAAATAATTCAACTCAAATTCAAAATTCAAATAGTAAGTGAAATTTGAGAAACTCCAAACTTGCAAGCAAAATAGTACATAATATTGCAGAAATTCCCAAAGCAATTATAAAAATAAAACCAACATTATTTGAAATTCCCAAAATGCCCCTAGAAATTAAAATAGTGGACCAGCAGCACTTATTCAGCCCATTTAAATACAAACATAAATTAAATGAATTCAAATAGACCCCAAACTTTTTGTGCAGCTTCACAACATTGCCAAATATTTATGTGACAAGTCTTGTCCACAACTAAAATCATTTGGTTTTAAAAGAAAATGCAAAACAGCAGAGAAAATAGGAAATAGAAAAAGATAAAAGTTAAAGGAGAAAACTCCCTGTGCACTTGGCCCAGCTGCGGCAACAGTGCGGCCTGGCCCAAATCGGCCAACCTTTCGTCCTCCTCCCGCCACAGGAGAAGGCCGAGGCACCATGACCGCAGGGCGCTCGGCTCCGCGCACTGCTGCACCGCGGGGGGGGGGGGGGGATAAAGGCAAGCCCCTCGCCTCCCCTCTCACTCCCCCGAAACCCTAGTCCCCACTATCCCCTCTCTCTCACTCGCTACGCTCGATATGGAGCCCGCGCCCGAGACCACCGTAGCCACGCCGCCATCGTTCTCGCAGCCAGCGTCATCTCCGAGCCCCACGAGGATATCCAGGAGACGCGCGCCATCGTCTTCGGCCTCGCCATAGCAGGAGCCGCCGCGGGTCATCGCCGAGCCATCGCATTTGTCCGCCTTCTTCAACTGTGGCCGCCGCACCTCGCCGTTTGATAAGCTCCGCTCCGGTCCACCCCACGTCCCTCCGAGATCGCCCCCGTGCCCGCTGTGAGCTCCTCTCTTGATCCCCGCTTTTCCCTCTCGTTTCCGCCGCCGTTTGCCCGCGCCCGCACCCCACCGAGCTCTGGCCGCCGCCGCGAGCTCGCTTCTGGCGGGCTCAGGCCTCCCCGCGTCCAACCGCTATCCCCACTGGATGTGGCACACTCCCAGCTGCCGAACGGATCCAACCACGCGACAAATGGTCGCCGGAATGGAGATTCTGGCGTGCCTTCGCCGCACTGGAAGGCCGCCCGCGCCTGATTCCGGCGATGCTGACGTGGCACGTCATTAAGCCGCTAACCCCCGTTTAATTAACCACTAACCCACCGACTGACAGCCGGGCCCCACGTAGTTTAATTAGGCCTAATAAAAATGATTTAGTTAATTAATAAACTGACATGTGGGGCCCAAGTGTACTGTTCATCTGGATAAGATCTGCTGACTGTGCTCTTCTCACTCAGCACTGGGACCCACATGTCAGCCTCTGTTGACTGAGTGCCGACTGGGCTGTTGACTTAGTCAACTGGCCCCACATGTCAGTCTCAGCAGCACATCTATGGGTACACATCTGTGTACCCATAGCATTTTATTCTTTTATTTTCGAATTAAGTTAATTCGAGAAATTGCAGAAAATGATTAAAACTTTGAAAAATCATAGAAAATAAACCGTAACTCGGATGAAAATAATTTATATATGAAAATGATTAGAAAAATAAGATGAATCCGAATATGCCATCCCCATACCTGTCACATGCCTCTAACATTGCAAACATGGAACCTTCCCCTCCGGTTCATCTGTCTGACAGATGCCTAAAACCGGGAAAATATTCCCAGATATTTTCCCGCTCCGTCTGTAACGTGTAGCATTGCGTTAGGTCACCCATAGCACAACGTATTGCCATGTCATGCATTGTGTACATTTGTTTGCCTGTTATTTATTTGTTTCTCCCTCCTCTTTCTTCTCCGATAGACCATGCGACTGCTGCCGATGCCCCTGTGATCGACTACGTCACCGATGACCCTTCTTCCTTTTCAGCAAAGCTTCCAGGCAAGCAAACCCCCTTGATCATTCCTATACCGCCCATTCTTTCTCTCACATGCTTGCACTAGATTTTGCTACTGTAATTGATTGCTCTTATTCTGATGCATAGCCTGATTTTGTACCTGTTGTTGATACTTTACCTGTTGTCCTAAATACTTAGTATAGACTGGTTAGTGATCCATCAATTGTACCACCACCCTTGTCCTTGTTGCCATGCTTTACTACCGGTGACTCGATCAGGTGATCGATGTGCAGAAACCTACACATCACCACACACCCCCTTAGTTATACGACTCTGCAGAGCTACTATCGAGTGCTGAGGGTGATACCTCCTACCTCACTCCCGATGATATCTCTGTAGCGTAGCTAGTCGGTTGTTGGTTACCGAGGGTGATTCCTCTTTCACCACCTCCGATGATGCCTCTGTCGTGCAACCCCTCAAGTGTGAACCCATCGACGGTGATTCCTCCGAGTTCACCTTGACGGATACATCGAGTGGGAATCCATCGAGGGTGATTCCTTGGATTTCCCCTAGATGTTTCGGACACACGGATACCTTGAATTTACATCAGGCCCCTATTTGAAGTCGGGTCGATCCCGAGGGATAATGGTTTAATGGGGCCCTCGGCGCCGTATGCATCAGCCGAAAGCTCTATCAGACATCCAGATCAGCATTGTGGCTGGGCCGGATCGCGCCATCCAGGCAGAGGTGGTGCTGGTATCCCCTGCACACAACCACCCGGAGTGCAAAGGGCGATGGGCCCAAGACCCCTGAGCACTTAGGATGTATACCGGCGGGGACCTCTCTGCTGAGCCTAGGTAGGACTACGTCGTGTCGATCAGCCGAGGTCGGGCATGACCCAGAAAAGTGTGTCCGGCCAGAGTTAATCGAGCATGTTGGGTAACAGTAGTGCACCCCTGCAGGGAAGCTATCTATTCGAATAGCCGTGTCCATGGTAACAAGACGCTCAGTGTAGTATGCCGATCTACTACAACTTGAACTGGATACATGTTACTTTAATTGTAAGCTCTGGGATCGCTTTCTCGCAGGGAGTCGAGGAAGGATCTCTAGGCTTTGCTACTACATAATTATTGCTTTATTACATAATACTAATCTGCACTCTTCTAATGCTGCAAGACGCTGAAGATGCTAGTCTTCGATAGGCTAGGCCTTCTCTCTATTCTGGCAATTCTGCAGTCCAGTCCAGAGATACAACCCCTTCTTTTGATACCGATGCATACTTAGCATAGATCTGATGTAAGTCTTGCGAGTACTTTGGATGAGTACTCACGGTTGCTTTGCTTCCTCTTTTCCCCATACCCGATTGTTGCGATCAGATGACGGAATCCCAGAGCCAGCTGATCCCGCCGACGACTACTACTACCCTGGCGGAGCCTACTTCTACGTGGAGATCGACGGCCAGGAGTAGTTTAGGAGGCTCCCAGGCAGGAGGCCTACGCCTTTTCGATCAGATGTCGTTCTTTTGCTCAGCCTTCTTAAGGCTGACTTGTTTAACTTTATGTATGTACTCAGATATTGCTGCTTCCGCCGACTATTGTGTAACTCGAGCTTATGTATTCGAGCCCTCGAGGCCCCTGGCTTGTAATATAAAGCTTGTATTATTTTATCTTGTGTCTAGAGTTGTGTTGTGATATCTTCCCATGAGTCCCTAGGCTTGATCGTGCGCATTTGCGTGTATGATTAGTGCACGGTCGGGCTGGGGGCGTCACAAGCTGGTATCAGAGCCGACTGCCTGTAGGAACCCCCCTTTCCAACTCCTTGGCCGAAGTTGAGTCTAGTCGTTGAAAACTATTTTACTAACATGGCTGTGTGGCTTACGGGCCCACGTCGCCAATGGGTGGCATTAGGATCTTTTATTCCTCTTCTTTACTCTGGGACTCTGATCTATATTCTTGTCGGGTCAAAGATTTTACTAACACTAACATTAGGTTCTCGTAATCACATCCACCCGCATAGCTGGATTGTCTGCAATTATTCCTTTCCATTGGTCTGTTTAATCTGATCATCACACTTTCCTTTCCATTGGTCTGTTTAACCTTTCTTGTAATCTAGCTTTTATCTAAGTAGTGATAATTCCCTGCTTAAGCCAACACCCCCAAATGATTGTCCTCTGACTTGCCTTGTTGTCGTGACCTTGCAAGATGTCACTGCCTTCCCACGCTTAATCGACACTCACCATAGTTCCACAGGATCAAAACCTGACTCTCCTGTACAACCTTGATTCCGAAGTATCCTTTGCACATGGCTTCGTATGTTATCACGAGCCACATTCCTAGAGATGATCTATTCTGGTATCAGACGCAAGAACAATCAAGGCCAATTAGACTCGCTACAATTTCGTAACCAATCCCTTCCCCTTTACTCCACCTCTTAAATCTCGGGACGAGATTTCTTGTAGTGGGGAGATTTGTAACACCCCCAGTGTTAAGCTACAGTGACCTCACACTAACGATGCCAAGTCATCATCATAATATCCTAAGAAATGTAATTAAGAAATAATTCAACTCAAATTCAAAATTCAAAGAGTAAGTGAAATTTGAGAAACTCCAAACTTGCAAGCAAAATAGTTCATAATATTGCAGAAATTCCCAAAGCAATTATAAAAATAAAACCAACATTATTTGAAATTCCCAAAATGCCCTTAGAAATTAAAAGAGTGGACCAGCAGCACTTATTCAGCCCATTCAAATACAAACATAAATTAAATGAATTCAAATAGACCCCAAACTTTTTGTGCAGCTTCACAACATTGCCAAATATTTATTTGACAAGTCTCATCCACAACTAAAATCATTTGGTTTTAAAAGAAAATGCAAAACAACAGAGAAAATAAGAAACAAAAAAAGATAAAAGTTAAAGGAGAAAACTCCCAGTGCACTTGGCCCAGCCGCGGCAACAGTGCGGCCTGGCCCAAATCGGCCAGCCTTTCGTCCTCCTCCCGCCACAGGAGAAGGCTGAGGCACCATGGCCGCAGGGCGCTCGGCTCCGCGCACTCCTGCGCCGCGGGGTGGATAAAGGCAAGCCCCTGGCCTCCCCTCTCACTTCCCCAAAACCCTAGTCCCGACTATCCCCTCTCTTTCCTCGCTATGCTCGATCTGGAACCCGCGCCCGAGACCACCGTAGCCGTGCCGCCACCGTTCTCGCAGCCAGCGTCATCTTCGAGCCTCGCGAGGATATCCAGGAGACATGCGCCATCATCCTCGGCCTCGCCGTAGCAGGAGCCGCCACGGGTCATCGGCCGAGCCGTCACATTCGTCCGTCTTCTTCAACTGCGGCCACCGCACCTTGCCGTTTGATTTGCTCCGCTCCGGTCCACCCCACGCCCCTCCAAGATCGCCCTTGTGCCCGCTGTGAGCTCCTCTCTCGATCCCCGCTTTTCCCTCTTATTTCTGCCGCTGTTTGCCCGCGCCCGCACCCCACCGAGCTCCGGCCGCCGCCGCGAGCTCACTTCCGGCGAGCTCAGGCCTCCCAGCGTCCAACCGCTAGCCCCACTGGATGCAGCACACACCCAGCTGCCGAATGGATCCAGCCACGTGACAAATGGTCGCCGGAATGGAGATTCCGGCATGCCTCCGCCGCACTAGAAGGTCACCGGCGCCTGTTTCCGGGGATGCTGATGTCGCACGTCATTAAGCCGCTAACCGCCGTTTAATTAACCACTAACCCAACGACTGACAGCCGGGCCCCACGTAGTTCAATTAGGCCTAATAAAAATGATTTAGTTAATTACTAAACTGACATGTGGGGCCCAAGTGTACTGTTCATCTGGATAAGATCTGCTGACTGTGCTCTTCTCACTCAACACTGGGACCCACATGTCAGCCTCTGTTGACTGAGTGCTGACTGGGCTGTTGACTTAGTCAACTGGCCCCACATGTCAGTCTCAGCAGCACATCTATGGGTACACTTCTGTGTACCCATAGCATTTTATTCTTTTATTTTCGAATTAAGTTAATTCGAGAAATTGCAGAAAATGATTAAAACTTTGAAAAATCATAGAAAATAAACCGTAACTCGGATGAAAATAATTTATATATGAAAATGATCAGAAAAATAAGATGAATCCGAATATGCCATCCCCATACCTGTCACATGCCTCTAACATTGCAAACATGGAACCTTCCCCTCCGGTTCATCTGTCTGACAGATGCCTAAAACCGGGAAAATATTCCCAGATATTTTCCCGCTCCGTCTGTAACGTGTAGCATTGCGTTAGGTCACCCCTAGCACAACGTATTGCCATGTAATGCATTGTGTACATTTGTTTGCCTGTTATTTATTTGTTTCTCCCTCCTCTTTCTTCTCCGATAGACCCTGCGACTGCTGCCGATGCTCCTGTGATCGACTACGTCACCGACGAACCTTGTTCCTTTTCAGCAAAGCTTCCAGGCAAGCAAACCCCGTTGATCATTCCTATATCACCCATTCTTTCTCTCACATGCCTGCATTAGATTTTGCTACTGTAATTGATTGCTCCTATTCTGATGCATAGCCTGATTTTGTACCTGTTGTTGATACTTTACCTGTTGCCCTAAGTACTTAGTATAGACTGGTTAATGATCCATCAATGGCCCCACCACCCTTGTCCTTGTTGCCATGCTTTACTACCAGTGACTCGATCAGGTGATCGATGTGTAGAAACCTACACATCACCGCACACTCCCCTTAGTTGTACGACTCTGCAGAGCTACTATTGAGTGCCGAGGGTGATACCTCCTACCTCACTCCTGATGATATCTCTGTAGCGTAGCTAGTCGGTTGTGGGTTACCGAGGGTGATTCATCTTTCACCACCTCCGATGATGCCTCTGTCGTGCAACCACTCAAGTGTGAACCCATCGAGTGTGATTCCTCTGAGTTCACCTTGATGGATACATCGAGTGGGAATCCATCGAGGGTGATTCCTCGGATTTCCCCTTGATGTTTCGGACACACGGATACCTTGAATTTACCTCAGGCCCCTGTTTGAAGTCGGGTCGACCCCGAGGGGTACCCGCGAGAGATGGGAAGTCGGGTTGACCGTGAGATAATTACGTGGCACGGCCAGGTAGGCAGACCGCCCCAGGAGAGGGATAGGGCCTGGCCTTTGCCGTAAGTCCACGAGACGGGGTGACGGGGTCACATGATCGTGGATCTCTTCTCATTTCCGCGAGCTCCCAGTACACTAACGGATTTGGGTATTTGATCTGAGTTGGCCAATGGCCTATACGCACTACCACCACGCGGGATAATGGTTTAATGGGGCCCTCGGTGGCGTATGTATCAGCTGAAAGCTCTGTCAGACGTCCAGATCAGCATTGTGGCCGGGCCGGATCGCGCCATCCAGGCATGGGTGGTGCTGGTATTCCCCTGCACACAACGACCCGGAGTGCAAAGGGCGATGGGCCCAAGACCTCTGAGCACTTAGGATGTAGACCGGCAGGGACCTCTCTGCTGAGCCTAGGTAGGACTACGTCGTGTCGATCAGCCGAGGCCGGGCATGACCCAAAAAAGTGTGTCCGGCCAGAGTTAATCGAGCGTGTTGGGTAACAGTAGTGCACCCCTGCAGGGAAGTTATCTATTCGAATAGCCGTGTCCACGGTAACAGGACGCTCAGTGTAGTATCCCGATCTACTACAACTTGAACTGGATACATGTTACTTTAATTGTAAGCTCCGGGATTGCTTTCTCGCAGGGAGTTGAGGAAGGATCTCTAGGCTTTGCTACTACATAATTATTGCTTTATTACATAATACTAATCTACACTCTTCTAATGCTGCAAGACGCTGAAGATGCTAGTCTTCGATAGGCTAGGCCTTCTCTCTATTCTGGCAATTCTGCAGTCCAGTCCACAGATACATCCCCTTCTTTTGATACCGATGCATACTTAGCATAGATCTGATGTAAGTCTTGCGAGTACTTTGGATAAGTACTCACGGTTGCTTTGCTTCCTCTTTTCCCCATACCCGATTGTTGCGATCAGATGACGGAATCCCAGAGCCAGCTGATCCCACCGACGACTACTACTACCCTGGCGGAGCCTACTTCTATGTGGAGACCAATGGCCAGGAGTAGTTTAGGAGGCTCCCAGGCAGGAGGCCTGCGCATTTTCGATCAGATGTCGTTGTTTTGCTCAGCCTTCTTAAGGCAGACTTGTTTAACTTTATGTCTGTACTCAGATATTGCTACTTCCGCTGACTCTTGTGTAACTCGAGCTTATGTATTCGAGCCCTCGAGGCCCCTGGCTTGTAATATAAAGCTTGTATTATTTTATCTTGTGTCTAGAGTTGTGTTGTGATATCTTCCCGTGAGTCCCTGGGCTTGATCGTGCGCATTTGCGTGTATGATTAGTGCACGGTCGGGCCGGGGGCATCACATGCTCGCCACCCTAGGATCCTTAAGCTGCGTGACACGCCGTTTCTGAAGATCAGGCGGCATGAGCACATAGGGAGCTGGCTTAAAAAGCTCCAGCCTGAGGGCTTTGAGTAAACGGTACAGCCCCGAAGAGCACGCGGCGAGCGGCATGGTACTGAGATTGTCCACACGTGAAACAATGAGTTTCATTACCTTTGTGGGGAGCGATTTCCAGCCACTCTTTTGGTAGACGCTGCTCAGTTCTGCCATTGTTAGTGCTTGGGTTTCGCAAGAGGGGGAGGCGCCTAGCGGGGATGGAAGATTGGACGATTATGTGCTGGCGAGGATGGAGATGCGAATATGTGCTGCGGGAAGTGGACAGGTGATGATGACAATGTAATGGCAGCACACCGTTTCACTTATGAGACACATCCCAGTAGCATAGGGTCATATCGATGCCAGACAACTTGACTGATTACAGTACTACTAAAATATATACTCCTATAAACTACAGTACCTACTATAGTGGAGTAGGACTCTGCTCTATCGGAGTAGTATAGTAAATAGTACAAATTTGATGCCCGAGCATGGAACTACTACGAACCACCATCGATGCTAACGCCAATCTCCATGAAATGTTCGCTGGGAGACATGGCAGTTGCAAACGCCTGCGTCGCAGTTACATGTGTAAAGGGTGGCATGTGGCGCCCCACCTGAATACCACTGTAGCCAGACGGTCCTCGCACACACCAGCCCAGGAAATCACTCTGGCGTGCGCGTTTACAACAAGTATCATGAACATAGGCACAACTATAATAAGAATAAATTTATTAGCCATTGTGGCTGGAATAAATACATCATGGTTACAAGGATGGGGCAGCGGAAAAATTACTAAGGCAGCACGGACTTGGAGAGGCTCCAATCCACAGGGATCTGACTGGGTTACTCTTCTAGCTCGCGAACGCTCGCACTCCTCGACGGATCCTTAGCTGAATTTGGACACGTTGAAAGCCGCTGAGTACTTTTGAATGTACTCGCAAGCAAACCAAATAACATATACACCAAGCAAAGCAATCCATGGCATTCAAGCATGCATTTGTTATTAGAGCAACATTATCTATTAAGGCATAGCATATCTATTTAGCAATATTAATTCTCAGGTCATAACAGGATTATCCAGCAATATAACTACTAAAATGAAGACAATAAGGTAAAGCATAACAGTAAATGCAATTGATCAAGTTCATTCACATGATCCCTCCGGATCCAAGTTCTTACGGTCATTTGACCCTCTCTCTCATAGCCATCCCTTGGCTACATTTCTTTTTTTTTCAAATTGGGGTCAAACTTGGAGTGTCGACCATTCATACAAAATGGTTTGGAATTCTTACTTTCCTAGACCCAAGTTCATCCATCACCAATATTGGGGCATAAAATGATTTTTGGCAATTTTCAGGACCAAACTATGTCACACTTGTAGTGCAAATTTGGGCTTTTTCTGATACTTCACTGAAACTCAACTAAATGTATGGTATATAGCAATATTACTCTGAAATTGCTGAAACTTGGTCAGTGGCCATGCAATGTGGCCTGCTTTTGATGAAAAATGAAATGGAACAAATTTCAAAATTATATGAGGAACTTCCTTCACAAAAAAAGTCATTTCTAGGGCTTGTAAAATGGAAAATATTTTTTTGTTACATCACAGTTGCAAATTCTATGCAATGTTGTCCACAATGGTAACACCAATGGTTGGGCCAAATTTGGGGATGTTATCATGGATTTTGCCATGTATGTGGCTCTTTCCATGTGCATATTCCTTGAAATCCACACAAGTCCATACTGGATAGGCAAATTTTTGAAGGTTTTTTTTCAAACTTGCTGTATTCCAAGTTTAATATTTTTCCCACAAACTAGTGCACATATAATGGCTCAATGCAAAGGCATTTGAATTTTTTAGCCTTTTTTCATTTTCTTTGTTTTTTTTTCAAATTGGGGTCAAACTTGTGAGTGTTGACCATTCATACAAAATGGTATGGAATTCTTACTTTCCTTGACCCAAGTTCATCCATCACCAATATTGGGGCATAAAATGATTTTTGGCAATTTCCCGGACCAAACTATGTCACACTTGTAGTGCAAATTTGGGCTTTTTTTGATAATTCACTGAAACTCAACTAAATGTACGGAATATAGCAATATTACTTTGAAATTGCTCAAACTTGGTCAGTGGCCATCCAATGTGGCCTGCTTTTGATGAAAATTGAAATGGAACATATTTCAAAATTATTTGAGGCACTTCCTTCACAAAAAAGTCATTTCTTGGCTTGTTAAATGGGAAATATTTTTTTATTACAAAATAATTGCAAATTCCTATGCAACATTGTCCACAATGGTAACACCACTGGTTGTGCCAAATTTGGGCATGTTATCATGGATTTTACCATGTATGTGGCCATTTCCATGTGCTTATGCCTTGAAATCCACGCAAGTCCATACTAGATAGGCAAATATCTGGAGGTTTTTTTTCAAACTTGTTGTATTGCAATCTTAATATTTTTCCCACAAACTAGTGCACATATGATGGCTCAATGCAAAGGCATTCAAATTTTTGAGCCTTATTTCATTTTCTTTGTATTTTTTCAAATTCGGGTCAAACTTGGAGTGTTGACCATTCATACAAAATGGTTTGGAATTCTTACTTTCCTTGACCCAAGTTCATCCATCACCAATATTGGGGCATAAAATGATTTTTGGCAATTTTCGGGACCAAACTATGTCACACTTGTAGTACAAATTTGGGACTTTTCTTATAATTCACTGAACCTCAACTAAATGTATGCAATATAGCAATATTACTCTGAAATTGGCTGAAATTTGGTCAGTGGCCATCCAATGTGTCCTGCTTCTGATCAAAAATGAAATGGAAAAAATTTCAAAATTATATGAGGCACTTCGTTCACAAAAAAAGTCATTTCTGGGGCTTGTAAAATGGAAAAAGATTTTTTTATTACAAAATAGTTGCAAATTCCTATGCAACATTGTCCACAATGGTAACACCACTGGTTCTACCAAATTTGGGCATGTTATCATGGATTTTGCCATGTATGTGTCCATTTCCATGTGCATAAGCCTTGAAATCCACACAAGTCCATACTGGGTAGCTGTTGTGTCCCCTGTCGTGCCTTGTGCTCCGTGCGCTCTCGCTGTAGCCTCGCTGTGGTCACCGCGGAGTGGATAGAAACAAGCACGCCCCAGAGTTCGAACCAGGGTCCCCAGAGCCTCGATTCTGACATTTGGCATGCCAGGTAGGGGGTTATGCTTCCGTTTCGTTGCCCTGCCTCCGCCTCGCCATGGCCAATGCTCGTCGTGAGCGCACGGAGCGCCGGGCGGTCAGGGTGGCCCCGATGGAGCCGGTCGCCCGTGACACCCGCCGTCACCGTGCCGGCGCCACCACCGACCCTGCTGCTAGGGAGCAGCAGGCCTCTTCCCTGCACCTGTCTGTGCAAGTAGCTGGCCACACCACCACCGCGTCCTCGCTCGCCCGCCATGAGCCGCCAGGCGCGTAGACCGTGCTACTCATGGCGTGCGAGCTCCTACGCTACCTCCCCACCAAAGGCGGCTACGACACCTGGCTTGTCCGCATCACCGAGCTCGCCAACGCCACCGGAGACGCCCCTGCGGCCTCTCACTCGCTCCGCCCTCCGTCGCACGTGCCAGGGAAGTGGCACATGGCACACCTCCACCGCCTCCTCCATCGAACGGGGATGATGGGCGCCACCGCGGTGCGCGGGCGTGGGAACCGTCCCACAACGCGTCTTCACCAGACCCCGACAACGAGAGCTACCAGATCGTCAGGCGCGCGCCTCCCGACGTGCGCGTGCTCCTCGAGCAGCAGCGCTAGTGCCAAGACCGCACCATCCAGGAGGTCACGGCTGCCGGTCGCCAGAACCGTGCCGCCCACGCAGGCGGCGTCACTTCCAGCATCGGGGGCTGCCGCGCCTTCACTCGGGAGCTGAGCCGCGTGGTGTGGCCCACGAAGTTCAAGCCGGACATGCCTGCTCGCTACAACGGCACCCCCAACCCCACGGAGTTTCTGCAGCTCTACACTCTGAGCATCGAGGCAGCGAACGGAGACGACAAGGTCATGGCGAACTGGTTCCCCACGGCCCTCAAGGACGCTCCGCGCTCTTGGCTCATGAACCTTCCTGAGGCGTCGATCTCCTCGTGGGCCGAGCTGTGCAAGCAGTTCGTCGTCAACTTCAGGGGCACGCACAAGCGCCCCCTCACGCTCAACGACTTGTGCGCCGTGCGCCAGCGCTTCAGCCAAGTGCGCAACAAGATTCCGCACGCCTCCAACGCCGCCATCATCTCTGCGTTCTCCTCCAACATCACGGACGTCTGGATGCATGAGAAGTTTGCCATCAACGACGAGCTTGACACTGTGGTTGAGCTGTTCGACCTCGCCGACAAGTGCGCCAAGGCTGAAGAGGGCCGTCTCTTCATCCACAATGACCCAGATCAAGCGCATGACACTGCCAAGGCCAAGAGCAAAGACGCCAAGTGCAAGGGCCCTGCCGTGCTTGCGGCGGAGCCTGAGCAAAAGCGCGGCCGTGACCGTGCCGATCCCAAGAAGGATGGCCGCCCGTACTGCGCCTACCACGACATGTTCTCCCACAACACCGAAGACTGCCACAAGCTCAAACTCCTCCGTGAGAGCCGTCAGGACGGGCGCGGCAGCTGCAACGATCGCGGCGCCGGCCGCGGAGGCGGCCACAACAACAACCGCTGGGGCGACCGCGGCAACAACAACAATGGCAACTTCAGGCAGGGCTGGTGCGACCAGCCGCGACTGGCCAATCCTCAGGCCAACGCCGCTCTGCTGCCGCTGCCGCCACCACCCCGAAGGAACAATGGCAACCAGCCTGCCGATGGCGTCGGGGGCTATCAGGAGCCTCGCGAGGTGGCTTGCATCCTTGGTGGGGCCCAAGCTCCCCCATCCAACCGCCACTACAAACAATTTGCTCGTGAGGTGAATGCAGCCCTCCCGAGGCCTGAGGCTTCTCAGCCCCTCAAGTGGTCGCAGTACGCCATCTCCTTCGACTCCAAGGACCACCCCAAGTCCACGGAAGCAGTGGGCGCAATCCCCATGATGTGCACCCCCACCATCAGCAACGTCGCTGTCACCAAGACGCTCGTTGACGGAGGCGCAGGACTCAACGTGATCTCCATCGAGTACCCTACGAGCAGCTGATGCCGACGAGGCCCTTCTCAGGCATCACTGATGGCTCCACGCTGCCTCTAGGGCAGGTGCGCCTACCTATCACCTTCGCCACCCGCAAGAACTACCGCACGGAACTCATCGACTTTGATGTGGCGCACATTGGCCTGTCGTACAACGCCATCTTGGGCTACCCTATGCTCGCCAAGTTCATGGCCGTGATCCATCATGCCTACAAGGTCCTCAAGATGCCGGGCTGCAGCGACATCATCACCGTCCGCTGCGACGAGAAGGATGCAGTCCGCTCCCTCGTGAGTGCCTACAAGGCTGCCACCACTGCCTATCCCGCTGATGAAGACGACGTCGAACCTCCTGAGGCTGCACTTGCGAAGAAGAAGCAACTGTTCTCTCAGGCGCGCGCCGAGACGAAGAAAGTGTCGGTGGACGGCAACGGCTTAGGCCCTGCCTTCACCATCGGCACGGGCCTCTCTCCTGCATAGGAAGATGCACTCGTCACCTTCCTTCGGGCAAATGTGGATGTGTTCGCTTGGACAACATCTGATTTGTCCGGTGTGCTGAGGGAGGTGATCGAGCACCACTTAGCAGTGTGCCCCAACGCACGCCCCGTGAAACAGAAGGCACGGCGCCAGGTGCTAGAGAAGCAAGAGTTCATCGTCAAAGAAGTCCAGAAGCTACAAGAAGCGGGAGTCATCTGCGAGGTGCGCCACCCCGAATGGCTCGCCAACCCAGTCGTAGTGCCCAAGAAGTGCGGCAAGGAGCGAATGTGTGTCAATTTCACGAGCCTCAACAAGTCCTGCCCTCAAGATCCCTTTCCACTGCCTTGCATCGACCAGATCGTGGACTCCACCGCTGGGTGTGAGTTGTTGTGCTTCCTAGATGCCTTCTCAGGTTACCACCAGATCAAGATGGCGATGGAGGATGTGGAGAAAACGGACTTCATCACCCCGTGCGGGATATACTGCTACATGTGCATGCCCTTCGGCCTAAGGTGTACCGGAGCCACTTTCCAAAGGTTGATGCACATCGCCCTGGGGCCTCAGATGGGAAGGAACACGGAAGCCTACACCGACGACATCGTTGTCAAGACTCGCGAGGCCTGGTCCCTCCTCGTGGACCTCGAGGTAACGTTCAACAATCTGCGCAAGGTCAACCTCAAGCTCAACCCAGACAAGTGCGTCTTCGGAGTCCCTTCCAGCAAGCTGCTTGGCTTCCTGGTCTCCCCCACGGCATCGTGGCGAATCCCGAGAAGATCAAGGCCATCGAGAAGATGCGCCCTCCCCATAACCTCAGGCAAATGCAGCGCCTGGCGGGATGCATGGCCTCGCTGGGGCGCTTCATCTCCAAATTCGGCGAGCGAGCCCTGCCGTTCTTCAAGCTCATGAAGAGGTCCAGCTCATTCAAGTGGACTCCCGAGGCTAATGCTGCCTTCGAGGACCTCAAGATGTATCTCACGAGCCCGCCCATCATGGTCGCGCCGCGCTCTCGCGAGCCCCTGCTCCTGTACTTGGCAGCCACCCCCAGACGGCCAGCGCGGCCTTGGTGGTGGTACGAGAGGAGCGCGTCTGCATCTAGAAGAAGCCTGCCAAGGCCGCATCAGCGCCTGCCGAGGATGCATCATCGCCTAACGAGGGCCCTCCTCAGGAGGCCCCTGTCGAGCCGCCTAACGAGCCGTCTCACGAGCCGCCTCCTGAGCCCCCCGAGCCTCATGAGCCCCCAGGGCCCTCCGGAGAGCAAGACGCTACCACAACCACGCGCCTCATCGAGCACCCCGTGTACTTCGTCAGCACGGTGCTGCGGGTTGCGCGTGAGCGCTACCCTATGCAGCAGAAGCTCCTCCTCGCACTCCTCGTCACCTCCAGGAAGCTGCGCCACTACTTCCAGGGCCATCCCATCAAGGTGATCACATCCTATCCCCTAGAGCAAGTCTTGCACAGCCCCAACGCCGCAGGCCGCGTCACCGAGTGGAACATCGAGCTGCAGACCTTCGAACTGGAATTCTGCACCACACACATGATCAAGGGCGCAGCCTTGGCGTATTTCGTAGCGGAATGGACGAACCCGCACCAAGAACAGCCTCGCGAGGACAAATCTCTCCTTCCTGGAGATGAGGCACCTGGCAGCTGGACCATGCACTTCGACGGCGCGTTCTCGCGACAGGGCGCGGGAGCTTGTGTCATGCTCACCTTGCCAACAGGAGACAAGCTCCGCTATGCTGTCCAACTCTGCTTCAAGCATGACGACAAGGTCTCCAACAACATCGTGGAGTACGAAGGCCTCATCGCTGGGCACAAGGCTCCCTCTGTTCTAGGTATCAAGCGCATCATCATCAAGGGCGACTCTCAGCTCCTTGTCAACTTCTCCAACAAAAGCTACAAGCCCAAGGACGAGCACATGGCCGCCTACTTGGAGGAAGATTGCAAGCTCGAGAAGCGCTTCCTTGGCCTAGAGCTCCAACACGTCCCTCGCGGCAGCAACAAAGAGGCAGACGACATCGCCAAGCGGGCATCTCGCCGCGAGCCGCAGAACCTGGGCGTCTTCGAAGAAAGGCTCCTGAGGCCATCAGCCGCACCACCTGCCGTGAGCGCCACGGCGCCTCATGAGGAACTCCCCCCCCCCCGCACCACCCACAGGCGCACCTGATTGCGGCTCATCTTCGGGTGCCCGCTTGTTGCTCACGCTGGAGCCTCAAGCGGACAGCTGGGTCGCTGAGTTCAAGGCCTACTTGCAGAGCGGCACCCTCCTGGAGAAGGACTCAGAGGCAGAGCGCATGGCGCCCCAATGGCGTCGCGCTGCGGTGCATCTCCAAAGAACAAGGTCGCGAGCTACTCGCGGACATCCATGGCGGAGACTATGGCCACCACTCCTCGTTGCGCACCCTCGCCGGCAAGGTGTTCCGCAGCGGTTTCTACTAGCCCACAGCGCTTCAAGACACCACCGAGCTGGTCCAATTATGTGAGGCCTGCCAATTCCACGCCAAGCAAATCCACCAGCCGGCACAAGGCCTCCAAACGATCCCACTCTCGTGGCCCTTTGCGGTCTGGGGGCTGGACATCTTGGGCCCCTTCCCTCGTGTGGCAGGCGGCTACCGCTACCTCTACGTCGCCATCGACAAGTTCACCAAGTGGGTGGAGGTCGAGCCAGTCCGCACCATCCCGGCAGCCTCAGTCGTCAAGTTCATCAAGGGCCTCGTGAGCCGCTTTGGCGTCCCCAACCGCATCATCACTGACAACGGCTCGCAGTTCACCAGCAGCCTCTTCAAGTCATACTGTGTCAGCCTCGGCACACAGATCTGCTACGCCTCTGTGGCGCACCCGCAAAGCAATGGCCAAGCCGAGCATGCCAACGCTGAAGTCCTCAAGGGCCTCAAGACACGAAGCTTCAAGAAAAAGCTTGACACCTGTGGCAAAGGCTGTCTCGATGAGCTTCAGTCCGTGCACTGGTCAATCCGCACGACAGCAACCAAGCCCACTGGCAAGACTCCCTTCTTCCTCGTTTACGGAGCTGAAGCAATCCTCCCTTCTGAGCTCAAGCACGGCTCTCCGCGAGTCCTCGCCTTCAGCGAAGCTCATCAGGACGCCTCATGAGAGGCCGACCTACTGTTCCTCGAGGAAGCCCGTCGCCAGGCCGCTCTACGCGCTGCCCGATACCAGCAGGCTTTGTGTTGCTATCACAGCCGCAACATACGCCCCCGCACACTCGAAGTAGGTGATCTTGTCCTACGAAGGATCCTCTGCAGAGAGGGATTCCACAAGCTCTCACCCATGTGGGAAGGCCCATTTAGGATTGCTCATGTCTCCCGGCCTGGTGCCGCTCGGCTGGAGATGGAGGAGGGTGTTCCTGTGCCCAACACATAGAACATCCAACACCTCCACAAGTTCTACCCGTGACCTCACGTGTACGAACGAAATGGAGCTGTACATGTTCCGGAGCTCTCCTTGCGCTAGCCTGATGGGCCCGCGAGAGCTCCCTCCCACAACCCAGTGGAAGCCCCATGCTCAGCGCTGGCGGATCGATTGAATTGAGGGCGCCGCCTGGCTGCACCATCCTCAAGCTGTCTCGTGTCCATCATGGCAGTCTATTCTCTTTTAGATGTGAAACTGAGGGCGCCACGTGGCTACACCATCCTCAAGCTGACCCGTGCCAGACACGGCGGCCACATCCTTTTTGGTTGTGTAATGAACCTTATTATTATGCTGCAGTAAAGCTTTATTTCCTAAGATATTATATGTGTTTGGTAAGTTGTCTGCCTCAGGAGCCATGCGTGCTCGCGACCTTCCTCCTGCGCTTCACGCGACGGGGGCTATACACGGTGTGCCTGTGCTCGGGTCAGTCCCAGCAGTGCCTCAAAACCCAAGTGACTGAGCTTTGCCTCGCGGGCCTGCTCCCATGCAGGCCACCTCACCAAGGTCCTTGGTGCCTTGTCTCCTCGCGTGACACCCATGAGCAAGCCAGCAAGCGTGCACTGCTCCTCCTTTTGTGAAACCTATCGATATTCAGTTGTCGCAAGAACAAGGCATGTAGAAGGCCTCGCGAGCGCTACCTCGCGAGGTAACCCACGTCGAGCCGTCTACTGACAAAGCCTGCAGGAGGCCTCGCGAGTGACGCCTCGCGCGGCGGCCTACGGCAGTTCTCCTCACCGAGTGCCAACAGGAGGCCTCACGACCAAGAGCCTCGTGAGACATACAACGCAACCACGACACGGCAAGCGCCGCACTCTATGAAAAATCTAAGTCTAAAAACACCTCACGAGCCGCTCTCAGCACCGCTCTCCTCTTGCCGCAACCTCGCCGAGTGCTGTTGTTTTCTCCTTTGCGCGAGCCGCGGGGCTCCCTAAGCATCGCACCTTAGGAGATCTTACCGCCCCTCAGAGCCCTACACCCTCTAGCCTTGTCTAGGCACATGTCCTAACATACCAGTGATGGTCGTAGCCCACTCGGGGGCTGGGTCCTGATGACGTAGAGCACCAAGGCATGCGAAAAAGTGGAAAACAAGACTCACGAGAGAGCCTCATGAGGAACATAGATTACAACAAATCATCAAGTACTTAAACACAAAAGACATTGTTTTCACGCCCCCGCGGGGCAACATCAGTCTCATACAGGTAATCAAAAGACAAAAGGCCTAAGAGGACGCGCCGTCACCATCACCGTCGTCGTCGCCTTCGTCGTCATCGCCTTCGCCTTCTTCAACACCGCTGGAGCTCTCACTGCTACCATGGGAGTACTTCGCGAGAAGGGCGTCCACATGGTCCTCCACCGCCTTCTCGAGGCCATCACAGAGCTCCTCGGGGACAGGGGCTATCACCCTGTAGAAGTCGAAGTTGGCGTCGGCATGGAGGAGATGGCTGAAGATGCGCGTCGCCGCCTGGCTGAGGAGGTCGCGGCACTCATCTTCGATGATGCCGGGCACCCGCTTGGCCCCCACCTCGAGCCGCTCCACGAGCTTGGTGAAGAAGTCGAGGTAGATGGCGTCGTGGGTCTCGAGGGGGCCCTTGAGCCACTCCTGTCAGATGGTGGTTAGGGCGCCACGAGCCCGGAGCTGGAGGGAGTGGAACATCTTGGCGCGCTCGTGCTGCCGCCCCCGCGCCCGATCCGCCTCCAGCCTCGCCTGCTCGACGACATTGGCGACGCCACCCACCTGCTGTTGGAGGGAGGCCAGCTCCTCCTCGGCATTGGCCTTAGCCTTCAGCGCGGTCTTCCGCCGGGCCTCCGCCTCCGTGAGCACCTCCTTGAGGCCATCAATCTCCTTCTGGAGCTCCCCGCGCTTCTTCTTGAAGCGGTCCTCCTGGGCCTTCAGCTTCTTGCCGTGGTCCGCAACAAGCGCCAGGCGGTTCTTATCTATCTTCGCATCGGCGTCCTCCTGGGCTTTCTTCTTCTTGGCATCCAGTTGGGTGTTGGACCTCCTCATGCGCTGATTGTAGGAGGCCTGGGCGGCGGCCACCTGGCGGTCTAGCGTCTCCAGGCGCTCATGCTCCGCGGCCTGCTCGGACATCGTCCTCGCAAGCTCCCGCTCGCAGATCGTGAGATCCACCTCGCGAACCGCAAGCTCCTCTTCGCGAGAGGTGATGGCGGCCTCCCGCGCCTGGGCGGCGTGCTGCTCCTCGAGTGCCCTCGTGCGAGCCTCCGTCTCCCCGCGACACTTGTCAGCCGCGTCGGCCTCCTGCATGGTGTTCTCGAAGACCTCATTTGCCTTAGCGGCGGCCTTCTCCCGCTTCTCCCGTGCGGCCTCGTCTTGGCGTCGGCCTAGCTTAACGGTGACGTCAAGTTGGCGCCACCCTTCAGCTGGCCCCCCGCCCGGTGACGGCAGGCGTTCCTCGGCAACGCGCGTCTCCCCCGCCCGGAATTCCGCCTCGAGCTGGCCCAAAGCCGCCCAGGCGTTCCGCAGAACCTCGCGCTCTAGAAGGGTGCGGGTCCTCATGAGCGCCAGGGCCCAGTCCGGGTCCAGCTCCTCGCCGCCCTCCGTTGTCACAGCCTGGGAAGGCCCGGCGTCATTCGTCAGGAGCGGGGGGCTCGCCGGAGTCTCCTCCTCCTCTTGCCGCGGCGGTGCACTCTACGGGCTCGTCGCGCACCAGCGAGCGCCGGGGGCTTGCCGAGGCGCCCCCGGCGTTTGCAGCCTTCGTGGCGGGGGTGGAGCTCGGTGGGAGAATTGGCGCCTCCGCCTCTTCCATTGATGTGTCCCCTCCTGCAGCGGGTGCCTCGAGAGGCGCGGCCCTTCCTCCGGAGGCCGCCTCCCGAGGCTCGTCTCCCTTGGCCTCAGGAGCCGCGTCGACGTGCAGCTCCGGGGGAGCCACCCGCTCCTCCCCCGCCTCTGCGCGCCTCGTTTCGGCCTCGGGGCAGCTGGCCTCTGCGCGCCCTTCGGCACCTGCATTAGGCGTTGGGACCCCCTTCGAGCCAGGGGTCTTCGGCTTCTTCTTCTTCGTGGGCCTCCTGCGCACGTGGGGGCTCAGCCCAGATGACGGGAGGAAGAATGAAGAACATAAGGAGACAAGAGCAGACACTTACTCCTTGTTCGGGACCCACTTCCTTTTCTTCATGACCGGCGGCGGGCGACTTCCGCTGTCGCCCTCGCTAGGCTCCCCTATGAGGCCACCTCCTGAGGTGGCCTCCCGAGGCTCGGCCGCCCCATCCTTGGCGCCGTCCTTCTCGGTGGGGGGCTTGGTTGCCCCACCACCCGCGTCAGTCTTCTCAGCGGGGGGCTCGGTGCCCCACCGCCCGCGCCAGTCTTCTCCGCGGGGGGCTCGGTACCCCCGCTGCCGGTGTCAATCCCCTCCATACGCGGCTCGTCGGCCGCCGCGCTGGTACTCCCTTTGCCTCCCGCGCCGGCAGGTCAGGAGAGATCAACCCTGAATTGGGCGGCGTCGTCATCGTCGTCCTGGTGGTCGCAGATGAGTTGGCGGCGGGTTCGCGAGGCAGGACCGCCGTCGCTCCCCTCTGCGGCGCCCCCCGGGGCCTTGGCGTCGCCCCGGTCTCCTGAGCCGGGATCCATCATGAACGGGTTCTCGCGAGGCCCCTCATGGCCCTCCGGCACGAGGCCCCACTCATCGAAGATTGGCATCTCTACGACCAGCTGATCGATCTCCTGGTAACGATACAGCGGGAGCACGTCCATGGGCAGGTCTTCCGCAGTGCCGCCCAGCAGGATCTGCATGATCCCATCCAGCACCGCCAGCTTCAGGCTGGCAATGCTCAGCCTCATGGGGTCCTTCGCGCCGGTGATCTTCCACATCGGGCGCAAGCACTTCTGGGGTGGCGCTATGCGCCGCAGCAGGTACTCCTTGACGAACATCGCCCTAGTGAGGCCCTCTGCCTTATGGTCGGCCATCCGCTGCCAGACGGGCGCCAACCTCGTGTCGGTGTGCTTCTCGTGCTCCCATCCCGAGCTCTTCACGGCGGGGTCCGTCGGCTCCATCAGCAGCTGGTTGCGATGGCGCGCATCCATATAAATCCAGCGCTGCGTGTAGCCCTCCTCTTTCTTTCGGATCTTCAGGCTGATGATGTCATCCTCTGTCGCCTTGACGGCAAGGAACGAGGCACACGCGGAGTGCTGATTCGCCGCGGATATCCGCAGGCTGAAGAAGTGGCGGAAGAGCGCCACCAAGGGCATCACGCCCATGAAGGCCTCGCAGTAAAACGCGAAGATGGCGAGGAGGAAGATGGAGTTGGGTTGGAGATGGAGGGTGTGGATCTGGTAATGGGAGACGATGGCGTTGAAGAAATCTGAGAATGGCGGCACCAAGCCGACGTAGATGCTGTGGATGAAGAAGGCGAAGGTCGTTGCCTCTAGGTCGCGCAGCGCACGAGAGCCCAGCCAGATCTTCGTCGCCTTCCCCTCATGTTGGTCGTTGGCGGTCATCGAGATCACCTTGTCCAGGCCCTCCCGGTTGGTGATGATGGAGCACTGCAGAGCCTGCTCCACGGCCGGCGCGCTCGGGGCCACAGCCGCCGCCTTGCCTCTCTTGCTGATGTGCGCCATTGCTGCGTGGTGGAGCTTGGGGGCGAGAGGAGGAAGAAGCAGTGCGCAAGGGAGGAGATGCGACGAGTCAAGTGATAGGAGGCGAGGAGTACGAAGGAAGGCAATGATACTCTGCGCCACGCGCGGGGCTGCTTTATGTCAGCGCGGGTGGTTACCGAGGCGTAGTGGGGGAAGTGGGGGCGTCCCACGTCCCATCGTGCACCACGCGTCGAACCTGGGCCCCGCAGTCTATGAGGGCCCGCACCGTTTCGCTCCCAACGGGCAGGAACGTGCGCGCCACGGGCCCGGGGGCAACTGTCGGGCCAGTGGGAACCGGGGTACCACGGCCCGTCTGCCTGTGGCCCAGGATGCAACACCTGGCGAAGGCCCAAGAGGCGGCCCAGTCATGGTCGCCACGAAGCAAGACACCTTGTGAGGCGCCAACCTCACGAGGACCCCCCCGCACGGAGCGGACCACCAAGACTTTGTGGGAGCAGCAGCAGCAGGAGGCCTCGCGGGGCCCCCTTGCGAGGCCACCTGAGGCGGGCGTCGCATGGCGCCGGTCGCACAGTCCAGTGCCCACCACATGGGTGACGCGCTTGGAGACAAGCCGCGGCAGGAACGGTACCAGCAGACGCGGACAGAGAGGATTTCCTCTTTTGTGCTAAAGGGGCAGCACCAGCTATCCACCTCCAAAGCAAGTCCCAAGGACTGCCCGTTTGGTGAAAGAAGACCAGGACAGCAAGCCGCACAGGGCGGAGGTCATCACCGAGCCCACTGGCGCGTCATGGATAATGCTTTTGTAGGCAAAGACCAACTTTAGTCAGGATAAGCCTGCGCGCCTGTCCCCTTTCAAATTGCCGTTGTATGTGGCAACCCTTCCCGCCAACGTTTTCGGGGGAAGAGGACCAAGGTGGCTATAAAAGGGGCAGTGCTGCCACCGAAGAGAGAGGACCGATTCCTTTGTCTTCAACCTTGTACACGAGAACCTTCTTGCCCGACCATAATCGCAAACAAAAAGCAGGAGTAGGGATTTACACCGCGAGGTGGCCCGAACCTGGGTAGCTGCTGTGTCCCCTATCGTGCCTTGTGCTCCGTGTGCTCTCGCCGTAGCCTCGCCGTGGTCACCGCGGAGTGGATAGAAACAAGCACGCCCCAGAGTTCGAACCAGGGTCCCCGGAGCCCCGATTCTGACAAGTACTATTTCCCTACTAGTTAAATTTATGGTAAAAAATATTGGTCGAAAAGTCGAAATATGAGAGGTGCTAGTAAACCGGGACAGAAGTAGGAGTAGTACTAGAGTAGAGGGTGGCGCTGCAGGGGAGTCTCACCCCGCTCGTGGCGCGACAGTAAAGCCGTCATATCACAAAACCCCACCACTCCCAGTAATAAGTGGCCTGGTAAAATGTACAGACAAGCAACCAACATATCACTCCTATCTTTATTGCATTTCACCTCTCTGCAGTCCGGTTCATCTCTACACATTTACGGTTGATCCTAAAGCGGCACGCTCGATCCCTATCTACTACTAGTACTCAAGTTGGAATTCCAATTGCATGACACAACTTCGTAGGAAAAAATACGATCGAGGGTGTATGAAGCGATTTGGGAGTAGTAGTAGTACTTACAAAAAAAATATAGTGCGTATAGATTTCTTGAAAAGTCAAACTTTACAAACTTTGACCATGTTTATATAGAAAACTACTTGTATCTATAATAGTGAATATATAAATTATGAAACTATGTGTTGCGATGAATCTAATGAAATATGTTTTGCATTCTAGATGCAAATATTTTTCTCCAAAAACTGGGTCAAATTTAGTGAAGTTTGACTTTTCAAAAAGTCTATATGCACTACATTATGGAATGGAGGGTAGTAGGACACTCGTAGGAGTACATGCTAGTACGTACGGTGTGCCACCAAAGGCCACTACTCTCTCCCCGATGCATAGGGCATAGATCGAATGACTGATCTACGGGATTCGCTTGAACAGTAGCTGCTGCATCCGTACTGTTCTGGAACAATCACAAGGGCACTTGTCCAAAAAATTTGCATGCCTCCCGACCAGTGAGATATAACTACTACGATAGAGAAAAATCTACAGAGAGAAGGAAGTAAACAATCAAATGAGAATGAGTCCCACCATTTATAGCTCATCAGAAAACAATCAATGGATTTTTCACTTCTCATTCTTGCATTTCTTTTGCATTGAATCATTTCACAAGGCTGTCTACTATTTTACTACTTTTACCAAAACCGCATCGTAATGTTCAAACGTGCATTCACACGTGTGTATACATATATACTAGTTGTCCTAGTGCATAAGCCTAGATATAGACAGAGATGTGTACTAGAGAGAGACGTGTACTGCGATATATAGTGTTGAACTTCATGATATGTACGTACTCTACTTACAAAAAGTAACAAGCGTACAGATACAAAAGGTTTTCAAACTTTTTCCTTTTATACATAATTAATTAAGGACGCTAATAAGTCCCGAGCATTCGGGATTTATCATTTCCGTCCCAATTCCATAGAAAACTAGGAGTACTCCTACCTACTAAAGGGATCACCTTACGACAATAAATTATTCCTAATAAAAGCCACGGCGCTCGCAGGAGCGCTTGCGGCGCGCCACGAGTGTCCTGGTGCGCGGCCGTTTCCCAGCACAGCGAGACAACGCCTCTTCCTCGACCTCGCAAGTCGCGAGATGCTGATTAGTGGCTTGCCGGCGGGCGAGCGCGATCTCACCAGTCTGGTGATTCGGCGCCAACAGGTACTCCTCCTCGATGGAAGCGTGCACCCGATCGACGTACCGCCAAGCGTAGATGAGGCGCATCGACCCGACTGCACTCAGGGCTTTGGCACGGGCGTCCTCCACCACCCACACAGCCCTCGCACGAGCCTTCTGCCAAAGAGCGAATTGCTTGACTCTCCCAGAGGCAACATAGGCCTGCCAGGCAGCATCCCTCTCGGCGCGCTTCTCTTCCTCGGCCTTCTTCTCCGCCTCTCTTTTTGCGCGCTCCTCCGAAGGCAAAGCCTCCCACAAGGCGACCTCCATTTCTTTCCATAGGTCCTCCGAGCTGGGCGGCTCGGGGCCCGGCGAGACGTCCTCCTCGTAGCGGGGCGCCGACACGTCCTCCGATGCTTGTGGTGGCGAGACTGGGAACGCCGACATGTCCACCTCAATGCGTCGCGACGACGGCGAGGAGTGGAACACGGACATGTCATTCTCGACTCATGGTAGCGAGGAGCGGAACACCGACGCGTCCTCCTCGAATCATGGCGGCAAGGAATGGAATGCTGACGTGTGACCCTCTGCGCGAGGCAGCGAGGGGCTCCTAGGGCCCAGGGAGGGGTGATGCCATGGTGGTCGACGGGTCCGTAATTGAGAGGGAGGGCGAGGAGATGAATGTGAGTGTTCTTCGGAATGCCGTGGGAGGCACATTATTTATAGCGAGCAATGGTACACCTACGTAAGATAGGCTGCGTGATTAACGTAACAGCTAGGTCAGCATTTTTTTTGTTGGAGGAAATTAAGGGGGAGGTGGGGGGCACCGAGCTGAACTCAGGGGGAGAGGTGGAGATATTGCTGGTCACAACGGTTTAGGGTTTAGGTGATCTGTGATTTATTAGGCAGGAGGAGATTGGACGAGCACGGGAGGGAGAGTCAACAATCAGCTATATGAATTTGCCATGTCACTTATAGCCAACCTTATAGCCCACTCATGCAATGGTTAGTCATACTAGTATGCTATAGCATTAATATATGGCCCACCTGTTTCTCTCACAAAGTGTGTTGGAGCTTGTGCTACAGCCGGCTATAAGTTTGTAGCCCGCTTCTCTTCTCTCTCCTCTTCTCTCTCATCCTACTCAGCAAAAATATATTATTTAAAGTCTTACAGCCTGCCTACATCACCTTAGTGTACTTGCTCTCATGCATGCACATTGTTTTCACACAGGGAGGACAGGTGGGACTGCGGGGGGGGGGGGGCGGGGGGAGAAGGAGAGTCATTTAGCAGATTGTTTTGACACATGGAGAGGAAAAGATTTGGAGGCGAACGGGTTTCCTGGTAGGCCGAACGAGAAAAATGAATTGAGAGGGAGGTGGGCGCATGAGGCGGTTGAGTTAAACAAGGCGCAGTTTAATTACTACTGTACATCACAGCTAGTACTTTAAGATTTTCTAAATTCTCTTAGAGTAAGTACAATAATGAGCTTATAGCCCACTTACATGGCACTTTTGCCTATGTGGAGTAGAGAGAAATGGAAAAATGGTGGGACTGGGCTCTCATGCAAGAGCCTAGCTATATGCGTACTCCTTGGCAAATGCAAGAAATACAAAGAACGAGATAGGGAGAAGGTAAAAAAAACAGTACTCTTATAGCCAACCTTATAGCTACCCTTGTTGTATGAGTGACTATAAGTGATGACTATATATGCCATGGCAACATCATATAGCCTAACGCACCCAGACGGAGGAAGTAGTACTCTGGTATGGTGTGTAAGGCTCACTAGGAATTGCATCATGACCAAGGTGGATGACTACTGGCTAATAGCGATGTCTCGTCTCGTTCCTTTCCTCCAATCAAGATCCTGTTTGGTTAATTAAATAGAGTTGGTTTCCCACGATATGCATGCAAACAATTGTATTCTCACGGTGCAGTCAATGCAGCCCCCTCATGACGACCAATGGAATTCCCACCCGCTGCCATGCTAGTCGTTTCCACCAATGGAAAAAAGGAGAAAGGACCGGTAGAGAGTAATTAGCATGAGTAATTAGCATTAGGAGACGAGCCTTACATAATGGGTAAATCAGAAAAAAATTGCTCATCTATAGCCGTCCGAAGCCTCAAAGGGCGCGACCACGCGAGCAAGGCGACGGTCGTGGGAGGCGCAACACTTGACGGAATTAAGTCAAAGTTTCATGCACACGCCGGCATGGCGTGCGAACACGCAAATCCTATACTGTCAGCCCTACGAAGTTGGTCTAATAGACATGACATCTAGTGGGTCCCCCATAGTACTAGAGAACTCTTTGGGGGCATGCAGCCGTTTATCCACCGGGCAAGCCACTACCCCACGCCGTTCGCATGCCCTACTCAGCATTTTTACAATCAGAAAACCACTAGCAGTTCGCTCCTACTCGTCCCCGTCCATTAACATTACAGCAGTTTGCTCCCACTCGTCCCGTCCTTTCACATTACAGCAGTTCCACTTCTCCTAGACCTCCTCCAAACTCCATGGCCTCCCAAATCTCCATGATCGGCGGTGAGTACAAGGTTAAAACCATCGCAGGCGATGAGTTCGACGTCATCTACACCCGTTCTTCCGCGACGGTGCAAGGATGCCTTGGTTGCTTCCAACACATGTTCACAAATTCAAATGATCAGTGGGTCGCTGGGCTAGATGTTGAGTACACCAGAGTCTTGGATAAAGAGAGGTTTCAAAAGGAGGAAGAGAAGAAGAAGCCCGCCGTGATCCAGGTTTGCGTACATAACTTGTGCTTGGTGTACCACATATGCCATGCCGACGTTAGGTGCCAGAATTTTGAAGACTTCATCAAGGACAAAAGAGTCAAATTCATTACTGTAGACTTTAAAAACGACAAGGAAGTCCTACGTCGGATAGGCCTCGCTGTACACCAGCCCTTCGACCTCCAGAAGAAAGGCCTGGTGTCCTCCTCACAGCCTTCAATGCTAACCCTGGTAGAAGCCATGATTGATCCTTCATACAGTAAACTGAAGAAACCTCACTATAGGTTTCATTATTCATGGGAGTGGAAGAAAATAGATGAAGATCACATCGAGTACGCAGCACTGGATGCCTACCTTTGTTTAAATATCTACAACGGTTGGATGAAGAGGCGGAGCCTAGTGTCCGGTTCAAGCAAGGATGTATCGGCGAAGAGGAAGAGGGACAAGGACGAAGTCGAGCACGTGCACGAGGACTCCGAGTAAGGTGGCAGTGTCGTCGCTCATGCTGGTTCTGATGCAGTGTCAACCAGATTAGTTGCTTAGTTTTATTTCAGGGTGCTTAGTTTTATTTCAGTGTGCTTAGTTTTATTTCAGGGGTGTGTTGTGTTGAGCCCCCAGCAGAACTATGTTATGTTCTTTCTCGTTACTTGAACTCTTTACTATGTACTAGTATTTCTTACAGTTCGAGTTGTAGATGGTACTACTACTCGTTTCTTCACCTTCCTACTGTACTTAATAAGTACTAGTAGTATTATTTCCATCTGTCTAACTAGTTGGTACTATTCATTTGTACTACTCATTTCTCACACAACAGCTACAGCAATTTGGGGCAGTCGATTTGTGAAAGAAGAAGCTCACCGGAGGGAAGGAAGAAGACGGAGATGCTACCCCAGTATCTATATTATGGTGGCAGGGTGCCCATGATCTATCTTATGAGTGTTTGGTGTGGGGTGCAGTTCGCCGGAAAAAATGGATCATGCTCGGGGTTAGACGGATGGCAAGGGGGGGAGCACGGCGGTGGGAGGTGGTTGAGGGGAGGGCGGGGCGGTGGCAGCAGGCGGTTAGGCCTGTGGCGGTTCGATGTTTGAGAGAGAAGATGAAGAGTGCATCATTTTCGAAGGTTGAAGAAGCCCTTCTGGCCGTCCATGTTGCATCCAATGGCTCACAAGAGTCGACTGACCCAAATTGTTCCTTCAGATTGGAGGATCCACATGGCGTTCAAGGTCTCGAGGGTAGATTCCACGTCCGCACCCGGTTTGCGGCCTCGACGCAGACGCGACCGGCTTCCGCCACGACAGCCACCATGCGGGCCTCCTCCTCGCAGGCAGGGACCACCATGACCTCCTAGCTCCTCCTCCTCTCCGGCGTGCTGGAGCACACGCTCGTCCTCCTCCTCTTTGTATGATGCGGGCATAGACGCGGCTCCAGCTGCTCGTGTCCTTGGCAGCGCGGCGGCATTGCCCGGAGGGACTGTAGACGACGTGAGCAGGCGAGCCTACGACTTCATGGCACCAGGATGGCAGGGACACGGCAGTGATGGGCGAGAAATGGTCGGCCGGAGCAGTACCACATTAATTAGCACATCATCGATATGAAATCCTCTGCAAGCGCGTGCACCGCGGCCGCGCGGTCGATCGAACGGTGCGTCACGGTGTCGCGCTCGAAGGACATCCACCGAACCTTTGTGTGTGTGTGAAAACAATCCCCGAATATCACGCTACACTTTTTTGCTGGAAAAGTTCTTCATGCTACAATATTTCCATATATTTGAATTTAGCTTTAGTTCATGCTTATTTGGATTTGGACGTTTTAGGTGCACCCTAATAGTATTTTTTGAGAGAGATTCTGTGGGTGTGACGGAGAGAGAATGTGTGTATGTGTCTATATGTGTGTTGTGGTGAAAGGGAAATGTGGAGACGGTGTGTGTGTGATATAGAGAGGTGTGAATGTGCAAATGATCGTGTATGAGTGAGACATAGAGAGATGCCGAGATATGGTGTATGCGTGAGAGAACGGTCTTGTATTTGTGTTTGTGTGTGTGTGAGAGAGAGAGAGAAAGGCATCCGTAATACAACAACCATCTCTCTCGATTTGACCCTCCCTCGCACACTCGCATGTAACACATGCATCAACGCACACAATTTCACACCCTCACCCAGCCCCTGCACACCTCAAGGCCCCTATCTCTCTCTCTCTCTCTCTCTCTCTCTCTCTCTCCTTCTCTCTCTCTCTAGCGCGCGCACACAATCTCTTCCCGAAAACCCTATTTAGCATGTACCTCTCTGTCACATACACCCTATACCATGCACACACATTTATCTCTCCCTATGTCTCTCTGCCTCACAAACACACTCCCCATAGTCCTCTCTTCGTATCCCACACACGGTCTCTCTATATTGCTTAAACACTCACGCACACGATGTATCCATCTCGCACCATTAGCCTCTCTCGCCTGCACACTATGCACACACATTCTTTCCCTCGGTTTGATTTCTCTCAATATTTCGCACACACACTCCCCCCCTCGCACACTATCCATCGCCGTCCAAGGTTATATAGCGACCACTATCGCTTTTGCTTCTCTGCACCCTGGCATGCACACCACCTCGATCTTCAAGGAGGGCATCGGGAAGAATGAAGACACCAACCAGACCGCACAAGAGAATGCAGGGCCAGTTGGAAGCAAGCTGGCGTAAAAGCGGCTGACTGACTCCTTTGCTCTCTCTCTCTCTCCCGCACAAAAATATCAATCCCTCAACCCACAAGGCCACAAGCACACACACAAGCTCCCCCCCCCCTCTCGTCCATTTTTTTAAGCTCTCTCATCAAACCTTTTGTCTCTTCTCCTTCCACATGTACAAAATCTCGATCGCATGCACGCATCTCACTCTGTAAATATACATGTCTCCATCTTTCTCACAGACCTAACTTCTTCCACCCTATACAAATGTCCCTCTCTCGCACACTTCCTCTCTCTCTCTCTCTCTCTCTCTCGTGAGGTTTCTCTCCTAGTCTCTCGCCCACATATATACAATCTTTCCCGCCCTCTGTCTCTCTCTTCCATGGGGTGTATATCTTGTGTGTTGCGAGCACACATCACTCTCCCGCCATTGCTCCATCGTCACACACACTCTCTCTCTCTCTACGCTTCATTCACAAACGCAGGAATTCACACATTGGGATGTGTTCAAATATTGTTTTGGACTGGATCATGTAGAGTTATTGATGGTTTCGTTGCATCCAACTAATTAATAATTATGAAATGCATTTAGATTTTCATTTGAGTTGGATTATGTGAGTTTGAGTATATTGTGAAGTACCATAGACTTGGTATTCATCTTGGAATTCAACAATGATTCTAACTGTTGAATTGTATAAACCATTACATTCGATGTCAATAGCTTAATATATTTATTTGACAACTACAACAAATAATAAATGTCACGACAGTAAACTAAGAAAACAGATGTGTACTAGTACTCCTAGTTGCTTAGCCGAATCGTCCAACACGCCGGACAGGGAGTACCGTGTTACAAATTTTCAGGTCGGCGGAAAAATCTCCCGCTTCCATCGAGATCTCCCGCGACCCAGATTTGAGCAATGCGAAATTACCATCATACCCTTTGTACAACTGGCCGAAGGACGGTGTTGGGTCGGGGGTTGCTTTGGTAACTTCACGTTCACCCCGCCCAGCCACCCCCACCCTCGCACACAGAGGACACCTCAATAATCCCCATTTTCTATCCCCACCGCAAAATACACTTCTCCACGGCACGGCGGCACCCCATAACAAGCCGGTTGCGGTTAGCCGGCCTTCCTGCCCTTCCCCTTCTACATCGGCACACTCATCCACCGCAGCGCATCTGCCTCATCGACGATGTCGTACGCCACACTGTAGCTGGTCCACCGTCGCCGTCATACACCGCACAAGAGCCGCTTCCCCAGCGCCGTCGTCCACGGTCTCGGATCTGCTTCCCTGTAGCCGATGGCAAGTGCAGCAGCAGCACCGTCGGCGACAATGAACTGACTCCCGTTGCCGCCCATGATGCATAGACGAGGCCACAATATTCGTGCTCCTCTATGATTGGTAATGTGTACATTGATTCTCTTAGTTGTACTTGTGCAGTTCTGATTTTGTTCATACCTACCCATCAAATTTCCGTGCTGGTATTGTTCCCCTTTCCTAGCTGCTATTGTTCCAGTAAAAGTAATTGGTTATAGCTTGCATTATCCAACAGAATATCATCTTGTAATTGGGCGTCCCTCCTGTATTGTGGTGTGCTTGCGTAGGTTCTTCATCTCTAACCAGTAGTGTGGCAGATGGTTAAAAGTTTTTGAGAATAGCAGGAGGTGATCCCCAGTTCTATTGACTCAGAATGAGACCACAACGTATTTGTAGCAAAGTTGAATAACCACAAAGCAGGATATTAAAAATTACTCATGCCAACATTGCAGATGAGTGCTTTAATGTTGCCTACAAGATGTGTGAGTATTACTATATTTTTCTTGCCATGTTGGGATTTTACAAAACTACTAATGCCAACATGCAGAGGGGAAATGAAGATCAAATACGGGATGTTGGGGACATCTTCAAGGAACGTCGCAAGATAAAGACGAGCTGCACCAAACCTGTAAAACGAGCTTTGGTAAGTAACAGCCTTTCAATTACTTTGACATGGTATGTGTCTGGCAGCAGTATTGTTGACAGGACCGGGCCAGGCCCTGGGCAAGCCCCTAGCCGAAAACAACGTCAAACAATGTTGTGTGCTTGGCTAGGGTTCTTGCCATGCAATCCAGCAGTGTGGCAAATTATTAAACAGTAATAGGCGGGACAAACAATTGCCTCTACACTTGATTAGGCTCTCTATCATTTGTAGGATCTCAATTTATTCACTGGACCCACCATGCCGTAGGATGAAAAACTAGTCAGTCAAACGCGGCTACAGAGGCCCTAGAGATCATCTGGTTGCCGGTTGTTTTGCAGCAACTACCCTTGGCTTAGTGCACCCCTATGCTAGTTTTCCTATTTGGCTTAGACGTGTGTTCTTTGATGTAGATATTGTAGTTTTTGTAAAGTAGCTCTGCTCGATATGTAATAAGCACACTCTTAATCGTCCTAATGCTTTCCTTTTTAGGGCTCCTTTGATTCAAAGGAATTCCATAGGATTTCTGGAGGATTGAAACCCTTAAGGATTCTTCCTATGTTGGCCCTTTGATTCATAGGATTGGATTCCATAGGAATTTTTCCTATGGAATCTTTTGTACTACATTTTATAGGAAATCTAACATCCACTCCAACCTCTTTTTACAATTCCTTTGTTTTTCATGTGGCATCAAACACTCCTTGCTAATCCTATAGGATTCAAGTTAGCATGCCACTCCAATCCTATACTTTTCCTATTCCTACATTTTCAAAATCCAGCGAATCAAGGAGGCCCTTAGCTTGATGTAGGAAGTGGGTGTTCTCACCCTATGAGTCTGTTTTTATATTTCTCCTTCTGAACTCACTTCTACTAGTCCTGTTTATGGGGCTTCTACTAAATGGATATGTGGAGCTCTCACTATTGATCTAAAAAAGAAGTAACTTCTTCATGTCAGGATGCAGTTCGTGCGAGGAGGGAAGTATGGTCAACCTCAAGATCAGGTTTTGAGGCTAGTCCTATGTGCCAGTTCCCAAATGATGTTGGATTACACACAAGGTGCTAGTTCCCTAATGATGCCAGATTAGACACAAGGTGCCAATTCCTAAATGATGTTGTATTACACACTAGCCTGGTGAAGTCGTCAAGTGTTCGTGTCCTCATGACTCTAGTAAAGGCTAAAAGAAAGCATGCAGCAGCCCTTAAGAATGTAGCTGAGTTCCTGAAGATGCGAAAAGAGCAATCAGTTACTCTCTTCACTCAAGCCAAACAAGAGATGGAAGAAGCCAGAAAGAAGCTAGCAGAGGTAGATTGGCTAAGCGTCTCCTGCTATCTTAAACTGATGTCAATCCGAGTTTTCATTCATAATAGCTAGGTTCAAATGTTGATCCAGTCAGCATGCATATTGTGATGTGCGTGCATTGACTATGATGTATGTAAGTCTGATGCCGAGATGTGGCACAGAATATATTTTTTCCGGGTCATGTATAACTTACTCTATTTCCAGAATAATAACAGACAAACCATTGGACATGGTATAGTTCACATGCAAGCCCAACATTCCAAGTTTAACTTTCACATCAAACTCATGTTCACAGATATCTTCACATTCATAGATAATGTCCACAACCAATTAATAGCCATAGTTGAAATAGTTTATGCATCTCAATGATTCACTTCAAAGCTAAAAAAAAGTGAGGAGAATTAGAAATAAAGAAAAATCTATAGTTCTTACTACCAACATCAATGCTTCTCCAAAACAACATTTAGTTCACAGCCAAAACACAAATTCCTTCTAAGAGCATTGATGAAAAAGGTGCATTTTCTACCAATGGCGGAGGGACTCCCGTATAATTTTGTGGTTCCACTAAAATTGAGGTATCTACTTCTATTTGCACATACATGCTTGAGATGGACATCCGTGTTTGCAAAACTATGTAAAAGGGTTATCGATGGAATTGCGTCAGTTCACAAGTGCCATTGGATTTATCGATGGCACTAGATTGACAGCAGCATATTACTCCCTGTGTGACATTGCATCATTTTTCAAGTGACATTGGATTGACAGCAATAAAACAATGGCAATATAAGAGCATGGCGATGTTGGGCGCGCCAACACCATGTAAAGTACCTCCTCAGATGCAATAAATTGGCGAGGTAGAGCTCATTGCCGAGAGCAACAAACATATCAGTGCGAGCACAACAAAACTAGACCGTATGAAATTAATTACAATTCTGGCATTTTTAACTAAACGTGAATAGCTTCCGGAGGTAGGTATAATCTAATGCCGGCTGCGGTGGCCCTCCGTGCCTTCCGCCTCCGCCATAACTTCCCTATGTTCGGCTGCGCTTCAGCCGAAGGGGATGACTCAGGGGAAGAGTGGCTCCTCCGCTTCCGTGAAGCCGAGGCGGGGGTTAACGGTGTTGTGCGCTAAACCGAGCAACACACTAGGTGTGTATGCCGGCGACGCGGTGGTGGTGGCCTTCATGGGATCCAAGCGGCGGCGGCTCCCATGGTCTACTTTTCCTCGGTGTCGGCGGCAGCCGCGGAGGTGCTGGCCGCCTCTGCCGGCAAGCCACAGTTCCACGAACATTTGTAGGGGATGGCGCGGCCAGCCACGATGCACTGGACGCCATGCTCCCCCACGTGTTGGCGTGGAGCAACTGACCACTCCTCTATGAGCTGGCTTGGAGCGGCGAGTTGCTGCACCAGGGGCCAGCTTGGAGCGGTGGCTTGCTCCTCCACTTGCCCGCCTGCAGCCTCGCCCATGGTATTGACGGCCTGGGGCGGGGAGGGAGGTGGAGCAGCGAGTTGCCTGGCTCGTATCCGGCAGGCTCGGCTTGGCACCTAGCCGGCTTTTATGCCGGAGAACTCGTCTTCATGCTCGCCGGATGCTATGGAGAGTGTGGAGAAAATGGTGCAAGGAGGAGATGGGGAGCGGAGGTGTGGTGCAGTTCCTGCCAGGCGTCTGGCCTCGTTTAACTAGCGGGCGGACGCTAGGAGCCAAGCAGCGTTGTGTTGAATGCCGGTAGTCTCGCGGACGGACGTGTGGCCAGAGTTACTTTCTCGGCACACGCAAGGGTTCAATGGAGGTAGGCGGGGCCGTCTGAAGCCGGTTGAGAGCATGGTTAATAATATAGCCAACAATTGGCTATAACAAGTTACCATGTCATTTAGAGTCAACCTAATAGCCGGCTTGTACAATAGTAAGATTTAAATATGTAGTACTTTGTTAATAGCTGGCCCACCATACATTCTCACAAAGTGTCTTGGGTCTCATGCTATAGCCGGCTCTTATTCTATAGCCCGCTTTCCTTCTCTCTCCTCTTCTCTCTCCTCCAACTAAGCAAAGATATAATGCGGCAAGGAGGCGTGTTCAGCCTGGGGTGCAGCAGGTGCTGCTCCCTCGGCCGGCGTGCCGGTTCATTGCCTGCCCCAGTGAGAGGTCGCGTCCGCTCTGGCACTGGGTGAGAGAGGACGGCACGGTCCGCAGATCGGGACACACCGGCAGTGTGTCTCCTACCTCACCGACGGCGACCGCATCAATGCTGCATCGCCGCCCTTCCACGGTGGACGGGATCTGGTTGGATCTTTCACCACCGGTGAGGAGAGAGACAATGGCTACCGCCCGTCTTGTTTAGATCAGGAGAGGGTGAGTGAAGGGAGCAACCCTGGCTAGCAGCAAGCGCTGAAACTCCAGCCTATGTGTATAGTGACGATTTTCATTTTTCGCTCCATACCAATCCTTTCAATAAATTGTATAACGCGCCATTGAAAAACGGAACTCGTGTCTTGCTAAAAAAAAGTATTTTATAAACGTGGCAACTCGATCAGTAGCAAGCCACCGCCTCCAGGTCGTTCACGTGTGGTCCAGGACCATCAACACCTGCAGATCAAATTATCACGCGAGCTGACTCTTCATACAAAAGTGCGCTCCACCACGTACCCAGTACCTACGGCGCATGCAGAAATCGTGCACCTACGGGTTTATTTGTTTACTGTGCGTTACGCAACTCTCATATGTGCGAGACAGTGAGAGACCGACCACATGCGCTGATACGTCCATTTTGCATCATGTCTTTCTAATGTTATTTATTATGTTTTTGATCATTATTTCACTTTATGACACAATTCTTATGCCCTTTCTCTCTTATTTTGCATGTTTTTCACATCAAGAGGGAGATTGTCGGCAGCTGGAATTTTGGACCGGAAAGGGGTGAAATGGAGATAGCTATTCTGCACATCTCCAAATGACCTGAAAATTTACGGAGAATTATTTTGGAATATATAAAAAATACTGGCGAAAGAATCAACAGAAGGGGGCCCACCAGGAAGCCACAAGCCTGGGGGCCCGCCCTACCCCCCTGGGCACGCGCCCCAAGCTTGTGGGGCCCCTGGCAGGCCTCTGGCCCCCTCCTTCTGCTATATGAAGCCATTTCCCTAGAAAAAATCGGGAGAATACTTTCGGGACGAAGCGCCGCCGTCTCGAGGCAGAACCTGGGGAGGAGCACTTTTGCTCTCCGGCGGAGCGATTCCGCCGGGGATACTTCCCTCCGGGAGAAGGAAATCGAAGCCATCGACATCACCAACGATCCTCTCATCATGGGAGGACCAATCTTCATCAACATCTTCACCAGCACCATCTCATCTAATACCCTAGTTCATCTCTTGTATTCAATCTTTGTCTCAAAACCTCAGATTGGTACCTGTGGGTTGCTAGTAGTGTTGATTACTCTCTGTAGTTGATGCTAGTTGGTTTATTTGGTGGAATATTATATGTTCAGATCCTTAATGATATTCAATACCCCTTTGATCTTGAACATGAATATGATTTGTGAGTAGTTACTTTCGTTCTTGAGGACATGGGAGAAGTCTTGTCATAAATAATCATGTGAATTTGGTATTCGTTCAATATTTTGATGATATGTATGTTGTTGCTTCCTTTAGTGGTGTCATGTGAACGTCGACTACATGAAACTTCACCATCTTTGGGCCTAAGGGAAGGCATTGTGGTGTAGTAATTAGATGATGGGTTGCTAGAGTGACAGAAGCTTAAACCCTAGTTTATGCGCTATTCCGTAAGGGGCTGATTTGGATCCATATGTTTCATGCTATGGTTAGATTTATCTTAATTCTTCTTTCGTAGTTGCAGATGCTTGCGAGAGGGTTGGGCCACCTTTCTTCACCATTGTTACCGTTGCTACTTGTTACTTGTTATGAATTATCTTGCTATCAAAACTATCTGTTACCGATAATCTCAGTGCTTGCAGAGAATAACTTACTGAAAACTGCTTGTCATTTCCTACTGCTCCTCGTTGGGTTCGACACTCTTACTTATCAAAAGGAATAAGATTGATCCCCTATACTTGTTGGTCATCAAGACTCTTTTCTGGCACCATTGCCGGGGAGTGAAGCGCCTTTGGTGAGTGGAATTTGGTAAGGAAACATTTATATTACGTGCTGAAATTTACTGTCACTTGTCACTATGGAAAGTAATCCTTTGAGGGGTTTGTTCATGGTATCTTCACCTCGACCGGAAGCATTAAGAGTTGCTCCTCAACCTACTAAACCTACTGAAAATATTTATTATGAAATTGCTTCGGGTATGATAGAGAAACTGCTAGCTAATCCTTATGCAGGAGATGGAACGGTGCATCCTGATATGCACTTGATATATGTGGAAGAAATTTGCGGATTGTTTAAGCTTGCAGGTTTATCTGAAGATGGAGTTAAGAATAAAGTATTCCCTTTATCTTTGGAGGGAAAGGCATTGACATGGTATAGGCTATGTGATGATACTGGAACATGGGATTGGAACCGGTTGAAGCTGGAATTTCACCAGAAGTTTTATCCTATGCATTTGGTTCATCGTGATCGGAATTATATATATAATTTTTGGCCTCATGAAGGAGAAAGTATCACTCAAGCTTGGGGGAGGCTTAAATATATGTTGCATACATGCCCCAATCATGAGCTCTCAAGAGAAATAATTATTCAGAACTTTTATGCTCGGCTTTCTCATAATGATCAATGCATGCTCGATACTTCTTCTACTGGTTCCTTTATGAAGAGGACTATTGAATTCAAATGGGATCTTCTTCAAAGAATTAAATGCAACTCTGAAGATTGGGAAATCGACAAAGGTAAAGAGTCAGGTATAAATCTCATGTTTGATTGTGTTAAGTCTTTTATGGAAACTGATGCTTTTCATAAGTTTAGTACTAAATATGGACTTGACTCTGAGATAGTAGCTACCTTTTGTGAATCTTTTGCTGCTCATGTTGATCTCCCTAAAGAGAAATGGTTTAAATATCATCCACCTATTGAATTAAATGAAGAACCTGTTAGTGTTAAAGAAGAAACAATTGTTTACAATGTTGATCCAGTTGTGCCTGTTGCTTATATTGAGAAACCACCTTTCCCTGTTAGGATTAAGGAACATGCTAAAACTTCAACTGTGGTTAACAAAAGTAATATAAGAACATCTAGACCTTCTGAACAAATTAAAGTTGAGCCTAATGTTGCAATGGTTAAAGATCTTTTGGCTGATAACATTGATGGACATGTCATATATTTGTGTGATGAAGCAACCAGAACTGCTAAGCCAGACACTAAAGATAAAAACATACCTGTAGTTGGCATGCCTGTTATTTTCGTTAAAATTGGAGATCATTGCTATCATGGTTTATGTGATATTGGTGCTAGTGTGAGTGCTATCCCTTTTTCTCTATATCAAGAAGTCATGAATGATATTGCACCTGTTGAGATTGAAGACATTGATGTTACTATTAAGCTTGGAAACAGAGATACTATTACTCCACTTGGGATTGTTTGCGATGTTGAAGTCTTGTGTGGTAAGATCAAATACCCTACTGATGTCCTTGTTCTTGGATCACCACAAGATGATTTTTGTCCCATTATATTTGGTGGACCTTTCTTGAATACAGTAAATGATAAGATTGACTGCAATAAAGAAATTGTTAGTGTTAATTTTGGTGATGTGTCTCATGAATTTAATTTCTCCAAGTTTCGTAAGCAACCACATGATAAAGAATTACCCAATAAAGATGAAATTATTGGTCTTGCCTCTATTGCCGTGCCTCCTACTGATCCTTTAGAACAATATCTGCTAGACCATGAGAATGCTATGCATATGAATGAAAGAAATGAAATAGATGAATTATTCTTTAAACAAGCGCATATTCTTAAACATAATTAGCATGTTGAAACATTGGGAGACCCTCTCCCGCCTAAGAGTGATCCTGTGTTTGAATTAAAGAAACTGCCTGATACACTCAAGTATGCTTATCTTGATGAAAAGAAGATATATCCTGTTATTATTAGTGCTAACCTTTCAGAGCATGAAGAAAAGAGATTACTTAAAAATCTAAGGAAGCACTGAGCTACTATTGGATATACTCTTGATGATCTTAAGGGCATTAGTCCCACTCTATGTCAGCATAAGATTAATATGGACCCGAATGCTAAACCTGTCATTGATCATCAACGTCGCTTGAATCCTAAAATGAAAGATGTGGTAAGAACTGAAATATTAAAGCTTCTGCAAGCAGGTATAATTTATCCCATAGCTGATAGTAGATGGGTAAGCCCTGTTCATTGTGTTCCTAAGAAAGGAGGTATTACCATAGTTCCTAATGATAAAAATAAACTCATTCCACAAAGAATTGTAACTGGCTATAGGATGGTAATTGATTTCAGGAAATTAAATAAAGCTACTAGGAAAGATCATTACCCCTTGCCTTTTATTGATCAAATGTTAGAAAGATTATCTAAGCATACACACTTTTGCTTCCTAGATGGATATTCTGGTTTTTCTCAAATACCTGTATCACAAGAAGATCAAGAGAAAACCACCTTTACTTGTCCTTTTGGAACTTATGCTTATCGGCGTATGCCTTTTGGTTTATGTAATGCACCCGCTACCTTTCAGAGATGTATGACTGCTATATTCTCTGACTTTTGTGAAAAGATTGTTGAGGTTTTCATGGATGATTTCTCCGTATACGGAACTTCTTTTGATGATTTCTTAAGCAACCATGATCGAGTTTTGCAGAGATGTGAAGAAACTAATCTTGTCTTGAATTGGGAGAAGTGCCACTTTATGGTGAATGAAGGTATAGTCCTTGGGCATAAAATTTCTGAAAGAGGTATTGAAGTTGATAAAGCTAAAGTTGATGCAATTGAGAAATGCCATGTCCTAAAGATATCAAAGGTATAAGAAGTTCCTTGGTCATGCTGGTTTCTATAGAAGGTTTATAAAAGAATTCTCTAAATTTCTAGGCCTCTTACTAATCTCTTGCAAAAAGATGTTCCATTTGTTTTTGATGATGATTGTGTAGAAGCCTTTGAAATACTTAAGAAAGCCTTAATTTCTGCACCTATTGTTCAACTGCCTGATTGGAACTTGCCTTTTGAAATTATGTGTGATGCTAGTGACTATGCTATTGGTGCTATTCTAGGCCAAAGAGTTGATAAGAAATTGAATGTTATTCATTATGCTAGTAAAACTCTAGACAGTGCTCAAAGAAATTATGCTACTACTGAAAAAGAATTGTTAGCAGTTGTGTTTGCATGTGATAAATTCAGATCTTGCATTGTTGATTCCAAAGTTACTATTCACATTAATCATGCTGCTATTAAATACCTTATGGAAAAGAAAGATACTAAACCTAGACTTATTAGGTGGGTTCTTCTGCTACAAGAATTTGATTTGCATATTGTTGATTGAAAGGGAGCTGAGAATCCCGTAGTTGATAATTTGTCTAGAATGGAAAATGTTCTTGATGACCCACTTCCTATTAATGATGATTTTCCTGATGAATAATTAGCTGTTATAAATGCTTCTCGTAACACTCCTTGGTATGCAGACTATGCTAACTACATTGTTGCTAAATATATACCACCTAGTTTCACATACCAACAAAAGAAAAAGTTCTTCTTTGATTTAAGAAATTACTTTTGGGATGACCCACATTTATATAAAGAAGGAGTAGATGGTGTTATTAGATGTTGTGAACCTGAGCATGACCAGGAACAAATCCTACGGAAGTGTCACTCCGAAGCATATGGAGGACACCATGCGGGAGATAGAACTGCACACAAGGTATTACAATCTGGTTTTTATTGGCCTACTCTTTTCAAAGATGCACGTAAGTTTGTCCTCTCTTGTGATGAATGTCAAAGAATTGGTAATGTTGGTAGACATCAGGAAATGCCTATGAACTATTCACTTGTTATTGAACCATTTGATGTTTGGGCATTTGATTATATGGGACCTTTTCCTTCCTATAATGGGTATACTCATATTTTAGTTGTTGTTGATTACGTTACTAAGTGGGTAGAAGCTATTCCAACTAGTAGTGCTGATCATAACACTTCTATTAAGATGCTTAAAGAAGTTATATTTCCGAGGTTTGGAGTCCCTAGATATTTAATGACTGATGGTGGTTCACATTTTATTCATGGTGCTTTCCGTAAATTGCTTGCTAAATATGATGTTAATCATAGAATTGCATCTCCTTATCATCCTCAGTCTAGTGTTCAAGTTGAATTAACTAATAGATAAATAAAATTAATTTTGCAAAAGACCGTTAATAGATCTAGAAAGAATTGGTCTAAGACACTTGATGATGCACTATGGGCTTACAGAACTGCTTATAAAAATCCTATGGGTACGTCTCCATATAAAATGGTTTATGGAAAAAGCATGTCATTTACCTCTTTAATTAGAACATAAAGCATATTGGGCAATTAAAGAACTTTACTATGATTTTAAACTTGTCGTTGAAAAGAGGTTATTTGATATTAGCTCCCTAGATGAATGGAGAACCCAAGCTTATGAAAATGCCAAGTTATTTAAAGAAAAAGTTAAAAGATGTCATGATAAGAGAATTCAAAAACGGGAATTCAAAGTAGGTTATCATGTTCTATTATACAATTCTTGTTTAAGATTCTTTGCAGGAAAACTTCTCTCTAAATGGGAAGGACCATACATCATCGAAGAAGTTTATCGCTCCGGAGCCATCAAAATAAACAACTCCGAAGGCAATAATCCGAGAGTGGTTAATGGGCAAAGAATTAAACATTATATCTCAGGTACACCCATTAATGTTGAAACTAACATTATTCAAACAATGACACCGAAAGAGCACATAGAAGAAACCTTCCGGAACGCTCCAGAACCCTGAAAAAGAGTAGGTATGTGGTATGGTAAGTAAACCGACTCCAAAAATTCCATAAAAGTACTTTCTATTCATTTTGGAATATATAAAAAAATTAGGAAAATAATAAATAATAAATAATAAATAGTCTAAACCGAGCTCGGGAAGCTCTCTGGCTCCTCCTATGGCCGGAGCTCCACCGGCAGCCGCCGCTTAAATTCGGGCAAGCCCGAGCCCTACTCCCCCTCATTCCACCCCCAGTGCAACCCCCGAAGTCCGGCGAGCCTCCCCATATTCTCCATTCGCCGGCGGAGGGCCCGTACGCTCGAAGCCAGCAGCGGCCGACGGCCTCCGCCGCAGTCGCCCAAGCCGCCGTCGTCCTGGTTCCTCTCGAGGTCCGTGCACCCCCGGGATGGATGCGGCTTGGCCTCCCGAGCTCGCCGGTAGGCTGGGCGCTGCGGGGGACGGCCGGAACGGGCGGCGAACCTCGCCGGAGCCCGCCCCTGCCCTGGTCGAGCACGGGCAGAAGGAGGACGACGACCCCCCCTCCAGCTGGCCGGTGCGGGTGCCGCGGACCCCACCAGTCAGCCACCCAGGCGCTGACCGGGCGGGCCCGTTGACCACTTAAGTGAAAGTGCACTCCGGTGTTTACGCCTTCAGTGCACGAAGACGTACTTTCCTGCGGCTGCGGATGAGAATACGCTTTCACTTTGCTGAAAGCATATTTCTTAAAAGGCGCTTTCGGTTTACTCAGCCGGCCAAAATGGTTACTTTGCGGACGTTCGTCAGTTAGCAGTAAAAACGGACAGAAATCTGTTTGTTTCCTGCCTAACGAACGAACGGCCCTAACTTCGCGACCGTAACTCCGATCGAGGTGATTCCAAAGCCCACTTCTTCAGTTCGTCGAGCCCGTTCCGATGACATCACTTTCACCATGTTTACACATTCTGAAAATACCCATTTTGCCCCTGCCCTCTATTCAGCCCCTCCGAGAGGGAATCCTTTCCGGCGAATTTTCCGCGAGCTCATCGCACTTCTTCCCGGAGTATTCCTCGACCCCCAGGCAAGCCGACCATATGATATATGCCCTAAAGCATTGCTCTGAGTTATTCTTGGGTGTTTAATTAATGATTATGCATGTGTTAGAAATAATTAAATTCCTGCTAGTTTAAACTTGTTATTTACATTACTTGCTAATGTTCACTAGATTATCACACTAGTGACTCGTTGTGACATATATGGAGATCGGTTGTTATGTTACATCATGCATGGTTACTGTTATTGCAATAATAAAGAAATGTGACTTAATGACAACAACCTCCTTCGTCGACTGGATCGAGTCATAGTGTCGCCTATCCGGACTTACCCGTGCAGCCACATTTGCCGGTATGGGACGGCCCTAGCTTGGTCTATTGTCTTGCCTCTTGTCGGTACCACCAAATAGGGAGGGTTATGCGTACGTGCTGCCCTGATCAGGTAGACGACGATAATCCTGTGAGCCCAGTATAGTTATATGGATCCAGGTCCCCGTTTGGGACAGTTTTGGCCACGACGGTGGCAGGTGTCACGGGGTGACACAGGGGCCACCCAGGACATGACGGACCGTAAGAGTGCCAGGCAATAGATCGGTTTTGTTGGAGCAGCACTGGTCCACCCGAATGGGAACATGTACTAAAGTACGAGGCCAGGCGCTCCATGGTGTGGGTAAAGTGCGCAACCTCTGCAGAGTGTAAATCTATTCGAATAGCCGCGTCCTCGGTCATGGACAGTTCATATAGGCCCCTATTTGGTCTGTGTCGAGTCTAGAGGAACAAACCATATGATGTTAATAATGAACCAGAATAAGGTAGGATTTGTCAAGACTTGCAGTACAGATGCATGGACATTAGATGATGTCAGAGGTATGATTGCTAGCCATGTGATGGCTATGAGATGAGCGGTTGAATGACCGCAAAGCTTGGATCAGATTTGGATCGTGAGCATATTTGGAGTTCGGATCATTTACCTGATATACTTTACTTTACTGCATTTACTTCAGTAATTATCATGCTAGATAATCCTGTTATGATAACTAATGTTGCTAGATAAGTATGCCATGATAATTAATATTGCTCTAACAATTGATGCATGCTTGAATGCCATGGATTGCATTGCTTGGTGTATATGTTGGTTTGGTTTGCTTGCGAGTACATTCAAAAGTACTCAGTGGCCTTCAATATGGCCAGGTTCACCTAAGGATTCGACGACCTGTAGCGAGAAGCCGGAGTGTTCGCGGGATAGAAGAGTAACCCAGTCAGATCCCTGTGGATTGGAGCCACACCAGGACCATGCTGCCTTAGATAGAGCTTTTCCGCTGCCATCACCCTTGTAATATATCATGTAAGACTTATATATCCATTAATAGGAAGCTTGTGTTCATGATACTTGTTGTAAAAGCGCATGCCAGAGTGATTTTCCTGGGCTGGTATGTGCGGCGACCGTCCGACTACAGTGGTATTCAGGCGGGGCGCCACAGGCGATGAGGAGGCCCGAGCGAGCCACGCCTTGTTTCTGCAGGAGAGCAGTACCGCGCCCTGGAGCGGGGCCGTCGATGGCGTCAAGGCGGCTCTTGAGGCCCTCGAAGGCGAACTCGGGAAGGAGGCGAAGCTCTGCGCGGAGGAGCGGCGGTGGCTTGCGGAGGGGTGGAGCCAGCTTCGTGAGGCGGCAAAGCTTGACCGCCAGCGGGACGAGGAGGCGCAGGCGCAGCGTGAGCAGCTCGCCAAAGAGGCCCAGGCGTCCCTCATGAAGGCCCTTGAAGACGCCCAGGAGGCCAAGCGGCGGCGGGACGAGGCAGACGCTTATGAGAAGATGCTCCAGGAGCAAGCCGCCTCGCGCGAGCGCCGACTTATGGCGCGGGAGGAGGCTGCGGAGGCCTTCGAGGGCCGGCTCGCGTCCCGCGAAGCTGAGCTCCCAAAGCACGAGGAGGAGATCCTTAGGGCCCAGGAGGCGGTCGCTACCCGCGAGGTGAACGGCAAGACCCGGGAAGGCGAGCTCGCGGCATCTGCGTCCGCGTAGGAGGCAGAACGGGAGCGCCTGCTGGCCAAGGAGCATGAGCTGGCGACTGCCTAGGCCGCTCTCGACGAGCAGAGGAGCCTCGCGGCCAAGAAGGATGAGCTCCAAGCCGAGGTTGACGAGCTCAAGAAGCGGCTGCTGGACACGGATGCCACCGTCGAGGAAGCATGCCGCGACCTGCTAACCCAGGCGACAACACGACTCTTCAGTAACCTCCTCCGCCTCGACGATCGCTTCGACTTCGGGCGGGTGATGACCCCTGTCCCGGCGGAGCTCCGCGAACCCCTCGAGGAAGCCGTGAGGGAGCACGTGGCCGGCTTCGTCGGGCTGTACACCTTCGAGCCAGAGGTCGGCGGCGGCGGTGAGCTCCTTCGCGACGGCGGGAGCGGCGGCGGCGGCACCTCACGTGCCTAAATTCTCCTTGACCTGTTGTTGTAATAGGGTAGATGCGGCCCCGTGGGGGCGTGAGAACATTTGCGTGGTACCTTTGCTATTAAGTACTTGATGTTTAATGCGTTTCTGTTTTCCTCTTGCGGCCTTTAATTCCCCTTTTACATTGCCTTCGTGCCCTGCATCGCTGGGACCTAGCCCCCGAGGCGGGCTACACCGTCGCTGGTATGCCAAGAGCATGCGCTCGACATGGCTAGAGGGTGTAGGGCTCTTAGGGCTGGTAGGAGTCCTTGAGGTGCGATGCTCAGGGTCCCCCCTTGATGCGCAGGCGGCTCGTACCAAGGAAATCAAGGCGCCGCTAGAGAGAAACGAGAGGGAAGAGGCCCGAGGGGTGCTTTAGACTTAGCTCCTTGGAGGCGTGCGCCCTGGAACGAGCCCCTCGCAGGGCGTGGTTCGTGAGGTGCAGCCCCCTTCGTGAGGCCCTCTGCCCGCAGGACGCCGCTCGCGAGACCTCCCGAGGGGAGCTCCTGAAGCTTCGATATCCTGCACCAGAAAAACTGCCAAGTTTTGCAAATAGTGCAGCAGGGCGCACTCGCGAGGTCGCCTGTGGGTGTTATGCGAGGAGACAAGAGCACCAAGGACCTGGTGAGGTGACGTGCATGGGAGCAGGCCCGCGAGCCAGAGCTCAGTCGCTTGGGTTTTTCGGCGCTGCTAGGACTGACCCGAGCACAGACACCGTGTGCCCCAGGAGACAAGAGCACCAAGGACTTGGTGAGGTGATGTGCACGGGAGCAGGCCCGCGAGTCAGAGCTCAGTCGCTTGGGTTTTTTAGTGCTGCTGGGACTGACCCGAGCACAGACACCGTGCCCAGCCCCCGCTCGCGTGACAGGCACAGGTGAGACCACGGGCGCGCGCCTCCGCTAGGGTACCCTTAGCTGCAAGCACATAGGGCTTTTGAGGAAACAAGCTTTACTGATGCATGAAGCAATTTCATTACATAACACAAAGATACATGCTGTCATGTTCGACACGGGTCAGCTTGAGGGTGTGATGGCCGAGGGCCCCTCAGGTAAGTAGGCCACCAGCGCGGAGCATGGGGCATCCGCCAGCGCTGAGCATGGGGCTTCCACGAGAGTGGGAAGGAGCTCTCATGTGCCGGCGGCAGCGTGGGTAGAGAGAGCCCCGGAGCGTGTACAGCTCCCTGTCGCTCGTATCCGTGGGGCACGGGCAGAACTTACGGTGATGGCGGGCGTTCCATGTGTTTGGTACCGGAACACCCGCCTCCATCATGAGTGGGGCCGCGGCGGGCCGGTGGGCGAGTGTTAACCACCTCCGTAGTCCTTGCGATGTGGGGCTCCAGGCTCATGCGCATCAGCCTCGCGAAGGTCGCTGCAGCACCCTCCAGGCCGAACGGCATACGCATGAGCCAGGGCGAGCCTGCGGCGATGCGCGGAGGAGGGAAGGGGCCTGCGGGGCAAGCCTGGTTGAGGGCGATGAAGTCGACGCACATGCGCACACTATTGCACGGCCTGGCGACGGGAGTGAGGCTGGCGATCCTCCTGGGGTGGGGGGCTTCACGTACGATTCCAGCATCCTGGGGCTTGTTGACTTCTAGGGTGATGACTTCCTGCTTCTTGGGCGCTTGACAATATTCCTCACGCTTGACGGGCCGCGTGCTCCGGCACACGGCTGAGTGGTGCTCGATCACCTCCCTCGGCAGGCTGGGCATGCCTGATGCTGTCCAAGCCAACGGATCAGGGCACGCCTGAAAGAAGGTGACGAGCGCGCCTTCCGATTTGGGGGAGGGCCTGCTGCCAGCGGCGAGGGAGGGGCCTGCTTCGCCCCCATCCAGCGACGCCTTCTTAGACTCGACCCGCTCCTGAGGGAGCAGTGGCTTCTTCTTCACGGGTGTCTCCTCGGTAGGCCCAGGCACGTCCTCATCGGCCAGGTACGCGGCGGAGGCAGTCTTGTAGGCGTGCTCGAGGGTTTGTAGCACATCCTTCTCGTCGCAGTGGACGGTGAGGGTACCGCGGCAGCCAGGCATTTTGACGAGGCCGTAGGCGTGGTGGGTTGCGGCCATGAACTTGGTGAGCGCCGGGTAGCCCAAGATGGCGTTGTAAGGCAGGCCGAAGTGAGCCACATCGAAGATGATGAACTCCGTACGGTAGTTCTTGCGGGTGCCGAAGGTGACGGGAAGGCGCACCTGCCCCAGGGGGATAGTGGAGCCGTCGGTGATGCCCGAGAAGGGCCTAGTGGGCATCAGGCGCTCGTAGGGCACTTGAAGCGTCTCGAAGGTCTCGATGGAGATCATGTTGAGGCCGGCGCCTCTGTCGATGAGGGTCTTGGTGATAGTGACGTTGCTGATGGTGGGGGTGCACAGCAGGGGGACGGCGCCCACGCCCTTCGTGGACTTGGGGTGGCCGCTGGCGTCGAAAGCGATGGGGAACTCGGACCACTGAGGCAGCCGGTGGAATCGAGCGACGGGAGGGCCGCGTTCACCTCCCGAGAGAATGAAGTGGCGGTTGGCTGGAGGGGCCTGGGCCCACCGAGGATGCAGGCCACCCTGCGGGGCTCTTGGTAGCCCCTAGCGTTCTCAGCGGGAGGGGAGTCGTTGGCGCGTACTGGGGCGGTGTTGGCCTGAGGGTCAGCCTACCGCTGTCGCCGGCGCCGTTGTTGTGGTTGTCGCCCCAGCGGCCACCTCCGCTGCCGCCACCGTGGCCCTTGCCACGGTCCTTGCGGCGCTCGGTGCGGCCCTCGCGAAGCAGCTTGAGCTCGTGGCAGTCTTCTGTGTTGTGGGAGTTCATGTTGTGGTAGGCGCAGAAAGGGCGGCCGTCCTTCTTGGCCTCACTGTGATCGCGACCGCGCTTGCAGTCCGGCTCCGCCGCGAGCACGGCTGGGCCCTTGCGCTTGGTGTCCTTGGCCTTGGGCTTCACCGCGTCTGGCTCAGCGTCAGCGTTGTCGTGGAGGAAGAGGCGCCCCTCTTCGGCCTTGGCGCAGCGGTCGGCGAGGACGAACAGCTCTGCTGCGGAGTCAAGCTCATCCCTGACTGAGAGCTTCTCGCGCATCTTCATGTCCGTGACACCACTGGTGAAGGCGGAGACGATCGCGGCGTCGGAGGCCTTCGGGATCTTGTGGCGCACCTGGCTGAAGCGCTGGATGAACTTGCGAAGCGGCTCGCCAGGGCGCTGGCGCACGTTTCGCAGGTCGTTGATCGTGAGGGCGCGATCGCTCGTGCCCTTGAAGTTGGCGACGAACTACTTGCACCGGTCCTCCCATGAAGAGATGGATGCCTCGGGGAGGTTCATGAGCCACGAGCGCGCAATGTCCTTGAGGGCCAAGGGGAACCAGTTTGCCATGACCCGATCATCCCCCCTCGCGGCCTGGATGCTGATGGTGTAGAGCAGGAGGAACTGCGTGGGGTTGGCGCTGCCGTCATAGCGCTGAGGGAGCTCTGGCTTGAACTTGTTGGGCCACACCACGCGGCGCAGCTCGGGGGCAAGGGCCAGGTAGCCCCCGTTGGTCATGGCTCCACCATTGGGGGCTGCGCAGTTCTGGCGCCCAGCCATGGCGACGTCGTGGAGGACGCAATCATGGCAGTCGCGCGCCCTCTCGAGGCCCACGCGCATGTCCTAGGGCGCGCGGTTGACGATCTGGCAGCTGTCGCCATCGCCGCCTGGTGCGAGCGAGCCGCGAGACGGCTCCGGGGCACGTGCGGCGGGGCGGCGCTCGGCCACGTCGCGGTCCGGAGGAGGGGGAGGAGGAGCGCCGCGCCCGGCCTGGTCGGCGCAGAACGGTGGAGCAGGTGGGGAGCGGGAGGGCCCTGGCCATCGTGCGCGGCATCGACGAGCTCGGTGATGCACCCTAGCCAGGCATCATAGGCATCCTTGGTGGGGCGGTAGCGCAGCAGCTCCTGCGCCATGAGTAGTACGGCACGCGGAGCGGGTCGATCGCGACGCGCGAGCGAGGAGGAGGCAGCGGAGGGGCCGTGTGCCTACTCGTTCACCGACGGGTGGGCAGAGGAGGCCACCCGCTCCCCAACGGGCTCGGTGGCGGCACGAGGGCACCGCCCAGAGGCACCGCGGGCGGCGGGCGCCGCGGGGACCCTGACGGCGGCGCGGCGCGTGGCGTGTTCCTGGCGAGCGGCGGCGGCGTCCATGTCGATGCTAATGTCGAGGTCGAAGGCGCGAAGACAGCAAGTCCCCCTACCTGGCGCGCCAAATGTCGGAGTCTAGGATATGTGTCCAAGAAACTTCTCCAAGAACTTAGGATTCGAACTCTGGGGGGCTTTGCTTGGCAGCCTACGACTGGACTACGGCGGGGACACGACGGACTCGTTGGCTCTCACCGGACACGAAGGGGACGCGCGAGCTACCCAGGTTCGGGCCACCGTGCGGTGTAATACCCTACTCCTGTCTGTGTTGGATTGCTCTGTATGGAGAGCTTGTGGCTCCAAGTACACGAGGTGTGGGGGAGAATGAGTCGATCCCCTTACATGGAAGCAGCCCTGCCCCTTTTGTAGAGCCTTGGTCCTCTTCCCCGAAAATATGAGAGGGAAAGGGTCGCCACAGGGCGGCAATTCAAAAGGGGGACAAGGGCGTAGGCTTATCCTGACTAAAGGCGGTCTCCGCCTGGTAAAGTAGCTCCTCATGACGCGCTGGTGGGCTTGGCGATGACCTCCATCCTGGCGCGCTGATCCGTCCTGATCTTCTGTCACCAAAGAGGAAAACCTTTGGGACTTGCTTTGGGGAAGGCAGACGCCTCTCCCCCCTTATCACCGGAATGGAAGCTGGGCTCGGCCGCGCCCCGCTGTCCTTATCCTGACAACGGGACGTCACCCATGTGATGGGCGCGGAGCCCTGCGGCTGGCGCCGTACGGCTTGCTTCGTGAGGAGGCCTCGCGAGGCATCCTGGTGCTTGGCGGCCTCGGCAGGGCCAGGCCTGGCGGGGAGGGGCCTCGCGGGGCTCGCCCCTCGCGAGGTGGCTTCCTCCGGAGCGGCTGAGGCAAGGCCACTCTCGTGGGCCGGCCCAAGCATCCTCCTCCGGGCCAGAGGCAGACAGGCCGTGGTACCCTGGTTCCCACTGGGCCGACAACGGCATATAGTTCACTCGGATGAACAGTTTGTGATTAGCCAACACAACAGAAACATGCAGCCAGCTCGAGGTGTGTGCGATACACGGCATACAGTTCACTCGGATGAACTGTTTGTGATTACCCAACACAATAGAAACAGGCAGCCAGTTCAAGGTGTGTGCGATACATGACATACAGTTCACTCGGATGAACTGTTTGCGATGATCCAGAAGAACAGCAATGATTCGGCTTAACAAGATGTGTGTGATATCTGGCACACAGGTCGGTAATCAGAATTGTGTGCGATAATTGTAGACAGCGCATATGATTTTTTGTTGTGAATTGTGTGCTCGACAGGGCACACAATTCAAGAAACCAACTATGGGCGATAATGTAAAAGATCTCTGTCGAATACGTATTGCTAACCGTGTGCGATGAAATTGACAGGGGACAAAGATTAATATGAGCGAACGGCAACAGAGATATACAGTCTGCTTAATTTAGTCCTTCTTCTTCTTGTTGTTGTTGGATGGCCCCGCGACATCGTCTTGGCGAGGACGCTTCTTGCCGCTGACCGTTGGCTTTTCATCGCCGCCGCTGTCGTCATCGTCGTTGATGTCCTCGTCATCATCCTCCTCGATTGAAGATTCCTCCTGCTCCTCCTCATCATCGTCGTCATCTTCATCGTCCTCCGACGGGTCCTCGTCTGTCTGGTCATCGTCCGACGACTCGGGCGGCGGCGTCCCTTCCATGATCCGGATAAAATCGAGGTCGGGGCTCGACGCCGGACTCATGGAAGACGAGCGGGATGATTCCGAGGTTGACCTATCATCGAGCAGAAGACTGCTGGTGGAACTGTCATCCTCGCTGTCGCTCGACATGGCTGCGGTATGTACACAAAGCGAGATTGCAGAGTGTGTGTAAGTGTGTAGCGCGGCCGGCTGGGACGATGAAGACGGTGGAGACTGAAGCGGGGTATGAAGAAAAGAGGAATGGCAATTGAAGAGGGGGATTGACGGGTTTTTTTGGCGCCTTGGCAGGCGGTTAGAATCCTGATATAATCAACCACAATTATTAGTACCTAGTCGCTCCAAATTCCCGCGGTTGCGCAGTTCTCAATGTGATAATTACACACATAGGTTGGAGCGTCCAAATGTGAAACAAGCAGTTTTCATAGGACAGTTGCCAATCAATAGATGAGCTCTGCTTATTGATGTAGCTAGTAATAATCAAACAAAACCCATAATCATCATTGCAAACAGCGCATAGAAGATGGCTAGTGCAACAACTACAACTACACATGCTAGTTCCTTCTTGTCTCTTGCTTTCATCTGTTGCCCGTCATTGAGTCTTTCTTGCTTCATCGTAGTGATTGTACACTCCAGATCAGTCAGTTTCTTCTTCGGCGTGACATTATCTTCTATGAGCTTGGTGATAACACTCCGAGCCCTGCCATGCCATTCATCATCCAACCAGTTAACAAAGGCACAAGCCTCATATCCCTGCCAATGTTAAATATTCAGGATGGGCGGGGGCATTAACTCAACTTAAATGATGAACTTAGCACTAACCTCTAAGGGGCAACTGAGAAACCGTCTGCCAATGTCAAATCCATCCGTGCATACACGTCGAGCGGGAGTGTGTCCGTGCGCATAACTCAGCTTTTGGTACTTCTCGGTGGCGCAAAACTCGGAGTCGAACTCATGTTGTGGGAGTCTAGAGTCATACTCCAGATCCGGCGGTTGATCGCTTTCCTGGGTGGGGGGAGCGGGGGTCATTCAGGACGGATTGAGCACGGAGCTACTTTAATTTGGACATGCTAAAAAAGATCGGGATTGATTGGAACCTGACAAGACGATTCGGATCCGTAGTACACCGGCCTTCTGATGACCTTAGGCAAGCACTCGGCGGTGACCGCCGTCGTGGCGGCGCCGCCCATCGCGCTGCCGAGAGCGACGATACGAGCCGGAGCAGCCACACCGAAACCATCAGCACCACTCGTCCGCATTCCCCCAATGTCAACGCCACGCGAGGGAATTTGGGGGCTATCTAGGGATTTGGGGGAAATGGTGAAACTGTGGGGATCTGATAACGGTTGGGAACTACTTATCGCACTATGTTGTATACGGCACACGGTTTGTACATATCGTTTGTGTTCGACATTACAACTTCACACACGATTTCCACACCAAACTGTGTGAGAAGACAACGTGCGTGACACACGGTTCCCGTGACATAACCATATGTGATGTACTACCCAGTACATGTGGGGATGCAATAATGGAGTTAATACTGTAAACAGCCGCTCTGTGGATACCCGTCAAAAAATAAAAACAGCCGCTCTGCAGATAGAGATGGGGGCAGCGGCCGAGGCAGCGGCTACTGGATAGGAGGTTAATCCTCGGTCGGTCGGTGGTGGCGGCATGATAGGAGGTCAATCCTCGGTCGGCGGCAGGAGATAGAAGGAGATCTCAATCCTCGAGGTCGGCGGCGGCGTGATTGGAGCACATCCCTCGCGGTCGAAGGCGGGATAGTGGATCTTGAACTTCGGGCGGATGCCCCACTAAACTTTGCTCCTTGACCTTGCTGTCTCAGCATGCCGCGGCATCGCGCTTCTCTGTCTGCTATGTGGAGGTCGCCGCCCGGCTAATTAATTAAGGTATTCTTTTCATTGAGTGGCTTAATTATGGTATTCAATTCATAAGGGTAGTATACTGTACTCTGCATGTAAATTGACTGGTCATTAATTTGTGTCATCGCACGGCTGGATAAAACAATATGGAGTGCCCTCCATAAATTATGAAAATAAAATCTTGTGATTTATGCATCCATCTTTGGGCATCAATTAATCCATTTATCAATGCTTTTTTGAATTACCCCTTGTGTGGTGCAGATGGAACGATCTGAATGGATGAAGGATCGGAGAAGCTCAAAGTTTGCGAGTGGTGTGACAGAGTTCATCACTTTGGCTGAAAGGACAAAGAAGAGAGTCCGTAACGACGATTACATCCTGTGTCCATGCAAGGATTGTGGAAATACAGAGTCACATAAAGTTACGGACGTCGAGTACCACTTATTCAAGCGGGGATTCATGGATGGATATACACGTTGGACTAGACACGGTGAAGAGCCGGTCATGGATGAAGGTAACTAGGGCGGCGAGATGCCAAACCCCGATCAGAGTCACATGGATGTTGAATCTAACCTCGGGGCTCAGACATCAAGCTATCAGGGCCCAGATAAAGATATGGTTGGGTACAAGGATCTGCCAACCATTGATGCGGACTCAAAGAAAGATTTGTATCCAGGTTGCAAAAAGAAATATTCCAAGTTGAGTTCCACACTGGCGCTTCTCAGATTTAAAGCAGAAAATGGTCTATCAAACAAGGGCTTCACAGAGTTGTTAGGTCTTTTCAAAGACATTCTTCCAGAAGATAATGTACTCCCCAAAAGCATGAACGAAGCAAAGAAAGTTGTTTTCCCATTGGAACTTCAAGTCCAGAAGATACACGCTTGTGTGCATGATTGTATGTTGTACCGCGGTGAGTACAAAGATTTGCGTGCATGTCGCATATGCAAGCATCCACGATACAAGCGCATGAACGCAAAGGACAAGTACAAATTGGACGACGAGATCAAGACGGGAATCCCGTTCAAGGTTGTTTGGTACTTGCTTTTAATTCCAAGGTTGATGCGTTTGTTTGCAAACCCTAGAGAGGCAAAGAGGTTGCGGTGGCATCATGATGAGCGAATTGCGGATTAATATTTGAGGCACCCGAAAGATGGGGCTCAGTGGGAGTCAATCGAGGAAAAGTATAAAGACTTTTCCAAGGATCCTAGAAGTATATGGCTCGGGGAGTGTACTGACGGGATGAATCCATTTGGCGATATGAGCACCAAACACAGCACATGGCCGGTGCTTCTGTGCATATATAACCTTGCTCCTTGGTTGTGTATGAAGAAAAAATACATCATGATGTCAATGATTATGCAAGGCCCAAAGCAACCTGGAAATGACATCGACATTTACTTTCAGCTATTGGTAGAAGAACTGCTGACATTGTGGGTAAAAGAGCCTGGTGTAAAATGTTATGATGCTTACAAAAAGGAGATTTTAGATCTACATGTGTTGCTGCTACACACCATTCAAGATATGCCGGCATTAGGTAACACGTCGGGGCAGAAAACAAGGGGAGACGTAGGATGTGTCACATGCATGGATAGGACAGCGAGTAGATTTCTTCCCAACTCGCACAAAACCGTGTATTTGCATCATCGTAGATTCTTACGGAGAGAACACCCATATCGAAAGATGAAAGCTGAATTTGATGGTACGACAGAGGTAGGTTTGGTCCCAAGACCTTATTCTGGGAAGGAGGTCCACAGAATGGCTAGAAAAATTGAAGTTGTGCTTGGCAAGGGTCCCGGTTCGTCGTCGAAAAAAACACCCAGAATGCAAGTTTTTAAGAAGAAATTAGTGTTCTGGCAATTACCTTACTGGGAGATTCTAAGTGTACGTCACTGCAATGATGTCATGCATGTAGAGAAGAACGTATGTGAAAGCATCCTTGGTACTCTACTCAAGATTAAAGGTAAAACAAAGGATGGTGACGGAGCATGACTCGATATGCTTGGTGATCAACCAAAACGCATGAATGAAGCAGAAGATGGTGACAAATTCCTCCATGTTCGCCAGAGTTACAATTTCACTGCAAAAGAAGCAAAAGAGTTCTACAATTATTTGTTGTCAATTAAGACACCCACTTCCTACTCCGCAAACATCAGAAGTCTCGTGGATGTGAGCTTGGCTAAAATGAAGTTGGCACACATGAAGTCACATGATTGCCACGTAATGTTGACACAAATCCTCTCGGTGGCCATCAGGAATTTGATGGACACAGACATAAGAAACACACTCATTGATCTCTGTGATTTCTTCAACCAACTATGGCAGAAAGTGGTAAATCGTGAGGAGCTGGATTATATGCAAGAGAATATTGCAAGAATATTGTCCAACCTAGAGATGTTTTTCCCACCGTCATTCCTTGATGTTATGGTCCATCTCACTGTGCACCTTGTCGACGAGATAAAGTATTGCGGTCATGTGTTTCTTCGCAAGATGTATCCCTTCGAGCGGTTCATGGGAATATTGAAGCGCCATTGTCGGAACCGATGTCATCCAGAAGCAAGCATCCTACAAGGTTATACCGCGGATGAGGTGGTTGAGTTTTGCACCGAATACATGAAACAAAGACCTATAGGTTTGCCCCTCTCTCGCCACGAGGGAAGGCTGGCTGGTAAGCCGGTCCTTGCTGGCACGCCACACGCTGCACCCGGAGATGAGACCGATCAAGCCCATTTGACGGTACTGCTTAACAGCCCAGTTCTCGACGCTTATGCTGAAGAACACTTGGCGGAGATACGATGAAGCTTCTTACTGTCGGTGTACTAAAGTTTGGGTCTCTTTAGTACCCCATACTTGTGCACAGACGGTTGTAGCCGTACCAGCGGCAAGGCCTGCCGGAGAGTAGCTGGAAACAGATACAAGATTATCAAGAAGGCATTCAAGCTAACGATCAGAAGATAGAAGACTGAAGGCTGAATTCCTGGCAAGATCCTTGCCGGGAAGGCTAGCGAAGGCCCAGCAAGCCCTCGCACCCGGCAAGGTCTCGCACCCGGCAAGATCCCACCGCTCCAGCACAGTGCCACCGCTCCAGCGCAGCGACCAGCCTGTCGTTTAGGGCTTGTCCTCCTGGTTGCGTGGCACAGCACTGACCGCGGAAGGGGTTAAGCGGTGCTGATGGGACGGGCCCTTTTTCCGTCCCCGAGAAAGTAAGGACACCTAAACGGAGCATTAAATGCGTTTGTCCTAAGACGTCAGTGGTAATGATGTAACACTGTAGCTACTTTACACCTCTTGTACTGCTGTCCGCCACTGTTGGTGACCCCTTCGACGTATAAAAGGAGGCCCAAGGCGTAGCTACAGAGGGGGGACCCTTTTAGCCCATTCTGCATGCGTAGCTGCTGCTCGAACGTACTGTTCATCGCAAGTGCTCCGTGTACTTGAGCTAAGAACATTCATAATACAACCAAAGCAGGAGTAGGGTATTACGCTTCTCAGCGGCCCGAACCTGGGTAAAGATTCCTGTGTTTGATCGTTGGATCCGCTCTTTGTGTACATCTTTTCCCTTACCGAACCATAAAGGGATCCACGCGATCCCATAGGTGTCGTACGCCGACATCTTTGGTGCGCCAGGTAGGGGAAAGGATTGCGCGAACCCGATCTAGCGGTCAGCGCGCCAGTTCTTGATCATCTTCGTCGCCATGGCTCCCAAGAAGAAGGGTGCTACGGCGGCTGATCCATCCGCGTTCGGCCTGCCCGTACCCACACAGACAGACGACGGCGTGGGCGCTGGTGGGGGAGGTGGAGGTCTTGAGCCTCCGTGACGCTTTGGCGATCAAAGCCAGGCAAGGGGCGTTGTTCGCAGTGCCAGGTTTAAGGACGGAGCCGTTCTACCTACGGGTGGTGCGACGAACTCCAAGGACGGGACGGCGCCTTCCAAGGCACCCACGCCGGCGCATGCACCGCGTCCTTCTCAGGTCGCGCGTGACGTGCAGCGCCGCGACGTTGGCGGGTCCAGGCACCCCCATGGAAAAACCCCCGCGCATCACTCCCAAGATGTGCGGGGCCAAGATCCACGCCAACATGCCGGCGGAAGCCGCGCGCGATCGCAAGGCCGTGATGGAGCTCCTTCTAACTCAGTTAGGAGTCAGAGCACCTCACGTTCTTCGCACCTTTCGCCGCCGCCTACACCGGCAGAAGCGTTGGCGCGAGCTCAGCTGCTCCTAGACTTCCCTCCCGCTTCGGAGAAGATGGAAGAATGGATATCTGCTATCCAAAGCCTCATCGGCCTTGCCAATGACGACAGGCCGCAGCAGGCGGGGCCTTCGCGGCGGCAGTCCATCGAGCCGGTGCGTGCTGATGACGAGAAGACTGGAGGCGGCACGGCTACGATGCACTCCCCTCCACCACGACAGCAACGGTCACTAACCCGGCGGACCAACACCCGTGACGACGATTCCACGGCGTCGTCTGATCCGCGGGTTCGCCGCGATCAACGACAAGTTCTTCGGGAACGGAACAAGGAAGACGCTCGAACTACCATCGAGCGGCGGCGGGAGGTGCGCCGTCAATCCGACAAGCGTGAGGGGCCCACTATCGACGAGCCTGCGCCAGGGTATTCTGGTAGCCTGCCTTACGAGGTGGGTTGTCCAGCTTTTACTCGTGAGCTGCGGCGAGTCCAGTGGCCCAACTCCCGAACCTTCAAGCCGGAGGTGCCGGAGAAATACGATGGCAAGACCCACCCGTCAGAGTTCCTGAGCATCTAGACCATTGCGGTGCAGGCTGCCGGAGCTTGAGACGACAAGATATTCGCCAACTACTTCCCGTTGGTGCTCAAGCCCAACGTCAGGTCGTGGTTGATGCATCTGCCAGAGAATTCCATTTCTTCCTGGGCAGATCTGTGTCATTAGTTTGTTGGCGCCTTTACCGGAGGCCACCAAGCTCCTGGCCAAGAAACCGATTTACATCTCATCCCCCAGAAAGATGGTGAAACCTTGCGGAAGTACATACAGAGATTCAGCCGTATACAGCACAACATCACAGACGTTCATCCTGCCGCTGTTATCAGCGCCTTTCATCAGAATGTGCGCAACCGCAAGATGCGGGAAGAGCTGGCGATGAACAAAGTCAGGGATGTCGCCGAGCTCTATGCTCTGGCTGACAGATGTGCTCTGGCCGAAGAGGGAAGGAAACTCCCCGGCGAGGATGCTGGCGCGGAAGTCGACTCTCAGGACGAAGGCGCCACCACCTCGACAAAGAAAGGCCGACGGCGGAACAGGAAGCGCAAGGGCAAGGTTGTGCTTGCCGTCGAGGGATCCGGCAACACCGGCACCGCTAAGAAGGCCAAGACTGACGGCCCCAGCAAGGAGATTGCCGGGTGTGCCGCATGTCAGGCCTTGGCTGCTGCCGACAAGCCAGAGGGCTCCGGCAAGCAGTATTGCAAGATCCATTGCACCAAGGGCCACGATCTCCAAAACTGCCGGCAAGTTGAGCAGCTTGTCGAGAAGCAGAAAGCCGAGTACGAGAGGCGAGACAAGGAGAAGGCCCAGGACGGTGCTGAGGGGTCTGGCAAGAAACGCGGTGGCCGAGGAGGTCGCCGCGGCAAGGCCAAGCAACAAAAGGAGCGGCCCGCTCGAGGCCGCGACAAGGAATAGGGGCGTGATGATGATGACGGAGAGGGCGACGAGTCCAGCGAGCACGAGTTCCAGAAAGCCACAGAGGCCATGTGCGTTGGCGGAGACGCTTCGCTGCATTCCTCTCACCGCTGACTTAAATAGTGGGCGCGCGAGATTAATGCGGCAGAGCCATCGGTCGATGCCAGGAAACCATTAAAGTGGTCCCACACGCCTACCATCTTTGACGCCGAGGATCACCCTGATCGCACAACTGCGGTCGGGTGTTTGCCATTGTTGGTTTCACCAACGATCCGCAACCTCAAGGTGACGAAGATGTTAGTTGACGGTGCTGCCGGTCTGAACTTGATCTCGCCTGATGTGATCAAGAGACTTAAAATTCCTGAAGAAGATCTCGAGGAAACGGGCATGTTCCAAGGGATCAATCCAGGGAGGAGCCAGCCAAAGGGCAAGATCACGCTGCCAGTAACATTTGGTAGCGAGTTGAACTACAGAACGGAGAAGATCGTCTTCGACGTCGCCAAGATTCCATTGCCATATAATGGGATTCTTGGCCGCCCGGCGCTGGCAAAGTTCATGGCGGCATCCCACTACGCCTACAATACTTTGAAGATGCCCGGGCCGATGAGCGTCATCACTGTCCACTCCGACAAGAAGGATGCGCTTATCTGCACCGACCAACTCTACCGAGAGGCAGTTGCAGCACCTGCCGCCAAGGCACTTGCTCCTGCCGCCGAAACTCTCGGGGGCGAGAAGATGACCGGCAAGGCCTCTAGCACACACTCCGGCAAGCGCACCTCCTCGGAATGCTGCGCTCCCGTTGAGGACGTGCCAGAGAGCTCCGCCGGCAAGAGCAAGAAATCCAAAGCAGCTCCACCAGAAACCAAGAAGGTGCCCGCCAAGGAGGATGGTACGGGGGGAACTTTCACCATAAGTTCCACCCTCGATGACAAATAGGAAAGCGCGCTCATTGCCTTCCTGCGGGTGAATATCGATGTGTTTGCATGGCAACTGTCTGATATCCCCGGTGTTCCCAGGGAGGTAATCGAGCACCACCTTGCTGTCTGTCCCCACGCGCGGCCCGTCAAGCAGAAGGTCAGGAAGCAAGCTTTGGAGCGGCAAGAATTTATCGCCGAAGAAATCAGGAAACTGGAAGCGGCAGGTCTAGTTAGAGGAGTCCTCCATCCAACATGGTTGGCCAATCCAGTTGTAGTGCGCAAGGCGAATGGAAAATGGAGGCTATGTATTGACTATACTGATATCAATAAAGCCTGTCCAAAAGATCCTTTTCCCTTGCCGCGCATCGACCAGATTGTGGACTCCACTGCTGGCTGCGATTTGCTGTCATTTCTTGACGCATATTTAGGCTATCACCAGATTTTCATGACAAAGGAAGATGAAGAGAAAACCACATTTATCACCCCATGCGGCACATATTGCTTCGTACGCATGCCCTTCGGGTTGAAGAGTGCTGGTTCAACGTTTGCAAGAGCGGTCCAAATTGGTTTTGAGCCCCAGCTACGTAGAAATATGGAAGCTTATATGGATGAAAAAGTGGTTAAAACCAAGGACAAGGCAACACTCATACAAGATCTAGAAGAAACATTACGAAATCTGCGCAAGATCAATCTGAAGCTCAATCCCGAGAAGTGTGTGTTTGGCGTTCCATCCGGCAAACTTCTCGGGTTCTTTGTATCTCAACGTGGAATTGAAGCAAATCCCGACAAGATCAAGGCAATTGAGCAGATTGAAGCACCAAGAGTGTCAAAGATGTTCGTCGACTTGCCGGCTGCGTTGCTGCTCTAAGCAGGTTCATCTCCAAGTCCGCTGAGCGCGCCCTGCCTTTTTTCAAAATCTTGAAGAAGGCAGGTCCAATGAAATGGACTCCGGAAGCGGAGGCAGCGCTGCAGGACTTGAAGAGGTACCTCTCCTCTCCGCCGACACTAGTCGCGCCTAAACCGCAAGAGCCGTTGCTGCTATATCTAGCGGCAATGAATCAAGTGGTTAGTGCTGCGTTAGTGGCGCAGAGAGAAGATGGCGAAGAAGCAGCGGCAGCGGCAAGCCCGTCGAGCGACAAGCCGGGACCCTCCCCGGCAGAGTTTGGTGCCGACAAGGCAGGATCTGCGTAGTCAAATGAAGCAATACGCAAGAAGAAGATGGTGCAGCGCCCAATCTATTTTGTTAGCTCCCTTTTGCAGGGGGCTAGGTCAAGATATTCTGGCGTGCAGAAGTTGCTCTTCGGCCTCCTTATGGCCTCGAGGAAGCTGCGCCATTATTTCCAAGCGCATGAAATCACCGTCGTCACTCGCTTCCCGTTGCAGCGGATCTTAAGAAATCCAGATGCGACCGGCAGAATTGTGGAGTGGGCGTTGGAACTGTCAAGCTTTGGTCTCAGGTTTGAAAGCACTTCAACTATTCAGAGCAGAGCCTTGGCGGAGTTCATTGCAGAATGGACACCAACGCCGGACGAAGAAATTCAAGAGACAACTATCCCCGGCAAGGAAACGGATCGAGAATGGATTACGTACTTTGATGGGGCTTTTTTACTGCAAGGCGCCGGTGCTGGCGTGCTGCTTGTCGCACCCACCGGAGAGCACCTCAAGTATGTAATTCAGATGCACTTTCCCCGGGAGAGATCAACGAACAACACTGCAGAATATGAAGGGCTACTTGCCGGTCTCAGGATCGCGGCGGACCTTGGAATTAAGAAGCTCATAGTCAGAGGTGATTCACAAGTTGTCGTCAGGCAAGTCAACAAAGACTATCAGAGCCCGTTGATGGAAGCTTATGTAGATGAAGTGAGAAAGTTGGAGGAGCGTTTTGACGGTCTGCAAACAGAGCATGTTCCCCGTGCGGAGAACACCATTGCCGACGACCTGTCAAAGCGCGCTGCCCTCAAGTTACCTGTGGAGCCAGGAACTTTTGTGCTCCGCTTAACTCAACCATCCGTATCACCATCAACGAAGCAAGACAAAAGAAGAAAGTTGAGTACCGGCAAGTACTTTCCGGCAGAGCTCCCAGAAGCCGCCGGCAAGGAAGTTGCCGGGAACGACACGGTTGCCTGTGAGCAGCAGCTTCGCGCAGAACCTCAGGTTCTTGCCGCAGAAACAAGCGCTCCTGCGGCCGAAGAGATGCCTTTAGTCCTTGTTGTCGAGCCACAGGCTCCAACATGGGCACAGCACATAGTCCAGTTCCTTCAAACAGGAGAACTCCCTGAACAGCAGGAAGAAGCGGAGAAAGTAGCCCGTCAGTCTAGTATGTACCAGTTCGTGGACAACGTCCTGTACAGAAAGAGACCGAACGGTGTGAAATTGAAGTGTATTCCTCGGGAGGATGGACTGGAGCTGTTGGCAGAGATACATGGAGGCATATGTGGCTCCCACATAGGCTCAAGAGCTCTTGTCGGCAAGGCATTCCGGCAAGGTTTCTTCTGGCCCACTGCTCTCCAGGATGCAACTGCACTAGTAACCAAGTGTGAAGCGTGCCAGTTCCATTCGAAGCAATTGCATCAACAAGCCCAAGCTCTTCAGACGATCCCTCTTTCCTGGCCATTTTCGGTCTGGGGGCTCGACATATTGGGCCCCTTTCCCCGCGCTGCCGGGGGCTTCGAGTACTTGTACGTCGCTATCGACAAGTTCACGAAGTGGCCGTAAGTGGAAGCAGTGAGAAAGGTGACAGCACAATCAGCCGTCAAGTTCTTCAAGGGAATAGTGTGCCCTTTTGGTGTGCCGAACAGGATCATCACTGACAATGGCACACAGTTCACGAGCCGCACCTTCATGCAGTACGTGCAAGACCTTGGCGGCAAAATCTGTTTTGCTTCTGTTGCTCACCCAAGAAGCAACGGCCAAGCGGAGAGGGCAAATGCTGAAGTGCTGCGAGGTCTCAGAACAAGAACTTTCGACAAGCTGCGCAAGTGCGGAAGACGTTGGATTGATGAGCTACCGGCAGTTCTTTGGTCAATCAGAACGACACCAAATCGAGCTACCGGCCAGACACCGTTCTCCCTGGTCTACGGGGCAGAAGCAGTTCTCCCCACGGAACTCATATACGGGTCACCTCGAGTGCTTTCTTATGATGAGCTTGAGCAAGAGCAGTTGCGCCAAGATGAAGCCACCCTCCTTGAGGAAGATCGTCTTCGGGCTGCTGTGCGAGCTGCATGCTACCAGCAAGCTTTGCGCCGCTATCATAGCCGCAAGGTTCATGCCCGAACCCTTGAGGAAGGCGACCTTGTTCTTCGGCGCATTCAGTCCGCCAAGAATTCCAACAAGTTGACGCCGAAGTGGGAAGGCCCTTATCGGGTAGTACGAGTCACCAGGCCTGGCGCAGTCCACCTGGAGACCGAAGATGGCGTTCCAGTGAGCAACTCCTGGAATATCGAACACCTTCATAAGTTCTACCCATAAGGTGTGGTTGCCGGGTCTCCCGGCAACCACCTTTTGTACGAGTTTTGCCGGCAAGGCATGTGATCCTTTGTACAAAGCCAGGCGCAGACCCTGTGCATAGTTGAATAAAGTTAAGTGTTTTACAATTCTTGTCGATTTTCATGTCATTTTATATACATGCTTGTCTGAGATATTGTATGACACCTGCTTCCGGTAAGCATTAATGAACCGCCAAGGTTCCATATCTCTATTTTCTCTTCTTTCTTTTCCTCAAAGGACAGAAGATTCCTCGCGTGCAAGTTTGCCGAGGGGGGATGATGGTATGGACACCGACAGGCGACGTTCAAGTTGACATTTTTGCAAAAAGGAGTACAGCAACAAAAAGCTAAGTTGCAAAACTTCTAAGCAAATTTTTATTACAGAGTTATTTTCCTTGAACGATGTTGGCCTTTGTATGGAAAACCTGCACGCGAAGGAACCTTGTCGTGATTGGCTGCGCCCTTACTTTGTTTCGAGTCCGCTCAACAACTTAAGTGGCTGCACCGAAAACGTCAAGGCATCTTGTCGGTAGCGACACCTCCAGCAGGCTGCTAAGGATCCGTTCCTCAAAGCGCTCGCGGCAAGGGTGCGCGCACCGGCAAGATCCCGATAAGCGTAGGGCCAAAACCATACAGAAAGAAATCAGACAAGGGAAATAGCGTACATTCATCCAAACCATAGCAAGTTATATTACATCGACAGTCACCGCGGTTCTAACATAAGATAAAACTGTCTTTGGCATGGAATAGTGGCGACAAGATGAAGCAGAGCGGCTAGTCCCTGCGCTGGCCTTCGACCCGCTTGACGTGGCTCACTCTGTCAACGATGGGCGCGACAAGCTCTTCGAGTGCTTTGAGATCTGTATCCTCCGGCAAGCTGGCAAGAACATTGGTGAGGTTGATGCCGGGGTTCTTGTGCACCACTTTCATGAGCACCTTGCGGAGTACGGCCCGGCAGAGTTTGCGGGATTCGTTCGCCAGATGGGTTGCTCGGTTAGCCTGGAGCTGCTTGAGAGCATCAACGACGCCCTCGAAGAACATGGTCAGCTTGGCGCTTGAAGACACCCTTTCGTCAGAAGAGAAGCCGAAGTTATCCAAGCCCATGGTGGACAGCTCTGCGGCAAGCCTTTCCGCGACGTCGACGAGGCGCTCAGTCCAGATCGTCACGCCTTTCTCAAAATCATTATAGGTGGCGGCGGCGCTGTTGAGCAGACTCTTCTCAGCCTGGAGATCTTTGGTCAAAGCCTTCTCGCGAGTTTTGCTGTTCTCAAGAGGCTTCTCCAGTGTTGTCAGCTTCAACTTCAGATCAGCGATAGATTCATTGGCTGAAGAGAGCTCCTTGATCTTGTCGGACATGGCGGCCTGCATTTCCGCCAAGCTAAAGAGAGTCTTATCTCTGTCGGCTTTGAGCATTGAGATCTCTTTGCCGAGGCCCTCAAGATCCGCTTCCAGCCTCTTCACCTTATCACCCAACTCGTTCTTGGTGGCCTCTGCAGCTTCGGTAGCATCGCTGGCTTCCTTCAACTTGCTGGCGTGGTCCATGGACAGAGCATCGAGTATTTCCTTGTGTCTCTGCTCCAGCTCTTGTGTTCGCCGCGCGACAAGCTTTTCGATCTCTTCATCTTTGCTCCGAAGCTTGGCGGCAAGTGCCTCCTCGCGAGCGGCAAGTTCTTCTTCATGAGCATCGAGCCCGACGCGGCGTTCCGTCAAGCGAGCCTCCTCTGCAGCAACCTGCTGCGCAGCCTCCTCCTGTGCCTTCTCGACATCGGACTGCTTCATGAGGAGCTCGTTCCAACTCTGATTCAGCTGCTCCCGGCCAGCCGTCAGCTCTTGGAAGGCCTCAGCATACCAGACTTGCGTCTCCACGACGCGTTTCTGGAAATCTTCCTCCGCTGCTTCGACAACTGCTGCCCTGGAGTCCAACTTCTCCTTTCGGGCGCAGTGAAGCGCCTGGAGCTTCTAAAAGTTATCGCTCATGGCTTGGAGGAGATGCTCTTCTCTGAGCCCGCTGCTGCTAGCGGCGCCAATGACGTCTTCATCAAAAGTTTCTCCTTCGACTGGCACCCCAATGCTCGCCGTCCCTGGTATGCTGACGAACAGGTTGTCGCTGACCTTGAGGTAACTGCTTGACGGGGGCACGTCGGATGTTGACGGTTGATCCTCGACAACCGCCTCACTGGTAGCCGGGGGCTACACGACCGGTGTAGCGCCAGGCGCTCCTGTGGCAGGAATGTTGTCAGTGTGGTCGCCGGTCTCCTTGCCGCCCCCCTCAGCAGATCCCTTGGCGGTTTCTTCCTGTGCGGCCTTGGCGGCCTCGTCAGCTGCGACGCTGTCGGCCTCGGCGGCAGCATCCCTGGCGGTCTCTTCGATGACAGCATCAACATCCATTGGTTCCGTCAGGGGGAGATCTGAAAGCCAAGAAAGGAAACAAGATGAGACTAGTTGAAGTTCAAGAAGACAAAAGTAAAGAAAGAATGACAAGTACCAAGGCATGCGGTTTACCCGTGTTGAGCTGTTGAGAGGTGGCTTCTCCTTTCCCGGCAACATAGGTTGCCGATGTAGGATGGCCAACGCCTGTGCTTACCGGCTCCTCTTCAATGCGGATGGTCTCGCCAGTGGAACCCCTTGCCGAAGGTTCATCTCTGGGCGGCGTGGTCGACGGAGGAGGCACTTCAGGGACGGCCTCCAATGGCTCTCCTTGTTGCCGTCCTACTCCTACAAGCCCGGTGATGTCAATAGCGAAGATAATCTCCCCAATGCTCGCCAGCGGAAAATGAGTAGTGGACTCACGCTGGGGGCTGGGTTGGAGACTGCGTTGAGGACTGGGCTCCAGACTGATGACGATGGTCTCAGGCGCACCCACGGTGCTTGCCGAAGGTTCATGGCTCGTAGAAGTCTTCGCCCTCTTCGCCAACCTTTGTGCCAATGTCTCTGTATCTCTGCGGGGATAGGCCAAAGCAAAACAAATGAGTTAAACGAAACGAGAAATTTAGAAATTGAAAGATGCGGCAAGAATCCTCACTCCTCTCTTTCCGGACTGAAAGAAGAGATGTCTAAGTCGACCTCTGCCTCGGTATCCGTGTAAGAAGGTGGAGAAGGGGTCCTGGGGCGCTTGGCTACGGCAGAAGCAGGCGGTTGATGTGATCCTGCCGCTCCAGCTGTTGGTGCCGTCGGGCAAGACGCCCCCGCCACACCAGTTGTTGCCGCTGTCGTGCGTGGCGAGCGTCGCACGGGTTGAAGAAGCAACCACCTATTGTATGAGTTTTTCCGGCAAGGCATGTGATCCTTTGTACAAAGCCAGGCGCAGACCCTCTGCATAGTTGAATAAAGTTAAGTGTTTTACAATTCTTGTCGATTTTCGTGTCATTTTATATACATGCTTGTCTGAGATATTGTATGACACCTGCTTCCGGTAAGCATTAATGAACCGCCAAGGTTCCATATCTCTATTTTCTCTTCTTTCTTTTTCTCAAAGGACAGAAGATTCCTCGCGTGCAAGTTTGCCGGGGGGGAATGATGGTATGGACACCGACAGGCGACGTTCAAGTTGACATTTTTGCAAAAAGGAGTACAGCAATAAAAAGCTAAGTTGCAAAACTTCTAAGAAATTTTTTATTACAGAGTTATTTTCCTTGAACGATTTTGGCCTTTGTATGGAAAACCTGCACGCGAAGGAACCTTGTCGTGATTGGCTGCGCCCTTACTTTGTTTCGAGTCCACTCAACAACTTAAGTGGCTGCACCGAAAACGTCAAGGCATCTTGTCGGTAGCGACACCTCCAGCAGGCTGCTAAGGATCCGTTCCTCAAAGCGCTCGCGGCAAGGGTGCGCGCACCGGCAAGATCCCGATAAGCGTAGGGCCAAAACCATACAGAAAGAAATCAGACAAGGGAAATAGCGTACATTCATCCAAACCATAGCAAGTTATATTACATCGACAGTCACCGCGGTTCTAACATAAGATAAAACTGTCTTTGGCATAGAATAGTGGTGACAAGATGAAGCGGAGCGGCTAGTCCCTACGCTGGCCTTTGACCCGCTTGACGTGGCTCACTCTGTCAACGATGGGCGCGACAAGCTCTTCGAGTGCTTTGAGATCTGTATCCTCCGGCAAGCTGGCAAGAACATTGGTGAGGTTGATGTCGGGGTTCTTGTGCACCACTTTCATGAGCACCTTGCGGAGGACGGCCCGGCAGAGTTTGCGGGATTTGTTCGCCAGATGGGTTGCTCGGTTAGCCTAGAGCTGCTTGAGAGCATCAACGACGCCCTCGAAGAACATGGTCAGCTTGGCGCTCGAAGACACCCTTTCGTCAGAAGAGAAGCCGAAGTTATCCAAGCCCATGGTGGACAGCTCTGCGGCAAGCCTTTCCGCGACGTCGACGAGGCGCTCAGTCCAGATCATCACGCCTTTCTCAAAATCATTATAGGTGGCGGCGGCGCTGTTGAGCAGACTCTTCTCAGCCTGGAGATCTTTGGTCAAAGCCTTCTCGCGAGTTTTGCTGTTCTCAAGAGACTTCTCTAGCGTTGTCAGCTTCAACTTCAGATCAGCGATAGATTCATTGGCTGAAGAGAGCTCCTTGATCTTGTCGGACATGGCGGCCTGCATTTCCGCCAAGCTAAAGAGAGTCTTATCTCTGTCGGCTTTGAGCATTGAGATCTCTTTGCCGAGGCCCTCAAGATCAGCTTCCAGCCTCTTCACCTTATCGCCCAGCTCGTTCTTGGCGGCCTCTGCAGCTTCGGCAGCATCGATGGCTTCCTTCAACTTGCTGGCGTGGTCCATGGACTGAGCATCGAGTATTTCCTTGTGTCTCTGCTCCAGCTCTTGTGTTCGCCGTGCGACAAGCTTTTCGATCTCTTCATCTTTGCTCCGAAGCTTGGCGGCAAGTGCCTCCTCGCGAGCGGCAAGTTCTTCTTCATGAGCATCGAGCCCGACGCGGCGTTCCGTCAAGCGAGTCTCCTCTGCAGCAACCTGCTGCGCAGCCTCCTCCTATGCCTTCTCGACATCGGACTGCTTCATGAGGAGCTCGTTCCAACTCTGATTCAGCTGCTCCCGGCCAGCCGTCAGCTCTTGGAAGGCCTCAGCATACCAGACTTGCGTCTCCTCGACGCGTTTCTGGAAATCTACCTCCGCTTCTTCGACAACTGCTACCCTGGAGTCCAACTTCTCCTTTCGGGCGCGGTGAAGCGCCTGGAGCTTCTGAAAGTTATCGCTCATGGCTTGGAGGAGATGCTCTTCTCTGAGCCCGCTGCTGCTAGCGGCGCCAATGACGTCTTCATCAAAAGTTTCTCCTTCGACTGGCACCCCAATGCTCGCCGTCCCTGGTATGCTGACGAACAGGTTGTCGCTGACCTAGAGGTAACTGCTTGACGGGGGCACGTCGGATGTTGACGGTTGATCCTCGACAACCGCCTCACTGGCAGCCGGGGGCTCCGCGACCGGTGTAGCGCCAGGCGCTCCTGCGGCAGGAATGTTGTCAGTGTGGTCGCCGGTCTCCTTGCCGGCCCCCTCAGCAGATCCCTTGGCAGTTTCTTCCTGTGCGGCCTTGGCGGCCTCGTCAGCTGCGACCCTGTCGGCCTCGGCGGCAGCATCCCTGGCGGTCTCTTCGATGACAGCATCAACATCCATTGGTTCCGTCAGGGGGAGATCTGAAAGCCAAGAAAGGAAACAAGATGAGACTAAAGTTGAAGTTCAAGAAGACAAAAGTAAAGAAAGAATGACAAGTACCAAGGCATGCGGTTTACCCGTGTTGAGCTGTTGAGAGGTGGCTTCTCCTTTCCCGACAACATTAGTTGCCGATGTAGGATGGCCAACGCCTGTGCTTACTGGCTCCTCTTCAATGTGGATGGGCTCGCCAGTGGAACCCCTTGCCGAAGGTTCATCTCTGGGCGGCGTGGTCGACGGAGGAGGCACTTCAGGGACGGCCTCCAATGGCTCTCCTTGTTGCCGTCCTTCTCCTACAAGCCCGGTGATGTCAATAGCGAAGATAATCTCCCCATCGCTCGCCAGCGGAAAATGAGTAGTGGACTCACGCTGGGGGCTGGGTTGGAGACTGCGTTGAGTACTGGGCTCCGGATTGATGACGATGGTCTCTGGCGCACCCACGGTGCTTGCCGAAGGTTCATCGCTCGTAGAAGTCTTCGCCCTCTTCGCCAACCTTTGTGCCAACGTCTCTGTATCTCTGCGGGGATAGGCCAAAGCAAAACAAATGAGTTAAACGAAACCAGGAATTTAGAAATTGAAAGATGCGGCAAGAATCCTCACTCCTCTCTTTCCGGACTGAAAGAAGAGATGTCTAAGTCGACCTCTGCCTCGGTATCCGTGTAAGAAGGTGGAGAAGGGGTCCTGGGGCGCTTGGCTGCGGCAGGAGCAGGCGGTTGATGTGATCCTGCCGCTCCAGCTGTTCATGCCGTCGGGCAAGACGCCCCCGCCACACCAGTTGTTGCCGCTGTCGTGCGTGGCGAGCGTCGCACGTGCTGGGCTCCTTGCCGCTGAGCAGCCTTGCCGGTCGCCCCCTTGGCAGCCTCGCCGCTTGAAGAAGATTGACGTGCCGGGACACCAGAGCCAGCTTTCCGAAGAACCCGCTTCTTCTTCCCTGGAGCTGGGGGCTCCTCGTGCGGCTGCTCTTCGACTATGTCTTCGGCGGAAGGGCTCCTGGCAACAATGCCGCCCTCTTCCCCGGCAGCTTCCCCTTGCTCGGCAAGGATCTCCTCTGGCACTGTCTCTTCTTCACTGGCGTCCTCTCCCGTGAAACCAAAGTTGTCGGCCTCCGCGGCAAGATTTGCCTCTTCCGCCCTGCTGGCAATGTAAGCCACTTCTTCATCAGTGGTGGGCGGATAAGGTTTGAATCTTCCCGGATGGCCCTCTCCGACAAGCTGTCGAAGAACTCCTATACACGCTCTGGGGGCGGCTCTACCCAAGTCCCGTCAAGGCCGTGGGCATTGCACACTGGCATCATAGCGATGATGGAGCTCAGGGCAGAGTTGTTGCACAGAGGAATCACACGAGCCAGCAACGTGTACCTCCCGTCAGGCCTGAACAGCTTGTGGCAGAGGAACGTGTGCTGCAAGATCGTCAGATTGTTATTCAGACCAGGGCACAGCCTCATGATATCTGCTGCGTTCTTGAAATCCCAGGCTGGCCTCCCTTTGTTATGCAATGGGGCAATGCGCCGACGGAGGAAATCTGCGCCGACCATCTCAATCGTGAGCCCGGCAGCCTTAAGACGGTGGATCCTGGTGATCGCAATTGTGAGCTTCCCATCTTGAGGATCGAGGTCGCTCCAATTCTCGCCGCGGACTACTTTCTTTTGTCGGGGCACGCAAAATGGCTGAGGGTCTTTCTCCTGGATCTAGCACCACTCGGACCGCCATTCCTCCCACTTCTTGCGGTAGAGACCGCCTGGGTATATATCCTTGTTCCATGCCCTTGGAATCCAAGTGATAGAGCCAGAGAGGGCGTCTCCTGTGTCGATGCGGGGGATGAAATAATGGCGGAAGAGGGCCGTGTTGGGGACTACTCCGGCAAAGTTTTCGCAGAGGTGGGCAAAAACTGACATGCATGCTACGGCGTTCGGTGTGAAATCCAAAAGGCGGAACCCGTATGTGTACATGATGTCAACAAAGAAGTCGGAAAATGGAGGATAGAGCCCGCAGTAAAAATAAGCTGCAAAGAAGGGGAATTTATCCGCGCCGCCCCCGGCGGAAGCTGGAAGCGCGCGGGTGGCGAGGTGGCCATTCGTTTTCTTCCCCCACACGCACCTGTACCGAGCGATCAGGGTGTGCCCGTCGAGCGTCGGGTCGAAGATGGCGTGCTCCTTCCGCATCTTCACCAGATCGACCTCATCCACTCCTGCGGCCGAGCCGGCGGCTTTCATCGCTTTGCCCTTGCCTGCTTTGGGCGACATGGCGGCTGTGGAAGCGGAGTCCGGAGATGATGAGGGCGTGCGGGTGGCGGATGAATGGGAGAGGCTATGCTTCGAGCTCGAGGAAGAAGACAATGGCGGTTTCCAGATTGGAAATGATGAGAGGTAAATGAGCAGCGCCTCTGCGGATTCCTTTTTATGGGGAAGGCGCGAGGCTGCCCTTTTACGAGCGCACTACTGCTGCGGCCGTTTCGCGCACGTCCCCCACATCCCGCGTTTAATGCGCGTAGTGGGGGGCGCGATAAATAAGAAGATTGCAACAGTTAACTCCCGCCACGCGTGCCCGTGCACTATTTGGGCCTAGCCCAACAACGCCTCGCACCCGTGTATGGCCTAGGCCCGGGGGCTCCTGTCGGTGTACTAAAGTTTGGGTCTCTTTAGTACCCCATACTTGTGCACGGACGGTTGTAGCCGTACCAGCGGCAAGGCCTGCCGGAGAGTAGCTGGAAACAGATACAAGATTATCAAGAAGGCATTCAAGCTAACGATCAGAAGATAGAAGACCGAAGGCTGAATTCCCGGCAAGATCCTTGCCGGGAAGGCTCGCGAAGGCCCGGCAAGCCCTCGCACCCGGCAAGGTCTCGCACCCGGCAAGATCCCACCGCTCCAGCATAGTGCCACCGCTCCAGCGCAGCGACCAGCCCGTCGTTTAGGCCTTGTCCTCCTGGTTGCGTGGCACAGCACTGACCGCGGAAGGGGTTAAGCGGTGCTGATGGAACGGGCCCTTTTTCCGTCCCCGAGAAAGTAAGGACACCTAAACGGAGCATTAAATGCGTTTGTCCTAAGACGTCAGTGGTAATGATGTAACACTGTAGCTACTTTACACCTCTTGTACTGCTGTCCACCACTGTTGGTGACCCCTTCGACGTATAAAAGGAGGCCCAAGGCGTAGCTACAGAGGGGAGGACCCTCTTAGCCCATTCTGCATGCGTAGCTGCTGCTCGAACGTACTGTTCATCGCAAGCACTCCGTGTACTTGAGCTAAGAACATTCATAATACAACCAAAGCAGGAGTAGGGTATTATGCTTCTCAGCGGCCCGAACCTGGGTAAAGATCCCCGCGTTGATCGTTGGATCCGCTCTTTGTGCATATCTTTTCCCTGCCGAACCGTAAAGGGATCCACGCGATTCCATAGGTGTCGTACGCCGACACTTACCCATGGTGCATCCATTAGATGTCGTGATGAAGGCGCATAATAAGGACTACGTCAGATGGCTGAAGGATCGTTTGTCACGCAAATCCATGGATGAAATTGCAACGTGGTTGGCACAAAAGCCATCACCTACGATATTGAGGTACCAAGCGTATGACCTAAATGGCTACACACGTTCTACACTGAGGAACGTGATAAGAAGACCTCATATCAGAACATCTCCATTCGAATTGAATGCATAACTGTAGATGAAGCTGATAAAAGGGTATACTATGGAACCATCGAAGAGATTTGGGAGCTTAACTATGTGAAAGTTAAGGTGCCATTATTCAGGTCCAAATGGGTCCCTCTTAGTCAGGTAAAGGTTGATGAATACAGGAAGACCTAAGTTAACATGACAAACATGGCATATCACAAGGACCCGTTCATTCATACCAGCGATGCAACCCAGATTTTCTATGTGAAAGACCCCTTGCATAAGAACTGCCATGTAGTGATGCGTGGGAAGAGGAGGGTACTGGGCGTCGAGGGTGTTGCTGATGGGGACGAGTACGATGAATTTGCTGAGATACCAGCGAAGGGATCACGCACCAAACATAAAGAGAGGCTTAAAATCATCAGAAATCCTAAGTTCAATCGGGGTCAACCTAATGATCCCAGTTCTCCCATGTACATGGGAATTAACACGTAACACTATTTATTATGTCTATTCTACAACTTAATTCATTCAATTAGAATTGTCGCATGTACTGAATTGTGAGTTATGCCCAGCCTTCTGTTGATCTAAGAACGATTAATATGTTGACCTTGATATGTCATCAGCACATGCAATGAGTTTGAACTATTTATGATTGTATACCCTATAGCTAGCACACTCAATTGATCTCACTCCAGTATGTATGAACAGAACATATGCAATCTGGTTTGCAAATAGCACACGGTTCATTCACGAAAGCCATGTGCCTACCAAACCATGGCCGATGACCCCTGCTGCGCGCGATGTGAGTCATGCATTCTGATTGGCCAGAACCCAAATCCCACGGATTGTACATCTGCACCGTTGGATGCACACAGGCAATCCTCATCCCTTTCATCACCACATGCAGTTGCAGTTGGGATTTGATTTATATGCACTAAATGCCTGGTAAATGCAAAAAATGACTTGAATATAGCAAAGGTGCCCCGAAATGCGCCAGAAAATCAAACCTAGGGTATAATAGTGATTGCGTACTGTGGAAAAAATTCGAGGCGAAACGATGAAGTCGCCAGCAACTAGAGTTCGAATTGCCATGTCTCCTTTTGGAAACTATGATCCTTCTTGTGAGATGCTTTGGTTTCCAAGGAGCGATCATCCAAACTTGTGCCAAACTTTACCAAAAAATTTCCACGGGGTCTTGAGAGCACACCATGGTGGCACATCGATTTTTGTGATTTTTGGACTCCATCTGCATTTCCTGTAATTAAAATACCAACAAGACCAACGGCGGTGGCCGCATCTCGCATCCGAAATGTTTGAAAATTCTTCCCATTCCTTGGACATGAATGAAAACACGCAAAGCGACACACAAATGATTTTGTAGACCTGCTTTGCAAGTAACCCACATGTAGTTGCGCTTGGGATTTGATTTATATGCACAAAATGCATGATAAATGCAAAAATGGCTTAAATATAGCAAACGAGACCTGAAATGCGCCAGAAAATCAATACTTGGGTGTAATGGTGATTGTGTACCGTGGAAAAAATTTCGAGGCAAAACAATGAAGTCACCGATGATTGGAGTCCGAATTGCCACGTCTCCTATTGGGAACTATGATCCTTCTTGTGAGATGCTCCGGTTTGCAAGGAGTGATCATCGTAACTTGTGCCAAACTTTACCAAAAAAATTCCACTCGGTCTTGAGATTGCGCCATGGTGACACACTGATTTTCATGATTTTCTAAGTCCATCCGCATTTCCTCTAATTAAATTACCAACAAGCCCTACACCGGTGACCGCATCTCGCGGCCGAAATGTTTGAAAATTCTTCCCGTTTCTCGGACAATGAATTAACACTAGCAAAGCGACACATAAATGATTTTTACACCTTCTTAGCTAACTCCGACATGTAGTTGTAGTATGGTTTTGATTTATATGCACTAAATGCATGGTAAATGCAAAAAATATCTTAAATGTAGCAAATGAGACCTGAAATGCCCCAGAAAATCAAACCTAGGGTATGATGGTGATTGCGTATGGTGGAAAAAAATTCTAGGCAAAATGTTGAACTCATGTCTTCGTTTCAAAATTACCACGTCTTCATTTCAAACGATATTATGCTGCTGCTTGATGTAGATGTTTTCCAATAGCACACGGTTCATTCACGAAAGCCGTGTGCCTATCAAACCGTGGCCGATGACCCCTACTGCGCGTGATGTGAGTCGTGCATTCTGATTGGCCAGAACCCAAACCCCATGGATCGTACGTCTGCACCGTTAGATGCACCCAGATCGAACGGCGATCCTCATCCCTTTCATCACCAAATGCAGTTGTAGTTGGGATTTGATTTATATGCACTAAATGCCCGGTAAATGCAAAAAATTGCTTAAATATAGCAAAAGAGCCCTAAAATGTGCCAGAAAATCAAACCTAGGGTATAATAGTGATTGCGTACCGTGGAAAATAATTCGAGGCGAAACGATGAAGTCACCAGCAACTGGAGTTCGAATTACCACGTCTCCTTTTGGAAACTATGATCCTTCTTGTGAGATGCTCCGGTTTCCAAGGAGTGATCAGCCAAACTTGTGCCAAACTTTACCAAAAAATTTCCACGGGGTCTTGAGAGCACGCCATGGTGACACACCGATTTTTGTGATTTTCAGACTCCATCTGCATTTCTTGTAATTAAAATATCAACAAGACCTACGCCGGTGGCCCAATCTCGCATCCAAAATGTTTCAAAAATATTCCAATTCCTTGGACATTGAATGAAAACACGCAAAGCGACACACAAATGATTTTGTAGACCTTATTTGCCAACACCCACATGTAGTTGCGGTTGGGATTTGATTTATATGCACAAAAGGCATGGTAAATGGAAAAATGGCTTAAATATAGCAAACAAAACATGAAATGCGCGAGAAAATCAATAATGGTGTGTAATGGTGATTGCATACCATGGAAAAAATTTCTAAGTCCATCCGCATTTCCTGTAATTAAATTACCAACAAGCCCTACGCCGGTGGCCGCATCTTGTGGCTGAAATGTTTGAAAATTCTTCCCGTTTCTCGGACAATGAATAAAAACTAGCAAACCGACACAAAAATGATTTTTACACCTTTTTTGCTAACACCCACATGTAGTTGCAGTAGGGTTTTGATTTATATGCACTAAATGCATGGTAAATGCAAAAAATTGCTTAAATGTAGCAAACGAGACCTGAAATGCGCCAGAAAATCAAACCTAGGTTATGATGGTGATTGCGTACCGTGGAAAAAAATTCGAGGCGAAACGTTGAACTCACGTCTTCATTTCAAAATTACCACGTCTTCATTTCAAACGAAATTATGTTGTTTGTGCACACGGGCTCGTAGAGGCTTCCGTTTGCATAGGCCTTTCCGCGCCGCAACTGGCGCCCTTTTTTCACCGAAGCCACCAACACCCCCCCTCACCGCCCGCCCCCGTTTCACTCAACAGTCCGCATATTCTACCAAAACTCCATCGCCAGCTCCCGCCTCCCCCAGATCCACGCCAGAACCCTATCCGGCGCCAGCGTGCTCAACCCGGCCGTGTGCCCGCTCTTCGACATCAACCCTACCTTCGCTGCCGTTCCCAACACGCGGCTGCCCGTGCCTCGCCATCTTCGTTTGCTCGCCAGCGGCCCTCGACTATATCGATCATGTACCCCTCACCTCTCCTGCTGGGTTTGCACAAAAACCTGTCAGTTACTGCTCTCCAACGAGGTGAGGCATATTTCCTCGTGATCCCTCTTCCTATTTGGTTCTGTATGTTCCCAAATTGGCTATAAAATAATGGAGAGCATATATATGTTCATTATCTACCTTCCTAACTTGTACATATAAGTTGTATTTGTTCCAACTAGTTATTGTCGATTTACAGATCCTGGGCGCCCGAATCACACAAAATGAACAATTTAGCCGTACAATTTCCAAATTATTACATGACATGTCTAGACAGCTTGCTACCAAGTTGTTAGCGTTATGCTTATCCCCCTTTTCTGAATTTCGCATTTGTTCTCTGTGGATGCCGAGTAGCAGCGACAACACTCATGCTTCAGGCGATGTATCTTCATCTGAGTCCGACAACCCTAGGTCTCCAGCAGATGATCAGGGAACAAGTAATCTGGAACGGGATAGAGCTGCCGCAATCACCCTTCCGGTCAGGACTCGGAAGAACGCTCCAAGAAAGCCCACACACCAACCTAAAGGTGTATATGAAGTAGTCGACGTCGATTTAAAGTCTTGGGCTCCAACTAAACCAGATAAAGCACGCACGAGGTTCAGGAGTGTGTGTGGATTTGTTGGCAGGGCAAGGCTCAACATTAATCTGCCGGGGTTTCAGAAGGCTGACATAGAAACACGGCACAGGATAGTCCGAGAGATCATGGAACACTTCAACGTTCCAGAGCAGTGGAGAATGCAGGTGGAACACGCCGCACTGAAGAAGGCCAGGGATGCTTGGAGAAACTGGAAGCACGTGTTGTACAAGAAGTACTTGAGTGAAGGCAAGGACCCAATCCTCGCATACCCCCAAATTACAAAGGCAGACTGGGCAAAATTCAAAAGGGTCAGGGCAACTACAGAGTTTACCAAGAAGAGTGCCAAGCAATAGGAACTTCAAAAGAGGAACACACACCCCCACCGTATGGGTGTGGCAGGATACTATGGCATGAAACCGATATGGGACCAGGAGGACAAAGAAGCAGTAGCTGCGGGTGGAAAACTGGCCTTTAGTGAAATCAGGGGCGAACGCGCTAGAGACTACTTGCGGGCACGCGCAAGGAGGTGTGACGACGGTTCTTATTACTTTGAAAACTCACATGACGAAGAACTGTATCGCGTGATGTTAAAGGCTTCCACCAGCAACCCTGGAAGGTTCTACAGGAACTCAGGGCCATGTGACATTCTGTCCGATGCTCTGGCAACAAAAGAGCCCCCTGGCCATGGAAGGGGTATAGGTGTCAAGGTCCCGCACAAGAGGGCTTTCACACTCAGCAAAGAAGAGAGGCTCGCCATGAAAAAAGCGAGGAGTGAATAGAAGAAGGAAGAATTGTATGAAAGGTTGAGGATGGACATGTATCCGAAAGTTTGAATGGAAATTGAGGAGTCAATGATGATGCAGAAGACTCTAACACTGAGAGATAGCTAGCAGACGGGAGGGAAGGCGGGCATGGACGATGCTGCTTATTGCGCGACAACACCTCACAAGAGTAGTTGTGCATCAGCTGACCCCAGTGACACAGAGACTGCAGCTGCGCATGATGATGCTATATCTGATCTATCTGGAATGAAAGACAAACTGAGGGGCATGCTGACACATTATGAAGGTATGTTAAAATGTGCAACTGCCTGGGTTTTGTCCCCCCACTCGGAAGGGGGCCTCTTGTTGGACAATGTGCCATTGAAGCCAGGCTATGCGAAGTGCTACGTGACTGAAGTAAAGCCTGGATTCAATAAATTTGCCCTACAGAATGTCCTAGGGGACTGTGATGAGGAGAGGACCTTGCAAGAAACACTGTTAAATCATATCCAGTGGCCATGAAAGGAAATAGACTTCATAGATGAGATCCCTCAAGCCCCGCCAAGAGCAATCAATGTCGCCCTTCAACCGGCGACTCTCTCCTTGCCACAGTAGCTCTCGTGTGCTTCCCCCTAGGAACCTAATACTCGTAATCCGACGGCTGATGCATCAACCTGTGATCAGCCCGCCCGACGTCGTGCCGTACATGCCATGCCATCGTCCGCCCCTGAGCAGCTAGTGGCAAGGCCTACAACTGCTGGAGATGCACCACCGATTCAGATGCCAGCCACTGAAGCAGCAGGGGGAGACACAGTGGCACCACATGCTCAGCAGACCAACCCGATGGAACGGACTGCTAAGCAGTCAGAAGGTCCGGAACCGCCTGCTCATCAGTCCATCGGTTCGCAGCCGCGTGATCAGCATACTGATGTGTCGGCACTGCCTTCTCAGCAAACCAATGATTGGCACAGCCTCCTCAGCACACCGACGTGTTGGCACCACCTGCGCAGAAGCTCGACATAGCTTCACCGCCTGGTCAGCAACCCGACGCCTCTGCTCCTACAGCTCAGCAGTCTGTCACAGCAGCACCGCCAGCTCAGTAGTCCGGCGTAGCTAAACCGTCTGCTCGGCAGCCCGTCGTATCTTCACTGCCTGCTCAACAGTTCGTCTATCAACGATCCAGACCTTGCACCAGAAGTGCTTCAAGTACCAAGAGGAAAGTGGCCACGGCCGCACCCGTGAGGAAGCGGCCCCCGAGACCGAGGAAGAATGCGAATGATAGCCTCTTACTAAAAGCACTCATCGCACAGAACCAAATTACCAGCAAGTTGTTCAAATCAGAGAGTTATACTGGTTCTGACAGCTTGCCCGATGAAGAAGTTGAAAGGATACTTGCTAAAAATAAAGTAGATGTACTTGTAGCACGCAAGTACGTCCATGGCCAGCCATTTCTTGTTGAGGAATATTTAGAGGAGTGTAGTTCCAGTTGCCGCAAGTTACATAAATATTGCATGGATGAAATGTCAGAAGGTCATGAGGTTCTGTTAGTCCACTACGACAGTGATCATTTCGGTCACGATCAAGGATCCATCAGTGTGGAATTCGAGAACTTTCATCTCTTCTTCAACTTCAATGTGCTCGATATGACTCTTGTTAAATGCTTAATGTTGTAAGTACTTCACCAACTCTGATCAACTTCTCCATACAAGGTTGTAATCGAAAGAAAGCTAATTGTATTGTATTCCTCTCAGGGGATTTTTCACGCAAAGAAAAATGGAGGGAGTGTATTTCATAGATCCTCACGTAGCAAATGGCACATTATTATGAGGTGGCACAGATAATCGGGAGTTGGCCATTGGCAAGGTCGTCGGTATCTTGTGTCGCATGCCCCATGTAGAACTCTTTCTCTGGCCATATCATGAAGGGTAAGTCAAATAAACAACCACACATACATTGACCGTCTTTCACATTTCGTCATAGTTCGTAAGTTCATGGTTTTCTTAATCTGTACCATTCATTGGATCTTGGTAGTCATTGGTCCAAACCAGAACAGAGTTTACTACCTGGATTCTCTCAGAGATTCGATAAAGCCTCAGAATCTGACGCATCTTCAGCAATTCATGGACAGGTATTGAATTCTATGATGTTAAAATTTGCATTCATATCTGGTTCAACAACTGAGTATGTGGAAATTCATCTTCATTTTTAGTGTGTTGGCATCGTGCATAACTAAACGAGGGAACTAGTTCAAGAGTTCACTACCTCTGCAGCACGAGATCGTTTATACAGTAAGACACCGAAATCCGTTATTTTCGGAAAATGTATCCAAAAGTTTGCAAATACCTTTTATTACGCTAGTCCAATGTTCAAGTTTCTAAATAAACCTCTTTCTATTTCTCTCCAAAGAAAAAAACATCTTACACCGGTTAGGTTGCTCCTAACAGGGCAAATACATGACTAATTCTGTACAAAAAATTTCAGTGTCCTCAGCAACAACCAGGGATCAACCTTTGTGGATACTATGTCTGCAGACACATGATCTCCATCTTCAAATCTATTGATTGTTGTAATGATGCAGGCAATTTAGCACCAGTAAGTCTATATCTTAATGAATATCTTCTACTCCACTCGTATGGCACATTCTGATCTAAAAATCATGCAGCTCATCTTTGAACCGATGACCCCTGAACCGCTCCTTGCTGGTGAATTGATGGAGGTTAGGAGATTTATCAGCAACTTCTTCTGGAATCACTACATCAATCCCACTGGTGATAATGAAGATTTCAGCATGGATGTTCATGAAACAATGAGTAAACAGTCAACATGAGTTAGCCGCTAAACATATACGCATGGATGTATTGTTTTCCATGTGATGAGGTCTTCGTATTTCGTACATTATGATTATGTACTGCATTTGTCGATAAATCAGTGGAATTTAGCTAGCATTTGTTCAATTGCATATTGTTGCGAATTCTGATGAATGTTTAATTGCATATTGTGGCGAATTTGCTTTTTGTAGGGCAATTCAAATGCGCTATTTTTGCTTTAACCTGGCCATTGATGCGCACACGGTTCGACTAAATGAGTGTGTGCGATCCAGAACGGAAAGCACATGCCACTCATAGCAGAACCGTCCGGGATACACAACAAATTGCAGACAATTTGGAGCACTTCTACGTGTGCGTAGGGGCTCCTGGACCGTTTGTGATAGCACATTATCGCACACGAGAGCTTAGAGAAAACCGTTGCCAATGCAAAATACAATCCCACTCATAAATTGTTCAGGAAATGTGTGCGATGATGTCATGCATGGCAGACGATTGCCATATAATACTCGTGAGCGATAGACCACATATCACGCACAGTTTCTATGATGGCCCGTGTGCCTTAGGTGCTATTTCGCAAACGGTCCAATGTGAAACACCGTTTGGTTTCCCTGCTCAATTAGAAATGTTTGACTCATGAGAAACGTGGGCGATATGTTCGTGCATTGCATACGATTACATTTGGGGACGCGTCTGCATCAATGCTCCCTATCGCCGACGGTTTCTGGGTCGTGTGGGAAGGACCCCCCCTATCGCACACACAGGCAAGGCGCCGGTTTAAAACTCCGTCGCGGAAAGGGGTTAAAAACCGTTTGTATAGTAGCTCGTTGTACCAATGCAAGCCTACCTCATCATCACCGCCATCACCAAAGAAAGACACTTGAGTACACAGGAATGGGCACCACCCTTGGCTTGTGCCAAGCTTGGGGGAGGTGCCTCGGTATCGTATCACCATCACTTTTATCATTATTATCTATCTTAGTTCGATCCTTAGTTATTTCGTGATTTAGAAGAATAAAGTTTTAGTATGATTTAGTTTCGAGTGCTTGCTTTGTGATCTATCTATCTATGTAATCATGTGTGAAAGTTGTATAATAAAGAGTAGTTTGAGTTGAGTGTTTTGCTTTTGTTGATCCAATCTTAGAAATAAATAAAGAGAATAAAAAGTAAGGTCATATGCTAATCCCATGGGGAGTGATCACTTCACATAAAAAAAGTATAATTGATAAAACTTGTTGGAAGTTAACAAACATAGCATTGGTCATTGTTAAAATTCATGAAAAAGTAATAAAGGAAGAGAGGTCTCACATATAAATATATTATCTTGGACATCTTTTATGATTGTGAGCCCCATTAAATATTCTATGTCAAGTAGTTGACGATGGACAAGGAAGACAACGTAATGAGTTATGTTTGCTTATATTCACATTGAAGTTATATTGTTTTGGATCCTTTAACATGTGGTGCTTGCCCCCTATCTTTTACTAGCCAAAATTCTGTACTAAGTAGAGATACTACTTGTGCATCCAAAAACCCTTAAACCCAGTTTCATGTCGTGAGAGTCCACCATATCTACCTATGGATTGAATAAGATCATTCAAGTAAGCTGTCATCCGTGCGAAAGCAATAAAAAAATGCTCCTAAATATGTATGATCTTTTATTATAAGGGAAAATAAGCTTTGTACGATCTTGTGATGGTGAAGAAATAAAAGCGACAGACTGCATAATAAAGGTTGCTATCACAAGGGGCAATATAAAGTGACGTTCCTTTACATTAAGAGCTTGCACATCCACAAACAAAAAGCGCATGACAACCTCTGCTTCCCTCTGCAAAGGGCCTATCTTTTACTTTATTTATTTACTTTTATGCAAGAGTCAATAGTATTCTCCTCTATTCCGTTTTTATTTTCTCTCTTGGTAAGCATCATGCGGTGGGGATAGATCCAGGCATATATATCCAGTTGGATGTAAGTGATCATGAGTTATTATTGTTGACATTACCCTTGAGGTAAATACGTTGGGAGGCGAAATTATAAGCCCCTATCTTTTTATGTGTCTGACTGAAACTTTTGCTCCATAAGTATGTTGTGAGTGTCAGCAATCATAGAATACTAAATGATAGTTGAGTATGTGAACTTGCTAAACAAAGCTCTTACATAGACTCTTTCTAATAATATGATGAATTGCAATTGCTTCAGTGACTGAGATCATAGTTTGTTAGTTTTCAATATGGTTTATGGTTCATACTTTAACTTGTGGATGAATTGTCACCTTGTTATGAGAAGTTTTATGATGATATATTGCTGTTATAATAATGATCATGATGCTTTCATGTTCGTATTTTGTTTTATCGACACCTCTCTCTCTAAACATGTGGTCATGATTATCGATTTCGGTTTTTCGCTTGAGGACAAGCGAGGTCTAAGCTTGGGGGAGTTGATACGTCCATTTTGCATCATGTTTTCCTACTGTTATTTATTATGTTTTTGATCATTATTTCACTTTATGACACAATTCTTATGCCCTTTCTCTCTTATTTTGCAAGTTTCACATGAAGAGGGACATTGCCGGCTGCTGGAATTCTGGACCGGAAAGTAGTGAAACAGAGATAGCTATTCTGTACATCTCCAAATGACCTGAAAATTTATGGAGAATTATTTTGGAATATATAAAAAATACTGGTGAAAGAATCAACAGAAGGGGACACACCAGGAAGCCACAAGCCTGGGGGGCGCGCCCTACTGATACGTCTCCAACGTATCTATAATTTTTGATTGTTCCATGCTATTATAGTATCAATCTTGGATGTTTTATATGCAATTATATGCCATTATATATCATTTTTTGGGACTAACCTATTAACTCAGTGCCCAGTGCCAGTTGTTGTTTTCTCCTTGTTTTTGCCTTTTCAGAAAATCATTATCAAAAAGTGTCCAAACGAGACAAAAACATTGGATTAATTTTTTCTGGACCAGAAGAGACCCACGAAGCTTCGGGAGAAGACCAGAAGAGCTACGAGAAGGCGGCAAGCCTGGAGGGCGCACCCAGGGGGGTAGGGGGCGCCCCCCAGGCTTGTGGCCCCTCGTTGCCCCTCCTGACCTAATTCCAGCGCTATAAATTCCCAAATATTCCCAATATACCAGAGAGACAGAAGAGAAAACCTTTCCGCCGCCGCAAGCCTCTGTTCTTCCGCGATCCCATCTGGAGGCCTTTTTTGGTACTCTGCCAGAGGGGGAATCGATCACGGAGGGCTTCTTCATCAACCTTGCTGCCCTTCCAATGATGTGTGAGTAGTTTACCACAGACCTACGGGTCCATAGCTAGTAGCTAGATGGCTTCCTCTCTCTCTTTGATCTTCAATACCATGTTCTCCTCGATGTTCTTGGAGTTCTATCCGATGTAATCTTCTTTTGTGTGTGTTTGTTGGGATCCGATGAATTGTGAGTTTATGATCAGATTATTCATGAGAAATATTTGAGTCTTCTCTGAACTCTTTTATGCATGATTATTATAGCTTTTTATTTCTCTTTGATCTATCGATTTGGTTTGGCCTACTAGATTGATTTATCTTGCAATGGGAGAGGTGCTTTGTGATGGGTTCAATCTTGTGGTGCTCAATCCCAGTGACAGAAGGGGACATGACACGTATTTGTATTGTTGCCATTAAGGATAAAAAGATGGGGTTTAATCATATTGCTTGAGTTTACTTTGTCTACATCATGTCATCTTGCTTAAGGTGTTACTCTGTTTCATACTTAATACCCTAGATGCATGCTGGATAATGGTCGATGGGTGGAGTAATAGTAGTAGATGCAGGCTGGAGTCGGTCTACTTGTCTCGGATGTGATTCCTATATACATGATCATTGCCATGAATCCGTCATCATTATTTGCTTTTCTATCAATTGCCCAACAGTAATTTGTTTACCCACCGTATGCTATGTGTTTGAGAGAGAAGCCTCTAGTGAAAACTATGGCCCCCGGGTCTACTTTATCATATATAAAAAACCTAAAAATACCTTGCTGCAATTTATTTACTTTTATTTTATTTAGTATTTTAGTTTATCTATTTATCTCTATAAGATTTAATCCTTGCAAATAACCGCTAAGAGGATTGACAACCCTCTTATTTGCGTTGGATGCAAGTGTTTGCTTTTTTGTGTGCAGGTGCGCTTAACAGAATTTTGCATGGTTCTCCTACTGGATTGATAACCTTGGTTCTTGACTGAGGGAAATACTTATCTCAACTATACTGCATCATCCTCTCCTCTTGGGGGAAATACCAACACAGTCTACAAGTAGCACCAACCCCCCTGGGCGCGCCCCCCGAGCTTGTGGGGCCCCTGGCAGGCCTCTGGCCCCCTCCTTCTGCTATATGAAGCCATTTTCCCAAGAAAAAATCAAGAGAAGACTTTTGGGACGAAGCGCCGCCGTCTCGAGGAGAAACCTGGGCAGGAGCACTTTTGCTCTCCGGTGGAGCGATTCCGCCGGGGATACTTCCCTCCGGGAGGGTGAAATCGAAGCCATCGACATCACCAACGATCCTCTCATCGTGGGAGGACTAATCTTCATCAACATCTTCACCAGCACCATCTCATCTCAAACCCTAGTTCATCTCTTGTATTCAATCTTTGTCTCAAAACCTCAGATTGGTACTTGTGGGTTGTTAGTATTGTTGATTACATCTTGTAGTTGATGCTAGTTGGTTTATTTGGTGGAAGATTATATGTTCAGATCCTTAATGATATTCAATACCCCTCTGATCTTGAACATGAATATGATTTGTGAGTAGTTACTTTTGTTCTTGAGGTCATGGGAGAAGTCTTGTCATAAGTAATCATGTGAATTTGGTATTCGTTCGATATTTTGATGATATGTATGTTGTTGCTTCCTTTAGTGGTGTCGTGTGAACGTCGACTACATGACACTTCACCATCTTTGGGCCTAAGGGAAGGCGTTGTGGAGTAGTAATTAGATGATGGGTTGCTAGAGTGACCGAAGCTTAAACCCTAGTTTATGCGCTATTCCGTAAGGGGCTGATTTGGATCCATATGTTTCATGCGATGGTTAGATTTATCTTAATTCTTCTTTCGTAGTCGCGGATGCTTGCAAGAGGGGGTAATCATAAGTGGGAGGTTTGTTCAAGTAAGAACAATTCCCAAGCACCGATCCACCCACATATCAAATTATCAAAGTAGCGAACGCAAATCAAACAAACATGATGAAAGTGACTAGAAGAAATTCCGATGTGTCCTCGAGAACGCTTTGCTTATTATACGAGTTCGTTCCGGCTTGTCCTTTGCTGTAAAAATGATTGGGCCACCTTGCTGCACCTTTGTTACCGTTACTACTTGTTACTTGTTATGAATTACCTTGCTACCAAACTATCTGTTACCAATAATTTCAGTGCTTGCAGAGAATACCTTGCTGAAAACCACTTGTCATTTCCTTCTGCTCCTCGTTGGGTTCGACACTCTTACTTATCGAAAGGACTATGATTAATCCCCTATACTTGTGGGTCATCAGGGAGCAGGAGAAGAATGCCACGAGGAGGAGCGCCCGGAGGCAGATCCAACTGGGGCGTCTCCGTCAACCGCTGCCCCAGCAAGCCGCTCTCCGACAAGGGTCTCCACAGACAAGCCCGTTCGTACTGATGAAGTGCCGGCAATAGAGGCCACCGGCACCCAGGCGACGACAACTAAGGTTGTCGGGGAGGAGACTGTCCCCCATCAATGATCTCAGTCCGGTAAGTTTTATGCCGTCGAGTACTCTTCTCTCTTAATCTTCTTTTTTGTTTTCTTGAACTTGACCTGAGTCTTGATCTTCTCTCTTCTCCATCCTTTCAGATCTTCCTTCATCTGACAAAATGGACATCGATTCCACCATTGAGGAGATCGCGAGGGATGCCGCCGATGAGGCTAGCAACATTGCTATCGGTGAGGCCATTGTGGGGACTGACGAGGAGGCCGCCAAGGCAGCTCACGAGGAGGCCGCCAAGGACGCTGCTGAGGAGGGCGGCAATAGTAATGCCGAGGCCACTGGAGACATCTCTGTCCCAGGAGTGCGAAGCGCTGACTCGGCTACGAGGGTGATCCTGACCGGCAAGGCGGCCGTTGACGATCACCCCTCGACACCTGAGGAGCCCTTCTTGAGCAAATACCTAAAGGTTGGCGACAACCTGTTCGTCAACCCCCCTGGGACGTCAAGCATCAGGGCGCCCGCTGAAGGAGAGATCTTGGACGGTGAGGTTACTGCTGCTACCGGGCTCGAGGTCGTCGATGAGCCGCATGCCAACACCAACGAGACCAAAGTGCAGCGGCTCCTTAAGGCTATGGGCGAGAACTTCCAGAAGCTTCAGGCGTGCTACCACAGCTGCGCGGAGAGCTTGGACTCCAAGGCAGCCGTCGTTGACAAGGCGGAGGACGAATTCAAGAAGCACGTGGACGAAACATAGATATGGTATGCGGAATGCCTCCAAGACCTTCAGAACGTCATACTCAGCTTGCCAAGGCCCAGAAGGAATTTATTCTGGAGAAGGCCGAGGCCAACAAGGCGCAAGAGGAGGCTGCGCAGAAGGTAGCAGTAGAGGAGGCAAAGCTGAATGACCGCAAGGTTGGCCTTGACGCTTATGAAGAAGAGCTTGCCGCTCGGGAAGTAGAGCTTGCTGCCACACTTCACGGCAAGGATAATAAGATCCAGGCCCTCGTCTCACAGCAAACTCAGGAGCTGGAGCGCAAGCACAAGGAGGCCATCGAGGCTCAAGCTACAGAGCATGCCAAAAGGATCAAGGAGGCCGTCGATGCTGTCGAAGCCGCAGAGGTCGCCAAGACCGAGCTGGAAGGCAAGGTGTGAGCACTCGACGCGAATATCGCCGCCAACGGCAAGGAGATCTTGGCGCTCAAAGCAGAGGCACAGAAGGCAACTCACACCTTGGCGGAGCTACAGACTTCAGTGTCCGCCAAGAGCCAAGAGCTCACCAAGGCCAATGGTACTATCAAAGATCACAAGATGAAGCTGTCCGTGTCACGCCCAATATGCGACCCTATCCTCGAGGGACTCGGAGGCCCCACCAGGGATAGAAGCGCATATCGAAGACGCTTGCAAGGTGGATATCATTAAATCGTACCATGTACATAATAGAGTGGAACAAAACACCAGGCAAAAGGCCGAGCCTTCCACCCAAAACCAAGTATATAGATGCATTAATTAAATAAGAGATATTTTGATATCCCATGATATCCATGTCCCAACATGGAACAACCTGCACTGCACCTGCAACTAGCAATGCTATAAGAAAGGGGCTGGGCAAAGCGGTAACATAGCCAAACAACGGTTTGCTGGGTAAGGGTGGTTAGAGGTTGTATCATGGCACATGGGAGGCTGACATATATGTGGTAGGAAGCGCGACATAGCGATAGCAACGAGACAACTAGCAAGCAAAGATAGTAAAGATATTCAAGGTCGTGATCATCTTGCCTGAAATCCCGCTCGGAAGAAGATCGAGTCCATGAAGAAGACGAACCAACGTAGTCGAACGAATCCTCACAATCGCAACGAAACCGGAACTATCGAGAAGAAGCACAACCGGAAAGAAGCAAACAACATGGTAAACACACAGGCATAAACATGGCATGATGCACAACCAAATATGATGCATGACAAGATTAATTGTTGTTAAACATGACAAGAGATGACGCATAAGCAATCCATACAACTAGGCAAGTTTAAATGAGGCCGGAAACACAAATAACAATTCCGGAAAACCCCCATATGCAATTTTCGAAATTGGTGCTGATCTGGATTAAACACAATGTTAAAGTTGTTAAACAGCAAGTTAACATGCACCATCATGATCTACCGTTTTTCTAGTCAAGTTACATATGTAGAACATTTAATTCGGAGCTACGGTCTAGAAGATATGAGCTAAACAAGTTTAACATGGCAATAATGCAAAATGCATGCAAACATCAACCACAAACACCCAAACCAAGGATGCAACATGATAATATGAAACTACACACAATTCTAAGCAAGTTTCATATAGAGCATGATCAAAAACGGAGCAACGGTTCAACTATTACAATCAACAAAAGTTGTATTAACAATCTGCCCAAAACAGCAACATAGCACTTTGCAAGCATCAAACAACATGCTACAGTGCTAGAACATGGCATCAAATGGAACATCATGGTAGTACATGGCATGGAGCTCAAATCATTCAACATGGGCATAATCATAGGTGCAATAGATTCATGGCAATCATCAAAACAATATGCAACTATGAAACATGCTGATTCTAGAAAATCTGGGATTGCAACAGTTATATCATGATGCTGACTTGGGATGCACATAACAGCAAGCATAGAAATTTTAATATTTATGAAATTGATATGAGCATGCTGTAGACATGGCGAACTTCAAATTACTCCATTGGTACAAAGTCATAGGATGCATAGATTAATTGCTATGATTTTTACAAAATGGAACATTTTGTTAACAGGTTGATAGTTTTAACATGATGGCAACTTGAGAGCAACAAAGAGACATGCTATAGCAAGATTACATGGCAACCAAGGGCATGGCATCAAAGTAGACATTACATAGACCAAAACTCATGAAGGAACCATATGCATATGAGCTCTAAATTAGTGGCAACCAACAAGCAAAGTTGACAAGTTTTATCACAGACAACTTTTACTTAAAACGGCAACATTGACTACGCATGTTTACAAGCTCATGGCAGTCACATCATGGCATATCATGGCATGAAATAAATACTAACAGCAAGAAGACATGAAAATGCTCTAAAGACATGTTAACAAGATGCTCATATGACATCTGCATTAAATCACACAAAAATGACGAAGTGACACATATTAACAGTTTTCTGCAGTTAACAGCATGATGCACTTTTGGAACAGAGATTATGACATGAAGATGAGTCCTCATATGCATGCAACAGAAACCATCATGTACAGAACGAAGGGTAGATCAATTTACATATAAGGATCATCATCATAGGATGCACAGGTAAAGAGGTATAAGCACCACAAAATGCATATATGCTGCTGAAAATCTGAGGACTAACAGAAAATCAGAGTGAGCGCAGGATAGTAATATGATGCTCAGGCAAGGAATAGGCGGGCTCGCTCACCAGAGGGCCCGTGGGCCTACTGGACGGTGGGAAGCAGGACGGCGCGGTGCAGCGAACGGGGAGGCCCGTTTGGATGGAGGGACGAGGCGGTCCATGGTCGCCGCGGTGCACGTGGACGAGTCCGAGAGGGATGGCGCGGTACCGGGGCGTGTTTGGATCGGGGAACAAGGCGGCGCCGGGACGGAGTGGTCCGGCGGGCGCGAGGATGACAGGGACGGCCGGGAGCCGGCAGATCCAGTCCCTGGGGGCCTCCTCCGGCCGGATCCGGGACGACGGCAGCGCGGCGAGGCGACGAGGTCCGGCGCGCGGTGGCAGACCGATGCGGCGGCACGGGAGAAGCACGGCGGTGACGGGGCGGTGCGGGCAGAGGCAGCAGGAAGCTCGGGCGCGGGGGGCGGCTTGCGGCGTGCGGCGGTGACGGGGCCCGGGCGCGGTGGCGGCGTGGTGCGGCGGCGCAGACGGAGGCGGCGAGGCGCTACGGCGCGGGGGCGGCGAGGCGGCGGCGCGGTGAGGTCGGCGGCGGAGGCGCGATGGTGGCGAGGCGGCGCGAGGGCGGCGGCGTGGATCCAGGCCCGGGCAGGCCCGCGATGGGCCTAGCGGGCCTGCGGCGACGGGTGGAGAGGCAGGGCGACGTGGCAGCAGCGGGTTGGCCGTGGGCGGCGGCGCAGGTGGCGGCTGATGGAGGGGGCAGCGACACTTGGCGGCGGAGGGCTGGCTGGGCGCTGAAATCGAGGAGGAGAGAGGTGGCGGCTGCCCAAAATGGAAGGGGAGACCTTCCTTTATAGCAGGGAGCTAGGGTTAGGGGGTTTTAGTCCGTTTTCGGGCCGTTTGATCGCCATCGGACGGTCCGAAGCGGAGGGGGTAGCTAGGTGGGCTAGATGGGCTGTGTAGAGGGGGTTTGGCTGAGGAGAGAGGGAGGATGACAGCCCGGCACGGTTTTCGGGACACCGAAAACGTCCGACGACTTCACCGGCTATAGTGCCGCTATAGGTTATCCGTTGGGGCAACAAACGACCTCCGAATGGAACGAAATTTGGCAGGCGGTCTACCTACAACATAATAAGACCGCACGCCAACTTTCACTCCATTCCGAGAACATTTTTTTATCCCACTTATAAAATAATAATTCGGAGGTGCCGCGGGCGCGTGTGAGTGTGTCGGGTCTCGAAACGGACAACGAAGGGGACGCGGAGAAGCCGGCAACTACGAGTGGATGCAAGTTTTATGAAAACATGCGGATGAAATGCACATGATGACATGGCAAGGTGCAACAAGCAAACGAATCACATGGCAACGACGGAAAATAAATGGAAGGAATCTGGAGCATCGGTCTCGGGGCGTCACAACTCTTGTAATGCCCCGGACACACCCGCCGGCGGTCGTTACTCCTGGCGAGATCTAGACTGGCCTAACAGATCAATACTAGTCTTTCCTGTGCACTTTGTCCTCACTCGTGCGCACCCGGGAGCAACTTCCCGGTCGGTCACCCATCCTGAAATTACTCCAAGCTGAGCACACTTAACTTTGGAGTTCTTTCCGAATGGGCTCCCAGAAAAGAAGGAATTCCTTATTGATATGAGTAGTCTATCATCCCTATTAAGCCAGGCTATCACAATCCGCCTTGGGGAAGTCCCTTGATGAAGCCAGGAAACGCGAGAAGATCTTGATGAAGGACCTCCAAGATGAGAAAGCCTTGGTCGCGAGCACCGCCAGAACTTTCAATGAGCTCAAGGGCGCCTACAAGCTTTGGACTGACCGTCTCATGGTCGCCGCGGAGAGCAGTTCTGCCCATCTGTCCGCCATGGGCTTGCCGGAATACCACTACTCCACCGCCGAAGGGGACACCGCTGCACCAGGCTCACTATCTTCTTTGAAATCTTGATCGAGGCACTGGAGAAGCATCGCGGGGCTCGAGCTGCATACCTTGCCAGCGAATCCCACAAGCTTTGCCAGGATGTCCTCTTCAAGGTACTCATCAAGGTGGTGTACCGGAACCCAGGCATTGATCTCTCCAAGGTTTTCGCCAGTCTGTCACGGGGAACCGACACCAAGACCGCCGAAGAGCTCGTCACGCCCATCACCTACAGGGTTGGCCTGATTCCCAGGACAGAGTATGGAGTTACCCACTAACCTTGTAGCCATATCTTGCCGGATGTATACATGCTATGTCTCTTGTCTTATTCTGTCTTTGCATGATTCTCATACCCTATGCTTGCCGGAAACTTGCCGGTGCGTGCACTCTTGCCGCGAGCGCTTTAGGAACAGGTCCTTAGCAGCTTGCCAGAAGTGCCGCTGCCGGCAAGGATACATTTGACGATCACAACGTAACCACTTAAGTTGTTGAGCGGACTCGAAACAAAGTAAGGGCATTCCTGATCACGACAAGGTTCCTTAGCGTGCAGGTTTCTCATACAAAGGTGAAAATCGTTCAAGGAGAAGTTGCAACTACAACAAAGAATTTACTTTAAAGTCTTGCAACTTAGCTTTTTCTTTGCTGTGCTTCTTGCCATAGGACGATATCTTGAACGTCATTTGGTATCCATACCATCACTCCCCCCGGGAAACTTGCACGCGAGGAACCCTTCTGTCCTTTGAAAAAAAAGAAAGAAGAGAAAAGAGGAGGCTGGAACCTTGACGGTTCGTTAATCATCCTATGCAAGGGAAAAATGTAACACAAGGCTGCCCGCAACACATAAACAAATATGTACTTGGACAAAGAATTGTGAAACACTTATCTTTATTTATGTGCACGGGATCTGCGCCCGGCTCTGTGCAAAGGTTTACATGCCTTTCCGGCAAACTTGTACAAAAGAGGTTGCCGGGCAGCCCGGCAACCGCGCCTTACAGGTAAAACTTGCAAAGATGCTCAATATTCCATGAGTTGAGAACCGGAGTACCATCTTCGGTCTCTAGGCGGACTATGTTGGGCCTAGTGACTCGTACCACCCGGTAAGGGCCCTCCCACTTCGGCGTCAACTTGTTTTAACCCTTCGTGGACTGAATCTGATGAAGAACAAGGTCGCCTTCCTCAAGATTCCTGGCATTCACTTTGCGGCTATGGTAGCGCCGCAAAGCTTGCTGGTACCGTGCAGCACGGACAGCAGCCCGGAAATGATCTTCCTCAAGGAGCGTGGCATCATCTTGCCGCAGCTCATCTTGATCCTCCTCATCGAAGGCCAAGACTCAAGGTAACCCGTATTTGAGTTCTGTGCGGAGCACTGCTTCTGCACCATAAACAAGGAAGAAGGGTGTCTGGCCAGTGGCTCGACTTGGCGTCGTTCTGATCTTGAGACCACGCAGCGCCTTCCACACTTGTGCAGCCTGTCGAAAGTTCTGGTCTTGAGACCACGCAACACTTCTGAATTTGCCCTCTCTACTTGCCCATTGCTCCTTGGGTGAGCAACAGACGCGTAGCAAATCTTATTTCCAAGTTCTTGGCAATATGCGGTGAAGGTGCAGCTCGTGAATTGGGTGCCATTGTCGGTGATGATCCTGTTGGGGACACCAAAATGAGCAACCAATCCTTTGAGGAACTTGATGGCTGACTGTGCCGTCACCTTCCTCACTGGCTCCACCTCAGGCCACTTTGTAAACTTGTCGATTGCAACGTACAAGAAGTCAAAGCCCCCGGTAGCACGGGGGAAGGGGCCGACGATGTCGAGCCCCCAGACCGAGAAAGGCTAGGAGGATGGTTTGGAGGGCTTGAGCTGGCTGGTGAATGTCCTTGGAGTGGAACTGGCATGCTTTGCATCTGATGACCACCGCCAAAGCGTCTTGCAGGGATGTCGGCCAGTAGAATCCTTGACGGAACGCCTTGCCGACAAGCACGCGCGACCCAATATGAGAGCCACACATCCCTTCATGCATCTCTTCCAACAACCTCTATCCATCTTCCCGGCAGATACACTTCAATTTCACCCCATTTGGTCTCTTTCTGTACAGAATGTTGTCAACAAACTTGTACATCCTTGATTGACGGGCTACTCTTTCTGCGTCCTCTTGCTCATCGGGAAGATCTCCTATCTGAAGGAACTGGACAATTGGCTATTCCCATGCCGGAGCTTGTGGCTCGACGACAAGGACTAAAGACATTTCTTCCTCTGCGGGAGCGCTTGCTTCGACGGCAAGGATCTCGCTTGCCGGAAGCTGTGGCTCACAGGCCAAGGGTATCTTGTCGGCGGTATCTATTTTCTTGGCGGCTGCTGGCAGCTCTGCCGGAAAGTAACCACCAACATCTTGTTTTCTCTTCTTCGCTGGCCTTGATGGCGTAATGGATGGCTAAGTCAGATGGAGCACAAAAGTTCCTGGTTCCACAGGCATCTTTTGAGAGGCAAGCTTTGACAGGTCGTCGGCAATCCAATTCTGGGCACGGGGAACGTGCTCTGCTTGTAGACCGTCAAAGTGCACTTCCTACTTTCTCACCTCCTCGACGTAAGCCTCCATCAAAGGGCTCTGGTAATCCTTGTTGACCTGCCTCACCACTAGCTGCAAGTCGCCTCTGATAATCAGCTTCCGAATACCAAGGTCGATTGCAATGCACAGACCAGCAAGCAATCCTTCGTACTCAGCAGTGTTGTTGTTGGCCTGCTCCCGGGGAAGGTGCATCTGAAGCACGTACTTGAGGTGCTCTCCGGTGGGTGCTATAAGTAGCACGCTAACACCGGCACCTTTCAGCGTGAAAGCACCGTCAAAGTACATGATCCAATCGTCAACAGTTTCCTTGCCGGGGAGTGAGGTCTCTGGAACTTCTTCGTCTGGCGTTGGGGTCCATTCTGCAATGAATTCCGCCAAGGCTCTGCTCTGAATCGTTGAGGTACTCACAAACTTCAAATCAAAGCTTGACAACTCCAATGCCCACTCCACAATCCTGCCAGTTGCTTCTGGATTTCTCAAGATGCGTTGCAACGGAAAGCAAGTGACGACGGTGACTGGGTGTGCTTGAAAATAATGGCGCAGCTTCCTTGAATCCATGAGAAGGACAAAGAGCATCTTCTACACACCAGAGTACCTTGACCTAGCCCCTTGCAGGAGGGAGCTAACAAAGTAGACTGGGCACTGCACCATCTTCTTCTTCACAACTTGCTGATCTGGCTGGCTGGCTTGCACAATCTCTGGCTTGTCGGCACCTGACCTTGCTGGAGAAGTTTCCACCTCGTCGGGTCGTGGCTCTGCGACTGCTACCTCCTCCTCATCGGTCTATCTTTTAGCCACAGGTGCAGCACTAACCACTTGATTCGTTGCCGCTAAGTATAGCAGCAACGTCTCTTGCGGCCTAGGCGCAACTAGGACTGGTGGAGAAGACCAGTACTCCTTCAAATCTTGGAGCGTGGCCTCCATGCTACTTGTGAGCTGCGTTGGTAATTCCCTGAAGAAGAAGGGAGATGCAGTACATAAGAGATAAGTATTTCCCTCAGTTATGAAACCAAGGTTATCAATCCAGTAGGAGAATCACGCAACACCTCATTAGCAGCACCTGCACACAAAACAACAAATCCTTGTACCCAACGCAAACAAGGGGTTGTCAATCCCTCGGTGGTAAATTACAAGATTAAATTGTATGTGATAGATAGATAGATTGAAACAAAAAAAACAAAAATAAATAAATAAACAAAAAGTGCAGCAAGGTATTTTTAGGGTTTTTAATATATGATTTAGATAGACCCGGGGGCCATAGTTTTCACTAGAGGCTTCTCTCAAGAAAATAGCATACGGTGGGTAAACAAATTACTGTTGGGCAATTGATAGAAAAGCAAATAATCATGATGATATCCAAGGCAATGATCACGTATATAGGCATCACGTCCGAGACAAGTAGACCGACTCCTGCCTGCATCTACTACTATTACTCCACACATCGACCGCTATCCAGGATGCATCTAGTGTATTAAGTCCATAAAGAACGGAGTAACGCCTTAAGAAAGATGACATGATGTGGACAAAGTAAACTCACGCATGAATAAACCCAATCTTTTTACCCTTAATAGCAATGATACATACGTGTCATGTCCCTTTCTGTCACTGGGATTGAGCACCGCAAGATCGAACCCATTACAAAGCACCTCTTCCCATGGCAAGATAAATCAATCTAGTTGGCCAAACCAAATCAATAGATCAGAGAAGAAATACGAAGCTATAACAATCATGCATAAAAGAGTTCAGAGAAGACTCAAATAATATTCATGGATAATCTGATCATAAACTCCCAATTCATCAGATCCCAACAAACACACCGCAAAAAGTGATTACATCGGATAGAACTCCAAGAACATCGAGGAGAACATTGTATTGAAGATCAAAAAGAGAGAAGAAGCCATCTAGCTACTAACTATGGACCCGAAGGTCAGTGGTAAACTACTCACACAACATCGGAAGGGCAGCAAGGATGATGTAGAGCCCCTCCGTGATCGATCCCCCCTCCGACGGAGTACCGGAAAAGGCCTCCAGATGGGATCTCTCAAGAACAGAAGCTTGCAACAGCGAAAAAAGTATTCCGTGGACTCCTCTGTTGGTTTCCCAATTTTTGGGAATTTATATTGGTGGAATTAGGTCAAAAGGGGCAGAGGTGGGCCCACGAGGAACCAGGGCGCGCCTGCCCCCCCAGGCGTGCCCTGGTGGCTCGTGGCCACCTCCTGGGTCTTCTGGCTCTCTCCCGAAGCTTCTAGTGTTGGTTATGTCCAGCAAAAAATCTCCAAAAAGTTTCGTGGCATTTGGACTTCGTTTGGTATTGAAATTCTGTAAAACAAAAAACAGGCAGAAAACAACAACTGGCACTGGGCACTAAGTTAATAGGTTAGTCCCAAAAAATGATATATAATTGCTTGTAAATGTATATAAAACATCCAAGATTGATAATATAACAGCATGGAACAATCAAAAATTATAGATACGTTGGAGACGTATCAGCATCCCCAAGCTTAATTCCTACTCGTCCTCGAGTAGGTAAATGATAAAAACAGAATTTTTGATGTGGAATGCTGCCTATCATATTCATCATATTCTTTTCTTTTATAGCATGGACATTTGGACTTGAATGATTCAAAGCAATAGTCTATAATTTGACATGAAGATATAAATACTCAAGCATGCTAACAAGCAACCATGTCTTTCAAAATATCAATGCTAAAGAAAGTTATCCCAAGCCCATTATGCTCAATCATTGATCCATTCATGAAACACACTCAAATATTAGCTACACACAATGCACAAGTATTACAATAGTGCTCTCTAGTTGGTTGTTTATAAGAGAAGATGGAGACTCAAAATAAAAATAAAAATTGCATAAAAGTAAATAGATAGGCCCTTCGCGGAGGGAAGCAGAGATTTGCAAATGTGCCAGAGCTCAAAGCTTAAATTAGAGAGATAAAAATATTTTGAGAGGCATGCTTTTCCTGTCAACAAAAACGACCGAGAATTCCCAATATTTTCCATGCTAGACACATCATAGGCGGTTCCCAAACAGAAAGTAAAGTTTATTTCCTTTCCACCATTCTTTCACAATCCATGGCTAGCCGTATCCATGGGTGCCCTCCATACCAACACTTTCCAAGGAATTTTGTTGTTATTAATTTTTGATTTCATTGTGGGACTGGGCGTCCCTATTACTAGCCACTCTCTCGTGCAATGACAAGTGAATAAACACTCATCGTGAGAATAACACACCTAGCATGGAAAATATTGGCCACCCCCTGCCGCTTCATGAGCGGTACGGGCACACAAAATGGAAAAATTATTTTGAAAATTAGAGTTGGCACACGCAAATTTACTTGGAACGGCATGGAAACACCGCATATAGGTAGATATGGTGGACTCATTTGGCAGAACTTGGGTTTTAGGAGTTTGGATGCACAAGTAGTATTTCCGCTTAGTACAAATGAAGGCTAGCAAATAGATTGAGAAGCAACCAACCAAAAAGCGAAAATGGTCATAAACATGCATTGAACATAACTAACACCGAATAATGCACCATAAGTAGGATATAATTTCTTTGCATAACTATTGACTTAATGTGCATGCATAGGGAATCACAAACCTTAACACCAATATTCTTACTAAATCATACTCACTAACATGACTCACATATTGTCATCTCCATATCGCAAAACTATTGCAAGGAATCACACTTATCATATCCAATGATCTATATGAAAGTTTTTATTATATCCCTCTTGAATATTCATCACTTTGGGACCAAATTCATATCTTGTGCAAATTACCATTACTATTATCAACTCTCAAAAAGATATAAGTGAAGCATGAGAGTACAAATATTTCTTCAAAATTTTAATCTTATCAACTCTCAAAATAATATAAGTGAAGCATGAGAGTTTAAATATTTCTTCAAAATATAGCCACCGCCGTGCTCAAATAGATTTAAGTGAAGCACTAGAGCAATTGCCTATCTCAAAAAAAATTAAGTGAAGCACATAGAGTATTCTAACAAATCATGATGAACGTGTGGCTCTCTCAAATTGGTGTGTCCAGCAAAGATGATTGTGACAAAATAAAAACCAAACAAAGCAAAGACTCATATAATACAAGACGCTCCAAGCAAAACACATATCATGTGACGAATAAAAATATAGCTCCAAGTAAAATTACCGATGGTTGGTAGAAGAAAGAGGGGATGCCTTCCGGGGCATCCCCAAGCTTAGACGCTTGAGTCTTCCTTGAATATTACCTTGGGGTGCCTCGGTCATCCCCAAGCTTAGGCTCTTGCCAATCCTTATTCCTTCATCCATCGTGATCTCACCCAAAACTTCAAAACTTCAATCACACAAAACTCAACAAAACCTTCGTGAGATCCTTTAGTATAACAAAATAAATCACTACTTTAAATACTGTTGCAAACCCATTCATATTTTATTTTTGCATTATACCTACTGTATTATAACTTCTCCATGGCTTATACCCCCCGATACAATCCATAGTTTCATCAAAACAAGCAAGCAGTGCATCAAAAACAGAATCTGTCAAAAACAGAACAGTCTGTAGCAATATATTTAAAATCTATACTTATGCAACTCCAAAAATTCTGAAAAATTAGTACAACGTGGGCAATTCATATACCAATAATTTGTAAAAATTTCAGATTTTTCTGACGCTCCAGTACAGAACCAAAATTCCAGCACTGGATGCAAAACTTTCTGTTTTCCAAACAGCATCAATTATACTATCTTTCAAATCATCCCAAAGGTTTTACTTGGCACAAACACTAATTAAAAACACAAAAACTCAATCATAACAGTATCATAAAAGTGAAAACACATAATAACAGAAACAAAAAGCAAAAATTTATTTTATTCATTGGGTTGCCTCCCAACAAGCGCTATTGTTTTATGCCCCTAGCTAGGCATAATGCATAGTTTCAAGTATTGTCATCCTTCAAGTTGATTCCATAAGTGGCCCTCATAATGGATTCATATGGTGCTTTGTTTTTCTTCCTAGGGAAATGTTCCATATCCTTCTTTAGTGGAAACTGAAATTTTATATTCCCTTCTTTCATGTCAATAACGGCACCTATGGTTCGTTAGAACGGTCTACCAAGTATTATGGGGCAAGAAGGATTGCATTCAATGTCAAGTACAATAAAATCAATGGGCACATAATTTCTATTTGCAAGAATAAGAGCATCATTAATTCTACCCAAAGGCTTTTTAATAGTAGAATCCTCCAAGTGCAAATTAAGAGAACATTCATCTATATTGGTAAAACCTATCACATCACATAGAGATTTTGGAAATGTGGAGACGCTAGCACCCAAATCACATAAAGCATTGCACTCATAATTTTTAATTTTAACTTTAATGGTGGGTTCCCATTCATCATATAATTTTCTAGGAATTGAAATTTCTAGTTCTAGCTTTTCTTCTAACGCTTTCATCATTACTTCTACGATGTGTTTAGTAAAAGCCTTATTTTGCTCATAAGCGTTGGGTGAATTTAGCATGGATTGTAACAAACAAATGCACTCAATCAAAGAACAATTGTCATAATTAAAATCTTTGTAATCCAAGGGAGTGGGCACATCGCTAGTTAAAGTTTTTACCTCTCCAAACCCACTTTTATCAATTTTCTTATCAAGATTTTCACCCTCCGAATTATGGGGACGCCTACTAGCTAAAGTTGACTCTTCTTCAGTCCCCTTCTCATCAAGTTTTATATTGCTAAACAAAGAATCAATAGATGAAACACCAATCATTTTAATATCCTCATCATTACTATGTTCTAATGATTCCGGCTTAGCTGCCATTTGATTTACTAGCGTAGCTTGTGCATCAGAAATTTTTCCTAGAAATTTTTTAGTAAGAGCAAATTGAGATTGAAGACTAGCAACTTCTTTACTAACATTATCGAGTTGTTTTGCAATAGCATCCAATAAAGTATAGTGTTCTTTGAGTTCCTCGGTAAAAAATTTGTTGTGCTCAAACTACGTAGTCATGTAATCTTTAGTATTTTTCTCGATTTCGGAAAAAAATTTATAATAAGAGGTATCATGATAATTTTCTCAGGGCATCATGATTAAGCAAACAAGGTAACAAGCAAGCAAGGGATCAAACAAGAAAAAGGCAAACGGAAAATATTTTTGTATTTTTGTAAAAACTTTTTAGAAGTGGGGGAGATGAAAACGAGAGGCAAAGGCAAATAAAATAAATGCAAGGAGATGTAAGTTTTATGCGTAGGTACTTGATAGATGTTGATGATGTCTCCCCGGCAACGGTGCCAGAAATTCTTCCTGCTACTTGTGAGATGCGTTGGTAATTCCCTGAAGAGGAAGGGAGATGCAGTACATCAGAGATAAGTATTTCCCTCAGTTATGAAACCAAGTTTATCAATCCAGTAGGAGAATCACGCAACACCTCGTTAGAAGCACCTGCACACAAAACAACAAATCCTTGCACCCAACACAAATAAGGGGTTGTCAATCCCTCGACGGTAAATTGCAAGATTAAATTGTATGTGATAGATAGATAGATTGAAACAAAAATACAAAATAAAATAAATAAACAAAAAGTGCAGCAAGGTATTTTTAGGGTTTTTAATATATGATTTAGATAGACCCGGGGGCCATAGTTTTCACTAGAGGCTTCTCTCAAGAAAATAGCATACGGTGGTTAAACAAATTACTGTTGGGCAATTGATAGAAAAGCAAATAATCATGACGATATCCAAGGCAATGATCATGTATATAGGCATCACGTCCGAGACAAGTAGACCGACTCCTGCCTGCATCTACTACTATTACTCCACACATCGACCGCTATCCAGCATGCATCTAGTGTATTAAGTCCATGAAGAACGGAGTAACGCCTTAAGCAAGATGACACGATGTAGACAAAGTAAACTCACGCATGAATAAACCCCACCTTTTTACCCTTAATAGCAACGATACATACGTGTCATGTCCCTTTCTGTCACTGGGATTGAGCACCGTAAGATCAAACCCATTACAAAGCACCTCTTCCCATGGCAAGATAAATCAATCTAGTTGGCCAAACCAAATCAATAGATCGGAGAAGAAATACGAAGCTATAACAATCATGCATAAAAGAGTTTAGAGAAGACTCAAATAATATTCATGGATAATCTGATCATAAACTCACAATTCATCGGATCCCAACAAACACACCGCAAAAAGTGATTACATCGGATAGAACTCCAAGAACATCGAGGAGAACATTGTATTGAAGTTCAAAAAGAGAGAAGAAGCCATCTAGCTACTAACTATGGACCCGAAGGTCTGTGGTAAACTACTCACGCATCATCGGAAGGGCAGCAAGGATGATGTAGATCCCCTCCGTGATCGATTCCCCCTCCGGCGGAGTACCAAAAAAGGCCTCCAGATGGGATCTTTCAAGAACACAAGCTTGCGGCGGCGGAAAAAGTATTTTGTGGACTCCTCTGTTGGTTTCCCGATTTTTGGGAATTTATAGTGGTGGAATTAGGTCAAAAGGGGCAGAGGTGGGCCCACGAGGCACCAGGGCGTGCCTACCCCCCAGGCGTGCCCTGGTGGCTCGTGGCCACCTCCTGGGTCTTATGGCCCTCTCCCAAAGCTTCTAGTGTTGGTTATATCCAGAAAAAAAATCTCGAAAAAGTTTCGTGGCATTTGGACTTCGTTTGGTATTGATATTCTGTAAAACAAAAAACAGGCAGAAAACAGCAACTGGCACTGGGCACTAAGTTAATAGGTTAGTCCCAAAAAATGATATATAATTGCTTGTAAATGTATATAAGACATCCAAGATTGATAATATAACATCATGGAACAATCAAAAATTATAGATACGTTGGAGACGTATCACTCCACTTCCGGAGTCCAGTTCACTAGACCTGCCTTGTTCAATATCTTGAAAAACAGCAAGGTGCGCTTTGCCGATTTGGAGATGAACCTGCTGAGGGCGGCAACGCAGCCAGCAAGATGCCTGACATCCTTGACGCGTCTGGGTGCTTCCATCTACTCAATTGCTTTCATCTTGTCGGGGTTGGCTTCAATCCCTCTCTGAGACATAAAGAACCCAAGAAGCTTGCCGGATGGAATGCCGAACACACACTTCTCGGGGTTGAGCCTCAAGTTGAGCTTGCGCAAGTTCGCAAATGTCTCTTCCAAATCCTGAATCAGGGTTGACTTGTCTCTGGTCTTGACCACAATATCATCCATGTAGGCTTCCACATTTCTGTGCAGCTGTGGCTCAAAGCCGATCTGATCTGGTCTGGGAAAGGTTGCTTCAGCACTCTTCAATCCAAAAGGCATACACAAAAAGCAGTATGTGCCACATGGAGTGATGAATGCGGTTTTCTCCTCATCTTCCTTGGCCATAAAGATCTGATGATAACCTGAATAGGCGTCAAGGAAATAGAGTAAATCACAGCCGGCAGTGGAGTCTACAATCTGATCGATGCGCGGCAAAGGGAAAGGGTCCTGTGGACATGTTTTATTTATATCAGTGAAGTCTATACAAAGCCCCCACTTCCCATTCACCTTGTGCACTACAACTGGATTGGCTAACCACGTAGGGTGTAGAACTCCTCTGACTAGACCTGCTGCTTCCAACTTCTTGATCTCTTTGGCAATGAAATCTTCTGCTCCAAGGCTTGCTTCCTGACCTTCTGCTTGACGGGTCTCGCATGAGGGCAGATAGCAAGGTGGTGCTCAATTACCTCCCTAGGAACACCGGGGATGTCAGATGCTTGCCAAGCAAACACATCGACATTCGCCCATGGGAAGGCAATGAGCTCGCTTTCCTATTTGTCACCGAGAGTGGCACTTACCAAAAAAGTGCCACTCGTCCCATCCTCTCTTGCAAAAACTTGCTTGGTCGCCGGCGTGGAGGCCTTGGATTTCTTGCTCTTGCCAGTAGAGCTCTCTAGTATGTCCTCGACGGGCGTCCTGCACTCTAAAGTGAGCTTCCCGAGTCCGTATCAGGGGTCTTGCCGGACTTCTTCTTCTTCTTTCCTCCCCCGGGAGCTTTGCCGGCAGGAGCAGGTGCCCTGTCGGCAGATGCTGCCACTGCCTCCCAATAGAGCTTGTCGGCGCAGATGATTGCATCCTTGTGCTTCGACTTGATGGTGAGGATCCCCATCGGCCCTGGAATCTTGATGACATTGTAGGCGAAGTGCGACACGGCCATGAACTTGGCCAGCGCCGGACGGCCCAGAATGCCATTGTAGGGCAGGAGCTTCTTGATGACGTCAAAGATGATCTTTTCCGTCCTGTAGTTGAGGTCGCTGCCAAACATGACCGGCAGCATGATCTGGCCCTTCGACTGGTTCCTTCCTGGGCTGATCCCTTGGAACGTGCCGGTCTCCTCAAGATCCTTGTCGGGGATCTGCAGCCTCTTGATCACGTCGGGAGAGATCAAGTTCAAGCCGGCCCCACCAGCAACCAACATCTTGGTCACCCTGAGGTTGCAGATTGTTGGTGAAACCAACAATGGCATACACCCAACCGCAGTGGTGCGATCAGGGTGGTCCTCGGCGTCAAAGACGATGGGTGTGTGCGACCACTTGAGTGGCTTCTGCGCTCCCATCATGGGCTCCGTGGTATTCACCTCACGGATCCACTGCTTCAGTTGTCGGTGCGAGGAGTGCAAAGATGCGCCTCCGTCAATACACATGGCATCCACTGCATTCTGGAACTCCTTGTCGGACTCACCTTCCTCCTCATCACCATCATCTTGGCCTTGTGCAGCCTTCTCTTTCGGCTGCTTGGCCTTGCCACGGCAGCCCCCTCGGCCACCACGGTTTTGCTTGCCGGATCCACCGGCACCATCCTGGCCCTTCTCCTTGTCGCGCTTCTCGTACTCTTGCTTCTGCTTCTTGGCAAGTTACTCCACTTGCTGGCACTCCTGGAGATCGTGGCCCTTGGTACGGTGGATCTTGCAGTACGGCCCACCGGTCTTGCTGCTCTTGTCGCCTGCCGCAGCCTCCCGGCAGTCAGCGCATCCGGCAACCTCCTTGCCGGGACGTTCTGCCTTGGACTTCTTGGCGGTGTTGGTGTCATCGGGGCTCTTGACTGCCATCACTGTCTTGCCTTTGGCTTCCGATTGCGCTTTCGGCTCTTCTTCTGCGGGGTCGATGCATCATCTGTGTCGTCATCTTCAAAGTCAATGTCAGCGCCAGCATCTTCCCCCGGGAGTCGCCTCCCTTCCTCAGCACGTGCACACTTGTCTGCCAAGGCGTACAACTCATTGATGGTTCTGACCTTCACGATATTCATCTCAGACCGCATTCTGCGGTTGCGCACATTCGTGTGGAATGCGGTGCAAACAGCTGCGGGATGAACATCGGGGATGTTGTGGTGCACATGGCTGAACCTCTGTATGTACTTGCGGAGGATCTCGCCATCTCTCTGGGGGATCACATGCAAATCGCTCTCCTGACCAGGGAGCTTGTGGCCACCCTGGTAGGCACCCACGAATTGATGGCATAGATCCGCCCAAGAAGAAATGGAGCCCTCGGGCAAGTTCATCAACCACGACCTGACGTTGGGACGAAGCGCCAACAGGAAGTAGTTGGCTAAAAGCTTGTCGTCGCCCCCCCCCGGCAGCCTGCACCGCGATGGTGTAGATGCCAAGGAACTCTGCGGGACTGAGCGTGCCGTCGTACTTGTTGGGCAGCTCAGGTTTGAAGGGGCGGGCGGACGGCCAGCAAACTTGCTTCAGCTTATGAGTAAATGCTGGGCAGCCCACCTTGTAAGGTAGGCACCCAGGATACCCTGGCGCTGGCATGTATGCTGTCGGCCCGGCACGGTCGTCTGATAGACGGCGTGCTTCCCGGCGCCGCTCAATCTTCGTACGGGCGTCCTCTTCGCGCCGTTCGTGGAGCACTTGGCACTGGTATCGGCGGCCCCGCGGATCTGACGATGCCATGGATATGGTGTCCTAGTCATCCGATAGGCGAGCTTGCCGCCATGGTGATTGTTGGCGTGGAGGAGACTGCGCCGTGGGTGCACCGTCTCCGGCACGGCAGCCAGATGGTCCTGCCGGCACCGTGGGTGGTCGTCCGGAGGGGCCCACATCTTGTGTTTTGCCGGGATCGGCAAAATTGATGAGGCTCTGAATGGTGGCCCTCCATTCTTCCATTTTGTCTAGGGCTGGCGGGAAGTTCAAAAGCATTTGAACTTGCACCATACCCTCTGCCTCTGTGGTTGGCATGCCGGGAAACATGGAATGGGACGGCGTTCGACTCCTGGCAGAGCCAGGAGGGAGCTCGTCGTGCCCCTGCTGCCGCGTTGCATGTTCACCAACAGGTTGGCATGGTAGTGGTGGAACCTGAGCATCGTGAGGACGATGCTCAGGGCCGGCTTGACGCCGTTCAGGACCGCCAGCGCCGCGGGGAAGTGTGGTGCGCCCATCTTGCGATGGTCGCTGCACACGTTCCGCCGCAGCGTTGTTGGACGTCACCGCTTCGTCCATGGACGTCGTAGCGACGGGGTCCTGGTTCACACCGGTCCGAATTGTAATACTGGGATGATCATGCTCACCAGCAGGTTGTCGGAGTTGGCCATCTGCGCCATCTCCAGTGTGCTGAGTGCGATCGCCGGCACAGTGGGGATGTTGGACACCCGCACCGCCTTCGCCTCCTGCCCTGGCCGTGCCAACTGTAGCGCCCGCACCGACTGCGCCGCCTGCGCCGTCTACGGACGCCTGGGAAGGTAGCTTGGAGGTGGTGGGAGCCGTCGTGGCTCCGGTCTTCTTCTTCGGCGCCATCGATGAAGGTGATGGAGCCGGTACTCAAACTACGAACACTGATTCATAATATGAGACCCCCTGCCTGGCGCGCCAAAGATCTCATGGGAAAACGACGATCTATGGGATCGAGAGGATCCCTTTGCGGTTCGGAAGTGGGATCAAAATACTACAAAGAGCAGGGCTAGTAGATATGAGCACGAGCAATGATTTATCCAGGTTCGGGCCGCTGTGAGCGTAAAACCCTACTCCTGTTCTGGTGGTTTGATTGTATGTGAGCTCAAAGGTTACAAATAGCGCAGCTTGCCGGCAAGGTGCACGGGAAGTGCAGCTACAGCATGTAGTTGAGCTGAGAGTCGACCGTTCTAAGTGTAGCTGTGGGCCTCCTTTTATAGGCCAAGGGGTTACCACAGTGGCTAATATGGACATTTATAGAGTATGAATAGTAACTTGCACCGTCACCACGTCTATCTCCAGACGGGGGAAGACAAGCACATTAAATGCACCATTAGGTGCTATGTTGGGAGGCGAGGCTTTGGGCAAAAGATCTGTACCACCGGTCCTGGCGCCCTCCTGTAATCTTGACACGTCCCAGGGACGGGTGTCATTAAAGTTAATCCTGGCATGGCATGCTGACACGTGCCTTGGCCAGCTGCGTTGACTACCAGCCCGCTCGACACCTATCATGTGTACTTATCTAGCCGATGATGAGGTGGAGCGATGACGGGATGGAACGAGCTTGCCGGCGCGGAGCTTGCCGGGCCGTTGCTTGCCGGCAACCAGAGTCTTGGTCTTCACCTTGCTGGTATGACGCTTGCCGGCAAGGGCAATCTTGATCTTCAGTACGAGAATAGTACTTCTCGATGACCTGCCTTGAGGTCTTCTTCACGGTCTTGTTTAATCTGAGTCTTGAGTCATAGTTATCCTCCGTTAAGCCCTTGCCGTTGGGGAGGCTACAACTTCCTGTGCACAAGTCAGGGTACGAGGGCACCCATGCTTTAGTACACCGACATCTTGCGTCTCCTTATTCTTCTCATATCATTATCTCCTCGGCCTTCGAACACTTCATCCACACAAAACTTAACCGAAATTTTATTAGAGGGGTTAGTGCATATAACATCAAATCCCATCATGTCTTTCTGTAACAAAATTGTATAATTATAATTCAAACATCACCTAATGTATGCTATCACAATTCTAATGCTCCCACATCAATGGGGCTTCGCAAAATTGCAAACATAAGCAGATAAAGAAACTATAACAGCAATCTGTCAAAACAGAACAGTCTGTAAAGATGCAGATGATACATATACTTCTGTAACTCCAAAAATTCTGAACATTAGGATGTAATAAAAAATTTGCATAGCAGTACTGTGTAAAAATTTCAGAATTTTTTCACGCTCCAGTAAAATATGTATAGCAGTACCGTGTAAAAATTTCAGAATTTTTGCACGTTCCAGTAAAATATCGAAATTTAAAGACTAAAGCAAAAGTTTCTGTTTTTGCATAGCACATACCAAACAAGCAATTTAAACACCCTAAAGGTAAATCTCGGCACATTATTTTTATAATACAATGGATTTGTACAAGTGGATAATTATGTTTGTTGAAAATTTTGTGTAATCAAGGTTCACAAAGTTTCCATGGGCATGAACAAAGTGCAAGGATATCCCCCACTTCAACGGTGCTCATCTTTCTCACTTTCACTTTTCTTTTTGAAAATTTTTAGGTTCCCCTCTATATTTTTTTGTTTTTAAACTTTTTTAAAGCACACAACAGAAGAAAATGACTCTCTAAAATTTCCGGGTTCTCTCCTAGGCAGCGCTTTCTTTAAAGCCATTAAGCTAGGCATAAAGTGCTCAAGTAATTGATCCACCCGGATCCCAAGGTATATCAAAGCCAATTTTAATTAACAATGATTTATAATTTAGTAGTGAGCACAAAGCAACATATATCATATAACAACAGAGTCTAACTCTCTTTCTATACATCGGCATGTCATAAAAGAACAATTGATGCACACATAATAAAGGTCGATACATAGCATAAGTAGTTTCTTGCAATTTTATCACATTGGAAACATAGAGAGGTAATTAAAGATGTGGTTCCTCTCTCATAATAATTGCAAGTAGGAGCAGCAAGCACATGCATATTATATCCATTAAAATCATCATACGCAATGGTAAAACGCAACCCATCGGTATAATCCTTAATAAGTGCAAACTTCTCCGATATAGTGTAGTTGGGACAATTCAAAAGATAATAGGACTATCATGTGTGGGTGCAATAGCAACAATTTCATTCTTAACATAAGGAACTATAGCAAGTGCATCTCCATAAGCATAATTCATATTGGCATCATGGCCATAAGCATAGTAAGCATCAAGTTCATCAAAAAGGGATATTTCAAACGAATCAAGGGGATCATAGCAATCATCCTTCAGTAAGCACGAAGGGAAATTAAACAATGTATGAGTTGAAGAGTTACTCTCATTAGAAGGTGGGCACGGGTAGCTAATCCGCTCTTCCTCATTTTGTTCTTCGCTCTCCTCCTCATCTTTTTCATCTAATGAGCTCACAGTTTCAACAATTTCTTCTTCCATAGATTTCTGCAAAACATTAGTCTCTTCTTGGACAGCAGAGACTTTGTCAATAAATTCATTAATATCAGCATTGTATTTATAATTCTGATACATCTCCAACGTATCTATTATTTTTGATTGTTTCATGCTATTATATTATCAATCTTGTATGCTTAATATGCAATTTTATATAGTTTTTGGGAACTAACCTATTAACCTAGTGCCCAGTGCCAGTTCCTGTTTTTGCCTATTTTATTGTTTCGCAGAAAAACCTTTCCAAACAAAGTCCAAACACAATGAAACTTTACGGTGATTTTTTATGGACCAGAAGGGACCCTAGAAGCTTCAGGGGGAGACCAGACGATGCACGAGAGGAGCACAAGCTCACACGGCGCGCCCCCAAAGGGGGCGCGCCGTCTAAGCTTATGGGCCCCTCGCAACTCTGTTTGGCCTAATTCCAGGCCTATAAATTCCCTAAAATCCAGAAACCACCAGAGCGAGACCCGCAACAATTATTCCACCACTTCAAGCCTCGGTTCTTCCACGGTCCCATCTGGAGGCCTCCGCCGGTACTCTGCCAGAGGTGTGATACGTCCATTTTGCATCATGTTTTCCTACTGTTATTTATTATGTTTTAGGTCATTATTTCACTTTATGATTCAATCCTAATGCCTTTTCTCTCTTATTTTGCAAGTTTCACATGAAGATGGAGATTGCCGGTAGCTGGAATTCTAGACCTGAAAAGGCTACAGAAGAGATAGATATTCTCCACAACTCCAAAGGACCTGAAAATTTACGGAGAATTATTTTGGAATATATAAAAAATATTGGCAGAAGAAATACCAGAAGGGGACCCACCAGAGAGCCACAAGCTCAGGGGGTGTGCCCCACCCCCGTCGGCGTGCCCTATGAGCTTGTGGCCCCCCAGCGGGTCTCCGGGGCCCATCTTCTCCTATAAGATGCTATGTGCCCTAGCAAAAAATCAGAAGAAGACTTTCGGGATGAAGCGCCGCCGTCACGAGGCGGAACCTTGGCAGGAGCACTTTTGCTCTCCAGCGGAGCGATTTCGCCGGGGATACTTCCCTCCGGGAGGGGGAAATCGAAGCCATCGACATCACCAATGACCCTCTCAGAGTGGGAGGACCAATATTCATCAACATCTTCACCAGCACCATCTCCTCTCAAACCCTAGTTCATCTCTTGTATTCAATCTTTGTCCCAAAACGTCAGATTGGTACCTGTGGGTTGTTAGTAGTGTTGATTATATCTTGTAGTTGATGCTAGTTGGTTTATTTGGTGGATGATTATATGTTCAGATCCTTAAGAATATTCAATACACCTCTAATCTTGAATATGAATATGATTTGTGAGTAGTTACTTTTGTTCTTGAGGACATGGGAGAAGTCTTGTTATAAGTAATCATGTGAAGTTGGCATTCGTTCGATATTTTGATGATGTGTACGTTGTTATTCTTCTAGTGGTGTCATGTGAACGTCTACTACATGACACTTCACCATATTTGTGCCTAGGAGAATGCATTGGGGAGTATTAAGTAGATGATGGGTTGCGAGAGTGACAGAAGCTTAAACCCTAGTTTATGCATTATTCTGTAAGGGGCTGATTTGGATCCATATGTTTCATGCTATGGTTAGATTTATCTTAATTCTTCTTTCTTAGTTGCGGATGCTTGCGAGAGGGGGTAATCATAAGAGGGTTGCTTGTTCAAGTAAGAACAACACCCTAGCACCGGTCCACCCACATATCAAATTATCAAAGTAGCTAACGCGAATCAACTAAACATGATGAACATGACTAGATGACAATTCCCATGTGTCCTCGAGAACGCTTTGCTTACTATAAGAGAACGTTCCGGCTTGTCCTTTGCTATAAAAAGGATCAGGCCACCTTGCTGCACCTTTGTTACTATTTTCACTTGTTACTTGTTACGAATTATCTTGCTACAAAACTATCTGTTACCGCTACTTTCAGTACTTGCAGAGAATACCTTGCTGAAAACCGCTTATCATTTCCTTCTGCTCCTCGTTGGGTTCGACACTCTTACTTATCGCAAGGACTACGATTGATCCCCTATACTTGTGGGTCATCAAGACTCTTTTCTGGTGCCGTTGTCGGGGAGCTTAGCGCCTTTGGTAAGTGGAATTTGGTATGGAAACATTTTTATTACGTGCTGAAATTTACTGTCACTTGTCACTATGGAAAATAATCCTTTGAGGGGCTTGTTCGGGGTATCTTCACCTCGACCGGAAGCAATAATAGTTGTCTCTCAACCTACTGAACCTACTGAAAATATTTATTATGAGATTCCTTCGGTTATGTTAGAGAAACTGCTAGCTAATCCTTATGCAGGAGATGGAACGGTACATCCTGATATGCACTTGATCTATAAAGATGAAATTTGTGGATTGTTTAAGCTTGCAGGTTTATCTGAGGATGGGGTTCAGAAGAAAGTATTACCTTTATCTTTGGGGGGGGGAAAGCATTGACATGGTATAGGCTATTGGATGATACTGGAACATGGGATTGGAACCGGTTGAAGCTGGAATTTCACCAGAAATTTTATCCTATGCATTAGGTTCATCGTGATCGGAATTATATACATAATTTTTGGCTTCGTGAAGGAGAAAGTATCGCTCAGGCTTGGGGAGGCTTAAATATATGATGCATACATGCCCCAATCATGAGCTCCCAATAAGGGAAATAATTATACAAAAAAATTATGCTCGGCTTTCTCATAATGATCAATCCATGCTCGCTTCTACTGGTTCCTTTATGAAGAAAACTATTGAATTCAAATGGGATCTTCTGGAAAGAATTAAACGTAACTCTGAAGATTGGGAAATCGACAAAGGTAAAGAGTCAGGTATAAATCTTGAGTTTGATTGTGTTAAATCTTTTATGGAAACTGACGCTTTTCACAAGTTTAGTACTAAATATGGACTTGACTCTGAGATAGTAGCTACCTTTTGTGAATCATTTGCTGCTCATGTTGATCTCCCTAAGGAGAGATGGTTTAATTTTCATCCACCTATTGAAGAAAATTGTGAGGAACTTGTTTTAGTCAAAGATGAAACAATCATTTACAATGTTGATCCAGTTGTGCCTACTGCTTATATTGAGAAACCTCCTTTTCTTGTTAGGATTAAGGAACATGCTAAAGCTTCAACGGTGATTAATAAGAGCAATATTAAAACACTTAAACCGTCTGAACAAATTATAGTGGAACCTAATATTGTAATAATGAAAGATCTTTTGGTTGATAATATTGATGGACATGTCATATACTTCTGTGAGGAAGCAACTAGGATTGCTACACAAGAAATAGCAGATAAAAACAAACCTGTTGTTGGCATGCTTGTTGTTTCTGTTAAAATTGGAGATCATTGTTATCATGGTTTATATGATATGGGTGCTAGTGTAAGTGCTATTCCATTTTCTCTTTATCAAGAAGTCATGAATGATATTGCACCTGTTGAGATGGAAGATATTGATGTTACTATTAAGCTTGCAAACAGAGATACTATTTCACCACTTCGGATTGTTAGAGATGTTGAAGTCTTGTGTGGTAAGATCAAATACCCTACTGATTTTCTTGTTCTTGGATCACCACAAGATGATTTTTGTCCCATTATATTTGGTAGACCTTTCTTGAATACAGTTAATGCTAAGATTGATTGTACTAGGGAAACGGTCAGTGTTAATTTTGGTGATGTATCGCATGAGTTTAATTTCTCTAGGTTTCGTAGACAACTCCATGATAAAGAATTACCTAATAAAGATGAAATTATTGGTCTTGCTTCTATTGTTGTTCCTCCTATTGATCCTTTAGAACAATATCTGCTGGACCATGAAAATGATATGCATATGAATGAAAGAAATGAAATAGATGAAATATGCTTTAGGCAAGCACCTATTCTTAAACATAATTTGCCTGTTGAAACTTTGGGAGATCCTCTCCCACCTAAGAGTAACCTTGTGTCTGAATAAAAGAAACTGCCTGATACACTAAATATGCTTATCTTGATGAAAAGAAGATATATCCTGTTATTATCAATGCTAACCTTTCAGAGCATGAAGAAAAGAGATTACTTAAAACTCTAAGAAAGCACCGTGCTGCTATTAGATATACTCTTGATGATCTTAAGGGCATTAGTCCCACTTTATGCCAGCAAAAGATTAATATGGAGCCTGATGCTAAGCCAGTCGTTGATCATCAACGCCGTTTGAATCCTAAGATGAAGGATGTGGTAAGAACTGAAATATTAAAGCTCCTGGAGGCAGGTATAATTTATCCTATAGCTGATAGTAGATGGGTAAGTCATGTTCATTGTGTTCCTAAGAAAGGAGGCATTACTGCTGTTCCTAATGATAAAAATGAACTTATCCCACAAAAAATTGTAATCGGTTATAGGATGGTAATTGATTTCAGGAAATTAAATAAAGCTACTAGGAAAGATCATTACCCCTTGCCTTTTATTGATCAAATGTTAGAAAGGTTATCTAAGCACACACACACTTTTGCTTCCTAGATGGAAATTCTGGTATTTCTCAAATTCCTGTATCAAAAGAAGATCAAGAGAAAACCACTTTCACTTGTCCTTTTGGAACTTATGCTTATAGATGTATGCCTTTTGGCTTATGCAATGCACCTGCTACCTTTCAAACATGTATGACTGCTATATTCTCAGTTTTTTGTGAAAAGATTGTTGAGGTATTCATGGATGATTTCTCCATTTACGGAACCTCTTTTGATGATTGCTTAAGCAACCTTGATCGAGTTTTGCAGAGATGTGAAGAGACTGATCTTGTCTTGAATGGGGAGAAGTGCCACTTTATGGTGAATGATGGTATAGTCCTTGGGCATAAAATTTTTGAAAGAGGTATTGAGGTAGATAAAGCTAAAGTTGATGCAATTGAGGAAATGCCATGTCCGAAAGATATCAAAGGTATAAGAAGTTTCCTTGGTCATGCTGGTTTCTATAGAAGGTTCATAAAAGACTTCTCTAAAATTTCTAGGCCTCTTACTAATATTTTGCAAAAAGATGTTCCATTTGCTTTTGATGATGATTGCGTAGAAGCCTTTGAAATACTTAAGAAAGCCTTAATTTCTGCACCTATTGTTCAACCACCTGATTGGAACCTACCCTTTGAAATTATGTGTGATGCTAGTGATTATGCTATTGGTGTTGTTCTAGGTCAAAGAGTTGATAAGAAATTGAATGTTATTCATTGATAGTGCTAAAAGAAATTATGCTACTACTGAGAAAGACTTTTTAGCAGTTGTGTTTGCATGTCATAAATTCAGACCTTACATTGTTGATTCTAAAGTTACCATTCACACGAATCATGCTACTATTTAATATCTTATGAAAAAGAAAGATGCTAAACCTAGACTGGTTAGGTGGGTTTCATTACTGCAAGAGTTTGATCTGCATATTGTTGATAGAAAGGGAGCTGAAAACCCTGTAGCAGATAATTTGTCTAGGATGGAAAATGTTCTTGATGACCCACTTCCATTGATGATAGTTTTCCTGATGAGTAATTAGCTGTTGTAAATGCTTCTACTTCTCATAATAATCCTTGGTATGCAAATTATGCTAATTACATTGTTGCAAAATATATACCACCTAGTTTCACATACCAACAAAAGAAAAAGTTCTTCTTTGATTTAAGACATTACTTTTGGGATGACCCACATTTATATAAAGAAGGAGTAAATGGTGTTATTACACGTTGTGTACTTGAGCATGAACATGAACAAATCCTATGAAAGTGCCATTCTGAAGCATACGGAGGGCACCATGCGGGAGACAGAACTGCACATAAGGTATTACAGTCTGGTTTTTATTGGCCTACTCTCTTCAAGGATGCACGTAAGTTTGTCCTTTCTTGTGATGAATGTCAAAGAATTGGTAATATTGGTAGACGTCAGGAAATGCCTATGAACCATTCACTTGTTATTGAACCATTTGATGTTTCGGGCTTTGATTATATGGGACCTTTTCCTAAATCTAATGGATACACTCATATTTTAGTTGATGTTGATTATGTCACTAAGTGGGTAGAAGCTATTCCAACTATTAGTGCTGATCACAACACATCTATTAAAGTGCTTAAAGAAGTTATTTTTCCTAGGTTTGGAGTCCCTAGATATTTAATAACTGATGGTGGTTCACATTTTATTCATGGTGCATTTCGTAAACTCCTAGCTAAATATGATGTCAACCATAGAATTGCATCACCTTATCATCCTCGGTCTAGTGGTCAAGTTGAATTGAGCAATAGGGAAATAAAATTAATTTTGCAAAAAGACTATCAATAGATCCAGAAAGAATTGGTCTAAGAAACTTGATGATGCATTATGGGCTTATAGAACTGCTTATAAAAATCCTATGGGTATGTCTCCTTATAAAATGGTCTATGGAAAGGCATGTCATTTACCTCTTGAGCTAGAACATAAAGCTTATTGGGCAATTAAAGAAATTAATTATGATTCAAACTTGTCGGTGAAAAGAGGTTATTTGATATTTGTTCTCTAGATGAATGGAGGACACAAGCTTATGAAAATGCCAAGTTGTTTAAAGAAAAAGTTAAAAGGTGGCATGACAAAAGAATCCAAAAACGGGAATTTAAAGTAGGTGATCAAGTTCTATTATACAACTCTCGTTTCAGATTCTTTGCAGGAAAACTTCTCTCTAAATGGGAAGGACCATATATCGTCAAAGAAGTTTATCGCTCCGGAGCTATCAAAATCAACAATGCCGAAGGCACTAATCCGAGAGTGGTTAAGGGGCAAAGAATTAAACATTATACCTTAGGTACACCCATTAATATGGAAACAAATATTATTCAAACTATGACACCGGAGGAATACATAAAAGAGATCTCCGGAACGCTCCAGAACCCGGAAAAGGAGTAGGTATGTGATACGGTAAGTAAACCGGCTCCAAAAGTTCCATAAAAGTACTTTTGTTCATTTTGGAATATATAAAAAATATGAAAAATAATAAACAATCAGGAAAGTGCATGAGGGAGTGACATGCTCAGGGGTGCGCCCCACCCCCCAGGGCGCGCTGTGTGAGCTTGTGACTCCCCCGTGGACTTTCCTGACTCCGTTTTCTCCCAGATTACTTGTTCTGTACGGGAAAAGTTCATTATATATAGTCCATGTTGTTTTAATCACCGTATCGTTGTTCTTGTTTTGGTCTGTTTTTCTGACAGGACTTGGTCATCAAGCTCCCCATGGCTCCCCGAAGGCTCCGTACCAAGCATCGGATCATGAAACCTTTGCCGGGCAAACACCCTTTCAGCGAGGTCTACTATGAGTGGACGTCTGGAGAGGAGGACATTGTCGGACAGGAGGAAATTGAAGAGGTCACAGACAGCTGGGTCCATGATGAAGGAAATCAATCCATATCCCAGTGAAGACTACAGAAAAGGGAGACATATTGCAAACTCTCTATCATAACCTTTCTTTATCTGAAATTGATGCATTAAAAGCTGTTGAAGCAATTTGTGCCTAGAACACAGCACTCACCCATGAAGTTATTTTATTCGGGGAGCAGAATCGTACTCTTCGAAGGATCAATGATAATCTGTAATTCCTGCTTTTGGAGAACAAGCCTACTACTTCATCACCACCATCACCAAAGAAAGACACTTGAGTACACGGGTATGGGCACCACCCTTGGCTTGTTCCAAGCTTGGGGGAGGTGCCCCGGTATCGTATCACCATCACTTTTACCATCATTATCTATCTTAGTTCGATCCTTAGTTATTTCATGATTTAGAAGAATAAAGTTTAAGTATGATCTAGTTTTGAGTGCTTGTTTCGTGATCTATCTATCTATGTAATCGAGTTTGATAGTTATATAATAAAGAGTAGTTTGAGTTTGGTTGCTTTACTTTCTTGTTCAAATCCTAGCAATGAAAAGAATAAAAAGATCATATTCTAATCCCATGGGGAGTGATGTCTTCACATAAAAGAAGTATAATTGATAAAATTTGTTGGAGGTTAACAAACATAGCATTGGTCATTGATGCAATTCATGAAAAAGTAATAAAGAAAGAGAGGTATCACATATAAATATACTATGTTGGATATCTTTTATGATTGTGAGCCCCCATCAAATATTCTATGCTTGATCAAATAGTTGACGTTGGACAAGGAAGACAGCGTAATGGGTTATGTTTGCTTATATTCACATTGAAGTTATATTGTCGTGGATCCTCTAACATGTGGTGCTTGCTCATAATCTTTTGCTAGCCAAAAAATCATACTAAGTAGAGATACTACTTGTGCATCCAAAAACCCTTGAACCCAGTTTCTTGCCATGAGAGTCCACCATATCTACCTATGGATTGAATAAGATCCTTCAAGTAAGTTTTCATCGGTGCATAAAGCAATAAAAATTGCTCCTAAATATGTATGATCTTTTATTGTAAGGGAAAATAAGCTTTGTACGAACTTGTGATGGTAAAAAAATAAAAGCGACGGACTGCATAATAAAGTTTGCTATCACAAGGGGCATTATAAAGTGACGTTCCTTTCCATTAAGAGTTTGCACATCCCAAAATAAAAAGCGCATGACAACCTCCGCTTCCCTCTGCGAAGGGCCTATCTTTTACTTTTCGGTATTTACTTTTATGCAAGAGTCAATAATGTTCATCCTTATTCCATTCTTATTTATTCTCCACCTGGCAAGCATCATGTGGTAGGGAAAGATCCAAACATATATATCCAGTTGGATGTAGGTGATCATGAGTTATTAATGTTGACATTATCCTCGAGATAAATCAGTTGCGAGGTGAAAACTATAAACCCCCATCTTCCTATGTGTTTGACTAAAACTTTTGCTCCATAAATATACCGTGAGTGTTAGCAATCATGGAAGACTAGATGATAGTTGAGTATGTGAACTTGCTAAACAAAGCACTTACATAGACTCTTTCTAAAAATATGTTAAACTGTAATTGTTTCAATGACTGAGATCATAGTTTGTTAGTTTTCAATGAAGTTTATGGTTCATACTTTAACTTGTGAACGAATTGTTACTTGATCATGAGAAATTTTATGATGATATATTACTGCTATGATAATGATCGTGATGCTTTCATGCACGCATTTTGTTTTGTCGACACCTCTCTCTCTAAACATGTGGTCATGATTATCGATTTCGGCTTTCACTTGAGGACAAGCGAGGTCTAAGCTTGGGGGAGTTGATACGTCCATTTTGCATCATGTTTTCGTACTGTTATTTATTAGGTTTTAGGTCATTATTTCACTTTATGATGCAATCCTAATGCATTTTCTCTCTTATTTTGCTAGTTTCATATGAAGAGGGAGATTGCCGGCAGCTGGAATTCTGGACCTAAAAAGGCTACAGCAGAGATAGATATTCTCCACAACTACAAATGACCTGAAAATTTCCGGAGAATTATTTTGGAATATATAAAAAATATTGGCGGCGGAAATACTAGGATGGGACCCACCAGAGAGCCACAAGCTCAGGGGGTGTGCCCTACCCCCCTGGGCGCACCCTGTGAGCTTGTGGGCCCCCCAGCAGGTCTCTGGGGCCCATCTTCTCCTATAAGATGCTATTTGCCCTAGAAAAAATCAGAAGAAGACTTTCGGACGAAGCGCCGCCGTCTCGGGCGGAACTTGGGAAGGAGCACTTTTGCTCTCCGGCGGAGCGATTCCGCCGGGGATACTTCCCTCCGTGAGGGGGAAAATCGAAGCCATCGACATCACCGATGATCCTCTCATCGTGGGAGGACCAATCTTCATCAACATCTTCACCATCACCATCTCATCTCAAACCCTAGTTCATCTATTGTATTCAATCTTTGTCCCAAAACCTCAGATTGGTACCTGTGGGTTGCTAGTAGTGTTGATTACATCTTGTAGTTGATGCTAGTTGGTTTATTTGGTGGAAGATTATATGTTCAGATCCTTAAGCATATTCAATACACCTCTCATCTTGAACATGAATATGATTTGTGAGTAGTTACTTTTGTTCTTGAGGACATGGGAGAAGTCTTGTTATAAGTAATCATGTGAAGTTGGTATTCGTTCGATATTTTGATGATGTGTATGTTGTTATTCTTCTAGTGGTGTCATGTGAACATCGACTACATGACACTTCACCATATTTGGGCCTAGGAGAATGCATTGGCGAGTAATAAGTAGATGATGGGTTGCGAGAGTGATAGAAGCTTAAACCCTAGTTTATGTGTTATTCCATAAGGGGCTGATTTGGATCCATATGTTTCATGCTATGGTTTGATTTATCTTAATTCTTCTTTCGTAGTTGCGGATGCTTGCGAGAGGGGGTAATCATAAGAGGGTTGCTTGTTCAAGTAAGAATAGCACCCTTGCACCGGTCCACCCACATATCAAATTATCAAAGTAGCGAACGCGAATCAACTAAACATGATGAACGTGACTAGATGAAAATTCCCATGTGTCCTCGAGAACGCTTTGCTTACTATAAGAGAACGTTCCGACTTGTCCTTTGCTATAAAAAGGATTGTGCCACCTTGCTCCACCTTTGTTACTATTGTCACTTGTTACTTGTTATGAATTATCTTGCTACAAAACTATCTGTTACCGCTACTTTCAGTACTTGCAGAGAATACCTTGCTGAAAACCGCTTATCATTTCCTTCTGCTCCTCGTTGGGTTCGACACTCTTACTTATCGAAAGGCCTACGATTGATCCCCTATACTTGTGGGTCATCAAGGGGGAATTGTTCACGGAGGGCTTCTACATGAACCTTGCTGCACCTCCGATGATGTGTGAGTAGTTCCCATAGGACCTACGGGTCCATAGTGATTAGCTAGATGGCTTTCTCTCTCTCTCTTTGATCTTCAATACAACGTTCTCCTCAGAGTTCTATACGATGTAATCTTCTTTTGCGTTGTGTTTGTTGGGATCCAATGAATTGTGGGTTTGTGATCAGATTGTTCATTGAAAGTAATTGAGTTATATTCTAAACTTTATTATGTGTTATTGTTATAGCTATGTCATGCTTTCTGATCTATGAGTTTTCTTTGGCCAAGTTGATGAGTAGATCTTCAGTGGAAGTGGTGCATAGTAGTTAGGTTCAATCTTGTGGTGTCCTCACTCTATGACAGGAGGAGTAGCGAGGCACATATTTGTATTGTTGCTACTAAGGGTAAAATGATGGGGTTCGATCATATTTATTGGTCTTATTTTTTCTACATTATGTCATCATGCTCCAAGCATTACTCTGTTTGTTATGAACTTAATACCTTAAGATGCATGCCGGATAGCGGTCGAGGGGTGGAGTAATAGTAGTAGATGCAGATGGATATCGGTCTACTTGTCACGGATGTAATGCCTATGTACTGATCATGCCATGAATAACATCATAACTATGCACTTTTCTATCAATTACCCAACAATAATTTGTCTACCCACCGTATGCTATGTTCTTGAGAGAGATGCCTCTAGTGAAAACTATGCCCCCTGGGTCCATTCACCATATATACTAAAACCCTAAAAAGCTCGCTGCAATTTATTTACTTTTATTCCCTTTTGCAATTTATATATCTATCACTATCAGAATTAATCCTTGCAATTAACAAGTACAAGGGGATTGACAACCCTCTTGCCCGCGTTGGGTGCAAGTATTTTATTTGTGTGTGTGTAGGTATTGTCCCCTTTGTCTGTGTGAATCTCCTATTGGTTCGATAACCTTGGTTCTCTACTGAGGGAAATACTATCCGCTACTATATTGCTTCACCCTTCCTCTTCGAAAAAATCCCAACGCAGCTCACAAGTGGCAAATTCTCATAGCAATATTTAAGTATAACATAATTTTTAGATCTGTAAAGAGCATCATCACACTTTTCATATTTTTCAAACAAAGATTCAATTTCATAAGCACCCTTAAAAGCAACAAATTATTCTATTTTTTCCACATCATAGTAATCATATACGCCATTAGCATAAGAAGCTAAGGCATCATTATCATTAAATTCACATTGAAAAGGGAGGTGTGGAGCCTCCATCTTAGAGCAGCAAGTATAGTCATACATAGAGCACATATTCCAAGCATACCAACGCAACATTTTAATTTGATACCATAAGTTTTTCCCTTTTTGAGACAAGCGATAATCCCTAAAGTATTCCCGGTTGTCGTGGTTTTGTCACGCCAGATGTCCTCGTGAAAGGACTTAGTGGTGAGGACATCGCAACTACGTGGAAGCTTGAACGGGGTTGATAAAAAATGAGAGACACAGATTTACCCAGGTTCGGCCCCTCACGGTGGAGGTAAAAGCCTACTCCTGCTTGATTGATATTGCTGTGGATCTCAATTACAAGGGTGCTGATTCGCTAACCTAGCTCTCGAGAAATTGCAACTTAGTCTTTTCGTCCCAGAGGCTCCCCTTTATATAATAGGTCGAGTCCCTAGCTTTACATAAGATTCCGGGTCGTCTTGTTAACCCGTATCCCACTCTAATTCTCATCTATCTTGCCTTCCAAGTCACGAAGCCTTCCCATCTGGGCCTTCTTGAGAGTCGGCCCACAAAGTCCATGAGAGCCGGCCCTTCCGCCGGGCCTTGCATTAGGGTAGTCGCTTTGTCTTGAAAGGCTCGGTAATGATGTGACCCACTGAGCCTTAAAGCCCAGGGCCGGGTCACAATCCTGCCGGGTCTCAATGCTGGGTAACATCCCCAACATTAGCCCACAGTTTAGCTTGGATTTATCCATGTTAAACTCCATCCTGAAAATAAGACAAAGGAAAATCATGAAGGCTATGTCCTGGCTCTGACTTCCCTTTTAAGTCGCCATTCGCCCATTCCCTGGGTTCTTATCTCCTTAAGTTACTTCATCCGGGTCAAAACATTGTCGGGTCTCGTAGTCCTTCCACACTTAGCAATTTCCGCTACCTCATCTCATGACGTCACCTTACTTCTTTCCGGAATATGCGTGTGACATCATAAAAGATTTTTGAGTGGATATGTCAAATCTTGACAACGCGGGAATCGAGGCAACTTTTGGGCCTAAAATTACTACGCCCCCTGGGGTTTCGCCCCTGCCGTTTTGGGTTCCACCTTGCCTATAAATGGGCCAGCGCCCCTCGAGGCTCACTTTTTATCACTTCTGCCTCCTGCTCATCTTCTTCCTCTGTCTCCTGCCGCCACGCCCCTTCGAGCTCATCGCCATCGAAGACAGCACCCACAACAGCACCGCTGTCGTCGTCGGACCTCGTCAAGGATCTCGCGGTCGCGTCAATGTCAAGGGCTTCGCCAAGGACCCCATTTCGCAGATCTGTGAGTCCTTCATTCTCCTTCTCTTGGCCCTCTACTTTTCTTCGCTCAGTTCATCGGTGTTCTTGATGTTCACAGCCATAGATCTAGTTTTTATAGGAAACTCTCGCTTGTAGATGTAATATCACCTCCACAGTATATTTATACTTGTTTTGAATCCTTTGTGAAATCGAAACAAACCTCACTTCATATCATCCTCACGGCCAACACCATAGCTAGGTCTTTTTATTTTTATTTTACAAGTATTTTTCAGATCTTAAAATGTGATTGAATCTGAACAGTGACTGTTTGTCACGCCTTGACCCGGTCTCTATCTTTATACTTCTTTGCCAAACCCTAGGTTATCTTCAGTATATATGCCGGGTCATCTTTGATCCATTGTTGCCTTTGTCATAATGTTTTGACCCATCAATTTTGCCCGGATACCCCTGCCGGCTCATTCTTTCAATAGTGTTTTGCCGACTCTCAGCCATGTTAGCCAACCTTTAACTTATAATGATCCATGATCATTTCATGCCTCATAAATATCAACTCTGCATTCACAAACCACATGTTATAGCCGGCTTGTAATCTATTTCCTTTATTTCTGCAGCTGAAATCTTGTCACTAGGACCATGGCTAAATCATGCATGTCTGAACTTATGCTCAACGACCTGCTGATCACCGGGTTGCTTCCTGCCAAAGAGCAAATCGAATGGCGAGCTCCCGAAGAAGAGACCCGGTCAGCTCCTGGCCCCAAAGAGATTGTAATCTTTGGGGATCATTTGGACAGAGGTTTTCGGCCGTCGAGTTCCAAATTTTTCCGTGACATACTTCACCATTTTGGCATCAGGGCACAAGACCTCGGCCCCAACTCGGTTCTTAATTTGAGCAACTTCCAAACTTTTTGCGAAGTGTACCTCTAGGTTGAGCCTACAGTTAGTCTGTTCCAAGATTTTTTTTACTGCAACCGTCAAACAGAATGCAAGAATGGCACAAGCCTGGAATGCGGTGGAGTCACCATACAACGGAGAAGAAACTCCTACTTTCCTGAGATGGCACTGGCGAGTCACACCAAGAACTGGCATAGGACTTGGTTTTACTGTAAAGACACCTCCCCAAACCAGGAGCATCAACTGTCGGGTTATAGATGGGATTTTCTGCCGGCTTCAATTCAGTTTGACGCATATGCTTCGGCTGAGGAGAGAGATACATTCCAGCCTATCTATGCAAGAATCAACGCCTTAATAGCCCATGGCCTATCTGGTGTTGACTTGACCCGAACCTGGATGGAGTGGAGAATATCCAGCCACTTAGTTCTAGAACTCGCCTCATGCACACATATACCGGTGAGACAGATGATGACTTGCGCTTCAGCAAGCAGAATTTGTCCAAGAAAGATTTGATCAAGGCCACCAAGAAACTTCTTGGTGAGACAAAGGAAAAAATCGCTCTTGTCAGTCTCGCGCCCTTCTTTGCTGGCAACCCAACAATAGCTGTGAGTCGCCTTTTACTTTCATACTTAAAACTTTTTATGTTGTAATTATTCTTGCTTTATCTGATTTGCCGACTCATCAACTTAGGAGGGCTCTGAATGGTGGAAAATAGAGCCGGACTCCGCCACTCCTCCTAAGGACCAGAACCAGGAGGACGATGAAGACGAGGATGAAGAGCCGGAGGTAGAACTTGACTCTCTTGGCTGTCTCTTTATTGAACTTGCTAACGCCGACTTGTCTCAGGATCAAATCGGAATGAGCAGAGCCGGCGCTGTAGAGGTAACCTTGATTTCCTCAGACTTAGACTCAGAAATATTTGGTCAAATGAAAACCCGGGTCGCGGTCCGTAAAGTTCCATTTTCCCATCCATCTGCTCATTTGGACCGTCATTTATCTTTGAAGAAAATGCAGCACACTACAAATTTGAAGCGGAAGACCCAGAGAAGTTCGGGCGAGTTGTGTGACGGGTTATCTTACAAAAGATCTCCTCATCGAGCTCGTCATGGAGTTCCAACAAGTCCCACACCCAGTCACCCGCAAGCCGGCCTTTTTAAGAAGCCGCTGCCACGGGACGACTCGGCTTATCAGACTTTGCCTTCGTCTGATGAGTCCAGCGCCACCCAACTGCCGGCTTTCACCATCAACAAAGGGTAAGAGTACCGAAAGACTTGTCTTTATTTTTTATCATATTTCGTTGCCTCTATTGAACTGTTGTATATTTCCTTACTATAGTGCCAAAGCCATTACGAAAAAGAAGGCTGGCGAGTCTTCTGCTCCCATAGCGGAGACTGAGGGAAACCCATCTCATGATGTTATAATGGACAACCCTGAGATCCAGGTCAACCCGGCTGGCCAAGATGAGCCGCCACTCCAAGACAACCCAGCAAGTCCCATTCGTGCCTCCACTCCTCCAGTTGTGGAGGAAGAAAAAGAAACTCCAACAGCGGAGCAGTCGACAGAGAGAGCCCAGGATGACATGGTCGTCATCGGTAAGACCCGGAATACTCCTCCGGTGACTTTGACCGTCTTAGCTAAAATCATAGCAAAAGACGAGTCGCGAATAAAAAACAAAGGCAAGGCCAGTCTGGAGTTCCAGCCTTTTGAAGATCAAGACGTGGATTCTTTGCATCAAACTTTCCTGACCCGGCTGTCTGAGAGTCGGGATTCTGAAGTAGCTATGATCAATAGCTTGAAAAGGAAATATGAGGTAAATTTGACTCCTCCCTCATTGACTTGCATACATGTAGCCTCCAAATCTTAAGTATGAAGTAATGGTTGACTTGAGATTTGTTTGAACTGAACTCTGAACCACTCCAAATTTGGAAAAAAATTGACCCACCTTGTATTGAAGACATAACTGTAGTCATATTGTAGCCCCCAAGAGCCGGGTTACTATGTAATAGTGGGTTGGGTCTTTGTTTACTTGCAAAACTTGAGCTTAGATCAAGTGGTAGCCCCCAAGGGCCGGCTCATCACTATGTGATGGGCCGGGTCTTTAATGAATGTAGTTCAAAATGCTCATGCATTAGCCCCCAAGTGCTATGTTGCATGCTTGCAGCGACATGGGACTTCTTTCTCCTTGTTTGCGAAATTTGCATAATGTAGCCCCCAAGTACCGGGTCGTGCGCCTATGGCGACTCGGGACTTGAAATGTGGGTAGTTGTGAAATGTTATAATGTAGCCCCCAAGTGCGGGGTCAATCGCCTGCGGTGACTTGGGACTTAATATTTTCTCTAGCATGTATTGGAAAAAGAACAAATACTCTGTAGCCCCCAAGTGCCGGGTCAGCCTCATGTGGCGACTTGGGACTTTGAGTAAGTGTTTGTAACTTGGCATGTACTTGTGCAGGATATCTGAAGCAATCTAAATTCCAAATTGCCGGCTTAAAAGAAGAGGTGGCAGCAGAGAAGAAATTACAAGAAGAAGATGAAAAGCTATCCTCTGACTTCGAAAAATCTCTGATTACCTGCACCGACAATTTGGAAAAAGCCAAGACTGAATTTGCTAGTGAGAAGGCCGGCTTAGTGAAGCGTGCCGAGGAGGCCGAGTCAAAACTCGAGCCGGTGACCCATGAACTACAAATGCTTAAGGGGCACATTACTGACATGTGTGTAGCCATCTTTGGTAAGGACCTTTTCCTCATTTTGGTGACTTGAGAAATAAATCCAGGTTAACTGATGTATATGTATTTGTGTTAATAGGCAGGAGAGGCCACAATGTGATGGGGGAGCCACTGGTGAAGTTTGTCGGCCCAGTGAGAACCACGGTACCACTGGCCATCTGCCTGTGGCCCAGGAAGCAACGCTTGGTGGGGCCCAAGAGGTGGCCCAGCCATGGGCGCCGCAAAGCAATACATCTCACGAGGCGCCGGCCTCACGAGGACCCCCTTCACAAGGGGCGGACCCACCGAAGATCACTAGCAGCGGCAGGTGCTACTTGTAGCTTGCGTTGGTTTTATCCCCGAAGAGGAAGGGATGATGCAGCACAGCAGAGGTAAGTATTTCCCTCAGTTATGAAACCAAGGTTATCAATCCAGTAGGAGAACCACGCAACACCTCGTTAGCAGTACCTGCACACAAACAACAAATCCTTGCACCCAACGCAAACGAGGGGTTGTCAATCCCTCGGCGGTTAATTGCAATATTAAATTGTATGTGATAGATAGATAGATTGAAACAAAAATACAAAATAAAATAAATAAAAGAAAATGGCAGCAATATTTTTAGGGTTTTAGTAATATGATTTAGATAGACCCGGGGCCATAGTTTTCACTAGAGGCTTCTCTCGAGAAAATAGCATACGGTGGGTAGACAAATTACTGTTGGGCAATTGATAGAAAAGCAAATAATCATGACGATATCCAAGGCAATGATCATGTATATAGGCATCACGTCCAAGATAAGTAGACCGACTCCTGCCTGCATCTACTACTATTACTCCACACATCGACCGCTATCCAGCATGCATCTAGTGTATTAAGTCCATAAAAGAACGGAGTAACGCCTTAAGAACGATGACATGATGTAGACAAGATAAACTCATGTATGAATAAACCCCATCTTTTTACCCTTAGTAGCAACGATACATACATGTCATGTCCCTTTCTGTCACTGGGATTGAGCACTGCAAGATCGAACCCACTACAAAGCACCTCTTCCCATGGCAAGATAAATCAATCTAGTTGGCCAAACCAAATCAATAGATCAGAGAAGAAATACGAAGCTATAATAATCATGCATAAAAGAGATCAGAAAAGACTCAAATATATTCATGGATAATCTGATCATAAACTCACAATTCATCGGATCCCAACAAACACACCGCAAAAAGTGATTACATCGGATAGAACTCCAAGAACATCGAGGTGAACATTGTATTGAAGATTAAAAAGAGAGAAGAAGCCATCTAGCTACTAACTATGGACCCGAAGGTCTGTGGTAAACTACTCACGCATCATCGGAAGGGTAGCAAGGTTGATGTAGAGCCCCTCCGTGATCGATTCCCCCTCTGGTGGAGTACCGGAGAAGGCCTCCAGATGGGATTTCTCGAGAATGCGGCGGCGGAAAAAGTATTTCGTGGACTCCCCTAAGGGTTTCTGATTTTTTCTGAATTTATAGTGGAAGAATTAGGTCAAATGGAGCTCTGTGGGCTCCACGAGGTACCAGGGCGCGCCTGCCCCCCCCCCCCAGGCGTGCCCTGGTGCCTCGTGGGCACCCCCTGGGGCTTTTGGCCTCCTCCCGAAGCTTCTAGGGTTTATCTTGTCCAGAAAAAAATCTCCAAAAAGTTTCGTGGCATTTGGACTTCGTTTGGTATTGATTTTCTGTAAAACAAAAACAGGGCAGAAAACAGCAACTGCACTGGGCACTATGTTAATAGGTTAGTCTCCAAAAATGATATATAATTGCTGTAATTGAATATAAAAACATCCAAGATTGATAATATAACAGCATGGAACAATCAAAAATTATAGATACGTTGGAGACGTATCAGCATCCCCAAGCTTAATTCCTGCTCGTCCTCGAGTAGGTAAATGATAAAAACAGAATTTTTGATGTGGAATGTTGCCTATCATATTCATCACATATTCTTTTCTTTTATAGCATGGACATTGGACTTGAATGATTCAAAGCAATAGTCTATAGTTTGACATGAAGATATAAATACTCAAGCATGCTAACAAGCAACCATGTCTTTCAAAATATCAACACTAAAGAAAGTTATCCCTAGCCCATTATGCTCAATCATTGATCCATTCATGAAACACACTCAAATATTAGCTACGTCCAATGCACAAGTATGACAATAGTGCTCTATAAGAGAAGATGGAGACTCAAAAAATGAAAATTGCATAAAAGTAAATAGACAGGCCCTTCGCAGAGGAAAGCAGAGATTTGTCAAATGTGCCAGAGCTCAAAGCTTAAATTAGAGAGATAAAAATATTTTGAGAGGCATGCTTTTCCTGTCAACAAAAGCGACCGAGAATACCCAATATTTTCCATGCTAGACACATCATAGGTGGTTCCCAAACAGAAAGTAAAGTTTATTTCCTTTCCACCATTCTTTCACAATCCATGGCTAGCCGTATCCACGGGTGCCCTCCATACCAACACTTTCCAAGGAATTTTGTTGTTATTAATTTTGATTTCATTGTGGGACTGGGCATCCCTATTACCAACCATTCTCTCATGCAATGACAAGTGAATAAACACTCATCGTGAGAATAACACACCTAGCATGGAAAATAATGGCCACCCCCTGCCGCTTCATGAGCGGTACGGGCACACAAAACAAAAAAATTATTTTGAAAATTAGAGTTGGCACACGCAAATTTACTTGGAACGGCATTGGAATACCGCATATAGGTAGATATAGTGGACTCATTTGGCACAATTTGGGTTTAAGGATTTTGGATGAACAAGCCGTATTTCCGCTTAGTACAAATGAAGGCTAGCAAATAGATTGAGAAGCAACCAACCAAAAAACAAAAATGGTCATAAACATGCATTGAACATAACTAACACCGAATAATGCACCATAAGTAGGATATAATTTCATTGCATAACTATTGACTTAACGTGCATGCATAGGGAATCACAAACCTTAACACTAATATTCTTACTAAATCACAATTACTCACTAACATGACTCACATATTATCATTTCCATATCGCAAAACTATTGCAAGGAATCACACTTATCATATCCAATGATCTATATGAAAGTTTTTATTATATCCCTCTTGAATATTCATCACTTTGGTACCAATTTCATATCTTGTGCAAATTACCATTACTATTATCAACTCTCAAAAAGATTTAAGTGAAGCATGAGAGTGCAAATATTTCTTAAAAATTTCAATCTTATCAATTCTCAAAATAATATAAGTGAAGCATGAGAATTCATTTCTTCAAAATTTTAATCTTGTCAATTCTCAAAATAATATAAGTGAAGCATGAGAATTTATTTCTTGAAAATTTCAATCAACTATCAAAATAATATAAGTGAAGCATGAGAGTTTATTTCTTCAAAATTTTAATCAACTCTCAAAATAATATAAGTGAAGCATGAGAGTTTATTTCTTCAAAATATAGCCACCACCGTGCTCAAAAAGATTTAAGTGAAGTACTAAAGCAACTGCCTAGCTCAAAAAATTTAAGTGAAGCACATAGAGTATTCTAACAAATGATGATGATAAACGTGTGGCTCTCTCAATATAGGTGTGTTCAGCAAAGATGATTGTGACAAACTAAAAAGCAAACAAAGCAAAGACTCATATAATACAAGACGCTCCAAGCAAAACACATATCATGTGACGAATAAAAATATAGCTCCAAGTAAAATTACCGATGGTTGGTAGAAGAAAGAGGGGATGCCTTTCGGGGCATCCCCAAGCTTAGACGCTTGAGTCTTCCTTGAATATTACCTTGGGGTGCCTCGGGCATCCCTAGGCTTAGGCTCTTACTACTCCTTATTCCTTCATCCATCGTGATCTCACCCAAAACTTGAAAACTTCAATCACACAAAACTCAACAAAACCTTCGTGAGATCCGTTAGTATAACAAAATAAATCACTACTTTAAGTACTGTTTCAAACCCATTCATATTTTATTTTTGCATTATACCTACTGTACTCTAACTTCACCATGGCTTATACCCCCCGATACAATCCATAGATTCATCAAAACAAGCAAGTAGTGCATCAAAAACAGAATCTGTCAAAAACAGAACAGTCTGTAGCAATCTATTTAAAAGCCATACTTCTGTAACTCCAAAAATTCTGAAAAATTAGGACAACATGGGAAATTCATATACCAATACTGTGTAAACTTTTTAGATTTTTCTGACGCTCCAGTACAGAAACAAAATTCGGGCACTGGACGCAAAACTTTCTGTTTTCCAAACAGCATCAATTATACTATCTTCCAAATCATCCTAAAGGCTTTACTTGGCACAAACACTAATTAAAAACACAAAAACACAATCATACCAGTGGCATAATTGTGAAAACGCACAATAACAGAAAAAAATATATTTTATTCATTGGGTTGCCTCCCAAGAAGCTCTTTTCTTTATAGCCATTAAGATAGGCTTTGAGATTTCAATGATGCTCACATGAAAGATAAGAATTGATGCACAAAGAGAGCATCATAATACATGTGACAAACACATTTAAGTCTAACATACTTCCTATGCATAGGCATTTTATATGCAAACAAATTATCAAGACGAGAAATTTCTAGCATATGCAAAGGAGAAGAATAAAACATTGATGATTTCAACATAATGAGAGGTAATTTAGTAATATGAAAATTTCTACAACCATATTTTCCTCTCTCATAATAATTACATGTAGGATCATACTCAAATTCAACAATATAGTTATCATAAACAATACTCTCTTTATGATCCACATGCATAAATTTTTTATAATCTTCCGAAATAGTTGGAATAGCATTAACTAAAGTTATGACCTCTCCAAACCCACTCTCATCAAAAATTTCATAAGATTGAACACTCTCCAAATATGTGGGATTATTTTTAGCTAAAGTTGACACTCTTCCGAACCCATTTTCAATATTATCATATTCATCATGAGGCTTAAATAAATTTTCAAAATCATAAGAAGCATCACCCCAATCATGATCATTACAATGAGTAGTGGACGTAACAAAATCATCATCCCCAAGCTTGTAGTTTTGCATATAATTAACACAATTGACATTAATAGAATTTGTAAATAAATCATTGCAATCATGATTTTCATTCAAGGAGGTATCATGAATTACTTTATAAATTTCTTCTTTTAACACTTCGTCACAATTTTCAGATTCATGATTTTCAAGCAAAACTTCATAGAGATAATCAAGTGCACTCAACTCACTAGCAATTGGTTCATCATAATTGGGTCTTTTGAAAAGATTAGCAAGTGGATGAGGATCCATATCAACAGATTTTTAGCACGCGAAGATGCAAGCAAATAGAAGGCACATGGCAACACAAGCAAAGATAGAAAACAAGCAAAAAGGCAAACGAAAAATATTTTTGTATTTTTGTAAAAACTTTTTAGAAGTAGGGGAGATGAAAACGAGAGGCAAATGGCAAATAAAATAAATGCAAGGAGATGAGAGTTTATGCAAAGGTACGTGATAGATGTTGATAATGTCTCCCCGGCAACAGCGCCAGAAATTCTTCCTGCTACTTGTAGCTTGCGTTGGTTTTATCCCCGAAGAGGAAGGGATGATGCAGCACAGCAGAGGTAAGTATTTCCCTTATTTATGAAACCAAGGTTATCAATCTAGTAGGAGAACCACGCAACACCTCGTTAGCAGTACCTGCACACAAACAACAAATCCTTGCACCCAACGCAAACGAGGGGTTGTCAATCCCTCGGCGGTTAATTGCAAGATTAAATTGTATGTGATAGATAGATAGATAGAAACAAAAATACAAAATAAAATAAATAAAAGAAAATGGCAGCAATATTTTTAGGGTTTTAGTAATATGATTTAGATAGACCCGGGGGCCATAGTTTTCACTAGAGGCTTCTCTCGAAAAAATAGCATACGACGGGTAGACAAATTACTGTTGGGCAATTGATAGAAAAGCAAATAATCATGACGATATCCAAGGCAATGATCATGTATATAGGCATCATGTACAAGTTCATCAAGAACCTCGTGAGCCGCTTCGACATCCCCAACTGCATCATCACTGACAATGGCTCGCAGTTCACCAGCGGCCTCTTCAAGTCGTACTGCGCCAGCCTTGGCACGCAGATCTGCTATGCCTCCGTGGCACACCCCTGAAGCAACGGCCAGGCCGAGCGTGCTAACGCTGAGGTCCTCAAGGGCCTCAAGACATGAAGCTTCAAGAAAAAGCTCGACGCCTGCGGCAAAGGCTGGCTCGACGAACTCCAGTCCGTGCTATGGTTGATCCGCACGACAGCGACCAAGCCTACCGGCGAAACACCCTTCTTCCTCGTCTACGGGGCGGAAGCGGTCCTTCCTCATGAGCTCAAGCACGGGTCCCCGTGAGTCCTCGCCTTCGACGAGGCTCATCAGGACGGCCCGCGGGAGGCTGATCTGCTCCTCCTCGAGGAAGCACATCGCTGGGCCGCCATCCGCACTGCCCGGTATCAGTAGGCACTGTGTCGCTACCACAGCCGCAACATATGCCCCCGCACTCTTGAAGCTGGCGATCTTGTCCTGCGAAGGATCCTCTCTAGGGAAGGACTCCACAAGCTCTCACCCATGTGGGAAGGCCCGTTCAGGGTCGTGCACGTTTCCCGGCCTGGCGCAACACGGCTAGAGACGGACACGGGTGTTCCGGGCCAAACACATGGAACATCCAACACCTCCGCAAGTTCTACCCGTGACCTCACGGGCACGAATGAAGTGGAGCTATACATGCTCCGGAGCCTCTCTGTGCGGTGCTTGCTGAGGCCGCGAGAGCTCCCGCCCACAACCCAGTGGAAGCCCCATGCTTAGACAAGGCAGAATGATCGAATTGAGGGCACCGCCTGGCTGCACCATCCTCAAACTGACCCGTGTCCATCACGGCAGGCTGGAACCTATTTTTATGCAGCCGTAAATTTTTTATTTCCTAAGTATTATGTGTGTTTCGTAAGCAATTCGCCTCAGGAGGCCGTGCGCGCTCGCGATCTCCCTCTTGCGTATCATGCGAACGGGGGCTGGACACGGTGCCTGCGCTCGGGCCAGGCCCAGCAGCGCCGGTAAACCCAAGTGACTGAGCTCTGGCTCGCGGGCCTACTCCCATGCACGCCACCTCAACAAGGTCCTTGGTACTTTGTCTCCTCGCGTGACACCCACGAGCAAGCTGGCAAGCGCACACCGCCCCACTACTTGCAAAGCTTGTCGAAATATGGTTGTCACAGGAACAGGGCGCACACAAGGCCTCGTGAGCGCTGCCTCACGAGGCGACCCATGGCACGTCGCCTCTTCAAGAAACCGCGGGAGGCCTCACGAGCGCTGCCTCGCAAGGCGGCCTGCGGCACCCATCTCCACCAAGTACCAGCGGGAGGCCTCATGAGCGAATGCCTCACGAGGCGCTCCCTACAAGCCACGGCACGGCAAGCGCCACACTCCGCGGAAAAGCTAAGTCTAAAACACCTCGCGAGCTTCCCTCAGCGCCTCTCAAAGTCTCTTCTCCTCGCAACCTCGCTGGGTGCTGGTGTTTTCTCCTTCGCGCAGGTTGTTTGCACGTCAAAGGGGGGCTACCTGAGCATCGCGCCCCGGGAGCCCTTACCACCTCGCGGAGCCCTACACCTTCTGGCCTTGTCTAGGCACGCGTCCTAACATACCAGCGACGGTCGTAGCACGCTCGGGGGCTGGGTCCTAACTACGTAGAGCATAAAAGCAAGCAAGAAGGGAAAAATAGGCCTCACGAGGATGCCTCATGAAGGAACATAAGTAGCAACAAAATGTTAAGTGCTTAACTTAATCGTACAAACCACGTCTTCACGCCCCCACGGGGCTACACCTATTCTGATGCAGGAAGGAAGAGGAAGAGAGAGGCTTAAGAGGATGAGGCGCCGCAGCCGCCATCGTCGTTGCCGTCATCGTCATCGCCTTCGTTGTCGCTAGCCTCGCCGGAGCTCTCACTGCCATGGGAGAACTTCTGGATCAAGGCCTCCACGTGCTCCTCCACCTCCCTCCCGAGCTCGTCGCGAAGCTCTGGAGGGACAGGGGCCATCACCCTGTCGAAGTCGAAGGAGGCATCGGCGTGGAGGATGTTGCTGAAGATGCGCGTCGCCGCCTGGCCCAAAAGATCGCGGCACTCGTCCTCGATGATGCCATTCATCCGCTTGGCTCCGTCCTCCAGCTTCTGCACAAGCTTGGTGAAGAAGTCCAAGTAGCTAGCGTCGTCATCTTCGAGGGGGGCCACGAGCCTCTCATGGCAGAGGGTGGCAAGGGCGCCGCGGGCATGACACGCAAGGGCGTGGTACATCTTGGCACGCTCAAGCTGCCGCCCCGGTGCCCGAGCGCCTCGTCCTTGGCCTTCTCGACGACCTCAGAGACGCTGCCCACCTGTGCCTAGAGAGAGGCCAGCTCCCCCTCAGCGTCCGCCTTGGCCTTCAGCGTGAGCCGCCGGGCGGTATCCACCTCCTTCAGCTGCCCCTTGAGGCCGGAGAAATCCTTGTTGAGCTCGTCCCGCCTCTTGGTGAAGCGATCCTCCTAAAGCTTTAGCTTCTTGCTGTAGTCCTTGGCGAGCACCTCGTGCTCGTTCTTGGACTTGGCATCAGCGTCCACCTGGATCTTCTTCTCCTTCTCCGCCAGCTGTGCGTTCGCCTTGTCAAGACACTCCTGGTAAGAGGCTTGGGCGGCCGCCACCTGGCGGTCGAGCGTCGTCAGCCGCTCGCGCTCCACGTCCTGCTCACCCGCTGTCCTCGTGAGCTCCCGCTCGCGGATCTTGGCATCTGCCTCGCCGGCCGCCAGGGCTTCCTCATGCTTGGCGAGCTCGCTCTCGCGAGAGGCAAGCTGCCCCTCATGGTCTGCGGCGGTGTTCTCCCGCGCCTGGAGCTCTAGATCCCTGGCGACGGCTCATTCCCAGAGCACCTTTTCTTCAGCCTCCCCCACTTTGCGTCGCCTGTCGGCCTCATCGGCCTCCTTGACGGCGTTTTTAAAGATTTCCTTGGCATCCTGGGTGGCCTTCTCGCGCCGTTCCCGCGCGGCTTCATCCTGACGGCGGCCCAGCTTGATGTCCATCTCAAGCTAGCACCTTCTTCCGCAAGGCGCAGGCGCTCGTCGGCGAGGCATGCCTCCTCCGCCTGGAGGTCTGCCTCGAGGGCGTCCAGCACCGCCCTAGTGCCCTGTAGGGCCCCGCGCTTGAGCACGGCACTGTTGCTCACGAGCTGCATAGCCCAGCTATTGTGTGGCTCGGTGCCGCGCTCCGCTGTCATGGCCCACGAGGGCCCGGCGCCAGACCTCCTCCGGGCCTCCGAGTCCGCGCTCCCCATGGGAGCCGCGTCCCTCGTTAGGAGAGGCGGGCTTGTTGTCTCCTCCTCCTCGGCCTGCCGCACCAGCGCGCTCCGAGGGCTCGTCGCGCTCGCACTGGGGCCTCGCGCGCCGGTGATCACTGGGGGCTTGCCGGGGTGCCTTCAGCGGCCTCGGCTTCCTTGGTGGAAGTGGAGCCTGGCGGAGGGGTCGGCTCTTCAGCCCCCGCCATCGCCGCGTCGCCTCCTGCGCCTGGCGCCTCTGGAGGCACGGCCCCTCCTCCGGAGGCCTCCTCTCGAGGCGTCCTCCCTAGCCGGTGGGGGCAAGTCCACACGCGGCTCGGGAGGAGCCACTTGCTCCTCTTCCACCTCCACGCGCCCCGTCTCAGCCTCGGGGCGGCGGGTGGTTTGCTCCTGCTCCTCGGCGCCTGCAGTGGACATCGAGCCCCCCTTCGAGCTGGGGGCTCTCTTCTTCTTCATCGTGGGCTCCCTGCGTGATGCAAGGGCTCAGCCCGGACTTCGGGAGGCAGAAAACAAGACTCAGGGGACAAGGAGCAAGATAAGAAGACTTACTCGTCACTGGGAATCCACTTCCTCTTCTTCAACTTCGGCGGCGGGCGGCTGCCGCTGCCACTCCCGCGAGGCTCACTCGCACCGCCTCCGGAGGCCTCGGCGCAGGTCTTACCGAGGTCCCGTTCCACCAGGCCTGTGCCGGTCTTCTCCGTGGGTGCCTCAGCGGCCTCGCCGCCAGTGCCGGTCTTCTCAGCAGGAGGCGCAACGGCCGCGTCACTGGCGCTGGTCCTCTCCGCGAGGGGCGCGTCAGCCTCCACACTGGTGCTTTCTTCGCCTCCCGTGCGTGTGGGCCGGGGGGGCGCGATCACGAACCGCTCATTATTGTCATCGTCGTTGTCGCCGTGCTCAGCCAGTAGCTGGCGGCGGGTTCGCGGGGCCGCCCCACCGCCGCTCTCCTCGGCGGCGCTTGCTGAGGCCTCGGCATCGTCGCGGCCTCCCGAGCCGGGAAGCACCACAAGCGGGTTGTCGCGAGGCCCCTCGTGGCCCTCGGGGATCAGGCCCCACTGATCTAAGCGCGGCATCTCCTCGACCAGCTCAGCCCTGTTCTTGTAGCGGTACAGAGGGAACCCCTCCTTGGGCGGGGCCTCCACGTCTTCGCCGAGCAGAAGATGCATGACCTCATCTACCACCTCCGCCTTGAGGTTGTCGACGCTCAGCCTCATCGGGTCCTCGGGGCCGGTGATGGCCCACACTGGGTGAGAGCGCTTCTGGAGGGGAGCGATGCGCCGGCGCAGAAACTCCATGGCAACCATCTCCCCCGTGAGGTTCGTGGCCTTCAGCTCGTCCATCTTCTCCCAAAGCGGCACCAACCTCTCGTCGCTGAGCTTGGCATGCTCCCATTCGGAGCTCTTCATGGTGGGGTCTATCAGCAGCATTATCAGAGGGCTGTGCTGGTGCGCGTCCATATAGACTCAGCGCTGCCTGAAGCCCTCCACCTTCTTCGTGATCTTCATGGGGATGATGTCGTCCGCCATCCCTTTGACGCTGCGGAATGATGCGCACCCCGAGCGCTGGTTCGCCTCGGACAGCCGCAGGCTGTAGAAGTGGCGGAAGAGGGCCATAGAGGGCATCATGCCCACGAAGGGCTCGCAGAGGTAGCCGAAGATGGCGAGGAGGACGATGGAGTTTGGCTGGAGGTGGAGCACGTGGATCTGGTAGTGGGCGAGCATGGAGCAGAAAAAGTCAGAGAAGGGCGGCACCAGGCCGTCGAAGATGGTGTGGAGGTAGAAGGGGAAGGTTGTCGCATCTAGGTCCCACGGGGAGCGAGAGCCTGGCCAGATCTGCGTCGCCTTCCACTCATTGTGGTCGCTGGCGGTCATCGGGATCACCTTGTCCAGCCCCTCCTGGTTGATAATGGTGGACCGCAGCAGGGCCGGCTCCAGAGCCGCCACGGTCGGGGCCGCGGCCGCCGCCTTGCCTCTCTTGCCGGCGGGCGCCATGGATGCGCGAGGAAGCTTTGGAGTCGAGAGGAGGAATAGGATGCAAGGAGTTGGGCGCAAGGAGGGCGAGGAGTGCGAAGGAAGGCAATGATGGCTCTGCGACCTGCGTGGGTCTACTTTATGGCCGTGCGGGCGGTTACCCAGGCGTAGTGGAGGAAGTGGGGGCGTCCCACGTCCCGTCGTGCACCACGCATCCCTGCCTAGGCCCGGGAGTCTACTTACGCCCCACGCCATTTCGTTCCCAACGGGCAGAACGTGCGCGTCGCGGGCCTGGGGGCTACTGTCGGCCCAGTGGGAACCAGGGTACCACTGGCCGTCTGCCTGCGGTCCAGGAAGCAACGCCTGGCGGGGCCCAAGAGGCGGCCCAGCCATGGGCGCCGCGAAGCAAGACATCTCACGAGGCGCCGGCCTCACGAGGACCCCCTTCACAAGGGGCGGACCCACCGAAGATCATTAGCAGCGACAGGCAGCCTCGCGAGGCCCCTTCTCGCGAGACGACCTCCCGAGGCCACCCGCGCGAGGGGCCGCTTGGCGCTGGCCACGCGGTCACGTGCCCACCACATGGGTGACGTGCCCGCGTATGACGAAGACAGCGACAGGAGCCGTACCAGCATGTGCGGCCAAGGAGGGTTTCCTCTTTGGTGATAAAGGGGCAGCGCCAGCTGCCCTCCTACAAAGCAAGTCCCAAAGCTTGCCTGTTTGGTGAAAGAAGACCAAGACAACGAGGCGCGCTAGGGCGGATGTCACCACCGGGCCCACCAGCGCATCATGGATAGCGTCTTTGCAAGCGAAGACTGCCTTTTGTCAGGATAAGACCGGGCGCCTGTCCCCCTTCAAACCGCCGTTGTGTGGCTACCCTTCCCGCCAATATTTTCGGGGGAAGAGGACCAAGGCGGCTATAAAAGGGGCAGTGCTGTCACTGTAGAGGGGGGATCAATTCCACCTTCTTCCACCTTGTACGCGAGAACATTCTCATCCACAGCAATCCAAAACATAAGCAGGAGTAGGGTTTTACACCGCTTGGTGGCCTGAACCTGGGTAGCTCTCGTGTCCCTGCCGTGCCCTGCGCGTGTGTGCGCTCTCGCCGTGCTCCGCTCGCTGTAGTCTCGCCATGGTCACCGTCGGGTAGTTAGGCAGCAAGCTAGCCCCCAGAGTTCGAACCAGGGTCTCTGGAGCCCCTCTTCCAACAAAGTTGAAAGCCGTCTACAAATTCCTTGAACAACTTTATGTAGGTGGTGCTCGCTGCATCATGGCAGTAAAAAACACCAAGGCCCCTCCTTACTACATCATGGAGATGATTAAAGAACTCTCTACTATCCCAGAATGGATCCAGATTTGGAAAAGGTCAGCTGGTAGGCAAGGAGCCATGTATTCCCTAATGCGTGCCAAAGCATATCATCCAGAGATGGAGCCGGGTCTGCTAGCAGAGGGGGCAAAGGGGTTTTCGGAATGCAATTTGGACAACACGCCTTTTTCAGAAAAGGATTACGTGTGTTGTACAAAGGAGATCCAGGTGGCAGCAATGAAGATTGCCGAAGAATTAGATCTGGTAAAGTTTCAAGCTGGCTACTCTGAGGATGGAAAACGCATGAATGCACGCACTCCAAAGCCTTTTGAGCCGATTCCTCCACGTAAGCAATCCTTCGCCTTCGACGTCAGCACTTCAACTTTGATCAAAGAAGACATGGTATTTGAGGCATTGTCTTCGATTCCGTGGCTGGCCGAAGACGAAACAAACGATGAGAGGGCTGCTGAAGAGCCGGCACACATCAACCTGGAGTCCCCCAGCGGTCAAGACGAGCAGCCCAACGTTGATCTTGAAGCCCCAGCGGCCGGCTCACAGCCATCTTTTGTGCCGCAAGTTTGAACTTTCTGGCGTGAACTTTGATGATGAAAATGGCCTAGTGATGGCTTGTAATAACTGTGATGGAAAAACCTTTTGTAATGCTGCCAGTGCCATCGAGCACTTTGATATTTGCGAAAAAACTTTTGGTCTTCTTGTTGAATGAATGAAGTCCTCTTTTGTAATGCTGCCAGTGCCATCGAGCACTTTGATATTTGCGAAAAAACTTTTGGTCTTCTTGTGGAATGAATGAAGTCCATCCCAGGGTTGCATTACAACCCGGTACTTTGTAATAACTAGTTTCTTTGTAGGAGTCATGAAACCCGGTGATGGTCCAACCCAGCGAATATAGCGACTTACTTTGCTTCTTCAAATACTTTTGGTGCTTGATGACATAGCATAAGCTGTGATTGTAGTGCAACCCGGCAAATCATGTTGCTGCTATCTCAGAATTTGATGAGACCCGGCCTGTTAGCGACCCAGCTAACAACGCCCAGGGTCGTCAGGAGAAGGAGGGCGCCACCACGACTCGGCCCAAGAGAGAGCGCAGGCCCAACCACAAGTTTACTGGACCGCAGTGGGTGTCCTATATGTTCGGGCCCGACAAGGCAGACGAGGAAGGAGATATATAAGCCAACAGGTCGACAGCGCAGCGTTCATCCCGGCTAGGATCAGGCGACGGCGGCGGTGTGCGTGTGTGTGCTCTGTATTCCCCTGTATCTCTGTCCAATTCAGTCCCCTTCCCCAAATTGTATCTCCACCAACTGTGAACTGTCCTAGATCGATTGGTGAAGACTAGTGTAATCCTAACACCTGGTATCAGAGCCAAACCACCTCCCTTCCTCGCGCTGGAGACGCGCAAACAGGTCGCGGATCGACAGCGGTTGTTTGCGACCATGGATCCGGCGCTCAAAGCTTATCTGCACAAGTTGACGGAGACGCTGACGCAAGCCAGTGCGGACACGCACGCCGACATCCAAGGCCTCAAGGGGCAGATCGACGCCCAATCGGAGCAGGTCGCGGTGCTCACGGCATGGCAGCCGGATCTCGAGGCCCGGTTCGCCAAGCTCCAGGAGTCGGTCTCCGTTCTGCAGAGCGCGCAGTCTTCTCAGGCTGCTGCTGCTGATGCTGCGGGTGGCTCGTCACGAACTGCCGGTCCACGCGGTCCGGCATCGCCCGACGAGATCCATGGGCCCGGTGGCCACGGTGCGCATCATCTTCCACGGAGCATGTCGTCGGGGGGAGAGAACCCACCGACGACAACTCCGGCCAATGGTACGATCGATTCCCAGACTCCTCTGTTCCCTCGCTTGCTCGAGCCTCCTTCCGCTACCAATTTGTCTTCCAGTCAAGTCATGGCGAGTTTGGGTCAGACTCCGCCCTCTCTGAGTTTTCCCCAATTTGCGGGTGAGAACCCAAAAATTTGGAAAACTCTCTGTGATCAGTACTTTTCCATGTTTCAAATTCATCCCTCTTACTTCGTTCCCATGGCTACACTTCATTTTACGGGTGCTGCGGCCATTTGGTTGCAATCAGTTCAGGCCAAAATTGGAAATCTAGATTGGGAGGCTTTCTGTACCCTGTTGTGCACTCGATTCGGTCGAGATCGACATCAGTCCTTGATTCGATAGTTTTATGTTCTGCGACAAACCACTACGGTGTCTGAATACATAGAACAGTTTGAAATTCTCATGAATCATTTGATGTCATATTCTGATGCTATACATCCATTGTACTTTTTGACGAGGTTTATCGAGGGGCTCAGGGTGGATATCCGTTCAGTGGTCATGGTACAGCGCCCCAGTGATCTGGACTCGGCATGCGCATTGGCTATCTTGCAAGAGGAGGTATCTGAAGGTCAGCGGCACACCAGAAGTGAGGCGCCCGGGCCTTCACCATATGCTGCTCGTTCCAAACATCAGACTCCACTCTGTTTGCCAACGACACCCGTGCGGCTTCCAACTGCGACACCCACGGCTGATGACCGCAGGGGGACTGAAAGTGCATGCGCCAGTAGCGAGGCAACCAAAGTCACAGCTCTGCGCAATTATCGCCGTGCCAAGGGTCTATGCTTCAAGTGTGGTGAGCGTTGGGGGCACGATCATATTTGTCCTCCGACTGTTAGACTGCAAGTAATTGAGGAATTGCTGGATTTATTTCACATGGACATTCTTCCAAGCAATGAGGTTCAGGAACAGCAGCCAGCAGAGCAACCCACGGTGGAACAAGTTTGGCATTTATCTCTTCATGCAGCTACAGGCACAGAAGCTCCCAGTTGTCTGCAATTGCATGGTTGGGTACAAGGAAAAGAGATGCTCATGCTTGTGGATTCAGGCAATTCCGCGTCATTTGTGTCTCAACAAATGGCTTCTCAGTTGCAAGGATTGCAGATGATGAGCAGACCAGTGAGAGTATCAGTTGCCAATGGGTCTGAACTGCAGTGCACTCAGGAGATCCTTGCTTGTCCATGGTATACACAAGGCCACACGTTCAGCACAAACTTCAGAGTTCTTCCTTTGGGAACATATGATATCATTTTGGGCATGGATTGGCTCGAGTACCATAGTCCCATGTTAATTGATTGGCCAAAAAGGTGTATGCAAATTGAATCAGATGGATTCACAGTGGTTCTGCAGGGGGTAGCAGCAAAATCGCCGCGATGTGAGACCCTCAACAGTCTGGAGTTGGCCAGCATTGCCAAGAATTCAGCTGTGGCTTACACTGTGCAGGTTTGTTTCGACAGTGATTCAAACACCGTGACATTAGTTGAGTGTACAGAGCTGCCGCCGGCTGTTGCTGAAATATTGGAACAATATGCTGACGTGTTTGCAGAGCCTATCGGACTACCACCACGGCGTGAGTGTGACCACAAGATACCTTTGATGGCAGGGTCACAACCGGTGAATGTGAGGCCATACAGACACAAACCAGAGCTGAAAACGGAGATAGAAAAACAAGTTATGGAAATGTTAAAGGCTGGCATTATTCAGCGAAGCAGCAGTCCCTTTTCTTCACCTATTATTCTGGTGAAGAAAAAGGACGACACATGGCGTATGTGTACTGACTACAGGCGTCTCAATGCGATGACTATCGTTAGCAAATATCCGGTGCCAGTCATCGAAGAAATCTTGGATGAGTTGGCTGGTGCACGCTGGTTCTCTAAATTGGATCTACGTGCGGGATATCATCAGATACGTCTAGCAGAGGGTGAGGAGTATAAGACCGCTTTCCAAACACACTCAGGACACTTTGAATTTAAGGTCATGTCATTTGGATTGGCAGGAGGACCCGCGACTTTCCTGGGTGCAATGAACATCACATTGCATCCAGTTTTGCGCTACTGTGCCATGGTTTTTTTCGATGACATCTTGGTATTCAGTAAATCTTTTGCTCAACACCTGCAACATCTGCGCGAGGTCCTTGAGCTCCTTCGGAAAGACCAGTGGTATGTGAAGCAGTCCAAGCGTGTGTTTGCACAGCAACAATTGAACTACCTGGGGCACACCATATCAGCTAAGGGAGTGTCAACGGACACTGAGAAGATACAACAAGTGGCCAGTTGGCCTACCCCAACATCAGTTAAGGAAGTGAGGGCATTCCTGGGCTTAGCAGGGTATTACCGTCATTTTGTCAAGCAGTTTGGGATGATTGCGCGACCTATGACTAATTTGTTGCGCAAGAATGTACCATTTCAATGGACGGATGCAACTCAAGTTTCTTTTGACACCCTGAAGAATTCTCTGGTCACGGCACCTACCTTGGCCCTGCCGGACTTCACCAAAACATTCATCGTGGAGACAGACGCGTGTGACTATGGGGTGGGAGCCGTGTTGCAACAAGAAGGGCATCCAATTGCTTATCTAAGCAAAGCACTGGGACCAAGAACCAAGGGACTCTCGACATATGAGAAGGAATACCTTGCAATTGTGTTGGACGTGGATCAGTGGCGCGCCTATTTGCAGTTCTCTGAGTTTATCATCAAGACTGATCAGAGGAGCTTAGTGCATTTAGAAGAACAGCGACTTCACACACCATGGCAACAAAAGGCGTTCATGAAGTTGTTGGGTCTACAATACAAAATCAGCTATTGCAAAGGCACTGATAACAATGCTGCCGATGCATTATCCAGAAGGCCGGTGGATGAACAAGCTCAAGTGCTTGCAATTTCTATGTGTTAGCCAGCATGGCTGCAAGAGGTGACAAAAGGTTATGACAAAGATCCTAAAGCACAGCAACTAATAGCACAATTGGCAGTCGCGCCAGTGGCAGGGGGCAAGTTTACTTACACTAAAGGAGTGTTGCGTTTCCGAGGCCGTGTCTGGTTGGGCAATAATACCAAACTGCAGCAACAGATCATGAGAGCTTTGCATGACAGTTCAGTTGGGGGACATTCAGGGTTTCCAGCAACGTATCGTCGTGTTAGGCATTTATTTGCTTGGCCAGGGATGAAACAACATATTAAAGACCACGTCCAGACTTGTCAAGTGTGTCAACAAGCAAAACCAGATCGCCAACCTTACCCAGGACTGCTTCACCCGCTGCCAGTAGCTAAGCGATGTTGGGATTTGGTTTCCATGGATTTCATCGGAGGGCTGCCACGATCGGGAAGATTTGACTGCATTTTGGTGGTAGTGGATACTTTCTCCAAATATGCACATTTTCTGCCAGTCTCTCATCCGTACTCAGCTGAAACAATAGCACAACTCTACATTGATCATATCTACAAACTCCATGGCATGCCTGAAGCTTTGATCTCGGATCGGGACGCGGTGTTCACAAGTAAAGTCTGGCAGGAAATATTCAAGCTGCAAGGAGTTGAATTGAAAATGAGTTCTTCTCATCATCCGCAAACGGATGGGCAAACCGAGAGGGTTAATCAATGTCTGGAGACGTATTTGCACTGCTATGTGCACAGTTCACCCAAGAATTGGAGCAAGTGGCTGGCTTTTGCAGAGTTTTGGTATAACTCAGCTTTCCATTCAACATTGGGCAAGACCCCCTTCATGGTGGTTTATGGGCAGGAACCGCGGCAATTGGGCATCACAGTGGACAACGCGACACCCATACCTGAACTGAATGAGTGGCTCGAGGAGCGGCAACAAATGCAAGATGTCCTTCGCCAACATTTGCTGCGTGCCAAGCAAGTGATGAAGAACCAGGCGGATCAACATCGCACTCCGCGTGAATTTCAAGTGGGAGACCAAGTTTTCCTCAAGCTTCAACCATACATTCAAACATCGGTTGCGCGTCGAGCGAACCATAAGTTAAGCTTCAAGTTCTTCGGGCCATATCCGGTGATTCGACGCATCAATGCAGTAACATATGAACTCCAGCTGCCGGACAACTCAGCCATCTTTCCGGTATTCCATGTCTCCCAACTGCGACGTGTCCTACACCCAGGTGCCAGTGCTTCTTCCACTTTGCCTACTCCTACTGCTGTGGTTAATGTTCCTGTCAAGATATTAGAGAGGCGATGGCGCCGCGGGTCTCGCAAAATGCTGGAGCAAGGATTGGTGCGCTGGCGCGATGCAACGGCAACACCAGATACATGGGAGGATCTGGAAGATCTTCGTCGTCGCTTCCCAACGGCACCGACTTGGGGACAAGTCGTGTCTGAAGAAGGAGGGGGTGTTAGCGACCCAGCTAACAACGCCCAGGGTCGTCAGGAGAAGGAGGGCGCCACCACGACTCGGCCCAAGAGAGAGCGCAGGCCCAACCACAAGTTTACTGGACCGCAGTGGGTGTCCTATATGTTCGGGCCCGACAAGGCAGACGAGGAAGGAGATATATAAGCCAACAGGTCGACAGCGCAGCGTTCATCCCGGCTAGGATCAGGCGACGGCGGCGGTGTGCGTGTGTGTGCTCTGTATTCCCCTGTATCTCTGTCCAATTCAGTCCCCTTCCCCAAATTGTATCTCCACCAACTGTGAACTGTCCTAGATCGATTGGTGAAGACTAGTGTAATCCTAACACGGCCTTTCTAGAAATAAGTCCGACTTAAAAGATGTAACATATACAAATGATCTCTGCTTCTAAGGGAGGACTTGATAGTCTCCTTTCGCCTCGTTTTTTTCGTCTCTAGCCCACCATCGTATGATTTTTTTACGTCACCTCTGGATCCACCTTGCCCCCTCGATCTCGATATATTTGGTTAGTCCTGATCCTGAAGCACGCCGCCGGCGCCATCGCTTAGCCCTCTGCCTCCCAATATCTTCCTCTGCCGCCAACATCCGAGATCGTCGCCGCCGCCTCCATTGCGGACCTCCAGGTCACCGTCGGACCACGTCGCCCCCACCTGCACGGACCCCCAGGGCAGGGCGCTAGGAACCCCGCTGAAGGGCGAGCAGTGAGGAGCGGCGCAACGAGGCCCTGCCGGCCGTGCTGGACGCCAGGAACGGGGCGGGCGCATGGTGAGGGGCCGCGGTGCGCGCGAGGGTTGCCGAGGCCTCCGCGCCCATGGCCGCGGCCGAGGGCCACGGTAGGCAGGAGCCCCCACCGCGCCCGCTGTCGAGATCCCCGTCACGTGCTGCCAGGTGAGGTTGTTTTCCGCTTCCTCTTCGGCAGCATCGGGGGCGTACAACACCCAGGAGCCCCCACAATGCCAGGTGCAGCCACGGCCATGGCCGGCGCCCTCGGCCTCTTCATCACGGGGTCGCACCTTCTTTGACTGTGTCAACCGTGTCACTGTGGCGTCGATCTCCCCCGACACGAAGTCTCTGGCTGATTCAGGCCACCCGAGGGGCCGCAAGGACATGGTGAAGGCGACCCCGTGCTCATTTCCCTCCGCCGCTATAGCCTATCATCTTGGTCTAATTCTGCCGCCCTCCTGGATTCCGTTTACCCGCTGTCGCGCCCTACTCCTACACCCACGATTAGCCTAGCTCCGAATCTCCCTCAAGTTTTTCATTGTTTAACCCCCCACAATTTCGTGGCTTCCCAGCCGTAGCTCCTCTGTGCCTGGTGCTGCAACCTCCCCGCTCAGCGGTCACGAGACCTCACTGGAAACAATTCTATAGGGTGAGATGCAGAACTGCCACATAATTTGGGAACTGCATCATTAATTAGGTGCGGCTGTAGGTTTAGTCTGTGTTGCCCTCTAATTTTCTAGGTGTTCAGTACATAATTTGAATGTACAAATGGCTTAGCATCAACTTCATCCGCATTGCTCTGCTCCAATTGTTGCATTCCCCTAACTGAATTATTTTGTCTGGTTGTCTCCATTATGGAAAAAAGTGGACTAAATTTTCTAGCTTTCATATGTATTTTATTCTAATGTTGTGTTCAAGAATGAAATCACTCAAGTCTTGCACTCCAGTACCTTAATATATTCAATGTACCTTTTGCACATGTACCTTCTGGAAGTATGTTGCGTCTGAATTTAGTGGCACTTTGCATCCAGATGACAGATAATGTCTATGGAGTGGCTTACTCAACCAAGTATCATGGTTTTTGGTGGAAATATTAAGGTAAGGTTGTCCCTACTTTCTTCTTGTTTGATATACTGACTCCTGATGCATGATTGTTGTTTATTCTAATAAATAAAGTTTAATTAGTTTGTGTATGCAACTCAGAGCTATGATAGAACTCATGAAACTGAGTTGTTTCTGGAACTTCAAATGGTTCTGAACATAAGTAATAACTAAATGGAACTATGTATGCTGGAAACGCAATAAAGTGCAGTTATGCATGTGTTTTGACAAGCTTAGAGGTCACAACGTGCCTTGGATGCTGATCACAATCTGCAGGAAGATGACAAAAGTGCATAGGTGCTGGTGTATTTCTAATACTCATATCTCATAGGTGTTGATCACAATCTGGTGTATTTTGTTTTTTCAGGGCTCAGAGAAATAATATTGAAGTGTTGTAGGTTCAAAATATAATTGACGAAAAACATACAGGGAAAAAAGTCTTGCTAGAAATTATTGCTAGAAATCGTTTATGATGTTGAATTCTCTCCCCTTGTAATTCTTAGCTTCTAGCCTTAGATTTGATGACATACATGATCAATATAATTGATCATTTCGACTACGACACAGGTAATTTTTGACACTCCCTTTTTACCTCTGAACAAGTTTGAAAATTACTTCGATGTTTAGAATATGCTCCTTATGTATGTTATCCTTTCTTAAAAGGACACATATATAAGACCCAACTGTTTGATCACTATTTTGTTTAATCAGATCATTGGGGAAGATTAGATAGCATGCTTCTTATTTTGGTTGACCATTTTCTAAAGTTGTTGAGCGACATTGTATTCATATATAATGTACCAGATTATTAGTACTAGACGTCTAGACCTACTACCTTCAATTTTTTTTGGAACAAAGCTTCATCTTCTTTGGTGCCGCTTCATGACATTAAAGAATTCATCAAGCACATTTTTTCTGGAGTTTTTGTCGAGCATTGTACAACTGATGTTGCCCAGCCTATTCTTCTATGTTAATATCTCTCCAGTTATTTATATTCTTTTGTTTGCACTTCGTGAAAGATGCGTGGCCTACAATATTGTGAGTGTTACCTCTCCTTCAAGATAACTTTTTTTTCTTTAGAAAGTATCCTTCAAGATATGTAGCCATCAATATTTTACTACACCTTCTGTAGAGAAAGAAAGATAGGAAGTGGATTGGTTCTTGTTACTTTTGTCAGAGAGATATGGGACACACATGGATAGATGGAACAGCCGGGGGGGGGGGGGGGGGGGGGCTCTTCTTGATCGGCAGGAGCTAAATTTGTTGCCGATTTTTTTTTTTTTGAGAAGTACCTGCGTGTTCATATTAGCCAGAAGTACAGCACCCACACACGCAGCAACTAGAAGAGACTAGAGAGGACAGGTGTCCCGGAACATAAGCACAAAGGACCCCAGAAAAACAAAAATAGCAAAGAAGCCCTCGGAGATCCCTGCACGTCGCTCCCGCATCGGTCGCCACAGGCCTCCCACGTCGCCATAGCCAACGCCGGAGGAGAAGAAGACGGCCCGCCGCTGATGAAGAAGCCGAAGGCACACCATCGCGATGACGCTTTGTGAGCCGAAGAAGCTCTCCGCCACGAAGGACGGAGGACAAATCGCTGTGGCTCGTCGGCCGGGGAACAGCCTCGTGCCCACTTCCAGCCGACAGAGTCGAGGAAGGAGAACAGATCTGCCACCCAACCACCGCATCCTCAGCTCCAGAACACCAACCTCCCACCAAACTCTGCACACGCAGCCAAAGCATCCGACGACAGCCGCCGACGCATAGCCGCACACCCCCAGCACCCCCACGGCAAGGGCAGAGCCCACCTCGCCGCGACGAAGACGGGGACGGGGGACAAAAGCTCGAACAGTAGGCCGGCGCCTCCGCCACGGCGGCCACACCCCGAGCACGAAACAAACGCCGGCAACTCGTCGGCTCCGCCAGAGGCCTCGCCGAGATGAGGAAAGAGCGCCCGCACCATTATTCCATCGAGACGTCGCCACCCCCACCCCGACGACGCCACCAGGAACCCTACGACCTACCCTATTGTCGGTGTACTAAAGATCGGGTCCTTTAGTATCCCGTACTTGTGCACGGACAGTTGTAGCCATACCTGCGGCAAGGCCTGCCGGAGGACGGCTGGAGACAGATGCAAGATATCAAGAAGGCGTTTAAGCTGAACATCAGAAGACCGGAGGCTGGGCGTTCGGCAAGATCTTGCCGGGCTGGCCCGTCGAGCCCCCGGCAAGATCAACCCCCGGCAAGATCAGCCCCTGGCAAGATCAGCACCCGGCAAGATCCCACCGCTTCAGTACAGTGCCGCCGCTCCAGCGCAGCGACCAGCTTGTCGTTTAGGGCTTGTCCTCCTGTTTGCGTGTCACGGCGCTGGCCGCAGAAGGGGTTAAGCGGTGCTGATGGGACGAGTCCTTTTTTCCATCCCCAAGAAAGGCAGGGACACCTGTTCAGAGCATTGAATGTGTCTTGTCCTAAGACGTTTGTCCTAAGGCGTCAGTAGTAATCATGAGATACTGGTAATCATGAGATCCTGTAGATACTTTACACTTCTTGTACTTCGCCACTGTTGGAGACCCCTTGGACATATAAAAGGAGGCCCAAGGCGTAGCTACAGGGGAGGAGGCCAGATCCCGATCCAGACTCGACCCATTCTGTATGCGTAGCTGCTACTGTAGCTCCCAGAACTGGGCCAAGAACATCCACAGTAATACAACCAAGCAGGAGTAGGGTTTTACGCTTCCGAGCGGCCCGAACCTGGGTAAATCCCCTCGCGTTGATCGTTAGTTCCGCTCTTTGTGCTGTCCTTTCTCCCTTGCCGAACCGTAAAGGGATCCTTCGGTCCCATAGGTGTCGTTTCCCCGACATCTTTGGCGCGCCAGGTAGGGGAGAAAAGGTTGCGCGAACCCGATCTAGCGGTCGGCGCGTCGGTTCTTGATCATACTCATCGCCATGGCCCCCAAGAAGAAGGGCGCTACGGCGGTTGATCCATCCGCGTCCAGCCTCCCCGTACCTACACAGACGGGTGATGGCGCGGGCGCTGGTGGAGGAGGTGGAGGTCTTGAGCCTCCGCAACGTTCTGGCGATCCAAGCCAGGCGAGCGCCAGGTCCAAGGATAAGGCCGCGCTACCTACGGGTGGTGCAGCGATCTCCAAGGACGGGACGGCGCCTTCCAAGACACCCACGCCGGCGCATGCATCGCGTCCCTCTCAAGAAGCGCGCGACGTGCAGCACCGTGGCGTCGGTGGTTCCAAGCATCCCCATGGGAAAACCCCTGCGCATCACTCTCAGGATGCGCGGGGCCAAGATCCACGTCAACACGCCGGTGGAAGCCGCGCGCGGTTGCAGGACCGTGACGGTGCTCCTTCTAACCCAGTTAGGAGTTTGAGCACCTCACGTTCTTTGCATCTTTCGCCGCCGCCTACACCAGCGAAAGCGTTGGCGCGAGCTCAGCTGCTCCTAGACTTCCCTCCCGCTGCGGAGAAGCTAGATGAGTGGAGAGCTGCCATTCAGAGCCTCATCGGTCTAGCCAACAACGACAGGCCGCGGCAAGCAGAACCTTCGCGGCGGCAGTCTACTGGACCGGTGCGGGCCGATGGCGAGAAGACCGGAGGCGGTGCATCTACGATACGCTCCCCTCCACCACGTCAAGAGCGGTCGCCAACTCGGCGGGTCGACGCCCGTGATGACATTTCCACGGCGTCGTCCGATCCGCGGGTTCGTCGCGATCAACGTCTGATTCTTCGGGAACGGCAGAAGGAGGACGCTCGAACTACCATCGAGCGGCGACGGGAAGCGCGCCGTCAGTCCGACCGGCGCGCGGGACCCACTGTCGACGAGCTTGCGCCAGGGTATCCTGGTAGCCTGCCTTACGAGGTGGGCTGTCCAGCGTTTACTCGTGAGCTGCGGCGAGTCCAGTGGCCCAACTCCCGCTCTTTCAAGCCGGAGGTGCCGGAGAAGTACGACGGCAAGACTCACCCGTCAGAGTTCCTGAGCATCTACACCATTGCGGTGCAGGCTGCCGGGGCTCGAGACGACAAGATCCTCGCCAACTACTTCCCGTTGGTGCTGAAGCCCAACGTCAGGTCGTGGTTGATGCATCTGTCGGAGAATTCCATTTCCTCCTGGGCAGATCTGTGTCATGAGTTTGTTGGCGCCTTTACTGGCGGCCACCAAGCTCCTGGCCAGGAAAGCGACTTGCATATCATTCCCTAGAAGGATGGCGAAACCTTGCGCAAGTACATCCAGAGGTTCAGCCGTATCCAGCACAACATTCCAGACGTTCATCCTGCCGCTGTCATCAGCGCCTTCCATCAGAATGTGCGCAACCGCAAGATGCGGGAAGAGCTTGCGATGAACAAGGTCAGGGATGTCGCCGAGCTTTACGCTCTGGCTGACAAATGTGCTCGGGCAGAAGAAGGAAGGAGACTCCCCGGCGAGAACGCTGGCGCAGGAGTCGACTCTGAAAGCGAAGACGCTGCTGCCCCGGCAAGGAAGGGCCGACGGAAGGCCAGGAAGCGCAAGGGCAAGGCTGTGCTTGCCGTCAAGGGATCCGGCAACCCCGACACCGCCAAGAAGGCCAAGACTGACGACCCCGGCAAGGAGGTTGCCGGGTGTGCCGCATGTCAGGCCTTGGCGGTTGTTGACAAGCCGGAAGGCTCCGCCAAGCAGTATTGCAAGATCCACCGCACCAAGGGCCACGATCTCCAAAACTGCCGGCAAGTTGAGGAGCTTGTCGAGAAGCAGAGAGCCGAGTACGAAATGCGAGACAAGGAGAGGGCCCAGGATGGCGCTGGAGGGTCCGGCAAGAAGCGCGGTCGAGGAGGTCGCCGCGGCAAGGTTAAGCAACAGAAGGACCGGCCCGCCCGAGGCCGCGACAAGAAGCAGGGGGATGATGATGATGATGCAGAGGGCGACGAGTCCAGCGAGCACGAGTTCCAGAAGGCGACAGAGGCCATGTGCGTTGACGGAGGCGCCTCGTTGCATTCCTCTCACCGCCAGCTCAAGCAATGGGCGCGCGAGATTAATGCAGCTGAGCCCTCGCTCGATGCCCGGAAGCCACTGAGGTGGTCCCGCACGCCTATCGTTTTTGACGCCGAGGACCACCCTGATCGCACAACTGCGGTCGGGTGCTTGCCGTTGTTGGTTTCACCAACGATCCACAACCTCCAGGTGACAAAAATGTTAGTTGATGGTGGGGCCGGTCTAAACCTGATCTCGCTCGATGTGATCAAGAGATTGCAAATTCCCGACGAAGATCTCGAGGAAACAGGCTCATTTCAAGGGATCAATCCGGGAAGGAACCAGCCGAAGGGCAAGATCACCCTGCCAGTGACGTTTGGCAGCGAGTTGAACTTCAGGACGGAGAAGATCGTCTTCGACGTCGCCAAGATTCCATTACCCTATAATGGGATTCTTGGTCGCCCGGCGCTGGCCAAGTTCATGGCGGCATCGCACTACGCCTATAACGTGCTGAAGATGCCCGGGCCGATGAGCGTCCTCACCATCCACTCCGACAAGAAGGATGCGCTTATCTGCACCGACAAGCTCTACTGGGAGGCAGTTGCAGCATCTGCCGCCAAGGCACGTGCTCCTGTCGCTGAAGCTCCCGGGAAGAAGAAGAAGCCCGGCAAGACCTCTAGCACCCACTCCGGCAAGCGCACCTCCTCGGAGTGCTGCGCTCCCGTTGAGGACGTGCCGGAGAGCTCTGCCGGCAAGAGCAAGAAATCCAAGGCTGCTCCACCAGAGACCAAGAAGGTGCCCGCCAAGGAGGATGGTACGGGAGGAACTTTCACCATAAGTTCCACCCTTGATGACAAATAGGAAAGCACGCTCGTTGCCTTCCTGCGGGTGAATATCGATGTGTTTGCATGGCAACCATCTGATATCCCCGGTGTTCCCAGGGAGGTAATTGAGCACCACCTTGCTGTCTGCCCTCATGCGTGGCCCGTCAAGCAGAAGATCAGGAAGCAAGCCTTGGAGCGGCAAGAGTTTATCGCCGAAGAAATCAGAAAGCTTGAAGCAGCAGGTATGGTTAGAGGAGTCCTCCATCCGACATGGTTGGCCAATCCAGTTGTAGTGCGCAAGGCGAATGGAAAATGGAGGCTATGTATCGACTATACTGATATCAATAGAGCCTGTCCAAAAGATCCTTTTCCCTTGCCGCGCATCGACCAGATTGTGGACTTCACTGCTGGCTGCGATTTGCTGTCATTCCTTGACGCATATTCAGGCTACCATCAGATTTTCATGACCAAAGAAGACGAAGAGAAAACCGCATTTATCACCCCATGTGGCACGTATTGCTTCATACGTATGCCTTTCGGGTTGAAAAGTGCTGGTTCGACCTTTGCAAGAGCTGTCCAGATTGGTTTCGAGACCCAGCTGCATAGAAATATGGAAGCCTATATGGATGACATAGTGGTCAAGACCAAGGACAAGGCAACTCTTATACAAGATCTGGAAGAGACGTTTGCAAATCTGCGCAGGATCAATCTGAAGCTCAATCCCGAGAAGTGCGTGTTTGGCGTTCCATCCGGCAAGCTTCTCGGGTTCTTTGTGTCTCAACGTGGAATTGAAGCCAATCCCGACAAGATCAAGGCAATTGAGCAGATTGAAGCACCAAGACGTGTCAAAGATGTGCGCCGACTTGCCGGCTGCGTGGCTGCTCTGAGCAGGTTCATCTCCAAGTCCGCTGAGCGCGCCCTGCCCTTTTTCAAAATCTTGAAGAAGGCAGGACCAATGAAATGGACTCCGGAAGCGGAGGCAGCGCTGCAGGACTTGAAGAGGTACCTCTCCTCTCCGCCGACACTGGTCGCACCTAGGCCACAAGAGCCGTTGCTGCTGTATCTAGCGGCAACAAATCAAGTGGTTAGTGCTGCGCTAGTGGCGCAGAGAGAAGCAGACGAAGAGGCAGCGGCAGCGGCAAGCCCGTCAAGCGACAAGCCAGGGCCATCCCCGGCAGAGTCTGGTGCCGACAAGACAGAGCCCGCGCAGTCAAGTGAAGCAGTGCAGAAGAAGAAGATGGTGCAGCGCCCAGTCTATTTTGTCAGCTCCCTTTTGCAGGGGGCTAGGTCAAGATATTCTGGTGTGCAAAAGCTGCTCTTCGGCCTCCTTATGGCCTCGAGGAAGCTGCGCCATTACTTCCAAGCACATGAGATTACCGTCGTCACTCGCTTTCCGCTGCAACGGATCTTGCGGAATCCAGAAGCAACCGGCAGGATTGTGGAGTGGGCGTTGGAGCTGTCATGCTTTGGCCTCAAGTTTGAAAGCACTTCAACTATTCAGAGCAGAGCCTTGGCAGAGTTCATTGCAGAGTGGACACCAACGCCAGACAAAGAAGTTCAAGAGTCGGTTGTCCCCGGCAAGGAAACAGATCGCGAATGGATTATGTACTTTGATGGGGCTTTTTCTCTGCAAGGCGCCGGTGCTGGCGTGCTGCTTGTCGCACCCACCGGAGAGCACCTCAAGTACGTGATTCAGATGCACTTTCCCCGGGAGAGATCAACGAACAACACCGCAGAGTATGAAGGGCTGCTTGCCGGTTTCAGGATCGCGGCAGACCTTGGGATCAAGAAGCTCATCGTCAGAGGTGACTCCCAGCTTGTCGTCAGGCAAGTCAACAAGGATTACCAGAGCCCGTTGATGGAAGCTTATGTCGATGAAGTGAGAAGGCTGGAGGAGCGTTTTGACGGTTTGCAAACAGAGCATGTTCCTCGAGCAGAGAACTGCATTGCTGACGACCTGTCGAAGCGTGCTGCCCTTAAGTTACCTGTGGAACCAGGAACTTTTGTGCTCCGGCTGACTCAGCCATCCGTAACACCACCGACGAGGCCGGACAAGAGAAGGAAGTTAAGTACCGGCAAGTACTTCCCGGCAGAGCTTCCAGAAGCCGCCGGCAAGGAAGTTGCCGGGAACGACACGGTTGCCGGTGAGCAGCGGCTTCGCGCAGAGCCTCAGGTTCTTGCCGCAGAAGTACGCGCCCCCGCAGCTGAGGATATGCCGGTTGCCGGTGAGCAGCAGCTTTGCGCAGAACCTCAGGTTCTTGCCGCTGAAGCAAGCGCTCCCGCGGCCGAAGAGATGCCTTTAGTCCTTGTCGTCGAGCCACAGGCTCCGGCATGGGCACAACACATAGTTCATTTCCTTCAGACAGGAGAACTCCCTGAGGAACAGGAAGAAGCGGAGAAAGTAGCCCGTCAGTCTAGTATGTACCAGTTCATCGACGACGTCCTGTACAGAAAGAGGCCCAACGGTGTAAAATTGAAGTGCATTCCTCGGGAGGATGGACTAGAGCTGTTGGCAGAGATTCATGGAGGCATATGTGGCTCCCACATAGGCTCGAGAGCTCTTGTCGGCAAGGCATTCCGGCAAGGTTTCTTCTGGCCCACTGCTCTCCAGGATGCAACTGCACTAGTAACCAAGTGTGAAGCGTGCCAGTTCCATTCAAAGCAACTTCATCAGCCAGCTCAAGCTCTTCAGACAACCCTCTTTCCTGGCCCTTCTCGGTCTGGGGACTCGACATACTGGGTCCCTTCCCCCGCGCTGCCGGGGGCTTCGAGTACTTGTACGTTGCTATCGACAAGTTCACGAAGTGGCCGGAAGTGGAAGCAGTGAGAAAGGTGATAGCACAGTCAGCGGTCAAGTTCTTCAAGGGAATAGTGTGCCGGTTTGGTGTGCCGAACAGGATCATCACCGACAACGGTACGCAGTTCACGAGTCGCACCTTCTTGCAGTACGTCCAAGACCTTGGCGGCAAGATCTGTTTTGCCTCCGTTGCTCACCCGAGAAGCAACGGCCAAGCGGAGAGGGCAAATGCTGAAGTGCTGCGCGGTCTCAGGACCAGAACTTTTGACAAGCTGCACAAGTGCGGAAGACGCTGGATTGATGAGCTGCCGGCGGTTCTTTGGTCAATCAGAACGACACCAAATCGAGCTACCGGCCAGACTCCCTTCGCCCTGGTCTACGGGGCTGAAGCAGTTCTCCCCACGGAACTCACATACGGGTCACCTCGAGTGCTCGCTTATGATGAGCTCGAGCAAGAGCAGCTGCGGCAAGATGACGCTGTGCTCCTTGAGGAAGATCGTCTTCGGGCTGCTGTGTGTGCTGCACGCTATCAGCAAGCTTTGCGCCGCTATCATAGCCGCAAGGTTCATGCCCGGAGTCTTGAGGAAGGCGACCTTGTTCTTCGGCTCGTTCAGTCGGCCAAGAATTCCAACAAGTTGACGCCGAAGTGGGAAGGCCCTTATCGGGTAGTACGAGTCACCAGGCCTGGCGCTGTCCGCCTGGAGACCGAAGATGGCATACCAGTGAGCAACTCCTGGAATATCGAACATCTTCGTAAGTTCTACCCGTAAGGCGCGGTTGCCGGTTAGCAGCAGTTTCGCGCAGAACCTTAGGTTCTTGCCGCAGAAACGCTCCCGGCAACCACCTTTTGTACAAGTCTTGCCGATGCAGCATGTAATCCTTTGTACAAAGCCAGGCGAAGACCCTGTGCATAGTTTAATTAAGCTAAGTGTTTTACAATTCTTGTCGATTTCATGTCATTTTATATGCATGCCTATCTGAGATGTTGTATTACGCTTGCTTCCGGTAAGAGCTAATGAACCGCCAAGGTTCCATATTTTCTCTTCTTTCTTTTTCTCAAAAGGATAGAAGGTTCCCTCGCATGCAAGTTTGCCGCGGGGGGGGGGGGGGGGAGATGGTATGGATACCGACAGGCGACGTTCAAGGTTGACATCTTGCCGGAAGAAGAACAACAACGAAAAGCTAAGTTGCAGAAACCCTTTAAAACAGATTTTTGTTGTAAGGCTATCCTCCTTGAACGATTTCGACTTTTGTATGGAAAACCTGCACGCGATGGAACCTTGTCATGATCGGTCGCGCCCTTACTCTGTTTCGAGTCCGCTCAACAGTTTAGGCGGCTGCACTGAAAACGTCAAGGTTTCTTGCCGGTAGCTGCGCCTCCAGCAGGCTGCTGAAGTCCTGAACCCAGCGCTCGCGGGGGTGCGCACCGGCAAGTTCCCAGTATAAGCGTAGGGCATACACCATACAGAAAGAAATCAAACGAGGGAATAGCATATATTAATCTAGAGACAGCAAGTTATATTACATGATAGTTGCCGCGTTTCTAACTAAAGATAAATTGTCTTTGGCATGGAGCGATGGCGACAAGATAAAGAGAAACGGCTAATCCCGGCGATCGCCTTCAACCCTCTTGACTTGGCTCACCCTGTCAACGATGGGCGCGACAAGATCTTCGAGTACCTTGACGTCCACATCTTTCGGCAAGCGTTTGAAGACGTTGGAGAGGTTGATGCCGGGGTTCTTGTGCACAACTTTGACCAGCACCTCGCGGAGGACGGCCTGGCAGAGCTTGCGGGATTCGTTCGCCAGCTGGGATGTTCGGTCAGAGTGAAGCTGCTCCAAGGCTTCGAGCATGCGGTCAAAGAACATGGTCAGCCTGGCGCTTGTGGACATCCTGTCGTCAGAAGAATACCTGAAGCCTTGCAGACCCATGATGGACAGTTGCGCGGCAAGCTTCTCTGCAACGTCGATGAGCTTCTCAGTCCAGATCTGCACGCCTGCCACATAGTCGTTGTGTGTGGCGGCAGCACTCTTGAGCAGCTCCTGTTCATTGTGGAGGTCTTTGATCAAGGTCTTCTCCCGACCCCTGGCGGTCTCAAGGGTCTCCTTCAGCGTGGTCAGCTTCTGCTCCAGATCAATGATGGATTCCTTGGCGGAGGTGAGCTGCTGAGTCTTCTCGGATGCGGCAACCTGGGCCTCCATCAAGCTGTGAAGAGCTTTGTCTCTTTCGGCTTCGAGTGTTGAGACTTTCTTGCCGTGATCCTCGAGACCAGCCTCTAGCTTCTTCACCTTCCCCTCCAGCAAGCTCTTGGCGGCCTCTGCAGCTCCGGCAGCATCGACGGCTTCCTTCAGTTTGCCGGCGTGATCTTCAGTCAGAGCTCTGAGCGTCTCCATGTGTTTCCGCTCTAGCTCCTGGGTCCGCTGCGCGACAAGTTTCTCGATCTCCTCGTCCTTGCTGCGGAGCTTGGCGGCAAGCGCCTCCTCGCGAGCAGTAAGGTCCTCTTCGTGAGCATCGAGCCCGATGCGGCGCTCCGTCAGGCGAGCTTCTGCTGCGGCGGCCTGCTGTGCAGCCTCCTCCTGTACCTTCTCGACATCAGATTGCTTCATGAGGAGGTCGTTCCAGTTCTCGCTCAGCTGTTCCCGAGCAGTCTTCAGCTCTTGGAAGGCCTCAGCATACCAAGCCTGCGTCTCCTCGACGCGCTTTTGGAAGTCCGCCTCTACTGCATCAACAACCGCTGCCCTGGAATCCAGCTTATCCTTCCGGGCGCGGTAGAGTGCCTGGAGCTTCTGATAGTTGTCGTGCACGGCTTGGAGTAGCTGCTCTTCCTTGGGTTCACTGCTGCTGGCGGCGGCGATGACGTCTCCATCCAGAGTTTCTCCTTCCACCGGCGCCCCAGTGCTTGCCGTCCCTGGCATGCTGACGAAAAGGTTGTCGCCGGCCTTGAGGTAATTGCTTGACGGGGGCACGTCAGATGTTGACGGTTGATCTTCACCGGCAGCTGGCGGCTCCGCGACCGGTGTAGCGCCAGGCGCTCCTGCGGCAGGAATGTCGTCAGTGCGATCGTCGGTCTCCTTGCCGGTCCCCTCAGCAGACTTCTTGGCGGTCTCTTCCTGCGCGGCCTTGGCGGCCTCGTCCGCTGCGACCCTGTCGGCCTCGGCGGCAGCGTCCCTGGCGGTCTCCTCGATGACGGTTTCGACATCCATGGGTTCCGCCAAGAGGAAATCTGGAAGCCCAGGAAGGGAAGCAAGATGAGACCAAGATTGAAGTTCAAGAAGACAAAAAAAGAGAGAAAAACAGGAGTAGCAAGTACTCTGAGGCGAGCGGTTTACCTGCGTCGAGCTGCTGAGGAGGGTTGCCGGAGCTAGTGCTCGCCGGCTCTTCTTCATCGCGGTAAAGCTCGCTTGCCGAAGGCTCATCTCTGGGCGGTGTAGTCGATGGCGGCGGCACGTCAGGGACGGTTCCCATTGGTACTCCTTGTTGCCGCTCCGCTCCTGCACGCCCGGAGATGTCAGCAGTGAAGATACGCACCCCGGCACTTGCCAGCGGAAAGTGCATAACGGACTCACGCTGGGGGCTGCGTCGGGGGCTGCGTTGAGGACTGCGTTGTGGGCTCGACTCCAGACTGATGTTGATCGTTTCTGGCGCACCTGAGGTGCTTGCCGGCGGTTCGTCGCCCGTTGAGGTCTTCGCCCTCTTCGCCATCCTTTGCGCCAAGGTTTCTGCATCTCTGTGGAGACAAGCCAAAGTGAATTAGTCAAGTGAAGCCAGAAAAGCAGGAATTATAAGGTGCGGCAAGGCCCTTACTCTTCTTCTTCGGATTCCAAGGCAGAGAGGTCGAAAACGACTTCCGCTTCGGCACCTGGGCGAGGAGGTGGAGAAGGAGACCTGGCACGCTTGGCTGCAGCGGAAGCAGTAGGTTGCTGCGACCCTGCTGCTCCAGCCGCTGGTGCCGTCGTATGGGACGCTCCCGCCGCACCAGTTTGTGCCACGGTCGAGCGTGTCGTACGTCGCACGGGCGGTTGTTGGGCCTCTTGCCGCTGCGCAGCCTTGCCGGCCGCCTTCTTGCTGGGAACCTCATCTCTTGAGGGAGGCTGACTTGCCGGGGCGTCAGAGCTGGCTTTCCGAAGAGCGTGCCTTTTCTTCCCTGGACCTGGGGGCTCCTCGTGCGGCTGCTCCTCGGTTGCGCCCTCGACGGTAGAGCCCCCGGCAACCATGCCGCTCTGCTCCCCGGCAACTTCCTCTTCCTCGGAAGAGGTCTCCTCTGGCACCGTCTCTTCTTCACTGGTGTCCCCTCCCATGAAGCCAAAGTCGCCGGCCTCCGCGGCAAGGTTTGCCTCTTCCGCCCTGCTAGCAATGTAAGCTATTTCTTCATCGGTGGTGGGACGGATAAGTTTAGGATCTTCCCGGATGGCCCTCTCCGACAAGTTGTCGAAGAACTCCTGCACTTGCTCTGGAGGCGGCTCTACCCAAGTCCCGTCAAGGCCGTGGGTGTTGCACACTGGCATCATAGCAATGATTGAGCTCAGGGCAGAGTTGTTGCACAGAGGCACGACTCCAGGCGGCAACATGAACCTCCCGTCAGGCCTGAACAGCTTGTGGCAGAGATACATGTGCTGCAAGACCGTGAAGTTGTGATTCAAGCCAGGGCGCAGCCTCATAATATCTGCTGCGTTCTTGAAGTCCCAGGCTGGCCTCCCCTTATTGTGCAGAGGGGCGATGCGCCGGCGAAGGAAATCTGCGCCAACCATTTCAATCGTGAGCCCGGCAGCCTTCAGGCGGTGGATCCTGGTGATTGCAATTGTGAGCTTCTTGTCTTCAGGGTCGAGGTCGCTCCAATTCTCACCACGGGCCACCTTCTTCTGCCGGGGCACGCAGAATGGCTGAGGGTCTTTCTCCTGGATCCAGCACCACTCGGATCGTCACTCATCCCACTTCTTGCGGTAGAGACCCCCTGGGTATATATCCTTGTTCCATGTCCTTGGAATCCAAGTGATAGATCCAGAGAGGGCGTCTCCTGCCTCGATGCGGGGGATGAAGTAGTGGCGGAAGAGGGCCGTGTTGGGGACCACTCCAGCAAAGTTTTCGCAAAGATGCGCAAAGACAGACATGCACGTTACGGCGTTCGGCGTGAAATCCAAAAGGCGGAACCCGTACGTGTACATGATGTCGACAAAGAAGTCGGAGAAAGGAGGACAGAGCCCGCAGTAAAAATAAGCAGCGAAGAAAGGGTATCTATCCGCGCCGCCCCCGGCGGAAGCCGAAAGCGCGCGAGTTTTGGGATGGCCATTTGTCTCCTTCCCCCATACGCACCTGTACTGAGTAATCAAGGTGTGCCTGTCAAGCGTCGGGTCGAAGACGGCGCGCTCTCTCCGCATCCACACCAGATCCCCTTCATCTGCTCCTGCGGCTGAGCCGGCGGCTTTCGCCGCTTTGCCCTTGCCTGCTTTTGGCGGCATGGCGGCAGTGGAAGCGGAGTCCGAAGGTGGCGAGGGTGTGCGGGTGGCGGAAGAATGGATGAGGCGCGTTTCAGGCTCGAGGAGGAGGACGATGGCAGCGTCCAGATTGGAAAAGATGAGAGGTAAATGAGCAGCGCCCCTGCGGATTCCTTTTTATGGGGAAGGAGCGGAGGCTGCGGTCGTTCCGCGCACGTCCCCCACGTTCCGCATTCGACGCGCGTCGTGGGAGGGCGCAGTAAAAGAGAAGATTATGACAGCAACTCCTGCCACGCGTGCCCGTGCACTGTTTTGGGCCTAGCCCAACAACGCCTCGCACCCATGTATGGCCTAGGCCCGGGGGCTCCTGTCGGTGTACTAAAGATCGGGTCCTTTAGTACCCCGTACTTGTGCACGGACAATTGTAGCCATACCTGCGGCAAGGCCTGCCGGAGGACGGCTGGAGACAGATGCAAGATATCAAGAAGGCGTTTAAGCTGAACATCAGAAGACCGGAGGCTGGGCGTCCGGCAAGATCTTGCCGGGCTGGCCCGTCGAGCCCCCGGCAAGATCAGCCCCCGGCAAGATCCCACCGCTTCAGTATAGTGCCGCCGCTCCAGCGCAGCGACCAGCTTGTCGTTTAGGGCTTGTCCTCCTGTTTGCGTGTCACGGCGCTGGCCGCAGAAGGGGTTAAGCGGTGCTGATGGGACGAGTCCTTTTTTCCATCCCCAAGAAAGGCAGGGACACCTGTTCAGAGCATTGAATGCGTCTTGTCCTAAGACGTTTGTCCTAAGACGTGATACTGGTAATCATGAGATCCTGTAGATACTTTACACCTCTTGTACTTCGCCACTGTTGGAGACCCCTTGGACATATAAAAGGAGGCCCAAGGCGTAGCTACAGGGGAGGAGGCCAGATCCCGATCCAGACTCGACCCATTCTGTATGCGTAGCTGCTACTGTAGCTCCCAGAACTGGGCCAAGAACATCCACAGTAATACAACCAAGCAGGAGTAGGGTTTTACGCTTCCGAGCGGCCCGAACCTGGGTAAATCCCCTCGCGTTGATCGTTAGTTCCGCTCTTTGTGCTGTCCTTTCTCCCTTGCCGAACCGTAAAGGGATCCTTTGGTCCCATAGGTGTCGTTTCCCCGACACCTATATACACGCCCGACACGAATCACCTCGGTTCCCCACCCCTCCCGCCGCCGGAGCGGCCGGCGGAGGGGAACCGATGGAATCGCCGGCGGTCACGGGAGGAAGAAAGATCGCCTCCGGTTCTCCCCTCTCTACTGTAGCAGGGAGGGGATAAGGGAGAGCAGTGGTTTTGGGGTTGCGGTTGCCGAAGTTACTCTGGTATCTAACCGACCTGTAAAGGAGTCATGAACACTTGAACCCATACTGAAAATGCCACATGCGTACAATATAAACTTCTGGAACACTTGAACCCATACCGAAAATGCCACATGCGTACAATATAAACTTCTGGATAAGCATGGATACAGAAATGAGCATTTTTTCCCAATTATTTGAGAAAGACTGTGGAGATTGATATCAAGTACGGAGTATGATGGTTTGATAGCACGACTAAAGTCAATTTCAACAGGTAGTATGTTCCAAAGAAATTACAAAAGGTAATTTGCTTATGGTCATGTCATATTGTTCTGGATTAAATATGCAATGGAACTTCTTTGAAGCACAAGAGAAACGGTAAATACATGTTTAAGAAGTCTGGTCGTGCTAATCGAGAAAATTACATTTTCACTGCCGAGGAACTTGTATTTAGCTCTTTTGTAGCAGTAGTTGATTCTTTATGGAAAACGCTTGGCTTCTACCCGCGGATCGCACGCAAGCATCTGCCGGCTCGTCCGTATGACGCGTGTCCTGACTGAGCGGTCCTTTTTTTCTTTCTTTCGGTCAACGTGGCCTCTACTGTCCACTACGATGTGTTTCCGCAGCAAACTCTCTGTTGCAAAAACTGCAACAAGACTTTTCTTGCAGAAAAATTAAGTTTGCAATGAGACCTCTGTTGCAAAAAAACTAAATTGCAACCAGACCTTTGTTGCAAAAAAGAAAATATTGTAACAAGATCTCTGTTGCAAACAAAATTTATCTTGCAAAAATTTCCGCAACATGACCCGTGTTGCAGGAAATTTCTGCAACACGACCTGTGTTGTAATGATAAAAGGTGACGCTTGGTCGCTCAATCCATCCAATCCGATGGCTCGCGAGGCGGCGGATCTTTTAAAATGATCCGTCGGCCGACGCGTAGCAGCGCCCTTTATTGTTCTGCATTATAATAAAGAATGTTGGGGTTTTAAGTTTTTTTCTTCCTTTTCTAAAGAAAAGGACCAGTTCCACTGACTTTCATAGGTTCAGTTATTTAATTTGTCTTGCTTGCTACTTTAAAAACCTGTCGACCCCTAATAGTTGTTTTCCTCTTCAGATTATAACCCAGGAACACAGAAAATGTCCTGAAGACTTTGATTACCACTCAATAATAAATCTATCTATCGCTTGATGCTCGTGAGAAACTTTCCAAGGTATTAGAAAGAGAAGCATCTGCTTCTACATTATATTTGTTCTTTCTGGAGTAGATTGCATATGCCTCTAGACTGGCAGGGCGACACATGATAGAGGACTTGATGGATATGTCGGGCCTCAACATTGGAGAACATAATGCACCACTTTTTGGCGACTTTCACTTTCAACCCGATTCACCGCCTACGTGCCCTTTACGCCCAGTCATTCCGAAGAACACTCCCCCCCCCCCCCCCCCCCCCTCGCACCCCCGTCTTACCGCGGCTGCGCGGCTGCTGGCACGGAGTTTGCCGGGGCTTCTTCCTTGAGTCCTGTCATGATCGCGCACTCGAGTGCCACAACCCTCACATCAACCTCAAAGGTCAAGGGACAGGTCTGGCTCACTCTGATTTGTAACACCTCACTCAAGGTCGATGGAGACTTTGGTTCTGATACTGATGGTGGTGGTCTGATCAAAGTATTGAGATCCGTAGGGTAGCAGTTGGTTTTGCTGATTTAGAATTTGTGCAAGCACTATGAATTACATTTGGGCATTCTTTAGGGCAAAAATTTATGGCTTGTGATACTGTAATATGTAGGCAACGGGGGTCCTACTGCTACCGTACATGTCATTATCTTTGTTAGTCATGGATAAAAGTTATAAATCTCTCAAGTTAGAAAGGAAGAAAGATAAGCAGGAACCTAATTATTATAAATCACTAATTTGCAGTGATTGTCCCAAATTTTAGACAAATATGTAGTTCTTGCTCATCGCTGACTGTAGCTTATTAAAGTGTGCGCTACCTTGATGTGAATTCAACTAGCAATAGAAAAAAGGTTGAAAAACAAAATTTTCAAGCTTGGGAAAGACTTGAAGTATCTAACAAAGATACAAATCGGTAATCATTTCCACTTGCTTCTACCCTATACCCTACAATCACGCGTCGAGTCAACCATTCGTAAGCATCGCATGAGGGAGATGTGTAGAACACCAAACGTGGTGTTGTGTTAAGATGTAGGCGCTGCGATTGTCAATGAAATACATACATACATACATACATACATACATATATATATATAGGGTGGGTCTATTCTACCATGCCCCCTTAAGACCTTATTCTACCCACAAAAATGCTTATTCTGTCAACACACGATCCCGAACGACAAAACAACCAACCCCCGGCGCAGCCAGCCACCCACCCCCGACCACTTCCTCCCTGCCCCCGCGCAGCCACCCCTCACCTTCCTCGCCCGGCCTCCCACGGCCCAGCCCCATGACCCCGCCCAACTCCGGCCATGGCCACGGCCCCCGCCCCGCGATGGTCGGCCTCGGCGGCCCCAGCCCCGCGCCACAACGCCGCCCCACCCCGGCCGTGGCTACAACCCTGCCCTGCGACGCCAGCCTCCACGGCCCCGGCCCCCGCGCCGCCCCGCGACGGCCGGCCTCCACGGCCCTGCGCGCCGCCCTCCGCCGTGGAGGTTGGGGTAGCCACGGTCGGCTCCCTGGATCCGGCAGGCGTACACTTCGGCTAACGCTGCAGCTCTCCCTCCCCACCCATGCAGTTCGCCGGCGACACCACCTCCACAAATCACGACATCCAGCTGGGTCCACTCGCCGATGTCTCCCCTCCCTCTGCATCTGCATCCCTGGCTGGCTGGACCAGGCACCCCTGGTGATGGATCGAAGCGCCGCCGGTCCCCCTGTCAGATCTGCGTGTTGTCACCTCCGCTCGTCGTCCCAGCCCATCCTCATCGGCCTCAAATCCAGCGATGCCACCCTGCATCCCTCCCCCCGCGCGAGGTGCTGCGCCTCCGTCAAGCCCTGCTGGCGCTGGTGATGAAGGGAGGCTCCAGGCAGATGGGGACGGCGACCCTCTACCGGATCCGGCCGGATTCCGGCTACAAGGTGGCACGGTCATCCCCTAGTGCAGTGCGGCCCGGTGCGGCATGCAGTCCACCGCTCCACCGCCTGTAGACCAGGAGGAGCGTCGCTTCCACCAAAACCAGGCGAGTCAACTTCCACCGCGCCCCCGACGCCGTCCCATCCTCCGAGCATCCCCGCCACCAGCTGACAACGAGCACCAGAGCCAACTGCAGGTTTTGCTGAGGTGCAAAAATGCAGTCCCCTTTTCTGAAGAGAGGAGCACCGGAACCAACCGATTTGTGTGTTTTCTGAAAGAGAAAAATCAAAATGTTGTGGCATTGCAGTGCATCCGGATCTCTCTAGCAGTGCGCCGCGCGCCCTCGTGCGGTTCATCCACGGACGCCACGAATCCCCTCCCAACTGCAATCTTTCCCCTTGTTGGAGGTCATGTCGCCACCGTCCATCATCTTGCCGGCAAATCTCCGGCCTTCACCCCCAGCCCCCATGCAGTTCAGTCGACGCGTTCGTGCGGTGTGGAGCATATCGGCGTGTAGTCCACCGGCCGGCGGTGTGGAGCGCATGTGTGCTGTACTGTTCCCACGGTGGTGTAGTTCACTGTTGGGTGGTGCTCCAGTGCAGTTTTCCCGCGCTAGCCGTCCCTGCGAGGACGATAGTCCATGGTGTGAATATGCAGTCCGCTTGTCCATGTGTGTTTCAATTTGCTCGAAAAAAATGTGTAGTTGATTTGTTCGAAATTGTTTGTTTTGTGAAAAAGGTTCCAACAGGTAGTGGATTGAAGGCAGCTCGCTGTTCAGTTTCAGAAGTGTTCTTAGATAGTTTTAGTTGAGAAGTGTTTTTAGATAGTTTCAGTTGAGAGCTTCTCCGGTGAAGTTCAGCTCGCGGATCTCAAGTGGTTTGGTTCCTAGGGTGTTGTAGTGCGGTTCTTGGGCAAACAAAAAAAATGTGAAGTGCGGTCCACTCTCGTTCATAAAAAAAGTTAGAAAAAACAACAAAAGAAATCATGCAGTCCGATTGTCCGTCTGATGCAGTGCGGTTTTTAGTCTGAAGCAGTGCAGTTTTCTGTCTGATGAAGTTCACGCGTCGATTTTGGTTCCGCGAAAAATAGAGTGTCCGCATTTCGGTAAAATCAAAACTGCTCTTAAACCGTAAGGAATTAGAGAGAGTGTTCTACATGTAAAAGTTGCGCCTCGTCGATATCTTTCCAACGGCGTATCATTTGCATCATTCCGACCAGCGGTTTGTAAAAAATTGCGAAAAAACGGCCGCTGCCACCCGTCGTCCGCCGCACCATTTTCAAAATTAATTTAAAACCGTAAGGAATCTCAAAAACATTTCTACATATGAAAGTTGCGACTCGTCCGTAGCTTTCCAACGGCGTATCACACGCCTCGTTTCGACAAACGGTTAATAAACTGGAGCGAAAACAGTACCGAAAATTGCAAAAAATTTGAAAAAACGGAATTCCGTGATTTAGTAAATTTGAAATTGCTATTAAACCATAACGAATTATAAAATGTAATATATATGAAAAAGTTGCGCCTCGACGATATCTTTTCAACGGCGTATCATTTGCTTAATTCCGACGAGCGGTTTAGAAGAAATCGCGAAAATACGCTCGCTGCCACTCGTCGTGCGCCGCACCATTTTCGAAACTGCTCTTAAACCGTGACGAATCTTGAAAAAATTTCTATATGGCGAAGTTGCGCCTAATCCATAGCTTTCCAACGGTATAGTACACGCCTCATTCCGACAAACGGTTTAAAAACTGGATCGAAAACAGTACCGAAAAAGACCACGTGCAGTTTTTTTCGACGAGAAGTTCACTAGTGTTTGTATTGCAGTACCTTTGCTTGAGAAAGTGCAGTGCCCTCGCGTTGAGCGTGCAGTTCGTAAGTGTGGGAAGAATAACTATTCTGCCAATATTGGCAGAATAGACGGGCTATATATATATATATATATATATATATATATATATATATATATATATATATATATATATATATATATATATATATATATATATATATATATATATATATATATATATATATATATATATATATATATATATATATATATATATATATATATATGGGTCTACAGCCGTGCCCCTTTGATAAATCGAGTCATTTAGCTGAATTTGATTTATTCTCTCCGTGGCTTGTGAATCTTTGTGGGTACGCGACTGAAAATTGCAGGCACTCCTTGCTAGGACAAGTACGATATGAAATCAAACACAACTACATGGTTACATGTTTCAAATTCAAAGCTTCTGTAGGTGGTGTTACAATGGAGGATTCCAAGCTAGGCACCGTTGACAAAAGAAGAGTGATTTAACATAAACAAAAGTTTCTGATGTACATCACGATCCTAAAAGCATACAGTGAACACATTTATTGTTAAATTATTAGAATATGTATGCCTCATTGCAATGCACAAAAAGTCGTTGCGGACAGACATAAGATTTTTCTCAATAACCTTACAAAACAAAATCAGATATCTCTATTATTAAAGGGGAATCGGTGGTGGTTTTGTTCGTATCGCATCTCCACTCATATGATGTCATCACCCCATCGATTTTTTCTACCTCCCATAGAAAAAGTGCACAAGAAAGTCATTGGGGAAAAACCAGAAAAACATGACCGTATGAAATTGTACACAAATCTCCCTCTTGTTATACCTAGTCGCCCCCGCTCGACCTAATCCTACTACTCCCCTGACTCTGATGCACCACCCGTAGCCGCCAGGCAGTCGCACCCCCACCATCTCCGGCTCTTCCTCTCATACCCTGACGCGACCAATTCAGATGGTGACCTCAGCGTGGCGGGTACCCTGTTCCACCGGTGTGGTAGATTAGGATGAGGACCTGTGAGGGGCATTGGTAGTGGTGCCGGTGCCGGTGCCGGTGTTGACCCTTCAAGGTCCCATGTATGGTTGGCACGGGTTGCATATAAGTCCATTTAGTCGCAACATGCCAATGAGCACTACTGTTGGCTTGGAGGAAGAAGATCAAGCTTTTCGAGAAAGCCCAACCATGGGGAAGAAGACACACAGAGAGAGTGACCACTTAGTTGAAGTTGTCTTCGATCGAGGATGAAGATCATAACCATTTTGGTGACATCAATTATTTGGAGTTGATGCTGCCCCCTCCTCGCCCCTTAGCCTCGGAGGTTGCGACAACCACGTCAGTGATATTGCCATGTACGCCCAGTGTTGATCTGGTATGCCTCCTTTTCTCCTATTGCTTTGTTCCTTTTTTTCTCATGTAGTTTCTCTTATTTCAGATCATGTAACCCACTTTCGTTTCTTCTCTAGACACAAAATATTTACTTACTTGAGCTACAATTTTAGATTGTCAGTATTTGATCCATGTTAAGGTAAAAAAAATTGTCCCATGTTTCTTGCTATATCATATCAAGAAAAATTCATGCGTAGGTCACCTATTGCTTTGTTCTGTAGACCACCTAGCGACGACTACAAGCACTGAAGCGAGCCGAAGGCGCGCCGATGTCATCGCCCCTATCTCGCCGTAGCTGGGAAAAACTTGTTGTAGTAGACAGTCAGGAAGTCGTCATGCTACGGCCCCATAGGACCAGCGCACCAGAACAGCAACCGCCGTAGATGAAGAATAACGTATATCGGAAGGATCCAACCAGAAGACACATGAACATAGACGAAAAATAACCAGATCCGAGAAAATCCACCAAAGACAGATCCGCTGGAGACACACATCCAAACGCCCACCAACGATGCTAGACACACCACCGGGACGGGGCCTAGGCGGGGAGAACTTTATTCCATCTTCAGGGAGCTGCCGCCATCTCACCTTCGGGAGTAGGACACAAACTCTAACAAAACTCAAAGAAACATCTAAAAACGGAGCCTTCCCGCCGACAAGGGCCGGGATCCACCGCGCCCCCATGGATCTATGGCCACCGGAGACGAGGCGGACCACCGGCGGCACCGGTGGGATGCGGAGGAACCCTAAACTTTTTTAGGGAGGAGGCACGTGAGATATCATATACTTTTATGTTGCTAAAATCATAACGTTTGAAGTTGTAGATCAGTAGAAGACTCCTTGCAAAAGGTTGATCATTTATTCTCATTCACTTTACAATTTCTATAATAAGACACATGTTTCGCTTTTTAGTTTGATCCCCTACAAAATATTGTAGGGTGAATAACTGCTTATGTATAAGTTCCAAACAATATGTGGCACAATCACTGGAATTGTGGTGTTATGAGCTATAATATTTCAAAAGTGCATCAACTAAGAATTAGACATATTTATATCTCCGACGGGGAAGCATGTATTATATCTTTGCTGCTCAGTGTTTCCTATCGGAGATCTAAAACAGTAGTTTAAAAGCCTACTACAAATTTATTAGAAGTAAAATATTTACAAGGATTACTGTATGCAATTTACATGGGGCTATCTAATGTTAGATATCCAGGCCTCTAATTATTTGTATTTATTTGTTCTAGCTCTATGGATACCAAGATCATTACAGTTCTTTAAAAGTAATGCATCTGTACTACAAATTTTAAGAAGCCCGTTGCAACGCACGGGCATTCTACTAGTTGTAATATAAATGCAAAGTATATAACATGGTAAGTATAATAATGCAAACTATAAAGATAAAAGCTGGCTTTCGAGGCACGGCATAAAGACCGGCTTTCGAGGCTCGAGTCTGAGTTTGCTTTCCAGTGGAAGCAGGCTTTTTAGCCTCTTTTGGTTTGTCCTAGCTCTCTGAAAGCCGGCTCTCACGTGACTTAACCAGTGTTTTAACTTTGATGAGTTTAGGGTCAACAATGTGATTGACTCATCAAGCGTTCAACTGGGTCACCTTTTGTGAGTAGCATCTTGCTAACAGGCAGGTATAACCAAGTATATAATGGCATATGCCGGGTTAAGAGGGATGTTAATAACTAAACTTGATGAGTTGGAAGCCCCCAAGTAACCAATGATCAAAGAACAAAGACTCAACACATAGCTATGGAGGTGAACCGACAAACTCTATTATTTAGAGATGCCGGCTTTATTTCATTGATCATAATATATATACATGATGAAGGTATGTACAGAAGATACTACCAAGTCTGTGACTTAGGTATAATATGGCCGAAGATGTGCAATATTCCAGGGTCAGCTGCCCTCCTCCTCAGAAGTGTGTGATTTATTTGCTTCACGTATGTCAACAAGGTAATATGACCCATTGTTGCGATTCTTGCTGATGACGAAGGGTCCTTCCCAGGGAGGGGAGAGCTTAGGCATGCCTGTCCTGAAAGGTACGGCTTCGAACTCTATGGCTGTGATAGCGACGTAGGTCTTGTTGATATATCGCAGATCGGGACGCTGCTAGATCGCGTTCTTCCTCTAGAGCATCAAGAGCATCTTGGCGAGCTTGTTCATTATCAGCCTCCACATAAGCTATTACTCTGGGGGGATCATGACGGATATCGCTTGGAAGCACCGCTTCTGCACCATAGACCAGGAAGAGCGGCGTATAGCCTGTTGGGAGTAGTCCATATGCTCCAAAGTACTGCAGGTAACTCCTCTTCCTAGCATCTGGGGGTGCGTTCTAGAGGCACCATGAGTCTTGGCTTAATCCCGCGAAGTAATTCCTGATTAGCTTGTTCCACCTGTCCATTGGACTGAGGATGTGCAACAGACGCCAAGTCCAGTCGGATATGCTCCTGCTGACAGAACTGCTTCCTGACCCCCTTGGAAAGAATAGTTCCATTATTGGTGATGATGCTATGCGGATACCCAAAATGATAAATCAACTTTTTCAGGAACTTGACAGCTATAGCAGCATCACAATGACTAACTATTCTGCCTCAACCCGCTTTATGAACTTGTCAACTGCAACCAACAAGTGAGTATGTTTATTCTTGGATCTTTTGAAAGGTCCAACCATATCAAGCCCCCAGACTGCAAAGGGCCAAGTGATTGGAATCATCCGCAATTCTTGAGCCGGCACATGGGCTTGACGAGCAAACTTCTGCCATCCATCACACTTGCGAATGATCTCCTCAGCATCTGCATGTGCTGTAAGCCAGTAAAACCCATGCCCAAAAGCCTTCGCAACTAGAGACCTTGAGCCAGCATGATGTCCACAATCACTAGAGTGAATCTCACTAAGAATCTCACGGCCCTCTTCAGGAGAAACACAATGTAGAAAAATGCATGTAACACTGCGTCGGTGCAACTCGCCACTGACTATGGTCATGGACTTGGATCTCCTGATAATCTACCGGGCGATGATTTCCTCAGCTGGGAGCTCGCCACAGGTAAGATATGCAAGGTAAGGTACTGTCCAGTCTGGGGTAGCATGAATAGCGGCCACCAATGCTGCTTCTGGGTCAGGAATAGCAATGTCTTCCTCCGTTGATAACTTGACTGACAGGTTGTCTAGAACATCCAGGAAAACATTAGGTGGAACAGGCTTGCGCTGAGACCCCAAGCGAGACAGTGCATCTGCTGCCTCGTTAAGGCGGTGATTAATATGATCAACCTGGTATCCCTTGAAGTGTCCAGCAATATTTGTAACATCGTGCTTGTAAGCCGCCATGAGAGGGTCCTTGGAATCCCAAGTCCTAGAGACCTGTTGAGCCACCAAATCTGAGTCGCCCAAACATCTGACCCGGCTTAAGTTCATCTCCTTACCCATACGAAGCCCGTGAAGCAGAGCCTCATATTCTGCTGCATTGTTAGTACAGGAAAACATAATAAGTCTCAAAACATAACAAAACTTATCACCTCACAGGGAAGTTATCACAATTCCAGCCCCCGAGCCCTCCAACTGCCTAGACCCATCAAAGTGGATCATCTAGTAAGTGGTATCCGGCTTGTCCTCTGGAGCTTGCGACTCAGTCCAGTCATTGATGAAATCCACCAAAGCCTGAGATTTGATGGCGGTCAGTGGCACATATTTGAGATGATGTGGGCTAAGCTCAATGGCCCACTTGGCAATCCGGCCAGTCGCTTCCCTGTTCTAGATGATATCTCCAAGAGGTGCAGAACTAACTACAGTAATGGGATGCTCCTGAAAGTAGTGTTTCAGCTTACGACTTGCCATGAACATGCCATAGACTAGCTTCTGCCAATGCGGATATCGCAGTTTGGACTCTGTTAAAACTTCGCTGACATAATACACTGGTCGCTAGACAGGGTACTCCTTGCCTTCTTCCTTGCGTTCCACAACAACTGCAACACTGACAGCTTTGTTGTTAGCGGCAATATATAATAACACTGGCTCCTTTTCCTGGGGAGCGGCGAGGATGGGCGTCTCAGACAACTGCTTTTTGAGGGGCTCGAAAGCCTTGGCGGCAGCGTCATTCCAAACAAAGTTGTCTGTTTTCTTCAGAAGTTGGTACAGAGGAATCGCCTTTTCGCCAAGCCGGCTAATAAACCGACTCAAGGCCGCAACACAGCCTGTCAACTTCTGAACAGCATTGATAGTAGCCGGCTTCTTCAGAGTTGTGATAGCTTTGATTTTTTCCGGGTTAGCCTCAATGCCACGCTCGGAAACGAGAAAACCAAGCAATTTTCCAGCTGGGACTCCGAAGAGACACTTTGCCGGGTTGAGCTTCATCTGGTAAACTCGTAAGTTGTCAAACGTCTCCTTTAGATCATCAAGCAAGGTTTCTTTCTTCCAAGACTTGACTACGATATCATTAACATATGCGTGGACATTGCGTCTGATCTGCTTGTGGAAGCAGTTCTGGATGCAGTGCTGATAAGTTGCGCCAGCACTTTTCAGACCAAAGGGCATTAACATGTAGCAGAAAGCTCCAAAAGGCATGATAAACGCCGTCTTCTCTTGGTCTTCCTTGCTCATCTTGATCTGATGGTAACCAGAATAGGCATCTAGAAAACACAGACACTCACAACTAGCTGTTGCATCAATAATCTGATCGATGTGAGGTAAAGCGAAAGGATCTTTAGGACAAGCCTTGTTTAAGTCTATGTAATCAATGCACATCCGCCACGTCCCGTTCTTCTTCAGAACAAGAACTGGATTAGCCAGTCATTTAGGGTGGAATATCTCAACAATGAACCCGGCAGCTAGGAGCCGGGCCACTTCTTCGCCAATGGCCTTACGTCTCTCCTCGTTAAAATGACAGAGGTATTGCTGCATAGGCTTCATCTTAGGATCTACATTTAGGCAGTGCTCAGCGAGTTCTCTTGGTACACCTGGCATGTCAGAGGGTTTCCATGCAAAGACATCCCGATTCTCACGGATGAACTCAATGAGCGCGCTTTCCTATTTGGGATCCATATTCACACCAATAGTGAACTGCTGAGACGGATCACCAGTGGTGAAATCAACTTGCTTAGTGTCTCTGGCCAACTTAAACTTGAGTAGAGGGTCAGACTCAGTGGTCGGTTTCTTCAGAGAGGTCATATCAGCCGGGTCAACGTTGTCCTTGTAAAATTTCAACTCCTCGGCGGCACAAGCTGACTTAGCATAAGCTGCATCACCTTCCTCGCATTCGAGTGCAATTTTTCTATTACCATTGACTATAATAGTTCCAGCTGGCCCAGGCATCTTTAGCTTCAAGTAAACGTAACATGGGCGTGCCATGAACCGCGCATAAGCCGGCCTGCCGAAGAGAGCATGATATGGACTCTTGAGTTTGACCACCTCAAATGACAAGAACTCCGAGCGGTAGTTAAACTCTGTACCAAAAGCCACTTTGAGGGAAATTCTGCCAATAGGGTAAGCTGACTTGCCAGGAATAATGCCATGAAAAACTGTAGAGGATGGAGTTAGTTGTTCCTCTGACAGGTTCATCCACCTGAAGGTATCATAATAGAGTATATTGATACTGCTTCCTCCGTCCATGAGCACCTTGGTTAACGTGTAACCACTGACTTGTGGATCGACCACCAATGCAAGACCCCCAGGATTATCAATCCGCGGAGGGTGATCCTCCTGACTCCAAGTCACTGGTTGTTCCGACCAGTTTAAGTAATAAGGGACCGCCGGTTCAACCGTGTTGACAGCTCGCCACTGAAGCTTTCAGTCGCGTTTACACGTACTTGTGGTGAAATCATGATACTGCCCACTGTTCAATTGCTTAGGGTTGCTCTGAAACCCGGACTAACCTCCTTGATTCTGATTACCATATTTGCTGCGTTGGTTGCCACCTCCATCATTACCAGCCCCTTGAAACCCGTGGTTTTGACCGGTGTTCCCTTGGAAACCGGGACCAACATAGTGGTTGTGTGAGCCGGCTCCCTGGAAGCCGGCCCCTGAATTGCTGGGTCCAGAATTGCCTGGATGTCCACCGTTGCCGCCACCGTTGTGGTTATTCTAAAAGATTCGCTTTGAATATTCCTGCATGATAAAGCAGTTTTCCCACGAGTGGTTGGCCGCCTTACCATCAGAACTATGCTTTGGACACGAACCTTTGAGAGCCTCCTCGTAACTGTGAGGGTGATTACCAGAAAAGGGCTTCCTGGAGCCATTGTTCTGATGCTGGTATTTAGAACCAGTGTTTGTGTTGGCAACAAAATCAGAGCCTCCCTCGTGATTCTTACGCTTTTGATTGTTGTTGTTATTCCCATTACCGTTATTCTGCTGATTGCCCTTGCCATCATTTTTCTTGCCCTTACCAATTTTTTTGTCATCAGAAGTTGGACCCTTTGTGTTATCTGACTTGGCATACCGAGTTAAAACATTCATGAGATCACCCATGTCTTTGACCTTCCTCTTGAGACCCCCAAGTTTCTGGACTAAAGGCTGAAATTTATAGTTCCTTTCCAAAACCAGGACAACTTGTTGAGTTGTGATGCTGTTCAAAGAGTGGATAATTTCTGCAATCCGGCGCGACCAATGATGTGGCGACTCATCATCACGCCGAACAAAGTGTTCCAGATCAACAATTGTAGTTGGACATTTGCAAGTTCCCTGGAAGTTCTTGATGAAGCACTCCTTCAACTCTTGTCAGGTGTTAATTGAATTCGCGGGTAGATTTTTCAACCAAGTGCGTCCTGGACCTTCCAACATCAGAGGTAAATATCGAGCACAAACAACATCGCTAGCTTCCATCATGTCCATGGCTAGCTCATAACTTTTGATCCACTCGGCCGGTTCCAAATCAGCTGTATAATCAGAGACCTTGCGAGGACCTTTGAAATCCGGAGGCATACGTGCATCTCGCAATGCCAGGACTAGACATGGAGTTCCGATAGTCCGTCCAGTTGTGCCACTGGTGCGGATAGCTAGCTGGGTTGAGGCGGGTTGGGGTTGCACGATAGGCTGAGCGTATGCTACGCCCGTGTTTCCAGCCTCTATCCCTCGTAAAGCATGAGCAACATCCACGATTGCCTGCGTGTTTGAGATCACTGGTTGTGGCTGATTTGGGGGCAGCTCGCTGAGCCCTCCTGCGCTACGCACTGTTGGAAACTGCTGGTGACTCGGCATGTCGGCTCCTACTGTGACTTTGACGAGGGGTAGAATGAAGCCGGTGTTGAATATGGGAATAATTTGCCTGCTGTGTGACTGCTGTTTTCAACATCTCAATGGCGTTCCTGGCTTCGATCTCCACCGGACTGTTTCCATCGATCGGAATTGCAGCCAAGTTGTGAGTTGCTGCCAACACATTGTCAACTGGATTGGAATAATGTCCAACTGGTGTTCGGAAACGACGAGGTGGATACTGGACTGGTGACTGCTGCTGTAGCTGAGCCGACGGTAGTTGCGGTTGCTGAATTGGTGGTTGCTGCTGAGCCGGCTGCCGCAATGGTGCTGCACTGGGAGGCACGTTCTGGGTCAATTGAGGTATGATAGGGATTACGCTTGGAGATGCAAAGCCAGCCCCCGGGTTCACCGGATCAAGAAGATCACGCGGCGTGTCAAACAACTGAGTTGGTTCAAGGCTAACAGGAAGCCGGCTCTGATGTCTCCTACGGTGTACTGCCTCTGACTTCTTCTGGTGAAAACTGAGAGGAAGAGCTTCCGCCTCTAGGTGCATGTGTCTCCGCCATGCGTGCGTGCTCCACGTTGATATCCTCCTGGATCTTGGTTAGCTGCTCGCGACACTTCGTGATCTTTGCGTTGCATGCCTCAGCATTCTCAGTAGTTACCGGCTCCGCCAAAAGAGTCCCGAGAGTAGTCATCATCTTGGAGAGCGCCTGCGCTCCGGTCTTTTGAGGGCCAGCGGCTCCTGAGCTAGCCGCGGTGAGATTCTGCCCCGCCGCTGCATCCGCCGAGTCACGAAGCAGATTCTGGTTGCCAGCCATGTAGACCGCCACGAACCGAGTCGGCTCATGAGATTCGGGAAATACCTCATCATCAGAGTGGCCTCCTAACTTGCCTTCAAACAGTGGAAGGATTGACTCAGTTTCTCCCACTGATGACTCGCCATCAGAGTAGACGAGCGTGTCATCACTAGACATGGAATTTTCTGACAGGGCCACCCCTTGGGTGAAACCTACAAAAGCATGCCTCCGGTCGGGTCTTACCTGGCCGGGTCTGATACAGCGAGCTGACTCGACGTTGTCGGAGAAGATGTCCGGCTCAGGACCAGACTCGCCAATTGCACCGATGAAGACATGGATCTTGCCAAAGGGGACCCGGTACCTGTACTCAATTGAGTCGGCCTCGAGGCCCCAGCCAGAGTCGTCGATGTAGAGCTTGCCGTGGCGACTTTTGGTCATGTTACCGATCGTGTATCCCTCGATCCCTGAAGGAGCTCCCGCCAAGAACTCAACTCCACCGTGCGCTGGCCCCACGGTGGGCGCCAACTGTCGTGGTTTTGTCATGGCAGATGTCCTCATGAAAGGACTTAGTGGTGAGGCCATCGCAACTACGTGGAAGCTTGAACGGGATTGATCGGAAAAGAGAGACACGGATTTACCCAGGTTCGGCCCCTCACGGTGGAGGTAAAAGCCTACTCCTGCTTGATTGATATTGTTGTGGATCTCGATTACAAGGGTGTAGATTCGCTAACCTAGCTCTCGAGAAATTGCAACTTAGTCTTTTCATCCCAGGGGCTCCCCTTCATATAATAGGTCGAGTCCCTGGCTTTACATAAGATTCTGGGTCATCTTGTTAACCCGTATCCCACTCTAATTCTCATCTATCTTGCCTTCCAAGTCACGAAGCCTTCCCCATCTGGGCTTTCTTGAGAGTCGGCCCACCAAGTCCATGAGAGCCGGCCCTTCCGCCGGGTCTTGCCTTTGGGTAGTCGCTTTGTCTTGAAAGGCTCGGTAATGATGTGACCCACTGAGCCTTAAAGCCCAGGGTTGGGCCACCATCCTGCCGGGTCTCAATGCTGGGAAACATCCCCAACACCGGTGATCCAAAGTATCTCCCATTATCAAGTTGAATGGGGATTTATCAGGATATCAAACTAGTATTTAATGTTTTCCACATAACCAACATCGAGGGTTTTAGGAGGTTCCCCATCTCCATGAGTAGCAAGTACAACTAATTTTTTGGTATTTCGTGTTCCATATCCATAACTAAAGATATAAAACAACTTAGAACAAGAAAATAAAATGAAATTAGAGATAAAGCCAACAAGCGCACACGAGAACATTCACCCCACGCTATTGCTCCCCGGCAACGACGCTAGAATAAGGTCTTGATAATCCACAGGTATAGGGGATCGTTTGTAGCCTTTTTTGATAAGTAAGAGTGTCGAACCCAACGAGGAGCTAAAGGTAGAATTTATATTCTCTTCAAGTTCTATCGACCACCGATACAACTCTACGCACACAACCGTTTGCTTTACCTTGAAACAAGTAATAAACTACTTTGCAAGAATAAAACTAGGAGTACTTTGCGAGATAATAAAAGTTAATTGGTTTAGTAGAGAACTTTTGTAGAATAATGACAAAGATTGTCCATAGGTAATTGAATATAACATGATAGATACTTATCATATGCAATGAGGGAGAGGCATACGCTAACATACTTTACGTACTTGGATCACATGTTCTTATGATTGGAACTCTAGCAAGTATCCACAACTACTAAAGCTCATTAAGGTAAACCCAACCATAGCATTAAGTAACAAGTCCCCTTTACTCCCATACGCAACAACCCCCTACTCGGGTTTAAGCTTTTGTCACTCTTGCAACCCACTATAAGCTAATCATGAACGTATCGCAACACCCCACACTACAAAAAAAAGAGACATCCGTGACATTATGGCCCGAATGAAAACTTTTTTTTGTCATGGTTGTGACACTTCTATGACAATAATTGTGACAAAAACACGTATCATCATAGATGTGGTGGGCTCCTACTTCTATGACAAAATATTATGACAGAAAATGGGCTTTTTGTCCTGGGCGGGCCAGAGACGCACACGCATGACATTCTTGGGGCCGTCCATGACGTAAAAGTCATGGTAGAAGTGAGGGCGAGGAAATTTTCGGGGAGTTCCCGGTTACTGTGGGTGGTCGGGGCCGAGCGATGTAGTGTGGTTTGCGCGTTTCTCTCGTACGCGCGTGTGTGCGAGGTGTTCGCTAACTGAACCCGAGTGAGGCGTTCGCTTACTGAACCCGAGCGATCGCACTAGCCAGCTATGTACTGAAGACGAGTAATCGATCCCACTACGTACTAAAGCCGATCGATCGATCCCTTCTCTGCTAACTGAACCCGAGCGATTCCTTCGCTGCTAACTGGACCTGAGCGATTCCTTCGCTGCTAACTGAACCTGAGCCATCGATCGCTGCTGCATGCTACTTACTGAAGCCGACCGATCGATGCGTTGCATCGAGCCCCTGTGTGCGAGACATAGCCGGTTGGGTTACCTCTCGATGAAAAGTGCTCATTGCTGCCGCGCGCGCGACACGTAGACACGAGTCGAGACGCATCGATCGAGCCGGTTGGTTGGCTGTGGATCAACAGTTCCCGTTGCCGCCGCCCGCTCGTACGCCCCACCCCAGCCGGTGGGGGTTGGATGAACAGGACCCCGGCCGTGTAGGCGGTTGGCGCTGGATGAACAGGACCCCGAGGAGGCCATGCCGCGGTACGCCATACGCCAGCCGGTTGGGGGTGGATGAACAGGACCCCGTGGAGGCTGGATGAACAGTAGCCGGTGGAGGCTGGAGGAAGTCGACGGTGGATGAATAGTAGCCCGTGGAGTCCCGTTTTGTGGTACGCCACACCCCTCCCAATGAACAGGACTCCGTTTCGATCGTAGGCAGTTGGGGAGAAGTCCGTTTCCTCCATTTTGCGGTACGCCAGACCCCTCCCGATCAACAGGACCTCGTTTCGACCGTAGGCGGTTGAACAGAAGTCCATTTCATCGTTTTGCGGTATGCCAGACACCCAGTCGATGAACAGGACCCTGTTTCGACCGTAGGCGGTCGAACAGAAGGCCGTTTCCTCCGTTTTGCGGTACGCCAGACCCCGACTCAATGAACAGGACCCCCTTTTTGTTGTTCCGTCCAAGCCGGTTGGCTCCCGATGAACAGGACTCATTCCGACCCAGTCAGTTGCCTCCCGATGAACATGACGATGTTTCCTCCGTTCCGACCCAGCCGGTTGGCTGCCGATGAAGAGGCCGTTGCTGCGTACCCCCACCGTTGCCTCTCAATGTACACGAGCCCTGGCCATACGTATGCGTGAGTATGTGTTCGAGACCCCGCCCGCATGTACGTACGTGCCCGTATTTTTTGCAGCGTGGCTATATGTACGTGTACACGATTTAGACGGGGCTGCCTGAACTGCTATGTCGGGGGCTCTACTACGACATGTGCCGCTCCTTGTCGTGGGAAAACGACGATCTATGGGATCGAGAGGATCCCTTTGCGGTTAGGGAGTGGGATCAAAATACTACAAAAAGCAGGGCTAGTTGATATGAGCACAAGCAACGATTTATCCAGGTACAGGTCACTGTGAGCGTAAAACCCTACTCCTGTTCTGGTGGTTTGATTGTATGAGAGCTCAAAGGTTATAAAGGGCGTAGCTTGTCGGCAAGGTGCGCGGGAAGTGCAGCTACATCGTGTAGTTGAGCTAAGAGTCGACCGTTCTAAGTGTAGCCATGGGCCTCCTTTTATTGGCCAAGGGGTTACCACAGTGGCTAATATGGTCATTTACAGAGTATGAATAGTAACTTGCACCGTCACCATGTCTATCTCTAGATGGGGTAAGACAAGCGCATTAAATGCACCGTTAGGTGCTACGTCGAGGAGGCGAGGCTTTGGGCAAAAGATTAGTACCACCGGTCCTGGCGCCCTCCTATAATTTTGACACGTCCTAGGGACAGGTGTCATTAAAGTTAATCCTGGTGTGGCATGCTGACACGTGCCTTGGCCAGCTGCGTTGACTGCCTGCCTACTCGACACCTATCATGCGTGCTTATCTAGCTGATGATGAGGTGGAGCGGTAACGAGACAGAACGAGCTTGCCGGCGCGGAGCTTGCCGGGCCGTTGCTTGCCGGCAAGGAGCTTGCCGGCAACCATAGTCTTGGTTTTCACCTTGCCGGTACGGAGCTCGCCGACAAGGGCAATCTTGATCTTCAGTACGAGAATTGTACTTCTCGATGACCTGCCTTGAGGTCTTCTTCACGGTCTTGTTTATTCCAAGTCTTGAGTCATAGTTATCCTCCATCAAGCCCTTGCCGTCAAGGAGGCCACAACTACCTGTGCACAAGTCAGGGTACGAGGGCACCTATTCTTTAGTACACCGACAGGAGCCCCTGGGCCTGGGCACATGCGCATGCGAGGTGTCATTGGACCAGGCCCGAACAGTGCACAGGCACGCGTGGTAGAGGATAACTGTCATAATCTTCTCTGTTACCACGCCCCCCACAGCGCGCATTAAATGCGGGTGTGGGATAGGTGGAAAGGAACGGGCGCGGGGAGGTAGTGTGCCTGAAAAGCGCAGCCACGTAGGACGGTAAAGGGCCAGCCCCCGCACCTTCCCCATAAAAAGGAATGCGCGAGGGGCGCTGCTCATTTACCCCCTTCTCCCAATCTCGCCATCGCCGCTGTATTCGTCTTCTTCCTTGCGCCAGAGCAGAGCACGCCCTCTGCTTCTGCCACCGCGCAGTGTAGCTCTCCCCTGCCCGCTTCCACGTTCGCCCTCCCCAGTGCAGCTATGGCTCCCAAGAGGAACCGAAATAGGCCGGGGAAGGAGGTCGACCCCGAGGAAGAACTAGCAGCGGCATGGAGAAACAGCGTCGTCTTCGAGCCGGTGCTGGATCAGAGCGACTTGGTGAGACGATACTCGATCATGTGGGGAAAAGAGACGAGTGCCCACACTGCGCCAGAGGTCCTTCCCGGCTCCATCAGGCCTGGACCAGACAAGTACCCCTTCTTCGCTGTATACTTTTACTGTGGGCTTGTTCCTCCCTTCTCTGAGTTCTTTATAGAAATGATGTATACCTATGGATTTCACCTTCTAGACTTCACCACCAACGCCAAGACTTGTATGGCTGTTTTCGCACATATGTGTGAAAACTTCGTAGGATTATTGCCTAGTGTAGCTCTCTTCCGCCATTACTTCACCCCACGCATCGAAGCAGATGTTCTCTCCGGCTGCATCACTTGGATCCCCTGGGATGAGAACGCCTACCTTCCGGGGCTGCCCTATCAGCAGTGGAACGAGTGGCGCGGGGAATGGTGTTGGATCAAGGAAAAGGATTTTCCGGAGTCCTGCCATCCCAGGACGGCAAGGGTAGAGCGCGGCACGGATTGGAACTCTTTTGCCGCTGACGACGAGAAGCTCACAATCGCCACCACGCGCATCCTCGCCTCAAGGCTGCCGGCCTCACCGCTGAAATGGTGGGGGCTGACTTCCTTCACCGCTGCATTGATCCTCTCCAGAACAAGGGCATGCCTGCCTGGGATTACAAGAATGCGGCAGATGTCATGTGGGTCCAGACTGGACTTCATGCTAACCTGACAGTGCTGCATAAAGGCACCACCTCCGCCCCAGTGGCAACTTCAAGCTGCCGACAAGGGTGGTGCCTTTATGCAACAACTCCGCCAAGGATTCCATCATCGTGGTGATGCCATCCTGCGATGCCCATGGCGTTGAAGCGCTTTGGCAGGAGCCGCCCAAAGACGCGGTGCAAGGGTGGTTCGACACTTTGGTGAAGAGGCCCGTCAGAGAGGAAAAAGATCTCTTCCGCGACACCACACCCGAAGAATTGGAGCATATCGCCAATAGGGCGGTAGAGGCCAGAATGGCTAGAGGCATTAGCGGCTCTGGGTCCGAAGAGTTACAGGTGATGGAACGGCAAGGGAAACGCCAGAGGAACTTGCCAAAGAGCAGGAAGAACCTGCCGGGGAATGGGGCAGGGACACTATTGCAGAACAAGTATCCGAAGAGGCCCCCACTCCTTTCGCTCCGGCAAGGAGAAATCATGTCCTTCGAAGAGCTGCCTCTGGAGAGCCAGTTCGTGGCGTACCCTCGGGTGAGGAAGTTACCGGTGAGGAGGTAACTGGCAAGGTTGCCGGACGACAAGGAACTCAACGCCAAGCCCCTCAACAGCAGCGAACGCAGCGTACCTCTACGAGGAGTACAGCCACGCCGGCTGCCGAAGCAGGCGAGTCATCTCATCCTACTATGCCTGCGGCGACTAAGCGGGCCAGGACTTCTACCCCGCCGCCCTCTTCCAGCACCATGCCTGAGAGCTTGTATCATCTCTCCATCCTTAGCGATGAGGAGGAGGAAGAGAAGTATGCATCTCCAATTTTCTTTGTTAACTCTTGATTCCTTGCTTATGTTAATCTGACTTGTCTCGTCTTGCCTTGACTTGATAGTGATAGGGAGACCTTGGCACAGAGGATGGCCAAGAGGACGAGGACCGCGGCAGAGGACGAGCCGGCAATAAGCACGGTGCCAGGTGACGAGGTCATGGATATCAGCCCAGACCATAGCCCCAGCATGAGGCCACTATCCAATTTCCTTTCACAAGCGCTGGTGTTGAAATATTTGCCGCTAACATCGGCACGGGAGCAGGAGAAGAACACCGCGAGGAGGAGTGCCCGGAGGCAAATCCAACTGGGGTGTCTCCATCAACCGCTGCTCCGGCAAGCGGTTCTCTGGAAGGGCCTCCACAGATGAGCCCGCTTGCACTGATGAAGTGCCGGCAACCGACGTCACCGGCAACCAGGCGATGACAACCGAGGTTGTCGGAGAGGAAACTATTCCCCCTCAACAGTCTCAGCCCGGTAAGCCTTCTGGCATTGAGTACCTTCCTCTTTCAATCTTTTTTTGTTTTCTTGAACTTGACCCGAGTCTTAATTTTCTCTCTTCTCCATCCTTTCAGATCTTCCTCCATCCGACGAAATGGGCATCGATTCCACCATTGAGGAAATCGTGAGGGACACCCCAATGAGGCCAGCAACATTGCTGCCGGCGAGGCCATCGCGGGGACTGACGAGGAGGCCGCAAAGGCAGCTCACGAAGAGACCGCCAAGGATGTTGCTGAGGAGGGCGGCAATAGTAGTGCCGAGGCCACTGGAGACATCTCTATCCCAGGAGCGCCAGGCGCTGACTCGGCCACGAGGGCAATCCTGACAGGCAAGGCAGCCACGGACGATCACCCCCGACACCTGAAGAGCCCTTCTCGAGCAGATACATGAAGGTTGGCGACAACCTGTTCGTCAACCCCCTGGGACGTCAAGCATCGGGGCGCCTACTGAAGGAGAGATCTTGGACGGTGAGGTTACTGCTACTACCAGGCTCAAGATCGTCGATGAGCCGCATGCCAACACCAACGAGACCAAAGAGCAGCGGCTCCTCAAGGCCATGGGCGAGAACTTCCAGAAGCTTCAGGCGTGCTACCACAGCCGCGCGGAGAGCTTGGACTCCAAGGCAGCCGTCCTTGACAAGGCGGAGGACGAATTCAAGAAGCGCGTGGAGGAAACACAGATCTGGTACACGAAATGCCTCCAAGACCTTCAAGAACGTCATACTCAGCTTTCCAAGGCCCAGAAGGAATTTATTCTGGAGAAGGCCGAGGCCGACAAGGCACAAGAGGAGGCTGCGCAGAAGGTAGCAGCAGAGGAGGCAAAGCTGAATGAGCGCAAGGTTGGCCTTGACGCTTATGAAGAAGAGCTTGCCACTCGGGAATCAGAGCTTGCCGCCACACTTCGCGGCAAGGATAATGAGATCCAGGCCCTTGTCTCATAGCAAACTCAGGAGCTGGAGAGCAAGCATAAGGAGGCCATCGAGGCTCAAGCTACAGAGCATGCCAAAAGGATCATGGAGGCTGTCGATGTTGCTGAAGCCGCAGAAGTCGCCAAGACCAAGCTAGAAGGCAAGGTGTGAGCGCTTGAGGCGAATATCGCCGCCAACGGCAAGGAGATCCTGGCGCTCAAAGTAGAGGCACGGAAGGCAACTCACACCTTGGCGGAGCTGCAGACTTCAGTGTCTGCCAAGAGCCAAGAGCTCACCAAGGCCAATGGTACTATCGAAGATCACAAGATGAAGTTGTCCGGCTTGGGGAAGTCCCTTGACGAAGCCAGGAAACGCGAGAAGACCTTGACGAAGGACCTCAAAAACGAGAAGGCCTTGGTCGCGAGCACCGCTAGAACTTTCAATGAGCTCAAGGACGCCTACAAGCTTTGGACTGACCGTCTCATGGTTGCCGTGGAGGGCATTTCTGCACAGCTATCCGCCATGGGCTTGCCGGAATACCACTACTCCACCGCCAAAGGGGACACCGCTAGCACTAGGCTCACTGTCTTCTTAGAAAGCTTGATTGAGGCACTGGAGAAGCATCGCGGGGCTCGAGCTGCATACCTTGCCAGCGAATCCCGCAAGCTCTGCCGAGATGTCCTCTTCAAGGTGGTGTACCGGAACCCAGGCATTGATCTCTCCAAGGTCCTCACCCGTCTGCTGAAGGGAGCCGATACCAGGGTCACCGAAGAACTCGTCACGCCTATCGCCGATAGGGTTGGCCAGATCCCCAGGACAGAGGGTGGAGAAACCCACTAATCTTGTAGCTATACTTTATCTAGTGCATGATCATGTAAAGATAGATTTATCTCAAGTTAGAACTCCACTTGGCTTTGATGTAACATAACTAGTGTTTTGGATGGATGTAAGCATGCTATCTCTCTTGTCTTATTCTTTCTTTGCATGGTTCTTGTACCCTATGCTTGCCGGAAACTTGCCGGTGCACGCACTCTTGCCGCGAGCGCTTGAGGAACTGGTCCTTAGCAGCTTACCGGAAGTGCCGCTGCCGGCAAGGGTACACTTGACGATCACAACGTAACCTCTTAAGTTGTTGAGCGGACTCAAAACAAAGTAGGGCATAACTAATCACGACAAGGTTCCTTAGCGTGCAGGTTTCTCATACAAAGGCCAAAATCGTTCAAGGAGAAGTTGCAACTACAACAAAGAATTTACTTTAAAGTTTTGCAATTTAGCTTTTTCTTTGTTGTGCTTCTTGCCGTAGGACGATATCTTGAACATCATTCGATATCCATACCATCACTCCCCCCGGGAAACTTGTACGCGAGGAACCCTTCTGTCCTTTGAGAAAAAGAAAGAAGAGAAACGAGGAGGCTAGAACCTTGACGGTTCGTTAATCATCCTATGCAAGGGAAAATGTAGCACAAGGCTGCCTGCAACATATAAACAAATATGTACTTGGACAAAGAATAGTGAAACACTTATCTTTATTTATGTGCACGGGATCTGCGCCCGGCTCTGTACAAAGGTTTACATGCCTTTTCGGCAAACTTGTACAAAAGAGGTTGCCGGGCAGCTCGGCAACCGCACCTTACGGGTAGAACTTGCGAAGAGGCTCAATATTCCATGAGTTGAGCACCGAAGTGCCATCTTCGGTCTCTAGGTCGACTGTGCCGGGCCTAGTTACTCGTACCACCCGGTATGGGCCCTCCCACTTTGGCGTCAACTTGTTTTGACCCTTCATGGACTGAATCCGACGAAGAACAAGGTCGCCTTCCTCAAGGTTCCTGGCGTTCACTTTGCGACTATGGTAGAGGTGCAAAGCTTTGCTGGGACCGTGCAGCATGGACAGTAGCCCGGAAATGATCTTCCTCAAGGAGCGTGGCATCATCTTGCCGCACCTCATCTTGATCCTCCTCATCGAAGGCCAAGACTCGAGGTGACCCATATTTGAGTTCTGTGGGGAGCACCGCCTCTGCACCATAAACAAGGGAGAAGGGTGTCTGGCCAGTGGCTCGACTTGGCGTCGTTCTAATCGACCAAAGAACCGCTGGCAACTCTTCCACCCAACGCCTTCCACACTTGTGCAGCCTGTCGAAAGTTCTGGTCTTGAGACCATGCAGCACTTCTGCATTTGCCCTCTCTACTTGTCCATTGCTCCTTGGGTGAGCAACAGAGGCGTAGCAAATCTTATTTCCAAGTTCTTGGCAATATGCTATGAAGGTGCGGCTCGTGAATTGGGTGTCGTTGTCAGTGATGATCCTGTTGGGGACACTAAAACGGGCAACCAATCCTTTGAGGAACTTTATGGCTGACTGTGTCATCACCTTCCTCACTGGCTCCACCTCAGGCCACTTTGTAAACTTGTCGATTGCAACGTACAAGAATTCAAAGCCCCCGGTAGCACGGGGGAAGGGGCCGATGATGTCGAGGCCCCAGACCGAGAAAGGCCAGGAGAGAGGGATGGTTTGGAGGGCCTGAGCTGGCTGGTGAATGTCTTTGGAGTGGAACTGACATGCTTCACATCTGATAACCACCGCCAAGGCGTCTTGAAGGGTTGTCAGCCAGTAGAATCCTTGACAGAACGCCTTGCCAACAAGCACGCGCGACCCAATGTGAGAGCCACACATCCCTTCATGCATTTCTTCCAACAGCCTCTGTCCATCTTCCCGGCAGATGCACTTCAATTTCACCCCATTTGGTCTCTTTCTGTACAGAATGTTGTCAACAAACTTGTACATCCTTGATTGGCGGGCTACTCTTTCTGCATCCTCTTGCTCATCGGGAAGATCTCTTGTCTGAAGGAACTGGACAATTGACTGTGCCCATGCCGGAGCTTGTGGCTCGATGACAAGGACTAAAGGCATTTCTTCCTCTGCGGGAGCACTTGCTTCGACGGCAAGGATCTGGCTTGCCGAAAACTGCGGCTCACCGGCCAAGGGTATCTTGTTGGAGGTATCTACTTTCTTAGCGGCTGCCGGTAGCTCTGCCGGAAAGTAACCACCAACATCTTGCTTTCTCTTCTTCGCCAACCTTGATGGTGTAACGGATGGCTGAGTCAGATGGAGCACAAAAGTTAATGGTTCCACAGGCATCTTTTGGGCGGCAAGCTTTGACAGGTCATCAGCAATCCAATTCTGGGCACGTGGAATGTGCTCTGCTTATAGACCGTCGAAGTGCTCTTCCAACTTTCTCACCTCATCAACGTACGCCTCCATCAAAGGGCTCTGGTAATCCTTGTTGACTTGCCTCACCACTAATTGCGAGTCGCCTCTGATAATTAGCTTCCAAATACCAAGGTCGATTGCAATGCGCAGACCGGCAAGCAATCCTTCGTACTCAGCAGTGTTGTTGGTGGCCTGCTCCCGGGGAAAGTGCATCTGAAGCACGTACTTGAGGTGCTCTCCGGTGGGTGCTATAAAAAGAATGCCGGCACCGGCGCCTTTCAGCGTGAAAGCACCATCAAAGTCCATGATCCAATCGTCAACAGTTTCCTTGCCGGGGAGCGAGGTCTCTGGAATCTCTTCGTCTGGCGTTGGAGTCCATTCTGCAATGAATTCCGCCTAGGCTCTGCCCTGAATCGTTGAGGTACTCTCAAACTTCAAATCAAAGCTCGACAGCTCCAATGCCCACTCCACAATCCTACCGGTTGCCTCTGGATTTCTCAAGATGCGTTGCAACAGAAAGCGAGTGACGACGGTGACTGGATGTGATTGAAAATAATGGCGCAGCTTCCTTGAGCCCATGAGAAGGCCAAAAAGCAACTTTTGCACACCAGAGTACCTTGACCTAGCCCCTTGTAGGAGGGAGCTGACAAAGTAGACTGGGCGCTACACCATCTTCTTCTTCACAACTTGCTGATCTGGCTGGCTGGCTTGCACAATCTCTGGCTTGTCGGCACCTGACCATGCCGGACAAGATTCCGGCTCGTCGGGTCGTGGCTCTGCGGCTGCTACCTCTTCCTCGCCGGCCTCTCTTTCAACCACAAGTGCAGCACTAACCACTTGATTCGTCGCAGCTAAGTATAGCAGCAACGTCTCTTGCGGCCTAGGCGCAACTAGGACTGGCGGAGAGGATAGGTACTCCTTCAAATCTTGGAGTGCGGCCTCCGCTTCCGGAGTCCAGTTCACTGGACCTGCCTTTTTCAATGTCTTGAAAAACGGCAAGGCGCACTCTGCCGATTTGGAGATGAAGCTGCTGAGGGCGGCAACGCAGCCGGCAAGATGCCTGCCATCCTTGACACGTCTTTCTGCTTCCATCTACTCAATTGCTTTGATCTTGTTGGGGTTGGCTTCAATCCCTCTCCGAGACACAAAGAAACCAAGAAGCTTGCCAGATGGAACACCAAACACACACTTCTCGGGGTTGAGCTTCAAGTTGAGCTTGCGCAAGTTCGCAAATGTCTCTTCCAAATCCTGAATCAGGATTGACTTGTCTCTAGTTTTGACCACAATGTCATCCATGTAGGCTTCCACATTTCTGTGCAACTGTGGCTCAAAACCGATATGGACTGCTCTGGCAAAGGTTGCCCCGACACTCTTCAATCCGAAAGGCATACGCAAGAAGCAGTATGTGCCACATGGAGTGATGAATGCGGTTTTCTCCTCATCTTCCTTGGCCATAAAGATCTGATGATAACCAGAATAGGTGTCAAGGAAAGAGAGTAAATCATAGCCGACAGTGGAGTCTACAATCTGGTCGATGCGCGGCAAAGGGAAAGGGTCCTTTGTACATGCTTTATTTATATCAGTGAAGTCTATACAAAGCCTCCACTTCCCATTCGCCTTGCACACTACAACTGGATTGGCTAACCACGTAGGGTGTAGTACTCCTCTGACTAGACCTGCTGCTTCCAACTTCTTGATCTCTTCGGCAATGAATTCTTGCCGCTCCAAAGCTTGCTTCCTGACCTTCTGCTTGACGGGTCTCGCTTGAGGGCAGACAGCAAAGTGGTGCTCAATTACCTCCCTAGGAACACCGGGGATGTCAGATGCTTGCCAAGCAAACACATCGACATTCGCCCGTAGGATGGCAACGAGCTCGCTTTCCTATTTGTCACCGAGAGTGGCACTTATAGAAAAAGTGCCACTTGTCCCATCCTCTCTCGCAGAAACTTGCTTGGTCGTCGACGTGGAGGCCTTGGCTTTCTTGCTCTTGCCGGTAGAGCTCTCTGGTATGTCCTCGACGGGCGTGCTACACTCTAAAGTGCGCATCCCGGAGTCCGTATCAGGGGTCTTGCCGGACTTCTTCTTCTTTCCTCCACCGGGAGCTTTGCCGGCAGGAGCAGGTGCCTTGTCGGCAGATGCTTCCACTGCCTCCCGGTAGAGCTTGTCGGCGCAGATGATTGCGTCCTTGTGGTTCGACTTGATGGTGAGGACCCCCATCGGCCCTGGCATCTTGATGACATTGTAGGCGAAGTGCGACGCGGCCATGAACTTGGCCAGCGCCGGACAGCCCAGAATGCCATTGTAGGGCAGGGGCATCTTTACGACATCGAACATGATCTTCTTTGTCCTGTAGTTGAGGTCGCTGCCAAATGTCACCGGCTGCGTGATCTGGCCCTTCGGCTTGTTCCTTCCTGGACTGATCCCTTGGAACGTGCCGGTCTCCTCAAGATCCTTGTCGGGGATCAGCAGCCTCTTGATCACGTCGGGAGAGATCAAGTTCAAGCTGGCCCCACCGTCAACCAACATCTTCGTCACCCTGAGGTTGCAGATTGTTGGTGAAACCAACAACAGCAAACACCCGACCGCAGTGGTGCGATCAGGGTGATCCTCGGCGTCAAAGACGATGGGCGTGTGCGGCCACTTGAGTGGCTTCTGTGCTTCCATCATGGGCTCCGCAGCATTCACCTTGCGGATCCATTGCTTCAGTTGCCGGTGCGAGGAGTGCAAAGATGCGCCTCCGTCAACACACATGGCATCCGCTGTGTTCTGGAACTCCTTGTCGGACTCAACTTCGTCCTCATCATCATCATCTTGGCCTTGTGCGGCCTTCTCTTTCGGTTGCTTGGCCATGCCGCGGCGGCCCCCTCGGCCACCACGGTTCTGCTTGCCGGACCCACTGGCACCATCCTGGCCTTTCTCCTTGTCGCGCTTCTCGTACTCTTGCTTTTGCTTCTCGGCAAGCTGCTCTACTTGCCAGCACTCCTGGAGGTCGTGGCCCTTGGTATGGTGGATCTTGCAGTAGGGCCCACCGGTCTTGCCGCTCTTGTCGCCCGCCGCAGCCTCCCGGCAGTCAGCGCATCTGGCAACCTCCTTGTCGGGGCTTTCTGCCTTGGACTTCTTGGCGGCGTTGGCGTCACCGGGGCTCTTCACTGCCATCACTGTCTTGCCTTTGCGCTTCTGATTGCGCTTCCGTCTCTTCTTTTGCGGGGTTGATGCATCATCTGCGTCGTCGTCCTCAGAATCAACGTCGGCGCCAGCATCTTCCCCCGAGAGTCGCCTCCCTTCCTCAGCACGTGCACACTTGTCCGCCAAGGCGTACAACTCGTTGATGGTCCTGACCTTCATGACATTCATCTCAGACCACATTCTCCGGTTGCGTACATTCGTGTGGAATGCGATGCAAACAACTGCGGGATGAACATCAGGAATGTTGTGGTGCACGCGGCTGAACCTCTGTATGTACTTGTGGAGGGTCTCGTGATCTCTCTGGGGGATCACACGCAAGTTGCTCTCCTGACCAGAGAGCTTGTGGCCACCCTGGTAGGCACCCACGAATTGATGGCACAGATCTTCCCAAGAGGAAATGGAGCCCTCCGGCAAGTTCATCAACCACGATCTGACATTGGGCTTAAGCGCCAACTGAAAGTAGTTGGCTAGAAGCTTGTCATCGCGCCCCCCGGCAGCCTGCACCGCAATGATGTAGAGGCCAAGGAACTCTGCTGGACTGACCATGCCGTCGTACTTGTCGGGCAGCTCTGGCTTAAAGGGACAGGTGGACGGCCAGCAAACCTGCCACAGCTCATGGGTGAACGCTTGGCAGCCTACCTCGTAAGGTAAGCACCCAGGGTACAATGGCACTGGCACGTACGCTACCGGCCCGGCACGGTCGTCTGATCGACGACGTGCCTCCCGGCGCCACTCAATCTTCGCGCGGGCATCCTCATCGCGCTGCTCATGGAGCACTTGGTGCTGGTCTTGGCGGCCCCGCGGATCCGATGACGCCATGGACATAGTGTCCTGGTCATCCGATCGGCGAGCTTGCCGCCACTGTGGTTGTTGACGTGGAGGCGACTGCACTATGGGTTCACCGTTTGCGGCACGACAGCCAGTCGGTCCTGCCGGCACTGCTAGTGGTCGCCTGGAGGGGCCCACATCCTGCGTTTTGCCGGGATCAGCAAAACTGATGAGACTCTGGATAGTGGCCCTCCATTCTTCCATTTTGTCTGGGGCTGGCGGGAAGTTCAAAAGCATTTGAACTCACGCCATAGCCTCTGCCACCGTGGTTGGCATGGCGGGAAGCACAAAACGGGACAGCGTTCGACTCCTGGCAGGGCCAGGAGGGAGCTCGTCGCGTACCTGCTGCCGCGGCGCATGTTCACCAACGGGTTGGCGTGGTGATGGTGGAACCTGAGCATTGTGAGGACGATGCTCAGGGCTGGCTTGACGCCGTCTAGGACCGCTAGCGCCGCCGGGAAGCGTGGCGCGCCCATCTTGCGATGGTCGCTGCACACGTCCCACCGCAGCATTGTTGGACGTCACTGCTCCGTCCCTGGACGTCGCGATGATGGGGTCCTGGTTCACACCGGTCCGAATTGTAATACTGGGATGAACAGGCTCACCAGCGGGTTGTTGGAGTTGGTCGTCTGCGCCGTCTCCGATGTGGTGGCTGGGTTCACCGGCATGGTGAGGATGCTGGACACGCGCACCGCCAGCGCCTCCTGCACCGGCCATCCCAACCGTAGAGCCCGCGCCGACTGCGCCGCCTACGCCATCTCCGGATGCCTGGGAAGGCAGCTTGTAGGTGGTGGGAGCCGTCGTGGCTCCAGTCTTCTTCTTCGGCGCCATCGGTGAAGGTGATGGAGCCGGTACTCAAACTACGAACACTGATTCGTAATATGAGACCCCCTACCTGGCGCGCCAAAGATGTCGTGGGTAAATGATGATCTATGGGATCGAGAGGATCCCTTTGCGGTTCGGGAGTGGGATCAAAATCCTACAAAGAGCAGGGCTAGTAGATATGAGCACAAGCAATGATTTATCCAGGTTCGGGCCGCTGTGAGTGTAAAACCCTACTCCTGTTCTGGTGGTTTGATTGTATGAGAGCTCAAAGGTTACAAAGAGCACAGCTTGCCGGCAAGCTGCGCGGGAAATGCAGCTACAACGTGTAGTTGAGCTAAGAGTCGACCGTTCTAAGTGTAGCCGTGGGCATCCTTTTATAGGCCAAGGGCTTACCAAAGTGGCTAATATGGTCATTTACAGAGTATGAATAGTAACTTGCTCTGTCACCACGTCTATCTCCAGACGGGGTAAGACAAGCGCTTTAAATGCACCGTTAGGTGCTACGTCAGGGAGGCGAGGCTTTGGGCAAAAGATCTGTACAACCGGTCCTGGAGCCCTCCTATAATCTTGACATGTCCCAGGGATGGGTATCATTAAAGTTAATCCTGGCATGGCATGCTAACACCTGCCTTGGCCAGCTGCGTTGACTGCCTGCCTGCTCAACACCTATCATGCGTGCTTATCTAGCCGATGATGAGGTGGAGAGGTAACGGGACAGAACGAGCTTGCCGACGCGGAGCTTGCCGGGCCGTTGCTTGCCGGCAAGGAGCTTGCCAGCAACCATAGTCTTGGTCTTCACCTTGCCGGTACGGAGCTCGCCGGCAAGGGAAATCTTGATCTTCAGTACGAGAATAGTACTTCTCGATGACCTGCCTTGAGGTCTTCTTCACTGTCTTGTTTATTCCAAGTCTTGAGTCATAGTTATCCTCCGTCAAGCCCTTGCCATCAAGGAGGCTACAACTGCCAGTGCATAAGTCAGGGTACGAGGCCCCCCATGCTTTAGTACACCAACACTCCTTACAAGCCCACACTTCATCATTGCAGAGAGACTGGTCGACCAGTATGTACGTACACGTTCGCGAGCAGACAGACAATGCTATGTACTCTTCGACCGGGTGGGTCCCAGCTGTCAGGGAGGATAAGGAGGCACTTCCTTGCATGCGAAGATATAGTAGGTCGGTCCCAGCTGTTAGGGGGATGGATAATTTTTTCCCACATAATAAGGAGGCACTTCCTTGCGTGCGAAGATGTAGCTGGTGGGTCCAGCGGTCAGCCTCACCGCATACAGTCCTCTTCCGATGGATGTCGTTCATTGACCACGTTGACTATGCGGCGCCGAGAGCACCAAGGCGGTGGACGACGACGAGGACTAGGAAGGGAACGATGCGGAGCCGGGGAAGACGCGGCAGTGGATGCCCACGCGGAGGGGAGTACAAGGGTTGACTGGTTCTGCTGCGGTGTGAGGCCGCCATCACCGGAGAATAACAGGGGATGTGGGTGCGTAGAGGGAAGGCCTAGCCAGTGGTGGGAGTAGGGTGGGGCGGTGAGGCCTGCGCGGCAGCACAGCCAGCCACGAGAGGCAGGATCAGGCGGTCCCGCCGGCGCTGGTTTGGGTGGCTGGAGCAAGAAGATCAGAGATTGAAGAAGCTGCACGGCTGTTAGATGATCATCCAACGGTCACTGCTGCTAGAATCGTTTGTTGACTAAGTTGACAAAGCCCTGCGTACGCGTCAACTTAGTAGGCCCACAATCAGCCTCCAAATCTGGTGGGTCCCAGTTGTCATGGGGACGAATCGTTTTTTCCGCGTAATAAGGAGGCACTTCCTTCCGTGTGAAGATATAGCTGGTGGGTCCCAGCTGTCAGGGGGAGGAATCATTTATTTTTCGCGTAATAAGGAGGTACTTCCTTGCGTGTGAAGATGTAGCTAGTGGGTCTCGGATGTCAAGGGGAGGAGTCATTTTTTTGCACGTAATAACGAGGCACTTCCTTGCGTGTGAAGATGTAGCTGGTGAGTCCCAGCTGTCAAGGGGAGGAAACTTTTTTTCCGTGTAATAAGGAGGCACTTTCCTTGAGAGCGACCGTGGACCTCATGGGTCGCAGCTGTCAGCCTCTCCACGTACAATCGTCTTCGATGACTCTCATTTGTTGACCATGTTGAACACGCCGCGCCAAGTGCACCAAGGCGGTGGATGACGGCGAGGCCCCACCACCCCAGATGGGAACGACCCGGAGATGGGGAAGACGCGGCAGTTGAGTCGTAGATGGAGATGAGTGCGGGACTTGACTAGTTCGGGTGCGGGGTGGGGCTACACTCAGCGGAGAATAACAGGAGGTGCGGAGGAGTGGAGGGATGGCCTGCCCATCGGTGGGGTAGCGTTTCGCAGCGAGGCGCGCGAAGCAGCGCCGCTGGACGCCAGAGGCTGGAGCAGGCGGTCCCGCCAGCGCTGGAGGAAGAAGACAAGAGATTGAAGAAGAATGCCAGCGGTTGGATGTACATCCAACAGATAAGGCTATCAGAAACTTTTTTTGACTAAGTTGACAACGCCTTGCGTAGGCTTCGACCTATTGGTCCACATGTCAGCCAGTCCATTTGGTGGGCTGGGTGAAACAATAATGTAGCGTCTATGCATCCCATTTATATATTTTATTAGCATTTATAGCCTATTTGTATTATTTTTCGAAATACACGGTTTTGCTGGGCTGGGTGAAAATATCATTTTGGGCTGGACGGAGAAATGTTATAAAAACATAAACCGGTGCTGGGCATTTTATTATAAAACTACATAATTTGCGGAGCATAAACACGTGATTGCACATCTATTACTGCATTGGTCCGTAAAATCTTATAGCAAGCTTATGTACGCAATCACCAGGAATTAACTTGCCAACTTATTGTTAAATAATAATAATTATTTGGTAAGAACTTATCGATTTACCAAATAAAATATTATTTATTTTGAAGAGTTAATAAGATGTGGGGTATTATTATTTTGTAGGCTAGACGTGGGACAATTGAGTTGGTTTTAGGTAAAACCCGTGGGAGAAAAATCAGAGATGGGATTAATAAAAAACAAAAATAAAGGAAGTGGGAAGGTCTATACAAAGGTTGGACGAAGGGCAGGTCAAACGGGAACCTTATGTTCTTCTAATATATGTACGGAGTATATGTAATAAAATAAAATATAAATATATATACTATTATAGAAGGGAAAACATAAGTTGAGTTTGGCATTCTTATAGAAAAATAGAACTTCTTTTTTGAGCAGTATAGAAAAATATAACTGAGCTGTGAGTTGTCTTCAAGAAACAAACATAAGTTGGGCTGCTGATGTTATAAAACAAGCTAGGATGGGAGGCCCAGAGGCCGATTGATACCTGCTGGACCTCAAAAAAAAAGTTGAAACCTGCTAGATCAACTGTGTCAGTATGTCGTGGGATGCGCATGTTAAACAACAAAACCTAGGCTGGGCAGGCCACATCCCAGTTGTTACTTGTTCGACCTCTGAAAAAATGATTACCTGCTAGGTCCCGGATGACAGCCACCTAAAAACAAGGTCCACGATGACTGTCTTCCTTGTAAATTTCTCTCATTTATTGACTACATTGACAATCTTGTGGGCCCCACACGTCAACATACCATAAGGAGGAAGCATTTTTTGCAATATATAAGGAGGCACTTGTTTGTGTACGGCCATGGACCTGGTGGGCCCAAACTGTGAGCCTCTCAACGTACAGTCATCTCCCGATTCCTCTCATTTGTTGACCATGTTGAGAACGACAGACGGCGGCGCCGCGGTGAGAGCACCAAGGCGGAGGACGACGTCGAGACCTCGGACCGGAACGAACCGGAGCCGGGGAAGACGCAGGCGGAGGGGAGTACGAGGGTTGATTGGTTCAGGTGCAGGGTGGGCCAATGGAGCTACCGCCGCCGGAGAATAAAAGGATATGTGGGGGAGTAGAGGGATGGCCTGGCCAGCGCCATGCATAGGCTAGGATGGGTCGTCGAGGCGTGCGCGGCAGTGCCGCCAGCCGCTGTAGGGAGAGGACGAAAGAGTGAACAAAATAAAGAAATACAAATGGATAGGTGGTTGGTCCCAGATGTCTGTGTACGAGACCTGCTGGGTCCACCTGAGAAGGGGAATATGTTGGGGGGAAGGAGATTCAAAGCACACCAGCCGTTGGATTTCAATCTAATGGCTGCCAGAAGGACTGACGGAAGAGGTATCAAACTTAACTTGTTCTCGTCATTCGTGATCAAAGATGACCACCCTGAGTGAAGTTATCTGATAATCTAGGCAAAATGAATGATTGTGCAACCTACAGAAAACCGCACTCAGACTTCAAAAAAAGCACACAAAAAATGATACACCTGCTGGATCCCCATAAGCTTGTCGTGGGCCGCGAATGTCCTAAGAAAAGAAACCTGGGCTGGGCAGCAACAGCCCAATTGATACCTACTCGACCTCAAAAAAAAGGAAACATGGCAGCCCAGTGAACTAGTACTCTTATTACAGATAAGCAAACAGATTCATAGCCACTCAAAAAAAAAGCAAACAGGTTCATGGGTTCTTAGACGAAATATTACGGATAAAACAGATAATTACGACACATAGGCTAATGCATGAAACACTCAGATGATAAAGGTGCTTAAACAGACAAACTACACCATCTAGATCTTCCTGGCACGCTTGATCATGATGCTGCTGCTGTCCGTGTACTCCTCGGTCATGGGAAGCAGACACGCCCTCATGTCCAAGATCCGCCTGTACATGTCGTAGCATGCGTATGCGTCCTTGGCTGCGTAGGTCATGTAGGCTAGATTCAGAGGTACCTCCCACGTGTTCAGGTCCTTCGTATCCACATGTTCTTTCATGTTGGCGTAGCAGGGGTCGATGATGGCCGCGGCGAGGTCAACCATGGAGTCCTTCTCTTGCCCATTGCCGATGATCTTGTATTGCTTCTGGATGTCGACGAGCTTCTTGCACCAGATGGCCGAATCGTAAAGCACAGTGGCGTTCTTCCTGCTCTCCACCGTAGCAAAGGTGCCGTCGGCGGTGCCGATGAAATGGGCAAATGCTCCAGAACCCCTGATGGCCCTACAGTAGTGGTAGACTAGAACCTCGTCCCGCATGCATACCTGGGCAAAGGCGATCCGCTGGTCCCTGTCAGGAGATGGATGGATGGGCACAAGGTCCAGTCCCGCGACCTTGTGCTTCTCCTCCTGTAGGTACTGCTTGAACTTGGCGACGCAGAGCTTCACCGAGTCTGGATCGTTGGTGTACATCACATTCAACTTGGTGCTACCATGGGTCTGAACGGCGAACTCAAAGGTGAACTCCTTGGTGAAGTCCATATCCAGCAGGCTCACCCCTCGGATCGCCATTGGAGTCTCTTCTAACGCAGAGTTGTTGTGGCGGTTCTCGTTTTGTGGGGATTGGGGGCAGGGGGGGAGATGAAGACGATGGGGAGATATGGATAGCGGAGGGCTCCTTATTTACACTGGGGATCGGTGTGTAGTGGGGTACTAGGGGGCGGCAGTAGCAGTTCGTTTTTCCTATCTTGGGGAACTGTCACCAGTGAACGTAGGGGGTAGGCGGCGACACCAGTTCATTTTTCCACTCTAGGGGAACTGTAATCGACGGTGAACGTAATGGGTACAGGCGGCAGCAGTTACTACCCCCTCCTCCCTCGCCCGATGCACACCCCCTTGACCCATTCAAACTGCTCCATTAAACCGGCGTGGAAGCCGAGAAACCTATTCCGTCCACACGTCCATTCATGAGAGGGTCGGCATTGGCACTGTAATAGCGAGTGTTAGTGTGGTCGCTTTACTTAAATTTTATTCTTAAAACAAGCAAAACATTGGCTCGTTCTATCAGTGCCATAATATCAACATGCAAAACAATTAGAATTATTATTCTCAGGGTGCACGCAAATAGCTCATTTGCAACACTTTCAGACAGACAATACTACCAAGTTTGAACAGATTGTTAGGGTTGCTATCCTCTGCATCATCATGCCGTGTTTCACATCTTGCAAGATTCACAACCAACTCATAAGATTCAAATAATAAGCACAACAAAGATGCCTATGCATCTCAATGATTCACAGATCAGAGCCAATAGTTACTGTACAACTAAAATGTTGTGAGAATGTTAACAAATAAGTAAAATCGATCGATGCTTCATGTAAGCAATTTGATTCAAGGATTTGCTGAAATATTGAAACCAGTCCCGTTTACGGCCACGCATGTCAAACATTGGCAGATGAACATTTTCTGGATAACTGGTGGCACTACCACTTCCAATATCTGCATAAGCGGGTCACCAAGAACTTGGCGAATGCTTTGACCATCCCAACATCTGTAGCTGAGTATTCCTGTTTGCACAGATAATGAAAAAGCATGATTACTATAATAGTAGCACTAGTTGTGGGAACTTTATTTTCTTAATGGGAAAAAATATTGTGATACAATAGCTTTATATAAAAAAAATACAATGCTAGCATAGTATGACAAAGCACGATCATGTGGATGAAGGACAGTACTGACCAGTGTGAGATGACTTTGTGAGATCAAGTTGTTCTTCAGGTCCCCGTATCTTGCCATCATGGCGATTCGCTGACATCTATCAACAACTTCAGTGTGACAGTAGAAGGAGGGGCCTTGAGTCATTCCAATCTCTTTTTTTTGTGCAGTTCAACTAAAATTATGGTGCTCGCCATGCTGCGAGGGAGAGAGTGGGCCCGCGCCACCTCGACGGTACGCCTCATGGACTCAACTAGTTCAGTGCACATGCTATGTGGTTGATGAAGTGCAAATGGACTCAATTCTCCTGGATACGCCTTCAGCAAGTTATCTACATTGAAAATGAGATGATAGCTAAGACAGTAGCTCTATTACCAGTGGCACTAGCAGTGCCAAAACATTGCCTCAATTATTAGTGGCATTACATTAAGATGCAAAAACAATATCATTATTGCTTTCTCATAGCAGTGCAAAAACAGTAGCACAAGATCACTAGCTGAATGCAGAGTCAAAATCAACCAAAAAGGAACATACCCAGTCATGGGAACCATAACTGCAGTCACTGCCATTGTAGACGGGTTGACACCAGTCACCAACATGGATAATTCAATTCATGCGACCTTTTTTGCAGGTCACCTAAAATGAAGCAATGTTTGCATCATGCAGCTAGCAAGATGTACTTGGTCCCATGAGCTGGCAGCTTCTCCTTCATTAGTTGCACTAAAATTGAGGAACGTCATGGTTGGCTGTCATGCTCATGGAAGGTGCAACTATAATTTGCTTATCCTTTTGTGCAGTTCCACTAAAATCAAGTGTCATTGTGGTTAATAAACTGCTGCACGAGATTACCGACAGAGTTAGACGAAGAGGTTAGGAACTCCAATCACCCTTTGTGCAGTTCCACTAAAATCGGGAGACATTGCCCATGTGACATTTTAGTAGAACTGCACAAGACACTCTTTCAAAAAAAACAAAGTGTTTTGTGCAGTTCACCAAAAAGTCACAATAGCAACGAGGTGAAATGGATATCCCTATCTCCACAAAAAGATAGAAAGAAAACAGTTACTGGTCAATAACAAGATATAAAACATACACGAAATGAAAAGAAGCATCTTACTTATCTTCATGGCAATCATGCAAGGACAGTAGAAATTTTAAAATGACAACATTGCTTCATATTACTGGAAGCATTATGATCAACAATGACATCGGTCAAATATGCCATTACATTAATGGTGGCATTGCTTCATTTTACCAGCTACATTTGATTAACAGCAGCTAAATAGTTGGTATAAGGGCATGGGACAATGGGGACACCAGGACATTCACCAGCGTAAAGAAGCAACTTACTTATCATAATGGGAAATATAGCAGGAGAGTAGCATTTGTAAAACAGTTTAATTGCATCATATTACTAGAGGCCTTAGATTAACAATAACATTGGTTGGACATGTCCTTACTTTAACAGTGCGATTGCTTCATTTTACAAGCGCCATTACATTAACAACAGCAAAAAGTTGGTATAAGGCCACGCAGATAGTGGACACATCAGCACCATGTACCTACAAGGAGGCATAATGTGGTGAGGCCGAGTTTGTTGCCCCGAGCAACAAAGATCCAACCTATATCTGGGCTGGTCCCAAATTTAGTTCTCTTTAGGCACCTTTTACTACGTGAGGACAACAAATCTAATCCTGGACATACTCTGTTGACTTGTCCCCCAGCTGCCACTTTGTTTCAATTTTCCACCAATAATAGATCTGTTCCTTATCCAGTTTGTACTGCGTTTTCCCTTTATTTCCCTTTTGAACCAAGAGACCGGTTGGCTAGCCAGTCTCTACAACTTCCCCCTTCTATTTCCTCTTTGAATCAAGTCCTAGATTCATAATACACCTTTCCCCCCTTTCTTCCATGTTTGAACCAAGTCCTATATTCATAATACACCTTCCCCCCCTTTCTTCCCTGTTTAAACCAAGTCCTAGATTCGACTGCATGAAGTAGCTTTACCTCTAATAATAGTAAAAATTAAGGTGGCTTTGGAACAGCTGATGGAAGTAGAAAAAGATCCACATGCAGCCACGTGGGGAGCTAGGGCAGTAGAGCAAGGCCGTTTTCGAAGGAAGTTATACCTGAGGGTCGTCGGGATGTGGCTAGGAGGGCGGCCGGAGGCTGGATCTGGCCACAATACGGCATGGAGGAAGAAGGGGTCAGAGGCCCTCCCGAGCCGGCACTGTGTCGGAGAGAATGGCACGGGCAGTCGGTCGGGACGCACCGGCAGCTGTCGGTCTCCTCCCAAGCTGCCGACGACCGCGTGAACGATGCTCCTACTCCCCTACCCCGGCCGAGGGGATCCGGACGGATCTGTAACTAGTGGTGAGCAGAGAGAGAGTGTGGCCACCGCTGTCTTGTTTAGATCTGGAGAGGGTGAGAGAGTGAAGAGAGCAACCCTAGTAAAGCAAGCGCTGACGCTCCTGCTCATATATATAGTGGAGTGATTTTCTTTTTCTCCCCACAACAATCGTTTCAATTTGTGTACGTGACAGTAAAGAAAAGAAACTCTCTATTTAACGTGCTACAGTGAACAAAACTCCACGGCATCCAGGAGTACTAGTAATATTGTTCACTTGTGGACCCTGGCCCTCCATTCATTGAACAACCACACGGGTGAATATATATAGAGAGAGAACAAACAAGCTGGAACTCTTTTGGCTTTGAGATATCGATTGTACCATTTGACCACACTGCATCAATGGACTCAGTACTTTGAAGTTGCCATAATGCGTGGCTTTTGCAGTTCCCATCTAAATGGGGGATTACCATACATTTTGTTTGATAACTACCCTATACGTATAAACACATGCACCGTTTACAGTCCGAATCGCTAGCTAGAACTTGAACTGTATTTGTTTTCAACATAAAGTGGAATCAAATGTTTGAACTCATGATCTTAGCATTTGTAGAGAAAATGTAAAGGGCCATCGATCTTTGTTCTGCTTTTGAACATACTACAACATATGCAACCCTTTTGTGAAAATGACCAGATCTATTATAAAAAGTTCACCATGAGTACTACAAAGCATCTCAAACATAATAAAAATTACATCGAGATTCCGAGACCACCGAACGACCTACTACCGTCACAACGAGCCGTTGACACACTGCTGTTGCCACCATCCTACCTGAGCCGGCTTGACCTCGTCGATGACAGTTGGGAAGTGTTTGTGCACTTGCGAGCAGCGACCCGAAGCCATAGTAGTCGTAATTGATGTGAAGCACCTAATTCATACAACACAAAATTTTGCCACACGACAAGAAACCTTAGCCTTACCGCCCCAAGGAGACGACATGAATCTACATTGGAGCTCCATCAACTATGCCCTGACGAGGATCAGAGCTCGAAAGACAAACTCATACAAGATGTGTCGATCGATATCGCCGCTGTCCTACCGGAGTCGGTTTGACCTTTTTGACGATAAACGGGAAGTCTTCGTGCAGATGCCCATAAGGACCAGAGCCATAGAGCCGTATTGTGTGTTTGGTTGCGTTCACATCTCAGCATAGTTGTTCCCTCTTTGTGCATGCTCATCTCAGCATCCCTCTTCATGCATGCTCCTTGTGTATTTGTGTTAAGCTAGCGTGGACTCATGCACCCTTCATGCACTCTACCAAACACCCAAAAGTGGGTCGAGAAGGGAACTTTTGCTCTCATGCACCCTTCATACACCCTACCAAACACCCAAAAGTGGATCGATAACGGAACTTTTGCTCTCATGCACCCTTCATACACCCTACCAAACACACCCTTGTCGTCGTTGAACCCTTGTAATTATCCGAAGCACTTGACACCTAATCTCGCCACATGACAATACGCTCATGTTCCATCCACTATGTCTAGACGGACGAACTCAAGGAGGATCAGAGCTCGAAAGACAAACTCAAAGGAGAAGTGCCCCCATCCGAGTGAGGGCTGCGCGTGCGTGGACTAAAAAACCCTAATGTAAACTACTAACTGGAGCGGAGGCACCGAGATTCCCCTCCCCGCCACCAGTGGCCCGAGCGGCAGGAAGAGGGAAGGGGCGAATCCACGGGATCACCAGTGAAGCGTGGAGTGGGGAGGTTGCCCTAGCTGCCTAGGGTGGGGGAGTAGATATGTATTCATACCGAAATAGATTCGAATTTTATTGGTACTGTACAGTACAATATAGCCGGTGTCTCGACCTTTTTTTCGATTTCTCAACATATCTACAGCCCGTATGTTACCATCGCTCATCTCTCTTTTCTACTGTACTGTAGTAGTAGTAACTCAGCTTGCCTAAAAAAAAGTAACTCAGCCGTATGTTACCATCGCTCATCTCTCTTTTCTAGTACTGTAGTAGTAGTAACGCGGCGCACGTTCCATTCGGTGAGCGGCGTGCCGGACCGACCGTGGGGGTGCGACACGAATGCAACGGGCATGCTATATACATGTACCACCTTTTTCTTTTGGTTTTGCTCCATGCCACAATCCATCGATACAAAATTATATTTAAAAGTCGATGATAACCCAACAGTATAGGGGATCGCAACAGTTTTCGCGGGTAGTATTTCACCCAGATTTATTGATTCGACACAAGGGGAGCCAAAGAATATTTGTGAGTAGTAACAGTTGAGTTGTCAATTCAACCACACCTGGAGAGCTAAATATCTGCAGCAAAGTGTTTAGTAGCACAGTAGTATGATAAGTTTGATAGCAATAGTAACAGAGATAGTAACAGTAGCAGTTTTGTAGTGATTGTAACAGTAGCAGCAACGAAAGTAACTTAGCAAAGATCAATATGCGAAAAGCGTAGGCACTGGATAAGTGATGGATAATTATGTTGATGACATTCATCATGTAACAGTCACAACCTAGAGCGATACACAATAGCTCCAATTCATCAATGTAATGTAGGCATGTATTCCGTATATAGTCATACGTGCTTATAGTAAGAACTTGCATGACATCTTTTGTCCTACCCTCCCGTGGTAGCGGGGTCCTTAAGGAAACTAAGGGATATTAAGGCCTCCTTTTAATAGAGAACCGGAACAAAGCATTAGCACTTAGTGAATACATGAACTCCTCAAACTACGGTAATCACCGGAAAGAATCCCAATTATTTTCACCTTGGGGTATGTGGATCATAACACGTAATAGGTGCATACAACTTGCAAGATAGGATCAAGAACACAAATATATTCATGAAAAGATAGAGGGTTCAGATCTGAAATCATGGCACTCGGGCCCTAGTGACAAGCATTAAGCATAGCAAAGTCATAGCAACATCAATCTCAGGACATAGTGGATACTAGGGATCAAGCCCTAACAAAATTGACTCGAATACATGACAAATCTCATCCAACCCATCACCGTCCAACAAGCCTACAAATAAATTACTCACACACGGCGGTGAGCATCATGAAATTGGTGATGGAGGATGGTTGATGATGACGACGGCATCGAATCCCCCTCTCTGGAGCCCCGAACGGACTCCAGATCAGCCCTCCCGATGAAGAACAGGAGGTGGCGGCGGCTTTGTATCGTAAAACGCGATGATTCTTTCTCTTTGATTTTTTTTCTGGATGAATAGGTACTTATAGTGTTGGAGTTAGGGTTGCCGGAGCTTCCAGGGGCCCACAAGCCTGCTAGGCGCGCCCTGGGAGGTGGGCGCACCCCCTGGGCTTGTGGCGCCTGGGTGGCCCCCCTCTGGTAATTCTCTTCGCCAGTATTTTTTATATATTCTGAAAATATTCTGCGTAAATTTTCAGGTCCATCTGAGAACTTTTATTTCTGCACAAAAATAACACCATGGCAATTCTGCTGAAAACATCGTCAGTCTGGGTTAGTTCCATTCAAATCATGCAAATTAGAGTTCAAAACCAGAACAAAAGTGTTTGGAAAAGTGGATACATTCGGGACGTATCAACTCCCCCAAGCTTAACTCATTGCTTGTCCTCAAGCAATTCAGTTGACAAACTGAAAGTGACAAAGAAAAACTTTTACAAACTCTTTTGTTCTTGTTGTGTGTATATATATTCTTAATTAGCATCCAAGGTTTCAACAAAGATTATGAACTAACCATATGAATGATAACACTTAGGTCTCACATTTACTCGTATCAATAATAACATAACCAACTAGCAAGCAATAATAAGATATCTCGGATGACAACAATTTGTCAAAACAATCAAGATATAATATGATAACATGGTATCTCGCTAGCCCTTTCTGAGACCGCAAAACATAAATGCAGAGCAGCTCTGAAGTTCAAGTAACGACTAGATATTGTAATTCATGGTAGAAGAGATCCAGTCATGTCACACCCAACATTAACTATACTCAATGCATAAAAATGACAATAGTGCTCTCCAACTGGTGCTCGAATGAGAGGGTGATGACTCAATAATAAAAGTAAAATAACATAAAAGTAAATAGATAGGCCCTTCGCAGAGGGAAGCATGGATTTGCAGCGGTGCCAGAGCTCGAAGCTTAAAACAGAGATGAAAATAATTTTGAGATGTATGCTTTTCCTGTCAACGTCACGACTGAGAATTTTCAATATCTTCCATGCTAAACACATTATAGCCGGTTCCCAAGTGGAAAGGTAAAGTTTACTCCCCCTCCACCATACCAACACAAGCCATGGCTAGCCAAATTCACGGGTGCCCTCCAAACGATCAAATTTCCTGGGGAGTTTGTTTTATTATATAATTTGGCATTTTGATTATAGGACTAGGCATCCCAAATACCAGCCCCTCTCGTGCAATGACAAATGAATAAACACTCATCTGAGAATAACCGCTTAGCATGGAAGATACTGACCTCCCCCTGTCGCTCCATGAGCGGTACGGGCACACAAAACATATGTTTATTTGAATGATCAGAGGTGGCACATGCAAATTTACTTGGAACGGCAGAGTAATACCGCATATAGGTAGATATAGTGGACTCGTCTGGAACAACTTTGGTTTAAGGATTGTGAATGCACAAGCAGTATTCCCGCTTAGTACAGGTGAAGGCTAGCAAATAAATTGAGAAGCGACCAGCTAGAGAGCGAAAACAGTCATAGACAAGCATTGAGAATAATTAACACTGAATACGAGCATGAGTAGGATATAAACACCATGAACATAAATACCGTGGAGGCTATGTTGTTTTTGAATCAACTACATGTGTGAACATGTGCCAAGTCAAGCTACTTGAATTGTTCAGAGGAGGATACCATACTAACATACTACATCACAACCATTTCAATGCATGTTGACACTCAAGATAAATCATTATCCACTCCTAGCTATTTAAGCATGGCATGAGCAACTATGATCTCTAATTGTCATCACAAACATGTTTACTCATAATTTGCTAAATCATGAATACTGAGCTAAACATATTTACAAAGACAAAAACAAGAAGAGTTCATACCAGCTTTTCTTCACCGTAATCACTTCATCAAATATCGTCATTATTGCCTTTCACTTGCACGACCGAATGATGTGATAATAATAATAATAGTGAAAGTGTGCCGTGGACTAAGCTGTAATCTGCAAACATTTATTCAAAGGAGAAGACAAGGTAATGGTGGCTCTTTGTTAGATCAACAATAAAGCATATGAGAGCCACTCAACATTTTCATCATGGTCTTCTCCTTACGACGACTCAACGAAAGGAAAAGAAATTCAGAGAAACACACTGAAATATTTTTGGAGTTTTTACTTTTTCTGAAGAAAGCAAATTAACGAAGCAAAACGAAAAACGAGAAAAACTATTTACACGGGAGAACTCCCAACAAGCGAAATAAGAAACGAGAAATCTTTTTGGGTTTTCTTTTAATACTACGAATTAACTAAACAAGAAATAAACTACAACTAATTTATTGGATTTTTGAAAGTTTTTCAAACATACAAGAAGAAAGCGAAAATAAAACTAACATGGATATACAACGAAAAAGGATGAACACCGACAACTGGAATGAATGTGTGGTACATGAATGTAATGTCGGTGAGAAATACGTACTCCCCCAAGCTTAGGCTGGTCTATGGCCACTATTGGCCTGGATAATACACGTGATAGTAGTTCGGGTTGTACTGGAGTGCTGCTGCCATAGCTTGGCGAGCTGTCTCATTGCGCCTAGCGGTCTCTGCCGCCCTCTCGAACTCCTAAGCCTCTTCCTCAAGTATGAAATGTATATGTTTTTCCTGGAAATTAAAGAAGGCAGGAGCAGGCAAAGCAATATGGAAGACTCGATGCCTGTTAAAGATTAGCCTATATCTGAGATGGGGGTTACCCCTCTCAAGGAACTGGTGGCGTTCCATAGCATCATAATCAAGAAAACTAGGTGGCAATAGGGTATCATTTTGTTTAATGGGCACACCAAGATAAGTGGCCAAGCGAGTAGCATAAATTCCACCAAAGAAGTCACCAACTAAGGCGTTATTATGTAACCGACATGTAACAATAGCCCCCATGTTAAATTGTCTATCTCTCAACACAGCACTCTTAAGAATGCTCAGATCAGGGGCGCAAAGATGACTATGGTCATGTTTACCATTAATGCATCTACCTATGAACAGAGCAAAATAATGTATAGCAGGAAAATGAATGCTCCCCATAGTAGCTTGTGTTATGCCTCTAGTTTCACCCCTAGTAATGGTCATGAGAAATTCATTGCAGTCAGATTTACGAGGTTTAGTGCAAGTCCCCCAAAATGGAATTCTAGAAGCATCACTAAACTCTTCAACAGACATGCGGAAAGGTTTTTCATATAAATTAAAGATGAAATCATGAGAAGTGCGGTGAGGATACTTGAATTTCCGTATGAAGGAATCAGTAAGGTCATGGTACTGAGGGCACTTATCTGTCAAGAACTATGTGAGCTCGGCATTGCGTACATACATATCAGACTCGTCCTTGATGCCCGCTCAAACCATGAAGGATTCAGATGACCACTCGCACGGTTGCACCGAGGCCTCCCGCGGTGGTTCAAGGTCCGGCTCGCATATCGCGGGCCTTGGTGCACTCTTGCTCGAGGAACCACCATGGAACATCTTCCTAAACGTTTTTCTCCCTCTGAAAATTTCTGAAATTTTTAGTGACTCAAAATAAAAGTGAACGAAACTCAATAAAATTGATAGCAACTACTCCCACAAGTATCTAGAGGCTATATCATGCATCAAAACTACTTTGGACCATACAAATTCAACATGCAAGCTCATATACATGGTCACCACAGCGGCAAAAATTTGCAAAACATAAAGCACTAGAACAAAAACTAATGGGAGCATTGGAGGAGTCACATACCAAGGAGTAATTCCTTAAAACAGTTTTGAAAATGGAGTTCCAAGAAAGGAGATCGAAATTTGCAGCAAAATGAGCAAGAACACGGGCTTGGGAGCAAGGATGATTTTTTTTGGAGGAAGAAGAAGGGTGTGGGTGGTTGGGATAAGTGAGTGGGTCCCTGTGGGACCCACAAGCTCACTAGGCGAGCCCAGGGGGGTGGGCACGCCCTGTGAGCTTGTGGCTCACAGGTGCACCTCACTGGGATGTGTTTAGTTCCAAACATTCTTAAATATTCTGGAAAAAATCATACTAAATTTTCAGGGCATTCTGAGGACTTTTATTTTTGGGCCATTTTTTATTGCACGGATAATTCAAAAAACAGGATAATCATGGCATTTTATTTTATTCAACTAGAAATAACAAAGAGCAAACTATAAGTACAGTTGTGTTTACTAAATTCATCGACCACATGCCCCTCAAAAAGAATCCATTAATAAGGTTGGTCAAGTCTTATTAACATACTTTTTCCGAATGGCATGAAACCGAAGAATCTACGTATAACACTAAGTTACCTCAATGGGGATATGCATCTCCCCAACAATAAGAATTTCATATTTCTTTTTGACAGTAGGAAGAGGAAATTTGAAACCTCCAATAGTGATTGTCGAAACATTTTCAATATAATTGATACCATTCACCAAACTTTGTTTCTTCGGAAAATAAACCGTATGCTCATTACCATTGACATGAAAAGTAACCTTGCTTTTGTTGCAATCAATAACAGCCCCTGCAGTATTCAGAAAAGGTCTACCAAGGATAATCAACATGTTGTCGTCCTCGGGCATATCAAGTATAACAAAGTCTGTTAAGATAGTAACATTTGCAACTACAACGGGTACATCCTCGCAAATTCCAATAGGTATAGCAGTTGATTTATAAGCCATTTGCAAAGATATTTCAGTAGGTGTGAGCTTATTCAAAACAAGTCTTCTATATAAAGAGAAAGGCATAACACTAACACCGGCTCCTAAGTCACATAGAGCAGTTTTAACAAAGCTTCTTTTAATGGAGCATGGTATAGTGGGTATTCCAGGATCTCCTAGTTTCTTAGGTACTCCACCCTTAAAAGAATAATTTGCAAGCATGGTGGAAATTTCAGCTTCAGGTATCTTTATTTTATTAGTGACAATATCGTTCATGTATTTAGCATAGGGAGACATTTTCAACATATCAATCAAGCGAGTGCGCAAAAAGATAGGTCTAAGCAGTTCAACAAAGCGCTCAGAGTCTTCCTCATCTTTATTTTTAGATGGTTTAGTTGGAAAAGCCATAGGTTTTTGAACCCATGGTTCTCTTTCTTTTCCATGTTTTCTAGCAATGAAGTCTCTTTTATCATATCTTTTATTCTTAGGAGGTGGGTTATCAAGATCAACAGCAGGTTCTATTTCTACATCATTATCTGGTTGAGCATCAACATGAATATCATCACTATCATTATCATTATTTTCGGAGTCTAGGATCTGCGTCCAAGAAACTTCTCCAAGAACTTAGGATTTGAACTCTGGGGGGCTTAGCTTGGCAACCTACAACACGACGGCCTCTACGGTGGGAGGCCGACGGACTCACTGGCTCTCACCGGACATGAAGGGGACGCGCGAGCTACCCAGGTTCGGGCCACCATGCGGTGTAATACCCTACTCCTGCCTGCGTTGGATTGCTCTATTTGGAGAGCTTGTGGCTCCGAGTACACGAGGTGTGGGGAGAATGAGTCGATCCCCTTACATGGAGGCGGCCCTGTCCCTTTTGTAGTGCCTTGGTCCTCTTCCCCAAAAATATGAGCGGGAAAGGGTAGCCACAGGGCGGCAATTCAAAGGGGGACAGGAGCACAGACTTATCCTGACTAAAGGCGGTCTCCGCCTGATAAAGCAGCTCCTCGTGACGTCTCGGTGGGCTTGGCGATGACCTCCGTCCTGGTGTGCCGATCTGTCCTGATCTTCTATCACCAAAGAGGAAAACCTTTGGGACTTGCTTTGGGGGAGGCAGATGCCACTGCTCCCTTATCACCAGAATGGAAGCTAGGCTTGGCAACGCCCCGCTGTCCTTATCCTGACAGCAAAACGTCACCCATGTGCTGTGCGCAAGGCCCTGCGGCCGGCGCCGTATGATCTGCTTCGTGAGGAGGCCTCACGAGGGGAGCCTCGCGAGGCATCCTAGCGCTTGGCGGCCTCGGCGGGGTCTGACCTGGCGGCGAGGGGCCTCGCGAGGCGGCTTCCTCCGGAGCGGCCTCGGCAGGGCCACTCTCATGGGCCACCCCGAGCGCAGTCCTCTGGGCCAAAGGCAGACGGGTCATGGTACCCTGGTTCCCACTGGGCCGACAGGAGTCCCCGGGCCCGCGGCGCGCACGTTCCACCCGTTAGGGATGAAACGCCGTGGGGCCCACATAGCTGCCAGGCCCAGAAGTGACGCGTGGCGGCTTTCACGGGGAGGGTCGCCCCCACTCCCCAAGACGCCTCGGTAACCGCCGTCTTTGCGATAAAGCCTGCCCGCGCGGGGCGCAGGCATGTCATTGCTCTTCGTCCCCATCTTGCCCTTCATCTCGAGCGAGCAGTTCCTCTGTTACTCCTCCCCCAACCTCCAAATTCTCCGCCGCCATGGCCCCAGGAAAGAAAGGGAAGAAGAAGACCGCCGAGCCGAGGTCGTCGGCCCCGCCGGGGCCGGGGCCCGCGCTGATGAAATCTGTGATCCTCAACAAAGAGGGCCTGGACAAGGTGCGGCCAATGATGGCCAGCGCCCACAACGGGATTTGGTCAGCATCGCGCCCCGCGGCTCAGCGAGGGGGCACGACCTTCCCGTTCTTCCTCCACTCCGTCTTCGCCGGGCTGGTCCCCCCTTCTCCGACTTCTTTGACGCCGCGGCTCAGCCATTACCAGGTCCATGCGCTGCACCTGCACCCGAGCTCAGTCCTCCCTCTCTCTATCTTCGCCTATCTTTGCGAGGCCTTTCTGGGGGTGATGCCATCCGTGGCCTTCCTCCAGAAATTCTTCCGCCTCTGACTGACCGAGGTGGACCAGTGCTCGGGCTGCGTGTCGTTCCAGATGGTCGCGGGCATGCACATGTACATCATCGACATGCGGATTCCCGAGGAGGTGGAAGGCTTCAGGGAGCACTGGGTCTACATGGACGCGCGCCAGTACAGCCCCTTACTCGAAATCCCGGAGGCACCACCTATGTCGAGCTCCGGGTGGGGGCCCTCCGAGCTGACCGAGGCCGCGCTGAGGCCAGTCATGGCGAGGATGCGACTGCTCCATGCCGGCGGGCTCACCGCGAGCATGGTCGTCAAGGAGTTCATGCGCAAGCGCATTGCTCCCCTCCTGAGGAGCCCTCGCCTAGTGTGGACTCACTCAGGTCTGGGGGACCCCATGAGGCTTAGACCCGATCGCCTTGCCCCAGAGGTGGTGGAGGGGCTGGTGAGCGTTCTCCTTGCCACGGCGACGCCGTTCCCGCCGCCAAGCGCGGCTCCAATTTACTGCTTCAGAAACCGGGAGGACGCGCGGGCCGGCATGCCACTGTTTGATCAGTGGGGGCTTGTGCCCTCGGGTCATGCGGGACCCCACGACAATCCGATCCAGGTGCTGCTGCTTCCCGGAGGCGAAGACGACACCAAGGTGGCGGCTGCAGCCGACGCCTGGAGCGAGGCGGCGGCGTCCGAGCCGACTCGCTGCCTGTCGACGGCAGGAGCCAACAACGGTGGCGGCAGTGGCGTCGGGGGCCCCCGAGGCGAGCCCCTGCAGTCTGCTCCCCCAATGGAGGAAACCCCTGGCGCAGAAAGCCCCTCGCCTGGCGGGGCGGTCCTGCCCGCCGAAGCCTCGGGAAGGGGCCTAGGCGGCCCTCATGGCGGGGCCTCAGGAGGGGGCCCAAAGGGTCTCAAGAGGGCGGAAGCGGCAGCCGCCCGGGAGGGAAGCTAAGGAAGCGGCGATGTGTCCCCATAGACGAGTATGTCCCTTTGCCCCGCACACTCCTCACGCCCACCGCTTCATCTTGCCAGGCTCGGCCTGATCCCCAGTCATGCAGAAGGGGGTCCCCGCCGTAAAAGAAGAAGGAGGACACCCGGGACGGGGGTGCCGGCGAGCCGGCCGGGGCTCGATGGGAGTTGGGGGCGGCTGGCGCACCGATGCCCCCAACGAGCCCCGCGAAGCGTGCCGGAGTCACGGAGGAGGGATCTGCGGAATCTGCCCAGCGCCCCGAGGAGGCCCTCCCCCCTGCTAGAGAAAGAGTGCCTCCGGAAGAGGCCCGCCCCGAGGGGGAGGTAGGCGCCGACGCGGCGGCCGCCGCAAGCCTCGAGCTATCACCAGGGCGCCACGAGCCGGAGGCGGCCGCGCCCAGTCCTCCCCGCACAGCCGAGCGGCCGGTAGGGGCGGGAGCCGTGGTGGAGGTCAAGGAGGATCCTAGTCACCCAGAAGGGAATGAGGCTCCCTCAGGCGGGGGACTGGGCGGATTCGATGACGCAGCAGCCCCCGAGCCCCCGGAGGCATGGGGGCGGAGATGGAAGGGTCTGGCCGGCCCGGGACCTTGGCCCTGGCGAGCCGCAGCATCCTATCGCAGATCGGGACCCTCCACCACGCCCAGTCGGCCCTCGGCTCCCTAGAGGCCGAGCTCGTGGCCGAGGAGGCGCCTGGAGAGGGGGCGCGTCGCGGCCCGCGAGGCCCGGCTAGCCTCCCGCGAGAAGGCGGTCACCTGGCGCGAGAGCAAGGCGGCGGTCCTGGAGATGGACATGGAGATTCGGGAGCATGAACTCCTGCGGACCACCATCGAGCAGGAGAGGGAGCGGGAGCGCTTGGAGAACCTGGACCGTACCGTGGCGGCCGGCGAGGCCACCTACCAGGAATGCCTTGCGAAAGCCAATGCCACGCTTGAGGAAAGAGCTACGAGGTACAAGGCGGAGATCGACAAGCGGGGCCAGGAAGAGGTCGCGTGGAAGGCCAAGGCCCTAGCCGACACCTACTCCAACAACTTGAAGAGGTAGGAGGACCGCTTCATGAAGAGGCGTGGCGAGCTTGACGCTGAAATCACCAAGCTCAAGCGGCAGCTCGCGGCGTCGGAGGCCGAGAGGCGGAGTGCGGCGGAGCTCCATGCCACGACCCGCCATGAGCTGGAAGACCTCCAGGCTCAGGTGGGCGAGGTTAGCGATGAGGCGCAGCGGGCCCGCGACGAGGCCGCCCGAGGGCGCGGGGAGCAGCTCTAGCACTCCAAAATGTTCCGCAAGCTTATGGGGCGCGCTCGCAGCGCCGTGGTTGCCTTCTCGGTCAAGAGGGTGGAGGATCCTCTGGAGACCGACGACGCCAGCTACCTGGCCTTCTTCACAAGGCTCGTGGAGCGGCTGGAGGCGAGCTCCACCCGGTGGGACGAGATCCGCGACGCCGAGTGCCGCGACCTCCTGCGCCAGGCGTCGACCCGCGTCTTCAGCAACCTGCTGTGCGTCGACGGCCGCTTCAACTTTGACCAGGCGCTGTCTCCGGTCCCCGAGGAGCTCCAAGGAAAGCTTGCGAGGGCGGTGGAGGACCATGTGGCGAGTCTGCTGGAGCGGTTCGCGCCTGTCGGGGAAGGATCTGGCGACGACGGCAATCCAGTTGTTGACGACGCCGGCGGTGGCTCCGCTACCTGAGGCCCTGTGCTCACCCTCCTGTAACAGAGTAGATGAGGCCCCGAGGGGGCGTGAAGACATTTGTATGGCACTTTTGCTGTTAAATACTAGATGTTTGATGCGTTTTCATTTTCCTCTTGCGGCCTTCAATTTCCTTTTTACATTACCTTCATGCCCTGCGTCGCTGGGACCCAGCCCCCGAGGCGGGCTACACCGTCGCTGGTATGCCCAGAGCGTGCGCTCAGCAAGGCCAGAGGGTGTAGGGCTCTTAGGGTCGTAGGAGTCCCTGAGGCACAATGCTCAGGGTCCCCACCTTGACGCGCAGGCGGCTCGTGCCAAGGAAATCGAGACGCCACGAGAGAGAAACGGGAGGGAAAAGACCAGAGGGGTGCTTTGGACTTAACTCCTTGGAGGCGTGCGGCCTGGGGCGAGCCCTTCGCAGGGCGCGGCTCATGAGGTGCAGCCCCTTCGTGAGGCCCTCCGCTCGCAGGACACCGCTCGCGAGGCCTCTCGAGGGGGGCTCCTGAAGCTTCGATATCCTGCACCAGGGAAACTGCCAAGTTTTTGCAAGTAGTGCAGTAGGGCACGCTCGCGAGGTCGCCTGTGGGTGTTATGCGATGAGACGAGAGCACCAAGGACCCGGTGAGGTGACGTACACGGGAGCAGGCCCGCGAGCCAGAGCTCAGTCGCTTGGGTTTTTCGGTGCTGCTGGGACTGACCCGAGCACAGACACCGTGCCCCAGGAGACAAGAGCACCAAGGACCTGGTGAGGTGACGTGCACGGGAGCAGGCCCACGAGTCAGAGCTCAGTTGCTTGGGTTTTTCAGTGCTACTCGGACTGACCCGAGCACAGACACTGTGCCCAGCCCCCGCTCGCGTGACAGGCACAGGTGAGACAACGAGCGCGCGCCTCCGCCAGGGTACCCTTAGCTGCAAGCACACAGGGTTTTTGAGGAAATAAGCTTTACTGATGCATGAAGCAAGTTCATTACATAACAGAAAGATACATGTTGCCGTGTTCGACACGGGTCAGCTTGAGGATGTGATGGCCGAGGGCCCCTCGGGTAAGTAGGCCACCAGCGTGGAGCATGGGGCATCCGCCAGCACTGAGCATGGGGCTTCCACGAGAGTGGGAAGGAGCTCTCACGTGCCAGCGGCAGCGTGGGTAGAGAGAGCCCCGGAGCGTGTACAGCTCCATGTCGCTCGTATCCGTGGGGCATGGACAGAACTTACGGTGATGGCGGGCGTTCCATGTGTTTGGTACCAGAACACCCGCCGCCGTCACGAATGGGGCCGTGGTGGGCCGGTGGGCGAGTGTTAACCACCTCCGTATTCCTTGCGATGTGGGACTCCAGGCTCATGCGCATCAGCCTCGCGAAGGTGGCCCCGGAACCCTCCAGGCCGAACAGCATACGCATGAGCCAGGGCGAGCCCGCGGCGATGCGCGGAGGAGGGAAGGGGGCCGCGAGGCGAGCCTGGTTGAGGGCGATGAAGTCAGCGCACATGCGCGTGCTGCTGCACGGCCTAGCGACGGGGGTGATGCTGGCGATCCACCTGGGGTGGGAAGCTTCACGGGCGGTTCTGGCATCCTTGGGCTGGTTGACTTCTTGGGTGACGACTTCCTGCTTCTTGGGCGCTTGACGATATTCCTCACGCTTGATGGGCCGCGCGCTGCAGCACGCGGTTGAGTGGTGCTCAACCACCTCCCTCGGTAGGCCGGGCGCGCCTGATGCTGTCCAAGCCAACGCATCAGGGCTTGCCCGGAGGGAGGTGACGAGCGCGCCTTCCTATTTGAGGGAGGGCCCGCCGCCGATGGCGAGGGAGGGGCTTGCTTCTCCCCCATCCGGCGATGCCTTCTTGGGCTCGGCCCGCTCCAGAGAGGGCAGGGGCTTCTTCTTCGCGGGCGCCTCCTCGGCAGGCCCAGGCACGTCTTCATCGGCCGGGTACGCGACGGAGGCAGCCTTGTAGGCGTGCTCGAGGGCCTGCAGCGCATCCTTCTCATCGCAGCGAACGGTGAGGGTACCGCGGCAGCCGGGCATTTTGACAAGGCCGTAGGCGTGGTTGGTCGCGGCCATGAACTTGGTGAGCACCGGGTAGACCAAAATGGCGTTGTAAGGTAGGCCGAGGTGAGCCACATCGAAGATGATGAACTCCGTGCGGTAGTTCTTGCCGGTGCTGAAGGTGGCGGGAAGGCGCACCTGCCCCAGTGGGACAGTGGAGCCATCGGTGATGCCCGAGAAGGGCCTGGTGGGCATCAGGCGCTCGTAGGGCACTTGCAGCGTCTCGAAGGTCTCCACGGAGAGTACGTTGAGGCCTGCTCCACCGTCGATGAGGGTCTTGGTGACGGCCACATTGCTGATGGTAGGCATACACAGTAGGGGGACGGTACCCACGGCCTTCGTGGACTCGGGGTGGTTGTTGGCGTCGAAGGCGATGGGGAACTCAGACCACTTGAGGCGGCCGGTGGACTCGAGGGCCGGGAGGGCCGCATTCACCTCCCGAGAGAACAGCTTGAAGTAGCGATTGGACGAAGGGGCCTGGGCCCCGCCGAGGATGCAGGCCACCCTACGGGGCTCTTGGTAGCCCCCAGCATTCTCAGCGGGAGGGGAGTCGTTGGCGCGTATTGGGGCAGCGTTGGCCTAAGTGGCCTGAGGGTCAGCCTACCGCGGCTGGTTCTGCCAGCCCTGACGGTTGTTGTCGCTGGCACCGTTGTTGTGGTTGCGGCTCCAGCGGCCGCCTCTGCTGCCGCCCCCGCGGCCCTTGCCGCGCTCCTTGCAGCTGCCGCGGCTCTCGGTGAGGCCCTCGCGAAGCAGCTTGAGCTCGTGGCAGTCCTCTGTGCTGTGGGAGTTCATGTTGTGGTAGGCACAGAAAGGACGGGCGTCCTTCTTGGCCTCGCCACGGTCGCGGCCGCGCTTGTAGTCCGGCTTCGCCGTGAGCACGGCAGGGCCCTTGCGCTTGGTGTCCTTGCCCTTGGGTTTCGCCGCGTCAGGGTCAGCGTCAGCGTCGTTATGGAGGAAGAGGCGTCCCTCTTCGGCCTTGGCGCAGCAGTCGGCGAGGATAAACAGCTCTGCTGCAGAGTCGAGCTCGTCTCTGACTGAGAGCTTCTCGCGCATCTTCACGTCCGTGACGCCGTTGGTGAAGGCGGAGACGATCGCGGCGTCGGAGGCCTTCAGGATCTTGTGGCGCACCTGGCTGAAGCGCTGGATGAACTTGCAAAGGGGCTCGCCAGGGCGCTAGCGCATGTTCCGCAGGTCATTGAGCGTGAGGGCGCGGTCGCTCGTGCCCTTGAAGTTGGCGACGAACTGCTTGCACAGGTCCTCCCACGAAGAGATGGATGCCTCGGGGAGGTTCATGAGCCACGAGCGCGCAGCGTCCTTGAGGGCCATGGGGAACCAATTCGCCATGACCCGGTCGTCCCCCCTCGCGGCCTGGATGCTGATGGTGTAGAGCAGGAGGAACTCCGTGGGGTTGGCGCTGCCGTCGTAGCGCTGAGGGAGCTCTGGCTTGAACTTGTCGGGCCACACCACGCGGCGCAGCTCGAGGGCGAGGGCCAGGTATCCCCCGTTAGTGACGGCTCCACCATCAAGGGCCGCGCGGTTCTGGCGCCCAGCCATGGCGACGTCGTGGAGGACGCGATCCTGGTGGTCGTGCGCCTTCTCGAGGCCCACGCGCGCATCCTGGGGCGCGCGGTGGACGATCTGGCAGCTGTCGCCGTCGCCGCCTGGCGCGAGCGAGTCGCGGGACGGCTCCGGGGCGCGCGCGGCAGGGCGGCGCTCGGCCACGTCACGGTCCGGAGAAGGAGGAGGAGCGTCGCGCCCGGCCTGGTCGGCGCAGCAGGCAGGGAGCGGGAGGGTGCCTAGCCATCGCGTGCGGTGTCGACGAGCTCGGTGATGCGCCCGAGCCAAGCGTCGTAGCCGTCCTCGGTGGGGCGGTATCGCAGCATCTCTTGCTCCATGAACAGCGCGGCGTGCGGAGCAGGAGGGTCGCGACGCGCGAGCGAGGAGGTGGCGGCGGAGCAGCCGTGCGCCTGCTCGTTCACCGACGGGTGGGCAGAGGAGGCCACCCGCTCCCCAACGGGCTTGGTGGCAGCTCGAGGGCGCCGCCCAAGGGCACCGCGGGCGGCGGCCGCCGTGGGGACCCTGACAGCGGTGCTGCAAGCAGCGCGTTCCCGGCGAGCGGCGGCGGCGTCCATGTCGATGCTGGCGTCGAGGTCGAAGGCGCGAAGACGACAAGCCCCCCTACCTGGCGCACCAAATGTTGGAGTCTAGGATCTGCGTCTAAGAAACTTCTCCAAGAACTTAAGATTCGAACTCTGGGGGGCTTAGCTTGGCAACCTACGACACGATGGCCTCTACGGTGGGAGGACGATGGACTCACTGGCTCTCACCGGACACGAAGGGGATGGCGAGCTACCCAGGTTCGGGCCACCGTGCGGTGTAATACCCTACTCCTGCCTACGTTGGATTGCTCTGTATGGAGAGCTTGTGGCTCCAAGTACACGAGGTGTGGGGGAGAATGAGTCGATCCCCTTACATGGAGGCGGCCCTGTCCCTTTTGTAGTGCCTTGGTCCTCTTCCCCTAAAATATGAGCGGGAAAGGGGAGCCACAGGGCGGCAATTCAAAGGGGGACAGGAGTACAGGCTTATCCTGACTAAAGGCGGTCTCCACCTGATAAAGCAGCTCCTCGTGACGTCTCGGTGGGCTTGGCGATGACCTCCGTCCTGGTGTGCCGATCCGTCCTGATCTTCTATCACCAAAGAGGAAAACCTTTGGGACTTGCTTTGGGGGAGGCAGATGCCACTGCTCCCTTATCACCAGAATGGAAGCTGGGCTTGGCCACGCCCCGCTGTCCTTATCCTGACAGCGGAACGTCACCCATGTGATGGGCGCGAGGCCCTGCGGCCGGCGCCGTACGATCTGCTTTGTGTGGAGGCCTCGCGAGGCATCCTGGCGCTTGGCGGCCTCGGCAGGGTCTGACCTGGCAGCGAGGGGCCTCGCAATTCGGCTTCCTCTGGAGCGGCCTCGGCAGGGCCACTCTCATGGGCCGCCCCGAGCACGGTCCTCTGGGCCAGAGGCAGACGGGCCGTGGTACCCTGGTTCCCACTGGGCCGACAATTATCATTATCACTAGGTGGATGTTCATTACAAGATTGTGTCTCAGCATCAGAAATAGAAACATAATTATGATTCTCAGGAGGTTTTTCTATCTCAGGTTCACTAGAAGCAGGCAAAGTTCTATCATTTTTCTTTTTCTTTTTCTTCTTAGATGAACTAGGTGCATCAGCGTTAATTCTTTGAGAATCTTGCTCAATTCTTTTAGGATGACCTTCAGGATATAGAGGATCCTGATTCATTCTACCTCCTCTTGTAACAACTCTAACAACATGATCATTCATTTTATTATTCATCCCATCAAGCAAATCATTTAGTGACTTAGCAATTTGTTCTAACTGAGTATGAACCATAGAAGCATGTTTAATTAAGCCTTTAACATCATTAGTAGTTCTAAACATCAAATCACTCAAGCGATCTATCATGAAGGAATTTCTTTTTAGTTGATTGCTAACATATCTATTAAAGTGTTCTTATTTCACAATGAAATTGTCAAATTCATCCAAGCATTGGCTAGCAGATTTATTGTAAGGAATATCACCTTCATCGAATCTAGTAAGAGAATTTACCTCCACTACCTATGTCGGGATGTCGAGCCCATGTATTTCTTCAATAGGTGGTAAATTCTTAACATCTTCAGATTTAATACCCTTTTCTTTCATAGATTTCTTAGCTTCTTGCATATCTTCTGGACTGAGGAATAGAATACCTCTCTTCTTCGGAGTTGGTTTAGGTGGTGGTTCAGGAAGTGTCCAATCATCGGCATTTCTCAGAATATAATTTAATAGTTCTTCGGCCTGTCCAACAGTTCGTTCCCTGAAAATAGAACCAGCACAACTATCTAGGTAGTCCCTAGAAGCATCGGTTAGTCCATTATAAAAGATATCAAGTATTTCATTATTCTTAAGAGGGTGATCAGGCAAAGCATCAAGCAATTGGAGAAGCCTCTCCCAAGCTTGAGGTAGATTCTCTTCTTCAATTTGCACAAAGTTAAATATTTCTTGTAAGGCAGCTTGTTTCTTATGAGCAGGAAAATATTTTTCAGAGAAGTAATATATCATATCCTGGGGACTACGCACACAACCAGGAGCAAGAGTATTAAACCATTTCTTAGCGTCACCCTTTAATGAGAAAGGAAACAACTTCAGAATGTAGTAATAGAGAATTTTTCCTCATGAGCAAATAGGGTGGCTATATCACTTTATTTAGTAAGGTGTGCCACAACAGTTTCAGATTCATAACCACGAAAAGGATCAGATTCAACCAAAGTAATTAACTCAGGATCAACAGAGAATTCATAATCCTTATCGGTAACAAAGATGGGAGAGGTAGCAAACTTAGGATCATATTTCATTCTCTCCATCATAGACTTTTCTTTTAACTTAGCGAGCAATTTTCTAACATCATCTCTATCATTACAAGCAAGAAATTCTCTAGCAATCTCCGCATCTAAAACATAACCATCAGGTATCTTAGGCATTTCAACTTTAGGAGAGCTAGGCATAATAGGTGACTCATAATTTTTAGAAGTTTCAACATTTCTAGTTTCTTTAGCTTTAGCAATTTGTTCATCAAGAAATTCACCTAGTGGCACAGTATTATCAAGCATAGTACTAGCATCATCATAAGTATCATGTATAGCAGAAGTAGTATCATCAATCACTTGTGACATATCAGAATGAATAGCAGGTGGTGGTGTCGCAAGCCTACCCAAAACAGAAGGTGAATCAAGTGCAGAGTGTGATGGCAGTTCCTTACCTCCCCTCGTCTTAGAGGGAACGATCTTGGTCTTAGTGTCTTTCAGATTCTTCATAGTGATCAACAGATATAAATCCCAAGTGACTCAATAGATAGAGCTATGCTCCCCAGCAACGGCGCTAGAAAAAGGTCTTGATAACCCACAAGTATAGGGGATCGCAACAGTTTTCGCGGGTAGTATTTCACCTAGATTTATTGATTTGACACAAGGGGAGCCAAAGAATATTTGTGAGTATTAGCAGTTGAGTTGTCAATTCAACCACACCTGGAGAACTAAATATCTCCAACAAAGTGTTTAGTAGCACAGTAGTATGATAGTTTTGATAGCAATAGTAACAGAGACATTAACAGTAGCAGTTTTGTAGTGATTGTAACAGCAGCAGCAACGAAAGTAACATAGCAAAGATCAATATGCGAAAAGCGTAGGCATTGGATCAGTGATGGATAATTATGTTGGATGACATTCATCATGTAACAGTCACAACCTAGAGCGATACACAATAGCTCCATTTCATCAATGTAATGTAGGCATGTATTCCGTATATAGTCATACGTGCTTATAGTAAGAACTTGCATGACATCTTTTGTCCTACCCTCCCGTGGCAGCGGGGTCCTTAAGGAAACTAAGGGATATTAAGGCCTCCTTTTAATAGAGAACAGGAACAAAGCATTAGCACTTAGTGAATACATGAACTCCTCAAACTACGGTAATCACCGGAAAGAATCCCAATTATTGTCACCTTGGGGTATGCGGATCATAACACGTAATAGGTGCATACAACTTGCAAGATAGGATCAAGAACACAAATATATTCATGAAAACATAAAGGGTTCAGATCTGAAATCATGGCACTCAGGCCCTAGTGACAAGCATTAAGCATAGCAAATTCATAGCAACATCAATCTCAGAACATAGTGGATACTAGGGATCAAGCCCTAACAAAATTGACTCGATTACATGACAAATCTCATCCAACCCATCACCGTCCAGCAAGCCTACGAAGAAATTACTCACACACGGCGGTGACCATCATGAAATTGGTGATGGAGGATGGTTGATGATGACGACGGCGTCGAATCCCCCTCTCTGGAGCCCCAAACGGACTCCAGATCAGCCCTCGCGATGAAGAACAGGAGGTGGCGGCGGCTTCGTCTCGTAAAACGCAATGATTCTTTCTCTCTAATATTTTTCTGGACGAATAGGTACTTATAGCGTTGGAGTTAGGGTTGCCGGAGCTGCCAGGGGCCCACAAGCCTGCTAGGCGCGCCCTGGCGGGGGGAGGGGGGTGGGCGCGCCCCCTGGGCTTGTGGCACCTGGGTGGCCCCCCTCTGGTAATTCTCTTCGCCAGTATTTTTTATATATTCTGAAAATATTCTCCGTAAATTTTCAGGTCCATCCGAGAACTTTTATTTTTGCACAAAAATAACACCATGGCAATTCTGCTGAAAACAGCGTCAGTCCGGGTTAGTTCCATTCAAATCATGCAAATTAGAGTCCAAAACCAGAGAAAAATTGTTTGCAAAAGTGGATACATTCGGGATGTATCAGTCGAGGGCGGGGCTTTTCCCGCGCGGTACGCGCGGCAGTTTCGCCTAGTCGGTTTGACAGAGAGGCGAGGAGGATGAGGGAGTAGCGGATTCAACTTACTGCTGGAAGAGTGAGACTGTGTGATTTGACGGCTCATTACTGCAGGAAAGGTGGGGCCTTGTGATATGACTGCTCATTTATAGTCATTAAAACTGCGGCTCTACGACCGGGTGAGGCTCCCCTTCCGTTCCCCACTCTAATCTGGGGCATGGCACGTCGACCCGGATCCTAGCTGTCCCACATGTCGGTGAAAGGAAGAATAATTGTTGCCGATGACATAATAAGGAGCAAAGAACCGTGCGGTATACTCTAGTTTAGCACTGGAGTACTAGTATACGTTGGAGGAGTGCGAAACACGGCAGCCCAGTGAACCAGCAGGCGATATGGTGATAAAAAAACAATGTACTACAGTCCAGCCTTAGCATGTAAAAACATGCCACCGCTTCCTCCTCCCCCTCTGGGTTTATCGCCATCAGTGGAGCAAGAGCGTCGTCGCAGCTTAGCTAGTACTCCTACTCCTCTCCAACCTTTTTTTACAATTCCTTTGTTTTTCCTGTGGCGTTGAACACTCTTTGCTAATCCTATTGGATTTAGCACTCCAGTCCCATACTTTCCCCATTCCTGTATTTTCAGTATCCTGGGAATCAAAGAGGCCCTTAGACTAGTTTAGGGCCGATCTTTTTTTTTCAATGAAATATGTCCAAAATGTAATGATTGTGCTCCGGTTTCTATGAAAATCATTCGGTTTGCATGTAGTAATTCATTTATTTATTCTTTTGCGGGGGGTTTGCATGTAATTCATCCAGTTTGAAATGTACTCGTACGCCGGCATGGTTGGATGGCCCGCTGCCGCATTACTGTCCGAGGACTCGTCCCTACCGGTTGGCGCTCAGCGTTGGAGATGCCCCGAGTGCTTGCAAGTGGACCCAGATGCTCTATGTCCCACATGTCGGCGAAAGGAAACACGTAGAAATATTTTTGACGACCGCGGAGCCGAATAGTAAATCTCAGCAAGTAGGAAAAATGCGTGAAAAAATATGTACTATGAAGCGTAGCTGCAAAGTGACGACAGGTATAGGTCGCACGCACCCAACGAGTGGTCATAGTACGTACGAGTACAAACGAGTATGGAGTACTCCTACTCTATCAACACGAGTCCAATTGGACAACGGCGTCCGTGCTACAGCTAGCTCTTCTCCCTCCTCGTTTCTCTCTTCTAATTCTAACTCAGCCGATGCGCAGCGGCCAAGGTGGGGATTTGCCGATAGTCGGTTTGCTCAACTGCGGTCCCACATGACAGTGAAAATGCTAGTCAACACGCGTTCCCTAGCTTGAGCGGCGTGCCAGACCGACCCTAGTACTCCCGACCATGCGGGGGTGCCACGTGACGTGGTAGGCTTTTCCTTTTGAACTTGTAGAAAATGTAACATTTGGTTCTGCTTCTGCTCCTTGGCACGGTAGACAGATAGAAACAACGATTAAAAATGCTAGGGAGGGGATTTTCCCGCACAATAAACGGGGGAGTTTGCCAGTTTGGCGCATCGTCGGTTTTCTCACATTGGGCCCACATGTCAGTGATAATATGCCAAGCCAATGTGCGCTGAGCTGCGGGACAGAACGATAGTGTGGGGTGCGACGTGAACGGGACAGGCGTGCTGTACTTGTTCCACTTTCTCGTTTTGAACTTGTGACGTATAATGCTTAGTTTTGAATTTATAAGTTTGGTTGTCGCGCCCATATATATACTATAGTTTGGTAGGTTGGGTCTTGCATAGTACGTAAATTATGAAGTTGATGCAATAGGTAAGTACTACCTCCGTCCTGGTTTGTTGGTCCCCTTTGTGCCAAATTTTGACCATAGATTTAACTAACAAAATATTAATGCATGTCACCAAAAAATATATCGTTGGATTCGTATTTGAACATAGTTTCCAATGATATTGTTTTTTGTGACATGCATTAACTTATTGTTAGTTAAATCTGAAGTCAAAATTTGGCACAAAACACAAAGGTGACCAACAAACCAGGGCGAACACAGTGATACATATAATTAACGCCAAATGAGAGCAAGGGATCACACATGTCATTTACGACTGGAATGATAATGCGATACAGTACGTGATGCAGTGTTGGTTACAGGAGGTAAGAAGAAAGATGCATCCACCGACGACCTCCTCCTCCTCGACTAAAGGCGCCGGCCCACCGAACGGCAGCGGAGGGGCAGCGGCTTTTGTGGCGAGGTCAACGTGCTTCTGAACAATGGCGTCCAAGGCTTCCAGCCGGTCGAACAAGGCCAATGTCTTTGCGTCGTCCCTGGCCCTGTAGTGGCCTATGTAGATGATTTCCTCGTAGACATGGATGTGTAGGTCGACGGTTTCTTGCTCGGCGAGGCGCTGCACGGCCTCGAGGTGGACATTCTTCATCGCGACATCGGGCAGCTGCAGGGCCACCAGTGTGTGAAAGAGGTTGTCACCATGGAGGTCGATGAGGGTGGCAGGCAACAAGGAGCCTGGGTGCGCGGGCTGGAGGAGTACGGCAAGGTCATTCGCGCGCTTCTTGACAGCGGTGAACTCGCGGATGGAGCGGACCATCATCTCGCCCATGTGAGAGGCGAAGCCGTCGTTGCCGAGGGCTATGACGCTGGCGGTCGCTAGCACCGTTTGGAGATGCTCCTCGGTACCGGGCCGCAGGCCGGCATCGTGGATCATGTGGCACAGCCGCCTGCCGCTCGCATCCATCGCCTCCATGGGTGGTTGTGACTTCTGGTCACTTGGTCTTGGATTGGAGTGAGCAGTGTTGCGCAGACTAGGTGCCTAGTACTAGTAGGTGCGTACGATTCGATAGATGGATTGGAGTGGAGGGGCGCCTTATATGAGAGTGTAAACTGCGTTACATTCATATCGGGCTGGCTCCATTCTGCTTCTCCTATTAATTCCCTCTGCATGCTAATGGAATGAGGATGCATCATTGACCGTTCAATGTTTCGGGAACCGCTAACCTCTCCCTCATTGGCATTCTAGCCGTATCAATGTAAATGCGTGTCAAAAAGAGACTAGCCAACAGTTCGCTACGAGCCTATAACTAGCGATTGCCACAATAACCGTAAGATCTGCATCTGACGGTGGCACCTATTGGACACAAACAGCAATAAAAAAATGCCATGGCATTTTACAAAACTGCCACACCAAGGCCCTCCCCTACACATGAGACTACCAAGCGAGCGTTCACAACTGCCACACTCGGGTTGCGCTTGGCTCTTCGCCTCTTCGGGTAGTCGTACTACTACAATAATACTAGTATATGCTTCTGGCAATCTGACACCTAATGAACTGCTGCATGTCCACCGTGTGGGGGAGGGAGAGTGTGTTGTAAGCAAAAGCTTCTCCTCGTACATGGGTGAGGGAGAGGGTGTAGTAATCAAGTTTCTCCTTGTTGTATGAGTTGACACGACACATCAAAGCAGTACACTCGATTTTCTCAAGAAGTTGTGTTTACCGATGCATAAATTACAATGCATGCATGCATGCCATGAGTTTCCTTTTGATCCTTTCATGTGTTGATTTAATGCACCTTGAAGTATGAACATGTGATGGTAAAACTTTCTAATGCCCCGGCCCTAAAGCAAGAGATGGTGGTGCACGAGGAGAGCGAGATCATGCCGACAGAATAGGACCCAACAATGGACGTCTTTATGGACCTCACCATGCTCCACTGCCCCTTCTACCTCCACCCCTTGAAGCCTCCGATGTACGAGGTTCGAATACATCTCGTCCGTTCGGCTAATCGAGCAAGGCATAGTTTTCTTGATTGATGTGGTGTTCGATTGATTTGTGCAGTGCAAGGGAGGGCACCTGGCCTATGCGGACTGCCGTGGCGAGCGGCCCGGGAACCAGCGGCACTTCCAGAAGTGCGAGCGTGGAGGTGGCTTCGACATGCGCAACACGGCGATGGACGCCGTCCTCTCCTCAGCGAGGGTGGAGTGCCCGCACGAAGGCTGTGGGCTCTACGTCACTTACCACAAGCTCCACGATCACCAGAGCGCGTGTTAGCTCGCGCCGTGCAAGTGCCCCGTGCCCGGCTGCGGCTACGAAGGCCCGCCGCCGGCGCTCCCCAACCACCTCATCACCGTGCACCCCATGCCCATGCACAGGATCCAGTACGGCAAGGTGCTCCAGCTGTAGGTGCCGGTGTTGGAGCCATGACGCTTGCTGTTTGCGGAGGAGGACGGCCGCACATTTTTCGTGGTCGGAGGCGCGCTTGGCATCGGCGCGCCTATCACCGTGTCGGTCGTCTGCATCAGAGCGGGGGCGTCCCCACCGCCACACTACGCGGCCAAGGTGTGGCCAAACGGGCCGCCGGGGGCGCCCAACGGCAGGACCGACGCTGTCAAGGTGGAAATCGTGGTGACAAGCTGCAAGGAGCACGGCGCCGCCGTGGAGGAGCTGACCTTCTTGATAGTGCCGCCCAAGCTGCTGGCCGGGGCTGGGTCGTCGAGGACGGTGTCCCTCCACATTCGAATTGACAAGCTCACCTCCTAAATGATTCCACAATGCCTTCTAGTTATCTTAGTACTATGCTAATGTAGGGTTTAGTTTGGTCTACTTTACCTTAAGAGATGGTGGATTTTGGTGGCGATGCAGCAATTACTTCAACATCACATCAGCAGTTGAAGTAATTCCCAACAGTCCAAGGGATATTTTGTGTCTGTTGGATATAAGATCTTTTGGGTAAGAAATAAACCTAAATATAAGCTATTTATATGTTTGTTTGTTAAGGAAGTGTTTCATACTTCTGCGAGTTGATGCGACACATCAAAGTAGTACTACTAGTACTCAGCCGACTGTGCACCAGGCAGACCAATCTCGTGTCATGTTGGTGCCGTGTGTGGTACCCACATTAAGCAAAACCTCGCGCCTCCAGCTGAGCCTCCGCGTTATGAACCTTTGAATCTGAAGGCCAAGGAGCAACGTGAACCTTTGATAGAGCGAATTGGATGGTTGAGAACACTATGATTCATAGCTACAGATGCGTGTGTGAGAGAGGATGAGTGAGTGCGTGCACCTCTTCTCTTCGTGTACGCGTACTAAACCTAGAGTACAAGTGTATGTGTGTGGCATCGACCTAGAGAGCTAGAGGTGGTGTGTGCGAGAAGTCCCGAGAGACTCATGAGTGTAGGTGTGTGCATGGGAAAGAGGGAGAGAGATGATATGTGTCGATGTAACGCGTGTGAAAAAAAATAGTCAATAGTTTGTCGCTAGGCTATTCCTGGCGAACGCCCCAGTAACTGTAAGATCTGCATCCGACAGTGCCAGTTACTGGATGAAAACAGCAGTAAAAAAAGAAATGCCATGGCATTTTATAAAATTGCCACACCACGCCCCTCCCCACACATGAAACTGCCACACGAGCGTTCGCAACTGAGGGAGCCATGGTCTGCTCTTGGTGCGATCTATAGAATTATTAAAAAGGCTGGGCTTTTGGTGTGCGATAGGCGGGGGATCTTGGCATGTCGGTTTGCTACTCCTCACATGTGGTCATACATGTCAGTGATGTATCAAGCCGATGCGTGTCTCTTCGGTGAGCGGCGGGCCGGACCGACTGTCTGTTCGTGCTACTGCTCACATGCGGTTGCACATGTCAGTGACGCACCAAGCCGATGCGCGTCCCTTCGGTGAGCGGCGGGCCGGACCGATCGTGTCTTGGTGCGACGCGAACGCGACGGGCTATGTGGCACCCCGACTCAGAGGAACCGGAACACCTCGTATTCTAGCCCAGAGATCAAGTCTTCTGGAATACGGCACTGCTTGGCATAGAACAAATCAGCTCTTATTACAAATAATCTTGGTACCCGGGTTCGGGTATTACAAAGATTACAAAGGCACGACGACACTACGCCTGCTAAGATGGCTCTATGCTAGCAGCGGAACAACTCGTAGCAGCGGGATGACTTCTAGCCGTGGAACTGCGACGACGGTGATGAACTCCACTCCACAGGGACTCTGGCTGGGACACATCCTAGGGCGCAAAACTCGGGATGCTCAACAAGCAATCAATCACGGCATGACCTGCAATCTGGCATGACATGCCAGGTGAGTACTTTGAATGTACTCGCAAGCTCACAGCAACCAAAGCAATCAAGACAAACAACAGCATGGCATTTACAGGTTAATTAATGATGAGCATGATACTACTAGAACAACATGAGAGTGAACATGGCATGTACATGTAAATCATGATATGAACCTGAACATGATGCTATCATACAAGATGTGTACGTGGATTGCTGCCGTGGTCCCTTGGACCAACTTACCATCTCGGGGTTACCTTGTAACCACCGTCAACATCTTACCATCGTGATCCTCACTTGATCACAACAATACCAACCATAGTGATCCTCACACGATCACAGCAATACCAATCATAGTGATCCTCACACGATCACGGCAATACCGAACATAGTGATCCTCACACGATCACCAACTTCTGCATGTGCCATCTTGTTGTTCTTAGTGTGCTGGTTATTTATTTCTGTTGACCCATAGTGTGACCTACTACGAACTGTGTCCATGACCGAGGATGCGGCTATCGATAGATTATACACTCTGCAGAGGTTAGTACACTGTACCCACACCACGGAGCTCATGGCCTCGTGCTCCCATTCGGGTGGACCAACGACATTCCGACAAAACCAATCTATTGCATGACACTCTCCCGGCCACTCTGACAAACTCTCCTTTGGGCTATGTCATGGGTGGCCCCGATGTCAACTCTTGACATCCTGCCACCTTCGTGGCCAGCCACCATCGTGGCAAAACAAAACAAACGGTCCCAAACGGGGACAATGGTACCATACAACTTGGGCACACAAGGCTTATGGCCGCCTACCTGATCAGGGTAGTGCGCACACATAACCTTCCCTAGTTGGAGGCACCGGCGAGAGGCATGACAATAGACCGAATTAGGGTCCAACATAAGGCAAATGTGTGAGCTCGATTCGGTGGCACTATGACTCAGCCAACAGATTTTTCAAGTTCGATTAATGTCAGGTTCAACTTGAATGGTGATGAGCTGAGCCATAATAAAATAACATGATGAGATGCCAATGCATATGAGCATGATGTCAACATAAGCATGGATGTGCAATATAACCATTTATCATAACATCAACAACAATAAATCATTTAGTCTACGGGATGCACATGAGCATGGCATAGAGATGATCATGAATATCACAAGTATTTGCATAACAACCATAACTATTCATGCGAGCATGTCATGATCACTAGCATATGAACTGAATACAAGAATGGAACATGAGAATACTACTACTAGCAAGTAAATATATGGATACGAATGAAGATCGCATAGGGATGAGCATGAATCCACAAGCATATACATAGCATTTACAAAATAATTAAATGAATAAACAATTATTCAAACATTCAAATGAAAACCATGGCTATTGCAAGGCCATCATGCAAGTGGCTATTGTGGCTTGCCTGGGGATGAAGGATTCATCGGGAAGAAGTGCGAGAAGCTCGCGGAAAATTTTGCCGGAAAAGTTTCTCTCCCGGCGGAGCTGATTAGAGGGCAAGGGCAAAATGGTCATTTTTATAGTTTGACAACATAGTGAAAATTATACCAATTAAACGGGCTCGACGAACAAAGAACGTGGGCTTTTGAATCACCTGATTCGGAGTTACGGTTGTGAAAATACGGCCGTTCGTTCGTTAGGCAGAAAAAGAAATAAAAACTGTCCATTTCTGTTCTTAACGGATGAACGTCCGCAATTTAGGGGTTTCGGCCGGTGGCTGGAAACAGAAAGCGCATTTCGGAAAATAAGACTTCACTCTAGGAAAGCGTATTCTGCTCCGAAGGCGTGGCCGAGGGCGTCTTCGCATGCGAAAAGCGTATTCGGGGAAATATGTTTCCACTTATACACGTCAGTGGGCCGGCTGGGTCACTGGCACGTGGGGCCCGCCTATAGGTCGCCCTCGTCTTCTTCCTTCATCGCTCGCCCGCGGGACAGAGAGAGATTGCGCTCACCGGCACTCGTCCCGGCGGCTCGGGCCATCTCCGGCGGAGCTCCGGCCACCGGCGTGCTCAGGAGGCCGAGGTGCATCCACCCAGGTAGGCCACGGACCGCAGGAGAGGCAGGGTGAGCCGTGGCTTTGAGGCCGGTGGACGGCGGCGACGGATGAAGATGGGCTCGAGGCTACGGGCACGAAGAGGATGGGAGGGAGTAGGGGGCGGCTCCCTGGTGGTGTTGGTGGTCTCCAGAAGATGCTAGGCGGAGAGGGAGGGGTCGTGGAGCTCGAATTTGAGCCGAGGGAGGTGGCGGCCATGGCGGCAATGGAAGGGCAGGGGAGCTCCAGAGATCAAATGGATGGGTTGGGGAGGCGTCTAGGGGAGTGGTGGAGCTGCTGGTGAGCACGGGAGGGCACGGGCACGGCTATATATAGCCGGGGCGAAGTCGTGGCCGCGACGACGCGTGTGCCGCACGTCGGAGCTCGGGGACACACGGAAGAAGAGAGGAGAGGTGTCCAGAGAGTTCACAGGGAGAGGAGGGAGCTCAGGCATGCTCGAGAAGGCTCGGGAGGAAGTGGTCGACCGGCCATGGTGGTGGGGACGGCAAACAGCACGCGGACGCGGCTGTCGTGGAGTGCGGAGGAAGAAAGAGGAGGGGGCAAGGGTTGTGGAGCGAGCGCGTGGCCTCTACGAAGCTGCTGGACATGGTGCGGTGGCGAGAGCACGACGAATGCACTGTGGACGAGGGCCCCAATTCCAAAGCGCGTGTTTTGGCATGCCAGCCGTGTGGTCACCGCGTGACCATGGCGTTGCCACCCGTTCTGGGTGGCCCAAACATGTCTGGCTGGTTGGGAACTCCCCCAGTAGGTGTTAGATGCAACGAAACAAGAACAGTGGCTCAAGGGGTGGCTGGACTAGGCACATACACTAAGCAACAGCATGGTGTTTGTGATGAACTGGGGGAGGCTCACTTGGGTAAAGATGTTTATATTTTGCTGAGGGTGATCACTCACTAGGATGACCATCCTTGCAAAATTTCAACTCAAATGGAGGGATCTAGGTAGCACTTGCTTCACAAACTGCCCCACTGGACAGAAATATGAAAGTTGAAGCTGTGCTCACATGGATGAAGGGCTTGAGCTGAAATTTGGTGGAGAATGATAATTTGGGCATATGAAGGCACTGTAAAAATTTCATACCATTTGGATAAAAAGAAATGGTACTTCCTTCACAATGCTTCCCACTGGACAGAAATTTGTTGGAATTATTGAGAAATATTGGATGAATGAAATAAGCCCAAATTTGGTGGAGGGAAGTTATATAGATGGGAGAATGTCCTGGTAAAATTTCAGAGTTTATGAAGCCATATAAAATATATTTGCTTCACAAATTGAAATTATGACCAGAAGCAAAGATTGGATGGTGTGCTCACCATGGGCATGAAATCTTGAATATTTTTACATATCCAAGGTCCATATGGTCTAAAGGAATTTTTGAGAATTTTGTGGTAATTTTTTGGAAGACAGAAATGTAGGTTGCTTCACAACCTAGGGCAAACAGGGTTATTCCTTTAATAGAAAAAGGAATATTCCCCAGAAAAAGAATTTGAAGTTGGGCTAAGATGGAAATGACGAGTGACAAGCCACTTGGGAGAGGAAGAAGAGATGATCTTCCCAGGTTTCAAGACTACAGAGCCACAGAAAAGAAATTCCAAATCAAAAATCCAAAGAAAACCAAAAGAAAAAGAAAGGGCCAAAAATCGGGTTGTCACAAACCTACCCCCCTTACAAAAATCTCGTCCTCGAGATTTGGTTGCTCAGGGAACAAGTATGAATATTCTGACTTAAGGAAACTATTTCCAACTCAGGTATCCTTTTCCTTTATAAATTGTTCCCACTGAATTTCGTCTGACCTGACTGCCTCGCTCTGGGGTGGTTTGCTTCACCGTACCCAACATTCTGACAGGTCTTCCCTCATATGTTCAACCTTACAGTAGCTCCAATTCCTTTATGTTTTCTGGCTTAGCTGATGACTGAAATATGTGCTCTTCTTACAAGTCTGGGAGTGATTTCCAATTGACGTGACACTCTTCTATCCATCACTGATAGTATCAATGGAGTTGTGAGCAAATTTCCTCGGTGGACACAAAACATTTAATCCTTGCATCGGGTTACTCGAGTAGATGCATGTCGTCCGAGTTCAAAACATTGCTGAGAATCATAACCGTTCTCTTGGCAGAATCTGACTGCTTGTAGGTAGTTCTGAATTATCTTGGCTGGCTCCACTATCTCGAGTATCAACTCTGTACCAAAGATTCGACTGTCTCCTATCGTGATCAGTATACAGGATTACGACCTTATAGTGATAGCATCTTGAGACTTGACTGGTGGTGTTTCTGATGGAAGAATCTAGCTCACAGCAGGCTATCCTTTCACTGGTTTCCATATGTGAGGACACATGATCTGAGCTTATGGTTTTAGCATTTCGATTACTCATCCTGTCGGCATACCCATATGTGGGTAGTAGGCCTTGCGATGATTTAACCTGGTCATTGAAGTCAAGCTGCTGAGCTAGCCTTGATAACCACTGCCAAGATTGTTGTCCCAATGTGGTCTTATGTTATAGCTGGTCGGTCCTTGCATCACACCGAGGTGTATAACTGGCTTTCTTACATAACTCATGTGGTTGTCGGATTCTCACCATACTTGCATCATCGTAGGAGTGACTTGCATGACCATGGCGGCATGTTCACAATATATATGGAAGCATGTGTAGCTGAGCATTTGATTCCCGAGGTAGACACTTGGGTCCTGACTAGCTCGTGCTTCTGACTCAACTGTTGCGGACCTGATTCTTGAGATGCACTGCCATATACTACCAACTCACTGGGTAACATCTTGTACCAATGCTGATGACTGTTTGTAGTGTCGTACTAACGAAGACTGGATAGCTTGTGTTGCAAGCTATCTGAGAGTATCGTGCTGAGGAAGACTGAATAGCTTATGCTCGAAGCTTTTGCCGGGATAGCTTGCTGAAAAAGACTGGGTACCGTGCTTCAGAAGCTTTTCCCTTGGTTGCTTACCGAGGAAGATTTGGTGACTTATGCCAGAAGCTTTCTGTGGTGGCTTACCGAAGAAGACTGGGTATCTTACACTGGAAGTCACCCACATATCGTACCGAGGACTATTGAGGAACCTTGCGTCGTAAGCTTCCCTGGTAGCGTGCAGAGGAAGACTGGGTTGCTTACTCCAGAAGCTTCTCACTATAGTGTGCAGACTGAATGCCATAAATATATATATATATATATATACCCTTGCTATTCCTGCTTTGTCTTGAAATATATGGTTGGCCTTGCACACAAATTATCTTCCTGCTAGTTTAATCATTACTGTTGAGGAGATTGTACAACTGATGTAAACTTGATGCTGATAGTCAATCCAGAATATCATTTGTATTCAAACCAGATATTCCCAATATAATGCAGTCGGCTGAGAATTCCATAATGTTTAGCTGAGCTTCCAAATAATTGAATTCCTCACTGATTCTTCGAATCCAGTGACGATTCGATGAGCAACTTTCATAAGGGGAAATAAGGTAACACCGAAGGCCCAAAGAAAGAAGCAAAAGAAACGACTGAACAGAAGCACACAACAGGCATCAAGGTTACATACAAGCAACATCACATTTTACTGCTATCCACAACAATATGCATGCCTACTTAAGCACTCAAATCTCGCGGAAACTCCGGTACTACAATATAATATGCTATGACGGTGTGCACGAATGTGAATCAACGTGTGGAGAGGTTGGTGTAAACAGAGCTACACCAAGCGCTGGCTCAGCACCGGTTGCATCTGGATGGGCTTAGGGATGAGGACGTACTCGGTGATCATGTAGCGGAACACGGATGTCATGGCCACATCATCATCAAGTGGACGGAAGGGAACCGTACTCGTCCAGGGAATGGGTGATAGCGTAGGATAGCGGTGGAAAGAAGGGTCTGGTGGCATTGCCCTTTCCTGGTAACAAAGACCAGTAAGGGTTGTCAAAGCGGCGAGTCGGATGGCAAGATCCAAGATAGAAACATGTCTATCACCGAAATGATAGGTGTGGCTGGCGGAAAGATATTGGCGCAATACCTGAGCATCAATCCAACAAGTGCTCAACACTATCCGGTACCTCGGCATCACTCCGCTGGGACAGAGATGACACCAAACACCGAAAAGCAGGTATGCAAAGTTGGAGGGTGCAGGTAGTGGATCGAAACTGATGCCACCTACACTCACAAGATCAACCATTAGCGACAAGATAATAAGTCTACATGCATGCTATGTAGCACACAAATGCAACAACCAAATGCAACAAGCATGCTAGACCCTGAACTACCGGTTTCTAATGCTCGCGCTGACTAGCACGTCCTACAGCCAGACCTGCTCTGATACCAAAGCCTGTGGCACCCTGGTTCAGAGGAACCGGAACACCCAGTATTCCAGCCCAGAGATCAAGTCTTCTGGAATATGGCACTGCTTGGCAAAGAACAAATCAGCTCTTATTACAAATAATGGTGGTACCAGGGTTCGGGTATTACAAAGATTACAAAGGCACGGCGACACTATGCCTGCTAAGATGGCTCTATGCTAGCAGCGGAACAACTCGTAGCAGTGGGATGACTTCTAGCAGCGGAACCACGACGACGGTGATGAACTCCACTCCGCAGGGACTCTGGCTGGGACACATCCTAGCGTGCAAAACTCGGGATCCTCAACAAGCAATCAATCACGGCATGACCTGCAATCTGGCAAGACACGCTAGGTGAGTACTTTGAATGTACTCGCAAGCTCACAGCAACCAAAGCAATCAAGACAAACAACAGCATGGCATTTAGAGGTTAATTAATGATGAGCATGATACTACTAGAACAACATGAAAGTGAACATGGCATGTACCTGTAAATCATGATATGAACCTGAACATGATGCTATCATACATGATGTGTACGTGGATTGTTGCCTTGGTCCCTTGGACCAACTTACCATCTCGGGGTTACCTCGTAACCACCGTCAACATCTTACCATCGTGATCCTCACTTGATCACAACAATACCAACCATAGTGATCCTCACACAATCACAGCAATACCAATCATAGTGATCCTCACACGATCATAGCAATACCAAACATAGTGATCCTCACACGATCACCAACTTCTGCATGTGCCATCTTGTTGTTCTTAGTGTGCAGGTTATTTATTTTTGTTGACCCACAGTGTGACCTACTACGAACTGTGTCCATGACCAAGGACGCAGCTATTGATAGATTATACACTCTGCAGAGGTTAGTACACTGTACTCACACCACGGAACTCATGGCCTCATGCTCCCATTCGGGTGGACCAACGACATTCCGACAAAACCAATCTATAGCATGACACTCTCCCGGCCACTCCGACAAACTCCCCTTTGGGCTATGTCATGGGTGGCCCTGATGCCAACTCTTGACATCCTGCCACCTTCGTGGCCGGCCACCGTCGTGGCAAAACAAAACAAACAGTCCCAAATGGGGACAATGGTACCATACAACTTGGGCACACAAGGCTTATGGCCGCCTACCTGATCCGGGTAGCGCGCGCACATAACTTTCCCTAGTTGGAGGCACCGGCGAGAGGCATGACAATAGACCGAATTAGGGCCCCCCATAAGGAAAATGTGGCTGCACTGGTGAGCTCGATTCGGTGGCACTATGACTCAGCCAACAGATTTTTTCAAGTTCGATTAATGTCAGGTTCAAATTGAATGGTGTTGAGCTGAGCCATAATAAAATAACATGATGAGATGCCAATGCATATGAGCATGATGTCAACATAAGCATGGATGTGCAATATAACCATTTATCATAACATCAACAACAATAAATCATTTAGTCTACGGGATGCACATGAGCATGGCATAGAGATGATCATGAATATCACAAGTATTTGCATAACAACCATGACTATTCATGCGAGCATGTCATGATCACTAGCATATGAACTGAATACAAGAATGGAACATGAGAATACTACTACTAGCAAATAAATATATGGATGCGCCTGAACATGGCATAGGGATGAGCATGAATCCACAAGCATATACATAGCATTTACAAAATAATTAAATGGATAAACAATTATTCAAACATTCAACTGAAAACCATGGGTATTGCAAGGCCATCATGCAAGAGGCTATTGTGGCTTGCCTGAGGATGAAGGATTCATCGGGAAGAAGTGCGAGAAGCTCGCGGAAAATTTTCCCGAAAAGTTTCTCTCCCGGCGGAGCTGATTAGAGGGCAAGGGCAAAATGGTCATTTTCAGAATGTGACAACATAGTGAAAATGATACCAACAGAACGGGCTCGACGAACAGAGAACGTGGGCTTTTGAATCACCTGATTCGGAGTTACGGTTACGAAAATACGGCTGTTCGTTCGTTAGGCAGAAAAACAAATAAAAGCTGTCCATTTCTGCTCTTAACGGACGAACGTCCGCAATTTAGAGGTTTCGGCCTGCGGCTGGAAACAGAAAGCGCATTTCGGAAAATAGGCCTTCGCTACAGGAAAGCGTATTCTGCTCCGAAGGCGTGGCCGAGGGCGTCTTCGCATGCGGAAAGCGTATTCGGGGAAATACGTTTCCACTTATCCACGTCAGTGGGCCGGCTGGGTCACTGGCACGTGGGGCCCGCCTGCAGGTCACCCTCGCCTTCTTCCTTCATCGCTCGCCCGCGAGACAGAGAGAGATCGCGCTCGCCGACGCTCGTCCAGGCGGCTCGGGCCACCTCCGGCGGAGCTCCGGCCACCGGCGTGCTCAGGAGGCCAAGGCGCATCCACCCAGGTAGGCCACGGACCGCAGGAGAGGCAAGGTGAGCTGTGGCTTTGATGCCGGCGGACGGTGGCGACGGACGAAGATGGGCTCGGGCCTACGGGCGCGAAGAGGAGGGGAGGGAGTAGGGGACGGCTCCCTGGTGGTGTTGGTGGTCTCCAGAAGAGCCTAGGTGGAGAGGGTGGGGCCGTGGAGCTCGAATTTGAGCCGAGGGAGGCGGCGGCCGTGGTGGCAATGGAAGGGCAGGGGATCTCTGGAGATCAAATGGATGGGTTTGGGAGGCGTCTAGGGGAGTGGTGGAGCTGCTGGTGAGCTCGGGAGGGCATGGGCACAGCTATATATAGCCGGGGCAAAGTCGTGGCTGCGGCGACGCGTGTGCCGTCTGCCGGAGCTCGGGGACACGTGGAGGAGGAGAGGAGAGGTGTCCAGAGAGTTCACAGGGAGAGGAGGGAGCTCAGGCGTGCTCGAGAAGGCTCGGGAGTAAGTGGCCGACCGGCCATGGTGGTGGGGACGGCGGGCAGCACGCGGACGCGGCAGCCGGGGAGTGGGGAGGAAGAAATAGGAGGGGGCGAGGGCTGGGGAGCGAGCGCATGGCCTCTACGAAGCTGTTGGACATGGTGCGGTGGCGAGAGCACAACGAATGCACTGTGGACGAGGGCCCCAATTCCAGAGCGCGTGTTTTGGCATGCCAACCGTGTGGTCACCGCGTGACCGTGGCATTGCCACGCGTTCTGGGTGGCCCAAACATGTCTGGCTGGTTGGGAACTCCACCAGTAGGTGTTAGATGCAACGAAACAAGAACAGTGGCTCAAGGGATGGCTGGACTAGGCTCATACACTAAGCAACAGCAAGGTGTTTGTGATGAACTGGGGGAGGTTCACTTGGGGAAAGAAGTTGATGTTTTGCTGAGGGTGATCACTCACTAGGATGACCATCCTTGCAAAATTTCAACTCAAATGGAGGGGTCTAGGTAGCACTTGCTTCATAAACTGCCCCACTGGACAAAAATATGAAAGTTGAAGCTGTGCTCACATGGATGAAGGGCTTGAGCTGAAATTTGGCGGAGAATGATAATTTGGGCATATGAAGGCACTGTAAAAATTTCATACCATTTGGATAAATAAAAATGGTACTTCCTTCATAATGCTTCCCACTAGACAGAAATTTGGGGGAATTATTGAGAAATATTGGATGAATGAAATAAGCCCAAATTTGGTGGAGGGAAGTTATATAGATAGGAGAATGTCCTGGTAAGATTTCAGAATTTATGAAGCCATATAAAATATAGTTGCTTCACAAATTGAAATTACGACTAGAAGCAAAGATTGGATGGTGTGCTCACCATGGGCATGAAATCTTGAATATTTTTACATATCCAAGGTCCATATGGTCCAAAGGAATTTTGAGAATTTTGTGGGAATTTTGTGGAAGACAGAAATGTAGGTTGCTTCACAACCTAGGGCAAACAGGGTTATTCCTTTAATAGAAAAAGGAATATTCCCCAGAAAAAGAATGTGGAGTTGGGCTAAGATGGAAATGACATGGCATTGGGAAAGATTTGAGAGTGACAAGCCACTTGGGAGAGGAAGAAGAGATGATCTTCCCAGGTTTCAAGACCACAGAGCCACAGAAAAGAAATTCCATATAAAAAATCCAAAGAAAACCAAAAGAAAAAGAAAGGGCCAAAAATCGGGGTGTCACAGGCTGTATGTTTACTGCCTAACTTAATATTATGTAAAGTGTAACACTTTCTTTCACTCCTTAACGAGATCGATCGATAGAAATCCCCATTAGAAAGGCGAAGGCGTTGTTTTTCCAGCGCGGGAAGCGCGGGAGTTTCTTTTTTACTGGAGCGGAGGCGTGGGAGTTTGGCCGACGGTTTGCATACGTTTCTCGGACGCGTACGTGGGCCCGCGCTCTCAGAGGCCATCGTGGCAGAGCCACATGCCGCAACCTCTCAGACCAAAAAAAGAGTAGCCCGCTGCTGGCTATTTCTATAATTAGTTTTGAAATTCTCAATCGTTCACGTGTGACGTGATATCAGCCGTTCATTGATGTTGATCCAACGGTCTAGGTATTTCGGATTCGCGTCTACAGTAACCTAAGTGTACCCACCCTCAAAAAAAAAGTGTCTACGTTCTTCTAGAACCATCGGCACGTCAGTGTGATCAAATCCACACAGGAAGCTGGCAAACAACACCTCCACATGTGCCACATGGCTTCATTGATGCCCCCCCCCCACATCATTTTATTCATAAATATATTGACTGAAAAAGAGAGACATCACCCTAAACAAGATCTTCCTCGTATTTTGTTTCCTACGAAGTAGTGCCATGCTATTGGAAATCCAACTTGGTTGCTTTGCACGTACCGGAAGTACTAGTGCCACATCATCTAAAAAGCCTTTCTACATGCGTCAAATTATCAATCACGTGGGCTGCCTCTTCTTATAGAAATGTGCTCCACCATGTACCCGTGTTTGTGTATGAGGGAAGGAGTGCGTGCGTGCGTGCACCTCTTCTCTTCGTACATGTACTCCACCTAGTGGGTGTGTCAGAGAGAGAGAGAGAGAGAGAGATCTGGAGAGAGAGATGGTGTGTGTGACATGCCTCTATACATATGTTTGTGTCAAAGAGAGGCCTACATACATAGTATATGTATGTGCAGGGGGCGATATACGAGAAGAGAGAGGAAGGATCATTTACGCCAGATATCGATAGAGACGGATAGAGGGAAGAACTTTATGAGCGTACAAGCGCTAGAACAGAGGGGGGTGCTTGAAGATGGTGCGAGAGGCCAGGTAGACGAAGATAAGGAAGGAGTACAAGTGTGATATTGATAATTAAAGAGAGGGTACGAGAACGTGCGTGGGCGTGCGCGTCTGATTGATAGATAAAGCGGAAGGCATGGATGATGAGATGGGAGGGACAATTAATGTGTGTGTGGTAGGCGGTCCTATCGAGAGAGGTCGTAGTTCCGTCGATGTGTGTACGTGGGAAAAGAGGGGGAGACCTAACTATAGATATAGATCGGTCGGTTTGTGTGGGAAAATAGCGAGAGAGACCTGGCTACACATAGAGGGAAATCGATTGGTGCACATGCATGCATGTGTCACAGATAAAGAACTCCCAGAGTGACGAAGGGAGGGAGAGGTGTGTGTTGGGGGGGAGGGGTGCAGCTAGCTAGCTACCTAGGAGATGGTGCGAGAGGCTTATTAGTTAGTTAGCCTGAGACAGTGTATGAGTGCGAGATGGATAACAACAGAGGGGGCGATAGTGCGCGCGTTCCTCAGAGTTAGGGCGGGAGGCATGGATGGTGAGAGGAGGGTAGGACCATATGTGTACATGTTTGTGTGGTAGCTAGGCAGACCTAGATAGAGGGGTATATCGATTGGTGTGTGTGGGAAAGAGGCAGATGGAGAGACCTAGGGAGATCGTGGGAGACCGACCTAGAGAACGAGAACATGTGTGCGCGAGGTAGAGGATGCCGAGTGGGGAGTGTGTGTGCACATATATATATATATATGCATGCACGATAGGAAAGTTAGTGGTATATATCCACAAAGAGAGGAGGAGTGTGTGTGTGGGTGTAAAAGACTCACATAGATGATAATCAATATAAAAGTGGATTCAAATATTTGAATAAGAGATCATGATGTTTGTAACCCATGCATGCATGAATATAATGGAGATATGTGTGTGGTTTTGAATCGAACATGCAATACTATATACACGTCGAACAAGCCCAAATTGATTTGAATTTGAGACACTGATGGCAGGTATCGTTTGACCACATTGCATCCATGCATGGACATAAATATTCGAATTTGAGATAATGTGTGGCATTCGCAGCTAACATCTAAATGTTGTGTGTGTGGGGGGGGCATGCATTGTGTGTCTTAAACACATTATACATATGAAAACAAGGTTTAGATCATTCCGAACGTCTAGCTAGAGCATGAAATGTACTGTGATTTGAATTCAACATAAAATGGATACAAATATTTGAATTGGAGATCGTATGGTACATGTAGTTCATATTTAAATAGGATTACTACTACATGCATGTATTGTGTTATCAAGATAATATTTAAATGATGCTATAACTTGACAAAAATCGTATTCAAATAGGGAACATTGATTCAAATTGAGTCAATATGGTAGACGACAATGTTTTGATTTGATTTTTTTTTGCGGGAGTGTTTTGATTTGTTTTTTTGTTGTTGTTGATTTGTTGTTGTTGAGGGAACACTACAAGAAATATGTCAACTTGTGACCTTCTGTCAGTGACCCTGGAAGAAATGGTCGTAAATCTACGACCATTTGAGACCAATTGGTCATAAGCTGTTCGGGGGGCTCCAAACCCTAAATCATAACGACCATTTTGGTCAGAAAGGTCGTAATTTCCTTACACGAAATGGTCGTAAAGCAGACAGCACTGGTCCGCTGCCTTATTTCTAGCTGATCACGACCAATATAGATGCTCATAGCCATGTAAATTGTGGTGCATTGCTATGACTAGGCGCCACCTCATCAGTTTTGCCTCTGTGTTATGTCCATGTGTCAATTTTTGCCTATGTGTCATGTTCATGTGTCAATTTTTGCCCTAGGTTGTGAAGCAGCCTATATTTCTGTCATTCCCAAAATTCCCAAAAAATTCTCATAAATTCTGTGGATCATATCTTCCTCAAATATGTCAAAAACCTTCCTTGCCTAGTTCAAAAATAATTCAGGAATATTCATTTTCATTCTGTTCAGAACAACACTTTGTGAAAGAAGTGCTATTTATATTTTCTTGATTGCCCTCAAAAATTTTGGGCACTCTTTCCTATCCAAATCATTGCCTCATGACAAAATCCAGCTCCATTTGCCTAGTAAATCTTCCTCAGCAAATTTCCAAAGTTTCTATTCAGCTAGAACCTTTGTGAAGGAAGTACTAGCTAGGCATATCCTAATGAGTTGAATTTTTGCCACATATTCTATATGCCCAAATAATAGCTCTCCACAAAATTGGAGCCTCATCTAACAATCCATGTGAGCTCACCATCCAATCTTTGTTTCTAGTAATATTTTCAGTTTGTGAAGCAACTATATTTTATATTGCTTTATAATTGCTGAAAATTTACTAGGACATGACCATGCCCATAGAACCTCTCTCCAGCAAATTTTAGCTCATTTACTTTAGCCAATTGCCCTCAATATTTTTCCCAATTTTCTGTTCAGTGAAGAGCATTGTGAAGGAAGTACCATTTTTATTTATCCAAATGGTATGAAATTTTACAGTGCCTTCATATGCCCAAATTATCATCCTCCTCAAAATTTCAGCCCAATCCTATCATCTATGTGAGCCCAGCTTCAATTTCTATTTTTTGGCCAGATTGACACATTGCAAAGCAAGTGCTATCTAGACCCCTCGTATTGCCCTCAAACTTTTTAGGAACTCTTCCATATCCAAATAATTGCCACATGCCAATATTCAGCTCCATTTGCCTAGTAAATCTTCCTCAGCAAATTTCCAAAGTTTCTATCCAGAGAGAAGCTTTGTGAAGGAAGTACTAGCTAGGTTTATCGAAATGATCTGAGATTTTTCCAAATCTTCCATATACTCAAATCATCACTCTCCACAAAATTTCAGCTCTATCCAGCAATCCATGTGAGATCATCATCCAATCTTTTATTCTGGTCATATTTTCAGTTTGTGAAGCAACTATATTTTATATTGCTTAATTATTTCTGAAACTTTACCATGGCATGTTCCTACCTATATAACTTCCCTTCACCAAATTTGAGCTTATTTCATTTAGCCAATTTCTCTCAATAGTTTTCCCAAGTTTCTGTCTAGAGAAGAGCATTGTGAAGGAAGTACCACTTTGGCATGTCCAAATGGTATCAAATTTTTACAGTGCTTTCCTATGCCCAAATGACCATCCTCCACCAAATTTCAGCTCAATCAATTCATTCATTTGAGCCCAGCTTCAACATCTATATTTCTGTCCAGTATGGTACTTTGCAAAGCAAGTGCCACCTAGGCTCCTCAATTTGAGCTACAAATTTGCCAAGATAGTCTCCTTAGTAGATGATCATCCTCAGTCAAAACTCAGGCCCATTGGCCATGTGAATTTCCCCCACCACTAATCAAACACTTGGCTGCTAATTCATGTTTGAGCTTAGTTCAGTCTCCTCGTGAGATTCTTCTGTTGTATTCTTCTTCCTAACACCTACCAGGGGAGTGCCCAACCCACCAGACATGCCTAGGCTGCCCAGAACGCGTGGCAACGCCACGGTCACGCGGTGACCACGCGGCTGGCATGCCAGTTTACGCGCTCTGGAGTTGCGGCCCTCGGCCACCGTCCAAACCTCGACGTCTCGCCACCACACCATGTATCTCTGATTAAATAGATACTTATGTACCTAGAAATGATTTTTGGAAAAAATAAAGAGCAAACTATAAGGCAGCTGCAGTTCAAATTTGACCCACTTCCTACTGAATCGGCGGAAATTTGTCTTTTTCACGAGAGGTGGATCAAAACTTTTGACACCCAACCATTTGGTCAACTGTACATTAAATATGGCCTAATATTTTAGAAAATTGGTTTGGTCCAATTTTGCAACAAATATATGGTAGGTCCTTCACAAAAAAACTCATTTTGGGCACTCGAAAAATGGAAAATGAAATTTTCGTCCAAAGAAAATGAAAACTTCCTTAGGCAACATTGTTTGCCATTCCAAGATGCACCCTTTTGCACAATATTAGATCATTTGAACAAACTGTGCCATGAATGTGGCCATAAGATTGATCATTTGGCTTGAAAGCCATGAATCTTCACACATGATAGCTCATTTCTGAGAACACTTTTTTTAAAATAATTGCCATATTACAAGTTTATTATTTTTCCTGGTAACTTGGTCACATATAATGACACAATGCGAAGGTTTTCCAATTTTTTGATTTTTTTTTGAATTTCTTAAGCCCGTTTCAAAATGCGGTCAAAACGGCGGGCATGACCATTCGTAGCTAGGGGTTGAATCTTGGAAAACTTTTGGTGTTTCTTTGATTAAATAGATACTTATGTACCTAGAAATGATTTTTGGAAAAAATCATGAGCAAACTATGAGGCAGCTGTAGTTCAAACTTGACCCACTTCCTACTGAATCGGCGAAAATTTGTCTTTTTCACGAGAGGTGGATCAAAGATTTTGAGACCCAAACATTTGGTCAATTGTATATTAAATATGGACTAATATTTTAGAAAATTTATTTGGTCCAATTTGGCAACAAATATATGGTAGGTCCTTCCCAAAAAAACTCATTTTGGGCACTCAAAAAATGGAAAATGAATTTTTCGTCCAAAGAAAATGAAAACTTCCTTAAGCAACATTGTTTGTCATTCCAAGATGCAAACTTGTGCAAAATATGAGATCATTTGAACAAACTATGCCATGAATGTGGCCATAAGATTGATCATTTGGCTTGAAAGCCATGAATCTTCACACATGATAGCTCATTTCTGAGATCACTTTTTTAAAATAATTGCCGTATTACAAGTTTATTATTTTTCCTGGTAACTTGGTCACATATAATGAAACAATGCAAAGGTTTTCCAATTTTTTAATTTTTTTAATTTTAATGCCCATTTCAAAATCCGGTCAAAACTGCGGGCATGACCGTTCCTAGCTAGTGGTTGAATCCTGGAAAACTTTTGGAGCATCTCTGATGAAATAGATACTTTAGTACCTATAAATGATTTTTGGAAAAAATAAAGAGCAAACTATGCGGCAGCTGTAGTTCAAATTTGACCCGCTTCCTGCTAAATCGACGGGAATTTATCTTTCTCACGAGAGGTGGATCAAAAGCTATTGAAAACCAACCATTAGGTCAATTGTACATTAAGTATGGTCTAATATTTTAGAAAATTGATGTGGTCCAATTTAGCTACAAATATTTGGTAGGTCCTTCACAAAAAAACTCATTTTGGACACTCGGAAAATGAAAAATGAATTTTTCGTGAAAAAAAAACTTATATTTAATCGATTACGACCAATTTAGATGGTCATAAGGTCTTCAAATTGTTTGCTGCATTCTGATTGGTCTATGGGCATCTCATGCGGATCATGCATCAAACACCGTCGGATGCTCCCGGATCCAACGGCAGCCCTCACCCCCTCTCACCCACGTAGACCTAACACAGCCCCCACGCACCCACAGCCGCCACCCTCTCCCTCCCTCTCTGATCTCAATCTGCCCCTGCTCTCCTCCGCCCACCTCGGCCTCGCTTGATCCAGATCGACGACGCCGGCTCCGCCACCCACTCCCTCCGACGCCTCACCTCGCCGGCAGCTCCCTCCGACGCCGCACCCTCCTCCCCCAGCCCCAGACAGGTAGACACCCCCCTTCCGCCACTCACTCCTTCCCTTTCCCCTAGTCTGCCACCGCCACCGTTGTCTCCACCGCCGGTGACCTCCTCCCCCTCTCCCCCATCGTCGCCCCCTTCCCCTCCCACCGTCGTGCCCCTCTCCTCCACTTCGCCGGCCCCGCCCCACCCTCTCCCCTTGCCTGACCTCCCAACCCTAGGCCCCAGATCCGGCATGCCATGGCACAGCAGCGGTGCTTCCCAAGAGAGCTGAGGTGCTGGGCCGGGAAGAGCTGTGAGCTCGGCTGGGATGGAGGTGCTCCCTTCTCCATGCTCGGGCTCGTCTCCTGGATGGTCTCGAGGATGGCAGGTTCTTCCTCAACCTCCTAGGACACGCGCCGGCAGCCGGCCATCTCCGGCGAGCCCACCGATGGCGACCTTCGGATCTGATATGAATCCCCCTCTCTCTCGATCTGTGTGTGTAGGCGCTTCCTCATCTCACCTTGTCTCCTTCCCAGATCGACCAGAGCACGTCTGCCATGGGAGAGGAAGGCCTCGGGACGCCATGCTAGGCTGCTCCTCGGGACGCCATGGCCCTTCCTCCCGCTGGTTCTCCTCGCTCCCCAAGGTCCGCACATCTCCGGTCGATGGAGTCAGCTCCAGCGTCAAGGACACAACGGCAGCAGCAGCAAGGTTCGCCCTGCCTCTCGATTTCATCTTCTTCCATTCCATTGCCTACTGATGCTCGTGGACTCCTTCTTCTACAACTTCTCATCATCTCCTATTGATGTGTGCTCGTATTGTGTCAAGGAAAGGAATTCAAGGCCATGGGAGCTGCTTCTAGTATAGGACGTGCCGGACCTGCTGCTGCTGCCGGCAGTGTTCCCGACCACGTCCCCAAGCTGCATCCTGCTGCTCCTGCCCCGGTCGTCCTCAACTTTGCTCCTGGACAGCTACTGCAGGTGAGCCAATTGCCTCCATCTGTTGCTATTGGTAGAACTACTGTTGTAGTTTGGTTGTAGCCGCACCTGTTGTAGGTCGGGTGAAATCTTAGTTTGCCTGCCTTGAGATAATGAGATGGATATAGCGCATAACATTGCTTCAGACATTTGCAATGCATCTCTTAATTTAACATACAGGGTTGGGGTAGTTCTGTTGTGTTAAGCAGAAATATTGAAATACCAAGTAACTATATATCCACAACATTGTAATCTGGTACTTTTTATTCAAGGATGTTCAATATCTGCCTCTGCTTCCCAAAGCATATTGATAGTATAGACATATGCAGAAGCACAGAAGCTGCTTTTGCATTATCACTACTGTTGGTTGCTGCTTTACTAATAACTAGTCAATGCATTGTTCAACTGATAAGAGAGGGTCTGATCCTAGCTATAAAATGTAGAGGACAGTATGGTATGTGTTCATGTGAACATTGTGCGTCATGTTCTTGCTAACTGCAAGGGATTGTGTATGGAAAACCAACTATCCAGTCCTTTTTTCACAAAAAGATTAGTCTGCATAATCAGTCCTGATGTTTTAGTTTATGGAGTAGTTGCTTGTTTGGTCAAATTTTCTTACTTGCTTTAGGCATAAGAATAAGCCGATAAGAACATAATATTGATACTTTGTGTGCTATGAGTAAAATGCTCTATTTCCTTGCATCACCTTTCTTGTATGCACGGGTATCTCGTTTTAACTAACTGGAGAACAAAAATCATTGTACTAGCTAAATTTGTGTTATTATTCTAAAGAAATTGCCCTTTTTTTGAATGGTCTGTTCAGAATATATTGGCTCCAGTGTTTTGATTCTTCTCTTCTGATTCATGTAACAGGGCGACGGTCGAAGGCATGATGATAGTTCTATTGTTGTTCTGTTAGCCCAGTGTAGCGAAGGTCACGACCTAGTCGACTATGGTCGCCTAGTGAGTCCTGCATACGGTTTCATCTGACTGGAGCAGGAGCCCAGTTTGTGCTGATTGTCAATTGTCATTGTGATTGTCATTATATCTGTGTGACTGTGATTGTATTTGTATCTGTGTTATTACACTAGTAGAGCTTGTAACTGTGTCATATGACAGAAGGAGCCCAATATGTAGTTATTACACTTGTGGAGCTTGTAATTTTGGTTGTCATTGTATCTGTAACAGATTGATTCTCGCTGCTGTTATTTGAAGTATTACTTGTGTTTTCTGTCTGCTCTTATTTAAATATGGTTATTTATTTCTGTTAAATTGAAATCTGAAGAATATGATGCTGTCAAAAGGGCCCCACTTTAATAGAACCTGGCAACCGGGACCCATCTAACTAGTGAACCCTTCTTTTGGGAAAAAAGAAAAACTAAATTTGTTTAGACAAAAAGGCCACGGCCCAACAATAAGAAAGGCTGCAATGTTGGGCTTGGCCCATGAAGCCGACCAAAAATTGATAGAAAAAAATATAAAAAGGCTGAATTGTTGGGCTTGGCCCAAGTAAAACGTCGAACTGGACCGGGCTGATTCTAATCAACGACCTTTTCATTTGGTCACAATTTTGCCACGTCAGCTTGCCACGTCGGATCCGACGTGGTGTGGGTAGATTGCCAGTGACCAAAACAATTGGTTGTAGAACTAACGACCTTTTGTTTTGGTCGTTACCTTCTACGACCATTTCACAGTGAAGGTCGTTAAGTTTCATTAAAGACGGCCAGCTTTTGACCAACTGTTTTTGGTCACAAAAAGGTCACAAGTGAAAAACAATGACCCTTCAGTGACCAATATTGATGGTCGCAAGTTGCCATATTTCTTGTAGTGGAAGTGCGAATTGATTTGGTACTGTACACGCTAAGCTTGTTCTACCGAATTTTTTAGTTATTTGTTGTTGGTTTTGAATGGCATTTGTAGTAATATTGTAAAACGGGACATGAGTCTCTCTTGTCTTGTAAAAATTGTCTTTTGTTTTGTTTTTTTGTACACGTTAAGCTTGTTCTCCCGAAATTCGAAGCCGCGCCTTGTTATCCCGAAATTTTCAAGCTAGAGTATCTCTTTGTCTCTTGTGGTGCGAAACTCCCATCTCTTCAACCCGCGCCTTGTTATCCCGAAATTTCAATGCGCGCGAAAACTCCCTCCTCATCCGAAATTGGTCGCGCCGCCCAATACGTGAAATCCCCCTTCTACCCCTTAGCCGGAAATACCGGCTCGACGTCCCATGGTTAAAACGGGTGGGGGTACTTTTGAAACTTAACCCAAATTTCAGACAAGTGCGTCCCTAAGCCATGGCTCTCCCTCTCTTCCCCTGCGTTACCCCCATTCGTACACCAAGGCCGCCAAAACCCGCGAAACCCCACCCTCCTCCGTCCGCCACCCGACCGCCGCCCAGCCGAAGCCTCTTCCCAGACGACGTTGTCCACAGCAATAGCTCGACGTCCCTCATCCACTGCTCTGGATGAGGATCCGTCATCGATCTCATCATCCCGCCGGTTCAGCCGCCCTGTCCTCCACCTCCAAGGAGTTGCCCCGACGTTTGCCTCGTCTAACGCGCCACCTCCATTCCCACAGCGCCATCTTCACCTGCCCCACCTGAACCGCAGCACCCTCTCCAATTCCTCCGATGAAGCTGAAGCCTACTCGGCGCCACCAAGGAGGTTCTACACTCATCGCTTCATTTTCTCTTTTATTCGACCTCACGGGGCTACCGGTGCTCGATCCCGAGCTGCCATGGCGCGTCTCCATCGACGGCGGCGTCGCCGGCCACTTCCTCCATGGTGTCTCTCTCCCATGGCGTTGCTCCCTTGGCGGCGACGTCCACAGCATGAGGAGCTGCTGCTCCGGCTCTCGCTCGTGCTGCTTCTCTGCTCTTGTTGTTGGTCGCGTTGCTGCTCTGCTCTTGCTCTCGTTTGTGCTGCTGCTGTGCTCTGCTCTTGCTCTCGCTCGCGCTGCTGCTGCTACATGACCTGCTGCAGCTACACGAGTTGCTGCTTTAGCTCTCACTCGCGCTGCTGCTCCGGGCGCAGCTGCAGCAGCTGCACGAGCTGCTCTATGCTAGTGCGTTCATTGCTCGAGTGGCTGCTAATTTAGATCATTGCTTCAGGAGCTACTAGTGCTCAAGTGGCCTAAACTTCTATTGCAATGCTCTGCAACTAGTGCAAACAGTTTCGACAGTAAATTCAGTTTCGTCAGTAAAATTCAGTTTCGACTGTACAATTCAGTTTCTTCAGTTAAGTTCAGAGTCAACAGTTTTTACATCATCTGTTGGAGCAACCGCGGTGCGGCTGATGCATTTTACATCTAGCACTGTTTGCTGATGTATTTTACATCATCTATTGTAGATGCTATTAGAATCCCACTTCAGATTAACGTTGTCTGTCTTGTCTTGCTTCAGCCTCGCCGTCGTACACCTCATCGGAACTGCTCCAACGACGGAACCGTCCATCACAGCGGAGCAGTACCCTCGGCACCGTCTCCAGACGCCTCAGATCTTCTTCCCCGCCTCTGACAGTCACACCAGCCGCACCATCCTCCACGACCAACCCAATGATGTCGAGGTCGACAAGGCTACGCCAAAGAGGTTGTACACTCATCGCATCACTTTTTTACTCTACATTCATGTAGATCCCTTAGGGATCCTTTGGTTCAAAGCAGTTGCAAATCAAGAAAGAAATGGAGGGTGGTCTCAAAGTTAACAGGGAGAAAACTAAATGCTCTTTTGAACCACAATTTGAATCGGTTTAGCAAGATAGCCATTATCTCATAATCATGTGGACCAAATAAGCTCACAAAATTTCAGATTACAACGGGAACATGTACTATTACTGAATTGTCTGGTTTTTTTAAAGATATAATTTTTTAACCAGAATAATGGACCTACTTATGTTGTCCATATAAGCTCAAATTTATTCCGAGTACAACAGAGCACATGTAGTATATATTGAAAAACTTTAGGTTTCTTTTCTAAAAATATCCAGTTCATGCAGGCAAGAACACCCACTGAGAACACGTAGTAACAAGAAATACGAATAGTTTCTCCCATATGACAAGCAGTGAGGTAGTAAGCAACTTAGCTATCCGTGTTGGACTCTCTTGGAAGCGGTCATTTTTTATTTCTACGTGTTGGAGCCATGCATGTGTAGATGGGCTTGGGAGTTGAGCTATTTGGTTGTGTCCAAAATAGTAGTAGTACAAAAACATTATTCGAGGGCAGGCTTCAGCCTATTGAAGACTGCCTACTAGAATCGCCACCGGTTCAAAGAAAAAGTGAAGGAAAACATAGGACTTGGAAAGTTTCCTATGGTACTACTATTCATGCATTTGGTTAGAAGGAATGGAGCAAAGCAAAACGGGAGGATTTTTCTTTTCCTTTGGTGTCTCTCTCAAAGAAAAAACATAGGAATTTTAATATCCACTTGGACGTCCTTTACAAATTCCTATGCATGAAGAACAAGACTAAGTGCATTAGTGGCATAATAAGATTCTAACTTTATATTTTCATGTGGTTTGACTTTAATTTGACCATGTTTCTCTGCATTCCAGTGTTCTTCCAATTCCTGTGAACCAAACACCCAGTTTGACAGAAATCTTGTGTTTGCAAATGCTCTGTTTTGCACGTGCATTCCTATCCTATTCCTGTGTTTTTCCAGTCCATGCATTTTTAGAATCCTCCAGTTCAAACGAGCCCTTACAGATTTACTTCGTTTACAGATAGGTGTCAAAGAAAACTCTGTGTGGTTTGTCCCGCTCCTGCCATGCCGTCGTCCACCCCACCTGAGCTGCTCCATCGATGGAAGCGTCCACCGCAGCAGAGATCCCCACTTCAGACCTTCTTTTGCCGCCTCAGATCTTCTTCCCCACCATCGGCAGCCACACCAACTGCATTACCATCATCGATTGAGCAGATGAACCTATCGACTAAACAGTTCCGGAAGAGAGGTCACACTCTTTTGTGTCTGCTTACGTCATACATCGATTAATATTACCTGCTACTTTATCGTCCTGTTCACCTCTTAGACTCTGAGTCAGGTCCAAACTAATGTTCAGACTTGAGTTTCAAAATGCTTGTGGGGCACATATCGAGGCAGCAACAAATAGTATCTCTGTCTACTATCTGGTTCATCTCGGGTCTTCTATGTGGTTCATGTTGGATGGGCAACAAACAGTAGAGGAGCCATCATTTGTATTTTTTAACTGAAGCTATCATCTGCCTGCTACCATTAGTTTTGGATCTATCCACTAGTTGCTACCATCAGTCTCGATTTCTGCATGCACCCCTTAGGCCTTACATAATCTGACTATATTTTTTTATTATGCATGTCAGTTATTGTACACAATCGTATAGAACATGTAGAGAAAAAGAGAAGATCATTGCGTGGGAATATAATGTCATGCAGACGTCGCTCCATGGTGGTCGCAGTGGCAGCCCCCCTCCCCCCATTCCAGATTGTATTCCAGAGGAAGATAACTATTCAGAGGGGGATTCAGAGGGAGCAGACCACTCCTATTTAACCCCTGAGGTGTTTGCTCTAACTTGGCATGCTGATGTTAGTCATATCATGCATATGGCGCCTTGCATTGCTTACTTTATACATGGTATATGTCATCCGCTTAATTTAGACATGCTTTGTGTGAATGCCACCTGTTTGGTTTCTATATCATATATGTGAATTATGCAGTGCCATCTTGTTTAGCCAGGCATCATATTTGTGAATCATGCAATGCCATCCTGTTTAGCCAATCATCGTATATGTGAATTATATCATGCCATACTATTTTTTTTCATCATGTATTCCATTTGTCGACAATGTTTGTACATTCATCTACTCTTCCTGTGCATCAGCCATTTGAGTCGGTGATGGAAAAATCTAGAGTGAAAACAAGGTCTTCAGAGCAGTCTGTGCTACCTGTCGAAGCAGATATCTTGCTGGTTACAGATAGCTCCTCAGAGGAGGATTCAGAGATAGATGACCAGTCCTATCCCCCCCCCCCCGAGGTTTATGCTCTAGCTTGGCAGGGTTATATTGCTCATATCATGCATATGGTGTCTTGCATTGCTATGTCACCTGCTTAGATTAGACCTGCTTTGTGTGAATGCCACCTGTTTAGTTTCTACTCCCTCTGTTCCTAAATATAGGTCTTTGTAGAGATTCCACTATGGACTACATACAGAGCAAAATGAGTTAATCTACACTCTAAAATGCATCAATATACATCCGTATGTGGTCTATTGTGAAACCTCTACAAATACTTATATTTAGGAACGGAGGGAGTATATCATATATGTGAATTATGCAATGCCATCTTTTTTAGCAAGGCATCATATATGTGAATTATGCAATGCCATCCTGTGTAGCCAGGCATCATATATGTGAATTATGTCATGCCATCCTTTTTTTTCATTACGTATTCCATTTGCCGACAATGTTTTTATATTGAACTACTCTTCCTGTGCATCAGCCATTTGAGTTGGTTATGAAAAATCTGGAGTGAAAACAAGGTCTTCAAAGCAGACAATGCTACCTGTTGAAGCAGATATCTCGCTGGTTACAGGTAGCTCCTCAGAGGAGGATTCAGAGACAGATGACCAGTCCTATATCCCCCCTGAGGTGTATGCTCTAACTTGCGACGGTTATATTTCTCATATCATGCATATGGTGTCTTGCATTGCTTAGTTTATACATCATATACACAATATTCAATGCCATCTGCTTAGTTTAGAGATCATATATGCGAGTGCCAGCTGCTTAGTGTATCACTCATATAGGTGAATTATATCATGCCATCCTGTATACTTAGACAACATGTATGTGAATTATTTCATGCCAACCTATTTTATAAAGACATCATATAGTTATGTCATGTCATCCTGTTTAGATAGTCATCATATGTTGAATTATGTCATTCTATCATGTTTAGTTATCCATCATATATCTGAAATTGTGTCATGCTATCCTGTTTAGTTAGCCTTAGCCATCATATATGTGAAATTGTGTCATGCTGTCCTGTTTGGTTAGACAACATATATGTGAATTACTACATCTGTCTATCATACAATGTCTGTACCTTCAATTTCTTTTCTTGTTTATCAGCCATTTGAATTGGAGGGGGTGATGGCAGTATCTAAGGGAGTAAAAACACGGTCTTCACAAAAGACGGTGCTACCCGTCGATGCAGATAGAACCACGGTTGTACTTGCCCAAGAGCCAGCACCACCACACATAACCGACACTCTTGCAGATTGTACCCCTACTCCGTTGGCCAGAGAACCAGCTACACCCCATCTAACCCCAACCCCAGCAGATAGTAACCCACTTCCAGTTGACATAGCACCATCTCCACCACAGAGCACCCACACACGAGCAGTTAGTAAGGCAACTGAAGTGCCCAAAGCACGAGGACCACCACAGCGAACCCAAACTCCACGCTTAATGCAGAAGAACAACTATTCTCAGGTCAGATTCCGTAGCTATGGTGCATTCTCCTTTGCTCTTGCATCACTGTATTTACTCATACCAACTAATTTCTAATTTGAAGGATCCAATTGAAACTCCAATGGTGCAAAAGGTATGTTTTAAACCTGTTTCTTTAACTGGTTTGATGTTGTAACTTCTTGCTCTATGTTGATTTTAGTTTCAATTGTATAAACAGTTATGTTCTCATGTCATGCACATTACAAGTGTTGTTAGTGATGTGTAGTTTCCCACACTTATATTCTATCTATGCTACTTTGTCTTAAACAGATATGATTTGAACTGTGTCTCTATCTTGATTTGGCAACATAAACTAGGGTGATATAGACAATACAGTGACCATAGTACATAGATATATGTTTGTTTCATTCTATTATTATGTACTACCTTGCAATAGAAGACAAATTAGTATAATCCTGTCAACCTTACTACTGAACTGGTTTACCAAAATGAGTTTCATATACTACATGCTAAACCTATGATGTGTCTGTTTGTTCCTCTTTTAGAATGCCGGCAGAATAGTGGAGAAGAGTACCCCATTATGCAATGGTAAAGGAAGTAATGCAGATAAGGTCCAAGATAGTGAGACAACCCTGTTGTTCTCCAAGAAAGCTGATAAAAACTATCTTGAAGATAGTGAGACAACCCCAAAGTCCTGCCTTGATGTAGTGTTCGAGTTACTGGCCACTACCGCTGGCACAAGCCCTTCGAACTCGCTGCTTGAATCAGTTCGGCTTCTTGAGTGTCAACTACAAGCTGAAAGACAATGATTAGCTGTGCTGCGACAAGAAGCCAAAGGACTGAGGAAGTCCCTGCAGAATTCAGATGCATACTTTCTGGAGAAACAACAAGAGTTGGAGGATTTTAGCGCCAAACAAGAGAAAGCTAATAAGCTTGCTAAGCTTCTTGCCAGCATGGTGGGTGCCCAAGATATCGTTTCTTGAGCTCTTTTGAAGTGGTTTCAGTTCTGGACTTGTTTTCCTGTCGCGTTTATTTGCACTGGTGGCCAATTTAGACGCCGTGTATATGTAATATGCTGCTTTGTTGTTCCCTAATATTTGCACTGGTAGCGAACTTTGATGCCCAGTGGATGTAATCTGTGTAACGTCGTAATAGCCTAGCGTTAGTTGCTTTCTTATTTATTTACTTATAGTCTTGTTTATTTGTTTGCTTGTAGTCACTGTAGTTCTTTTTCCTCGGTTTGCTAGTGGCCGCAATAACCATGGGCCACATACGGGCCGTGGTAACGATGGGCCTCCTATGGGCCATAGGATCCATGGGCCTCGTTTGCGCCGTAGGATCCATGGGTCGTACTGTTCGTGGGCCAAAACCGGACCGCAATATGGACCGTAAATGGGCCAAAATCGAAACCGTCCGTTTATGGGCCCATACCATAGCGGGCCGTTAACAGGCCGGAAGACAGCACATGCTTAATTCTATCAAGAGGCATGACGGGTCGTTAATGGGCCGGATTACAGGACAAGATGAAAACGGCCCAACGGGTTAACGGGTCACAAACGGACCGATTGTTACCACGGGCTGAATTTGGCCCATTAGCATAACAGGCCAGTAACGGACCATGAGTAATCGAGGGCCGGAAATGAGCCCAAGAATTTATGGGCCGTTAGAAGGCCGAAAGGGAGCACGGGGTGGAAACGGCCAAACTGAATCATGGGCCGTTAATGGGCTCGGAGCAGTTTACTGTTCATGATGGACCTGATTCACCACGGGCCGTCAATGGGCCCAGAGATGCAAAAGGCCTCATATGGGCTGAAAGACTTCACGGGCCATAGATGGGCTGAAAGTGACAACGGACTGGAATCATATGGGACGACCCACATGACGCTACTGGGCCGAATATTGAAAGGCCATAACGGGCCGTGAGTACCCGGGCCGTAGATGGGTTGTATGCGAACAGGCCGTTAAAAGACTTTCCATGGGCCGGCCTGGTAACTTTTGACCAAGTCAAACGGGCCGGCCTTTTCAACCTAAATGGGCCACTGTTGGGCCATGCCACGTGTCGATGTATCATAGGCGTCTCTCGTCCAATGAATGGATGACATCTGTCGCAACGCCAAGCTGACACGTGGATCCGCCGGCGAATGAGAAATTTACACGTGGAAAATCGCCATTGGTCAGGGCTGCTAACGGGTTATCGGATCCAAACCCGCACCCGATAGCTTAACGGCGACCCGTTACGGTGGATGCCACGTGTCGGTTACCCTTGACGAAAACACTTCCATGACGCGACATTTATCGTCATGGAAGTGGACACTTCCGTGATGATAATTTCAGTATTGTCATGGAACACTTCTACGACAGCACAGGTATGACTATCTTGATTCTGTCATAAAATCGTCACGGATGTACATGCATGACAGAAAACGTGACCTACTGTGACAAAGATGTATCATCATGGAAGTGTTTTTTTTGTAGTGCTACAGCAGGAATTCTCACACGTGTGTGCGGCACGGAGAGCACCCTAGGACAGCACTATATTAACATGCAACTCATATCAATCACACCATACCACAATTAACCCGTAGGACAAAAAGGATCTACTCAAACATCATAGGATGGCAACACATCATTGGATAATAATATGTGGTATAAATCACCATGTTCAAGTAGAGATTACAGCGGGGAAAGAGAGGTTACACCGCTATAAGTAGAGAGGGAGAGTTGGTGATGACGGCGGTGAAGTTGTTGGCGTAGATCGTCGTCACGATGATTCCCCCGGCGGCACTCCAGCGCCACCGGGAGAGAGGGGGAGAGGTCCCTCCTTCTTCTTCTTCCTTGGCCTCCCCCTAGATGAGAGAAGGTTTCCCCCTCTGGTCCTTGGCCGCCATGGCTCCCGGAGGGCAGGAGCCCCTCTGAGATTGGATCTCTCTCAGTGTTTCTCTTCCGTTTCGCGTTCCTGTTTTCTGGCCCTTCACCGTTTCTTATATTCCCGGAGATCTGTAACTCCGATTGGGCTGAAATTTCGAGGGGATTTTTATCTAGATATTAGCTTCCTTGCGGCTGAAGGACACCCCCAACCGACCTTCGAGGTGGCCACAAGCCTGCCCGACGCGCCCTAGTGTAGGGGGTGTGCCGTGTGAGCTTGTGGAGCTTGTAGGCCACCCCTTCTGTTGATTCTTTCGCCAAAAAATCCCATATATTTCATAAAAAATCACCATAGCTTTTTATGCGTTTGGACTTCGTTTGATATGGATTTTCTGCAAAATACAAAAACATGCAAAAAAACAGGAACTGACACTGGGCACTAGATCAATATGCTAGTCCCAAAAATAATATAAATTGTTGCCAAAAGTATGTGAAGGTTGTAAAATAATGGCATGAAATAATAAAAAAAATTATAGATACGACGGAGATGTATCAACATCCCCAAGCTTAATTCTTGCTCATCCTCAAGTAGGTAAATGATAAAACAAGATAATTTTTGATGTGGAATGCTACCTAGCACAATCTTGATCATGTAATCTAATCATGGCATGAATATTAAGATACGAATGATTCAAGGCAATAGTCTATCATTTGAAATAAAGACATCAATACTCAGGCATACTAACAAACAATCATGCCCTTTAAAATAAAGAATGCTAAAGAACGCTATCCCTTCAAAATCAAATAGCTTAGCTTGCTTAGTCTTCCTAGCATACAGATATTAATCATGAACTACCCCGATGACAAGCCGAGTAATCAAATCATACTTTTTCTCGCTTCAGTTTTTTCAACCTTCACGCAATACTTGAGCATGAGTCAAGGACTTGGCATTTTGGATGGCAAAGAGAATGATGATGAGGGGTTCAAGAGAAGACAAAAATATAAGAAAGTCTCACATCAACGCGGCTGATCGTTAGGCAATGGAGAAGCCTTACAATCAATGTTAATGTGAGGAGTAGGGCATGCAACGGATGCACTAGAGCTATAAGTGTATGAAAGCTCTCCTAATGCAGCTAAGTGGGTGTGCATCCAACTTGCTTGCTCATGAAGACCGCGAGCATTTGAGGAAGCTCGTCATCAGAATATACAAGCCAAGTTCTATAGTGTAAAGATCTCACTAGCATAGTCATGAAATATATGAAAACTCTCTATATGAAGTACATGGTGCTACACTGAAACACAAGTGTGTTAAAAGGATAGTAACATGCCCCTTCTCTCTTTTTCTCTCATTTTTTTGTTTTCCTTTTTTTTCTATCAATTTTTCCACATTTTTCGTGAAAAAATGTTTGTGGAAACCTATTACCATAGGGTCTAGTTTCGAAGATCTCGACGCGAGGAATCCAATTGTGAAAACGGTTCAAAATTTGGACGCAGGAGGTAAAACATTTCGAAAAACGAATCTATGAAAATCGGGAAAACTCCAAGGTTGCGACTTGTCAGCCCCCGTGGAGGTGGGATTGACCTTTGCAAAGGGTATCCTTAACTAGTGATTTCGGATTTTCCCACTTGCAACGAGATAGAAGGTTGTCTCGCCTCAAGAATTGATTCTATTTGGCTGGCCAGTTTGTTCGTTCATTCGTTCTTCACTCGCTCACACGGCGACCATAGTTTCTTGGTGTGGTTTTCTTCTGCCAGCTTCTTTCTTTCTCATCGGTTTCTCAAAGACAGTGCATTATTGAATAGAAAAAAATGGAGACAAGAGCACATACCAATAATGATAGTGTACTTTGACATTACATTGAAAGAATTTCCATCAGCTATTTGACAGAAAAGTTCACCCATTGCTTTGAGAAAAATGCTCAAAGGTGAAAAGAAACACTTAATTGTGTTCTTGAGGAATTATATCTGCAATGCTTGAAGTTGCACATAAACTTAACTAGAAGCAAGTTGAAAACTGAAGTAACATGCTACTTATGTAAAAAAGAAAGGAGAATTTCTTCTGGAGTATAAGTATAATTAACAGGTAGATAAAATTTCAAAAGTTGATAGGAGAACACTTGAATAAGGAAATTGAATGACAAGAAACGATGGTACAAAAATCCAGTTGAAAATCCCTATCCTAGCCTTCTCCGCCATGTGATAATGGCATGAGGGTGTTTATCCCTTCTCAAAGACTGCTGAGGAAAAAGTCGAATTAGTCGTCGGTTTTAAATTTATATCTTGTAATACTATGCCGCGGTTGTCTATTCTATGTATAACAGTTGTTGATGAACTTTTTTTTGACAATCAATACCATGATATATTTATAGTAGCGAATTGTACATGGTAGAGATACATGGGCTGACTACAGCGATGACAAAATAGAGTCTAAAAGAAACAAGCAAATCCTCGAGATCTTCAAACTCTTTCTTCTTCCATGACACAATCTTGTACTTTTCTGAAGGCAGCCACAGGAAAATAACAAAGATATCAAACTACACTGTAAATACCAACGAGGGTTCTCCCATAGTTATAATTTGAGCCGCAATGCGAAGGTTGCGATGCACGCATGCAACCATTAAAGTAATCAACCAACATCGGCAAGAGCACCAACACCGGTATTCCAGGGACAAAAAACCGAACAGCCAGGTCGACGTCGCTAGGAGCCGAGAGTACGAATCACCATTGTCAAGGACGTAGCAGTCGGGACAGATATTGCGAGGACAATCCTCCTCGCGGCAACCATGAGAAGAATCCAAAACCAATCTGGCGAAGCAAGATCTAAAGGATTATACCTAGATAAATTTAATCTTCCAAGACCACCATTGACGTCGGGAAGGAGATCTTGTCGTCAAACGAAGGGACGAAGATTACCTATTGTAGACAATGCCATCTCCAAAGAAGAAGGCGACTACCAAAACCCTAAACCAATATAATGAAAACACTACTATTATGAAGAGCTCCACTCATAGATCGGGTTCCCCACCCCTCCCGACGCCAGCGAGGCTGGCCGGAGAAGGGGGAACCGATCTATGGTGGAGGCGGAGGTGATGGCGGCAGCTAGGTTTTTTCAGGAAGGCCTCTCGTGGACGACCAAGGTATATCTCTAGTAACAAACCAGTCGTTCTTGAAAAGGAGACGATTTTGGTCGTGTTGTCCTTCATCAACTTTAGTAAATACTAGCAAAAGTGCCCGTGCGTTGCAACAGGAGAACAAATATTCTCTCACATTTCTAGTAGAAAAGCACAACATGTAAAATGCGAGAATCGGACGGCACGGATGTGGTAGAAATATAAGAAGTTACAAAAATTCTGAAGTGCGGACGGTCATCCACTTATCGTTGTAAGCTTCGGCTAGCCGACCTAATAAATTCAGCCAGCCGACCTTATAAATTTGAGTTCACACAACTGTTGCTTACCAACAATTTTTCATGAGCAAAAGTGCTTAAGCAGTCGGTCCTGCTATAAAGATTGAGTGCAACAACATGAGAAGTCAACTATAGCAGGGGGAACTTAGTAATGGTATCTAAAAATAAGTGACATGCATATATCATCTTTTGACTTGTAGCCATATATATACATATTATAGCATTGCATTTTCCTTGAACACTAAATTGAGACTTTAACAAAAAAAAATCTGAAGAGAATAAAACAACTCTTAAGTACAACCTTCTGCCCTGTGCATGAACAAAAAATATTAGTATATTTCTGAACTCCAAAATCGCAACAATAACTAACTACAAATTATTTAAGTGTATGAAAATCAATCGCGGCCACTCGCCGGCCCGAGCTCGGCTTAGACATTACTGTTCGAATGCTAGCGAAAGAGAATGTTCATGGTAGAACAATTAACATCAAAACCATGAATCTAAATGGCCAATAATTTAATGTACCCTCTGATTTTGGGCTAACAGTGTTCATATATTTATAGTGCATCAAAAGAACTTACATCAATTTCTAGTTTTTACCATAAATACATATGGTGTGTCTTAGTGCTAACACACTATTTGCTACATACATCCTCATATAAAAATGATATAATTGATGCAAGTATATCTTTGTGTCGATTGGAACAAACATAAAATTCCATTAACAAATATGCAGGTTTGGAGTGAATAATGGACCTTATTTTGTTCCAGGTTAAATATAACTATAAGACAACCCTATATATTTCACACAAAGAAAATCAAAGAGAAAAGCAATCACTTCAATTATTTAATAAGAAAATGATTAAAAACTCACTTCTGGGTTCATAGTTAGATTTGTATGAAAACATCATATGAATCTTCTCTTATATATTTAAACATCGTTAGTCAATCGAAGGCCTTTTGCCATACATCATGGGAATTTGGAAACCATGTAACTAAGGAACATGTGCGGCTAATATACTCCAAGCATCTAACAATATAGCCATGGTCAAACAATTTTCAAAACTGACTGTCTGGTCTACCTACATAACATGATACACAATACAGGGTTACATGTCAAATGTATGGAAGAATATTTAAACTTTATACATCTTATCTCCGCTAAATAATAAAGAAAAGGCAGAATGGTTATGCAGATAATCAGAGATATAACATATATTCAAAAGGACACATTCAAATATTTAAACATGAGTTTAAACAACAAAGCAAACTGGATAGCAAGACATCCGTATTATTAAAAACTGCATTTTTTTATTTTTTTAATGATCAATTTATAAACATGCAAATCTTTTTTTGTTGTTGCAATTTTTCTCTGTTTTGAACAAACACAGGAGGGAAGAGTTTTTCTTCACATGTATAACGCTAACTTATTTGTTTACAAAAAAATGATGAATGTGCAAAATGAATACAAACTTAGAAGTATGCATTTTTCAAAACACTACTCAACAAAACATTAGGACATACTATCAGATACTATGATTAGTGTCAGATAATTTATGTACCAAATTTTACAAAGCAGAGGAAGTATCTGAATAGTGTCAGATAATTCATGTATCAAATGTACAAAACAGACAAGGGGTTCTCTTCTGCAAAGAGCCTGCATGTGTGTGTTTCTGGTGTCTTCGATTGGATTTGCATGTGGCCTGCACTACGGATGACCACACCGATGTGGCGCACGGAGAGGTGGTGCCGTGGTGTACATCCTAATCCAGCTTAGCTATGGCGACAAAGCTACCCCGCCGGCCGCCGCTTCTAGCGTTATCATTCCAACCTGCTGCTCCTCCTCCTAGCCCATCCTTTCCTCTCCGCCTCCCTGCTTCTCCTCCTCCTAGCCCATCCTTTCCTCTCCGCCTCCCTGCTTCTCCTCCTCCTAGCCCATCCTTTCCTCTCCGCCGCGACGCCGTCTATCACCACCATAGCCATGCCGTGGCTCAATCTGCTCCTCCCGAGCGCAGCCACCTCGTCCCCGACCCCGAGCTCCTTCTTCGCCGATGAGCGAAGCCACCGACAAGGACCCCGTCGCCCCCTGCCTTTTTTTCCCGTCATCTCCCTCTTCCCTTCTTCTCTTTTTTTCCCGTTTACTCTCATCTCCCTCTATCTCTCTTGCTCTCTGTTACAGGGAGGCCGCCATGGACGCCCGAGGTCCTCCGCTCCGACCCACGCCCCGGCGGCCCTGCCGACGTCGTCGCCTAGGTGAGCAGCAGCTGCACCGCGACGTTGCCCCGCCTCCTCTCTCCCTATCTATCTCTCCCCTGTCTCTCTCTTCTCTCTCTCAACCCTCTCTCTTTTCTTCAACAGGAAGACCACCATGCCCGCTGCAGGAGCTTCGAGCCGACCCCGCTGCATGGAGACCGCCGCCGCCCGTCCGTCGTCGGGAATCGCCAGATCCGGCCCGTCTCCGACCTGTCTCGCCGCCCTTCGCCCGTTCTCGACGTCTCCCCGGCGCCAGGAGCTCAGGCGAGCGCCGCCATAAGACATTGCCTCCTCTGCCCCGGAGCCCGCCATGGAGGTCGTCGCCTCTCCGTCTTGATCCCTCCGCCGCCGGATCCACGCTGGTGTCCTCCAGGGACCCGCCATGGAGGTTGCCGCCTCTCCCGTCTTGATCCGTCCGCCGCCGGATCCACAGCGGAGCAGCCGAGATCCGCCGCCTGTTCCGCGACGCCTCGGCCCGCCAAGGCCAGCGCCGAGGCCGACAAGGCGCGCAGGAAGGCCAAGGGCCTCGCCAAGCACCGGGAGGACTTGCGGGCTAGGCTCGCCTACCGCAAGCGCGCCCGCGAGCTCGCCCCCGTGCCGGCCAAGGCCACCTTCGGCGACTTCCTGTCCGCCGCGCTCTCGAACGCCCGACGCCAGGTTTATTTTGCAAAAGTTGGGGATGCGGGTTGATTTCTCACAAACAGAGGGGCTTTTTTGCAAAATCGCCGACGACGGGTATACGGGCAGAAGCACTCCATGCTTTAGTATTAGGTAAAGATTTTATATTTTATATTTATATTATATATATATAGGTAAAGACTAGCAAAAATGCGCGGGAGAAAAAACAAGTGCATTTAGACTTCATAGATCCATGTCCTTTATTTGAACACGGTATCTCACGTGTTACCGTTATCCTCCTTCTGGCCCTTGCAAACAGTGGTCATGATGTTCACATGATCACAATACGTCCGGACATGGTCGATTCCAAGCTCGGCCACCGCGATGCCCCGCTCCTCCATATTGTCTTGGAGTCAATCATAAGTCGGCTGCCCTCGGCCACCGCGATGCCCCGCTCCTCCATATTGTCTTGGAGTCAATCATAAGTCGGCTGCCCTCCGAAACATGACAACTCTTAGAAAGCCATTATATGGTGCACTGCTACCACGTACCAACATACAGTAGCAGCCCATCTAAAAAAAACATACAGTAGCAGCTGGAACCTCATCACATGATGACATGCGACGCGAACAGACCATGCAACGCAACAAACAGGGGAGCCATTATGCATTCAAATAGCCTCATATACTCAAATTATTTTCCCTTTATGTAGAAAGTCACTATACAGTTGTCATAGTAAAAGCAAAAGGGAAATATATGAAACCAACGCCTAGCTCGCAAATAAAGGACTTACATGATTTCGAATTATATGACAAACTCATCATATATAGAATCAAAGTTGAACTATGATATAGTAGATGAGCCCATGCGTTGCAACTGGGCATACTATTCTATGGTTCAATGCCAATTTTGTGTAACATATATCTTTAGGATACATATTCTATGATTCAATACCAATTATGTGTACCATTGATCTTTAGGACTCCCATATCAGGCGTCATTGTCGACATTTTTTACGTTGATTTACTCGTTCCTCCACCCCCACATTCTTGTGTCTATGTTATGCATCATCTTACAACGACTCTCGACTCTATAATCTTACTATGAAATAACCAGTGAAGTTTTCCGGATCACAAAATTCAGATAGAAGACACTGAGTGGATGAATACCCTAAAACCCGACAAATTTGTGACTATTTTATCACGAGCAGTTAGCTCTTTGGTTATTTCATAGCAAATGAGCAAAACTATAATGTTGTGAAATTAAAAGGCGAAGTTCATAAATGTAAGGATATTTAGAAAGTGAGGTTTACTGAAAGTTGACCATTGAAGTGCAGCTCGTGGCCAGTTTAGCAACTGAACGTGGTTTGAGCAAATTTATTATCTTTTTATATCTGCTTTAGCTTACCATTTGTAACGAATATAGTTCATCTGAATTTAACACTACATGGAGTTTGTATCTAAAGCGTACCTGATGCCTTGAGCTCTAGAATGGTAGTGCATAAATATAGACACAAATGTTAGGCATAAACTGGTTGGTCTTTCATCAAGCAACAAATGATAAAATCAGGCCACTTGCAAGTTGCAAACATACAGGCAGAGGAGCATAAAGTGGAGTTCCAGAGTTTTTTTTTCTGCCTCTTTGTGAGGCTAAACTCCATTTTCTAGAGGAGCAAAGGATGTACAAGTTTTCAGCCACAGTTGATAATCCTTTAAACATGTTTTGTTTTACAGAACAGAAAAATGACCAAGATATCCTGGGAACTTGATGGTGTGTTTTGTTACTATAGAATAGTAGAACGAAAAAAGAAGGATCAAGATGTTTTCGTGATGAAGTCATACTATCTGTTGCTGCACATAGAGCTCCAGTAGAGAATTGGCGTTGGCAACAAACCACACTGATATTATGTTCTTCCTCAGGTTTTTGTTTTGATCCTGCAATTCTTGCTCCTGCAGCTCATTTGGCCAGCCATTAAATAAACAATAGTAACAGAGGGAGCATGCTATCTAGGGTCAGAATTAAATGAAGGTCCTGGTTCATCATTAGTAAACAATAGTAACATAAGGAGTATGCTATTTAGGATGAGGATTAAATGGAGTTCCTGATTCATCATTACCTTACTTTTGAGGTCAAATACGAAATACCTCATCAAGTAATAATCTATTTTGCCAAAATATATGGCTTTTGGATAAGGCAGGCACAACCACTGGCATCACCGTCATATATACTTAACCTAACTATAGAAAAATGTCTTAAAAAGTTCTGATACATCCGAAGTCCTAACTACAGTGGGTACATCACTATTTAGATGCTCTGAAGTAAAGAGGTATTCACAAGGGGAATTCAAAACTAATACATCTTCTTGAACTGAATCAGTATTTGTATAACGAAAATGTTCTGAAACTGCTGAACCTGAGCTTATCTAACAAGTATTAAACGTTCAACTTTTCTACCATGCTTGACCTGGTGCTTGAGGGATACGTCTGTTTGGTTCTCAATTTGCTAGACCTCATTCATGTTAAGTGGACCCAGATCCTCACTGAGTATATATGTACTACTATAACTGAGGACTGGCAGGTTGGAGCATTATTTCGATATATATACAGAAATTAATTGTTCAGCCCCATTTCTGAAAACTACCTTTGTGAATTTTGAAAATATCCAACTCTGGTCACTGCCGGAGCTTGAAATTTACTATAGCTGGCCAAATGGGCCGGGCCAACCAGGCCGGCCCGCTAGCACGCCCGGCACGGCCCGCCATGGGCCAAGCACGGCACGGGCTAAACGGGCCGGGCCCGGCACGCGGCACGCCCTGGGCCGTGCTTGGGCTGCTAGGCTGAGCACGCGGGCCGGCACGGCACGGCCCGATTATCTTTTTTTTATTTTTTATATATACTATATGGCCCAACAGGTAAAAATAGGTTAAAAACGCCCAGTGCGCCAAATAGCAGGCAGGTTAGTGGGCCTGGCGTGCCGGTGGGCCGGCCCGATTAGCAGCTGGGCCGTGCCTGGGCTGCAGGCTGCAGCACGCGGGCCGGCACGGCACGGCCCGTATAATAATCGTGCCTCGGCGGGCCGGGCCGTGCCAGGCACGATTAGGATGGGCCGGGCCGGGCCGGGCCGGCCCGGCCCGTTTGGCCAGCTATGAAATTTACATCCCTGATGACACTTCTTCCATCCCATCATGATCGCACGTCCAACGCTGCTCCGATGAGTGCACTCAGTGTCCGTGGTCTCATGGGTTGTAAATCCCGTTTTCCCTTTCGACTGTGCTCCACAATGTTCTAATTTCTAAATCAACGTGTTTTTCCCTCTTCTGCTTTTCAATTGTTTCCTTGAAACTAAGCTAGATGAAAACGGCAAGCTCCATGGCTCCCTCTCTGTCACGGCTACACAGGAGGCGGGGAAGTAATAACATAAAGATAGGTAGCTCAGATTATCCCATCATCTGACATAAGCTGTGATGACTTTCATGTGAGCTCAACTCCTTGAGCAGCATACAGTATTGAAATCTCAGGTTACAGCGCTCAGTCAAGGAGATTCTCAAGTAATTGTCAAACCTCCCAAATGAATCAACAAGCATATCAGATGACGGTGTTTCCACTGGTAGCACAAGAAGTCGAATATGTACGGGAGCATATATGGCCATAAAACTTCGTTTGAAGCGGAACCGCTGGTCAAACTTCGGAGTCCTACCCTCATAATATCAAACTGCAAGATTTGGCGAATGCGTTATACACGAAAACACAGAAGCTCGTATAGGGGAGACTTGGTTTTCTCGACAAATTCACCAACGAAGGAAAAAATAATTCACAAGGTTATTCTAACTCGTCTCCAAATCAAAAAAATTGAAATCTGCACAATCAAGCAAAAACTGGGTATATACCGCGGATCTGGGAGCAGGCACCTGGTACTTGGGGACTTTGAGATGGGGGAACTGGTGGTGCCGCCAATTTCCAGGGACGGGAGCTGAGAGGAGGCGGGGACGGGAGCAGCAGCCGGCGATGGGACGATGGGGGAGCAGCTCGAGGGCGTGGCCGACGAGTTCCATGGCTCCCTCAGTCACGGCTCCTTAGGAGGTGATGACGGCCCTCGTGGGGACCTAGCCGGCTCCCAGCTTGCCACCGTCAACGGCCACCGCAGCAGCGAGCTCTCCTCTGTGCTGCACCCAGGAAAGTCCGGATCGAGCGTAGCTGAACATTTTTGACAATCAGTAAAATACAGAGAAGAGAAATAGCACAATTTACCTGCTAACTGTTGCTTTTTTGGATTGATAGAGGACTTGACTCTACCAGCATCAGGTGGAATCCACCGTGGAAGCTCCACTACGCCAGGAACACACGCCTGTACCTACGATCCAGCCCTGTAATAGCTCCTATATGGACAGAGTAGGGAACTCAGGTTCTTTTCTTTGATTTACAGATCATTTCACAGGCGCTCAAACCCACATGGATAACCAGAACTGAATCAAGTCATTTATCCTGAATTGAAACATTCTCAAACACATGGTGCACAGAATGTCACCGTAACAAGAAAGGAATAAGCCTGCGATGATCTAGTTCAGCTACTCTACAATAATTCATCAACGGTGGCACTGGCAATTAGCATCTAAAAACACACAATGGACTGTTCAACAAACAACAAGTAAAACTGCAGGTAGAAGCATGCATGTATGCATGATCATGATGCCATTGTACCTCAGAGTCCAGATCTAACGCTGAACTACTGCCATAATTCCTTCTAGTGAATCGCAATACAACAATATAAACCAACTGTTTTTTAACACACTTCAAACTTTTTTCTCAACACCCAGGATAAACAACTTAAGGTGCAGAGCACACAGGATAAACGTTCTAAAGTAATCTAAGCTACAACAATTAGCGAGAATGAGCTACCTACAAATGACCATGAAACAAAGCAAAAATGGTGCTGCACTGCACCGAGTCTTTTTAGCAAACACATGGCGTGCACCTCGCGAGCTGGTGGTTGAAGTCGATAGGGACAGAGCAGCACTGAACTGCACGTAGCCTGGGCAACGACCATCGAACTGCTCCGTCGATCTGTGCGTGATGGGAGGAGCAGGTGCTCCGGCCAGGTGAAGAAGAGCGTCTGGGAGGAGAGGAACCGACTCCCGTCGGCTCACCTGTGATTGAGAGGCGAGGCAGACGGTTTGGAACTGTCTTTTGCCGTCGCCGGAGCACTGGACGTCGGCCAAGAGAGGAGGGAGGGTGTGTAGCGTCGCTGGAAGAGGAACACGCGGGGGCTGGGCTGGTGTGTTGTTGCCGTGGCCTTCTCCCTCGCTCGCCGGAGCACTCTCTCTGACTGCACACCTCTCTCTCAAGCACAAACCAAGGAGGAAAGGAAGAAGAAGGAGGGACAGGGAGCTTTTCTGGCGCACGAACGCCCAGCCGCAACGACGGCCTATTTTTACTCTCGAGCAACAAACTCGACGCCCCAGCTCAATACACAGGTGGGAGGGGGATTTATACCTGCGTGCACATACACGCCAGCCCGCGCCCATACGCACCCCACTCACACGACCTCCACGTCCCGCGCTCTGTGGCTCGCGCGCTCGGCGCGCACGCACGCGCACTACGCGGCCACCTCCAGCGCCCGACGCGGTCTCACCACCCCCGTATTTCGCCAACAGACAGACACCCACGCGCACATACGCGCTGACCCACGCACACATGCACACAAACACACCCGCCACGCACCCGACGCGTCCCGCGTGCGCTCGTACGCACACCCGACGCGGTCACGCCGTGGCTTATTGCCAACACACTCCCCCTAAGCCACGGCCTAGAGGAGCCCGTCGTTCTCGACGTTGCCGTCGACGAGGAAAGCCTGCTCCGCCGCCTGCGCCTTCCGCGGCTTCGGGCACTCCCGCCGGAAATGGCCGTGCTGACCGCAGTTGTAGCAACGGCCGCGCCGCTTCCCTCCGGCGCCCGACGTAGTGCTGCCACCGCCGTCGTTGTCGTGGTCGAAGCCGCCTCCGCCCTGCTGTCGCTGCCGCGCCGCCCACTGAGCCGTGGTGAGCATGAGCTGCTCGCCAGCCCACTCGACGCCGGCCTGCGCGCGCCGCCTCGTCCGCTCCTCGAAAGCTTTCAGACGGCCGAGCGCCTCCTCGAACACCATCTCCTCGACGTTGCAGAATTGCTCGATGCCGGCGACCGCGGCGTACAGCCGGTCTGGCACGGTGTCGAGCAGCTTCTTCACCATGGCCGTGTCGTCGAGCATCGCTCCCAGTCCGGCATACCTCGCCGCCATGCTGCTGATCTTGCCGGCGTACGCGTCCAGCTCGTCGCCGTTGTCCATCCGCAGGCGATCGAACTCGCCGCGCAGCGTCGCGAGCCTCGCCGCCCGCACCCGATCGGCGCCGACGAAGCGCACTTTGAGGGAGTCCCATACCTCCTTCGCCGTGGTCTTTGTCGCCACCTGCATCAACACCTCCTCCGAGAGCGCGCCCAGCATCGCCGCCCGCGCCGTCTTGCTCTTGCCGGCGTCGACCGCCGCGCCCTCCGCCGGAGCCACCGCACACCACAGCCCCGGGGCATCAAGGATCGCCTCAACCTTGATGGCCCAGGACGTGTAGTTCTCCGGCGTCAATGGCGGGACCTGCAGCGACGTCGCGCCGCCACCACCGTACGGGACGAGCGACATGCCCGCCGCCGATCACCTCGCAAAGTGGCTCTGATGCCAATTGTTGTTGCCGTGGCCTTCTCCCTCGCTCGCCGGAGCGCTCTCTCTGACTGCACACCTCTCTCTCAGGCACAAACCAAGGAGGAAAGGAAGAAGAAGGAGGAACAGGGAGCTTTTCTGGCGCACGAACGCCCAGCCGCAACGACGGCCTATTTTTACTCTCGAGCAACAAACTCGACGCCCCAGCTCAATACACAGGTGGGAGGGGGCTTTATACCTGCGTGCACATACACGCCAGCCCGCGCCCATACGCACCCCACTCACACGACCTCCACGTCCCGCGCTCTGTGGCTCGCGCGCTCGGCGCGCACGCACGCGCACTACGCGGCCATCTCCAGCGCCCGACGCGGTCTCACCACCCCCGTATTTCGCCAACAGACAGACACCCACGCGCACATACGTGCTGACCCACACACACACGCACACAAACACGCCCGCCACGCACCCGACGCGTCCCGCGTGCGCTCATACGCACACCCGACGCGGTCACGCCGTGGCTTATTGCCAACATGGCGGTGGAAGACGACGGCGTCGGGTCATGGCGAGAGAGAGGGGTTGGGGGAAGGTGCGGCGCCAGCATCGAGTGTCACTGGTGGTGGAAAGCCGCAGGGGTGGGGAAGACGCATGGCGGAGGGGCGTTGGCGGCGCGCGACGGCGTGTCTGGGGCCGGCTGCGGCGGCGCGTGGCAGCGTGGCAGGGGGTGGCGGCGCGCTGGAGGTGGAGATGGAAGGCAAGGTCGTCGTGCAGATTTTTTTTTTCTTTTCTCTTGCACGTACCGGTTCGATTGACTTATTAGGAGGACTGCGGGTTGAATAACTAAAATAACAGGGACTTTTCTACAAAATTGGCACGACGGTGAGCCGGCACATGCATTCGGTGCTTTATTATTAGGTATAAATAAATATGGTCGTGGATGCAGAGGACGAAGTCTTAACCTACTTTTAAAAAAAAAACAGACATCATTATCAGCGCATTAAAAGTCTTTGTCCACAACTCCATGATACATCTAATAAAACAATAATTAAACACACTCTTGTCCATTTATTTAGCGTAGGATCTAAATCTACGCAGGATCGACATGCAATAGTCCAGAGATCGATCGATGGCATGATCATGTACGAGTAGCAACTTAGACTTAATTAGGCACACGCAGAATACGTGACAGAGCATGCATGCATATGCACACATGCATACACAGATAGCTATACGATGGAGATCGATGAACGTGAACGCACGGTGTCGATCGCACGAACCATCGTCTTCTGCATGCATGCGTGGTCTTGATTGGAGCTAATTGGCACCGCCGCCGCTGTCGGCAACGCTCAGGCCGAAGTGCAGCCGAGGAAGATGAGCCCACTGCAAACATGCACGCAAACCCACACAAATTAATGTCAATGCGACCATGTATATATTTGATAGTGTAAATTAAGCGCTAGTATTAAAAAATTGCACAATCAAGCCAGATCAAATTAAATGAAATTAAACATGAAAAATCAGCAGTCGCCGTGCCCACCCTCGTCATGCTAGGGCGGCTGCCGGCGGCCGCCATCGCCATGGCCCGCCTCCGTGCCGAGGTTGGCACGGTATTCTTGGTCCATACCCTGCGGTGCATCCCGTACGTTCGGTGGGCCCCGTGTCGCGACGTCTGGGCTCTTCTTTCGCGCTGGAAAAGCAGAGCCAGGCTGCCGCGGTTTTGGAGGCTTCTGCATGCCCTGCCGGAGGTCTGGATAAAGCGTCCGGTCCGCGTTCAAACACCTCCCAGGGCCAGCTGGCGCCTACGACTGGCGGCTCGCTCCTGTCGCCCGTTGGCCTGGCCCGTCTGGAGTGTTCTCCCGCCCGCTCGCCTGCCCCAGTGCCTGGCCAGCGAGGGTGCGTCCCCCACCGCTTCACCCTCCCCCGCCTGCCCGCTTGTTGACCAGCTAGAAGGTTCTCGTGCGCGCCCAGGCTTGCTCACCCAGGTGGATCGCCTGGCGGTTTTCCCAGAGGCTGCAACCACTCCGGTTTTTGACGAGCGCCCGCCTGCTCACAGCCCCACGCCCGCTCCTTCCTCCCCGATTGGCTGCTCGGTGCCAAACCAGGAGTCGCAACTGGCCTTGTCTTCTCCTGTGATGCGGGCCCCGAGGCCAAGGGGCAGCCCTCCTCTGGGCCACCAGCTCGCGCCTGCCGGGACGGGTCCCGCTGTGCATGCCTCGGGCCCCGAGGCCATGCAGCCCACGCTACGCTCCCTGCTTGACTCCGTGCAGCAGGAGATCGACTCAGTCTTGCCACAGCCCAAATCTGCTCCTCGACGACGCCGTAATGTGATCCCTCCTAACTTTACCCCTCGGAGAAGTAGCCGAATTGCCAAGGCGGACTGTGGGCTTGATTCTGAGATGAAGGCGAAGCGGGTTCTCCTACGCCGCCTTGGGCTTCTTGAAGAGGATGGCCAGATGAATGATGCCATCCTGGCCAAGTACGCTCAGCTCTTCGCGCGGCCGCTCGCCGAAGATGTGGTGTAGGCCTTTGCAGACTACTACGGATGGCAAATTCCCGTGGTGTCACGCACCTCCTCGACCGTGCGCCTGTGCAGGCGACCCTGGTCTCGACTTAGGGCGCCACCCCCTGTTCCCCTAGCCCCCCCCCCCCCCCCCCCCCCCATCTTCTTATGGATTGTAACCTCAAATTTGTGTTTTGGAACGTGCGTGGCCTGAACTCCAAGGCTAGGCGCACGGCTGTTCGTTCTATGATCTCTTCGGTGTCCCCATTGATCGTATGCTTGAGTGAAACCAAGCTTGTTGTGGTCACCCAACCAATCATCTCTGAGACCCTTGGCCCTCAGTTTGAGGACTTCTTCTTCCTTCCCGCGTCCGGGACACGCGGTGGCATCCTAGTCGCCTGGCGACGCTCCGAGATTACCCTCTCTAGACCGGAAATCGGTGACTATGATGTGTCTGCCCTGGTTACCCCGCTCACTGGTGGACTGCATTGGTGGCTCACTGCCGTGTACGGCCCTCAGGATGACGATGCTAAGGTGGAGTTCCTTGCCGAGTTGCACAACTTCCGGCTCACCTGTGCGGGCCCTTGGATCGTTGGAGGTGACTTCAACATGATCCTCTCCTCGGCCGATAAGAATAATGGACGCTTGCATCACCGTGCCATGAGCCGCTTCCGTCGCTTTGTTGCCGATATGGAACTGCGAGACATCTACCTCCATGGTCGTAGATATACTTGGTCCAATGAGCAGGACAGCCCCACCCTTGTCCGCAATGACAGGGTGCTTTACACACCCAGTTGGGAGGCCAGCCAGCCGCATTGTCTTCTCACATGCCTTGCCTCTGCTGTCTCCAATCACGCACCACTTCTGGTGGATTGTACTTAGCTCCCTGGCAACCGCAAACGCTTTCATTTTGAGCGATTTTGGATGAAGCTTGATGGCTTCCATGATGTCGTTGCCACTGCCTAGAATGCCGAGCCGCCCGATCCGGACCCCTTTCACCGCCTGTACCAGTGCCTCAAGTACACGGCCCGCCACCTCCAAAGTTGGAGTGCACGATGCATCGGCCAGGTGTCCCTTCAGCTACTGGTTGCGCGCGAGCTTATTGCTCGTCTGGACGCGGCGCAGGACTCCCCGTCTGAGGCCTGGTTGCGCAAGAAGCTTAAGCTCAAGTACCTCGGGCTCGCCTCGCTCGAGCGTTCAATTGCGTGGCAACGTGTCCGACTGTCTTGGCTCCGCGACAGAGACACCAACTCGACGTTTCTCAAGATTCATGCTTCCCACCGCAAGCAAAAGAATCGCATCTTCCACTTGCGTGTTGGCGATGATATGGTTTCCGATGGAGAAGGAATGGTCGCGGCCGCGTTCCAGCATTTCTCTGGCATCATTGGGGCCGCGAACGTACGGTGCTCTACTCTTGACTTCGAGGCTTTTGACGATCGCCGTTTTGACCTCTCGGCGCTAGAGATACCCTTTTCTGAGACTGAGATATGGGAGGCTGCCAAGAAACTACCATCCGGGAAAGCGCCTGGGCCCGATGGCTTTACCTCGGAGTTCCTCTGTGCGTGTTGGGATATCATCAAGAAAGACATTTGTGATGTGTTCGACAAGCTCTACCATCAGAATGGCACGGGGGTTCCAAAAGCTCAATGAGGCTCTCATTACCCTCCTTCCGAAGAAGCCCGATGCCGCCTCGCTTGCGGACTACAGACCGATCAGTCTCATCCACCTTCTGGCCAAGCTCTTCGCCAAGGTGCTGTCTCTCAGGCTCGCCCCTTGCCTCGGTGCGATGGTGTCCACCAACCAGAGTGCTTTTATCGCAGGTCGTAGCATCCATGATAATTTCATCCTCGTTCAGCAGACCGCTCGGCAGCTGCACAACATGAGGGTTCCGCACGTGCTACTCAAGCTCGACATCGCACGTGCATTTGATTCCGTCTCGTGGCCTTTCCTCCTCCAAATCCTTCGGCATCTCGGCTTCGGTCCGCGGTGGTGCGAGTGGGTTTCGATCTTGTTGTCCACCGCAAAGACGCACATCTTGATCAATGGAGATCCCGGCCCTCCCATCTGCCATGAGAAAGGTCTCCGACAGGGCGATCCAGTCTCTCCCATGCTGTTCACCTTGGTGATTGACACGCTAAACTCGCTTCTCCAACACGCTGTCAGGACGGGCGTCCTTCGACGACTCACCGAGCGAAGGATGGCCTTGAGCATCTCTCTTTATGCCGATGATGTGGTCATCTTTTGCCACCCGAATCCCCACGAGCTTCAGGTAGTTCGCGAGCTGCTTTGGGTCTTCAGGTCCGCGTCTGGCCTGCACACGAACTTCCAGAAATGCTCAGCCATGCCGATCCAGTGCACGACAGAGCAGGCGGATCTGATTGAGGGCGTGCTGTCCTGCCCGATCGCGCACTTTCCTATCACCTACCTTGGCATCCCTCTTTCAGTCCAGAAAGTCTCCGCGGCATCGCTTATGCCTCTGGTGGAGCGCATGGCTCGCAAGCTCCCCACCTGGAGGGCCTCCCTCCTTTCACGAGGCGAGAGACTGGCCTTCGTTCGGCACGTGCTCACCGCGATGCCAACACACCTGCTCATGGCCATGGTCCTTCGACCTACTATCCTCAAGAAGATTAACCGCGTCATGCATGATTTCCTCTGGCATGGCAAAAGCGAATCCTCGGGAGGAGGCTGCCTGGTTAGGTGGCGCAAGGTTTGCCATCCACTGGAGTTTGGCGGTTTGGGCGTTCGGGACTTGCAGCGCTCGGGCATCGCCCTACGCGCCCGTTGGCTCTGGCTCAAGGCCACGGACAGCTCCAGGCCATGGCGGCACCTTCACCTCCCGTTTGATGCTGAGGTTCAGGCCATCTTCGACGCCTCCACATGTTGGACTCTCGGGGACGGCAATTCCTGCCTGTTCTAGTTGGACCGATGGATTATGGGCCAATCCGTTGCCGAGATTGCTCCGACTGTGCTTACTCTGATCCCCAAACGTCGGAGGGCGAGGCTGGTTGCCCATGGGCTGCACGACAGGGCCTGGATACAGGACATCCAGGGTGCCATGGGGCCTGTGGCGTTGGTACAATACATTGAGCTTTGGCGTGTCCTGCAGCAGATCACCCTCTCTCCCAACCCTGATTCCCTTAGATGGCGTTGGACGGACTCCGGAACTTACACCGTGTGGTCTTGCTACCATGCCATGTTATCGGCTCGACGGTCGCGCCACACTGGAAGCTTACCTGGCGCACGTGGGCTCCCCTGCGGCTCCGGTTCTTTGTGTGGCTGGTTGGCCTGGATCGTTGTTGGACTGCAGCTCGTCTCGCGCGTCATGGCCTTCCGCATGACGACCTATGAGCGCTTTGTGATCAGGAGCTGGAGTCCATCGACCACCTGCTCATCCATTTCCCGTTCTCCAAAGTCATCTGGCACGAGATATTCGCCTGGTGTCGTGCGCCTGTCCACCCCACCCCAGACCCTGAGGCATGTTTCTTTGACTGGTGGGCGTCTATCACCGAGGCGGTGCCTGCTGCTATGCGCAAGGGCCTGGCCTCCCTGGTGTTGCTCTCTGCTTGGTCCATCTGGCGTCATCGTAACGCCTGTATTTTCGACAATGCCCGACTCTCCATCTCGCTGCTGCTGCAGGCTATCAAGGATGATGCACGCTCTTGGGCTGCTGCCGGAGCGAAGGATATTGCTAGCTTCATGCCGCCTTGATGTTTCTTGTTCTTGGGGCTGGGCATCCCCTTCTTGTTATGCTCGTGTAACCCTCTCTACGCCTTGTCTTGTGCACGTCGAGAGGTGTTACCCTTGTAACCTTCACACTCTTGTTCTCTCCTACCTATCAATGGAATGATACGCACTGCGCGTATTCACGAAAAAAAATCAGCAGTGCGGGTTCACCAACAGATCCTACTGTATTGGTTAAACAAACACAATGTCAGGCATCAAAGTTGTGCACAAGTTGATACGGGCACGACAGAGGAGGTGAAGCCCAATTTCAGGACTCCACCAAACTAGGCGGGAGTACCGCTTACATAAGCGGTAGTACCGCTATACGGTACTACCGGCCGCTTACTACCGCCCTACTGCCGCTTACAAAATCGGTACTGGACATCCGAGCGGTAGTACCGTGCACAGCAGAGGTAGTACCGCTTTCCATAAGCGGTAGTACCGCGCTGCCTGCGCGCAGATTTTGGGCTTTGCAGCCCGTGTACCTCTTCATTACTTTCTTAGACTATAAATACCCGTCGGCTAGGGTTAGTTAGGGGAGATCAGAATTTTAGTCTAAAAACTATCGTGTGTGTTTCTTGGTGAAGCATCCCTCCGGGGACGGTGATGCCGTTTATCAGTTTGTAATAAAGATTGCTGTGAGGGTTCTTGTGTTCATCAAGGATTATCAGGCTCAGGTTTGAGGCGTGGTGATCTTCATCACGTTTCTTGCTGGATTCGTTCCTCTTCTTCAGGTGACGTTCATCGGCGTTATTGGAAGGATTCCTATCAGGTGGTTCTTGCGGTGAAAGATTGGGCCCAATCATCCGTATCATTTGCCACCGCTGACCCTTGTCAACTGGTTTGCAAGCTTCATCATGTACCCTCTTGAGTTGCATATTCAGCCCACTCAATGGTTCTGCTTCCTCCACTGTAACTTTAGTGCACACAACAACCTTGTCAACAGCAGGTGTCATCTCTTCAGAAATTGGTACAACTGCCTTGCTGACCGTTTGCACTGGAACAACCTTCTTGTCCTCCGTTGCATGAGACGGAATAGACAGAGCTGGAACTTGCTTGGGTAATAATGGTGGCTGCTTGAAAACATCACCCAACAGCTGCATACCCCTGGGCGACTGCTTGATTGCCTTCACGGCCTTGGTACAAGATACCTTACGACGAGAAGACATAAAACAACCACGCAAAAAATTACTGAAATCATACCAAGTTGCATCTATAATATCCTTCTCACACATCTCTTCATCCCACCAACGAGCTACCTCCTCATCCACACATCGCAGAGCAAGAACCAAACGTGTAGAATCAACCAAATGCTCGTATGTATTACATCTGTAGAAACCCTGTAGCAAAAGATGTTCCCACGAAGCATATTCAGCATCCGTTGAGAAGTAGTTCAGCCGCCACTTGATTTTATGACATGCCACACCGTCCAAGATGTCTAGATAGTCATTGAATACATCACCAGACTTCTCCCCAGAAAGACACCGTTTGCCATAATAGTCTCCCGGAAACGATTGCATATTACTGAACATGTGTACTGCACAAATCTGCTGCCGCAGAAACTGGACGAGTGCAGATCAATCAATACAGAGTACTCGCCAATTTGCAATCTAGACACGGTACTACCGCCTTGTACAACGGTACTACCGTTATAAGCGGTACTACCACGCTGGAAGCGGTACTACCGCCTAGTCGGCGCCCTTCCTCCCAGAAAACAGATCTACCAATCGTGGCAAACCTGTAGATCGATGTTCAACTGGACGAACCTCGCGGTGATCAACCTGTGAATCTGATACCAAATGATACGGATGATTGGGCCCGATCTTTCATCGCAAGAACCACCTGATAGGAATCCTTCCAATAACGCCGATGAACGTCACCTGAAGAAGAGGAACGAATCCAGCAAGCAACGTGATGAAGATCACGACGCCTCAAACCTGAGCCTGATAATCCTTGATGAACACAAGAACCCTCACAACAATCTTTATTACAAACTGATAAACGGCATCGCCGTCCCCGGAGGGATGCTTCACCAAGAAACACACACGATAGTTTTTAGACTAAAATTCTGATCTCCCCTAACTAACCCTAGCCGACGGGTATTTATAGTCTAAGAAAATAACGAAGAGGTACACGGGCTGCAAAGCCCAAAATCTGGGTGCAGGCAGCGCGGTACTACCGCTTCAAGCGGTACTACCTCTGCTGTGCACGGTACTACCGCTCAGATGTCCAGTACCGATTTTGTAAGCGGCAGTAGGGCGGTAGTAAGCGGCCGGTAGTACCGTATAGCGGTACTACCGCTTATGTAAGCGGTACTCCCGCCTAGTTTGGTGGAGTCCTGAAATTGGGCTTCACCTCCTCTGTCGTGCCCGTATCACAAGTAGTGTACCGCAAAATGCTAAAGAACCAAAAAAACATGAAGATCATGGACCAGATCATCATCTTCAAGGTCAAAACGAACCACCTATCATATACTAGCTTCATGTGGAAACTGCATATTCGACGACATAATAAACGAAGAAAGGAATGTTGGCTGACGCCTATTGCAAAGCAAACCACTAGATCTCATTGGTGAGTCTCGACGAAGTCCACGATCGATGTTGTCCATCTAAGACCATGCCAAATCTGGACACATATACTCATACACTAAACTGTTACTCGTTGCCAACGAAGAGGTGAGGTCCAAAACTAGAAAACAACACCTCCAAAGCCGTGGCCTCAATGGGCAAAGCTAGCCCATGGGGGGTTTTGTTCACCCGGGGAAGGAACCTGATTGGAGAATGCAATGCCATAATCTCACACGATACCTCCACGAAGGTCAGTGGCCACATGTGTCAGGATGCGGGCTCCCCCACCCACGCTCCTGCGACGCATCTCCCCGGCGCCTGCGGCCTCCGTCGACTTTGCCGCTGCCGCTCCCGGCCTTTCTGCTGGGCGGATCTCTGGTTCTCCCGCTACCTGCAGTTCCCCCAAGTACCCGCCGGGCTTCACGCCGCCCAGATCCGCGCCCCCGTCTCTGGTACGCGCCGCCGCCCCGGCGCCCGTGGCCAGCGCAGCCTGCGACCAGCCCCTCCTCCCGTGGAGCCGCGCCTCCCCATCCTCTCCGCGGTTCCCCCCGGGGTTCCGGCTGCCGCTGTTCGCCAGGCCGGGCCTGGTGGCATCGTTATTTCCACAGCTGGCGGAGATCTCGCCGGATCTACGTGTCTTGGTCGCCGCTTCGCCGTCCGTGGCCTGCGTGGCCGCCCCCAAGGTTCGCTTCGCCGTCGATGCTGCTCGGCTGGAAGGCACTCCTCCTCCCCCCGTTCAAGGCGCCCATCGACCGTGTCTCAAATCGGTGTCAGCTTCAGCCTTCAAGTCTTCTGGTCGGCGTATGCCTCGTGATGCCCCCTCGAGCCCTGCTCCTGCTGTAGACTCGAGGCTCCGCTCTCCCGCTGTCAACAACGAAGAGGATGATTGGCGCCTCGTTCGACCGCCTTATTGGTGGAGGCAGGGCCGCTCCAACCATCATCAGTCCTGCCGCGGGTCAGCGCCTACATTTGACACCCCGAGGAAGAGAGGATTCATCAAGCACAAAGATCGTTCATGCCATCGCTGCCTGCTCAAGGGGCACTGCAAGGCCGACTGCAGGAACCCATTTACCTGCCTCCGTTGTCGACAGATCGGACACCGGGCTCGGGTCTGCACCAGCTCTCCAGCGTCATCCTCGACACCTCGGGTTGCGCCTCCGTTTGTTGACAAGGCCTAGCCTCGCGCCAGACAGGAGCTGGCGCCGCGTCGCCGTGAAGACAACGGTCGGCACCGACATGATGATAACCATAACCGAAGGGACCGGGCCTGGGACTGCAGGGGCCGGCTGGACGATGCTCGCGGCGAGTACCGCCGAGATGGCCGAAGGGACCCCTCACAATGCAGTGGTGACGGGCTGTCCAGCACGGTGTGCTTGCCACCGCCACCCCCTCGCACCACCTCTGAAGACATCATCGTGATCCGCCCCATGGCTACGACACCTGGGTGGCTGCAGATGGCCGCACCTCCTGTCCATGCGACGACGTCCACGACAGAGGTCCAGCAATCGCCTACGGTGGCCACGCCTGTGCATGTTCTGGCTCCTCCAACTGCTGCTGGACTGAAATCTGTGCCTGAAGACTTGCCTGGAGACACCACTGGGGGCTCGCTCCTCTCCACGCCTGTGCTCGCCCTCACCACTTCAATTCAGCCAAGTCAGGCTGAGACAACCCCGCCCCATGGCGGCCCAGCTGCTCCCTCGGTGGAGGAGGACGGAACGCCTCTGTTCATCCCACGCATGCCGGCTCTGTTGCCCACCCCCTCGCCCCGCTCCACCCCACCAAGGCCCCCCAAGACAAGGCGCAAGACCCTGGCCGGGGTCACGGGCTTTCTGTTGCCGCGCCGCAGCCCGCGTCTTCGGACCAAGAACAGGGAGATGCCCATCGCCAAGCTTGTAGAACAACTCCTTTGCCACCGGATGGGCATAATCCCTGAAGGAGGCCAGGTCACTGAGGATGCCATTGCCAAGTTTGCGGCGCTGTTTCAGGGCCGCCTGCCGGACATCACCGTTGCTGCTCTTCGTGCCCTGTTCAAGATGGACTGTGACCTCACTGCTGCTATTGAAGAGGCTCTGATCCAGTATGGAGGAGAAGGAGGACCTGACCTGAGCGCTCCCATTGTGGAGGAGGAGGCCTGAATGTTTCAGCCTGCTTGTTCTGATGTACCCCAATTCTCATATGTTAGACAACAACTTATCCATATTGTGTTGGAATGTTCGTGGACTCAATAGCCCTGATCGTCGTGCGACGGTCCATGAGACTATTGCCTCTTCCTCCTGTCAATTAGTCTGCTTACAAGAATCCAAACTTCAGATCATCGACCAGTTCACGGCTGCGTACCTCGGCGGACAGCGTCTCAAGTCCTTCGCCCAGAGACCTGCTGATGGTACGAAAGGAGGCATCTTGCTCCTTTGGGATGACAATGCTGTAGATGTTAGCAATGTCCAGATTGGCGCTTACTTCCTCTCTGCCTCTGTTTCCATGAAAAACTGCAATGAGCCACAATCTTTCAAGGTTACTACGGTCTACGGCCCTGCCCGCAACAATCTCAAAGACGCTTTCTTCCTCGAGCTCATCTCTCAGAAGCCTCCTGTAGGAACCAAGTGGCTAGTCAATGGAGACTTCAATCAAATCTACAGAGCTAGAGATAAAAATCGTGCAAATGTGGATCATAGTCGTCTTGTGAGATTCCGCAATGCCCTCAACTCCTGCGAGTTAAAGGAAATCCCGTTGCAAAACAAAAAATTCACTTGGAGTAACGAACAAAACAATCCGACGATGAGCAAGCTCGACGACTTCTTCTGCAACGAAGAGTGGGACCTCGTTTTCCCTACTGACATACTACAAGCCCTTTCATCTTCGCTATCGGATCACTGCCCTCTCCTGCTTGCCAATGCCGCTGGTCCCAAAAGACCAAAGTCATTCTGCTTCGAAAACCATTGGATCAAGATGCCTGGGTTCCAACAGATTGTCAATGACTCCTGGAATGAAGACTCACCTCATGTTGAGCCATACCAAAGGCTCTTCCATAAGCTTAAGAGAACAAGCAAGAGGTTGCGCGCTTGGAGCAAAAATCTATTTGCAGCTTCCAAAGTTCAGCTTCTCATGGCCCTGTAGATCATCTTGCACCTAGATATGGCGCAAGAGTATAGAGTACTCTCCCCTGAAGAGCAGGACCTTAGAAGGAGGTTAAAGCGAAAGGTCATTGGCTTGGCGGTCCTGGAGAAATCTAGAAAGCGTCAAAACTCCAGGGTCACTAACCTTAAAGAGGGGGATGCCAACACCCGCTACTTTCACCTCCGTGTCAACCACAGGAGAAGAAAGAATTTCATCCAGCGCCTGAAGAACAATAACGGCTGGGCTACGGATCAGGCCCACAAAGAGGACATTGTACACCGACACTTCAAAAACATTGCAAAAAAGGCCCCTCGCGTAGCATTGACTTCAATTGGGGGTTGCTGCACACCCCTGATTGTGATCTTCATGAACTGGATAATGCTATCACGGAAGAGGAGGTGAAGGCTGTCGTGTTCTCCATGCCGGGAAACAAAGCCCCTGGACCGGATGGTTTTTCCGGTGAGTTCTTTAAGGCGTGCTGGAACACCATCAAAGTGGACATCATGAATGCCATCAACCATTTCTCTGATCTACATGCGTCCCATTTTCACTGGTTGAACTCCGCGGATATTGCCTTGATCCCCAAGAAAGATGGTGCCGAGAACATCACAGATTTCCGCCCCATCAGTCTCATCCATGCCATAGCCAAGATTATTGCCAAAGTGATGTCCAGTCGCCTTGCGCTGCACATGAATGATCTCGTCTCGTAGGCCCAGAGTGCTTTCATCAAAAGACGTTGCATCCATGATAACATCATGTATGTTCGCAACACTGCGAAACGCCTGCACCGCAAGAAGACCCCGGCGCTCCTATTCAAACTGGACATCAAAAAAGCGTTCGACTCAGTTCGATGGGACTTTCTTCTAGACCTGCTCAATCACCTTGGGTTCCCCCCAGGTTCAGAGGTTGGATCTCGACTTTGCTCTCTTCGGCGTCTTCTCGAGTGCTCCTGAATGGTGTTCCCGGTGCCCCAATCAAGCACGGGTGTGGTTTGAGACAAGGGGATCCGCTGTCCCCTCTCCCATTTGTGCTCGCAATTGATCCGCTACACCTAATCCTTCAGAAGGCCACAACCCAAGGAAAGCTACATCCCATTGGTGGACAGGCCATGTCCATTCGAGCCTCCCTCTACGCGGATGATGCAGCTGTTTTTCTTGCCCTCATTAAGTCGGATGTGGAGTTATTTGCCCGCACCTTGAAGAGTTTTGGGGAGGTCACTGGATTGGACACGAACTGTGCCAAAAGCTTGGTTGCGCCTATTCGCTGCGAGAACTTGGACCTTGTGGATATCTTACATTCCTTCCCGGCCAACCATGCAACCTTCCCGATGAAGTATCTTGGTCTCCCTCTCTCTGTCAAGAGATTGAAAAGAGTCCACTTTCAACCGCTAGAAGATAAAATCGCGGCCCGACTGGCACCGGGGATGGGTAAGCCCGTCACCTCTCCGGGACGTGTCATATTGGTCAAGTCTGTGCTTACGACCATTGCCATCTACTATATGACGGCACTTAACCTCCCGGCTGAGGTGTTGGAGAAGATTGACGCCCTTCGACGGGCTTTCCTGTGGGCCGGATGCGACAAAGTTACTGGAGGAAAATGCAAGATTAATTGGGAACAAGTGTGCAAGTCAAAACTTCACGGTGGCCTTGGTGTTCTTAATCTAAAAAAGTTTGCATCCGCACTGCGCATCCGCTGGCTATGGGGTGAGTGGCTAACACCGATCAAACCTTGGGTAGGACTGGGAACCCCATGCGACCGGCATGACAGGGACATCTTTGCGGCCTCCACAAAAGTCATGGTGGGTGATGGCATCCGTGCCACTTTTTGGGAGTCTGCTTGGCTTGATGGTTTGCGACCCAAGGACATTGCACCAAATATCTTTCTACTGTCCAAGAGAAAGAATTGTTCGGTCAAAAAAGCGCTTCTCAACAATTTTTGGGTATCTCAGGTGAAGACCTCTCAGGGCATCACGGTTGATCACCTTCATGAGTTTGTCAACCTATGGGAGAAGCTCTCCCATGTTCACCTTACCCCTGGCATGCCCGATTCCATCACTTGGAAGCTCACCAAGGATGGCCATTATTCTACAGCAACGGCTTATAGTGTGCAATTCCTTGGGTTGATTGACACAGACTCGCCTCAGATTGTTTGGAGAACTTGGGCCCCCCCAAAATGCAAGTTTTTTGCTTGGCTAGTCATCAACAATAGGATCTGGACGGCGGACCGACTCCAGAAAAGGGGATGGCCTAACTGCAACCTCTGCCCCCTTTGTAAGCAAGCCCAGGAATCGGCAGCTCACCTCCTTTTCAAATGCCGCTACACGATTAGAGTTTGGAACATGATTATTGTGTGGCTAGGTCTTCATGACATTTGCCCGCAGAACTGGGGCATTGCCGACTCGGTGAAGGCATGGTGGAGTGACAACGCTGCCAGGACGACGCAATCTCGACGACCGCTCGCCTCTCTTATGTTGCTCGTCTCGTGGGAAATATGGAAAGAAAGGAATGCCAGGGTATTTCGCAACGTCGTTGTGCTAGTGGGGGTTTTAGTAGCTAGAATCAAAGAAGAGGCGGCACTATGGTGCCTTGCCGGTGCGAAACATTTGTGTAATGTCATGCCGCAAGAGTGATATGTTGTAACTGGCCTAGGGCCTAGACCACCCAAACCTCCTTCTTAATCAATGAAAATGGCAAATCTTTTGCCTTGTTTAAAAAAAAAAGACATTGCTAAATCATCGTGTCAAGTTTTATCCCAAAGTTGACACCAGACCATATTCATTTCTTTTCGCGAATACGCAAATGATTTGCGTATCTTTTTATTGATAGAGAGTGTACAAGAATAACAACTAAGACTGCCCATGAAGCGCGTATACAGCCTGTTGGCATGCACAGGGGTGGGTTTGAGCAGCCTAAGCGGCCACTCGAGCTATAACCTACGTCTACGTCTCAGGTAGGATGACATCCAGGCTGCTGGCCTCAGCACGTGCCCAATAGCGAGCCTCATCGCGTCTAGTCCGAGTCAGGTGAGAGACAGAGGGATGTTCGACGTTGAAGATGCAACTGCTGCGAGCCTTCCAAATCCACCATGCAGTGAGAATGACCAAGGTTGAGAGGCCCTTGCGCTGTCCAGTGGGCGATGCATCGAAGGCCGAGGCCCACTGGTCAATGAAGTCCCCGCCGGTGTCGAGCGGTCAGGTGCTCGAACGGCACCACGAGAGCATGTCATGCCACACTTGGCGAGAAAATGGGCAATCAACAAGCATGTGAGTCATTGTCTCCAGTACCTGGTCACAGAGCACGCAACACGGGGCGTGTGGAAGGCCATGTCCTAACAACCAATCAGCCGCCCATCAGCGAGCGCTAGCCAGGTGAAGAATTTTATTGGAGCGGGGCCCAGGTGCACCAGTTGAGCTACCAGCGGTGTTGACTCGTGGCACCAAGGAACATGTCCTCATAGCATGAACGCGCTATGTAGATGCATTGGGTGCACCACTTCCAGGAAAGGCGGTCATGCTCCGTCGTTAACATGAATTGGTACGATCGCCGCCACAGCTCAACGTACTCGACGAGGGCGGAATGTTCCACGACCGTCGTGGATATCACAGATCCAAACTCGCATGTGAAGGCCCCTCAGCGACCATACAACACTTGTGATGTCGACATGGCACCAACGCAAGGACGGCGGGAGCGGCCTCAATGATGGATCGACCGTCAAGCCAATGATCCTTCCAGAACAGGCGGTTCTCACCATTTCCAACATGCCAAGTGGTCGAAGTACGAAAGATGGTGCGTACATCCACCGAGTGACTGCTCGGGAGGCACCGCCAAGGTTTGGTCATGTCGGTCTTTTGGAGCCTTGGCCAACGGGTGCGGTGTGATGCCCATGTGATGAAGGTCGTGGATGGCAAGCCCTCTGAGGCGGAGAGGCCGACACACACGCTGCCAATTGACGTAGCAGTAGCCGTCACTAGCGTCTTTGCGTCCATACCAGAGGAAACCGCGCCTCTGCATCAGACTGACGCATGCAGTCATATTATTAAGCAAAAGTTCCAAAAGGTCTGCGGTTCAGCACAAGCTCACACGGAGCTAAAATGAAATGAAATGCGGCGAATGCAATCCACTGTATGTAATAGTCGAAACGCGTAAACAAAACAGAGAACCTTTGAACATTGCAGTGCATGTAGCGTCTTGGTTGACACGCCTAGATCCACGAAATTTTCTCCCTAGACGTTAGGCACTGGGCTGAAGCGAGTTTGGGTCGTTTTAGATTAGAGTAATTGTGGTTGTACTTTTTTGGAGGGTTTTTTCTTGTGTCGCTGTTCTTTGGACAGTTTGTATTGGAATTTCCTATATGACGCTCTCTGCGTCAAACTGTCGAGCGCACGCACGTACGAGTGACCCGAGCGACCGATTTGGGCTGGCCCATCACGTAAATCTTTCACGTCCCAGTTTTGGGAACCGTTCCCAGCCGTTTTTTTCTGGTTTTGGGAACCTTCTAGAAGGTTCCTGAACCGGTTTTTTTATTTTCCTTTCCTTTTCTTTTTCCTTTTCTATTTCTGTTTCATTTTTCTTTTTTTTTGTTTATTGTTTCTTTTTCTTTTTTTCTTTTTCAAGTTTATTTTTCTTTTTCAAAAAATGTTCGCATTTTTGAAAATGTTCGTTCTTTTAAAAATATGTTCAAAATTTTTAAAAATGTTCGTGTTTTCAAATTATGTTCATAAATTCAAAAAATGTATGCATTTTTCAAAAATTGTTCGGGAATTTCAAAAAATATTTGTGTTTAAAAAAATTTGTTCAGAATGTTTTTGTTCAAAATTTTGACAACTTTTTAAAAAATGTTCGGGATTTCAAAAAATGTTTCCGTTTCAAAAATTGTTCGCAATTTCAAAAAATGTTCATGAATTTCTGAACATTTTCGTTTTTTGTTTTCTTTTTTTCTTTTTCAAGTTTATTTTTCTTTTCGAACTTGTTCAAAAATTTCAAATATTGTTCGGAATTTCAAAAAATGTTTTCGTTTTGAAATTTGTTAACAAATTTAAAAAATGTTCGTGTTTCAAAAAATTTGTTCATATTTTTAAAAAAGTTCAAAAACTTGGAAATTTGTTCACTTATTCAAAAAATGTTCTGGATTTAAAAAATTGTTCATATTTTCAATTTTTGTTCTTTTTACGAAATTTACTCTCTTTTTTCATAAAAAAGTTTGTATTTTCAAAATTTGTTCTTGTTTTTTAAAAAAATGTTCGGAATTTTCAAAAATTGTTCGCATTTTTAAAAATGTGCAGAATTTCAAAAATTGTTCATTTTCTTTATGCTTTTCGAAAAATGTTTGAAATTATAAAATTAGTTCACATTTTTTAAAACTTTTTTTATGAAAATGTTCGCTACAGTGTCAGTTCGCAACTGTCCAAGCTGGTTAGCTAGAGTACAGATCTCTGCAGGCCGGTCCACTACAGTGCCAGCCTTTTTTTTAGAGAAGGCCTGTTGTTACAGTGCGGTCCGCTACAGTGTCGATCGCTACAGGTGCGTGCTCCCACTTCACTCGCTGCGTCACAAATGGGCCGGCCCAGTCGCGGCGCACCCTGTGCGAAGGGGCGACGTTTGACGCAGCGAGCGTCGTATAGGTGCTCCCGTTTGTATTGGTCGTTTGTATTTTTCTTAACTAATTCATGGTAGTTTGGGTTTGGGGGCCTAGCTGGGCCTGCACTTGCATCGGCATAGGAGCAACCTGGCCGGGAGGCTATTCGTGATAACGTTATCTCAGTCCATTGAGAAATGGCAACGTACTTCTGTGTTTATATACTAAGTTTATGTACCGATGATGACGCGCACACATGAATAGTAATACAAATTTATTATAATTAAGAGTACTTACGTTTTTTGCAGCAGTACTGAATGCCTCTCGGTGGCTAATCTCAGGATTGCTTGACTTTATCCTTTGTATCTCTTCCCTGTCAATTGAAGCGAGCTTAAATATGTATAATATGACTCCTGCATGTCTCCTATTTTTAAACAATCATCATACTTGCGTGTATTCAGGGTCTCGTATGTATACATGAAATTTGAAATCAGAAAATGCAATAGCTTAAAAACATAAATTAACTACCCATCAACCTTGACAAATACTTCTGATACACGCTGCACGTAGTTTCTTTTTGCAGGGCACCATACACGTAATTTTTTAGGTGATTAGTGAAGCAAACTAAAGCTACGTACCTCACTAAATTCTAGTTTCATTTTAATTTGGATTTTTTTGCTCCCAGTGGGCTACACCTCTCTGCCATCTATTCCCTCCTCTCAGTGCTAGATACATCTGTTTGAGCAACAATTAATATGGGGCGGATGGATTATCTTCCAGTTGTGCTTTGAGGTTACACATTTCATGTGTCTACACTATCAACCTTGTACTAGCCGTGATGAACCAATTCATATTTAACTTGAACTAATCCATATGAGTGCATGTTAATTAGATGTGAATCAATTAAACATAAAGTAATAGTCAAATCTAGACCATATTGATCATGTTTCAGACATGATAGTACTCTAAACTTGAATTTATTAAGACATAAAATGAGGATATGCTACAATAAAGATGGTAAAAATATGCAAATATCAAAGCATGAAGTAACTTTCGTTCTAGGTATGATATATCCCAGTGGGGCCAGCAATATATTCCCCATATACACGTAAAGGGTTATCGAGCAAGTTGTTTTATTGTATGAGGAAACACATTTGTGAATAGATATAAAAAACTTTATTTATAGTCTAACCATCTAAAAGCTTGCTTAAATTACGGAATTCATAGCACAGTCCAGTTTAATCCACGAAATGTTTCAGGTTAAACAAACCAAATAACAATGAAAGACACTAATATGTAAGCGGTTGTTTCTGTCGCGTTTTCAATGATAAAGTTGAAATTGTTTTGTCCTATCAATACCTCCAGGAAATCTTGTTTAAGTAATCAGTACTTGATCTGGCCTGTTTATACGAATTATGAAGAACTAATTTATTGCACTAGAAAAGATATTACTCCCTCCTTTCGGGTTTATAGGGCTCAAATCTGAAATCTCATCAACCAAGGCAGATGGTGAGTGGAGGAATGTATCTTGTACTTTACAAAACTACCCAAACTAAATTGATGCATTAATTGCAGTGCATGCATGCTTGGTCACTAGATGAGTAGTAGGAACATTACATGCATTGGTGAGTTCCCTTTTAATTCTTGCATGCAAATATTTAATGCGCCTAGGAATCTCAATAGGAGATGGAGATGAGCCCTTTAAATTGGAAAAACGAAAAAAAATTGAGATAAGCCCTGTAAACCGGATAGGAGGGAGTATATTGTCTATATGAACAGAAAGAAGCAGAAATTCAATAGTTTTTGTTGAGGGAGATACTCCCTTCCATCTGCCTTTAGAGTCCTATTTTTAATGTTGTCTTTTGCCAGACCATTTTATATTTCACTAAGCCTATAAAAAATACCAAATCAATGTCTAGATCTATCATGAATATGTATTAAAATTTTATTTACTAGGTACTTTATATACTGATATTTTTCCTATAAAATTAGTCAAACTTAAACAATAAATTAAGATAAGATCAATAGGCCTTGTACACATGGATGGAGGGAGCAGTCACTAACAAATCCTAATAACCAAACAAAACAAACAAAAACATATCTCTGCAATAATTAGTGTAATACGTGCTTACAAAATCTGTCTTCCAAACAGGGCAAGGTAAAACATAACAGAAACACATGTCATTAAGAAGATACCTAGTGATGCAAAAACAATATCTTAGAATACTTTTTATGGTTACAATGCAACATAAGCCTAATCCTAGCTTGTTGTAACCCAAAAATCTGGTGTTCAAACTTTCTTGCAAAACTCATTAACAAGACCACATAATAGTTAGTTCCGTAGTCATTTTATCTTGTTTGAACTGTCCATCATTATTGTTGCTAGCTAATTAGCTAATGGAGCGATCGATCTGTTCAATCTAGATTAGTTTGCACAGGTTTATACCAAACTTGGTTTGTAGCAACAATATTATATAAGCGATCAACATATATATGGCCTGAAATCTCACTTGATGAATCTGTTGTACGCAGATGGAACACGTTGTCTCTTCTCCGGTGCTGGAGACCAAAAAAAAAAGATTACTTGAGGTACTTGTACAATAAAAAAAGATAATTTAATCAGTAATGTAATTAAACTGGTCATACTTCTATATGGAATACACACAGAACAGCGAGAGGGAAAAGGTAACGTGGAAATATGTTGGAATCAAGGTTAACTTCGACTATTTTGGGCATGTGCCGTCATGGTATATTTGCAAAGTAGCTAGAGCATCTTCAACCAAAATGTGCATATCTGACCCTCAATATGTCCGCGGACAGGAACCGGTCACCCCTCATTTGTCTGTCATTGCAACCACACTCCCCATTTGCAAACCCTCATTTCCATACTACTCCATGCAACATTCATTTCATCACGTACTCATCACATGAAAGAAACAAGATACATTCGAAAAAGCAAAGTTCCCTAATCTACTCGTCATCATCGGAGATGTAGATGAGCCCCTTTCCAGAGCCGCTGGCCTCATGGTCATTGGTGCCGGTGTGAAGCTCCGGTGCCTCCTCCATGTCCGCGAGTAGCCGCTCCCGCCTCACGTCAGCGAGGTGGATACGCCAGTGGTTAACCTCCACCTCCCGCTCGGACTGGAGCGAGTCCAAGATGGCCTGGTTTTTGGCCATGAGACGGGGGTTGGCGATGAGCACCGTGAAGGCGGCCGCGCCTGCTTGCTCCGCCACAAATTGCGCCTCCGCAGAGAGGTGCACCACCTCTGCCACCGTGGCTTGGGCGAGGTGGAACTCCCCCTCCGCTTGCTTCGTGCCAACTCCGCCAGGCTCAACCTCTAGGCCCCGTGCCTCCTCCTCTGTCGCCTCCTCCTCTGGAACCTCCATGCCCTGCCCTGGCACATTCTCCTTCCCCACAAGGTGAGGGACACGACATATCTCGGCGGCGTGCATCTCCCACATGACCTCCACCAGCACTCGAGTGTTAGAATTTTATAATGTGTGATGTTCTACCCGACCATGGCAGCCGGCGAGGTCGAAGCGGATGGTATGGAAAGGAGGGAATGGGGGCAGCTAGGTTTTACCCTCACCGTCTGGCTTAAATAGCCGGATTTGGCCCCTCGGACGGTGCACCAGAGCGGCGGCGTGAATGTGTCCTCACCAAACCGGTGACCTCGTCGGCGGTTCTCGCGTGGGTCCTGCCTGTCAGTCCAACGTGGTGGACGTGTCCGCGCGTCCCCATATCCGACTCACATATGGGCTGGATATGAGGGGTGTCGGACAGCCCTGACGTACGTGTTGGGTTTTGGGGCTCCGGTTGGGATGTTTTTTGATCCGGCAGTGTCCGGGCTGTCTGCCCGGATGTTGGAAGTAGGGGTTCCGGTTGTAGATGCTCTTAGTAGGTAAAGTGTGTGGTTATATGAAACAGAAATAGTAAAATGATATGCAGTTCATCAATAACGACAATTCAAGAAATGCGGCAAATAAACATGAAAATAAACAACATACGGCGTATCGGTGACACTTGCTGCTGATTGTTCACCATCGGATACATGGGCATTGCCCGCTGATTCCTTGCAGCAAAGTCGTAACTCCCAGAATTATTCGATATAACTCTGTTCTGCACCTAAATAAACAAATATGCATGTAACCATTAGTTGTAAATATTGGTCAAACTATATTTATGACATGTAAGTAGAACCCATTGTTTATTTTCTCAAAAAACACTACAACAATATATATGAGATTAAAACAGTAGACAATGTTGTTGTCAACATGTCTAGTCATCACAGATTATGTACGAAGTTAAAAATGTAATCATCAGCAGGCCATCCAAAAAAGGATAGATGTCCGGAGAAAAAGAAATTGTACATCCTCAGTCCGCGTTTATAAGGCATAATATGTATTTTGAGATTTAATTTGACCATCAGATGGAGCGATAATATATACTATATGAGTTATATGCCATGAAATCATACCCTTAGAGTCTTCTTTCAAATATAAACTCATCGCTATATTTTTTGTGGCACACATCTCATATATTATTGGTCTAACTGATGGCCATAGTAAATCTCGAAATACATACTAGGCCTTATATAAACCCGGGTGAAGGTAGTCATCTAGGGCAAAATAAACAATTAAGCGTCCTATTAAATATTTATATAACCTAGTAAACACATTTATACATAGTGCCACAATAACTCTTGCTGTTATATTTGTGGATCCACAATTTGTTAGAACCCTTTGCATTCTAGACCTGGTGTTCTTGAGCGGTGCGTGCTTGGTGGAAAGGCCCAAGATCCATGGAGAGAACCATCGTGCAATGCCCACATCTAACAGTCACAATGTTGTAGGAACAATTGTTTGGCACGTTGACCTGCAAATATGTTTGTATACGTTAACTGCTAATTAAACCTGTGTACATGTCTTTTATTATTAAAGATGCTGATGCATAGAACTGTAGTATTTTAGAGTATGAATTATATCGCGTGTATTTGTTTTGCAATAAATAATGTACAGGATAAACGTGGCACTGTTTTTTTTAGAAAAGAAGGATTACCCCCGGCCTCTGCATCTGAGCGATGCATGCAACCATTTTATTAATTATTCTCAGAGACCTTACAAAGCATTACATCAGTAAGCCTGAAGCCACCATCTTGGCGACACCTGTCGCTACTCCTATCCCCTTGATGCGGGGGTGCCGAATGTCCGAGCGTAATACCAAACAGACATCGCACCAAAACCTAACATCTAATGCCGGATGCCCCATCCCAGCCACATACCGAGAATGGGTCACACACCGGTCCGGCGCACTCACCGAGGCTACCGCCGCCATCATCCACCTAACCATCTCCAGAGCAGGTACCGACGCAAAGACCTTGCCAGGCCAGCTGTCGACGCCACCATGGCGCCAGACAGCGCCACCGTCCTGCGCTCGTCCATCCAGCCGCATCTGTCGTCGATATCCAGCTGCACCATTGACGCGGTAGAAACAACGCCGCACCTCCTGGCAACCTCCACCCCGTCGCCGCTGCTGGAGCTACGCGGAGTCCATCACCCACATCGTCTCTCCGCCGAACAGCAGAACCTCCCAAGACGGCGCCTCCATGGAGGGTACGACGCGAAGGACGCCGCCGCCGCCCAATCCAGACTGAATTTTGGACTTTCGTCCGGGAGGGGTTCGGAGGTGGATAGGAGAGACCTCAGCATCGCCTCCACGGAGGGTAATGGCGTCGAGAGACGTCGCCGATGCCGGACCGAACAAGCCGATCAAAGTTTCCTCCGGTCCCCATCCTATACCACCAAACCTCCGTCGGCTCCGGATCCGGCAACAGACCACGAATCGAAACCTGCAGAGATGAGAGAGCCATGGGGTTCAACCCACCATGAAGGAAGATCGAGAAGGATCCATCGTAGATCTCCAGGCATCGAATCCAGCGATCCGGCGTGGTCAGCGACGACCACCACCACCCCGCGGCGGCCGACGGCGTTCAAACCCAAGACCCAGAATTGGATCCGATCTGAACCCGGCAGCGCCCGCGACCACCGATCTTGCCCACCACGCAGCCGTCACCACGTCGCGAGCAGGCCGCCGCCGCCGCCGCCAAGAAACCCGCCCACCGCGCCGCCCGACCCCACGCTAGCCCGACGCCCCGCCCGATCTGGCCGCCCCACGCCAGCCGCGACGGACAAGGGGGAGAGACGCCCCGCCGCCGCCCAGCCGGCCAAGCTTTGCCCGGCGGCGCTGCGGACGGCGGCGAGGAGAGGTGGAGGCGGATGAGGGCCGAGAGGACGGCGGCTAGGGTTCCCCCCTGGGTCGCCCGCGGGGGCGACACAAGGGGGACGAGGGCGGGCTGGCTTTAAAATTGGGGGAGAATTTCACTTCCCCGGCCTCTGCACCAACTAGGGATGCATACGACCATTTTTGTATGAGTACCAAGATAGACATGGTCCTCAGAATTTTTTTTAAATGAGTATCAAGATATTTTTTGATGAGTGGTTTCACCACACACCAAACTTGATCCTCAATAAATGGGAAAAAACCCCTGTGCATCACCTGTCAATTCTAGGAATTGAACTCGGGTCGTTAGGCTGCACAATCGCATGCCCAACCACTGAGCCAAGGCTCTCTTTGCGTAAACGTGGCACTGTTGAACTATTATTATAAGCATAGTAGCTAAATATCTTGAATAGTTATCTGTATATGGTAGTCATTCATAAATCATGTATGTCAGATCGATCCAAATGAACAGAAACAAGTCACAGGCTAGATTAAATGCTTGCTATCTTGCACCAGCGCTAGCTTGCAAATGGTTCAAGTACAGTCAACAAAACTAGCTAGCTATGTGCAACAGTGTTTAGACTTCATGGATACACACAGGCATGCGCGCGGAGAGAGAGGGAGAGAGAGATACTAGGTACAAAATCATGCGTGCTCGAAAAAGTAGAGTTATAAGAGCTATATGGGGTCAATGCAAACGGTCAATGAGTGGTGCCCATTAGGTAGAGAGTAGCTAGGAATAATGCATGGTAAAGTTGCACCATGTCTCATATCCACATCATACCCTGCTGCATGATGAGAAAGCAAATGGCATCTCCTCCAGGTGACAGGCAGACATGACATCTCTGGTCGAAAACGACAACATCCTCTCTCTCTCTCTCTCCGTAAGGGCATGCATGACGAAAACGCAAAAAAGTGGCGGAAACTTTATACAGGTGAAAGTTCATGCCACCCTCTCTCGATCCAGCCTCTCTTTCAGCACATGACACATACACAGACCCCCACCTGCCCAAACATCGAGAAAGAGGATAATGACATGACAAGCAGATCCACTTCCCTCTCCACATCCGCAGAATGACCGTGTGTGGAGAGGAGAGAGATAGAATTCAAGGTCGTGGCAGCTTAAATTTTATCAGTTAATTAAAGTAGTAGCGGCTCAAACTAAGTTATCTTGTAGAGCAGCAGTACTGGGTAATATCGCATGAAAAACTAAACAAATATGTGGTCAAAGAGGCTTTAATCAGCTGCAGCCTGTACGCATGCATATGTCTAGTTTTGACTTGAAAACATTATATTTCAAGGAACATATGAAGATTATTTCGTATTTATTACTCTCAGAAATGTATACTCAAAAAGAAAATAGGTTATGGCGGTTTCTTGAATGGAAATCGAGGAGGCTCGTTGTTTCAAAAAGAAAATATTACTCTCAGAAAATCTATTATCCCATGCAGCAGGTTTCCTTCCCAAATTATATCCAATGAAGAAACATTCTGTATCTTTCTTGATCTACAGAGATAAGTTTATTTAGGTCTACAATGCATGAAAACCTTACATTCTGCAGAACATTTCTGCGAAATTATATGTGAAGCAAGACCAAATTAATTGAGATATAATTTGCTATCTAAAACCATTGCATCAAAGGGTAGTGGCTAATCCCAGTTATGCATGCGAGATAGTGTATGGATCTAATCCCAAGTAAAGCACCACTTAAAAGAACAAAACTAGATAGTTCAAGGAGAAATAGTTTTCCTTGTTACCGAAAAAATGGTACATCTGCGGATCTGCCCAAAGTGAAGAAGGCAAAACAAAACCAGAAATGGACAGTGCAAAAGAAATCGATGCAGTAATATATATTTGTTGCTGATGATATGTATGAACAGATCCGTGTATTCATATTTAATGTTGTGAAAATATTGTGAGAAGGGAAAACATCAGTGTTACCTTATTCATGCACTATGAAGTTTACTGAAAGACCGAATGTTCAAACTAAAATGTAAGTGGGCAACTGAAAAGACAAAAAAGATACTGTACAACTTGATGGACATTAAATTATGGTAGCAACGAGTATGCAGCGAAGGCCTGTTCCCCAAAACTACATGAATTGAACTGTATATAATCCATGTATCAAATAAATAAAGATGAGAATGGTAAGACCTCAAATTGAGAGAGAGAGAGAGAGAGAGAGAGAGATGATACCACAAGGATGGTGTTGCAATAGTTGCAGTTTACATAGCAAACATGCTCCGAGGCGAACTGGACAGACGACATTTTTTCCTTGCGATCTCGAAGCACTGAAGAGAGGGAGGAAGCAAAGATATATGTGTAAACAGAACGATGCCTCTTATACTCTATATATGGAAGATCTGGGAGAACATAGCCAAATTATTTCCTCTGTCCTTTGATTTATGGAGAGAGAGAGAGAGAGAGGGAGAGAGAGAGAATGAGGGGGAGGAGAAAAGGTGTTTGGCGCGGAGGCAGCGCAGATTTTGTTTTAGGTTGCGGTGTTACCGTTAGGTACGTTACTGACTTTGCTGGACCTACCATCTTCTGTTTGTAGTTTACCTCTGGGTTAATTGTCCTTGCTCCTCTTGGATCACAAGGTGTTTTGGTTTTGGTTTTGTTCGAAGTAATCTTTAATTCACTACTAGAATCGCCGCCGATGCCGAGTTTCCAAGGTTCACCGAGTTCCTTTTATCAGGAGCTCGGCAGTGTATGGTGTCTGCTGAGTTTCGAGGTAACTGAACTCAGTAGTGCCACGCAACTCGCCAAACATCACAGTTTGCCCAGTGTCTAGAAAAGGGTGTTGGAAATATGCCCTAAAGGCAATAATAAAGATGTTATTATCATATTTCCTTATTCATGATAAATGTTTATTATCCATGCTAGAATTGTATTGACTGAAAACTTAAATACATGTGTGGATATATAAACAGACACCGTGTCCCTAGTAAGCCTCTACTAGACTAGCTCGTTGATTAAAGATGGTTAAGGTTTCCTAACCAAAGACATGAGTTGTCATTTAATAACGGGATCACATCATTTGAAGAATGATGTGATGGACAGACCCAACCGTAAGCTTAGCATCAGATCGTATCACTTAGTTTATCTGCTACATCTTTCTTCATCTCAAGTGTCTGTTCCTTAGACCATGAGATCATGCAACTCCCTAATACCGGAAGAATACTTTGTGGGTAATCAAACGTCACTTCGTAATTGGGTGATCATAAAGGTGCTCTACAGGTATCTCGGAAAGTGTTTGTTGGGTTGCATGGATCGAGACTACGATTTGTCACTCCGTATGACAGAGAGATATGACTGGGCCCTCTCGATAATACAACATCATGAATGGCTTGCAAGCATGTGACTAATGAGTTTAGTCGCGGGGATCTTGTATTACGGAACGAGTAAAGAGACTTGCCGGTAACGAGATTGAACTAGGTATGGCGATACCGACGATCAAATGTCGGGTAAGTAACATATCGCTGGACAAAGAGAATTGTATACGGGATTAACTGAATGCTCAACATCGTGGTTCAAACCGATAAAGATCTTCGTTGAATATGTGACAATCAATATGACATCCAGGTCCCGCTATTAATTATTGATTGAAGAGGTGTCTCGGTCATGTCTGCATGATTCTCGAACCCGTTTGGTCACACACTCACTAATAGGAAAAGACTTATAGGTGAACTCAAATGAGTGGCGGGCGGGACGAGTTACCTGCCACTGCTATTTTCGAAACGTAGCAGTGGCGGGTAACAAAGGTTACCGACCATAGTTATCGCAGTGGCAGTGGCGGGCGAAAACTTGTGCCCGTCACACGTAAACTATTCTAAATTTGCCCGCGTGATCAAATCTAATAGTGGCGGGCGAGCTCTAGGGCCCGCCACTGTTCATTTGTTCAACAGTGGTGGGCAAAAGTTTTGCCCGTCACAGCTAAATTGTGGTACCCACCACCCACGAGGTTGCAGGGCGGTCGATAGCATGCTATCTTAGCAGTGGCGGGCGCTAGTTATTGCCCGCCACAGGTTCTCACCTTACGTGTGGCGGGCTGTATCCAGCGCTCGTCACTCGTACACCCACGACGATGGCGTCTCAATTTTCGCCAAAAACCGATTCGCCCCCAAAACTTGTCATCCCCCCCACCCCCGCCCACGCCTCTCCTCAAATCTCGCCCAACTTGCCGCCGCGCCCCTCGGCGCCGCCGCTCCTCGCAGCCGTGGCCCTCGTCGCCGCCGCGCCCGTCCTCATCGCCGCTGCGGGCATGGTCTCCTCCTCCGACACCAGAGGCATCTCGTCACCGCCGCCACCGCGGAGCTCCTCCCCGATGGGTAGCCCTACGGCCATGCCGCCCTCCTCCGCCAACATCGGAGACCTCGCGCCACCTCTCCGGTATGGTCACATTTGTGTTTAGGGTAAATACTAGTAGTTTAGAAATACATGCCAATGTTTCTTACTGTTATTTGTCTTTAGGGTAAATAGAAGTACAGATTTGATCAATATTTAGCATGGATTCAATTTGAGTAGTGTGTCTTAGTGTTATTTGTGCTTAGGGTAAGTACGAGTAGATTAGAAATGTTTTGTATAAGATCTATTGTAGTATCCTTGGCTTATATTTGCAGGTATTGACATGAGTGCCAATGTTTTCGCGAAACGTCGATTCATTTCCGTTTCGCCAAATTTTTGGCTCTCGTCATGTCCTCTTACTAGCAAATGTCATGTCAAATTTGTTCTTTCATACTTTGCCTAGGATCCATTGTAGTGTGGTTGGCTTATAGTTGCAGGTATTGATATGAGTGGCAATATTTTCACGAAACATCGATTCATTTCCATTTTGGCGAATTTCTGCCACTCGTTATATTCTGTTTTTAGCAAAGGTCATGTCAAATTTTTCTTTCATATTTTGGCTATAGGATCCATTCTAGTGTGGTTGGCTTATAGTTACAGGTATTGACATGAGTGGCAATGTTTTCGCGAAACATCGATTCATTTCCGTTTTGCTGAATTTCTATCACTCGTTATGTTCTGTTTTTAGCAAAGGTCATGTCGAATTTTTCTTCCATATTTTGGCTAGGATCCATTCTAGTCTGGTTGGCTTATATTTCCAGGCATTGACATGAGTGCTAATGTTTTCGCGAAACGTCGATTCATTTCCGTTTAGCCAAATTTCTGGCACTCGTTATGTCCTCTTTTTAGCAAAGGTCATGTCGAATTTTTCTTTCATTTTTTGTTTTTTTATGCTTTATGACTCATAATTGCCACACTAAATTTTAGCAAACACAACAAATGGATTCCGGAGTACCATCTTCTATGGACCACTCAGCTCAGCGTCGTAAAAAGGGCAGAAAGCAAAAGAAGAAATCAGCCAATGTACCTACCGCCAGTAAGGCACCAGAAGAAAATGTGGTGGGTGTTTATACCAGTTCGCGCATATGGCAAATGTTTGAGCCCAGTAAACCGATGTTAGCACAACACAAGTTGAGTGCACCAAGCAGTGAAATTCAGCTTCTACAGGAAGACGTAGTAGCTAGGTCAGGAAAGGGTGAGATGTATTACACCGCCAATGTTCAAGACGGTCTTGGATTTGTCGAGGACTACCCTGCTGATAAAATATATCTCGGGTTTGCGAGTGTGGTCAACGACACTATTTTCTACGTGGACATAGTCAGGCCGTCTTTAATGAGGCTTTGGTCACTCTGGCATGCTACAGATCCATTACTCCGGAATAAACATGTTGCCTTCCTTGATCCGTATATCATGCATTGTGCCAATGTGGATTGTGATAAAGGCCAGCGCCTTATCGCCACTTACCTCCACCATACCATTCTTCATAGTCCACGGTGCAAGGAGAGCTTTCTCGTGCTTACTTCAAAACGTAAGTTCATTACTTTATGCTTTCACATATACCTGAGTACTTCGATGTCAATCTCATTCATGTTACATTGTTCAATTGTTTTTGCAGCAACGAACACTGGATCGTCATCGCACTAATGCCTAGGGACGACCGAGCTTATTTTTCTGATTCCAGGAGAGACCCTAAGAAGCTGTGGACCGATCTGAAGAAAATTCTCAATGCTGCTCTTTTGATGTGTCATAAGTCCGATCGTAATAGCATGCCATATTCACAGTACAAATTTCACACCAGCTTCTGTTGCTGGCAACAACTGAAAGATGCAACCATTTACATGTCTGGCTACTATGCCATGGTCTTGATGGATGACTATGTGCGTGCAGAACCACTTTTGAGAAGTGATTCAATGTTGGAGAAATGGTCCGAAGAGAATGAGAGGGAAGTTAAGCTAACCCACTTTTGGACAGAGCAGGAGCGCCTTCAGAGGGTGCTCACGAATATCATCAATCGCCATGTAGTGAGGGATGAGGGGATGTTCTACTGCGGGGCAGAGAGCCAAGAAGAACGAGAGTTGAGAATGAAACATCAAAAGGCTGATGGATATTATATATATATATATCCTTTCAAAAAACTTGTCAAACTTTAAATTAGGTCATGACACAACGCTTGTTGCCTTGCACTAATATATTAATTACCTTGTGATCTTTAGTTTATATGTACGTGTGTCATACGTTCTTATGAATTACCTTGTGATCTCTAGTTTATATGTACGCGAGTCAAATCTTTATATAGTTACCTTCTGATCTTTTCTATATGTATATATTTTGAATGTTATTGTGTGCTAAAAATAACAGATGGGACCGCGAGAAGAATTATGGGAGGGGGTCTCTTCCGCGGACATGGAGAAGCACTCTCTATGGACACGGGACACGCATCGGAAAGAGCACCTCAGGGAGGCGATGTTAGCTTGGGTCAGAAGTGTTCCAGCGGCCCAGTGTTATGGATAAGATAGCAGAGAGGCGGTTCAATGACCTCGCGGTGTGTATCCTAACGGAGGCGACCCCGGATGAGATGTTGAGGATCTGGCCGGGTCTTAGTCCAACAACCATAACCATGCCGGGTGAGGTAGTTAAATGGGCTCTTAGAGAGGCCAACCTCTGATTGCAGAGCAAGCGGCCCGTTGGTCCCCGTTCGTTCCATCCACTAGTCATTCATGTAGTATATGCGGCTTCTACTAACACTCTGTACGTGTTGAACATCATCGGACACTTATTTGACTCCTAAACAACTCGTCAAACTATTAATTATGTGTGATGAGCGACATATGCTTGTTATTGTAATGCACTTGTTATATACGCTTTAGTACTACTTTTAATTAATATGACATCATTGTAGTGTGGTGCGTGTATGTGGATCAATGTTAAAACTATAATTTATGTATGTCATGCAATCTGATGATTCGATCAAGGTTTAATATGCTGCATCAGCACCAATTCAGCATGGATTAGTACCAGTGGCAGGCGGTACGAAGCGCCCGCCATTGATGGATCAAATTTCTGTGGCGGGCGAAGACCAGCGCCCACCATAGCAGATGCTCTACCAGAGGCGGGGGCGCGCCCGCCACTGATGCTGTTATAGCAGTGGCGGGAGGTCGGTGGCGGGCGCCCCTGGGAGCCTGTCCCACCACTGCTGGCCTTTTTGCGCCTGCCACTGCTAGGCATTCCTGCAGTAGTGACTTAATGTGCGGTAACGCTAGGGTAGTATTGGGATATTAATAATGGCAAGACCGAATATTGTTCGGAGTCCCGGATGGGATCCGGGACATCACGAGGAGCTCCGGAATGGTTCGGAGGTAAAGGTTTATATATGGGAAGTCATATTCAGGGTTCCGAAAAATGTCCAGGATTTTCTGGTATTGTACCTGGAAGGTTCTAAAAGGTTCCGGAGTGGGGCCCACCTGCATGGGGGGACCCACATGGACGTGGGTAGTGGGGAAAGGCCCCACACAGTTGGTCTAGGTGCACCAAGATCCCCCCTAAAAGGAAGAAGATCATATCCCGAAGACACCTGTAGACACAAGAAAACAAAGAAAACTGATAAAAACCAAATAAAACACTAAATGTGCAATGCTCACAAGGAAAAGTGTAAATACCGGTAATCATGCATAATGGACAACTATTTGGTTTAACCGGAAATGATATATAAAGAGAACGTGCAACAAATGAGCTCTCAAAATGCGTAAAATATAGAGCCATCAATAACATATGCCACAAAGGTTCAGTTGGATGTGGAATATGGTCCTGCTAACGATGTAGCCATGTTCACTGTCAAGAGCAGCCTATTTTCACCTGCATTTGCTGTTGCATATGCTCTCCATCAGACTTTATGTCACTGGGACTTCAAGATTGCTGATCATGAAATCAAGGATATTGTTCTGGTCAAATTCGAGTTCCAAACAGATATTTCCTTGATTCATGGATGCAACCTCAAGTTAGCCGAAGGCACCTAAGCTGAAACACTAATGATGGCAACCAAAGTTTCACAGCTAATGCCACGTACTCCAGAATTGTACAGCATCACCAGGACTGTCGTAATGCCTGTTCCTCGTTATGCTTTTGAGGATGAGGATGATGAAGATGCTGGAGCAAGTGTTGCTGCAGGTGCTGGCGATGCTAGAGGTAGTGTTGTTGGAGGTGCCATAGCTGCTGCTTGAACCCTAGGAATTATGTCTGCTCTTTTATGTAACTAGTGATGTACAAGACTATGTTTATGCCTGTTTGGTGTCTGCTATGTCTGTAGTGGCAAGCTATGCATCTCAACTTTTGTGATGTTTTAAGTGCCAGAACATGTGAAACTTTAAGTGCCACTATATGTGTGCACATTTAGATGTTTTATGGAATTTCAGTTGTATGTCTATATATTTATATGTAGTGTGTATATGAATTATTGTGCAAATGCCATATGGTTCTCTAATTATAACACATAAACACGATTTTTTTCCAAACTAAGGCAAACAGATTTGTTAACATGAACAACATTACTAAAAGTTACCAAATAGTAGTACATACCTGTGTCTGATCATTCTTCATTAACGTAGTCTTACTACACTGGTCACGCAGTTAAACACATCAGAGGCATGTTGCTGGTTCGACCCCCCCCACCACACACACACATCACAATTTTGTGTGCGTATTTTTAGGTCCAATTCGTTCACTGACAACTGGGCCATACACCCAGACGCTCGATGACATGTGGGCCATGTCCATACGAACAATCTCGTCACCTTGAGGGAAAACCCATGTCCCCTTCTTCCTCGCTCGCATGACGCCTCGCAGTCCCCTCCTCATTCACCACTCTGCTCAGATACCCAACCTCGCAGCCAGATGTCGCCGTAGATTGTAGGCGCCTGCAGTCAGAACTGTGTTTCGCTTCTCACCCTCGCGCTGCTGCCTATCGGCAGCGACTATCGCCGACGTCTCTCGCGCTGCCCACCCACCCCGCTAGATTTGGGTTTTCTAATGGACAAGAAGGTAATTGCAATCTTCATCCATTCAGCACTGACGTCAATCTAGAAACATTGCCTACTTTAGGCCAAATTGGAAATATTGCCTACTTTACCAACATTAAATTGCTAGTTTGGGATAAATGGTATACGATTCACCACTGACGTCAATCTGGAAACATTGCCTACTTAAGGCCAAATTGGAAATACTGCCTACGTTACAAACATAGTACTGACAAAATTAAGATAAATGGTACCATACCCCACTGATGCCAAACTGGAAATTCTACCTATGTGAGGCAAATTATACTAGTTTTGCAGAGGGAGTACTACTTTTCCATCCACAGCATCATAATATTTGCACGTGACAAGTAAAGCTTGTATTTGGTTAACAAATTTTCTCGTATGTATTAATTAGCATAACACTTTTTTAATAGCCAATATATTGTTTGTTCACATATTTTTTACCTATTAAAGACACAATCTCTCTTCATTGCTAACAAATATTTCATGTCTTACTATTTCCTGCAGCATATCCCTTGCTTTGCAACAAAACGTGTGGTAGACAAGTTTTGCTTATCTTAAAGGAAGAATCTGTTAAGGTCACAGTGCACACAAAGAATGGATATATGTTCCAAGTTCTCCTCAATACCGATGATGGTCGCTCTTATTTTCATCCGGGCTTGCGGAGAGAGCTTGCTACGCATTACGTACTAAAAGCTGGCACTCAATTGTTAGTGGATATAACACGGCCTGGTCCTATCATCCGTCTGTCCATACCATCTGAGATCCCTTGATGGACCAACAATCTAAGTTAGTTTTCCTTCAATTTCTTACATGTTGAACTACAACTTAGCAAATTAATGTATCTATCCTGACTTACCAATTAGTACTTTATTTTCATGCAGGGCTTGTTAAATACGTAGTTGAAGTGATGGTGGTTACTCCTGCATCCAAATTTCAATGGAAAGAGTTGAAGCATCTTATCAAATTTGTTGGTAGACTTGACTCCCTTACTAAGCGTTTCCATGCTGGAGGTCAAGTCGGAATATGTGTGCCAGTGGTGCATACCTTGAACAGGTTGAATTGTATCATTCACAAAATTATGGTACAAAGACTTTTATGTTAAATATTCTCTCATTGAACTATTGTTTCATACATTGTCATGATTGTTTTTCCCTCTTTTAACAGATATTGCCGCCTTCGGTTGTTCCTAAATTGATGCCGAATTTTGGTCCAATCACGCTAGCTATAGGTCACAACAAGATGTTCATGGCAAGGTACATAATTTCCCCTAGATTGGGAACATTCACATTAATAAGTGGGAGGCTGTGATGGCAATGTGTTCACATTTGAAAATGGGAGTCAATGTTATGTTGATGCTCTACGAAGGTATTGAAGGGCTTTTCCTGTTCATCGACGACATTCTGTCATGAAGTTCCAGTCCAATTATTTCCACAAATCATAAATGTTAAGTACTGTATGTTATGTATTGTATGTGGAGTACCACTTAAGTACATGTGGATGACAAGGTTCTGAAGTACTGCATGTTAAGTATTGCATTAATTATTTGCCCTCTGCGGAAATGGTTTTAAATATGCAGTACGATATAACATGCAGGTCATGTTTTCTGAACATGATCATAATGCAAAACTCTTGCAAATTAAAACAACTAATGATACATGAATTGAAAATGCTGACAACGCATATGCCTTTAAAAGTGGAAAGTTTCAGTAGTACATGGCGTTGATTTAACTTTCACTGAAATTTGCTAGAATTACAGTGAATTTCACACAATGTAGTACACACAAACTTAGAAACCTTTCAATCACATAATTTTAAAAGCATTGCAAAGATTAAGACGAACATAGTTGAATTCCTCCCAAAATTGTCGCACTGCGACAATTTTGCGATACAACACCTCATAATACAAACTGTTTTAACAAACTAACATAGCCATATGGCCACTCCCACGGTCAGCGCGTAATAGTGGCCACAACCACAGTCACCGCCCAGTTGCGGCCACGCCCACGGCCACCGCCAAGGCGCCCGCCGATGCCGTTGAGGCCGTCACGTCCACGACCCGCGCCACCGCCACTGCCACGACCCGCGACAACGCCACCGCCACGTCCGACTATACCGCCGCTACTTGTAGACTGCGTTGGTATTTCCCCAAAGAGGAGAGGATGATGCAGTATAATAGAGATAAGTATTTCCCTCAGTTAAGAACCAAGGTTATCAATCCAGTAGGAGAACCACACAAAATCCCATTAGCAGCACCTGCACACACAAAAGCAAACACTTGCACCCAATGCAAATAAGAGGGTTGTCAATCCTCTTAGCGGTTATTTGCAAGGATTAATTTTGATAGTGATAGATAGATAAACTAAAATACTAAATAAAATAAAAGTAAATAAATTGCAGCAAGGTATTTTTGGTTTTTAATATATGATAAAAGTAGACCCCGGGGCCATAGTTTTCACTAGAGGCTTCTCTCTTGAGCACAGGACATACGGTGGGTAAACAAATTACTGTTGGGTAATTGATAGAAAAGCAAATAATTATGACGGGTTCATGGCAATGATCATTTATATAGGCATCACGTCCGAGACAAGTAGACCGACTCCTACCTGCATCTACTACTATTACTCCACCCATCGACTGCTATCCAGCATGCATCTAGGGTATTAAGTATGAAAAAGAGTAACGCCTTAAGCAAGATGACATGATGTAGACAAAGTAAACTCAAGCAATATGATTAAACTCCATCTTTTTATCCTTAATGGCAACAATACAAATGCGTGTCATGTCCCTTTCTGTCACTGGGATTGAGCACCGCAAGATTGAACCCATCACAAAGCATCTCTCCCATTGCAAGATAAACCAATCTAGTTAGCCAAACCAAATCGATAGATTGGAGAGAAATACAAAGCTATAATAATCATGCATAAAAGAGTTCATAGAAGACTCAAATATTTCTCATGAATAATCTGATCATAAACTCACAATTCATCGGATCCCAACAAACACACCGCAAAAGAAGATTACATCCGATAGAACTCCAAGAACATCGAGGAGAACATGGTATTGAAGATCAAAGAGAGAGAAGAAGCCATCTAGCTAGTAGCTATGGACCCGTAGGTCTGTGGTAAACTACTCACACATCATCGGAAGGGCAGCAAGGTTGATGTAGAAGTCCACCGTGATCGATTCCCCCTCCGGCAGAGTACCGGAAAAGGCCTCCAGATGGGATCACGGAAGAACAGAGGCTTGCGGCGGCATAAAAGTTATTCGGGGTGGCTCTCTGTTGGTTTCTAAATATTTGAGAATTTATAGAAGTGGAATTAGGTCAAACGGAGCCACGAGGGCCCCACAAGGCATCAGGGCGCCCCCCTGGGGCCGCGCCCTGTTGCCTTGTGGAGGCTTCATGAACCTTCTGGCCTCCTCTCCAAGTCTCCAGGATCTCTTTTGTCTAGAAAAAAATCTCCAAAAAATTTCGTGGCATTTGGACTTCGTTTGTTACTGATTTCCTGAAAAACCAAAAACAAGCAGAAAACAACAACTGGCACTGGGCACTAGGTTAATAGGTTAGTCCCAAAAAATGATATATAATTGCATATAAAAACATCCAAGATTGATACTATAATAGCATGGAACAATCAAAAATTATAGATACGTTGGAGACGTATCAAGCACCCCCAAGCTTAATTCCTGCTCATCCTCGAGTAGGTAAATGATAAAAATAGAATTTTTGATGTGGAATGCTACCTAACATGTTTCATCATGTAATCTCTCTCTTACGATATGAATAATAAGATCCGAATGATTCAAAGCAATTGTGACACCCCCGACTCAATCGTGCATTACTCATACACGCAAATGCGCATGATCAAGATCAGAGACTCACGGGAAGATATCACAACACAACTCTAGACACAAATTAAAGTCATACAGCTTTATATTACAAGCCAGGCCACGAAGGCTCGAATACATAAGTCAGCGGAAGCAACAATATCTGAGTACAGACATAACTAAACAAGTTTGCCTTAAGAAGGCTGAGCAAAACAACGACATCTAGATCGAAAAGGCGTAGTCCTCCTGCCTGGGAGCCTCCGAACTACTCCTGGTCATCGGTCTCCACGTAGTAGTAGGCTTCGTCGGGGTAGTAGTAGTCATCGGCGGGATCAGCTATCTCCGGGACTCCGTCATCTGATCGTAGCAACCGGGTAGAGGGGAAAAAGGTAGCAAAGCAACCGTGAGTACTCATCCAAAGTACTCGCAAGACTTACATCAGATATATGCTAAGTATGCATCGGTATCAAAGGGAAGGGGCTGTATCTATGGACTATACTGCAGAAATGCCAGAATAGAGGGGAAGGCCTAGCCTATCGAAGACTAGCATCTTGCAGCGTCTTGTAGCAACAGAAGAGAATAGAGTAACATAGCATATAGTAACAAATATATATTAGTAACGCCCAGAGATCCTTCCTCGTCTACCCCGCGAGGAAGCGATCCCAGAGCCATCATATCAGTTTAGTGTCATATGTATCCAGTTCTAGTTGTAGTAGATCGGGATACAACTCCGAGCGTCCTGTTACCATGGACACGACTATTCAAATAGATAACTTCCCTGTAGGGGTGCACCAACTTACCCAACACGCTTGATTAACTCTGGTCGGACACACTTTTCGGGTCATGCCCGGCCTCGGCTGATTGACACGTCGTAGTCCTACCTAGGCTCAGCAGAGAGGCCAGCACGCCGGTCTAAATCCTAAGTGCGAAGGGGTCATGGGCCAATCGTCCTAAGCACTCCTGCGCGTTGCGTACGCGGTCGGGAGCAGACCCACCCCCTTAATACAAGTGCAGGCGGTTACCGTCCAACCCAGCGCGCGCCGCTCAACTGCTGACATTTGAAGAGCTTTCGGAAGAATCGTACGACGCCGAGTGCCCACTTTTATTCCCGCGTGGTGGTCAGTGCGAAAAGGCCAGAGGCCTACTCAGATCACATATCCAAACCCATTAGTGTGTTGGGAGCTCGCGGTGAAGATCAGTGATCCTGTCGCCACGTCTCGTGGACTTATGGCAAGGGCCAGGCCCATCCCTCTCCTGGGGCGGTCTACCTACCCGGCCGTGCCGCGTAATTATCTTGCGGGTACCCTCATGGTCAACCCGACTTCAACAACTCTCGCGGGTACCCCTCGGGGACGACCCGACTTCAACAAGGAACTGAGATAAAACTCAATGTATCCCTGTGTCCATAACATCAAGGGGGAAATCCGAGGAATCACCCTCGATGAATTCCTTCTCGATGTATCCGTCAAGGTGAACTTGGAGGAATCACCCTCGATGGGTTCACACTTGAGGGATTGCACGACAGAGTCATCATCGGGAGTGGTGAGCGAGGAATCACCCTCGGTAAACCACATCCGATGTGCTACACTACAGAGATATCATCAGAAGTGAGATACGAGGTATCACCCTCGGCACTCGATAGTAGCTCTGCAGAGTCGTACAACTAAGGGGGTGCTGGTGATGTGTTCGGTCTCTGCACCTCGATCACATTGATCGAGTCATCCGGAAGCAAAGCATGGCAACACAGACAAGGGTGCGGGGCCACTGATGGATCACTAACCAGCCTATACTAAGCATATAGGACAACAGGTAAAGTATCAACAACAGGTTACAAAATCAGGCTATGCATCAGAATAGGAGCTGTCGAACAATAGTAGCAAAATCTAATGCAAGCACGAGAGAGAAAGAATGGGCGATATAGGAATGATCAAGGGGGTTTTGCTTGCCTGGAAGCTCTGCTGAAAGGGGCTGGACGTCTGCAGCGTAGTCGTACTCGGTGGCGTCAACGTCGGACTCGGGGTCTACCGGAGAAGAAGAGGGGGAAGAAACAGTAAATATAAAGCACACAAATGCATCACAAGGCATGACATGGCAATATGCTATGCTGGGGGTGACCTAATGCGGTGCTAAGCGTTACTGACGGAGCAGGAAAATATCTGAGAATATTTTCCCGGCTTTAGGCAATTATCAGACAGACGATCCGGAGGGGAAGGTTCCATGTTTGCAGTGTTGGAGGTATGTGACAGGTATGTGGATGGCATATTCGGATTCGTCTTATTTTTCTGATCATTTTTCATATATAAATTATTTTCATCCGAGTTACAGATTATTTTATATGATTTTTCAAAGTTTTAAACAATTTCTGGAATTTCCTAATTTAATTTTAATTCGAAAATTGCAGCAGAAATACTAGGTGCACCCGGTGTAGTGCACTCACAGTGCACCACAGAGGCTGACAGGCGGGGCCAGTTGACTGGGTCAATAGCCTAGTCAGCAGAGGCTGACAGTGGGCCAGGGGGGCTGAGTCAGCGGGTTAGCGTTGACCCGTTGACTGGTCAACTGGGCCGTGGGACCCAGCTGCCAGTGACCCAGGGTGGCCCAGTGGTAGTGCCATGTGGCGGCTGCGCCGGAGAACAGCTCCGACGACCATTTTCGTTGCGGAGCGCTCGGGCGGCCGTCGGGATTTCTCCACAGGCGCCCATTTGGCGTGGGGTTAGGCGCGTTCGAACGCCCGTGAGGCGCCGCGTCGAACGGCGGTGGTGGTAGGGGTGGAGATGGCCGGAGTTGACCGGAGCATCGACGGCAGCGGCGGTGCGAATCAGGCGAGCACGGGACCTAGGCTGTGGGGCACGGGAAGCGGCTCTAGGGGCAGCGTTGGCCTCCCGGGGGTGTGCTGAGCATGACGCGGAGCTCGGACGAGAGCTGCCCGTGCGGTGGCCGCGGTGGCGATGCAAATGGCGGCGACGGGCTCGGCCGTGATGGGAAACGATGCTAGGGGCACGGAAGCTAGCTAGCTAAGGGGAAGTGAGGTGGAGCTCACCTAGGAGGCACAAGGAGGCCCGGCGGTGGCTTAGGAGCAGCAGAGGCGAGAAGTCCGGTGATGGTGTCGTGGTGGCCGAAGGAGGAAGACGGCGTCGATCCCGGTGATGGAGAGGCTTCCGGCTTGAGCTCATTGGGGAGCAGGTGTAGCGGACGGCAGCGGAGCTCGTGGACACGGTGGCTGGGCGTGGGGAGCTCTGTGGCTACGCGGGCGGCAAGGCGACGGCGACAGCAGTGGCGGCCATGGAGTGGGAGGACGAAGCGGCGCGTGGGGAAGGGGGGAAAAGATCTTGGGGCTGTCCCCGAGGTCTGCGGTGGAGTTCTTATCCATCCCGCGGCGCCTGTAGCGACGTGGACGGCGAGCTGGCTCGGTGGAGACGGCGCCCGGCTCGGTCGCGTTCGACAGGTGGGGGAGGGAGGAGGCAGACGATGGGGGAGCGGGCTGGGCCGACTGGGCCAGGCACTATGCACTAAGGCCCAGTGCACGGTGGCCTTTCTCTTTTCTTTTTCTGATTCTTTTCTATTTTCTTTATCCCTTTCTGTTTTGCATTTATTTTTAGTATCAGATGAGTTTTGTAAAATATGGAACTTGGCCGCATATTTACATTGCAGTATTTGGCACTGCCACAAAAAGTTTGGGAGGGATTTGTATTTGTTTGAATTTTTCATAATTGGAAAAGCATTTAAATATGCTGATTTGGCACTGTTTTAATTGCTATAGCCCATTTAAGCAAATAGGTGATGTTGTTTTCCTTAACAAATAATTGTTATGGAATATTTGCTAAATGATGGACTATTTTGCAGCCATGTTTGTGCAACTTTAAATTTCACTTGCAATTTGAATTGATTTCAGTGGTGGAATTTGAAATGAGATATGAATCCAATATGATCAAGCACTGCAAAGCAAAGTGACTTAGCATAATCATGATGGATTACTGTAGCTTAATACATGGGGGGGGTGTTACAACAATAGTCTATAGTTTGACATAAAGACATCAATACTCAGGCATACTAATAAACAATCATGTCTTTCAAAATAAAAATGCTAAATAAAGTTATCCCTACAAAATCATATAATCCTGTCATGCTCCATCTTCTTAACACAAAATATTTATGATGCACTACCCCGATGACAAGCCGAGCAATTGGTTCATACTTTTTAACGCGCTTCAGCTTTTTCAACCCCCACGCAATACATGAGCGCAAGCCATGGATATAGCACCATGGGTGGAATAGAGTGTGGTGGTAGAGATTAATAAGGGGAAGTCAAAAATAAGAAGATAGTCTCACATCGACGAGGCTAATCAACGGGCTATGGAGATGCCCATCAATTGATGTCAATGCGAGGAGTAGGGATTGCCATGCAACGGATGCACTAAGAGATATAAGTGTATGAAAGCTCAACATGAAAACTAAGTGGGTGTGCATCCAACTTGCTTGCTCATGAAGACCTCGGGCATTTGAGGAAGCCCATGATCGGAATATACAAGCCAAGTTCTATAATGAAAAATTCCCACTAGTATATGAAAGTGACTAAATAGGAGACTCTCTATATGAAAAACATGGTGCTACTTTGAAGCACAAGTATGGAAAAGGATAGTAACACTGCCCCTTCTCTCTTTTTCTCTCATTTTTTTGTGGGCTCTTTTTGGCCTCTTTTTTTCCTCACTGGGACAATGCTCTAATAATGATGATCATCGTACTTCTATTTACTTACAACTCAAAAAATTACAACTCAAAACTAGAACAAAAATATGACTCTATATGAATGCCTCTGGCGGTGTACCAGGATGTGCAATGATACTAGCGTAACATGTATAAAAAATGATGAATGGTGGCTGAGCCACAAATACTATGTCAGCTATATGATCATGCAAAGCAATATGGCAATGACGATGTGTGTCATAAAAACGGAACGGTGGAAAGTTGCATGGCAATATATCTCTGAATGTCTATGGAAATGCCATGATCGGTAGGTATGGTGGCTGTTTTGAGGAAGATATAAGGAGGCTTATGTATGATAGAGCGTATCATATCACGGGGTTTGGATGCACCGGCGAAGTTTGCACCAACTCTCGATGTGAGAAAGGGCAATGCACGGTACCGAAGAGGCTAGCAAATTGCGGAAAGGTGAGAGTGCGTATAATCCATGGACTCACATTAGTCATAAAGAACTCACATACTTATTGCGAAAGTCTATTAGCCCTCAAAGCAAAGTACTACTATGCATTCCCCTAGGGGGGAGGTTGGTAGGAGTTAACCATCACGCGCCCCCGACCGCCAAGCAAAGGAAGACAATCAAGAATAAATCATGCTCCAACTTCTTAGCATAACGACAGATCATACGTGCATGCTTCGGGAATCACAAACCTTAACACCAATATTCTTACTAAACCACAATTATCTACTAGCACCTCCCACATATTACCATCTTAATATCGCAAAACTATTGCAAGGAATCAAACTTATCATATTCTGTGATCTACATGAAAGTTTTTATTATATCCCTCTTGAATACCTATCATATTAGGACCAAATTCATAACCCGTGCATATTACCATTGCTATTCATTAGACTCTCAAAAAGAGATAAGTGAAGCATGAGAGTGCAACTATTTCTTTAAAATATAACCACCGCCGTGCTCTAAAAGATATAAGTGAAGCACTAGAGCAACTGCCTAGCTCAAAAGATATAAGTGAAGCACATAGAGTATTCTAACAAATCACGAATAATGTGTGTGCCTCTCAAAAAGGTGTGTTCAGCAAAGATGATTGTGACAAACTAAAAAGCAAACAAACTATATCACAAGACGCTCCAAGTAAAACACATATCATGTGATGAATAAAAATATAGCTCCAAGTGAGTTACCGATAGATTGTAGACGAAAGAGGGGATGCCTTCCGAGGCATCCACAAGCTTAGACGCTTGAGTCTTCCTTGAATATTACCTTGGGGTGCCTTGGGCATCCCCAAGATTAGGCTCTTGCCGCTCCTTATTCCTTTATCCATCGTAGTCTCACCCAAAACTTGAAAACTTCAGCACACAAAACTCAACAGAAACCTCGTGAGATCCGTTAGTATAACAGATAAATCTTAAACTTTAGGTGCTGTTCCAAATTCATTCATATTTAATATTGGCATAATGCTACTGCACTCCAACACTTCTCCATGACTCATACCCCCCCCCCCCCCCCCCGATAGGATCCATAGATTCATCAAAATAAGCAAACTATGCAACAAAAACAGAATCAATCTAAAGCAGAACAGTCTGTAAAGATCTATTTAAAATCCATACTTATGTAACTCCAAAAATTCTGAAAACTTAGGACAACGTAAACAATTCGTATACCAATACTGTGTAAAAAATTAAGATTTTTCTGATACTCCAGTACAGAATCAAAAATCAAACAATGGACGCAAAACTTTCTGTTTTCCAAACAGCATCAATTATACTATCGTCTAAATCATCCCAAAGGCATTACTTGGCACAAACACTAATTAAAAGATAAAAACACAATCATCACAGAGGCTATAATTTTGTAAACACACAAAAACAGAAGGTAAAAAAATTTTATTTTATTCATTGGGTTGCCTCCCAACAAGCGCTATTGTTTTATGCCCCTAGCTAGGCATAATGCATATAGTTTTAAGTGTTGTCATCAAGGTAAGGGAGATTATCCATGCTCATCTCATACTCCCTTCTTTCAGCAGCAAGTTTTCTTAGTGGAAAGTAAAATTACTCAAAAGGGCTAAATTTAATAGGATAAGGATCTGCAAGATCAAGTTTATGAGGAGGGGATTCCTCCTTTGGCCCTTTGTAAGTGATGACTATCTCTTCATTATACATGTTTCTTTGAATTTGTTCCTTTAGTTTTTTCTCAAGCACAAGTCCCAATCCATTGTTTTGTATAGCAAAATTATCATTGAGTTCAGCAATTTATCAAGTAAAGTGGATGGGGGAACCTTTTTTTGTAAGATTCTCATTGTAAGCAACATAATCTGGAGATTGTAATCTCCTCATTGCCTCCTGGTTGTAAAGAATTTCTCCTATAGGAGGACATCCACTATTAATATTGTAATGAGCAAATATTTCACGGGCCTCTTTCATGACATGGCCAAATTTATAAGCTAAGAATAAAGTGACTACACGTTTGACGGAAGGATTACAAATGTTTGAAAACTCTAGAAGTATCCTTTGTATAGCGGGATGCATATGCACAAATTGTCTCTCAAATTCATCTATAAGCAAAGATATGGCATCCGTTAGGCTAGAGATTTTATTAAGAATTGACCCTCCTAACATAGGTAACGTGCCAGCACAAGTAAAGAAATCCTGAATAACACCTTTTCCAATAATATTACCACTACCTATACGGAGTTTTTTAGTATGTATGCTAGTGGGTTGTTCTTTATCAGGATCATCATTGGCAAGATTATCTAATTTTTCTTTAGCAACTTTAGGAAATCCTCTTTTTTCATTTATAAGCTTCAAAAACATGGAAGGGTTGTCTAAAGATTCCACTCTAGTGGTGGGAGAATTACCAATTTTTCCAAACTTAGTCATGATAGCAACTTTGAGAAAATAAGCAAATAAAAATATTTTTGTGTTTTTGTAAAAAAAAATTAGAAGTGGGGGAGATGAAAACGAGAGGCAAATGCAAATAAAATAAATTTAAGTGGATGATAGTTTGTGCCAAGGTACTTGGTAATTTTGATGATGTCTCCCCGGCAATGGCGCCAGAAATTCTTCCTGCTACTTGTCGACTGCGTTGGTATTTCCCCGAAGAGGAGAGGATGATGCAGTATAGTAGAGATACGTATTTCCCTTAGTTCAGAACCAAGGTTATCAATCTAGTAGGAGAACCACGCAAAATCCCGTTAGCAGCACCTGCACACACAAAAGCAAACACATGCACCCAACGCAAATAAGAGGGTTGTCAATCCTCTTAGCGGTTATTTGCAAGGATTAATTCTGATAGTGATAGATAGATAAACTAAAATACTAAATAAAATAAAAGTAAATAAACTGCAGGAAGGTATTTTTGGTTTTTAATATATGATAAAAGTAGACCCGGGGGCCATAGTTTTCACTAGAGGCTTCTCTCTTGAGCGCAGGACATACGATGGGTAAACAAATTACTGTTGGGCAATTGATAGAAAAGCAAATAATTATGACGGATTCATGGAAATGATTATGTATATAGGCATCATGTCCAAGACAAGTAGACCGATTCCTGCCTGCATCTACTACTATTACTCAACCCATCGACCGCTATCCAACATGCATCTAGGGTATTAAGTATGAAACAGAGTAACGCCTTAAGCAAGATGACATGATGTAGACAAAGTAAATTCAAGCAATATGATTAAACCCCATCTTTTTATCCTTAATGGCAACAATAAAAATATGTGTCATCACTACACCACAACACTACATCCCCAACGGTCATGTTGGTCGGAAATACAACTTTCACCAATAGGCAGTTGGTCGGGAAAGACTATTGCTGACCGACCTTGTCTGTTGGGAAAAGTCCAGACGGGAAAACCCTTTCCCGACCGACATATCTTTCCCGACCGACATATCTTTGCTTCTTCCAAACGAATATGTAAGTTTCTTTACGTTTATAAGGCTCACTCTACCTGAAAGTGTCCCTGGCAAAGGTCACCAAACAAATAGACCAAAGAATGCCGTGTTGTTGAAACTCCACCCAGGAGGTAATGTTCCTAAATGGTCAACGATGGACAGGTCACTTGTTACAGAAACATGTTTAACAACTAAACGTTTTATGCAGAGGAGCAAAATTCTAGCCTCAGCAAATAAATAGTATATTTTAGCGAAACCTAGAAATGTTAACAATAGTCAAAGCCCTAGAGGCACCAACAAATGCACTGAATAAGCTAAGAGTTTACCTGCTCAACATCATGTCCACACGGACCTGCAAATGAAACAAATATAGCGCAAGGAACACTTCAAAGAAGCTAAACATCATGCCCAAATGGTTGTCAAAATGAAATACAATTGTTACTAAGCACACTCATATTCCAGCAAGCATAAAAATCAGAATTTACATTAAGTAGTTTCTGAAAGAATTAGAATAAACATGAAGGTTTTTTCTGAACCGATTAGTCTCTTTAGGAGGGGGTTGTGGGGTGGGCAGCAGGAAAATTTCGGTAGGAGGGAGAGAGATCTTATGATGTCTTTGCCATCATTGATGGCAAGTTCCTGGTCAGAGATGGAGGCACTTGTGGCCACACTCCTAGTCACCTGAAACGGAGGGAGTATGGGTTGCCTACCTCGCACTGGACCACCAGGACCGAAGCGACCTTGTCCCCTGCAGATCTGCTATGATGGGACGGAGAGGAGAGGGATCCGGTTCCGTAGATGCTGGAACGCCAACTGCTGGTAGGAGAGAGGCGGTTGCCCGGAGAGAGAGCTCTAGGGCTTGGGGCCGGCGATGAGAGAGACAGGACGGCGGGGGGCGGCACTGCAGAGGGAGGGCGGCGTGGGGCGGCGCTACAGAGGGAGGGCGGCGTAGGGCGGTGGTGGAGGGGCAGGGCAGCGTGGGGTGGCGATGGAGCGTCGTGGAGCGGCGGTGGAGCCTCGTGGGGCGGCGGTGGAACGTCATGGGGCGGCGGTGGAACGGCATGGATCGACCGGCGGGAGCCCAGGCGGCGTGCGTGGGGAACGAGCTAGGGATTCCCCTACGCGCGAGGGGAACGAATGAAAGGCGGCTATTGGGGAAAATGTTCGCGGGTTGGGCTGGTTATTGGCGCTAAAATTTTGGCCGTTTGCGCGCGAGGCCGAGTTAGCATCCGATTGTGGGTCGGGATTATTTACCGACCGACGGTCCATGGGCCATAATAGAATTCCCGACCGACTGTTAGATAATATATGTTGTAGCATTCCCGACCGATGGTACGTCACTCCATAGAGGTTTCCCAACCAACAGTTCGTTAGAAATTTTCCTGATAGATTGTCGGTCGGCAATAGTGACTTTTTCCCAACAGACGTCGGTAGGGAATTCTGGTGCGTGGTATAGTGCATGTCCCTTTCTATCACTGGGATTGAGCACCGCAAGATTGAACCCATCACAAAGCACCTCTCCCATTGCAAGATAAACCAATCTAGTTGGCCAAACCAAATGGATAGATCGGAGAGAAATACAAAGCTATAATAATCATGCATAAAAGAGTTTAGAGAAGACTCAAATATTTATCATGAATAATCTGATCATAAACTCACAATTCATCGGATCCCAACAAACACACCGCAAAAGAAGATTACATCGGATAGAACTCCAGGAGCATCAAGGAGAACATGGTATTCAAGATCAAAGAGAGAGAACAAGCCATCTAGCTACTAGCTATGGACCCGTAGGTCTGTGGTAAACTACTCACACATCATCGGAAGGGCAGCAAGGTTGATGTAAAAGCCCTCCGTGATCGATTCCCCTTTCGACAGAGTACCGGAAAAGGCCTCCAGATGGGATCATGGAAGAATAGAGGCTTGCGGCGGCGTAAAAGTTATTTGGGGTGGCTCTCTGTTGGTTTCCGAATATTTGAGAATTTATAGAAGTGGAATTAGGTCAAACGGAGCCACGAGGGCCCCACAAGGCATCAGGGCGCCCCCCTGGAGCCGCGCCCTGTTGCCTTGTGGAGGCTTCGTGAACCTTCTGGCCTCCTCTCCAAGTCTCCAGGGTCTCTTTTGTCCAGAAAAAATCTCCAAAAAGTTTCGTGGCATTTGCACTTCATTTGGTACTGATTTCCTGAAAAACCAAAAACAAGCAGAAAACAGCAACTGGCACTAGGCACTAGGTTAATAGGTTAGTCCCAAAAAATGATATATAATTGCATATAAAAACATCCAAGATTGATACTATAATAGCATGGAACAATAAAAAATTATACATACGTTGGAGACGTATCAACCGCTGTAGTAGGATGCGTGGAAAGCAGCTTGGTTGTCGAGGTAATAAGCGTCAGCGGCAACAGCCCACTGAGGCCAATCGGCCGCGTTATAAAGCTCGGGCTGGAACCAGAGCGCGGGCGCAGGCACTGGCGCTGGCATGGGCACTAGCACGGACGCGTCCAACTGCGCTGCCTCCGCCTCCAACTGCGCAACCTCCTCCAGCGCCTTGTCCATCTCTTCCCACAAGGGGGCCAGAGGATCCTCTTCTTGCTCCTCCTTAATGATGCCAAAATAGAAGACTAGGGGGTGCTCATACATGTACGCCATGGACGAGGTGTGTGTGCTGGATTGGAGATGGGAATGGTGCAAGAGAAGGGACGGCCGCTATCTTATAGCCTGCCGTACGCGAGCTCGCCAATAAGAAGACGTGGTTGGATAGGCGGCCGGAGGGGCGGTCAAAGGCTGTCGCGGCCATATTTCACTCCTTCAGTACCCACAGACTACCACGGTGGCGCAACGTCCGCTGGTTAAAGGCGCGTCTTCCGATGAGAATCTCTGACGCAACCAGCTCACACGCATGAACGCTGGCCGCAGACACACCTCCAGGCCACCTGCAAACAGGCCTCCAAGCCACCTACAGACACGCAACCAGGCCGCATGAACGTAGCCTACACAAACACTGACATGTGGCCCTCTCTTGTTAATCTCATGAAATATATCAAGACGACGACGCTCCAATAATATCTGTGACACTAATAACCATCCTAGAAAATATAACAGCTTAGCGATGGATAAAAACATCGCCTAAAATGAAGCCGGAACGTCAACAAAGTTGGTGACGGGGATGGCCTAAGAGAAAATGTGCTAGTGACAGTGCCGTCATAGAAAATGATTTTAGGCGACGATTTGTTCTTTGTCACTACGGTTTTTGTCACCGAATAGAGCAAATTTTGTAGTGAACCGACCTACGAGGAGGCCACAAGTGCTGATGGCGTATCCTAGGGGGGGTGCCCCTTGAGCTTGTGAAGCCCATGCTCCCCCTTGTGTTGATTGTTGCGCCAAAAATTCACATATATTCCATAAAAAATCTCCATAAATTATTATCGCATTTGGACCTTCTTTGATATGGATTTTCTACGACACAAAAAACATGCAACAAATAGGAACTGGCACTTGGCACTAGATTAATATGTTAGTCCAAGAAAATGATATAAATTGTTGCCAAAAATATATGGAAGTAGTAAGATAATGGCATGAAACAATCAAAAATTATAGATACATCGGAGATGTATCGCACATCGAGCGGGATTGTGTCCGTGCACACAGCTCTGCTTTTGGTACTTCTCGGTGGCGCAAAAATCGGATTCAAACTCATGTTGTGGGAATTTGAAGTCCAACTCCGGATCCGGCTATTGATCGCTCTCCTACAGCGGGATTCATTCAGGACGAATTGATGGAGCTACTTCGGACAGATTAAAAAGATCAGGATTGATTGGAACCTGACAAGACGATTCGGAGTTGTAGTACACTGGCCTTCTGATGACCTTTGGCAACTGCTCGGCGGTGACTGTCGTAGCGGCATAGCCCAACGCGCCACCAAGTGCGACAGTATGAGCCGGAGCAGCCGCACTGAAACCATCACCACCACTTGTCCACATTCCGCCAATGTCAGCGCAACACGAGGGAATTTGGGGGCTAGCTAGGGATTTGGGGGAAATGGGGAAACTGAGGATCTGATAACGGTTAGGGAACTACTTATTGCACTCTGTTGTAAATGACACACGGTTTGTCCATATTGTGCGTGTTTGATATTCCCATTTCACCCATGATTTCCACACTAAAACGTGTGAGATGAAAAGTGTGTGATACACGGTTCCCGAACTGCAACCGTATGTGATGTACTACCCCGTACATATGTCTATTGCTAGATGGGGATGCAATAATTGAGTAAACAACTGCTCTACGGATAAAGATGGGGGGCGGTGGCGAAGGCATCGGCGACCGGATAGGAGCTCAATCCTCGGTCGATCGATGGTGGCGGGGGGATAGGAGGTCAATCCTCGGTTGGCGGCAGAAGATAGAAGGAGCACAATCCGCGAGGTCGGTGGCGGCGTAATTGGAGCACATCCCTCAGTCGATGGCGGGATAGTGGAGCTCAAACTTCTGGCGGTTCCCCCATTAAGCTTTGCTCCCTCGCCCCTGCTCTATCTTTCCAATAATAAGTATGCTTTCAATTAGTGTTCACTATTAAACATATACGCATGGATGCATTGTTTTCCTTGTGATGAGAGGTCTTCGTCTTTCGTACACTATGATTTTGTACTGCATATGTCGATACATCTATGGAGTTTAGCTAGCATGCAATACTTCAAATGTACTATTGCCCATTAATTTTGATGAATGTTCTTCCTGTGGACAATTATTGTTCAATTAAATATTGTGGCAAATTTGCTTTTTGCAGGGCAATTCAAATGCAATTTTTTGCCTTAACCTGGCCATTACAGCGCACATGGTTCAGGTAAATCAGCGTCTGAGATCCAAAATGGAAAGCACAAGCCAGTCATGGTGGAAACACCGGCAATGTACAGAAAAAACACACAATAAGAACTGAACCATGGTGATACACTAAAAATCACAGACGATTTTGGAGCCGCATTACGTGTGTGTAAGGGGTCCTAAACCATGTGTGATAGCGCATCATATCGCACACGAGCTTAGAAGAAATCATGTTCGATGCAAAAGTCAATCCCACTAGTAAATTATTAGTGTACCCTGTGTGATAATATCATGCATGGCAGACGCTTGCCACAGAAGACTCATGTGCGATGCTCCAGACATCGTGCACAGTTTCTATGAGGGTCCGTGGGGCTTAGGTAACATTTTGCAAACAGTTAGCTGTCTCACTCCGTTTGGTTTCCGTGAGCAATTAGACGTGTTTGACTCGCAAGAGACATGTGCGATGGATTCCCAATCCCAGACGTCTATTCAAATATAGTGTGAGCGATATGTTCCTTCATCGCACATGATTGTATTTTGCAGAGCGTATGCATCCTCTATCACTACCGCAGATGATTTATGTGGGTCATATCTGATTGACCCCCCGTATCACTCATGTTAGCAAGGCGACAGTTTAAAATTGTGTCACGTTAAGGGGGTAAAAATCATTTGTATAGGATGTTGCTGCACTAGTGAAGGTTGATGAAGAGGCCTTTGTGGATGGGTTCCCCCTCTGGCAGAGTGTCGGAAAAGGCCTCCAGATGGGATCGTCATGAAATAGGAACTTGCGGTGGTAGAAAAATTATTCTGAGGGTACGCCGAGGGTTTCGGTATTTATAGGAAATTGTGGCATTGGAATCACGTCAAAAGGTGGCTTAGGTGGCCCACAAGCATGTGTGGCACGGCCACCCCCCTGACCGTGTCACTTGGTCTTGTGGGGCCTTCGTGACTTCTCTCAGCGTCTCCAGAAGCTTCTAGAGTCCTTCTTGATCTAGAAAAAATCATCAAAAATTGGCATAGTGTTTGGATCGCCCTAGATATGGATTTTCTGCGAATCCAAAAACAAGCAAAAAAAACAGGAACTGGCACCTGGCACTAAATTAATAAGTTAGTCCATAAAAATAATATAAAAGTGCACAAAAAACCATACATAATTGATGTTAACATGTGCCAGAGCTCATTTGATTTAGAACAAAGATAAATTTATTTTGGGAGGGGTACTTTTCCTGTCAACGGTTTAACGACAAAGGTTATCTTCCATGCCAAACACATTAATGGCGGTTCCCATGCTTTTACAATCCCCCTCCACCATACTAACACAAACCATGGCTAGCCTAATCCATGGGTGCCTGCAAACTTTCAACTTCCTAGGGGAGTGTCCTTTTTTTTATTTCAATATTTATTTTATTTGGGACTGGGCATCCCTATTACCAGGCTCTCTCATAAATTTGACAAGCCGAATAAACAGTCGTTGTGAGTAAAACACATTTAGCATGGAAGATAATGACTTACCCCCACTGCTCCATGAGCTGTACGGGCACACAAAACATAAGTTTATTTGAAGGTTTAGAGGTGGCACATGCAAATTTACTTGGAATGGCAGTGAAATACCATCTATAGGTAGGTATGGTGGACACTTTGTGGCATAAACTTGTTTCATGGTTTGGATGCACAAACAGTAATTCTGCTTAGTATAGGAAAAGGCTAGCATAAGACTGGGAGCAACCACTTTACCAAGCACAAAAACCACAATCATGCATTCTCTAATAGTAACATTATTGAGAAAATATAATCATGATGACAACCTACAAACCTGAATACCACCAAGGTTGAACTAGAATTTATCAAACATGTGTAAACATGTGCCAAGCCAATCATATGTCCATCACTGGGAGATACTTACCACCACAACATGATAGATTCAACTTAATAAAACTAATGCTCATTGTCATTATAATATAACTCCCTTACTTAATTAAAGATATGCACTATCATAGTCTCACTTCTATTTTAACGGATTTGTCAAAGTCTAGGATCTACGTCCAAGAAACTTCTCCAAGAACTTAGGATACGAACTCTGGGGACTTAGCTTGGCAACCTACGACACGACGGCCTCTACGGTGGAAGGACGGCAGACTCACTGGCTCTCACTGGACACGAAGGGGACGTGCGAGCTACCCAGGTTTGGGCCACCGTGTGGTGTAATACCCTACTCATGCCCTCTGTATCGAGAGCTTGTGGCTCCGAGTACATGAGGTGTGGGGAAGAATGGGTCGATCCCCTTACATGGAAGCAACCCTGCCCCCTTTGTAGTGCATTGGTCCTCTTCCCCAAAAATATGAGCGGGAAAGGGCTGCCACAAGGCGGCAATTCAAAAGGGGGCAAGAGCGCAGGCTTATCCTGACTAAAGGAGGTCTCCGCCTGCTAAAGCAGCTCCTTGTGACGCGCTGGTGGGCTTGGCGATAACCTCCGTCCTGGCGCGCTGATCCGTCTTGATCTTCTATCACCAAAGAGGAAAGCCTTTGGGACTTGCTTTGGGGGAGGCAGACGCCACTGCTCCCTTATCACCGGAATGGAAGCTGGGCTTGGTCGCGCCCCGCTGTCCTTATCCTGACAGCGGGACGTCACCCATGTGCTCGGCGCAGAGCGCCGCGGCTGGCGCCGTACGACTTGCTTCGCGAAAAGGCCTCGCGAGGGGCGCCTCGCGAGGGAACCTGGTGCTTGGCGGCCTCGGCAGGGCCTGGCCTGGCGAGGAGGGGCCTCGCGAGGCTCGCCCCTCGCGAGACGGCTCCCTCTAGAGCGGCTGAGGCAAGGCCACTCTCATGGGCCGGCCGCCGAGCGCGGCCCTCTGGGCCAGAGGCAGACGGGCCATGGTACCCTGGTTCCCACTGGGCCGACAGTAGCCCCCGGGCCCGCGGCGCGCACGTTCTGCCTGGCTAGGGACGAAACGGCGCGGGGTCCATCGAGCTGCCGGGCCCAGAGGCGACGCGTGGCGGCTTTAGCGGGGCGGGTCGCCCCCACTCCCCACGACGCCTCGGTAACCGCCGTCTTGGCGATAAAGTCTGCTCGCGTGGGGCGCATGCACGTCATTGCTCCTCGTCCCCGTCTTGCCCCTCGTCTCGCGCGAGCAGCTTCTCCGTTCCTCCTCCCGTAACTTCCAATCTCTCCGCTGCCGTGGCCCCTGGCAAGAAAGGGAAGAAGAAATCCACCGAGCCGGAGTCGTCGGTCCCACCGGGGCCGGGGCCCGCGGTGCTGAAATCCGTGATCCTCAACGAGGAGGGCCTGGACAAGGTGCGGCCGATGACGGCCAGCGCCCACAGTGGGAACGGGGCGACGAAGATCTGGCCGGCGTCGCGCCCCACGGCGCAGTGAGGGGGTACGACCTTCCCATTCTTCCTCCACTCCGTCTTCGCCGGGCTGGTGCCTCCCTTCTCCGACTTCTTCAACGCCGTGCTCAGCCACTACCAAGTTCATGTGCTGCACCTGCAACTGAGCTCGGTCCTTCTTCTCTCCGTCTTTTCCAACCTCTGCGAGGCCTTTCTAGTGGTGATGCCATCCGTGGCCTTCCTCCGGAAATTTTTTCGCCTCCGACTGACCGAGGCGGACCAGTGCTCGGGCTGCGTGTCATTCCAGATGGTCACAGGCATGCGCGCGCACATCATCGATATGCGGATCCCCGAGGAGGTGGAGGGCTTCAGGGAGCGTTGGGTCTACATGGATGCGCGCCAGTACAGCCCCTTGCTCGAGATCCCGGAGGCGCCAGCGGTGCCGAGCTCTGGGTGGGGGCCCGTCGAGCTGACCGAGGCCGCGCTGGGGCCAGTCATGGCGAGGATGTGAGTGCTCCAAGGCGGCGGGCTTACCGCGAGCATGGTCATCAAGGAGTTCGTGCGCAAGCGCATTGCCCCCCTCCAGGGGCGCCCTTGCCCGGTGTGGACCCACTCAGGCCTGGGGGACCCCATGAGGCTGAGCTCCGATCACCTTGCCCGGAGGTGGTGGAGGGGCTGGCGAACGTTCTTCTTGCCATGGCGACGCCATTCCTGCCGCCAAGCGCGGCTCCAATTTACTGCTTCGGAAACCGGGAGGACGTGCGGGCCGGCATGCCACTGTTCGACCAGTGGGGGCTCGTGCCCCCGGGTCATGTGGGACCCCGTGACAACCCGATCCAGGTGCTGCCGCTTCCCGAAGGCGAAGGCGACACCAAGGTGGCGGCTGCGGCCGACGCCTGGAGCAAGACGGCGGCTCCCGAGCCGACTCGCCGCCTGTCGACGGTAGGAATTGGCAGCGGCGGCAGCGGTGGCGCCGGGGGGCCCCGAGTCGAGCCCCAGCGGCCTGCGCCCCCGATGGAGGAAGCCCTTGGCGCGGAGAACCCCGCGGCTAGTGGGGCGATCCCGCCCGCCGAAGCCTTGGGAGGGGGCCTAGACGGGCCCCATGGAGGTGCCTCAGTAGGGGGCCCCAAAGTGTCCCGAGGGGGCGAAAGAAGCAGCCGCCCTGGAGGGAAGCTAAGGAAGCGGCGATGGGTCCCCAGAGACGAGTAAGTCCCCCTGCATCGTGCGTTCCTTACGCCCATCGTCTCATCTTGCACGGCTCGGCTTGATCCCTTGCTATGTAGTAGGGGTTCCCCGCCGAAGAAGAAGAAGGAGGGTGTCCGGGACGAGGATGCCGGAGAGCCCGCCGAGGCTCAGCGGGAGTTGGGGGCGATTGGCGCACCGGCGCCCCCAACGATCCCCGCGAAGCGCGACGGAGTTGTGGAGGAGGGGTCTGTGGGATCTGCCTAGCCTCCCGAGGAGGCCTTCCCTCCTGTCGGAGAAAGGGTGCCTCCGGAGGGGGCCTGTCCCGAGGGGGAGGTAGGCGCCGATGCGGCGGCCACCGCGATCCTCGAGCGATCGCCAGGGCGCCATGAGCCGGAAGCGGCCGCACCCAGTCCTACCCACGCGGCCGAGCGGCCGGCAGGGGCGGAAGCCGAGGCTGAGGTCGAGGAGGACCCTGGCCGACCGGAGGGGAATGAGGCCCCCCTCGGGCGGACGCCTGGGCGGATCCGATGGCGCAGCAGCCCTCGAGCCCCCAGAGCCCCGGGGGGCGGAGACGGAAGGGCCGGACGCGCCCGGGACCCTAGCCCTGGTGAGCCGCAGCATCCTATCGCGGATCGGGACTCTCCGCCACGCCCGTTCGGCCCTCAGCTCCCTAGAGGCCGAGCTCGTGGCTGAGGAGGAGAACCTCCGCCTGGAGCAGGGGCGCGTCGCGTCCCGCGAGGAGGCGTTAACCCAGCGCAAGAGCATAGCGGCGGTCCTAGATATGGACATGGAGACCCGGGAGCGCGAACTCCTGCGGACCACCATCGAGCAGGAGAGGGAGCGAGAGCGCTTGGAGCATCTGGACCGTATCGTGGCGGCCGACGAGGCCACATACCAAGAACGCCTCACGAAAGCCAACACCACGCTTGAAGAAAGAGCAGCGAGGTATAGGGCCGAGATCGACAAGCGGGGCCAGGAGGAGGTCGCGCGGAAGGCGAAGGCCCTGGCGGACACTTACTCCAACAACCTGAAGAAGCAGGAGGACCGCTTCACGAAGAGGCGCAGCGAACTCGACGCCGAAATTGCCAAGCTCAAGCGGCAGCTCGCGGCGTCGGAAGCCGAGAGGCGGAGCGCGGCGGAGCTCCACGGCACGACTCACCGTGAGCTGGAAGACCTCCAGGCTCAGGTGGGCAAGGTTAGCGACGAGGCGCAGCGGGCCCGCGACAAGGCCGTCCGAGGGCATGGGGAGCAGCTCCAGCGCTCCAAGATGTTCTGCGAGCTCATGGGGCGCGCTCGCAGCGCCGTGGCTGCTTTCTTGGTCGAGAGGGTGGAGGATCCCCTGGAGACCGACGACGCCAGCTACCTGGCCTTCTTCACAAGACTCGTGGAGCGGCTGGAGGCGAGTTCCACCCGGTGGGACGAGATCTGCGACGCTGAGTGCCGCGACCTCCTGCGCCAGGCGTCGACCCGCGTCTTCAGCAACCTGCTGCGCGTTGATGGCAGCTTCAACTTTGACCAGGTGTTGTCTCCTGTTCCCGAGGAGCTCCAAGGTAAGCTTGCGAGGGCGGTGGAGGACCATGTGGCGAGCCTGCTGGAGCGTTTCGCACCCGTCGGGGAAGGGTCCGGCGACGACGGCAATCCAGTAGGTGACGACGCCGACGGTGGCTCCGCTGCCTGAGGCCCTGCGCTCACCTTCATGTAACAGAGTGGATGCAGCCCCGAAGGGGCATGAAGATATTTATACGACACTTTTTGTTGTTAAGTACTTAATGATCCGCGTGTTTTCGTTTCCCTCCCGAGGCCTTTATTTCCCTTTTCCATTGCCTTGGTGCCCTGTGTCGCTGGGACCCAGCCCCGAGGCAGGCTACACCGTCGCTGGGATGCCCAGAGTGTGCGCTCGGCAAGGCCAGAGGGTGTAGGGCTCTTAGGGCTAGTAGGAGTCCCTGAGGCGCGATGCTCAGGGTCCCCCCCTTGACGCGCAGGCGGCTTGTGCCAAGGAAATCAGGAGGCCACGAGAGAGAAACGAGAGGGAAAGGGCCTGAGGGGTGGTTTAGACTTAGCTCCCTTGAGGCGTGCGGCTTGGGGCGAGTCCTTCGCATGGCACGGCCCGTGAGGCGCGATCCCTCGTGAGGCCCTCCACCCGTAGGACTCGCCGCGAGGCCTCCCGAGGGGGGAGGGCTCTTGCGGCCTTCGATATCCTGCACCAGGGAAACTGCCAAGTTTTTGCAAGTAGCGCAGCAGGGCGCGCTCGCGAGGTCGCCTGTGGGTGTTATGCGAGGAGACGAGAGCATCAAGGACCTGGTGAGGTGACGTACACGGGAGCAGGCCCGTGAGCCAGAGCTCAGTGGCTTTGGTTTTTCGGCGCTGCTGGGACTGACCCGAGCCCAGACACCGTGCCCCAGGAGGCAAGAGCACCAAGGACTTGGTGAGGTGACGTGCACGGGAGCAGGCCCGCGAGTCAGAGCTCAGTCGCTTGGGTTTTTCAGTGCTGCTGGGACTGACCCGAGCACAGACACCGTGCCCAGCCCCCGCTCACGTAACAGGCACATGTGAGATCACGAGCGCGCGCCTCCGCTAGGGTACCCTTAGCTGCAAGCTAACAGGGTTTTTGAGGAAATAAGCTTTACTGATGCATGAAGCAAGTTCATTACATAACAGAAAGATACATGCTACCGTGTCCGACATGGGTCAGCCTGAGGATGTGATGGCCGAGGGCCCCTCAGGTAAGTAGGCCACCAGCGCGGAGCATGGGGCATCCGCCAGTGCTGAGCATGGGGCTTCCACGAGAGTGGGAAGGGGCTCTCACGTGCCGAAGGCAGCGCGTGTAGAGAGAGCCCCGGAGCGTGTACAACTCCATGTCGCTTGTATGTGATGGCCGAGGGCCCCTCAGGTAAGTAGCCCACCAGCGCGGAGCATGGGGCATCCACCAACGCTGAGCATGGGGCTTCCACGAGAGTGGGAAGGAGCTCTCACGTGCCGGCGACAGCGTGGGTAGAGAGAGCTCCGGAGCGTGTACAGCTCCATGTCACTCGTATCCGTGGGGCACAGACAGAACTTACGGTGATGGCGGGCGTTCCATGTGTTTGGTACCGGAACACCCGCCGCCGTCACGAGTGGGGCCACGGTGGGCCGGTGGGCGAGTGTTAACCACCTCCATATTCCTTGCGATGTGGGACCCCAGGCTTATGCGCAGCAGCCTCGCGAAGGTGGCCCCTACACCCTCTAGGCCGAACGGCATACGCACAAGCCATGGCGAGCCCGCGGCAACGCGCGGAGGAGGGAAGGGGCTGGGGCGAGCCTGGTTGAGGGCGATGAAGTCGACGCACATGCGCGTGCTGCTGCACTGCCTGGCGACAGGGGTGATGCCGGCGATCTGCCTGGGGTGGGGAGCTTCACAGGTGGTTCCGGCATACTTGGGCCGGTTGACTTCTTGGGTGACGACTTCCTGCTTCTTGGGCGCTTGACGGGCCGCGCGCTCCGGCACGTGGTTGAGTGGTGCTCGATCACCTCCCTCGGTGAAGGTGACGCATCAGGGCACGCCCGGAGGAAGGTGACGCGCGCGCCTTCCTATTTGGGGGAGGGCCTGCCGGCGGCGGCGAGTGAGGGGCCTGCTTCGCCCCCATCCAGCGACGCCTTCTTGGACTCGACCCGCTCCTGAGGGAGCAGGGGTTTCTTCTTCCTCGCGGGCGTCTCCTCGGCAGGCCCAGGCACGTCTTCACCTGCCGGGTACGCGACGGAGGCGGTCTTGTAGGAGTGCTCGAGGGCCTGCAGCGCGTCCTTCTCGTCGTAGCGAACGGTGAGGGTACCGCGACAGCCGGGCATTTTGACGAGGCCGTAGGCGTGGTGGGTTGCGGCCATGAACTTGGTGACCGCCGGATAGCCCAGGATGGCGTTGTAGGGCAGGCCGATGTGAGCCACATCGAAGACGATGAACTCTGTGCGGTAGTTCTTGCGGGTGCCGAAGGTGACGGGAAGGCGCACCTGCCCCAGGGGAATAGTGGAGCCGTCGGTGATGCCCGAGAAGGGCCTGGTGGGCATGAGGCACTCGTAGGGCACTTGTAGCGTCTCAAATGTCTCCACTGAGAGTACATTGAGGCCCACTCCACCGTCGATGAGGGTCTTGGTGACGACCACGTTGCTGATGGTAGGTGTACACAGTAGGGGGATGACGCCCACGGCTTTCGTGGACTCGGGGTGGTCGTTGGCGTCGAAGGCGATGGGGAACTCAGACCACTTGAGGCGGCCAGTGGAGTCGAGGGCTGGGAGGGCCGCGTTCACCTCCTGAGAGAACTGCTTGAAGTGAAGGTTGGACGGAGGGGCCTGGGCCCCACCGAGGATGCAGGCCACCCTGCGGGGCTCTTGGTGGAATCATCATTATTGCGTTTGTCGTCCTTCTTTGAGTTGTCACAATCCACCCTTATGGAAAACACTGTTACTGTCACCATTTTGTTGAAGTAATGATCACCAAGGAGATGATGTTAAGTCCGCTTTCATTAATGAGCTCAAAGAAATGGTGGCCTCGCAGTGGGATCTGTGGCTAATTAGCCTAAACAATTCAAATATAAACCATCACCTCATGGGTGGAGCGCTTGATGGCCTTGAGCTCAAAGATATTAGCCTCTCGGGTAGGAGGTTCACTTGGTCAAACGAGAAACAGAATCCCACCCTGATAAAAAATAATCGTTGCTTCTGCTCCAATGCTTGGGACATTTTGTTCCCTTCTTCCCACCTGCAGCCCTGCCAGTCGTCGCGTCCGACCATTGTCCTCTCCTCCTTCGAGGTGTGGTTGACCATTATAGCTCACGTGCTTTCTACTATGAATCATTCTGACCGTCCATGCCCGAGTTCGTGGATGTGGTCGCTACTGCTTGGTGGAAGCACGCCCACATGACTAATGTCTTGCGAAGGCTTCATGCATGGCGAAGACTCTCAAAAAGTGACACGGGAAGAACATTGAAAATATTGATATCCAAATGGATGTTGCCTCTAGAATCATTAGTCGGCTGTATGCCGCCATGGAGAGTCGGTCCCTTACTAACGATGAGTTTGGCTTGAGAATGGATCTCAAGCGTCGCTGCGAGGGGTTGGCAGTCATCCTCAAGATCTAGCATCGTCAGCGCTCTAGGCTGACTTGGATTAGAGTCGGTGATGCAAACATGTGCCTCTTCCACATTAGTGTTAATGGTTGGCGCCCAAAAAAATTCGTCCAGGTGTTTCGGACTGATGATGGCTTCGAAGTGGCCAAGGAAGATATGGAACGTGTCATCTCTAACCACTTCGAAAGCCACTTGAGGCACTGCTTCCCTCCGCGACACCAGTCCAAATTTTGAGGCTATCGGTTATACCACCTCAGATTTGTCAGCTCTAGAGGAATTTTAGTGAGGAGGAGATCAAAGCGGCCATTTTTTCATGCCAACCGAGAAGGCGCCAGGGCCCGACAGGTTCATCGAGGTGTTCTTTCATGTTTCCTGGGATATCTTAAAATGTGAAATCCGTGCTACCATTCATCGTGTTAGAAATTTGGATGGCTCTTGTTCGGGTTTGCTTAACTCTGCGAACATTTTCTTGCTACCAAAGAAGTATGGGGTTGTAAGGGTGCACCATTTTAGTCACATTAGCATGGTCATAGCTTTTCAAAATCTTTGCAAAACTAATGGCAATGAGAACGGCTCGTTTTTGCAGGATCATGTCTCTGGAAGCCAGAGTGATTTCATCAACCAGCATTGTATCCATGAAATTTTCCCATGGCCTCCAGCACAAAAAAATTCCAGGGATGTTCATCAAGCTCGAACTTTCTAAGGCATTCAACTCGGTCAGTTGGCCTTTTCTGTTTGAGGTGCTCACTGCCTTGGGATTTGGCCAGCGATAATTGGTTTTGCTCCCTATTCTCCATGAAAAAAATCCCAAGTGATCCACGATGGGAGGTCAGGCAAGTCATTTGGTTACAGTCGTGGTCTCCTCCATCGGGACCACCTCTCCACCATGCTTTTGATCCTGACGATTGACGACTTGCAGAAGCTATTCATGCTAGTGGCTGAGGTGGGTCTCCTCAAGCCTATCAAGGCTAAGAATGGTTTCTATCGGATGTCCTCTTATGCTGATGCGCAGCAATTTTTGTGAACCTATACATTGATGAAATGCACACCAATGCAAGAACTCTGGGATTTTTTGGAGATGCTAGCGGGCTTCTCACCAACATGGACAAAACTGAAATTCTTCTTGTTAGATGCCACGCCATTGATCTGCGAGAGTACCTCCTCCACTTCCTTGCAAATTTGTGGTATTTTTCTTGCACCTCATTGGTCTTCCTCTACACTATAGGAAGCTCGTGAAAACTGAGCTTCAACCCCTTATCGACATAATTGGTACTAAGCTCCAACCATGGAAAGGTAGAAACTTCGCCCGTGCAAGACGAATTTTCCTTGCTAAGTCCGTGCTTACGACGATTGGCATCTTTCACATGTCCGTCCTATACCTTTCAAAGTGGGTTCAGAAGAAAATTGACAAAATGCAGAGGGCATTAATTTGGAAGGGCCATGACGGGGAGCAGATGGCTGGTGGGCACACCCTCATTAACTGGGATATGGTTTGCATGCCTAAAGAGTTTGGTGGCCTTGGTGTGCTTGATTTGGACAATTTTGGGCGGACCCTTTGTCTTTGTCTGTCTTGTTTCATCTAGAATACCCTGGATAGGTCATAGGCAGTGTTCGTGCTCCCTTGCATGACAAATACATGGCTCTTTTAAGAGATTTTACCAGCGTCACCGCTAGAAATGGATCCAAGACAAGTTTCTGGTTTGATAGGTGGCTGGATGCTAGAGATCCAAAGGACATTGCACCATCATTCTAATTGCAAGGCGCAAGTGTGTAACTGCTATGAACAAGCTTCAGGAGAACCGTTGGATCCACTCACTTGGAGCTATTGCCACTACTCAACAAATCCGCAAGTATGTCACTCTTTGGTCCTTGCTGTAGGACATCCACCTTGATTCTGCCATTGACGATGCCATTGTGTGGACTAGTTCTTCCTTGGGTACATACTCGGCATCTTCCAGGTATGATCTCCAATTTGCTGGTGTCACATCTCCTTTCTTGGACAAAGAAAGTTTGTTGCGTTAAGGTTGAGCCAAAATGTAAGTTGTTAATGTGGCTTCTTCTACACGAGAAGGCCCTCACAGCGAACCGGTTGGCAATCCGTGGGTGGCATCATGAGGAGGTCTATAAGCTCTTCTTCACCATCTATGAAACAAAAGAGCACCTCGCACGCGAGTGCCTCTTCTCCCATGGTGTGTGGAGGATTGTCTCTACTTGGCTTTCTAGTCCCCATGGGGTGCCTTCTGTTTTTTTGTCTCTTGAGGATTGATGGAACTCTCATATCCCGGGCCGTAATCACTACGAAAAAAGACACTTCCGTGACATTATGGCCCGAACGAACACTTTTTTTGTCATGGATATGACACTTCTATGATGATAATTGTGACAAAAACAGGTATCATCATAGATGTGGTGGGCTCCTACTTCTATGACAAAAAAATTATGACAAAAAATGGGCTTTTCGTCCTGGGCGGGCTGGAGAAGCACCTGCATGACATTCTTTGGGCCGTCCATGACGTAAAATATCATGGTAGAAGTGAGGGTGAGGAAATTTTCGGGGAGTTCCTAGTTACGGTGGGCAATCGATGGGTGGTCGGGCCCCAGCGATGCAGTCGTTTGTGCGTTTCTCTCATACACACGCGTGTGTGCGAGCCGTGTTTGCTAACTGAACCCAAGTGAGGCGTTCGCTTACTGAATCTTAGCGACTGATCTCGCCCTCGCACTACGTACTGAACCCGAGCGATCGATCCCTCGCACTACGTACTGAACCCGATCGATCCCTTCGCTGCTAACTGAACCCGAGCGATTCTTTCGCTGCTAACTGAACCCGATCGATCCTTCTTGCTACTTACAAAAGCCGATCGAGCCCCCGTGCGAGACGTAGCTAGCCGGTTGGGTTGCCTCTCGATGAACAGTGTTTGTTGTTGCCGCGTGCATGATACGCAGAACGAGTCGAGACTTTGCATCAATCGATCGAGCCCCTTGCGCGAGACATAGTGAGTTAACCTAGCCGGTTGGTTGGTTATGGATGAATAGTTCTTGTTGCTGCCCTCCGCTCGTACGCCCCAACCCAGCCGGTGGGTTGGCTGTGGATGAACAGTACCCTGGCCGTGTGAAGGTGGTTGGCGCTAGACGAACAGGACCCCGATCGATCGAGGAGGCCATGCCGGGGTATGCCACACCCCAGCCGGTTGGGGGTGGATGAACAGGAGCCCGTGGAGGCCGTAGGCAGTTGCGGATGAACAGGAGCCCGTGGAGGCCGTAGGCAGTTGCGGATGAACAGTAGCCCGTGGAGTTCCGTTTCGTGGTATACCACACCCCTCCCAATGAACAAGACCCCCGTTTCGACCGTAGGCGGTTGGAGAGAAGTCAATTTCGTCCGTTTTGCAGTACGCGACAGCCCTCCCGATGAACAGGACCCCGTTTCGACTGTAAGCGGTTGGTGAGAAGTCCGTTTCGTCCGTTTTGCGGTACGTCAGACCCCTCCCGATGAACAGGACCCTGTTTTGACCGTAGGTGGTTGAACAGAAGTTTGTTTCCTCCGTTTTACGGTACACCAACCCCCAGCCGATGAACAGGACCCCGTTTCGGCTGTTCCGTCAAAGCCGGTTGGCTCCCGATGAGCATGACGTATTCCGACCCAGTCGCTTGGCTCCCAATGAACACGACGCTATTTCCTCCGTTCCGACCCATCCGGTTGGCTGCCGATGAATAGGACGCCGTTGCTGCAGTCCAGTGCAGTCGTAGGTATGCGCGGCTCTGGCCGTACATATGCGCGAGTACACATTCTAGATCCTGCCCGTATGTACGTACGTGGCCGTATTTTTTGCAGCGTGGTTGTACGTATGTGTACATGATTTAGACGGGACTGCCTGAACTGCTATGTAGGGGGCTCTACTACGACACGTGCCGCTCCTTACACGGCCATGGTTCATCGTGGCAGAGAGACCAATCGACCAGTATGTACGTACACGTTTGCGACCAGACAGATAACGCGACGTACGCTTCGACCTGGTGGGTCCCAACTGTCAGGGGGGATAAGGAGGCACTTCCTTGCGTGCGAAGATATAGCTGGTGGGTCCCAACTGTCAGGGGGGAATCATTTTTTGCGTGTAACAAGGAGGCACTTCCTTGCATGCGAAGATGTAGCTGGTGGTCCCAGCTGTCAGGGGGAGGAAACATTTTTTCCGCGTAATAAGGAGGCACTTCCTAGCCATGGACCTCATGGGTCCCAGTTGTCAGCCTCTCCAAGTATAGTCCTCTTCCGATGGCGGTTGTTCGTTGACCGCATTGATGATGCCTACTAAGAGCACAAAGGCGGTGGACGACGGCGAGGCCAAGGAAGGGAACGACCCAGAGCCGGGGAAGATGCGGCAGTGTTTGACCACGCGGAGGGGAGTACGAGAGTTTACTGGTTCAACTGCGATGTGAGGCTGCCGTCGCTGGAGAATAACAGGAGGTGTGGGTGAGTAGAGGGATGTCTGGGCCAGCGGTGGGAGTAGGGTGAGGCTGTAAGGCCTGTGTGGTAGCACAGCCGGCCATGGGAGGCAGGAGCCGGCGGTCCCGGCGGCGCTAGTTTGGGCGGTTGGAGCAAGAAGATCAGAGATTGAAGAAGCAGCACGGCCGTTGGATTAACATCCAACGGTCACTGCTGCTAGAATCGTTTGTTGACTAAGTTGACAAAGCCCTGCGTACGCGTCAACTTAGTAGGCCCACAAGTTAGCCTCCAAATCAGGTGGGTCCCAGCTAATAGGGGGAGGAATCATTTTTCTTGCGCGTAATAAGGAGGCACTTCCTTGCGTGCGACCATGGACCTCGTGGGTCCCAGCTGTCAGCCTCTTCACGTACAGTCCTCTTCTGATGGTTGTCATTTGTTAACCGCGTTGACGACGCCATGCCGAGAGCACAATGGCGGTGGATGACGGCGAGGCCTAGGAAGGGAATGACCCGGAGCCGGGGAAGACTTGGTAGTGGTTGCCCATGCGGAGGGGAGTATGAGGGTTTACTGGTTCGGCTGCGGTGTGAGGCTGTCGTCGCCAGAGAATAACAGGAGATGTGGGTGAGTAGAGGGATGGCCTGGCCAGCCATGGGAGTATGGTGGGGGCGGTGAGGCCTGTGCGGCTGCACATCCGGCCATTGGAGGCGGGAGCAGGCGGTCCCGCCGACGTTGGTTTGGGCGGCTGGAGCAAGAAGATCAGCGATTGAAGAACCACGACGGCCGTTCGATGAACATCCAACGGCCACTACTTCTAGAATCGTGTGTTGACTATAAGTTGACAAAGCCTTGCATATGTGTCAAATTAGTATGCCCACAAGTCAGCATATAATCTGTGGCGGACAACATATACCGATCGACCAGTATGTACGTACACGTTTGTGACCAGACAGATAATGTTATGTACGCTTCAACCTGGTGGGTCCCAACTATCAAGGGGGATAAGGAGGCACTTCCTTGCATGTGAAGATATAGCTGGTGGGTCCCAGCTGTCTCGGGGAGGAATCCTTTTTTTTCCGCGTAATACCGAGGCACTTCCTTGTATGCGAAGATGTAGCTGGTGGGTCCCAGCTGTCAGGGAGAGGAAACATTTTTTTCCCGCGTAATAAGGAGGCACTTCCTTGCGTGCGAATATGTAGCTTGTGGGTCCTAGCTGTCAGGGGGAGGAATCATTTTTTTCGCGTAATAAGGAGGCACTTGCTTGCGTGAGGCCATGGACCATGTGGGTCCCTACTGTCAGCCTCTCCACGTACATCCCTCTTTCGATGGCTATCGTTTGTTGACCACGTTGACCACACCGCACCGAGAGCACCAACGCGGTGGACGACGGTGAGGCCTAGGAAGGGAACGACACGGAGCTGGCGAAGACACAACAGTGGATGCCCACGCTGAGGGGAGTATGAGGGTTGACTAGTTCGGCTGCGGTGTGAGGCTGCCGTCGCCGGAGAATAACAGGAGGTGTGGGTGAGTAGAGGGATGGCCTGGCAAGCGATGGGAGTAGGGGATGGGTGAGGCCTGCGCGGCAGCATAGCCGGCCACGGGAGGAGGGAGCAGACGGTCCTGCCGGCGCTGGTTTGGGCGGTTGGAGCAAGAAGATCAGAGATTAAAGAAGCACCACGGCCGTTGGATTAACATCCAATGGACACTGCTGCGAGAATCATTTGTTGACTAAGTTGACAAAGCCTTGCATATGCGTCAACCTAGTAGGCCCACAAGTCAGCCTTCAAATCTGTCGCAAACAGCATACAACCCATTTGCTATTATTTTTAATAATTTATAGCCAATTTGCTAATTCTTAACGAATTTATTGCAACCCTTATTCTTTTTTTAGCATTACAACCCATATTCTGGCCACGTTTAAAAATTTCAACAAAATTTTGCATATTTCGGTGGGGTCCGAACTGTTTTTAATCCTGAAATTTCTAGTCAGATTCAAGGTAATTTCAAAAATAAATATATATTAATTTAAAATCCAATGAAATTTTCACCGTAAAAATAAATATATATATTTCTGTTAGGCATCAAATTAGTTCTTCAACTAGATATTACAGGAAAAACATATATGTTTTTTTATAAAGTCCAAAAAAATACCAAGGTCGATGTCTAAAGCTATGGCAAGATATCTGGACGGCAGATCTAAGTAACGAAATATATGTAAAGCTAATTCATCAAACAGATTGAGTGCTAAATTATGGCAGGCTATTTTAGCAATCAATGAAGCCGAGCACACAACCATCGAACACCATCTCAGCAACAAAGATTGAGTGTAAAACGGTGTTGAGCTATTTGACCTAACAGATTGGCTTCTAGACCATGGCAATCTACTTCACAATACCTACATGGTCCTAAAATATGGCAGGATATTTTAGCAACTAATCAGGCGTGGCATGCCATCTCAGCAAAGCAGATTGAGTGCAGAACAGGGTAAGGTAGCTTTTTAAGCAGAGCATACTGACTGTAAACTATTTCGGCAAGCAGTGAGATTAACAGCGTCTATCAGCTAACATCCAGCGTTACTCCGACATGCACGGGGCCTCAGTATAGAATGTGCGTACCGTGGGAGAAGCTGACCGTCGCGCGTCCCCACAAGAATGTTGCCAGCGGTGGCGGCGCGGCTGGATGACGACAGTTTACGAGAGCGTACTGTGGGAGCGAGAGGATCGCCGTGCGTCCCCTCGAGGAACCGCGGCGCCGACGTATCGGCATGATGGGGAGGGCGGATTTGGCAGAGCGAATGGAGTGGAGGGGGCAGGGGGAGGGGGGTTTGGGGAATATTATTGGCTAGTTGGCCGGAGGGGAGTTGAATTTTGGGATTTGGGGAGAATTTTCGCACGGTGGGCGGGGGAGTTTTGCCCATGGTCGGTTTCTACACATCCGGTCCCATGTGTCAGTGAAGAGGCAAGCCGAAGAGCATTCCTTTTGGGTGGGCGGTGTGCCGGACCGACCATGTGAGGGGTGCAATGCGAACGTGACAGGTGTGCTGCAAGTGTACTGCCTTTTCCATTTGAACTTGTAAAGCGTAACACTTGGTTTTGGTGCTTCACGCGATCCATCGATACAAATCCCGCCTAAAACGGCGAGGGCTGGTCTTTTCCCACGCGATAGGCTGGGAGTTTGGCTTAATCAGTTTGACAGACAGAGCGAGAGAAAGACACAAAATCCATGAATGTGTAGTAGACGTACTTTTGGAGGGCCGAGGAGAAATTGTGTATGTAAACCCTCTGTTTTACTTCACATATTAGCTTTGTCTCGGGTCAAACTTTCTACACTTTGACCAAGTTTATACATACAAAAACATTGACATCCAAAGTACCAAGTAAATACCATTAAAATCATCATTCAATATATTTTCATACCATATATCTTTTTATTGTGAAAGTTTATATTTTTTCCATAAACTTTGTCAAACTTTATCATTCCGCCAAAAAACTTGGTCAAACTTTATCATTTGCAAAAAAACTTGGTCAAACTTTAAAAGTTGACTTAATTGAAAGCTAATCCGCGTAGTGAATAAAATGGAGGGATACACCATATTAACTTTCATTATTATTATACACGAAAAGCGAAATTCATGCAAACACTGCAGATTTTCATATAAACCTGACGAGATTCATGCATACACAGCAGATTTTCATTACATTTTGAACATTTAGGACAAAAAAGAAAAGAAACCCGACCATAAACCTATCCTACGGCGGCGGCCGACGACCACTTTCCTTTGTATTCCGCATCGGCGACCACGTCCTCCATCTGCCATCTCCATGAATGGCGGTGGGGTTCAAGACACGTGAAGTGAAAGTGCGGTCTCCGGCAAGGAAGAGTAGAACACAGGAGATGGACCGGCCCACTAGGGACACCATGCCCTACCGCCTCCCATGCCCAACTCATCCTCGGAGGAGTCCGCGACCTCGCCGCTGCCAGTGGACGTGAGGTCGATGATGGACGTGGACGGTCCGTTGCTGTCCACCTGCCACATGCGCCCCGAACATTGGACGGCGGTGCATAGGACGCACGACTGGTGGCGCTCTCGTCCTTCGCCACTGGCGTGGACAGCACTCGTGTGGTTGCGGATGCGTCCGGCTGCACCGGCACTGCGTTGCAAGTGGTGCGTTGAGCAAGGGCAGCGACCTCGTGCTTCATCTCTGAAGACATGCTCTCCTACAGAGTGTTCCAACTAGTGGAGGTGGATGTGGTGCAAGGGAGGAGGATGTGTTCTGCTGTGGAGTTTAGCTAGGTGTTGCCGCCATTATATAGCAGATTCCGATGAGGCCAAGCGTCCGAGTGCGTCAATGAGTCGCCAGAGTTGTTTCCTCCGCCAGTGAGCCTGCTTAATGGCGGCATACGGACGGACGGCATGAAAGTGGGCAGCTGGTGCCGGGCAAAAACGCACGCGGGCAAGGGACGAGGGTTTTTGGTGTGCCAGGGTAGTCAGCTACGGGCGTGGCAACATTGAAGATGCCCTTTGCTCACATGCGATCACACATGTCAGTGAAAAAGCAAGACGAACCGCGTTTCGTTGGGTCAGCAGCATGCCGGACCACCATCTGGGGGTACGACGTGAACGCGACAGGGGTGATGTCGGTGTACCGCCTTTTGCAAGCACGCTAGGAAGGGCAAGGGTAGACATGGATGATTTTCTCCATAGCTATAGCAAGTATGTAGTAAGTAGAAAAATGCCAAATTTGGGTAGTCCGATGGCATGTCCTGATGTAGTAGCCAGATGATGTGTGTTGCATGTCTTTGTATGGATTTGAGGTGTGCTAATTGAGGTGTCCGGCTGTGAGAAGGAAAAATTGACGTGTGCCAGGTCCATGCCCGCATTTAGGGGCCTACATTACCAAGTTCTGGTTGTAGATGTTCTAACTATATGTAAGTTGCATGGACAATTAGTTACCGAGGTCGGTTTTGTGAGCCGTCCAAATATAAGCATGTTGATTTGCTTCTTTCTCATTCCTCTCCAACCCTCTTCTCCATCGATCATGCCGCCCTCCGACTCCATCCCCCTGCATGCCTCATCTCACACATTTCGTCGAGTGTCATTGACATGTCGCCCTAGACATTGTATTTATGCTATAGTTCAATGGTGTGCCAGTTTGTCCAAAGTTGTAATTTGTCTGGCATGCATACATACAAACGGTTCATTCAAAGTTTCGTGTTGCCTCGACTACTTGTTGCTTCCCATCTTATATAGTAGTGACAACCCCTTCGTTACATAAACCGACACGTCTTGACGAGATCGATGGATGTTGAGAGATCGAGTGTGTGACGTGCAAGGAAATAAAGGTTTGGTGTGTGTCCATGATAGAAATGATCGTGTGGAGTGGAGAAAGAGAGGGGGTGGGGGTTGTGTGTGCGCGAGTCGGTCACATACCCTCTAGCTATAGATTGATTAAAAGAGGACTATGGTGGGTGCGGAGATCGATCGATTGACCGATCTAGATAGGGGCGGAGAGACAGATGAATGCATGCTTAAAAGAACATATATGAAGGCTTGTTTAGAATTAATGCATGCTAGAGTGGCATATGATTGTGTCAAAGAGCGACATGACAAGCGTGATACAATCCCGATACCTCGAGAGATCGATCATGTGTGACATGCAGAAAGAGAAAGAGAGGTGGTATGTGTGTTTGTGCGAGATAAAGAGAGAGAGACCCCAAGATGAAACCGAGAGAGATCGAGTGGGTGTGTAATACAGAGAGGGAGTGTGTCAAAGAAAAAAAACGTGACAACACTCTATGTTGGGTGTGTGAGACACATTATGCATAAGAAAGACACATGGTATTTGAATACAACATTAAAAAACTTTCAAATATTAGAATTCAACCTAAATTGGATTCAAATATTTAAACTGGTGATAATAGCATTTCCAAATCACATGTAAAGGGCATTCAATCTTCATTATGCTTTTCAACATACAATATGTGTACAAGCACGTACGTAGATTTGTATTCAAACAGAAAATGGTTTCCAATTTCCATTCAAACACGTGAATGCTTGTTCTCGTGCATGCGCTTGCTATGGGATTTTGCCATGTCTAGCCAATCCAATAGTACTAGTATAGTGGAGTACTGACAACATCTGCAGTAGACTATGGAGTGCACCTGCGTTATTAACATATGGCCCACCTCACACCCTCAACAAATTTCTTGGAATCCATGCTACAATCTCTCTCTCCTTGTTTCTCTCTTCTATTTTTTTACACCACTCGTCTCTCTCTTCTAAATTCAGCCGACGCGGGCAGGGAGGGGGAAATTTTGCCCACCGTCGGTTTGCTCTCAATTGCGGTCCCACAAGCGAGCGAAAACGCAAGACGATGCACGTTGCATTCGGTGAGCGACGTGCCGGACCGACCATGTACTATTCAAAACCGATTGACCGGTCGTCACCAGTACCAGTATTCAGACCGGAACCTTCGCGGCTCAGCCTACGCCAGCTACTTGCCGTTGCCGGCCAGTCACCACTGCCCCGAAACCACACCTCCCATGCCACTCTTCCACCTTTCGATCCCCTAGCCCGCATCAGCAGTCCCCTAGTTCGCCGGATAGCCATGGTGCGTACCAAGATCACGTACTACAAGATGTTGACGCCGGAGCGCCGCGCAGAAATCGTGGTGGCTGTTGGCGCCACAGACCTCCATTCCCAAGCTCGCTTTGCGGCGGGTCAACCCCTGAGTCCTCTGGAGCCGAGGTCCAAGGAGAAGGAAGGAGAACCAATGATCATGGCGGAGGTCGCGGTGCAGAAGTCCCCATAGCGACGGAGGCAATGGATGTCGACTTCATGCTGGTGTCCAGGTCCCCCGTGGTGCAAGCAGACCAGTGGTTCAACCTGGCTATCCTAAAGGTGCACCGGGCGGCGGAGGCTCAACTCGACGAGGAGTGCGCGGATGTCGCTGCCATCGAGGCCCTCTTGCAGGTGGAACCGGGCATCGTGGACGTGAACCAGGCGGTGGAGGCTCAACTCGACACGGAGCGCGCGGATGCCGCTGCCATCGAGGCCCTCCTGTAGGCAGAACCGGACGTCGTGGACGTGAACCGGGAGGTGGAGTCTCAACTCTACGCGGAGTACGCGGATGCCGCTGTCATTGAAGCCCTCCTGCAGGCAGAACCGGACGTCGTGGACGTGAACCGGGCGGTGCTCGCGTCTGTGCAGGGCGCCCGCACACTCCACGTGAATGAGTACCTGGAGGCCAAGGACAACCATCCCGCGGTGAGACACGTCGGCAGCTCCAGCTGGTTCACGTCGGTAGCCAAAGACGACGAGGCCGGCTCGTTCCGCGAGCAATGATAGTTTTTCTTTATGTTGTTGTTTTTAGGGATCTTTTGCTGTGTAAAAACATATTTAATAAATATAGAGGCCTCATCAATATATCAGCGAAAATTAGGTGTCCGCTGTTGGATGGTCGAGTTTAGCCCTTGCTTGGTTTGATCACATGTGGTTCCATGTGTCAGTGAAAAAGGCAAGCCGAGGCACGTTCCCTTGGGTCTGCGGCGTGCTAGGCTGACTGTGTGAGGGTGCGGTGCGACCGCGACAGGCGTGCTGTAAGTGTACCACCATTTCATTTTGAACTTGTAAATTGTAACATTTGGTTTACGACGGTGAGCGACTTCGATTTTAGTACTATGTTAAAAGGAAGGGTGGGGGTTTTCCTTCGCGCGATCAATCGATACAAATCCCGATTAGAAATGCGACGTCTGGCGGGCTAGTTTGTCCCATGGTCGGATTGGTGACATGCGTTCCCACATGCCAGTGAAATGCCAAGCTGATGCGCGTTGAGCGGCGTGTGATGCGAACGCGACAGGCGTGCTGTGAGTGTTCCTTTTCCTCATTTTGAACTTGTGAAGATAACAGTTGGTTCCGTGCCTTCGCGCGATACATCGATGGAAATCCCGGTTATAATGGCGGTGACTTTTCTACTAAATCTCGTAAAAAGATGTCCTCTTCGCCCCTCCGGCCGCAATCATCGCGCTAATCATATCTCTATTTGACTTCCTTCCCCAGCACGGTGATGTCGACGATATCGGGATGGCTGGCTTTGGCGAAGTGCATTCGACGGAGTGCACCATCAAGTCAGATGATGGTCATGTCAATCACAAGTGCCGTCTAGAAGCCGAGACAACCGCCATTTTGAAATAGGTTGGAGTAGATGCATGACTTCCTATTAAATGTACTCCCTCCGTCCAAAAATAAGTGACTCAACTTTGTACTAACTTGAGTACAAAGTTGAGTCACTTATTTTGGGACGGAGGGAGTAGCACAATAGCTTCATCCATCCAGCTTACTACAAGAAAGGTGGTTTTCTGGAAGAAGACGAGGGAGAAACGGATTCAGTGAAGAGTGAAATGATGGTTGCTTCATCCGTCCAGCTTTGTGATTTGATGCCTCATTGCTCATTTACTAGGAGTACTGTCGCGCTACGACCGGGGTGCCTCCTCCCGCTGCTCCGAACTGTGTAATTTGGTGGTGGGGTTTTGTGATTTGACGCCTCGTTGCTCATTACACTACTGCAGGATGCTGCTAATGCGACACATGAATCAGAGACCCTTTGACGAAACTGTGTGAGATGCATGAATCACAAACGGTATTGTAATAAAACCGTCACCAATAAGACGAACTGTGTGCGATGGTGGAGACATCAAGCATGATTCAGATTAGTGTTGTGTGTGCGATACGTGGCATATAGTTGATCCATACGAACTGTTTGCGATGAGCCAGAACAACAGAAATGGTCAGCCAGATCAAGGTGTGCGCGATAGACGGCATACAGTTCACTCGGATGAACTATTTGTGATTAGCCAACACAACAGAAATGGTCAACCAGATCAAGGTGTGTGCGATATACGGCATACATGTCACTCAGATGAACTATTTGTGATTATCCAACACAACAGAAACGGTTAGCCAGATCAAGGTGTGTGCGATATACGGCATATAGTTCACTCGGATGAACTGTTTGTGTTGAGCCAAAACAACAGAAATGGTTCAACTTAACAAGATGTGTGTGATACGCGGCAAACAGGTCAGTAATCAGAAATGTGTGGGAAGACGGATAACAACACAGACGATTCCTGCTAATAAGCCGTGTGTGTTGTGGGCAAATGCTTGCTGGTATACAATTGTCAGCGATTGATGAAATCATCACCGACGGGTTCCCTAGTTTAGCCCGTGGCCGATGTGATTTGCTCTATCCGCACAACATCTATGCTCTGTCTACAGAACAACAACATATATACTTATAAGAACATGATTGCGTAACCAAATTAAACATCCAATTACATAAGTGACTACACACACCAAAGTAAACAATTACATGCATACTAAACTAGGAGAAACGATCATCTAATCATCTACTTCTTGTTGTGACGACGCTTGCCATTGCTCTTCTTCCGGCTGGATCCCTGGCCATTTTGGGGAAGAAGGAGGAACTTCCTCATGTCAACGATCCGCCTGTACATCTCGTAGCTCGTGTACGCCTCCTTGGCCGCGTACACGAAATGAGCTTCATTGAGTTTCTCCATCCAGGCCGAGTGCCAGGCACGCTTGTCCTTGTTGCAGGAATCCTTCATGTCTCTGTAGTAGGGGTCGATGATGGCCTCGGCGAGGTGAACCAGTGAGTCCTTGTCATGCTTCTTGCTGCCCGAGATCTTGTATTGGCCCTGGATGTCGACAAGATTCTGGCAGGCGATGCCCGAATTCTTGTGCACCTTTACATTGTTGGTGATGTCCACCATAGCGAACATGTAGTGGGGGCTGTTGACAAACCTGGCAAAACACTCACAAGGCCTTGTGGCCAGGCAGTAGTGGTAGACGAGGACGTGATTGCGCATGCACATCTAGGCAACAACGACCTTTTGACGAGACCCGTCACGAGCGCGGGTGTACTCGAGGTCGAACCCGACCACCTTGTACTTCTCCGTAGAAAGTAACAGCTCCATATTGTGGATGGAGTTCTCCACCCAGATTGGGTTGTTGGTGTACACCACCGAGAGCTCCGTGAACCTTCTGTGGGTGTCCACTACGGCATGCATGGAGAATTGCTGCTCGTCATCGGCAGCCGCTGGGAGCGCCATTGGAGCCACGCAGGATACCCTCTCTGTATTTGTCATCGTGGGTGTGCTTCTTGCAATACTGGGGCGCGATCGAAAGGTTGAAGAGACACAATGGTTAAATGGCCGCTATAATAAATGGGGACCGGACGGCCTGTAATCGGCACGTCTAGTCACATCGTTCCCGGTGGAGGATTCCAGTGCACGCTAGCTTGAGCACAGCACACGCGTTTCATTTGGCCACGCGTGGGCTCGAAGAGGCGCCAATGTATCATTGGTGAGCCTGTGCCCGCACAACCGCGCATGTTACCGCGCGCAACCGCGCAAGCTTCCCGCCCGGCTCGTTTGGCCACGCGTCGGCTTGAAGAGGGGACAATCATGGGCGTTTATTGGCAAAAGCTTTGCAAAAATGAAGTGTGTGGAATGACTTAGGCTCCTCCCAATGCTCCACCTTGTAGATTTGCTAAGCCTGCCACGTAGGCGAAAAATCTGATGTGGCAAGTTAATTAAGAGGAGAGAGATGAGTGTGGTGACCCTAGGAAGAAACAATGCCAAGCACGTGAACCTAGGCATAACATTTAAATGAAAGAATCCCACCACTGCATGAAGAACTTTAGTTGCTAAATCATTAAAGGAAGGAAGCTTAGCTAGAAGAAGCTAAGCACCTATGCATTGGGGAGTATAATTGCTAAGCTATTTAATGTGCTTAATTAGCACCTCATCTAAGAACCTACGTGCAATAATGTCAAAGATCGCTGTCTGAGTACGCAATATAGATCATCTGCGATGAGATCGATAGGTGAAACACATTCGAGAATGGTAAATAAAATCAAGTTCATTAAGGTCCATATATTAATCGTCCATTGCATATTAAGGTCAAAATAGTACTACCAATGTACGAGTCTCATACGATGCCATTTGAACGATTGTACCACAAATTCCAGAAATATTACAAGGCTCTAAATCGAAGTTTACAAGGTTCAAACTGATATTATAAATGAAATTCAGCTCATGCAACTGTAGACGCCCGCGCCGGTCAGCTGAACATGAACATATGAGAGGTTCAAACTGATATTACAATTAGTTTCGCCACCTCAACATTTCTGCAAAGGGATCAGCCACTAACAAGTCATGTATGGGCTTGACATAATGACTTCCAAGTACTCTGTCAACTGAACTTCCAAAATGAAATTCAGCTTCTGCAGAGCCTTTTCCATTATGCCGTAGCCGTCGACGCTAATTAGCAAAGCATTCAGGTTTGCGCGATAAATGTAGGGCAAACCTTATTACCTTTAGCACACTTGCTCTCACAACGAAGAACCTAGTGAATATAATCTCCGGTAAGGTCCCTCGATAGGAGTTCAAAGTAATTTCTGAGAGATGGAGATCAAGGCATTCGATGGGATTGTTATATTGTATCACATTATCCACTACCGTGCCTAATCGTATCTGCAAAAGAAGAGAACGTACTAGTGCCTACATGTAGTTTTGAACTCCCTTGTGGTTAACATTTAACAGGAAAGGAGCATCACCTCGATATATAGCTTCTCCAGGTACGGAAAGCATCTCAGGAATCTGACAACTTGGTCGAGGTCGGGGCCGATAGATTCTAGTGCCAAGATCTTCATTGTGCGCAGATACGGGGTCAAGCTTGTCGCTATCATTTTCTGGATGACAGACGAACATATATACATCTTCAAAATTAGAAAAATGTTAATTTCAAGAAGAAGGAGACTGTTGTACCTGAACGGGTATGGATCCAATAACAAGTTCGGGGAATTTGACAGATGAGTAGCCCACCACTGTCAATTTCGGCACAGAAATGACACTGATTCTTGTTGGTCCTTGTTGATCAACTACAAGTAATCTCTCAAGTAAAGGCATGTCCTCAATGACTGTATCGTGATACACCTTATGTGATATCTTGTTGCAGCACCAGCAACACACATAAATTTTCTGGAGAGTCATGGAGGTGATGTGGAGGCTACTCAACCCATTGATCGGCTGAAGACGAAGGTACTCTAGCGCAGTACAGCCGCGGAGCAGGCGTTCCATGTCTTGCTTGGGGATGCAGACGACAACGAGCTTGAGGTGCTTCAGTCATGGGAGAAAAAGAGCGGGCGCATAAATAATCGGGGGCAAATGGCAGTTCATGAACCTAGCGAGGTGCTACTTGTGAGCTGCATTGGGATTTTCACCGAAGAGGAGAGGAGATGCAGTACAGTAGAGATAAGTATTTCCCTCAATGAGAACCAAGGTTATCGAACCAGTAGGAGAATCCGTAATGCCTCGTGAACAACACCTGCACACATAAAAGCAAATGCTTGCACCCAATGCGGGCAAGAGGGTTGTCAATCCCCTTGAACTCGTTACTTGCAAGGATTAAATCTTGTAGTGGTAGATAGATAAATTGCAAAACAAAATAAAAGTAAATAAATTGCAGCAAGTATATTTTGGTTTTCTTTTTATATGTAAAGTAGACCTGGGGGCCATAGTTTTCACTAGAGGCTTCTCTCTCGAACACATAGCACATGATGGGTAAGAAATTACTGTTAGGCAATTGATAGAAAAGTGCATAGTTATGACGATATTCAAGGCAATGATCATGTATATAGGCATCATGTCCGAGACAAGTAGACCGACTCCTGCCCGCATCTACTACTATTACTCCACCCATCGACCGCTATCCAGCATGCATCTAGGGTATTAAGTTAATGAAAACATAGTAAAGCGTTAAGCAAGATGACATGATGTAGACAAAGTAAACCCAATCAATATGAATAAACCCCATCGTTTTACCCTTAATGGCAATAATACAAATACGTGTCTTGTCCCCTACTTTGTCACTGGGATATAGAGCACCACAAGATTGAACCCATTACAAAGCACCTCTCCCGCTGAAGATAAATCAATCTAGTTGGCCAAACCAAACAGATAGATCGGAGAGAAATACAAAGCTATAACAATCATGCATAATAAAGTTCATAAAAGACTCAATTACTTCTCATGAATATTCAGATCATAAACCCAATATTCATCGGATCCCAACAAACACACCACAAAAGAAAATTACTTCGAATAGAACTCCAAGAAGATCGAGGAGAACATTGTATTGAAGATCAAAGAGAGAGAAGAAGCCATCTAGCTACTAGCTATGGACCCGTAGGTCGGTGGTGAACTACTCACGCATCATCGGTAGGGCAGCAAGGATGATGTAGAAGCCCTCCATGATCGATTCCCCCTCGGCAGAGTACCGGAAAAGGCCTCCAGATGGGATCGCAGAAGAACAGTAGCTTGCGGTGGTGGAAAATTTATTTGGGGTGGTTCTCTGGTGGTTTCCCTATATTTGAGAATTTATAGAAGTGGAATTAGGTCAGACGGAGCCATGTGGGGCCCACAAGGTAACAGGGCACCCCCTGGGCGTGCCCTGTTGCCTTGCCGTCTCCTCGTTTGTCCTCTGGTTTCCTCACAAAGCTTCTAGGGTCTCTTTTGTCCAGAAAAAATTGTCAAAAAGTTTCGTAGCGTTTGGACTCCGTTTGGTACTGATTTTCTATAAAACCAAAAACAAGCAGAAAACAGCAACTGGCACTAGGCACTGGGTTAATAGGTTAGTCCCAGAAAATGATATAAACTAGCATATAAAACATCCAAGATTGATAATATAATAGCATGGAACAATAAAAAATTATAGATACATTGGAGACGTATCACGAGGCGCAGCGTGGGCACGAGGCACAGCGCGGACGATGGCAGCGAGCGCATATGTCCATCATTAAAACTTAGCTCCTCGAGCTGATCTAGGGCAGGGGATAGGAACCAGTCGTCAAGCTTGGCTCGATCCTTGCCGTTGGAACGGAACTTGCCCGTGATAAGGCCTCTGATTGGGCCACGGTGCATGCCGAGGATCTGGGACAATGCGTCCAAGCTTTTGCGATAGCCATGGCAGAGCTTGTGGACGTCGATGAGGTCGAGAGGGGTGGAGTGCTATAGGGGGCGCCACCACCAGGAGAGGACGGTTGTCCGTGCGCCATATTTGATTAGGAGGAGGAAGATGATGACTATCAACATATCGTCAGGGAGGCTGCTGATGAAGTCTAGGCCTGCCAAAGTCGCTTGTGCTTCAGGCTCGACCCGCCTTCTCTTGTTGGCAGCCTCGTCCTCCACCTCTGGAGTCTCCTCGGTGGCAGTGCTATCTGATAGGAGTGGAGGAGTGGGAGGATACGGAATATTTAGTTAGAACAGGGCAGAAGAAAAGTGTATTGGTAATTAGAAGTTACTAGGTAGGAACAAACTTAACAGAGTCAGAAAATGAAATCCCAATTGGTTGCTTAAATACTACACGATTACTTTGATATTGCTACGTAAGTCAACATGCAAATACTTAGAAAGAACACTTACTTCGAACAAAGTCTGGACGCATGATGTCGTCGGGGAAGTTAGCATTTATCATAGCTCTTTCAGGTGCAGTGTAATTTTAGTGCCAGCTCTCAGTACATAAAACTTAGAAATTTCTGTCCAAAGGCCCACGTCAAAATAGGAGTGACACGCATCTTCATCAAGCTTTACAGAAACAACGATGGTAAATCCATGGTTTGTGTTCAATATGACATCCCTGGAGTCTTCATGTATGTAAAGGCCAAGATTTTGTACTACAGTTGTTGTTGCAAAGCAAGGGATGTACTGCAGGAAATGATAAGATTGGTAAATAACAGGGTAACATGCAAATATGGGAGTAATTGAAAGAACAGTACAACAGTTGAAATCAAAGGCCAAAAATTTATAATTAAACAGATAATGTAACCATGATGTCAAGCAAATATGAGAGTAATTGAAAGAACAATACATCATTAATTTGCCTAATATAGAAAGAAGAAAAATCCCCTTTTGACGTATATGCTGCATGTGGCACCTTTTATCCAAATGTAGCAATATATAGTATATGTTCAGAAAACTAGGCCATGCCAACCGAGGTAGGGTGAGATTGAACATACTGTGCGCTTCTTGAAGTCATCTGGTACGGTGAGATGGAACTTCTCAACTGTCTGGCCGAGGCCGCATAGGCATGATGTGTCCTTGAACTGTACACTCAAATCAGCTAGAACAAGAATGAACTCACGGCGATTTCGGCCAGGTGATTAAAAGGGGCAGACGGACTGGGATAAGAGATGAGCGGATATTTTAGTAAATTAGTTACCTGGTTCTCCATGAGAGAAAAAACCCCAACACCGCAGATTCCCCAATCAGGCGGAGCTGGGCTTACGGTGAACAGCGTCGAGCAAGTCGGTGGCGATAGGCGGCAGCAAGCGGCAGTGGCAAAATGCGGTGGGGTTTTGGCGGCAACCGGTGGCGGCGACAGGCGTCGAGCTAAGTCGTTGCCGCGGTGATAGGTGGTGACATGCAGAGTCGCGGAGGAGTGCAGGTGCGACTGGGGATGGGACGGGGGGTTGGCGGGCGGGGGTGAGGTTTTTTTTAATTGGTTGGTGAGGGTTTTTTGTCCCAGAATAATATGTTTCGGAGGCAACGGTTTGGTAGACCCAACCGTGTGCGATTAATATCACTCCGGTGTGAGGGTGATACGGACTGCCGTTTGATCTGTGTACATCCTACGGTGCAGACGTGCGATCATGCATTCTGGCCAATCAGAACGCACGTGCCGCGACACAATGAAAGTCATCGCACACGGTTCCAATCTGGGAAAATCACCAAGTTTCATGGTGGGGTCCACATTTCCTTCGTCGTTTGACACTGAAATTTTTACCCATGCTAAACATTCACCCTAATATGCACCGTACATGTTCAAATATTTTGCCAACTCTCCACACGTAGCTGTGCGTGTTGTGGGCAAACGGTTGCTAGTATAAATTGTGTGGGAAGACCGAAAGTAACACAGATGATTCGTGCTAATTAATAAGCTGTGTGTGCTATGGGCAATCATAGGTTGGTCTAAGAGAAGCATAAAATTCCATCAACCAAACTGATTGCATACTCATCCCACATCTATATATAGTTAAGCATAGATATAAACATACTCAGGCATAGATAATAAGCATACTCAAGCTAAGCTCAACCATAGTTCCACCGATAAGAATAAGCATACTCTAGCCTAGATATAATTAAGACGCACACACTAGATAGCTAGGGTACTTCTGAACATAACCATAGTTCAACGGGTCTCCAGGCCTGCACGAAGGTGAAGCTTCTCCAGGTACTCAGCGTACGCGGCATGTGCCACCCTGTGAGAATACTTCTGCTTGAAGGAGCCAACGGCTCTTCCTTTTGCATGCGCCAGAACACTTTCAAACGCGTCATGAAGGATTTGGTTGCAGAACGGGCATCCAAAGCCCCCATTCCAGGTCCTAACACGCCTGTTATGCTCTCCAGCATAAAGCTCCTTGAGTTTTTGCTTCTTGAACTTCCTATGGCTATCTTCATCCTTGCTGTCGACATAGTCAGATAGCACCTATACATATAGTAAAAAATGTGGCATCAGTATATTTTATAATGCGAATTCAGCAGGCAGAGTTTATGAAACATAATATATCCTGTGACAGCGTGAACCCTAAATCATCAAGTGATCTTGATGAAAGAAATGCATAAATTGAGAGCACACAACTTAGTGCAACAAAATTAAGAGGCTGATTGGTTTGCTACCAACATTTGGCAAAATCAAAAGTTGCCAACATTTCTGAGATTGGCAATGAAAATTGGTATATGCAACCAATCTCTAGCCAACATTTGGCAGTTACAAAAATTAGGCATGCCAACTTTTGGCATCAAACCAATTTACATGCCGTAAAGTAGGACTAGGATTTGATGGCTATTATTCTAGACAGATCCAAAGATTTTGGTTTGGTTTTTTTTAGCTCAATCATCTATGTACATTCAAAATCATTTGTAGGACATATATGTAGGACATTCAAAATCAATTCTCAAGATCTGGCTACGAAATATCAGCAGAAACACTAACCCTAGTCGGATTATTAGCAAAAAATAATTTGCACAGAACAAACAATTAATCACTAACCCTAGACGGATTATTAGCATGATTTTGGTTTGATTTTTTTAGCACAATCATCTATGTTCAAACCAATCTGGAATTTTTTTGGCACAAACATATATGTAGGACATTCAAAATCAATTCTCAAGATCTGGCTATGAAATATTAGCAGAAAAAATAACCCTAGCTAGTCGGATTACTAGCAAAATCATTTGTACAGAACTAACAATTAATCACTAACCCTAGAGGGAGGATTATATTTGCAGAGAACATATAACCATAGGATTTATATTCCAAATAGGGGGAGGCAGGACTAACAAGAGAAAACCTAGGATTATATTTGCCAAAAAATGGGTATAGATGACTAACCGGTTCTCCGTCATCGTCGGAGTCGTCGCCGGAGTGGTCGTCGAGGTCGCTGTGGACCTCCGACTCCAGCTGGGGAAGCACGACGGCGGCGATGACTTCAAGGCCGCGCTTCTGCCCGCGCGAGACCTCGTCCGCGGTGACGGCAACCTCTGTGCCCGGCTTCATGAGGTGTTGTGCTTCACCAGCCCCGGCATCCCCACTCCCTCCCATGGTGCGCTTCGTTGGCATCCTGATACACTTCAGACGGCGGTGATGACTGAGAACGGCGTCGAGGATGTAGGCGGAGAGAGAGGACTATGTGTGTAGCAACAATGGGGGGTGCGGCCGCCTATTATAACCAGCGGCTAGGGTGCGCCATTAATATGGAGCAGTGGGAGTGAGGCGGGCTCCAGTCAAAGGGCTGGCTCGCCTCCCGGCGAGCCTGCGCAGCGGACTTCTCGCATGCCTACCGTGGGATTGGCCGGTTTGTGAGGCAGGTTCCGCATCAAAGTTTTGAATTGGGTGTTTAAAACATTACACAACCCTTTCATACATATGTTTGGGCCACATGCATGCAGTGGTGGTCGTCGGACACTCCCTCATGCGGTTATCAGCCATGCGCCCATTCGTTAGCCCGCACAGGTTATCACTTTGACCGACAGCGAGAGGCATTTGACCAAAGGTGGATCTTGGCTTGTGTTACGGTGTAGATCATGGTGAGATTCCAGACCAAAGTTCAAGTGCGTGCGTACACATGAATCCATCCCACTGGCTCGAAGTGAGGGGACTACGCGTCGTGAGCCTCTGTGTGGGGCGTTTCCAGTTTGCGAAGCAGGTGCCACATCAAAGTTGTGCATTGGGTATTCAAACATCACACAACACCTCTTTATGCAGGCGGTGGTTGTCCTATAGCTATCTTGCGCGGTTATCGGCGATGCTTCCATCCGTGGGCCTGCGAGGTCCATCACTTCGACCTACAACGAGAGAGGTTAATTTGACCAAGGAGGATTATTTTTGGTTTGTGTTACGGTAGGAGTATATAGCACACGCAGAAGAGGGGGCATCATATACTACGCGTCGTGAACCTCACTCTGTGTGGAAATTTACGGTTTCCGAGGAGGCGCCACATCAAAGTTGTTCATTAGGTATTCAAACATCACACAACACCTCCATACATATGTTTGGCCCACACATGCAAGCGGTGGTTGTCCTCTGGCACTCACTCACACGGTTATCGGTGATGCTTCCATCTGTGTGCGCGCTTGGTCCATCATTTGACCGACAGCGAGAGAGGTTAATTTGACATAGGAGGGGACTAAATTTTGGTTTCTCTTGCATATAGGTCATGCTAAGATTACATATATAGTATAGTTTGAGCGCATGTGTACGCATGAATCCCTCCCACCAAATCGAAGGGGGGGGGGGGGGCAGCACACGATGCGTCATGGACCTCACTCCGTGTGGGGACTTTACGGTTTGTGAGGCAGGTGACACATCAACGTTGTGCATTGGGTACATTCAAACATCACACAACACCTCCATACATATGTTTGGGACACATGCATGCAGGCGATGGTTGTCTTTGGACACTATCCCTCGTGTGGTTATCGGCGGCAAGCCCATTCGTGGGCCCTCGTGGACGTCCATCACTTCGGCCGACGACGAGAGAGGTTACCAAGGTGGATTATTCTTGGTTCGTTTTATGGTAGGTCATGGTGAGATTCCAGACCAAAGTTTGAGCGCACGCGTAAGTACACATAAATCCCTCTCACCGGCTCGAAGTGGGGCCGGGGGACCGGCATACTACGCGTCGTGAACCCTCGCTCCATGTGGGGACTTTCCGGTTCCAAAGCAGGCGCCACATCAAAGTTGTGCATTGGGTATTAATTCATACACGAGACAACACATCCATACATATGGGCCCACATGCATGTGGTGGTTGTCTTCACACATTCCCTCGCATGCTATCGGCGTCAAGCCCATTCGTGGGCCCACGTGGACGTCCATCACTTCGACCCACAACGAGAGAGGTTACCAAGGTTGATTCTTCTTGGTTCGTGGTACGGTAGGTCATGGTGAGATTCCATACCAAAGTTTGAGCGCACGCATACGCATGAATCCCTCTCAGCGGCTCGAGGTAGGGGGACCGACATACTGCGTGTCGTGAACCCTCGCTCCGTGTGGGGACTTTCCGGTTCCAAAGCACGGTGCCACATCAAAGTTGTGCATTGGGTATTCAAACACCACACAACACTTCCATACATATGTTTGGGCCACATGCAGGCTGTGGTTGTCTTCGGGAACTCCCTCGCGTGGTTATCAGCGGCAAGCCCATCCGTGGGGCCACGTGGACGTCCATCACTTCGACCGATAACGAGAGAGATTACCAAGGTGGATTCTTCTCGGTCCGTGTTACAGTAGGTCTTGGTGAGATGCCCTCCCACCGACTCGAAGTGTGCGTGGGGGGGGGGGCACTACTTCGTACGCCTGAACCTCTATGGGGTCGGGGATGTCCGGATTGCAAGGCGCATGTGCCACATCAAAGTTGTGAAATGGGTATTTAAATATCACACCACCCATTTCATACATATAGTTGGGCCACCCGCAGGTGGTTCGTGGTCTCACCCATCCCACGCGCACAAGCACATTTGTGGGCCCGCATGGTCCACCTTGTTGACCGGAAGCGAGAGGGGGGGTTGACAATGATGGATTCCTATAGGTTTTGTGTTACGGTAGGGTGAGATGCCAGACCTAGCTATTTGGGGGCATGCTTTCATAGCTATGATTCCCCTCCTGCCGGCATGAAGTGGGGGCCGGACGAGCAATACTGTGCGCTTTGTGAGACAGGTGCCACATCAAAGTTGTGCATTGGGTATTTGAACATCAAACCACCCTTTTCATACATATATATTTGGTCCACATGTAGGTGTGTTCGTGTTCTGACCCTTTCCTGCATTTTTTTGCCAAATTTATAAATAGTAGACGAGTCAGATGAAACAACTGTCTGCGATTGTAGGTGCAACAGACACGGTTCCCTCAGACTACCCGTGTGCCACGCCCGTGCCCCTGTCACATTAGCACAGTCCACTGGTGGCCGCTGGCCACGACTGGGCTCCACGAGGCTTCCCTCAAAATCTCAAAAATATTTACCCGCCTTCAGCGATTTCAGAAATGGTGGTTCCGCGGGTGATAGCACACAATTATTATTTTTTGGGCCGTGTGCGATCTTTGTTGGTCCCGCGCCGCTTCAATCCCTTCATCCAAATTTTTAGTAGCCCCGGCATTTTATTCTCGCCTAGTAAAATTTTCATTAGCTGCAGCATTTCCTCAAACACCACCTTGGCCCCCCTCCACACACACACACACACCCCAGCCAAAACCTCCGCTCACACACGCACCACCCCTCCCTCACTCGAAACCCTAGCTAGCCCACTGCCGCTGCCTCGCCTCAACCGTCAACCTCTGCCGGTCCGCCCGTGCAGGTTACCCACCGATCTCCATGCCCTCGCCGCCCTGAGTTTCTTAGATGATGCCTGTGAAACACCCCCTTTCCCACAGATCCCCATCCCCCTCCCCCAATCCAGAGCGTCGCAACCTAAGCCTGGTTACGCTTCCCGGGGAGCTCGAGAAGCGAATGGCCAAAAAGAGGTTTATCGCGGCTTCTTCGTCAGACGATGGCGTGGTGGCCGCCGAGGAAGCTGATGATGATGACTCGCTGGAGGCTTTCCATCAGCGGTGTCGTGTATGTTGGTATCTCATGGATGCCAGCTACGACATCGAGGTCATCGATAGAGGCGGCTTGACGCGGGCAATGTCACAGGTTAAGTGGCCCACCCCCAACCCCTCGGGTTCAACCGCCGTCGATCTCATCCATGGCCCCGCCACTGATCTCCTATGCCTCGCTGCTACTTGTAGCTTGCGTTGGTATTTCCCCGAAGAGGAAGGGATGATACAGCACAGTAGAGATAAGTATTTCCCTCAGTTATGAAACCAAGGTTATCGAACCAGTAGGAGAATCACACAACACCTAGTAAGCAATACCTGCACACAAACAACAAATCCTTGCACCCAACGCAAAAAAGGGGTTGTCAATCCCTTGGCGGTAAGATTGCAAAATTAAATTGTATTTGATAGATTGATAGATTGCAGCAAAAATACTAAATAAAATAAATAAAAGAAAATGGCAGCAATATTTTTAGGGTTTTAGTAATATGATTTTGGTAGACCCGGGGGCCATAGATTTCACTAGAGGCTTCTCTCGAGAAAATATCATACGGTGGGTAGACAAATTACTGTTGGGCAATTGATAGAAAAGCAAATAATCATGACGATATCCAAGGCAATGATCATGTATATAGGCATCACATCCAAGATTAGTAGACCGACTCCTGCCTGCATCTACTACTATTACTCCACACATCGATGGGCTATCCAGCATGCATCTAGTGTATTAAGTCCATAAGAACGGAGTAATGCCTTACGAACGATGACATGATGTAGACAAGACAAACTCTCGAATTAATAAACCCAATGAATAGATCCCATCTTTTTACCCTTAGTAGCAACGATACATACGTGTCATGTCCCTTTCTGTCACTGGGATTGAGCACCGCAAGATCGAACCCACTACAAAGCACCTCTTCCCATGGCAAGATAAATCAACTTAGTTGGCCAAACCAAATCAATAGATCGGAGAAGAAATACGAGGCTATAATAATCATGCATAAAAGAGATCAGAGAAGACTCAAATAATATTCATGGATAATCTGATCATAAACTCACAATTCATCGGATCCCAACAAACACACCGCAAAGAAAGATTACATCGGATAGATCTCCAAGAACATCAAGGAGAACATTGTATTGAACATCAAAAAGAGAGAAGAAGCCATCTAGCTACTGCCTATGGACCCAAAGGTCTGTGGTAAACTACTCACGTATCATCGGAGAAGCAGCAAGGTTGATGTAGAGCCCCTCCGTGATCGATTCCCCCTCCGACAGATTGCCGGAGAAGGACCCCAGATGGGATCTCTCTGGAACAGAGGCTTGTGGCGGCGTAAAAAGTATTTCGTGGACTCCCCTGAGGGTTTCTGATTTTTCTGGAATTTATAGTGCTGGAATTAGGTCAAACGGAGCTTGGTGGGGCCCATGAGGCATCAGGGCGCGCCTGCCCCCCCCCCAGGCGCGCCCTGGTGGCTTGTGGGGCCCACCAAGGTCTTCTGGCCTCCCCTCGAAGCTTCTGGTATTCTTCTTGCCCAAGAAAAAATCTCCAAAAAGTTTCACTGTATTTGGACTTCGTTTGATATTGATTTTCTGTGAAACAAAAACAGGGCAGAAAACAGGAACTGGCACTAGGCACTAGGTTAATAGGTTAGTCTCCAAAAATAATATAAAATTGCTATAAATGATTATAAAAACATCCAAGATTGATATTATAACAGCATGGAACAATAAAAAATTATAGATACGTTGGAGACGTATCAGCATCCCCAAGCTTAATTCCTACTCGTCCTCGAGTAGGTAAATGATAAAAACAGAATTTTTGATGTGGAATGCTGCCTAACATATTTATCACATATTCTTTTTCTTTTTGTAGCATGGACATTGGACTTATATGATTCAAAGCAATAGTCTATAATTTGACATGAAAACATAGATACTCAAGCATACTAACAAGCAACCATGTCTTTCAAAATATCAACGCTAAAGAAAGTTATCCCTAGCCCATTATGCTCAATCATTGATCCATTTATGAAACACACTCAAATATTAGCTACAACCAATGCACAAGTATGAAAATAGTGTTCTCTAGTTGGTGCTTTTCTAAGAGAAGATGGAGACTCAAGAAAAATAAAAATTGCATAAAAGTAAATAGATAGGCCCTTCGCAGAGGGAAGCAGAGATTTGTCAAATGTGCCAGAGCTCAAAGCTGAAATTAAAGAGATAAAAAAATATTTTGGGAGGCATGCTTTTCCTATCAACGAAAACGAATGAGAATTTCCAATATCTTCCATGCTACATACATCATAGGCGGTTCCCAAACAGAAAATAAAGTTTATTCCTTTTCACCAATTCTTTCACAATCCATGGCTAGCCGTATCCACGGGTGCCCTCCATACCATCACTTTCCAAGGAATTTATTATTGTGATCACATAAGATTTTTCATTTCATTTCATTTCACAATTCGGGACTGGGCATCCCTATTACCACCACACTCTCGTGCAATGACAAGTGAATAAACACTCATCGTGAGAATAACACACCTAGCATGGAAGATATTGGCTACCCCCTTCCGCTTCATGAGCGGTACGGGCACACAAAATAGAAAAAAATATTTTGAAATTTAGAGTTGGCACACGCAAATTTACTTGGAACGGCATTGGAATACCGCATATAGGTAGATATAGTGGACTCATAAGGCAAAACTGGTTTTAAGGATTTTGGATGCACAAGCAGTATTTCCGCTTAGTACAAATGAAGTCTAGCAAAAGATTGAGAAGCAACCAACCAAAAAACGAAAACGGTCATAAACATGCATTGAACATAACTAACACCGAATAATGCACCATAGTAGGATATAACTTCATTGCATAACTATTGACTTAACGTGCTTGCATAGGGAATCACAAACCATAACACTAATATTCTTACTTAAACACAATTACTCACTAACATGGCATCACATATCATCATTTCCAAATCGCAAAACTATTGCAAGGAATCACACTTGTCATATCCAATGATCTATATGAAAGTTTTTATCTATATCCCTCTTGAATATTCATCACTTTGGGACCAATTGCATAACATGTGCAAATTACCGTTACTATCATCATCTCTCAAAAATATTTAAGTGAAGCATGAGAGTGCAAATATTTCTTCAAAATTTCAATCTTAAAAATTCTCAAAATAATATAAGTGAAGCACGAGAATTCATTTCTTCAAAATTTCAATCAAGTCAATTCTCAAAATGATATAAGTGAAGCATGAGAATTTATTTCTACAAAATTTCAATCAACTCTCCAAATAATATAAGTGAAGCATGAGATTTTATTTCTACAAAATTTCAATCAACTCTCAAAATAATATAAGTGAATCATGAGAGTTTATTTCTACAAAATTTCAGCCACCACCGTGCTCAAAAGGATTTAAGTGAAGCACTAGAGCAACTGCCTAGCTCAAAAAATTTAAGTGAAGCACATAGAGTATTCTACAAATTATGATAATAACGTGTGGCTCTCTCAAAATAGGTGTGTGCAGCAAAGATGATTGTGATAAACTAAAAATCAAACAAAGCAAAGACTCATATCATACAAGACGCTCCAAGCAAAACACATATCATGTGACGAATAAAAATATAGCTCCAAGTAAAATTACCGATGGTCGGTAGAATAAAGAGGGGATGCCTTCCGGGGCATCCCCAAGCTTAGACGGTTGAGTCTTCCTTGAATATTACCTTGGGGTGCCTTGGGCATCCCCAAGCTTAGGCTTTTGCTACTCCGTATTCCTTCATCCATCGTGATCTCACCCAAAACTTGAAAACTTCAATCACACAGAACTCAACAAAACCTTCGTGAGATCCGTTAGTATAACAAAACAAATCACTACTATAAGTACTGTTGCAAACCCATTCATATTTTATTTTTGCATTATACCTACTGTACTCTAACTTCACCATGGCTTATACCCCCCGATACAATCCATAGATTCATCAAAACAAGCAAGTAGTGCATCAAAAAACAGAATCTGTCAAAAACAGAACTGTCTGTATAAATCTATTTAAAATCCATACTTCTGTAACTCCAAAAATTCTAAAAACTTAGGACAACGTGGAAAATTCATATACCAATAGTGTGTAAAAATTTCAGATTTTTCTGACGCTCCAGTACAGAAACAAAATTCGGGCACTGGATGCAAAACTTTCTGTTTTCCAAACAGCATCAATTATATTATCTTCCAAATCATCCCAAAGGCTTTACTTTGCACAAAAACTAATTAAAAACATAAAAATACTATCATACCAGTAGCATGACAGTAAAAACACACCATAACAGAAACTTATAACAAAAATTTATTTTATTCATTGGGTTGCCTCCCAACAAGCGCTATTGTTTTATGCCCCTAGCTAGGCATAATGCATAATTTCAAGTATTGTCATCTTTCTTCTTCTTATCCAAAGGTGCACTTTTATCAAGGGGTTTTTCAAAGGTAATATGAAATATATCATCCATAGAAATTTTAGCATTAGCAAGTTGTCCATCTTTAAATCCCTCTTGATTTACCGGCTACAATCCAAGAGTATTGTCTATTGATGCTATTGAAAACTTGTTGGATTATATTCAAAGGAGGAACTTCCTTTTTAATATTCTCATCAAAGATGGGGTCATTGTGAAACAAATATCTCAGCAAGTAATCATTATTATAAAGGATCTCATCTATTACCGGTTATTCACGGTTCATACCATAAAAATCAAAGATCTCCCTAGCTTCTCGCACTATATGATCAAATTCATTCATGAGAACAAGGGTAGCTATTTTCTTAGCTCTAGGATCTTTTATAACCGGTAATTCATAAAACAATCTTTGCAAGGTAGGATGGGTGCGAATAAATCTTCTTTCAAGTTTAAGGATAAGTGCAGAAATAGCATCGGCATAATTATTAGTTTCTTTAAGTATAGGTGCATCATCAAAAGTCAAGGTCCCAATGTAATTGAAGAATTCTTGGATGACACTTTTTCCTATAACATTACCATGTCCCAACACAAAAAATTTAGCATCAAGATTGGTAGAACTTCCCTTTTTAGGAGTTTTACCATCATCGGTTTCCGCCATGCCAAAATCACTCATGATAACAAGTTTCAAGCAAACGAATAAGCAAACTACAAAAAGGCAAACGAAAAATATTTTTATATTTTTGTAAAAACATTTTAGAAGTGGGGGGAGATGAAAACGAGAGGCAAATGGCAAATAAAGTAAATGCAAGGAGATGAGAGTTTGTGCAAAGGTACTTGATAAATGTTGATGATGTCTCCCCGGCAACGGCGCTAGAAATTCTTCCTGCTACTTGTAGCTTGCGTTGGTATTTCCCCGAAGAGGAAGGGATGATGCAACACAGTAGAGATAAGTATTTCCCTCAGTTATGAAACCAAGGTTATCGAACCAGTAGGAGAATCACACAACACCTAGTAAGCAGTACCTGAACACAAACAACAAATCCTTGCACCCAACGCAAACAAGGGGTTGTCAATCCCTTGGCGGTAAGATTGCAAGATTAAATTGTATTTGATAGATTGATAGATTGCAGCAAAAATACTAAATAAAATAAATAAAATAAAATGGCAGCAATATTTTTAGGGTTTTAGTAATATGATTTTGGTAGACCCGGGGGCCATAGATTTCACTAGAGGCTTCTCTCAAGAAAATAGCATACGGTGGGTAGACAAATTACTGTTGGGCAATTGATAGAAAAGCAAATAATCATGATGATATCCAAGGCAAGGATCATGTATATAGGCATCATGTCCAAGATTAGTAGACCGACTCCTGCCTGCATCTACTACTATTACTCCACACATCGATGGGCTATCCAGCATGCATCTAGTGTATTAAGTCCATAAGAACGGAGTAATGCCTTAAGAACGATGACATGATGTAGACAAGACAAACTCACGAATTAATAAACCCAATGAATAGATCCCATCTTTTTACCCTTAGTAGCAACGATACATACGTGTCATGTCCCTTTCTGTCACTGGGATTGAGCACCGCAAGATCGAACCCACTACAAAGCACCTCTTCCCATGGCAAGATAAATCAACTTAGTTGGCCAAACCAAATCAATAGATCGGAGAAGAAATACGAGGCTATAATAATCATGCATAAAAGAGATCAGAGAAGACTCAAATAATATTCATGGATAATCTGATCATAAACTCACAATTCATCGGATCCCAACAAACACACCGCAAAGAAAGATTACATCGGATAGATCTCCAAGAACATCAAGGAGAACATTGTATTGAACATCAAAAAGAGAGAAGAAGCCATCTAGCTACTGCCTATGGACCCAAAGGTCTGTGGTAAACTACTCACGTATCATCGGAGAAGCAGCAAGGTTGATGTAGAGCCCCTCCGTGATCGATTCCCCCTCCGACAGATTGCCGGAGAAGGACCCCAGATGGGATCTCTCTAGAACAGAGGCTTGTGGCGGCGTAAAAAGTATTTCGTGGACTCCCCTGAGGGTTTCTGATTTTTCTGGAATTTATAGTGCTGGAATTAGGTCAAACGGAGCTTGGTGGGGCCCATGAGGCATCAGGGCGCGCCTGCCCCCCCCCCCAGGCGCGCCCTGGTGGCTCGTGGGCCCCACCAAGGTCTTCTGGCCTCCCCTCGAAGCTTCTGGTATTCTTCTTGCCCAAGAAAAAATCTCCAAAAAGTTTCACTGTATTTGGACTTCGTTTGATATTGATTTTCTGTGAAACAAAAACAGGGCAGAAAACAGGAACTGGCACTAGGCACTAGGTTAATAGGTTAGTCTCCAAAAATAATATAAAATTGCTATAAATGATTATAAAAACATCCAAGATTGATATTATAACAGCATGGAACAATAAAAAATTATAGATACGTTGGAGACGTATCACTCGTTGTCAAGAATTTGCCATCCTTCATCGCCATCGAGCCCCTTTTGTCATATATGAAGGACACGTTCTGCGCTGCTGGCCTGGGATCATCAACTGCCAAGTCAGACCTCATCGACGGTGACCACGAGGAGGGCACCCTCTCCAGCTCTTCCAAGAGGAAAGAGCCCATCTGCGACATCAGGGAGGGCGCCCTGCAGCCGTGCTCTTCCAAGGGGAAGGAGCCCATCTGCGACAATAGGGAGCGCACCCAGAGTCCATGCTCTTCCAATTGGTAGGAGCCCATCTATGACAAGTGAGGAAATCCATGATTTGTTTTGTCGTGCCTCTTCCAAGGGGGAAACATCATATGATCGTGCTCGTAGCTTTTGCCATGCTATGTTTTAACCATGCCATGTTTCAGTTGCTATATTTGGTTGTTTGTAGTATGCCTTGTTTATTTCACTTATTCACAATGTGATGTTCTATATGTGCAAGAATGTATTGTGCAGTTCAATTTTATTAACACCAGTTTTAACGGCCAAAATTGGTTCCTGTTGAAGCTGGTGTAGTTAACACGCCCCATGTTTATTTCAGTTTTCTCACAATGTGATGTGCAATCATACAATTTGATGTTTAAGCACAAGCTTAGTTCTATGCAATTTCAACAATACCACTATAAGTGACTATATTTGGTTGTTGTTAAGCCTGTTGTAGTGAGCATATGCATTGTTTAACGGTTTTTGGTTGTTAGGTTGTTTGTACTGAGCATATGTCCAGTTTCAATTGCTATATTTGGTTGTTTGTAGTATGCCTTGTTTATTTCAGTTATTCACAATGTGATTCTCTATATGTGCAAGTATTGAGTGTGAAGTCACTACTAGGAAAACGGTTTTTAACGACGGTATATGTGGTCGTTAAAAGTCAAATTGTGGTCGTTAAAGGTCATTAGCGACCACAATCTGCTGGTCGTAGTAGGCTCCGCCGTTAAAAATATAACGACCACATACCTTTTGTGGTCGTTATTCTTGTAACGATGGGATGGTGTGTCATCATTAATCCCAAGGCAATAACGACCACAATTGTAGCATTAATGACCACTTTTGTCATCGCTAATAATGTTATCATGCCGGCCAAAGTATCATTACCGAGCACTCTCGTCACACTTAGATATCCTTCAGAACCACTTGTATTTAGTATAACATTTCGTTTAACGATCACTTTATGCAACATCCAACATTTCAATATTAACATCCACATTAATATAGAAACTAAAGAATTTGAGTTGAAAGGATCATAACCTCTTTTATTAATAGAAATACCAATATTCTGACATACAATTCTGAAATTAAAATATCATGTAAGAAATTTGAGACAAAAGCACTCCTTATATTACCAATGTACTTGATCATATCTATCTAGAAAACGAGACAACTAGAAAATATAATTGATAATATTTATTAATCTTCAATCGAGGGACACCATCGTTGTTTGAATGGATATCATTCTTCATTAGCAATTACAATGCCTACTTATGCTTCTATAAATTACGGTGGACCATCAGTCCTACAAAATGTTGAGTAGTTTATGAAAGCCAGTCCATGTAAATAAATGGTCTCAAAGTATAATGACATATAAGATCAATGTATGAGAACAACTTGCTTGATCATGTTGGCGTTCATGAGAACCATCACTTAGAGATCTACCGGACAGAAGACACTGAATTTCTGACACTTCTTGCACCATGCCATTGACCTTTTCTTCGAGTACTTGTTTCACTTGCTCAGAAGCTTGAAGTTTAGAAACCAATTCAGCCTTACTTAATGCTGGTCCTCGCAAATCTCTTCTTCTAATTCCAACACCAAAGCCAACTATGCGACCACACCACTTAGATGTGTCACATTTCTGCATGACTTCATCATTTGAAAGACCAGGATTCAACTGAACTATGGTCTTAATTTGTGCCTGAAGTGATAATAGTAAATTATTTGCATCAACTTCTGTCTCTAAGTACAAATCATACACTTGTTGTTCATTATGGAAGTTATTATGGTTAAATTACATCTTACATGTTTGGCGGAGGTTGTAGACTCAGCAAAGGCTGTACCCTTCTTGTGTGTCTCTGAAAATAGTTTATCCATACTTGGTGGCTTGTTTTCCTTTCAATATTTTTGAAATAAAATGGCAAGACAAGTCACTGATCTTATATTATTGGAAATGAAAAACAAGAGACATTAAAGCGTGTACCATGTCCCTGCAAGGTCATGGTTACCCTGCACTTCTTCACTTTCCAGATTTTCATCAACTAATCTAGTTGCATTTTTGTGATTTCTAGTCTTTGAGGTAGCTGCAAGGCCATGGTTACCCTGGGATTCTTCACTTTCCAGATTTTCATTACCCATTAATTCATCTACACCATTTGCAGCGTCTGAAAATATACAACCAATCGGTCAGCACAGTGGATGCAGGAAAAATGAAAAATTGACGATTTTCATACCATAAATTTCATCCATGTCACCATCATTGCTGGCATCAACTTCATCATTCATAGTTGCAATATATTATGAGTTACTTGAAGACAATAAAGCATACAAACAATTCTTGGTAAAGTACATGATACTTAGAAACTCACTTTCAGAATCATCAGCATCCAAATTTGTAGAAAAAAAGATTGGTGTATATGTTGGCGCATCATTTCCATCTATGAAAACAAGCAACCACATTGTATCATCCAGTAGAAGATAGCTTGAATAATATTTTTATGTTTGCATAGTACCTTTTGTAGCTAACTCGTACTTTTTCCATAGTTCCTAATCTTGCAAATGAGGCCTGTGAGTAACCCTTTTTCTACTGAAATCTGCTATTTGACTTCATTTCTCTCACAAGGTCAGCCTAGCAATACCTTGGTGTACCAGTCCAGACTTATTCAGCTGTGAGCGGCATCTTTCCCGAGCCAATGATGTCAAGTTTCCATACCAGTGATGACTCATTGTGATACCCTATACATATAGCGTTAGTTTGAAGTGTGCACAAAGGCTATACAAAGTAATCAAATAAGTCAATGTTGATGTACTAAAAATGAATTACTGAATGCTAAATCAAATAAAGTAAGTACAGAACTACTTGTGTCACTGTTTATTAATAAGGTAAAAGCTAAAATATGAAGCAAATCGATTAGTATAGATTAAGAGTTGCATAAACTAGTGCCATCATGTTGTTCTGTTTCTACATGATGTTGTCAAATTTTGAAGCAAGTTGTCTTCATCGCCATTGTCAAATTCAGCTTCAGAGGCTTCATCATCAGACTGTCCATGTGGTACACTGTAAGCATGGCATGGTGGATTTTTCACAACCGTGTGCCATCCTTTTATAAGTTTGTCCTTAACAAAAAACACTTGAGAAACTTGGCTAGCCAGAACGAAATTCTACCTACATATTTAGTAATCAAGATAAGCAACAATGCTTGAAGGTCCCGCAACAGTAAAAACAGAGCAAGGAGGAATACGAACCAACCTGCAGCGGAGTTGCGTTAGCGACCGATGATGTGCAGGCGGCAACACGAGCGCACCAGGGTCGAGGCTAACCGGCGATGTGGAGGCAGCAGCCCGGGCGTGCCGGCGTCGAGGTGACCGGTGATGTGCTGGCGGCAGCCCGGGCGTACCAGGTCGAGGCTACCGGCGACATGCAGGCAGCATCGCGTACGCGCCGGGGTTGAGGCGGCTGGCGAGGTGCGGGCTGCAGCTCTATGGACTATGGAGATGTCGCCGATTGAGCAGGGCAGGGGAGGGGAGGAGAGGAGAAAGAGGCGCAGGGAGATGAGATCCTAGGAAATTGCCAACACTTTTTTTTTTGATCAAAGGAAATTGCCAACACTTAGCGCCAATATTTGGAGAACCCGCCAACATTAGTTGGGCTGTTTGCGGGTGGGGGAGATAAAGGAGAGGAGAGGTTTTTTTTTCTTTTTGAACGCAAGGAGAGGATGTTTGTTAAGAGTTGTGCGTACATGCGAACCATATCACAACAGTAACGACCGCTCATGTAGCGACGGGCAGACCCGTGGCTGTTGAAGGTATTACGTAGACTGGTTTCCACCACGCAGGGATTCCACTCGGGTGTTCAACGACCAACAGTTTTTCGGCTCCGTCGTTAATATCAGTATTTCTAGTAGTGAGTACAATTTCATCAATACCACTTCAACGACCATATTTGTTTCCTGTTAAGCCTGGTGTAGGTAATACGCCCCCTGTTTTTTCACATTGTGATGTTCAAATATACAATTTGATGTTTAAGCACAAGCTATATTCTATGCAATTTCAACAATACCACTATGAATAGCTATATCTGGTTGTTGTTAAGCCTGTAGTAGCGAGCATATGCCTCTTTTAACGGTTTGTGATTGTTCGGTTGTTTGTAGTTAGCATATGTCCAGATTCAATTGCTATATTTGGCTTTTCGTAGTATGCCCCGTTTATTTCAGTTATTCAAAATGTGATGTTCTATATGTGCAGTTTCAATGGCCGAAATTGGTTCCTGTTAAAGCTGGTGTAGTTAACACGCCCCCTGTTTATTATAGTTTTCTCAAAATGTGATGTGCAATCATACAATTTGATGTTTAATCACAAGCTTAGTTCTATGCAATTTCAACAATACCACTATGAGTGACTATATTTGGTTGCCGTTAAGCCTGTTGTAGTGAGCATATGCCTTGTTTAACGGTTTTTGGTTGTTAGGTCGTTTGTACTGAGCATATGTCCAGTTTCAATTGCTATATTTGGTTGTTTGTAGTATGCCTTGTTTATTTCAGTTATTCACAATGTGATGCTCTATATGTGCAAGTATTGACCATGCAGTACAATTTCATCAATACCACTTCAACGAGCATATTTGTTTCCTGTTAAACCTGGTGTAGGTAATACGCCCCCTGTTTTTTCACATTTTGATGTTCAATTATACAATTTGATGTTTAAGCACAAGCTATGTTCTATGCAATTTCAACAATACCACTATGAATGACTATATTTGGTTGTTGTTAAGCCTATTGTAACGAGCATATGCCTCTTTTAACGGTTTGTGGTTGTTCGGTTGTTTGTAGTTAGCATATGTCCAGTTTCAATTGCTATATTTGGTTGTTCATAGTATGCCTTGTTTATTTCAGTTATTCACAATGTGATGTTCTATATGTGTAAGTATGAACTGTGCAGTTCAATTTCATCATTACCAGTTTCAACGGCCATATTTGGTTCCTGTTTAGCCTGGTGTAGTTAACACGCCCGCTGTTTATTTTAGTCTTTTTGCAACGTGATGTTCAATTATACAATTTGATGTTTAAGCACAAGCTACGATCTATGCAATTTCAACAATACCACTATGCATGACTATATTTGGTTGATGTTAAGTCTGTCGTAGTTAACACCCCTTTCCATTTTTATTTTACAATAACTAGTGTGCTTAAACCTGCACAATACCAGTTTGAATGACTGCATTTGGTTGTTTTTAATTGTTAGGCCTGTTGCGGTTAACACACCTTTCCACTTCTTGTTTTCTTAACTAGCATGCTTATACCTACACACTGAAGCTATCATTTGGAGATTATGTTGTCTACCATGGATATATTTGGTTGATGTTTAGCCTGCTGTGCTTGACATGCCTTTCGATGTACATACACAGGACAATATTGGGAATGACTGTTGTTTTCCATCGAGGTTAGTTTCATCCCATGGCTTATATATACTCCCTACGCCCCATAAAATAAGATGTTAATTCATCCAATATGTGAGTATATTGCATGTAATAAGATCTTATATAATGGGATGGTGGGAGAATTATACTACATCATTGTGCAATTGCACTTTAGTTTCTAATATTAACTTGGTGCTTGTAGGTACATATGTCATTGGTAAAGATTCGCGCTTCGACCCTTTCTGCGTATAGGGCAATGAGATATTCATGAACTAGCATCAAGTGAGGAAACTGATAAAGATTGTTAGTAAAATGGGTCAAAAGATGGCAATTAAACTATTTGTTTACACTTTATCCAAGACAACAGTGAACTGTAGGATGGTAAGTAAGAACTCTACAGGCTTCTTTTTACTGCACATAATGAGTTGTGTTAGATGACAATGTCTGAATCTTTTTCCTTTGCAGTGGTTCCCAAAGCAGTTTACTCAAGATTACCTCTCAAACTACATGATTGGTGGGCATGCAAAGGTTAAAGTATTTCTACCAGACTACAATGACTATCTAGAAGTCCTCATGAAGACAGTGAAGTATGGGCGGTCGGCCATCACAAAGGGTTGGACTAGAGTCGTGCGTCCCTTTGGCATGGAGGAGGGCACAATATGGGCATTCCGCTTCACCTTGTTCAGCAACTAGAATGTCTTTCGCCTCTTTCTTTATCGTCTTTAATACAAGTATACAACCCTGGTTCATCATTCTTTATTTGGTGCTTATGTAATTCTTTTTTTTATGTAATTCTTGAACATATGTACCTGTGAATTGAATAATGCATTGGTTGTTGAACCTGATGGATACGAATAAAGTTATTGCCTACTTTCAAATTCAAATTTGGTACAATTTTAAATTGCAGCGATTAAATTAGTGTGAAAATACGCTCTGCAGGTCATTATGCCGCACACGGTCTGTAAAGCACAACATGTGTGATATACCTCATAATTCGACACGTTTCATAGAGAGAAAACATGTGCGACCATGCACACAATTGTTGTTTGCAAAGCGTGTGTGATGTTAGACAATATCAAAAATGGTGCGAGCAAACTAAATGTTTGTGATAGTCGCCTTATTGTACACGCTTTACAATCATGAACTGTTTTTGATGTCGTACGCGTTGCACCACAGAATAGCGTGTGCGATAGTTATCCCGTCTGACACTCGTATGACAGTCGGACGTTTCGTAAACTCATCTGACATAAGTATGATGATTAACTTATCTTCTTAATTATATAATCGCATATGGTTTGGGAAAAGTGAATGTGTGTGATAGTATCCTTATCATACACGCGTTACAATCGTGAACTGTTTGTGATGGGGCGAGCATCGTAAACGTTGCACCACAGAATACCGAGTGCGATGGTAATGCGAGCACACACGAGTAGCAAGGATGGAGCATTTGGGATATTCGATAGATGACAAATAGTTCTGTGACGACTCACGTTTGGGATAGATGCGGGCATCGCATACGCTTAGTTCTGCAAAACATATGCATTCCTACTCCCTATCGCCGACGGTTTCTGGGTCATGTGGGAAGGACCCCCCCCCATCACACACACAGGCAAGGTAACGGTTTAAAACTCTATCACAGAAAGGGGGTAAAAACCGTTTGTATAGCACGTCGCTGCACCAGTGTTACTACCGCGGCGCTACGACCGGGGTGCGTCCCCCCTACTGTTCTGCACTGTTATTTGGTGCATGGCATGTGGACCCAGATGCTAGATGTCCCACATGTCGGTGAAAGGGGGTAGAACATTAATGAAAGCGAGCGTCTCCACTCTTACGACACACGGCAGCCCAGTGAACTATAACTTGTATTGTGGTACTGCAGTAGTATGTGGTAGTTTTGTACCACTTGGTTTTGCTACTTCGCGCGATCAACCGATACAAACCCCGATTAAAAAGGCGATGGAGGGTCTTTTCCACGAGGTAGGCAGGGGAGTTTGACATAGTCGGTTTGACATAGAGAGCGAGAGAAAGATGTGAAATGCTTGAATGTGTAGTGGGCCCCTTTTTGTGTGTCTGTGTATAGTCGGCCCTTTTAGATCGCTAGATGATACTGGAGTAGCCATAAATTGGCCATGTGCCTTGTGGGTCCCATCTGTCAGTTAGCAGAGGAAAGAAATAAGATAAATAACACTTCACGCAGGTGCGACAGGACTCCAACCCTTTCGTGCGAACCACCCTGGTTGTGTATGTGTGTGCATGCACGTGCAGGTTGAGCACTTGAGCGTGAAGGTGTATGTTGCGTTGTGTGTTGTGTGCATGTGTGCGTGCGTGCGTATGTGTGTGCATGTGTATGTGTGAGTGTTGCATGCATGCAGTTCATGTGCATGCATGCGTGTGAGTATAATCACCATAGTTGCTCTTCTGTATTACAAGAACCGGCTCAGCATACCAATAGAAGTGTACCTTGTCCGCTGTGGTTAGCGCGCGCGGGTGCGAACCCGAATCCCTTCTAATACCCACCGAGCAGTAACTTATTTTGCTTTGTTTTCTTTCTTATACCCGCAGACAGGTGGGCCCTATGGTAGTGAGATAATGTGCGTTGATGATGAAACAATGCAACTTGTAAACTGCGTTGGGATTTCCCCGAAGAGGAGAGGATGATGCAGTATAGTAGAGATAAGTATTTCCCTCAGTTAAGAACCAAGGTTATCAATCCAGTAGGAGAACCACACAGAACCTCGTTAGCAGCACCTACACACACAAAAGCAAACACTTGCACCCAACGCAAATAAGAGGGTTGTCAATCCCCTTAGCGGTTACTTGCAAGGATTAATTCTGATAGTGATAGATAAAAAGTAAATTGCAAAATAAAATTAAAGTAAATAAATTGCAGCAAGGTATTTTTGGATTTTAATATATGATAAAAGGAGACCCGGGGGCCATAGTTTTCACTAGAGGCTTCTCTCTGAAACACATAGCATACGGTGGGTACACAAATTACTGTTGGGCAATTGATAGAAAAGCGCATAGTTATGACGGATTCATGGCAATGATCATGTATCTAGGTGCTACTTGTAGACTGCGTTGGTATTTCCCCGAAGAGGAGTGGATGATGCAGTATAGTAGAGATAAGTATTTCCCTTAGTTAAGAACCAAGGTTATCAATCTAGTAGGAGAACCAAGCAAAATCCCGTTAACCGCACCTGCACACACAAAAGCAAACACTTGCACCCAACGCAAATAAGAGGGTTGTCAATCCTCTTAGCGGTTATTTGCAAGGATTATTTCTGATAGTGGTAGATAGATAAACTAAAATACTAAATAAAATAAAAGTAAATAAATCGCAGCAAGGTATTTTTGATTTTATTATATGATAAAAGTAGACCCGGGGGCCATAGTTTTCACTAGAGGCTTCTCTCTCGAACACATAGCATACGGTGGGTAAACAAATTACTGTTGCGCAATTGATAGAAAAGCAAATAATTATGACGGATTCATGGCAATGATCATGTATAAAGGCATCACGTCCGAGACAAGTAGACCGACTCCTGCCTGCATCTACTACTATTACTCCACCCATCGACCGCTATCCAGCATGCATCTAGGGTATTAAGTATGAAACAGAGTAACGCCTTAAGCATGATGACATGATGTAGACAAAGTAAACTCAAGCAATATGATTAAACCCCATCTTTTTATCCTTAATGGCAACAATACAAATACGTGTCATGTCCCTTTCTGTCACTGGGATTGAGCACTGCAAGATTGAATGCATCACAAAGCACCTCTCCCATTGCAAGATAAACCAATCTAGTTGGTCAAACCAAATCGATAGATCGGAGAGAAATACAAAGCAATAATAATCATGCATAAAAGAGTTCAGAGAAGACTCAAATATTTCTCATGAATAATCTAATCATAAAATCACAATTCATCGGATCCCAACAAACACACCGCAAAAGAAGATTACATCGGATAGAACTCCAAGAACATCGAGGAGAACATGGTATTGAAGATCAAAGAGAGAGAAGACGCCATCTAGCTACTAGCTATGGACCCATAGGTCTGTGGTAAACTACTCACACATCATCGGAAGGGCAGCAAGGTTGATGTACAAGCCCTCCGTGATCGATTGCCCCTCTGGCAGAGTACCGGAAAAGGCCTCTAGATGGGATCCGGAAGAATAGAGGCTTGCGGCGGCGTAAAAGTTATTCGGGGTGGCTCTCTGTTGGTTTCCGAATATTTGAGAATTTATAGAAGTGGAATTAGGTCAAACGGAGCCACAAGGGCCCCACAAGGCATCAGGGCGCCCCCCTGGGGCCGCGCCTTGTTCCCTTGTGGAGGCTTCGTGAACCTTTTGGCCTCCTCTCCAAGTCTCCAGGTTCTCTTTTGTCCAGAAAATATCTCCAAAAAGTTTCGTGGCATTTACTTCGTTTGGTACTGATTTCCTGAAAAACCAAAAACAAGCAGAAAACAGCAACTGGCACTGGCACTAGGTTAATAGGTTAGTCCCAAAAAATGATATATAATCGCATATAAAAACATCCAAGATTGATACTATAATAGCATGGAACAATCAAAAATTATAGATACGTTGGAGATGTATCAAGCATCCCCAAGCTTAATTCTTGCTCGTCCTCGAGTAGGTAAATGATAAAAACAAAAAAATTGATATGGAATGCTACCAAACATGTTTCATCATGTAGTCTTTCTCTTACGGTATTAATAATAAGATCCGAATGATTCAAAGCAATAGTCTATAATTTGATATAAAGACATCAGTACTCAGGCATACTAACAAACAATGATGTCTTTCAAAATAAAAATGCTAAAGAACGTTATCCCTACAAAATCATATAATCCTGTCATGCTCCATCTTCTTAACACAAATTATTTATCATGCACTACCCCGATGACAAGCCGAGCAATTGGTTCATAATTTTTAACGCGCTTCAGCTTTTTCAACCCCCACACAACACATGAGCGCAAGCCCTGGATGTAGCACTATGGGTGGAATAGAGTGTGGTGGTAGAGATCAATAAGGGGAAGTCAAAAATAAGAAGATAGTCTCACATCGACGAGGCTAATCAACGGGCTATGGAGATGCCCATCAATTAATGTCAATGTGAGGAGTAGGGATTGCCATGCAACGGATGCACTAAGAGCTATAAGTGTATGAAAGCTCAACATGAAAATTAAGTGGGTGTGCATCCAACTTGCTTGCTCATGAAGACCTCGGGCATTTGAGGAATCCCATCATCGGAATATACAAGCCAAGTTCTATAATGAAAAATTTACCCACTAGTATAAGAAAGTGACTAAACAGGAGACTCTCTATATGAAAAACATGTTGCTACTTTGAAGCACAAGTATGGAAAAAAAGGATAGTAACATTGCCGCTTCTCTCTTTTTCTCTCATTTATTTTTTTTATTTTTTTGTGGGATCTTTTTGACCTCTTTTTTAGTGGGCTCCTTTTGGCCACTTTTTTATTATTATTTCCTCACTGGGACAATGCTCTAATAACTCAAAATAAAATTACAACTCGAAACTAGAACAAAAATATGACTCTATATGAATGCCTCTGGCAGTGTACCAGGATGTGCAAAATGATACTAGCATAACATGTATAAAAATGATGAACGGTGGCTGAGCCACAAATACTATGTCAGCTATATGATCTTGCAAAGCAATATGACAATGACGATGTGTGTCATAAAAAAAGGGAACGGTGGAAGTTGCATGGCAATATATCTCGAAATGGCTATGGAAATGCCATGATAGGTAGGTATGGTGGCTGTTTTGAGGAAGATATAAAGACACTTATGTGTGATAGAGCGTATCATATCACGGGGTTTGGATGCACCGGCGAAGTTTGCACCAACTCTCGATGTGAGAAAGGGCAATGCACGGTACCGAAGAGGCTAGCAAATTGCGGAAAGGTGAGAGTGCGTATAATCCATGGACTCACATTAGTCATAAAGAACTCACATACTTATTGCGAAAGTTTATTAGCCCTCGAAGCAAAGTACTACTACGCATTCCCCTAGGGGGATAGATTGGTAGGAAAAGACCATCACTCGTCCCCGACCGCCACTCATAAGGTAGACAATCAAGAATAAATCATGCTCCAACTTCTTAGCACAACGACAGATCATACGTGCATGCTTCGGGAATCACAAACCTTAACACCAATATTCTTACTAAACCACAATTATCTACTAGCACCTCCCACATATTACCATCTTAATATCGCAAAACTATTGCAAGGAAACAAACTTATCATATTCAGTGATCTACATGAAAGTTTTTATTATATCCCTCTTGAATACCCATCATATTAGGACCAAATTCATAACCCGTGCATATTACCATTGCTATTCATTAGACTCTCAAAAAGATATAAGTGAAGCATGAGAGTGCAACTATTTCTTTAAAATATAACCACTGCCATGCTCTAAAAGATATAAGTGAAGCACTAGAGCAATTGCCTAGCTCAAAAGATATAAGTGAAGCACATAGAGTATTCTAACAAATCACGAATAATGTGTGTCCCTCTCAAAAAGGTGTGTTCAGCAAAGATGATGGTGACAAACTAAAAAGCAAACAAAAGCAAACAAACTATATCACAAGACGCTCCAAGTAAAACACATATCATGTGATGAATAAAAATATAGCTCCAAGTAAGTTACCGATAGATTGTAGACGAAAGAGGGGATGCCTTCCGGGGCATCCCCAAGCTTAGACGCTTGAGTCTTCCTTGAATATTACCTTGGGGTGCCTTGGGCATCCCCAAGCTTAGGCTCTTGCCGTAACTTATTCCTTTATCCATCGTAGTCTCACCCAAAACTTGAAAACTTCAGCACACAAAACTCAACAGAAACCTCGTGAGATCCGTTAGTATAACAAACAAACCTTAAACTTTAGGTACTGTTGTAAATTGATTCATATTTAATATTGGCATAATGCTACTGTACTCCAACTTCTCCATGTCTCATACCCCCCGATAGGATCCATAGATTCATCAAAATAAGCAAACTATGCAACAAAAACAGAATCTGTCTAAAACAGAACAGTCTGTAAAGATCTGAATTAAAGTCATACTTTTGTAAATCGACAACGTGGGCAATTCATATATCAATATTGTGTAAAAATTCAGAAGGTTCTGACGTTCCAGCAAAAATCTAAAATTCCAGCACTGGACGCAAAAGTTTCTGTTTTCAAAATTATACTATCATCCAAATCATCCCAATGGAATTACTTGGCACAAACACTAATTAAAAGATAAAAACACAATCATAACAGAGGCTATAATTGTGTAAACACACAAGAACAGAAGTTAAAACTAAAAATTTATTTTATTCATTGGGTTGCCTCCCAACAAGCGATATTGTTTTATGCCCCTAGCTAGGCATAATGCATAGTTTCAAGTGTTGCCATCCTTCAAGTTGATTCCATTGGTGGCCATCATAATAGATTCATAAGGTACCTTAATTCTCTTTCTAGGGAAGTGTTCCATCCCTTTCTTTAATGGAAATTGAAATCTTATATTACCTTCTTTCATATCAATAATAGCACCTATTGTTCGTAGGAAAGGCCTACCAAGTATTATAGGGCAAGAAGGATTGCATTCAATATCAAGAACAATAAAATCCATAGGCACATAATTTCTATTTGCAAGAATAAGCACATCTGCAAATTAAGGGAACAAGGATCCATATCGGTGAGACCTAGCACATCAAACAAAGATTTTGGTATAATGGAAACGCTAGCACCAAGATCACAAAGAGCATTACATTCATAATCTTTAATTTTGACTTCAATAGTAGGTTCCCATTCATCTTGTAATTTTCTAGGAATTGAAACTTCCAACTCAAGTTTTTCTTCATGCACTTTCATCATGGCTTCTACAATATGTTTAGTGAAAGCTTTGTTTTGTTCATATGCATTTGGTGAATTAATCATGGATTGCAATAAGGAAATACACTCAATTAAAGAACAACTATCATAATTAAAGTCCTTGTAATCCAAAGTAGTGGGTGCATTACTATTTAAAGTTTTGACCTCTCCAAACCCACTTTTTTCATTTTTATCGTTAAGATTATCACCCTCCAAGCAATTGGGACTCCTTCTATCTAAAGTTGACTCTTCTTCAGTCCCTTTCTCATCAAGTTTTATATTACTAAATAATGATTCAATAGGAGTGACACCAATCATTTTAATATCTTCATCGTTACTACGATAGAAACCGGGTGGAATAGCTTTTTCTAGAAATTCTCGCTTAGCTCTCAACCTAGCGGTCATTTCTTTACTTTCATTAATGGAGACATAGATAGCTTTAATAGACTCATTTATATCATGCTTGGGTGGCAAAATTTTAATTTTGAGATTTTCCACATCATGAGCAATTCTATCCATGTTCCTTGCCATGTCATCAACTCTATTGAATTTTTCTTCTATCATAACATTGAAATTCTTTTGAGAATTAATAAATTCTTTAATATTACTTTCAAGATCAGAGGGTATCCTATTATTATTATGTGGATTGCCATAGGAATTACCATAATTATTAGAGGAATTTCCAGGAAATGGTCTAGGATTGAAATTACCCCTATAAGCATTGTTGTTGAAATTATTTCTAGAGACAAAATTCACACCAATAGCATCATTATTTTGCTCAATCAAGGTAGACAATGGCACATCATTAGGATCAATATGAGCACTTTTACTAGCAACCAATTTCATAAGAGCATCCATCTTATCACTCAAAGTATTAATTTCTTCAACAGAATTTACCTTCTTACCAGTTGGAGCTCGTTCAGTGTGCCATTGAGAATAATTTATCATAATATTGTCAAGAAGTTTTGTAGCTTCTCCCAATGTAATTACCATAAAAGTACCACCTGCGGCAGAGTCTAGCAAATTTCTAGAAACAAAGTTTAGTCCCGCATAAAAATTTTGTATGATCATCCATAAATTTAACCCATGTGTTGGGCAATTTCTTATCATTAATTTAATTCTCTCCCAAGATTGTTCAACATGTTCATGCTCAAGTTGCTTAAAATTCATAATTTGTTTTCTTAAATAAATAATCTTAGCGGGAAGAAAATACTTGGTAATAAAAGCATCCTTACACTTATCCCAAGAATCAATACTATTTCTAGGCAAGGATGAAAACTAAGTTTTAGCGCGATCTCGTAGTGAGAACGGAAATAATTTTAATTTGAAAATATAATTATCCACATCTTTTTTTCTTTTGCATATCACAAAGCTCAATGAAAGTATTTAGATGGGATGCAGCATCTTCATTAGGACTACCAGAAAATTGTTCTTTCATAACAAGATTAAGCAAAGCAGCATTAATGTCACACGACTCCGCACTAGTGGCGGGAGGAGCAATAGGAGTACTAATAAAATCATTATTATTAGTATTAGAAAAGTCACACAATTTTGTATTTTCTTGAGACATCACGACGGGGCAAGCAAACTAACAAAAAAGCAAAGAAAAATATTTTTGTGTTTTGTAAAAAAAATAGAAGTGGGGGAGATGAAAATGAGAGGCAAATGCAAATAAAAAGGCAAATAAGACAAATGCAAGTGGATGATAGTTTGTGCGAAGGTACTTGGTAATTTTGATGATGTCTCCCCGGCAACGGCGCCAGAAATTCTTCCTGCTACTGGTAGACTGCGTTGGTATTTCCCCGAAGAGGAGAGGATGATGCAGTATAGTAGAGATAAGTATTTCCCTCAGTTAAGAACCAAGGTTATCAATCCAGTAGGAGAACCAAGAAAAATCCCGTTAAGCGCACCTGCACACACAACAGCAAACACTTGCACCCAACGCAAATAAGAGGGTTGTCAATCCTCTTAGCGGTTATTTGCAAGGATTAATTCTGATAGTGGTAGATAGATAAACTAAAATACTAAATAAAATAAAAGTAAATAAATTGCGTCAAGGTATTTTTGATTTTAATATATGATAAAAGTAGACCCGGGGACCATAGTTTTCACTAGAGGCTTCTCTCTCGAACACATAGCATACGGTGGGTAAACAAATTACTGTTGGGCAATTGATAGAAAAGCAAATAATTATGACGGATTCATAGCAATGATCATGTATATAGGCGTCACGTCCGAGACAAGTAGACCGACTCCTGCCTGCATCTACTACTATTACTCCACCCATCGACTGCTATCCAGCATGCATCTAGGGTATTAAGTATGAAACAGAGTACTTAAGCATGATGATATGATGTAGACAAAGTAAACTCAAGCAATATGATTAAATCCCATCTTTTTATCCTTAATGGCAACAATACAAATACATGTCTTGTCCCTTTCTATCACTGGGATTGAGCACCGCAAGATTGAACCCATCACAAAGCACGTCTCCCATTGCAAGATAAACCAATCTAGTTGGCCAAACCAAATCGATAGATCGAAGAGAAATACAAAGCTATAATAATCATGCGTAAAAGAGTTCAGAGAAGACTCAAATATTACTCATGAATAATCTGATCATAAACTCACAATTCATCGGATCCCAAAAAACACACCACAAAAGAAGATTACATCGGATAGAACTCCAAGAACATCGCGGAGAACATGGTATTGAAGATCAAAGAGAGAGAAGAAGCCATCTAGCTACTAGCTATGGACCCGTAGGTCTGTGGTAAGCGACTCACACATCATCGGAAGGGCAGCAAGGTTGATGTAGAAGCCCTCCGTGATCGATTCCACCTCCGGCAGAGTACCGGAAAAGGCCTCCAGATGGGATCGCGGAAGAACAGAGGCTTGTGGCAGCGTAAAACTTATTCGGGGTGGATCTCTGTTGGTTTCCCAATATTTGAAAATTTATAGAAGTGGAATTAGGTCAAACGGAGCCACGAGGGCCCCACAAGGCATTAGGGTGCCCCCCTGGGGCCACGCCCTGTTGCCTTGTGGAGGCTTCGTGAACCTTCTAGCCTCCTCTCCAAGTCTCCAGGGTCTCTTTTGTCTAGAAAAAATCTCCAAAAAATTCATGGCATTTGGACGTTATTTGGTACTGATTTCCTGAAAAATCAAAAACAAGCAGAAAACAGCAATTGGCACTGGGCTCTAGGTTAATAGGTTAGTCCCAAAAAATGATATATAATTGCATATAAAAACATCCAAGATTGATACTATAATATCATGGAACAATAGAAAATTATAGATAAGTTGGAGACGTATCAATAGGCATCACGTCCGAGACAAGTAGACCAACTCATGCATGCATCTACTACTATTACTCCACCCATCGACCGCTATCCAGCATGCATCTAGGGTATTAAGTATAAAACAGAGTAACGCTTTAAGCAAGATGACATGATGTAGACAAAGTAAACTCAAGCAATATGATTAAACCCCATCTTTTTATCCTTAATGGAAACAATACAAATACGTGGCATGTCCCTTTTTGTCTCTGGGATTGAGCACCGCAAGATTGAACCCATCACAAAGCACCTCTCCCATTGCAAGATAAATCAATCTAGTTGGCCAAACCAAACAGATAGATCAGAGAGAAATACAAAGCTATAACAACCATGCATAAAAGAGTTCAGAAAAGACTCAAATATTTTTCATGAATAATCTGATCATAAACCCACAATTCATCGGATCCCAACAAACACACCGCAAAAGAAGATTACATCAGATAGAACTCCAAGAACATCGAGGAGAACATGGTATTGAAGATCAAAGAGAGAGAAGAATCCATCTAGCTACTAGCTATGGACCCGTAGGTCTGTGGTAAACTACTCACACATCATCGGAAGGGCAGCAAGGTTGATGAAGAAGCCCTCCGTGATCGATTCCCCCTTTGGCAGAGTACCGAAAAAGGCCAGCAGATGGGATCACGGAAGAACAGAGGCTTGCGGCGGCGGAAAGGTTTTCTCTTCTGTCTTTCTGGTATATGGGGAATATTTTGGAATTTATAGCACTGGAATTAGGTAAAGAGGAGCCACGAGGGGCCCACAAGCCTGGGGGCATGCCTACCCCCTGGGCGCGCCCTCCGGGCTTGTCGCTCCCTCGTGACTCTTCTGGTCTTCTCCCGAAGCTTCTAGGGTCCCTTCTGGTCTAGAAAAAATTAATCCAAAGTTTTTTATTTGTTTGGACTCCGTTTGATAATGATTTTCTAAAAAGGACAAAACAGGCAAAAAAACAGCAACTGGCACTGGGCACTAGGTTAATAGGTTAGTCCCAAAAAATAATATATAATTGCATATAAAACATCCAAAATTGATACTATAATAGCATGGGACAATCAAAAATTATAGATACGCTGGAGACGTATCAAGCATCCCCAAGCTTAATTCCTGCTCGTCCTCGAGTAGGTACATGATAAAAACAGAATTTTTCATGTGGAATGCTACCTAACATGTTTCATCATGTAATTCTCTTTTACGGTATGAATATTAAGATCCGAATGATTCAAAGCAATAGTCTATAATTTAATATAAAGACATCAATACTCAGGCATACTAACAAACAATCATGTCTTTCAAAATAAAAATGCTAAAGAAAGTTATCCCTACAAAATCATATAATCCTGTCATGCTCCATCTTCTTAAGATAAAGTATTTATCATGCACAACCCTGGTTTTATCCAAGCAATTGGTTCATACTTTTTAACGCGCTTCAGCTTTTTCAATCCCCACGCAATACATGAGCGCAAGCCATGGATATAGCACTATGGGTGGAATAGAATGTGGTGGTAGAGATTAATAAGGGGAAGTCAAAAAGAAGAAGATAATCTCACATCAACGAGGCTAATCAATGGGTTATGGAGATGCCCATCAATTGATGTCAATGTGAGGAGTAGGGATTGCCATGCAACGGATGCACTAAGAGCTATAAGTGTATGAAAGCTCAACATGAAAAACTAAGTGGGTGTGCATCCAACTTGCTTGCTCATGAAGACCTCGGGCATTTGAGGAAGCCCATCATCGGTATATACAAGCCAAGTTCTATAACGAAAATTCCCACTAGTATATAAAAGTGACAAGATAGTAGACTCTCTATATGAAAAACATGGTGCTACTTTGAAGCACAAGTATGGAAAAGGATAGTAACACTGCCCCTTCTCTGTTTTTCTCTCATTTTATAATTTTTTTCCTTTTTTTTCTTTCGTGGGTTCTTTTTGGCCTCTCTTTTTTTCTCACTAGGACAATGCTCAAATAATAATGATCATCATACTTCTATTGACTTACAACTCAAAATTACAACTCAAAACTAGAACAAGTATGACTTTATATGTCCTCGCAGTGTACCAGGATGTGCAATGATACTAGCGTAACATGTATGAAAATGATGAACGGAGGCTGAGTCACAAATACTATGTCAGCTATATGGTCATGCAAAGCAATATGAAAATGATGGTGTGTGTCATAAAAACAGAACGGGGGAAGTTGCATGGCAATATATCTCGGAATGGCTATGGAAATGCCATAATATGTAGGTATGGTGTCTGTATTGAGGAAGATATAAGGAGGCTTATGTGTGATAAAGCGTATCATATCACGGGGTTTGGATGCACCGGCGAAGTTTGCACCGACTCTCGATGTGAGAAAGGGGCAATGCATGGTACTGAATAGGCTAGCAAATTGCGGAAAGGTGGGAGTGCGTATAATCCATGGACTCACATTAGTCATAAAGAACTCACATACTTATTGCAAAAGTTTATTAGCCCTTGAAGCAAAGTACTACTACACATGCCCCTAGGGGGGAGGTTGGTAGGAGTTAACCATCACGCGCCCCCGACCGCCAAGCAAAGGAAGACAATCAATAATAAATCATGCTCCAACTTCTTAGCATAACGACAGATCATACGTGCATGCTTCAGGAATCACAAACCTTAACACCAATATTCTTACTAAACCACAATTTTCTACTAGCACCTCCCACATATTACCATCTTAATATCGCAAAACTATTGCAAGGAATCAAACTTATCATATTCAGTGATCTACATGAAAGTTTTTATTATATCCCTCTTGAATACCTATCATATTAGAACCAAATTCATAACCCGTGCATATTACCATTGCTATTTATTAGACTCTCAAAAAGATATAAGTGAAGCATGAGAGTGCAACTTTTTCTTTAAAATATAACCACCGCCGTGCTCTAAAAGATAAAAGTGAAGCACTAGAGCAACTGCCTAGCTCAAAAGATATAAGTGAAGCACATAGAGTATTCTAACAAATCACGAATAATGTGTGTCCCTCTCAAAAAGGTGTGTTCAGCAAAGATGATTGTGGCAAACTAAAAAGAAAACAAAAGCAAACAAACTTGTTGGTGCAATTCTTGCCCTTTTGTGTTTCTGAGATTGTTGACAGAAACATGCATGGACTGATGTGTTTGCTAGTGCACACAGAGAGAAATAGTACATGCAGTGCCGAAGAAAATGCTGTCTCCGGTGTCAAGTTCGAAGAACTTCACCGAAGAATATCTGCACTACAGAGAACAATGAGCTACATCCCTTGAAGACTTGTAGACGAGAAGAATGAAGTGAAGGAGTTGACCCCTCGAAAATTTATTGCTGACGCGAAGCAATTGGTTCGATGATTTTGTCCGAAGAAATTGACTGCAGTGATGGAAGATGAAGACGAAGTGAAGACGTAGCATTCTTTTCGTTGTTCTTCTTCCATTCATTTGAGTCATAGGACCTCCATACTATTAAGAGGGGTATAGGTTCTCGAAGCTTAGATCCGCTGTGATGCTTAGCCCAAACCTATGCGAGACTGAGAGAAATCTCTTTATGTTTCGAATGATTACCTGCCAGCAGAAGATGTTGTTCTTCGGTGCTGCAAGAGATATCTTTTGAACAGAGGAGTTAGCATTACTTGCTCCGCACGTAATGTTACCGTTGTGCTCAATTCCGACCGTTGGACTCATGTCGTTCAGCCGTTGGCTGCTCCACATGTCTAATTTGGTCTTTTCCCTTCAGGGAAGGCTGCGTCTATAAATAGCCACCCCGCTCCAACGTTGCCCGTTGGCTGCTCCGCTTAAGATTTCTGAGAAGATTGATTGAGCATCCCCTCTCCGAGTGATTTGAGTTTAAGATCCACCGAGAGAAAAATCAAGAGCCAAAACTTAGACAGTGGTTGAGCATCACAGTAGTTCTGAGTTAGAGTTCTTGTACCTATTACTCTTGAGAGCTGCACACTCTCTAGACGGATAGGTGTCGGCTCGAGTGTCGATGAGTAATTGTCTTCACCGAGCAAGATCTTCAGCAACCAAGAGTCATTGTGGTTGGCGAAGAAGTCTGTCGAAGGTTTGGAGATCGCCGACAAGTATCTACCACGAGTGAAATCAACTGGAGTCTGATCACCTCCTAGTTGAAGGAGAATAGGGCTAGGAGAGTTTATCCTCTGTGTTAAATCACAACCCCTCCAACCAGACGTAGTCCTTTGGTAGAAGGGCGAACTGGTCTACCAAATTCATCTGTCGCCATCGAGCACCACTGGTTCACTTTACATTACTGCATTTCCTTCAGCAGTTTACATTCGTGCTTAGTGCCGATAGTTGTATCTGATCAATCATAGTTCATCAATTATCTGTTGCATTCTCATCATTCATTTCCATCGTCTCATGTCAATCTGTTTATCTGCGTACTTAAGTAAGTCTGTGTGATAACATTCAGTGCCGCATTTATTCACCTTGTTACCACTTCCCGTGCATTTCCATCGTAGTCCATATATTGTTTTCCCTCGTACTGATGCATCTTCTCGTATATTGTATTACCTTCATATCTATCGAACCTGTGTTCGAACGATAATTGCCTTCTACATTGATAGATATGTTCCTCTATAGCGAGCTCAATTAAGAGCTTTTCTACCGAACCTTATCTCCGCTGTTGTGTTTGGGATCAGTTCAAAACATTCGCAAGAATTTTTGAATCTCCCATTCACCCCCCCTCTGGTCGATATACTCTCGGTCCTAACAATTGGTATCAGAGCGGGTTCTCCCTGTCTCTGTTTATTAAAGGTCTAACAACCTTGGAGTTTTGAGTATGTCGCTTGCAGGTAGATCCTCGCACTCTGAAAGATTTCCTATCTTCGATGGAAATGACTATGTCTACTGGAAAGAGCGAATGAAAATCAGACTTCAAGCCATCAACATTGAACTTTGGCAGGTTGTGGAAAATGGATACACTGTTCTGCACCCTGATGCTCTTACTTCCAATGACAAAGCTAGAATGCGACTGAATGCTCAAGCAAAAGATATTATCTGTGATAGTATCTCAAAAGATATTTTCATTCGGTTCCGAAAGCTTGACCCTGCCAAGCAACTTTGGGATGCCATCAAAGATGTTCATGAAGAATTCACTGCCAGAACAGATCAACACACAGATATGCTCTGTGCCATGTTTGCAGGTTTCAGGAGTCTTTGTAGATAAAGTGTTATGGAACTCACTGATCGGTTGACTAATATTGTTGAAAGACTTCATCAACGAGGAGTAACAGATATCACCGATAGAGATGTGGTCAACAAGCTGCTGAGCGTTCTTGATACAACCTTCGATCCAACCGTGGCTGAAATCAAGGAAAGACCAGACTATGAAGAACTTCACTACGTCGAGGTCATGACGTTGTTGTCTATTCACGAAGAAAAGATGGAACTTGAAAATGGGCATCAAGAATCTTCTTCGGAAAGCGAAGGGGAAATTCTCTCACAATATGGCAGTTCACAAGAAGAAGATGTCGAGAATCAACACTCTATCACAAGAGAACTTGAAATGCTCACAGAAAGACTAAGTGATCTCAGAAGACAAAATCTGTGCCTCACAAATGATGACGAAGTTGACTTGTCTGAATCGTCAAGAAGATTACCTCCGAAAGAAATAAAATGCTTCAAGTGCAAACAACTCGGTCACTACATCGCGCACTGTCCCTGCTGGGAACAAGATGAAAAACCGAGCAACCGATGGATTTATCTTCACTGCACTGGATTCACTCGAGTGGATCGTCACACTAAGCTCTCAAAGAAAAATGAATCTATCACATCTTCTTCAACGAGACCAGTCACTGACGTACAAACCAGAGCGACCATTGAATCTAATATGAAGAGAATATCGCAGCTGACGAGAGTGTGTGCTGAAATGAATATGGAATCTGAAGATGAAACATCCGAAACCGAATCAGAAGACGAAGAGCTTTACAGAAGCCGAAGAAGAGGCAATGCATTCGTTGCTTATGAATCATCCGAGAAGTCTCTCGAATCAGACACTGATGATAATGCTTCAAGTGATGATGAACCAATCGCACGCTGTCTCATGGCAAAAACCTCAAAGGGTCAGCAAAGCACCAAAAATCTATGACTGAATATTCCTCTGAATACATTGCCTATGCTAAACTTGTTAAGATTTCAAAATCTCAACAAGATGAGCTTGAAAAACTTGAGATGAATCTCATGAAAACCGAAGGATTACTGGTCGAAGAGATGGAGAAGAATCAAGAGTTGACTGAAAAGCACGATGCTTTTTCTTCAACGATTGATGATCTTTCCGAACGATATGATTCTCTTACAGTCAACAATGAGAATTTATTAGATGAACTCCTTAGCAGGAATCAAGAACTCGAGTCACTGAAAGAGTCTTATAACGCACTCACGAAAGAAAAAGCTTCTCTCTTCGCCGAGCAATCTAACAATCTTCCTGATGATTTTGTGCCTCCTCCCTCAAAATGCCTAGAACGTAGCAATGCTGATTCGAATGCTGAAATATCCAATGCTGCCATCGAGAATATTGCAACTACTTCGAATGATATTCCTAACCCCTCTCCCGAGGAATTTGTTGCTATCTCTGATGAAAATTGCAGGTTAAGAACTTGCTTGAGACAGGAATGCTAAAAAGCCTCAGAGGACATCAAACACTATGTGATGTGCTCAAGAAGTCAATACTGCACAGAAATCCCTGAAAAGAAGGATTGGGTTTCGAAAGGAAACTCAACGTTGATGGAACCTACTGGACTCCCGAACAATATCCTCGAACAAGTTGGGTTCTTGCTAAAAGCAAAACTCACGAACCTGCACTCATGTCTGGATATGACTCACCCATCCCTGTTATTTCTGACGAGTCAAATGACTCAAACTACAAATTCTTCAAACAACAGAATGGTAAGGTTTTCGCTCAGTATGTTGGGACTAACTGCAGGTCTGGTTCACCCAAGAAGCAAATTTGGGTGAAGAAGTGCACCATTGAAAATTTATCTGTCACTGCTAACCTGAATATGCAGAGTAATTCTCTTCGAGGAAATAATAATTCCTCGCAGTATGGCACTGAAACCTCTTCCAATGGATATCAGCCAAACTTTTGACAAAAGGAGTACATGTGTATCTCCTCGAATCATTATGCTCATGTCTCTGGGAACAATTTCAATGCTTACTCATATGATTACTCTCGAGATGCACAGGTGAACTACGAAAATCAACGAAGGAACGTCCCTGCTCAGTCAAGACAAATGCGGTCTGCGCTACCCACACAAGTGTGGGTTGCGAGAAAGAACTAACCCATCTTGCAGGAATTCTATCTCAGGGATTCTTTCCGGTTATCCTTTGCCCTGAGATCTATATTGTTGGTGCTGGCTCTTCGTGTTTATTTGTTCTTTGTTTGTTGCTTGTCTTCGAGTTGCCGTGTTTGTTTTTCGTCCGATGAACAACTCACTCATAGCTCCTCATTTGGTGTTTCTTCTTGTTTGGCTGAGTGTTTTGTTTCGGACCCTTTCATCCCTCTATTCTTTGTCTTATAAATCTATGATGTCCGTCGTAAGCATGCAATTTGATCTAAAGAAGATCTCTCTCCGACGTCCTTGGTCATGAAAGGAATCAACTTCAAACTTTTATCCACTTTTGGCGTTCAGCCCTTCAGACCTTTCGACCTCCCGCTCTCTTCCCGAATTTCTCGCAGAAAACGGTTGCCACGTGCCCACGATCTCCACTATCGTGATCGTGTCCGTCGAATGCGGAACGTCCCGCAACTGTGGGCCGTAGATTTTGGAGAGGACGTTCTGCTCTCCTGCTATACATACCCCTCGTCGCGTCTTCTTCCTCATCCGCGCAAACCCTCGTTTCACCTTCTCCCGAGCTCGAGCTCGAAGCAACTCCGGCAAGAAGCTCCGCCGTACAACTCCGGTGAAGTCTTGTCGCAACTGATCACGCTGGTGCGGTAATCCGTCCTCCCGCGTTGCCATAGTTGATCTAAGTTGCCAAGTTAGGGCACTTAGATCCGGAACTGCTCCTCTCCATCTCTCTGTTCTTAGGGCAGTTCTTACCGATGCAATTTTCTTCGATTTATTTCTCTGCGGTAGATCTTTAGGAATCACTAGGATTTGACTGGTACAGTTTGTAGATCTTCCTCGTACTGGTTCTGCTCATCTAGGGTTCATGTGTAATTATCCGAAAGATTAGATAGTTATCAACCTGCCTAGAATTTATCTGTGGCTAGCTTGTAAAATCTATCGATGATATCTCTCTGTGTTACCATGAATTACTTGTTGATCTCCTTCAAAATCATTTTCGTTCAAAATTATTCTGTGCGTGCTTATGACTCTACCTCTGTTTTCCCCTCGCTTCTACTCTATTTCACAGGTTGGTCATGGCACAGAGTTCGGAAGAGCATTCAGATTCTGAAGGATATTTGCCTCAGCTTCCACCTAGGTCTGAACGAATGAGAATGACTAGAGGAGGAAAATCCTCGAAGCCACCCAAGGCTCCGAAGAAGAAACAAGAGTCTCAACCAGAAGAAGATCATGAGGAGATTCCCTCTGCTCACAGTCAGCCCGAGGATGAATTGGTCACAGACGCTCTAACCATCTTCTCCGATGGAAATCCCAAAAAGGGCGGTCGTGGTAGAGAAAAGAACACCACTGTAGAGATGTCGGATCCTGATAGTTACAGAACCCCACCAGAAGGTGAATCAACGACAGATCGCAACAACAGGCTCCAAAGGATTTGCCGCCACTGGGCTGGCAAATGGTACAGATATGAAAATGTTCGCGAGAAGTACCAGATTTTGTTTGCCTTCACACCACCATGGAATGACTGCATTGCTGAAAATTGCATTGGCCCAGATGATGAAAAAGTCAGACCACCAAAGCCAGTAGATGCTCATCCTGACTCCCTCAAAACTATCGCTGATTTCCCCGAGGAAGTAGCTAAGAGGGTGAAGGCCAAAGCCAAGCGTGAAGCTAGAGAAGCTAAGAAGAATCAAGTTGAAGCGAAAAATGTCGCGCTGACCCAACAAGATGTACAGAAGAAGAAGGAACGTGTATCAGCATCTAAGGAAAGCAAATCTGAGAAATCAGTTTCCCCTCGTGCACCACGAAAGAAAACTCTTGCCAAGAGAATCAAGAAGGCAGCTCCTGACTCGTCTGATGAGTCATCCAGAGAAGATACCCCGGATGAAATTCCATTGTATGATCGTCTTGACATTCTCAATAAACCATCCAAGAGCCCCTCTCCAGTGAAAGCTTTGCCCTCTCCGAGGAGATCACCCAGGCATGCACCCGTTCCGTTCACTGATAAACCTTCGGGTTCTGTGGCTCCGAGAACTTTGTCGAGCACTGCAGCAAAGAGAAAGCTGCAGGTTGAAGAACAAATTGATATGGCTGCTAAGAAGACCAGGCTCACTGTTCCTGCTTCCACAGAGGAACAGAAGTATGATTTCAATTTCATGATCGATGTGATTGACAGTGCTGCATATGATGCAAAAGCTGATGATGTGAGCGGTCTGGGACTACCTGACGATGTTTCCGAAATGGTAACGAAGCATTTCATTGAGCTGAGGAAAATCACCAAGAAGCTGAGCAAAGCTGTCAGAGACAAGCAAGCTGTCAAGAAACTGAGAAATGAGGCCAAAACTGAATCCGAAAGGAAAAAGATGAACAAAGAAATTGTTGAACTCACCAAGGCCCTCAGTGTCTTGAGAAATGAGAAAATTGAGTGGCACTCACGCTTGCACATGGAAGTATCTCAACTGTGTGACAGAAGAAACGAGGAGATTGACCGCAAGGCAGATCTTGCTCGAAGAAGAATTCAGGAAGAAAAACGTCAGAAGGCTAGGCCGAGAGTGAGCAAGCCGATAACTAACAAAGACCGCCGCCTTCAGAATGTCTCTGCTGATCCCACACTGGATTCCCATGTACCTTTGCAACAAGTTCCTCCATCTCCACCTCTCGTGGATGAACTCATGCAACAAGTTGGTGCTGAAGAGGTTATCATTCCTGCGCCAGAAGCCCTAGAGCAACATGAAGTTGTTGATATATTCCTTGAAAAGACTGATGAGGAAAATGCACCTCCTAAGCAGCAATCCCCAGCCGATGAGGTTGATGAAGAGATTGAAGTTGAGAAGGCAGATCCATCGCCACCAAGAACAGAGCAAGTAGAGCCCTCCGAACCGAATATGGAGGAAAATGACAAGATTGAGGGGGAGCTCAATGCTTCCCGAGAAAAAAACACCCCCGGTCACATCATCTGGCGCCCATACCCAGATGTATGTTGATCCTGCTCCTCACACCACTGCACCTCAGTTGGTAGAGGAAGAAAAGAAATCTGATGAGCCGATGGCTCGAGAAGAAACTGTCCCACCAGCTGTGTCTCAAGCAACCGAGAAAGAAGTTGTCGTGCCTCCCGCCGAAGAAAGTGCAAGGAAAGAAAAGGCCCTTGGGCCCGAAAGTCAAAAGGATGCCGAAGGAGTTCCGGTGAGCAAGAACAGTAGTCAATCAAGTTCCTCAAAGCCATCTGCACGAGAAAAATCGAGGAAGCCTCATGCTCCTCTCAAGCCCATTGAGGAAGGTGTGCCTGCACCTGATGATGTTCGGACCCAAGTTATGGGCGATGAAGAACCACTGAGAAATCCTTTCGAAACTTTCCCTTTGTTTCCTGTTGATGATGGCCCGAATGGCCCAGCCTTCAATGAGCAGTTTCATCGTTCGAAACTTGCATTCTTTGGGACCATCCCATATGAAAGAGAAAGAACCTCCTTGTCACCAAGATTGTGGACAAAGGAACAGGCCGTGTATTATGCTCGCATTATGTATGGCAAGAATCGCATATTCAAGCACAAGATTCTGGATTTCGCTGAGCTCGAAAGTTTACCTTGCTTCCATCACACCATCGAGCAGATTGAACAGGTCTTCCTGAAGAGTTTTCTTCGTTTCAATCATGGCTGGAATCGTGAAGTTATCCTTCAGTTCTACGCCACTCTTTATATCTCAGGAGATCTGGCAAACATCAGCACTTGGATCCTCAAATGGATGATCGAGGAAGAAAAGATCAAATGCTCGGCTGACCAGTTTTTGGCACTGTTAAATTTACCTCGGTGCGAATTTGATGACTCACGTGAACACAGACTGCACTTCTAGGAAGTATCCGAAGCTGAACTTCACATGCTGATGGACCCCAAACTTGTTGGTGATGAATGTACCAAGGCAAATCCTAAGAATCTGGCCTATGAGAACAAAGTCTTGTTCTATATCCTGTGCAACTCTCTCACACCAACAAACAGGCCCGAAATCATCCATGGCATCGTGGCAAATTCTCTTCAAGCAATAGCTCATGGCATTCAGTTTGACATTCCAGATCTTCTCATTCGCAACTTGGCCTATGCAGCTAATAGCCCTCAAGTCTTGAAGCCATATGCACCATGGGTCATGTTCGCCATTGAGCAGCTTATCGAGAAAAAGTTCTTCTGCCCATATGTCCCGAAAGTTTTCATGCCACCAGTCCGAGAAACTCTCCGAATTGTGAAGGACATCAGCAAAGGGAAGACACCTATTGATGCCACTGCTTCTGCCTCTGCTAGAGCTCCAAAGGTCAAGAAGGTCACAGTAGAAATCCCTCGTGAAGAAAATCCCTCACTATACGAGATTTGTCTTCGCACTCAGCAAGCCCTGGAAAGTCACATCAAGCTCGATCGCAAAGAAAAGCTGGAAATGATGACAGAGATCAATCTGCTTCACAATTATGCTCGTCAAGCTTTGCTGTATGAGAAGGAACAAAAGAAGCGCTCGTGGACCCTTCTGCGCAAGCATTATTCTCGCAAACAACTGTCTGCCAAGGGAATCGAGAAAGATTACGATCATCTGAAGTTGTTTGATGGTCCTCGCATCCGAAGGCAAACCCCAGTGCTTCCTCAGCGTTCTGCCTCCACCGACCTGCTGTTTGTTGAACCCGATGATGATCTTGAAGACACAGCAGGCACATTCATATACAAGCCAGATGCACCTCGCACTGCTACTCCCGAAGCTGATCCCGAAGCCCGTGTTGCGTCTCCAACTCCTGCTTCGGCCTCGACCATCGCTCGTTCTGCTTCGCCGAACAGCTCGAGTTCTGGGGATTCTTCGGACGAGTAGTTCCTCGCATGCATTCTCTTTCCTTTTTGACACTTGTTGACAAAAAGGGGGAGAAGAATATCGAGAGATAGACATGCGGGACAAGCGGGTTATTTGCAGGGTGTTTCCATTCGCCATTTGCTCTTTTCTCGAACAATTTGCTTTTGGTCGTTGAATTTTTGGTCGTGGAACTTAATCTCACCGCCTGTGGTGATGGTATATTGCGTCGTCATGTACCGTTAATAACCCCTCCAATGCTATATTTGCTTCCAGTTATTTGTTTGCAGGCGCTATCGAATGCTTACTTCCTTGCAATGATTATCCTCGATATTTATCTTTCGTGCAAGGAGAAGAGAAGTCGCTTAAGAGTAAAATTATTCGTGAATTCAAAACAAAATTCTTTCTATCTGATAAGCTGTTTTCCCTCGCATATGTCTATGGGATCATCTTTGTTGCAGGAGAACATCGTCTGAAGCATATCCACTCCGAGCAATATACTTGTGACTCCTTTGCTCTGATTATTCCTTGAACATCTAATTTGCAGGCAATCTATATCTCGTGTGGAATTAAACTGTGTTCTGAGAAAATCTTCATGGCGTATCCTTTGCCACAACGCTTTTCAAATTATCTTCGCTATCTACCTAATCTATGTCAAAGGTTGTGTGTGGCAGGAAATACCTCAGACACCGTCGAGTGCATTCGGTGAAACTATGAATCAGATCATCTGCCAATGTCACTCATACGAAGATTTACCTCGCTACCTTCCATATTATCTCCTATGCTCACTCCAATCAGAATGATGCATATCTTCAGGGGGAGCGTGTTTTATCTTCGTATTTATCTCTCGTCTTTCACCTTCCTTCATATTCCATTTCATTCTTTTATCTATCTTTCGATGTGTTCTATTTTGTCAACAATCGTCCAAAAGGGGGGAGATTGTTGGTGCAATTCATGCCCTTTTGTGTTTTGGAGATTGTTGACAGAAACAGGCATGGACTGATGTGTTTGCTAGAGCACACAGAGAGAAATTGTCCATGCAGTGCCGAAGAAAATGCTGTTTCTGGTGTCAAGTTCGAAGAACTTCATCGAAGAATATCTGCACTACAGAGAAGAATGAGCTACATCCCTTGAAGACTTGTAGACGACAAGAATGAAGTGAAGGAGTTGACCCCTCGAAAATTTATTGCTGACGCGAAGCAATTGGTTCGGTGATTTTGTTCGAAGAAATTGACTGCAGCGATGGAAGACGAAGACGAAGTGAAGACGTAGCATTCTTTTCGTTGTTCTTCTTCCATTCATTTGAGTCATAGGACCTCCGTACTATTAAGAGGGGTATAGGTTCTCGAAGCTTAGATCCGCTGTGATGCTTAGCCCAAACCTGTGCGAGACTGAGAGAAATCTATTTATGTTTCGAATGATTACCTGCCAGCAGAAGACGTTGTTCTTCGGTGCTATAGGAGATATCTTTCGAACTGAGGAGTTAGCATTACTTGCTCCGCACGTAATGTTACCGTTGTGCTCAATTCCGACCGTTGGACTCGTGTCGTTCAGCCGTTGGCTGCTCCACATGTCTAATTTGGTCTTTTCCCTTTAGGGAAGGCTGCGGCTATAAATAGCCACCCCGCTCCAACGTTGCCCGTTGGCTGCTCCACTTAAGATTTCTGAGAATATTGATTGAGCATCCCCTCTCCGAGTGATTTCAGTTTAAGATCCACCGAGAGAAAAATCAAGAGCCAAAACTTAGACAGTGGTTGAGCATCACAGTAGTTCTAAGTTAGAGTTCTTGTACCTATTACTCTTGAGAGCTGCACACTCTCTAGACGGATAGGTGTCGGCTCGAGTGTCGAAGAGTAATTGTCTTCACCGAGCAAGATCTTCAACAACCAAGAGTCATTGTGGTTGGCGAAGAAGTCTGTCGAAGGTTTGGAGATCGCCGACAAGTATCTACCACGAGTGAAATCAACTGGAGTCTGATCACCTCCGAGTTGAAGGAGAATAGGGCGAGGAGAGTTTATCCTCTGTGTTAAATCACAACCCCTCCAACCAGACGTAGTCCTTTGGCAGAAGGGCGAACTGGTCTACCAAATTCACCTGTCGCCATCGAGCACCACTGGTTCACTTTACATTACTGCATTTCCTTCAGCAGTTTACATTCGTGCTCAGTGCTGATAGTTGTATCTGATCAATCATAGTTCGTCAATTATCTGTTGCAATCTCATCATTCATTTCCATCGTCTCATGTCAATCTGTTTATCTTCGTACTTAAGTAAGTCTGTGTGATAACATTCAGTGCCGCATTTATTCACCTTGTTACCGCTTCCCGTGCATTTCCATCGTAGTCCATATATTGTTTTCCCCCGTACTAATGCATCTGCTCGTATATTGTATTACCTTCATATCTATCGAACCTGTGTTCGAACGACAATTGCCTTCTACATTGATAGATATGTTCCTCTATAGCGAGCTCAATTAAGAGCTTTTCTACCGAACCTTATCTCCGCTGCTGTGTTTGGAATCAGTTCAAAACATTCTCAAGATATAAGTGAAGCATGAGAGTGCAACTTTATCTTCAAAATATAACCACTGCCGTGCTCTAAAAGATATAAGTGAAGCACTAGAGCAACTGCCTAGCTCAAAAGATATAAGTGAAGCACATAGAGTATTCTAAAAAATCACGAATAATGTGTGTCCCTCTCAAAAAGGTGTGTTCAGCAAAGATGATTGTGGCAAACTAAAAAGAAAACAAAAGCAAACAAACTATAGCACAAGACACTCCAAGTAAAACACATATCATGTGATGAATAAAAATATAGCTCCAAGTGAGTTACCGATAGATTGTAGACGAAAGAGGGGATGCCATCCGGGGCATCCCCAAGCTTAGAGCTTGTGTATTCCTTGAATATTACCTTGGGGTGCCTTGGGCATCCCCAACCTTAGGCTCTTGCCGCTCCTTATTCCTTTATCCATCGTAGTCTCACCCAAAACTTGAAAACTTCAGCACACAAAACTCAACAGAAACCTCGTGAGATCCGTTAGTATAACAAACAAATCTTAAACTTTAGGTACTGTTGTAAATAGATTCATATTTAATATTCGCATAATGCTACTGTACTCCAACTTCCCCACGGCTCATACCCCTCGATACGATCCATAGATTCATCAAAATAAGCAAACTATGCAACAAAAACAGAATCTGTCTAAAACAGAACAGTCTGTATAGATCAGAATTAAAGTCATACTTCTATAACTCCCAAAATTCTGAAAAATTAGGACGATGTGAGAAATTCATATATCAATAATTTGTAAAACATTCAGAAGGTTCTGATGCTCCAGAAAAAAATCAAAATTCCAGCACTGGACACAAAAGTTTCTGTTTTCAAACAACATCAATTATACTATCATCCCAAAGGCATTACTTGGCACAAACACTAATTAAAAGATAAAAACACAATCATAACAGAGGCTACAATTGTATAAACAAACAAAAACAGAAAGTAAAACAATTTTTTTTTATTGGGTTGCCTCCCAACAAGCGCTATTGTTTTATGCCCCTAGCTAGGCATAATGCATAGTTTCAAGTGTTGTCATCCTTCAGATTAATTCCATAGGTGGCCCTCAAAATAGATTCATACGGTGGCTTAATTCTCTTTCTAGGGAAGTGTTTCATCCCTTTCTTTAACGGAAATTGAAATCTTATATTACCTTCTTTCATATCAATAATAGCACCTATGGTTCGTAGGAAGGGCCTACCAAGTATTATAGGGCAAGAAGGATTGCATTCAATATCAAGCACAATGAAATCCACGGGAACATAATTTCTATTAGCAAGAATAAGCACATCATTTATTCTACCCAATGGTTTTTTATGGTGGAATCCGCTAGATGTAAATTAAGGGAACAAGCATCCATATCGGTGAGACCTAGCACATCACACAAAGATTTTGGTATAGTAGAGACACTAGCACCTAGATCACATAAAGCATTACATTCATAATCTTTAATTCTAACTTTAATAATAGGTTCCCATTCATCATGTAATTTTCTAGGAATTGAAACTTCCAACTCAAGCTTTTGTTCATGAGCTTTTATCATAGCTTCTACAATATGTTTAGTGAAAGCTTTATATTGTTCATAGGCATTAGGTGAATTAATCATGGATTGCAACAAGGAATTACATTCAACTAAAGAACAATTATCATACTTAAAGTCCTTGTAATCCAAAGTAGTGGGTACATCACTATTTAAAGTTTTGACCTCTCCAAACCCACTTTTGTCATTTTTATCATTAAGATCATCACCCTCCAAATAATTGGGATGCCTTCTAGATAAAGTTAACTCACCTTCAGTCCCTTTTTCATCAAGTTTTATATTACTAAATAGGGATTCAATAGGTGAGACACCAACCATTTTAATATCTTCATCATTACTACGATAGAAACCGGGTGGAATAGCCTTTTCTAGGAATTCTCGCTTAGCTCTCAACCTAGCGGTCCCTTCTTTACTTTCATTAACGGAGAAATAGATAGCTTTAATAGACTCATTTATATCATGCTTGGGTGTGTGGCACCCTAGCTCAGAGAGACCGGAACACCCCGTATTCCAGCCCAGAGATCAAGTCTTCTGGAATACGTCACTGCTTGGCATAGAACAAATCAGCTCTTTATTACGAATAAACGGGGTACAAGGGTCTGATATAACAAAGGTTACAGGGGCATAGCGACACTTCGCCAGCTTAGATGGCTCTATGCTAGTAGCGGAACAAATCGTAGCGGAATAAATTCTAGCAGCGGAACAGCGACAACGGTGACAGCGATGGACTCCACTCCGCAGGGACTCTAGCTGGGACGTATCCTAGCTCGCCAACTTGGGATTCCCGACAAGTAAGCAATCACAGCATGACCTGCAATCTGGCATGACACGCCAGGTGAGTACTTTGAATGTACACGCAAGCTCACAACAACCAAAGCAATCAAGACAAACAACAGCATGGCATTTACAGGTTAATCATCAATGATGAACTCAATACTTCTAGCACAACATGAGCATGGCAGGTACATAAACTTCATGATATGAACATGATGATACTAGCACTAGCATGCAAGGGGGTCGGCGTTTAAGGTCTCATGGACCAACTTACTCTGCTCGGAGGTTATCTCGTAACCACCTTAGGTGTCAATCTTTCTTACCGTCGTGATCATCACACGATCACCTCAGGATCAACCAAGCCCGGTATCAACTATACCATCATGATCATCACATGACCACACAAAGCTTGATCTCTACCTGTGATCATCGCATGACCACATAAAGATCAACCAACTTCTTTTCTCATGGAACCGGGGTTGTTAATTATCCAGGTTATTATTGCTATTGACCCATAGTGTGACCTACTACGAACTGTGTCCATGACCGAGGACGCAGCTATCGATAGATTATACACTCTGCAGAGGTTAGTACACTGTACCCACACCACGGAACTCATGGCCTCGTTCTCCCATTCGGGTGGACCAACGACATTCCGACAAAACCAATCTATTGCATGACACTCTCCCGGCCACTCCGACAAACTCCCCTTTGGGCTATGTCCTGGGTGACCCCAATGCCAACTCGTGACATCCGCCACCTATGTGGCCCCCACCATCATGGCCAAACCAAAACTGTCCCAAACGGGGACCTGAGCTCAATACCAAACCCGGGTACACAAGGCTTATGGCCGCCTACCTGATCAGGGTAGTGCGCGCACATAACCTTCCCTAGTATGAGGCACCGGTGAGAGGCATGACAATAGACCGCATTAGGGCCTCCCTATCCTGGCAAGTGTGGTTGCACTGGTGAGCTCGACTCGGTGGCACCATGACTCAGCCAACAGATTTGTTCAAGTTCGATTAATGTCAGGTTCAACTTGAATGGTGATGAGCTGAGTCACAATAATATATCATGATGAAATAACAATACATATGAGCATGATATCAGTGTAACCATGGATGGGAAACATAACCATTTAACAACATAACATCAATAATGATAACTCATTTAGTCTACGGGATGCAGATGAGCATGGCATAACGGTGATCATGAATATCACAGGTATTTTCATATCAATCCATAATGATCCATATGAGCATATCATTAGGTCTAGCATCGGAAGTGATTACAAGAATAAATCATGATAAGAATAACATTAGCAACTAATCATTTCACTTATTAGATGAAACTGAAAATGGCATAAGCATAGACATGGATTCACAGGCATATTCGAAGCATTCAAAAATTATTAAATGAGCAAACAATTCTTAAATATTCAAGTGGAAACCATGGCTACTGCAATGCCATCATGCAAGTGGCTGTTGTGACTTGCCTGGGGGTGAAGGATTCACCGGGGAGAAGTGCGAGGCACTCGCGGAAAGAATCGCCGGAAAAGTTTCCCTCTCGGCGGAGCTGTTTTAAGGGCAAGGGAAAAATGGTCATTTTCACAGTGTGACAACCTCATGAAAATGATACCATCAGAACGGGCTCAGCGAACTGAGATCGTGGGCCTTAGAATCACCTGAATCGGAGTCACGGTTGTCGAGATACGGCCGTTCGTTCGTTAGGCAGAAAATTAAATAAAAAATATTCATTTCTGCTGCTAACGGACGAACGTCCGCAATTTAAGGGTTTCGGCGTCGGGCTGAAAAAGAGAAAGCGCATTTCAGTTAATACGCTTCCTCTACAGGGAAAGCGCATTTTGCTCCGAAACTGCTCTGGAATACGCTTTCAGAATGAGAAAACGTATTCGATAAAAGGCGCCTCCACTTATCCTAGTCAGCAGCCGGGTCCACGCCTGTTAGGCCGACAGGTGGGGCCGCTGGGTGGTGGGGCCCGCCCGGGCAGGTCGTCTTCTTCCTCCCGTGCCCGTGCCTGGCTGAGGACAGGGCCGGCCCTAACGGCGATTGCCGCCGCCGTAGGCCGTCTCCGGCGACGCCCCAGCTACCAGCGAGCTCGGCACACCACAACGCATCCACCCAGGTATGAGACGGAGCTCGGGGAGGGCGGGAGCGCGTGCTCCCTCGGCCACGGCGGACGATGGCTACGGCCGGGGTTCGGGCACGACGCTACGGTCACTGGAGGAGGAGGGGAAGAGGTGGGGGAAGCTCCAGGGGCTCGCGGGGTTCCTTTGGTGGTGATAGAAGGGAGAGGGGAGGCCGGCATTGCCCGGATTAAAGCCGGAGAGGGCGGCGGCCATGGCGGCCAATTGAGGCGAGGAGTGCGGCTCGAGCTCGAATGAGTGGACAGGGAGGGTACTAGGAGAGAGGGAGAGAGGTTGGTGAGCTCAAAGGGTCTCAGGGAGGGCTTATATGGCCGTGGCAACGATGCCCTCGCTGAATGCCGGCATGGGCGCTCGGGGGATGCACTGACGCGACCGCGTACGCGTGCGCACGCGGACTGGCTCGGACGGCGATGGGAGAGAGCTAGTGGAGTGGCAGGGGAGGGCAGACGCAGTAGCGGCGAAGTCCGGTCGGCCACTCGGCCACTGTGCGCACGTGGCCGGGGCTGCCATGGCGCGAGGAGAGCGAAGGAGGAGGGGGCCCGGACACGAGCGGACGCGGGGGACTGTGGGCGACGCGGTGGACAAGGTGAGACGAGCGAGAGCGGCCGGGAGGGCAGTGCCCGGAGCTAGCCGACGCCCAGAGCGCACCAAACGCATGCCATCCCACGTGGTCACCACATGCGTTGGCGAGAGGAGGGCACGTATGCCTGGCAAAAGGTGTCAAACGTGTTGTCCCTCCAACCTACAGTCCCACTGATGTGATGGTTCGGCCAAAGAGACTATGAGTTGATGGGATGGAACAGCTAAAGTTTGCTGTAGCAAACTTGATCATGAAGTTGTGGTCAAGTGGGATGAGATAAGAGCTCACCAAGATATCACAGAGGTTTAGGGTAGGAAGGACAATAGTCCTATGCAATATGAAAGGATTTGTGCCAAGATTTGTCATAGTTGCTTTACAACCACAAAATCTGGTCCAAAGACTAGATCATGAAGTAGCACTCACATGGATGATTGGATTGGGCTGAAAATTGGTGGAGTACGATCATTTGGGCATATGAAGGCACCATAAAAATTTCATACCATTTGGATGAATAAAAATGGTACTTCCTTCACAATGCTCCACACTGGACAGAAACTTGGGGCAATTTTGTGGGGAAAATGGCTTGGCAAAATGATGTGAATTTTGGCATTCCCAAAGGATATAGGGATATTTAGGTCGTGGATTAATCTCAGATTTTATGAAGAAATATAAAATGTAGTTGCTTCACAAACTGAATTGGTGACCAGAAACCAAGATTTGAAGGTGTGCTCACATAGGTTGTTGTATGGAGATGAAATTTGGTGGAGAGTCATGATTTGATCATATGGATGATCTCCCAAAATTTCAACTCATTTGGATTAGCCTAGCTAGTACTTCCTTCACAAAGCTTCTCTCTGGTTAGAAACTTTGGGAATTTGCTGAGGAAGATTTACTAGGCAAATGAAGCTGAATTTTGGCATTTGGCAATTATTTGGATAAGAAAGAGTGCCCAAAAATTTTGTGGGCAATCAAGAAAAGATAAATAGCACTTCCTTCACAAAGTGCCATTCTGGACAGAATGGAAAATGAATATTCCTGAATTATTTTTGAACTAGGCAAGATATGATCCCAAGAATTTATGAGAATTTTGTGGGAATTTTTGGAATGGCAGAAATATAGGTTGCTTCACAACCTAAAGCAAATAGGGTTATTCCGTTAATAGAAAAAGGAATATTCCCCAGAAATAAATATTGGGGTTGGGCTAAGATGGAAATGACATGGCCTTGGGATAGATTTGAGAATGACAAGCCACTAGGAAGTGGCAGGAGAGAAGAGCTGATCTCCCCAGGTTTCAAGACCACATAGCCACGGAAAAAGAAATTCCAAATAAAATACGAAGAAATCCAAAAGAAAAAGAAAGGGCCAAAAATCGGGGTGTTACAAACCTACCCCCTTACGATAAATCTCGTCCTCGAGATTTGGTTGCTCAGGGAACAAGTATGAATACTCTGACTTAAGGAAACCGTTTCCAACTCGGGTATCCTTTTTCCTTCATATGATGTTCCTACTAAATTTCATATGATCTGCTTACCTTGCTCGGAGGTGGTTTGCTTCACCATACCCAACCTTCTGACAGGTCTTCCTTCATATGTTCATCCTTACTCTAACTTCAATTCTTTTATGTCTGCTGGCTTATCTGATATATTATCCTGGCCGGAATATGTCATCTTTTCATAAGTCCGGGAGTGATTTTCAATTCACGTGACACTCTTCGATCCAGCATCAATGGTATTCAATGGAGTTATGAACAAATTTCCTTGGTGGACACAAAACATTTCTTCCTTGCATCGGGTTACTCAAGTAGATGCATGTCCTCCGGGTTCAAAACAATGCTGAGAATCATAACCGCTCTCTTGGCGGAATCTGACTGCCTGTAGGTAGTTCTGAATCATCTTGGCTGGCTTCACTGTCTCGAGCATCAAATTCGTACCATGTTGTTCTTGCAACAATTTATCTTACCTGTATTGCCAGTCTTGCTCCTTCATTATCGCTCTCTTTTTCTGAATCTTTTGTTGAAAGAGCTCGGCCATATATACCCTTAATTCTTCGTGTGACCATAGGTGCTGTCAGGTGCAATATTCCGGCAGTCATACCTTATCCTTATCCTCAGGCAGTGCAGCAACGTTTAACTGGCAAGTTTATCATCTCTCACGCTCTAACTGTAGGGCAATGATCATCCGAACCTTTGCATGAAACCGGCAAATAAATCAGTAGCCGCCAGAACGGTCTTTACAACTCAGATCTGGGACATTACTGAAATAACTCAACCATGGCTCACGACGGCTGAAAAGCAGCTCAGAGCATGAGGCAGTGTTGATAAGAAGAATGTAGCAGTTCCCTAAGACGGCCGAAAAACAGCTTAGGGCATAGGATCGCTGCTACAAAAAGAAACTCAACAGCTGCCCGAGACGGCCGAAAAGCAGCTCAGAGCACAGGCAAGTTGTTGAAAAGAGAAATATGAAATCGGCATCCACCCCGGGACGGCCGAAAACAGCTCAGAACATAGGCGTGGTGCCGTTACCAGGAAAGGTAAGCAAGGGTTCATCAGGATCATATGCCAGGTTCATAGTTACTTGTATAGAGCTCACTGCTGTGGTCAATCACACATGACAGTGATAGAGGTTGATCATATCACTTTGTCGGGTGTGAGGAAGCTGGCCTTGATAACCACGTGCTTGCATGACCTTGGCAGCATGTTCACAATATATATGGAAGCATGTGTAACTAAGCATTTGATTCCCAAGGCAGACACTTGTGTCCTGACTAGCTCGTGTTTCTGACCAACCTGTCGTGGACCTGATTCTAGAGATGCACTGCCCACTGACAGTGTAATATCTTGTACCAAAGCCGATAAATGTTTGTAGTGTTGTACAGACGAAGACGGGATAGCTTGTGTTGGAAGCTATCTCAGAGTAGCGTGCTGAGGAAGGCTTAATAGCTTACGTCCAAAGCTTTTGTCAGGATAGCGTGCTGAAGAAGACTGGGTATCGTACCTCAGAAGCTTCTCCTCCTGGTTGCTTACTGGGAAAGATTCAGTGCCTTATGCCAGAAGCTTTCTGTAGTAGCTTACCAAAGAAGACATAGTAACTTATGCTGGAAGCTATCCACATATCGTACTAAGGAAGACTGCAGAACCTTGCTTCTTAAGCTTCCTTCGTAGCGTGCGGAGGAAGACTAGATTTTCTTACACCAGAGGCTTCTCACTATAGTGCGCGGACTGAATGCCATATATATATCCTTGATATTCCTTTGACTGGAAATGTACTGTTGTCTTGCACACAAATTGTCTTTCAGCTGGTTCATTACGATTGTGATGGTTGCACACTGATGTAAACTTGATGCTGATAATCAATCTTGGATATCATTTGTATTCATATCAGATATTCCCAAAATAATGCAGTCCACTGATAATTCCATACTGTTTAGCTGTGCTTCAAAATATTTGAAATCCTCACTGATTCTTCGAGTCCGGTGTCGGTGGATGAGCAACTTTCATAAGGGGAAATAAGGTAACACCGAAGGCCCAAAGAAAGAAGCCAAAAGAAATGACTAAAACAAAAGCACACATAGCATTAAGATTACATACAAGGAACATCACATTTCACAGCTATTCATCTCACTATGCATGCCTACTTAAGCACACAATTCTCGAGGAAACTCTGGTACTACGAGCTAATATGTTGTGGCAGTGTGCACGAAAGTGAATCAATGTGTGGAGAGGTTGGTGTAAATAGAGCTACACCAAGTGCTGGCTCAGCACCGATTGCATCTGGACGGGCTTGGAGGTGAGGACGTACTCGGTGATCATGTAGAGGAACATGGATGTCACGGCCACATCATCATCAAGTAGACGGAAGGGAACTGTACTCGTCCAGGGAATGGGTGACGAGGTAGGATAGCGGTGGAAAGCAGGGTCTCCTGGCATTGCCCTTTTCTGGTAACAAGACCAGTAAGGGTTGCCAAAGTGGCGGGTTGGATGGCAAGATCCGGGATAGAATCATGTCTATCACCGAAACGATAAGTGTGGCTAAAGAGAAAATATTGGTGCGATACCTGTGCATCAATCCTGCAAGTGATCGACACCACAAGGTACCTTGACATCACTCCGCTGGGACAGAGATGACACGAAACACCAAAGAGCAAGTATGCAAGACTGGAGGGTGCACGTAGTAGATCGAAAACGATGCCACCTACACTCACAAGATCAACCGTTAGAGACAATATAATAAGTCTATATGTATGCTATGCGACAACCAAATGCAACAAGCAAGCTAGACTCTGAACTACCGATTTCTAATGCTCGCGCTGACTAGGGCGTCCTACAGCCAGACTGGCTCTGATACCAATCGTTGTGGCACCCCGGCTCAGAGAGACCGGAACACCCCGTATTCCAGCCCAGAGATCAAGTCTTCTAGAATACGGCACTGCTTGGCATAGAACAAATAAGCTCTTTATTATGAATAAACGGGGTACAAGGGTCCGATATAACAAAGGTTACAGGGGCATGGCGACACTTCGCCAGCTCAGATGGCTCTATGCTAGCAGCAGAAGAACTCGTAGCGGAATAAATTCTAGCAGCGGAACAGTAACAACGGTGACGGCGATGGACTCCACTCCGCAGGGACTCTGGCTGGGATGTATCCTAGCTCGCCAACTTGGGATCCCCGACAAGTAAGCAATCACAGCATGACCTGCAATCTGGCATGACACGCCAGGTGAGTACTTTGAATGTACTCGCAAGCTCACAACAACCAAAGCAATCAAGACAAACAACATCATGGCATTTACAGGTTAATCATCAATGATGAACTCAATACTTCTAGCACAACATGAGCATGGCAGGTACATAAACTTCATGATATGAACATGATGATACTAGCACTAGCATGCAAGGGGGTCGACGTTTAAGGTCTCATGGACCAACTTACTCTGCTCGGAGGTTATCTCGTAACCACCTTAGGTGTCAATCTTTCTTACCGTCGTGATCATCACACGATCACCTCAGGATCAACCAAGCTCGGTATCAACTATATCATCGTGATCATCACATGATCACACGAAGCTTGATCTCTACCTGTGATCATCGCATGACCACATAAAATCAACCAAGTTCTTTTCTCATGGAACCAGGGTTGTTAATTATCCAGGTTATTATTACTGTTGACCCATAGTGTGACCTACTATGAGCTGTGTCCATGACCGAGGACATGGCTATCGATAGATGTCAGGCTCAAGTTCGATTAATGTCAGGTTCAACTTGAATGGTGATGAGCTGAGTCACAATAATATATCATGATGAAATAACAATACATATGAGCATGATATCAGTGTAACCATGGATGGGCAACATAACCATTTAACAACATAACATCAATAATGATAACTCATTTAGTCTACGGGATGCAGATGAGCATGGCATAACGGTGATCATGAATATCACAGGTATTTTCATATCAATCCATAATGATCCATATGATCATATCACTATCACTAGCATCGGAAGTGATTACAAGAATAAATCATGATAAGAATAACATTAGCAACTAATCATTTCACTTATTAGATGAAAATGAAGATGGCATAAGCATAGACATGGATTCACAGGCATATTCGAAGCATTCAAAAATTATTAAATGAGCAAACAATTATTAAATATTCAAGTGGAAACCATGGCTACTGCAATGCCATCATGCAAGTGGCTGTTGTGACATGCCTGGGGGTGAAGGATTCACCGGGGAGAAGTGTGAGGCACTCGCGGAAAGAATCGCCGGAAAAGTTTCCCTCTCGGCGGAGCTGTTTTAAGGGCAAGGGCAAAATGGTCATTTTCATAGTGTGACAACCTCATGAAAATGATACCATCAGAACGGGCTCGACGAACTGAGATCGTGGGCTTTGGAATCACCTGAATCGGAGTCACGGTTGTCGAGATACGGCCGTTCGTTCGTTAGGCAGAAAATTAAATTAAAAAAATTCATTTCTGCTGCTAACGGACGAACGTCCGCAATTTAAGGGTTTCGGCGCCGGGCTAAAAACGAGAAAGCGCATTTCAGTGAATACGCTTCCTCTGTAGGGAAAGCGCATTTTGCTCCGAAACTGCTCTGGAATACGCTTTCAGAATGAGAAAATGTATTCGATAAAAGGCGCCTCCACTTATCCTAGTCAGCAGCCGAGTCCACGCCTGTTAGGCCGACAGGTGGGGCCGCTGGGTGGTGGGGCCCGCCCGGGCAGGTCGTCTTCTTCCTCCCGTGCCTGCGCCTGGCTGAGGACAGGGCCGGCCCCGACGGCGATTGCCGCCGCCGTAGGCCGTCTCTGGCGACGCCCCAGCTACCGGCGAGCTCGGCACGCCGCGGCACATCCACCCAGGTATGAGATGGAGCTCAGGGAGGGCGGGAGCGCGTGCTCCCTTGGCCACGGCGGACGGCGGCTACGGCCGGGGTTCGGGCACGGCGCTACGGTCACTGGAAGAGGAGGGGAAGAGGTGGGGGAAGCTCCAGGGGCTCGCGGGGTTCCTCTGGTGGTGATAGAAGGGAGAGGGGAGGCCGGCATTGCCCGGATTTAAGCTAGAGAGGGCGGCGTCCATGGCAGCCAATTGAGGCGAGGAGTGCGGTTCGACCTCGATTGAGTGGACAGGGAGGGTACTAGGACAGAGGGAGAGAGGTTGGTGAGCTCAAAGGGTATCGGGGAGGGCTTATATGGCCGTGGCAGCGATGCCCTCGCCGGATGCTGCCTTGGGCGCTCGGGGGATGCACTGACGCGGCCGCGTATGCGTGCGCACGCGAACTGGCTCGGACGGCGATGGGAAAGAGCAAGTGGAGTGGCAGGGGAGGGCAGACGCGGTAGCGGCGAAGTCCGGTCGGCCATTCGGCCACTGTGCGCACGCGGCCGGGGCTGCCGTGGCACAAGGAGAGCGAAGGAGGAGGGGGCCCAGACACGAGCGGACGCGGGGAACTGTGGGCGACGCGGTGGACAAGGTGAGACGAGCGAGAGCGGCCGGGAGGGCAGTGCTCGGAGCTAGCCGACGCCCAGAGCGCGCCAAACGCATGCCATCCCGCGTGGTCACCGCATGCGTTGGCGAGAGGAGGGCACGTATGCCTGGCAAAAGGTGTCAAACGTGTTGTCCCTCCAACCTACAGTCCCACTGATGTGATGGTTCGGCCAAAGAGACTATGAGTTGATGGGATGGAACAGCTAAAGTTTGTTGTAGCAAACTTGATCATGAAGTTGTGGTCAAGTGGGCTGATATAAGAGCTCACCAGGATGTCACAGAGGTTTAGGGTAGGAAGGACTACAGTCCTGTGCAATATGAAAGGATTTGGGCCAAGATTTGTCATAGTTGCTTTACAACCACAAAATCTGGTCCAGAGACTAGATCATGAAGTAGCACTCGCGTGGATGATTGGATTGGGCTGAAAATTGGTGGAGTATGATCATTTGGGCATATGGAGGCACCATAAAAATTTCATACCATTTGGATGAATAAAAATGGTACTTCCTTCACAATGCTCCACACAGGACAGAAACTTGGGGCAATTTTGTGGGGAAAATGGCTTGGCAAAATGATGTGAATTTTGGCATTCCCAAAGTATATAGGGATATTTATGTCCTGGATTAATTTCAGATTTTATGAAGCAATATAAAATGTAGTTGCTTCACAAACTGAAATTGTGACCAGAAACCAAGATTTGAAGGTGTGCTCACATAGATTGTTGTATGGAGATGAAATTTGGTGGAGAGTCATGATTTGATCATATGGATGATGTCCCAAAATTTCAACTCATTTGGATTAGCCTAGCTAGTACTTCCTTCACAAAGCTTCTCTCTGGTCAGAAACTTTGGGAATTTGCTGAGGAAGATTTACTAGGCAAATGAAGCTGAATTTTGGCATTTGGCAATTATTTGGATAAGAAAGAGTGGCCAAAATTTTTTAGGGAAATCAAGAAAAGATAAATAGCACTTCCTTCACAAAGTGCCATTCTGGACAGAATGGAAAATGAATATTCCTGAATTATTTTTGAACTAGGCAAGATATGATCCCAAGAATTTATGAGAATTTTGTGGGAATTTTTGGAATGGCAGAAATATAGGTTGCTTCACAACCTAAAGCAAACAGGGTTATTCCGTTAATAGAAAAAGGAATATTCCCAAGAAATAAATATTGGGGTTGGGCTAAGATGGAAATGACATGGCCTTGGGATAGATTTGAGAATGACAAGCCACTAGGAAGTGGCAGGAGAGAAGAGCTAATCTCCCCAGGTTTCAAGACCACATAGCCACGGAAAAAGAAATTCCAAATAAAATACGAAGAAATCCAAAAGAAAAAGAAAGGGCCAAAAATCAGGGTGTTACAGGGTGGAATTTTTTTAATTTTGAGAGTATCCACATCATGAGCAATTCTATCCATGTTCCTAGCCATGTCATCAACTTGATTCAATTTTTCTTCTACCATAGCATTGAAAATCTTTTGAGAATTAATAAATTCTTTAATATTACTTTCAAGATCAGAGGGTATCCTATTATTATTATTATTATTATATGAATTACCATAGGAAATACCATAATTATTAGAGGAATTTTTGGGAAACGGTCTAAGATTGAAATTACCCCTATAAGCATTGTTGTTGAAATTATTTCTAGAGACAAAATTCACATCAATAGCATCATTATTTTGCTCAATCAAAGTAGATAAAGGCACATCATTAGGATCAATATGAGCACTTTTACTAGCAACCAATTTCATAAGAGCATCCATCTTACCACTCAAAGTATTAATTTCTTCAACAGAATTTACCTTCTTACCAGTTGGAGTTCGTTCAGTGTGCCATTGAGAATAATTTGTCATAATATTATCAAGGAGTTTTGTAGCTTCTCCCAATGTAATTTCCATAAAAGTACCACCTATGGCAGAGTCTAGCAAATTTCTAGAAACAAAGTTTAGTCCCGGATAAAAAAATTGTATGATCATCCATAAGCTTAAACCATGAGTTGGGAAATTTCTTATCATTAGTTTCATTCTCTCCCAAGATTGTGCAACATGTTCATGCTAAAGTTGCTTAAAATTCATAATTTGATTTCTTAAACAAATAATCTTAGCGGGAGGAAAACACTTGGCAATAAAAGCATCCTTACACTTATCCCATGAATCAATACTATTTCTAGGCAAGGATGAAAACCAAGTTTTAGCACGATCTCGTAGTGAGAACGGAAATAATTTCAATTTAAAAATATCATTATCCACATATTTCTTCTTTTGCATGTCACAAAGTTCAACGAAAGTATTAAGATGGGATGCAGCATCTTCATTAGGACTACCAGAAAATTGTTCTTTCATAACAAGATTAAGCAAAGCAGCATTAATGTCACACGACTCCGCACTAGTGGCGGGAGGAGCAATTGGAGTACTAATAAAATCATTATTATTAGTATTGGAAAAGTCACACAATTTTGTGTTTTCTTGAGACATCGCGACAAAGCAAGCAAACTAGCAAACAAGCAAACGAAAATATTTTTGTGTTTTTGTAAAATTGTTTTAGAAGTGGGGGAGATGAAAACGAGAGGCAAATGCAAATAAAAAGGCAAATAAAATAAATGCAAGTGGATGATAGTTTATGCGAAGGTACTTGATAAGTTTTGGTGATGTCTCCCCCGCAACAGCGCCAGAAATTCTTCCTGCTACTTGTAAACTACGTTGGGATTTCCCCGAAGAGGAGAGGATGATGCAGTATAGTAGAGATAAGTATTTCCCTCAGTTAAGAACCAAGGTTATCAATCCAGTAGGAGAACCACATAGAACCTCGTTAGCAGCACCTACACACACAAAAGCAAACACTTGCACCCAACGCAAATAAGAGGGTTGTCAATCCCCTTAGCGGTTACTTGCAAGGATTAATTCTGATAGTGATAGATAAAAGGTAAATTGCAAAATAAAATAAAAGTAAATAAATTGCAGCAAGGTATTTTTGGATTTTAATATATGATAAAAGTAGACCCGGGGGCCATAGTTTTCACTAGAGGCTTCTCTCTCTAACACATAGCATACGATGGGTAAACAAATTACTGTTGGGCAATTGATAGAAAAGCGCATAGTTATGATGGATTCATGGCAATGATCATGTATATAGGCATCACGTCCGAGACAAGTAGACCGACTCTTCCTACATCTACTACTATTACTCCACCCATCGACCGCTATCCAGCAAGCATCTAGGGTATTAAGTATAAAACAGAGTAACACTTTAAGCAAGATGACATGATGTAGAGAATGTAAACCCAAGCAATATGATTAAACCCCATCTTTTTATCCTTGATGGAAAAAATACAAATATGTGTCATGTCCCTTTCTGTCACTGGGATTGAGCACCGCAAGATTGAACCCATCACAAAACACCTCTCCCATTGCAAGATAAATCAATCTAGTTGGCCAAACCAAACGGATAGATCGGAGAGAAATACAAAGCTATAACAATCATGCATAAAAGAGTTCAGAAAAAACTCAAATAATTCTCATGAATAATCTGATCATAAACCCACAATTCATCGGATCCAAACAAACACACCGCAAAAGAATATTACATCGGATAGAACTCCAAGAACATCGAGGAGAACATGGTATTGAAGATCAAAGAGAGAGAAGCCATCTAGCTACTAGCTATGGACCCGTAGGTCTGTGATAAACTACTCACACATCATCGGAAGGGCAGCAAGGTTGATGAAGAAGCCCTCTGTGATCGATTCCCCCTCCGGCAGAGTACTAGAAAAGGCCTCCAGATGGGATCGCAGAAGAACAGAGGCTTGCGGCGGCGGAAAGGTTTTCTCTTCTGTATTTCTGGTATACGGGGAATATTTTGCAATTTATAGCGCTGGAATTAGGTCAAGAGGTGCCACGAGGGGCCCATAAGCCTGGAGGGTGCGCCCTCCTGGCTTGTCGCTCCCTCGTGACTCTTCTAGTCTTCTCCCGAAGCTTCTAGGGTCTCTTCTGGTCCAGAAAAAATTAATCCAAAGTTTTTTCTTCATTTGGACTCCATTTGATAATGATTTTCTGAAAAGGAAAAAACAGGCAAAAAACAGCAACTGGCACTGGGAAATAGATTAATAGGTTAGTCCCAAAAAATGATATATAACTGCATATAATTGCATATAAAACATCCAAGATTGATACTATAATAGCATGGAACAATCAAAAATTATAAATACGTTGGAGACGTATCAAACAGTAGATGCGCCACGTAGACTGATTAACTGGTCAACTGATTGAGTCTTCACCAAATACAGAGCTCTGCGGTACCCACCGAGCAGTAATTTATTTTGCTTTGTTTTCTTTCTTATACCCGCTTACAGGTGGGCCCTATGGTAGTGAGATAATGTGCGCTGATGATGAAATAGTAGATGCGCCACGTGGACTGATTAACTGGTCAACTAATCATGTCTTTAACAAATACAGAGCTCTACGGTGAGCCAGTGACCGTATAACCACCACAAAATGTATATGGTGACCGTAATGAGTGTATTCTGAAGTACAGTGAACGTATCGTGCTTTCGCTTCAAATACAGTGACCCTCGATGTATTTATCTCATGAGAGAGAGATGGAACATGCATGAATGTGTCGGAGCGTACTTTTAGAGGGCCTAGAGATAGTTTGTGTGCATACGTGAAAGGGGCATAGAGAGAGGGGGATGTGCGATGGAGAGAGAGATGATCTTCGTTTCTCTTTAGTATGACTAACTTTATAGGATAAAAATATAAACATTCACAATACGAAATAAATATCATTGGATGCACCATGCAATTAACTTTCAAGCTCCATATAACTTTATAGTATTATATAGATGTAGATTTTCTAAAATAAATTTTTGGCCACACTTTTTGTAGTTTTAATTCAAAAGAAATCTTGTATGTGGAGTAAAAGTGAACAGAGGGATTTTTAGATCATTGGAGCACATGATAAGATGTAACATGCGTGAATGTGTAGTTCACGTGTTTTGGAGGGCCTGGAAAGGGTATGTGTACGTATTCGAGAGATGCATGGAAAGAGGGGGTGTGCGATGAGAGAGAGAGGGAAAGAGAGAGAGAGAGAAAGGGAAAGAGAGAGAGAGATAGAGCACGAGAGAGATCTAGAGTGAGAGAGAGCAGCACGAAAGACGAGCGAGATCTAGAGAGAGAGAGAGAGACGAATAGGATGTCTCGACGAGAGATGGCCTTGAGTGTGTGTATGCAAGGGAGGAGGGGAGAGAGACATGAGCAGAAGTAGTGTGTGGGTGTGTGTTGGTATGTGTGGGTATGAGAAGATAGTGAGACCTAGGGGTAGAGGAAAAGTGTGTGAGGTCTGGTGGGAGTCCCCTAGGTCGGTTCCGTCCTAGGCCACATTGGTTGGCCCGTGATGCATTATACGAAGACCCATGGAGAACTTGATGTACAAGATAATGATACCAGAGCCATGAAAGACTTTGTGTCCATTGACAATGCCGCCTAGGATTTGTAACCCTAGGCCCCGGGTATGTTATACAAACCCGGGGCCTAGTTCATCGATAGTATACACAGAATCCCTTGGTATTCACGTAGTGTACTTTGTAAGCACCCTAATCACAAATATACACGACCATGAGTAGGGTATTTCCTGGATCGCAAGGGCCTGAACTAGGGTAAATCCTTGTCTCTTATTACCATCCAACCTAACTGTATGGGATATACTACTGAATGCTCTGCTGGAATCATATCTGTCAACTAGTAAGAGAGGTGGAGACAATGCGTGCGAGATAGGCCTAAAGAGAACGTGCGTGCGGGAGACACGTAGGCAGGTATATCCGTATATGTATGGAGAAAGGGCCGATGGAGATCATGCGTGCGTATGCATGTGAGAGAAAGAGTGTTTGTGATAGAGATTAGTGAAAAGAGTCATAGATAGTAGTAAGAGAGAGAGAGGGAGGGAGATATAGAGAGCGTGTGTGCCAGAGACACCTCGGGAGAGAGTGTGAGCATGTGTGAGAGAGAAGGACGATGGACATATAGTGTGTGCGCGTATGTGTGCGAGAGAAAGATAGCACGTGTGTGAGGAGGGGCCGAGGGAGTGTGAATCTACGCGTAAAAGACTGTTGTACACGTTAAATTAAAATATGAATTGTATCAAAATATCTAGATGGGATCATGATATTTACAATTCGCGTATGAACGAACATTAGTCTATCAAACATCCATGTTATATTGAATTTGAGCATGCGTATGGTATTATTTGACATAATTGATCCATAGTCAGTATTTAGAAATCCAGATAATGCATGGCTTTAGCAGTTCAAATATAAACATGAATACAATTTTATGTTGAGTGTGTAAAGGACATTATACATACAAAAGATGCATAAAACATTCTAAATAACTAGCTAGGAAGTACCATACATTTGAATTAAACTTAAAGTGGTTTCAAATATTCCAATTCAATATGAAGTCATTCAATTATTTGAATTCGAGATCATGGCATTTGTAAATCATACCTAAATTAACGGGGCATCAATATTTGCTTTGCTTTTGAACATAATAATATATAGTCATCTACAAAATAGATTCTAATATACCTCCTCCATTCCAAAATAATCGTAGTTATAGGATTTTCAAGAGTCAAAATTTCAAAAGAATCGCATAATTTAATGAGGTTTTTAAACATACAAGGTCAAATTTAATGAGGTCTATTTAGGAAAGTTCAACTGAAGAGTACTGTAAACGTGAATGCTTCTAGTCCCAAATTTTGAGCGAAGTGCCAAAAGAGCCTCTCCTCGCCCGAAACCGTGCGAGACCAATGTTTGGTAGAAGGAAATTACCATCCTAACTCTGACCCATGAAGCCTACCGGCCCGACGTCCAGAAGTCTAAACCGGGGCAGGTTTGTAACTTCACCGAGACGCCACACAACCGCCTCCAAAAAACATTCATATACCGTGGGCACCTAAACACCCACGCGCTTGGCCGAAAACGCTCCCGCCCAATATTTGGGACACGTGAGATTACCGTCCTACCCCTGACCCGCAACATGTTCGAAATTTTAGATGGGGGCAAAGTTTGTAACTTTCCCCAAATTTCAAACAAGCGCGTCCCGAAAACATGGTTCCCGTTAGCTTCCCCCCTCTCCTGTCTGATTCCCCATTCATAGTCCGTGGGCGCCAAAACTCCGTCTCCACCAGCCGCGAAACCCCAGCCTCCTCCGTCCACCACCCCATCGCATCGATCCACCGCCGCCCTCCTCCATAATGCCGGAGCCGATACCCCCATGCTGTCGTCCACCGCAACCGCAACCACAATGCCCTCCAAGACTTAGTAGTTGAAGCCAAGGCAGAGCTGCCTCCACGATGCCAACGTGCGCCGTACCCGAGCCACTTCAACCACGCTGTCCTGCGCCTCACCGCTACCGCTCCAACGTCGCAACCGTCCACCGCACCGGAGCTGTTCCCGCTACATCGTCGTTTGCCGCATCGGATTTGCTTCCCCGCCGCCGATAGACGGCCACCGCACCACACTCAACAAGTTGGCCATGGATTCGTCCAAGGATCCACTGTCCTCCACAACATCTGGTTTCCAGCGAACCACAAGAAGATCGTCGAAAAAATAGAAGGAGGACACAACACTGCCAGTCGATATTGGTACTCCTCTTCTCTTATTCTTGCAAATCTTACATGTCTGCTCGCACGGTATTCATCCCATGAAGGAAACTAGTTGACCGCTTCTTACTGCACATTCTTTCGGATACTAGATGTTACAAGTAACTCGCGATGCACAAGGTTTCCCCCCATTTACTATTTCACTTTAGCTAGAGGTTCGTCGCCTGCCTGGATTTCAATTCAGTGTCAGTTGATTCCCAATTAAAGGAAGCACCACCTGCGGTGGCACATGGAGCACCTAGTCCGCCTGTTCGCCGGGGAAGCAGCGCCTCGGTGTCTATCTTAGAGGTGTGTGTGGTGCAGGAGCTGCTGCCGCCCGATCTAGAGGTCAGCCGGGCTTAAAGGGATGGCCGGGGGCGCTGCCAAGCACGGCGGTGGGGTGAGGTCGAGGGGAGGGCGGGGTGGCCGAGGCAGGGGCTGGGCCGGTGGTCGCTAGCGGTTCGAGGAAGATCGCCAACACTGTCTGGCAGGAGGTAGATGAAGGCCATCTGCCCGTCCTTTGTAGATCGGATGGTGCAAAAAAATCGACTGACCTATTTGTTTTTAGTCGACTATTATTTTCATAGGACCACACTTGGTGGTTTGCCGAAGGATTACTTGCACTTCCAAACCATCCCTGTGCTCATATTTCAAAAGCCTAGAATCTAATTTCGTGTGCCATGCATATTCTAGAGCTATCATATGGGTGCTGTCATTTATTTTTGACCCACCTACTATCTGCTACTTTTACAGTGTACTACTTGTGCACACACTTCACCCATACTCTCACTATTATTTTTTATGCATGGCTATTTCAGACTCTGAAGCACTATTGTCAAAAAAGAAAAGAGAGCAGTCGCTCCAGTCTGCATCGAGGATTGGAAAGGTGCGGTTGGACGCTCTAAAGACTATAGTGTCATTCGATGAATATAGTCAACGTAGCTCTGTAGTTGATGATCCCATTCGCCATACACCAGCATCGCAGGTGCTTGCTTTAACTTCATGGTGTCATATGTGGTTGTATGTTGCATATGGTGTCTACCTTGTATTGCTTCTAAATTGGTTAAAGTGCATCTGCTTAGCCATATACTGTGAATATGACATGCCCTCCTGTTTTTGGTACATACTACATTTGTCTATTAACCATGTTCTTACATCAAACTAATGTTCTTGTGTATCCATCATCAATCACTTATGATGAGACAGTCACGCCTGTGGGTTAGTTTGAGACACGCTACTCTTTTAAAGAGTGCAGTGTCATCCTCCCCACATGATTCTCAAGAAACAGCAAGGCTAGATGAAGATAGTCAACGTAGCTCTATAGTTGATGACCGCATTTCCCGTACACCACCATCGCAGGTGCTTGCTCTAACTTGGCAGTGTGATATGTGGTTGCATGTTGCATACGGTGTCTAGCTTGTAATTCTTCTAATTTGGTTAAATTGCATCTGCTATTCTGCTTAGTTTACACATTATACCTGTTAATGTGACATGCCTTCCTGTTTTTGGTACATACTACATTTGTCTATTAACCATCTCCTTACATCAAACTACTGTTCTTGTGTATCCCGCATCAATCACTTATGACGAGACACCTTTAGTATATGCAGCGTGATATTGGTTGCATCTTGCATATGATTTATAGCATGTACTGCTTGTAATTTGTTGAAACGCCACTTATGATGAGACGCTTTTAACTTGGCAAGTCATATTGGTTGCATCTTTCATGTGGTGTCTAGCTTGCATTGCTTCTAATTTGTTGAAATGGATTCTGCTTAGTTTACACAAATAGGTGTGAATATGCCATGTCATGCTATTTTTCATACATATTCCATCCTCGTATCATGTGTTTGCCTTACATCAAAGTAGTGTTCGTTAGTATCATGCATGAATGAGTTCTGAAGAGTGAATTTTATTCCTTTTTCTTGTCGGTTTGACTTGACAATGCAAAATCAATAAAGCGGAAGGAAATTAGCAAGGCAGTGGATGATGGTGCTCCTTCCGACCAACTAAAACGGAGGGTCTCTGCAGATTCTACTCTGCCATCCTCACAATGAGATTTGCAAGACAACACATGCATAGACAGTCAACGTAGCTGTGTTGATGATGAGCACATCTCACCTGCTCCACCATCAAAGGTGCTCGCTCTTACTTGGCACTGTTATATGTGGTTACATGTTACGTATGATGTCTAACTTGTATTGCTTCTAATTTTATTGAATTGCATCTGCTTAGTTTACACATTATACATGTGAATAAGACACGTGTTCCTGTTTCTAGAACATACAATATCTGTTTATCACACCATGTTCTTACATCAAAGTACTACTGTTGTGTAACCTGCAACAATGACTTATGATGAGTGTGATATAGGTTGCATCTTGCATTGTTTTCTAGCTTGTACTGCTTCTAATTTGTTGAAATGGCACTTATGACGAGGCAGTTTTAACTTGGTAGAGTGATATTCGTTGCATCTTTCATATGGTGTCTAGCTTTCATTGCTTCTAATTTGTTGAAATGCCTTCTGCTTAGTTTACACATCATAGGTGTGAATATGCAATGTTGTCTTTTTTTCTTACATACTCAATCCTCCTATCATGCGGTTGCCTTACATGAAAGTAGTGTTCGTCAGTATCATGCATCAATGAGATCTGAAAAGCAAATTTTATTCATTTTTCTTGTGGGTTTGGCTTGACAAGGAAATAAACATAAGAAAGAGGAAGGAAAAAAGTAAGGCAGGGGCTGATGGTGGTCATCTGGTGCAACCGGTAAGGAGGCACCCTAGACATTCTACTACTACTGCTAGTGCAGTAGAAGTTCCAAGTAAATATGATGGGCCCAACAACCCTACTCCACCATCCCAGGTGCTTTCTCTAGCTTGGCAGTGTGATGTTTTCTTGCATGTTGCATACGGTGTCTAGCTTATATTGCTTGTAATTTGATTAAATTGCATCTGCTTAGTTTACACATTATACATATGAATATGGCATGTCTTCCTGTTTTTGCATATACTACATCTGTCTACTACATGTTCTAACATCAAAGTACTGTTCATGTCTATTCTGCATCAATCACTTATGACGAGACACCTTTAACTTGGTAGTGTGATATTGTTTGCATCTTGCATATGATTTATTGCTTGTACTACTTTACATTTGTTTAAATGCCACTTATGACGAGACACTATTAACTTGGCAGTGTGATATTTGTTGCATCTTTCATATGGTGTCTAGCTTCCATTACATTCCTTCTAATTTACTGAAATCCCTTCTGCTTAGTTTACACATCATAGGTCTGTGTCGTCCTGTTTTTCGTACATATTACATCCACCTATCATGCGGTTGTCTAACATCAAAGTACAGTTCGTCTGTATCACGCATCAATTAGTTCTGAAGAACTAAATTTTTATTCCTTTTTCTTGTGGTTTTGACTTGACATGGCAAAAAAAAAGGAAGGAACACAGAATGGTAGGGGATGGTGTTAGTAGTCGTGAGGCACGGAAACGGAACCGGAACAGCTCTCTGATTCTGCTGCTACTGATGGTGCAATACAAGGTCGAAGTCCACCGGATAAATAAACAAACACAGTATCCCCTGCTCCACCAGCTGCAAAACGTAACAAACGCAAACGAAAAGTTGCCACCGAACAAGCAACGACAGCCCTAGTGGTTGCAGCACCTTCTTCCATAGTACCAACATCTGCACGAGTTACTCATTCGTTAGTATGCTAGCGGCAAGTTCCCAAGCTCCCTTTGCCACCTGACGCTACTTCCAAAGCACTCTTGACACAAGAGGACTTGGCAAGATTAGACGAACCTTGTGAGCTTCAACACTGATGTCCTGCAAGTGCACACGGCTATGTAGCAATTTCGTGATAAGTAAGGTTTGTCGATCCCACAGGGAGCAAATAGGATGGCACAACAATCCCCGCAGCTGTGTTGTCACTAACACAACCACGCTCACACCCAAACCGGAGTTTGGAAATAGCTCACTTAAGTAGGTTGCTAGGAACGGTAAAAGCAGGAATTAAACTAAGTACTAGAGAACGGAAAATAAATACTAAACTAAACGAAGGAAATAAACTAAGAGAGGTATGTGATGTTTTAGATGAGGTTGCTGGCATCTAGGTACGGTCTCGTTCGGTACAGGCACGGAATGGAGTTAAGCTTTACGACTATGCCACGCAATGGCTAAGTCAGTACCTGCATCATAGGATACGATAATCTATGATGGTGGGTGGTCCCTCACATAATGTTATCTCTCAAGATGTGATATATTGAGATAACTCATTCATCCTACTTCTTGTCCCATACCTGCGGTGGCTAACGCAAAGATATTAAGGTCCTCGTGGTTTGAGGACCGGACGAAGGCATTAGGTTCTATGGACAACCATGATTCCTAAAGTAATTGTGTTCCCCTCAAGATATCTACACCTATCGTGTCACAAGTCTATCGGTTTGCACAATTGTCGGTGTAAAAACCGGCTGACGTTGGGGTAGGGGGTCCCGAGCTATGGATCTCGGATCAATGGTAACAGGAACAAAGGAGACGGTGTTTACCCAGGTTCGGGCCCTCTCGAAGAGGTAATACCCTATGTCCTCCTTTGATTATATTGATGATGGAGTATCGAATACAAGCTTGATCTACCTCGAGATCGTAAGGAGAAGTATAACCCTAGGGCTAGGTGGATGGTAATTGTGATTCCATGTCCTCTACAGGTTAAACCCTCTGGCTTATATACACACCAGGTAGGGCATCTAGGGTTACATAGGCGGTATCCAGGGATGCGTATGGAGGCGGCAGGAGATGTCTTGGGGTATACTCCAAGTCTTTGGCAGATGTAATCTTGATCACGTTATGGCTCCCGGAGTCCATCTGGATGAGGATGAGGGCCTTCGGGCACATCCCGAGGACTATGGGCCAACTAGGTTTGGACCCCCTAGTCCAGGACACCGTCAGTAGCCCCCGAACTGGTCTTCTATGCCGAGGACGACCCCTTTGTCTTTAACAACTTTGGATCCGGAGTCCTTGGCTCGACAGACGAGTTCCCTCCTTTCTGTTGACACTTTTCTTTATTCAAGGCCACCACAGACCACTCCTCAAAGGGGTGGTATCCCTTGTTCGGAACTCAATAAAAACACACTCCTCATCCGAGGTCACGGGATTACTTAGACTCAAAGGCCTGCCGCGTAGGTGTGAATAGTGCCCTCAACCTGACAACTTTATCGAAGAGGCACTACCCACGACCAGGCGAGCAGTTACCGCTCAGTCGAATCGCGGCCCGAGGCAATCTTTTTACTGGCGTGTCCCATCGAAACGGAGATCGTGCTCAGTTTTTAAGGGATATCATTAAGATTTTGTTTCTCCCTATACGCATAACGGCATCTTTTGCGGGTAATGGCGATTTCAACGGCGCGGCTAGAGGGACTCTTGGCCTTTTCATCAACCTATATAAGAGCGAGGGGGTAGCAGCAGAGAGAACATGCTCCCTTCCTTTCCTGCCTACCGTCTCTCAAGCTCCATTGCCTAGATCCAATCCCGAGCTCTTCCCACTTCCTCAGCGCCTTTCTCCTCAACAATGGCGAAGCCCAACCTCAAGGGGCACTGGGGAAGCTCCTCCGTGATGGAGGGCGCCATTTTGGAGCTGTGCAGCGTGGGGTACATCCCCGCGGAGGTCCGCACTCGTGCGCCGACTCCGAAGCAGCGCATACCCACTCCCGAGGCTGGGGAGAGGGTCGTCTTCATCCCCCATCTCATCAGAGGTCTGGGGTTCCCGTTGCACCCTTTCGTGCGCGGGATCATGTTCTACTACAGGCTAGATTTTCACAATCTAGCCCTGAACTCCATCCTCCACCTTGCCTCCTTCATCACGGTCTGCGAGGCCTTCCTCTACATTGAGCCGCACTTCGGGCTGTGGCTGAAGATTTTCGGCGTCAAGCCGAGATCCAGCGACTCCGAGCTCTCTGAGTGCGGGGGTGCGGTGATCAACAAGAACCAGAGGGCAGTCTGGTTCAAGGGCACCTTCATAAAGACCGTCAAGCAGTGGCAGCGTGAGTGGTTTTACATCACCGAGCCGCTTGCTGCTGGCCAGGCCGAGGTCGAGTTCTCAGTTGGTCCTCCGAAGAAGCTCGTGTCCTGGAAGAGGAAGGGCATGGACTGGGGGAACCCGGCGGGGGCGAAGGTGTTGATCCAGAAGATCGAATTCTAGATAAACCAGAGGGACATCAAGCTGGCGGACGTGGTGAATGTCATGCTCCACCGCCGCGTCCTGCTGCTTCAGTCTCGGGCTACCCCGATGTGTGCATACAAGCCCGAGGACGTGGTGCCCATCCACCACTTCTTCCACTCCACCCCGGCTGAGATGTGGAAGCTGCTGTTCAACCCGTCCAAGGACGGTTTCCCCGAGGCCGGGAGTGACTTTGGCTTTGAAGCCGCCCACGACACCCAGAGGTAAACTTCAATACTTAGTTCTACACTCTGTGTTTCTTGGTCCCTCACAAATTTTGGCTGACCAATCAAATATTTACAGAAGTGGATCCCCAAGGCACAGCGGATGCTGTGCCCGGCGCCGCAGCCCGAGGGGGAGAGGACTCCCCAGCTTGTGGCCCTCTTAACCGAGGAGCCACATGTGGTGAACCCCAAGGAGTCCAAACCTCTGAGGGGCAGAGCGGGTCTCCGAGCTCAGGAGACCTCGGTCACCCGGTCCGAAGAGACCCACACCTCCTCCACCCACGAAGACGAGGAGGGAGATGAGGGGGAAGAGAAATCTTCTCCTAAAGGGAAGAGGGCGGTGTCCTAGGGCGCCGAAGAGGAGGCGAGGCCGAAAGGCCCGAAGAGGCCGCACAAGGCCTCCGTCGATCCAGTCCTGCCGGAGAAGCCCAGCTTCCCCGATGATTCGGACGAGGACCTCCTTGCACTGGGGAGGGAAAAACCGGCTCCCCGAAGGTATGCAATTACCACTCAGTTTGGACTTCGAAAGCCCGTTCCTCTCATGAGACTCAGAAGAGAATTTTCCCAGCCCGCCCGGGACTCGCCTCAGCGGCGATACTTTGGGTGATCTGCCCCAGTCGGACAGCGGGGAGCCGGAGCCCGCCAAGGCTCCCTCGGATTTCGAGGGGCTAGGGGAGGTGTCATCCGGTCTGGCTCCTCCAGTCTACACATCGGGGGCCGGGGTACCGGTTGTCATGGCCGAGGTTGACACCTCGGCCGCACCAGGCCAAGGGGACCCAATCCCCGAGGCGCCCAAGGTAGGGTTGGGCCAGGCGTCGGTCCAGCCCGAACAGTCTCCGGTGCTTGTGCCGCAGCCGGAGACCCTCGTCCCCAGCACCTCGGTGGTGGGTTCAGAGGTTGCTCCACCCCCGCCTCCCGCCACGGAGCGGGTTAGCGCGGGGTGGCCCGAGGAGATGGAGGCGGCCTTAACGGGCTCCTCCATCGTAGAAGTGCACCGTGCCTTGATCGGCATGGCGCTACAATGCTTTCGGTCTGCGGAGGCCGGAATGCGCGAGGTCTTCAAGGGCCTCATCAGGAGCTTCGTGGTACACTTTTTGCATTGTCATTATGAATAATATTTGAGTTTACAATTGCTTGTAGTAGCGGGCCTTTGTCCGAAGACACGTTGCCTCACATGTCATTTGTAAGAGCGTATCTAGCCAGTAGCCCCCGAGCCCAAGGCTGGTTTTGAAAAACCTGCCTTGGGGTCGATGTTTGAGTATGTTTTAGGTGCTAATCCAGTAGCCCCCAAGATTCTGGCCGTTCTTCAAAAAGGAAAGACCAGAGGATATAAGTCAAAAAACAGGGACTAAGGCATGGGTGTATGTTTTCAGGTGTTGACCTCGGCTCCAAACTCCGCCTCCGAGGAGGTGGTGGAGATGAACAAGAAACTGTAGAGGTCTGAGGAGGACCTCGATCTGATGAAAAGGCAGATCGAGTTGTCTCAAGGTAAACTTCAAGAAGTTTTTGAGAGTGCCGATTTTACTTCGAGAAATATGCTTAAAATACTCAATTCTGACACCGAGCTGTTTTGCATGACAGCTGCTACGGCGGAGCTTGAGACACTTAAGGCCGAGCTGGCAAAAGTTCGGCAAGAGGCCGAGTAGCAGAAGACTACGGCCGCGAAGGCCGAAGAGGAGCTGGCTGCCGAGAAGGTGGCCAAGGGCAAGGGCCAGGCACGGGTCCTGGAGGTGGAGGAGACCCTGAAGGGTGTTTATCAAGAGTGCGACGTTCTTCAGGAGAAGGAGAAGGTGGCGAGCACTGAGCTCGAGAAGCTGCGCCAGGCGTACGCCGAGGTCCAAACCCAGGCCCATGCAGACCGCGAGGTGCTTCAGCAAGTGAAGCAAATCGCTGCTGGTAAGCCATTTTGGCTTCAGCGTGTTTTCAGCCACAAGGGGTTCGTCGAGCTCACCCAACTGTGGCGATCCTCAGAGGCCTTCGCAGATCTTCCGAGGAGCACGGCAGACACAGGCCGCTACTACGGCGCGCATGAGGGCCATGCTACGGAGAGGGCGTTCTGGCTGCAATTACAGGCACCCTCACATCTGGAACTACTAAACAATCAGATGAAGCAGTTGATGGAGCTCCTGCGCATGGCGAAGCCGACGCTTCAAGACCTCTGCGCCAATCTTTGGCCCACGGAGGCCCTGCCAACCAGCTTCTTCGGGTTTTTTGCCCGTCTGCGGGAGGCCGCCCCCCAATTGGTGCGTTGGAAGCGTTCGGCGTGCCTGGAAGGTGCTCAGCAGGCGTATGCCCGCGTGAATATGCACTACCCGCGTGTTGAGGCATTGGTCGTGGCCGCCGGGCCCCCAGAAGGGAAGGCCCAGACTGTGGAGCAGTATCTGGGCAAGGTGATGGAAGGAGCCCGGATCACCGAGGCCGAGTGTCCCAAGGACAATTTGTATTTTTAGGTAGTACTTCGGTATGCCGAAGTGTAGTTTGAATGTAAAAAAACTCTCTTTTATTTTGCAATGAATGCAGCTTTATTTTCTGACATGTGATTGTGTGTTTTTATTTTTTGACTCCTGTGTGACCGTGTTCAACTGAAAGTGACCAGTCATCGGCTTCGACCCCTTTGTACAGTGTACATCGGGTGTTTCCGCGGCAGTCATGACCCTTAGCCGACGTCTCGGTTCCCGAAGGCGGTCCATGCTCGCGAAAACAAGGCAATCAGACTATAGTGGTTTTATAACTTTTACCTAGTCATAGGAGCTTGACTGTGGGGGCTGATGACGAGCCCCTTCCATGAAGTGGTTCGGCTGTATAGCCGAGGTCTATGCCGCTAACCACTTCGGCTGATTTAATAAAAAGCCCTTCGTTTAACACGGGTAGCCTCTAACGGTACATTGCTGGATGCTGTCTTCGGATGGCCGACCAGTTTGCGCTTACCAGGGCAGTCAGTTTTTGGCTTTATGCACTGAGGCGCTTTGCCAATCAAGTTGGCAGCGCAATCGTAGTGGTTCTCCCTTTACACCCTTAGCTGAATAGATCGAAAACATAAGGGGTAAGCACAGGAGCCGGGCAACCCTACTATTGACCAAAATTGAGGTTTGAAACTGATTCATATAATGCGACATCCAAGACGCCGAATAGACACTTCGGACTTGTAGGGGGGCGTGAGATTTAAAAGCGAAACCCATGGTAATTTTAAATAACAGTTGTATGCTTTTGGCTCAAAGGCAGTAAACATAAGGAAACGCGCAATAGTCTCGATGGGTGCATTTTCTTTATCTCATGTGGTCAAGTCGTACATGCCGAGCTTTGATAAAAGAAACTTGTAGAAGATACAACATGAAAAAATAAAAGTAAAGGAGTAAGAACAGGGCGGACATGTTGATGGGTTTATTCGCCCAAGCTCGTCGCTGTCGCACGTCTGCGTCTCCGTGCTGTTGACCAGCTTGTCTTTGTTGAGAGCGAAGTATATATGGGATGTCCACGACCTCGGCTATTCGTTTGCTTGATGCTTTCATCGGTCGAGTCCTTTAAAGAGGTGTGCGACTGCCACTTGGATGGTTGAAGCCATGTGGACATGCTACTTCTGCCTGGGCCTTTTATAGCGCCCTGCTGGTATGCAAGTCCGAAGTGCGTTGCTATTCAGTCGAGCTGATAACGACGCATCATTTGTTTTGGATCCTCGGCCGCCCATGGAATTTTTAGTGCAAAGTTGTGCACCCTGGGGACGTAATGCCCTTCCAAGGGGAGGCTGATAACCCACAAGTATAGGGTTTCGCAACAGTTTTCGAGGGTAGAGTATTCAACCCAAATTTATTGATTCGACACAAGGGGAGCCAAAGAATATTTGCAAGTATTAGCAGTTGAGTTGTCAATTCAACCACACCTGGAAACTAAATATCTGCAGCAGAGTGATCAGTAGCACAGTAGTATGATAGTTTGATAGCAGTAGCAATAATAGTAACAGTAGCAGTAGTTTTGTAACAATTGTGACAGCAGTAGCAGCAATAGTAACTTAGCAAAGAACAATATATGAAAAGCACGTAGGCATTGGATCGGTGATTATGTTGGATAACATTCATCATATAACAGTCATAACCTAGGCTGACACAGAACTAGCTCCAATTCATCAATATAATGTAGGCATGTATTCCGTATATAGTCATACGTGCTTGCGATAAGAACTTGCATGACATCTTTTGTCCTACCCTCCCGTGGCAGCAGGGTCCATAAGGATACTAAGGGATATTAAGTCCTCCTTTTAATAGAGAACCGGAACAAAGCATTAACATATAGTGAATACATGAACTCCTCAAACTATGGCAATCACCGGAAAGAATCCCAATTATTGTCACCTTGGGGTATGCAGATCATAACACATAGCAGGTGCATATAACTTGCAAGATCGGATCAAGAACACAAATATATCGATGAAAACATAAAGGGTTCAGATCTGGAATCATGGCACTCGGGCCCTAGTGACAAGCATTAAGCATAGCAAAGTCATAGCAACATCAATCTCAGAACATAGTGGATACTAGGGATCAAGCCCTAACAAAACTAACTTTATTACATGATAAATCTCATCCAACTCATCACCGTCCAGCAAGCCTACGAAGAAATTAGTCACTCCCGGTGGTGAGCATCATGAAATTGGTGATGAAGGATGGTTGATGATGACGATGCCGGAAGATCCCCCTCTCCGGAGCCCCAAACGGACTCCAGATCTGGCCTCCCGATGAACAACAGGAGGTGGAGGCGGCTCCGTATCGTGAAACGCAATAAAACTTCCTCTCTTTATTTTTTTCTTCAAGAAACTGAATTTATAGCGTTGGAATTAGGTCAGACGGAGCCACGTGGGCCCCACGAGGTACCAGGGCGCGCCTGGGGGGTGGCGCGCCCTCGTGCCTCGTGGGCACTAGGTGGCCCCCCTTCTGTTGATTATTGCGCCAATAATTTTTATATATTCCATAAAAATTCTCCAGAAAGTTTCATCCAAATCCAAGAACTTTGATTTCTGCACAAAAACAACACCATGGCAATTCTGCTGAAAACAGCGTCAGTCCGGGTTAGTTTCATTCAAATCATGCAAATTAGAGTCCAAAACAAGAGCAAAAGTGTTTGGAAAAGTAGATACGACGGAAACGTATCAACTCCCCCAAGCTTAACTCATTGCTTGTCCTCAAGCAATTCAATTGACAAACTAAAAGTGATAAAGAAAAACTTTTACAAACTCTTCTGTTCTTGTATCTATATATATGTTTAAATAGTGTCCAAGTTTTCAGCAAAGATTATAACTAACCACGCAAATGATAACTCTTAGAAATTATATTCACTCATATCAATGGCATAATCAACTAGCGAGCAATAATAAGATATCTCAATTGCCAACACTTTGTCAAAACAATCATGATATAATATGACAACATGGTATCTCGCTAGCCCTTTCTGAGACCGCAAAACATAAATGCAGAGCATCTCCAAAGTTCAAGCAGCGACTAAACATTGTAATTCATGGTAGCAGAGATCCAGTCATGATGCACACAACATTAACTATTCACAATGCATGAGAATGACAATAGTGCTCTCAGGTCTGGTGCTTATTTGAGAAGGTGATGACTCAACAATAAAAGGAAAATAACATAAAAGTACATAGATAGGCCCTTCACAGAGGGAAGCATGGATTTGCAGAGGTGCCAGAGCTCAAAGCTTAAATGAGAGATAAATAAAATTTTGGGAGGTATGCCTTTCCTGTCAATGTTACGACCGAGAGTTTTCAATATCTTCCATGCTAAACACATTAGCGGCGGTTCCCAAGTGGTAAAGTAAGGTTTACTCCCCCTCCACCAACAATCACAAGCCATGGCTAGTCGAATCCTCGGGTGCCCTCCATACCAACAACTTTCCGGGGGAGTTTGTTTTATTATTTTGCAATTTTAATAATGGGACTGGGCATCCCGATTACTAGCCCCTCTCGTGCAAGGACAAGTGAATAAACACTCATCATGAGAATAACCCGCTTAGCATGGAAGATACTGACTGCCCCCTGTCGCTCCATGAGCGGTACGGGCACACAAAACAGATGTTCGTTTGAATATTTAGAGTTGGCACATGCAAATTTACTTAGAACGGCAGAGTAATACCGCATATAGGTAGATATAGTGGACTCATCTGGAATAACTTTGGTTTAAGGATTTTGATGCACAAGCAGTATTCCCGCTTAGTACAGGCGAAGGCTAGCAAATAGGTTGAGAAGCGACCAGCTAGAGAGCAAAAATGGTCATAATCATGCATTATGAATAATCAATATTGATAACTAGCATGAGTAGGATATAAGCACCACGAACATAAATATCGTGGAGGCTATGTTGGTTTTGATTCAACTACATGCGTGAACATGTGCCAAGTCAAGCCACTTGAAACATTCAGAGGAAGATACCATATCATCATACTACATCACAATCATTTTAATGCATGTTGACACTCAAGATAAATCATTATCCACTCCTAGCTACTTAAGCATGGCATGAGCAACTATAATCTCTAATTGTCATCATAAACATGTTTAATCATAACATGCTGAATCATGGATACTGAGTTAAACATATTTACAAAAACAAAGAACAAGTTGAGTTCATACCTGCTTTTCCTTGCCACAGTCACTTCATCAAAACATCGTCATTATTGCCTTTCACTTGCACGACCGAATGATATGAAAATAATAATAGTGCAAGCATGTCGTGGACTAAGCTGGAATCTGCAAGCATTTTATTCCAAAGGAGAAGACAAGGTAAATTGGGCTCTTTGTTAGATCAACGACAATGCATATGAGAGCCACTCAACATTTTCATCGTGGTCTTCTCCTTACAATGACTCAACAAAAGAAAAGAATTTCAGAGAAACACACTGAAATATTTTTGGAGTTTTTAGTTTTTCTGAAGGAAACGAAATAAAGAAGAAAACAAAAAATGAGAAAAACTATTTACACAGGAAAGCTCCCAGCAAGTAAAAGAAGAAACGGGAAATATTTTTGGGTTTTCTTTTAATACTACTACTAATTAAGCTAGAAAAAAACCCAAAAAGAAGCGACAAATGTTTTTGGATTTTCTCAAGTTTTTCGAACACACCAAAGGAAAGCGAGAAAAATAAAACTAACATGGATTATACAATGAAAAAGTATGAACACCGACAACTGGAATGAAATGTGTGAGCATGAATGTAATGTCGGTCAGAAATACGTACTCCCCCAAGCTTAGGCTTTTGCCTAGCTTGGTCTACGGCCATCCATAGTAGCCATCCGGTCCCATATGAAACTCCTGAGGAGGCGGCACCCGGGCGTCCCAATCCTGGGGCTCCTCCTCTGCCACCGCCAAGGCGTTCCGGTAAGCAATGATGTCCGGTGGCATCACGGTATATCCATTCCTGGCATGAGAATCAAACAGAGCAGGTGCGGGCAACGGAATAATATCACGAGTATCCTCACTAAAAACCAAGTTATAACGAATGTGGTGAGGAGGTTCAGGAGCATCAAGAAAATGGTGGTCCCTCATGGACTAGTGGTCTAAGTAAACTCTGGGCAACAAGAGATCATGAGGGCGTATGTTAACATTAAAACGTCTCGCTATGCGAGTAGCATAAATACCACCATGAATTTTACCCCTAGTCCTATTAGTGTGCAAGCGGCGTGCAACTATGGCTCCCAGGTTATAAGTGTTGTCATTATGCAGTGCGCGACGTAAAATGGCAAAGTCAGGTGCAGCTAGCGCACTACCTTGCTCCCTAGCAATCAAGCATTTCCCTAAGAATAAAGCAAAGTAATGAACAGAGGGAAATTGCAAGCTAGTGGCTCGGGCTTTCGACACGCCCCTTGTCGCTCCCACAGTTAAAGTGTGGAGGAAACCCTCAAACTCCTCCGGCCGAGGTTCTCTAATTTCCCCATCAAAGGGAATCAAACATATCTCACAAAATTCAGCCAGAGGTATCTGATAATGTTCAGCATATAAATCAAAGCGCACCTCAGGGGGTTCGAGCCTACTCAGAAAATGAAAATTTTGCACATAGGAATTTGTAAGGATGTGGTGCTGGTCACACTCATCTGCGAGGAAGTCGGTCAGTCCGGCATTTGCAACGAATTGCGTGAACTCTTGGTAGAATCCGGCTTCGTTCATGAAGGCATTGTGCGGCCATTCGCACGGCCGGACCTCTGTCCTACGCAGAATGTTGAGGTCGCTGTCCGAGGACTCCCCAAGGACTCCCTTGGCGTTCCGCTTCGAGGAACTCCTCCGGAAGAAATTCATTTTCCTATGAACAAATTTCTGAAAAATTTTGGGCCACAAAATGATATCAATAAAACTTCACAAGATTGATAGCAACTACTCATATGGATGTCTAGAGGCTATATCAAGCATTCAAACTACTTGGAACTCAAAGAATTCAACATGCAAGCTCATTTTCTGTAGCACCAAGAGCAGATAATTATGCAAAATATAAACCACTAAAGCAAAAACTAATTGGAGCAATGGAGGAGTCCCATACCAAGGAGCAATCTCCCAAAACAGTTTCGGAAACGGAGCTCCAAGCAAAGAGATCGAAAATTTCAGTTTTGTGAGCAAGGACACGAGAGAGAAAGCTACCAGGAATTTTTGCTAGAGGTAAGAGATGAAGTGAGCTGAAGGAATAAGTGAGGGGGTCCCTGTAGGGGCCACGAGGTACCTGGGCGCACCAGGGGGGTGGCGCGCCCTAGTGCCTCGTGGACACCTGGGGCACCCCCCTGGTATGTGTCCAGTGCCAAAAATTCTTAAATATTCAGTAAAAAATTCCTATCAAAATTTTATTGCATTCTGAGCACTTTTATTTCTGGGCACTTTATTGCACGGATAAATCAGAAAACAGGATAATCATGGCATTTTATTTTATTTAACTAAAAATAACAGAAAACAAAAAGTGGGTACAGAAGGTTGTGCCTACTAAATTCATCGACCACATGCCTCTCTAAAAGAATCCATTAATAAGGTTGATCAGGTCTTATTAACAAACCATTTCCGAGTAACATGAAACCGAAGAACTTTCGTATAACACTAAGTTACCTCAACGGGGATATGCATCTCCCCGATAATAAGAGTTTCATATTTCCTTTTAACAGTAGGAAGAGGGATTTGAAAACTTCTAATAGTAATTGTCGGAGTCTTTTCAATAATATGAATACCATTTACTTGAAATTGTTTTTTCGGAAAGTGCACCGTATGTTCATTACCATTGATATGAAAAGTGACCTTGCTTTTGTTGCAATCAATAACAGCCCCTGCTGTATTCAAGAAGGGTCTACCAAGGATAATCGACATATTGTCATCCTCGGGCATATCATGTATAACAAAGTCTGTTAGAATAGTAACGTTTGCAACTACAACGGGCACATCCTCACAAACACTGATAGGTATGGTAGTTGATTTGTCAGCCATTTCCAATGATATTTCAGTGGGAGTGAGTTTATTCAAATCAAGTCTTTTATATAAAGAGAAAGGCATAACACTAACACCGCCTCCTAAATCACACAAAGCAGTTTTGACATAATTTCTTTTAATGGAGCATGGTATAGTTGGTATTCCTGGATCTCCTAGTTTCTTAGGTACTCCATCCTTAAAAGAATAATTTGCAAGCATGGTAGAAATTTCATCTTCTGGTATCTTCCTTTTATTTGTGACAATGTCTTTCATGTATTTAGCATAGGGAGGCATCTTTATAATATCAGTCAAACGAGTGCGCAAAAAGACTGGCCTAAGCATTTCAGCAAAGCGTTCAAATTCTTCCTCATCCTATTTCTTATATGGTTTAGGAGGAAAGGGCATGGGTTTTTGGACCCATGGTTCTCTTTCTTTGCCATGCTTTCTAGCAATGAAGTCTCTTTTATCATAACGTTTATTTTTAGAAGGTGGGTTATCAAGATCAACAGCAGGTTCTATTTCAACATCATTATTAGGTTCTTTATCATTACCAGGTTGGATATCCATATGAGCATCATCATTATTATTATCATCGAGTGGTTGTTCATTACCAGATTGTGTTTCAACATCAGAAATAGAAACATCATTACTCTCCTCCAAGGGTTTTTCTACCTCGGGTTCACTAGAAGTATGCAAAGTCCTATCATTTTTCTTTTTCTTTTTCTTTTTAGATGGACTAGGTGCATTAGCATTAATTCTTTGAGAGTCTTCTTCAATTCTTTTTGGGTGACCTTCAGGGTAAAGTGGCTCCTGAGTCATTCTACATCCTCTAGTCATTACTCTAACAACATGATCATTCATATTGTTATTCATTTCATTGAGCAATTCACTTTGAGATTTAGCAACTTGTTCTAATTGAGTTTGAACCATAGATGCATGTTTACTCACAGCTTTGACATCATTAGCAATTCTAAATAACAAGTCACCCAAGCGATCAATCATGTAGGAATTTCGTTTCAATTGTTTCATAACATTTGCACTGAAGTGATCTTGCTTCATAATATAATTGTCAAATTCATACAAGCATTGACTAGGGGGTTTGTTATGAGGAATATCACTTTCATTAATCTTTATAAGAGAATTTACCTCTACTACCTGTGGCGGTGTGTCAAGACCATGTATTTCTTCAATAGGCGGTAAATTCTTAACATCTTCAGCTTTAATACCTTTTTCCTTCTGGCATTTCTTTGCTTCTTGCATATCTTCAGGACTGAGATATAAAATACCCCTCTTCTTCGGAGTGGGTTTGGGCGGTGGTTCAGGAAGTGTCCAATCATTATCATTCTTCAATATATTATTCAATAATTCCTCAGCTTGTTCAATAGTCCTTTCCTTGAAAACACAACTCGCACAACTATCTAGGTAGTCCCTAGAAGCATCGGTTAGTCCATTATAGAAGATATCAAGTATTTCATTTTTCTTAAGAGGATGATCAGGCAAAGCATTAAGTAATTGGAGAAGCCTCCCCCAAGCTTGAGGGAGATTCTCTTCTTTAATTTACACAAAGTTAAATATTTCCTGTAAAGCAGCTTGTTTCTTATGAGCAGGAAAATATTTTTCAGAGAAGTAATAGATCATATCCTGGGGACTACGCACACATCCAGGAGCAAGAGTATTATACCATTCTTTAGCATCACCCTTTAATGAGAAAGGAAACAACTTAAGAATATAGTAATAGCAAATTTTTTCCTCATGAGCAAATAGGGTGGCTATATCATTTAATTTAGTAAAATGTGCCACAATGGTTTCAGTTTCATAGCCATGGAAAGGATCAGATTCAACCAAAGTAATTAACTCAGGATCGACAGAGAATTCATAATCCTTATCAGTAACAAATATGGGAGAGGTAGCAAACTTAGGATCATATTTCATTCTCTCCCTCATAGATTTTTCTTTCATTTCAGCAAGCAACTTTATAACTTCATGTCTATCATTACAAGCAAGGATGGCTCTAGCCGTCTCCCTATCAAAGCAATGTTCATCAGGTGTTTCAATTCTAGTAGGAGAGTTAGGCATAATAGGTGAATCATAATTCTCAAGAGTCTCAACATTTTCAATTTCTTTAGCTTTAGCAATTTGTTCAGTAAGAAATTCACCAAGTGGCACAGCATTATCAAGCATAGTACTAGCATCATCATGAGTATCATTCATAGCAGAAGTGGTATCATTAATAACTCATGACATATCAGAATTAATAGCATGTGGTGGTGTTGCAAGTTTACTCAAAACAGAAGGTGAATCAAGTGCAGAGCTAGATGGTAGTTCTTTACCTCCCCTCGTCTTAGAGGGAACGATATTGGTCTTAGCGTCTTTCAGATTCTTCATAGTGATCAACAGATATAAATCCCAAGTGACTTAGCAAATAAATCTATGCTCCCCGGCAACGGCGCCAGGAAAAGGTCTTCATAACCCACAAGTATAGGGGATCGCAACAGTTTTCGAGGGTAGAGTATTCAACCCAAATTTATTGATTCGACACAAGGGGAGCCAAAGAATATTTGCAAGGATTAGCAGTTGAGTTGTCAATTCAACCACACCTAGAAACTAAATATCTGCGGCAGAGTGATCAGTAGCACAGTAGTATGATAGTTTGATAGTAGTAGCAATAATAGTAACAGTAGTAGTAGTTTTGTAGCAATTGTGACAGCAGTAGCAATAGTAGTAACTTAGCAAAGAACAATATATGAAAAGCTCGTAGGCATTGGATCGGTGATTATGTTGGATAACATTCATCATATAACAGTCATAACCTAGGGCGACATAGAACTAGCTCCAATTCATCAATATAATGTAGGCATGTATTCCGTATATAGTCATACGTGCTTGCGATAAGAACTTGCATGACATCTTTTGTCCTACCCTCCCGTGGCAGCGGGGTCCATAAGGATACTAAGGGATATTAAGGCCTCCTTTTAATAGAGAACCGGAACAAAGCATTAACACATAGTGAATACATGAACTCCTCAAACTATGGCAATCACCGGAAAGAATCCCAATTATTGTCACCTTGGGGTATGCGGATCATAACACATAGCAGGTGCATATAACTTGCAAGATCGGATCAAGAACACAAATATATCGATGAAAACATAAAGGGTTCAGATCTGAAATCATGGCACTCGGGCCCTAGTGACAAGCATTAAGCATAGCAAAGTCATAGCAACATCAATCTCAGAACATAGTGGATACGAGGGATCAAGCCCTAACAAAACTAACTCGATTACATGATAAATCTCATCCAACTCATCACCGTCCAGCAAGCCTATGAAGAAATTACTCACTCCCGGCGGTGAGCATCATGAAATTGGTGATGAAGGATGGTTGATGATGACGATGCCCTACTCCTGCTTTGGTTGTATTATGGATGTTCTTAGCTCGAGTACACGGAGCGCTTGCGATGAACAGTACGTTCGAGCCGCAGCTACGCATGCAGAATGGGCTAAAAGGGTCCTCCCTCTGTAGCTACGCCTTAGGCCTCCTTTTATACATCGAAGGGGTCACCAACAATGGCGGACAGCAGTACAAGAGGTGTAAAGTAGCTACAGTGTTACATCATTACCACTGATATCTTAGGACAAACGCATTTAATGCTCCGTTTAGGTGTCCTTACTTTCTCGGGGACGGAAAAAGGACACGTCCCATCAGCGCCGCTTAACCCCTTCTGCGGTCAGTGCTGTGCCACGCAACCAGGAGGACAAGCCCTAAACGACAGGCTGGTCGCTGCGCTAGAGCGGTGGGATCTTGCCGGGTGCGAGACCTTGCCGGGTGCGAGGGCTTGCCGGGCCTTCGCGAGCCTTCCCGGCAAGGATCTTGCCGGGAATTCAGCCTTCGGTCTTCTATCTTCTGATCGTTAGCTTGAATGCCTTCTTGATAATCTTGTATCTATTTCCAGCTACTCTCCGGCAGGCCTTGCCGCTGGTATGGCTACAACCGTCCGTGCACAAGTATGGGGTACTAAAGGACCCGAACTTTAGTACGCCGACAGGAGCCCCCGGGCCTAGGCCATACACGGTGCGAGGCGTCGTTGGGCTAGGCCCAAACAGTGCACGGGCACGCGTGGCGGGAATTTAGCTGTCATAATCGCCTCATTTACCGCGCCCTCCCACGACGCGCGTTGAATGCGGGACGTGGAGGATGTGCGCGGAATAACCGCTATAAAAGCGGGCCAGTAAAGAGGCAGCCTCGCGCCTTCCCCATAAAAAGGAATCCGCAGAGGCGCTGCTCATTTACCTCTCGTCATTTCCAATCTGGTAACCGCCATCGTCTTCTTCCTCGAGCTTGAAGCATAGCCTCTCCCATTCATCCGCCACCCCCACACTCTCATCATCTCCGGACTCCGCTTCCACAGCCGCCATGCCGCCCAAAGCAGGCAAGGGCAAAGCGGTGAAAGCCGCCGGCTCGGCCGCAGGAGTGGATGAGGTCGATCTGGTGAAGATGCGGAAGGAGCACGCCGTCTTCGACCCGACGCTCGACGAGCACACCCTGATCGCTCGGTACAGGTGCGTGTGGGGGAAGAAAACGAATGGCCACCTCGCCACCCGCGCGCTTCCAGCTTCCGCCGGGGGCGGCGCGGATAAATTCCCCTTCTTTGCAGCTTATTTTTACTGCGGGCTCTGTCCTCCATTTTCTGACTTCTTCGTCGACATCATGTACACATACGGGTTCCGCCTTTTGTATTTCACACCGAACGCCATGCATGTCAGTTTTTGCCCACCTCTGCGAAAACTTTGCCGGAGTAGTCCCCAACACGGCCCTCTTCCGCCATTATTTCAACCCCCGCATCGAGACAAGAGACGCCCTCTCTGGCTCTATCACTTGGATTCCGAGGGCATGGAACAAGGATATATACCCAGGCGGTCTCTACCGCAAGAAGTGGGAGGAATGGCGGTCCGAGTGGTGCTGGATCCAGGAGAAAGACCCTCAGCCGTTTTGCGTGCCCCGACAAAAGAAAGTAGTCTGTGGCGAGAATTGGAGCGACCTCGATCCTCAAGATGGGAAGCTCACAATTGCGATCACCAGGATCCACCGTCTTAAGGCTGCCGGGCTCACGATTGAGATGGTCGGCGCAGATTTCCTCCGCCGGCGCATTGCCCCATTGCATAACAAAGGGAGGCCAGCCTGGGATTTCAAGAACGCAGCAGATATCATGAGGCTGCGCCCTGGTCTAAATAACAATCTGACGATCTTGCAGCAGACGTTCCTCTGCCACAAGCTGTTCAGGCCTGACGGGAGGTACACGTTGCCGGCTGGTGTGATTCCTCTGTGCAAGGACTCTGCCCTGAGTTCTATCATCGCTATGATGCCAGTGTGCAATGCCCACGGCCTTGACGGGACTTGGGTAGAACCGCCTCCAGAGCGTGTACAGGAGTTCTTCGACAGCCTGTCGGAGAGGGCCATCCGGGAAGATTCAAACCTTATCCGCCACACCACTGATGAAGAAGTGGCTTACATTGCCAGCAGGGCGGAAGAGGCAAATCTTGCCGCGGAGGCCGGCAACTTTGGCTTCACGGGAGAGGACGCCAGTGAAGAAGAGACAGTGCCAGAGGAGATCCTTGCCGAGCAAGGGGAAGCTGCCGGGGAAGAGGGCGGCATGGTTGCCGGGAGCCCTTCAGCCGAAGACATAGTCGAAGAGCAGCCGCACGAGGAGCGCCCAGCTCCAGGGAATAAGAAGCGGGTTCTTCGGAAAGCTGGCTCTGGTGTCCCGGCACGTCAATCTTCTTCAAGTGGCGAGGCTGCCAAGGGGGCGACTGGCAAGGCTACTCAGTGGCAAGGAGAACAGCAGCAACCCGTGTGATGCTCGCCACGCACGACAGTGGCAACAACTGGTGTGGCGGGGGTGTCTTGTCCGACGGCACCAACAGCTGGAGCGGCTGGATCACATCAACCGCCTGCTCCTGCCGTAGCCAAGCGCCCCAGGACCCCTTCTCCACCTCCTTACACGGATACCGAGGTGGAGGTCAACTTCGACATCTCTTCTTTCAGTCCGGAAAGAGAGGAGTAAGGATTCTTGCCGCATCTTTCAATTTCTAAATTCCTGGTTTCATTTTAACTCATCTGTTTCACTTTGGCATGTCCCCGCAGAGATACAGAGACATTGGCACAAAGGTTGGCGAAGAGGGCGAAGACTTCTACGGGCGATGAACCTTCGGCAAGCACCGTGGGTGCGCCAGAGACCATCGTCATCAGCCCGGAGCCCAGTCCTCAACGCAGTCTCCAACCCAGCCCCCAGCGTGAGTCCACTACTCATTTTCCGCTGGCGAGCGTTGGGGTGATTATCTTCGCTATTGACATCACCGGGCTTGTAGGAGAAAGACGGCAACAAGGAGAGCCATTGGAGGCCATGCCTGAAGTGCCTCCTCCGTCGACCACGCCGCCCAGAGATGAACCTTTGGCAAGGGGTTCCACTGGCGAGCCATCCGCATTGAAGTGGAGCCGGCAAGCACAGGCGTTGGCCATCCTACATCGGCAACTAATGTTGCCGGGAAAGGAGAAGCCACCTCTCAACAGCTCAACACAGGTAAACCGCATGCCTTGGTACTTGTCATTCTTTCTTTATTTTTGTCTTCTTGAACTTCAACTTTAGTCTCATCTTGTTTCCTTTCTTGGCTTTCAGATCTCCCCCTGACGGAACCAATGGATGTTGATGCTGTCATCAAAGAGACCGCCAGGGATGCTGCCGCCGAGGCCGACAGGGTCGCAGCTGACGAGGCCGCCAAGGCCGCGCAGGAAGAAACCGCCAAGGGATCTGCTGAGGGGGCCGGCAAGGAGACCAGCGACCACACTGACGGCATTCCTGCCGCAGGAGCGTCTGGCGCTACGCCGGTTGCGGAGCCCCCGGCTGCTGATGAGGCGGTCGTCGAGGATCAACCGTCAACATCCAACGTGCCCCCGTCAAGCAGTTACCTCAAGGTCGGCGACAACCTGTTCGTCAGCATACCAGGGACGGCGAGCATTGGGGTGCCAGTTGAAGGAGAAACTTTTGATGAAGACATCGTTGGCGCCGCTAGCAGCAGCGGGCTCAGAGAAGAGCAGCTCCTCCAAGCCATGAGCGATAACTTTCAGAAGCTCCAGGCACTTCACCGCGGCCGAAAGGAGAAGTTGGACTCCAGGGCAGCAGTTGTCGAAGCAGCGGAAGTAGATTTCCAGAAGCGCGTCGAGGAGACGCAAGTCTGGTATGCTGAGGCCTTCCAAGAGCTGACGGCTGGCCGGGAGCAGCTGAATCAGAGTTGGAACGAGCTCCTCATGAAGCAGTCCGATGTCGAGAAGGCACAGGAGGAGGTTGCGCAGCAGGTTGCTACAGAGGAGGCTCGCTTGACGGAACGCCGCGTCGGGCTCGATGCTCATGAAGAAGAACTTGCCGCTCGCGAGGAGGCACTTGCCGCCAAGCTTCGGAGCAAAGATGAAGAGATCGAAAAGCTTGTCGTGCGGCGAACACAAGAGCTGGAGCAGAGACACAAGGAAATACTCGATGCTCTGTCCATGGACCACGCCAGCAAGTTGAAGGAAGCCATCGATGCTGCCGAAGCTGCAGAGGCCGCCAAGAATGAGCTGGGCGATAAGGTGAAGAGGCTGGAAGCGGATCTTGAGGGCCTTGGCAAGGAGATCTCTACGCTCAAAGCCGACAGAGATAAGACTCTCTTTAGCTTGGCGGAAATGCAGGCCGCCATGTCCGACAAGATCAAGGAGCTCTCTTCAGCCAATGAATCTATCGCTGATCTGAAGTTGAAGCTGACAATGCTGGAGAAGTCTCTTGAGAATAGCAAAACTCGCGAGAAGGCCTTGACCAAATATCTCCAGGCTGAGAAGAGTCTGCTCAACAGCGCCGCCGCCACCTATAATGATTTTGAGAAAGGCGTGACGATCTGGACTGAGCGCCTCGTCGACATCGCGGAAAGGCTTGCCGCAGAGCTGTCCACCATGGGCTTGGATAACTTCGGCTTCTCTTCTGATGAAAAGGTGTCTTCGAGCGCCAAGCTGACCATGCTCTTCGAGGGCGTCGTTGATGCTCTCAAGCAGCTCCAGGCTAACCGAGCAACCCATCTGGCGAACGAATCCCGCAAACTCTGCCGGGCCGTCCTCCGCAAGGTGCTCATGAAAGTGGTGCACAAGAACCCCGGCATCAACCTCACCAATGTTCTTGCCAGCTTGCCGGAGGATACAGATCTCAAAGAACTCGAAGAGCTTGTCGCGCCCATCGTTGACAGAGTGAGCCACGTCAAGCGGGTCGAAGGCCAGCGCAGGGACTAGCCACTCCGCTTCATCTTGTCGCCACTATTCCATGCCAAAGACAATTTTATCTTATGTTAGAATCGCGGCGACTGTCAATGTAATATAACTCGCTATGTTTTGGATGAATGTACGCTATTTCCCTCGTCTGATTTCTTTCTGTATGGTTTTGGCCCTACGCTTATCGAGATCTTGCTGGTGCGCGCACCCTTGCCGCGAGCGCTTTGAGGAACGGATCCTTAGCAGCCTGCTGGAGGTGTCGCTACCGACAAGATGCCTTGACGTTTTTGGTGCAGCCACTTAAGTTGTTGAGCAGACTCGAAACAAAGTAAGGGCGCAGCCAATCACGACAAGGTTCCTTCGCGTGCAGGTTTTCCATACAAAGGCCAAAATCGTTCAAGTCTGTAATAAAATTTTGCTTAGAAGTTTTGCAACTTAGCTTTTTGTTGCTGTACTCCTTTTTGCAAAAATGCCAACTTGAACGTCACCTGTCGGTGTCCATACCATCATCCCCCCCCCCCCCGGCAAACTTGCACGTGAGGAACCTTCTGTCCTTTGAGAAAAAGAAAGAAGAGAAAATAGAGATATGGAACCTTGGCGGTTCATTAATGCTTACCGGAAGCAGGTGTCATACAATATCTCAGACAAGCATGTATATAAAATGACATGAAAATCGACAAGAATTGTAAAACACTTAACTTTATTCAACTATGCACAGGGTCTGCGCCTGGCTTTGTACAAAGGATCACATGCCTTGCCGGCAAAACTCGTACAAAAGGTGGTTGCTGGGAGACCTGGCAACCGCGCCTTATGGGTAGAACTTACGAAGGTGTTCGATATTCCAGGAGTTGCTCACTGGAATGCCATCTTCGGTCTCCAGATGGACTGCGCCAGGCCTGGTGACTCATACTACCCGATAAGGGCCTTCCCACTTCGGCGTCAACTTGTTGGAATTCTTGGCGGACTGCATGCGCCGAAGAACAAGGTCACCTTCCTCAAGGCTTCGGGCATGAACCTTGCGGCTATGATAGCGGCGCAAAGCTTGCTGGTAGCATGCAGCTCGCACAGCAGCCCGAAGACGATCTTCCTCAAGGAGCGTGGCGTCATCTTGGCGCAACTGCTCTAGCTCAAGCTCATCATAAGCGAGCACTCGAGGTGACCCGTATATGAGTTCCGTGGGGAGAACTGCTTCTGCCCCAAAGACCAGGGAGAAGGGAGTCTGGCCAGTAGCTCGATTTGGTGTCGTTCTGATTGACCAAAGAACCGCCGGCAGCTCATCAATCCAGCGTCTTCCGCACTTGCGCAGCTTGTCGAAAGTTCTTGTTTTGAGACCTCGCAACACTTCAGCATTTGCCCTCTCCGCTTGGCCGTTGCTTCTCGGGTGAGCAACAGAAGCAAAACAGATTTTGCCGCCAAGGTCTTGGACGTACTGCATGAAGGTGCGGCTCGTGAACTGTGTGCCATTGTCGGTGATGATCCTGTTCGGCACACCAAAACGGCACACTATTCCCTTGAAGAACTTGACGGCTGATTGTGTTGTCACCTTTCTCACTGCTTCCACTTCCGGCCACTTCGTGAACTTGTCGATGGCAACGTACAAGTACTCGAAGCCCCCGGCAGCGCGGGGAAAGGGGCCCAATATGTCGAGCCCCCAGACCAAAAATGGCCAGGAAAGAGGGATCGTCTGAAGAGCTTGGGCTGGTTGATGCAATTGCTTCGAATGGAACTGGCACGCTTCACACTTGGTTACTAGTGCAGTTGCATCTTGGAGAGCAGTGGGCCAGAAGAAACCTTGCCAGAATGCCTTGCCGACAAGAGCTCTTGAGCCTATGTGGGAGCCACATATGCCTCCATGTATCTCTGCCAACAGCTCCAGTCCATCCTCCCGAGGAATGCAATTCAATTTCACACCGTTTGGTCTCTTTCTGTACCGGACGTTGTCCACGAACTGGTACATACTAGATTGATGGGCTACTTTCTCCGCTTCTTCCTGCTGTTCAGGGAGTTCTCCTGTTTGAAGGAACTGGACTATGTGTTGTGCCCATGTTGGAGCTTGTGGCTCGACAACAAGGACTAAAGGCATCTCTTCGGCCGCGGGAGCGCTTGTTTCTGCGGCAAGAACCTGAGGTTCTGCGCGAAGCAGCTGCTCACCGGCAACCGTGTCGTTCCCGGCAACTTCCTTGCCGACGGCTTCTGGGAGCTCTGCCGGAAAGTACTTGCCGGTACTCAACTTTCTTCTTTTGTCTTGCTTCGTTGATGGTGATACGGATGGTTGAGTTAAGCGGAGCACAAAAGTTCCTGGCTCCATAGGTAACTTGAGGGCAGCGCGCTTTGACAGGTCGTCGGCAATGGTGTTCTCCGCACGGGGAACATGCTCTGTTTGCAGACCGTCAAAACGCTCCTCCAACTTTCTCACTTCATCTACATAAGCTTCCATCAACGGGCTCTGATAGTCTTTGTTGACTTGCCTGACGACAAGTTGTGAATCACCTCTGACTATGAGCTTCTTAATTCCAAGGTCCGCCGCGATCCTGAGACCGGCAAGCAGCCCTTCAAATTCTGCAGTGTTGTTCGTTGATCTCTCCCGGGGAAAGTGCATCTGAATTACATACTTGAGGTGCTCTCCGGTGGGTGCGACAAGCAGCACGCCAGCACCCGCGCCTTGCAGCGAAAAAGCCCCATCAAAGTACATAATCCATTCTCGATCCGTTTCCTTGCCGGGGACAGTTGTCTCTTGAATTTCTTCGTCCGGAGTCGGTGTCCATTCTACAATGAACTCCGCCAAGGCTCTGCTCTGAATAGTTGAAGTGCTTTCAAACCTGAGACCAAAGCTTGATAGTTCCAACGCCCACTCCACAATTCTGCCGGTCGCATCTGGATTTCATAAGATCCGCTGCAATGGGAAGCGAGTGACGACGGTGATTTCATGCGCTTGGAAATAATGGCGCAGCTTCCTCGAGGCCATAAGGAGGACGAAGAGCAACTTCTGCACCCCAGAATATCTTGACCTAGCCCCCTGCAAAAGGGAGCTGACAAAATAGACTGGGCGCTACACCATCTTCTTTCTCCGCATTGCTTCATTTGACTGCGCAAATCCTGCCTTGTCGGCACCAGACTCTACCGGGGAGGATCCCAGCTTGTCGCTTGACGAGCTTGCCACTGCCGTTGCGTCTTCGCCATTTTCTCTCTGCGCCACTAACGCAGCACTAACCACTTGATTCGTTGCCGCTAGATGTAGTAGCAACGGCTCTTGCGGTTTAGGTGCGACTAGCGTCGGCGGAGAGGAGAGGTACCTCTTCAAGTCCTGCAGCACTGCCTCCGCTTACGGAGTCCACTTCATTGGACCTGCCTTCTTCAAGATTTTGAAAAAGGGCAGGGCGCGCTCAGCGGACTTGGAGATGAACCTGCTTAGAGCAGCAACGCAGCCGGCAAGTCGACGAACATCTTTGACACGTCTTGGTGCTTCAATCTGCTCAATTGCCTTGATCTTGTCGGGATTTGCTTCAATTCCACGTTGAGATACAAAGAACCCGAGAAGTTTGCCGGATGGAACGCCAAACACACACTTCTCGGGATTGAGCTTCAGATTGATCTTGCGTAGATTTGCAAATGTTTCTTCTAGATCTTGTATGAGTGTTGCCTTGTCCTTGGTTTTAACCACTATGTCATCCATATAAGCTTCCATATTTCTATGTAGCTGGGGCTCAAAACCAATTTGGACCGCTCTTGCAAACGTTGAACCAGCACTTTTCAACCCGAAGGGCATGCGTACGAAGCAATATGTGCCACATGGGGTGATAAATGTGGTTTTCTCTTCATCTTTCTTTGACATGAAAATCTGGTGATAGCCTGAATATGCATCAAGAAATGACAGCAAATCGCAGCCAGCAGTGGAGTCCACAATCTGGTCGATGCGTGGCAAGGGAAAATGATCTTTTGGACAGGCTTTATTGATATCACTATAGTCGATACATAGCCTCCATTTTCCATTCGCCTTGCGCACTACAACTGGATTGGCCAACCATGTTGGATGGAGGACTCCTCTAACTAGACCTGTCGCTTCCAGTTTCCTGATTTCTTCGGTGATAAATTCTTGCCGCTCCAAAGCTTGCTTCCTGACCTTCTGCTTGACGGGCCGCGCGTGAGGACAGACAGCAAGGTGGTGCTCAATTACCTCCCTGAGAACACCGGGGATATCAGATGGTTGCCATGAAAGCACATCGATATTCGCCCGCAGGAAGGCAATGAGCGCGCTTTCCTATTTGTCATCGAGGGTGGAACTTATGGTGAAAGTACCTCCCGTACCATCCTCCTTGGCGGGCACCTTCTTGGTTTCTGGTGGAGCTGCTTTGGATTTCTTACTCTTGCCGGCGGAGCTCTCTGGCGCATCCTCAACGGGAGCGCAGCACTCCGAGGAGGTGCGCTTGTCGGAGTGTGTGCTAGAGGCCTTGCCGGTCTTCTTCTTCCCCCCGGGAGTTTCGGCGGCAGGAGCAAGTGCCTTGGTGGCAGGTGCTGCAACTGCCTCCTGGTAGAGTTGGTCGGTGCAGACAAGCGCATCCTTCTTGTCGGAGTGGATAGTGATGACGCTCATCGGCCCGGGCATCTTCAAAGTATTATAGGCGTAGTGTGATGCCGCCATAAACTTGGCCAGCACTGGGCGACCAAGAATCCCATTATATGGCAATGGAATCTTGGCGACGTCGAAGACGATCTTCTCCGTCCTGTAGTTCAACTCACTACCAAATGTTACTGGCAGTGTGATCTTGCCCTTCGGCTGGCTCCTTCCTGGATTGATCCCTTGGAACGTGCCCGTTTCCTCGAGATCTTCATCAGGAATTTGCAATCTCTTGATCACATCAGGCGACATCAAGTTCAGACCGGCCCCACCGTCAACTAACATCTTTGTCACCTTGAGGTTGCGGATCGTTGGTGAAACCAACAATGGCAAACACCCAACCGCAGTTGTGCGATCAGGGTGATCCTCGGCGTCAAAGATGATAGGCGTGAGGGACCATTTCAATGGCTTCCTGGCATCGACCGATGGCTCTGCCGCATTAATCTCCCGTGCCCACTGTTGAAGTCGGCGGTGAGAGGAATGCAGCGAAGCGCCTCCGTCAACGCACATGGCCTCTGTGGCTTTCTGGAACTCGTGCTCGCTGGACTCGTCGCCCTCTTCGTCGTCATCATCACCCCCCTGTTCCTTGTCGCGGCCTCGAGCGGGCCGCTCCTTTTGTTGCTTGGCCTTGCCGCGGCGACCTCCTCGACCGCGCGTTTCTTGCAGATCCCTCAGCACCGTCCTGGGCCTTCTCCCTGTCTCGCCTTTCATACTCGGCTCTCTGCTTCTCGACAAGCTGCTCAACTTGCCGGCAGTTTTGGAGATCGTGACCCTTGGTGCAATGGATCTTGCAGTACTGCTTGCTGGAGCCCTCCGGCTTGTCGGCAGCTGCCAAGGCTTGACATGCGGCACACCCGGCAACCTCCTTGCCGGGGCCATCAGTCTTAACCTTCTTGATGGCGCTGGGGTCGCCGGATCCCTCGACGGCAAGCACGGCCTTTCCCTTGCGCTTCCTATTACGTCGTCGGCCTTTCTTCGTCGAGGTGGTGGCATCTTCGGCTTCAGAGTCGACTTCCGCGCCAGCATCTTCGCCAGGGAGTCTCCTTCCCTCTTCAGCCCGAGCACATTTGTCAGCCAGAGCATAGAGCTCGGCGACATCCCGGACCTTGTTCATCGCCAACTCTTCCCGCATCTTGCGGTTGCGCACATTCTGATGAAACGCACTGATAACAGCGGCAGGATGAACGTCTGGGATGTTCTACTGTACACGGCTGAATCTCTGTATATACTTGCGCAGGGTTTCGCCCTCCTTCTGGGGGATGACATGTAAATCACTTTCCTGGCCAGGAGCCTGGTAGCCTCTAGTAAAGGCGCCAACAAACTCATGACACAGATCTGTCCAGGAGGAAATGGAATTCTCTGGCAGATGCATCAACCACGACCTGACGTTGGGCTTAAGCACCAACGGGAAGTAGTTGGCGAGTATCTTGTCATCTCGAGCCCCGACAGCTTGCAGTGCAATGGTGTAAATGCTCAGGAACTCTGACGGATGAGTCTTGCCATCGTATTTCTCCGGCACCTCCGGCGTGAAAGATCGGGAATTTGGCCACTGGACTCGCCGCAGCTTACAAGTAAAAGCTGGACAACCCACCTCGTAAGGCAGGCTACCAGGATACCCGGGCACAGGCTCGTCGACAGTGGGTCCCGCGCGCCTGTCGGATTGACGGCGCGCTTCCCGTCGCCGCTCGATGGTAGTTCGAGCGTCTTCCTTGTTCCGTTCCCGAAGAATTTGACGTTGATCGCGGCGAACCCGCGGATCAGACGACGCCGTGGAATCGTCATCACGGGCGTCAATCCGCTGAGTTAGCGACCGCTGTTGTCGTGGTGGAGGGGAGCGCATCGTAGTCGTGCCGCCTCCAGTCTTCTCGTCATCAGCACGCACCGGTTCGATGGACTGCCGCCGCGAAGGCCCCGCCTGCTGCGGCCTGTCGTCATTGGCAAAGCCGATGAGGCTCTGGATAGCAGATCTCCATTCTTCCATCTTCTCTGGAGCGGGAGGGAAGTCTAGGAGCAGCTGGGCTCGCGCCAATGCTTCTGCCGGTGTAGGCGGTGGCGAAAGGTGCGAAGAATGTGAGGTGCTCTGACTCCTAACTGAGTTAGAAGGAGCTCCATCACGGCCTTGCGATCGCGCGAGGCTTCCGCCGGCATGTTGGCGTGGATCTTGGCCCCGCACATCTTGGGAGTGATGCACAGGGGTTTTTCCATGGGGGTGCCTGGACCCGCCAATGTCGCGGCGCTGCACGTCACGCGCGACCTGAGAAGGCCACGGTGCATGCGCCGGCGTGGGTGCCTTGGAAGGCGCAGTCCCGTCCTTGGAGTTCGCCGCACCACCCGTAGGTAGAACGGCTCCGTCCTTAGACCTGGCGCTGCGAACAACGCCGCTTGCCTGGCTTTGATCGCTAGAGCGTCGCGGAGGCTCAAGACCTCCACCTCCCCCACCAGCGCCCACGCCGTCGCCCGTCTGTGTGGGTACGGGCAGGCCGGACGCGGATGGATCAGCCGCCGTAGCACCCTTCTTCTTGGGAGCCATGGTGACGAAGATGATCAAGAACTGGCGCGCTGACCGCTAGATCGGGTTCGCGCAATCCTTTCCCCTACCTGGCGCGCCAAAGATGTCGGCGTACGACACCTATGGGATCGCGTGGATCCCTTTACGGTTCGGCAAGGGAAAAGATGTACACAAAAAGCGGATCCAACGATCAAACGCAGGGATCTTTACCCAGGTTCGGGCCGCTGAGAAGCGTAATACCCTACTCCTGCTTTGGTTGTATTATGGATGTTCTTAGCTCGAGTACACGGAGCGCTTGCGATGAACAGTACGTTCGAGCCGCAGCTACGCATGCAGAATGGGCTAAAAGGGTCCTCCCTCTGTAGCTATGCCTTGGGCCTCCTTTTATACGTCGAAGGGGTCACCAACAGTGGCGGACAGCAGTACAAGAGGTGTAAAGTAGCTACAGTGTTACATCATTACCACTGACGTCTTAGGACAAACGCATTTAATGCTCCGTTTAGGTGTCCTTACTTTCTCGGGGACGGAAAAAGGACACGTCCCATCAGTGCCGCTTAACCCCTTCCGCGGTCAGTGCTGTGCCACGCAACCAGGAGGACAAGCCCTAAACGACAGGCTGGTCGCTGCGCTGGAGCGGTGGCACTGCGCTGGAGCGGTGGGATCTTGCCGGGTGCGAGACCTTGCCGGGTGCGAGGGCTTGCCGGGCCTTCGCGAGCCTTCCCGGCAAGGATCTTGCTGGGAATTCAGCCTTCGGTCTTCTATCTTCTGATCGTTAGCTTGAATGCCTTCTTGATAATCTTGTATCTGTTTCCAACTACTCTCCGGCATGCCTTGCCGCTGGTATGGCTACAACCGTCCGTGCACAAGTATGGGGTACTAAAGGACCCGAACTTTAGTACACCGACAGCATCTTCCACCTTCAAAGGTTCAACACTAGAGATGAATGAGTAATGCTCACAAAAGTTAGCTAAACGAGTTTTAGAGTGAGTGATTCTCCCGGTTTGGATATCTCCAAGTATTTGTTCGACGGGATGATCCTTGTCGATTCTTGCTCTAACTCGAGGTAGCTTTTTCTTGGGTTGTGGTCAGGCTTCCTCATCATCGTCTTCTTCTTCTTCTTCGTTGATGTTGTCGTTGTTACTTTGTGGAGGTGGAGAAGGAGGTTGAGGTGGATCATCTTGTTGCACTTCCTCATTCTCATCGTCTTGACGTGTTCCACTTGTGGATGCCTCCATGTCAACTTGTCATTCACCTTGACGTGAAGTTGGGGCTTCCACTTGAATAGACGAGGTACTCTCCTTTACTTCCATGGGGCGAATCTTGCCAATGGGCAAGTCTTAGATTGCTTCCGATGGTTCTTGATCTCCTACATCAAGTGGCAATTGCTCGACTTGCGAGCCGTTAGTCTCATCAAACTTCACATCTACCGTCTCTTCAACTTTTCGAGTGAAGTTGTTGTAGACACGGTAAGTGTGAGAGTTCGATCCATAACCGAGTAGGAAACCATCATGAGATTTAGGAGCAAATTTTGAACGACAATGCTTATCAAGAATGTAACATTTTGAGCCAAATACTCGAAAGTATCCAACTTGTGGTTTGTTACCGGTAAGCAGTTCATATGCCGTTTTACCAAGAAGCTTGTGAAGATATAGTCGATTTGTTGCATGACAAGCTGTTTCAACCGCTTCCGCCCAAAAATGTCTTGGTGTCTTGTATTCATCAAGCATTGTTCTTGCCATCTCAATAAGTGTCCGGTTCTTCCTCTCAACAACTCCATTTTGTTGACGTGTGTACATAGTCGAAAACTCATGTGAAATACCCTCCTCATCAAGAAAGGTGTCCACATTGGCGTTCTTGAACTCCGTTCCGTTGTCACTCCGAACCTTCTTGATCTTCACTTCAAATTGATTTTGAGCCTTTCTTGCGAAGTTCTTGAAGATCTTTTGTACTTGCGATTTGTCATCAAGAAAGAACACCCACGTAAATCTAGAAAAATCATCAATAATGACCAAACCGAAAGAGTTACCACCAAGACTCTTATAGGAGTTGGGACCAAAAAGATCCATATGAAGTAGCTCGAGTGGTCTCCTCGTGGTCATAATGTTCTTCACGGGATGGCTTCCTCCAACTTGTTTTCCTGCTTGGCAAGCACTACAAAGTCGATCTTTGTCAAATATAACATCTTTTACTCCAAGAATGTGATCTCCTTTAACAAGTTTATCAAGGTTACGCATGCCAACATGTCCAAGTCTTCTATGCCATAACCAACCTTTAGATGATTTAGCAATTAAGCATGTACGAGGTTGGGCTCTCTTAGTGAAATCAACAATGTATAGATCACCTCTACGAATGCCGGTAAAGACCATATTATGATTATCTTGACGAAACACTTGGCAATCTACTTTGGTAAATAGAACATTGAAGCCAAAATCAGCTAGTCTAGATACGGAAAGAAGATTGTAACCAAGAGATTCAACAAGCATAACATTTTGTATGGAGCTATCATTGGATATGGCCACCTTACCAAGGCCAAGTACCTTACCCTTGGACTTGTCTCCAAAAGTCACATACTTGCGTGGACCATCAGTTTTAGCAAGCTCACGAAACATGTCTCTATCTCCGGTCATGTGATCGGTACATCCACTATCAAGAATCCACTCTTTTCCTCCGGCCATGTAATCTCGAAGATTTGCCATAAGACTGAGATTCCTCATGGTCTTCTCAAATTCAATATCAAATTCTTCCTTCTCATCATAATAGCCATGCTCAACATCATCATTATCGTGCGTGTGATCATTACCTAGGGCAATAGATTCATTAGTTTCATGATCATGACAATGTTCAAGTTTATGAATTCTAATGGCTTCCATGATAATGTTACTAATAGTTCTAACATCTCCTTTGGCATGCATAAGATCACGAAGCTCAAACTAGCAATCATCAAACTTAGGATCACTAGGACTCATCTTGTGAAAAGCAACAGCCTTATGAAGAATCTTATTGAGACTCTTCAAAGAGTAATCGGGATATCGCTTCTCTAAGTTATGCCATAGAGTATAAGCACATTCAAAGTTTTGCATACAACTAAGCACAACTTTAGCTAATCCTCTAATGATAAGATTGACGGTTCTAAGATTACGAAGCATGTCAATTTCCTCTTCATGAGTAGGATGCAAGGGATCAATAGGGGGCACATAAGGATTATGAATATACTTGCTCAAGTTAAATTCATCAAAGATATCAAGCATTTCATCCTTCCAAAAGTTGTAATACTCCCCATTGAGAATAGGTACTCTACGTAGACACATCCATCTCCCTCCAATGGTGATGAAACCAAAGCAATGGAGACCAAGGCTATGATACCAATTGTGGGATCGAGGAGATAGGTCTAGAGGGGGGTGAATAGACCCTTAACCAGCCGAATTAGCAGTTTTTGATTTCTCTTGGAACTTAGGCAGATTTTGGCATAAGTTAAGATCACTCCAAAACTTTCTACACATTCATATCTAGAGATTAAGCAGCAGAAATACTAAAGCATGCACGAGTACGGAAAGTAAAGGGGGTAGAGTATGGAAGATCAAACGCAATGAAGACACGGTGGTTTTTGGCGTGGTTCCGATAGGTGGTGCTATCGTACGTCCACGTTGATGGAGACTTCAACCCACGAAGGGTAACGGCTGCGCGAGTCCACGGAGGGCTCCACCCACGAAGGGTCCACGAAGAAGCAACCTTGTCTATTCCACCATGGCTTACGTCCACGAAGGACTAGCCTCACTCGGGGTAGATCTTCATGAAGTAGGCGATCTCCTTGCCCTTACAAACTCCTTGGTTCAACTCCACATTATGTCGGAGGCTCCCAAGTGACACCTAACCAATCTAGGAGACACCACTCTCCAAAAGGTAATAGACGGTGTGTTGTTGATGAACTCCTTGCTCTTGTGCTTCAAATGATAGTCTTCCCAACACTCAAACTACTCCTCACAGATTTGGCTATGGTGGAAGAAGGATTTGAGTGGAAAGCAACTTGGGAAAGGCTAGAGATCAAGGTTCAAATGGTAGGAATGGAATATCTTGATCTCAACACATGAGTAGGTGGTTCTCTCTCAGAAAATGTATGGTGGAAGTGTAGGCACGTTCTGATGGCTCTCCCTTCTGAGAAGGACGTGGTGGTGGGGTATATATAGCCTCCACACAAAATCCAAACGTTACACACTTTTGACTCAACTCGATGGCACCGAAGCAAAAATCTCGGTAGCACCGAAGTGTGTAAAAGATATGAACTTTAGGAATCTCGGTGGGACCGATAGGAACAACTCGGATGGACCGAAGTGCAATGGCTAGGGCAATCCTCATCTCGGTGGTACCGATTGCATCAACTCGGTAGGACCGAAGTGAAGCAATAAGGCAATAGAGAGTTGGCAAGCCATCTCGGTGAGACCGATTTGAAAAACTCGGTGAGACCGAAGTGAGTGCAAACGATTACAGAGAGTTGGCAAGGCCATCTCGGTGGGACCGAGATCCATATCGGTGGATCCGATTTGTTAGGGTTTTGGCAGTGGCTAAGTCTCAGTGAACTCGGTGGGGCCAGATAGAGAATTTCGGTGGGGCCGAGTTGGAATGTAGGTTTTGGACATATTTGGGATTGAGAGAGTGGATGAGGGTTTAGGAGTACTGTCACTAAGCACTTGAGCAAAAAGACCATTAAGCAACACCTCATCCCCTTTTAATAGTATTGGCTTTCCTATGGACTCAATGTGATCTTGGATCACTAAACCAAAAATGTAGGGTCTTGACTTTAGCCAATCCTTGGCCTTAGCATTTTGAAGGGGTTCCACATCTTCTTGTCCCTGCCACGCCATTGTTGAACTTGTCTGAAATTCACTGGATAAAAGCATTAGTCCAACAACATGTATGTTGACATAAATTACCAAAACCACCAAGGGAGCAAATGTGCTTTCAGCTCGCGACCTTCCTCCTGCACATCTCGCGAGCGGGGGCTAGACACGGTGCCTGTGCTCGAGTCAGTCCCAGCAGCACTGCAAAACCCAAGTGATCGAGCTCTGGCTCGTGGGCCTGCTCCCGTGCACGCCACCTCACCAAGGTCCTTGGTGTCTCGTCTCCTCGCGTGATGCCCACGAGCAAGCTAGCAAGCGTGCACCACTCCCCCTTTGTGAAATCGATATGAAATTGTCACAGGAATAAGGCACTCAAAGGCCTCGCGAGTGCTGCCTCGCGAGGTGACTCGCGACAGGACACCTCCACCAAGTGTTAGCGGGAGGCCTCACGAGCAAGAGCCTCGCAAGGCGCACTTTGCAGCCACGATACGGCAAGCAACACTCGCGAAAGAGCTAAGTACAAAAACACCTCATGAGCCGCTTTCGGCGCCCCTCAAGTTTTCCTCTCCCCGCAACCTCACTGAGTGCTGACGTTCTCTCCTCCGCGCAAGCCGCTTGCACGTCAAAGGGGGACTTCCTGAGCATCACGCCCCAGGAGTCCTTACCGCCCCTCTATGCCCTGCACCTCCTGGCCTTGTCCAGGCAACGCGACCTGACATACCAGCGACGGCTGTAGCCCGCTCGGGGGCTGGGTCCTGACGACGTAGAGCACCAAGTCAAGCAAAGAAAGGGAAATAGGCCTCACAAGAGGACCTCATGAGGAAACATACATTGCAGCAAATCACAAATATTTAAACAGAAGACATCATTTTTATGCCCCCGCGGGGCTACATCGATCTATTACAGGAACAAAATGCAAGGGCCAAGATGGAGCGCGGCACATTTTCAAGATCTGACCCGCGCCTAGTCAGAACCTTCCTCTTCGCTCTTGATACGCGGAGAGCCGTCGTCACTTCCGCCCCCGCTGCTGGAGTCGGTGCTACCGTCGATGTTGCTCTCACCGGAGGAGTCGGATCCACTGCCGCTCTCGCTCTCCGCGCAGCACTCCATGCGGGTGCCGGAGACCCCGAAGAACTTCATGAAGAGGGTGGCGGCTCCGTCGTACTTGAACTGAAGGAGATGCCCCCGCCTCAGGCCACGGGCTTGGGCAAAAGACTTCCACCCCTGCTTCAGGAACATGAAGCCAGCGGGGGAGAACTCAGTCGCCACCCAGGAGCGGCCATTACAGCAGCCGTCCGCCTGCAGCCACAGACCCAAGGGCCCGCTGTCCTCCATCGCTCACGCGAAGGAGTCAGGGAGCCGAAGCTAGCTGCAGGGCTGGCGATGCAACCCGATGATGAACTCGTGCGCCGCTTCCGCCAAGTGGGCCCCCGCCGGAGGAGGGCGGGCGGCCGCCCCACCACGACCACCTCGGCCACGGGCGCCACGCCCTCCACGGCCACAGACGGCGGCCCTTCCGCAAGTACTAGGGCCGGGCAAGGCGGTCGCCGAAGAGCATCTCTGGCCCTGAGGGGGGACCCTCGCGGTGGTAGCAGATGCACGGGCTCGTCCTCTCCCCCTCGCCATCGCAGCAATGGTCCTGGGAAAGAGCAAGGAAAAGTGAAGGGTGGAAGAAGGGGAGAGGCAGAGGTAGAAGATGGGAGGGGGAGGTCTCTACCTTCCCTCCGCTCCCTTTATAACACCTTATGAGGACGTCCTCCCTGCCGCTCCATCTTCTTCAACACCGGGAATCGAGAAGCAAAAGGGAAGTAATGATGGCCTGCGCCCCGCGCGGGCAGGCTTTATGGCAGGCGCAGGCGGTTACCAAGGCATAGTGGGGAAGTGGGGGCGTCCCACGTCCCGTCGTACGCCACACGTCGAACCTTGGCCCCGCAGTCTGTCAGGACACGCGCCGTTTCGCTCCCAATGGTCGGGAACGTGCGCACCACGGGCCCGGGGGCTACTGTCGGGCCATTAGGAACCGGGGTACCACGGACCGTCTGCCTGCGGCCCAGGAAACGACGCTTGGCGAAGGCCCAAGACGCGGCCATCTAAGGGCGCCGCAGAGCGAAGACACCTCGCGAGGCACCAGCCTCCCGAGGACCCCTCCTCAAGGCGCGAACCACCAAGACTTAGCCGCAGCAGCAACAGAAAGCCTCGCGAGGCAGCCCCCGAGGCGGCCGCCCGAGGCCCTCCGAGCCTGACGCCAGCCCCGCGGTCCTGTGCCCACCACGTGGGTGATGCGCATGGTGATGAACAGCGGCAGAGGCTGCGCCAGCGGGCGCAGACAAAGAGGCTTTCCTCTTTGGTGCTAAAGGGGCAGCCCTAGCTGCCCACCTACAAAGCAAGTCCCAAGGACTGTCCGTTTGGTGAAAGAGGACCAAGACAGCAAGGCGCGCAGGGCGGAGGTCACCACTGAGCCCACTGGTGCGTCATGGATCATGCTTTTGCAGGCGAAGACCGACTTTAGTCAGGATAGCCTGAGCGCCTGTCCCCTTTCAAAAACCCGCCAAGTGTGGCATCCCTTCCAGCCTATATTTTCAGGGGAAGAGGACCAAGGCGGATATAAAAGGGATAGTGCTGCCACTGTAGAAAGGATTGATTCCTTCGTCTCCTACCTCATACGCGAGAACACCTCCTTGCCCATTGCAATCCCAGCCACAAGCAGGAGTAGGGTTTTACACCACAAGGTGGCCCGAACCTGGGTAACCGTCGTGTCCCCTGTCGTGCTCCGCGCTAGCGCTCTCGTCGTAGCCTTGTCGTGGTCACCCTTGGTTGGTAGGAACTAGCTCGCCCCCAGTGTTCGAACCTTTGGGTCTCCGGAGCCCTCAATTCCGACAGTTTTACTTTGGCCCGCTGTCTCTATCTTTTCGGCCTACTTGAAGACCCAGCAATTCCAGTTGGTGTGGTTTACTAGCTTGTCCGAGATGCCATGGATTTGACATGGCCTATCGAGGATCTTGTCACTAATGGCTAATAAGTGCACGGGATTCCACAAATCCTCTCTTTGATATTTTTCCATAGGAAATGGGCTAAAAAGGGAAGAAATCACGTGGGAGAAAGGAAAGGAAGGAAAATGGAGAAGAGATAAGTCACCGAGAGGCACCAAAAGGCCGCCAGAGTCAAAGACGGCGTTCCATGCGACCGCACACGCTCGCATGAGTGGTCGTTTGGCGTGGAAACCGAGGCAGGTCATCCACCTGAACAACTTTTATAAAGGGGACCCAGTCGAAATGTGAACAGAAGGAGCATCGGGAGAGCGTCGAGCACAACCAGAACCTCTTCATCATCATCTTCATCCACAAACCCTAGTTGCCGCCATTTTCATCTCCATAGCCATCTTCACCACCATAGTGCTCTCTCATCTAGTTCATACTTGTAATTGTGCATCGCACAAGGCATCCATTGTAAGACATATTGCAATCAATCTATCCCAAGATGTGTTCTTCAATGTGTTCTTCTCTCGATCTGATCTCTATGTGTGAGTAGATCGGTAAGGTATGGGGTGAGGCATGAGCCTTGCAACCCCAGGTATTTGTTGAAGGGATCATTGGAAGTCTTTGACATAACGTCTCATATGTGTGAAATAAAATTGTTTCGTGAAGTGTCTCTTGTCTTGTCCACGATCTTCATCCCTGCATGTACCCAGGATCATGGAGATTGAGCACCGATGAGGCTAGGAGCAAGGGGACCGTGAAGTGTTACACCGAACACCGGTGACAGTAAGGTTTAGTAGGGTAACATGGATCATAATCTTGGGGATTCATGAGGTGTAGTCATTAAACGCCCAAACCTTTTGTCTGATATTATTTTCCTAATTATCAGGGCAACCCCGCGAGACGGATAGGACCTTCGGTAGGACAACTGAATCTTGATGCAGGACTCGCACCAGTCAAGATGTTATTATAAGTGTTTGAATCACAATTTTCTTGATGATCCGGTCAAAAGCTGGATTTGACACTTTAGCAAAAGCTTGCTAGAGACCATTGCTTCTAGGGAATCTTCCTCTCGTGGGTTCGATACCCAGGGTCACCTCTGGGGAAATAGGTGTGGGATACCCTTTCTTGTTCCAATATCGGATCAATAAAAAGGAGATATCAATCATCTGTCTGTGTTATTAAACCACTCAACTACCTATGCAGAGCTAAGCGTAAGCCTATGCCTCGCACTTAAACGGAAAATAGAATAATGATTGGGGTTCAAGAGGACAAAAACAAAGAAATTCTTTCATCAACGCAGCTGACCATTAGGCAATGGAGAAGGCCTTATGATCAATGTCAACGCAAGGAGTAGGGATCGTCATGCAATGGATGCACTAGAGATATAAGTGTATGAAAGCTCACCTAATGCAGCTAAGTGGGTGTGCATCCAACTTGCTTGCTCATGAAGACCTCGAGCATTTGAGGAAGCTCGTCATCGGAATATGCAAGCCAAGTTCTATAATGTAAAGATCCCACTAGCATAGTCATGAAGTATATGAAAACTCTCTATATGAAATACATGGTGCTACTCTGAAGCACAAGTGTGGTAAAAGGATAGTAGCATGCCCCTTCTCTCTTTTCTCTCATTTTTTTATTTTTTCTCTTTTTTTCTTTTTTTCTTTTTTTTAGAACAGTCTCATGGACTTCATCCCCACTTTTTCAATGACTCATAAGTCTCCACCATTTTTTTCCTCACTAGGGCATGCTCTAATAATGATGATCATCACACTTTTATTTACTTACAACTCGATAAACTGAAAAGATGACTACATATGAATGCCTCTGGCGGTGTTCCAGGATGTGCAATGATCTAGCGTAACATGTATAACAATGATGGATGGTGGATGCGCCACAAATATCATGTTAGCTCTATATGATCATGCAAAGCAATAAGACAATGAATGCTCAAGTCATGTAAATAGTAATGGTGGAAGTTCCATGGCATTATACTCGGAATGGCTATGAAAATGCCATGGTAGGTAGGTATGGTGGCAGTTTTGAGGAGATGGGGTGTTTTATGTGTAGGAGAGCAAGAGGAAGTCCTCCCACGGGTTTGGATGTACCTGCGAAGTATGCACCAAGTCTCGTTGTGAGAGTGGGCAATGCACGGTACTGTGGAGGCTAGAAATAAAAGATAAACAAAAGTGCAAAGGCTTCAAACTCGCATTAGTCATAAAGAACTCAAACACTACACAAGAGCATTACGGTGTCATATTGCATAAGACTCAAAAGCTAAGTACCCCGAGGGGATAGTTTGGCGGGGATAAACCCCGTTGCGCGTCCCGGATCAACCAAAGATGATGGGTTCATTAGCAAAAAGCCTCTACAATTATTCAATCTATACTCAAGTCACCACTAGAGTCCCGAACTTAAGTTACTAGGTGAAGGAAAGGCAACAGTTCAAAGGACTCCTTTATTGGTTTTTGGATAAAAAGAACATGGCAATGTATTTTAGAGGGTCACAAGATTTCATCATGCTAGGTGAAACTAGAGCAAAACAAGCTTATCAAAATAGGGGGATACATGATTGCACGAAAACCCTATGATAATGAACATTGCATAAGACCCTACGCATCCAAACATAACCTCCCCAAATTTAGAACTTTGCAATACCAAATTCGAGAAAAATACGGAAGAAAAGAGAAAATGCAGTTTATAAAGGAGAGTGCGAGAAGTGGTTACCTCCCCAAGCTTAAGTTACAAGCAAGGGTTAGACACTTTTACTGTTGCGGTTTAAATAACCTCTCCTTCAATGGACATGGACCTTGCTTCTACGATTTCCTTATTGTGGTCCGGTGGCTGCCCTCCGATAGAACCTGCTGAAACAAACAAAAAGGGAAACAATTTTTTTTTGTCCTTTTTGAAGTTTTTCATATTTTTTTGTAGCACAAGGGATTAGCAAAACAAGTGATAAAAACATTTGCCTCAATAAAGATCGGTTCATCAACCTAAGCACCTCCCTTAAGCCAACAAACTATGTCTAGAAGTATGCATTGCTCCAAGATTATAAGTGAAGTGTGTGTGAGACAAAATATAAAACACGCATGTGCTACCCCTAAGTGCCTACTTTAAAAGAGGGTTCTCACTTTAGGTGAGACACTTACTACTAAACAAATTTTATTCGAGCAAGGTTCAAATTGGAAAACATTACCAAGCACAGTAGTTGAGACTTATCGAATGGAAGCAACCAAGTGGCTTGTGCGGATCTTCATACGGTTGGCACCATACCGTACACATCACCACATAAGGTTCAAGTCCCTGCGAAAATAACACACAAAATAAAAAGCATCGATTCGGTATACGAATGGAGTTCGTATACCCAACCAGAAAAGAAAATAAAATAAAGCATAGGTTACTAAAGATTTATTGGTCAAGGAGCTTTGAATGCAATTAGATGAAAGAACAAAGCAAATAAATGATTATAAAATACCCCATCGACCTCAGACATCGAAAATGAATCAAATCGGGGTATTTTTGCCCTCATACGATCGGCTACGGTCGTTCGGTATGCCATCTTTCGCTTTGGAAGTCCTTGTCCAGCATCACCCTTTCATACAAGCGCGCATACGAGCGCAAGCGCTCGTACGGAACGCCGTCTTTTGGTCTGTAGGGTTGCTCTTCATGGCCACTAGGTCATACGACTACGCATACGACCACAAATACGACCAGGAGCGGTCGTACGGTACGCCGTCTTTTTCCCTGGAGCAGCAAAACTTCGCAAAATTTTGTGTGCTTCCTCCTCACGTTAGTCACATAGCATTTTTTCATCAAAAAGTAAGAGGAGGTGTGCAGCAAAATATTGGGCTACCGATATGCTAAATTTTTATCGACAAAGATTATTCCAAGACCAATTCTAATAGCAACTATGCAAAACAAAATAAAAGTGCCAATGTAAACATGAATGCAACTAGACTCAAAGACACAAATCTAAGAAAGACACCTACTTACTTCCGGTGCCTCCCAAGCAGCGCTTTCTTTATAGCCATGTAGCTGGGCTTCGGTGCTCCATAAGGTCATCCACCCGGATCCCAAGGGATATCAACCCCGAGCGTGAGACCTGACTCCGACTGGGGTTTGGAGCACCTCATAGCAGAGTGCGGTTGGAGTCGTACATGCTTATGGTGCATCGGCATCATGTAGGAAAATAGGTTCTCTCTCTCTCAAGTGGGAACCGATGCACCGAGCTAGATACGCATGTCTTCTTATAGTTCTGCAATGAGAGGGTTAGAGGCTTATACATGAACTTTAAGAGATTACCTTAGCTATCTTTGTAGGGGAACACTTCATAAAATTCTTTGTTTGGAGTGGGTTGGTCATCACTCCCTAATGGTTTCCTCTACATAAGAAGATCGTCCAATGAAGCATAGTTAGACATTAGCACAGGTAAATCAAAAGTATTTTCCTCCTCTAGTTGTTCACCATTGCTAACACTAGAAGTCTCGACCAGAGGGTGACAATCCTGCAAGTCAGGTTCATTAGCTTCAAGTTCCTCCAAACTAGAGTCATCATCATACTCTTGTTCCTGCATGTTAGTATCTTTTTTATCGGAAAGATATTCTCAACAATAATAATTGATGGAATCCACCACATAATATATCCAATCAAGAATTTGTCTTTCCTGTGAGCTTGAACAGCTTTGATCTCAGCAATAAATTTCCATGCACTCATGCTTAACTCATACCGCATGATTTCCTCGGTGGCATTCTTACTACTGTTGTAGTGTGCTACCACCTCATCATAGGTTCTTGTGCATTGGAAGTCAAGATGTTTTGGAGACCGAAAACATCTGCAAGAAACTTCATACATAGAACATAGCATATACGCACATGTATTTAAAAATTCTAGCAGTTCTAATGTATTCATAGAGTTTATGCTCTTCTTGAGAGTTGCATCATCGAAGAACTCACTGAGTGTGTGCAAAAGTTTACTCTTGGGAGTGTGAGGTGGGCTTTCATCCACTTCTTCTTCCATGAGGTTTTCTTCTTCCAGGCACACTTGTTCATCCGTGATAATTTGTTCTTCGTGGTCCCCTTTTGTTGGCTGCAAGTTAGTTTGATATTTATATAATAAATGTTCTCATACCATTTCTTGCAACCATGTATCTAGGGGTGCTGTTGGCTTTTCTTTTGCATTCTTTTCTTCATTCTTCCACAGATCCTGCAAAAGGCTCATTTCTTTCGAGGTGGCTAACCTCTCTGGAATAGTCATGACCAAAGCATTATCGTGGAAAATATCTTTGCAAGCAAGGTAAATAGGATGCAATTTTCTATAAGAACTACCAAGCACCCTATCATTTATCCATGCGTCGCCCATATACTGTAAAGCTTCATCAACACCATAATAAAGTACTAACTGAAGAACTTCAATACTAGCATTGCATTTATCTCTCCTATTATAAATTGCTAGTATAGGATCAACATTGTACTTACATTGATAAGTGTAGTGCCCTTTCATTTTACAATCTTTGCATGTTACAAAGTACTCATCGCATGTAATTGGTGCCATTCTTCCAGCCGTAGGTGTAATATGGTCTCTCTTCTCCTCCATTGCAGATTTCAGATTTTCCTGAGTAGACATCTTAGAAGACATGATAAACAGATTTTTGCAACATTCCAAAGTAAACTAAATGTGAACGGGAAAGTAATAGCCAAGCGCTATGCTCCCCGGCACCGGCGCCAGAAAAATCTTGATGTCCTGCAAGTGCACAGGGCTATGTAGCAATTTCGTGATAAGTAAGGTTTGTCGATCCCACAGGGAGCGAATAGGATGGCACCACAATCCCCGCAGCTGTGTTGTCACTAACACAACCATGCTCACACCCAAACCGGAGTTTGGAAATAGCTCACTTAAGTAGGTTGCTAGGAACGGTAAAAGCAGGAATTAAACTAAGTACTAGAGAACGGAAAATAAATACTAAACTAAACGAAGGAAATAAACTAAGAGAGGTATGTGATGTTTTAGATGAGGTTGCTGGCATCTAGGTACGGTCTCGTTCGGTACGAGCATGGAATGGAGTTAAGCTTTACGACTATGCCACGTAGTGGCTAAGTCAGTACCTGCATCATAGGATACGATAATCTACGGATGGTGGGCAGTCCCTCACATAATGTTATCTCTCAAGACGTGTTGTATTTAGATAACTCATTCATCCTACTTCTTGTCCCATACCTGCGGCGTCTAACGCAACGATATTAAGGTCCTCGTGGTTTGAGGACCGGACGAAGGCATTGGTTCTATGGACAACCGTGATTCCTAAAGTAATTGTGTTCCCCTCAAGATATCTGCACCTGTCACGTCACAGGTCTATCAGTTTGCACAATCCTCTATCTACTTCATGTGTGGCCTAAGAGTTGCATGTCTCCAACTACGCCAATGGATTGAACGTCTCCAATCACTAAATTACCACATAGGTAAATAAGGAACACGAAGCAACACACATAAATAGACTAAACATATCAAACAACCACTTACTAATCGACCGACCCATATCCAACAATTACTCAAATGACATCACATAAAGAGGGGTTGAGTTAATACAACCCATCACGGAGACCGTGATGGAGGAGGAAGAAGGGGTGATGATGGAGGCGGGGCGGCGCCCGATGATGAGGGTGATGGCGCGGTGGCGGCGGCCCATGGTCGCGCCCCGTCGGCGGCAGTTCCCTTCCGGTCTCCCTCTTGGTTGCCCCAATGGTGTGTTCTTGATGTGGCGGCGGCTGGACTTGGAGATGAGAATGATGATGATGGAGAATGGAGGCAGCGGCTTGGTTTGAAGGTGAATATATAATAGCTCTCCCATAGCCTCCTCCCTTGATGTAGCATCTCCCCTTTGATCCAAGGACTCTAGGTGAGCCTTATCCTCTCCCAAATCATCCCTTGAAGGCCAAGGAAGTCGTGGGAACAAACGGGGACGAAATCCACGAAGAATCCTGTCACGAGAGGCAACTTTTGGTGCTATCTGGACATCATACGGGCGCTCAAACGACCGCACGCGGTCGTATGAAACGCCGTCTTTCATACTAATTTCTTCTGCTACCTCCCTTGGGTAAATCGGCCGCCATTTCTTCATACAAACTTAGAGTTTGACGTTCTTGGGCTCGTTAGATTCGTATGAATGACGCTGATCCATTTCTGGTTTTAGATCTTGATTTGGAACACTTTGGAAAAATGACTTTTTCCACCTTCGAAATGGCTAAGTCTAGGTCCTGGATGTCCACCGTTTGAACTCCTTTCATCATGCTAAGTACTTGGGAAGTCCGCATCACCTTCAAGACACACAAAGACAAGGAAAACTAATAAAAACCAACTAAGAATAAAGATTATGCAATGCTCACGATGAAAAGGATAAAAACTGGAAATCATGCATATGGACATATAATTGGCTCAATGGAACATGATATGACTTGATATACGGAGATAATGTGCAAAAAATGAGCTCTAAAGATGTGTAAAATATGGAGCCATCAAACACCAAGAAGGTAGTTGATCGAGTCAAGTTACAGTTGCATGCTTCTTTATATGTAGTCTCACAGTTTGATGTACACTAACACTTCCCGTGTTCATTGTTGAACTAGCACCTAGGCGCAAGAGGAAACAGACATAAGGGATAATGCTCGACAGGTTAACTAAATCTAAAGGAGGAAGAATGGAGATCCATTTTGAGGCAGGTTTAAAAAGGCCACGTGATGCTACAGAGTCAGCCAAGTTAGTATCAGAGGCAGCCATTGCCGTTAGGTGTCATGCACGTATCCTCCCAGCATGGCTTCAGTATAGGAATGACAAAGACAAAACCTAGTTTAACACCTTCCTCGACCAGTTATCTGTAAGTATGGTTATTTATGCAAATTAGTAATATCATCTTGCTCTGTCCCATACTTTCTAGGTTGCTGGTAATGAGACTCCCATAATTTTCAACATATGAGGTTCAATTTGGATCAGCAAGATGATGCAACCAGACAAGCATGCACTCATGTTTTCAAGTCTGCTCTACGACAGTATCAATATAACCTGAGAAAAACTCACTTTGAAGGCAAGGCTAACAATGAACATGCCCAAACATCTCCCGTGGAAAATATAACAGATGAAGACTGGACAGCCCTTGTTAAACATTGGTCTGATCCAAAGTATCAGGTACGTTATATATATGTGATCAGATCACATGTTGAACTCCTATTTACGAATGTGCCTTACAAATCTATCTTCTTCTAGGTGAACTGTTCAAAGAATAAGGCCAACCGTACGAAGTGAAATTCCAACAGACGATAGGATCTCGTAGCTATATTCCACACTGTGAGGCTCTTGTAACTAGCTGTTGTTTCAGTCTTTTGGCTGTGCCATATTATCAGATCTATATTGACTTGTTCCAAATGCAAAGGAAAGCCCGTAAGGACCAAAAAGAACCTGAACCAAATGCGGTGGAAATCTTCAAGGACTGTCACACCAGCAAGACGAAGGGCATAACTACACCAGTCAAAGCCAGTGTTGTAAGTCCTTAATCCTCATGCCTTTGAACTACTGGTTACTCTGACTTGTGCATTGAACTGCATGGTTTGCAGCCAATGTCTATTACTCTTTTCAATTTTATACACAATTGTCTTAACGTATCATTGCACCTTACAAGGTTTAAAAGAGAGGAATGATGTTCTTTTGCTCTTGATCTGTAATCTAGTTGCGTGCTGGACTTGCCCAGGCAAGGTTACAATTGCCTGTTTGTCTGATCTCTGTTGTTTTGTGATATGAATGATATCATACTATGCTCACCATATTATAAACTTTGTCTCTTTATCCTTAGCTGTCAATACAATGTGAAGAAATAGACAATACATTAGCCATGGTACATGGACATATGTTTGGAACCTGATTTTATTATGTACTTTGCAGTAAAATACAACTAATATTTTACACGGGTTCACCAAAATAAGTTCTGTATATAGACCAAAGCTATTATGTTTGTTTTTGCTGCCTCATTAATAACTTCTATTCTGGTACTACCACTACTGCAGGATGGTCCTAACGCGACACATGTATACGAGACAAATCGACCGAACTGTGTGCGATGCATTAATTGCAAACGGTATCATAATGAAACCGTCACCAATGAAACAAACTGTGTGCGATGGCGGCCGATCCATCAAGCACGATTCAGAAAATATTTGCGTGTGCGAATCGTGGCATACAGTCGATCCATACGAACTGTTTGCGATGAGCCAAACAACATAAACGGTCAGCTAGATCAAGGTGTGTGCGATAGACGTCATACAGTTCACTCGGATGAACCGTCTGCGATGAGAAAAAACAACAGAAACGGTCAGGCAGATCAAGGTGTGTGCGATAGAGGGCATACAGTTCACTCGGATGAACCGTTTGCGATGATCCAGAACAACAGAAACAGACGGCCAGATCAAGGTGTGTGTGATAGACGGCATACAGGTCACTCGGATGAACTGTTTGCGATGAGCCAAAATAAACCCAAACGATTTGGCTTAACATGATGTGTGTGATACCCGACAAATAGGTCAGTAATAAGAATTGTGTGGGAATACCGATAATAACACATACGCTTCCTGCTAATAAGCTGTGTGTGTTGTGGGCAAACGCTTGCTGGTATACAATTGTCAGCGATTGATGAATTCATCACCGACGGGTTCTGTAGGTTATTCCGTATGCAATGTGATTTGCTCTGTCTGCAGAACATGTATGCTCTTCTGTGTACAGAACGATATATTCTTTAGTGAATTGTGTGCTCTATTGGGTAGGCAATGTGCGCGCACGCGTCGTGCTAGCTCGCGCTTCCTTCTTAGCTAAGTTTTCCATTAAATAATGGTGTTTTATGAACACGCCATCGTTTCCCGCCACTTCCCCATCGCTTTCCCGCCGCCAGCGATTGCGCATAAGCCTAGGCAGCGTGTGACACACGGAGGCACAAGCGCAGCCTATAGCCCCTCTACCTTTTCCAAGCATGCCAACCCACCGAAGTGTCGCCTCTGCCATCAACCTCCTCGACGAGGAAAACGAGCCGGTGCAGGCGCCACGGCCCATCGACGCCTAGGGCATCCCCGGCAACGCGATGGACGACGCCATGCTGCGCGTCATCGCCAGGGTTGAGCAGACCCTTGGCGCAGGGTGCGCGCGCCGTGGATCACGAGAGGCGCGTCACTGCCGAGAGGCTGCAGCTCGCCGCACAACATGATCGGTGGCGCGCCGCAGAGCAAGATAGGCGCGTCCGCGCCGATAGGCTGCGGCGCGCCGCACAGCGAGACCGATGGAGCGCCGCAGAGTGAGAGGCGCGGCGCGCCGCACAGCAAGAGCGGTTCCATTGGGCACCCACTGGAGCTCTTGGTGGCAAACACGCGCGGCCGATCTTGCCATTCCATTGGGCGCCCACCGGAGCTCCTCGGTGGTAGCACGCTGGAGCTTATCGGCCCACCTCCACGCAGTGATGAGGCGCCTAGTGCCTTTGGCCCTCCTGGCAAAGTACCCGCCGTCTTCATACACTTCCTCCGCACGTCGACGCGCCCGCCGCCAAAGCTCCAACTCCTCCTTTTCCTAGGCGGACTCACGGGCTTCACGGGCCGCCTGGAACCTAACGCGCTCCTCAGCCAACTCCTTCTTGAACGCCACTTGCCTGGCTTTCTCAGCCGGCAGCAGCGTCTTCCATAGAGCCATATTGTACTGGCCCCAAAACCACTCCAAAGTTGGGGGGTCCGGCGCAACCTTGTCTGGTGGCGCATAGGGGTCCTCCTCGTCGCTGCTCTGCGTCTTGACGTCCTCGCGGGGCGGCGCCTCCTCCTCGGCGCGTGGGCAGATCGGCGGCGCCATGGCAGAGTTTAGTGAGAGAGAGGGGGCGAGCAAGGAGAGAATGCAGATGAGAATGCAGGCGGGACGACGTGGTCGGGGTAGTATTTATTGGCAGCCGGAATCTAGATCGACGGGAGCAGTACACGCGCCAGTCGCCGGAACTTACGAGTACTATAGCTTGAATTACACACGATTCCCGGAGCAAAAGCCGTGTGTGAATTACATTGCTGACGGTTCCCAATACAGAACCGCATCTGATTAAAAACCCGCGCTATCACCTTCCAAACCTCGAGACGTGAAACAGAGTGCCAATCATGTGGGGCCCAGTTCTCTTGCCAAATATTTACATTTTCTTTCCAAATGTAAGGCACGAATGCTTATTTTGTGTTACTATGATATTATTATAAAATGTAATACATAAATGATTTTTCCAACCCAAGATGGTTTGCTTTTGAATGTACATGTACTTCAAATTTGAATGAAGGCCACTAAATGGCTAGAAACTTAATTAATGTCTTAGAAAGGTCAAATGAACACTGAAAATTTCCAAATTTAACATGATGGTTGTATTAGTGGATGTTTACAGTACAAAACATTTCAAGGCTATACGAGGAAGCGACTACCAGTTTGTCATCTAACATGCATTGTTCCCTCTCGGAACCACGAGTCTTCTCGTCAGATGCTTCGATTTGTGAGAGGTGTGTGTCAAAACTTTTGTCAAACAGGCTAAATTTTTAACCACGGCATCTTGGTGCCATGCCATGACATCAAGCAAGGTTTCATGTATTTCTGATCATTTTTGAATTGTTTGGAATTTAAAAGCCATGATACTCAATGTTTGTGTCCAAGCCATGACACCAATATGTTTGAAAAATCCTTCCAATTTACTGCACAGGACATTAACTTGCACACAACAAATATGATTTTTCAACCAATGATGATTTACTTTTGCATGTACATGCAGTTCAAATTTGAATTACGGCCACTAAATGGCTAGAATCTTAGTTAATGTCTTAAAAAGGTCAAATGAACCCTAAAATTTTCCAAATTTTAACTTGACAGTTGTATTAGTGGATGTTTATGGTACAAAAAATTTCAAGGCCATACGAGGAAGCGACCGCCGGTTCGTCTTCAAACATGCATTGTTCCCTCTCGGAACCACGAATCTTCTTGTCAGATGCTCCGATTTCTGAGAGGTGTGTGTCAAAACTTTCGTCAAACAGGCCAATTTTTTTACCATGACATCAAGCAAGGTTTCGTGTATTTCTGATCATTTTCGAATTTTTTGGAATTTAAAAGCCATGGTACTCAATGTTTGTGTCCAAGCCGTGACACCAATATGTCTGAAAATTCCTTCCAATTTACTACACAGGACATTAACTTGCACACAAGGACACAAATATGATTTTTCAACCCACGATGGTTTGCTTTTGCATGTACATGCAGTTCAAATTTGAATTACGGCCACTAAATGGCTAGAAACTCACTTAATGTCTTAAAAAGGTCAAATGAACCATAAAAAATTCCAGATTTTAACATGACAGTAGTATTAGTGGATGTTTACGGTACAAAAAATTTCAAGGCCAAACGAGGAAGCGACCACCGGTTCGTCTTCAGACATGCATTGTTCCCTCTCGGAACCACGAGTCTTCTCGTCAGATGCTCCGATTTGTGTGAGGTGTGTGTCAAAACTTTTGTCAAACGGGCCAATTTTTTTACCACGGCATCTTGGTGCCATGCCATGACATCAAGCAAGGTTTCATGTATTTCTGATCATTTTTGAATTTTTTGGAATTTAAAAGCCATGGTACTCAATGTTTGTGTCCAAGCCGTGACACCAATATGTCTGGAAACTCCTTCCAATTTACTGCACAGGACATTAACTTGCACACAAGGACACAAATATGATTTTTTAACCCATGATGGTTTGCTTTTGCATGTGCATTGAGCGCGGCCGCATCCCCCGAGAGGGCGTCTGCAGCAGCTGTAGCAGCCAAGACGGCTGTAGCAGCTACTGTGATGGCAGCTGCAAACGCCGAGAGCGCTCGAGCAGCCGTCCGTGTCGTGGAGGTCGCCCTGGCCCGGGTCGAGGCCATCCACGCCCAGATCGAGGACGCCCACGCCAAGATATTCCAGGCCTCCTCGGAATCGAGCATGCACCCCACGTTCGAAGAGGCGACGGAGATGCTTGCCGATGATGCGGCAGCGGAGTCCATGGATCCCCTTCCTCATGACATCACCGAGCGGGAGCTGGACATGCAGGAGGCGGCGGAGAGCGACAAGCGCCGGGAGGAGGAGTTGCGCCTGGCTAAGGAGGATGTAGAGAAGTGCCTGTCCGTCGAGGAATCGGCGGTAGAGTACCAATGCGAGCTCTGGCGACGCCACTACTACGAGTACTACAACCTTGAGGGCGACGCCGAGGACGACGGCACAATCGAGTTCGGCCTGGGGGACGCAGAGTCCACCAACGGCGGAATGTCGCCGGGACAAGTCGTCGACATCTCATCTTACACCAGCGAGGCATAGGGCGGCGTGTCGGCGGCTTTGTTAAAAATATGCGTACTTAGCCTTTGTTTATAACGCTGGTCTTTTGTTAGAGCAATGTTTAGGTCAACTGGCTCTGTTTATTTACTAAAATTGCTCGATTAAGCAAGTGTGGTCTGTCAGCTGTAGGCTCTTTTGTGTACCCAAATTAGCAAGTGATGTTAAATTATGCAATGATGTGGATGAGCACTGTACCCCAAGGAAATTTGGACCAAAATTTGAATGCTCAAACTCATTGCATGCGCGTAAAGCAGAAGAATCGTTTGCGATGCACACATTTGTTCAAAGTGAATTGTGTCCGATGACACTTTGCGCGCCAAGTTTCCCTCCAACTTTCGAAATTTTTTGCCTACCGCCAAAATATCTAACTCTTCCCCCCCTCCCCACCCCCTTTTCTCCCCGACCAGGAGCCACATTTCCCCTGCTTCCTCCTTCCTTCCTAAACTATAGCCGCTTCCTCGCTTGCTTGCTCGATCTCGCCGTCTCGCATCCGACCACCGCGGACGCCATGGTCTTCTTGAATGACCTATCCAGCGGTTCCTCATCCGATGACGACTACTCTGTCACCAGCCGGGTAAGCCTCTCTCCTCTCTCTCGTTCCCCTAGGCTTAGGGTTATGATTTGAAATCGAGGATTTTAACCTGGCGGCCGATTTGAGCCATTTCTTCCTCTTCTAGCTCCCTAGGACCATCACTTGGAAGGAATGGAGCGGGCTCGCTGAAGATCTGCCTGCTCGTTGTCAGCATCAATCTCCATGCATGAAGTTAGTGGCTTTTGAATCTGTGAACAGTGGGAGGAAGTTTCTGGCATGTGCAGAGAAGGTTAGCCCCACTTTTGCTGTTAGAAATCATTTTTAGATGTGATTCAGACACTGTCATTGTGCTATGTTATTCTGGATGTGATTAAGACATTGTCACAGTTCTACCTAGTATCTAAAAATGTTCCCATCTCATCAGCGGTGCCCTGAGAAAATTATTTGGCACCGCTTCAGCAGTTTGTGCAGCCAACTTTGCTCCACACATCCGAGCAGCCAAGCAGTAAAATACTAATACTTTATGGCATGAAGGAACTGCCATCGGAGCAACTAGGTGCTCCAGTTCCCTAAATTTTTCCTCTGGCATCGGCTCGGTAGTGCAAGGCACCGGTGCCAAATGTAGCAAAAGTTGATTTCGCACCGGTTTAGGCCTACATAGTGGAGGGCTTTAGTGCTATTAGTTCTATGTTATTAAATTTGTGCATGTACATACCTGGTAGTATTAATTTGATGTCATTTAAATATTGTCGCTGTGTTGTTGCAGTTATATTTAGCTTCCTCATAAAATGGTTAATTTGCTATTATACATGACTAAGAACTTGTAGCGTTGTGCAGTTAATTATAGCTTGTGATGTTCCTGAATTTGGTTGTTGTCTCAGTAGCAATTAATTCATTTGCACATTGAACTTTTTGAGAAGATATGTCATAATTAATGTGTTTCTTTAGTTTTTCAAAATATATATGTGGTGATTTTCTAAGTTGCTAGAAACCTATTTTTTCTGCAATTGTAACTGATTTAGTTTTAAATATTATAGGATGAACAGAAGTGTTCTTACCTGGAGTGGGTTGATCAAGAGTGGCCACAGTCTTTGAAGATGTGCCTAGAAAAGCTTTGGAGCATGTATGAGGAAGAGAATAGAGATAGGCTTAGAGAAAATGTTGTCAACGATGAAGAATATTTCAAGATACGGGAAAAAAAGAGGAAGATGGAGAATGATCTTAGATTTTTAAAATTGCACTTTGCTGAGATGGTGTTTCAGAAGGAGGAGGCACTTTCCTAGTTGTGCAGTGCAAAATAGGCTCTTACTGAAGTGAAAGCAAAGATGGAGAAGACGAATTTGGCTGATCATGCACGCATCCACCAACATACATACGCCAATTAGGGAAATTAATGAATGTATTGTTCTAATATTGTGCTCAACATACTTTTTTGCTTATGAAGGTGAACTAGCTATATGGTGTAATGTGCTGTTATGACGTAGCTATCGTACTGTGATGGTAAAATATATTTGTGTGCCTGATATGAAAGTGGTAAACAATTGTTCCATATGAAATGTGAATTTTCTTAATACTGGGATTATTACTAGTAAACTAATAAACCTGCAAAATGGGTCATGACACTTTCCAAATGTTTCTAGCAGTAACAGCGTGTGTGATGAATAGCCCAATGTCATACAGTTTTCTTCACCGAACCGTGTGTGATATACTTGAATAACGCAAACGCTTAACTGAGGCAGAGCGTCTGTGATCGCTCCATCTATCAGAGACGAGGCTATACAGAAAGTTGTGTGTGGCGCGGTCTGACAACACGAACATTTGTTCCATAATTACTGTGTGGGATGCCAAGACGATCTCAAACGGCTTCTCCGACGAAATGTCTGCGTTAGCGCCCCCGATCGCACACGAGCATATGCGCTAAGCGTGTGTGACCGGAGGACCTATCGCCGACGGTTTCTGGGTCCTGTTGGATGGACCCCCCCCCCCCTATCGCTCACACAGGCAAGGCGACGGTTTAAAACTCTGTCGCGGAAAGGGGGTAAAAACCGTTTGTATAGCACGTCGCTGCACCAGTGTACTAATGTACAAACAAAACTTTTCAGCAAGCTATGGAACAAATGGTTGAACTGCCACAACCTCCTGAAGGTGACGAGTCAACCATAACCACAATGTCACCTCTTGCTGCAGTGGGTCGGTATCTCTCCACTAACAATGCCAAAAGCACCTTCCTGCGTAATACTGGGTTGGTTGTTAAGGCAACCTCGTCCAAACTGCCTCATGAACAAGATCTTCAAGCTAGACAGAATGATATATCTGCGCTCCAGACACAAGTCCAATCCCTAACAGAGACCCTTTGTGAAACAAGAATAGCCATTGTTAGATGTCGTGAAGATATGCATGGTTTTGAAACCAGACTATCAGACATTTGATATGTTGTTCAGGAGCCTAGGAGAAATGAAGGCGAAGGTTATGGTGCTCCATCAGACACTACAGCATGAAAACATACCAGTTAGGTCAAATGATCTGAGCTTCTGAACTTCTGATGGTGCATTTATCTGCCGGACCGTAAACTTTTATTCCAACCGGCCTTTTGTTATATGGTCGTAATTTGTTTTGTTGCGATACAACATTTGTTCTTAACAGGCAGCAACTGGCTGTAGAAAATAGCAAGCCATTTTTGTATAGTGTAGGTTTATTATTAGTTAATGTTTTTGGTTTCATCGGTCTGCTTGTAGGCAGAAAGCATCATAGGACGCTAACGAGCCAAATCAAGCAAAACGGCCCAGAGGCATAACGGGTCATAATTGGGTTGGCCCAGAATGGCCTGTTGAACAATTATGGGCCCTAATGGACCTATATCCCACTGAAAATAACTGGACCAAAATCAATGAAGGCCCCAAAATATCTGGCCATAAACATCGGGTCGTAATGTGGCCCATACAGGACACGGGCCCTTAAAAGGCTGAAACTCAACTCGGGCGTTAATGGGCCATACCATACCCAGTGCTGTTAGCAGGCCCAAAGAAAGCTTGGGCCTGAAATCTACTGGGAAACCCATGGGCCATTAGTAGGCCAAACACTACCCTAGACCAGTCCCGACCCAATTACATGTTGGGCTGCTAACAGGCCGAATGCTCTCTTGGGCCATAAACGCGGCAACGTACTACACGGGCCTTTAACAGGCCAAATGTGAGGGCGGGCCGGAATTCTGACCTGAAAAATATGGGCCATTAATAGGCTGAATGTCACGTCGGACTACAATTGGGCCAAATGTACTGTCAACCGTTAACAGGCCAAAAACTACACAGGCCAGGAAAAGGCCCAACTCTTTAATGGGCCGCTAAAAGGCCGAAAGATAGACCTTATAGAAAATGGCCCAATTCTAGGATGGGCCTTTAACAGGCCAAAAGTTACACAGGCCAGGAAAAGGCCCAACTCTTTAACGGGCCGCTAAAAGGCCGAAATGTAGATCTAACAGAAAACGGCCCAATTCCAGGATGGGCCATTAACAGGCCAAGAACACACCATGCCACGATTGGGCCCATATACATAGCGGACTGTTAACGGGCTGGAAGTGCCGATGGCCGCGCGAAAACCGAATCAGGATTATCCACTTGAACAGATGGAAAACACAAAGCAAGGTGGTTATGCTGGTTGCCGGGAGTCGGGGCGGAGGGCTTGATGGCCTTCAACGTGCGTTGGGCCGCATGCAGTTGCAAATGCAGGATTGGATCAAGGAGATCTCGGCTGGCTGGATGCCTATGTTTCTGTCTCTGCGAGAAAACGGATGTGCTTTAGCGCACCTGCGAGAAAACAAACGTAAAGCCTCCTGATCCGGAGAAACTCGATAGATTCGAAAACTACGAATCGATAGCCCCGGAAAACTCTGTTTTGAACTCGTACTTGATTGGAAAGAATTTGGACCTGGGGACCCTGGATCTATCGGCCTGGGCAAAAAGCCGACATGGTGTAATAATATAGTCATATATGTTCTTTTCACAATTCGCCGTGAACAATAAGGAAATAAGGTCTTGCTCCTTTCAAAGCCAACCAGTCTGACTTATTCAATGATTTCGAATGGAAAACGGGCCGGTGATGGGCCGAATTGATATCCTCCTTATAGGCCGTGGCTGTAAATGGGCCATGTGCAAGCAGGCCGTTATTGGGCCGGCCTTTTTAATCTAAATGGGCCACTTTTGGGCCGTGCCACGTGTCACTGTTCCATAGGCGCGTCTCATCCAGTGGATGGATGACATCTGTCGCGACGATGAGCTGACACGTGGTTCCGTTGGCGAATGAGAATTTTACACGTGGAAAATTGCCATTGGTCAAGGTTGTTAACGGGTTATCGGATCCAAACCGGAACCCAATAGCTTAACGGCGACCCGTTACGGTGGATGCCACGTGTCGGTTACCCTTGACGAAAACACTTCCATGATGCGCCATTTATCGTCATGGAAGTGGACACTTCCATGATGATAATTTGAGTATTGTCATGGAACACTTCTACGACAGCACAGGTATGACTATCTTGATTCTGTCATAAAATCATCACGGATTTACATGCATGACAGAAAACGTGACCTACTGTGACAAACACGTATCATCACGAAAGTGTTTTTTTGTAGTGTAGGTAGGTATTGCTTGGACAACAGACTTGAAAAGGATATCCTTTCCTCCCGAAGAGAGTATTTTTTTCCTTCCAACCACTAATTTTCATAATTACACGATCAATCAAATATTGGAAGCAATCGGTTTTATCTAAACCCACGTTGGCAGGCAAGCCCAAATATTTATCGTTAAGGGGCTCAATCATTATATTCGGCGTGGTACACATTTGTTCTCTGATTTCCACCTTTGTATTAGGACTGAAAAAGATACTAGATTTACCAACACTGACCAATTATCTCAAGGCCGTGCAGTATGAATCTAGAGCTGATTTTAGAGCCTCCGCACTTTGTAGATTAGCTTTCATGAGAATGAGCGAGTCATCAGCAAATAGAAGATTTGTAATAGGCGTGGCATCTCTGCAGATTTTCACTTCTGAAATATTTTCATTTTCTTCTGCATGTGTTAGAAGTGCAAACAGCACCTCCGTACACAACAACAATAGGTAAGATGACAAAGGGTCACCCTACCTTAACCCCCTTGTAGGCTTAAAACTTTCACTCTCCTCCGCATTAAACTGAACTTGGTATTCAACAGTTGAGACGCATTGCATAACAAAATTTACCCAATTTTCACGGAAACCTAGTCTTAGAATAATCTCCTTCAGAAAAGGCCATTCAACTCGGTCATAAGCTTTGTGCATATCTAGTTTTATAGCACACAAACCTTCTTTGCCTTCTCTTTTTTTGTTGATTGTATGGAAGCACTCGTAAGCCACTAAAATATTATCCGTAATCAATCTAACAGGCACAAATGCACTCTGAGTCAGACTAATAATATCCTGTAGGAAAACTTTCAAATGAGAGGCCACCATTTTTGCAATTATTTTATATACCACATTGCATAAGATGATTAGCCTAAATTGGGTTACCTTTTCCGGAGAATTAACCTTAGGGGTCATCACAATCGCAGTATCATTCCAACCAGATCAGATAGTGCAAGTATTAATCGCTTGCAACACCTTCTCAATTAGATCGTCCCCTAACTAGCATGGAGCCCGTCAGGTCCCGGGGTTTTAAGTCCCTGATATCAAACAACGCCTTACGAACATCTTCAGCAGTATAGGGAGCAAGAAGGTTATTCATTTCAGTAGAGACCCTCCTTCGAACAAGGGATAAAATTTCCTGATTCGGGTGCGGAACTTCCGATGTGAAGAGCTTAGAAAAATAATTTGTAATGTGATCCTTCAATTTCCCACCTTGCCTCCGAATCCCAGAGTCATCAAGAAGTTTCTTATGTTATTTCTTTTTTTCCTGGCCGTGGCCGCGTTATGGGAAAAGGAGGTATTACAGTCCCCGTGCATCAACCAATTCACTCTGCCTCTTTGTAACCAAAATATTTCCTCTTGATCTAGAAGATTTTCAATGAGCACAATAATTTCCTTCTGTCGAGAACAAGATTGGGCATTCAAAGGTCTCGCCTCAGTTTCTCTAATTCTTTTTTTAGTTTATTTATTCATCGTTTCGGTCCCTTCAAAGTTTCGCGATCCCAAGATTGTAGGTCGGCATGAACCGCTCGTGTCTGATCTGCGAGTGATGGGCCAATACCTGCCATTTTGGCTTTTTTCCAAGACACCTTAACAATTTCAACAACGGTTTCTTTTTTGAGCCACCTGGCTTCAAATTGTTCCACGCACTTTTTCCGGATGACTGAACATATTGCCATCAAAATAGTCCAAATTCAGGACCAACGGATGATGGTTAGAATATACGTGTTCTTCATTAATAACCGCCGCCCGAGGAAATTTATGCGTCCACCCCACGTTACAGACAGCCCGATCAAGACGTTCTCTAATTCATGTGTGGCGTTTCGTGTGTTGCGTTATTTCTTGGATTGGTCCCTCTCGGGGTTGAGATTGGTGAACGGCGCAGTTACCGCGTCGAGTGTACATATACGTACACGCCTGTATCGTCATCGTCGTGGACATTGATGTCACTAGTACAAATGCCCGTGCGTTGCACCGGGCGAAAAATGAAATATAACCTTCTCGACGTGCCATTATGCAACATTTTCTTAATCCAATTTTTGCAAACGTCAGAAATAAGGTTACACTGAGTATTTCTTTTTGTACGATGTAATTTGGACGTACCCTAACAATGTTCGTCATTTCCTATTTCAGCTCCGCACTTTCATTTCATCCGAAAAACACGAATTTTTTTATCAATCAATTTTATTTTTTGTTGTTCAGAAAAACATGCTTTTTTTTTACTTTGAGAAGGTGTTTTTTTTAATTTTTTTGAATATTTTTTAAAATGGTATCATTTTTTATGGCGATGATCTTTTTTTTTTGGAATATTATATTTCATTTGTAATTTTTTGCACTGTTTTTTGGGCTTTTTCCATTGACATATGGAAAAATAATAGTAAAACCTACTCCGCATGCCATTACACAACACTTCTTATATCCAATTTTAGGAAACGTCGGAAATAAAGTTGTGAAGAAGCCATCATAATGTCGTTTGTCACGACCTACTTGAGGTCCGCACTTTCATCCAATGAAAGAGTTGTGGTACATGGAATAGTCTTTCAATCGTACCCGTTAGTTAGAGGTGGTGCTGCCGAGTATAGTCATATCCAATCCGGTAATACAGTCATTGAAGCATTGCAAATATAAAAAAAAATAGAATAATGTAGTTGTGTTTATGAATCTAATATATAAAGTTTATATCAGAAGCATTACATCGATACATACACATCAGTACATAGCAATTGGTCTAGGAAACAACAAAAGGCTCCAGTCCAAAAGCAAGCTATATATATTTAGTACATAGCAATTGGTCCAGGCAACTACAAAAGGCTTTAGTCCAAAAGCAAGCCAAGACAATTCATCGTCACATAACAAATACAATAACCAGGTCGTGGCATGTCTTGATCAAGCGAGATGCAATGCGAGATAATAAACCTACTTAGTTAGGCTATAGCCTAATACTTGATAGCTCGACCGGGTTGTCTCCTTGATTAAATCCTTACACGTCACGACCTTTGCGCTTTCGTGCCTCTCTGAAGAAAGCCACAGGTGCAAATACCTCATGCTCACGCGCTTGACTCTGCCTTCTCAACACATATAGCTTGTTCTCAAGACTGTTGCTTCTGTCCTTGAGATTATGAGCTACCGCCTCAATAATATTGAGAGCCTCGTTTGTTGACTTGTCCACAACACGAGTAGGAGGAAAGGCATGTGCTAACACATATAGCTAATTAGGAAGTGCGCCTTGGCACACAGTGCCTGGCTCACCGTATTGTCCCAGCTATAAAACAAAGCATATATTGTTGTCAAAAGGAATAAGAGCAATTGTTCAGGAGGGATCAACACAATTCAGCAAGTTTACATCCTTTGCCAAGGACGACCGAGTCCAGTACAGAGCATTTTGTCAAAGCAAGGCAAGCACGATACGTTTAGTCAATTGAGCAGATCAACGATGGATCTCATTAAGTAGATAACAATAGTTCAGCTATTAGATAGCAAAACCAAGCCAGATCTCCTCACACACCGTATAGTTCGGCTACTCGTCGCCTGATTCCTCACATGCCATATCATCTGAACTCGCTGTGATTATATTGTTTAGCCAACTAAATGACAAAAAATATTTTCATGGATAGCATGATTACAATTTTGTAACTGTCCTTGTCAAAGCAGGTAGATAGTGAGCAGCAATTCGCCTTTTTAGTCTCCAATGCGAAGACACACATCTGATGATTTCCATTCTCTGATGTCTTCACGAAGTCCGACCAATTAATCATTATGGTGGGTCTTCCATCAACTACTTTCGTAAGTCGGACTCGTTCCTCAGCGCATCCACATGTGAGTTGGGTCCACATCTCCTCGACCGATGGATTGAGGTGTTAAGAAAGATATCTCCTTGTTAACGGAACCAAGAAACAATGGAAGCGGTGAGGATACGATGGTCAAGATCATTGATTAGTGAAGTTTATTTGCGTCAAGGAAAATGCATAGATAGAGCTCTTACCATCCGTTGGTCAGGAGCAGTGAAGGTCTTGTTCATCTCACATATGTAATACTTGATGGCAGGCTTGGTTGAACCAACTAAATGTTCGAGTTGATCAAGCTTACATGAAGATATTTTGAGTTTTTTTTTGCATGGAAACACTCACATTCAAAGGTTGTACCATAGTGCACATGTGGTCCTGCATATCGAGTAAGAGTTCAGTTTAACATTTGAAAAACAACCTGCTGAGTTATATCATCACTGATGCAAATCGGTTTGTCAATCCTCGCCCCTTTCATAACATGTCTATTCCTAGAGTTCTAGTGAAAGTGGAAGTGTAAATGCGAGAGATTGTGATCAGCATAGGCTGAGAGAGAAAGGTCTTAATAAAAAGAACTAAAAAAATCGAATCTGATATACAACAACGCGTTGACAACCCAATTCGGAGTCAACCAAGAGTAGTACATCAGAACTGAATCTATATATGTTCACCAAATTTTAAGTTATCCATGCAATTAGTACAGTAGTTGTAACCATGTGCATATCTATGAGCTGGAAAATTACATGGGCAAATGTCTTTCCTCCTATATGAAGCGCATCAGTATATAGTGAACTATATTCGCATTGGTTTCAATGTATTGGTTCTACAGTCCAGAAACGTCTGTTGGTGGTCAATAAGATAAAGAAACAGGGAAGGAAAGGTAGATAAAGGTAGAGAAAGAGAAAGAAAGAGAAGGGCGTAGGAGGGGAGTAGAGAATTGTTAGAAACAAAAAACACTACCATGTCTGAAATTCTGAATAGATGGCAGCTGCATCTGCGGGCGGCGCCATTGTAGTGTAGTTCCCTCCCATCGCCCTTTCTTGTTTTAGAGATGATGGGGAAAAGAGAGGAACCTGTAGGTCGAGCTGGAGCCATCGAAATCAGCATAGCTAGAGGAGGATGTCCGAGGACAACCACCGCCGTCTCACGTGATGCGCTGGCGGCAGGCCGTGCTTTTCCTCCATGCCACCATACAATGGTGTCAGGTGCTAGGGTTAAAAACCTGCATTATTTGTTTTGTATTTGGACTGGTCTCCATCTACTGCTCGCATATCTCTCAATGTTAGCTACTCATGGTCAATCAGATATAAAATCGGCAAGGGAGAGGAAGAGAAAGAGAGACAAACAGAGGAAGAGTGGGAGGGGGGAGGAGATAGGCGAAAGAAACAAATCACAATGGACGGTGACCACATATGCGGGCGACACCGTCCCACCCTGCTTCTTTCCCATGGTTCTTTCCTGTTTTAGAAACACCGGGTAAAAGAAAGCAGGGGGAAGTGCATGAGCGAGCATGAGAAACAAGGAGAGGCACGAGGGGCGAGAGTCTACCAAGGTTCATCGACCGATTTCCGTCGAGAAGGGTAGGGCTTGTACCTTGACTACGTCGAGGTTGTTGTAGCCGCTTGAAATTTATAGTCCTTTAACATCGTGCTTGATCCAGTTTTCTGAAAATATAAACAGTCAAGCTTCTATCAGGACTGCTGTATACATAAGCCTTTGGCAGCAGTATTGGTAAGCCTGATCAGAAACAAAAATGGATCAAAGATCAAAGTCAGCATGAATAGGCTCAATAGATTGCACAACAACGGCCAGTTGCTACATAATCAAACAACATCCATCTGAAGCAGAAACAATGTGGTCTCCCAGTGCTGGCAGTGAAATTTATACGTATTCTGCCTGATCATTACATACCATATATCATGTAAAATAAAGCACAAAGTGAATCTTGGACAGTAACTTAGACAATCCGGTAGTGATTTTCATGCATTTAAATGACATGATTTGTCGGACTTAACCAAAATCATGGCATCGCCGAAATTATATATGTACCCAAAATCCAATTATCCATGTGAAATCACTGAGAATCAACCCTAAATTCTAAGCCAGTTGTTTTTGTTCATTTTTTAATTCCAATATGAAAGAATCTACCATACTAATGCTTTTTTTATGATCAGTATAGTTGCAACCATGATACCAATGAGCAGAAAAAAGGGAAGGTTATGACTTACTTAATGCTTGGCAATTTCTGAACCTGATGCTTCTAAACCTGGATTCATAATGCTTGGCATGCTATCTCAACGCTGCAAGGTCCAAAGGGAATGAAAAGAAAGAGTTTTAGCTAGTATCATAACTGCTCACTTAACTCAGATAGCATGTGTAGGTTCATGTAGCTGTACACCTGCATTGTCATGTCCTTCAGATAGGAGTCCAAGTGACCCAGGAGCATTATCTGCATATATTATCTATTTAATAACTACCATGATACAATAAACAAAATATCCAAGCAATCTGGTTGCTTTCACATGGCCAAAAGAATGAAAATATTTGATCTTAGTAGGCAGGGAAAACAAAATAGGTTTAATCTACATATATAGCCTTCTCCAAGATTTTCTCTAATCACACAGTAAAAATCACAACATGTAAGTGCACCTGGAGCATCGGAGCGAGTAGCATGTTGCGCCCCTCCTGGCGAAGGAGTGACAGGGGAGCGACGCATTCAGCGTGTATCCTACAAAATCTGAAATTGGCAGCCTCTCACTTGAAACTGGTCGCACATTACTTGATCTTAAAAACACATAGGTAATAATATATTTTGGAGGTACCAGTTGGATGAGTTCATCGTCATCTGGAGCGGCTGACCTTCTCAAAGAGCCTGAACAACACATCCATCTCATTAAATGACACTTGATTCAGCCGAAAAAATAGGAACCTGAATCATACAACTCAAACTGTAGTAAGAAATAAATTAGGAGGAGGAGCTCACGTGAAGAGGTGCAAGATGAGAGAGGATCTTATGGTGGGAGGTGCAGGCCTTCAGCTACCTTCACAAGAGCAGGGTAGCAAACTCATGCTGTCAGTGGTGGATCTCAACCTGAACAAATTATCAAGCAGCCAGCATTTAAGATTCAAAACCTAGTGTCCGATTGGGAAATTTTAACGGGAGTATCTAATCAGCAGTGTTCCTCTCATCCTCTAAAGAAAAAGAGAGAAGTTGGTGGCAAACCTTGATGCCCTCGCCGGTAATGGCGGACGTGGCTGTCATGAGCGCTTCGCATCAAGCGCTCCTCGCCTTGCACCTCTACCCCCGCCACTCCTCGATCGAGACGGTGAGTTCTTCCTCCGCTGCGATGTGTCCATCTCCGAACATCTCTGAACAACTACATCAGAAATCATGCTTATAATTGTGATGACATCTTAAGGATTAAGCAAGAAATCAGGAGCAGAACTGTCATTGTCTTAAATAAAGTGAGCATCCACCGACACAAAAGCATTATTATTAGTTCAAGAGAAGTAGCAAGTTTATTTATGTAGAGAGCAAAATCCAAGTAGCGATTAATGAACAAACCATTGAGGATTACACAAGTGAAGCATGTATATCAACATCCAATATAATCTCACATTGCAGGAGAGAGTCACAACATGTACTCTTGCACAGAATTGGACCAGAAATTCCTAGCATCAGTAGTTGTATACATCGAGCAAAGTGTCTCTTGTAAGAAAGAGATGAATCTCATGGTCAGCTGAGCACCGCGAGGAAAGCAGCAGCGCGACCTCACAAACGACAATAGTTCTACGCCTAAAATTGCTAGTACAATCGAATCATAAAACGTACATGTACAACTACGAATCCTGCCCAACAGGAGAAGAAATTTATCGCCAAAATTGATTTCGCACATCTCAAAAACTAAATATTGTGCTATCCTCAAAACGAAGCTAATTTCATGAAATAGCTTCCGGAGGAGGAGGAGGAGGAGGATGGGGGGTGGCTCCTCCGACGAAGGGAGAGCGCGAGCCGGCGGCTCGAGAGGAGGGGCAACGGGGACGGAGGACGGACCTGCTTGAGGGGCTTCAGGAGCATGGGGATGAGCACCTCCAGGCAGCCCGCATTCCCGGCCAGGCCGGTGCCGACGGCGCAGCGCGGGCCTCTAGGGAACAACGATGGCCGGCGAGCAGCAGCAGCAAGACCCCTGGCGAGAGCGAGTAGAAGAGGCAGCCCTTGCACGACCTCCCCATCACCACCCCTGCCCCTGCCACCGGGGTCACCGCCGCCGCGCCCTCCCCTGCCGCAGGGACCCCCGGCGCGCTCCATATCCGCCGGTGTGGAGGTGCGGTGGCGGCGACGAAGCCCTGCCCGAAACCCTAGCCACAGGGGTGGGGTTGCGAGCGGGCGGTAGAGGACGGGAGCGGAGAATCTAGCCGGAGGGGAGGGAGGCGCGGACCGTGGGGAGCTCGGGGGTGTGTTGCGCGGCGCCGAAGGTCGCCAGAAGCGGCCGGCGTGGGTGGTGGCGGCGGCGATTTCTTCGTGGGCGAGAAGGATAGGAGGCGAGCCCGTGCTCCTTGTGTGGTCTTTTTTTTTCTCTTTAGAAATCTTCTCGGACCGCGAGTTGAATACTCTAAACGACAGGGTGTTTTGTGCAAAACCGAAATGTTTTCCCAGAGTATCACTTACACAGGGACTGCGGGTTGATTTCACAGAAACAGAGGGGCTTTTTTGCAAAAACACCGCGACGACGGACGACAGAAGCGATCGCCGCTTTATTATTAGGGAGAGATAAGAACTGTTGTAGTACGTCCGGCAGTCTGTACGCTTACTTTAATTTTTTAGAACTGTATGTGCTTGGGGTGCAGGTACATCGTACGCGGTGCGAGGGCTTGGGCCCGGGCCCTGGACAGGGACGCTGCAGGCGTAGCAAATACATGCTTGGTCGCCCATCAGGAGGAGAGGACACGCCAGCCCCGTTGCTTCACCTGAACTAGTGGATGGGGCGCGCCCTGGGCGCGCCTCCTGAGGCAGAGCTGTGCGTCCATTAATTGCTGGAGCGCCTCAGCCCATGCCTTTTGGGTTACGGGTAGTATTACATGCTGACCCAACTGAGAACCTATTCATAAATTACATTCAGTGGATGAAATCCATCACATGTGAAGTAGGGGAGTTGCACTCAACTTAATAGCCAGGAAGATAATACATTACATCACGGTAGCTGGTTCAAAAGTAAGGGAAGGCAGTTTGGATCATAGCATACATCACATGAGAGCATCTCCATATCCGGAACTTTGTTATTGCCACTGGTCATCATCTTCCTCCCTAAGCCATTGTCGTCCTCTTCTTCCCCAAGATGCCGCCACCAATGTCGTGCCGCAGCACCGGTGATAGAAATGTTCAGATTCAGTATCAGACATGGCTCAAGATAATTTACAATGCCAAGAAATCAATGAAAAGCTAGGCGTCACTTACTCAGATCAAAACAACCTAGAACTAAATGCACACAAAAAACTGAAGTAAACTATATTCTAGTTAATGAACATGTGCCAAAACAAAGAAACGAGGGAAATCATGGATAAAAAGTCAGGTCATGTAATAGACTGAACTGAACTTAGATCAATATTGCAATCTCCACATCTCTGTTAATAACTTTATATAGTACCTACAGCTCAAAAAAATGAACATACAATACTGAGAAGGAAATGCATTTTAACAAACCTGCTAACATATTCGATGCATCGCGGATGGCTAGGCGAGCGCGGGCAGCACCCACTCTCTGCCTCGCCTCCAATGCCCTATTCCATCCCGCCACCAAGTCACCACGGAGAGCCATCAGCCGTTGATCACCACCTGGTCATCAGAGTATTTGCAAGCCTAAATAAACATAGACCGGCCTGAAGTTGTTGCAACTAACCTAGAGTACAATACCAAATGAACCTGCAGAAAAGCATGAAGGGTGAAATATGCAGAAAAGATGAAGATGCCTTGGCCGAACACCCATCCTACGTCTCCCCAGGTTAAATCAACTCTTTCTCTGTAACCACAGAACAATGCAGCTGATCAATATAACCAAGAAAGAAGTGCTGCCCTCTAAAACCCAAATATGGTGAAATGGAGGGAACGAAGTGGACACGGCAGGCCAGATCTACGGCTTGGCGTCGCCGGAACCCACGACTGGAAGCCGCGCCAGTCCCTTGCCACACGATCCCCAGAGACCTCCCCGGCGCACCCGACACCACGGAGGCTGCCCGAGCCCGGGTCTGCATGCCGGTGGCGTCGCGGCACGCACAGGAGGCCCCTCGCGAGACGGAGATATCCGACGCTGCCATCGCTCGGGAGCACGGGTCTGTACCAAGGGCCGAGCCTCCTCATTGCCATTTTACCCAACTAATTGAATAGTGCTCAGCATACGACAAGGCACCACATTTTTCTGATATCTGAGTACAAGATACATTTGCATTCTACAAATAACATTCTGTATTTCTATGAGTTGCTGGCCAGACAGGAATCCACAGACACGAGCAGAACGTGTCAAGACATACCACATTAGCAACAACAGTAAAACATGTAGGGCCACCCTTCCATTACTTAGAATTGAGAAGTATGACACGAGCAGGAGTAGTCCCACCCACATCTCTACTGTATGCCATGGTGATTATACCATCAATTTTCATGCTTGTGTAGCTAGTTGACATGGAGTCACCCAATTCTGTAACCACTAACCAGTGAGCTTGAACCACGCAGATGCTCACAGTAAACGTGGATGGGAAACTTGTTCCCAAAGCACAACAATTACTGACTAATCAACATCCAAGAAAACAAACACCACCTATCAAATTTAATTACGTCACTTCTAAGTCTAAACTTCAGAATTCCTTACGGAGATCGAGCGACTATACGAGATCACCAATAAAATCTGAAATGCACCACAATTCAGCAACCGATCTCTGACTGAAGGCATCATGCCATCAACACCACCAAATGAATCAACACCAGGGTATAAGGAAAGGAGACAGGCAGTAAGCCATGGACGGGGTTCGATTACTACCTCGCAGTGGGAGAGCTCGGCCTTCCAAGCGTCCTCCCTCTTGGCAACCTCGCGCTCATGCTCCTGGATGTAGCTTGGTGTCTCTCTCTCCTTCATGATGCGGTCCTGGATGTCCGCGTCCAGCGCCAAATAGCTAGAAATGCAATTTATGTCCTCAAATTAGGAAATGGTTCAAAAAAAACTAAATTCTTGCATTAGTACAAAAATATACTATGTTCCATTGGAGAAAATTTGGAGTGTTTTACGTAAAAATGTATTTGCTATATTTGAGCCATTATGGGTATTTCGAGGAATTTATAGGATATAATTCAAATCTGCACTGCAAGTGCATGAAAAGGGTTGAAAAAAGCCTATTTGTGTTTATGAGTCTATGTTTAGCCTTATCAAAGAAGAGAATAGGAATTCCATACATCAGGGTGCGAGAAATCAATTCCGAACATGGAGTTTATTGGGTTTTCAGTTCTCAAAATTCACGAACCTGTCCACCAACGTCTTGATCCGCACCTGTGTGCTCCCGAGACACAAATTGAGAAGATCGGGGAAGAATAGGCTGGTAAACACATCCTGCAGTTTATTCCAAATTAAACTTGATGAATTAACATAAGAGAGAAGAGCCCAAGGAAAGAAGGAAAAGAGAAATAACCTAAAAACTGAAACGTGGGCAGAGACAGCTGCCTGAGATGATGCATCTTCTTGAATATCCAAAGCTAGTTGCCTGCAAATATAAAGACCTGGATTCCTTAGAAAGATTAATCAATCATATTTAATTTAGTAAAAAGGCTTGCAATGTTGCACACTTGTGGTAGTCGCCCTTGTTGGTGTGCACTGAGCAGCAGCAGCAGCAGCCAATCGACCATCTTTCACAGACTTCTTACTCTTCCTTTTCCTATGAGCATCATATCACAGGTGAGAAAAGGGGAATCAGGAAACATGGATAAATATGAACAAAGCATCCAAAGAATGGTAAAAGCTGATCTATACCAATCATAGATGAGCTCAGACCTTGGTACAGCGTTGGTTTCCCCACGCAGGTACGCACTGATCTTCTAATACGAAATTTAAATACCTACGAAGTTATAACTTAAGTTTGCATCTCACTGATACAATATGACCCAAGTCGATCAATAAACAAGAATACATAATATTCAGATAATTTTTTTATTTCTGATTCAAAGCTAAGCCCCAAATATAGCTTGTTTAGCCCTCACGAGTTGAGCCTTTCTGAATGGTGGCTCAAAAGGACCATGAATGCAGGAAGAACAGCACCAGGGCTTGTCATTGGTCCAATAAACAAACATAATTATTGGAATTTAAAATAACCATAAATCAATGTGTATAAACGAACTGAAAGCTGAATTAGGGTGACTCACTCAACAGTGGGCTTCTCCGGCGGAGAGATCCTTTGCCCGCGGCACCTGTACGCCACCATCCGGCCGTCCCGCCGTCCTTTGGAAAGGCCACCACAGCCCTGCAGATCCGCCTGCCTACCTTCTCCGGCAGCCACCCCTACACCAGCCATCTCTCCATCTTCCTCACCCCCACACCACACGGTCAACCCTTTCGGCGGAACCAGCGCCTCTCCCGCCGGCCACGCTCTGCTCTGCTCGGCATCCTCTCGATGGCAGTGGATGGCGAGGAGATGGACGTGCCGATCTTGGTGGAGCTGGATGCCGGAGACGCAACACCTATGGGGTCATCCTTGTAGCGGCAGTGGGAGAGGAAATGAGAGCTTGGGGTGGGAGAAGAAAGGAGAGCTTGGGGTGGGAGATGAAGAGGGCATGAGCGCGGGGGAGGGGCGGCGGCAGCGGCAACCCTAGCTGGGAGGAGAAAAGGAAAGAGGGACGCTGGGTGCGGGGGTGCGCGGGTCGCTCGCGCTTTGTGCACAGTAAAATCGCCACAGTAAAAGTTGCCTGCGTGGACACGCCCAGCGATAGCCCAGACGTTCGCTCTTGGAGAGTGTAATGAGGAGGTATCCAATCCAATCAATCACTCTGACCATTCATTCTTGTGGTCTCGGCGGCTCTCTTGCCTTTCTTTAGAGCATGTACACCGGGGCGCACCAAAACCGCCTCAAACGTCCGGATCCAGACGGCGCCTTAAACAGGTCTCAAACGCTCGGTCTGACTGACATCTTTCATATTCAGTTTAAATTTGGGACGGATGTGGGGCGTCCGGGCGAGTTCGGGCGCGTCCGTCACGTCGGACCCGGCCCACGCTGGCCCACCCAACCCCACATATATTCCTTCTCATCCACTCGCAAGACTAAACCCTAGCCACTCCTCTCCGCCATCCGGGCACCCGTCCGGCGATGTCCGGCCTTCTCCGGCATGGCGAGCAGCGGATCCGAATCCTACACCTCCAGATCCGTCGACCCCGAGCTCATCTCACGCGGCCCCGAGGAGAAGATGGTCGTCCGGCTTGCGCTCCACCGCTCCCGGGAGGAGGTCCGTGCAAGGCAGCGTTCGGACTCCTTCCGTCGGATATCCATTGCGTCCGCCCAAATGGCGCATGGATCCAGCGATAGGTGTGCCATCACTGCCTCAGCGGAGGCGGTGCGGTCCATCTAGCGTCCGAACGCGGTGGCGGGCGCGCAACCCCTCCGTTGGCGCGCCAAGGTCATGGACGCACCATGGGCGTCGTCGGACGCAAACATGGCGCTGCGTGCCTAATGGGGAACGAAGCAGCAAAATCAAAAAAAATCCTACGAACACCCAAGATCTAATTTAGGAGATGCATGGCAACGAGAGGGGAGTGTGTCTACATACCCTTGTAGACCAAAAGCGAAAGTGTATAAAACGCGGTTGATGTAGTCGTACTCTTCACGATACAATCGCGGTCCAATCCGATCTAGTGCCGAATGGACGGCACCTCCGACATTAGCACACGTTCAGCTCGACGGCGTCCTGTCCTTCTTGATCCAGCAAGCGAGAGAGAGGAGGTGGATGAGATCGGAACCAGCACGGCGGTATGGTGGTGGTAGGGGCAGCGGAATTCCGGCAGGGCTTCGCCAAGCGCGTACCAAAGAAATGTGGGAGGAATTGGGAGAGGCAATGGGCAAGGGTGAAGGGGGTTGCTGCCCCATGCACCTCCCCCTCTATATATAGGCTAGGGGGCAGGGGAGGGCGTCCAAAACCCTCCTAGGGCCGGCCATATGGGAGAAATCCCTTTAAACTTGGAGATAACATCTTATCTCTAGATTCAACCCTTTAAATTTAGAGATAAGACCTTATCTCTAGATTTAAACGACATGTGCCTTGGGGAATGATGCGGCCAGCCCATGTGAGCTGTAGCCCCACCCCTCAGTCCATGTGGGCCCTTCCCGGGTCGTTGGGCCCCACGGTGGAACCCCCAGAACCTTCTAGAACCTTTCCGGTACTCTACCGAAAATTCCCGAACTTTTTCGGAACCTTGAATATGACTTCCCGTATATAAATCTTTACCTCCGGACCATTCCGGAGCTCCTCATGATGTCCTGGATCCCATCCGAGACTCCGAACTACTTTCGTATTTTCCACTATTAATATCTCAACATTACCATAGCGCTACCGAATGTTAAGCGTGCGACCCTACGGGTTCGGTAATCATGTAGACATGACCGAGACACCTCTCCGGTCAATAACCAATAGCGGGACCTGGATGCCCATATTGATTCCTACATATTCCACGAAAATCTTTATCGGTTGAACCACGATGTCGAGGATTCAGATAATCCCGTATGCAATTCCCTTTGTCCGGTGATATGTTACTTGCCCGAGATTCGATCGTTGGTATCTCCATACCTAGTTCAATCTCATTACCGGCAAGTCTCTTTACTCGTTCCATAATACAAGATCCCGTGACTAAACTCATTAGTCACATGAAGCTTCTTGTGATGTTGTATTACCGAGAGGGCCCAGAGATATCTCTCCGTCACACGGAGCTACAAATCCCAGTCTCGATCCATGCAACCCAACAGACACCTTCGGAGATACCTGTAGAGCACCTTTATGATCACCCAGTTACGAAGTGACGTTTGATAGCACACAAAGTATTCCTCAGGTGTCCGGGAGTGGCATGATCTCATGGTCTGAGGAACTGATACTTGACATGAAGAAAGCTACAGCAAATAACTAAGTAATACGATCTTATGCTAAGCTTACGGTTGAGTCCGTCCATCACATCATTCTCCTAATGATGTGATCCCGTTATCAAATGACAACTCATGTCTATGGTTAGGAAACCTTAACCATCTTTGATCAATGAGCTAGTCTAGTAGAAGCCTACTAGGGACACGGTGTTGTTTATGTATTCACACATGTATCTAAGTTTCCGATCAATACAATTCTAGCATGAATAATAAACATTTATCATGAATAAGGAAATATGATAATAACCAATTTACTATTGCCTCTAGGGCATATTTCCAACAGTGCCCGCCATGCGAGCCAGCGGGCGCGGGAGGCGGCGGCAGCCCTCACAACGGTGGACGTTGGCGAGGCGGAGTCCCATTCTCCGGGGCCCCGTATGATGCACCAGTCCGGGCGCCGCAACCGTGTCGTGGTGGATATCGCCGGCTCGTCCCAGGACGGATCCATCATCGATCTGACGTCCACCGGCACCGTCCGGGTTACGGGCTCCGACGAGGAAGAGTAGGGCATGGGAGACGGCGGCGCCTTGAGTCCCGTGAGCCGGCTCGTGTCCCATGCCCTACTCTACCTTGCCGGCGACCGAACCAACACTCTGGGGAGCGCAGCCGGCCGCCGGACATGGCCACGGCGGAACCGGACGAACTCCGCTTAGATTAGGTTTACGTTGCATGTAATAGTATGGATTTGAGATTTCTAATTTGAGATGTCTGGTTGTAGAATCAAATATTTGAGGCGTGACCGGTCACTGTCCGCGGACGCGTCCGGGCACGTCCGTGGGCGTTTGAGGGGTCGGATTTGCCAATTCCTCTTACACACCCTGTAGTCCTCTTGTACTCTAAGTCTCATCAACCCAAACACGCAGGAGAGTTTAGGAGAAACTTTGACTTAAACCTCTGTGTAATTACTGCAAAAATTCTACTCCATCAGCTACTCAGGCTCATAGCCTGCTGGAAGCAAAACCGGAGTTCGAATAACACTGAGATATTTCAAATTGTTGGCCTAAAGGACCATATGCGCGAGTGAAATGGCAAAAAGGACCACATTTGAATTCAAATCAAATGTGGTCCTTCATGTCAATTCACTCGCGCAGTTGGTCCTTTACGCCAAAAATTTAGATATTTTGGAACACCCCATGTAATTAAGCTACAGTGATCACCTTTTGTTAGTGCCAAGTCAGCATGATTAACTATGCTTGATCATCATATCTCATTTCAAATTCCAATTCAAATTTAAAGTGCAAAATAAAAGTTGTTCAAATTGGAAACTAAAATGTTCATTAAATAGCAAATAATCCATAACTAAATATGTTAAGAAAAACAACATCACCTAAATTCACTATGTAACTCTAACATCCTAGAACAGTAGCAAAACAGCACCATTTAATCCCATTGCAATTAAATAAAATTCAAATGAAATCATATTTTCATCAAACCAATTTCTGGCAGTACTAAATATTACACTGCATCTAAATGGGCAAGTCTCATGTTTTATAAAAGTCCAGTAGTGGTCAAACAATTTGCAAAACAGAAGAAATAAAAATAACAGAAAAAGAAAAGGGAAAAGGCTAAGCGTTACTATACCTATGGGCCTAAGTTGAACAGTGCAAGGCCCAGCCCGTTTAGCAGGGTCGTCGTCCTCCTCGCGCGCTGTCGCTCCCGCGCGTCGACACGGCGGCGCCCGCCTCGCTGTCGTCCATCCGGCGGCTCCGCGGCGCCGATAAGGACCTTCCCGTGCGCCTCTCCCTTCCCCCGAAACCCTAGAGCCCCCAGTTTTCCCCCTCGCTCTCTCCATCGCCCCATTCGAGCTCGCCCGAAAATGGCCGCCGTCGCCGTCGTCGATCCTGCGTTCCCCGACGTCCCCAAGCTCCGCCAAGATGCCGTAGAGGATCGCCGTCGTCCTCCACGTCGTCCGGTGCAAGTCATCGGAGCCGGGGAGCACCACATCGAGCTCCTCGAGCTCATCTTCCTCCTCGGGTCACTGGCGACCATCGCCGATTCCGGCGCCACCTGCAGCTACTAAACCCTCGCCGGCTTTCCGTAGCCTCCCGGTGAGCCTCCCCTCCTTTCCCCTCTCTCTCCCGCGCGTTTCGTTCGCCGTAGTCGCCGCATTGGAGATGGCCGAACTCCAAGCCGCCGATGAGCTCGTCGCCGTCCGTTTAGTCACCGTCAAGCTCGTCTGAGCTCGGCAACGCGCTCAGTGCAGCCGTAGGACTCCAACACGACCAACCCCGTAGCTCGCCGTGCCCTACGGCGACTAAACCGAGCTCGCCCGAAACACCTCGCCGCCGACGAGGTCGTAGCGCTCGACTCCGGCCGTCTCAGCCGCTCCGACCACCGCCATTCGCCGTGGCATCGTCTTGCCGTTCGAAAGAGCCCAGCCGCGCATCAAACGGAGGCATGTGGCCGTTTTCCGACCACACCTGAAGCCGCGCCGCCGTGAAACGAGCTCGCCGGCGTGATTCCGGCGAGTCTCCGGCCGCCGTCCGACGTGGACTGGCGCGTGGACCCCCTGTGACGCTGACGAGTGGGTCCCGTTGACCGGTTGACTAAGTCAACCGCTGACGTGGCACCCACTGCCACTGACTTGTGGGTCCCGTAGGTAATTAACCCGGTTTAAGTTTAAATAAAATTTAATTAGCTAATCACTCACTAACAGGTGGGTCCCGCTAGCTAATTAGGTTAATTAACTAAATAAAACTCTGTTTAATTAGTCCAGTCACTGACCAGTGGGACCCACTGGTCAGGTTTGACTGTTCAACCGATCAGCCGACTGTTGACGTCATCAAAACGTCATGCTGACATCATATAATACTGTTCTGGATAATTTGGATTTAATTAATTAAAATAATCCCAGTAAATCATTAAAACTTTGAAAATCATATAAATTAAACCGTAAATCTAATGAAAATAATTTATATATGTAAAATGATCAGAAAAATATGAAGAATCTGAATATGTGATCAAAATGCTTGACCATCACTCCTATCTAGGTGAACATGGAACTTTTTTCCCGATTTCGATAAATGAATAGTGCATGACCTTAATAAAATAAATTCCTAAATTAACTAAAACACTTAGTTAGGCAATATAACACATCGGCATATCATTTAGGCATGTCATGCATCGCTATTGCATTTTTGCCGTGGATTTATTGTTTCTTCTCCCCCCTTCTTTCCGATAGCCTCCGAGACCGACGCTGCCCAGGAGACAGACTACACCGCTGACGACCCCGCCTTTACCGCAGAGCAACCAGGCAAGCAAAACCCCCTTGATCATCCAGATATCGCCCACTCCTTCTCTCTTATGCTTGCATTAGTATTGCTTCTGTTGTTGTTCCGATAGCTCCTATTCCGATGCATAGCCTGATTTTTGTCGCCTGCTACTGATACATTACCTGCTATCCCATGATGCTTAGTTAGCTATGATGCTGCTTCATCTGTGGCCCTTCACCCTTGTCCGTTTGACATGCTTGTTACCGGGCCGTGATCACTCTGGGTGTGATCGCGAAAATGTTTACATATTGCACTACTTTAAACTGTTAAAGTTGGGCTGGCCCCAAGGGTGCCCACGAGAGAATAACATTAAATACGGGTCGGCTCCAAGAGCACCCGCGCGTCGTGTGATACCAAGTCGGAGCGACAGAAACCTTGTACGTCTCTGCGAGTTACTAAACATGCTTAACGGATTTGGGTATTTGATCTGAGATGGCCACTGGCCTATACGCACTACCACCACGTGGGATAATGGTTTAATGGGGCCCTCTACGCCGTATGTATCAGCCGAAAGCTTTGTCAGACGTCCAGTTCAACATTGTGGCACGGTCGGATCATGCCGTTGGCGCTGGTATCCACCGTCCTCACAACGACCCGAAGTGCAAAGGGCGATGGCCCAAGACCCCTGAGCACTTAGGATGTAGACCGACGGGGACCTCTCTGCTGAGCTCTAGGTAGGGCTGCGGTGTGTCGATCAGCCGAGGCCGGGCATGACCCGATAAAAGTGTGTCTGGCCAGAGTTAATCGAGCGTGTTGCGTAACAGTAGTGCACCCCTGCAGGGAAGTGATCTATTCGAATAACCGTGTCCACGGTAACAGGACGCTCAGAGTTGTATCCTGATCTGCTACAACTACAAATGGACACTGTTACAATAATAAACTGCTACTACTATTCTCGGGATCACTTTCTCGCAGGGTAGTCGAGGAAGGACCCCAGGGCATCACTACTATATGATTGATGATATATATTTTACTTGTTCTACTCTCTTCTGATGCTGCAAGAATTGCTTCAAGATGCTAGTGTTCGATAGGCTAGGCCTCTCCCCCTCTGTTCTGGCATTTCTGCAGTTTAGTCCAAAGATATAGCCCCATTCCTTTGATACCGATGCATACTTAGTATAGTTCTGATGTCAGTCTTGCGAGTACTTTGGATGAGTACTCACGGTTGCTTTGCTATCTTTTTCCCCATACCCGGTTGCTGCGATTAGACGACGGAGCCCAGGAGCAGGATATCCCCGGAGGCAACTACTACTACGTTGAGTCCGCCGACCAGGAGTAGTTCGGAGGCCCTAGGCAGGAGGCCTTCGCCTTTTCGATCAGTGTCGCTGTTTGTGCTAGCCTTCTTAAGGCAAACTTGTTTAACTTTGTGTCTGTACTCAGATACTTTTGTTTCCGCTAATGCTTGTATGACTCGAGCTTATGTATTCGAGCCCTCGAGGCCCCTGGCTTGTAATATAAAGCTTGTATTATTTTATTTTGTGTAGAGTTGTGTTGTGATATCTTCAAGTGAGTCCCTAGGCTTGATCATGTGCATTTGCGTGTATGATTAGTGCACGATTAAGTCGGGGGCGTCACAAGTTGGTATCAGAGCCGACTGCCTGTAGGAACCCCCCCTTCCAACTCCTTGGCCGAAGTCGAGTCTAGTCGTTGAAAAACTATTTTACTTACGGGCCCACGTTGCACATGGATGGGATTAGTATCTTTTATTCCTCTTCCTTCCTCTGGGACTCCGCTCTCTCTTCTATTCGGGTTAACGATTTTACTAACTCTAACATTAGGTTCTCGTGATCACATCCACCCGGAGTTCTGAATTTACCCCCCTTTCTTCGAGATGAGGGCCAGGTTCTGCTGCACAATGCCCACGGACCGCAGGATCCTTTTATCAAGGACACCCTGCATCGTCCCCTGCAGATTCCTCGCTCCAGAAGTTTTCCCCCGACGTTGATGTAGCCTTTGCTACGTCCCGTTGTTGTATTCCTCACCGCGTGCCTGCGCGCCGCCTAGTTTGTCTAGCTACGTGTGTTTCCGAACTCGCGTTGTCCGTTGATATCCAACTCAGTGCATAAATCTGTATGTCTTTAATGACTACTAATTTGTATCTAATGCACTTTTTGTTCATTGCTCATGTTACATCATGAATAGCCTCATTCAATGCAGTTGTTCTTGCTATACTGCCCCTGTTGTTTTGGCAGCATGGCTGACGATCCTCCACCTCCACCTTATATTGCCGCAATGATGCAACAGTTTGAGCTGAATCGTCAGTTTATGACTGGGGTAATGGCCCAATTTCCAACTCAGAATGCTCAGCAACAGTCTGCCCCAATAACACTGCAAGAATTCGAGCGCCTCAACCCGTCCATTTTCCGCAACTCCACCAATCCTATGGATACTGATGATTGGCTGCGTGATATCCTGTTTGAAATGGAGTCAGCTAAAGTTGCCCCTGACAGTTACGTCACCTTTGCGGCATTTCACCTCAAAGGTCCAGCTGCTCAATGGTGGGAAAGTCACAGGGGTATGCTGCCTACTGGAACTGTAACCACGTGGCAGGAATTTCAGATAGCCTTCCATGCACGGTACATTCCTCAAGGTCTGATGGACCAGAAGAAGAAGGAGTTCCGCAAACTCACACAGGGCAAGAGGACTGTGGATGAATATCAGAGGAAATTTCTCGATTTATCCCGCTATGCTGAAGATGACGTCTGCACTGATGCTCGTAAGCAGGAGAAATTTTGTGAAGGACTGCGTTCTGATATAAAGCTCGCACTTGTTGTCCGTGATTGTGCAGACTTTGCGACGCTTGTCAGCCAAGCTTTTCGAGCTGAAACTGGTCTAAATGAGTACCAGGAGTCGCTCAAGCGTACTCAAGATGTTGTCCCATCCTCGGGTCAGCCTGCTCAGAAGCGCAGGGTGTGGATTCCGCATAATGTCCATCATCGACCTGCCCCTGCACCGAGGCCTTCTTATGTTGCACCTCGTCTGCCTCCACCCCCAAGACAACTGAATATCTCAAGTGGACAGCCCAATGCTATGGCTCCTCCTAATAATGACGAATTATGCCACAAGTGTGGACAGCCAGGGCACCTTACTATCAACTGCCGCCAGGAACAGCCAAAGGATGCACCACGTCCTCCTGATGGTCGCAAGAAGAGCTGTCGGAACCGTCGTTTCAGAAGCGGTAATGCCAGGCCGCCTGCCATGGGTTGTGTTCAAGTCACCCACATCAAAATGGAAGAAGCTCGTGAGTCCCCAAAAATCGTGATGGGAACTCTTCCAGTTAATTCAGTGGCAGCTAATGTTCTCTTTGATTCAGGAGCATCACATTCATTTGTGTCTCAACCGTTTGCTCAGTTGCATGGGTTAGCTATGGAATCTTTGGCTACTCCTTTAACGGTTCATGCCGTCGGATCTCAGAGCCGTGCCACCATGGTGAGCCGTAGTACTCCCATTAAAATTGGAGGTCTAGTGTTCCATGCTTCTCTTGTTGCCCTCAAATCATACAACATAGATGTCATTCTCGGTATGGATTGGCTGGGAGCCCATAATGCTTTGATCGACTGTGCTGCTAAGAAAGTCAAACTTACACATCCTTCTGGCCAGACAGTCAGCTACTCAGCCCAGATAGTCCAGAATGCCGAAAGTCAGATATATGCACTGAATGCCTTGAATGGTTCACCTCTTGAAGTAATTGAGAACGTTCCTGTAACACCCCCATGTATTAGCAACAGTAATCACCTTTTGATTATGCCAGGTCATCATGATTAACAGTGCTTGATCATCATTTGCATCATATTTTATTTGAAATTGCAAATCAAATTCTAATTCAAATATAAAGTGAAAATTAAAAGTTGTTCAAATTGGAAATAAAAATGTTCATTAAATAGCAAATAATCTATTTCTAATTATGTTCAGGAAAACAACATCACTAAAAATCATTAAGTGACTCTATCAACCTAAATCAGTGGCAAAACAGAAACATTTAATGCCTTTCCATTTAAATGAAATTCAAATGAAATTCTTTTAACTCCAAACCAATTTCTGGTGTTAGCCAATATTGCATATTAATTATTGGGTCAGGTCACATATTTTACTAAAATCAATTTGAACCTAAACTAATTGCAAAACAGAGAAGAAAATAGAAAACAAAAAAGAAAAGAAAGAAAAGAAAAAAGGGTCAGCGTACCTGGGCTCTAGTCACCGCACCGGCCCAGCCCACCCCGCTTGGTCGCTTCTCTCCCTCCCCTGTTCATCCTCGTTCCCCGCGCCGCTGCAGGCCTCCTGGAGACGATAAGAACGCCAGCGCACCCCCTGGCCAGCCCCGATATTTTCCCCCTCGCCCGTGCGCTCTCTCTCTCTCTCACCCGAAAGCGCTCGCCGTCGTCGCCGCTCGATCCCGCGGCTGCCGAGCCCCGACCACTCCTCCGACTAGCCCATCGTCGCCGCCGCCCTCGAGTACCCCCACTACACCGCCTGCTTCGAGCTCGGAGCTCCCACATCGTCGCCGACGAGATCGTCTTCTTCCTCGGGCCGCCGCACGCCGCCGTCGAATTCGTCGCCGTCCGGCCTCCCCGAGCTTACCGTTGCACACCTGCAGGACCGGTGAGCAGTCGCCGTCCTCTTCCCCCTCTCCCCCTTGCGATTCCATCGCCGTAGCCGCCTCTGTCGTCGCCGCCCGAACCGAGCTTCGCCGCGGTGCTCGTCGCCGTCGTTCCTGTCGATGACAAGCTCAAACGAGCTCGTAGACGTGCTCTAAACCTCGCTAGGACCCCGGAGAGCCTCTCTGATGGCCTCGCCGTTGCCTCTTGCCGCCGTTCGCGGGATGGCCGAACGCCGCCGTCCGCCGTCGCCGTCATAGCGCTCAACCCCGGCCGAGTTAGCCCGTGAGACCGCCGTAGATCGACGCGGCGTCCTCTCCTCGATTGAACGCGCCTGGTCCCGCTCGAAATGGTGGCCTGTGGACGAAACCCGGCCGCCGCCCGCCGCGCGCCGCCACGGATTTGGTCGCCGGAGTAACTTCGGCGACGTCGCCGGTCGTCGCCGACGTGGCACGGCCTGGCCCGCCTCTGTGTGGCAGACGGGTGGGTCCGCGGGCCCGGTTGACCGGGTCAACCGCCGATGTGGCCGCCCCTGTGTCGCTGACACGCGGGCCCCACCCCGATTAAGCGATTTTAGAAATAAATAAAAGATAATTAAATGGTTAATTAAATTAATTAGTTAATTAGACACTGACTAATGGGCCCCACCTAGCTAATTAACCTGTTAATTAGTTTAGTCAGCCCACTGTCTATGACAGGTGGGTCCCGCAGGTCAGAGTTGACTGGTCAGCGCCCCTATTGACTGCTGATGTCAGCAATACGTCATGCTGACGTCACCGCTCTACTGTTCTGGATAATGTTGATTTAAATAATTTAAATATATCCAGAAAATGTTTAAAACTTTGAAAAATCATATCTTTTAAACCGTAACACGGATTAAAATAATTTATATATGAAAAATTATCAGAAAAATGTGTAGAATCTGAATAACCTATCCACATGTCTGCCACACCCCTCTAACATACTGAACATGGGACATTTTGTCCGTATCCGGTATATGAATAGTGCTCTACTTTAATAAAATAAATCCAAATAAATTCCTAAATTAACAAAAACATTTAGTTAGGCAGTTAAACACCTCTGCATACCATTTAGGCATGTCATGCATAGTAATTGCATTTTTGCCATGAATTTATTGTTTCTTCCCCCTCATTCTCTCTCGATAGACGCCGAGACCGACGCCGCCGCAGCAGAGTTCGACTACACTCCAGACGAGCAGCCGACTGACGACCAGCCCCTCTCTGCAGAGCTTCCAGGCAAGCAATCCCCCTTGACGCATACCGATATCTCCTATTCTTTCTCCCTCCTGCTTGCATTAGAAATTGCCGCTGCCTTGCTTTAACCTATTCTGATGCATAGCCTGATTTTGTCGCCTGCTACTGATACATTATCTGTTATCCCATGATGCCTAGTTAGATATGCTGCTGTTCCATCTTTGGCCCTTCGCCTTGTCCGTATGCCATGCTTGATACCGGGCCGTGATCACACTGGGTGTGATCGCGGAAATGTTCACATTACTTCAATACTTAAACTGTTAAAGTCGGGCTGGCCCCAAGGGTGCCCGCGAGTAACAACATTAAAGACGGGTCGGCTCCAAGAGCACCCGCGCGATATGTTCACAAATTCGGAGTGACAGGGGATCTATTCGTCTCTGCGAGTTACTAAATACGCCTAACGGAACTGGGTATTTGATCTGAGTGGGTCGTCGTGCCCTATACGCACTACCACCACGTGGGATAATGGTTTAATGGGGCCCTCTACGTCGTATGTATCAGCCGAAAGCTCTTCAGACGTCACAGTTCAGAGATGCGGCCTGATTGTCGGGATTGGGCTGGTACTTCACTTGTGTATACAGTGTCACGCCTGCACCCCGACCAGCCACGCAACGTGCAGGAGTGCAAAGGGCGATGGCCCAAGACCCCTTCGCACTTAGGATTTAGACCGGCGTGTTGACCTCTCTGCTGAGCCTAGGTAGGACTGCGTCGTGTCGATCACCCGAGGCCGGGTATTACCCAGCCAGTGTGTCCGGCCAGAGGTAATCGAGCGTGTTGGGTAACAGTAGTGCACCCCTGCAGGGAAGTTATCTATTCGAATAGCCGTGTCCACGGTAACAATACGCTCGGAGTTGTATCCGGATCTATGACAACTACAAACTGGTGATGATGCTTATTAAACTGATACTACTGCTCTCGGGTTCGCTTTCTCGCGGGATTGTCGAGAAAGGATCTCGGGGAGTTGCTGCTATACAACCACTATTGTATGATACTATATTCTACTCTCTTCTGATGCTGCAAGATTGCTTGAAGATGCTAGTCTTCGATAGGCTAGGCTTCTCGCCCTCTATTCTGGCATTCTGCAGTTCAGTCCAAGAGATAGCCCCATTCAGTTGATACCATTGCATAATTAGTATAGTTCTGATGTCAGTCTTGCGAGTAGTTTGGATGAGTACTCACGGTTGCTCTGCTATTCTTTTCCCCCATATCCATATGTTGATACATCAGACGACGGAGCCCAGGAGCCAGACGCCGCTGCAGGAGGCTACTACCAGGAGAGCCCCGGAGGTCACTACTACTGGGTTGAGCCAGCCGACCAGGAGTAGTTTGGAGACCCTAGGCAGGAGGCCTTTGCCTTTCGATCTGTATCGTTGTTTGTGCTAGCCTTCTTAAGGCAAAACTTGACTAACTATGTCTGTGCTCAGATATTATGGTTGTATGACTTATGTATTCGGGTTCTCATGACCCCCCTGGCTTGTAATATGATGATTTATGTTTGTATTTGAGTTTAGAGTTGTCTTGTGATATCTTCCCGTGAGTCTCTGATCTCGAGCGTGCACGTTTGCGTGTATGATTAGTGCACGTGTCGAGCAGGGGTGTCACAAGTTGGTATCAGAGCCGACTGCCTGTAGGAAGCCCCCTTCCGATTCCTTGGTCGAAGTTGAGTCTAGTCTTTCCGAAAACTATTTTACTAACATGGTTGTGTGGCTTATGGGCCCACGTCGCCAACTGGGTGGTATTAGGATCTTTTATTCCTCTTCTATACTCTGGGATTCTGAACTCTCTTCCTTTCGGGTTAAATGAATTTTACTAACGCCGTTACTAGGATCTCGTAATCTCGTCCACCCGGAGAGCTGGATTATCTGTGCTTATTCCTTACCATTGATCTGATTAGTCTGATAATCACATTTTCTTTTCCATTGGTTTGTTTAACCTTTCCTAGTTATATGATACTTCTCATTGTCATTTGACAATCCTGAATTTCCTCAGTTTCAGATGGATCGTTTGTTTCCGCCGCGCCCTGCGACGCAGCTTGTGCTTCGCACTTGGGCTCGTGATGCCCCTGGTTTTCCAGCTGTCTTGATCGCCCTCCTGACCAGACTGGGCTACCACTGGTACCCCGAGTACATGGTTTACGAGGATTACCGCGAGTTCAACCAGGAGCAGTACCATGTTGATGTTCGTATCTTTGATCAGAGGGACAACTCCGACACTGAGCTGCACCTTTTCCACGGTATCGGCGTGACGATTGAGATGGCAGTCCATGATGCTTCCTATTCTGCTGTCGCACGACTCCGTGGCGAGCATAGTAGCTTGGATGCCTCTGAGTTTCGGTACATTCCGTATGCCCCTGCTGGAGATGCTACTGGATACTACGCAGCTATCTGTGCCCCTTACGAGCGTCGTCGATACGACCCGCACATGTTGATTCAGTGCACTCAGGCTCTGGATCGCACTGCCCGGTCTCTCGCCGTCGAGTTGTTTGCCACTCGAGCACGTCTCTACGATGCTATGACACAGTTGCTACCAGCTGTTCGTGCAGGGATACATCCAGAGTACATCCTTTACCCGCGCAGGACTCAGATGCCGGCAGGTATTGATTGGCCTGCTGTTGGAGGTCACACCCCCGCGCGTGGACCTCTTCTTCCAGTTCGAGACCGGGTTCTGCATCAGAGTGCACACGCAGAGCAGGACTTTCCTGCCTTGGAGACTCATCGTCCGCACTTGCAGTTACCCCGTTTCAGTGGTTTTCCCCGACGTTGATGTAGCCTTTGCTATGTCTCGTTGTGTAGTTCCTCACCGCGTGCCTGCGCGCCGCCTAGCATGTCTTTTTCTTAATTTTACGCCGTTATGCTGTCCGCGTGTAGCCGACTCTGTGTATGGATCTGTATGTCTTGATTGACTACTGCTATGTATCTATTGCACTTTGTTTATTGTCGTGTTGCATTATGCTTGTCTCTAGGCGCTTGCAGTTGATTTTACTAAACTACCCCCTGTTATAATTTTAGCAGGATGGTTAGGCCTGGTGCTCGTGGTCGTGGTCGTGGTTGTGCCCTTGAAAACCCACCACCACCAGACTATATGGCAGCTATGATGCAGCAATTCGAGCTGAACCATCAGTTCATGACTAATATCATGGCTCAGTTTCCGCATCAGAACAATCAGAACCAGAACCCAGCTTCAATAACACTGTCAGAGTTTGTGCGTCTCAACCCCACTATTTACCGCAACTCTGAACAGCCACTGGATGCCGATGACTGGCTTCGCGACATCGCCTTTGAGATGGAATCTGCTGGTGTCGCCCCTAACAACCTTGTCACCTTCGCGACCTACTTCCTGAAAGGACCCGCTGCTCAATGGTGGTCCACTCACAAGCGTACACTGCATGCTGGGACAATCGTTACTTGGGTTGAGTTCCAGACTGCCTTCCGTGCTCGCTATATTCCTCAGGGAATCATAGACCGGAAGAAGACTGAGTTCCGCAACCTCGTTCAGGGCAACAAGACTGTCGAAGCCTATCAGCGGGAGTTCCTTAACTTGTCCCGCTATGCTGAAGAAGACATTCCAACGGATGCTCGTAGACAGGAGAAGTTCCGTAGTGGACTCCCCCTAGACCTCGAGCTTGCACTTGCTGCTCAAGACTTCACCGACTTTGCCACTCTCGTGAACAAGGCTATTCTGGTTGAGACCGCTCAGATCAAGCACAAGGAGTCGCAGAAGTGCTATCGTGACATTGGCTCATCTTCGAGCTCAGCACAGAAACGTCGTATCTGGATTCCCAACAGTGTGTACCGTCCAGCTGCTCCTGCGCCGAGGCCCTCCTATGCTGCACCTCGTCTGCCTCCTCCACCACCGAAGCAGCCAAGAGTTCAAGCTGCTCCACCCAGTGCTCCTCTTCGTCCTGAAGATGGTCTGTGCTTCAAGTGCCGCAATCCGGGTCACCAAGCCAAGGACTGCCGCCAGAATCAGAATCAATTGGCATTTCCTCGTAATGGTCGTGGCAATGGTCGTGGCAACAATCAGGCCCGCAACTATAATACTGGGTCTTCTGCTTATGGTCGTGGACATGCTTACAACATTGATATCGAAGAAGTTCAGGATCAACCTACTAGTGTGATGGGTACCCTTCTTGTTAACTCAGTACCCGCTTCTGTTTTATTTGATTCAGGAGCATCGCATTCATTCATGTCGGAAACATTTGCATTATCACATGACATTGCGTTTGATAACATGGACCTACAAATGGTTGTCCGCACCCCTGGAGGCCACTGTCGTACCTCCGTGATGGCACACAATGTCCCCATTGAAATATGCCCTAGAGGCAATTAATAAAGTGTTTATTATTATCATATTTCTCCGTTCATGATAATGGTTTATTATTCATGCTAGAATTGTATTGCCCAGAAACTAAATACATGTGTGGATAATAGACAAATACTATGTCCCTAGTATGCCTCTACTAGACTAGCTCGTTGATCAAAAGATGGTCAAGGTTTCCTGACCATGGACATGAGTTGTCATTTGATAACGGGATCACATCATTAGGAGAATGATGTGATGGACATGACCCAACCGTTAGCATAGCAAATGACCGTTCAGTTTATTGCTATTGCTTTCACTATGTCAAATACACGTTCCTCTGACCATGAGATCATGCAACTCCCTAATACCGTAGGAATACTTTGGGTGTATCAAACGTCACAACGTTACTGGGTGATTATAAAGGTGCACTACAGGTATCTCCGAAAGTGTTTGTTGAGTTGGCATGGATCGAGATTGGGATTTGTCACTCCGACTATCGGAGAGGTATCTCTGGGCCCTCTCGGTAATACAGCATCACAGAAGCCTTGCAAGCACCGTGACTAAGGAGTTAGTTGCAAGATGATGTATTACGGAACGAGTAAAGAGACTTGCCGGTAACGAGATTGAACTAGGTATTGGATACCGACGATCGAATCTCGGGCAAGTAACATACCGCCAGACAAAGGGAACAACGTATGTTGACATATGAGGTTCACCGATAAAGATCTTCGTGGAATATGTAGGAACCAATATGAGCATCCAGGTTCCGCTGTTGGTTATTGACCGGAGAGTCGTCTCGATCATGTCAACATCATTCCCGAACCCGTAGGGTCCGCACACTTAAGGTTCGATGACGATTTAGTATTATATGAGTTATGTGATTGGTGGCCTAAGTTTGTTCGGAGTCCCGGATGAGATCACGGACATGACGAGGAGTCTCGAAATGGTCGAGAGGTAAAGATTCATATATTGGAAGGCTATATTCGGACGTCGGAAAGGTTCCGAGTGATTCGGGTATTTTTCGGAGTACTGGGGAGTTACGGGAATTCACCGGGAGAAGTAATGGGCCTTATTGGGCCATACGGGAAAAGGAGAGGCAGGCCACGTGAGGAGGCGCACGCCCCCCCCCCCCCCCCCCCCCCCCCTTGCCCAAACCGAATTGGACTAGGGGAGGGGGCGCAGCCCCCTCTTTCCTTTCCCTCTCCCTTCCCCTTTCCTACTCCGTATGGGAGGTGGAATCCTACTAGGACTAAGGAGTCCTAGTAGGACTCCCCACACTTGGCGCACCCCTAGGGGGGCGGCCTCCTCCCTCTCATCCTTTATATACGGGGGCAAGGGGGCACCCCAAAGGACAACAATTGTCACATAGCCGTGTGCGGTGCCCCGATCTCTATTTTCCACCTCGGTCATATTTTCGGAGAGCTTAGGCGAAGCCCTGCCGGAATCACTTCACCGTCACCGTCGCCACGCCGTCGTGCTGACGGAACTCATCTACTACCTCGACGTCTTGCTGGATCAAGAAGGCGAGGAACGTCACCGAGCTGCACGTGTGTAGAACTCGGAGGTGCCGTACGTTCGGTACTCGATCGGTGGAGCTCGAAGGATTGTTCGACTACATCAACCGCGTTGTGAGACGCTTCCGCTAACGGTCTACGAGGGTACGTAGACACACTCTCCCCTCTCGTAGCGATGCATCCCCATGGATAGATCTTGCGTGAGCGTAGGAAATTTTTGAAATTCATGCTCCGTTCCCCAACAGTGGCATCCGAGCCAGGTCTATGCGTAGATGTGATTTGCACGAGTAGAACACAAGTGAGTTGTGGGCGTGGGTGTATACATATTGCTTGCCGTTACTAGTTGATACTTGATTCGGCGGTATTGTGAGATGAAGCGGCCCGGACCGACATTACGCGTACGCTTACGCGAGACAGGTTTCACCGCTAAGTGCACTCGTTGCATAAAGGTGACTCGCGGGTGTCTGTCTCTCTCACTTTAGTTGAATCGGTTTCAATGAAGAGGGTTCTTTTAGAAGATCAAAAAGCAATTACCACAACACATTGTGGTTTTGCGTAGGTAAGAACGGTTCTTGCAAACTCGTAGCAGCCACGTAAAACTTGCAACAACAAAGTAGAGGACGTCTAACTTGTTTTTGCAGGGTATGCTGGTGATGTGATATGGTCAAGACATGATGTGATATAAGTTGTTGTATGAGATGATCATGTTTTGTAAGTTATCAGGCAACCGGCAGGAGCCTTATGGTTGTCTCTTTATTGTATGCAATGCCAACGCTATGTAATTGCTTTTCTTTACCGCTATGAGTTAGCAGTAGTAGTAGTAGCAATAGCCGGCGAGACGACCACGACGCTGCGATGGAGATCAAGGTGTCACGACGCTACGATGGAGATCATGGTGTCAATCCGTTGACAATGGAGATCATGACGGTGCTTGGCTGATGGAGATCAAAAGCACAAGACGATGATGGCCATATCATGTCACATATATTGAATTGCATGTGATGTTAATCCTTTATGCATCTTATTTTGCTTAGGACGACGGTAGCATTATAAGATGATCCCTTCACTAAACTTCAAGATAAGTGTTCTCCCCTAGTATGCACCGTTGCGAAGGTTCGATGCTTCTAAGCACCACGTGATGATCGGGTGTGATGGATTCTTTCGTTCGCATACAACGGGTGTAAGCCAGTTTTACACACGCAGAATACTTGGGTTAAACTTGACGAGCCTAGCATATACAGATATGGCCTCGGAACACAAGAGACCGAAAGGTCGAACATGAGTCATATAGTAGATATGATCAACATGAAAGATGTTCACCATTGATAACTAATCCACCTCACGTGATGATCGGACGTGGCTTAGTTGATGTGGATCATGTTACACTTAGACAACTTGAGGGATGTTAATCTAAGTGGGAGTTCTTAAATAATTTGATTAATTGAACTTCAATTATCATGAACATAGTCTAAATAATCTTTGCAATTGTATGTTGTAGATCAATGGCCCGCGCTGTAGTTCCACTGAATTTTAATGCGTTCCTAGAGAAAGCTAAGTTGAAAGATGATGGAAGCAACTATGCGGATTGGGTCCGTAATCTAAGGATCATCCTCATTGCTGCACAGAAGGCTTATGTCCTTGATGCACCGCTAGGTGTCGCACCCCCTCCCTCGTCTGTCAACGTCATGAACGCCTGGCAGACACGTGTTGATGACTACTCGATAGTTCAGTGTGCCATGCTTTACGGCTTAGAACCGGGGCTCCAAAGACGTTTTGAGCATCACGGAGCATATGAGATGTTCCAAGAGCTGAAACTTGTATTTCAAGCTCATGCCCGGGTCAAGAGATATGATGTCTCCGACAAGTTCTTTAGCTGTAAGATGGAGGAGAATAGTTCTGTCAGTGAGCATATACTCAAGATGTCTGGGTTGCCTAACCGCTTGACTCAGTTGGGAGTTAATCTTCCAGATGATTCAGTTATTGACAGAATTCTCCAATCACTGCCACCAAGCTATAAGGGCTTTGTGATGAACTATAATATGCAAGGAATGGAAAAGTCTATTTCCAAGCTCTTCGCTATGCTCAAAGCTGCGGAGGTAGAAGTCAAGAAGGAGCATCAAGTGTTGATGGTAAAGAAGAGCACTAGTTTCAAGAAGGGCAAGGGAAAGAAGGGGAACTTCAAGAAGAACGGCAAATCAGTTGCTGCTCCCACGAAGAAACCCAAGTCTGTACCCAAACCCGAGACTGAGTGTTTCTACTGCAAGGGGACTGGTCACTGGAAGCGGAACTGCCCCAAGTACCTGGCAGATAAGAAGGCTGGCAACATCAACAAAGGTATATTTGATATACATGTTATTGATGTGTACCTTACCAATACTCGTAGTAGCACCTGGGTATTTGATACTGGTTCGGTTGCTCATATTTGTAACTCGAAACAGGAGCTACGGAATAAACGAAGATTGGCTAAGGACGAGGTGACGATGCGCGTCGGGAACGGTTCAAGAGTTGAAGTTATCGCCGTCGGCACGCTACCTCTACATCTACCCTCGGGATTAGTGATGAACCTAAATAATTGTTATTTGGTGCCTGCGTTGAGCATGAACATTATATCTGGATCTTGTTTATTGCGAGACGGTTATTCATTTAAATCAGAGAATAAAAGTTGTTCTATTTTGATGAATAATATCTTTTATGGTCATGCACCGCTTGTGAATGGTTTATTCTTGTTGAATCTCGATCGTGGTGATACACACATCCATAATATTGATGCCAAAAGACGCAAAATTGATAATGATAGTACCACATATTTGTGGCACTGCCGCTTAGGTCATATTGGTGTAAAACGCATGAAGAAACTCCATACAGATAGACTTTTGGAATCACTTGATTAGGAATCATTTGAGACGTGCGAACCATGCCTCATGGGCAAGATGACTAAGACTCCGTTCTCCGGAACAATGGAGCGAGCAACAAACTTGTTGGAAATAATACATACCGATGTATGCGGTCCGATGAGTGTTGAGGCGCGCGGTGGATATCGTTATGTTCTCACGTTCACAGATGATTTGAGTAGATATGGCTATGTCTACTTGATGAAGCATAAATCTGAAACATTTGAAAAGTTCAAAGAATTTCAGAGTGAAGTAGAGAACCATCGTAACAAGAAAATAAAGTTCTTACGATCTGATCGTGGAGGAGAATATTTGAGTTACGAGTTTGGCAATCACTTAAAACAATGTGGAATTGTTTCACAGCTCACGCCACCTGGAACACCACAGCGTAATGGTGTGTCCGAACGTCGTAATCGTACTCTATTAGATATGGTGCGTTCTATGATGTCTCTTACCAATTTGCCACTATCATTTTGGGGTTATGCATTAGAGACAGTTGCATTCACTTTAAATAGGGCACCGTCTAAATCCGTTGAGACGACACCGTATGAACTGTGGTTTGGTAAGAAACCTAAGCTGTCGTTTCTGAAAGTTTGGGGATGCGATGCTTATGTGAAAAGGCTTCAGCCAGATAAGCTCGAACCCAAAGCGGATAAGTGCGTCTTCATAGGATACCCAAAGGAGACCGTTGGGTACACCTTCTACCATAGATCCGAAGGCAAAGTATTCATTGCTAAGAATGGATCCTTTCTAGAGAAGGAGTTTCTCTCGAAAGAAGTGAGTGGGAGGAAAGTAGAACTTGATGAGGTAATTGTACCTCCTCTGGATAGTAGTACGCCACAGAAAGAAATTTCTGTGACATCGACACAGACCAGAGAAGAAGTTGATGATGATGATCATGAAACTTCGGATCAAGTTGTTACTGAACTTCGAAGGTCAACCAGGACACGTTCCGCACTAGAGTGGTACGGAAATCCAGTCTTGGAGGTCATGTTGCTAGACAACGATGAACCTTCGAACTATGAAGAAGCGATGGCAAGCCCGGATTCCAACAAATGGCTTGAGGCCATGAAATCCGAGATTGGATCCATGTATGAGAACAAAGTATGGACTTTGGTAGACTTGCCCGATGAACGGCGAGCTATTGAAAATAAATGGATCTTTAAGAAGAAGACGGACGCTGATGGTAATGTCACCGTCTATAAAGCACGACTTGTTGCTAAAGGTTATCGACAAGTTCAAGGAGTTGACTACGATGAGACTTTCTCACCTATAGCGATGCTAAAGTCTGTCAGAATTATGTTAGCAATTGCCGCGTTTTATGATTATGAAATCTGGCAAATGGACGTCAAAACGGCATTCCTTAATGGATTCCTTAAGGAAGAATTATATATGATGCAACCGGAAGGTTTTGTCGATCCTAAAGGTGCTAACAAAGTATGCAAGCTCCAGCGATCCATCTATGGACTGGTGCAAGCATCTCGGAGCTGGAATACTCGCTTTGATGAAGTGATCAAAGCGTTTGGGTTTATACAAACTTATGGAGAAGCTTGTATTTACAAGAAAGTGAGTGGGAGCTCTGTGGCATTTCTCATATTATATGTGGATGACATATTATTGATGGGAAATGACATAGAATTTCTGGAAAGCATAAAGGGTTATTTGAACAAAAGTTTTTCAATGAAGGATCTCAGAGAAGCTGCTTACATATTAGGCATCAAGATCTATAGAGATAGATCAAGACGCCTCATTGGACTTTCACAAAGCACATACCTTAACAAGATTTTGAAGAAGTTCAAAATGGATCAGTCAAAGAAAGGGTTCTTGCCTGTATTGCAAGGTGTGAGATTGAGTAAGACTCAAAGCCCGACCACGGCAGAAGACAAAGAGAAGATGAGTGTCATCCCCTATGCCTCAGCCATAGGCTCTATTATGTATGCCATGTTGTGTACCAGACCTGATGTGTGCCTCGCTATTAGCTTGGTGGGAAGGTACCAAAGTGATCCAGGAGTAGATCACTGGACAGCGGTCAAGAATATCCTGAAGTACCTGAAAAGGGCCAAGGACATGTTTCTCGTTTATGGAGGTGACAAAGAGCTCGTCGTAAAGGGTTACGTCGATGCTAGCTTTGACACAGATCCAGATGACTCTAAGTCACAATCTGGATACGTATTTATTCTTAATGGTGGAGCGGTCGGTTGGTGTAGTTCCAAGCAGAGCGTCGTGGCGGGATCTACATGTGAGGCGGAATACATAGCTGCTTCCGAAGCAGCACATGAAGGAGTCTGGATGAAGGAGTTCATATCCGATCTAGGTGTCATACCTAGTGCATCGGGTCCAATGACTATCTTATGTGACAACACTGGAGCAATTGCTATAGCAAAGGAGCCCAGGTTTCACAAGAGAACCAAGCATATAAAGCGTCGCTTTAACTCCATTCGGAATTTGATTAAGGATGGAGACATAGAGATTTGCAAAGTACACACGGATTTGAATGTGGCAGACCCGTTGACTAAACCTCTTCCACGAGCAAAACATGATCAGCACCAGAATGCGATGGGTGTTAGATTCATTACAATGTAATTGACTCTAGTGCAAGTGGGAGACTGTTGGAAATATGCCCTAGAGGCAATTAATAAAGTGTTTATTATTATCATATTTCTCCGTTCATGATAATGGTTTATTATTCATGCTAGAATTGTATTGACCGGAAACTAAATACATGTGTGGATAATAGACAAATACTATGTCCCTAGTATGCCTCTACTAGACTAGCTCGTTGATCAAAAGATGGTCAAGGTTTCCTGACCATGGACATGAGTTGTCATTTGATAACGGGATCACATCATTAGGAGAATGATGTGATGGACATGACCCAACCGTTAGCATAGCAAATGATCGTTCAGTTTATTGCTATTGCTTTCACTATGTCAAATACACGTTCCTCTGACCATGAGATCATGCAACTCCCGGATACCGTAGGAATACTTTGGGTGTATCAAACGTCACAACGTTACTGGGTGATTATAAAGGTGCACTACAGGTATCTCCGAAAGTGTTTGTTGAGTTGGCATGGATCGAGATTGGGATTTGTCACTCCGACTATCGGAGAGGTATCTCTGGGCCCTCTCGGTAATACAGCATCACAGAAGCCTTGCAAGCACCGTGACTAAAGAGTTAGTTGCAAGATGATGTATTACGGAACGAGTAAAGAGACTTGTCAGTAACGAGATTGAACTAGGTATTGGATACCGACGATCGAATCTCGGGCAAGTAACATACCGCCAGACAAAGGGAACAACGTATGTTGACATATGAGGTTCACTGATAAAGATCTTCGTGGAATATGTAGGAACCAATATGAGCATCCAGGTTTCGCTGTTGGTTATTGACCGGAGAGTCGTCTCGATCATGTCTACATCATTCCCGAACCCGTAGGGTCCGCACACTTAAGGTTCGATGACGATTTAGTATTATATGAGTTATGTGATTGGTGGCCGAAGTTTGTTCGGAGTCCCGGATGAGATCACGGACATGACGAGGAGTCTCGAAATGGTCGAGAGGTAAAGATTCATATATTGGAAGGCTATATTCGGACGTCGGAAAGGTTCCGAGTGATTCGGGTATTTTTCGGAGTACCGGGGAGTTACGGGAATTCACCGAGAGAAGTAATGGGCCTTATTGGGCCATACGGGAAAAGGAGAGGCAGACCACGTGAGGAGGCGCACGCACCCCCTTGCCCAAACCGAATTGGACTAGGGGAGGGGGCGCAGCCCCCTCTTTCCTTTCCCTCTCCCTTCCTCCTTTCCTACTCCGTATGGGAGGTGGAATCCTACTAGGACTAAGGAGTCCTAGTAGGACTCCCCACACTTGGCGCACCCCTAGGGGGCCGGCCTCCTCCCTCTCATCCTTTATATACGGGGGCAAGGGGCACCCCAAAGGACAACAATTGTCCCATAGCCGTGTGCGGTGCCCCGATCTCTGTTTTCCACCTCGGTCATATTTTCGGAGAGCTTAGGCGAAGCCCTGCCGGAATCACTTCACCGTCACCGTCGCCACGCCGTCGTGCTGACGGAACTCGGAGGTGCCGTACGTTCGGTACTCGATCGGTGGAGCTCGAAGGATTGTTCGACTACATCAACCGCGTTGTGAGACGCTTCCGCTAACGGTCTACGAGGGTACGTAGACACACTCTCCCCTCTCGTAGCGATGCATCTCCATGGATAGATCTTGCGTGCACGTAGGAAATTTTTGAAATTCATGCTCCGTTCCCCAACACCTGCTACTATGATGGGTACCCTTCTTGTTAACTCAGTACCCGCGTCTGTTTTATTTGATTCAGGAGCATTGCATTCATTCATGTCGGAAACATTTGCATTATCACATGACATTGCGTTTGATAACATGGACCTACAAATGGTTGTCCGCACCCCTGGAGGCCACTGTCGTACCTCCGTGATGGCACACAATGTCCCCATTGAAATCAAAGGATTGGAATTCCTCGTTTCACCCATCATCCTGAAGTCTTCCACCATAGACCTCATTCTGGGAATGGATTGGTTGAAAGCCCACATTGCTTCGATCAACTGTGCCACTAAAGTCGTTCAACTTCTTCATCCCTCCGATGAGATAGTGAACTACACCGCCCGAATTACCCGGAATGCCGAAGCTCAGATTTATGCTCTGAATGCTTTGAACGCCTCACCTCTTGAAGGAATTGAGAACGTTCCAGTCGTCCGTGATTTTCCGGACGTCTTTCCGGAAGAACTTCCAGGAATACCCCCGGTTAGGGCTGTCGAGTTCGTCATCGACTTGAAGCCTGGCACTACCCCTATTGCGAAGCATCCTTATAAGATGCCTCCGCATGAACTTCTCGAGCTTAAGGAAGAAATCGACAAGTCACTTAAGAAGGGTTTCATCCGCCCAAGTTCCTCTGCCTGGGGAGCACCTTCTCTCTTCGTTAAGAAGAAGGATGGAACTAACCGATTGGTCCAGGACTACCGGCCCATTAACCAAGCCACAATCCAGAACAAATATCCACTGCCCCGGATCAACGATCTTTATGATCAGCTTGCTGGATCCTCTGTGTTCTCGAAACTCGACTTGAGGTTGGGTTATCATCAGATCCGTGTTCGTAAGGAGGATATTCCGAAGACTGCTTTCGTTACTCGCTATGGATCTTACGAGTATACCGTCATGTCATTCGGGTTAACTAATGCTCCAGCAACATTCTCTCGATTGATGAACTATATCTTCATGGATTACCTCGACAAATTCGTCGTGGTTTATTTGGATGATATCCTTATATTTTCCAAGAATGAAGAAGAACACGCCGAGCATCTTCGGCTTGTATTGGAGAAGCTGCGAGAACACCAGTTATATGCCAAATACTCCAAGTGTGAATTCTGGTTATCTGAGGTGACCTATCTTGGTCACGTGATTTCCAAAGATGGCATTGCCGTTAATCCCGAGCGAGTTTAGGCCATTCTTGACTGGACTCCCCCGAAGAATGTCAAGCAAGTCAGGAGTTTTCTCGGCCTCGCTAGTTATTGCCGCCGATTCGTCAAGAACTTCTCGAAGATTGCTAAACCGTTAACTGATCTGCTCCACAAAGGTGTTAAATTTGAGTGGACAGAAAAATGTCAAGAAAGCTTTCAGACCCTCAAAGATAAGTTAACATCTGCCCCAGTGTTAGCACCCTCGGATTCCCAAAAGGATTTCGTGATTTACTGTGATGCATCTCGTCAAGGTTTAGGCTGTGTCCTGATGCAAGAGCGCAAAGTGATTGCTTATGGCTCTCGACAATTGCGTCCTCGCGAAGATAAGTATCCAACGCATGATCTTGAATTAGCAGCAGTTATCTATGCTTTGAAGCTGTGGCGACATTACCTTCTCGGTAATCGTTGCGAGATATACACGGACCATCAAAGTCTGAAGTATCTGTATACTCAACCAGATTTGAACCTCCGTCAACAAAGATGGCTCGAGACAATAGTTGATTATGACATGGATATCTCTTATACCCCTGGCAAGGCTAATGTAATGGCCGATGCCTTGAGTCGCAAGTCTTATTGCAACAACCTCACGGTACAGCAAGCACAACCTTTCCTTTATGAAGAGCTCCGCAAGTTGAACCTCCATATTGTTCCACAGGGTTATCTCAATACCCTGGTGGTTGAACCAGACCTCGAATCCAACATCAAGATGAGACAAAAATATGACTCTGAAGTTGAGAAGATTAAGAAGTTCCTCTCCAAGGGAAATCCTTCTTTCTACCATGTTGGTAATGATGGTGCCTTGTTCTTCAAGGGCCGCCTAGTGGTCCCCAGAAAACATAATCTGGACTCTCGTTCGGATGTTATGAAAGAAGCGCATGATACCCCTTTGTCAATCCACCCCGGTAGCACCAAGATGTACCAAGACATTCGTCAACGGTACTGGTGGCCTGATATGAAGCATGACATTGCTCGCTATGTGTCTGAATGTGACGTTTGCCGTCGCATCAAGGCTGAACATCAAAGGCCTGCTGGACTTCTGCAACCCCTTGAAATTCCTGAATGGAAATGGGACAAGGTCGAGATGGACTTCATCACTGGTTTTCCCAGATCACGGAAGGGTCATGATGCTATCTTAGTCGTCATCGATCGATTCTCGAAGGTTGCTCACTTTCTGCCAGTTAAGGAGACAATCACTGCTAGTTAGTTAGCAGATTTATACGTTTCCAGAATTGTGTCACTCCACGGTGTCCCGTTGGAGATCAGTTCAGATCGTGGCAGCCTCTTCACCTCCAGATTTTGGAACAGTTTCCAAGAAGCCATGGGAACTCATCTGTCTTTTAGCACTGCTTTCCACCCTCAGTCTCAGGGACAAGTTGAACGAGTCAATCAAGTGCTTGAAGATATGCTTCGAGCTTGTGTCATCTCATTCGGTAAGAAATGGGAAGAATCTCTCCCGTATGCCGAGTTCTCTTACAACAACAGCTATCAGGCTAGTCTGAAGATGGCACCATTTGAAGTTCTGTATGGACGTAAGTGTCGGACCCCTCTTAATTGGTCAGAAACTGGGGAACGATCACTCGTTGGACCGGACATTATTCAACAAGCTGAAGAGCAAGTCCACATTATCCGTGAGAATTTGAAAACTGCCCAGTCTCGTCAGAAGAGCAACTATGACCGAAAGCACAAGGTAATGGTCTATCAGCCTAGCGAGCAAGCTTACCTTCGTGTCGCTCCGATGAAGGGCACTCATCGATTTGGAATCAAGGGCAAGTTAGCTCCTCGCTACATCGGCCCATTCCGTATTCTCGCCCGTCGAGGAGAAGTGGCATACCAATTGCAATTGCCGCCGAATCTATCTCAAGTGCATGATGTCTTTCATGTATCACAACTCCGTCGCTGCTTCAAGGATCCTATCCGAGCAGTGGATCATGAAGTGCTTGAATTGCGAGAAGATCTGTCTTATCCAGAGTATCCAATCCGCATTCTCGATCAAGCTGAGCGTCGAACCCGTTAGAAGTCGATCAAATTCCTCAAAGTTCAGTGGTTGAATCATTCTGAAGATAAAGCCACTTGGGAACGCGAGGATCGTCTTCGCGAAGAATATCCCGCCTTCTTTCAGTCTTCCTCTTAATTCTCGGGACGAGAATTCTTGTTAGAGGAGGAGAATTGTAACACCCCCATGTATTAGCAACAGTAATCACCTTTTGATTATGCCAGGTCATCATGATTAACAGTGCTTGATCATCATTTGCATCATATTTTATTTTAAATTGCAAATCAAATTCTAATTCAAATATAAAGTGAAAATTAAAAGTTGTTCAAATTGGAAATAAAAATGTTCATTAAATAGCAAATAATCTATTTCTAATTATGTTCAGAAAAACAACATCACTAAAAATAATTAAGTGACTCTATCAACCTAAATCAGTGGCAAAACAGAAACATTTAATGCCTTTCCATTTAAATGAAATTCAAATGAAATTCTTTTAACTCCAAACCAATTTCTGGTGTTAGCCAATATTGCATATTAATTATTGGGTCAGGTCACATATTTTACTAAAATCAATTTGAACCTAAACTAATTGCAAAACAGAGAAGAAAATAGAAAATAGAAAAGAAAAGAAAGAAAAGGAAAAAGGGCCAGCGTACCTGGGCTCTAGTCATCGCACCGGCCCAGCCCACCCCGCTCGGTCGCTTCTCTCCCTCCCCTGTTCATCCTCGGTCGCTCCCGCGCCCGACCGCGTCGTCGCCGGCGAGCCGTCTCGCCGCGACCACCTCGTTCCCCGCGCCGCTGCAGGCCTCCTGGAGACGATAAGAACGCCACCGCACCCCCTGGCCAGCCCCGATATTTTCCCCCTCGCCCGTGCGCTCTCTCTCTCTCTCACCCGAAAGCGCTCGCCGTCGTCGCCGCTCGATCCCGCGGCTGCCGAGCCCCGACCACTCCTCCGACTAGCCCATCGTCGCCGCCGCCCTCGACTACCCCCACTGCACCGCCTGCTTCGAGCTCGGAGCTCCCACATCGTCGCCGACGAGATCGTCTTCTTCCTAGGGCCGCCGCACGCCGCCGTCGAATTCGTCGCCGTCCGGCGTCCCCAAGCTTACCGTTGCACACCTGCAGGACCGGTGAGCAGTCGCCGTCCTCTTCCCCCTCTCCCCCTTGCGATTCCATCGCCGTAGCCGCCTCTGTCGTCGCCGCCCGAACCGAGATCCGCCGCGGTGCTCGTCGCCGTCGTTCCCGTCGATGACAAGCTCAAACGAGCTCGTAGCCGTGCTCTAGACCTCGCTAGGACCCCGGAGAGCCTCTCCGATGGCCTCGCCGTTGCCTCTTGCCGCCGTTCGCGGGATGGCCGAACGCCGCCGTCCGCCGTCGTCGTCATAGCGCTCAACCCCGGCCGAGTTAGCCCGTGAGACCGCCGTAGATCGACGCGGCGTCCTCTCCTCGCTCGAACGCGCCTGGTCCCGCTCGAAATGGTGGCCTGTGGACGAAACCCGGCCGCCGCGCGCCGCCGCGGATTTGGTCGCCGGAGTAACTCCGGCGACGTCGCCGGTCGTCGCCGACGTGGCACGGCCTGGCCCGCCTCTGTGTGGCTGACGGGTGGGTCCGCGGGCCCGGTTGACCGGGTCAACCGCCGACGTGGCCGCCCCTGTGTCGCTGACACGCGGGCCCCACCCCGATTAAGCGATTTTAGAAATAAATAAAAGATAATTAAACGGTTAATTAAATTAATTAGTTAATTAGACACTGACTAATGGGCCCCACCTAGCTAATTAACCTGTTAATTAGTTTAGTTAGCCCACTATCTATGACAGGTGGGTCCCGCAGGTCAGAGTTGACTGGTCAGCGCCCCTGTTGACTGCTGACGTCAGCAATACGTCATGCTGACGTCACCCCTCTACTGTTCTGGATAATGTTGATTTAAATCATTTAAATAAATCCAGAAAATGTTTAAAACTTTGAAAAATCATATCTTTTAAACCGTAACTCGGATTAAAATAATTTATATATGAAAAATTATCAGAAAAATGTGTAGAAACTGAATAACCTATCCACATGTCTGCCACACCCCTCTAACATACTGAACATGGGACATTTTGTCCGTATCCGGTATATGAATAGTGCTCTACTTTAATAAAATAAATCCAAATAAATTCCTAAATTAACTAAAACATTTAGTTAGGCAGTTAAACACCTCTGCATATAATTTAGGCATGTCATGCATAGTAATTGCGTTTTTGCCGTGAATTTATTGTTTCTTCCTCCTCATTCTCTCTCGATAGACGCCGAGACCGACGCCGCCGCAGCAGAGTTCGACTACACTCCAGACGAGCAGCCGACTGACGACCAGCCCCTCTCTGCAGAGCTTCCAGGCAAGCAATCCCCCTTGACGCATACCGATATCTCCTATTCTTTCTCCCTCCTGCTTGCATTAGAAATTGCCGCTGCCTTGCTTTAACCTATTCTGATGCATAGCCTGATTTTGTCGCCTGCTACTGATACATTATCTGTTATCCCATGATGCCTAGTTAGATATGTTGTTGTTCCATCTTTGGCCCTTCGCCTTGTCCGTATGCCATGCTTGATACCGGGCCGTGATCACACTGGGTGTGATCGCGGAAATGTTCACATTACTGCAATACTTAAACTGTTAAAGTCAGGCTGGCCCCAAGGGTGCCCGCGAGTAACAACATTAAAGACGGGTCGGCTCCAAGAGCACCCATGCGATATGTTCACCAAGTCCGAGCGACAGGGGATCTGTTCGTCTCTGCGAGTTACTAAATACGCCTAACGGAACTGGGTATTTGATCTGAGTGGGTCGTCGTGCCCTATACGCACTACCACCACGTGGGATAATGGTTTAATGGGGCCCTCTACGTCGTATGTATCAGCCGAAAGCTCTTCAGACGTCACAGTTCAGAGATGCGGCCTAATTGTCGGGATTGGGCTGGTACTTCACTTGTGTATACAGTGTCGCGCCTGCACCCCGACCAGCCACGCAACGTGCAGGAGTGCAAAGGGCGATGGCCCAAGACCCCTTCGCACTTAGGATTTAGACTGGCGTGTTGACCTCTCTGCTGAGCCTAGGTAGGACTGCGTCATGTCGATCACCCGAGGCTGAGTATTACCCAGCCAGTGTGTCCGGCCAGAGGTAATCGAGCGTGTTGGGTAACAGTAGTGCACCCCTACAGGGAAGTTATCTATTCGAATAGCCGTGTCCACGGTAACAGGACGCTCAGAGTTGTATCCGGATCTATGACAACTACAAACTGGTGATGATGCTTATAAACTGATACTACTGCTCTCGGGTTCGCTTTCTCGCGGGATAGTCGAGAAAGGATCTCGGGGAGTTGCTGCTATACAACCACTATTGTATGATACTATATTCTACTCTCTTCTGATGCTGCAAGATTGCTTGAAGATGCTAGTCTTTGATAGGCTAGGCTTCTCCCCCTCTATTCTGGCATTCTGCAGTTCAGTCCAAGAGATAGCCCCATTCAGTTGATACCATTGCATAATTAGTATAGTTCTGATGTCAGTCTTGCGAGTACTTTGGATGAGTACTCACGGTTGCTCTGCTATTCTTTTCCCCCATATCCATATGTTGATACATCAGACGACGGAGCCCAGGAGCCAGACGCCGCTGCAGGAGGCTACTACCAGGAGAGCCCCGGAGGTCACTACTACTGGGTTGAGCCAGCCGACCAGGAGTAGTTTGGAGGCCCTAGGCAGGAGGCCTTCGCCTTTCGATCTGTATCGTTGTTTGTGCTAGCCTTCTTAAGGCAAAACTTGACTAACTATGTCTGTGCTCAGATATTATGGTTGTATGACTTATGTATTCGGGTTCTCATGACCCCCCTGGCTTGTAATATGATGATTTATGTTTGTATTTGAGTTTAGAGTTGTGTTGTGATATCTTCCCGTGAGTCTCTGATCTCGAGCGTGCACGTTTGCGTGTATCATTAGTGCACGTGTCGAGCAGGGGCGTCACAAGTTGGTATCAGAGCCGACTGCCTGTAGGAAGCCCCCTTCCGATTCCTTGGTCGAAGTTGAGTCTAGTCTTTCCGAAAACTATTTTACTAACATGGTTGTGCGGCTTACGGGCCCACGTCGCCAACTGGGTGGTATTAGGATCTTCTATTCCTTTTCTATACTCTGGGGTTCTGAACTCTCTTCCTTTCGGGTTAAATGAATTTTACTAACGCCGTTACTAGGATCTCGTAATCTCGTCCACCCGGAGAGCTGGATTATCTGTGCTTATTCCTTACCATTGATCTGATTAGTCTGATAATCACATTTTCTTTTCCATTGGTTTGTTTAACCTTTCCTAGTTATATAAAACATCGATCAACGGCACCCGGTACAAACGCACACCCCCACAACACACGCAGACACACACCCAAGGCAGGATACATAGGCGCTGAGCGCAGCAACACCATCCCTAGCACTACAAGAGCAGCCGGGGGCTATAGCCGTGAACACGCCACCGCGAAGAAGTGAAGCCGCATATGACGAACCATGGGCTCCAAGGCGGCGCCTTCAGGAAGGGGACGACACCGGAGCACCGCCACCGCTCGATCCGAGGATCAGAGTTTCCCCTGGAGCAACATGACGGGCAACGAGAGCCGCGGCGACGCCTTCAGTAAATTCATTAAATTTTGTTTGTTTTTGTGTGTATTTCTCTATGATTCAAGGTTTTTTTAGTTCCGGTCAACGCCCACTTCTGTTTCTGTGTCCGCTCTGTATCCGCTCCGTGTCCGTTTTCGGTAGTATCTGTTTCCATATTCATTTCCGGGGTTTCTGTATTCGTTTCCGCTTCTGCAAAAAAATATGAAAACAAATGTGGTAGCACTCAGTTCCGTCCGTTTCTGCTCTGTTTTCATCCCTAAGCAACGTTCTCTCGATTGATGAACTACCTCTTCATGGATTACCTCGACAAATTCGTCGTGGTTTATCTGGATGATATCCTTATATATTTGAAGAATGAAGAAGAACATGCCGAACATCTTCGACTTGTACTGGAGAAACTGCGTGAACATCAACTGTATGCCAAGTATTCTAAGTGTGAGTTCTGGTTATCTGAAGTGACATATCTCGGCCATGTGATTTCCAAAGATGGCATTGCTGTTAACCCAGAGCGAGTTCAGGCTATTCTTGAATGGACTCCTCCGAAGAATGTCAAGCAAGTCAGGAGTTTCCTCGGACTCGCCAGCTATTGCCGCCGATTCGTTGATAACTTTTCCAAGATTGCAAAGCCACTGACTGATTTGCTTCACAAAGGTGTTAAGTTCGATTGGACGGAAAAGTGCCAGGAAAGTTTTCAGACACTTAAAGATAAGTTGACATCTGCCCCAGTGCTAGCACCCCCGGATTCCCAGAAGGGCTTCGTAATATATTGCGACGCATCCCGTCAAGGATTAGGCTGTGTTCTAATGCAAGAGCGCAAGGTGATTGCTTATGGCTCTCGACAGTTGCGTCCTCATGAAGAGAACTATCCAACGCATGATCTCGAACTGGCAGCAGTTATCTATGCATTGAAGTTGTGGCGACATTACCTCCTTGGTAATCGTTGCGAGATCTATACTGACCATCAAAGTCTGAAGTACTTGTTCACTCAGCCATCTCTGAATCTCCGTCAGCAAAGATGGATGGAGGCCATTACGGACTATGACTTGGGTATTTCTTATACCCCTGGCAAGGCTAATGTAATGGCTGATGCTTTGAGCCGTAAATCCTACTGTTGTGAACTTGAGGTTCAGCTACAACAACCACTCCTGTATGAAGAGCTTCGAAAGCTGAACATCGAGATAGTTCCTCAAGGATATCTAAATACCTTGGTTGTTGAACCAGATCTCGAGCACAACATCAAGACAAGGCAGAAATATGACTCTGAAGTCGAGAAGATTAAGAAGTTCCTCTCCAAGGGAAATTCTTCATTCTACCATGTTGGTGATGATGGTGCCTTGTTCTTCAAAGGCCGCCTAGTGGTCCCTAGAAAGCACAATCTGGACTCTCGTTCGGATGTCATGAAAGAAGCGCATGATACACCTCTTTCAATTCACCCCGGTAGCACCAAGATGTACCAAGACATTTGACAGAGATACTGGTGGCCTGATATGAAGCATGACATTGCTCGCTATGTTGCCGAGTGTGACGTTTGCCGTCGCATCAAAGCAGAACATCAAAGGCCTGCTGGAACTCTGCAACCCCTTGATATTCCTGAATGGAAATGGGACAAAGTTGAAATGGATTTCATTACTGGTTTTCCCAGATCGCAGAAGGGTCATGATGCTATTTTTGTCGTCATTGACCGATTCTCAAAGGTTGCTCACTTTCTGTCAGTCAAGGAGACAATCACTGCTAGTCAGTTAGCAGACTTGTATGTTTCCAGAATTCTGTCACTCCACGGTGTTCCGTTGGAGATCAGTTCAGATCGTGGCAGCCTCTTTACCTCAAGATTTTGGAACAGTTTCCAAGAAGCTATGGGAACTCATCTGTCCTTCAGCACCGCTTTTCACCCCCAGTCCCAGGGAAAAGTTGAATGAGTCAATCAAGTGCTTGAAGATATGCTTCGAGCTTGTGTCATCTCATTCGGTAAGAAATGGGAGGAATCTCTCCCCTATGCTGAATTCTCATACAACAATAGCTATCAAGCTAGTTTGAAGATGGCCCCATTTGAAGTTCTTTACGGACGTAAGTGCCGAACCCCTCTGAATTGGTCAGAAACTGGGGAACGGTCACTCGTTGGTCTGGACATTATTCAACAAGCTGAAGAGCAAGTTCGTATCGTTCGTGAACATCTGAAGACTGCTCAGTCTCGTCAGAAGAGCAATTATGACCGAAAACATCAGGTAATGGTTTATCAACCTGGCGAACAGGCTTACCTTCGTGTTACCCCGATGAAGGGCACTCATCGCTTTGGAATCAAGGGCAAGTTAGCTCCTCGTTACATTGGCCCGTTCCGTATCCTCGTCCGCCGAGGAGAAGTGGCATATCAATTGGAATTGCCGCCGAACCTATCTCAAGTTCATGATGTCTTCCATGTGTTGCAACTCCGTCGCTGCTTCAAGGATCCTATCCGAGCAGTGGATCATGAAATGCTTGAGCTGCAAGAGGATCTTTCTTATCAAGAGTATCCGATCCACATTCTTGATCAAGCTGAACGTCGAACCCGTCAGAAGGCAATCAAGTTCCTTAAAGTTCAGAGGTCAAATCATTCTGAAGATGAAGCCACTTGGGAACGCGAAGATCGTCTTCGAGAAGAATACCCCGCTTTCTTTCAGCCTACCTCTTAATTCTCGGGACGAGAATTTCTTTTAGAGGAGGAGAATTGTAACACCCCATGTAATTAAGCTACAGTGATCACCTTTTGTTAGTGCCAAGTCAGCATGATTAACTATGCTTGATCATCATTGCATCATATCTCATTTCAAATTCCAATTCAAATTTAAAGTGCAAAATAAAAGTTGTTCAAATTGGAAACTAAAATGTTCATTAAATAGCAAATAATCCATAACTAAATATGTTAAGAAAAACAACATCACCTAAATTCACTATGTAACTCTAACATCCTAGAACAGTAGCAAAACAGCACCATTTAATCCCATTGCAATTAAATAAAATTCAAATGAAATCATATTTTCATCAAACCAATTTCTGGCAGTACTAAATATTACACTGCATCTAAATGGGCAAGTCACATGTTTTATAAAAGTCCAGTAGTGGTCAAACAATTTGCAAAACAGAAGAAATAAAAATAACAGAAAAAGAAAAGGGAAAAAGGCTAAGCGTTACTATACCTGTGGGCCTAAGTTGAACAGTGCAAGGCCCAGCCCGTTTAGCCGGGTCGTCGTCCTCCTCGCGCGCTGTCGCTCCCGCGCGTCGACACGGCGGCGCCCGCCTCGCTGTCGTCCATCCGGCGGCTCCGCGGCGCTGATAAGGACCTCCCCGTGCGCCTCTTCCTTCCCCCAAAACCCTAGAGCCCCCAGTTTCCCCCCCCCCCTCGCTCTCTCCATCGCCCCATTCGAGCTCGCCCGAAAACGGCCGCCGTCGCCGTCGTTGATCCCGCGTTCCCCGACGTCCCCAAGCTCCGCCAAGATGCCGTAGAGGATCGTCGTCGTCCTCCACGTCGTCCGGTGCAAGTCATCGGAGCCGGGGAGCACCACATCGAGCTCCTCGAGCTCATCTTCCTCCTCGGGTCACCGGTGACCATCGCCGATTCTGGCGCCACCTGCAGCTACTAAACCCTCGCCGGCTTTCCGTAGCCTCCCGGTGAGCCTCCCCTCCTTTCCCCTCTCTCTCCCATGCGTTTCGTTCGTCGTAGTCGCCGCATTGGAGATGGCCGAACTCCACGCCGCCGATGAGCTCGTCGCCGTCCATTTAGTCGCCGTCAAGCTCGTCTGAGCTCGGCAACGCGCTCAGTGCAGCCGTAGGACTCCAACGCGACCAACCCCGTAGCTCGCTGTGCCCTACGGCGACTAAACCGAGCTCGCCCGAAACACCTCGCCGCCGACGAGGTCGTAGCGCTCGACTCCGGCCGTCTCAGCCGCTCCGACCACCGCCATTCGCCGCGGCATCGTCTTCCCGTTCGAAAGAGCCCAGCCGCGCATCAAACGGAGCCCTGTGGCCGTTTTCCGACCACACCCAAAGCCGCGCCGCCGCGAAACGAGCTCGCCAGCGTGATTCCGACGTGGACTGGTGCGTGGACCCCCTGTGACGCTGACGAGTGGGTCCCGTTGACCGGTTGACTAAGTCAATCGCTGACGTGGCACCCACTGCCACTGACTTGTGGGTCCCGCAGCTAATTAACCCGGTTTAAGTTTAAATAAAATTTAATTAGCTAATCACTCACTGACAGGTGGGTCCCGCTAGTTAATTAGGTTAATTAACTAAATAAAACTCTGTTTAATTAGTCCAGTCACTGACCAGTGGGACCCACTGGTCAGGTTTGACTGTTCAACCGATCAGCCGACTGCTGACGTCATATAATACTGTTCTCGATAATTTGGATTTAATTAATTAAAATAATCCCAGTAAATCAATAAAACTTTGAAAAATCATATAAATTAAACCGTAAGTCAGATGAAAATAATTTATATATGTAAAATGATCAGAAAAATATGAAGAATCTGAATATGTGATCAAAATGCTTGACCATCACTCCTATCTAGGTGAACATGGAACTTTTTGCCCGATTTCGATAAATGAATAGTGCATGACCTTAATAAAATAAATTCCTAAATTAACTAAAACACTTAGTTAGGCAATATAACACATCGGCATATCATTTAGGCATGTCATGCATCGCTGTTGCATTTTTGCCGTGGATTTATTGTTTCTTCTCCCCCCTTCTTTCCGATAGCCTCCGAGACCGACGCTGCCCAGGAGACCGACTACACCGCTGACGACCCCGCCTTTACCGCAGAGCAACCAGGCAAGCAAAACCCCCTTGATCATCTAGATATCGCCCACTCCTTCTCTCTTATGCTTGCATTAGTATTGCTTCTGTTGTTGTTCCGATAGCTCCTATTCCGATGCATAGCCTGATTTTTGTCGCCTGCTACTGATACATTACCTGCTATCCCATGATGCTTAGTTAGCTATGCTGCCGCTTCATCTGTGGCCCTTCACCCTTGTCCGTTTGACATGCTTGTTACCGGGCCGTGATCACTCTGGGTGTGATCGCGGAAATGTTTACATATTGCACTACTTTAAACTGTTAAAGTCGGGCTGGCCCCAAGGGTGCTCGCGAAAGAATAACATTAAAGACGAGTCGGCTCCAAGAGCACCCGCGCGTCGTGTGATACCAAGTCGGAGCGACAGAAACACTGTACGTCTCTGCGAGTTACTAAACATGCTTATCGGATTTGGGTATTTGATCTGAGATGGCCACTGGCCTATACGCACTACCACCACGTGGGATAATGGTTTAATGGGGCCCTCTACGCCGTATGTATCAGCCGAAAGCTTTGTCAGACGTCCAGTTCAGCATTGTGGCACGGTCGGATCATGCCGTTGGCGCTGGTATCCACCGTCCTCACAACGACCCGGAGTGCAAAGGGCGATGGCCCAAGACCCCTGAGCACTTAGGATGTAGACCGGCGGGGACCTCTCTGCTGAGCTCTAGGTAGGGCTGCGGTGTGTCGATCAGCCGAGGCCGGGCATGACCCGATAAAAGTGTGTCCGGCCAGAGTTAATCGAGCGTGTTGGGTAACAGTAGTGCACCCCTGCAGGGAAGTGATCTATTCGAATAGCCGTGTCCACGGTAACAGGACGCTCAGAGTTGTATCCTGATCTGCTACAACTACAAATGGACACTGTTACAATAATAAACTGCTACTACTGTTCTCAGGATCACTTTCTCGCAGGGTAGTCGAGAAAGGACCCCAGGGCATCACTACTATATGATTGATGATATATATATTACTTGTTCTACTCTCTTCTGATGCTGCAAGAATTGCTTCAAGATGCTAGTCTTCGATAGGCTAGGCCTCTCCCCCTCTGTTCTGACATTTCTGCAGTTTAGTCCAAAGATATAGCCCCATTCCTTTGATACCGATGCATACTTAGTATAGTTCTGATGTCAGTCTTGCGAGTACTTTGGATGAGTACTCACGGTTGCTTTGCTATCTTTTTCCCCATACCCGGTTGCTGTGATCAGACGACGGAGCCCAGGAGCAGGATATCCCCGGAGGCAACTACTACTACGTTGAGTCCGCCGACCAGGAGTAGTTCGGAGGCCCTAGGCAGGAGGCCTTCGCCTTTTCGATCAGTGTCGCTGTTTGTGCTAGCCTTCTTAAGGCAAACTTGTTTAACTTTGTGTCTGTACTCAGATACTTTTGTTTCCGCTAATGCTTGTATGACTCGAGCTTATGTATTCGAGCCCTCGAGGCCCCTGGCTTGTAATATAAAGCTTGTATTATTTTATTTTGTGTAGAGTTGTGTTGTGATATCTTCAAGTGAGTCCCTAGGCTTGATCGTGTGCATTTGCGTGTATGATTAGTGCACGATTAAGTCGGGGGCGTCACATATTTCTTCCAAACCTTAGCAAACAACACCATCTTTCTATTGAAGTAAATTAAAAAAAACACCATATTCGGAGCTAGGGTATCAGCTTACTACTCCCTCCGATCCATATTAATTGTCGTTGATTTAGTATAACTTTGTACTCCCTCCGTCCCAAAATAAGTGTCTCAACTTTGTACTAATTTTAGTACAAAATTATACTAAAGTCAAGACACTTATTTTGGGACGGAGGAAGTACTAAATTAGCTACAATTAATATGAATCGAAGGGGCATCACTATTGAGAAAATTCTTTAAAAAAAACACTGTTACAGTGATAAACTGAAACTATATGTGATTTTCTGCTATTACCCCTTCTATTATTTTATTTTATTATTCGGGGGAAATTACCCATTCTATTCTGATGGAACTTTAGGTTAGATCGTACTATAGCAGCATGGATGGTCCAGTCCACAAAAACAAGACTGCAAAGTGACAACCCAACTTGATTATTCGGGTGCGTGGATATTATCGCCTTGATTATTCGGGGGGTGAGTGGATATTATCGCCATCATCAGCAAAAACGTGACAGAAACATAAAGGTTGGGTATGAGCTTGCACACCAAAGATTTCACTGTCCCCAGCAATGGACTAGTCATTCACAAGTTTCTCAAGACAGCTTACACATACAGGTCTGGCGTGCATCCTACCTTGTCTGGCCCCATGATATGTCATGCAGATAAGACGTCTTAATCAGGGTTGGAATATTTGTCAAAACACAGACGCCAACAGCAGCACTCACCTCAGCATTCATCTCGTGTTACTTGTCAAACAGTTGAGTTTTGGGGACAGGTCAGAGTCCAGGGTATCATGAAAATATGGGACGCGGAGTTTGTGAACTCGAGCACACTGGTGCTCGTTATCTGCCCCGTTCGGTACTGCGTCGTGATTTGTTGCATTCAATGCGTGGGACAGGCCCGTGTTCGACAATGAATTGGGAAATTGAGATATACGTAGCGGTGCAGACCTGTCAGGTGGGACAGGAGCCTCACGGACGTTGGGACGCCGTTGACTGGTGGGAGCAGAGCCGTGGCTCGAGATGTCGACGCCGTCCTGATCCGTGGTTCAGAACCACTGCTTTCCGGTAAGTTCGACAGCGGCTGAGTAAATGCGGGGGTGGGTAGCTGGGAGCGGCTGTCTCCTACCTCACGGGCGTGGAGCTTTCCTTTTTTGAAGAGCGGCGACCCGGCGGAGCCACCGCGTGTTAGGAGGCGACTGCGGCTACCGGAGAAGTTGGCGTTCTTGATGTAGCCGATTAGCAGGTACGATTCTGTCCGGTGTTGTGTATTATTGCGTGGTCAGTTCTGAAGATCTAATCTCGGGGAATATTTTTTTGGGGCGGCGGTGGATATGCAGTAGAACTGTGCGAGAGGAGGTGAACGACAACGACATACCCTTGGAGCCCCTCCGCTACCCAAAGATGGCATCGCCTGGCATCGAGCTAACGGCCTTGTCAGCATCAAGTACCGACGGCCAGATCTATGCAGCTGAAGTGCCGCCACAGGCGGCGGGTGGAGATACAGCTCAAGCATTTGAGAGCAATCCACAGAGCAGATCGACCCAAAAGGTGCAGGGTGGACGCGTAGGTATGCAGTTTTGTTGACTGATATTATCTGCTAGCTAAATGGCGTAAATTTCCGTATAAAAAATGGCTGGTTCTGGCATTCAGCGAGTTCTCAGTAAGCTACTTAACCGAAAAAATTAAAATTCCAGATAGCTGGTGACGTCTTATATACCATGTAGTACCAGGCTAATTGATTTTGCTGTATGCTGACTGTGCCTGTGTACTGGATCGACCAGTCTGAAATTATCATGAAGCGGTGATTTGTTCCTCTAGTAGCAGAATTGAGTAGATTTAATCGAAGTCATCTGCTGCGTGTGAAAAGATTAGCACTGGATTTTTTTGCTGGAGTATGAGGTTGTGCATCTGTTGTGATTCAGAATTAGTTGATGATCTAACCAAGTCTGCATTAACACTTTGGTATACCTGCAGAATCAGGATTGGTGCTGCTGAGCCAGGCAGGAAGCCATACCGGAGAAGGATTTCAGCAAAGGGGAAATCAATCCGGGTTTTGCTAAAAACCCAGTGACAATGTCATTGTGCCAAAATTAGGGACAAGCTTTGATACATTGGGTGAAGCATATGATTTTTACAATCTGCATTCTTGGGAGAAAGGCTTCGGCATTAGGTACGGAAAGAGCAGGCTAAACGTGCAGAGGACGGAATGCATGCAGGAGATAGTCTGCGGGTGTGTGGTGTGTTCACCTACTTGCATAATTTCAGAATATTCTGCTAGGTCACTTAAATAATAGTGTTGTGTTCCAAAGACAATGGTTAGTACATAGCCGAGCATCGCGAGGAGCACAACCATTCACTGTCTCCCACTTACGGGCAGACAATACACTGGCCGTCACACAAGCATATTGATGTGTACAACAGGGATTTGGTGAAAAACCTGCGGCAGAACAATGTGAACCTAGCTAAGGTATACAACATTATCGGGAGTTTTTTGGGACAATGGAGAATGTGTCTTTCACAAAAAGAGCACTAAGGAATCTGTGTGGAAAATTAGCCATGAACAAGCAGAGGATGATGTTAGGAAAACAATGGAGGTGTTTCAAGAACTTGGTTCCAAAGATCAACACTTGATGTATCGGTTTCAAGCTGACAAGGAGAGGAGGATCAATAGTCTAATGTGGGCTAATGGGAACAGCAGATTGCAGTACACTTTTCTCTGCAATGGGAAGGCTTGTAGGCTGGCAAGATTATTACCTCCGGCTAAGAGGAAAGATATGGCAAGGCCTACGACAAGCAGAGAGATGCGCCGTATGAAGGGTTGATTAAGAGGACAAGATTTTGAACCATTTGTTGGTGGTAAGGCCACAAGCGTACGACTTGCCCTGATCGTGGAGATGTCCCAAAACAGGTAAGGAAACCCGCACGATGTAAGAATTGTGGAGTGGAAGACCACTGCCGCAAGAACTGCCACAAAGCAGATAAAATAAGACTGAATAATTGACGAATTAGTTAGTTTGTTTCAGCGTGTCATGTTTCTTCCCAGATTAACTTATGCTGTATCTGAATAAATAGAACTTATCTGTGAACCATCTTGTAATTTATTTAGACCTATGACTGAACTTGCCCAGTTTAAGCAACTGAACTCAGACTGAATAAATTGTTGTTCTGTTGTTGTGAACGCTCTGCCACTGAAAATTAGTTGCGCTTTGTTCCAATAGTTGCCTCTGAATGCTAATTGATATTGCGTGTTTCTGATTGAGTATGATTTAGCATAATAGCAGACGATTACATGTGGTGCCTGATCCGGTCTTCAAGGATGGTCCTGTTTAAAATTGCTTGCTGAATGCTCAAACAAGTTAATCCATCTGCCATTAAACGGCCAGTTTTCAGACAGGTGTAGCCATCCTTCTGTGTGTGTGCAGACACCTACAGCTGTGGTGTGCTCTCAGTAAATGTACTTTGCATTCCCAGCTTCCACCGCTCTGTGGTGTTCTTCAATTTCTCATGGTTACACATGGCAGGATGGTGGAGCTTCGGAGGCATCGATGAATCAAGGGGATCAATATGAGCTGACGAGGAGTTCATCTTAGGAGTTTCTTCCCTGTAGGAATATGTGAGCATCTGTAAACTTGTTGCGGTTCAGGAATGAACACCTACGTGCTTATGATACATATTTTGCAGGGGATCGCTGTTGGGGATACTGGAGTATGCGAACATGCAATGGTGTGGCCAACTGCCGGCGTTGGCACTGCCTGAAGAGGGGTGCGCTGCACAACCAACTAATAAGAGAAGGAGGATGAACAACTCTAGAACCTGCGCTGAGTGGAGTTGGATTGGATTTAGCAGGGCATGAAGAACACGAGCCGTGTTGGGGAAGATTGGTAGCTGCAGCGGGCAGATACCATAAATGTGTTGGGTCACGGTGTTAGTCCAGAATCGACTGCCAGACGGCCTATATTGCCTACTTCCATCAGGGCCGCGCTGGGCGTGACTGACGGGGTAAGAGAGGCTGCGTGTCATATGTGGGCCATAGGCCAGGATAAAATATCAAATACGTAAATTATACCTGTGCCTGTACTTTCTGCGGTGTCCATCACGAGACAAGCTGGTGGCATAGATAACGAGCACACAGGTGCTCGGGCTCACATTAGCACTTTCCGAAAATATGTTGCATTTTTCATCATGCCGGTGGCTCATGGATGGACCAACACAGGGGGGGAGTGGCTGTAGCGTCAATCTCGTGGCAGCTCTACAACATGTCACAGGAGTTAATTTACAGAGCTGTTAAATCACTTCGCACTCTTGGCCAAAGAATATTGCTGCTCAAATGAAGCATTTTACACTGTGGGCCCAATCCATGTACGGAAAAGAATACTGTATGTTGGTTGGAAAAATGAATAATGCATTAGCCAGGTCCTTTTGTTCTCCTGTTGGCAACTGAATCTGTACACGCTGTTGTATGGGTTAGTGGCTTGAGAGATTCAAGTGCCAAAATGTTGTCCAAAAGAGATGTAGGCAAAATCCAGACACGCCAGAGCTCCAGTGAACAATGCTTTTGTACAGGAGCCGTGTCGTCACTCTCGTCTGTAGAACAGAACATATGCAGCAGCTGTTTTTATGTTGTCCTCGCTTATAGGTGTTACACATTCATCATCAAATTTGTGCCATCCCTTGCCTTCTTGCTGCAGAAAGATCAAACAATATCAGTAAGACACTTCATTAACAAGTGTCACTGTTTAGGCGGTGATGAAAATATCATATGCTAGCACAGGAACTCACGTAGATGCTTGCTGTGTAATGTCCACCTCCCATATTTCCATAGTGGTTGCTAATGGCATACAAGCGATAATGCTTGTTTGGTTGTTCATTCTCGGTGGCAATATATGATGACAGGTCCAAATCACTAATGGGGAAATCTACAAATGTCTCAAGCTTATTTCTTGTGAACTGGGTATATGAAAATCTTTTCAGATGGATGACCAGAACTTCAGGTAGCCTCCAGAGATCTAATTTCTTCATCGCTTGCTGATGCTTTTTGCAGCAAGGGCAGTACCTGAAAAGCAAAACAGAGAACAGAGCAGGTCTCAATTATGAACCCGACAGGACACTTACAATTCTGAATCAAAGAGGTGAGATTTGCATTGGTGGTTTTATTTGCAACGTTGCCATCGGTGTAACCCTTGAGAAATCAGTTTATAAATAATACTCCTATTTAAAAACTAATGAGAAGAGGAATGCCAAAATGTAGCATTGTGCAAACAGTAGCAAAAGGCAATACACTTGTTCCTCAGGGACACTCACCACATGTCCTCTGGCCCGAATGGTTCCTCTTTTAGAAAGGCTTCTAGACAACCATGTAGTGCAACAGAATCTTCGGTTCCTTTTGGAATAACCTCAAGCTTGTGTATCTCGGGTAGATTGTTAAGCATTGAGATATCATATTGTTTTGACGCACTATGATGCCAACTGACACTGACATGTAGCCGGCTTGGTGTTGTCTCAAGTAAATCAAGACCATCCATTTCTATTCTTGTGCGTTGAACATCATCCCGTTCATTTGTTAAATAAAATCCAAACTGTTCCGTCTGTGCCTCCTTGTCAGAAACATTTGCTTCCCCACAATATGTCTCACTAGGTCCTTCCATCACTTCACAAGAATTATCATGGCACTGGTTTCTTTCAGGGCCATCCTCCAGTTGAGCACTATGAACATTACCATCTGAACTGGAAGGTGTTGCATCCATTAAATTAACAGCGCAGTCGCCAGCTGCATCCATCAAGTAGACGGCACAGTCACTGTTGCCCCTTCCACGATCAGTAGCTGAACTAATGATCTTAGAAAATCGAAATGGGTTCAACAATTTCAGATAGATTTCCTGAAGAGTCAATCCATTGACTGCCTCAGGAAGTGATGCCAAAAGTGGAGCCTCGAATTCCTTCATTTGTGGAGTTACAAAATTATCAACACCAGAATGCCTGAATTCAATGGTGCCAAGAAAAGTGTAAGAACAATAAAGACCACGAAAACCACATTATTAGCTACATTATCACACAAACTAAACAAAGATTCTCGTCAAAGAAAAGTCTAAACAAAGATTGAGGAAGGTAACTGACAGTGCTTACTCAGCAAAGTGTTTGTGTGTAAAAACCACAAGTGGAGATTTTTCATATTGTTTTGGTAGCCGGTACGCTGCCAATTTATCCCCATCCCTCAGCAATGACACTGAATCAGAAGGCTCCTCCAGGTATCGGATGATGCAGTTATTATATACCTGTACAGTCACTTTCAGTAAGTGGAAGACCTATAACACTTGTATTGCTCAACTAGCCTAGAAGGTTTGTAGCATTGTACAGGTGCCAAAGGAGAAAGAAAAGATACCTCGGTTATCAGCAGGGACTCATCGCCTCCAAGTGAGCAAGCAGCACTCAGAGCCTGAACAAGATCACTAAGAGTGCCAAATTTTGGCACACTGACGTCATATGAGAATGGCTCTCTGCTACCATCAGTGCTGAAAACTGTCACGGTCATTGTCCTCTTTGCCATGGAAGGTACAGGCAAAGATAAGTGCATAAATGGGTCAAAAGTGACAGATGTTTTACTACAGGTAGGACAAGTTAATGTAGACTTATATTGTCCCTGCAAACAGAAAATCAGAAGAAAATTAACAACAGAAATTAAGTTCTTACTGTACAAAATAGTTGAGCTTATTTAACTTTCTCAAAAGAAAAGTAGAAAGATAATAGAGCAACTCCTGTTATGTCCTTCTGTTAAATTCATAAGAATCGCCTAGAGTGTCTTCAAGTCAACCCTTGTTGGTATTTCTTTTCCAAACGTATATGGGCACTTCAACCCAAGGTTCAAATAGGCACTAGGTGTCAGGTGAGTGTTCACTGGCCACTTAAGCGCCAACCTAGGATCTGGCATCCGGCAGCCATGTCAAAAATATTTGACCGCCAAATCCTTCTTAGTGCTCCTCTGCAGCAGGTTGAGGAGTGAGGGGGAAGGGTGAATGGCGGAGGGTGAGGTGCTGAGGTAGAAGGGTGACGGACGTGGTCGTGGTAATGGCGAGAGCAGCTCACAGACTCAGGGTATGGAAGGAAGTGCAGCATGTGTTCTGCCTCTACTTCATGTGGTATATCTGGCACAAGAAGGCCCACAAAAACTGAAACCACTCCCTGGTGTGCCTAAGCGACTGAATTATGCAATCTTTTTCAACCTTGCTTTCAACATTATCTACTATAGGTTGTTTTGTTGTTTATGAAACGGTATTGATATCTAGAAGGGTTGGAGCAAAGACTTTCTTTTTAGAATTGTTTGAGAAAGTGAAACTTCAGAGAATAGGTGTTTAAACTTACATGGCAGGTATCAACTATTACAGAATCATTTCGGGCTAAATGGTTCCTCCAATATTCATCGGCTACTTCTTCGTCCGGACGGCCACTTCCATCCTTAGCTTCTTCATATGGTTTGCATTTTACCTGATTAAGATCTTCATGCAGGCCATCCAATAAGAAAGCAAGAAGCTCCTGTGAATCATGCTGATTAAAGCCACTGAACTGAGGAGCAAAGCAGGCAATCTTTGCTTTAAAGTTATGTGGTGCAACTGTATTTCGATCATTAGTCCATAAACTTCTCAACAATTCTCCAAATGCCAAGGCAAGTTCCCCCTAGGAAATGGAAGTGTCAGTAAATATTTAGCTGATTGGATAAAATAAATAAAAGCTCAAGACAGACTCTGCATACATTCAGTCCAAGTGGATTTGTCCGATTTATATCGCTGTCATAATCTCCGAGGAAATAATCAACAAGCTTTGTTGTATGAGCCAAACAGTGGATTGAACTATTCATAAAGCAAGTATTCCCGAGATTTTCTAGTCCAATTAACCCCATAGAGCTAACTCTTCCAAAGTTCCCACAGGACATATCAACATTCATGCTGGTCCCACCAATCTTGAATGTTAAGGAATCAGACATTGCATAGACTTGAACTTCTAGAAGATTCTGCAAATGTAAAAAGATAAGAAAGTGATAAGAAGGTAGATCTAGTGGACATCTTATGACGGGCTTATGAAACTAGATAGTGAGGTTAGTGAATAATAATTCAATGTTAAAATGTTGTTATGTAAAAACAATTGTATCAACAGAATTGTGTGTGTGTGTGTGTGTGTTTGGGGTGGGTGGGTGAGGGGGGGCATGCATGGCCAACCAATACTACCTCTTGCTCTGAATGGCAATAGTCTTGATGTGATCTATTCCATTCATTCATCAATATTAGGTTTGTCTGCCCTGAAAAATCCCAAACATGAACCTGGATACAGAAACATTAAGTAAACCGCACTAACGGAAGTGTATTTCCAAACTTGGAAATGCAACAAGCAGCAACATACTGGTTGAGAATCAATGTTAAACATCTTGTTTGCCCGCTTATAGTTATCAACTGGATTATCCTGAAACAGAATGAATCATCATCAAATTAGAAAATTCGATTGGTCGTATATTGCTTCTCAAATAGTATTATTACCTTTTTGCTGATTTTAACAGTCAAAATGCTTGTTTCACGCACAGAAATTCTAAGCACTAAAGGATAAGCACCAGCACTGTCTTCAGCAAACGAATGTTTATTATGCAATGCCAAACTGGAGTTCTGCCTGAAGAAGAAAAGTGAAAAGGGAGATGAAATTAGGGGCTAAGGACATGACAAGATGAAATTAGTCAAGTAACAAGTTGAGCCCAATAGGCAGATACGACCCAGACAAACAAGATAAAACGATTATGTCAAACTAATAGCATGGTCAACTTGAGAGTTATCTTTGGCATCCAAGTATAAATAACTTCATGAATAAGAAGTATCACACAAGCAATACAACAGTACAGAACATAAATGCAAGCATTGCACTTCAGTTATGGAAAGTGTGTAGGTATTACCTACAGACAGGTATATATGAGAAAATTCTACGCACTGAGCCCCTAATCATGTAAACTACAGAGTCATCAATGGAAGGCAGAGTCCAGGTTTGAGAGCAAATGGAAATGGCGTGTGCCAAAATTAGTCTATGAGCAGGGGCTAGCTAACCTAACTTTGGCTGAGCAAGTGAAAAGTGAAATATTCAACACTTCCATATCAATTGGTTAAGTTTAATGTATAAATGCTCTCCTAATGCAGAATGTTCCCAAAAAATGGACTCGCAATCTGGTTATGCTGTTAAGGAGATGTTGTCCTATCTATCTATAATGAAAAATCCCAAACATGTACCTGGATACAGAAACATGAATGAGTAATGGCTATGTTCGTAAAAAATACAAAACATGAGATATCAAGGATCCTCCTACTTATCAAAATTATTGATCATATTGAGGCCAACAAGGCCCCTAATTGACAAAGAGAGCTATCACTAATAAAGAGGTTTTAAAATGAATTGCTCCCAGCAATAAAATGAAAACTGCAGACCAGAAGGTCTTACAGTGAGCCCATGTGTATTCCACACCATCTTTTTGTGCAAAAATGAAAAATGTAGTCAGACAAGATTTCTTATAAAGCAACGGGCTCCATTGGACAATACACAGATGATACTTCATACTTATGCTACTTACTAAAACTGAAATATGTAGATCAACTAGGATGCAGAGCACGTCATATTTATAAATGACTATGTCTACACAAGGTTTATTGCATCCATGCTTGGGAGAAAAAGATTTCATAATAGCAACCCAGAACAAACTTACAGATGGAGGGGGCGCCGAACCCATCAGCATATCACTGTTAGCAACCTTAAGTTCTAGACTTAGAGCAACGTCATGAATAGAAGAGTTAATATAAAGAGTTAATATGAGCGTCGCCGAGCACGCATTGCCACCGGCGAGCCTCCAAGCTCTCTAGACACGATCTCAGAGGAAGAGGAGGAGGGGATGGCGGTAGACCCGGCTGCCGGATTCGCCGCCGGCGGCTTCGAGGTGATGGACGTGGCAGCCAGGGGCGACGGCATCCGCCTCCAAACGATGAGCGCTAGCCGAGGAGGTGGAGGAGTAGCGCCGCCGAGGCGGAGGAGCGTCGCTGGTGCTATGTCGAGGCGGAGAAGCACAGGTTGGCCGAGGGGCAACTTGAGGCCGAGCGCGCCGATGCCTTAACCGTGGAGGCGCTCATGGCGAATCCGGAGATCGTGGCCGACCACCACGCGATCTTCGCGTCATTGGACAGCGCGCGCGTTTGGCCGGCCGCCAACGACGAGGCCGGTCTCTCCGGCGTGGGAGTGATCAGCATCTCCTCCGATGAGGAGTAGAAGTAGAATTTATCTATATGTACTAATGAATCTAGCTAGTTTAATGGCAATGTAGTAGTATGTACTAGGTAAATTAACTACACTAGCATGGTAGAATATAGCATGGTAAATAATGCTTTCGCTTTAAGAAAAAATAAAGGGTTCCATTTCAGCCACTTAACAACCTGGAAAACTGAACCTAAATACATCGGTATATTAGGTACGGTGCTTCAGCTTTGTAGGGAAACAGTAGGTGGTTTATCTACTGCAAATTTATTGAAAAAAATGAATATGTACGGAAAGGAAAGAATAAAGAAAGTTCCAAAAAAAAATGTGTTGAGTAACTAGGCTTCAACCCTGAAAATCCATATTATTATGTAACCGAATTAACCAATAAGAGGAAGTCCAATTAACTGAATGCCCATCCCTACCAGAAACACCTGCCCTAAGTTAAAAGCGTAAGCACTTGATCGGAATTCAAAAAAGTCAGCGCATGAGACTCACGTGTTACCATTATCACCGCATTGCATTACTACTAGAGCTGAATCTACCAACAAGCCAGCTCGTGCGATTGCATCACCATTCTAGATTCTCCCCCTCGAGCATTATTGCATCAAAGTTGTTACACAAGACAAAAACGAGGATACGGAGCGAGGCCGACTGACCTGGCGAGCGCCCGCGAGAGCTCGTCCGCCGGGACGAGTGCGTAGCTGCGGCTCCCTCCCGAGGTTGCGCTGGCGCGGCACTCCCCGCGGTCGAGGCGCAGCACGAGATCCGGGTGCAGGAAGCTGTGGAGGAGCCTGAGGCCATAATACGAGGGTGAGGCCGCCGGCGTGGCTGCGTACCGGACCCCGCCCTCCTCTGCCGCCTCCTCCCGCACCCCCGCCCACCACCTGTGCAGCAGCAGCAGCACATTGTTACCCCTGCTTACGTGGTTTCAGCGAGGAGGTTGAGCGCGAGAGAGAGCGAGCGTACCTGAAGGGGACGAGGCAGACGGCGGCGGGGCAGGAGGAGGAGGCAGAGGGGGCGTCGCAGGCGGAGGAGGTGGAGGCGGAGGCCGGGGCGGAGGCGGTGGCAGCGGTGGCCATGAGGAGATGGGATCTCTGATCTGGGATGCGTGCGCGAGTGAGCTGGTGGTGGTTTGCTCGCTCGGCAGCTGCTGCCTTTTGTTTTTGTTTTGCTGCAGCTGGAGATGGATTTGATTTGGAATTCCTCACTATAGTACTCGGTAGTAGTACGTAGTAAATCTGGGATCGGGTTGGCTGTCTTCGCTGTGCTCGGCTGGCGCTTTGGAGAAGACGCGAGCGGACAGCGGAGAAGGGGAAAGGGGATCAAAGCTCGGTGACGGCATTTGACCCTGTGGCCTGCGCAGTACCCCCCACCCGGGAAAATATCCAGTGATACGGTACCTCCCATGATACCATGCTCCAATGCCTCATGGTGCGTTGGATCTGCGTGTAGGGATAGGATCAACTCGCTCATTTTTTACATATACCTCCTTGGTATATTTGCGTCTTCGCCCCCGTCAGGCTTTGCAAAATCAAAACTGATCTCAACATTTCAACAACAGAAATCTGTACTAAAAAAAGATCTCAACGTTTCAACAACAGATTCTGTACTAAAAAAAAGATTATGTACTGAACTGGGCATCCTGGTGGGTTCGGTTGCTCCTGCCAACATCCTGAAGGGCCAGATTAAGCAAACTTACACCAGATTATTAGGACACTTCAAGTACATGTACAGCTCGTTTGGCTCCCCTGATTTCATTTCATTTGGCTGAAATGAAATCTCTATCAAGATTTCATTTGGCTGAATCTAGATTCCAAATCCATTTTTCGTGTTTGGCTGGCACTAGGATTTTGAGGTCAAATCTGTACCAGCACCAAAATGAGCAGGAAACTGTACCAGCACCAACAAACTAGTCGTTGTTCTAGGCATAAATAGGATGAATAAATCTGTACAAGCACCAACATTGACAGCTCGTCTGTTCACACATAGCAATGTTTGCATTAAACTGAACCATGCCAATACATAGAAAATAACAAATGAGAACTTCAACAGGAGACTTTGTAAAAAGTTCAATCTTTGCAATACAACAAAGGTTCACAACATCAAATGATCACAATCATATTGCCAAGGTTACATAAAAACTGAATCTTTGCATTATTAGCACCACCCAAGAAAGACTTCCATCGCTTGAGGATCTTCTTTTGTTCGTTCTGTCATTCAACATCACACTTCACCCAATATTTGATGACCTTTTGCCTGTAGCAAGCGGTTTCTTTCTTTTCCTGCAAAATATGGTGAGGAATGGTCTCATAGGGTACATGTAAACAATCCTTGAACACAATGGTTGGTAGAAATTGCTCAAAGTGTATACTATATACGTACACCAGGTCGAATTTTATAAAAATAACCAATAAACCTTGTTCTGTATGTTCAAAATATGGTTCAGTTGGCTAGCGGCATAACTTGCAAACCTTGTTCTACTACTACTGAAACTTCAGTAGAGAGTGAGTTAGTGGGGCAGGGTTGAGAAGCTGCTGGCTGAGATGAAGTAAGCCCAAGCAAATCTTTGGGATGATTAATCCAGTCATGGATTCTTACTCGTAACTAAAACAAACACTCCCAGATTTTTTTATGGAATAGTAAACATCAGTTATCTTTTTTGATAGTTCTGACAAGAAAACCAAACAGAAACTGCAATCCATCATTCAGTTATCCAGGCAAGGCAGAGAGTGAGGCCAAGCAGAGCAGCTTCCATGTAGCAAGGCAAGCAGAGCAGCTTTGGGATGATGATAATTCAATGCTCACAAGATTAAGAGACGCCCTAATTAACAGTGATGAACACCGACCATCTCCTACCTCCAGAGAGACAGCAGGTACCATAACAACCAAACATTATTTATGTGAACAAGCTTGCACTGCCAAGAACTACTAATTACACATATATAGATAGATGCCTTGGTGATCGACCGTTCTAGAAAAGCAGGACAAGATAAAAGTGAGATCTCGTTCTCGTCCATCCATGCTATTCATGTTGCAAGAATCATACAGGGAAGAGTACTTCATGGCCAATGGAGCCACTTTACAATCAAGTGCATCAGCAGCTAGTACTAGTTGTTAATGTATCCAAGAGCTTTAATTAAGCCATGGACGGACCATACCTTGCAAGGTGCCGAAAGAAGGTGGGCTTGGAGGTCGGGATCTGCAGCGGAGACAGAATAGGGCAGTGCCACAGGATCGATCTGCAGCGGAGACGGCAAGGGGTGGACGGATCCCGCAAAAGATTGCAGTGGAGGAGAGCGGATTGATGAGGACGGCGTCCTGCTGTCGACCGAGTGAACTGGTTAGGGTTGCGAGATGCAATAGAAGGTAGTGGGAAGAAGAGGCAGAGGAGAAGCCTTACCGGCGGCGAGAGGGACAGGAAACCTTGACGTCAGGGTGTCCTTGCGATCTTGCCTTGCGACCTTGCCGGAGGAGAGGACCTGGGCGGAGGAGAGGGAGCGGGACGGGGCGACCTTGGCGGAGGAGAGGAAGCGGGGCGGGGCGACCGTGGCGGAGGAGAGGGAGCGGGGCGGGGTGACCTTGCCGGAGGAGAGTGGCGGCGGGGTGGAGTAATTGGCGTCGGGAGAGGGATCGGGAGAGCAGAGCTGCGTCGAATCCACGCAAATGATAGGGACTGGGGAGGGATTTTGGTCTAGGTACGGTACCTATCCGCTGGATTTGAGAAATGAATTCCAAGGTCCAATTCCGTGACGGCCAAACAAGTTGGGGTCGGAATTCGGAAATGAAATCCGCAAATTTCGACCCAAATGACAGGAGCCAAATGACCTGGTACAGAATTTGTTTTCTGCAACACATTTATTCACTGGAATGCAAAGAAGAGATTGAGTGCTGACATGCTAGCTAATCCCTTTTGTAGAATGAGGTGCTCAATGATTTTATTTTATTTTGAAAGAAGTGCCCAATGATTATAAACAAAAGAAAATGTATTCACATCTGTTTGCATTGCTCACTATCATGAAAGCGGGACTTTAGCAAGGCAATGCTAATACAACAGTCATGAGCACTATCTGATCACAAGGCAAGTACGGGGAATACATTCATATCATCAAAAGATTGCTGGAAACAAATGCACTTCAACAAATAAAGATGCTCCACCTGTTGACTTATTTGTCTTGTAATTCGCAAATTCACAAGAGTACCACATGGTGACCATACAATATATATACACAGGAGTACCAGTTTTAGTTCACAAATTCACATAGCTAAACAAAACAACTTTACTACAGACCATTTAACCAGTCCTTACTTTCCTTGTACACCATCCAGTGGCGAGCACAAAAGCACACCTACATGAAAAAGCAAGAATTATAACCTATAAAAACTTTTGGAAAACCGTACAACAATGAGTATGAGGAATGTTTAAACCACTTATGCGATACAAAATAATCTCCAAGCATGTCACACCATCTAATTCTCCTGATCAATTTTGCGGTTACTTGACCTATAAGACCATGCAAAAAAATCATTTGTTGATTTACCAGAACACGACCTACAAGACTACGGGTTTATCCTGAAGGGAAGATGGTTTCAGAGGAAGGACTTTGAGGTTATATGTTTATATTTCCATGATGCGATGATAACTTATTAACGTCAACATCAGAACCCTATTTCCCCTGTTCTATTACTTCTGAATTCACGATATACAGATAAGAAAACTCTAATCAACCGTCTCCCCACAAAACTCAATATCATTTTGTTGGACTTGTCGTCTGCTAAAAAAGATCCGGAATGGAAATTTTCATGCTACTATCAATGGCATTATAGATAGAAACAACATGGTAATTCTTTAAGACACTATTTAATTTGAAATCATCTAACAAGTGAGGCAGATGCATTTTTTATTTTTGAACAACGCAAGTAGGATGCAAGGGATAAACAACAAAACTTTGATAGGGTGATGCCAGATCCGGTCCACTAGATGTGCCTCATCTAGAATTTTGGGTGATATGGTAATAAAGACCACCTTACCTACCAACCTTCATTGCTATTTGATTTTTTTCCAGTTCCTTCGATAACAAAATTCTTATAATCCGTAAGTTTGGCTACCACTTGTATCTAATTGGTCTATGTGCTTAGATTCTGTGAAGTATAAGAAATGTACATGAGACTCACAGTATCTATAATATATCTAGAAGAGTACCATTTAGTTCACAAATTAACATAGCCTAACGAAACAACACTCGGGCTCATATGTTGAACCCTGCACCAGGAGCGGAATAGTCCAATTATCATTTGTAAGGGAAAACTTGATACTTCTATATTGAACATTAAACAATACTTATACGGATAGACATGCTACTTGTTTTCCTTGGTGTAATGTAACTATCTCCATGACATGAAGCAAACTCCGTTCCGTCCTTCAAAACAAGGAAAAACAAATAAATGATATGGGACAATGAGGAATAGTTATATTTAATTGACCAAATTATGTACCGTGAAACTGCTGTTGGCATCATCTTCAAGCGCGACTGGGTAACACTGCTAGAACATGCCAAAAAAGAAGCTTCATTCTGCTAGGAATTAGCTATAATATGCAGAAGTGACATAACAACTTTGAATGGCATGAACTCGAACACCAGTTCTACACTACTCGTACATAGATCAAGAATGCTTCATGATGTACATTAGTCTGCACTAATCAATGTTCAGCAACGACCAGTATATGCTAAAAGAAAAAAATATAACACAAATATCATACTGATGAGAGAACCACCAATACAAAGTCTGTTTTTTCACTGAAAAATGAACATTTCAGGACCTATTTTCCTTTGCTTAAATTTTACCTGATTTTATTGAATGGCTGCCCAGGATTGTCCTAGAAACAAACTGAAGTGTGATAGCTGAAAAAGTACTTGCTCATGGAGCAGAGGGTGCTACATATCTCGCTGAGCAGGTAGGTTGCAGACATTTTCAGCATCCCGAACGACACGGAATCCCCAAGCGCCGTCAACCAATCCTAAAACCGAACCAGAAAAATTACATGATCTAATACCACAATATGCCCGGGATGCTGACGACGCAAGTAGGACTGCCGCTTACCGGGTCATCGTTGCATAGGGTTTCCGTCCCCGGCGACACGGTCGGTTCCAACGGCGGCAGGGAGACGTCCTTCTCGGCTCCCATGGCACTCTCCGATCAGATCTGAGCTTAGATTCAGCACGCGGATGGTGGCCTAATAGTCTGCGCTGGTTGCGCCTAACAAGATCAGATGAGGCATACGCTATGGTGGCCGGCGGCGTTGGGATGTGCTCCATGTGTTCGGCTGCGGGGAACAGTCTCTTTTTTTCTGATGGGGCGACAGAGAAAAGAGAAACAGTAGCAGCGAACGAGTCGCACAGGAGAAGGGAAGGAACAGGTATGCACTTGTCTGTGAATTGCTGAATGACCAAGGGTGTCTCTGTATGTTTTCTAGAATGACGTGAGCCTGGTTTCACAAAAAAAAAAAAAAACACTTTCACGATGATACGTCTTTGTCACTGTAGGTCACGTTTTCTGACATGCATGTACATCCGTGACGATTTTATGACAGAATCAAGATAGTCATATCTGTACTGTCGTAGAAGTGTTCCATGACAATACTGAAATTATTATCACGGAAGTGTCCACTTCCATGACGATAAATGTCGCGTCATGAAAGTGTTTTCGTCGTAACCGACACATGGCATCCACCGTAACGGGTCACCGTTAAGTTATTGGGTGCGGGTTTGGATCCGATAACCCGTTATCAGCCCAGACCAATGGCGATTTTCCACGTGTAAAATTCTCATTCGCCAATGGAACCACGTGTCAGCTCGGCGATGCGACAGATGTCATTCATTCATTGGACGAGAGACGCCTATATACGCCGACACGTCGCACGGTCCAATAGTGGCCCATTTATGTTAAAAAGGCTGGCCCGTTTGACTTGGTCAAAAGTTAGCGGGCCGGCCCATGGAAAGCCTGTTAACGGTCTGTTCGCATACAGCCCATTTATGGCCCGGGTACTCACGGCCCGTTATGGCCTTTCAAAATTCGGCTCAATAGCGTCATGTGGGCCGTCCCATATGATTCCAGCCCGTTGTCACTTTCGGCCCATCTATGGCTCGTGACGTCTTTTGGCCCATATGAGGCCTTTTGTATCTCTGGGCCCATTCACGGCCCGTGGTGATTCTGGCCCATCATGAACAGTAAATTGCTTTGAGCCCATTAACGGCTCATGATTCAATTGGGTTGTTTCCAGCCCGTGTTTTCTTTCGCCTTTCTAAGGGCCCATAAATTCGTGGGCTCATTTCTAGCCCTCGATTACTTACGGTCCGTTACTGGCCTGTTATGCTAATGGGCCAAATTCTGCCGTGGTTACAATCGGCCCGTTTGTGGTTTGTTAACCCATTGGGCCATTTTCAGCCCGTCATGTATTCCGGCCCATTAACGACCCGTTATGCCTGTCGATAAAATTAAGCTTCTGATGACTTTCGGCCTGTTAACGGCTTGTTATGCTACGAACCCTTAAACTGATAGTTCCCAATTTGGCCCGTTTATGGCCCATATTGCGATCCGGTTTTGGCCCACGAATATTAGGGGGCCAACGGATCCTATGGCCCGTAGATGGCCCATGGTCACTACAGCAGGTAGCAGGCCCATGGTTACCACGGTCCGTATGTGGCCCATGGTTATTGCGGTCACTAGCAAACCGAGGAAAAAGACTACAAGGAAATAAATAAGCAAGCAACTAACGCTAGGCTATTACGGCGATTGCACATATTACATCCACTGGGCATCAAAATTCGCCACCCGTGCAAATATAGGGAACACCCTACACTATACAAAATGGCTTGTTGTTTTCTTCAGCCGGTCGCTGCCCGTTTAGAAAAAATGTTGTATCGCAAAAAAACAAATTACAACCATATAACAAAAGGAGGGTTGGCATAAAAGTAAATGCACCATCAGAAGTTCAGAAGCTCAGATGATTTGACCTGACTGGTACGTTTTCATGTTGTAGTGTCTGATGGAGCACCATAACCTTCGCTGTCATTTCTCCTATGCTCCTAAACAACATAGCAAATGTCTAATAGTCTGATTTCAAAACCATGCATATCTTGACGACATCGAACAATGGTTGTTCTTGTTTCACAAAGGGTCTCTGTTAGGGATTGAACTTGTGTCTGGAGCGCAGATATATCATTCTGTCGAGCTTGCAGATCTTGTTCATGAGGCAGTTTGGACGAGGTTGCCTTAACAACCAACCCAGTATTACGCAGGAAGGTGCTTTTGGCACTGTTAGTGGAGAGATACTAACCCACTGCAGCAAGAGGTGACATTGTGGTTATGGTTGCCTCGCCACCTTCAGGAGGTTGTGGCGGTTCCACTATTTGTTCCATAGCTTGCTGAAAAGTTGAGTTTGTACATTAGTAGTACCAGAACAGAAGTTATTAATGAGGCAGCAAAACCAAACAGAGTAGCTTTGGTCTATATACAGAACTTATTTTGGTGAATCCATGTAAAATACTAGTTGTATTTTACTGCAAAGTACATAATAAAACCAGGTTCCAAACATATGACCATGTACCATGGCTAATGTATTGTCTATTTCTTCACATTGTATTGACAGCTATGGATAAAGAGACAAAGTTTATAATACGGTGAGCATAGTATGACATCATTCATATCACAAAACAACTGAGATCAGACAAACAGGCAGTTATAACATTGTGTGCAGCACGGAACTAGATTACAGATCAAGAGCAAAGGAACATCGTTCCTCTCTTTTAAACCTTGTAAGGTGCAATGATACGTTAAGACAACTGTGTATAAAATTGAAAAGAGTAATAGACATTGGCTGCAAACCATGCAGTTCAATGCACAAGTCAGAGTAACTAGTAGTTCAAAGGCCTGAGGATTAAGGACTTACAACAGCGGCTTTGACTGGTGTAGTCATGCCCTTCGTCTTACTGGTGTGACAGTCCTTGAAGATTTCCACCGCATTTGGTTCAGGTTCTTTCTGGTCCTTGCGGGCTTTCCTCTGCATTTGGAACAAGTCAATATAGATCTGATAAGATGGCACAGCCAAAAGAGTGAAACAACAGCTAGTTAGAAGAGCCTCGCAGTGTGCAATATAGCTACGAGATCCTATCGTCTGTTGGAATTTCACTTTCGTATGGTTGGCCTTGTTCTTTGAACAGTTCACTTAGAAGAAGATAGATTTGTAAGGCGCATGCGTAAATAGGAGTTCAACATGTGATTTGATCACATATATATATAACGTACTTGATACTTTGGATCAGACCAGTGTTTAACAAGGGCTGTCCAGTTTTCATCCGTTATATTTTCCACTGGAGAAGTTTGGGCAAGTTCATTGTTAGCCTTGCCTTCAAAGTGAGTTTTCCTCAGGTTATACCGATACTGTCGCAGAGCAGACTTGAAAACATGAGTGCATGCTTGTCTGATTGCATCATCTTGCCGATCCAACTTGAACCTCATCTGTTCAAAATTATAGGAGTCTCATTACCAGCAACCTAGAAAGTATGGGACAGAGCAAGACGATATTACTAAGTTCCATAAATAACCATACTTACAGATAAATGGTCGAGGAAGGTGTTAAACTAGGTTTCGTCTTTGTCATTCCTGTACTGAATCCATGTTGGGAGGATACGTGCATGACACCTAACGGCAACGGCTGCCTCAGATACTAACTTGGCTGACTCTGTAGCATCACGTGGCCTTTTTAAACCTGCCTCAAAATGGATCTCCATTCTTCCTCCTTTAGATTTAGTTAACATGTCGAGCATTATCCCTGATGTCTGTTTCCTCTTGCGCCTAGGTGCTAGTTCAACAACGAACATGGGAAGTGTTAGTGTACATCAAACTGTGAGACTACATATAAAGAAGCATGCAACTATAACTTGACTCGATCAACTACCTTCTTGGTGTTGAAGCTCACAAGGTTCATTTGATCTTGCCAAGTCCTCTTGTGTGAAGAGTGCTTCGGAAGTAGTGTCGGGTGGCAAGGGAGCTTGGGAACTTGCCGCTAGCAGAGTTGACGAACGAGTAACTCGTGCACATGTTGGTACTATGGAAGAAGGTGCTGCAACCACTAGGGTTGTCGTTGCTTGTTTGGTTCGTTTGTCTTTGGTACGTTTTGTAGGTGGTGTAGCAGGGGATACTGTGTTTGTACATTTATCCGGTGGACTTCGACCTTCTATTGCACTATCAGTACCAGCAGAATCTGCAGAGCTGTTCCGCTTCCGTTTCCATGCCTCCCGAGTACTAACACCATCCCCTACCATTCTGTGTTCCTTCCTCTCTTTTTTTCCATGTCAAGTCAAACCCACAAGAAAAAGGAATAAAAATTTAGTTCTTCAGAACTAATTGATGCGTGATACAGACGAACTAAACTTTGATGTTAGACAACCGCATGATAGGAGGATGTAATATGTACGAAAAACAGTACGGCATGAGATAATCAGACCTATGATGTGTAAACTAAGCAGAAGGCATTTCAATAAATTAGAAGCAATGCAATGGAAGCTAGACACCATATGAAAGATGCTACAAATATCACTCTGCCAAGTTAATAGTGTCTCATCATAAGTGGCATTTAAACAAATGTCAAGCAGTACAAACAATAAATCATATGCAAGATCCAAACAATATCACACTACCAAGTTAAAGGTGTCTCGTACTTCGATGTTAGAACATGTAATAGACAGATGTAGTATATGCAAAAAAAGGAAGAGATGCCATGTTCACATGTATAATGTGTAAACTAAGCAGATGCAATTTAATCAAATTAAAAGCAATACAAGCTAGACACCGTATGCAACATGCAAGCAAATATCACACTGCCAAGATAGAGAAAGCACCTGGGATGCTGGAGTAGGGTTGTTGGGCCCATCATATTTACTTGGAACTTCTACTACACTAGCAGTAGTAGTAGAATCTGTAGAGCGCCTCCTTACCGGTGGCGCCAGATGACCGCCATCAGCCCTGCCTTACTTTTTTTCTTCCTCTCTCTTATTTTTATTGACTTGTCAAGTCAAACCCATAAGAAAAATGTATAAAATTCGCTTTTTAGAACTCATTGATGCATGATGCTGACGGACACTACTTTCATGTAAGGCGACCGCATGATAGGAGGACTGAATATGTAAGAAAAAAGGACAGCATTGCATATTCACACCTATGATGTGTAAACTAAGCAGCAGGCATTTCAACAAATTAGAAGCAATGAAAGTTAGACACTATATGAAAGATGCAACGAATGTCACTCTACCAAGTTAAAACTGTCTCGTCATAAGTGCCATTTCAACAAATTAGAAGCAGTACAAGCTAGAAAACAATGCAAGATGCAACCTATATCACACTCCCAAGTTAAATGTGTCTTATGATAAGTGATTGTTGCAGTTTACACAATAGTAGTACTTTGATGTAAGAACATGGCGTGATAGACAGATATTGTATGTTCTAGAAACAGGAACACATGTCTTATTCACAAGTATAATGTGTAAACTAAGCAGATGCAATTCAACAAAATTAGAAGCAATACAAGCTAGACATCATACGTAACATGCAACCACATATAACAGTGCCAAGTTAGAGCGAGCACCTGTGATGGTGGGCTAGGGGAGATGTGCTCATCATCAACACAACTACGTTGATTGTCTATGCATGTGTTATCTTGCAAATCTTGTTTGGAGGATGGCGGAGTAGAATCTGTAGAGACCCTTCGTTTCAGTTGGTCGGAAGGAGCACCATCATCCACTGCCTTTCTAATTTCCTTCCGCTTTATTGATTTTGCATTGTCAAGTCAAACGACAAGAAAAAGGAATAAAATTCACTCTTCAGAACTCATTCATGCATGATACTGATGAACACTACTTTGATGTAAGGCAAACACATGATACAAGGATAGAATATGGACGAAAAACAGGACGGCATGGCATATTCACACCTATTTGTGTAAACTAAGCAGAAGTCATTTCAACAAATTAGAAGCAATGTAAGGTAGACACCACATGAAAGATGCAACCAATATGACTCTGCCAAGTTAAAAGCGTCTCATCATAAATGGCGTTTCAACAAATTAGAATCAGTACATGCTATAAATCATATGCAAGATGCAACAAATATCACACTGCATATACTAAAGGTGTCTCATCATAAGTGATTGATGCGGGATACACAAGAACAGTAGTTTTATGTAAGGACATGGTTAATAAAGAAATGTAGTATGTACCAAAAACAGGAAGGCATGTCACATTAACAGGTATAATGTATAAACTAAGCAGAATAGCAGATGCAATTTAACCAAATTAGAAGAATTACAAGCTAGACACCATATGCAAAATGCAACCACATATCACACTGCCAAGTTAGAGCAAGCACATGCGATGGTGGTGTAGGGGAAATGCGGTCATCAACTACAGAGCTACATTGCCTATCTTCATCTAGCCTTGCTGTTTCTTGAGAATCATGTGGGGAGGATGACATTGCACTCTTTAAAAGAGTAGCATGTCTCAAACTAACAAACGGGTGTGACTGTCTCTTCATAAGTGATTGATGCGGGATACACAAGAATAGTAGTTTTATGTAAGAACATGGTTAATAGACAGATGTAGTATGACACAGCGAAGTTAAAGCAAGCACCTGGGATGGTGGTTTATGGCGAATGAGATCTTCACCTACAGAGCTACGTTTATTGTCTCCATCTGCTGACACTACACCCTTTAGAGCCCTCAAACGGTTCGGGCTTATCCACAAATTATTCTGAGCGACTTCTTTCTTTTCTTTTGTGAATTTGACAACAGTGCGTCAGAGTCTGAAATACCCATGCATAAAACAATAGTGAGAGTATGGGTGAAGTGTGTGCAGAAGTAGTGCAGTGTAAAAGTATCAGATCGCAGGTGGGTCAAAAATAAATGACGGCAACCATATGATAGCTCTACAACATGCATGGCACACGAAATTAGATTCTAGGCTTTTGAAATACGAGCATAGGGATGGCTGGGAAGTGCAGGTACTCCTCCAGCAAACCACCACATGTGGTCCTATGAAAATAACAGTCGACTGAAAACAAATAGGTCAGTCGATTTTTTTCTGGACCGTCCGATCTAAAAGGAACGGGCAGATGGCCTTCGTCTACCTCCCGCCAGTCACTATTGACGATCTTTCTCGAACCACCAGTGAGCACCGGCCAGACCCCTGCCTCCGCCGCCCCGCCCTCCCCTCAACCTCACCCCACCGCCGTGCTTAGCATCGCCCCCGGCCATCCCTTTAAGCCCGGCCGACCTCCAGATCGGGTGCCAGCAGCTCCTGCGTCCCACACAACCCTAAGATAGACATCGAGGCACTGCTTCCTCGGCGAACAGGCGGCCTAGCGCCTCCGCGGGTGGTGCTTCCTTTAATTGGGAATCAACTGACCCTGAATTGAAATCCAGGCGGGCGACGGACCTCTAGCTAAGGTGAATTTGTAAATGGGGGGAAACTTTGTGCATCACGAGTTACTAGGAACATCTAGTATCAGGAAGAAGGTGCAGTAAGAAGCGGTCAACTAGTGTCTTCTGTGGGATGAATACCGTGCGAGCAGACACGTAAGATTTGCACGAATAAGGGAAGAGGAGTACCGATTTCGGCTAGCAGTGCTGTGTCCTCCTGATTTTGGGCCGATCTTCTTGTTTTTGTCCGGGGAGCCGATGTTGTGGAGTACGGTCGAGGCTTGGACGAACCCATGGCCAAGTTGTTGAGTGTGTTGCGGTGGCCGTCCGTCGGCGGAGGGGAAGCCAATCCGAGGTGGCGAACGACGGCGTAGCGGGAACAACTCCGGTGCGGTGGACGGTTGTGACGTTGGAGCGGCAGCGGTGAGGCGCAGGACGGCGTGGTTAAATTGGCTCGGGTATGGTGCACGTCGGCGTCCTGGAGGCAGCTCTGCCTCGGCTTCAACTGCTAAGCCGTGGAGGGCATTGCGGTTGCGGTTGCGGTGGATGACAACGTCGGGGTATCGGCTCCGGCATGATGGAGGAGGGCGGCGGTGGATGGGTGCGATGGGGTGGCGAACGAAGGAGGGTGGGGTTTCGCGGCTGGTGGAGAGGGAGTTTTGGTGCCCACGGAGTATGAATGGGGAATTGGACAGGGGGAGGGGAGAGAGGGAAGGGGGAACCATGTTTCGGTCTGGGACGCGCTTGTTTGAAATTTGGGGAAAGTACAAACTTTGCCCCCCTCTTAAATTTTGGACATGTTGCGGGTCGGGGGTAGGACGGTAATCTCAGGTGTCCCAAATCGTGGGCGGGAGCAATTTTGGCCGAGCGCATGGGTGTTTAGGCGCCCACGGTGTATGAATGTTTTCGGAGGCGGTTGTGTGGCGTCTAGCTGAAGTTATAGACCTACCCCAGTTTAGACAGCTGGACGTCGGGCCGGTAGGTTTCACGGGTCAGAGTTATTAGAACAGTAATTTCCTTCTACCAAACATTGGTCTCACGCAGTTTCAGGCGAGGAGAGGCTCTTTTGGCGCTTCGTTCAAAATTTTGAACCAGAAGCATTCACGTTTAGAGTACTCTTGAACTTTTAGGATTGACCTTAATAGACCTTGTTAAATTTGACCTTGTATGTTTGAAAACCTCATTAAATTATGTGCTTCTTTTTAAATTTTGACTCTTGAAAATCCTATAACTACTATTATTTTGGAATGGAGGTGGTAAATTTGAATGTATTTTGTACACGACTATATGTTATTATGTACAAAAGCAAAGCAAAGATTGATGCCCCCTTAATTTAGGTATGATTTACAAATGACATGATCTCGAATTCAAATAATTGAATGCACTTCATGTTGAATTCGAATATTTGAAACCACCTTAAGTTGAATTCAAATGTATGCTAGTTCCTAGCTAGCTATTTAGAATGTTCACTATGTATCTTTTGTATGTATAATGTGCTTTACACACACAACATAAACTTTAATCACGTTTATATTTGAATTGCTAAAGCCATGCATTGTTTGGATTTCAAAATAGTGACTCTATGGATCAATTATGTCGAATAATACCATACACATACTCAAATTCGATAGAATATGGATGTTTGATAGACCAATGATCGTTCCATACGCGAATTGCAAATATCATGATCCCATCCAAATATTTGGATACAATTTATATTTTAAATTAATGTGTACATCAGTCTTTTACGCGTAGATTCACTCTCCCTCAGTCCCTCCTCACACATGCGTTATCTTTCTCTCTCACACATACGCGCACACACTGTATATCCATCGGCCTTCTCTCTCACACATGCTCACACTCTCTCCCGAGGTGTCTCTCGCACACACGCTCTCTATATCACCCTCCCTCCCTCTCTCTCACAACTATCTACGACTCTTTTCACTAATCTCTATCACAAGCACTCTTTCTCTCACACGCATACGCACGCACGATCTCCATCGACCCTTTTCTCTATACATATACATGCCTACGTGTCTCCCGCCCGCACATTATCTTTAGGCCTATCTCGCAAGCATTGTCTCCACCTCTCTTACTAGTTGACGAATATGATTCCAGTAGAGCATTCGGTAGGATATCCCTTACAGTTAGGTTGGATGCATGGTAATAAGAGACAAGGATTTACCTTAGTTCGGGCCCTTGCGATCCAGGAAATACCATACTCCCGGTCATGTATATTTGTGAGTAGGGTGTGTACAAAGTACACTACGTGAATACCAAGGGATTCTGTGTATGCTATCAACGAACTAGGCCCCGGGCTTGTATAACATACCCGGGGCCTAGGGTTACATATCCTAGCCGGCTTTGTCAGTGGACACAGAGTCCTTCACGACTCTAGTATCTTTGTCTTGTGCGACTAGTCCTCCATGGGTCTCCGTATAATGCGTCACGGGCCGACCAATGTGGCGCAGGACAGAACTGACCTAGGGGCCTCACCTCGGCCCACCAGACCTCACACACCCCTAGGTCTCGGTATCTTCTCACACCCACACATACCAACACACACACCCCACACACTATTTTTGCTCATGTCTCTCTCCCCTTCTCCCTTGCATACACACACTCAAGGCCATCTCTCGTCGAGACATCCTATTCGTCTCTCTCTAGACCTCTCTCATTTCTCGTGCTATCTATCTCTCATCGCACCCCCTCTATCCGCGCCTCTCTCGAATACGTACACATACCCTCTCTAGGCCCTGCCAAATACGTCAACTACACATTCACACATGTTGCATCTTATCATGTGCTCCATTGATCTAAAAAGCCCTCTGTTCACTTTTACTTCGCATACAAGATTCCTTTTGAATTAAAACTACACAACGTGTGGCCAAAATTTTGTTTTAGAAAATCTACATCTATACAATATTACAAAGTTATATGGAGTATGAAAGTTAATTGCATGGTGCATCTAATTTTGTGTCATTACGGTCACCATATACGTTTTGTGGTTGTTATACAGTCACAGGCTCACCGTAGAGCTCTGTATTTGTTGAAGACACGATTAGTTGACCAGTTAAACAATCCACGTGGTGCATCTAGTGTTGCATCATCAGCGCACATTATCTCACTACCATAGGGCCCACCTGTCAGCGGGTATAAGAATGTAAACAAACGAAAATAAAATATTGCACGGTGGGTATTACTAGTGGAAGGGATTCGAAGTGGTGACCTCGGGTTCGCACCCACGCGCGCTAACCACAGCGGACAAGGTGGCCTTGTATTGGTATGCTGAGCTAGTTCTTTTAATACACAGGATCTAGTGTGGTGATTATACACACACGCACACATGCACACGAACTGCATGCATGCAACACTCACACGCACACGCACACACATGCATGCATGCACACACACGCAGACACACACGCACGCAACACTCACACGCATGCACGCAACACTCACACGCACGCACTCACGCATGCATGCATGCACCACACGACCAACACACATGCTCATGCTCAAGTGCTCAACCTACACGTGCATGCACACACATCAAGCCCTGACACACACATACACAGCCAGGTGGTTCGCGCGCAAGGGTTCGAGTCTTGTCACGTCTGCATAAATTTATGTTTATCTTATCTCTTTCCTCTGCCAACTGACAGGTGGGACCCACAAGGAACGTGGCCAATTTAACCAGTCAACATAGTGCCACGTAGACTATTTGGCCGGTCAATAGAGTGTAATATGATGCTGAACGGTAAGCGGGTGACCGTATAATCACCGCAAAATGTATATAGTGACCGTAATGAGCGTATTCTGAAGTTCGGTGACCGTATTATGCTTTCGCTTCAAATACAGTGACCGCCAGTGTATTCATCTCTTCTCTCGCTCTCTCTGTGGAGCCGACTAGGCCAACCTCCCACGCCTAAATTGGCGCACGCCACCCCAATATTATTATACTGGTTTCGTAAGAGCGAACAAGCATTCACGTCTACCGTATAAACTCTAGATATGAGTTACAAATGCTATGATGATGAATACAAATATTTGAATCCACTTTATGCCCAATTTCTCTCTGTAGGCCCTCCAAAAGTATGTCCCTACATGTTCTCGCATGTTACATCTAATGATCTAACAACTATGCAATATAGTACTACTATACTCTAACACAATAAATCATATGTATTGTTAGTTTTAGATCTCATATTGTTACTTCAATTATTCATGTTGCATACATTAAAATTGCGTTGAAATGTATGGCTAGTATCATCTAGTGATCTGAAAGGTCCGACTACACACACACACATGGCACAAAAAAGGGCCCACTACACATTCAAGCATTTCACATCTTTCTCTCGGTCTCTGTCAAACCGACTATGCCAAACTACCCCGCCTACCGCGCGGGAAAAGACCCGCCCACGCCTGTTTAATCGAGTTTGTATCAATGGATCACGCGAAACAGCAAAACCAAGTGGTACAAGAGTACAAGACTACTACCACATACTACAGTAGTACAGTACAAGTTACAGTTCACTGTGCCACCGTGTCTTGTACTCCTCCGTCGTAAGAGTGGAGCGCTCGCTTTCATAAATGTTCTACTCCCTTTCGCCGACATGTGGGACATCCAACATTCGGGTCCACGTGCCATGCACCAAAAAATAGTGCGGAGCAGCAGGGGGGACGCACCCCAGTCGTGGCGCCGCAGTAGTAATGAGCAATGAGGCGTCAAATCACAAAGCTGCATCTTTCCCGCAGTAACCCGGTCATGGCGTCGCAGTAGTAATGAGCAATGAGGCGTCAAATCACAAAGCTGCACCTTTCCCGCAGTATAAGTTGGAGGGACGAAGCAACCATCATTTCACTATTCGCTGAAGTTGCTTATGCCGTTGTTCTGCCTCATGTGGGGCGTGGATCGGCTTCGTACATCACTAACACGTGCGCCCGCATGTTAGCAAACCGTGATGCCAACCTCCCCCGCCTTCCGCGCGACAAAAGCACCTCCTCTTTACTACTAATCTGGATATCTTTTTTTAGATCAATATAATCAAGATTAGTATAGATCACACCAAGAAGGCGGTTGTCTCGGCTTCCAGGCGACACTTCCGAACGACATGACCATCGTCTGCCTCAATGGTGCGCTCCGTCGAACGCACTTCGCCAAAGCCACAGCGATCGCGATATCGTCGACGTCACCGTAATGGGGAAGGAAGTCAAATAGATATATGATTAGCGCGATGATTGCGGCCGGAGGGCGAAGAGGACGCCTTTTTATGGGATTTAGTAGAAAATTCAGCGTCATTATAATCGGGATTTCCATCGATGTATCGCGCGGAGGCAAAGAACCAAGTGTTATCTTCACATAAAAAATTGAGGGGGTTATCTTCACAAGTTTAAAACGAGGAAAAGGAACACTCACAGCACGCCTGTCGCGTTCGCATCAGACCAACACACGGTCGATCTGCCCCGCCGCTCAACGCCAACTGGCTTGGCATTTCACTGGCATGTGGGAACGCATGTCAGCAATTCGACCATGGGCCAAACTAGCCCGCCCCGCCGTCGCATTTCTAATCAGGATTTGTATCGATCGATCCCGCGAAGGAAAACCCCGCCCTTCTTTTTAACACAGTACTAAAATCGAAGTCGCTCACTCGCAAACCAAATGTTACGATTTACAAGTTCAAAATGAAAAGGCGGTATACTTACGCATGCCTGTCGCGGTCGCACCGCACCCTCACACAGTCGGTCCGGCACGCCGTAAACCCAAGGGAATGCGCCTCGGCTTGCCTTTTTCACTGACATGTGGTACTCCCTCCGTCCAGGTGTATAAGTCACCTAAGGTGGAGCAGCGCGACCCAATGGCTGCGGATTGGAGGAGGCGAAAGAGTCGGACCGGAATTCTTCCAATCACCGCACCAGTTTTTTCCTCCTAAACCGAACAAAAATTAGCAATGAATCCCTAATTAATAGGGCTACCATTTCAGCCAACCCATGCAGGCCCACTTACATGCATGCAAACTGGGGTCAATCCCTCCCCTAATCAACGTGTTCCTTCTCTACATGCATAGGTCGCTATTTGTCTCCCGCATTATCTTCTCCCCGCGCGTGGTTCGGCCAAAATTTCCGCTCGCTGATGAACGAGGCAGTGAGAGGAACGAGGACGGAATTTAATGCATTGCACCTAAGCGTTTTGGGAATATCTGATTTTTGTAAGGTGACATATACACCTGGACGGAGGGAGTACCGCATGTGATCAAACCAGACTCAGCCATCCAACCGCTGACACCTAATTTTCGCTCATACAGTATGTTTATGAGGCCTCTATATTTATTGAATATAAATATGTTTTTTACACAGCAAAAGATCCCTAAAAACAACAACATAAAGAAAAACTATCACTGCTCGCAGAACGAGCCGACCTCGTCGTCTTTGGCTGCCGGCGCGAAACAGCCGGAGCTGTCGATGTGTGTCTCCACGGTGTGGTTGTCCTCGGCCTCCAGCTACTCATTCACGCGGAGCGTGCGGGTGCTCTACACGAATGCGAGCACCGCCCGGTTCACATCACGACGTTCGGTTCCGCCTGCAGGAGGGCCTCAATGGCAGCGGCATCCGCGCGCTACGCGTCGAGTTGAGACTCCGCCGCCCGGTTCAAGTCCACGACGTCCAGTTCCCCCTGTAGGAGGGCCTCGACGGCAGCGGCATCCGTACGCTCCACGTCGAGTTGAGCCTCCGCCGCCTGGTTCATGACCATGAACATCCAGTTCCGCCTGCAGGAGGGACTCGATGGTAGTGGCATCTGCGCGCTCCGCGTCGAGTTGAGCCTCCGCCGCCCGGTGCTCCTTTAGGATCGCCAGGTTGAACCGTTGGTCCGCCTGCACCATGGGGGACCCGGACGCCGGCACGAAGTCGACGTCCATCGTCTCCTTCGTCTCGGGGGCCTTCTGTGCCACGACCTCCACCATGAACATTGGATCGCGTTCCTCCTCGGAGCTTGGCTCCAAAGGACTCGGGGATTGGCCCCCCACAAAGCGAGCTTGGGAACAGAGGTCTGTGGCACCTACCGCCGCCATAATTTCTGCGTGGCGCTCCGACGTCAACATCTTGTAGTACGTGATCTTGCTGTGCACCATGGCTATCCGGCGAACTAGGGGATGGCTGATGCGGGCTAGGGGATCGAAAGGTGGGAGAATGGGCTAGGAGGTGTGGTTTTGGGGCAGTGGTGACCGGCCGGCAAGTAGCTGGCGTAGGCCGAGCAGCGAAGGTTCCGGTGTGAATAGTGGTACCGATGACGACCGGCAATCGGTTTTGACTGTGCGGAGTTTGCAAAGCCGGACGGTTGGAGGTGGAGCCTGGAGAGTTGTGGGGTGGGATGGGACCAAAGTTTCAGAGTTTGATGTGGCAGACGTCCGAACCTCCCCACCGGTCGATCTGTGGGATTTGTTTTTTTGAGATGCTATAGGTGGGATTTGTATCGATGGATTGCTCGAAGCAACAAAACCAAGTGTTATGTACGCAATAGGAGTACTCCAAGTATGGAAGTTCAAAAGGAATGGACGGTGTACATCACTCTTGTCACGTTCGCGTTGCACCCCGACAAGGTCGGTCCGGCACATCACTCACCGAATGGAACACGCTTCGTCTTGCATTTTCGCTCGCTTGTGGGACCGCAGTTCAGAGCAAATCGACGGTAGGCAAACTTTCCCCCTCCCTCTCCCCCTCCCCCGCCCGCGTTGGCTGAATTTAGAAGAGAGAGATGAGTGATGTAAAAAAACACACTAGAAGAGAGAGATGAGGAGGGAGAGATTTGTGACAGCCCAAGACCAAGACCTCCATTATTTTGTGCCATGTTCATTCTTGCATTGCTTGTGATGTATGTTTGTTTTATTTTGTTTAACATCATGCATCATAATCATCATTGTCTGTTGTTTGCATACTTAATTTTGTGTGTATTGTGATCTTGTGTGCCAACTCCTACTTCTACTCTTCACTTTTGTTATGCCTATTGCTCATTTCCATCTATACCATCATCAAGTGCAAGACCCCCATCACTATAGCTTCTTCCTTTCAATTAATCCATTTTATTGCAAGTGACATTTTTCCTGTCCCATAAAAATGTTCACTATTTATCTAAAATCCCTAAACCATGCCAAGACCCTCTCCTCCATGTTTCAGCTCATTTGGACATGTTCTGGTTGGACTTTTCAATTTATTCAAGTTTGAATTATTTTCAAACTTGGCTAAATTCACAGTCTCTAAAAAATTGCCAGAGCAGTTTATTCAAATTTTGCATATTTCTGGGACTCCAGAGATATTTTCATCTCTGTCAAATTCCCTGTCTACCCCTTTCTTTCTTTCTTTTCCTCCAAGTTTCTGTCTGAAGAAAATGGGAAAAGGAAAATAGAGGGAGAGAGAGAGAAGCCTAGCACCGCAGCCCACTTACCATTCATTCCAGCCCAGCCAAGCCCATCTGCACCGATCCTCCTCTGTTCGTCGTCTTCGTCTGTACGGCAGGACATCCACAGTAGCCACGTCGGCGCCCCGATCGATTTGACGGCCGGAACTCCTCTCAGCGCCCTATTTAAGCTGCCCTAGGGTCGCCCTAGCCCTCCTCCTTCTGTTCCGCCCCTCTCCTTTCCCCGCCGCCACTAGGTGAGACCTCTCCACGCCATAGCCGTCGCCATGACCGAGGAGAGCTCAAGCTCGTCCCCGGCCTGAACACCTCTGTCGTCCGCGTTGCTGCCACGGGGAGAGAACCGCCGCCCTCATCGTCGTCTCCTTCGTCCACGCACGCGTCCACGAGCCCCGGGTCGACCACCCCGACGACCTCTTCTTCCCCTGCTTCCTCTGCTTCGCGAACCGAGAACCATCACCACAATCAGCGCGTCCTCGTGTCGTCTCCAGCCTCCCCGTCTTATCCTACGGGACCTAGGTGAGCTCCATCTTCTCCCAGCCTACCCTCTCGTTTGATTTCAACTTGTAGCTTATTTTTTTCCGTCGTTCCCGTCGTCGTAGTCGTCTTCTGCGCATGCTGAAGTTGTCCGTCTCGGACGACCATGGCAGCGAGCTCAAGCTCGTGCCTTGCCTCTTTTGCACAGCATCCACACACCCTCACGCATGCACTGCAGCTCGCCCCAACCTCGCCAGCCCTGCAGTCGTTCCATGCCTCGCCGTGCCGCCCAGCTCTTGTCGCCGCCGTACCCGAGATGAGCATGAGCTCGTACTCGAGCATCCGCACGCACATACCCCGGCAAGCAGCAACCGCTCGTCCACGTGCACACATACACTTTCCGCACCACCGCCGGTGCTCTGCAGCCGCCTTCGCCGTCGCCTTGCTCGCCGGCGTCAAGACCGACGCATCACCGTGCAGCCATGACTCCGCGCTCGGCCATTTGATTTTGTTCAAGAGTGGCTGGTTTGCCTCCTGTTCACCAGCACATAGCAGCAGCGCATTGGCTAGCACTACTTTCCTGTACCCAGGCGACCAGGGATCAAAATCCCCACGGGCGCATCTTTTTCCACCATTTTTGCCTTACTTAGATCAAACCCTTGTTCTTATCTGACCAAACCCCCCTTGTGATCACAAGCACCTAGCCAGCCCAACTAGTCAACCCAGTGCGGCTACATCCAGGAGGTCTCGGGTTCAAACCCAGCGCCATCCCCTTTCTTTTCTTTTTGTTTGTTCTCTGTTATTCCAGCGCACACTTGGGCCAGATCTGCTCCTGGGCCACTGCACTGGCTGCAATCCGGCCCGTGTTTTTTTTTTCGTTACTGCGATTTTCGCTATTTTTCCAGTATTTGCATATTTACATAAATGCCCTGGTTTAACTTGCTAATAATTAAATTTACATGCATCCAAATAAAACATGTTATATATATGTAAAATCCTTAGAGTTTCATGTAGTTTCACAATATGCAACTTTCATCCATGTTAAAATGTTTAAATTGGCTGTTTGCATTAATTTGCATAAATGACATTCTAAAATGATTTATTTCATAACTAAATAACCGTAGCTCCGAATTAAATGAACTTTATATGTAAATGGGGTAGAAAAATGTGTAGATTAACATGGTGCACTTTATTTTGCTGTTTAACAACATTAAAATATGGTTTAGGGCAGAACAGTACCAAATTCGAAATTTGCATATGGGGATTTTCCGGAATTGTTATGTGTTGTTTCCGGCCTCATTTAAATTGCTTAGATAGGCGGATTGCTTATGCTTCATATCTTGCCATGTTTAAAAACATTTAATATTGATGAGTAGCATAAACATGATTGAACTAAATAATTGTTGTGGAGTTTCGTCAATATGCAACTCGTTGCATATTGAGCTTCACTTAATGTGTAGTATTTATTTGTTGCATCTTGCCATGTCATGCCTATTTAAACCGGACATGCATCATACTTGGTTGTGCATTATGCCATGATTATGTTTGTGTGTTTACCATGTTGTTTGCTTCTTTCCGGTTGTGCTTCTTCTCGATAGTTCCGGTTTCGTTGCGATTGTGAGGATTCGTTCGACTACGCTGGTTCGTCTTCTTCATGGACTCGATCTTCGTCCGAGCGGGATTTCAGGCAAGATGATCATGACCTTGGATATCTCTACTATCTTTGCTTGCTAGTTGTCTCGTTGCTATCGCTATGTCGCGCTTCCTACCACATATATGTCAGCCTCCCATATGCCATGATACAGCCTCTAACCACCCTTACCCAGCAAACCGTTGTTTGGCTATGTTACCGCTTTGCTCAGCCCTTTCTTATAGCGTTGCTAGTTGTAGGTGCAGTTGCAGGTTGTTCCATGTTGGGGCATGAATATCTTGGGATGTCACAATATCTCTTATTTAATTAATGCATCTATATACTTGGTTGTGGGTGGAAGGCTCGGCCTTTTGCCTGGTGTTTTGTTCCACTCATGCCGCCCTAGTTTCCGTAATACCGGTGTTATGATCCTTGATTAGCGTTCCTAACATGCTCAGGGGAATGGGACCCTCTTGACAGTTCGCTTTGAATAACCGCTTCCAGCAAGGCCCAACTTTGGTTTTAACATTTGCCAACATAATAATACTGAATTAAATAATTAATTTGCATAGGGAGTTAGCGCTACCCGAGGATTCTTAATTCAACATAATACAGGTGGGCTAGTGCCGATGGTGTTGGTCCAAAACAAAGTCGTTTGCGGCTTCCCCCGGGGCAACTCGGGTCTCAGTTGCTGTACGCTGTGCTCATCCGGTCGTGGCCTGAGACGAGATACGCGCGGCTACTATCAGGGTGTCGGCACGTCGGGAGGTCTTGCTGGACTTGCGTTACCATTGTCGAAATGTCTTGTGCACCGGGATTCCGAGGATACTTCGGGCTGACTCGAGGTTGATCGGGTTTTCTTGAGGTTGAGGTCTTCCACCGCAGCTTGTGTTGGTTTGTGATGGACCAGGTTGGAACACCCCTGCAGGGTTAAATCTTACGCGAAGCCATGCCCGCGGTTATGTGGTGACTTGGATATTTATAACCTCCGGTTGTAGAGAACTTGACACTAAATTCTAATTAAAATACACCAATTGCGTGCGTAACCGTGATCGTCTCTTTTCGAGGAAGTTCGAGAAGAGAACACGGCGGGGTTATGTTTGACTCGTAAGTAGGTGTTCAAGATCACTTCTTGATCATTATTAGTTTGCGACCGTTATGCGTAATTACTCTTCTTATTCTTGTACTCGTAAGTTAGCCACCATACAATGCTTAGTGCTTGCTGCAACCTCACCACCTTACCCTTCCATACCCATTAAGCTTTGATAGTCTTGCTACCCATGGTTATGGGATTGCTGAGTCCTCGTGGCTCACAGATTACTACAACAACAGATGCAGGTACAGGTAATGTGATGATTTGACGTGAGAGCGATGCGCGTCTGCTTTTGGAGTTCTTCTTCTTCGTCGATCTTGGGATAGGTTCCTGGTCGGCAGCCTGGGCTAGTAGGGTGGATGTCGTTCTTATTTTCGTTTGACTTCATCCGTAGTCGGATTCTGCTCTTCTGTATGGTGTTTGCTATGTGTTGATGTATTCATGTGATGATTGTATGTATTTGTTGGTATCCCCATCTATTATGTACATGGTACGATATAATGATATCCACCTTGCAAGCATCTTCAATATGTGCTTCTATCCCTGGTGGGACCTCCGAGTTCCTCGAGGATAGGATCGCATATTGGGCGTGACAAGATTGTAGCACGGATTCCAAGAAATTTGTTGAGAGTGTGAGCTGGGCCACGTGTTAATAAAGTAGGAGCACTCCATACTCTACTGCAGATGCCTCCGTCCTGGTTTATTGGTCCCCTTCGTATTTTGTGTCAAATTTTGACCTTAGATTTAACTAAAATAATATTAATGCCACGAAAAATAATATCGTTGGAAACTATGTTTAAATACGAATCGAAAGATATAATTTTTGATGACATGCGTCAATATCTTGTTTGTTAAAATTATGGTCAAAATTTGGCACGAAAAACAAAGGGGACCAAAAAACCAGGATGGAGGTAGACGTGGTGAAATCCTAGTAGCAAGCGCATGCGCGAGAACAAGCATTCACGTGTTTGAATACAAATTGGAAACCATTTTCTGTTTGAATACAAATCTATGTACGTGCTTGTACATAGTATATTGTACGTTGAAAAGCGAAACGAAGATTGAATGCCCTTTACATATGATTTGCAAATGCTACGATCACCGGTTCAAATATTTGAATCAACTTTAGGTTGAATTCTAATATTTGAAACTTTTTTAGGTTGGATTCAAGTACCAAGTGTCTTTTTATGCATAATGTGTCTCACACACCCAACATAGAGTGTTGTCACGTTTTTTTTATTTGACACACGCTCTCTCTGTATTACACACCCACTCGATCTCTCTCGGTTTCATCTCAGGCTCTCTCTCTCTCTCTCTCTCTCTCTCTCTCTCGCACACACACATACCACCTCTCTTCCTCTTTGTGCATGTCACACATGATCGACCTCTCGAGGTATCGGGATTGTATCTCACTCGTCTGGTCGCTCTTTGACACACGCCTTGGTCACTCTACCATGCATTAATTGTAACCAAGCCTTTCATCTATCTTTTTTAAGCATACATTCATCTTTCTCTCCGCCCCTCTCTAGATCGGTCGATCGATCGATCGATCTCCGGACCCACCCTAGTCCTCTTTCAATCAATCTACAGCTAGAGGGTACATGACCGACTAGCGCAGACACAAACACCCCCCTCTCTCCACCCCACATGATCATTTCTATCATAGACACACACCAAACCTTTATTTCCTTGCACGACACACACTCGATCTCTCAACATCTATCGATCTCGTCAAGATGTGTCGGGTCATGAACCGAAGGGGTTGTCACTACTAAGATGGGGAGCGACACGTAGTCGAGGCAACGCGAAACTTTAAACGAACTGTTTGTATGTATGCATGCCGGACACATACAACTTTGGACAAACTGGCACACCGTTGAACTATAACATAAATACAGGGTCTAGGCCCACATGTGAATGACACTCGGCGGAACGTTCAGATGAGGAATGCGGGAGATGGAGTCGATCGGAGGGCGGCATGCATGATCGATGGAGAAGAGGGTTGGAGGGGAATGAGAAAGAAGCAAAGCCGCATGATTGTATTTGGACGGCTCACAAAACCGACCTAGGTAACTATTTTTCCAAGCAACTTACATAGTATAGTTACTACAGCCGGAACATGGTAAGTTGGACCCCCTAAATGCGGGCACGGACCGAGCACACCTCAATTATTCCTTCAAACAGCCAGACACCTCAATTACCACACCTCAAATACATACAAAGACAGGCAACACACATTGTCCGGCTACTTAATCAAGTGTTACGCTTCATGAGTTGAAAAGGAAAGGGTGGTACACTGATTATAATGGTACTTATGCTAGTATGAATAACTATTGTACATGTGGGCTACTAGGCTGGCTATAGGTGAGGTGCCAACTTCATATATGCTTTCGGTGTTACGCTCTACAAGTGTTACGGTTTACAAGTTCGAAATGAAAAGGCGGTGCACTGACAGCACCCCTGTCACGTTCACGTCGCACCCCCAGACGGTCGGTCCGGCATGCTTCTGACCCAAGGAAACGCGGGTCGTCTTGCTTTGTCACTGACATGTGGGATCGCATGTGAGCAAAGGGCATCTGCAACGTTGCCACGCCCGCAGCTGACTACCCTGGCCCACAAAAAACCCTCGTCCCTCGCCCGCGTGCATCCCCCCCTGACGCCAGCTGCCCGCATTCATGCCGTCTGTCCATATGCTGCCATTAAGCAGGCTTGCCGCCCGAGGAACGAACTCCAACGACTCATTGACGCACCCGGACGCTTGGCCTCACCGATATGCGCTACTTAAAGGCGGCAACACCCAGCTAAACTCCACACAAGAGCACATCCTCCTCCCTGGCACCACATCCACCATGACCGCGAGCGGGAACGCTCTGTGGGAGAGCTCGTCTTTGGAGATGAAGCTCGAGGTTGCCGCCCTTGCTCAACCCGCCGCTCGCAACGCAATGCCGGCGTAGCCGGACGCGGACACGGCCGCACAAGCGCCGGCCGCGCCGGAGGCTGACGACAAGAGCACCGCCAGCCGCGCGTCCTACGCGCCGCTGTCCAACGTTCGGGGGCGCATGTGGCAGGTGAACAGCGATGGACTGTCCACGTCCATCATCGACCTCACGTCCACCGACACCGTCGAGGTCGCAGACTCCTCCAAGGATGAGTAGGGCATGGGAGGCGGCAGGGCATGGTGTCCCAAGTGGGCCGGTCCGTCTCCCGTGTTCTACTCTTCCTCGCCAGAGACCGCACCTTCACTTCACGGGTCTTGAACCCTGCCACCATTCATGGAGATGGCAGATGGAGGACGTGGTCGCCGATGCGGAATACAAAGAAAAGTGGACGTCGGCCGTCGCCGTAGGCACTACAAAAAAAAGACACATCCGTGACATTATGGCCCAAACAAAAACTTTTTCTGTCATGGTTGTGACACTTCTATGACGATAATTGTGACAAAAACACATATCATCATAGATGTGGTGGGCTCCTACTTCTATGACAAAAAATTATGACATAAAATGGGCTTTTTGTCCTGGGCGGGCCGGAGACGCACCCGCATGACATTCTTTGGGCCGTCCATGACGAAAAAAGTCGTGGTAGAAGTGAGGGCGAGGAAGTTTTCGGGGAGTTCCCGGTTACGGTGGGTGGTCGTGGCCGAGCGATGCAGTGTGGTTTGCATGTTTCTCTCATACGCGCGTGTGTGCGACGCGTTCGCTAACTGAACCCGAGCGAGGCGTTCGCTTACTGAACCCGAGCGATCGATCGATCCCTCGCACTGCTACATGTACTAAAGTCGACCGATCGATCCCACTACGTACTGAAGCCGAGCGATCCCTTCGCTGCTAACTAAAGCCGAGCGATTCCTTCGCTGCTAACTGAACCCGAGCGATCCCTCTTCGCTGCTAACTGAACCCGATCGATCCCCTCGCTGCTTACTGAAGTCGATCGAGCCCCCGTACGTGCGAGACGTAGCTAGCCGGTTGGGTTGCCTCTCGATGAACTGTGCCCGTTGCTGCCGCACACGTGATACGTAGAATGAGTCGAGACGCATCGATCAAGCCCCTTGTGTGAGACATGGTGAGTTGACCTATATCTGGTTGGTTGGCTGTGGATGAATAGTTCCCGTTGCTGCCGCCCGCTCGTATGCCCCACCCCAGCCGATGGGGGTTGGATGAATAGGACCCGTGGTAGTAGGCGGTTGCTGCTAGATGAACAGGACCCCGAGGAGGCCGCCACACCCTAGACGGTTGGGGGTGGATGAACAGGACCCCGTGGAGGCTGGATGAACAGTAGCCGGTGGAGGTTGGAGGAAGTCGACGGTGGATGAACAGTACCCCGTGGAGTCCCGTTTTGCGGTATGCCACACCCCTCCCGATGAACAGGACCCCATTTCGACCATATGCGCTCGAAGAGAAGTCTGTTTCCTCCGTTTTGCGGTATGCCACAACCCTCCCGATGAACAGGACCCTGTTTCGACCGTAGGCGGTGGGAGAGATGTCCGTTTCCTCCGTTTTGCGGTACACCAGACCCCCAGCCGGTGAACAAGACCCCGTTTCGACCGTAGGCGGTTGAACAGAAGTCCGTTTCCTCAGTTTTGCGGTATGCCACACCCCCAGCCGATGAACAGGACCCCGTTTCGGCTGTTCCGTCCAAGTCGGTTGGCTCCCGATGAACAGGACACATTCCGACCGAGTCGGTTGCCTCCCGATGAACACGACGTTGTTTCTCCATTCCGACCCAGCCGGTTGGCTGCCGATGAATAGGAGGCCATTGTTGCCGTCCGTTACCTCTCCATGTACATGAGCCCTAGCCGTACGTATGCGCGAGTATGCATTCGAGACCCCGCCCGTATGTACGTACGTGGCCGTATTTTTTGCAGTGTCACTGTACGTATGTGTACATGATATAGACGGGACTGCGTGACATGCTACGTCGGGGGATCTACTACGAGACGTGCCGCTACTTACTCGGCCACGGTTCATCGTTGCAGAGAGACCGATCGACCAGTATGTACATACACATTTGCGACCAGACAGATAACGCTACGCACGCTTCGACCGGGTGGGTCCCAACTGTCAGGGGGAATCATTTCTTTTGCGCGTAATAAGAAGGCACTTCCTTTCGTGCGAAGATGTAGCTAGTGGGTTCCAGCTGCCAGGGAAATGAAGCATTTCTTTTTCGCGTAATAAGGAGGCACTTCGTTGCATGCGAAGATATAGTTGGTGGGTCCCAACTGTCAGGGGCATGAATCATTTTTTCCGCATAATACGGAGGCACTTCCGGTGGGTCCCAGCTGTCAGGTGGAGGAATCATTATTTTGCACGTAATAAGGAGGCACTTCATTGCGTGCGGCCGTGGACCCAACTATCAGCCTCTCCAAGTACAGTCCTCTTCCGATGGCTGTCGTTCGTTGACCACGTTGACCACGCCCTGCCAAGAGCACCAAGGCGGTGGACTACAGTGAGACCTAGGAAGGGAACTACCCGAAGCCGGGGAAGACGTGATGACCCACAAGTATAGGGGATCAATCGTAGTCCTATTGATAAGTAAGAGTGTTGAACCCAACGAGGAGCAGAAGGAAATGATAAGCGGTTTTCAGCAAGGTATTTTCTGCAAGCACTGAAAGTAGCGGTAATGAATAGTTTTGTAGCAAGATAATTCTTAACGAGTAGCAAGTAACAAGTGTAACAAAAGTGTAGCAAGGTGGCCCAATCCTTTCTATAGCAAAGGACAAGCTGGAATGATCTCTTATATAAAGCAAAGCGTTCTCAAGGACACATGGGAATTCTCATCTAGTCACTTTCATCATGTTTATTTGATCCGCGTTCGCTACTTTGATAATTTGATATGTGGGTGGACCGGTGCTTGGGTGCTGTTCTTACTTGAACAAGCCTCCCACTTATGATTACCCCCTCTTGCAAGCATCCGCAACTATGAAAGAATAATTAAGATAGATTTAACCATAGCATGAAACATATGGATCCAAATCAGCCCCTTACGGAATAACGCATAAACTATGGTTTAAGCTTCTGTCACTCTAGCAACCCATCATCTACTTATTACTCCACAATGCCTTCCCTTAGGCCCAAATATGGTGAAGTGTCATGTAGTCGACGTTCACATGACACCACTAAAGGAAGCAACAACATACATATCATCAAAATATCGAACGAATACCAAATTCACATGATTACTTATGACAAGACTTCTCCCATGTCCTCAAGAACAAAAGTAATTACTCACAAAACATATTCATGTTCAAGATCAGAGGGGTATTGAATATCATTAAGGATCTGAACATATAATTTTCCACCAAATAAACCAACTAGCATCAACTACAAGATGTAATCAACGCTACTAGCAACCCACAGGTACCAATCTGAGGTTTTGGAGCAAAGATTGAATACAAGAGATGAACTAGGGTTTGAGATGAGATGGTGATGGTGAAGATGTTGATGAAGATTGCCCCCCCCCCTCCATGATGAGAGGATCATTGGTGATGTCGATGGCTTCGATTTCCCCTCCCCCCCCGAAGGGAAGTATCCCCGGCGGAATCGCTTCGTCGGAGAGCAAAAGTGCTCCTGCCCAGGTTCCGCCTCGTGGCGGCGGCGCTTCATCCTGAAAGTCTTCTTTTCATTTTTTCTTGGGAAAATGGCCTTATATAGCACAAGATGGGAGCCGTAGGCCTACCAGGGGCCCCACAAGCTCGGGGGGGGGGGGGCCCAGGGGGGTAGGGCGTGCCCCCAGGCTTGGGTCCCCTTCTAGTATTTCTTCTGCTAATATTTTTTTATATATTACAAAATAATTCTTCGTAAATTTTCATGTCATTTGGAGTTGTGCATCTCTGCTGTAGCTCTTTCCTGTCTAGAATTCCAGCTGCCGGCAATCTCCCTCTTCATGTAAAACTTGCAAAATAAGAGAGAAAAGGCATAAGAATTGTATCATAAAGTGAAATAATGACCCAAAACATAATAAATAATAGTAGGAAAACATGATGCAAAATGGACGTATCAACTCCCCCAAGCATAGACCTCGCTTGTCCTCAAGCGAAAACCGAAATCGAAAATCATGATGCAAGAGAGAGGTGTCGATAAAACAAAATACGGACATGAAAGCATCATGATCATTATTATAATAACAATATATCATCATAAAACTTCTCATGAATAAGTGACAATTCATCCACAAGATAAAGTATGAACCATAAACCGTATTGAAAACTAACAAACTATGATCTCAGTCACTGATGCAATTGCAATTCATCATATTATCAGAAAGAGTCTATGTAAGAGCTTTGTTCAGCAAGTTCACATACTCAACTATCATTTAGTCTTCTATGATTGTTGACACTCACGGCATACTTATGGAGCAAAAGTTTCAGTCAGACACATAGAAAGATAGGGGCTTATGGTTTCGCCTCCCAACTTATTTACCTCAAGGGTAATGTCAACTATAATAACTCATGATCACCTACATCCAACTGGATATATATGCCTGGATCTTTCCCCACCACATGATGCTTGCCAAGAGAGAAAATAAAAACAGAATAGAGGAGAATACTATTGACTCTTGCATAAAAGTAAATACATAAAGTAAAAGATAGGCCCTTCGCAGAGGGAAGCAGAGGTTGTCATGCACTTTTTATTTTTGGATGTGCAGACTCTTAATGTAAAGGAACGTCACTTTATATTGCCCCTTGTGATAGCAACCTTTATTATGTAGTCTGTCGCTTTTATTTCTTCACCATCACAAGTTCGTACAAAGCTTATTTTCCCTTACAATAAAAGATCATACATATTTAGGAGCAATTTTTATTGCTTTTGCACCGATGACAACTTACTTGAAGGATCTTATTCAATCCATAGGTAGATATGGTGGACTCTCATGACATGAAACTGGGTTCAAGGGTTTTTGGATGCACAAGTAGTATCTCTACTTAGTACAGAATTTTGGCTAGCAAAAGATTAGGGGCAAGCAACACATGTTAGAGGATCCAAGACAATATTGCTTCTATGTGAATATAAGCAAACATAACTCATTACGTTGTCTTCCTTGTCCAACGTCGACTATTTGACATAGAATATTTAATGGGGGCTCACAATCATAAAAGATGTCCAAGATAGTATATTTATATGTGAGACCTCTCTTCCTTTATTACTTTTTCATGAATTGCAACAATGGCCAATGCTATGTTTGCTAACTTCCAACAAGTTTTTAAATTACACTTTTTTATGTGAAGTCATCACTCCCCATGGGGTTAGCATATGATCTCCTTTTTTATTCTCTTTATTTTATTTCTACGATTGGATCAACAAAAGTAAAACAACTCAACTCAAACTACTCTTTATTATATAACTCTCACACTCGATTACATAGATAGATAGATCACAAAGCAAACACTCGAAACTAAATCATACTAAAACTTTATTCTTCTAAATCACAAAATAACTAAGGATCGAACTAATGATAGATAATTATGATAAAATCGATGGTGATATGATACCGGGCACCTCCCCCAAGCTTGGCTCAAGCCAAGGGTGGTGCCCATACCCATGTACTCAAGTCTCCTTCTTCGGTGATGGTGGTGATGATGTAGTGGGCCTGCTTTTTATTACATCAATTATGATCTTCCTTAGGCTCTGAATTTCCCAGAGTACATGCTGGATCATCTCCGCATTCTTCTGGACTTCGACCATAATATGTTTATTCTCTGCCCCCCATGCTTTCTTCCCTGCATCACTTTCACTTGGACGAGAGATGTCCCAATTGGAAGGTATGTGCATGCGAGGAGTATTCTCGAATCCATAATTGTGAACCAAGTTGTGAAAATTGTTCCGATGTAACCTGTGTAAGGGCCTCCTAGGGGGAAGGCCTTCTTGTACCTCTGGACTCCCATGGCTTGTTGTGCTTCTCATGGCTTGATGGGGATTTGGAGTTGTGGAGATGCCGGCAAGGGTACCCCTCTCGGAAGCCGGAGGATGGACCTCCAGCGAATCTCCATCATCTTCTTCCATGGTACCCTCTTCCTCCTCTTCTCTCTTGAGTTCCATCTGAAGCAACCAAGCGTCGTCTCCAACATTGTTGGAAGAAGAGGAAGACATGATGCCTGGCCTCGAAAATCTGACAGAAAATATCACGAAACAAGAACAGAGGAGAAACTTGCGATACGGTTGTCAAAACATCTGAGAGTATATATAATGAATTTTTTTCGTGTAGTACAAGTAATATGGAAGAAAAACGGAGTCAGGAAAGTCCACGGGGGAGCCACAAGCTCAATAGGTGCGCCCTGGGGGTAGGGCGCGCCCCCGAGGCTTGTCGCTCCCTCGTGCACTTTTCGGACTGTTTATTATTTTCCTAATTTTTTATATATTCCAAAACGAATAGAAAGTGCTTATATGGAATTTTTGGGGTCGGTTTACTTACCGTACCACATACCTACTCCTTTTCAGGATTCTGGAGCATTCCAGAAGGTTTCTTCTATGTGTTCCTCCGGTGTCATTGTTTGAATAATGTTAGTTTCAACATTAATGGGCATACCTGAGCTATAATGTTTAATTCTTTGCCCATTAACCACTCTCGGATTAGTGCCCTCGGAGTTGTTTATCTTGATAGCTCCAAAGCGATAAACTTCTTCGACGATGTACGGTCCTTCCCAATTAGAGAGAAGTTTTCCTGCAAAGAATATTAAACAAGAATTGTATAATAGAACGTGATCACCTACTTTGAATTCCCATTTTTGAATTCTTTTATCATGCCATCTTTTAACTTTCTCTTTAAACAACTTGGCATTTTCATAAGCTTGTGTTCTCCATTCATCTAGAGAGCTAATATCAAATAACCTCTTCTCACCGGCAAGTTTAAAATCATAGTTAAGTTCTTTAATTGCCCAATATGCCTCATGTTCTAACTCAAGAGGTAAATGACATGCTTTTCCATAGACCATTTTATATGGAGACATACCCATAGGATTTTTATAAGCAGTTCTGTATGCCCATAGTGCATCATCAAGTTTCTTAGACCAATTCTTTCTGTATCTATTAACAGTCTTTTACAAAATTAACTTTATTTCTCTATTAGTCAGTTCAACTTGACCACTAGACTGAGGATGATAAGGTGATGCAATTCTATGGTTAACATCATATTTAGCAAGAAGTTTACGGAAAGCACCATGAATAAAATGCGAACCACCATCAGTCATTAAATATCTAGGGACTCCAAACCTCGGAAATATAACTTATTTAAGCATTTTAATAGAGGTGTTATGATCAGCACTACTAGTTGGAATAGCTTCTACCCACTTAGTAACGTAATCAACAGCAACAAGAATATGTGTATACCCATTAGAGGAAGGAAAAGGTCCCATGTAATCAAAACCCAAACATCAAATGGTTCAATAACAAGTGAATAATTCATAGGCATTTCCCAACGTCTACCAACATTACCAATTCTTTGACATTCATCACAAGAGAGGACAAACTTACGTGCATCTTTGAAAAGAGTAGGCCAATAAAACCAGATTGTAATACCTTATGTGCAATTCTGTCTCCTGCATGGTGTCCTCCGTATGCCTCGGAGTGACACTTCCGTATGATTTGTTCCTGTTCATGCTCAGGTACACAACGTCTAATAATACCATCTACTCCTTCTTTATATAAATGTGGGTCATCCCAAAAGTAATGTCTTAAATCAAAGAATATTTTTTTCTTTTGTTGGTAGGTAAAACTAGGTGGTATATATTGAGCAACAATGTAATTAGCATAGTCTGCATACCAAGGAGTATTACGAGAAGCATTTATAACAGCTAATTGTTCATCAGGAAAACTATCATCAATAGGCAATGGGTCATCAAGAACATTTTCCATTCTAGACAAATTGTCAGCTACGGGATTCTCAGCTCCCTTTCTATCAACAATATGCAAATCAAATTCTTGTAGCAAAAGAACCCACCTAATAAGTCTAGGTTTAGCATCCTTCTTTTCCATAAGGTATTTAATAGCAGCATGATTGGTGTGAATAGTTACTTTAGAATCAACAATGTAAGATCTGAATTTATCACATGCAAACACAACTGCTAAAAATTCTTTCTCAGTAGTAGCATAGTTTCTTTGAGCACTGTCTAGAGTTTTACTAGCATAATGAATACCATTTAATTTCTTATCAAGTCTTTGTCCTAGAACAGCACCAACAGCATAATCACTAGCATCACACATAATTTCAAAGGGTAAGTTCCAATCAGGTGGTTGAACAATAGGTGCAGAAATTAAGGCTTTCTTAAGTATTTCAAAGGCTTCTACGCAATCATCATCAAAAACAAATGGCACATCTTTTTGCAAGAGATTAGTAAGAGGCCTAGAAATTTTAGAGAAGTCTTTTATAAACCTTCTATAGAAACCAGCATGACCAAGGAAACTTCTTATACCTTTGATATCTTTAGGACATGGCATTTTCTCAATTGCATCAACTTTAACTTTATCGACTTCAATACCTCTTTCAGAAATTTTATGACCAAGGTCTATACCTTCATTCACCATAAAGTGGCACTTCTCCCAATTCAAGACAAGATTAGTTTCTTCGCATCTCTGCAAACCTCGATCAAGGTTGCTTAAGCAATCATCAAAAGAAGTTCCATAAATGGAAAAATCATCCATGAATACCTCAATAATCTTTTCACAAAAGTCAGAGAATATAGCAGTCATACATCTTTGAAAGGTAGTAGGTGCATTACATAAACCAAAAGGCATACGACGATAAGCATAAGTTCCAAAAGGACAAGTAAAAGTGGTTTTCTCTTGATCTTCTTTTGATACAGGTATTTGAGAGAAACCAGAATATCCATCTAAGAAGCAAAAGTGTGTATGTTTAGATAATCTTTCTAACATTTGATCAATAAAAGGCAAGGGGTAATGATCTTTCCTAGTAGTTTTATTTAATTTCCTGAAATCAATTACCATCCTATAACCAGTTACAATTCTTTGTGGGATAAGTTCATTTTTATCATTAGGAACAACAGTAATACCTCCTTTCTTAGGAACACAATGAACATGACTTACCCATCTACTATCAACTATAGGATAAATTATACCTGCTTCCAGAAGCTTTACTATTTCAGTTCTTACCACATCCTTCATTTTAGGATTTAATCTTCTTTGATGATCAACAACTGGTTTAGCATCTGGCTCCATATTAATCTTGTGCTGACATAGAGTGGGACTAATGCCCGTAAGATCATCAAGAGTATATCCAATATCAGCACGGTGCTTCCTCAGAGTTTTAAGTAATCTCTTTTCTTCATGCTCTGAAAGGTTAGCACTGATAATAACAGGATATATCTTCTTTTCATCAAGATAAGCATATTTAAGTGTATCAGGTAGTTGCTTTAATTCAAACACAGAATCACTCTTAGGTGGAAGAGGGTCTCCAAGAGTTTCAACAGGCAAATTATATTTAAGAATAGGTGCTTGTTTAAAGAATATTTCATCTATCTCATTTCTTCCATTCATATGCAAATCATTCTCATGTTCTAGCAAATATTGTTCTAAAGGATCAGTAGGAGGTACAACAATAGAAGCAAGACCAATAATTTCATCTTTATTAGATAATTCTTTCTCATGTGGTTGTCTATGAAACTTTGAGAAATTAAATTCATGAGATACATCGCCAAACTTAACTCTAACCTTTTCTTTAACACAATCAATTTCAGCATTAACGGTATTCAAGAAAGGTCTACCAAATATAATGGGACAAAAATTATCTTGTTGTGAACCAAGTACTAAGAAATCAGTAGGGTATTTGATCTTATCACACAAGACTTCAACATCTCTAACAATCCCAAGTGGTATAATAGTATCTCTGTTTGCAAGCTTAATAGTGACATCAATATCTTCAATCTTAACAGGTGCAATATCATTCATGACTTCTTGATATAAAGAGAAAGAAATAGCACTCACACTAGCACCCATATCACATAAACCATGATAGCAATGGTCTCCAATTTTAACAGAAACAACAGGCATGCCAACTACGGGTTTGTTCTTATCTAACATGTCTCGTTTATTTCTAACAGGTTTAGCAATTCTAGCAGCCTCTTCGCAAAAGTAAATAACATGCCCATCAATATTATCAACTAATAAATCTTTTACCATTGCAATATTAGGTTCAACTTTAATTTGCTCAGAAGGTTTAGGTGTTCTAATATTACTTTTATTAACCACGTTCGTAGCTTTAGCATGTTCTTTTATCCTAACAGGAAAAGGTGGTTTCTCAATATAAGCAGCAGGCACAACTGGAATAACATTGTAAACAATTGTTTCTTCTTTAACACGAACATGCTCTTCATTTAATTCAATAGGTGGATGAAACTTAAACCATTTCTCCTTAGGGAGATCAACATGAGCAGTAAATGATTCACAAAAGGTGGCTACTATCTTAGAGTCAAGTCCATATTTGGTACTAAACTTATGAAAAGCATCAGTTTCCATGAAAGATTTAACACAATCAAACTTAAGATTTATACCTGACTCTTTACCTTTGTCGATTTCCCAATCTTCAGAGTTGCATTTAATTCTTTCCAGAAGATCCCACTTGAATTCAATAGTCCTCTTCATAAAGGAACCAGTAGAAGAAGTATCGAGCATGGATTGATCATTATGAGAAAGCCAAGCATAAAAGTTTTGAATAATTATTTCTCTTGAGAGCTCATGATTGAGGCATGTGTGCAACATATATTTACGCCTCCCCAAGCTTGAGAAATACCTTTTCCTTCACGAGGCCAAAAGTTATCTATATAATTCTGATCACGATGAACCAAATGCATAGGATAAAACTTCTGGTGAAATTCCAGCTTCAACCGGTTCCAATTCCATGTTCCAGTATCATCCAATAGCCTATACCATGTCAATGCCTTTCCCTCCAAAGATAAAGGGAATACCTTCTTCTTAAATCCATCCTCGGATAAACCTGCAAGCTTAAACAATCCACAAATTTCATCTATATATATCAAGTGCATATCAGGATGTACCTTTCCATCTCCTGCATAAGGATTAGCTAGCAATTTCTCTATCATACCCGAAGGAATTTCATAATAAATATTTTCAGTAGATTCAGTAGGTTGAGGGACAACTCTTAATGCTTCCAGTCGAGGTGAAGATACCCCGAACAAACCCCTCAAAGGATTACTTTCCATAGTGACAAGTGACAGTAAATTTTAGCACGTAATATAAATGTTTCCTTACCAAATTCCACTTACCAAAGGCGCTTCACTCCCCGGCAACGGCGCCAGAAAAGAGTCTTGATGACCCACAAGTATAGGGGATCAATCGTAGTCCTTTCGATAAGTAAGAGTGTCAAACCCAACGAGGAGCAGAAGGAAATGATAAGCGGTTTTCAGCAAGGTATTTTTTGCAAGCACTAAAAGTAGCGGTAACGGATATTTTGTAGTAAGATAATTCGTAACGAGTAGCAAGTAACAAGTGTAACAAAAGTGCAGCAAGGTGGCCCAATCCTTTTTATAGCAAACGACAAGCCGGAACGATCTCTTATATAAAGCAAAGCGTTCTCAAGGACACATGGGAATTCTCATCTAGTCACTTTCATCATGTTTATTTGATTCACATTCGCTACTTTGATAATTTGATATGTGGGTGGACCGGTGCTTGGGTGCTATTGTTACTTGAGCAAGCCTCCCACTTATGATTACCCCCTCTCGCAAGCATCCGCAACTACAAAAGAAGAATTAAGATAAATCTAACCATAGCATGAAGCATATGGATCCAAATCAGCCCCTTACGGAATAACGCATGAACTAGGGTTTAAGCTTCTGTCACTCTAGCAACCCATCATCTACTTATTACTCCACAATGCCTTCCCTTAGGCCCAAATATGGTGAAGTGTCATGTAGTCGATGTTCACACGACACCACTAAAGGAAGCAACAACATACATATCATCAAAATATCGAACGAATACCAAATTCACATGATTACTTATGACATGACTTCTCCCATGTCCTCAAGAACAAAAGTAATTACTCACAAAACATATTCATGTTCAAGATTAGAGGGGCATTGAATATCATTAAGGATCTGAACATATAATCTTCCACCAAATAAACCAACTAGCATCAACTACAAGATGTAATCAACGCTACTAACAACCCACAGGTACCAATCTGAGGTTTTGGAACAAATATTGAATACAAGAGATGAACTAGGGTTTGAGATGAGATGGTGCTGGTGAAGATGTTGATGAACATCCCCCCCCCACGATGAGAGGATCGTTGGTGATGTCGATGGCTTCGATTTCCCCCTCCCGGAGGGAAGTATCCCCGGCGGAATCGCTCCACCGGAGAGCAAAAGTGCTCCTGCCCAGGTTCCGCCTCGTGGCTGCGGCGCTTCATCCTGAAAGTCTTCTTTTCATTTTTTTTCTAGGGCAAATGGCCTTATTTAGCAGAAGATGGGAACCGAAGGCCTGCCAGGGGCCCCACAAGCTCGGGGGGCGTGCCCAGGGGGTAGTGCGTGCCCCCAGGCTTGTGGCCTCCTGGTGGGTCCCCTTCTGGTATTTCTTCCGCCAATATTTTTTATATATTCCAAAATAATTCTCCGTAAATTTTCAGGTCATTTGGAGTTGTGCAGAATAGCTATCTCTATTGTAGCCCATTCCGGTCCAGAATTTCTATTCTTCAATCCAGTGCCCTAATCCTTTCGAACTTGGGTCCAGAAAATAGTGCTATTGTACAATCCCATTAACAAAACATCCCCTTTTTCTTCGCTCTTCCGGAACCGGTACAGAAATTGGTGCTTTTTCTACTTTGTTTACGTTAGTGACTGGGGGGTTCCGGGACGAGTTGGAAGAGGAATTCCAAAATATTACACGGATGAGACTCATCGCACCGGATCCTTAGACGGATGAGACTGATCACACCTGATCAGTGATCAATTCTGGCACAATCCTCTGTGAAGTTCAGTCAACCATTTGAGTCAATTTTGAGTAAATAGTAAGACTTCGGATAGAAATAAAACTCATTATCAAAGGTAAAGATATGAAAAGAGGAAGAAGTCGAGCTAGAAGAAAAATTCCCGCAGCAACCATAGTTGCTAGCTGCAGGCAATCTCCCTCTTCATGTGAAACTTGCAAAATAAGAGAGAAAAGGCATAAGAATTGTATCATAAAGTGAAATAATGACCCAAAACATAATAAATAACAGTAGGAAAACATGATGCAAAACGAACGTATCAAGACGCAGCAGTGTAGTCCCAGGCGGAGGGGAGTATGAGGGTTGACTGCGGGGTGAGGCTGCCATCGCCGGAGAACAACATAAGGTGTGGATGAGTAGAGGGATGGACTGGCCAGTGGTGGGAGTAGGGTGGGGCGGTGAGTCCTTTGCGGCAGCACAGCCGTCCATCGGAGTCGGGAGCAGGCGGTCCCGTCGGCGCTGGTTTCGCCGGCTGGAGCAAGAAATCAGAGATTGAAGAAGCACAGCGGCTGTTGGATTAACATGGAAAGGTCACGCTGGTAGAATCAATTGTTGACTAAGTTGACAAAGCCTTGCGTACCCATCAACTTCGTAGGCCCACAAGTCAGCCTCCAAATATGTGGCAGACAGCATACAACCCATTTACTATTTTTCTAAATAATTTACAGCCCATTTGCTAATTCTTAAGGAATTTATTACAGCCCATTTTCTGCCCTGTACCACGGTTAATAAATTCAATGAAATTTCGCATATTTCGGTGGAGTCTGAACTATTTTAATCCCAAAATTTTGCGTTAGATTCAAACTAATTTTAAAATGAAATTAAATTAGATTAAATAAAATCCAATGATATTAAAATCTCAAAATCCGAAGAAAAAAGCCTAAATTTGAAACTAATTGCCAGTTTGCTGTGTTTTTTATATTTACAACCTTTTTCTTATTAGTTATTTCAGCCAATTTTCTGGGCAAGCCGAATGCATGCCTCCTTGTCTAGATTTGCAGCCCAGCAATTCGCCAAAAAAAATTGTAGCCCAGCATGGTCCCACCAGCGCGGGAGGAAGAGGACGAGAGATTGAAAAAGAACGTTGGCCGTTTGATTTACATCCAACGCCTTGGCTATCAGAATCGTTTTGTTGACCAAGTTGACAACGCCTTGCGTGGGCGTCAACCTCGTGGGCCGACAATGTGAGCTTCCTATTCTGTGCCGGACATTCAGCCTAGAATTTACAGCCCATTTGTTAAAAAAATTGAAATACACCCATTTGCTGGGCTGGGTGAAAAAATAATGTCGCGGGCATGCTGCAACCATTAATTCCTTTTTTCTTAGAACTTACAGCCCATTTGCTTCTTTTCTAAATACACGCATCTGCTGGGCTGGCTGTACAGAGTAATGCTAAAAATAAAACTGGGCTGGGCATTTCATTTGGATAAGAGATTTTCTTTAATAATTTACAGGATGGGTGAAAAAAATAATGTTGCGGACTGCAACCCATTAACTTTTTTAGGATAATTTAAAGCCCAATTGTTTTTTCTGAAATACACCGATTTCTTGGCTGGATTAAAAAATAATGTTGCGGACAAGCCCCATTTAATATTTTCGGATAATTTACAGCCATTACCTTTTTTTAGAAATACACACATTTGCTTCTCTGGGTTAAATAGTAATGTTGGTCTGGCCACAACATTCTTATAAAATATAAGACATTTTGTAGGCTATTTTAGCCTACCAAAACATGTTATATTTTTATACGGAGGGAGTAGAAAATAAGAACTTAGCTATTTGTTTTTTCTTAAGAAAAAAGGTAACATAACCTGGCTGCGCCACTTTTTAAGGCAGAAAAGTAGACTCGGTGTCCCACAGCCCAGTCGAGACCTGGTGGATCCTGGTGTCAGCATGCCGTGGGCTGCGCATATACTAGGCTGGGCAGGCCAAAGCCTAGTTTATATTTGCTCGACCTAAAAAAAGTCTTTGGTGACTGCCTCTACTTGTTTAATTCACTCATTTATTTACTACGTTGACAACCTGGTGGGTCCGAGATGTCAGTATTTTACTGGCGGTGAGACTTTTTTTTTTGCTTTTACTATTTATATTTCTGTTGGCAGAACATTTGTTTCGCATTAGTCGCCGGCCGCGGGGTAGCGGGAGCATGCGGTCCGGTCGGCGCTGGTTTGGGAGGCTGGAGGAAGAAGAAGACAGGAGATAGAAGATGTAAGAGAAAACGCACGCCAGCCGTTCGATATGAATCCAACCATTGGCAGAAAGAAGACACCCCTTTGACAGTTGATTCATTCAGACGAACAACAGTAGTAGTACTAGTTAATTTGCTTCCACCACGACTACATTTTTAGAAGCCGAAGCTAAACCAGACACTAACCACGGCCAGCGCCACCCCACGGCCCCGACCAGCGCCACCCCCGTGGCCACGACATCCGCCATCACCACGGCCGCGGTCACCGCCACCCGCACGGCCACCGCCAGCGCCACCCCCATGGCCGCGACCTCCGCCACCCCCACGGCCACGACCACCGCCACCGCCACCGCCACGGCCACGGCCAGCGCCATGGTAAAATGCATGGAATCGGGCAAAGTTGGAGTGGAGGGCGTGGAATTACGCCTCGGTGGCGTCAGCGCCAAGGCCGGTCATTTGTCCGCTGTGGGCGCGGGCCCCCCAAACAGCTGCTCCGCCTCCGCCTTCTTCTGGGTAACTATCTCCAAGCCCAAGTCCATCTCATCCCATAACGGATCCAGAGGATTCGCGGGATGCTCATCCTCCTCCTCACCAAAATTGAACATGAGTGGGTGCTCCTCCGATTGTGCCATTGACGAGGGAGTGCTGGTGGATTGGAGATGGGAATGGGAGGCACCAGAGAGAGGATTTGGGCGATGGAGGGTACGGCGGTGGCGTCTTATAGGCTGCCGTGGGCGCCATTAAGGAGGAGGTAAGAGCGGCGGCGGTCGGTCAAAGGGCGCGTCTCCCGATTCACAGGGATGACGCATCGCAGTCTCCATAATTGGAGAGATTAATGACAGCCAGCCATCGCCGGTGATGCATTGGATGCCGTGATTCTTAAATCCCCCGGCAGCGCGAGGGCCGAGGGGGAAGAAGATGAAACTTCCGTCCCACGCTGGCGGTTGGGGTATGGAGCGAGCTGGATTTAAGAGGGGTGGGGGCACGGCGTGAGGCAGTGCCGCCGGCCCCTAGGTGGCAGCAGGCAGTCCAGCCACGCTGGTTTGGGCGGCGGGACAACCAGCAGAGGGAAGACTGAAGAAGAACGTCAGACACGAATTTGTTTTTCAATGGCTCTCAATGGTTTTTTTACCTTGCCTCTCCATGATACAACTTGTTATTATAGCCTCCCAGTCCGTGGCGGGCCAGCAGCCCATTTGCTGGGCGGCCCAACCTACAGAAAACAACACTTGTCAAAGCCCAAAAACAATGCAGTAGTATGTTTTTTTAGAGGCCGAAAATAATATGGCGGGGGCTGAACGGGGTGGTTCAACCGGGTACCGGATGTCAGTCTGAAATCTGCTGGGTACCCTGTGTGTTCGAGCATGATGATGCGCTGGGTCATTCGTGTAGGATACAGTCGATCTGATCCCATGTAGTGTTCGTGTGTTAGCAGGCTAGTTAGCGATCAGTGCTTGTAAAGACTGAGCAAAAGATAAATAAGAGTTGATGCGCCCTTGCAACCCTAACAAGAAGGTGCCATTCTTCTCGGGACGATGGTGTGCCATGTGACACTCACATGTCACAAGCCCACAGTATACATTGTAACAAGTTAACACACCAAGTACAAAAGAAAAGGTAAACATTCAGATCAAACTCAGGTTCACAAGATACATTCATATTCATAGCCAACATTCACAATCAACTCCTCAAAAGATTCACATATACACAAGTTCAGCATGCTTATGCATCCAAATGATTGAGAGATCACAAGCCAATATTCATAGCCAGCATTCACAATCAACAACTCAAAAGAATCACGTATACAAGTTCAGCATGTTTATGCATCCAAATGATTAAGAGATCACAACCAATATCCTCCATCGACACACTTTAATTATCTGGGGTGCAGACTGGTTAAGTGGTGTTCACTCGGTAGTACTTCTTGCTAAAATTAGTGCTTGACTGAGCAAACTTTCGAGTACATAAGAGGCAGCACAGACCATCTGAACTTTGCTTATATATCCTCATTATGGTGGCCTCGATGCCACGAGAGGTTTGAGCATCTCGGCCACTCCTTTCATCCAACTAGTTTACTGGCTCATCTTGGTCCTGTAGCTCGCCAAAATTCTACCGTGCAGACAAGGAGGCGGTGGACAAAATGAACCACCCAAAGTTTTTTTGCAGTTGAACTGAAATGGATCATCCCTGGAGTGTAGACTGGTTAAGTGGTGTTCACTCTGGCACTTCTTCTTGTCAACATCAATGCTTGTCTACATGAACTTTGGAGTACATAGGAGCCAACATAAGTATCTGACCATCTGATCTTTTTGTGCAGTTCTACTGAAATCGGCAACGTAACGCTTTGCTTGTAGGGTCTTCCCATTAATGCTGCATGCAGTTTGGATGGGGTATGTTCTCAGTTCCGAGATTGACATGGAACATTACGAGATGATACGCTTAATGTTGCCTACGAGTTGAGGCTCCAAGTTACACCTTTTATAAAGCTATAAAGCTATGCTGCCTCATCTTGGGTCTGTGGCTCGCCAAGTCTCTTACCTTGCAGGCAAGAAAGGAGGCAGTGAAGGCAATAAACCACCCACTGTGATTGCCATGCTTATTATCTACTCGTGGATTAGATTAATCAAAAGGTGCCAATATTTCTAGTAGTCGAGCATCCCTGTTTGCACAGATAATGGGAAAGTGAAATTTACTATAATAGCGGCACTATTTCACTAAACATATACTAACAAATAGAAGCATTGTGATTATCTTAATGGCTAAAGATAGCAACATAGTAGACTTGCTTAAAGGGTGGTATTAGTTTATTTTATTAGTGGCATATGCTCATCACGCAAAGAATTGGCGCATACATAAGTTGCATTAGATTAAAATGCAAAACTAAAGCACTTTCTCATGACAGTAGCAAAATAGTAGCACAATGCCAAATTACCAATAGATATGACAAAGCACAATAATCAGGATGAAGGCCGTAGGCCGGTACCAACCTGTGTGAGGAAGCTTATCAATTAGTACTTCCTTTGACTGGAAGCAGAGATAAGCGACTGACAGGAAAGTAAGAAGGCAGTTGAGGCAATGAACCACCCAAAGTCTTTGTGCAGTTCCACTAAAATCGAGCATCCCTGTTGGCACATATATTGAGAAAGTGAGATTACTATAATAGTGGCACTGGTTGATGAAACATACATAAACAAATAGAAGCATCCTCATTATCTTAATGGGTAAAGATAGCAACATAGTAGCCTTGCTTAAAGATAGGTATTAGTTTATTTTATCAGTGCCAATTAGCTCAACACGCAAAGCATTGCCATGTATCATCGGTTGCAAAGATTTAATGTGCAAAGATAATGCACTTTCTCATGACAGTAGCAAAACAGTAGCACGATACCAATAGAGATGACAACACACTAATCTGGATTAAGGATGTAGGAGGGTACCAACCTGCGTGAGGAAAATTATTCAAGTAATTCCAGAAGAGAAGATAAAGCACTGACTGGAATCATTCAATGGTATCCTCTTGTGAGATTATATTGAGAGATTATCAAGCACTTCCAGCAGAGTAAAAGCACCGGCCGGAATACAATCCATAGTATCCTCTTGTGCAGTTCCACTAAAATGTACGATTGACACAACATGATCCCGATTTGCACTAGTAGGAACGAGGTGATACCTTCATTAGCTTAGTGAGAAATGATAGAAAGACAATAGCATATTACTTTAACAGTAGCATTAAATCATGATGACAATAAAGTACGAAAACATTGGCTCATTCAACTAGTGGCAATGAATTGAAATACGCAACGATAGAATTACTATCTCATGACACTACCAAGATAGTAGCAACACAACAATACAGTAGCACTAGCAAGATGTAAGGATAACAAAGGACAGTACCAGCGAGTGATCCTTTTTCATTTCCTCCTTCTTCTTCTTTGTCTTGGTCTTCTTGGTCTGTTCCCCTTTCTCCTCACCAATTGGTGAAACCAAGGACATGATTGGCCTTCAATGTCAGATTTGGTTTTGTCAGTTAGGGGGTACAAGTATACTAGTAAACAATAGCATTATTTTCTCATGACCGTAGCAAAATAGAGGTGAACACATGCGCTAAATATCATTCTTACCTAAGGGAAGGTTATGGTGCCAATATGGATGATGAGGATTGGAACACAGATCTCCCTTTGTGCAGTTCCACTGAAATCGACCAACGGTTCCGATGTGACATTACAGTTCAACTGCACAAAGCACTTCTCGCTTCTTTTAAGAAGTGTTTTATGCAGTACACCAAAAGGTCGCAAAAGCAACGAGGTGAAATGGATATCCCTGTTTGAACAAAAAGCTACAAAGGAAACAATCAGAGTCTCAAACAATTACTGGCATTAACAATTGGTTAAAGTTGCCATGACTAATAATAGTGGCATGGCTTCATTTTACCAGGGGCATTAGATTAAGAACAACTAAATAGTTGCTATAAGGGCATGGGACAGTGGGTGCACCAGCACCATGTACCTCAACCGGGGCATAAAGTGGTGATGCAGAGTTTGTTGCCCCGAGTGAAACAAACATCCAAGCAACATATATGGGTTGGTCCCATTTTTGTTCTCTTTAGCCACGTATTCCTATGTGTGGATAGCAAATCTAGTCCTGGTCATACTCTATTGCCTTGTCACACCCAGCCCCCACTTTCTTTCCTTTTTTAACCAACATATTGGTTGCTTATCCAGTGTGTATAGCGTTTCCCCTATATTTCCCTTTTCGACCAAGAGACCGGTTGGATAGCCCGTCTGTACTACTTTCACCCCCTTTCTTTCCTGTTTGAACCAAGTACAAGATTCGACTGCATGAAGTAGCTTTACCTCTAATAATAGAAAAAAAATTAGGTGGCGTTGGACCAGCCGATCGAGCCTAGCTACGTGGGGGGCCGAGAGGTAGAAAATGATGCACATGCAGTGACGTGGGGAGCTGGGGCAGTACAGCAAGGTCGGTTTCAAAGGAAGATATACCTGAAGGTCGTCGGGGTGTGGCTAGGTGGGGGACGGAAGGCCGGATCCGCGCACACTACAGCAGCGACGAAGGGATCGAAGGACCTCCCACGCCGGCGCTCGGTCAGAGATGACGGTGCGCCCGACAGTGGGACTCCTCCCTCGCCGTCGACGACGGCCTAAACGCTGCACCTCCTCCCCTTCCCCGGCGGTGGGGATGCGTCCGGATCTATGACCAGCGGTGAGCAGAGAGAGAGAGAGAGAGAGAGAGAGAGAGAGAGAGAGAGAGAGAGACCACCGCTATCTTGCTTAGATCTGGAGTGGATGAGAGTGTGTGAAGAGAGCAACCCTAGCAAGCAAGCGCGGAGGCTCCTGCCTATATGTACATATAGTGGAGTAGTTTTCTTTTTTTACTCCATTAAAACAATCATTTAAAATTGTGTACGTGTCAGGCCGCACTTTGTAACGTTCACATGTGGTACTCGACCCTCCATTAAGTGAACAAACACCCCCTCATAAAATTTGTGAACGATTCCTTTTTGTTTGTTAGTTTATTCATGGATCCTGGAGCACTGGGCAAAGAGTTGCCGGCAAACAACCCACTCGAGACAGAGATCTCTAGGAAGCAAGCACCGGCCAATGAGTTGGCGATGTTGGCGGGCAAACCCATGGAGACGAAGAGCTCCAAGAAACAAGCACTGGCCAAAGAGTTGACGACGTTGGCGAACGAACTCCCAAACACAGAGAGCTCCAACAACAGCAAGGGCCCCACCGTGCCTACCCCAGAAACCCTAATGGCCACCTATGTGAGGCTCAAGGCCGGGTTTGAGGAGACAGTCGCCGTCGAGGAGCAGTGTTCCCCTGGCAAGAAGATGGCCCCCGGAGGGATAGGATCCCCCGGTGAGCTGCCCAAGGTAAAAAAATAGTGGCTTACCATAATTGTGGTCTTTGATTATTTGCAATGTGCTTGCTAATATGTTAGGGTTGTGCAGCTGCCGGTGGATGTCCTTGATGATTCCCATGCCGCGGTCCGTCCTGTGGACATTGCCCCAGAGATTGATGACACGAAATAGTTGGTCGGGCTAATCTTTCAACGTAGTTTGCATTGTGTTTAATTACCAGATGCGTGTTATCAAACCCTGTAGGGTCTGTGTGGGCGGTACTTGATACTTTTGTTTGTTAGTGAATCATGCGAACCCTCTTCGAGTTATGGAAACAGATGTATCCTCACCAGCTTTTGATGTAATATATGGCATGCTGAGATGTAAGTTTGCACTGTCTACCATATAAGCAGGGCTTGTTTGATGATCACTACTGCAGGCGACTGCTAACGCGACACATGAATCAGAGACCCCTCGACCAAACTGTGTGCGATGCATGAATCGCAAACAGTATCGTAATAAAACCGTCACCAATAAGACGAATTGTGTGCAATGGTGGAGACATCAAGCATAATTCAGATTAGAGCTGCGTGTGTGATACGTGGCATATAGCTGATCCATACGAACTGTTTGCGATAAGCCAGAACAACAAAAACGGTCAGCCAGATCGAGGTGTGTGCGATATACGGCATACAGTTCACTCGAATGAACTATTTGCAATTACCCAACACAACAGAAACGGTCAGCCAGATCAAGGTGTGTGCGATATACGGCATGCGGTTCACTCGGATGAATTGTTTGCGATTACCCAACACAACAGAAATGGTTCAACTTAACAAGATGTGTGTGATACGCAGCAAACAGGCCAGTAATCAGAAATGTGTGGGAAGACAGATAACAACACAGACGATTCCTGCTAATAACCCGTGTGTGTTGTGGCACTACTAGGAAAACCCTAGCAGTAGTGCGGGCTATATGCCTATCAGTAGCGCGGGGTCCCACGCTACTGCTAGGCCGCTACAGCTAAATTTTACCAGTAGCGCAGGTTCTACCCACGCTACTACTAATTTTGTTATCAGTAGCGTTGGTTTTGTCCAGCGCTACTGATAAGTAGTAGCAGCGTGGGCTCTTACCCGCGCTACTGCTATTTGTCTGTATTTTTTTGTATTTATTTTATTTATACACGGTTATACAAATTTTGATACAGTAGCAATTAAGAGATTAGATTCAAGTGGATGGATCCAAAGTGACCAAAAGTTGGATTAGTAGGATCCTACTAATCCAACTTTTGGTCACTTTGGATCCATCCACTTGAATCTAATCCGCGTTCCTTCCACCCAATGATGTAATAACTCATCATGATCATAATCATCATCATTATCATATTCATATAAGAACTCATGCATCATCATCATAATAACAACTCATCATCATAGTCATATAAGAACTAGCTCATCATTCTAGCACAATGTAGCACATAACTCATCATCATCATCATGATAACAACTCCTCCTCATCATCATCATGATAACAACTCCTCATCATCATCATAGTCATATAAGACTAGCTCATCATTCTAGCACAATGTAGCACATAACTCATCATCATCATCATGATAACAACTCCTCATCATCATCATAGTCATAACCAACACTAGCTAATTGTTCTTAGCACATGATGAGTACTACCTAAGACCTGCTACTCTCTCGAAGGTAAAATAGCATAAAATAGGTAAACCCCTGAATCTCCATTATGGAGAATAGAGATAAACCTGTCTCCCATTTGTGGGCTGCGCTTCATGTTGCCCCCAAGTAGTTCCCTGCGATCATTCAGAACTTTTCTCCAGTCTTTGATTGTGAGGACTTCATCTTTTCGAGAAATCATGTATGGACTGCGGTGACATGTAGGCCAACTTGGCCGTAAGCTAATAATGTTCATGTCACCTTTCATATGCATAAGATGAGGCACACAATCCGCCGGGAGTTTCTGTTGAAGAGCATCATAATAACATACTTAGCAATGTAGTTTAGCTTAAGAAGAATGTATGCAAAAGATGCACTCGTGACATAATAGGAAAAAACTTACCATGATATCTCGATGGATGTTACCGTAGTTCAACACATGCACTAGTGGCACGTATTGACCATAATTTGGAGGAATATGATGTTTTGTCTTGAAAGTCTCAACATCATTAATCCATGAAACAAAATGATTTATCTCCTCGCAAGTTAGTTCAGACCCATAAGTGTAGTAGGTTTTGTCTACTACGTTCCGTGCATTTCTTGAAGAATGGAAATAAGCTGTCAATGGAAATAAGTTGTCAACTATTTTTAAATAAACAATATAAATTACTTAATAAATATGTTTGAGAAACTCACATAGAGGTAGAACTGGAAGCGTATCAACATCGACCCAAATGTCGATATTATCTTCAATGTCATCTTCAGGACGAATATCGAAGGTGACATGCATACCCTCCTGAAATCCATATGCCTTGCATAGTGCTATTCAATTCGAGAAACCAAAATGGGAGTAGGTCACTGCATTGTATAGCTTTACAGCAAAAGCGTAACCATGTTGGGTCCTGAGGTGAACTCTGTTTGTCTCCATATTCTCATGATCTTCGAAATCCAGCTTCTCCAAGACATAACGTCTTGCATGGCAGGGGATGCACTAGTCGAATTGTAAAAAAACGAAAATTACATGTTGAAGCAAAGAAGCAGAAGTCATGCTTAATTACGAAAAAAGACTTGTCGTCGTTGCGTACCGTACAAACATTGAAGGTCTCATCAAGCTTAATAGTGAAGCACCGACCGTCTTCCAGGTGAGGCCTGTCGCACAGACCCCGGTCGTCACTGCAGTAGTCGCACTCAGGGATCCTATTGTCGTCAGACATTTCCTATGTTCATAATTCAAAGATTAAAAATCGGTCAACGGCAATTACCAGGAAACTCAACACACAGATCACTATTCAGCATGGGTTGACTTTCGGTCCATCGAGTCTTCCTTGCTACACTCTCATATATGGTGGGCACTCCCTCTCTGATATTGCGACCGTCGGTGATGGTCGCTCCTCCCTTCGTTCCCGAGTGCATTACACCAAAATGTCTAGCACACAGGAACGAAGGAGAAGCGACCCCCACGACAACAGTCAGGATTCTTCCTCTCTGATATTTCGATAGTATATGGTGGACACTCCCTCACAGATATTTTGACCGTCGGTGATGGTCACTTCCCCTCCTTCGCTCGTGCATTACCAAGGTATATCACGAGAAGAAGGAGAGGAAACGACCCCCACGACAACAGTCGGCATCCTTCCTTCAAGAATAGACTGAAAGTCACTCAAGGAGTATCGACAGACTGAAAGTCAACCCGTTACATATATGGAGCAATGACATAAAAAATGGCCTATGTTCTGCCGGAATGTTGATTAATTCCCGTTCCGGCAAATCACGGGCACTCGATATTTCCTACTTTCTAGCACAAGTCATGCCAAAATTCACGAAAAAATTCGGCATGACCTTTGCTAAAATAGGACATATCGAGCACCTGAAATTTGCCGGAATGGAAATGAATCAACATTCCGGCAAAACATAGGCCACTCGGAGGTGTTCCCTGCAAAATGCTACACATGTCCATATATAGGGACAACCAATACATGTCCAAATATCATCATCGACATGTCCGAGGAGCAGAGACTTTTAGCTCACCGACTCGGCTGTAGAGGAAACTCCGACAACGATCACTCCACGGAGACATGACACTACAAAGCCTGCATATTCCATCGAGTGAAAATGTTAGATCATCAAATGTCATATAGCATTCTTTGATGACAAAATCATAGTGACATAAAAATAATTAAATTGTCCAATACTTTTCTATATTGAAAAAAATAATTACTAAAAATTTCTATACCTAAATTTTTTTACTAAAAATTTTATACCTAATTTTTTTTACTAAAATTTTCTATTAGTAAATTTGATACCTAAAAATTTCTATTAGTAAATTTGGTACCTAAAAATTTCTCGTATAGCATTCCAATACATTTCTATACCTAAAAATTTCTACATTCTATTGTATTCAAAAAACCTATTTGATACCTAAAATTATCTATTCTATTCAAAAAACCCTACATTCTACAAGCCAATTCTACAAATTCATTGCACATGATTACTAGAACATTCAAAAAACCTACATTCTACAAGAACAGAGGGAGGAGGGAGGGAGGGAAGTGGAGGCAGGACGGAGGAGCTACCTCAGCTGGGGGCGGGCAACGGTGGCTCGAGGGAGAGAGTGAGAGTGGAATGGGAGAGTGAGGGCAGCCGTGCGAAGAGGGTAAGATGGGTTTAGCAGCAGCGCGGGGCACCGGCCCACGCTACTGCTAATCCCATTAGCTGTAGCGCAAGTTCCGACCCCTCGCTGTTGCTAAGTGGTGCAGGGTACATGGGCCCACGCTGGCCACACTAGCAATGCTTGTTCCCTGCCCGCGCTACTACTAATGGGCTTAGCAGTAGCGCGGGAACCAGACGGGCGCTGCTACTGTGGGCAGCCCTTGGACGCACTGTGGCGCCCGCTTAGTAGTAGCGCCCATGTGCTAAGCCAACGCTACTGCTAACTGGCACCTGCAGCGCCGGTTCCCTGCACGCGCTACTGCTAATTATCAGTAGCGCGTCCTCTTAACCCCGCGCTGCTGTTACATGTCTACCTATAGGGTTTTTCCTAGTAGTGTGGGCAAACGCTTGCTGGTATACAATTGTCAGTGATTGATGAAATCATCACCGACGGGTTCCCTAGTTTAGCCCGTGGGCGATGTGATTTGCTCTATCGGCACAACATCTATGCTTTGTCTACAGAACAACAACATATATACTGATAAGGACATGATTGCATAACCAAATTAAACATCCAATTACATAACTGACTACACACATAACATTTGCACACACCAAAGTAAACAATTACATGCATAATAAACTAGGATAAATGATCATATCTAATCATCATCTACTTCTTCTTGTGACGCTTGCCGCCACTGCTCTGCTGGTGGTTCAATCCCTCGCCCATTCCAGGAAGGAGGCACTCCCTCATGTCAATGATCTGCCTGTGCATCTCGTAGCATGTGTACATGTTCTTGGCCACAAACTTGAGGTGAGCTTCATCCAGTCTCCGCACCCAGGCACCGTGCCAGGCTGTAGGATTTTTCTTGGCACCACCCTTCATGTTTTCGTAGTAGGGGTAGATGATGGCCACGACGAGTTCAACCAGGGAGTCCTTCTTCGTGCTGCCCCAGACCCTGTAGTGGCCACGGATGTCGACAAGCTTCTGGCAGGCCAAGCCCAAAAGCTCGAGCGCTTTTACATTGTCGGTGTTGTCCACCGTAGCAAACTTGTAGTTGGTGCTGTTGACAAACCTGGCGAAACACTCGCAAGGCCTTGTGGCCAGGCAGTAGTGGTAGACGAGGACGTGATGGCCCACGCACAACTGGATGACGGCAACCTTCCGATCAACCCCGGGACGACCGGTGGTGTACTGGAGGTCGAAGCCGACCACTTTGTACTTTTCATCTTCAGCAAGCAACTGCTCCATGGTGTTGATGGAGTCCTCCACCACGGCCGGGTCGATGGTGTACACCACCGAGAGGTCCTTCCCCCTCACGTCGGTGTCCACACGAGGCACGCCGAACTCCATTGGAGCACCGCTGGATATCCTCTCTCTATGTGTCGTCGTGGGTGTGCTTGTTGTGTTGTGGGGCGCGATCGAAAGGTTGAAGAGACTAAGGTTATAATGGCCGTGGGAATAAATGGGGAGGCCAAACGGCCTGGAGTATCGGCGCGCGCGGATGGCAGTTGTTGCAGCGCGTAACTGCATCATGCTGCACGTATTAACTGCATCGTGGCGATGTGCGTGGACGCAACCGCATGCATATGGCGCCCTAAACGTGATCATGCGCCGGCACCAACAGCTGAAAGAGCGCGCACGGAGGGACGCGAGCAGAGTCCGCCGTGGCCGCCTCAACGTCGAGCAGAGCGCACCGCGGCCGCCTCCACAACAAGCAACCACCTGCGTATAGCAGTTCTGGTCAACTGTTTGGCACCCGTGGAAGGTGAGACGGCCCATCCATCGGACACGCTGACGATATCTGGAATGTTTGTGATACTGGACAGACACGTACACATCGGAGAACGCGGGCCCACGTACGCCATCCGGGAACCGTTTCGGGCTTCGAACCCAAAACCATCAATAAATTTTGAGCTTGTTTCCCGTCACATTCCAAATTACCACGCAATAAGTAAATGCAAATCTGTTCACACCGATCAAACCTAAACGTGTTCCCACTTAGTACTGGGCTATAAATACTACCCACTCGAAAATTACTGCACATTCCTCTCCTCATCACCAAAAAATAGGTCTTTCCTGTTAAGTCGTTCCTTGCGTCTGCCATGGTTGGTAGGAGGAGTTCTGGGTCGAGATATAACCAGGGAGCAAAGACCAAGGCCACAGAAGCACTAGAGAGGTCCCGCCGCAATGCGGCAGCCGCAACAGAGATGTCCTGCCGCGCCGCGAAGCCCTCGAACGTGCTCTCACGGGCAGGCGAGGGCTCTCACAAGCGCACTCGCCGCGTCGGCAAACTCGACGAGCTAGTGGGGCTGAAGTCCTTAGCCAGCAACGATGACATTCTCGCTGGCGTAATTAACCAGCAGGAGCTGGTCGCCGGCTTGGTGAAGCTGCTCGAGATTAGCGATGCCTCGGTTGAGAAGGCGACCGGCCTCGTCGTGCAACTCATGGGTGGCGAAGCTCCACAAAGAGCTCGACAAGCAGAAGGAGGAAGCTGCCGGCTAGAAGAAGCAGCATGAGAAGAGAAGTGCCTCGCGGATGACGCTGACAGCCGTCATCCATGAACTTAGGGATGACTTGAAGAAGCTCCGCATCGAGCGCAAGCTGCAGGTGGAGGAATCCGCGGCTGCTATCAAGCAAAGTCATGAGGATGTGAAGAAGGAGCTGGAGGAACTCCTCGCCCAGCGATCCATCGAGAAGTAGAGAGCAACGACCCAGATCGTTGTCTGTGACTTCCTTCTTCTCTTGCCCCTGTGTCTTTCGGGCGTTGCCGCATGTGGCATTTTAAATTATCCAGAACATGTAAGACAATTATTATCCGTTGCCATTGTAAATTTGTCATCGTATTATTTCGTTCGTAACCTCGTAGGTACATGTATACGAGTCAAAAACAGGCTAAAAGTCACGTTCTCAGCGAGGCACAAACAAGACAAAGCTAGCGTTGAGCGAGGCCATGGGATCACAAGCTAACACCCTCCGTCCAGGTACATTAACCGCATGTTAAACAGCGGCTCGGCTGCCATTAATGGAGAAGTTGGGAGCGAGGCGGCGGGTGGAGGTCAAAGAGCTCGCTTCCCGGTGAGCCTGCGCGACAGACTGCTCGCACGTGTCCCGTCGAGCCTACGCGGCGGACTGGTCGCACGCATCCCGTCGAGCCTGTGCGGCGGACTGCTCGCACGTGTCCCGTCGAGCCTGCGTGGTGGACTTCTCGCACTTGTCCATTCTAATGAAACAGGTGCACGCACGCCACCTAGCATGGTCAAATTTTGGCACAAAATAGAAAGAGGACCAATAAACCAGGACTGAGGTAGTACTCTCCAATAAAAAGAGGTACGCGTGGCCGCACGTAAATGGTTAGTGGAACGCCCATGGTTCAAACAATACAAACGTTTACGATAGTAACGTGTCATCTATTTGTTCCAAAATGCCTATGTGTCGGTGTACTAAAGCATGGGTGCCCTCGTACCCTGACTTGTGCACAAGCAGTTGTAGCCTCCTTGACGGGAAAAGCTTGATGGAGGATAACTATGACTCAAGGCTTGGAATATTCCAAGACCGTGAAGAAGACCTCAAGGCAGGTCATTGAGAAGTACTATTCTCATACTGAAGATCAAAATTGTCCTTGCCGGCAAGCTCCGTACTGGCAAGGTGGAGACCAAGACTCTGGTTGCCGGCAAGCTCCTTGCCGGCAAGCAACGGTCCGGCAAGCTCTGCGCCGGCAAGCTCATTCTGTCCCGTTACCGCTCCACCTCACCATCGGCTAGATAAGCACGCATGATAGGTGTTGAGCAGGCAGGCAGTCAACGCAGCTGGCCAAGGCACGTGTCAGCATGCCACACCAGGATTAACTTTAATGACACCCATCACTGGGACGTGTCGAGGTGACAAGAGGGCGCCAGGACTGGTGGTACAGATCTTTTACCCAAAGCCTCGCCTCCCCGACATAGCACCTAACGGTGCATTTAATGCGCTTGTCTTACCCCGTCTGGAGATAGACGTGATGACGGTGCAAGTTACTATTCATACTTTGTAATGACCATGTTAGCCTCTGTGGTAACCCCTTGGTCTATAAAAGGAGGCCCACGGCTGCACTTAGAACGGTCGAATCTTAGCTCAACTACACGTTGTAGCTGCACTTCCCGCGCACCTTGCCGGCAAGCTGCGCTCTTTGTAACTCTTGAGCTCACATACAATCAAACCACTAGAACAGGAGTAGGGTTTTACGCTCATAGCGGCCCAAACCTGGATAAATCGTTGCTTGTGCTCATATCTACTAGCCCTGCTCTGTAGTATTGTGATCCCACTTCTGAACCACAAAGGGGTCCTCTCGATCCCATAGATCGTCGTTTTCCCATGACATCTTTGGCGCGCCAGGCAGGGGGTCTCATATTACGAATCAGTGTTCGTAGTTTGAGTACCGGCTCCATCACCTTCACCGATAGCGCCGAAGAAGAAGACCGGAGCCACGACGGCTCCCACCACCTCCAAGCGGCTTCCCCAGGAGTCCGTAGACGGCGCAGGCGGCGCAGTTGATGTGTGCGCTATGGTTGGGAAGGCCGGCGCAGGAGGCGCCGGTGGTGCGGGTGTCCAGCATCCCCACCATGTCGGCGAACCCAGCCACCACACCGGAGATGGCGCAGATGGCCAACTCCAACAACCCACTGGTGAGCCTGTTCATCCCAGTACTACAATTCAGACCAGTGTGAGCCAGGACCCCGTCGTCGCGACGTCCAGGGACGGAGTGGTGACATCCAATAACGCTGCGGCGGGACATGTGCAGCGACCATTGCAAGATGGGCACGCCACGCTTCCCCGCGGCGCTGGCGGTCCTGGACAGCATCAAGCTGGCCCTGAGCATTGTTCTCATGATGCTCAGGTTCCACCATCACCACGCCAACCCATTGGTGAGCATGCGCTGAGGCAGCAGGTACGCGACGAGCTCCCTCCTGGCCCTGCCAGGAGTCGAACGCCGTTCCGTTCTGTGTTTCCTGCCATGCCAACCACGGCGGCAGAGGCTATGGCACGATTTCAAATGCTTTTGAACTTCCCGCCAGCCCCAGACAAAATGGAAGAATGGAGGGCCACTATCCAGAGTCTCATCAGTTTTGCCGATCCCGGCAAGACACAGGATGTGGGTCCCTCCAGACGACCACCCGCAGTGCCGGCAGGACCATCTGGCTGCCGTGCCGGAGACGGTGCACCCATGGTGCAGTCGCCTCCACGCCAGCAACCACCTTGGTGGCAAGCTCGCCGATCGGATGACCAAGACACCATGTCCATGGCGTCATCGGATCCGCGGGGCCGCCAAGACCAGCGCCAAGTGCTCCACGAGCGGCGCGATGAGGATGCCCACACGAAGATTGAGCGGCGCCGGGAGGCACGTCATCAGTCAGACGACCATCCCGGGCCGGTAGCATACGTGCCAGTGCCAGGGTACCCTGGGTACTTACCTTGCGAGGTAGGCTGCCCAGCGTTCACCCATGAGCTGCGGCAGGTTTGCTGGCCATCCACCCGTCCCTTCAAGCCAGAGCTGCCTGACAAGTATGACGGCACGCTCAGTCCAGCAGAGTTCCTTGGCATCTACACCATTGCAGTGCAGGCTGCCGGGGGGCGCGATGACAAGCTTCTAGCCAACTACTTTTCGTTGGCGCTTAAGCCCAACATCAGATTGTGGTTGATGAACTTGCCGGAGGGCTCCATTTTCTCTTGGGCGGATCTGTGCCATCAATTCGTGGGTGCCTACCAGGGTGGCCACACGCTACCTGGTCAGGAGAGCGACTTGCATGTGATCCCCCAGAGAGACGGCAAGACCCTCCGCAAGTACATACAGAGGTTCAGCCATGTGCACCACAACATTCCTGATGTTCATCCCGTAGCTGTTTGCATCACATTCCATACGAATGTACGCAACCACAGAATGCGGTCTGAGATGAATGTCATGAAGGTCAGGACCATCAACGTGTTGTACGCCTTGGCAGATAAGTGTGCACGTGCTGAGGAAGGGAGGCGACTCCCGGGGGAAGATGCTGGCGCTGACGTCGATTCTGAAGACGACGACGCAGATGATGCATCGACCCCGCAGAAGAAGAGCCGGAAGCGCAATCGGATGCGCAAAGGCAAGACAATGATGGCAGTGCAGAGCCCCGGTAACGCCAACACCACCAAGAAGTCCAAGGCAGAAAGCCCCGGCAAGGAGGTTGCCGGATGCGCTGACTGCCGGGAGGCTGCGGCGGGCGACAAGAGCGGCAAGACCGGTGGCCCTTACTGCAAGATCCACCGTACCAAGGGCCACGACCTCCAGGAGTGCCGACAAGTAGAGAAGCTTGCCGAGAAGCAGAAGCAAGAGTACGAGAAGCGTGACAAGGAGAAGGGCCAGGATGGTGCCAGTGGGTTCGGCAAGCAGAACCGTGGTGGCCGAGTGGGCCACCGCGGCAAGGCCAAGCAGCCGAAAGAGAAGGCTGCACAAGACCAAGATGATGATCATGAGGACGAAGATGGGTCCGACAAGGAGTTCCAGAACGCAGTGGATGCCATGTGTGTTGACGGAGGCGTATCTTTGCACTCCTCGCACCGGCAACTGAAGCAATGGATCCGCGAGGTGAATGCTGCGGAGCCCATGATGGAAGTGCAGAGGCCACTCAAGTGGTCGCACACGCCCATCATCTTTGACGCCGAGGATCACCCTAATCGCACCACTGCGGTCGGGTGTTTGCCGTTGTTGGTTTCGCCAACAATCCGCAACCTCAGGGTGACGAAGATGTTGGTTTACGGTGGGGCTGGCTTGAACTTGATCTCTCCCAATGTGATCAAGAGGCTGCAGATCCCTGACAAGGATCTTGAGGAGACCGGCACGTTCCAAGGGATCAGTCCAGGGAGGAACAAGCCAAAGGGCTAGATCACGTTGTCGGTCACATTCGGCAGCAACCTCAACTACAGGACGGAGAAGATCGTTTTCAACGTCGTCAAGATGCCCCTGCCCTACAATGGCATTCTGGGCCGTCCGGTGCTGGCCAAGTTCATGGCCGGGTCACTTTGCCTACAATGTCATCAAGATGCCAGGGCCAATGGGAGTCCTCACCATCAAGTCGAACCACAAGGACACAATCATCTGTGCCAACAAGCTCTACTAGGAGGCAGTGGCAGCATCTACCGACAAGGCACCTGCTCCTGCTGGCAAAGCTCCCGGGGGAGGAAAGAAGAAGAAGAAGTCCGGCAAGACATCTGATACAGACTCCGGGAAGTGCACTTTAGAGTGCAGCACGCCCGTTGAGGACATACCAGAGAGCTCTACCGGCAAGAGCAAAAAGTCCAAGGCCTCCACGCCGGCGACGAAGCAAGTTCCTGCGAGAGAGAGGATGGGACAAGTGGCACTTTTTCTGTAAGTGCCACTCTCGGTGACAAATAGGAAAGCGAGCTCGTTGCCTTCCTACGGGCGAATGTCGATGTGTTTGCTTGGCAAGCATCTAACATCTCCGGTGTTCCTAGGGAGGTAATTGAGCACCACCTTACTATCTGCCCTCATGCGAGACCCGTCAGGCAGAAGGTCAGGAAGCAAGCTTTGGAGCGGCAAGAGTTTATTGCCGAAGAGATCAAGAAGTTGGAAGCAGCAGGTCTAGTCAGAGGAGTGCTACACCCTACGTGGTTAGCCAATCCAGTTGTAGTGCACAAGGAGAACGGGAAGTGGAGGCTTTGTATAGACTTCACTGATATAAATAAAGCCTGTCCAAAGGACCCTTTCCCTTTGCCGTGCATCGACCAGATTGTAGACTCCACTGCCAGCTGTGATTTACTCTCTTTCCTTGACGCCTACTCTGGTTATCATCAGAACTTTATGGCCACGAAAGATGAGGAGAAAACCGCATTCATCACTCCATGTGGCACATACTGCTTCTTGCGTATGCCTTTCAGATTGAAGAGTGCTGGGGCAACCTTTCCCAGAGTAGTTCAGATCGGTTTTGAGCCACAGCTGCATAGAAATGTAGAAGCTTACATGGATGATATTGCGGTCGAGACCAGAGACAAGTCAACCCTGATCCAGGATTTGGAAGAGACGTTTGCGAACTTGCGCAAGCTGAACTTGAAGCTCAACCCCGAGAAGTGTGTGTTCGGTGTTCTGTCCGGCAAGCTTCCTGGGTTCTTTGTGTCTCAGAGAGGGATTGAAGCCAACCCTGACAAGATCAAAGCAATTGAGCAGATGGAAGCACCGAGATGCGTCAAGGATGTCAGGCGTCTTGCCGGCTGTGTTGCCGCCCTCAGCAGGTTCATCTCCAAATCGGCAGAGCGCACCTTGCCATTTTTCAAGATATTGAAAAAGGCAGGTCTAGTGAACTGGACTCCCGAAGCGGAGGCCGCGCTCCAAGATTTGAAGGAGTCCTAGTTGCGCCTAGGCCGCAAGAGACGTTGATGCTATACTTAGCGGCAACGAATCAAGTGGTTAGTGCTGCACTTGTGGCTGAAAGAGAGGCAGATGAGGAAGAGGTAGCAGCCGCAGAGCCACGACCCGACGAGCCGGAATCTTCTCCGGCAAGGTCAGGTGCCGACAAGCCAGAGATTGTGCAAGCCAGCCAGCCAGATCAGCAAGTTGTGAAGAAGAAGATGGTGCAGTGCCCAATCTACTTTGTTAGCTCCCTCTTGCAAGGGGCTAGGTCAAGGTACTCTGGTGTGCAGAAGTTGCTTTTCGGCCTTCTCATGGGCTCAAGGAAGCTGTGCCATTATTTTCAAGCACACCCAGTCACCGTCGGCACTCGCTTTCCGTTGCAACGCATCTTGAGAAATCCAGAGGCAACCGGTAGGATTGTGGAGTGGGCATTGGAGCTGTCGAGCTTTGATTTGAAGTTTGAGAGTACCTCAATGATTTAGAGGAAAGCCTTGGCAGAATTCATTGCAGAATGGACCCTAATGCTAGATGAAGAGATTCCAAAGACCTCGCTCCCCGGCAAGGAAACTGTTGACGATTGGATCATGTACTTTAACGGTGCTTTCACACTGAAAGGCGCCGGTGCCGGCATGCTGCTTATAGCACCCACCGGAGAGCACCTCAAGTACGTGCTTCAGATGCACTTTCCCCAGGAGCAGGCCACCAACAACACTGCTGAGTACGAAGGATTGCTTGCCAGTCTGCGCATTGCAACCGACCTTGGTATTCGAAAGCTAATTATCAGAGGCGACTCGCAGTTAGCGGTGAGGCAAGTCAACAAGGATTAACAGAGCCCTTTGATGGAGGCGTACATTGATGAGGTGAGGAAGTTGGAAGAGCACTTTCACGGTCTACAAGTAGAGCACGTTCCACGTGCCCAGAATTGGATTGCGGACGACTTGTCAAAGCTTGCCGCCCAAAAGATGCCTGTGGAACCAGGAACTTTTGTGCTCCATCTGACTCAGCCATCCGTTACACCATCAAGGGTGTTGAAGAAGAGAAAGCAAGATGTTGGTGGTTACTTTCCGGTAGAGCTGTCGGTAGCTGCCAAGAAAGCAGATACCGCCAGCAAGATACCCTTGGCTGGTGAGCCGCAGTTTCCGGCAAGCCAGATCCTTGACGTCGAAGCAAGCGCTCCCGCAGAGGAAGAAATGCCTTTAGTCCTTGTCATCGAGCCACAAGCTTCGGCATGGGCACAGTCAATTGTCCAGTTCCTTCAGACAGGAGATCTTCCCAATAAGCAATAGGATGCAGAAAGAGTAGCCCGTCAATCAAGGATGTACAAGTTTGTTGACAACATTCTGTACAGGAAGAGACCAAATGGGGTGAAATTGAAGTGCATCTGCCGGGAAGATGGACAGAGGCTGTTGGAAGAGATGCATGAAGGGATGTGTGGCTCTCATATTGGGTTGCACGCACTTGTTGGCAAGGCGTTCCGTCAAGGATTCTACTGGCCGACAGCCCTTCAAGATGCCTTGGTAGTGGTTATCAGATGCGAAGCATGCCAGTTCCACTCCAAGGACATTCACCAGCTTGCTCAAGCCCTCCAAACCATCCCTCTCTCCTGGCCTTTCTCAGTCTGGGGGCTCGACATTGTCGGCCCCTTCCCCCGTGCTACCGGGGGCTTTGAATTCTTGTACGTTGCAATCGACAAGTTTACAAAGTGGCCTGAGGTGGAGCCAGTGAGGAAGGTGACGGCACAGTCAGCCATCAAGTTCCTCAAAGGATTGGTTGCCCGTTTTGGTGTCCCCAACAGGATCATCACCGACAACGGCACCCAATTCACGAGCCGTGCCTTCACAGCATATTGCCAAGAACTTGGAAATAAGATTTGCTACGCGTCTGTTGCTCACCCAAGGAGCAATGGACAAGTAGAGAGGGCAAATGCAGAAGTGCTGCGTGGTCTCAAGACCAGAACTTTCGACAGGCTGCACAAGTGTGGAAGGCGCTGGGTGGAAGAGTTGCCGGCGATTCTTTGGTCGATCAGGACGACGCCAAGTCGAGCCACTGGCCAGACACCATTCTCCCTTGTTTATGGTGCAGAAGCAGTGCTCCCCACAGAGCTCAAATACGGGTAACCTCGAGTCTTGGCCTTCGATGAGGAGGATCAAGATGAGCTGCGGCAAGATAATGCCACACTCCTTGAGGAAGATCATTTTCGGGCTGTTGTCCGTGCTGCACGGTAGCAGCAAGCTTTGCGCCGCTACCATAGTCGCAAAGTGAACGCCAGGAATCTTGAGGAAGGCGACCTTGTTCTTCATCGGATTCAATCCACGAAGGGTCAAAACAAGTTGACGCCTAAGTGGGAGGGCCCTTACCGGGTGGTACGAGTCACTAGGCCCGGCGCAGTCTGCCTAGAGACCGAAGATGGCACTCCGGTGCTCAACTCATGGAATATTGAGCATCTTCTCAAGTTTTACCCGTAAGGCGCGGTTGCCGGGCTGCCCGGCAACCTCTTTTGTACAAGTTTGCCGGAAAGGCATGTAAACCTTTGTACAGAGCCGGGCGCAGATCCCGTGCACATAACTAAAGATAAGTGTTTCACAATTCTTTGTCCAAGTACATATTTGTTTATATGTTGCACGCAGCCTTGTGTCACATTTTCCCTTGCATAGGATGATTAACGAACCATCAAGGTTCCAGCCTCCTCGTTTCTCTTGTTTCTTTTTCTCAAAGGACAGAAGGGTTCCTCGCATACAAGTTTCCTGGTGGGAGTGATGGTATGGATACCGAATGACGGTGTTCAAGATATCATCCTACGGCAAGAAGCACAGCAAAGAAAAAGCGAAGTTGCAAAACTTTAAAGTAAATTCTTTGTTGTAGTTGCAACTTCTCCTTGAACGATTTTGGCCTTTGTATGAGAAACCTGCACGCTAAGGAACCTTGTTGTGATCAACTGCGCTCTTACTTTGTTTCGAGTCCGCTCGACAACTTAAGTAGTTGCATTGTGATTGTCAAGTGTACCCTTGCCGGCAGCGGCACTTCCGTCAAGCTGTTAAGGACCCGTTCCTCAAGCGCTTGCGGCAAGAGTGCGCGCACCGGCAAGTTTTCGGCAAGCGTAGGGTACAAGAATCATGCAAAGACAGAATAAGACAAGAGAGATAGCATGCATACATCCATCCAAAACACAAGTTATATTACATCAGAGCTAAGTGCAGTTCTAACTTGAGATGGATCTGTCTTTTACATGATCGTGCACTAGACAAAGTATAGCTACAAGATTAGTGGGTTTCCCCATCCTCTGTCCTAGGAATCAGGACAACCCTGTCAGCGATGGGCGTGATGAGCTCTTCGGCGGTCTTGGTGTCGGCTCCCCGCGGCAGACTGGCGAAAACCTTGGAGAGGTCAATGCTTGGGTTCCGGTACACCACCTTGACGAGGACCTTAAAGAGGACATCCCGGCAGAGCTTGCGAGATTCGCTGGCAAGGTATGCAGCTCAAGTCTCGCGATATTTCTCCAGCGCCTCGATCATGCTTTCAAAGAAGATAGTGAGACTGGTGCTGGCGGTGTCTCCTTCGGCGGTGGAGTAGTGGTATTCCGGCAAGCCCATGGCAGATAGCTGTGCAGAAATGCCCTCCGCGGCAACCACGAGACGGTTAGTCCAAAGCTTGTAGGCGTCCTTGAGTTCATTGAAAGTTCTAGCAGTGCTCGTGACCAAGGCTTTCTCGTTTTGAGGTCCTTCATCAAGGTCTTCTCGCGTTTTCTGGCTTCGTCAAGGGACTTCCCCAAGGCAATCAGCTTCATCTTGTGATCTTCGATAGTATCGTTGGCCTCGGTGAGCTCTTGGCTCTTGGCAGACACTGAAGTATGTAGCTCCCCCAAGGTGTGAGCTGCCTTCTATGCCTCTGCTTTGAGCGCCAGGATCTCCTTGCCGTTGGTGGCGATATTCGCCTCGAGCGCTCGCACCTTGCCTTCCAGCTCGGTCTTGGCGACCTCTGCGGCTTCGGCAGCATCGACGGTCTCCTTGATCCTTTTGGCATGCTCTGTAGCTTGAGCCTCGATGACCTCCTTGTGCTTGCGCTCCAGCTCCTGAGTTTGCTGTGAGACAAGGGCCTGGATCTCATTATCCTTGCCGCAAAGTGTGGCGGAAAGATCTGCTTCCCGAGTGGCAAGCTCTTCTTCATGAGCGTCAAGGCCAACCTTGCGCTCATTCAACTTTGCTTCCTCTGCCGCTACCTTCTACGCAGCCTCCTCTTGTGCCTTGTCGGCCTCGGCCTTCTCCAGAATAAATTCCTTCTGGGCCTTGGCAAGCTGAGTATGACGTTCTTGAAGGTCTTTGAGGCATTCTGCGTACCAGATCTGCGTTTCCTCCACGCGCTTCTTGAATTCCTCCTCCGCCTTGTCAAGGACGGCTGCCCTGGAGTCCAAACTCTTTGCGTGGCTATGGTAGCATGCCTGAAGCTTTTGGAAGTTCTCGCCCATGGCCTTGAGGAGCCACTGCTCTTTGGTCTCGTTGGTGTTGGCATGCGGCTCATCGACGACCTCGAGCCCGGCAGCAGCAGTAACCTCACCATCCAAGATCTCTCCTTCAGTAGGTGCCCCGATGCTTGACGTCCCAGGGGGGTTGACGAACAGGTTGTCGCCAACCTTTATGTATCTAATCGAGAAGGGCTCTTCAGGTGTCGGGGGGTGATCATTCATGGCCACCTTGCCGGTCAGGATCGCCCTCATAGCCGAGTCAGCGCCTGGCGCTCCTGGGACAGAGATGTCTCCAGTGGCCTCGACACTACTATTGCCGCCCTCCTTAGCAGCATCCTTGGTGGTCTCTTCGTGAGCTGCCTTGGCGGCCTCCTCGTCAGTCCTTGCGACGGCCTCACCAGCAGCAATGTTGCTGGCCTCATCAGCGGCGTCCCTTGCAATCTCCTCAATGGTGGAATCGATGTCCATTTCCTCAGATAGAGGAAGATCTGAAAGGATGGAGAAAAGAGAAAGTCAAGACTCAGGTCAAGTTCAAGAAAACAAAAAAGAAGATTAAGAGAGAAAGGTACTCAATGGCAGAAAGCTTACCGGGCTGAGACTATTGAGGGGGGACAGTTTCCTCTCTGACAACCTCAGGTATCATCGCCTGGTTGCCGGTGACCTCGGTTGCCAGCGCTTCATCAGTGCGAACGGGATCGTATGTGGAGGCCCTTGCCGGACAGCCGCTTGCCGGAGCAGCGGTTGACGAAGACACCCCAGCTGGATTTGCCTCCGGGCGCTCCTCCTCGTGGTGTTCTTCTCCTGCTCCCGTGCCGATGTTAGCGGCAAATATTTGGACACCAGTGCTTGCCAAAGGAAATTGAATAGTGGCCTCATGCTGGGGGCTATGGTCTGGGCTGATATCCACGACCTCGTTACCTGGCGCCGTGCTTATTGTTGGCTTGTCATCTGTTACGGTCCTCGTCCTCTTGGCCATCCTCTCTGCCAAGGTCTCCCTGTCGCTGTCAAGTCAAGGCAAGACGAGATAGGTCAGATTAACACAAGCAAGGAATCAAGAGTTAACAAAGAAAATTGGAGATGCATACTCCTCTTCCTCCTCCTCATCACTAAGGATGGAGAGATCATACAAGCCCTCAGGCATGATGCTGGAAGAGGGCGGCGGGGTAGAAGTCCTGGCCCGCTTAGTTGCCACAGGCGTAGTAGGACGAGACGACTCGTCTGCTCCGGCAGCTGATGCGGCTGTGCTCCTCGTAAAGGTACGCCGCGTTCGCTGTTGTTGAGGGGCTTGGCGTTGAGTTCCTTGTCATCCAGCAACCTTGCCAGTTACCTCCTCACCGGTAACTTCCTCACCTGAGGGTATGCCACTGACTGGCTCTTTGGAGGCAGCTCTCCGAAGGACACGAGTTCTCCTTGCCGGAGCGGAAGGAGCAGGGGGCTCTTCGGATATTTGTTCTGTAACAGTCTCCCCGCCCCATTCCCCGACAAGTTCTTCCTGCCCTTCGGCAAGTTTCTCCAGTGGTTCCCCTGCCGTTCCATCACCAGATTCATCACCAACATTGGCTATTGCGGACCCAAAGCCGCTGACGCCTCCAGCCATTCTGGCCTCCATTGCCTTGTTGGCAATGTGCTCCAATTCTTCGGGTGTGGTGCCGCGGAAGAGATCTTTCTCCTCTCTGACGGACCTCTCCACCAAGGTGTCGAACCACCCTTGCACCACGTCTTTGGGTGGCTCCTGCCAAAGCGCTTCAACGCCATGGGCATCGTAGGATGGCATCACCGCGATGACGGAATCCTTGGCGGAGCTGTTTCATAAAGGCACCACCCTTGCCGGCATCTTGAAGTTGCCGCTGGGACGGAAGAGGTGCTCGCAGAGAGCCCGGTGCTGCAGCACTGTCAGGTTGGCATGAAGTCCAGTCCAGACCCGCATGATATCCACCGCGTTCTTGTAATCCCAGGCGGGCCTGCCCTTGTTCTGGAGAGGAGCAATGCGGCGGTGAAGGAAGTCAGCCCCCACCATTTCAGCAGTGAGGCCGGCAGCCTTGCGGCGGAGGATGCGCGTGGTGGCAATTGTGAGCTTCTTGTCGTCAGTGGCAAAAGAGCTCCAATCTGTGCTGCGCTCCACCCTTGTCATCCTGGGAAGGCAGAACTCCAAAAAATCATTTTCCTTAATCCAACACCATTCCCCGCGCCACTCGTTCCACTTCTGATAGGGCAGCCCCGGAAGATAGGCATTCTCATCCCTGGGGATCCAAGTGATGCAGCCGGAGAGAGCATCTGCTTCGATGCGTGGAATGAAGTAATGGCGACAGAGGGCTACACTAGGCAATACTCCTACGAATTTTTCGCACATATGTGCAAAAATAGCCATACAAGTCATGGCGTTGGGGGTGAAGTCTAGAAGGCGAAACCCGTAGGTATACATCAGTTCTACGAAGAACTCAAAGAAGGGAGGAACGAGCCCACAGTAAAAGTATACAACGAAGAAGGGGTACTTGTCTGGCCCAGGCCTGATGGAGCCGGGAAGGACCTCTGGCGTGGTGTGGGCGCTCATCTCTTTCACCCACATGATCGAGTATCGACTCACCAAGTCGCTCTCATCTGGCACCGGCTTGAAGAAGACGTTGTTTCTCCACGCCGCTGTCAGTTCTTCCTCGGGATCGACCGCCTTTCCCGGCTTGTTTCGGTTCCTCTTGGGAGCCATAGCCGCGCCGGGGAGGGCGAATGTGGAAGCAGGCGTGGGAGAGCTGCGTTGCGCGGCGGCGGAAGAAGGGGGCGTGTTTTCTGCTCTGGCGCAAGGAAGAAGACAAAGGCGGCGGCGATGGCGAGATTCGGAGAAGGGGGTAAATGAGCAGCGCCCCTCGCGGATTCCTTTTTATGGGGAAGGCACGAGGGCTGGCTCTTTACCGTCCTATCTAGCTGCACTTTTCAGGCACACTACCTCCCCGCGGCCATTCCATTCCACCTCTCCCATGCCCGCATTTAATGCGCGTCGTGGGGGGCATGGTAACAGAGAAGATTACGATAGTTATCCTCTGCCACACGTGCATGTGCACTGTTCGGGCCTGTCCCAACGACGCCTCGCATGCGCGTGTGCCCAGGCCCAGGGGCTCCTGTCGGTGTACTAAAGCATGGGTGCCCTCGTACCCTGACTTGTGCACAAGCAGTTGTAACCTCCTTGATGGCAAAGGCTTGACGGAGGATAACTATGACTCAAGGCTTGGAATAAACAAGACCGTGAAGAAGACCTCAAGCCAGGTCATCGAGAAGTACTATTCTCGTACTGAAGATCAAAATTGCTCTTGCCGGCAAGCTCCGTACCGGCAAGGTGGAGACCAAGACTCTGGTTGCCGGCAAGCTCCTTGCCGGCAAGCAACGGCCCGGCGAGCTCCGCGCCGGCAAGCTCGTTCTGTCCCGTTACTGCTCCACCTCACCATCGGCTAGATAAGCACGCATGATAGGTGTCGAGCAGGCAGGCAGTCAACGTAGCTGGCCAAGGCACGTGTCAGCATGCCATGCCAGGATTAACTTTAATGACACCCGTCCCTGGGAAGTGTCGAGGTGACAAGCTAAGAGGGCGCCAGGACCGGTGGTACAGATCTTTTACCCAAAGCCTCGCCTCCCCGACATAGCACCAAACGGTGCATTTAATGTGCTTGTCTTACCCTGTCCGGAGATAGACGTGGTGATGGTGCAAGTTACTATTCATACTTTGTAATGACCATGTTAGCCTCTGTGGTAACCCCTTGGTCTATAAAAGGAGGCCCACGGCTGTACTTAGAACGGTTGAATCTTAGCTCAACTACACGATGTAGCTGCACTTCCCGCGCACCTTTGAAAGTGCAACCAATCCCCGGGTGGTTTTGGTAATTCATAACAACATATATCTCATTGAACTAATGTCCATTCAAGTTAAATATTTCAGGATGTTCAATGATTGGAATGGCAAGGACTAGAGATGTGGACCCCTCAAAATGCTAAGGACATGGATTGGCAAAACCTCAAGACTCTACATTTTTGTTAAGTGATCCAAGATCACATTGAGTCCATAGGAAAGCCAATATTATTAAAAGGGGATGAGGTGTTGCTTAATGGTCTTTTTGCTCAAGTGCTTAGTGACAGTGCTCCAAAACCCTCAACCACTTTCTCCATCCAAATATGTCCAAAACCTACATTCCAACTCGGCCCCATCGAAATTTCCTATCCGGTGCCACCGAGTTCATTTGGACTTAGCCACTGCCAAAACCCTAACAAATCGGATCCACCGATATGGATCTCGGTCCCACCGAGATGGCCTTGCCAACTCTCTGTTACTTGTTGCAATTATTTTGGTCCCACCGAGATTTGCAATCGGTACCACCGAGATGGCTTGCCAACTCTCTGTTGCCTTATTGCTTCACTTCGGTCCCACCGAGTTGATGCAATCGGTGCCACCGAGACGAGGTTTGCCCTAACCATTGCACATCGGTCCATCCGAGTTGTTCCTGTCGGTCCCACCGATATTCCTAACGTTCATATCTTTTACACAGGTCGGTGCCACCGAGATTTCTGATCGGTGCCACTGACTTGGGTCAAAAGTGTGTAACGGTTGGATTTTGTGTGGAGGCTATATATACCCCTCCACCCTTTCTTCTTAAGCAAGGAGATCCATCAGAACGTGCATACACTTCCACCATACATTTTCTAAGAGAGAACCACCTATTCATGTGTTGAGATCAAGAGATTCCATTCCTACCATTTGAACCTTGATTTCTAGCCTTCCCAAGTTGCTTTCCACTCAAATCCTTCTTCCACCATAGCCAAATCTGTGAGAGAGAGTTGAGTGTTGGGGAGACTATCATTTGAAGCACAAGAGCAAGGAGTTCATCAACAACACACCGTCTATTACCTTTTGGAGAGTGGTGTCTCCTAGATTGGTTAGGTGTCGCTTGGGAGCCTCCGGCATGATGTGGAGTTGAACCAAGGAGTTTGTAAGGGCAATGAGATTGCCTACTTCATGAAGATCTACCCGAGTGAGGCTAGTCCTTCGTGGACATAAGCCATGGTGGAATAGACAAGGTTGCTTCTTCATGGACCCTTCGTGGGTGGAGCCCTCCGTGGACTTGCGCAGCCGTTACCCTTCGTGGGTTGAAGTCTCCATCAACGTGGACGTATGATAGCACCACCTATCAGAACCATGCCAAAAATCATCGTGTCTTCATTGCGTTTGAAATCTCTGATCCCCTCCTTTACTTACATGTGCAATTGCTTACTTTCCGCTGCTACACTCTTAGAATTGCATGTGTAGGGTGATGCTTGACTTGTATACTTGCTAAAATCTGCCTACAACTAAAATTGGGAAAATGTTAGGTTTTTATTTGGTCAAGTAGTCTAATCACCCCCCCTCTAGACATACTTTCGATCCTACAAGTGGTATCAGAGCTTTGGTCTCCATAAGCCTTGATTTCCATTGCTTTGGTGATCATAGCCTTGGTTTCACAACCTAGGAGAGTATGGCGTCTAGTGAGGGTAATTATCACCGTAGAGGTCCATATTTTGATGGTACAAACTTTGCTAGTTGGAAACATAAGATTAAAATGCATATTCTTGGTCATAACCCCGCCATTTGGGCTGTTGTTCGTGTTGGCTTGCAAGGTGAATTCTTTGAGGATGGCAAGGAACATGATCATGAAGCAACCGTGGAAGAATTGAAGATGTTGCAATACAACGCTCAAGCTTGTGACATTCTCTTCAATGGTTTGTGCCCCGAGGAATTCAACAAAATCAGCCGCCTCGAGAATGCAAAAGAAATTTGGGATACTTTGGTTGATATGCATGAGGGTACCGAGTCCGTCAAGGAATCTAAGTTGGATGTGCTTCAAAGTCAACTTGACAAGTTCAAGATGAAGGATGGTGAAGGAGTCGCCGAAATGTACTCTAGGCTTGCTCTCATCACAAATGAGATTGCCAGCTTAGGAAGTTTAGAGATGACTGACAAATTCATCATCAAGAAGATCCTTATAGCTTTGGATGGAAAATATGATAACGTTTGCACATTGATCCAAATGATGCCCAATTACAAAGATCTCAAGCCCACAGAAGTCATTGGAAGGATTGTTGCTCATGAAATGTCACTCAAGGACAAAGAGGAGCTACACAACAAATCAATTGGTGCTTACAAAGCTTCAACCGATGCTCCAACAACTTCAAGTGACAAGCTAGTATCCAATGAAGAGATAAGCCTAATGGTGAAAAGATTCAACAAGTTTTACAAGAACAAAGGGAAAGAAAGAAGCTCTAGCTCAAGACACTATGAGAGAAGATCATCAAGTCGTGACCAAAATTATTACAATTGTGGAAAACCCGGACACTATTCCAATGAGTGTACGGCTCCCTACAAGAAAAGAGATGAATCACCAAGAGGAAGACATAGAAGAGATGAATCACCTCATAAGGAGAGAAGGAGTAGAGATGATCGTCATGAACGAAGACCCTCTCGAAGAAGCAAGGATTCAGAAAGGAAGGACAAGTCATCCAAGAGCTACACAAGAAGAAGACATCAAGCTCATGTTGGTGAATGGATATCCGGCTCCGACTCCGACAACCACTCCGAGAGAAGCTATCACTCCAACTCCGACTATAGTCAAGATGAAGGTGTTGCCGGACTTGCTCTTGTGTCATCCAACTCCTATGATCTCTTTGACTCACCAAATGAAGGAATTGGAAGATGCTTGATGGCAAAAGGCCCCAAGGTATCACACCCCGAATACTTTGACTTCAATAGTGATGAGGATGATTTGCTTGGTGATGATGATTTACTTATTGATAAGGCTAGTGATGTGAGCTATAATGAAAATGCTAGTAATCATGATAGTCAAGAGAAAACGAATGACAATGCTATGAAGGAGATTGAGCGTCTAACTAAAGAACTAAATGCTCTTAAGTTAGCTCATGAAACAACTCAAGAAGATCATAGAGAACTTCTAAGAACTCATGAGAAGCTACGCTTCGAGAAGATAAATTTAGAGCAAGAGCATGAGTTTCTTAAAGCTATCAATGATGATCTTCAAAAGAAGAGTTCTTCATATCTTGCTAAACGTTTACTCTTGTCTACCTTTATGCCACAAGTTAAACCTAAGCAAACTAGTAACAAGGGTAAAAAGGGTTCTACCTCTAGTAGTAACAATAACAATGCTATATCCAATGTTGTTGCTTCTAGTAGTTCTATTGATTCCACTATTGATTCTCTTAGCCAAGTTACACTTGAGCAAGAAAACAATCTATTGAAAGGAATTATAGAAAAAGGTGTCTACAAGAGCCTTGTCGGGAGTAAGCAATTTGAGGAAATTGTACGCAAGCAAGGAAGGCACCGGAAGAACCAAGGTGTTGGTTTTGAACGAAAGTTCAATGCCAATGGAGTTGAGTGGGAAGAAGATCAATACCCCAAGACGAAGTTTGTTCCTTAACAAGAGAAGTATGATCCTACTTCCTTCAAGGGAACACAAGCTCAAGATGATCTTCAACCACAAGACCACAAGCTAAAAGGCAAGGACAAGCTTCAAGAAGAGATTGACTCATTTGAGGAAGCACCTCAAGCCTTGGTCAAGTGGGTTCCCAAGAGTTCATCAAGTTGTACTTCATCAAGTGCTACTACAACTCCAAGGATTCCCATCAAGTTGATGTGGGTCCAAAAGAAGAAGAACTAGAGAGTTCTTGAGGGTGACTCCGCCAACAAACTTCATTCACATTCATTTATGGCAAGAACTTGTGCAATCAACTTCCACATCTTGCACTAGTTCATGGAGTCACAAACCCTCTTGTTGGTAAGGCAAGGGACAAGGTATTCAATGCATTCATGGACATCATCATATGTGTATTTCACTCTATTTCTATGGATATCCTTGTATCTTCCTTGTGTGGGACTAACCCGTGTAGGAATTGAAAGTGCAAAACTCCAAGGATTGCTCCCAACTCTTGATGGTCTACATCAACATTGAGCATCCACATCTTCAACATCTACATGAAGTCATCATCGACAAAACCCAAGGTTAGTTCATCCCTCTTTGGGGGGATATCACATCTAGGGGGAGCTTTGCTCTAAAAATTGAGCTAAAGCAACTCTAATGGTGTGAACACATTAATGCTTTATGTAAAAGTGGCAACCCCACTTGTGCTTAAACGATGAGTATGACCTATGATCAAATGTTCTCATTTGGCTCCTAAGTCAATATACTCATATATAGATGACCTAGTCATCGCCAATTGCTTGATAGATGCTAGAATTGGTTGTGCATGTTTGACACATATTTCATTTGCTATCTTATTGGGTGAGCACGTTGGTTTGCATGTTTTCTTCATTCAAGGACATCCATTTGTTGTTTTGATTGTCTTGGTTTTTCTGGCCAAGTAGATGTACAAGAATGCCTAAGTACCTTCTCTAGCTATCTATGCTTTCTTGTCTCAAATTCTATTCTTGCTACATCACAAAAATTGAACAAGTCATTTTCGGACCCTCCGGGTGAGGTGCACTCGGAGCCACCGATCTAAAAGGGCTGAACCTCCAAAACCTTCAAATTTGTTTCAGCGTGACCAATCCACTCCTATTCGGACTCACTGAAACAGTTTGATTGATCTAGGTTTCCATCTCGGTGTCACCGAGTTGAACCGTTTCAGAGCCACCGATGTGCTATACTGCTTGCAGTTACACATATCGGTGCCACCGAGTTGTTCAACTCGGAGCCACCGACAGCACACGGGTATATATACTCCGCGGGCCCGAACGATTGAAATTTCTCAAACCTTTTCGTTCCCGCACCCCGTTGCTGTCGTCGCCTTGGTCTTCGGATCGTTGCCCTTGTCTCCTACGCGCCCTCGCTGCCTGAATCCGTTGCCGTCAACGGGAATCTTCCCTGCCGTTGCCGCCGTAGAGGATCTCCACCAAGTTAGGGTGAGATTCGACCCCCTCTGTGCTCAAATTCTGATTCAATGCATGAATGGATTGCCATTATTCTTGCCACATATTGAAACCTTCCTTTTCACTGCAAATTCCTTAGATTAGATTCAAGCAAAAAATTTAGGTTTAAGTTTCCGCCGAAAGCATCTTGGACCGACCGAATTGAAATTTTTGGAGTCACCGATTTGGCCCTGGCCATTGCACTAGTACGTCTCGGTGCCACCGAGAAGTACGAATAGGTGCGACCAAAAGTAAAGTTTCAGTGAAACCCTAGCATCTCGAAGACACCGAACCACATCTCGGTCTGATCGAAATGGTGTGTTTTGTTTCTGTTAAGTGCTTCGGTATCACTGAGATGATCAACTCGGTGGATCTGAAATGCCTTCTGTGAAAACTTGAAACTAAGATTTGAACTCAATTTTGTTGAAAAATATCTACTTTTTGTGATGAATCATCTACTCCGCCCATACCCATCTATTCACAGGGTCAGCTTTGCAAGATGTCAGATGCAAGTGACAGCCAGAATAGGTCAGAACAACATGCAGATCTCAGTGAAGGATCAAGTCCTGAGGAAAGTTTTTATGAAGGAGAGACAAGTTCTCCTGATCTTCCAAAAGCAGCCACCAAAACTAGGAAGAAGAGAACCTCAGATGATGAGGATGAGGATTTTGTTGCTAGTGAGGCCACATTAAAGAAGAAGAAAGTGATTGCTAAGGAGTATGGCAGAACTGCTAGCACAAGACCTGCTGCCAAGGACAAATCTGCTGTGAAGAAAGTTACAAGGAAGAGCATGACATTTACACTTGAGGAGTCAAGTGACTCAGAGACAGCACCTGCAGGAAAGAAGAAGAAGAGGGCAAGGAAGACAACTGCTTATGTTGTGGGCAAACCCTCCATGATTGATGATGATGAGGAGGAACCAACAGCTGATGCACCTCCTGCCAAGACTCGGAAGCTCATGTCTGACGCTATGAGGTCTACTGCCCCCACCAAGTCCAAGCCCAAAGCTCCAGCACCCAAGAGATCTACTAGAAATATCCCTGCTGCTGAGATGAACAAGGCCCCAGTGCCTGAAGTTGATGCTGATGAAGAGCCACTAGTGCTCAGGAAGTTGAAGCCAAAGATTCCAGATCATGATAATGCTCATCCAGTTGCCGAGAACATGATGCTCAGAAAGGATAAAGGATTGCGTTAGTGAAGATTGACTGATCCATATGCTGCAAGGAGGAGGACTGCTTGTGATTACCATTTCCACACCAGAGAGCAACATGATTTCTATGAAACTGTGCTACTTGACAAGAAGCCTATTGTCAGTTATATGAAATGGGTGGATTGGAAGTACATTGATGCAATTGAAGACTACTCCCCCCATGTTCATGAGAGCTTCAGAATTGCAGGTGTTGATGATTTTGTTGGGAAGAAGCTTACCAAGAGGAATGATGAGATGATCATGAAATTCTACTCCACTGCACACTTTTATCCAGATGGCAGAATTGTGTGGATGACTGAGGGATCCAAATACCAGTCAACCATCTCTGAGTGGGCTGATCTTCTTGAAGATCCAAAGGAAGAAGAAGATGACATTGATATATATATGCCAAGCTCAAGATGGACCACAATTTCATGGCAAATATGTACACAGCAATTCCAGAGAAAGATATTGAGACTCACAAGCTTGGTTCTGTGAAGCACTTACTGCCTGGTTTGGCCACCACCAATACAATCTTGAGGTACACTCTATTGCCCAAGTCTGGAGATGACAAGATGATACGTGGCCACTCCATCAACCTGCTACACTTGTTTGACACACCGCAGAAATTCAAAGTTATGAGCCTTATTGTTGAAACAATCAAGAGAACCGCAGCTGACCAGAAGAGATCTTGTGGGTATGCTCCGCACATTCAGATGCTCATCAACTCCAAGGTTGGAACGAGCACATATCTACTTGATCGTGAGCATCTCCCTTTGTGTCCTGAGTTCGAGGACAATGTAGTGGTGATGGACCCTTCACACCCTACATCTGCCCAAGCTCAAGAGAAGATTCGGGCAGCTGTAGCAACAAAAGAAGCCCAGAAGGCCTCTGCTCCCAATGCACCTATTGCTAACCGCAAGTCAAAGAATGATCAAATGACTTATCTGCTGGAAGCCACCCTGAGGATTGAGTGAAGTCTGGCCAACCTCACCAAGAACCAGGCAAGCCTAGAGCGGATAGTCGAGACAAAGATTCATGATCTTGATGTGAAGATCACTGAGGTATAGACTATTGTGGAGAAGGTGAAAGATGAAATTGACGCAGCCAGAGCTTCTACTGATGACAGTGGAGATGACAGACCAATGACTGACATGTTCCAGATAGTGCCTAGGGCATCCAGGTCTGCTGCAGTGCCTATTGCAGATATGAGGACTATAGTTTTTGCACCTGCTGCTGTTGCTACAGTGCCACCTCCAGTCTCTACTCCACCAGCCCAGTAGACGTCAGCTGAAGCCTTTGTAGATGCACTTCTCTCAACGCCATCTACGCACACCGGAGCTGCCAGCTAGAGATCACCTTCAGGAGCTGCCGAGGATCGTGCCTAGAGAGACGTATAGCTCTATACCCATTCGAACTTTTTGGTACTTGTTGCCAAATGGGGAGAATTTGTATAGATCATTAGGCTTCGAGAGAGAGTGTCTCGCTTTTGCTCGTTGGTTTTTCTTGAGTTTCTGCTACTATTTGGTTTATGCTACTTTGGTTTGATGTGCTTGTGAGATACTACGTGCTTGTGAGATACTATGTGTGTGATTGATCATACTATGCTCCATGTGATGCTTAATGCTTATCCTTATCATTATCCTTGTATGATCATTCACTTGTGTTTTTGGTGATGCGTGCTTATTATTCCATTCATATCATTTTGCGTGCTCCACCAAGTCATATGTGACATGGAAGAGTGACCCATGATCCTAATCGATTGTGCATTTGCATTCAAATGCAAATTTTTAATAATGCACAAATTTAGGGGGAGCTCTTGCTTATCACATACTTCTCAAAGTGACGATGTACTTCATTCATTTAATCATTTGTCGAAGCTTTGATCTATATGTTGTCATCAATTACCAAAAAGGGGGAGATTGAAAGTGCAACCAATCCCCGGGTGGTTTTCGTAATTCATAACAACATATATCTCATTGAACTAATGTCCATTCAAGTTAAATATTTCAGGATGTTCAATGATTGGCATGGCAAGGACTATAGATGTGGACCCCTCAAAATGCTAAGGACATGGATTGGCAAAAGCTCAAGACTCTACATTTTTGTTAAGTGATCCAAGATCACATTGAGTCCATAGGAAAACCAATACTATTAAAAGGGGATGAGGTGTTGCTTAATGGTCTTTTTGCTCAAGTGCTTAGTGACAGTGCTCCAAAACCCTCAACCACTTTCTCCATCCAAATATGTCCAAAACCTACATTCCAACTCGGCCCCACCGAAATTTCCTATCCGGAGCCACCGAGTTCATTTGGAGTTAGCCACTGCCAAAACCCTAACAAATCGGATCCACCGATATGGATCTCGGTCCCACCGAGATGGCCTCGCCAACTGTCTGTTACTTGTTGCAATTATTTCGGTCCCACCGAGATTTGCAATCGGTACCACCGAGATGGCTTGCCAACTCTCTGTTGCCTTATTGCTTCACTTCAGTCCCACCGAGTTGATGCAATCGGTGCCACCGAGACGAGGTTTGCCCTAACCATTGCACATTGGTCCATCTGAGTTGTTCCTGTCAGTTCCACCGATATTCCTAACGTTCATATCTTTTACACAGGTCGGTGCCACCGAGATTTCTGATCGGTGCCACCGAGTTGGGTCAAAAGTGTGTAATGGTTAGTGTGGAGGCTATTTATACCCCTCCACCCTTTCTTCCTAAGCAAGGAGAGCCATCGGAACGTGCATACACTTCCACCATACATTTTCTGAGAGAGAACCACCTACTCATGTGTTGAGATCAAGAGATTCCATTCCTACCATTTGAACCTTGATTTCTAGCCTTCCCAAGTTGCTTTCCACTCAAATCCTTCTTCCACCATAGCCAAATCTATGAGAGAGAGTTGAGTGTTGGGGAGACTATCATTTGAAGCACAAGAGCAAGGAGTTCATCAACAACACACCGTCTATTACCTTTTGGAGAGTGGTGTCTCCTAGATTGGTTAGGTGTCGCTTGGGAGCCTTCAACATGATGTGGAGTTGAACCAAGGAGTTTGTAAGGGCAAGGAGATCGCCTACTTCGTGAAGATCTACCCGAGTGAGGCTAGTCCTTCGTGGACGTAAGCCATGGTGGAATAGACAAGGTTGCTTCTTCGTGGACCCTTCGTGGGTGGAACCCTCCGTGGACTCGCGCAGCCGTTACCCTTCGTGGGTTGAAGTCTCCATCAACGTGGACGTATGATAGCACCACCTATCGAAACCATGCCAAAAATCATCGTGTCTTCATTGCATTTGAAATCTCCGATCCCCTCCTTTACTTACATGTGCAATTGCTTACTTTCCGGTGCTACACTCTTAGAATTGCATGTGTAGGGTGATGCTTGACTTGTATACTTGCTAAAATCTGCCTACAACTAAAATTGGGAAAAGGTTAGGTTTTTATTTGGTCAAGTAGTCTAATCACCCCCCCTCTAGACATACTTTCGATCCTACAACCTTGCCAGCAAGCTGCGCTCTTTGTAACTCTTGAGCTCACATACAATCAAACCACCAAAACAGGAGTAGGGTTTTACGCTCATAGCGGCCTAAACCTGGATAACTCATTGCTTGTGCTCATATCTACTAGCCCTACTCTTTGTAGTATTGTGATCCCACTTCCAAACCACAAACGGGTCCTCTCGATCCCATAGATCATCATTTTCCCACGACACTACGTTGGCTATTAATGTGTGCGCCTTGTCTCAAATTGGACAAAAAATTTACCATGGCATATATGTGCCATATAATGACATGATGCCAAGTTTCATGAATTTCAGGCGAGTTTTGGATTTACGGGGATTTAAAAAAATAAGATTCTCAATGTTTGAAGCTGAGCCAGGACGCCAAGATGTTTGTAATTCATTCCCATTTCTTGCATGGGACCTAAACATGCACCCAAGGACACATGTATAGTTTTTGAAGCCATTTTGGTGCACTCGAGCATGTGCTTGTAGTTCAAATTTAAATTATGGACATTAAATGCCTAGAAAACTCAATTAATGTATAAAAAGGCTAAACAAACCTTGAATAATTCCATATTTCAGAACGAATCTCCTGTTGGTCTATGTTGCGTGTAGAAAAAAATACAAGGCGATAAGAGGCAGCGACGATTGTCGTTTCGCCCACATGGGTGACACGTTCCCTATCGGAACCACGAGGCTTCTTCCTAGAAGCTCAGGTTTGTAAGAGGCTTGTACCAAAACTTGCCCCAAATGAAATTTTTTCACCACGGCATATATGTGACATGTCATGACACGATGCCAAGTTTCATGAATTCTGGGTGAGTTTTGGATCTACGGGGATTTAAAAACTGAGATTCTCAATGTTTGAGGCCGAGCCAGTACGCCGAGATGTTTGTAATTCATCCCCATTTCTTGCATGGGACCTAAACATGCACCCAAGGACACATGTATGGTTTTTGAAGCCATTTTGCTGCACTAGAGCATGTGCTTGTAGTTCAAATTTGAATTATGGATATTAAATGCCTAGAAAATTCAATAAATGTATAAAAAGGCCAAACGAACCCTGAATAATTTCATATTTCAGCGAGAATCTCCTGTTGGTCTATGTTGCCTGTAGAAAAAAAATAAAAGGCAAGAAGAGGCAGCGATTGTCGTTTCGTGCACAAGGGTGACACGTTCCCTATCGGAACCACGAGGCTTGTTGCTAGAAGCTCCGGTTTGTAAGAGGTTTGTACCAAAACTTGCCCCAAATTGGACAAATATTTTACCACCGCATATATGTGCCATGTCATGACACGATGCCAAGTTTCATGAATTCTGGGTGAGTTTTGGATTTACGGGTATTTAAAAACCTAGATTCTCAATGTTTGAGGCCAAGCCAGTACGCCGAGATGTTTGTAATTCATCCCCATTTCTTGCATGGGACCCAAACATGCACCCAAGGACACATGTATGGTTTTTTGAAGCCATTTTGGTGCACTTGAGCATGTGCTTGTAGTTCAAATTTGAATTATGGACATTAAATGCCTAGAAAACTCAATTAATGTATAAAAAAGGGCAAACGAACCCCGAATAATTCCATATTTCAGCACGAATCTCCTGTTGGTCTATGTTGCCTGTAGAAAAAATACAAGGCGAGAAGAGGTAGTGACGATTGTTGTTTCGCCCACAAGGGTGACACGTTCCCTATCGAAACCACGAGGCTTCTTGCTAGAAGCTCCGGTTTGTAAGAGGCTTGTACCAAAATTTGCCCCAAATGCAAAAAAATTACCACGGCATATATGTGACATTTCATGACACGATGCCAGGTTTCATGAATTCCGGGTGAGTTTTGGATTTATGGGGATTTAAAAACCGAGATTCTCAATGTTTGAGCCCGAGCCAGTACGCCGAGATGTTTGAAATTCATCCTCATTTCTTACATGGGACCTAAATATGCACCCAAGGACACATGTATGGTTTTTGAAGCCATTTTGGTTGACTGGAGCATGTGGTTGTAGTTCAAATTTGAATTGTGGACATAAATGCCTAGAAAACTCAATTAATGTATTAAAAGGCCAAACGAACCCTGAATAATTCCATATTTCAGCGTGAATCTCCCGTTGGTCGATGTTGCCTGTACAAAAAAAAGGCGAGAAGAGGCAGCGATTGTCGTTTCGCCCACAAGGGTGACACGTTCCCTATCGGAACCACGAGGCTTCTTACTAGAAGCTCCAGTTTTTAAGAGGCTTGTACCAAAACTTGCCCCAAATTGGACAAATATTTTACCACGGCATATATGTGCCATGTCATGACACGATGCCAAGTTTCATGAATTCTGGGTGAGTTTTGGATTTACGGGGATTTAAAAACCAAGATTCTCAATGTTTGAGGCCGAGCCAGTACACAGAGATGTTTGTACTTCATCCCCATTTCTTGCATGGGACCCAAACATGCACCCAAGTACACATGTATGGTTTTTTGAATTCATTTTGGTGCACTCGAGCATGTGCTTGTAGTTCAAATTTGAATTATGGACATTAAATGCCTAGAAAACTCAATTAATGTATAAAAAAAGGCCAAACAAACCCTGAATAATTCCATATTTCAGCACGAATCTCCTGTTGGTCTATGTTGCGTGTAGAAAAAAAATACAAGGCGAGAAGTGGCAGCGATTGTCGTTTCGCCGACAAGGGTGACACGTTCCCTATCGGAACCACGAGGCTTCTTGCTAGAAGCTCCGGTTTGTAAGAGGCTTGTACCAAAACTTGCCCCAAATTGGACAAATTTTTTACTACGGCATATATGTGCCATGTCATGACACGATGCCAAATTTCATGAATTCCGGGTGAGTTTTGGATTTACGGGGATTTAAAAACCAAGATTCTCAATATTTGAGGCCGAGCCAGTACGCCGAGATGTTTGTAATTCATCCCCATTTCTTGCATGGGACCTAAACATGCACCCAATGACACATGTATGGTTTTTTAAGCCATTTTGGTGCACTGCAGCATGTGCTTGTAGTTCAAATTTGAATTATGGACATTAAATGCCTAGAAAACTCAATTAATGTATAAAAAGGCCAAACGAACCCTGAATAATTCCATATTTCAGCTCGAATCTCCTATTGGTCTATGTTGCCTATAGAAAAAAGAAAAGGCAAGAAGAGGCAGCGATTGTCGTTTCGCCCACAAGGGTGACATGTTCCCTATCAGAACCATGAGGCTTCTTGCTAGAAGCTCCGGATTTTAAGAGGCTTTTACCAAAACATGCCCGAATTGGACAAATATTTTACCACGGCATATATGTGCCATGTCATGACACGATGCCAAGTTTCATGAATTCCGGGTGAGTTTTGGATTTACTGGGATATAAAAACCGAGATTGTCAATGTTTGAGGCCGAGCGAGTATGCCGAGATGTTTGTAATTCATCCCCATTTCTTGCATGGGACCCAAACATTCACCCAAGGACACATGCATGGTTTTTTGAAGCCATTTTGGTGCACTGGAGCATGTGCTTGTAGTTCAAATTTGAATTATGGACATTAAATGCCTAGAAAACTCAATTAATGTATAAAAAAGGCTGAACGAACCCTGAATAATTCCATATTTCAGCACAAATCTCCTGTTGGTCTATGTTGCTTGTAGAAAAAAAATACAAGGCGAGAAGTGGCAGCGATTGTCTGTAGGATCGAAAGTATGTCTAGAGGGGGGTGATTAGACTACTTGACCAAATAAAAATCTACCATTTTCCCAATTTTAGTTGTGGGCAGATTTTAGCAAGTACACCAAGTCAAGTATCACCCTACACATGCAATTCTAAGAGTGTAGCAGCGGAAAGTAAAATATTGCACATGTAAGTAAAGGAGGGGATTGGAGATTTCAAACGCAATGAAGACAGGATGATTTTTGGCGTGGTTCCGATAGGTGGTGCTATCATACGTCCATGTTGATGGAGGCTTCAACCCACGGAGTGTAACGGTTGCGCGAGTCCACGGAGGGCTCCACCCACGAAGGGTCCACGAAGAAGCAACCTTGCCTATTCCACCATGGCTTCCATCCACGAAGGACTAGCCTCACTCGGGGTAGATCTTCATGAAGTAGGCGATCTCCTTGCCCTTACAAACTCCTTGGTTCAACTCCACATGATCTTGGAGGCTCCCAAGTGACACCTAACCAATCTAGGAGACACCACTCTCCAAAAGGTAACAAATGGTGTGTTGATGATGACCTTGCTCTTGTGCTTCAAATGATAGTCTCCCCAACACTCAAATACTTCCTCACAGATTTGGATTTGGTGGAAGAAAGATTTGACTGGAAAGCAACTTGGGAAAGGCTAGAAATCAAGGTTCAAATGGTTGGATTGGAATATCTTGATCTCAACATATGAGTAGGTGGTTCTCTCTCAGAAAATGTATGGTGGAAATATAAGCACGTTCTGATGGCTCTCTTACTTGGTAAGAGGGTGGTGGAGGGGTATAAATAGCCTTCACCTAATCCAACCGTTACAAGTCTTTGACCCAACTCGGTGACACCGACATGAAAATCTCGGTGAGACCTACTAGTGTAAAAGACATGAACGTTAGGCTTTTCGGTGAGACTGATCAAAACATCTTGGTGAGACCAAAGTGCAATGGCTAGGGCAAGACCAGATTTTGGTAAGACCGAAAATTTCATCTCGGAAATTCCGAAGTGAAGTGACAACGTTACAGCAACTTGGTCAAGCCATCTCGGTGGGACCGAGAACCATTTCGGTTACACCAAAGTGTTAGGGTTTTGGCTGTGGCAGTGAAGTGATCATCTCGGTGAGTCCAGAGTAGATGTTATCTGTGGGACCGAAATGATGAACTAGGGTTTTGGATAGATGTGTTGTGGGAAAGTGATTGAGGGTTTTTGGAGCAATATCACTTAGCACTTTGAGCAACAACCTCATCAACAATACCTCATCCCCTTTTAATAGTATTGGCTTTTCCTATGGACTCAATGTGATCTTGGATCACTAAAATGAAAATGAAGAGTCTTGTGGATGCCAATCTTGTCCTTAGTATTTTGAGGGGTCCACATCCATTAGTCCTTGCCATGCCAATCATTGACCTCTTTTGAAATTTACTAGCAATAAGAATTAGATCAATGATGTATATGTTGTTATTGATTACCAAAACCACCCGGGGATTAGTTACACTTTCATTATCGTTTCGCCGACAAGGGTGACACATTCCCTATTGGAACCACGAGGCTTTTTGCTAGAAGCTCCGGTTTGTAAGACGCTTGTACCAAAACTTGTCCCAAATTAGACAAATATTTTACCATGACATATATGTGCCATGTCATGACACGATGCCAATTTTCATGAATTGCGGGTGAGTTTTGGATTTACGGGGATTTAAAAACCGAGATTCTCAATGTTTGAGGCCTAGCCAGTACGCCAAGATGTTTGTAATTCATCCCCATTTCTTGCATGGGACCCAAACGTGCACCCAAGGACACATGTATGGTTTTTTGAAGCCATTTTGGTGCACTCGAGCATGTGCTTGTAGTTCAAATTTGATCATACAAAAGCATATAAATGGATATCCAAGCAAGCATAGCATTAAAGTACGGTATGATGAAGCACACAATAACGTAGTATCTCATACAAGCATCAAGCAAAGTAACTCAAAAAGCAAGTATCTCAAGAAACCAAACGAAACAAAAGGCAAAGCACACTCTCTCGAAGCCTAATGATCTATACAAATTCTCCCCCTTTGGCAACAAGTACCAAAAAGTTCAAATGGGTATAGAGCTAATCGTCGCTCTAGGCTTGATTTTCGGTAGCTCCTAGTGATGAAGTCCTCTGACTTGCAGCGCCGGTGTGCGTCGATGTTGTTGGAGTGGAGAGAAGTGCATCTGCAAAGATCTCTGCTGAAGTCTGTGGAGCTGGAGGTGTAGATACTAGAGGCACTGAAGGTGGGACTGTGGAAGTAGCAGCAGGGGCAGAGACTGTGGCTCTGGAAGCGACTGGCACATGAGCTGATCTGGGCATCCTCTGAAACTGGGTAGTCGATGGAAGACCTGTGCCCTGATGTTCCTCATCATCACTGCTGGTTCCCTTCCTAACTTCATCCACCTGTGACTTCAACGTCTCAACGATAGTCTGTATCTCAGTGACCTTAATGTCTAGATCATGAAACTTAGTCTCAACAATCCTCTCAAGACTTTTCTGGTTCGCAGCTAAGTCAGCCAAACTCTTCTCAATCCTCTGAGTGGCTTGAAGAAGATGGTTCATCTGGCCGGCCTTTGTTTTAGCACTGGAGCAGATGGAGCACTAGGCCCTGAAGTTCTGGCAGTTTCTGCCCTTGCCTGTGCTTCGGCTGAGGTAGGATGAGTTGCATCCATAGTCACTGTGTTGTCCTCGAACTTAGGCCTAAGTGGCAAATGCTCATGATCCAGCAGAAAAGTCTTGTTTGCACCCTTTGAATTGATAAGCAGCTGAATATGAGGGGCAAATCCACAAGACCTCTTCTGATATGCAGTTGTCCTCTTGATGGTTTCGACAATGAGATCCATGACTTTGAACTTCTCATGTTGGTCAATATGATGCAGCATGTTGGTTGAGTGACCACGAATCATCCTGTCATCTCCTGACTTGGGCATCAAAGTATGCCTCATGATAGTGTTGGAGGTAGCAAGTCCTGCCAACAAATAATACACTGATCCAAGCTTGTGTGACTCCTTGTCCTTCTCTGGAATCTCTGTATACAAGTTTTCCATGGTATTATGATCCATCTTGGCCTTTGCATACACATCAATGTCATTTTCATCAGCTTCTGGCACACCAAGCAATGTGGCCCACTCAAGCACACTAGATTGGTACTTGACTCCCTCAGTCATCCATACAATTCTTCCATTGGGGTAGAAGTGAGTTGTAGAATAAAACTACATAATCATTTCATCATTCCAATTTGTCAGCTTCTTCCCAATGAACTCATCAAGATCAATGGATCTGAAGTCCTCATGAACATGGGGGAAGTGATCCTCATTGGCATCAATGTACTTCTAGTCCACCCACTTCATGTCACTTACAATAGGCTTCTTGTCAAGCAACACTGTCTCATAAAAATCCTGCTGTTCTTTGGTGTGAAATCTGTAGTCCACAGCAGTCCTCCTTCTGATGGAATAGTCCTGAGACCCTTGTCCTTCCTCTTCTTCATATTTTCTGCTATAGGATGAGCATCATTATGTTCAGGTAATCTGGGCCTTAGCTTCATGAGCACTGGGGCTACATCATCATCTCCAGCTTCTTTCTCAGGCACTGGGGCCTTGTTCTTCTCACTGGCAGGAACATCTTTGGTGGTCCTCTTAGGTTTTGCAGCTGTAGGCTTAGCCTTGGAAGTGGTAGTTGTCTTGATAGCATCTCCCATAAGCTTCTGCTGCTTGGGAGGAGGTGGGTTTGCTGCTTGCTCTTCCTCATCTGTGGCATCATCTCTTCTCATGGATGTTGGCCTAAAGATCACATGAGTTGTTTGCTTCCTTTCTCTCTTCTTGCCTGCTGCCTTGGGCTTTGACTGAATGGGGGCCTGTTGAGATCCTTCTGGATTCTCAGAAGTGATGCCTCTCTTGGCAGCTGTAGAGGCAGAAACTTTCCTTGTGACTCCTCTCTCTTTCTGAGTCCCATATTCCTTCTGAACAGTAGCTTTCTTCTTCTTTGATGTTGCTCCTTCAGCAAAATCTTCATCCTCGTCACCAGAATTTTTCTTCCTTCTAGCCCTGGTGGTTGCCTTTTGCAGATCTGGAGAGCTTTTCTCTCCCTCGTAGAAACTTCCTGCAGGACTAGAACCTGCACTCAGCTCAACATCTTGTTCAGACATGTTCTGGCTGTCACTTGCCTCTGACATGCTGACACTGACCCTGTGAATAGATTTAGATGAGGCAGAGTGGATGAGTATCACAAAATGCAGCTAATTTTTGAAAAATTTGAATTCAAACTTCAGTTTTAGGTTTTCACAGAAGGTATTTTGGAGTCACCGATTTGATAATCTCAGTAGCACCGAAAGCAGCAACAAAGACTTGGCCACACTGTTTCGGTCAGACCGATGTGTGTCCTGGTCTCTCCAAAGTGCTAGGGTTCTACTGAGACTTTTAGTTTCAGTTTCATGGATCAGTACATCTCGGTGGCACCGAAGTGTACTTAGTGCAATGGCCAGAGGCCAAATCAGTGAATCCGATCCTATCAATTCGGTCAATCCGAGATAAATTCTGAAAAACCCTAACCCTAAAGTCTAAAATCAATCTAATGCTAGGAATTTCAGTGGATAAGGAATTTCAATCCGTGGCAAGATCTAGGCGAACCATCCGTGCATTGAATCGGAATTTAGAACATGGAGGGGGTCGAATCTCACCCTAACTTGGTGGAGATCCTCTACAGCGGCAACGGCGGAGGGGAATGCCATTGACAGTGAAGGAATCCGGCGGCGAGGGCATGCTGGAGATGAAGGCGACGATCCGGAGACCAGGGCGATGGCAGCAACGGGGTGCGGAAGCGTAACGTTTGAAGAAATTTTCAACGTACGGGCCGCGAACATATATATACCCGTGTGCTGTCGGTGAGACCGAGCGAAACCAATCGGTGGCACCGAAGTGAGTAACTGCTATGAGCACATCGTTTCGGTGACGCCAAGAGTTTTAAATCGGTCTCTCCAAGATTGAAAATCAGATCAGTCCAAATGATTTCGGTGAGACCGGATGCTTGTGAATTGGTCTGTCCGAAAATCACTTAGAAGGTTTTGCAGGTCAGCCCTAATCAGATTGGTGGCTCTGAGTGCTCCTCACCCGGAGGGTCCAAAAATAAGCTTGTTCAAATTTTGTGATATAGCATGAAGAGAATTTGAGACAAGATGAGATAGATAGCTAGAGAAGGTGCTTAGGCATTCTTGTACATCCATTTGGCCAAATAAAACCAAATCAATCAAACTACAAATGGATGTCCTCGAATGAGAAATATGCATAGCAACATGCTCACACAATAAGATAGCAAATTAAATGTGTGTCAAACATGCACAACCAATTCTAGCAACTATCAAGCAATGGGCGATGACATAGTCATCTATATATGAGTATATTGACTTAGGAGCCAAATGAGAACATTTTGTCGGGCCCGTGGAACCCAGGGTATCCAGGCCCGTCTGCCTTTGGCCCAGGGCAGAGCGCCTGGCGTGGGCCCAGCATGCCGTCATCACCAAGCATCTCACCAAGACACCTCATGAGGCCTTGGCCTCCCGAGGACCCCTCCTCATGGAACGGCGGACAAGACTCGACATCTTCACTAGCAGCCTCGCGAGGCCATCTCGTGAGGCAACCTCCTGAGGCGACCTCCCGAGGCAACCTCCCGAAGGCGCTCAAGACGAAGGCCTCGCGACTCGCCTGCGCGGTCTCGTGCCCATCACGTGGGTGACGCACGCGGCGACGAGCGGCGACAGAGGCTGCGCCAGCAGGCGCGGATGAAGATGGTTTCCCCTTTTGTGTTAAGGGAGCAAGGCCAGCCGTCCACCTCCCAAAGCAACCCCAAAGGTTGCCCGATCGGCGAAAGAAGACCAAGACGGCGGGCGCGCGGGGCGGAGGTCATCACCGAGCCCACCGGCGCATCATGGATCATGCTTATGCAGGCGAAGACCGCCTTTAGTCAGGATAGCCTGAGTGCCTATCCCCTTTCAAAACCCGCTAAGTGTGGCAACCCTTCCCGCCTAAGTTTCGGGGGGAAGAGGACCAAGGCAGGTATAAAGGGACAGTGCTGCCACCATAGAGGAGGATCGATTCCACTGTCTTCAACTTGTACGCGAGAACACCTTCTTGCTGACCACAATCAAAACCAAGCAGGAGTAGGGTTTTACACCGCAAGGTGGCCCGAACCTGGGTAAACCGCTGAGTCCACGGTCCGTTCCTCGCTAGCACGCTCCCACCATTGCTCTGCCGTAGCTTAGCCGTGGTAGAGGACGAAGAGGTAGGAACAAGCTCACCCCAGTGTTCGAACCTTTGGGTCCCCGGAGCCCCACTTCCGACATTTGGCGCGCCAGGTAGGGGTGCGCTACTGTTCTCTCGCTCCGCCCTCCCTTCCACCAGCCTCATGGCCGATGCACGTCGCGAGCGCGCCGAGCGCAGGGCTGGCCGTGTGGCTCAGACGGAGCCGGTGGCCCGCGGCAACCGCCGCCGCCCTGTCGACGCTGCTGCCGCCACTGACCCCGCTGCCCGCGAGCAGCAGGACTCCTCCCTGCACCCCTCTGTGCAGGCGAACGGCCACACCGCCACGACTTCTTCCTCCCTCGCCCCCCGTGGGCCGCCGAATGCGCAGGCTGCGCTGCTCATGGCGCGCGAGCTGCTCCGCTACCGTCCAGCTGACGCCGGCTACGACGCCTGGCTTCGTCGCATCACCGAGCTCGTCAACGCCGCCAGGGATGCTCTGGCGCCTTCCCACTCGCTCCGCCCTCCACCGTCTCGCGCTGGGGACCTGGCGCACGACGCTCCCCCGCCGCCTCCTCTGTTCGACAAGCTCGGCGGGCCCCAGCGCAGCGCGCGGGCGCGCGAGCCATCCCGTGGTGCGTCCCCGCCAGCTCATGATGAGGCCAGCTGCCAGATCATCCGACGCGCGCCCCCCGACGCGTGAGTGCTCCTCGAGCGGCAGCGCTAGCGCCAGGACCAGGCCATCCAGGAGGTCGCAGCGGCAGGGCGCCAGAACCGCTCCGCCCTCGCCGGTGGCGTCCCCTCGAGCGGTGTGGGCTTCCGCGCCTTCACCCGCGAGCTGCGTCGGGTGGTGTGGCCCGCGAAGTTCAAGCCTGAGCTGCCTCTGCGCTATGACGGAACCCCCAACCCTGCGGAGTTCCTCCAACTCTACGCGCTGAGCATCGAGGCAGCGAACATCGACGACAAGGTTATGGCGAACTTGTTCCCCATGGCCCTCAAGGATGGCCCGCGCTCCTGGCTTATGAACCTCCCCGATGCGTCCATCTCATCGTGGGCCAAGCTCTGCAGCTAGTTCATCGCCAACTTCAAGGGCACGCAAGACCGCTCCCTCACCATCAACGTCCTGCGGCGCGTGAAGCAGCGCCCAGACGAGACCCTCTGCAAGTACATCCAGCGCTTCAGCCAAGTGCGCAACAAGATACCGTGCGCCTCCGACGCGGCCGTCATCTCTGCTTTCACCACCAGCATCACAGACGTCAAGATGCGCGAGAAGCTCGCCATCAACGATGAGCTGGACTCGATGCTTGAACTGCTCGACCTCACCGATAAGTGCGCCAAGGCTGAAGAAGGCCGCCTCTTCATCCACAACGACCCCGACGCGACACTTGAGGCTGCCAAGACCAAGAACAAGGACGTCAAGCATAAGGGCCCCGCCGTGCTTGCGGCGGAGCCTGAGCAAAAGCGCGGCTGTGACCATGACGAGCCCAGGAAAGACGGCCGGCCACTCTGCGCCTACCACAACGTGCGCTCCCACAACACCGAAGACTGCCAGGAGCTCAAGCTGCTCTGCGACGAGCGCGAGGGGCACCGAGATGACTGCAATGGCCGCGGTGCCGGTCGCGGAGGTGGCCGCGGCCGCAACGGCAACAACAACTTCTGCCAGGGCTGGCGCGACCAGCCTCGTGAGGCCGCCTGGCGCGACCAGCCTCGTGAGGTGAACCCTCAGGCCAATGCCGCTCTCCCACCGCTGCCGCCGCCGCCCCGGAGGAAAGACATCAACTAGCCCGATGAGGGTGCTGGGGGCTATCAGGAGCCTCGCGCAGTCGCCTGCATCCTTGGCGGGGCTCATGCCCCCGAGTCCAACTGCCACTTCAAGCCGCTCTCTCGCGAAGTGAATGCCGCCCTCCCGAGGCCTGAGGCCACGCGGCCCCTCAAGTGGTCGCAGTACGCCATCACCTTCGACTCCACGGACCACCCCAAGCCCACGGCCTCCGCAGGCGCACTCCCCATGTTGTGCACTCCCACCATCAGCAACGTCATGGTCACCAAGACCCTCATCGACGGGGGCGCCGGCCTCAACGTGATCTCCATCGAAACCTTCAAGATGCTCCAGGTGCCCTACGACCAGCTGATGCCGACCAGGCCCTTCTCTGGAGTGACCGATGGCTCCACCATCCCTCTGGGGCAAGTGCGCCTCCCCGTCACCTTCGGCACCCGCAAGAACTACCATACCGAGCTCATCGACTTCGACGTGGCGCACATCGGCCTGCCTTACAATGCCATCTTGGGCTACCCCGCTCTCGCCAAGTTCATGGCGGCGACCCATCACGCCTACAACGTCCTCAAGATGCCTGGCTACAGCGGCATCATCACTGTCGCCTGCGACGAGAAGGACGCGGTCTGCTCCCTCGAGCGCGCCTACAAGGTTGCCGCTGTCGCGCATTCGGCTGACGAGGACGCGACCAAGCCTCCCGAGGCCGCGCCAGCAAAGAAGAAGCAGTTGTTCTCTCAGGACCGCGCCGAGACGAAGAAGGTGTCGGTAGATGGCAGCGGCTCCGACCCTGCCTTCACCATCGGCGCTGGCCTTCCTCCCGCATAGAAAAGCACGCTCGTCACCTTCCTTCAGGAAAACTCATATGTTTTTGCCTGGAAAGCATCTGATTTGTCCGGTGTGCCGAGGGAGGTGATCGAGCACCACTTAGCGGTGTGCCCCAATGCACGCCCCGTCAAGCAAAAAGCACGGCGCCAGGCGCCAGAAAAGCAAGATTTCATTGTCAAGGAAGTTCAGAAGCTCCAAGAAGCTGGGGTGATCCGTGAGGTGTGCCATCCCGAATGGCTCGCCAACCCAGTTGTAGTACCCAAGAAAGGCGGCAAGGAGTGCATGTGCGTCGACTTCACCAGCCTCAACAAGTTCTGCCCTCAAGACCCATTTCCACTGCCCCGCATCGACCAGATCGTGGACTCCACCACCGGGTGTGATTTGCTATGCTTCCTAGATGCCTTCTCGGGCTATCACTAGATCAAGATGGCGGCCGAAGATGTGGAGAGGACGGCCTTCATCACCCCCTGCGGCATATACTGCTACGTCTGCATGCCCTTCGGCCTGAGGAGCATGGGCGCCACCTTCCAACGGCTAATGCGCATCACGCTGGGGCCTCAGATGGGGAGGAATGCGGAGGCCTACATCAATGACATCATGGTCAAGTCTCGCGAGGCTGGATCCCTCATTGCGGACCTCAAGGAAACGTTCGCCAACCTGCACAAGGCCAACCTCAAGCTCAACCCCGAGAAGTGCGTCTTCGGAGTTCCCTCCGGCAAGCTCCTTGGCTTCCTGGTCTCGCACCGCGGTATCGAGGCCAAGCCTGAGAAGATCAAGGCCATTGAGAAAATGCGTCCTCCCCGGACCCTCAAGGAAATGCAGCGCTTGGCGGGATGCATGGCCTCCCTGGGATGCTTCATCTCCAAGTTTGGCGAGCGAGCCTTGCCTTTCTTCAAGATCCTGAAGAGGTCCGGCTCTTTCTGAGGCAGACGCCGCCTTTGAAGGCCTCAAGAGGTACCTCACAAGCCCGCCCATCATGGTCGCGCCGCGGTCTCGCGAGCCTCTGCTCCTGTACTTGGCGGCCACCCCTCATACGGCCAGCGCGGCGCTGGTGGCGGTGCGAGAGGAGTGCGTCTGTGCTAAGGAGCAGCCTTCCGCACCTCCCGAGCCTCGTGAGCCCCCTGAGCCTGGTGAGCCTTCCGAGCCTCGTGAGCCTCCTGAGCCTCGTGAGCCCTCCGAGCCTTGCGAGCCTCCTGAGTCTTGTGAGCCTCGTGAGCCCTCCAAGCCTCGCGAGCCTCCTGAGCCCCCTGAGCGTCGCGAGCCCCCCGAGTCTCGGGAGGCACCTGGAGAGCAAGCTGCCACCACAACTACGCGCCTCGTCGAACACCTCGTGTACTTCATCAGCACCCTGCTAAGAGATGCGCGCGAGCGCTACCCCATGCAGCAGAAGCTCCTCCTTGCGCCCCTCGTTGCCTCCAGGAAGCTGCGCCACTAATTTCAGGGTCATCCCATCAAGGTCATCTCTTCCTACCCCTTGGAGCAAGTTCTGCACAGCCCCAACGCTGTCGGCCGCATCGCCGAATGGAACATCGAACTGCAAGCCTTCCAGCTGGAGTTCTACACCACCAGAATCATCAAAGGTGCGGCTCTGGCCGACTTCATGGCAGAATGGACGGACACATACGAGGAGGAGCCTCAAGAGGCCAAATCCCTTCTGCCAGGGGACGAGGCGCCTGGTGGCTGGACCATGCACTTCGACGGCGCATTCTCCCGACAGGGCGCGGGGGCTGGAGTCATGCTCACCTCGTCGACAGGAGACAGGCTCTACTACGCTGTGCAACTCTGCTTCAGGCACACCAACAAGGTCTCCAACAACATCGCAGAATATGAGGGCCTCATCGCTGGCCTCAAGGCCGCGTTCACTCTGGGCATCAAGCGTCTGACCATCAAGGGCGATTCGCAACTTCTCGTCAACTTCTCCAACAAAAGCTACAAGCCCAAGGACGAGCACATGGCCGCCTACCTAGACGAGGCACGTAAACTTGAGAAGCGTTTTCTTGGCCTGGAGCTGCAGCACGTCCCCCGCAGCGGCAACAAAGAAGCTGACGACATCACAAAACGAGCATCTCGCCGCGAGCCTCAGAGCCCCGGTGTCTTCAAGGAAAGGCTCCTCAAACCATCAGCCGCACCTCCTGCCGCGAGCACCGTGCTCCTTCATGAGGAACTCCCGCCCGCACCGCCCACGGACGCGCCAGACTGCGGCCCAGCCTCAGGAGCTCGCCTGCTGCTGGCGCTGGAGCCTCAAGCAGATAGCTGGGCCGCGGAGTTCAAGGCTTATTTGCTGCATGGCACCCTCCCGGAGGAGGACTCAGAAGCAGAGCGCGTGGCCCGGTAGGCCACCGCTTACTGCTTGCAGGATGGTGAGCTGTACCGCAGGCGCCCCAATGGCGTCTCGCTGCGGTGCATCTCTGAAGAACAAGGGCGCGAGTTGCTCGCCGATATCCATGGAGGGGACTGCGGCCACCACTCCTCGTCACGCACCCTCGTCGGCAAGGTGTTCCGCAGTGGCTTCTACTGGCCCACTGCGCTACATCATGCCACCGCGCTGGTCCAAGCCTGCGAGGCCTGCCAGTTCCATGCTAAGCAGATCCACCAGTCAGCGCAGGGCCTCCAGACGACCCCCCTGTCATGGCCCTTCGCGGTCTGGGGGCTGGATATCTTGGGGCCCTTCCCTCGTGCGGCTGGCGGTTACCGCTACCTCTATGTCGCCATCGACAAATTCACCAAGTGGGCAGAGGTCGAGCCTGTACGCACCATCCCGGTAGGCTCTGCCGTCAACTTCATCAAGGGCCTCGTGAGCCGCTTTGGAGTTCCCAACCGCATCATCACCGACAATGGCTCCCAGTTCACGAGCGGCCTCTTCAGGTCCTACTGCGCCAGCCTCGGCACGCTGATCTGCTATGCCTCGGTGGCGTACCCGCAAAGCAATGGCCAGGCCGAGCACGCCAACGCCGAGGTCCTCAAGGGCCTCAAAACAAGGAGCTTCAAGAAGAAGCTCGAGGCCTGCGGCAAGGGCTGGCTCGATGAGCTGCAGTCCGTGCTGTGGTCCATCCGCACGACGGCAAGCAAGCCTACCGGCGAGACCCCCTTCTTCCTCGTCTACGGAGTTGAGGCGGTCCTTCCATTGGAGCTCAAGCACGGCTCCCCGCGAGTCCTTGCCTTCGACGAGGCGCGTCAGGATGGCTCGCGGGAGACCGATCTGCTGCTCCTTGAGGAGGGCCGCCGCCAGGCCGCTCTTCATGCCGTGAGGTGCCAGCAGGCCTTGCGTCGCTACCACAGCCGCAACATCCGCCCTCGCACTCTCGAGGTCGGCGACCTCGTCCTGCGCAGGATCCTCTCCAGAGAGGGACTTCACAAACTCTCACCTATGTGGGAAGGCCCTTTCAGGGTTACTCATGTCTCCAGGCCCGGCTCAGCCCGGCTGGGGACGGAGGACGGAGTTCCTGTGCCTAACGCCTAGAACATCCAACACCTCCGCAAGTCCTACCCATGACCCTCACGCGTACGAACGAAATGGGGTTGTACACACCACAGAGCCTCTCATTGCGTTCGCCTGATAGGCCCGCGAGAGCTCCTGCCGACGCCCAAGTGGAAGCCCCATGCTCCTCGCTGGCGGAATGATCGACCCGCGATCATACCCACACCCCTGTGGAAGCCCCATGCTCCGCGCTGGTGGAACAATCAACTGAGGGCGCCCCACGGGCTGCACCAACCTCAAGCTGACCCGTGCCGAACACGGCAGCACCCTTTTTCTCGTTTTGATGTGTAACTGAGGGTGCCCCACGGGTTGCACCAACCTCAAGCTGACCCGTGCTGGACACGGCAGCCGCATCTTGTTTTGCTTATGTAATGGGTTGCTATCTTACTTCAGCAAAGCTTCAGTTTCTCTACAGGGTGTTTCGTTTTGTCCTTGACTCACAAGCCTCGCACACTCATGACATCCCTCATGAACCTCACGCGAGTGGGGGCTAGACACGGTGTTTGTGCTCGGGTCAGTCCCAGCAGCGCTGAAAAACCCAAGCAACCGGGCTCTGGCTCGCGGGCCTGCTCCCGTGAACGCCACCCCACCAAGGTTCTTGGTGTCTTGTCTCCTCGTGTAACGCCCATAAGCGAATCGGCAAGCATGCGTTGCTCCCCTGTTGTTAAGTATTCTGCATGCAGTTATCTCAGGAGCAGGTCCCCTAAAAGGCCTCGCAAGGATGCCTCGCGAGGGAGCCCCCTCAGGGCCTCAGGAAGCCCGCAGGCCTCGCCTCTGAGCTAACCCACGACGGCCGTCCCGGCAAGAGATCTCGTGAGTGAAATCCTCATGAGGCGTACTCTACAAGTGATGGCCGGCCAGGCGCTATCCTACACAGAGCTAATTCTCCCGCCTCGCGAGCCGCTCTCGCCATCTCTTAAGCTTTCCCCTCCAGCAACCTCACGAGAGCCAGCGTTTCTTTTGGTGCAAGCCGCTTGCGCGTCAAAGGGGGGCTCCCTGAGCATCGCGCCTCAGGAGCCCTCACTAGCTCCCGGTGCCCCTCACCTCCTGGCCTTGTCCATGCATCACGACCTGACATACCAGCGACAGCTGTGGCCCGCTCGGGGGCTGGGTCCTGACGACGTAGAGCATTAAGGCAAGCAAAAAGAGCAAAGCAGGCCTCAAGAGAAAGCTTCACGAGGGCACGAGCGTTCGGTACAACCAGACACAAAAGTACTTGAAATATAAAAGCATTGTCCTCACACCCCCACGGGGCCACAATCAACTATGCGCAGGACATGGGAAGGACCTAAGAGGACGTGTCGCCATCACCATTGCTGCCATCGTCATCGTCACCTCCCCCGGCTCCGCCTGAGCTCTCGCTGCCGCCAGGGGCGAATTGCTCGTGCAAAGCGTCCACGTGATCCTCCACTGCCTTCCCAAGGGTGTCGCGGAACTCCTCTGGGACGGGAACTATCACCTTGCCGAAGTCAAAGTTGGGGTCGGCGTGCAGAAGATGGCTGAAGATGCGCGTGGCGGCCTGGGTGAGGAGATCGTGGCACTCCTCCTCGACGATTCCGCCCACCTTCTTGGCGCCAACCTCGAGCCGCTCCACGAGCTTGGTGAAGAAGTCGAGGTAGCTGCCATTGTGAGTCTCGAGGGGTCTGCTGATGTCCTCCTTGCAAATGGAGCCCAAGGCGCGGCGGGCTCGGAGCTCGAGGGCGCGAAACATCTTGGAGCGCTGGAGCTGCCGCCCCCGCGCTCGGGCCGCCTCGTCCCTCACCAGCTCCACGACAGCGGCGACGCCCCCCACCTGCTGCTGGAGAGAGGCGAGCTCGGCCTCGGCGTCGGCCCAGGCCTTCAGCGCAGTCTCTCGCCAGTTTTCCGCTTCGACCAGCATCTCCTTGAGGCCCGCGATCTCTTGCTGGAGCTCCTCACGCTTTGCCTTGAAGCGGTCCTCCTGCTGCTTCAGCTTCTTGCTATTCTCTTCGGCAAGTGCTTCGCAGTTCTGCGCAACCCTCCTGTCGGCATCCTCCTGGATCCTCTTCTCCTTGGCCGCCAGATTGGCGTTGGCCTAGTCTAGGCGTTGGGCATAGGAGCCTTGAGCAGCGAACACCTCTTGCTCCAGCGTCTCCAGCCGCTCGCGTTCCAGGTCCTGCGCGGACACCAACCGCGCGAGCTCCCGCTCGTGGATATTAAGGTCCGCCTCACGGGCCGACAGCCCCTCTTCGAGGGCAGAGATGACATCTCTCCGCGCCTAGAGCTGCCGCTCCAGCGAGGCGTTCTGGTCCTGGAGCTCCTTCCTGCAGGCCTTCGCCGCCTCACACCGCCTGTCGGCCTCGTCGGCCTCCCTGACGGCGCTATCGAAGATTTCCTTCGCATCCTGTGCTGCCTTCTCGCGCTTCTCCTGCGCGGCGTCATCTTGACGGTGACCCAGCTTGACGGCCACATCAAGCTGGCACCACCCCTCCGCGGGGCGCTGACGCTTCTCGATGATGCGCACCTCCTCCGCCCGGAGGTCCGCTTCTAGCTGGTCGAGGGCGGCCCTAGCGCCTTGCAGGGCCCCGCGCTTGAGCACGGCGCTGCTGCTCACGAGCTGCAGGGCCAAACCGGCATGCATCTCGACGCCGCCCTCTAGAGAGGGTCCGGCGCCACCCGCCTGGAGCGGAGGGCTCGCAGTGACCCCCTCTTCGTCTTGCTGTGGCGGCAAGCCCCGCAGGCTCGGTGTCCCCCCGGCGGGGGCCCCATGCGCCGGCGAGTCCCGCGGGCCTCCCACAGCACCACCGCCACCCGCGGTGCGGGAGGGGAGAGCCAGCGTCTCCGCCTCCACTGCCGCGACGCCTGCCCTGGCAGTGGGCGTCCTAGGAACCGCGGAGCCGCCTCCTGACGACGCCTTCTGAGGCTCGCCCACTTGGGCCTCCCGAGCCACGTCCTTCTGCGGCTCAGGAGGGACCACCTGCCCCTCTGCATTCGCGAGGCCAGCCTCGGAGTCGAGACCGCTGGCGCTCTCCTCACGCCCCCCCGGCCTTAGCAGCTGGCGGTGTGGCCCCCGCCAGGCCGGGGGACCTCTCCTCCTCCTTCTTCTTCTTCTTGCTCAAGGATGGCCTGGAAAAAGCAAAGACTCAGGCACACGGGACATGCCGGGTGCAAGAGAAGGGAAGGCGGACGCTTACTCATCCTTGGCAATCCATTTCCTCTTCTTCAGTGGCAGCGGCGGAGCGCCGCCACCACCCTCGCGAGGCCCCTTCTCGCGACTGGCCCCCCTTGTGGGAGAACCATGGGGTCCGCCCTCGTCGCCGCCTCCGGAGCCATGCGGCTTCACAGCTGCTGCGCAGGGGCTCCCTGCACTCTCTGCCCGGTCAGGCATGGCAGGCGCGGCCCCAGGCGGGGCGACATCATCATCATCTCCAAGCCCGCGGACGAGTCGGCGGCGGGTCCGCCGGCCCAGGCCGCCACCATCCCCCGCAGCGCCCGTCGAGGCCCCAGTGTCGCCACGGTTGCCTGAGCCGGGAACCGCCAAGAAGGGGTTGTCTCGGGGCCCTGCGAGGCCCTCTGGAAGCGGCCCCCACTGGTCGAAGCGCGGCATTGAGCCAGCCAGCGCCTCTTTGTTCCTGAAGCGGTACCAAGGGGAGCCCATCCTTGGGTGGCTCGTCCGCCTCTTCGCCGGTCAGGGTGTGGAGCACCCCGTTCAGCACCTCCGGTAGCAAGCTATCCGCGCTCAACCACATCGGGTCCTCCGGGCCGGTGAAGGCCCACATCAGGCGAGAATGTCGCTGGAGGGGAGCTATGCGGCGTCAGAGGAACTCCCTCACGACCGTGACCACTGTTACTTTCGCGGCCCTCAGCTCGGCCAGCCTCTTCCACACCCGTGCCAGCCGCGGGTCGGCGAGCCTCTCGTGCCCCCATCCGGAGCTCCTCGCCGCTGGGGATGTCGGCAGCTGCAGCAGGGGGCTGAACTGGGCCGTGTCCATGTACACCCATTGCCGTCTGAAGCCCTCAACCTCCTTGGTGAGCATCATGTCGATGCCATCGCCCGCCGTCTTGTCTACGATGCGGAACGAGGCGCACCCGAAACATTGGTTCGCCGCAGTTAGCCGCAGGCTGAAGAAGTGGCGGAAGAGCACCATTGAGGGCGTCACGCCCAGGAAGGCCTCGCATAAAAAGGCAAAGGCAGAAAGAAGAAGGACGGAGTTCGGCTCGAGATGCAGCACGTGGACCTGGTAATGGGAAAGGGCAGTGTTGAAGAAGTCAGAGAATGGAGGCAGCAGGCCAGCGAAGAGTGTAGGAAGGAAGAGGACGGCGGAGGTGGCGTCGAGCTCAGCGGTCGGGCGCGAAGCTGGCCAGATTCGAGTGGCCCCCCACTCGTTAGAAGCAGCTACGGTCATCGGAAGCACCTTGCTGAGCCCCTCGGCGTTGATGATCGTGCGCCTACCCAGGGCAGGCTCCGGCACCAGCTCCGCAACCACCGTCTCTTCCGCCTCTTCCTTCCTACCGGGGGTGACATGGCGGCGCAGCGAGGGTCTAGAGCGGCCGAGTTTTGGGAGAGGTAGAAGAAGCTGTGCATGGGAAGGAAGGCGTGGGGAGACGGAATGCGCGAAGGAAGGCAATGATGGTCTCGCGTCGCCCGCGGCAGGCTTTATGTCAATGTGGGCGGTTACCGAGGCATCGTGGGAGAAGTGGGGGTGTCCCCCATCACGTCATGCGCCACACGTCGCGCCTGGCCGCAGGCGGTTAGGGCCCGCGCCATTTCGCCCCCTAGTAGGCGTGAACGTGTGCGCCGTGGGCCCGGGGGCAACTGTCGGGCCCATGGAACCTAGGGTATCCAGGCCCGTCTGCCTTTGGCCCAGGGCACAATGCCTGGCGTGGGCCCAGCAGGCCGTCATCACCAAGCATCTCACCAAGACCCCTCATGAGGCCTTGACCTCCTGAGGACCCCTCCTCAGGGAGCGGCGAACAAGACCCGGCATCTTCACCAGCGGCCTCGCGAGGCTCTCTCGCGAGGCGGCCTCCCGAGGCTTCCTCCCGAAGGCGCTCAGGACAAGGGCCGCTTCACTCGGCTGCGCGGTCTCGTGCCCATCACGTGGGTGACAGGCGCGGCGACGAGCGGTGACAGAGGCCACGCCAGCAGGCGCGGATGAAGATGGTTTCCCCTTTTGTGTTAAGGAAGCAAGGCCAGCCGCCCGCTTCCCAAAGCGGCCCCAAAGGTTGCCCGATCGGCAAAGGAAGACCAAGACGGCGGGCACGCAGGGCGAAGGTCATCACCGAGCCCACCGGCGCATCATGGATCATGCTTTTGCAGGCGAAGACCGCCTTTAATCAGGATAGCCTGAGCGCCTGTCCCCTTTCAAAACCTGCCAAGTGTGGCAACCCTTCCCGCCTAAGTTTTGAGGGGGAAGAGGACCAAGGCAGGTATAAAGGGACAGTGCTGCCATCGTGGTAGAGGATGGGATCCAACCATGTCCACTCCTTCTCCTACCTTGTACGCGAGAACGCTCTCTGGCTCACGACAATCAAAACCAAGTAGGAGTAGGGTTTTACACCGCAAGGTGGCCCAAACCTGGGTAAACTGCTGAGTCCACGGTACGCTCCTCGCTAGCGCGCTCCCGCCGTAGCTTAGCCGTGGTAGGGGACGAAGAGGTAGGAACAAGCTCACCCCAGTGTTCGAACCTTTGGGTCTCCGGAGCCCCACTTCCAACAAAAAAAAATACAAGGCGAGAAGTGGCAGCGATTGTCGTTTCGCCCACAAGGGTGACACGTTCCCTATCGGAACTACGAGGCTTCTTGCTAGAAGCTCCGGTTTGTAAGAGGCTTGTACCAAAACTTGCCCCAAATTGGACAATTTTTTTACCACGGCATATATGTGCCATGTCATGACACGATGCCAAGTTTCATAAATTCTGGGTGAGTTTTGGATTTACGGGGATTTAAAAACTGAGATTCTCAATGTTTGAGGTCGAGCCAGTACGCCGAGATGTTTGTAATTCATCTTCATTTCTTGCATAGGACCCAAACTTGCACCCAAGGACACATGTATGGTTTTTCAAGCCATTTTGGTGCACTGGAGCATGTGCTTGTAGTTCAAATTTGAATTATGGACATTAAATGCCTAGAAAGCTCAATTAATGTACAAAAAGGCCAAACGAACCCTGAATAATTCCATATTTCAGCACGAATCTCCTGTTGGTCTATGTTGCCTGTAGAAAAAAATACAAGGCGAGAAGAGGCAGCGGTTGTCGTTTCGCCCACAAGGGTGACACGTTCCCTATCGGAACCTCCAGGCTTCTTGCAAGGAGCTCCAGTTTGTAAGAGGCTTGTACCAAAACTTGCCCCAAATTGGTCAGTTTTTTTACCATGGCATATATGTGCCATGTCATGACACCATGTAAAGTTTCATGAATTTCAGGTGATTTTTGGATTTATGGGGATTTAGAAACCAGGATTCTCAATGTTTGAGGCCGAGCCAGGACGTCGAGATGTTTGTAATTCATCCCCATTCTTTGCATGGGACGTAATCATGCACCCAAGGACACATATATGATTTTTCAACCCATTTTGGTGCACTGGAGCATGTATTTGTAGTTCAAATTTGAATTATGCACATTGAATGACTAGAAAACTCAATTATAATGTATAAAAAATGCCAAACAAACCCTGAATAATTTAAAGCAGTTCTGCTCAACCGTCTGGCACTCGTGGGTAAGCACTGTGCGCATGCGACGTGTTAGCTCACGCTTCCTTCTTTCCTAAGTTTTCCATATTAATGGTGTTATATATCCAAACACGCTACCGTTTCCCGCCACTCCCCCAATCGGTTTCCCGCCACTCCTCCCATCGGTTTCCCGCTGCCAGTGTCAGTGGGCATAGAAGGCTAGGCGGCGACACACCGGCCATACCGCGGTATACCATTCCAAGCATGCGAATCCGGGGAAGCGCCGCCGCCGTCATCAACCTTTTCGACGAGGAGAACAAGCCAGAGCAGGCCGGAGAGCCAGAACGGTCGTGCGCCGCCGAGCAAGAGAGGTAGCGCGCCGCTGAGCAAGAGCGGCAGCGCGCCGCCGAGCGTGAGCGGTATCATCGCGCCCCAGTGCTTGAGCGGGCCAATGTCTACACATGTGTTCGTTGCCGCCCATGGAGCGAAGCAGAGCAAGATTGGGAAAGCGCTGCCGCACAAGAGCGGAAGAACGCCACCGCGCATAAGGTGCGATGGGCCGCAATATTTGAGCGGAGCCGTGTCAGCATCCTGTTGACTCAACCACTCGAGTGGCCGTTTCCAGGGCCGGTAAGCATCCCGATTCCCTGCCAGGAATGGGCAGCCACCGTCAGCGCCATAATTGTGTCGGACGGCGTACGCACTGCCAGAATCCGCTGCCACGATGCCAACGGGCTGGTCGATTGTCTCTTCGACCTCCTCAGCCCCCCAGGTGCCGCCAACGATGAAGCAGAGCAAAATGCTCGTCGCGGCTTGGAATCGACCGTCACCGATGAAATATCCTAGGCGGAGATCAATATTGCGGTACATCAGTTCCGTGAGCGTATCAGACGCGTGGACGAAGGCCTGTACCAGTTCATGCTTAGCCAAGAGTTCCCGTAGGTTTAGGCCCTGTTTGTATCGGTTTTCGCCCAGTTTTTCGCAATTAACCGGGCAACTATCTTGTTCTTAATTAATGAAAAGGCAAAGCTTTTGCTTCGTCCGGCTAGTTTTAAGTAAAAAAATAATGTAAGTTTGAATGGAAATGGTCCGGTATGTAAAGATTGCACACAGTTTCAAAAATCACAAACGTGTGTGATAGTAAGGAGTAGGTCCCACATGATGAACATCGGTAAATGCCTTAAACGCGAGGAGGCAACTCTTTTCAGCAAGGGGCAGCTTCCCATCCACTAGCCTAGTCGAATAGAACGCACGAGTTAAGCGTGCTCCTCTCAAGCTTCATTTAAGCGCCATGATATGGTCATTGCAGACATTTAGCATCTAAATGTGTCTGTAGTGACCTGTCATGTCGATTAAATAAACCTTGAGATCCTTGTTTTGAAAATTTGGAGAATGATGTTTTTTTGTTATTTGTTGTTTTGAAAAATCAGAGAATGATCGAGATCTGTGGGCCCACCACGTTCTATCCTTTGACCCACAATGTTCGAGATCTATGGGCCCGCATGTTCTATCCTTTGACCTACAACGTACGAGAAGGGTTTGACCATGACAGATTCCTCTTGGTATAGGTCATGGTGGCATGTCAGAACAAATTAAGTTTGGGAACATTTGTTGGATTCCCTCCTGCCGGCTCGAAGTTGGGGAACCGGCATCGTACGTAACCTGGCTTCCTGGGGGTACAGTATTCGGTTTGTATTGCAGCTGGTGCCCCATCAAAGTTGCGCATTGGTTATTTGAACACATCACACACCACGGGCCCACACGTTCTATCATTTGACCCACAACGTTCGAGATCTGTGGGCCCGCATGTTCTATCCTTTGACCCACAACGTACGAGAAGGGTTTGACCATGATGGGTTCCTCTTGGTATAGGTCATGGTGGCATGTCAGACCAAATTAAGTTTGGGAACATGTGTTGGATTCCCTCCAGCCAGCACGAAGTTGGGGAACCGGCATTGTACGTCTTGAACCTGGCTTCCTGGGAGTACGGTGTTCGGTTTGTAATGCAGCTGGTGCCCCATCGAAGTTGTCCATTGGGGATTTGAACACATCACACACCCCCATACATATATTTGTGCCGCATGCAGGGTATAGGGTCTTCTAATCGACCCCGTCTCCCATGTGCGGTTTTCAACGACACGCCTATCTGTGGGCCTGGTCTATATATATCATCCCTTTGGACGACGACGAGGGGGTTTGGCCATGAATGGATTCCTCCTGGTTCGTGTTACCGCGGGTCATGGTGACATGTCTGAGCAAAGTTCGAGTTCATGCGTTCTCAGGATTCCCTCCCATGAGCTCTAATTGGTGGGTTGGATCGACACCCTACGTACGTCGTCCTTAATTACTACCTAGCTTTCATGGGGGTGGTCCGTTTCATGAGGTAGGCGCCACATAAAAATTGTACATTATTGGGTATTTAAAACACATCACCCTTCCAACGTACATCAATTTGGGCCCCATGCAGGTAGTGTTGGTTTTGTGGCCCCTCTCGTGCGGTTTACGATGATGGTCCAATCTATGGGCCCGAGTGGTCTATTATATCCCTTTTTGACCGACAACAACAGTGGTCGTTTGACCAAGATAGATTCACTTGGTCCATCTTATGGTAGGTCATGGTGACATGCATGTCCGACCAAAATATGAGTACGTGCATGCATCCCGCGCACACGAAGTGGGGGTGGGGCAGGCACCTCAGCTACAACCTCAACCTGTCATTATAGATAGCCAAGGGGGCTTTCCGGTTTGCGAGGGAGGTGCCGCATCAAAGTTGTGCATTGTGCATTTAAACATCACACCCTTTATTCCTACATATATTTGGCCATTTCCAAGTGGTTGTTGTCTTCTGGCCCCTCTCACCCGATCTTCGACGACGCGCCCACCCGTGGGCCCGCGCGTCAAAGTTGTGCATTGGGAATTTGAACATCGCACACCACCCTTTTCATACATATATATTTGGGCCCCATGCTGGTGTGGTTGTGTTCTAACCCTCTCTCACATTTTTTTTGTTGCCAAATGGTGCTATATAAAATAGCAGACGACTCGGATGAAAAACTGCCTGCGAACGTACGTGCAACGGACACGGGTGCACTGTCTTAACCGTGTGCGAAGCTCGTGCCCTGTAAAATCGCCATGACTTCGCAAGCGCCAGCAAGGGTGGGGTAATGTGTACAGGATATTTAGGATGAATTCCACGTCTGCGTCTGAAAATTAGGACGAACCGTGTGCGATAAACCAGCTAGCTAGAAATCTCAAAAAAGCTACCCGCCTTGAGCGATGCAAAAATTGGTGGTTCCGCGGCTTTTCCTTATTATCATACACAATTATTATGTTTGGACCGTGTGCGATCTTGGTTGCTCCCGCCCCGCTTCAGTTCCATTACCCAAATTTTAGTTGTCACGGTATTTCAACCGTCACCCTCACTCCTCCACCACTGACCTTATAGTAAAATTCCAGTAGCCGAGGCATTTGAACCATCGCCGTCCCTCGTCCACCACCATCTCCACCCAGCATTACTAAAATTTTCAGTAGCCACAGCATATCCTCAAACACCACCCGCCCTAACCCCTCCCCCCTCCACTGTCTACACACCCCCCGCTTGAACCCTAGCTTACTACCGCCGCCGAAGCCGCCGCCGTCGCCACCAACCCCTGCCAGTCTTCTCGTGCCTCCTAGCTTAGATAAGTTTAGGTTACCCACCGATTCCCATACCCTCACCACCCTGAGTTTTTAGATGAGGCCTACGGTGTCCCTCCCCCCAGATCCCCATCCCCTACTCCAGAGAGTCGCAGCCTAAGCCCGACCACATATCCCGGGGAGCCCGAGGAGCGTACGGCCAAAAGGAGGTCTATCATGGCCTCTTCGCCGGACGATGTCGAGGTGGCCGCCGTTCGTGCCGACCTGTCGATCCCGGAGGAACACCTTGCCGTAGAAGCCGGCGAGGACGTTGACTACGTCGCCATGCCGATGGCTTCATGTCAGCGGGCTCGCGTATTACTGTATCTCAGGACAGCTGGCTACGACATCAAGCTCGTCGACAGCGAAGGCTTCACGTAGGCCATGTCACAGGTTAAGTGGTCCATCCCCAACGCCTCAGGTTCAACCGCCATCAATCTCTTCGAAGGCTCCGCCGCTGATCTCCTCCAGCTCGCAGGTAAGGATTTGCGATCCTTGTACTCCATCGAGCCCATTATGTCATTTCTGAAGGACACTTTCTATGACGGTGGCTTGGGATCCTCAGCTGCCAAGTCAGATCTCATCGACCACGACCACGCGAAGGGCACCCACTACGGCTCTTCCAAGGTGAAACAACCCATCTGCGACATCAAGGAGCTCACCCTGGGTTTGTGCTCTTCCAAGTGGAAGGATCCCGTCCATGACAAGTGAGGCAATATCCTATAAGGAAATCTTACTTTTTCTAGCTAGCGAACTCGTACCCATTGTTGTAGTAGCTTTTGCCATGCGATGTTTTAACTGTGCCATGTTTAATTATTTCAGTTAAGCAAAAATGTAATGTTCAATAGGGCCATCTGATGTTTAAATATGAATTGTCCACTTCAGTTTCACGAATGGATATATTTGGTTGTTTACAGTGAGTAGATGCCTTGTTTATCTGTATTTGATTGTTAGGTTGGTTGCAGTGAGCATTTGCCGAGTTTTCAAGTAGATGCCTTGTTTATCTGTATTGTGTTGTTAGGTTGGTTGCAGTGAGCATTTGTCCAGTTTTCAAGCAGATGCCTTGTTTATCTGTATTTGCTTGTTAGGTTGGTTGAAGTGAGCCTTTGTCCAGTTTTCAAGCAGATGCCTTGTTTATCTGTATTTGCTTGTTAGGTTGGTTGCAGTGAGCCTCTGTCCAGTTTTCAATGACTATATTAGGTTGTTATAGTGAGCATATATGCCTTGTTTATTTTAGTTATTCACAATGTGATGTTTATTACGTGCAAGTATGAACTGTGCAGTTCGATTTCATCAATACCAGTTTGAACGGCTATATTTGGTTCCTGTTATGCCTGGTGAAGTTAACACATGCCCTTTATTTCAGTTTTACACATTTATGTAGTGTGATGTTTAAGCATGAGCTACGTTCTATTCATTTTTGATAGTAGCAGTTTGAATTACAATTTTTGGTCCCTGTTAAGCCTGTTGTAGTTAACATTCCCTTCCATTTTTATCTGCTTTAATAGCATGCTGAAACCAACACATTCAAGCTATCATTTTGAGATGTTGTTGTTTACCATGGCTATATTTGGTTGATGTTAAACCTGTAGTACTTATCATGCCTTTCCATGTATTTACGCAGAACAACAACGGGAGTGGCCAGTATTTTCCACCGAGGTTAGTTTCATCCCTCGGCTTATACTGCCTCCGTTACATAATGTAGTGCATACAGATCCACGCCTGGACACTTTTTAGCTTCTAATATTGACTTGTTGCTTGTAGGTACATATGTCCTAGGCAAAGATCCACGCCTCGGCCCTTCTTGCGTATGGGGCAATGAGATATTCATGAACCAGCATCAAAGTGAGGAAACTGATAAGAATTATTAGCAAAAATATACGAACGATGGCAATTAAATTATTTGTCTACACTCTATCCAACACAACAGTGAGCTGTAGGATGGTAACTACGAACTCTGTAGCCTTCTCTTTTTACTGCCCTTAATGAGTTGTTAGACAACAATGTCTGATTCTTTTTTGTTTGCAGTGGTTCCCCAAGCAGTTTACTCAAGATTACCTCACAAAGTACATGATTGGTGGACATGCAATGAAGGTTAAAGTATTTCATCGAGACTACAATGAGCATCGAGAAGTCCTAATGAAGATAGTGAAGGATGGACGGGCGGCCATCACAAGTGGTTGGCCTAGAGGTGTGCATGAATTAGGCATGGAGGAGGGCACAATATGGGCATTCCGCTTCACCTTCTCCAGCAACCAGAATGTCTTCAACCTCTCTCTTTACAGTCTTTAGTACAACTGTGGTTCATCATTCTTTACTTGGTGCTTCTGTAGTTCTTCAGTATATGTAATGTACCTGTGCATCGAATTATGCATTCGTCCTTGAACTTGTATTTGTAATAAACATGGTTCGATATGAAATAAGTGATTGCCTACTTTCATATTGAAAATCTGTTTCAAATTCAAATTCTATGAATTTTAAATACAGAGATTAAATTAGGGATAAATTATGCTCTGCAGGCCATTACACTGCATACGGTTTGCGAAAGCAAAACATCTGTGATAAACGTCAAGATCAGACACGTTTCTCAGATCAGTACGTGTGCGATGAAACTCTACTGCACACACGATCAGACAAGAAAAAACGTGTGAGATTAACAACAACAACGCACACAGTTCCTTCTTAATAAATGTTTGTGAAAGTCACCTTATTGCACATGCTAGGCAATTATGAACTATTTATGATGTCATGTGCATCGTAAATGTTTATGGACAGAGAAACGTGTGGGATATATTCAAGCTTTGCATACAGTTTTATAGGGACAACTGTATGCGCTCTTACATCGAATCGCATACGGTCTAAGAAAGGTAAATGTGTGTGATAGTATACTTATCATACAAGCTTTACAATCGTGAACTAATTGTGATGGGGCGAGCATCATAAACGTTGCACCACAGAATACCGAGTGCGATGGTAATGCGAGCACACACGAGTAGCAAGGACGGAGCATTTGGGAAAGATGCGGGCATCGCATACGCTTAGTTCTGCGAAACGTATGCTTGCGTGCTCCCTATCGCCAACAGTTTCTGGGTGGTGTGGGAAGGACCCCCTATCGCATACATAGTCAAGGCGATGGTTTAAAACTCTGTCGCGGAAAGGGGGTAAAAACCGTTTGTATAGCACATTGCTGCACCGGTGGATTCTTGGTGTCAAACCTCGTCTAAATCCGCGTTGTGTTAGTAGGCTAGCTACTTTGCGAGCTATTCTACTACTTGCAAACGCTGATCGAAGACAAACGTTGGGGCTGATCAGCTCGTTCTACACTAATAGGTTTGGCCGTCGATCTTGTGGAGGAAGTGTGAAGGAGTAGTACTTTTGCAGTGCCTACAGAGTGTGTGTGTGCGTGTGTTAGAGAGGGGTTGTGGGATGAAGAGAGACTTGGAGAGAGAGAAAGGCCCTCCATTTCTTTTTAGTCGGCAACAAAACCATACAGAAGCGTACGAATCCTAGAACATTGGCGTAAAAAAACTTTCAAATAGTGCATTTTATAATACATTTCCGTCAAATCTGGACATGCGTCAAATCAACTCTGCAAGCAGTACAAAGGAGTGCTCCGACTTTATTAAAACATGGCCCACCTCACATTATCACCATATTTCTTGGAGTCCATGCGCGGCTGGCGTGCGATCTCTTCTCCCTCTTCTCCCTCCTCATCTGTCTCTTCTCAACCGGCACTCGGCGGGCGATTAGATTTTGGGTATCATTGGTTTATTCAATTGCAGTCCCACATGTCATTGAAATGCAAGATGATGCGTGCGTGTTCCCTTTGGTGAGCGGCGTGCCAGACCGACCGTGGGGGGTGCAATGCGAACGTGACAGGCGTGCTTTAAGTGTATGACCTTTTCGTTTTGAACTTGTAAAGTGTAACATTTTCTTTCGCTTGTTCTTGTGATCGATCGATGTAATCCAGATAGAAAAGACAAGCGTGGGGCTTTCCCGCGCGTTAGGCGGGCTTGTTTGGCCTAGTCGGTTTGCTCACATACGTTCCCACATGTCAGTGATACGAGGAAGCACGTTGAGCGACGGGCCAAACGCGAGAGGCGTGCCGTGAGTGGTCCACTTTCTCGTTTTGAACCTGTAAGTGCAACACTTGGTTTAGCACCTTCATACAAACGGTCGATGCAAAACCCGGTTAAAAAGGTGTCGCACTTTCTACTTTCCGGGAAAAATCCTGGTACATTTTGGAAGTCTCAGTTTAATTGCTCCCACTCCCATGTTTAGATTTCAAGGTTCATGAAATCGTTGAGTGCAAGGATTAAGAGAAAACTGACCAATGCATGTATACTTCTTGGTCATACACTACTGCAGGCTACTGCTAACGCGACACATGAATCACAAACTATGTGCGATGCATGAATCACAAATGGTATCGTAATAAAACCGTCACCAATAAGACGAACTGTGTGCGATGGCGGAGACATCAAGCATGATTCAGATTAGAGATGCATGTGCGATACGTGGCATATGTCGGGCCCGTGGAACCCGGGGTATCCCGGCCCGTCTGCCTTTGGCCCAGGGCGGAACGCCTGGCGGAGGCCCAACAGGTGGCCACCGGTGGGCATCTCAGGCAAGGACCCTCATGAGGCCCCGGCCTCTTGAGGACCCCTCCTCGGGGAGCGAGCAAGCAAGACTCAGCTGCTTCACCGAGAGCCTCGCGAGGCGGTCTCCTGAGGTTGCCTCTCGAGGCATCCTCCCAAAGGCGCGCAAGACGGGCCCTGTTCGGCTCGGTCGCGCGGTCTCATGCCCATCACGTGGGTGACGCGCGCGGCAACGAACGGCGACAGAGGCCGTGCCAGCAGGCGCGGATGGAGAGGATTTCCCTTTTTGTGCTAAGGGAGCAAGGCCAGCAATGCACTTCCCAAAGCAACCCCCAAAGGTTGCACGATCGGTGAAAGAAGACCAAGATGGCGGGCATGCAGGGCGGAGGTCATCCCCGAGCCCACCGGCGCGTCATGGGCGGTCGCTTTGTAGATGAAGACCACCTTTTGTCAAGATAGACTACGCCCCTGTCCCCCTTCAAACTTGCCATTGTGTGGCAACCCTTCACGCCAATGTTTTCGGGGGAAGAGGACCAAGGCAGATAAAAAGAGGGCAGGGTGCCGCTGTAGAGGGATCTGATCGGCTCCCATCATCTCCTACCTTGTACGCGAGAACATCCTCTTGCCCAGAGCAATCCCAACCAAGCAGGAGTAGGGTTTTACACCGCAAGGTGGCCTGAACCTGGGTAAACTGCTGAGTCCACGGTCTGCTCCCGCTAGTGCGCTCCTGCGGTAGCTCCGCCGTAGTTCAACTGTGGTAGGGTACGAGGAGGTAGGAACGAGCTCACCCCAGTGTTCGAACCTTTGGGTCCCCGGAGCCCCAACTCCGACATTTGGCGCGCCTGGTAGGGGTGCGCTACCATTCTTCCACTCCGTCCTCCACTCCACCAGCTTCATGGCCGACGCCCGCCGCGAGCGCGCTGAGCACAGGGCTGGCCGCGTGGCTCACACGGAGCCGGTGGCCCGCGGCAACCGCCGCCACCCTGTCGAGGCTGCTGCCACCACCAACCCTGCCACCCGGGAGCAGCAGGACTCCTCCCTGCACCCCTCCGTGCGGGCAGAGGGCCACACCGCCATGGCCTCCTCCTCCCTCACCCACCGTGGGCCGCCGAACGCGCAAGCCGCGCTGCTCATGGCGCGCGAGCTGCTCCGGTACCGCCCAGCTGACGCCGGCTACGACGCCTGGCTTGGTCGCATAACCGAGTTCGTCAACGCCGCCGGGGACGCTCCGGCGCCTTCCCACTTGCTCTGACCCCCGTCGTCTCGTGCTGGGGACGTAGCGCATGGCGCTCCCCCGCCACCTCCTCTGCGCGATGAGCTCGACGGGCCCCAGCGCAACGCGCGGGCGCGTGAGCCATCCCGCGGCGCTTCCTCGCCGGGCGCGTGAGCCATCCCGCGACACTTCCTCGCCGGTCCGCGGCGCTTCCTCTGCAGCTAGTTCGTCGCCAACTTTAAGGGCACGCACGACCGCTCCTTCACCATCATCGACCTGAGGCATGTGCGGCAGCGCCCAGACGAGACCCTCCGCAAGTACATCCAGTGCTTCAGCCAGGTGCACAACAAGACCCGCGTGCCTCTGACGCGGCCGTCATCTCCGCGTTCTCCACCGGCGTCACGGACATCAAGATGAGCGAGAAGCTCGCCATCAACGACGAGATGGACTTGGTGCTTGAGCTGTTCGATCTCGCCGACAAGTGCGCCAAGGCTGAAGAAGGTCGCATCTTCGTCCACAACGACCCCGACGCGACGCCCGACACTGCCAAGGCTAAGAACAAGGACATCAAGCACAAGGGCCCTACCGTGCTTGCGGCGGAGTCTGAATAGAACCGTGCCCGCGACCGTGATGAGCCCAAGAAAGACAGCAGCCCGCTCTACGCCTACCACAATGTGCGCTCCCACAGAACTGAGGACTGCAGGAGCTCAAGCTGCTTCGCGATGAGCGCCAGGGCCGCCGAGGCGACCGTAGCGACCGTGGCGCCGGCCGCGGCGGCAGCCGCTGGGACGGCCGCAACGGCAATGGCAACTTCCGCCAGGGCTGGCTCGACCAGCCTTGTGAGGCCGTCTGGCGCGACCAGCCTCTTGAGGCCGTCTGGCGCGATCAACATCGTGAGGTAAACCCTCAGGCCAATGCCGCTCTCCCGCCGCTACCGCCCCGGAGGAACGACATCAACCAGCCCGACGAGGGCGCTGGGGCCTACCAGGAGCCTCACGCGGTTGTCTGCTATAACGCCCTGGACACACCCGCCGGCGGTCGTTACTCCTAGAGAGATCTAGACTGGCCTCACATATCAATACTAGTCTTTCCTGCGCACTTTGTCCTCAGTCGTGCGCACCCGGGAGCAATTTCCCGGTCGGTCACCCATCCTGAAATTACTCCAAGATGAGCATGCTTAACTTTGGAGTTCTGTCCGAATGGGCTCCCGGAAAAGAAGGAATTCCTTATTGATATGAGTAGTCTATCATCCCTATTAAGCCAGGCTATCACACCTGCATCCTCGGCGGGGCTCAAGCTCCCGTGTCAAACCGCCACTTCAAGCAGCTCTCTCGCGAGCTGAACGCCGCCTTCCCATAGCCTGAGGCTGCGCGCCCCCTCAAGTGGTCGCAGTACGCCATCACTTTTGACTCCAAGGACCACCCCAAGTCCACGCTCCCCATGCTGTGCACTCCCACCATCTGCAACGTCGTGGTCACCAAGACCCTCATCGACGGAGGCGCCGGCCTAAACGTGATCTCCATCGAGACCTTCGAGACGCTCCAAGTGCCCTACAACCAGCTGATGCCGACCAGCCCTTCTCCGGAGTGACTGATGGCTCCACCATCCCTCTAGGGCAAGTGCGCCTTCCCGTCACCTTCGGCACCTGCAAGAACTACCACACCGAGCTCATCAACTTCGACGTGACGCACATTGGCCTACCACACAAAGCCATCTTGGGCTACCCAGCTCTTGCCAAGTTCATGGCGGTGACCCACCACGCCTACAATGTCCTCAAGATGCCTGGCTGCAGCGGCATCATCACCGTCGCCTGCGACAAAAAGGACGCGGTCTGCTCCCTCGAGCATGCCTACAAAGCCGCCGCTACCGCACATCCGGCTGACGAGGACACGGTCGAGCCTCCTAAGGCCGCGCCCATGAAGAAGAAGCAGCTGTTCTCTCAGGACCGAGCCGAGACGAAGAAGGTGTCGGTTGACGGCAGCGGCTCAGGCCCTACCTTCACCATTGGCACCTGCCTCCCTCCTGCATAGGAAAGTGCGCTCGTCGCCTTCCTTCAGGCAAACTCGGATGTTTTCGTCTGGAAAGCATCTGACTTGTCCGGTGTACCGAGGGAGGTGATCGAGCACCACTTAGCGGTGTGCCCCAACGCACGCCCCATCAAGCAAAAAGCACGGTGCCAGGCGCCCGAGAAGCAAGAGTTCATTGTCCAAGAAGTGAACAAGTTGCAAGAAGCTGGAGTCATCCGTGAGGTGCGCCATCCCGAGTGGCTCGCCAACCCAGTCATTGTCCCCAAGAAGGGCGGCAAGGAACGTATGTGCGTCGACTTCACGAGCCTCAACAAGGCCTGCCCTCAAGACCCCTTTCTGCTGCCGTGCATCGGCCAGGGCACGGGCTCCGCCACCGGCTACGCCCGCATGCCCTTCGGCCTGAGGAACGCCGGCGCCACCTTCCAGCGGCTAACGTGCTTCGAGCCCCCTGGGCCTCAGGAGCCCTCGGTTCCTAAGGGGCAAGCTTCCGCGGCCGACCTCGCTGAGCGACCCACGCGCTTCTCCAGCAACGGTACTACCAGGTGATTTTTGGGTTGTTTAATTGAGGGCGCCTCACGGGCCGCACCAGCCTCAAGCTGATCCGTGCCGGACACGGCAGCCTCGCCCCTCTCCCTTTTGGTTGTATAATGGATCCTACTGATCATGCTCTAATAAGTATGTTGCTTACGTAATTGCGTATTTGGTGCGATGCCGTCTCGAGAGTGCCGCGCGATCGCGACCCCTCTCCTGACCATTCCGTGAGCGGGGGCTAGGCACGGCGCCTGTGCTCGGGTCCGTCCCTGCAGCGCCGCTAAATCCAAGTGACTAAGCTCTGGCTCGCGGGCCTGCTCCCGTGCATGTCACCTCACCAAGGTCCTTGGTGCCTTATCTCCTCACGCAACGGCCACGAGCAGGCTAGCAAGCACACGTCGCTCCCCAGTGGGTGATTTATCGACATGCAGTTACCTCTGGAAGCAAGCCGCTCGGGAGCAGCGCGGGCAGCGTCTCGCGAGCCGGCCTACGGCGGTCGCCTCGGCAAAAGACCTCGCGAGACGAAGACTTCGAGGGCCAAGCCTCGAGAGGCACGCCTCATGAGCCGCGCACGCCGCGCACTCCTCGTGAGCTGCAGCTCACCCGATGCTACCCTCCTCGAAGAGCTAAGTTTAACCACCTCGCGAGATGCCCTCACTATCACTCGAGTTCCCTCCTTACGCGATCTCGCTATGTGCGTAAGTGCTGGCATTTCTCTTTCGCGTGAGCCACTTACACGCCAAAGGGGGGCTTCCTGAGCATCGCGCCTCCGCAGCCCTCACTAGCTCCGGATGCCCCTCACCTCTTGGCCTTGTCCAAGCATCGCGACCTGACATTCCAGCGATGGCTGCAGGCCCGCTCAGGGGCTGGGTCCTGACGGCGTAGAGCACCAAGGCAAACAAGAAAGAGAAAAACAGGCCTCGCGAGAGGACCTCGGGAGGGAACACACATGTTCCAAATCACGAGAGCATTAAATTAAAACATTGAGGCCACTGTTTTCACACCCCATGGGGATACATCGACCCAGTGCAAAAAAAAGAAGAGGCCTAGGCGGGGCGCCGTCGTCCCCGAGACTCCAACACGGACGCCGCGCGCGCCTAGTCGGAGTCTTCATCTTCGCTCTTGATGCGGGGGGAGCTGTCGTCGCTCCCGCTTCCACCGGAGGAGGCGGCACCATTGTCGCTGTCGTCCTCGCTGGAGGAGCCGCTGTAGCTACCGTCCTCGCTCTCCGCGCAACACTCTAGATGGCTGCCGGAGATCCCAAAGATCTTCACGAAGAGCGTGGCGGCCCCGTCGTACTTGAACTAAAGGACGTGGACCCGCTTCAGGCCGCGAGCGAGGGCAACCGACTTCCACCCCTGCTTCAAGAGCATGAAGTCTGAGGGGGTGAACTCCGTCGCCACCCAGGAGGGGCCGTTGCAGCAGCCGTCTGCCTGCACCCACAGGCCCAAGGGCGCGCGGTCCGCCATCGCCTCCGCGAAGGAGTAGGGAAGCCGAAGCCAGGTGCAGGGCCGGCGATGCATGTTCACTATGAACTCGTGGGCCGCCTCCGCTGAGTGGCTCCTTGCCTGGGGAGGTAGGGAGGCTACCCCGCCGCGGCCTCCTCGGACACATGCATCGCGCCCGCGGGCGGCGCCCCCTCCATGGCTGTTGGGGCCGGCAACGGCAGCCACCGGAGAGCGCCCGTGCCCCCGGGGCAGAACCCTGGATGCAGCAACGGAAGTGCGGGCTCTGCCTCTTCCCCTTGCCATCGCCGCGGAGGCCACCTGGATCGTGAAGTAGGAGGGAGGAGCTAGTGGAGAAGATGAGCAGGGAGTCCTTCCCCTTCGCCTTTTATAGCGCTCAAGGAAGGCGCGGGGAGACGATGCACGAAGGAAGGCAATGATGGTCTCGCGCCGTGCGCGGGCAGGCTATATGTCAGCGCGGGCGGTTACCGAGGTGTCGTGGGAGAAGTGGGGGCGTCCCCTGTCACATCGTGCGAAACGCGTCACGCCTGGCTCGTAGGCGGTTAGGACCCGCGCCGTTTTGCCCCCGAGTAGGCGGGAACGAGCGTGCCGCGGGCCCGGGGGCTACTGTCGGGCCTGTGGAACCCGGGGTATCCCGGCCCGTCTGCCTTTATCCCAGGGCACAATGCCTGGCGGAGGCCCAACAGGCGGCCACTGGTGGGCATCTCAGGCAAGACCCCTCATGAGGCCCCGGCCTCCTGAGGACCCCTCCTCGGGGAGTGTGCAAGCAAGACTCAGCCGCTTCACCGAGAGCCTCGCGAGGCCCTCTCACGAGGCGGCCTCCTGAGGTTGCCTCCTGAGGCATCCTCCCGAAGGCGCGCAAGATGGGCACTGTTCGGCTCGGTCGTGTGGTCTCGTGCCCATCACGTGGGTGACGCACGCGGCGATGAACGGTGACAGAGGTCGTGCTAGCAGGCACAGATGGAGAGGATTTCCCCTTCTGTGCTAAGGGAGCAAGGCCAGCAATCCACTTCGCAAAGCAACCCCCAAAGATTGCCCGATCGGTGAAAGAAGACCAAGACGGCGGGCGCGCAGGGCGGAGGTCATCCCCGAGCCCACCGGCGTGTCATGGGCGGTCGCTTTGTATATGAAGACCACCTTTTGTCAGGATAGACTGCGCCCTATCCCCCTTCAAACTTGCCATTGTGTGGCAACCCTTCCCGCCAATGTTTTTGGGGGAAGAGGACCAAGGCAGATAAAAGGAGGGCAGGGTGCCGCTGTAGAGGGATCCGATCGGCTCCCATCATCTCCTACCTTGTACGCGAGAACATCCTCTTGCCCAAAGCAATCTCAACCAAGCAGGAGTAGGGTTTTACACCGCAAGGTGGCCCGAACATGGGTAAACCGATGAGTCCACGGTCTGCTCCCGCTAGCGCGCTCCCGTGGTAGCTCCGTGGTAGTTCAGTTGTGGTAGGGGACGATGAGGTAGGAACGAGCTCACCCCAGTGTACGAACCTTTGAGTCCCCGGAGCCCCAACTCCGACAGTATATAGTTGATCCATACGAGCTGTTTGCGATAATCCAGAACAACAGAAACGGGCAGCCAGTTCGAGGTGTGTGCGATACACGACATACAGTTCACTCAGATGAAGTGTTTGCGATTACTCAACACAATAGAAATGGTCAGAAAGATCAAGGTGTGTGCGATACACGGCATACAGTTCACTCGGATGAACTGTGTGTGATGAACCAAAACAACAGAAACGGTTCAACTTAACAAGATGTGTGTGATACGCGGCAAACATGTCAGTAATCAGATATGTGTGGGAAGACCGATAAGAACACAGAAGATTGCTCCAAATAAGCGGTGTGTGTTGTGGGCAAATGGTTGGTGGTAAACAATTGTCAGTGATTGATGAAATCATCACCGACGGGTTCCCTAGTTTAGCCTGTGGGCGATGTGATTTTCTCTGTACGCACAACATGTATGCTCTGTCTACACAACTACAACATATATACTTATAAGAACATGATTGCATAACCAAATTAAACATCCAATTACATAAGTGACTACGCACACCAAAGTAAACAATTACATGCATACTAAACTAGGAGAAACGATCATCTAATCATCTACTTCTTGTTGTGACGACACTTGCCATTGCTCTGCTTTCGGCTGGATCCCTGGCCATTTTAGGGAAGAAGGAGGCACTTCCTCATGTCAACAATCCGCCTGTACATCTCGTAGCTCGTGTACGCCTCCTTGGCTGCATACACGACATGAGCTTCGTCGAGTTTCTCCATCCAGGCCGAGTGCCAGGCACGCTTGTCCTTGTTACAGGAATCCTTCATGTCTCTGTAGTAGGGGTCAATGATGGCCTCGGCGAGGTGAACTAGTGAATCCTTCTCATGCTTCTTGCTGCCCAAGATCTTGTATAGGCCCTGGATGTCGACAGGATTCGGGCAGGCGATGCCCGAATTCTTGAGCACCTTTACATCGTTGGTGATGTCCACCGTAGCGAACATGTAGTGGGGGCTGTTGACAAACCTGGCGAAACGCTCACAAGGCCTTGTGGCCAGGCAGTAGTGGTAGACGAGGACATGATTGCGCATGCACATCTGGGCAACGGCGACCATGTGACGAGACCCGGCACGAGTGCGGGTGTACTCGAGGTCGAACCCGACCACCTTGTACTTCTCCGTAGCTAGCAACAACTCCATAGTGTGGATGGAGTTCTCCACCCAGATCGTGTTGTTGGTGTACACCACCGAGAGCTCCGTGAACCTTCTGTGGGTGTCCACTACGACATGCATGGTGAACTGTCGCTCGTCGTCGGCAGCCGCTGGGAGCGCCATTGGAGGCGCGCAGGATACCCTCTCTGTATTTGTGGTCGTGGGTGTGCTTCTTGTAATATTGGGGCGCGATCGAAAGGTTGAAGAGACATAGGGGTTAAATGGCTGCTGTAATAAATGGGGGTCGGACGGCCTGTAATCGTCATGTCTTGTCACCACGTTCCTAGCGGAGGATTCCAGTGCATGCTTGAGCACCCCACACGCATGGGCTCGTTGAGGCTCCAAGTTTACCCGTGGGTGATGAGGTCAAAGTTACAAAGACGGGTAATGATGGACACTCGAGTGCGATAATTCTGGGCACACAGTTGAAGAAACCAACTGTGTACAATAATGTCAAAGATCGCTCTCGAGTCCGCAATATAGATCGTTTGTGATGAGATAGACAGGGGAAACACATTCGAGAATGGTAAATAAAATCAAGTCCATTGAGGTTCAGATATTAATTGTCCATTGCATATTAAGGTCAAAATAGTACTACCAATATACGAGTCTCATATATGATGCCATTTCAACAATTGTACCACAAAAGCCCAAAATATTACAAGGTTCAAATTCTAGAGTTAGAAGGCTCAAATTCGAAGATTACAAGGTTCAAACTGATATTAGAAATGAAATTCAGCTCATGCAGCTGCAGACGCCCACACTGATTAGCTGAACATGGACATATGAGAGGTTCAAACTGATATTACAACTTGTAACACCCGTTTTGTAACCTCAACATTTCTGCGAAGGGATCAACCACTGACAAGTCATGTATGGGCTTGACATAATGACTTCCGATTACTTTGTCAACTGAACTTCCAAAATGAAATCAGCTTCTGCAGAGCCTTTTCCATTCTGCCCTAGCCGCCGGCGCTGATCAGCAAACCATTCAGTTTTGCAAAGCAAATGTAGGGCAAACCTCATTACCTTTAGTATCCTTGCTCTCACAACAAAGAACCTGGCGAATATAATCTCCGGTAAGGTCCCTCGGTAGGAGTTCAAAGTAATTTCTGAGAGATGCAGATCAAGGCATTCGATGTGATTGTTATATTGTATCACATTATCCACTGCCAGGCCTAATCTTATCTGCAAAAGAAGAGAACGTATTAGTGCCTACATGCAGTTTTGAACACTACTACATGCCTCTTTGATTTGCAGGATTTCTAAAATACACGAATAGAGTGACATGCCATCTTCGATCTTACATGATTAACATGGGCATTTGATTACAATCTAGAAAAACGTAGGCTTCTTCCCAAGAGGTTGGAGTGGATGGAAATTTCCCCTCGAGAGGTAGTACAGATGAATCCAAAGGAGAAATGCATATGGATTGTAACCTTATGAATCAAGCAACCACTATAGGGAAAAAACATCTATGTACTGAAATCCTCCAAAATTCCTTCAGAAATCGTAGTACATTCATCATTGTAAACTTGGGAAAAGGTACAAAAAAATTGAACTCCCTTATGGTTAACATTTAACAGGAAAGGAGCATCACCTCGATATATAGCTTCTCCAGTCACGGAAAGCATCTCAGGAAAGTGACAACTTCGTCCAGGTTGGGGCCGATAGATTCTAGTGCGAAGACCTTCACTGTGCGTAGATACGGGGTCAAGCTTGTCGGGTTCATTTTCTGGATGACAGACGAACATACATCTTCAAAATTAGAAAAAATGTTAATTTCAAGAAGGAGAAGAAGAAGGCGACTGTTGTACCTGAACGGGTGTGGATCCAATAACAAGTTCGGAGAATTTAACAGACGAGTAGCCCACCACTATCAATTTTGGTGCAGAAATGACACTGATTCTTGTTGGACCTTGTTGATCAACTACAAGTAATCTCTCAAGTAAAGGTGTGTCCTCAATGACCATACTGTGATACACCTTATGTGATCTCTTGTTGCAGCACCAGCAACACATATAAATTGTCCGGAGAGTCATGGAGGTGATGTGGAAGCTACTCAACCAATTGATCGCCTGAAGACGAAGGTACTCGAGTGCAGTACAGCCACGGAGCAGGCGCTCCATGTCATCCTTGGGGATGCAGACAGCGATGAGCTAGAGGTGCTTCAGTCGAGGGAGAAAAAGAGCGGGCGCGTCATTAATCGGGGGCAAATGGCAGTTCATGAACCTGGCGAGCCGCAGCGTGGGCGCAAGGCAGAGTGCAGATGGTGGCAGCAAGCGCTTATGTCCATCATTAAAACTGAGCTCCTCGAGGTGATCTAGGGCGGGGGGATCAGAACCACTCGTCAAGCTTGGCTCGGTCCTTGCCGTTGGAATGGAACTTGCCCGTGATAAGGCCTCTGATTGGGCCAAGGTGCCTGCCAAGGATCTAGGACAATGCGTCCAAGCTTTTGCGATAGCCATGGCAGAGCTTGTGGACGTCAATGAGGTCGAGAGGGGTGGAGTGCCATAGGGGCACCACCGCCGGCAAAGGACAGTTGTCTGCACGCCATATTTGATTGGGAGGAGGGAGATGATGACGATCAACATATCATCGGGGAGGCTGCTGATGAAGTCTAGGCCCGCCGGAGTCGCTTGCGGTTCTTGCTCGACCCGCCTCCGCTTGTTGGCATCCTTGTCCTCCACCTCCGGAGTCTCCTCGGCGGCGACGCAATCTGATAGGAGTGGAGGAGTGGGAGGATAGGGAATATTAATTTGAACAGGGCAGAAGAAAAGTGTATTGGTAACTAGAAGTTACTAGGTAGGAACAGACTTAACAGAGTCAAAAAATGGAATCCCACTTGGTTGCTTAAATACTACACAATTACTTTGATATTGCTAGGTAAGTCAACATGCAGATACTTGAAAAAGAACACTTACTTCGAACAAAGTATGGACGGATGATATCGTCGGGGAAGTTAGCATATATCATATGACCAGGCTCTTTTAGGTGCAATGCAATTTTAGTGCCAGTTTTCAATACATAAAACTTAGAAATTTCTATCCAAAGGCTCGCGCCAAAATAGGAGTGACCATGTTCATCAAGTTTTACAGAAGCAACGATTGTAAATCCATGGTTTGTGTTCAATATGACATTCCTGGAGTCTTCAGTTATGTAAAGGCCAAGATTGTGTACTACAGTTGCTGTTGCAAAGCAAGGGATGTACTGCAGGAAATGATAAAATTGTTAAAGAATAGGGTAACATGCAAACATGGGAGTAATTGAAAGAACAGTACACAGCAGTTGAAATCAAAGGACACAAATTGATAATGAAACATATAGTGTAACCATGATGTCATGCAAATATGAGAGTAATCGAAAGAACATTACGGCATTAATTTGCCTAATATAGAAAGAAGAAAAATCCCCTTTGACATATATGCTGCATGTGGCACCTTTTATCCAAATGTAGCAATATATAGTATATGTTTAGAAAAGTAGGCCATGCCAACCGAGGTAGGGTGAGATTGAACATACCGTGCGCTTCCTGAAGTCATCTGGTACGGTGAGATGGAACTCCTCGGCTGTCTGGCCGAGGCCGCATAGGCCTGATGTCTCCTTGCACTGTACACTCTATGAATTAAAGAAAACCCTCAAATCAGCTAGAAGAAAAATGAATTTACGGCGATTTCAGCCGGGTGATTAATAGGGGCAGACGGACTGGGATAAGAGATGAGCGAATATTTCAGTAAATTAGTTAACTGGTTCTCCATGAGGAAAACCTCCAATACCGCAGATTCCCCAATCGGGTGGAGCTGGGTCGATGGCGAGCAGCGTCGAGAAAGTCGGTGGCGATAGGCGGCAGCAAGCGGCAGTGGCAAAATGCGGTGGGGTTTGCCAGCAGCCGTCGGCGGCGACAGACGTCGAGCTAAGTGGTTGCCGCAGCAATAGGCGGTGACATGCAGAGTCGCGGAGGAGTGCAGGTGCGACTGGGGACGAGGGGGGGGGGGTGGTGGGCGGGGGTGAGGGTTTTGTGACGTGGTGGGTGGTGAGGGTTTTCTTTTTTCCTTTTTGAGTTGGGTGGTGAGGGTTTTCTATCCCAGAATGCATTTTGGAGGCAACGATTTGGTAGACCCAACCGTGTGTGTTAACATCACTCCGGTGTGAGGGCGATACGGACTGCCGTTCGATCTGTGTACATCCTACGGTACAGACAAGTGATCCGTGGGGATGCGTTCTGGCCAATCAGAACACACATGCCGCGGCACAATAAAAGTCATCGCAGACGGTTCCAAGGTCCACATTTCCTTCATCGGCTGACACTGAAATTTTTACCCACGCTAAACATTCACCCTAATATGCACCGTACGTGCTCAATTTTTTGCCAACTCTCCACACGAAGCTGTGCGTGTTTTGCGCAAATGGTTGCTAGTATAAAATTGTGTGGGAAGACCAAAAGTAACACTGACAATTCGCGCTAATAAGCTGTGTGTGATGTGGGCAATCATAGGTTGGTCTAAGAGAAGCATAAAATTCCATCAACAAAACTGATTGCATACCCATCCCACATCTAGATATAATTAAGCATAGATATAAACATACTCAGGCATAGATAATAAGTGTACTCAAGCATAGCTCAATCATAGTTCCACCGATAATAATAAGCATACTCAAGCCTAGATATAATTAATACGCACACACTAGATAGCTAGGGTACTTCTGAACATAACCATAGTTCAACGGGTCTCCCAGCCTGCACGAAGGTGAAGCTTCTCCAGGTACTCAGCGTACGCAGCGTGCGCCACCCTGCGAGAATACTTCTGCTTGAAGGAGCCAACGGCTCTTCCTCTTGCATACGCCAGAACACTTTCAAACGCGTCATGAAGGATTTGGTTGCAGAACAGGTATCGAAAGCCCCCATTCCAGGTCCTAACACGCCTGTTATGCTCTCCAGCATAAAGCTCCCTGAGCTTTTGCTTCTTGAACTTCCTCTGGCTATCTTCATCCTCGCTGTTGACATAGTCAGATAGAACCTATACATATAATAGAAAATGTGGCGTCAGTATATTTTATAATGCGAATTCGGTAGGCAGAGTTTATGAAACATAGTATAATGCGAATTCGGCATGCATAAATTGAGAGCACACAACTTAGTGCAACAAAATTAAGAGGCTGGTTGGTTTGCTACCAACATTTGGCAAAATCAAAAGTTGCCAGCATTTCTGAGATTGGCAATGAAAATTGGTATATGCAACCAGTCTCTAGCCAACATTTGGCAGTTGCCAAAATTAGGCATGCTAACTTTTGGCATCAAACCAATTTACATGCCGTAAAGTAGGATTAGGATTTGATGGCTATTATTCTAGACAGATCCAAAGATTTTGGTTCGGTTTTTTAGCACAATCATCTATGTACATTCAAAATCATTTGTAGGACATATATGTAGGGCATTAAAAATCAATTCTCAAGATCTGACTATGAAATATTAGCAGAAACACTAACCCTATTCGGATTAATAGCAAAAATCATTTGTACAGAACAAACAATTAATCACTAACCCTAGACGGAGGATTATATTTGCAGAGAACATATAACCATAGGATTTATATTCCAAATAGGGGGAGGCAGGACTAACAAGAGAAAACCTAGGATTAAATTTGCCAAAAAATGGGTATAGATGACTAACCGGTTCTCCGTCGTCGTCGGAGTCGTCGCCGGAGTAGTCGTCGGAGTCGTCGCCGGAGTGGTCGTCGGGGTCGCTGTGGACCTCTGGCTCCGGCTGGGGAAGCACGACGGGGGCGCCGACTTCAAGGCAGCATTGCTACCCGCGTGAGACCTTGTCCGCGGCGATGGTAACCTCTGTGTCCGGCTTCACGCGGTGCTGTGCTTCACCAGCCCCGGCATCCCCACTCCCTCCCATGATGCGCTTCCTAGGCATCCTGTACACTTCAGACGGCGGTGACGGCTGAGAACGTGTCGAGGATGTAGGCAGAGAGAGAGGATTGTGTGTGTAGCCAGAATGGGGGGTGCGACCGCCTATTATAACCAGCGGCTAGGGCGCCCCATTAATATGGAGAAGTGGGAGCGAGGTGGGCGCCGATCAAAGGGCTGGCTCTCCTCCCTGCGAGCCTGCGCAGCGGACTTCTCGCATGCCTAACGTCATTTCACACAGCTGCTCGCACGTCTCCCGATGACACTGCATAGCGAACACACCTCCCGTCAATTTAGTGATCCACACACCTGCTCGCACGCCTCCCGGTCTGCCTGCATGGCGGACTTCTTGCATGCGTCCCATCAACTCACGCCTGCTCGCATGGCATGCGGGACGCGTGGCGGCACGTATGTTGTTTTTCTTTTTTAAGGATTAATTCTGCCGCTTTATTAATTAACCGAAGCATGGCCCGTACATTGTTAGCCTAACGCCCACGGTTCGAATAAATAAACCATTTGCGATATTGTGTTCAAATTATTAATAATCTCCCACTTCCAAGAAACTTATATCAAAACTTGTCACAAATTTGACCCAAAAAAAATCACAGTCTATTGGTGTCATATCATGGCACCACGACAAGTTTCATGAATTTCAACTAAGTCTTGGAATTACTGGAATTTAAAAATCAAGATTCTCAATGTTTGAAATTTCTTGCCATTTCTTGCATGGGGACTAAACATGCACCCAAGGACACGCATATGATTTTCCAATCCATTTTGGTGCACTATCGCGTGTGCATGTAGTTCAAATTTGATATTTACACATTAAATCCCTAGGAAATCAATCAATGTATAAAAACGTGTGAATGATCTATGAAGTTTTTCAAATTTTAACACGACACTCCTTTGGTCAGATGTTCACTGCAGAAAAAGTTTGACATGCATGCCTCGAAGTGGTGGTGGTGGTGCGGTGGGGGGGGGGTCCGGCACACTACGCGTCGTGAGCCTCCATGTGGGATTGACTGGTTTGTGAGGCAGGTGCCACATAAAAGTCGTGAATTGGGTATTTAAACATTACACAACCCTTTCATACATATATTTGGGCCACATGCATGCATGCAGTGGTGGTCCTCGGACACTCTCCCTCGTGTGGTTATCAGCACGCGCCCATTCGTTAGCCCGTTGTGACAGCTCGAGACCGACGCTCCAGATGCCTTCCATGTTTTCGTGTTCGCTGCATTAATTATTTGGCTTGTTGCATTTCATCTTGTTATCATGCGCATTGCATCCGCATGTTTTCATAAAACTTGCATCCGTTCGTAGTTGACGTTTCTCCCGTCGCCTTTCGTTGACTGTCCTGAGACCAACCACACTTGCACACGCCCGCGGCATCATTAAAAATATTGTTTTCTAAGTGGGAATAAAACGTTCTCGGAATGGGTTGAAAGTTGGCGTGCGGGCTTATTATATTGTAGGTAGACCGCCTGCCAAATTTTGTCGCATTTGGAGGTCGTTTGATTCCCCAACGGTTATAACTATAGCGGCACTATAGCCGGTTCAATCGTCGGACGTATTCTTGTGCCGGGCTGCCCAAACTTCCCTCTCATCTCAGCCTAGCCCATCTACACAGCCCACCAAACCCACCTAATCTACCCCTCCGACCACAGACGTCGGATCGCGATCGGAGGGCTCCGAAACCCCTCAAAAAACCCCTCCTATTGCCTACCTGCTGTAAATAGCAGATAAATCCCTTCCTAATCTGGACAAACCTAGTCTAACTCTAGCCTCACCCCTCCACGCAGCCACCAGCGCCGCCACTTCCCTCGTTTTCCGCGCCGGCCGAACCCAGCCCCGCCACTTGGCGCCGCCGCCAGCGCCCCTCCAGCCATCCAGGGAGCGCCACGTCGCCCACTCAGCCTCCACCTCGCCGCGGCCCGCCAGGACCCAGATCGGGCCCTGGGAAGCCCATCCACCGCCACCTCCGTGGCCCCTCGCGCCCGAGCTCCAGACCGGGAGGAGCCCGATCTCCCGAGCGCAGCCACGAGCTCCCCGTCGCCCGAACACCGGGCCGCCCCGCGCCGCCAGAACCTCGCCGGGTCCTGTCGTCGCCGTCTCCGGCGACCAGCAGGCCAGCCCCTCGCCGCCCCCTCTCTTTCCTTCCTTCACTTCTTCTCTCCCTCTCTGATCTGTGTCGCGCCGCCGCCATTTTTGCAGAAGCCACTACCGCCCATGGAGCTCCAACGCCGACCACCTCTTCTCCGGCCAGATTCGGTGCCCCATGGACGGATCCGCGCGTCACAAACCCGTTCCAGGCCTCCCCTGCCACGGGAACCGCCGTCCCGCCAAGTTCCTCGCCGGAGATCCCGCATCAAGCCGCCGCCCATCTTCCTAGAGGACGAGCGCCCCGCGCCCTGCCTCGCTCCCCCGTTGACCGCGCCCTACCTCTACGTGGGCCACAACCGCCACCGGCCCAGCTCGCCCCAGCCGCAGCCAGCTCCGCGCCAGACCCAGCTCCTCTGCTGAATCGAGCCGCGCAGCCCGCTAGGTGAGCACCGACCCCGCGCTATCCAGCGCCTGCGCGCGCCTTATTGTATGTTGCGCTCAGCTGCTGCTCAGCCCAGTTCTGCAGGTTTCGGCCCGATTCATGTTTTTTTTCATGGGACGAATTTATCCATTTATCCGGAGAATTGTTGTTTTACAAAAAAAGCCCTGATGTTCATGCATTTAATAACACACAAACCGTGCATCGGATTAAAATGATTTATATATGTAAAATGCTTAGAATTTCATGTAGTTTCAAATTATCCCACTTTCATCCATTTTAACAATGTTTAAAACTGCTGTTTGCATTAATTTGCATAAATGATATGTTAAAATGGTTTATTTCATAACTAAATAACTGTAGCTCCGAATTAAATAAACTTTATATGTAAATGGGGTAGAAAAATGTGTAGATTAACATGGTGCACTTTATTTTCCTGTTTAACAAATATAAAATTGTGTTTTAGGCAGAACAGTACCAATTTCGAAAATTGCATATGGGGATTTTCCGGAATTATTGATTGTTGTTTCCGGCCTCATTTAAATTGCCTAGATAGGTAGATTAATTATGCTTCATCTCTTGCCATGTTTAACAACATTTAATGTTGATGAGTAGCATAAACGGGATTGATCTAAATAATTGTTGTGGAGTTTCGTCAATATGCAACTTGTTGCATATTGAGCTTCACTTAATGTGTTGTATTTGGTTGTTGCATCTTGCCATTCCATGCCTCATTAAACCGGACATGCATCATACTTGATTGTGCATTATGCCATGTTTATGCTTGTGTGTTTACCTTGTTATTTGCTTCTTTCCGGTTGTGCTTCTTCTCGATAGTTCCGGTTTCGTTGCGATTGTGAGGATTCGTTCGACCACGTTGGTTCGTCTTCTTCATGGACTCGATCTTCTTCCGAGCGGGATTTCAGGCAAGATGATCATGACCTTGGAGATCTTTACTATCTTTGCTTGCTAGTTGTCTCGATGCTATCGCTATGTCGTGCTTCCTACCACATATATGTCAGCCTCCCATATGCCATGATACAGCCTCTAACCACCCTTACCTAGCAAACCGTTGTTTGGCTATGTTACCGCTTTGCTCAGCCCTTTCTTATAGCGTTGCTAGTTGCAGGTGCAGTTGCAAGTTGTTCCATGTTGGGACATGGATATCATGGGATATCACAATATCTCTTATTTAATTAATGCATCTATATACATGGTGCTCGGCCTTTTGCCTAGTGTTTTGTTCCACTCATGCCGCCTTAGTTTCCGTAATACCGGTGTTATGATCCTTGATTAGCGTTCCTAACATGCTCAGGGGAATGGGACCCTCTTGACAGTTCGCTTTGAATAAAACGCTTCCAGCAAGGCCCAACATTGGTCTTAACATTTGCCCAACATAATAATACTGATAATAAATTTGACGCATAGGGAGTTAGCGCTACCCGAGGATTCTTAATTCCACATAATACAGGGGGGCCAGTGCTGATGGTGCTGGTCCAAAACTAGAGCTGCTTGCGGTGCCGCCCGGGGCAACTCGGGAGTTGGTCGCTGTAACCATAGCTCATCCGTCGTGGCCTGAGACAAGATACACGCGGCTACTATCAGGGTGTCGGCACATCGGGAGGTCTTGCTGGATTTGTTTTACCATTGTCGAAATGTCTTGTGCACCGGGATTCCGAAGATACTTCGGGCTGACTCGAGGTTGATCAGGTTTTCTTGAGGTTGAGGTCTTTCCACCGCAGCTTGTGTTGGCTTGTGATGGACCAGGTTGGAACACCCCTTTAGGGTTAAATCTTGCGCGAAGTCATGCCCACGGTTATGTGGCGACTTGGATATTATAACCTCCGGTTGTAGAGAACTTGACACTAACTCTAATTAAAATACACCAACCGCGTGCGTAACCGTTATCGTCTCTTTTCGAGAGAGTTCGGGAAGAGAACACGGTGGGGTTATGTTTGACTCGTAAGTAGGTGTTCAGGATCACTTCTTGATCATTATTAGTTTGCGACCGTTATGCGTAGTTACTCTTCTTATTCTTGTACTCATAAGTTAGCCACCATATATTGCTTAGTGCTTGCTGCAACCTCACCACCTTACCCTTCCATACCCATTAAGCTTTGATAGTCTTGCTACCCATGGTTATGGGATTGCTGAGTCCTCGTGGCTCACAGATTACTACAACAACAGATGCAGGTACAGGTAATGCGATGTTTCACGTGAGAGCGATGCGCGTTTGCTTTTGGAGTTCTTCTTCGTCGATCTTGGGATAGGATCCTGGTCGGCAGCCTGGGCTAGCAGGGTGGATGTCGTTTGTGTTTTTCGTTTGTTTTCATCCGTTGACGGATTCTGCTCTTCTATACGGTGCTTGCTATGTATTGATGTATTCCTGTGATGAATGTATGTATTTGTATGTATCCCCATCTATTATGTACATGGTACGATGTAATGATATCTACCTTGCAAGCGTCTTCGATATGCGCTTCTATCCTTGGTGGGGCCTCCAAGTCCCTCGAGGATAGGATCGCATATTGGGCGTTACAAGTTGGTATCAGAGCCTCAACCGACCATAGGAGCCCCTTGATTGATCAAACCGTTGGCGAGTGTAGAAGAAAAACTATTTTGAGTCTAGCTATATATCGGAGAGTAGGACTTCTTTTTATTCCTTATCCCCTTCGTCGCTCTGGTGAGGAATTGTGATGTAGGTGTTTGATTCTACTACTCTTCTCACTCAAAAAAATTTTAGGGTCACGCGGGTATTTTGGAATTGTTATGATATCGTTGTGATGGGAATTCTGTCTTGGTGCCTCCTGACCGTACGGATTGGACCCGGGGAGTTGAGCTCCAAGGGGTTCTTGTCACATTCGCTATCGTTTCAGTTCCTGAATACCAGAGGACGCCGACATCGAAACGCTTCTATACTTTTTGCGGTGGCAAATAGTGCCGTGACTTTTCCCCAGTACTGGAGGAGATAGCTCGGATGATCCACCGTGACTAGTATCGTTGTGTTTTCTAAGGTCTGAGGTAGACGAATTTGCGAAGTTTCTCAGTTGTGTGTTAAGGGTTGCGGATGCAGTTGCAGCTGATTAGGTTGTTGATTGCTGACTAGGTTCCTGGACCCGCAACCTGATCGCATAACCAAGAAGTTTTGGGAGTTCTTAGGTGGGAATTCAAGTAGTTACCTAGGATATCTTTCCGACAGATGCATGATATGAGATTGGGGTTCGACGTCTAGTGGTCCGCCTGTCCACGGTCATTTTTACAGTGGTCTCATGGTGTCTTAAAGAGCCCTTATAGCTTTGCTACGGATCGGGGATGCTTCGTATGTCAAGGGCAGCAATGTACTTGATGGTCACTGTACGATCGAGCCCGTGTGGGCCCCACCACAAAAATTTTGGACGAAATCTCTATCATATGTTTGTTCCGGCTTATTCTGCAAGCCAAATCCTTTGTTTTGTTTTGTTGTGGTTTTTGAGTTGCTTCGAAGTCAAGTATTGATTCCATACCTTTCCTAAGCGGTGTTCTCATATTTCAATGGGAGCGCTAATCCTTCTTGATCATCGAGATTGTCATGACAATTCTTTTCACCCGACGTGCTTCTCTTCAAGTTATTCCATACGAGCGCTATTGAGAAACCTGAGGATTTGTTCGTTTCATCTGTCCCAAGTTGTCTTTATTTTCCCCACCCTCCCACCCTTTTTTGTCGCGGAGCCAGAGACCTCTATCAAGTATCCATTTTATTCATGTGAAGTCTCTCCATTTTTTTCCTTCAATGTTCTTAACCGATGATTCTCATGAAGATGCGCAGGAGCTACAAGTTCATCATTCTTCGTTCTCACTTTCTTCTCCGGTGGACTAAATTCAAGCTTTCGGTGTAAATAATTTCCCTTTCATTGATTCAAATAATTTCCCATGTTGGAAATTCTTATCCAAGAATCTCGTGTTCATTCACCTCTCTCTATTTTCCCCGGAGTGCCGAAATTATCTCAGAAGATTCATCCTTCTATTCAAGATCCGTTCGACTTATTTTGAGGTTTTTATTTCATTCAAGCCATTGAATTCAATCGGTGCAATCTCTATTTCAAGCATTCGTTCCAATGGTGTTTTTTTCCTTGAGTGGGCCCTAACCCACAGGTCTTTTCCCAGGATCTTACCTGACTCTTCTAATTTTCCCGGAGTTACTCTCGAATTCTTTCTAAGATTGACGTAGGAATGGATTCCATCAGTCATATCCCTCTCCAAGATCTCTTTCAAATTCGTGTCATCTTTGGCTCATCCTTAATATTCTTCATTGTTCCGGAGTGTCTCAACAATTTTGGTGGTTCTCATCATAATTCTCAGCATTTGAAGATCGAAGAAGAGATTCTCTTAAATATTGTCCGTTCTCTTGAAGATTCATGGTTGTTGCTATCCCCCCAAATGTTTCGAATCATGAGAAATCATTTTCATACCCATCCGGAGCATTTCATGAGTTCTTTATATTTTTGATCCTCCGGAGGCCATCATTTGAGAAGAATTCTTCATTCCCAATGTTCAGCTCTCATTGCCCAATTCTTTGGGTGCATCATTCAAGTATTCCTTAGTCAGCTCGTGATCTCTTCGTTCTCTTGTACCTAAATTCCCTCAAGTATCTTCATGCATTTTCTAATTCTTCCCGGCGATTCGTTCTCTTTCTTCGTTCATTTTAAATTCTTACGGTGGTTCGTTCAACATTCCTCTTCATTTGCTATCGTCTCATTTCATTCGTTCTTTCCAAATCTTACCGGTGGTTCGTTGAAGACCTTTCCAAGTTTGCGCTATATCTCTCTTCAATCTTTTCAAGAAGAATAAGTGGCATGCCAATCTGTTGCTTGTCATCAAGTTAAGTTGATGAAGAGTAAGCATGACATAATTCTTATTCTTGTTCCATTGAGATGAATTAATTCCTTCTTCTGGAGTTCGTTCATGATATCAATTTCTCGGTTCTAAGTTGTTCATCTTTCTTTTCCGGAGTTCCAAGTTTTCTCGGTTGTCTCGTCATGAAGCTCCATCTAAATCATTGCAAGGCTTCATCTTCTTCTTCCAATTTTTTCCTTTCGTTTGATCATCTTGTTAGCTATCCGGAGTTCTTCGAGAGTTTCTTCATGATGTTGTGTTAAGGATTTAATTCCTTCTTGAAGTTCGTCAATATTCTTGTTGGAGCTCAAGTATTCTTCGTCTTGCATTTCAAAGTGCAAATCCTTTCTACCTTGTCTTTTGAGGTGGTGTTATGTCATTCTTGATAAATTCCCTTCGTGGTACATGATTCACAAATTGTCAGGAATGAGATATTTTAAACCCATCATTTTTCCTCTTCGTTCAGAGGTCTTTTCAACCCATCAATTTCTTGTTGGAGTTATCTTGGGTTAGATTTCACCTAAAGCCTCTCCCTAAGGAATGTTGCTAATTGTGGTGCTTATCAATGATCCAAGTTTTTTCCTTGTTATCTCGGTGAAAGAAGTTTTTCATCCCTTCTTTGACCTCAAGCAAGCAAATTCGTTCCGTTAGTGACAGGTTCTGACCTCAAAATGTTGATATGTTTTCCATAAGCCCTCAACAAGCTTATTCTTTTCGTTGTTGATTTTCCAACAACTCCGTTCATTCTTTCGTTGCAAGGGTGCTTTTCAAATTCAATGGTGAGAGAAGTTGTCATTTTCTTCACCGTTCTTTTCTTTCCAATGATCTAGCTTCTATTCTTTCGTTCCGGAGGCATTGTGATGTTTCTCTCTTCGACCCATTATCTCGTTTTGCCAAGATCATGTTCTTTCCTTGCTTATCCATTTTAACATAGTGTTGTGCCCTCTTTTCAAGTTCTTTTCTTCTTATCAAGCCTTGCTTCTATTTTTCAATCGGAGTGCTGTCCAAATTCTTTCTTGCCCTTGTGCCAGTCTCCATCTCTTTGCAACCTGTCAAGGTTCTTTGGTTTCACACGTTTGTTAGAGAAGCAACTAAGTTTTACCTCTGCCTCTTCCTCTTCTCATTCCTAGATCTCGGGGCGAGATCTCTTGTAAGTGGGGGAGTGTTGTGACAGCCCGAGACCGACGCTCCAGATGCCTTCCATGTTTTCTTGTTCGCCGCGTTAATTATTTGGCTTGTTGCATTTCATCTTGTCATCATGCGCATTGCATCCGCATGTTTTCATAAAACTTGCATCCGTTCGTAGTTGACATTTCTCCCGTCCCCTTCCGTTGACCGTCCTGAGACCAACCACACTTGCACACGCCCGCGGGATCATTAAAAATATTGTTTTCTAAGTGGGAATAAAACGTTCTCGGAATTGGTTGAAAGTTGCCGTGCGGTCTTATTATATTATAGGTAGACCGCCTGCCAAATTTTGTCGCATTTGGAGGTCGTTTGATTCCCCAATGGTTATAACTATAGCGGCACTATAGCCGGTTCAATCGTCGGACGTATTCTTGTGTCGGGCCGCCCAAACTTCCCTCTCATCTCAGCCTAGCCGATCTACACAGCCCACCAAACCCACCTAATCTACCCCTCCGACCGGAGACGTCGGATCGCGATCGGAGGGCTCCGAAACCCCTCAAAAAACCCCTCCTATTGCCTACCTGCTATAAATAACAGATAAATCCCTTCCTAATCTGGACAAACCTAGTCTAACCCTAGCCTCACCCCTCCATCCAGCCACCAGCGCCGCCACTTCCCTCGTTCTCCGCGCCAGCCGAACCCAGCCCCGCCACTTGGCGCCGCCACCAGCGCCCCTCCAGCCATCCAGGGAGCGCCACGTCGCCCACTCAGCCTCCACCTCGCCGCGGCCCGCCAGGACCCAAATCGGGCCCTGGGAAGCCCATCCACCGCCACCTCCGTGGCTCCTCGCGCCCGAGCTCCAGACCGGGAGGAGCCCGATCTCCCGAGCGCAGCCACGAGCTCCCCGTCGCCCGACCACCGCGCCGCCCTGCGCCGCCAGAACCTCGTCGGGTCCTGTCATCGCCGTCTCCGGCGACTAGCAGGCCAGCCCCTCGCCGCCCGCTCTCTTTCCTTCGTCCACTTATTCTCTCCATCTTTGATATGTGTCGCGCCGCCGCCATTTTTGCAGAAGCCACTACCGCCCATGGAGCTCCAACGCCGACCACCTCTTCTCCGGCCAGATCCGGCGCCCCATGGCTGGATCCGCGCGTCACCAACCCGTTCCAGGCCTCCCCTGCCACGGGAACCGCTGTCCCGCCAAGTTCCTCGCCGGAGATCCCGCATCAAGCCGCCGCCCATCTTCCTGGAGGACGAGCGCCCCGCACCCTGCCTCGCTCGCCCGTTTACCGCGCCCTGCCTCTACGTGGGCTACAACCGCCGCCAGCCCAGCTCGCCCCAGCCGCAGCCAGCTCCGCGCCAGGCCCAGCTCCTCTGCTGACTCGGGCCGCGCAGCCCCGCTAGGTGAGCACCGACCCCGCGCTATCCAGCGCCTGCGCGCGCCTCTTTGTATGTTGCGCTCAGCTGCTGCTCAGCCCAGTTCTGCAGGTGTCGGCCCGATTCATGTTTTTTTTCATGGGACAAATTTATCCATTTATCCGGAGAATTGCTGTTTTACAGAAAAAGCCCTCATGTTCATGCATTTAATAACACACAAACCGTGCATCGGATTAAAATAATTTATATATGTAAAATTCTTAGAATTTCATGTAGTTTCACATTATCCCACTTTCATCCATGTTAACAATGTTTAAAACTGCTGTTTGTATTAATTTGCATAAATGACATGTTAAAATGGTTTATTTCATAACTAAATAACCGTAGCTCCGAATTAAATAAATTTTATATGTAAATGGGGTAGAAAAATGTGTAGATTAACATGGTGCAGTTTATTTTCCTGTTTAACAAATATAAAATTGTGTTTTAGGCAGAACAGTACCAATTTCGAAAATTGCATATGGGGATTTTCCGGAATTATTGATTGTTGTTTCCGGCCTCATTTAAATTGCGTAGATAGGTAGATTAATTATGCTTCATCTCTTTCCATGTTTAACAACATTTAATGTTGATGAGTAGCATAAACGGGATTGATCTAAATAATTGTTGTGGAGTTTCGTCAATATGCAACTCGTTGCATATTGAGCTTCACTTAATGTGTAGTATTTGGTTGTTGCATCTTGCCATGCCATGCCTCATTAAACCGGACACGCATCATACTTGATTGTGCATTATGCCATGTTTATGCTTGTGTGTTTACCATGTTATTTGCTTCTTTCCGGTTGTGCTTCTTCTCGATAGTTCCGGTTTCATTGCGATTGTGAGGATTCGTTCGACCACGTTGGTTCATCTTCTTCATGGACTCGATCTTCTTCCGAGCAGGATTTTAGGCAAGATGATCATGACCTTGGATATCTTTACTATCTTTGCTTGCTAGTTGTCTCGATGCTATCGCTATGTCGTGCTTCCTACCACATATATGTCAGCCTCCCATATGCCATGATACAGCGTCTAACCACCCTTACCCAGCAAACCATTGTTTGGCTATGTTACCGCTTTGCTCAGCCCTTTCTTATAGCGTTGCTAGTTGCAGGTGCAGTTGCAGGTTGTTCCATGTTGGGACATGGATATCATGGGATATCACAATATCTCTTATTTAATTAATGCATCTATATACTTGGTGCTCGGCCTTTTGCCTAGTGTTTTGTTCCACTCATGCCGTCTTAGTTTCCGTAATACCGGTGTTATGATCCTTGATTAGCGTTCCTAACATGCTCATGGGAATGGGACCCTCTTGACAGTTCGCTTTGAATAAAACGCTTCCAGCAAGGCCCAACATTGGTCTTAACATTTGCCCAACATAATAATACTGATAATAAATTTGACGCATAGGGAGTTAGCGCTACCTGAGGATTCTTAATTCCACATAATACAGGGGGGCCAGTGCTGATGGTGCTGGTCCAAAACTAGAGCAGCTTGCGGCGCCGCCTGGGGCAACTCGGGAGTTGGTCGCTGTAACCATAGCTCATCCGTCGTGGCCTGAGACGAGATACGCGCGGCTACTATCAGGGTGTCGGCACGTCAGGAGGTCTTTCTGGATTTGTTTTACCATTGTCGAAATGTCTTGTGCACCGGGATTCCGAGGATACTTCGGGCTGACTCGAGGTTGATCGGGTTTTCTTGAGGTTGAGGTCTTTCCACCGCAGCTTGTGTTGGTTTGTGATGGACCAGGTTGGAACACCCCTGCAGGGTTAAATCTTACGCTAAGTCGTGCCCGCGGTTATGTGGCGACTTGGATATTTATAACCTCCGGTTGTAGAGAACTTGATACTAACTCTAATTAAAATACACCAACCGCGTGCGTAACCGTGATCGTCTCTTTCGAGGGAGTACGGGAAGAGAACACGGTGCGGTTATGTTTGACTCGTAAGTAGGTGTTCAGGATCACTTCTTCATCATTATTAGTTTGCGACCGTTATGCGTAGTTACTCTTCTTATTCTTGTACTCGTAAGTTAGCCACCATATATTGCTTAGTGCTTGCTGTAACCTCACCACCTTACCCATCCATACCCATTAAGCTTTGATAGTCTTTTTACCCATGGTTATGGGATTGCTGAGTCCTCGTGGCTCACAGATTACTACAACAACAGATGCAGGTACAGGTAATGCGATGATTTGACGTGAGAGCGATGCGCGCTTGCTTTTGGAGTTCTTCTTCTTCGTCGATCTTGGGATAGGTTCCTGGTCGGCAGCCTGGGCTAGCAGGGTGGATGTCGTTCGTGTTTTTCATTTGTTTTCATCTGTAGACGGATTCTGCTCTTCTGTATGGTGTTTGCTATGTATTGATGTATTCCTGTGATGAATGTATGTATTTGTATGTATCCCCATCTATTATGTACATGGTACGATGTAATGATATCCACCTTGCAAGCGTCTTCTATATGCGCTTCTATCCATGGTGGGGCCTCCGAGTCCCTCGAGGATAGGATCGCATATTGGGCGTTACAAGTTGGTATCAGAGCCTCGACCGACCATGGGAGCCCCTTGATTGATCGAACCGTTGGCGAGTATAGAAGAAAAACTATTTTGAGTCTAGCTATATATCGGAGAGTAGGACTTCTTTTTATTCCTTATCCCCTTCGTCGCTCTGGTGAGGAATTCTGACGTAGGTGTTTGATTCTACTACTCTTCTCACTCAATTTTTTTTAAGGTCACGCGGCTATTTTGGAATCGTTATGATATTGTTGTGACGGGAATTCTGTCTTGGTGCCTCCTGACCGTATGGATTGGACCCAGGGAGTTGAGCTCCAAGGGGTTCTTGTCACATTCGCTATCGTTTTAGTTCCTGAATACCAGAGGACGCCGACATCAAAACGCTTCTATACTTTTTGTGGTGGCAAATAGTGCTGTGACTTTTCCCCAGTACTGGAGGAGATAGCTCAGATGATCCACCGTGACTAGTATCGTTGTGTTTTCGAAGGTCTGAGGTAGACGAATTTGCGAAGTTTCTCGGTTGTGTGTTAAGGGTTGCGGATGCAGTTGCAGCTGATTAGGTTGTTGATTGATGAGTAGGTTCCTGGACCCGCAACCTGATCGCATAACCAAGAAGTTTTGGGAGTTCTTAGGTGGGAATTCAAGTAGTTACCTAGGATATCTTTCCGACAGATGCATGATATGAGATTGGGGTTCGACGTCTAGTGGTCCGCCTGTCCACGGTCATTTTTACAGTGGTCTCGTGGTGTCTTAAAGAGCCCTTGTAGCTTTGCTACGGCTCGGGGATGCTTCGTATGTCAAGGGCAGCAATGTACTTGATGGTCGCTGTACGATCGAGCCCGTGTGGGCCCCACCACAAATTTTTTGGATGAAATCTCTATCATATGTTTGTTCCGGCTAATTCTGCAAGCCAAATCCTTTGTTTTGTTTTGTTGTGGTTTTTGAGTTGCTTCGAAGTCAAGTATTGATTCCATACCTTTCCTAAGCGGTGTTCTCATATTTCAATGGGATCTCTAATCCTTCTTGATCATCGAGATTGTCATGACAATTCTTTTCACCCGACGTGCTTCTCTTCAAGTTATTCCATACGAGCGTCGTTGAGAAACCTGAGGATTTGTTCGTTTCATCCGTCCCAAGTTGTCTTTATTTTCCCCACCCTCCCACCCTTTTTCATCGCGGAGCCAGAGACCTCAATCAAGTATCCATTTTATTCATGTGAAGTCTCTCCATTCTTTTCCTTCAATGTTCTTAACCGGTGATTCTCATGAAGATGCTCAGGAGCTACAAGTTCATCATTCTTCGTTCTCGCTTTCTTCTCCGGTGGACTAAATTCAAGCTTTCGGTGTTGATCATTTTCCTTTCATTGATTCAAATATTTTCCCATGTTGGAAATCCTTTTCCAAGAATCTCGTGTTCATTCACCTCTCTCTATTTTCCCCGGAGTGCCGAAATTATCTCAGAAGATTCATCCTTCTATTCAAGATCCGTTCTACTTATTTCGAGGTTTTTATTTCATTCAAGCCATTGAATTCAACCGGTGCAATCTCTATTTCAAGCATTCGTTCCAACGGTGTTTTTTTTCCTTGAGTGGGCCCTAACCCACAGTTCTTTTCCTAGGATCTTACCTGACTCTTCTAATTTTCCCGGAGTTACTCTCAAATTCTTTCTAAGCTTGACGTAAGAATGGATTCCATCAGTCATATCCCTCTCCAAGATCTCTTTCAAATTCTTGTCATCTTTGGCTCAACCTTAATATTCTTCATTGTTCCGGAGTGTCTCAACAATTTTGGTGGTTCTCATCATAATTCTCAGCATTTGAAGATCGAAGAAGAGATTCTTTTAAATATTGTCCGTTCTCTTGAAGATTCATGGTTGTTGCTATCCCCCCAAATGTTTCGAATCATGAGAGATCATTTTCATACCCATCTGGAGCATTTCATGAGTTCTTTATATTTTTTATCCTCCGGAGGCCATCATTTCAGAAGAATTCTTCATTCTCAATGTTTAGCTCTCATTGCCCAATTCTTTCAGTGCATCATTCAAGTATTCCTTAGTCAACTCGTGATCTCTTCGTTCTCTTGTACCTAAATTCCCTCAAGTATCTTCATGCGTTTTCTAATTCTTCCCGGCGATTCGTTCTCTTTCTTCGTTCGTTTTAAATTCTTACGGTGGTTCGTTCAACATTCCTCTTCATTTGCTATCGTCTGATTTCATTCGTTCTTTCCAAATCTTACCGGTGGTTCGTTGAAGACCTTTCCAAGTTTGCGCTATATCTCTCTTCAATCTTTTCAAGAAGAATAAGTGGCATGCCAATCCGTTGCTTGTCATCAATTTAAGTTGATGGAGGGTAAGCATGACATAATTCTTATTCTTGTTCCATCGAGATGAATTAATTCCTTCTTCCGGAGTTCGTTCATGCTATCAACTTCTCGGTTCTAAGTTGTTCATCTTTCTTTTTCCGGAGTTCCAAGTTTTCTCAGTTGTCTCGTCTTGAAGCTCCATCTAAATCATTGCAAGGCTTCATCTTCTTCTTCCAATATTTTCCTTTCGTTTGATCATCTTGTTAGCTATCCGGAGTTCTTCGAGAGTTTCTTCATGATGTTGTGTTAAGGATTTAATTCATTCTTGAAGTTCGTCAATATTCTTGTTGGAGCTCAAGTATTCTTCGTCTTGCATTTCAAAGTGCAAATCCTTTCTACCTTGTCTTTTGAGGTGGTGTTATGTCATTCTTGATAAATTCCCTTTGTGGTACATGATTCACAAATTGTCAGGAATGAGATATTTTAAACCCATCATTTTTCCTCTTCGTTCAGAGGTCTTTTCAACCCATCAATCTCTCAAGGAAAGGCACATTCTCAATGACCATATCGTGAAACACCTCAAATGACAGCCTGTTGTGGCATCAGCAATGCACATAAATCGTACGGGCATTCGTCGAGGCGATGTGGAGGCTACTGAACCCATCCATCACCTGAAGACGAAGGTACTCGAGCGCCGTACAGCCGCCGAGTAGGCGCTCCAAATCCTCCTTCGAGATGCTGACGCCAACGAGCTCGAGATCCTTCAGTTTAGGGAGATGAAGAGCGGGCGCGGCATTAAGCTAGGGGGAAAAGCACTGCCCGAACGTCGCGCGGCGCAGCGTGGGCGTGAGGCGGAGAGCGGATGGCGGTAGCGAACGCGGATATCCGGCATGAAAGCTGAGCTCCTCGAGCCGATCTAGGGCGGGGGATACGAACCACTCATGAAACTTGTGTTCGGCCTTGCAGTTGGAACGGAACTTGCCGATGGCAAGGCGTCTGACCGGTCCAGGATGCGTGGCGAGGATGTGGGACAATGCGTCCAAGCATTTGCGCTCCCCGCTGCAGAGCTCGTCGTCCTCGATGAGGTCCAGGGGGGTGGAGTGCCAGAGAGGGCGCCATCGCCGGGAGAGGACAGTGGTCCACACACCAGATTTGATGGGGATGAGGGATATGATGGTTACCAACATCTCGTCAGGGAGGCTGCTGATGAAGTCCACGCTTGCCGGAGGCTCCTGCGGTTTTGGCTCGACCCGCCCCTGCTTGTTGGCCGGCTCCTCCTCCATCGCAGCAGGCGGCGATTCTCGGCGGCGGCGCTTATAGATAAGGATGGAGGAGAGGAGGAGCATTGGAAACTGTTCTACGTACCTTCCCGAGGTGGCCGAAACCAAAACCATCAATAAATTTTGCTCGCTGGTAGGTCAAAGGGCTCACTTCCCGGTGAGCCTGCGTGGCGAACTACTCGCACGCGTCCCGTCGAGCCTGCACGGCGGATAGCTCGCATGCGTCCCGTCTAATCAAACAGCTGCATGCGGTAGTAAATGGTTAGTGGAACGCCCACGGTTGGAATAATACAACCATTTGCGATAATAACGTGGCAGCTATTTGTTCCAAAATGCCTAGAAAACTCAAATACTGTATAAGGAAGGCAAAACGAATGCTAAATAGTTTCATATTTTAGCACGACACTCCTATAGTTGCATATTGCCTCTGTAAAATAAATCAAGGTGTGAAGAGTCAGCGTATGTCGTTTCGGACACAGAGGTGACACGTTCCCTCTCGGAACCATGAGGCTTCTTGGGAGAAGTTACGGTTTGTAAGAAGCTTATACCAAAACTTGTCCCAAATCGGAGAAAAAAATTACCACAACACATTGGTGCCATGCCATGACACCATGCCATGTTTCGTGATTTTCAGGCGAGTTTTGGATTTACAGGAATTTTTAAACCAAGTTTCTCAATGTTTCCGGCCGAGCCACGATGCCCAGATGTTTGAAATTCATTCCCATTTCTTGCATGGGACCTAAACATTCACCCAGTGACACATATATGATTTTTCAACCAGTTGTGGTGCACTGTGGCATGTGCCTATAGTTCAAATTTGAATTATGCACATTAAATGCCTAGAAACTCAAATAATGTATAAAAAGGCCAAACAAACCCTAAATAATTCCAAATTGTAACACGACACTCCTATAGTTGCATGTTGCCTCTGTAAAATAAATCAAGGCGGGAAGAGGCATCGTATGTCGTTTCGCACACAGAGGTGACACATTCCCTCTTGGAACCATGATGCTTCTTGAGAGAAGTTCCGGTTTGTAAGAAGTTTATGCCAAAACTTGTCCCTAAATCGGCCATTTTTTTAAAACAACACGTTGGTGCCATGTCATGACACCATGCCAAGTTTCATGATTTCTCAGGTGAGTTTTGGATTTACAGGAATTTTTAAACCAAGTTTCTCAATGTTTACGGCCGAGCCACGACGTCTAGATGTTTGAAATTCATTCCCATTTCTTGCATGGGGCATAAACATACACCCAAGGACACATATATGATTTTCAACCCATTTTGGTGCACTGGAGAATGTGCCTGTAGTTCAAATTTGAATTATGCACATTAAATGCCTAGAAACTCAGTTAATGTATAAAAAAGGCCAAATGAACCCTGAATAATTCCAAATTGCAACACGACACTCCTATAGTTGCATGTTGCCTCTGTAAAATAAATCAACGTGGGAAGAGGCATCGTATGTCGTTTCGCACACAGAGGTGACACGTTCCCTCTCGGAACCATGATGCTTCTCGAAAGAAGCTCCGGTTTGTGAGAAGCTTATACCAAAACTTGTCCCAAATCGGCCAATTTTTTTACCTCAGCATGTTGGTGCCATGTCATGACACCATGCCAAGTTTCATGATTTTCAGGCGAGTTTTAGATTTACAAGAATTTTTAAACCAAGTTTCTCAATGTTTACGGTCGAGCCACGATGCCTAGATGTTTGAAATTCATTCCCATTTCTTGCATGGGACCTAAACATTCACCCAAGGACACATATATGATTTTTTAACCCATTTTGGTGCAATGGAGCATGTGCCTGTAGTTCAAATTTGAATTATGCACATTAAATGCCTAGAAACTCAATTAATGTATAAAAAAGCCAAACGAACCCTGAATAATCCCAAACTGTAACACGAAATTCCTATAGTTGCATGTTCACTATAGATAAATGTTCTAGCAATTCAAACATTGTCCTTTCCCGCCATAACCCCATTTTGTTTTTCAAATCAGAATGAAAAAAATCAAGTATACCACAAACAGTTTATTAGCAAGAATCATGCGCGATGGAGTATAAAATATCTTGGGGCACCCTCATGTATGGCTTACGCCGGATTTCGTCGGCTATAGTCCACCGCCAGCGCGTCAACCACACTTGTGTGCCAGTTTTTCGCTCCACCGAGCGAAAATTTGGCAACCGCGGAAATATCTAGCTCCCCGCCTCCTCCCCCCGACCAAAAGCCACATTTCCACTGTTTCCTCCTTCCTTTCCAAGTTCAAACCTTCACTGCTTGCTTGTAGCGCCACTTGCTCACCGGCGGCGCTCCTTCCTGCTGCGCGGCCTCGTCGATATAGTCAGGTAATCCACACCCCACCCCCATCCTCCTCCTCCTTCTCCATCCCACATGCCCCGACCGTCGGCGCGACACCTTCCACCCATATCACTGCCCCATCCTCCAAATAAGCGCCGCCCATAGCCATTTTGCATGCAGTATATATAGCCAGGAGCTCAAGGAGCATCTGGCAGCGAAGAAGCAAATCGCAGCCGCACGCACGGATGAGGTCACGATGGCTGCCATGCGTGCCGACCACCAGATCTTGGAGGAGCACCTCACCGTCGAGGCCACTGTCGACGCCTCGCGCGCGGACGCCGCCACACGGTTGGCTGCTTTAAACGATAGTTCATGGTATTTTCTCGAGGCCACCGCCAGTGCCTTCTAGTGAATTGTCCTCTGTAATGTTAATATGCAATCTGATCTTCTAAAATATGATGTTCAGTTAACAGTTTGGTTCAACAATTGCTATATTTCCAAGTAGTTCTTAAGCATGCTTGGTTTGGTTAACTGTCTGATCTTCTAGTATACGTTCTATTCTGCAATACGGTCCTCAGTTAACTATTTGGTTCATTTGTTGTGCCGTCCAATTAACTGGTTGGTTCAATTCTGCAATGTGATGTTCATTTGTATTGTTATCCATGTGAGAAATAAATCAAATTTGGCTGTACAAAATACGTAGTACATGAGAAACATATACAATTAATATATTTCCTAGTTCTTAAGCATGCTTGGTTTGGTTAACTAGCTTTTCCATGCGGCTCGAATTTTTCTGCTGGATCTGCAATTTGTTTATTTTTCAATAACATATTCTACTGATAGTATGCCAACTCTCACTTAACCTGATCAATACCTGCCTTATATGTGTTGCAGGGAAACAATGGGAGGCACTGAGGTTTACCATCGAGGTTCGCACATGCATGGTCCTTTGTCTAATAGCACATTATTGTGTAATTGCAGGAACCATTCTAATATTTAGGTTTTTAACAATTTGGTCTTGCACATGTAGGTCCTACTGTCAGAGGTTTAGACCCACTGTTCGACCCATTTTGCATATGGGGAAATGAGATGTCCATGAATATCAGTCAAGTCAAGAAACTCAGAAAGATTGGTAGGATAAAGAAACTAGCGACGAATAACAGCAAGATCTTTGTTTGCACTATGAAGAAGACATCAGTCAACTATAGGATGGTACTAACTCTTTTACCTTATTTTTTTACTTTGCGCCATTTCAAAATTTAGAACAAATATTTATGCATATCTTTGTTTTCAGTCCTTTCCAAAGCAGTTCACCGATGATTACCTCTCAGACCACCTGGTATTCATTCAACACCCACGGTACAATATTGAAGTCTTCCTCAAGAGGACGAAGGTTGGGCGGGCAATTATCCACAGCCACTGGCCTAAAGTTGCAAGGACATTAAACATCACTGAAGGCTCAACATTCGCCTTCCGCTTCAGCAGTTTTCCAGATGAGATTCATCTGTCTATTTACCGTGTATGATGCTACTTTTCAAAGGTTTTAGATGTTGCATGTGAAACTTGGTGCTGTTGTGTAATGCCGTAGGTAGCAATATGCCTATATGGTGTAACTGAGTGCTGAAGCTATCTGATGTAATTCAATTATGAAATCTTGGTTGCCGTAATACGGATATGAAATATATGGTGTGTTTGATATGAAATGTCAATTTGATTACTAAATGGATTATCAATAATTGGCCAATTAGCCTGCTTATTGGGTTTTTCTATTGCAGACGGTTTCTCAGACAACACTGTGGGCGATGAACTCAAACAACCCACACAGTTTCTAGAAAGTAGGCGTGTTGGATCAATGAACAATCACCCACTACTTCCGCCCGACAAATGTTTGCGTTAGGCCACCTTGCACAAACGTTTCCACATAAAAATCGTGTGTGATGTACATACGAACGGAAATGTTTGTCTGGGATTCATTGTGTGGGATGTACATACAAACGGAAATGATTGGGCCTGTATAATTGTGTGCGATGGCTCACCCGATCGCACACGAGCTCCTTTTGCCCCGCGTGTGTGACCGGAGGACCTATCACCGACGGTTTCTAGGTCGTGTGGGAAGGACCCCCTATCACACACACAGGCAAGGGCGACGGTTTAAAACTCTGTCGCGGAAAGGGGGTAAAAACTATTTGTATAGGACGTCTCTGCACCAGTGATATGTTTGGGACACATGCATGCAGGCGATGGTTGTCTTCGGACACTGTCCCTCGCGTGGTTATTGGCGGAAAGCCCATATTTGTGGGCCCGCATGGATGTCCATCACTTTGACCGACGACGAGAGAGGTTACCAAGGTGGATTAATTCTTCTTGGTTTCATTTTATGGTAGGTCATGGTGAGATTCCAGACCAAAGTTTGAGCACACGTGTACGTATGCATAAATCCCTCTCATCGGCTCGAAGTGGGGTCCACATGCATGTGTGTTTGTGTTCTGACCCTTTCCCGCGTTTTTTTGCCAAATTTATAGATGCAACAGACACGGTTCCCTCAGAATACCTGTGTGCCAAGCCCGTGCCCCTGTCACATCAGCACATTCGATTGGGCTCTACGAGGCTTCCCTCGCAATCTCAAAAATATCTATCCGCGTGGAGGGTTTTTCTATTTGATAGCACACGATTATTATGTTTGGGCCGTGTGCGATGTTTGTTGCTCCCACTCTGCTTCAATCCCTTCATCCAAATTTTCAGTAGCCCTGGCATTTTACTCCCGCTTGCATCCCCCGCAATGTCAAAAATATCTACTCGCCTGGAGGGTTTTTCTGTCTGATAGCACACGATTATCATGTTTGGGCCGTGTGCGATGTTTGTTGCCCCCGCTCCGCTTAAAAATATCTACCCACCTGGAGTGTTTTTCTGTTTCATAGCACACAATTATTATGTTTGGGCCGTGTGTGATGTTTGTTGCTCCCGCTCCGCTTCAATCCCTTCATCCAAATTTTAAGTAGCCCCGGCATTTCTTGATAACCCACAAGTATAGGGCATCGCAACAGTTTTCTAGGGTAGAGTATTCAACCCAAGTTTATTGATTCGACACAAGGGGAGCCAAAGAATATTCGCAAGTATTAGCAGTTGAGTTGTCAATTCAACCACACCTGGAGACTAAATATCTGCAGCAGAGTGATCAGTAGCACAGTAGTATGATAGTTTGATAGCAGTAGCAATGACAGTAACAGTAGCAGTAATGGTAACAGCAGTAGAAGTAGCAATTGTAACAGCAGTAATAACAATAGTAACTTAGCAAGAACAATATGTGAAAAGCTCGTAGGCGTTGGATTGGTGACTTATGTTGGATAACATTCATCATGTAACAGTCATAACCTAGGGCGACACAGACCTAGCTCCAATTCATCAATGTACTGTAGGCATGTATTCCGTGTATAATCATACGTGCTTGCGATAAGAACTTGCATGACATCTTTTGTCCTACCCTCCCGTGGCAGTGGGGTCCATAAGGAAACTAAGGGATATTAAGGCCTCCTTTTAATAGAGAACCGGAACAAAGCATTAACACTTAGTGAATACATGAACTCCTCAAACTACGGCAATCACCGGAAAGAATCCCAATTATTGTCACCTTGGGGTATGCGGATCATAAAACGTAGCTGGTGCGTATAACTTGCAAGATCAGATCAAGAACACAAATATATTGATGAAAACAGAAAGGGTTCAGATCTGAAATCATGGCACTAGGGCCCTAGTGACAAGCATTAAGCATAGCAAAGTCATAGCAACATCAATCTCAGAACATAGTGGATACTAGGGATCAAGCCCTAACAAAACTAACTCGATTACATGATAAATCTCATCCAACTCATCACCGTCCAGCAAGCCTACGAAGGAATTACTCACTCCCGGCGGTGAGCATCATGAAATTGGTGATGATGGATGGTTGATGATGACGTTGCCGGAAGATCCCCCTCTCCGAAGCCCCAAACGGACTCCAAATCTGGCCTTCCGATGAAGAACAGGAGGTGGTGGCGGCTCCGTATCGTGAAACGCAATAAAACTTCCTCTCTTATTTTTTTCTTCAGGAAACTGAATTTATAGCGTTGAAATTAGGTCAGACGGAGCCACGTGGGCCCCACGAGGTACCAGGGCGCGCCTGGGGGGGTGGCGCACCCTGGTGCCTCGTGGGCACTGGGTGGCCCCCCTTCTGTTGATTCTTGCACCAATAATTTTTATATATTCCATAAAAATTCTCCAGAAAGTTTCATCCAAATCCAAGACCTTTGATTTTCTGCACAAAAACAACACCATGGCAATTCTGCTGAAAACAGCGTCAGTCCAGGTTAGTTTCATTCAAATCATGCAAATTAGGGGTCAAAACAAGAGCAAAAGTGTTTGGAAAAGTAGATACGACGGAGGCGTATCAACTCCCCCAAGCTTAACTCATTGCTTGTCCTCAAGCAATTCAGTTGACAAACTGAAAGTGATAAAGAAAAACTTTTACAAACTCTTTTGTTCTTGTGTCTATATATATGCTTAAATAGTACCCGAGTTTTCAGCAAAGATTATAACTAACCATGCAAATGATAACTCTTAGAAATTATATTCACTCATATCAATGGCATAATCAACTAGCGAGCAATAATAAGATATTTCAAATGCCAACACTTTGTCAAAACAATCATGATATAATATGACAACATGGTATCTCGCTAGCCCTTTCTGAGACCGCAAAACATAAATGCAGAGCACCTCCAAAGTTCAAGCAGCGACTAAACATTGTAATTCATGGTAGCAGAGATCCAGTCATGATGCACACAACATTAACTATACACAATGCATGAGAATGACAATAGTGCTCTCAGGTCTGGTGCTTGTTTGAGAAGGTGATGACTCAACAATAAAAGTAAAATAACATAAAAGTAAATAGATAGGCCCTTCGCAGAGGGAAGCATGGATTTGCGGAGGTGCTAGATCTTGAAGCTTAAATCAGAGGTAAATACAATTTTGGGAGGTATGCCTTTCCTGTCAATGTCACGACCGAGAGTTTTCAATATCTTCCATGCTAAACACATCAGCGGCGGTTCCCAAGCGGTAAAGTAAAGTTTACTCCCCCTCCACCAACAATCACAAGCCATGGCTAGCCGAATCCTCGGGTGCCCTCCATACCAACAACTTTCCGGGGGAGTTTGTTTTATTATTTTGCATTTTTAATAATGGGACTGGGCGTCCCGATTACCAGCCCCTCTCGTGCAAGGACAAGTGAGTAAACACTCGTCATGAGAATAACCCGCTTAGCATGGAAGATACTAACCGCCCCCTGTCGCTCCATGAGCGGTACGGGCACACAAAACAGATGTTCATTTGAATAGTTAGAGGTGGCACATGCAAATTTACTTAGGACGGTAGAGTAATACCGCATATAGGTAGATATAGTGGACTCATCTGGAATAACTTTGGTTTAAGGGTTTTGATGCACAAGCAGTATTCCCGCTTAGTACAGGCAAAGGCTAGCAAATAGGTTGAGAAGCGACTAGCTAGAGAGCAAAAACGGTCATAATCATGCATTCTGAATAATCAACATTGAATACTAGCATGAGTAGGATATAAACACCATGAACATAAATATCATGGAGGCTATGTTGGTTTTGAATCAACTACATGCGTGAACATGTGCGAAGTCAAGCCACTTGAAACATTCAGAGGAGGATACCATATCATCATACTACATCATGAACATTTTAATGCATGTTGACACTGAAGATAAATCATTATCCACTCCTAGCTACTTAAGCATGGCATGAGCAACTATAATCTCTAATTGTCATCACAAACATGTTTAATCATAATATGCTGAATCATGGATACTGAGTTAAACATATTTACAAAAACAAAGAACAAGTTGAGTTCATACCCGCTTTCCCTTGCCACAGTCACTTAATCAAATCATCGTCATTATTGCCTTTCACTTGCACGACCAAATGATATGAAAATAAAAATAGTGCAAGTGTGCCGTGGACTAAGCTGGAATCTGCAAGCATTTTATTCAAAGGAGAAGACAAGGTAAAACGGGCTCTTTGTTAGATCAACAATAATGCATATGAGAGCCACTCATCATTTTCATCATGGTCTTCTCCTTACAATGACTCAACAAAAGAAAAGAATTTCAGAGAAACACACTGAAATATTTTTGGAGTTTTTAGTTTTCTGAAGAAAGCAAAAAGAAGAAAACGAAAAACGAGAAAAGAAAACTATTTACACGGGAGAGCTCCCAACAAGCAAAAGAAGAAATGAGAAATCTTTTTGGGTTTTCTTTTAATACTACTACAAACTAAGCTAGAAAGGAAAACCGAAAAGAAACGAGAAATATTTTTGGATTTTCTCAAAGTTTTTCAAACACACAAGAAGAAAGCGAGAAAATAAAACTAACATGGATTATACAATGAAAAAGTATGAACACCGACAACTGGAATTAAATGTGTGGACATGAATGTAATGTCGGTGAGAAATATGTACTCCCCCAAGCTTAGGCTTTTGGCCTAGCTTGGTCTACAGCCATCCGTAGTAGCCATCCGGTCCCATGTGAAACTCCTGATTTGGCGGCACCCGAGCGTCCCAATCCCGGGCCTCCTGCTCTGCCACCGCCAAGGCGTTCCGGTAAGCAATGATGTCCAGTGGCATCATGGTATATCCGTTCCTGGCATGAGGATCAAACAAAGTAGGTGCAGGCAACGGAATAATATCACGAGTACCCTCACTAAAAACCAAGTTATAACGAATGTGGTGAGGAAGCTCAGGAGCATCAAGAAAATGGTGGTCCCTCATGGACTGGAAATCTAAGTAAACTCTGGGCAACAAACAATCATGAGGGCGTATGTTAACATTAAAACGTCTCGCTAAGCGAGTAGCATAAATACCGCCATGAATTTTTTCCCTAGTCCTATTAGTGTGCAAGCAGCGTGCAACGATAGCTCCAAGGTTATAAGTGTTATCATTATGCAGTGCGCGGCATAAAATGGCAAAGTCAGGTGTAGCTAGTGCACTACCTTGCTCCCTAGCAATCAAGCATTTCCCCAAGAATAAAGCGAAGTAATGAACAGAGGGAAACTGCAAGCTAGTGGCTCGGGCCTTCGACACGCCCCTTTCCTCTCCCACAGTCAAAGTGTGGAGGAAACCCTCAATCTCCTTCGGTCGAGGCTCTCTAATTTCCCCATCAAAGGGAATCAAACATATCTCACAAAATTCAGCTAGAGGTATCTAATAATGTTCAGCATATAAATCAAAGCGCACCTCAGGGGGTTCGAGCCTACTTAGAAAATGAAAGTTTTGCACAAAGGAATTTGTAAGGATGTGGTGCTGGTCACACTCATCTGTGAGGAAGTCAGTCAGTCCGACATTTGCAACGAATTGCGCGAACTCTTGGTAGAATCCGGCTTCGTTCATGAAGGCATTGTGCGGCCATTCGCACGGCCGGACCTCCGTCCTACGCGGAATGTTGAGGTCACTGTCCGAGGACTCCCCAAGGACTCCCTTGGTGTTCCGCTTCGAGGAACTCCTCCGGAAGATGTTCATTCTCCTAAGAACAAATTTCTGAAAATTTTTGGGTCACCAAATGACATCAATAAAACTTCACAAGATTGATAGCAACTACTCATAAGGATGCCTAGAGGCTATATCAAGCATTCAAACTACTTGGAACTCAAAGAATTCCACATGCAAGCTCATTTTCAGTAGCACCAAGAGCAACTAATTATGCAAAATATAATCCACTAGAGCAAAGACTAATTGGAGCAATGGAGGAGTCACATACCAAGGAGCAATCTCCCAAAACAGTTTCGGAAACGGAGCTCCGAGCAAAGATATCGAAAATTTCAGGTTTGTGAGCAAGAACACGAGAGAGAGTGCTACTAGGAATTTTTGCTAGAGGTAAGAGACGAAGTGAGCTGAAGGGATAAGTGAGGGGGTCCCTGTGGGGCCCACGAGGTACCTGGGCGCGCCAGGGGGGGTGGCGCGCCCTGGTGCCTCGTGGGCACCTGGGGCACCCCCATGGTATGATTTTTGTGCCAAAAATTCTCAAATATTAAATAAAAATTCATATCAAAATTTTATTGCATTCTGAGCACTTTCATTTCTGGGCACTTTTTTATTGCACGGATAAATCAGAAAACAGGGTAATCATGGCATTTTATTGCATTTAACTAAAAATAATAGAAAACAAAAGGTGGGTACAGAAGGTTGTGCTTACTAAATTTATCGACCCCATGCCTCTAAAAAGAATCCATTAATAAGGTTGATCAGGTCTTATTAATAAACCATTTCCGAGTGACATGAAACCGAAGAATTTTCGTATAACACTAGGTTACCTCAAAGGGGATATGCATCTCCCCAATAATAAGAGTTTCATATTTCTTTTTGACAGTAGGAAGAGGGATTTGAAAACTTCCAATAGTAATTGTCGAAGTCTTTTCAATAATATGAATACCATTTACTTGAAATTGTTTCTTCGGAAAGTGCACCGTATGTTCATTACCATTGATATGAAAAGTGACCTTGCTTTTGTTGCAATCAATAACAGCCCCTGCAGTATTCAAGAAGGGTCTACCAAGGATAATCGACATGTTGTCATCCTCGGGCATATCAAGTAGAACAAAGTCTGTTAGAATAGTAACATTTGCAACTACAACGGGCACATCCTCACAAACACCGATAAGTATGGCAGTTGATTTGTCAGCCATTTGCAATGATATTTCAGTGGGAGTGAGTTTATTCAAATCAAGTCTTTTATATAAAGAGAAAGGCATAACGCTAACACCGGCTCCTAAATCACGCAAAGCAGTTTTGACATAATTTCTTTTAATGGAGCATGGTATAGTTGGTATTCCCGGATCTCCTAGTTTCTTAGGTACTCCATCCTTAAAAGAATAATTTGCAAGCATGGTGGAAATTTCAGCTTCAGGTATCTTTCTTTTATTTGTGACAATGTCTTTCATGTATTTAGCATAGGGAGGCATTTTTATAATATCAGTCAAACGAGTACGCAAAAAGACTGGCCTAAGCATTTCAGCAAAGCGTTCAAATTCTTCCACATCCTTTTTCTTAGATGGTTTAGGAGGAAAGGGCATGGGTTTTTGAACCCATGGTTCCCTTTCTTTACCATGTTTTCTAGCAACAAAGTCTCTTTTATCATAACATTTATTTTTAGAAGGTGGGTTATCAAGATCAACAACAGGTTCTATTTCAACATAATTATCAAGTTCTTTGTCATTATCTGGTTGGGTATCCACATGAGCATCATCATTATTATTATCATCAGGTGGATGTTCATTACCAGATTGTGTTTCAGCATCAGAAATAGAAACATCATTACTATCCTCCAAAGGTTTTTCTACCTCAGGTTCACTAGAAGTATGCAAAGTCCTATCATTTTTCTTTTTTTTTCTTTTTAGATGGACTAGGTGCATCAACTTTAATTCTTTGAGAGTCTTGTTCAATTCTTTTAGGGTGACCCTCAGGATAAAGTGGCTCCTGAGTCATTCTACCTCCTCTAGTCATTACTCTGACAGCATGATCATTTATATTGTTATTCATTTCATTAAGCAATTCACTCTGAGATTTAGCAACTTGTTCTAACTGGGTTTGAACCATAGATGCATGTTTACTTACACCTTTAACATCATTAGCAATTCTAAATAACAAGTCACTCAAGCGATCAATCATATAGGCATTTCGTTTCAATTGTTTCATAACATTTGCATTGAAATGATCATGTTTAATAATATAATTGTCAAATTCATACAAGCATTGACTAGGAGGTTTGGTATAAGGAATATCACTTTCATCAAACTTTATAAGAGAATTTACCTCTACTATATGTGTCGGCTTGTCAAGACTATGTATCTCTTCAATAGGTGGTAAATTCTTAACATCTTCAGCTTTAATACCCTTTTCTTTCTGGCATTTCTTTGGTTCTTGCATATCTTCAGGACTGAGATATAAGATACCCCTCTTCTTCGGAGTGGGTTTAGGCGGTGGTTCAGGAAGTGTCCAATCATTATCATTCTTCAATATATTATTCAATAATTCCTCAGCTTGTTCAATAGTCCGTTCCCTGAAAACACAACTCGCACAACTATCTAGGTAGTCCCTAGAAGCATCGGTTAGTCCATTATAGAAGATATCAAGTATTTCATTCTTCTTAAGAGGATGATCAGGCAAAGCATTAAGTAATTGGAGAAGCCTCCCCCAAGCTTGAGGGAGACTCTCTTCTTTAATTTGCACAAAGTTAAATATTTCTTGTAAAGCAGCTTGTTTTTTATGAGCAGGGAAATATTTTTCAGAGAAGTAATAAATCATATCTTGGGGACTACGCACACATCCAGGAGTAAGAGTATTATACCATTTTTTAGCATCACCCTTTAATGAGAAAGGAAACAACATACGGATATAGTAGTGGCGAATTTTTTCCTCAAGAGCAAATAGGGTGGCTATATCATTTAATTTAGTGAGATGTGCCACAATGGTTTCAGTTTCATATCCATGGAAAGGATCAGATTCTACCAACTTAATCAACTCAGGATCAACAGAGAATTCGTAATCCTTATCAGTAACAAATATGGGAGAGGTTGCAAACTTAAGATCATATTTCATTCTCTCCCTCAGAGATTTTTCTTTCATATCAGCAAACAATTTTATAACTTCATTTCTATCATTACAAGCAAGGATGGCTCTAGCTGTCTCCCTATCAAAACATTGTTCATCAGGTGTTTCAACTCTAGTAGGAGAGCTAGGCATAATAGGTGAATCACAATTTTCAAGAGTTTCAGCATTTTCAGTTTCTTTAGCTTTAGCAATTTGTTCAGCAAGAAATTCACTAAGTGGCACAGCATTATCAAGTATGGTACTAGCATCATCATGAGTATCATTCAAAGCAGAAGTGGTATCATCAATAACTTGCAACATATCAGAATTAATAGCAAGTTGTGGTGTTGCAAGTTTACTCAAAACAGAAGGTGAATCAAGTGCAGAGCTAGATGGCAGTTCCTTACCTCCCCTCGTCTTAGAGGGAACGATCTTGGTCTTAGCATCTTTCAGATTCTTCATAGTGATCAACAGATATAAATCCCAAGTGACTTAGTAAATATAGCTATGCTCCCGGCAACGACGCCAGAAAAAGGTCTTGATAACCCACAAGTATACGGGATCCCAACAGTTTTCGAGGGTAGAGTATTCAACCCAAATTTATTGATTCGACACAAGGGGAGCCAAAGAATATTCGCAAGTATTAGCAGTTGAGTTGTCAATTCAACCACACATGGAGACTAAATATCTGCAGCAGAGTGATCAGTAGCACAGTAGTATGATAGTTTGATAGCAGTAGCAATGACAGTAACAGTAGCAGTAATGGTAACAGCAGTAGAAGTAGCAATTGTAACAGCAGTAATAACAATAAGAACTTAGCAAGAACAATATGTGAAAAGCTTGTAGGTATTGGATCGGTGACTTATGTTGGATAACATTCATCATGTAACAGTCATAACCTAGGGCGACACAGAACTAGCTCCAATTCATTAATGTAATGTAGGTATGTATTCCGTATATAGTCATACGTGCTTGCGATAAGAACTTGCATGACATCTTTTGTCCTACCCTCCCGTGGCAGCGAGGTCCATAAGGAAACTAAGGGATATTAAGGCCTCCTTTTAATAGAGAACCGGAACAAAGCATTAACACATAGTGAATACATGAACTCCTCAAACTACGGCAATCACCGGAAAGAATCCCAATTATTGTCACCTTGGGGTATGCGGATCATAACATGTAGCAGGTGCGTATAACTTGCAAGATCGGATCAAGAACACAAATATATTGATGAAAACAGAAAGGGTTCAGATCTGAAATCAAGGCACTCGGGCCCTTGTGACAAGCATTAAGCATAGCAAAGTCATAGCAACATCAATCTTAGAACATAGTGGATACTAGGGATCAAGCCCTAACAAAACTAACTTGATTACATGATAAATCTCATCCAACTCATCACCGTCCAGCAAGCCTACGAAGGAATTACTCACTCCCGGCGGTGAGCATCATGAAATTGGTGATGAAGGATGGTTGATGATGACGTTGCCGGAAGATCCCCCTCTCCGGAGCCCCAAACGGACTCCAGATCTGGCCTCCCGATGAAGAACAGGAGGTGGCGGCGGCTCCGTATCGTGAAATGCAATAAAACTTCCTCTCTTATTTTTTTCTTCGGGAAACTGAATTTATAGCGTTGGAATTAGGTCAGACGGAGCCACGTGGGCCCCACGAGGTACCAGGGCGCGCTTGGGGGGGGGGGGTGGCGCGCCCTGGTGCCTCGTGGGCACTGGGTGGCCCCCCTTCTGTTGATTCTTGCGGCAATAATTTTTATATATTCCATAAAAATTCTCCAGAAAGTTTCATCCAAATCCAACAACTTTGATTTTCTGCACAAAAACAACACCATGGCAATTTTGCTGAAAACAGCGTCAGTCCGGGTTAGTTTCATTCAAATCATGCAAATTAGGGGCCAAAACAAGAGCAAAAGTGTTTGGAAAAGTAGATACGATGGAGACGTATCAGCATTTTACTCTTGCCTAGTAAATTTTCACTAACCGCGGCATTTCCTCAAACACCACCTTGGCCCCCCCACACACACACACCCCAGCCAAAACCTCCGCTCACACACACACCACCCCTTCCTCGCTCAAAACCCTAGCTTGCCCACCACCGCCGCCTCGCCTCGACCGTCAACCTCTGTCGGTTTGCCCGTGTAGGTTACCCACCGATCTCCATGCCCTCGGCGCCCTGAGTTGCTTAGATGACGCCTGCGAAACGCCCCCTTTCCCATAGATCCCCATCCCCCTCCCCTAATCCAGTGCATCACAACCTAAGACCGGCTACGCTTCCCGGGGAGCTCGAGGAGCGAATGGCCAAAAAGAGGTTTATCACGGCCTCTTCGCCCGACGATGGCAAGGTGGCCGCCGAGGCCGCCAAGGAAGCTGACGACAGTGACTCGCCAGAGGCTTTCCATTAGTGGTGTCGCGTATATCGGCATCTCATGGATGTCGGCTACGACATCGAGGTCGTCGACAGAGGCGGCTGGACGCGAGCTATGTCATAGGTTAAGTGGCCCACCCCCAACCCCTTGGGTTCAACCGTCGTCGATCTCACCCATGGCCCCGCCGCTGATCTCCTATGCCTCGTTGTCCAGAATTTGCCATCCTTCATCCCCATCTAGCCCCTTTTGCATATCTGAAGGACATGTTCTGTGCCGCTGGCTTGGGATTCTCAACTGCCAAGTCAGACCTCATCGACGGCGACCATGAGGGGGGCACCCACTTCGGATGTTCCAACGGGAAAGAGCCCATCTGCGACATCAGGGAGGGCACCCTGCAGCTGTGCTCTTCCAAGGGGAAGGAGCCCATCTGCGACAACAGGGAGCGCACCCAGAGTCCGTGCTCTTCCAATTGGTAGGAGCCCATCTATGACAAGCGAGGAAACCCATGATTTGTTTTGCCATGCCTCTTCCAAGGGGAAACATCATATGATCACGCTCGTAGCTTTTGCCATGCTATGTTTTAACCATGTCGTGTTTCAATTGCTATATTTGGTTGTTCATAGTATGCCTTGTTTATTTCAGTTATTCACAATGTGATGTGCAATCATACAATTTGATGTTTAAGCACAAGCTTAGTTCTATGCAATTTCAACAATACCACTATGAGTGACTATATTTGGTTGCTGTTAAGCCTGTTGTAGTGAGCATATGCATTGTTTAATGGTTTTTGGTTGTTAGGTTGTTTGTACTGAGCATATGTCCAGTTTCAATTGCTAAATTTGGTTGTTTATAGTATGCCTTGTTTATTTCAGTTATTCACAATGTGATGTTCTATATGTGCAAAAATGTACTGTGTAGTTCAATTTTATCAACACTAGTTTCAACGGCCAAAATTGGTTGCTGTTAAAGCTGGTGTAGTTAACACGCCCCCTGTTTATTTCAGTTTTCTCAAAATGTGATGTGCAATCATACAATTTGATGTTTAAGCACAAGCTTAGTTCTATGCAATTTCAACAATACCACTATGAGTGACTATATTTGGTTGTTGTTAAGCCTGCTGTAGTGAGCATATGCATTGTTTAATGGTTTTTGGTTGTTAGGTTGTTTGTACTGAGCATATGTCCAGTTTCAATTGCTAAATTTGGTTGTTTGTAGTATGCCTTGTTTATTTCAGTTATTCATAATGTGATGTTCTATATGTGCAAGAATGTACTATGAAGTTCAATTTTATCAACACCAGTTTCAACGGCCAAAATTGGTTGCTGTTAAAGCTGGTGTAGTTAACACGCCCCTTGTTTATTTCAGTTTTCTCAAAATGTGATGTGCAATCATACAATTTGATGTTTAAGCACAAGCTTAGTTCTATGCAATTTTAACAATACCACTATGAGTGACTATATTTGGTTGCTGTTAAGCCCGTTGTAGTGAGCATATGCATTGTTTAATGGTTTTTGGTTGTTAGGTTGTTTGTACTGAGCATATGTCTAGTTTCAATTGCTATATTTGGTTGTTTGTAGTATGCCTTGTTTATTTCACTTATTCACAATGTGATGTTCTATATGTGCAAGAATGTACTTTACAGTTCAATTTCATCAACACGAGTTTCAACGGCCAAAATTGGTTCCTGTTGAAGCTGGTGTAGTTAACACGCCCCATGTTTATTTCAGTTTTCTCATAATGTGATGTGTAATCATACAATTTGATGTTTAAGCACAAGCTTTGTTCTATGCAATTTCAACAATACCACTATGAGTGACTATATTTGGTTGTTGTTAAGCCTGTTGTAGTGAGCATATGCATTGTTTAACGGTTTTTGGTTGTTTGTACTGAGCATATGTCCAGTTTCAATTGCTATATTAGGTTGTTTGTAGAATGCCTTGTTTATTTTAGTTATTCACAATGTGATGCTCTATATGTGCAAGTATTGACCGCGCAGTACAATTTGGTTTCTGTTAAGCCTGTTGTAGTTAACACCCCTTTCCATTTTTATTTTACAATAACTAGTGTGCATAAACCTGCACAATACCAGTTTGAATGACTATATTTGGTTGTTGTTAATTGTTAGGCCTGTTGCAGTTAACACACCTTTCCACTTGTTTGCTTAACTAGCGTGCTTATACCTGCACACTGAAGCTATCATTTGGAGATTTTGTTGTCTACCATGGATATATTTGGTTGATGTTTAGCCTGCTATGCTTAACATGCCTTTCGATGTACTTACACAGGACAATATTGGGAACGACTGTTGTTGTCCATCGAGGTTAGTTTCATCCCATGGCTTATATATACTCCCTCCGCCCCATAATATAAGATGTTAATTCATCCAATATGTGAGTATATTGGATGTAATAAGATCTTATATAATGGGACGGAGCAAGAATTGTACTACATCATTATGCAATTGCAGTTTAGCTTCTAATATTGACTGGGTGCTTGTAGGTACATATGTCATTGGTAAAGATCCGCGCTTTGACCCTTTTTGCGTATGGGGCAATGAGATATTCATGAACCAGCATCAAGTGAGGAAACTGATAAAGATTGTTAGTAAAATGGGTCAAAAGATGGCAATTAAACCATTTGTTTACACTTTATCCAAGACAACTGTGAACTGCAGGATGGTAAGTAAGAACTCTGCAGGCTTCTTTGCACTGCCCATAATGAGTTGTGTTAGATGACAATGTCTGAATCTTTTTCCTTTGCAGTGGTTCCCAAAGCAGTTTAATCAAGATTACCTCTCAAACTACATGATTGGTGGGCATGCAAAGGTTAAAGTATTTGTACCAGACTACAATGACTATTTAGAAGTCCTCATGAAGACAGTGAAGGATGGGCGGTCGGCCATCACAAGTGGTTGGACTAGAGTCGTGCGTGCCTTCGGCATGGAGGAGGGCACAATATGGGCATTCCGCTTCACCTTGTTCGGCAACCAAAATGTCTTTCGCCTCTTTCTTTACCGTCTTTAATACAAGTATACAACCCTGGTTTATCATTCCTTATTTGGTGCTTATGTAATTCTTTTTTTGATGTAATTCTTGAACATATGTACCAGTGAATCGAATAATGCATTGGTTGTTGAACCTAATGGATATGAATAAAGTTATTGCCTACTTTCAAATTCAAATTCAAATTTGGTACAATTTTAAATTGCAGCGATTAAATTAGGGTGAAAATACGCTCTGCAGGTCATTACGCCGCACACGGTTTGTAAAGCACACCGTGTGTGATATACATCATAATCCAACATGTTTCATAGAGAGAAAACATGTGCGACCATGCACACAATTGCCGTTTGCAAAGCGTGTGTGATGTCAGACAATATCACAAATGGTGCGAGCAAACCAAATGTTTGTGATAGTCGCCTTATCGTACACGCTTTACAATCATCAATTGTTTCTGATGTCGTACGCATCGTAAACGTTGCACCATAGAATAGCGTGTGTGATAGTTATCCCGTCCGACACTCGTACGACAGTCGAACATTTCGTAAACTCATCCGACATACTTACGATGATTAACTTATCTTCTTAATTATATAATCGCATATGGTTTGGGAAAAGTGAATGTGTGTGATAGTCTCCTTATCATACATGTTTTACAATCGTGAACTGTTTGTTATGGGGCGAGCATCGTAAACATTGCACCACAGAATACCGAGTGCGATGGTAATGCGAGCACACATGAGTAGCAAGGACGGAGCATTTGGGAAAGATGCGGGCATCACATACGCTTTGTTCTGCGAAACATATGCTTGCGTGCTCCCTATCACTGACGGTTTCTGGGTCGTGTGGGAAGGACCCCCCTATCGCACACACATGCAAGGCGACGGTTTAAAACTCTGTTGCGGAAAGGGGGTAAAAACCGTTTGTATAGCAGGTCGCTGCACCAGTGATAGTATTGACGCATGCATGCGTTGCATTAATACATTGGTAAACACTCACCATCTATTTCGCAAAAAAAATACTCACCATCTGGCTGGTTTAGATTTTTGAATTGAGCCCTATTACCGTAAGTGAGGGAATATTATTTTCTGGAACCATCCTCCCTTCACGTCACGGACAATGTTCATATGATGTGCTGCCACAGTGTCGTCCAGTCTTCGCGTGTGCTAGCGGTATTGATGCTACAGTAGCTTTCTTGAAGAAGCAGATTCAACGAAGAGTGAAATGATGGTTGCTTCGTCCGATCAACTTACAGTTGGATAGGTGAAGCCTTGTGATTTGATGTCTCATTAGTAATTTTTACTGCGGCGCTATGACCGGGGTGAGTCTCCCCTGCAGTTCTGCATGATGCATTCTAATTTTGGTGAATGGCAAGTGGACCCGAATGGTGGATGTCCCACATGTTGGCGAACGAAAGTATTCTACTGTAGGATCAAAAGTATGTCTAGAGGGGGGGGGGCTGATTAGACTACTTGACGAATAAAAACTTATCCTTGATCAAGGGGAGGGAATATCAATCCGTGGCAAGATCTAGGCGAACCATCCGTGCATTGAATCAGAAATTAGAGAACAGAGGGGGTCGAATCTCACCCTAACTTGGTGGAGATCCTCTATGGCGGCAACGGCGGAGAAGAATGCTGTTGACGGCAAGGGCACGCTGGAGACGAGTGCGATGATCCGAAGACCAGGGCGACGGCAGCAACGGGGTGTGGGCGCGTAACGATTGAAGGAATTTTCAACGTACGGTCCGCGAACATATATATACCCGTGAGCTGTCGATAGAACCGATCGTAATGAATCGGTCTCACCGAGATGCATAACTGCCAAAGATAGTGAGCTTCGGTGAAGCCGAGTTTTTCAAGTCGGTCAGACCGAGATAGAAATAAGGATCAGTCTAAGTGCTTTCGGTGGGACCGAATATGAGTGAGTTGGTCTATCCGAAATGACACTTAGAGGGTTTTGGAATTCAGCCCTAATCAGATCGGTGGCTCCGAGTGCTCCTCACCCGGAGGGTCCGAAAATGAGCTTGTTCAAATTTTGTGATATAGCATGAATAGAATTTGAGACAAGATGAGATAGATAGATAGAGAAGGTGCTTAGGCATTCTTGTACATCCATTTGTCCAAATAAAACCAATCAATCAAAACAACAAGTTGATGTCCTTGAATGAGAAATATGCACAACAACATGCTCACACAATAAGATAGCAAATGAAATATGTGGCAAACATGCATAACCAAAACTAGCATCTATCACACAATGGGCGATGACATAGTCATCTATATATGAGTATATTGACTTAGGAGCCAAATGAGAACATTTGATCATAGGTCATACTCATCGTTTAAGCACAAGTGGGGTTACCACTTTTACATAAAGCATTAATGTGTTCACACCATAAGAGTTGCTTTAACTGAAGTCTTAGAGTAAAGCTCCCCCTAGATGTGATATCCCCCCAAAGAGGGATGAACTAACCTTGGATTTTGTCGATGTTGACTTCATGTAGATGTTGTAGTTGTGGATGCTCAATGTTGATGTAGACCATCAAGAGTTGGGAGCAATCCTTTGAGTGATGCACTTTCAATACCTACATGGGTTAGTCCCACAAGGAACAAACAAGGATATCCATAGACATAGAGTGAAATACACAACATATGATGTCCATGAATGCATTGACTACCTTGTCCCTTGACTTACCAACAAGAGGGTTTGTGACTCCATGAACTAATGAAGATGTTGAAGTTGGTTGCACAAGTCCTTGCCATGAATGAATATGAGTAAAGTTTTGTTGGCGGAGTCACCCTCAAGAACTCTCTAGTTCTTCTTTTTTGGGACCCACATCAACTTGATGCGGATCCTTGGAGTTGTAGTTGTACTTGATGAAGTAGAACTTGATGAAGTCTTGGGAACCCACTTGACCAAGTCTTTAGGTGGTTCTTTAAATGAGTCAATCTCCTCTTGAAGCTTGTCCTTGCCTTTTAGCTTGTGGTCTTGTGGTGGAAGATCGTCTTGAGCTTGTGTTCCCTTGAAGGAAGTAGGATCATAATTCTCTTGTTGAGGAACAAACTTCGTCTTGGGGTATTGATCTTCTTCCCACTCAACTCCATTGGAATTGAACTTTCGCTCAAAGCCAACACCTTGGTTCTTCCGGTGCCTTCCTTGCTTGCGTACAATTTCCTCAAATTGCTTACTCCCGGCAAGGCTCTTGTAGACACCCTTTTCTATAATTCCTTTCAATAAATTGTTTTCTTGCTCAAGTGTAACTTGGCTAAGAGAATCATTAGTGGAATCAATAGAACTACTAGAAGTAACAACATTGGATTTAGCATTGTTATTGTTACTACTAGAGGTAGAACCCTTTTTACCCTTGTTACTAGTTTGCTTAGATTTAACTTGTGGCACAAAAGTAGACAAGAGTAAATGTTTGGCAATATAAGAGGAACTCTTCTTTCGAAGATCGTCATTGATAGCTTTTAGGAACTCATGCTCTTGCTCTAAATTTAGCTTCTCAAAGCGTAGCTTCTCATGAGTCCTTAGAAGCTCTCTACGATCCTCTTGAGTTGTTTCATGAGCTAACTTAATAGTGTTTAGTTCTTTAGTTAGATGCTCAATCTCCTTCGTAGCATTGTCATTCATTTCCTCTTGACTGTCATGATTACTAGCAAGTTCATTATAGCTCACATTACTAGTTTTGTCAACAAGCAAATCATCATCACCAAGTAAATGACCCTCAGCACTATCAAAGTCAAGATACTCGGGGTGTAATACCTTGGAGCCTTTTGCCATGAAGAATCTTCCAATTCCCTCATTTGGTGAATCAAATAGGTCATAGGAGTTGGAGGATACGAGAGCAAGTCCAGCAATACCTTCATCTTGATTATAGTCAGAGTTGGAGTGATAACTTCTCTCGGATTGGTTGTCGGAGTCAGAGTCGGAAATCCATTCACCAACATGAGCTTGATGTCTTCTTCTGGTGTAGCTCTTGGATGACTTGTCCTTCCTTTCCGAATCCTTGCTTCTACAAGAAGGTCTTTGTTCATAACGATCATCTCTACTCCTTTCCTTGTGAGGTGATTCATCTCTTCTATACTTTCCTCTTAATGATTCGTCTCTTTTCTTGTGAGGTGCCATACACTCATTGGAGTAGTGTCCGGGTCTTTCACAATTGTAGCAATTACGGTCACGACTTGATGATCTTTGCTCATAGTTTCTTGAGTTTGAGCTCCTTTCTTTTCCTCTACTCTTGTAGAACTTGTTGAATCTTTTCACCATCAAGCTTATCTCTTCATTGGATACTAGCTTGTCACTTGATGTTGTGGGAGCATCGCTTGAGGCTTTGTAAGCACCACTTGACTTATTGTGTAGCTCCTCTTTATCCTTGAGTGACATCTCATGAGCAACAATCCTTCCAATGACTTCCGTGGGCTTGAGATCTTTGTAATTTGGCATCATTTGGATCATTGTGCACACAGTATCATATTTTCCATCCAAGGCTCTAAGGATCTTCTTGATAATGAATTTGTCGGTCATCTCTTCACTTCCTAAGCCGGCAATCTCATTTGTGATGAGAGCAAGCCTAGAGTACATTTCAGCGACTCCTTCACCATCCTTCATCTTGAACATGTCAAGTTGACTTTGAAGCACATCCAACTTGGATTCCTTGATGGACTCGGTACCCTTGTGCATATCAACCAAAGTATCCCAAATTTCCTTTGCATTCTCGAGGTGGCTGATCTTGTTGAACTCCTCGGGGCACAAACCGTTGAAGAGAATGTCACATGCTTGAGCATTGTATTACAACATCTTCAATTCTTCCGCGGTTGCTTCATGATCCGGTTCCTTTCCATCCTCAAAGAATTCATCTTGCAAGCCAACATGAACAACAGCCCAAACAGCAGGATTATGACCAAGAATATGCATTTTCATCTTATGCTTCCAACTAGCAAAGTTTGTACCATCAAAAAATGGACCTCTATCATGATAATTACCCTCACTAGACGCCATACTCTCCTAGGTTGTGAAACCAATGCAATGGATACCAAAGCTCTGATACCACTTGTAGGATCGAAAGTATGTGAAGAGGGGGGGTGATTAGACTACTTGACCAATAAAAACTTATCGTTTTTCCAATTTTAATTGTAAGCAAGTTTTAGCAATTCTACCTAGTCAAGTAACACCCTACACATGCAACTCTAAGAGTTGTGCAGTGGAAAATAATGACTTTGCATATGAATGTAAACGAGGGGTTGGAGATTTCAAACGCAATGAAGACAATGATTTTTGGCGTGGTTCTAATAGGTGGTGCCGGCGTACGTCCACGTTGATGGAGACTTCGACCCACGAAGGGTAATGGTTGCGTGAGTCCACGGAGGGCTCCACACACGAAGGGTCCACGAAGAAGCAACCTTCCCTATTCCACCATGGCTTACATATCCACGAAGGACTAGGCTCACTCGGGTAGATCTTCACGAAGTAGGCGATCTCCTTGCCCTTACAAACTCCTTGGTTCAACTCCACATGATCTTGGAGGCTCCCAAGTGACACCTAACCAATCTAGGAGATACCACTCCCCAAAAGGTAATAGATGGTGTTGTTGATGATAAACTCCTTGCTCTTGTGCTTCAAATGATAGTCTCCCCAACACTCAATCACTCTCTCACAGATTTGGCTTTGGTAGGAGAAGGATTTGAGTGGAAAGCAACTTGGGAAAGGCTAGAAATCAAGGTTCAAATGGTTGGATTGGAATCTCTTGACCTCAACACATGAGTAGGTGGTTCTCTCTTAGAAAATGATTGGTGGAAGTGTAGGTACGTTCTGATGGCTCTCTTAAAGAGTAAGTGGTGGTGGAGGGGTATAAATAGGCAGCACCAAAAATCCAACCGTTACAAGCTTTTGACGCAACTCGGTGACACTGACATGAAAATCTTGGTGAGACCGACTAGTGTAAAAGACTTGACCGTTAGGCTTTTCGGTGAGACCGAAAAAACATCTCGGTGAGACCGAAGTGCAATGGCTAGGGCAGGACCATGTTTCAGTAGTTCCAAAAATTTCATCTCGGAAATTCCGAAGTGAAGTGACATTGTTACAACAACTTGGTCAAGCCGTCTCGGTGAGACCGAGAACCATTTCGGTTGCACTGAAGTTTTAGTGTTTGGCATGTGGCAATGTATATGGCAATCTCGGTGAGTCCGGATGGGAGTGTTTCGGTGGGACCGAGATCAACTTCAGGGTTTTTGATAGGAATGAAGTGGAGAAGTGTTTGAGGGATTTGGAGCAATACCACTAAGCATTTGAGAAAATGAGTCAAGACCAAAACCTCATCCCCTTTTAATAGTATTGGCTTTTCCTATGGACTCAATGTGATCTTGGATCACTTAACCAAAAATGTAGAGTTTTGAAGCATTGCCAATCTTTGTCCTTAGCATTTTGAGGGGTCCACATTCACTAGTCCATGCCATACCAATCATTGATCTTCTCTGAAATCTATTATCAATGAGCATTAGATCAATGACTTATACGTCTCCAACGTATCTATAATTTTTGATTGTTCCATGCTATTATAGTATCAATCTTGGATGTTTTATATGCAATTATATATCATTTTTTGGGACTAACCTAGTAACCTAGTGCCCAGTACCATTTGCTGTTTTTTTTGCTTGTTTTTGGCTTTTTAGAAAATCAATATCAAACGGAGTCCAAACAAAGAAAAAACTTTGGATTATTTTTTTCTGGACCAAGAGAGACCCTAGAAGGTTCGGGAGAAGACCATACGAGTCACGAGGGAGCGACAAGCTTGGGAGGCACGCCTAGGGGGTAGGCGCGCCCCCCAGGATTATGGGCCTCTCGTGGCACCTCTTGACCTAATTCCAAGCCTATAAATTCCCAAATATTCCCCATATACCAGAGAGCCACCTCGAATAACTTTTCCGCCGCCGCAAGCTACTTTTCTTCCGCGATCCCATCTGGAGGCCTTTTTCGGTGATCTGTCGGAGGGGGAATCGATCATGGAGGGCTTCCACATCAACCTTGCTGCCCTTCTGATGATGTGTGAGTAGTTTACCATAGACCTATGGGTCCATAGCTAGTAGCTAGATGGCTTCTTCTCGCTCTTTGATCTTCAATACCATGTTCTCCTCGATGTTCTTGGAGTTCTATTCGATGTAATCTTCTTTTGCGGTGTGTTTGTTGGGATCCGATGAATTGTGGGTTTATGATCAGATTATTCATGAGAAATATTTGAGTCTTTTCTGAACTTATTTATGCATGATTGTTATAGCTTTGTATTTCTCTCCGATCTATCCGTTTGGTTTGGCCAACTAGATTGATTTATCTCGCAATGGGAGAGGTGCTTTGTAATGGGTTCAATCTTGCGGTGCTCTATCCCAGTGACAAAGTAGGGGACAAGACACATATTTGTTTTGTTTCCATTAAGGATAAAACGATGGGGTTTATTCATATTGCTTGAGTTTACTTTATCTACATCATGTCATCTTGCTTAAGGCGTTACTCTGTTTTCATTATCTTAATACCCTAGATGCATGCTGGATAGCAGTCGATGAGTGGAGTAATAGTAGTAGATGCAGGCAGGAGTCGGTCTACTTGTCTCGGACGTGATGCCTATATACATGATCATTGCCATGCATCCGTCATAACTATGCACTTTTCTATCAATTGCCCAACAGTAATTTGTTTACCCACCGTATGATATGTGTTCGAGAGAGAAGCCTCTAGTGAAAACTATGCCCCCCGGGTCATTTATCCATCATATATAAAATCCAAAAATACCTTGCTGCAATTTTATTTTCTTTATTTTGTTTTGCAATTTATTTATCTATCTATCACTATCAGAATTAATCCTTGCAAAGAAACCGCCAAGGGGATTGACAACCCTCTTGTTTGCGTTGGGTGCAAGTATTTGCTTTTATGTGTGTAGGTGCTGCTAACGAGGTTCTGTGTGGTTCTCCTACTGGATTGATAACCTTGGTTCTTAACTGCGGGAAATACTTATCTCTACTGTACTGCATCATCCTCTCCTCTTTGAGGAAATCCCAACGCAGCTCACAAGTAGCAGGAAGAATTTCTGGCACCGTTGCCGGGGAGACATCACCAAAACCTATCAAGTACCTTCGCATAAACTATCATCTACTTTCTCTTATTTTCATTTGCCTTTTTATTTGCATTTGCCTCTTGTTTTCATCTCCCCAACTTCGAAAACAAATTTACAAAAACACAAAAATATTGTATTTGCTTGTTTGCTAGTTTGCTTGCTTTGTCACTATGTCTCAAGAAAACACCAATTTTTTTGATTTTTCCAACACCAATAATAATGATTTTATTAGTACTCCAATTTCTCCTCCCGTCACTAGTGCGGAGTCTTGTGATATTAATGCTGCTTTGCTGAATCTTGTTATGAAAGAATAATTGTTGGGTAGTCCTAATGAAGATGCTGCATCCCATCTTAATACTTTCGTTGAACTTTGTGATATGCAAAAGAAGAAAGATGTGGATAATGATATTGTCAAATTGAAATTATTTCCATTCTCACTACGAGATCATGCTAAAACTTGGTTTTCATCCTTGCCTCGAAATAGTATTGATTCTTGGGATAAGTGCAAGGATGCTTTTATTGCCAAATATTTTCCTCCCACTAAGATTATTTCTCTTAGAAATCAAATAATTAATTTTAAGCAACTTGAGCATGAACATGTTGCACAATCTTGGGAGCGAATGAAATTAATGATAAGAAATTGCCCCACTCATGGCTTAAGTTTATGGATGATCATACACAAATTTTATGCGGGACTAAACTTTGTTTCTAGAAATCTTCTAGACTCTGCCGCAGGTGGTACTTTTATGGAAATTACATTGGGAGAATATACAAAACTCCTTGATAATATTATGACAAATTATTCCCAATGGCACACTGAAAGAGCTCCAACTGGTAAGAAGGTAAATTATGTCGAAGAAATTAATACTTTGAGTGATAAGATGGATGCTCTTATGAAAATGGTTGCTAGTAAAAGTGCTCATGTTGATCCTAATGACGTGCCATTATCTACTTTGGTTGAGCAACATAATGATGCTATTGATGTGAATTTTGTCTCTAGAAATAATTTCAACAACAATGCCTATAGGGGTAATTTCAATCCTATACCGTTTCCTGGAAATTCCTCTAATAATTATGGCAATTCCTATAGTAATAATAATAGGATACCTGCTGATCTTGAAAACAATATTAAATAATTTATTAATTTTCAAAAGATTTTTAATGCTATGGTAGAAGAAAAATTGAATAAAGTTGATGACATGTCTAGGAACATGGATAGAATTGCTCATGATGTTGAAACTCTTAAAATTAAAATTTTACCACCCAAGCATGATATAAATGAGTCTATTAAAGCTATCCATGTCTCCATTCATGAAAGTAAAGAAAGAACCGCTAGGTTGAGAGCTAAGTGAGAATTCTTAGAAAAAGCTATTCCACCCGGTTTTTTATCATAATAGTGATGAAGATATTAAAATGATTGGTGTCTCACCTATTGAATCTTTATTTGGTAATATAAAACTTGATGAAAAGGGTACTGAAGACGAGTCAACTTTAGCTAGAAGGCGTCCCAATTGTTCGGAGGGTGATGATCTTATTGATAAAAATGATAAAAGTGGGTTTGGAGAGGTCAAAACTTTAAATAGTGATGTGCCCACTACTTTGGATTACAAGGACTTTAATTATGATAATTGCTCTTTAGTTGAATGTATTTCCTTGTTGCAATCCATGATTAATTCACCTAATGCTTATAAACAAAATAAAGCTTTTACTGAACATATTGTAGAAGCTATGATAAAAGCTCATGAAGAAAAGCTTGAGTTGGAAGTTTCAATACCTAGAAAATTACATGATGAATGGGAACCTACTATTAAAGTTAAAATTAAATATTATAAATGTAATGCTTTGTGTGATCTAGGTGCTAGCGTCTCTACTATACCAAAATCTTTGTGTGACGTGCTAGGTCTCACCGATATGGATGCTTGTTCCCTTAATTTGCATTTAGCGGATTCAACTATTAAGAAACCATTGGGTAGAATAAATGATGTTCTCATACTTGCAAATAGGAATTATGTACCCGTGGATTTTATTGTGCTTGATATTGAATGCAATCCGTCTTGCCCTATAATACTTGGTAGGCCTTTCCTACGAACCATAGGTGCTATTATTGATATGAAAGAAGGTAATATAAGATTCCAATTTCCATTAAATAAAGGGATGGAACACTTCCCTAGAAAGATAATTAAGCCACCATATGAATCTATTATGAGGTCCACCTATGGAATTAGTTTGAAGGATGATAATACTTGAAAATATGCATTATGCCTAGCTACGGGCATAAAACAATAGCGCTTGTTGGGAGGCAACCCAATATTTATCTTTATTGCAATTTTTATTTTTTGTGTGTTTACACAATTATAGCTACTTTTATGATTGTATTTTTATCTTTTAATTAGTGTTTGTGCCAAGTAATGCCTTTGGGATGATTTGGATGATAGTATAAGTGATGTTGTTTGAAAACAGAAAGTTTTGAGTCCAGTGCTGGATTTTTGTTTCTGTACTGGAGCGTGATAAAATTCGGATTTTTTTTAAAAAGTATTGGTATATGAATTGTTTAAGTTGTCCTAATTTTTTAGAATTTTTGGCATTATAGAAGTATAGCTTTTAAATAGATCATTACAGACTGTTCTGTTTTAGACAGATTCTGTTTTTGTTGCAAAGTTTGCTTATTTCGATGAATCTATGGATTGTATCGGGGGGTATAAGCCATGGGGAAGTTGGAGTACAGTCATATTATGACAATATTAAATATGAATCAATTTATAACAGTACCTAAATTTTAGGATTTGTTTGTTATACTAATGGATCTCACGAGGTTTCTGCTGAGTTTTGTGTGCTGAAGTTTTCAAGTTTTGGGTGAGACCACGATAGATGAAGGAATAAGGAGCGGCAAGACCCTAAGATTGGGGATGCCCAAGGCACCCCAAGGTAATATTCAAGGAAGACCCAAGCGTCTAAGCTTGGGGATGCCCCGGATGGCATCCCCTCTTTCGTCTACAATATATCGGTATATCACTTGGAGCTATATTTTTATTCATCACATGATATGTGTATTACTTGGAGCATCTTGTGCCATAGTTTTATTTTCTTTGTTTGCTTTTTAGTTTGCCACAATCATCTTTGCTGAACACACCTTTTTGAGAGGGACACACATTATTCGTGATTTGTTAGAATACTCTATGTGCTTCACTTATATCTTTTGTGCTAGGCAGTTGCTCTAGTGCTTCACTTATATCTTTTAGAGCACGGCGGTGGTTATATTTTAAAGAAATAGTTGCACTCTCATGCTTCACTTATATCTTTTTGAGAGTCTAATAAATTATAATGGTAATATGCATGGGTTATGAATTTGGTCCTAATATGATAGGTATTCATGAGGGATATAATAAAATCTTTCATGTAGTTCACTGAATATGATAAATTTGATTCCTTGCAATAGTTTTGCGATAGTAAGATGGTAATATGTGGGAGATACTAGTAGATAATTGTGGTTTAGTAAGAATATTGGTGTTAAGGTTTGTGATTCCCGAACCATGCACGTATGGTCTGTCGTTATGCTAAGAAGTTGGAGCATGATTTATTATTGATTGTCTTCCTTTGCGTGGCGGTCGGGGGCGCGTGATGGTTAACTCCTACCAACCTCCCCCTAGGGGCATGCATAGTAGTACTTTGCTTCAAGGGCTAATCAACTTTCACAATAAGCATGTGAGTTCTTTATGACTAATGTGAGACCATGGATTATATGCACTCTCACCTTTCCGCAATTTGCTAGCCTCTTCGGTACCGTGCATTGCCCTTTCTCACCTCGAGAGTCAGTGCAAACTTCGCCGGTGCATCCAAACCCCATGATATGATACGCTCTATTACACATAAGCCTCCTTATATCTTCCTCAAAACAGCCACCATACCTACCTATTATAGCATTTCCATAGCCATTCCGAGATATATTGCCATGCAACTTCCACCGTTTCATTTGTATGACACACATCTTCATTGTCATATTGCTTTGCATGATCATATTGCTGACATAGTATTTGTGGATGAGCCACCATTCATCATTTTCATACATGTTACACTAGCATCATTGCACATCCTGGTACACTGCCAGAGGCATTCATATAGAGTCATATTTGTTCTAGTATCGAGTTGTAAGTAAATAGAAGTGTGAGGATCATCATTATTAGAGCATTGTCCCAGTGAGGAAATAAAAAAGAGGCCAAAAAGAGCCCACAAAAAAAAGAGAAGGGGCAGTGTTACTATCCTTTTCCATACTTGTGCTTCAAAGTAGCACCATGTTTTTCATATAGAGAGTCTCCTATGTTGTCACTTTCATATACTAGTGGGAATTTTTCATTATAGAACTTGGCTTGTATATTCCGATGATGGGCTTCTTCAAATGCCCGAGGTCTTCATGAGCAAGCAAGTTGGATGCACACCCACTTAGTTTTTATTTTGAGCTTTCATACACTTATAGCTCCTCGTGCATCTGTTGCATGGCAATCCCTACTCCTCTCATTGACATCAATTTATGGGCATCTCCATAGCCCGTTGATTAGCCGCGTCGATGTGAGGCTATCTTCCTTTTTTTACTTCCCCTTATTAATCTCTATCGTCATATTCTATTCCACCCATAGTGCTATATCCATGGCTTGCGCTCATGTATTGCGTGGGGGTTGAAAAAGCTGAAGCGCGTTAAAAAGTATGAACCAATTGCTTGATTGTCTCCGGGGTTGTGCATGATAAATACTTTTATGTTAAGAAGATGGAGCATGATAGGATTATATGATTTTGTAGGGATAACTTTCTTTAGCATTTTTATTTTGAAAGACATGATTGTTTGTTAGTATGCCAGAGTATTGATGTCTTTATATCAAATTATAGACTATTGCTTTGAATCATTCGGATCTTAATATTCATACCGCAAAAGAGAATTACATGATGAACATGTTAGGTAGCATTCCACATCAAAAATTCTGTTTTTATCATTTATCTACTTGAGGACGAGCAGGAATTAAGCTTGGGGATGCTTGATATGTCTCCAACGTATCTATAATTTTTGATCGTTCCATGCTATTATAGTATCAATCTTGGATGTTTTATATGCAATTATATATCATTTTTTGGGACTAACCTATTAACCTAGTGCCCAGTGCCATTTGTTGTTTTTTTGCTTGTTTTCGGCTTTTCAGAAAATCAATATCAAAAAACGGAGTCCAAACGAAGAAAAAACTTTGGATTGTTTTTTCTGGACCAAGAGAGACCCTAGAAGGTTCAGGAGAAGACCAGATGAGTCACGAGGGAGCGACAAGCTTGGGAGGCGCGCCCAGGGGGGTAGGCGTGCCCCCGGGCTTGTGGGCCCCTCGTGGCACCTCATGACCTAATTCCAAGCCTATAAATTCTCAAATATTCCCCATATACCGGAGAGCCACCTCAAATAACTTTTCCGCCGCCGCAAGCTTCTGTTCTTCCGCGATGCCATCTGGAGGCCTTTTCCGGCGAGCTGCCGGAGGGTGAATCGATCACGGAGGGCTTCTACATCAACCTTGTTGCCCTTCCGATGATGTGTGAGTAGTTTACCACAGACCTACGGGTCCATAGCTAGTAGCTAGATGGCTTATTCTCTCTCATTGATCTTCAATACAATGTTCTCCTCGATGTTCTTGGGGTTCTATTCGATGTAATCTTCTTTTGTGGTGTGTTTGTTGGGATCCGATGAATCGTTGGTTTATGATTAGATTATTCATGAGAAATATTTGAGTCTTTTCTGAACTTATTTATGCATGATTGTTATAGTTTTGTATTTCTCTTCAATCTATCCGTTTGGTTTGACCAACTAGATTGATTTATCTTGCAATGGGAGAGGTGCTTTGTAATGGGTTCAATCTTGCGGTGCTCTATCCCAGTGACAAAGTTGGGGACAAGACACGTATTTGTTTTGTTTCCATTAAGGATAAAACGACGGGGTTTATTCATATTGCTTGAGTTTACTTTGTCTACATCATGTCATCTTGCTTAAGGTGTTACTCTGTTTTCATTAACTTAGTACCCTAGATGCATGCTGGATAGCGGTCGATGGGTGGAGTGATAGTAGTAGATGCAGGTAGGAGTCGGTCTACTTGTCTCAGACGTGATGCCTATATACATGATCATTGCCATGAATCCATCATAACTATGCGCTTTTCTATCAATTGCCGACAGTAATTTGTTTACCCACCGTATGCTATGTGTTCGAGAGAGAAGCCTCTAGTGAAAACTATGGCCCCCGGGTCATTTATCCATCATATATAAAATCCAAAAATACCTTGCTGCAACTTTATTTTCTTTATTTTGTTTTGTAATTTATTTATCTATCTATCACTATCAGAATTAATCCTTGTAAGTAACAGCCAAGGGGATTGACAACCCTCTTGTTTGTGTTGGGTGCAAGTATTTGCTTTTGTGTGTGTAGGCGCTGCTAAAGAGGTTCTGTGTGGTTCTCCTACTGGATTGATAACCTTGTTTCTTAACTAAGGGAAATACTTATCTCTACTGTACTGCATCATCCTCTCCTCTTCAAGGAAATCCCAACGCAGCTCATAAGTAGAAATGACTTATATGTTGTTATTAATTACCAAAACCGCCCGGGGATTAGTTGCACTTTCATCTACCCGCTATGGAGGAGAAGCAAGGAAACCACGCGGTAGAGTGTCACTGTTGTTTTATATTTATTTCTTATTTTTAGCATTTCCACTGTTACGACGGAGGAGTGCGAAACACGGCAGCCCAGTGAACTTGCATGTGCAGTGGTTCATATTGTTTTTTAATGACTTGATAATTTGAAGATTGCTCACCACGCCTGCTGCTTGGTGTGCAGTGGTTCATATGGCAGACTTGTCTTAAGTCCGGCACGTAGCCTAGAGATGAAGATACGGGGATAATTTGTTGCTTGGCACATGCTGGATGTCCCACACATTAGCAAAAGGATGAGGACAGGAACAGCGTGGTAGGGCGTCTCCACTTCTTCCATTTTTTATGAAAGCTAGCGTCTCCACTCCACGAGGGAGGAGTGCGAAACATGGCAGCATAGGTGATATGAGCGTCCGTTTTTTCTTTGAGGGTGATTTGACTTTGTAGTTGGAGGGTCGGAGACCACACGTAGTACATAACGATACAAAGTGCGACCCGGAGAGATAGACGCGTCTAGTTGGTAGGTCTTGGACCATATACGTAAACAAATATCCAACCTAATACAGAGTATGTGCCTGCAATTAATATAGTAGAGTACTTAGGCACGTACATCATAATATCAACGTGCATTGCACGAAACATTTAGTACTAGTAAGTTCTAAAAGGCAAATGCCAACATGCCACGCAGGTTCATACTATTTGTGCCTAAATACTTCACCTATATTTACTGCGGTACATTACTCAGGTTTGTACGTTCCTGGGTACATGTCCGTCTCGTAGTTCCAGTCCCAGGTGTTCTTCATGGATGGCACGATCCATAACGGAGGGCAACGGGAATACATATCATCACAACTTTTTAGTGTGGCTCCCCACGATGGAGACTCATCCAAGCTGAAGCGGCATAAGTCAGGGATAGGGGCGTTCAAGATATTAATCCGGCGGTGCGCAATGAAAACGCACCCACTCTTCATGAACGGCAGGCCGTCGGCATTGTGCACGGAAGGTGGCAACGTTTTCACTATGGGGTAGCTGTCCCCAATGAAAACCGAGTACTCTCCAAGTGTGTTCCTCCGCACCCAGGTAGCATCACAGGGGTCGAATACACAGCCGTTCATCTGGTATACCTGGCATCTCAAACCTGGATACATGGTGACGGTCATGGTCAAGGTCCATGCATGATAAATGTTGTGCAGCAAGTACAATAAGGTGACGTAAGCAGAGGATAAGGATTAAAATAAAATATTCTATATTTGCTTATTTCTATGATAGGGAAGAGAAGCAGTCTAGTAGGAGTAGATTAGAGCCAGTTGTGGCACGGGCTAGAAGAAACAATTTGAGAGTGTGACGTGGGCCATGTATATTAATTAAAGTAGGAGGAGTCCTAGTTGTAGTAGTACTTTTTTATTGGATGGGATTCAGGCTCACTAGCCAGTACATTGCGGAATTGAAATTGCTAATTATAACTGGCATTATAATGTTGCGTCGATGACTATCCCAATCAATCAAAAAAAGAAAAGAACTACTCCTCATGGAGTATAACGAGACATGTACTAAAATGTTATAAGATGACATGGCAATAAGATATACTCTAGCTCCTGGCTCTACTAGCCTTAGATCGGAGAGAATGGATTACCTAGGTACATGATCAGGGTCCGATCGTGGCACCTTGCTGCCCTTCAATGGTACCATGGGTAACGACTCCTAAGATAGTACTCCCTCCGATTCTCTTTAGTGTGCGTATAAGTTTTTTCTGTTTTTCTCATATTAGTCTGTGCATTCCACATTTATAGCATTCGTTTCCATCTATACCCCCATTAACTGCGCCAGTTTCCATTGAAAAGCGAGCATACATGCAAAGCATGCAGGGCTGCATGCGGGCTGACCGCGTGGGGAAGCTAACCCAGGAGAAAAGTAAGGAAGACCAGCCAACCATTGCATGCATATTTACTCCGGATACTAGTGCAGATTACTCACGCCCAGGGGCAAATTGGTCCCAAAAAATCAAACCATTGCTCTCCTTGGTATGCGAGTCAAGAGTTATGCGCAAGGTAAAAAGAATCGGAGGGAGTATGTCCCAACTGGGTGTTGTCAGTTACAAGGTTCCAAGTGAGACCGAATGCCCCGCGCACATCCACGATCGGCAATCTGATTTTGATCGGGGGATGACTTTTCCCTGCAAAATAGTGGAGCACTATTAGGGATTACACCAAGATGGTTGATACGTCTCCAACGTATCTATAATTTTTGATTGTTCCATGCTGTTATAATATCAATCTTGGATGTTTTTATAATCATTTATAGCAATTTTATATCATTTTTGGAGACTAACCTATTAACGTAGTGCCCAGTGCCAGTTGTTGTTTTCTGCCCTGTTTTTGTTTTACAGAAAATCAATACCAAACGAAGTCCAAATGCCATAAAACTTTTTGGAGATTTTTTATTGGACAAGATAAACACTAGAAGCTTCGGGAGAGGGCCAGAAGATGAGGGAGTGGGCACACCCCAGGGGAGGTGGCGCGCCCTGGTACCTCTGGGGCCCACCCAGCTCCGTTTGACCTAATTCCAGCACTATAAATTCCAGAAAAATCAGAAACCCTCAAGGGAGTCCACGAAATACTTTTTACGCCGTCGCAAGTTTCTGTTCCAGAGAGACCCCATCTGGGGCCCTTCTCCGGTGATCTGCCGAAGGGGGAATCGATCACGGAGGGGTTCTACATCAACCTTGCTGCCCTTCCGATGATGCGTGAGTAGTTTACCACAGACCTTCGGGTCCATAGGCAGTAGCTAGATGGCTTCTTCTCTCTTTTTAATTTCAATACAATGTTCTCCTCGATGTTCTTGGAGTTCTATCCGATGTAATCACTTTTTGCGATGTGTTTGTTGGGATCCGATGAATTGTGAGTTTATGATCAGATTATCCATGAAATTATTTGAATCTTTGTTGCCCTCTTTTATGCATGATTATTATAGCCTCGTATTTCTTCTCCGATCTATTGATTTGGTTTGGACAACTAGATTGATTTATCTTGCCATGGGAAGAGGTGCTTTGTAGTGGGTTCGATCTTGCGGTGCTCAATCCCAGTGACAGAAAGGGACATGACACGTATGTATCATTGCTACTAAGGGTAAAAATATGGGGTTTATTCATACGTGAGTTTATCCTGTCTACATCATGTCATCGTTCTTAAGGCATTACTCCGTTCTTATGGACTTAATACACTAGATGCATGCTGGATAGCGGTCGATGTGTGGAGTAATAGTAGTAGATGCAGGCAGGAGTCGGTCTACTAATCTTGGACGTGATGCCTATATACATGATCATTGCCTTGGATATCATCATGATTATTTGCTTTTCTATCATTTGCCCAACAGTAATTTGTCTACCCACCGTATGCTATTTTCTTGAGAGAAGCCTCTAGTGAAATCTATGGCCCCCGGGTCTACCAAAATCATATTACGAAAACCCTAAAAATATTGCTGCCATTTTCTTTTATTTATTTTATTTTTTGTTTTTTGTTTCTATCTATCTATCTATCACATACAATTTAATCTTGCAATTTACCGCCGAGAGATTGACAACCTCTCGTTTGCGTTGGGTGCAAGGATTTGTTGTTTGTGTGCAGGTGCTGCTAATGAGATGTTGCATGATTCTCCTACTGGTTCGATAACCTTGGTTTCATAACTGAGGGAAATACTTATCTCTACTATGCTGCATCGTCCCTTCCTCTTCGGGGATAATACCAACGCAAGCTACAAGTAGCAGGAAGAATTTCTGGCGCCGTTCCCAGGGAGACTTCATCAACATCTATCAAGTACCTTTGCACAAACTCTCATCTCCTTGCATTTACTTTATTTGCCAGTTGCCTCTCGTTTTCATCTCCCCCACTTCTAAAACGTTTTTACAAGAATACAAAAATATTTTCCGTTTGCCTTTTTCTTGTTTGCTTCTTTACTTGCTTGCTTTTATTTCCTTCATGTCAAACACACAAGAACAGAAACTAAAAGCAAAAATATAAGATACTATGGATCCATTTAAAGTTTACCACTTGAATCGTCTTCGATCCATTTGTGCTCGTGCTGAAACCCCAACTAGTTTAGTTGAGGGAAAATCCTTAAAGGAGCATGCTCATTTTGTGCGTCACCGTTTGTCTGAAAAAGGGAGACTCCTATGGCATCAAATAAATAGTTTGCTATGCCATGCTTGGAATCTATGTGAAATTTATGATTTTACTTGTTGCTCTAAGAACCCTAAAAAACACCTTCCCTACCTATGTGAGTTTAATGATAATGAAATCTTGTCTTCTTATGCCAAGGGTGTTTATAATTACTATGATATCGAACAAATTGAAGAATTTGTTGCTTTTAAGGGTGCTTATGAAGTTGCTTCTTTGATTGAAAAGTATGATATTACTTTCTACAAATCTGAGAATTTTGCCATACTTAAATATTGCTATGAAAACTATGCTCATAATGCTTATGTTAAAGAATTTATTGAGAGAATGTCTGCTGCTTTGGAAGAGAATAATGATATGCATGAATCTATAGATAATTGTGATTCCATTGATTCGATTGAAATATCCCCTCTTAATGAACATGATGCTTGTTATTCTTATGGCCACGATGCCAATATTAAAGATTCTTATAGAGATGAACTTGCTATAGTAACTTATGTTAAAAATGAAATTATTGCTATAACACCTATTCTTGATAGCCCCTTGAATGAAAAGCATGATTGCAATGATGTTACTATAAATTCTATTAGTTTCAATTGTGCTAATGATGTGCAAAACCACAAGCTTGGGGATGATAATTTTGTCATGTCCACTACTTATTGCAATGATCATGATTGGGGTGATAATGTTTTTTATGATCTTGAAAATTTATTTAAGCCTCATGATGAATATGTTATTGATAATAAAATTTGAAACACTATTAAAAGTGGGTTTAGAAGAGCGTCAACTTTAGGTAATAATGATCCCACTACTTTGGAGAATAATCAATCTTATGAAATTTTTGATAAAAGTGGGTTTGGAGAGGTCGTAACTTTCGTTGATGATAGAATCCCACTATTTTGGAAGATAATAAAAAATTTATGCATGAGGATCATGATGAGAATATTTTATATGATACCTATATTGTTGAATTTGATTATGATCCTACATGTAATTATTATGAGAGAGGAAAATATGGTTGTAGAAATTTTCATGTTACTAAATTGCCTATTGTTATGTTGAAATCATCAATGTTTTATTCTTCTCCTTTGCATATGCTAGAAATTGCTTGCCTTGATAATTTGTTTGCTTATAAAATGCCTATGCATAGGAAGTATGTTAGACTTAAATGTGTTTGTCACATGTATTATGATGCTCTTTGTGCTTCAATTCTTATCTTTCATGTGAGCATCATTGAAATCTCAAAGCCTATCTTAATGGCTATAAAACAATAGCGCTTGTTGGGAGGCAACCCAATAAATAAAATAAAATTTTCTGTTATTGTGTGTTTTCACTATCATACTACTGGTATGAATGTGTTTTTGTGTTTTTAATTAGTGTTTGTGCCAAGTAAAGCCTTTAGGAAGATTTGGAAGATAGTATAATTGATGTTGTTTGGGAAACAGAAAGTTTTGCGTCCAGTGCCCGAATTTTGTGTCTGTACTGGAGCGTTAGAAAAATCTGAAATTTTTACACAGTATTGGTATATTAATTTACCACGTTTTCCTAATTTTTCAGAATTTTTGGAGTTACAAAAGTAGGGATTTTAAATAGATTGCTACAGACTGTTCTGTTTTTGACAGATTCTGTTTTGATGCACTACTTGCTTGTTTTGATGAATCTATGGATTGTATCGGGTGGTATAAGCCATGGTGAAGTTAGAGTACAATAGGTATAATGCAAAAATAAAATATGAATGGGTTTGCAACAGTACTTATAGTAGTGATTTATTTTGTTATACTAACGGATCTCACGAAGGTTTTGTTGAGTTTTCTATGATTGAAGTTTTCAAGTTTTGGGTGAGATCACGATGGATGAAGGAATAAGGAGTAGTAAAAGCCTAAGCTTGGGGATGCCCGAGGCACCCCAAGGTAATATTCAAGGAAGACTCAAGCGTCTAAGCTTGGGGATGCCCCGGAAGGCATCCCCTCTTTCTTCTACCAACCATCGGTAATTTTACTTGGAGCTATATTTTTATTCGTCACATGATATGAGTTTTGCTTGGAGCATCTTGTATTGTATGAGTCTTTGCTTTGTTTGCTTTTTAGTTTGTCACAATCATCTTTGCTGAACACACCTATCTTGAGAGAGCCACACGTTTATCATCATTTGTTAGAATACTCTATGTGCTTCACTTAAATTTTTTGAGCTAGGCAGTTGCTCTAGTGCTTCACTTAAATGTTTTTGAGCACGGTGGTGGCCAAATTTTGAAGAAATAAACTCTCATACTTCACTTATATTATTTTGAGAGTTGGTTAAAATTTTGAAGAAATAAATTCTCATGCTTCACTTATATTATTTTGAGAATTGACAAGATTAAAATTTTGAAGAAATGAATTCTCATGCTTCACTTATATTATTTTGAGAATTGATAAGATTGAAATTTTGAAGAAATATTTGCACTCTCATGCTTCACCTAAATCTTTTTGAGAGTTGATGATAGTAACGGTAATTTGCACAAGATATGAAGTTGGTCCCAAAGTGATGAATATTCAAGAGGTATAAATAAAAACTTTCATATAGATCATTGGATATGATGAGTGTGATTCCTTGCAATAGGTTTGCGATATGGAAATGATAATATGTGAGTCATGTTAGTGAGTAATTGTGATTTAGTAAGAATATTAGTGTTAAGGTTTGTGATTCCCTATGCATGCACGTTAAGTCAATAGTTATGCAATGAAATTATATCCTACTTATGGTGCATTATTCGGTGTTAGTTCTGTTCAATGCATGTTTATAACCGTTTTCATTTTTTGGTTGGTAGCTTCTCAATCTTTTGCTAGCCCTCATTTGTACTAAGCAGAAATACTGCTTGTGCATCCAAACTCATTAAACCCAAGTTGTGCCAATTGAGTCCACTATATCTACCTATATGCGGTCTTTCAATGCCGTTCCAAGTAAATTTGTGTGTGCCAACTCTAAATTTTCAAAATAATTTTCTGTTTTGTGTGCCCGTACTGCTCATGAAGCGGCAGAGGGTGGCCATTATTTTCCATGCTAGGTGTGTTATTCAAACGATGAGTGTTTATTCACTTGTCATTGCACGAGAGAATGGTTGGTAATAGGGATGCCCAGTCCCACAATGAAATCAAATTAATAACAACAAAATTCCTTGGAAAGTGTTGGTATGGAGGGCACCCGTGGATACGGCTAGCCATGGATTGTGAAAGAATGGTGGAAAGGAAATAAATTTTACTTTCTGTTTGGGAACCACCTATGATGTGTCTAGCATGGAAAATATTGGGAATTCTCAGTCGTTTTCGTTGACAGGAAAAGCATGTCTCTCAAAATATTTTTATCTCTTTAATTTCAGCTTTGAGCTCTCGCACATTTGACAAATCTCTGCTTCCCTCTGTGAAGGGCCTATCTATTTACTTTTATGCAATTTTTATTTTTACTTTGAGTCTCCATCTTCTCTTAGAAAAGCACCAACTAGAGAGCACTATTGTCATACTTTTGCATTGGATGTAGCTAATATTTGAGTGTGTTTCATGAATGGATCAATGATTGAGCATAATGGGCTAGGGATAACTTTCTTTAGCGTTGATATTTTGAAAGACATTGTTGCTTGTTAGCATGCTTGAGTATTTATATCTTCATGTCAAATTATAGACTATTGCTTTGAATCATTCAAGTCCAATGTCCATGCTACAAAACAAAAGAATATGTGATGAATATGTTAGGCAGCATTCCACATCAAAAATTCTGTTTTTATCATTTACCTACTCGAGGACGAGCAGGAATTAAGCTTGGGGATGTTGATACGTCTCCAACGTATCTATAATTTTTGATTGTTCCATGCTGTTATAATATCAATCTTGGATGTTTTTATAATCATTTATAGCAATTTTATATCATTTTTGGAGACTAACCTATTAACCTAGTGCCTAGTGCCAGTTGTTGTTTTCTGCCCTGTTTTTGTTTTACAGAAAATCAATACCAAACGAAGTCCAAATGCCACGAAACTTTTTGAAGATTTTTTATTGGACAAGATAAACACTAGAAGATTCGGGAGAGGGCCAGAAGAGGAAGGAGTGGGCCACGAGGCACCAGGGCGCGCCCCAGGGGGGTGGCGCGCCCTGGTACACCGTGGGGCCCACCTAGCTCCGTTTGACCTAATTCCAGCACTATAAATTCCAGAAAAATCAGAAACCCTCAAGGGAGTCCACGAAATACTTCCAGAGAGATCCCATCTGGGGTCCTTCTCCGGTGATCTGCCGGAGGGGGAATCGATCACGGAGGGGTTCTACATCAACCTTGCTGCCCTTCCGATGATGCGTGAGTAGTTTACCACAGACCTTCGGGTCCATAGATGGCGTCTTGTCTCTTTTTGATCTTCAATACAATGTTCTCCTCGATGTTCCTGGAGTTCTATCCGATGTAATCACTTTTTGTGGTGTGTTTGTTGGGATCCGATGAATTGTGAGTTTATGATCAGATTATCCATGAAATTATTTGAGTCTTTGCTGCATTCTTTTATGCATGATTATTATAGCATCGTATTTCATCTCCGATCTATTGATTTGGTTTGGCCAACTAGATTGATTTATCTTGCCATGGGAAGATGTGCTTTGTAGTGGGTTCGATCTTGCGGTGCTCAATCCCAGTGACAGAAAGGGACATGACACATATGTATCGTTGCTACTAAGGGTAAAAAGATGGGGTTTATTCATACGTGAGTTTATCTTGTCTACATCATGTCATCGTTCTTAAGGCATTACTCCGTTCTTATGGACTTAATTCACTAGATGCATGCTGGATAGCGGTCGATGTGTGGAGTAATAGTAGTAGATGCAGGCAGGAGTCAGTCTACTAATCTTGGACGTGATGCCTATATACATGATCATTGCCTTGGATATCGTCATGATTATTTGCTTTTCTACCGATTGCCCAACAGTAATTTGTCTACCCACCGTATGCTATTTTCTTGAGAGAAGCCTCTAGTGAAATCTATGGCCCCCGGGTCTACCAAAATCATATTACTAAAACCCTAAAAATATTGCTGCCATTTTCTTTTATTTATTTTATTTTGTATTTTTGTTTCTATCTATCTATCTATCACATACAATTTAATCTTGCAATTTACCGCCGAGAGATTGACAACCTCTCGTTTGCGTTGGGTGCCAGGATTTGTTGTTTGTGTGCAGGTGCTGCTAACGAGGTGTTGCGTGATTCTCCTACTGGTTCGATAGCCTTGGTTTCATAACTGAGGGAAATACTTATCTCTACTGTGCTGCATCATCCCTTCCTCTTCGGGGATAATACCAACGCAAGCTACAAGTAGCAATGGTTAGGGCATCTCCAACGCTGACCCCCCAAATTTACTCCAGCATCTGTCCGCGGACACTGATGCCGGAGGCTGCCATCCAACGCTGCCGGCATACCTTTCGACAACTATATGAATGACTAGACAAATTTCGTGCAAACACGGCGGAATACATATAAACCGGATGAAATTCATTACATTTCGAAAACTTTTCATATAAACCAGACGAAATTCATTACATTTTTCATACAAACCAGACTAAAACCTACTCTAAACCTATTACAAATGCCCGTCCCCCATGTCCGGCCATGAGCCCCGAGAACTGAAGCTCCGGTTATTGCCTTCGCCTTCTCCTGTTCCGAGTCGGCGCTCTCCAGCTCCGCCTCCGTAACCTCCTCCTCCGAAGCTCCAGGAAGTGAAGATTTTCGCCTCCACGTCGCCGCCAATTGGAAAATTGGCCCTCGTTGTTGTGCCCAATGAGCTTAGCTTCAATGGGAGGGGAGAAGCGGTGGCCTTCTTGGGACCTGAGTGACGGTGACCTACCATGCACTACTCTTCCTCACTACCGGTAGCGCCCGCATAGACGTGTTGGCTTCGTGATCGTGGAAGCGGAGCGCGGCCAACGCGGAGCTGCCAATGTCCTTCTTCTACTCCGGCGACAGTCCGTCCCAGAGAGCTTTGGAGCGCGAGGAGGCCATGATGGGAGTGGTGCCGAGAGGAGAAAGGGATCGGAGGAGGATGACTGCGGCTATGGTCGGGGCTGAAGTTTATATAGCGGGCGAATGGCAATGAGCGGCGGCAGGCGGACGGACGGGTGGCGCTGGAGTAGGTTCCTCGGCAACCGCGTGTCATTAATGTGGGCGGTGGATGGCCGGCCAGCCGGTCGTGGTGTCATTTCAACGCATAGCAGTCGCGTGCACCGGGAAGCGATGCTCTCTCGGCCGTCGCGCTGCTTCAAAGCCGGCGCTAGTGAGAGGTCGCGTCCGCTCTGCTCGGGCAGGAATGCGGCACTGACGCTCTGGTCTAGAGCAGCACTGACCGTTTCAGGCGGGAAGCGCGTGCGGGCGAGGGAGGGGGTTTGGGTGGGCCAGGTCGGTCAGACGCGGGCATGGTGGTATTGATTTTATAGTTTTCAAAAGTACTCAGTTAACACACTCAATTTTCTAAAAATTTGTGGTTAAAAACGTTAATTGCAATGCATGCATGCGTGACCAATAAATGACCGAAATAACTAGTACATGCATTGGTGAGTTTTCTCCTAATCCTTGCATGCAACGATTTAATGCACCTTGAAATCTGAACATGTGATGGGGAGCAATAAATTTGAAACTTATAAAACGGGAAAACTAAACATATTAAACCGCAAGAGAGGGAGTATATCGTAGGATGTGTCCCATACGAAACAAGTCCCCGGGTTTGTCACCGCGAAGATGCGGTTTAAAAGGAGCACGGCGTCTTCGTACTCGTATGGCAACAAATCGGCCGCAGACAGCATGGTCCAGTTTTGATGGCCACGTGCAGGATGTTTCGTGACAGCAATCGCGATGTCGAACACCACGATGAGGGAGTAATCTTTGTTTACGCACGACCTTGTCGGGGCTTCCGGGATTGCTATCTTCTTCAAACTCACCGTGGTTCCATTGTACCTATTCAGGAGGTGCCCCATTGCATGGCCAATACCAATGCTGGACAAAGGTTCGACGGGAACGGTCTCACCGGTGTGAATGTTGTGCAAATTGATGTTGGTACCCTCCCGTACGTATACAAGCCAATCTCCATTGGCACCAAGCCTAACCTGTTCAACAGTGGGCGGCGGGGTAATTATGAAATGGAACACGGAAGTAGTGTTTAGAATACATTTACATGATCAAACTCATCACTGACCTACTCATCGGACAAAATCCGAGTGCCCCTCAACGTCGGCATCTCAAGGGGCGTCAACTTGCAACTACGGCCATGCCGCGCTGGAGAGACCGCACAGGAAACATCCTCGTCCTCTAGGACGCATGGCAGACCAACTAGCATGACCTTCTCCCACGCATATTTACGCACTGTCTTAAAATATTTGGTGCAAGCACCGCTGAGTCTTGCGGACATAAGGAAGTCGGAGCGACTTACGATTTCCCCCAAAGCATCATCGTCCAAGGTCTCCCAACCTCAATGAGGACGAGAAACACCACCGCCTTGGGAATCCATGGCAATGGCGACGAACTGCCTTCTCCCTTTGGGAACTGGTTTAGACGAGAGGAGATGGTAACCGCAGGGCTTCGTCCCTTTCGGAAAGGATGTTCTGCGGGTGCGCATTAGCAGTAGTGTGCTAGTGCTATTTATATTTGAGATTAGGGAACCGGCGGGCGGTTCATTGTCCGGCACGTTCGCATCCATCCGCCTTCCCGTAATTAAAGCACGTATGACATTTACGGTGACTAGGATTGCCTTGTTTTTCGGGTGCACCGACCAATGCGGACTAGCGGACGTCGTCGCCCTTTTTCGAGCACGACTTCAACAACTACGTGCGTGACATGGAAAATATCTAGTGCTGCCAAGGCTTAGGTGGTACCGTGATACGGGCTTCTGAGCCGTCAGATTCTAAGATCGAACGGCTCCCAGTATCTCTGCAACATTTGCAAAAAAGCCCAGTAGCCAATATCATGCTACAACCTAAGCCTCGGTAGCACCAGATACTCTATCGTGCACGACATGCCTGCATGCAAATCTTGCGTGGCAAAAAAAACGTGTGAGGTGGAGCGGTAGGCTGTCAGCCTGCATGTTGTAGCCATGTCATCTACACACAACCTAAAGCCCTGAGTGTACATAGTACTAGTAGTTAAATATGCATTGTTTGGCATGAAAGTTCCTTGGAGCTCGTGCTGCAGCTAGTGTACTCCACAGCCCGCTTCTCTTCTCCTTCCTCTTCCACCGCCCGGGCACGTTCGCGGGTAGTGACCGGTCAACCCTAATATAGTACTCTCTCCGTTTTTATTTACTCCACATATTAGCTTTGACTGAAGTCAAACTTTATAAAGTTTGACCAAGTTTGTAGAAAACAATATGAACATTTATAGTAACAAATTTATATGATGTGAAAATATATGCAATGATGAATCCAATGATATTGATTTGGTGGTGTATATGTTAATATATTTTTCTACAAACTTGTTGAAAGTACATAAAGTTTGACTTTAGACAAACCTACTATGCGGACTAAATAAAAATGGAGGGAGTATTTCCTTCACCACATCCAAGTACAGTACAGTACTACAGAAAGATGCATGCATGAACAGTAATTTCCTTTCTCTTATCTCTGTTAATTAATTGTGGTGTGAGACTCAAAGCCCTTTTAACTTAATTGGACTCAATGTGAGCCTAATATAATGGAAATCTATTATTTTTAGATGAGCCCTTTAAACCGGAAAGAGGGAGTACCACGTATATTAGATATCTCAAATCCATACAAAGCATGCAATATTACGTAGTACTCCCTCCGTCCCAAAATAAGTGACTCAACTTTGTACTAACTTTACACTAAACTTAGTACAAAGTTGAGTCACTTATTTTGGGACGGAGGGAGTACTACGCACATAACCTAAACTAGACCACACTACTCGTCGTCGAAGATGGGTAGGCGGCTGCATGCTGCAACTCCAGCTCCTCCTGCTCCTCCTCCAGTTCGGCAAACATTTCATTGATCCCCCTCTTGCTAGCGAAGGAAGCGATGGTTGGCCTCCACCTCAGCCTCCGACTGGATGGACTCGAGGATGGCCTGTTGTTCCGCCGCACTCTCCGCTTGGGACAACTCCGCCATGGCGAAGCCTGCAGCCGGTGGTGCCAGCTCCGCCTCGCCCGCGTCGTCATCGTCCTCCTCCTCCGGCTCCGATTCGCCCGCGTTGTCGTCCTCCTGTTCCATCTTCGCATCGTCGTTCTCCTCCTCCGGCTCCGCGTCCTCCATGGCCGCGTCCTGCTCCGACTCCTCCTCCGGCTTCGGCATGTCTGGAGGCAGGCCGGCTGCGATCCGGGCTTCTTGTCGCCTCTAGATATCTGGAAGCAACTCAAAGCGCCGCTCCGGCGCGAGCATGGCGTATGTCGTTACCTTATGCCGATCCATGGCTATCGGACGATGGCGAGCGGAGAAGAGGTAGCAGGGAATGAATGCGTCTACTATTTGGGTTTGCCGTCCAGCTTAAATAAATGCGCTCCATCATGTGTACCCGCGCGTGCAAAAATTGTACACATACGGGTCTTTTTTGGGTGTGTCACGTAACTCGCATGTGTGTGAGATTCTGAGAGACGGAGTGTGTGTGTGAGATTCTGAGAGACGGAGTGTGTGTGTGCGCCTCTACTCTTTGGATATGTACTCCACCTTTTGCAACGGGATTTAAATATTTGTATAATGGTACGTTAGCTTGTGATTTACCTGACCATATTAATGTGATTGTGTAAATAAAAATTTGCCAATTCCTGCTCGTGATTTGCGTCATATTTCTATGAGAAGTTTGCTAACTAAATTGTAGTGGAATTTGTCCATGTTATAAGTAAACCAAGGTGATTGATAATCATACGGGGAAGGTTGGACGAAAGGTGTGGTAGGAACAAATACTCCACCTAGAGCATGTGTGTGTGTGTCTAGTCGTATAGAGAGACTGTGTGAAAGAGAGAAGAGAGAGAGAGAGACAGAGACAGAGAGAGAGAGAGAGAGAGAAATGGAGTCTTCGGTAAGGAAAGTAATTAAATGTGTGTGGCTTCATCATAGAGAGGTGATGTGTATGGCAGAGGCCTCCAACTAGGGGGGTGCGAGAGATAAGATGACCGGAGAGAGGGAAGAGAAGGTGTGTGCGCGTGAGAGGGATGGACATCGAGATAACACGTTTGTTCGATAGACACCGAGAAAGAGTACTATCAATGGTGGATGTAGGTGTGGGAATTAAACGAAGGGATGCATGGTCTTATTGGTTTCAGCGATATAGAGGGAGGGAGTGAGAGAGAGAGATAGCTAGAGGGAGATAGATAAGTGTGAGTGTGTGTTTTAGAGAAGAGACCCATCCAGACAGAAGTCATATGTGCACGAAAGAAGAGAGAGATTCGAGGCGGGGTGGGGCTAGGGGTGGGGGTAATTAACTACGTATGGAGAGAGATGAGACCTAGAACGTGCATGTGCGAGAGGTATACATATATACGTGGATAGAGGGTGTGTGTGCGCGCACGCATGATCGAGATAAAAGAGATGAGACATAAGTCATAAGATCAAGGATGGGAGAGATGCATGGGTCGATATCACAATATGCATGCATGTGAGATGTGGAGGGAAGAAGGCTCAATGATGGAGCGAGTGTTGTTGTCGACGTGAGGTGGAGTATGCATATATGGCCAATAGGGAGAGCGATACACAATGTGTGTGCAAAAGAGATCGACGCATGCATGTGAGATGTGGAGGGAAGAAGGCTCGATGATGGAGCGTGTGTTTTTATCTTCAAGAGAGAGTGACATGAGTTGGAGTATGCATATATGGCCAGCAGAGAGAGAGAGCGAGACACAATGTGTGTGCAAAAGAGATCGACCTATAGGTGCATGTGGAGAGAAAGAGATATAGTGTGTGTGATAGGAAGCGAGAGTGCCTCCGAGAAAGAAGGTTGACGAGAGAGAGAGAGAGAGAGAGAGATCGTTGGCTAGAGGGAGATCGGCTAGTATGTGTGTGAGATAAGAGTCTATCGAGTGGATCGGAAGGGTGAGTTCTCTGTGTGTGTGTGTGTGTGAGAGAGAGAGAGAGAGAGAGAGAGAGAAAGAGTGCATGTGAGTGACATACAAGCGAATATTAGAGAGAAATGAGACCCCGAGAGATGGAGTTTGTATTTGTGAGAGGGAAAGATATTTTAGAGGGAGAGTCATAGCTAGAGTGACATAGGGAGTGCCAGATATCCCTAGGGAGAGAGGGTGTGTGTGAGCGGCATACACGGGAATAGTGGAGACTGGAGAGGAATGAGACCCCGGGAGACTGAGTTTGTGTTTGTGAGAGAGAAAGATATTTAAGAGAGAGAGTCGTAGCTACAGAGACATAGGGAGGGCGAGACATCTCTAGAGAGAGAGGGTGTGTGTGAGCAGCATACAGGGGAATAGTAGAGAGAAATGAGACCCCGGGGAGACGAAGTTTGTGTTTGTGGGAGAGAAAGAGATTTCAGAGGGAGAATCATAGTTAGAGAGACATAGTAGGGAGTGAGATATACCTAGAGAGAGATAGAGTGAAGGTCGAGGGAGAGAGTACTGTTAGTGTGTGACGAAGAAAATAGACTCCTATCCAGAGAGATATATACAAGGCGCACGAGAGATACCCGAGAGATAGTGAAGGCGCACGGGTCTAGAGATATATATAAGGGCATGAGTGATTGCTATATGAGACGAATATTTGGATTAAATGGGATTCAAATATTTAAATTAGAGATCAGGACATCGATAATATCAGAACAAAAATTGATCTATCAAATATGCATATTCATTTGAATTTGGGGACACATGTAATGTTATTTAATTTATTGATATTAGTGTCATAGATTTTTTAATTAGAGACAATGCATGGCTTATGCAATTCATGTCTAAATGGGATTACACTATATGTTGCGTGTGAAACACATTATATGTGGTTTCAAATATTTGAATTCAACTTAATGTGGATTCAACCTTATGAATTTGAGATCATGGCATTTGTAAACCATATTTATATATAAAGGGCGTTGTGCTTTTGAAAGTATATATATAAAAATGATGTATATAGATTTGTATTCGAATACAAAATGGATCCTGCCCGAAAAAAAAAGAATACAAAATGGATTCGAATTTAGTTGGCACGGTAAACATGAAACTTACTTTCTCCAAAAAAATTGAACGAAGCGGCAAAACACACAGTCCCTCCTCGGCCGTAGCCGCCCGAAAAGAAATTTTGGTAGATGGAAATTACTGCCTATCCCTGACATGCAAAGCCTATCGGCTTGATTTCTATATGCCTTGATAGGGGTAGCTTTGTAATTTTAGTCAAACATGACATAACCACCTCTCACCCCTATTCATACATGGTGGGTGCCAAAACAGTCTCTCCACGGCCGAAATTGCATCTCACCCCGATTGATACACGGTGGGCGCCAACAATGGGCGCTAAAACAAACTCTCCTCGGCCAAAACCGCTCTCGGCAAATATTCGGGGTATGCGAGATTACCGTCCTATCCCCAACCGACCATAATTGCTCTGATGTCTAAAATTTTAAACGGGGGCTAAGTTTGTAACTTTCCTCGCATTTGAGACAAGCCCGTCCCAAAGACACGGTTCCTATCGGGCCCGTGGAACCCGGGGTATCCCGGCCCGTCTGCCTTTGGCCCAGGGCGCAACGCCTGGCGGAGGCCCAACAGGCAGCCACCAGCGGGCATCTCAGGCAAGACCCCTCATGAGGCCCCGGCCTCCTGAGGACCCCTCCTCAGGGAGCGAGCAAGCAGGACTCAGCCGCTTCACCAAGAGCCTCGCGAGGCGGCCTCCCGAGGCACCCTCCCGAAGGCGCGCAAGACGGGTGTTGTTCAGCTCGGTCGTGCAGTCTCGTGCCCATCACGTGGGTGACGCACGCGGTGATGAACGGCGATAGAGGCCGTTACAACAGGCACGGATGGTGAAGATTTCCCCTTTTGCACTAAGGGAGCAAGGCCAGCAATCCACTTCCCAAAGCAACCCCCATAGGTTGCCCGATGGGTGAAAGAAGACCAAGACGGCGGGCGTGTAGGGCGGAGGTCATCCCCGAGCCCACCGACGCGTCATGGACGGTCACTTTGCAGATGAAGACCACCTTTTGTCAGGATAGACTGCGCCCCTGTCCCCCTTCAAACTTGCCGTTGTGTGGCAACCCTTCCCGCCAATGTTTTCGGCGGAAGATGACCAAGGCGAGTATAAAAGGAGGGCAGAGTGCCGCTGTAGGGGGGGTTCGATCGACTCTTCCTCCCACAACATTGTACTCCCGTACCAGAGCAATCCCAACCAAGCAGGAGTAGGGTATTACACCGCAAGGTGGCCCGAACCTGAGTAAACTGCTGAGTCCACAGTCCGCTCCCACTAGCGCGCTCCCGCCGTAGCTCCGCCGTAGTTCAGCTGTGGTAGGGGATGAGGAGGTAGGAACGAGCTCACCCCAGTGTTCAAACCTTTGGGTCCCCGGAGCCCGAACTCCGACATTTGGCGCGCCAGGTAGGGGTGCGCTACTGTTCTTCCTCTCCGTCCTCCGCTCCATCAGCCCCATGGCCGACGCCCGCTGCGAGCGCACTGAGCGCAGGGCTGGCCGCGTGGCTCAGACGGAGCCGATGGCCCGCGGCAACCGCCGCCGCCCTGTCGAGGCCGCTGCCGCCACCGACCATGCTGCCCGGGAGCAGCAGGATTCCTCCCTGCACCCCTCCGTGCGGGCAGAGGGCCACACCGCCACGGCCTCCCCCTCCCTCACCCGCCATGGGCCGCCGAACGCGCAGGCCGCGGTACTCATGGCGCGCGAGCTACTCCGCTACCGTCCACCTGATGCCGGCTACGACGCTTGGCTTGGTCGCATCACCGAGCTCATCAACGCCGTCGGGGACGCTCCGGCGCCTTCCCACTCGCTCCGCCCTCTGCCGTCTCGCGCTGGGGACATAGCGCATGGGTCTCCCCCGTCACCTCCTCTGCGCGACAAGCTCGCCGGGCCCCAGCGCAACGCGCGGGCACATGAGTCGTCCTGTGGCGTTTCCTCACCGGTCTGAGACGAGGCCAGCTGCCAGATCATTCGCTGCACACCGCCTGATGCGCATGTGCTCCTCGAGCAGTAGCGCCGGCGCCAAGACCGGGCCGTCCAGGAGGTCACGGCGGCTAGCCGCTAGAATCGCGCCGCCCTCGCCGGCGGTGTCCCCTCGAGCGGCGTGGGCTGCCGCTCTTTCACTCGCGAGCTGCGTCGGGTGGTGTGGCCTGCGAAGTTCAAGTCAGAACTGCCTCCACGCTACGACGACACCCCCAACCCCGCAGAGTTCCTTCAGCTCTATGCGCTGAGCGTCGAGGTGGCGAACGGCGACGACAAGGTCATGGCGAACTAGTTCCCCATGGCCCTCAAGGACGGCCCACGCTCCTGGCTCATGAACCTCCCTGAGGCGTCGATCTCGTTGTGGGCCGAGCTCTACAACCAGTTCATCGCCAACTTCAAGGGCATGCACGACCGCTCCCTCACCATCAACGACCTGCGGCATGTGCGGCGGTGCCCAGATGAGACCCTCCGCAAGTACATCCAGCGCTTCAGCCAGGTGCACAACAAGATCCCGCGTGCCTCCGACTCGGCCGTCATCTCTGCGTTCTCCACCGGCGTCACGGACGTCAAGATGTGCGAGAAGCTCACCATCAACGACGAGCTGGACTCAGTGCTTGAGCTGTTCGACCTCGCCGACAAGTGCGCCAAGGCTGAAGAAGGTCACCTCTTCGTCCACAACCACCCCGATGCGGCGCCCGACGCTGCCACGGCCAAGAACAAGCACATCAAGCGCAAGGGCCCTGCCGTGCTTGTGGAGGAGCCCGACCAGAAGCGCGGCCGCAATCGCGACGAGCCCAGGAAAGAGGGCCGCCCGCTCTGCGCCTACCATAACGTGCGCTCCCATAGCACTGAGGACTGCCAGGAGCTCAAGCTGCTTCGCGATGAGCGCCAGGTGACCGCAGCGCCGGCCGTGGAGGCGGCCGCGGCGGCAACCGCTGGGACGGCCGCAACGGCAATGGCAACTTCCGCCAGGGCTGGCGCGACCAGCCTCGTGAGGCCGCCTGGCGCGATCAACCTCGTGAGGCAAACCCTCAGCCCAACGCCACTCTCCCGCCGCTGCCGCCGCCACCCCGGAGGAACGACGTCAACCAGCCTGACGAGGGAGCTGGGGGCTACTAGGAGCCTCGCGCAGTTGCTGCATCCTTGGCGGGGCTCAAGCTCCCGTGTCCAACCACCACTTCAAGTAGCTCTCTCGCGAGGTGAACGCCGCCCTCCCGAAGCCTGAGGCCGCGCGGCCCCTCAAGTGGTCGCAGTACGCCATCACTTTCGACTCCAAGGACCACCCCAAGTCCATGGCCACCGCAGGCACACTCCCCATGCTGTGCACTCCCACCATCAGCAACGTCGCGGTCACCAAGACCCTCATCGACGAAGGCACCGTCCTAAACATGATATCCATCGAGACCTTCGAGACACTCTAAGTGCCCTATGACCAGCTGATGCCGACCAGGCCCTTCTCCGGAGTGACTGATGGCTCCACCATCCCTCTGGGGCAAGTGCGCCTTCCCGTCACCTTCGGCACCCGCAAGAACTACCACACCAAGCTCATCGACTTTGACGTGGCCCACATCGGCCTGCCGTACAATGCCATCTTGGGCTACCCAGCTCTCGCCAAGTTCATGGCGGTGACCCACCATGCCTACAACGTCCTCAAGATGCCTGGCTGCAACGACATCATCACCGTCACCTGCGACGAGAAGGACGCGGTCTGCTCCCTCGAGCACGCCTACAAAGCCGCCGCCGCCACGCATCCGACTGACGAGGACGCAGTCGAGCCTCCTGAGGCCGCACCCGCGAAGAAGAAGTAGATGTTCTCTTAGGACCACGCCAAGACGAAGAAGGAGTCGGTTGACAGCAGCGGCTCAGGCCCTGCCTTCACCATCGGCACCTGCCTCCCTCCTGCATAGGAAGATCACTCGTCGCCTTCCTTCGGGCAAACTCGGATGTTTTCACCTGGAAAGCATCTGACTTGTCCGGTGTACCGAGGGAGGTGATCGAGCACCACTTAGCGGTGTGCCCCAACGCACGCCCCATCAAGCAAAAAGCACGGCGCCAGGCGCCCGAGAAGCAAGAGTTCATTGTCCAAGAAGTGCACAAGTTGCAAGAAGCTGGAGTTGTCTGTGAGGTGCGCCATCCCGAGTGGCTCGCCAACCCAGTCGTCGTCCCCAAGAAGGGTGGCAAGGAACGTATGTGCGTCGACTTCACGAGCCTTAACAAGGCCTGCCCTCAGGACCCCTTTCCGCTTCCGCGCATCGACCAGATTGTGGACTCCACCGCCGGATGCGACCTGCTATGCTTCCTGGATGCCTTTTCAGGCTACCATCAGATTAAGATGGCGGCAGAAGACGTGGAGAGGACGGCCTTCATCACCCCTTGTGGCATATACAGCTACGCCTGCATGCCGTTCGGCTTGAGGAGTGCAGGCACCACCTTCCAGCGGCTGATGTGCATCACGCTGGGGCCTCAGATGGGGAGGAACGCGGAGGCCTACGTCGACGACATCGTGGTCAAGACTCGTGAGGCTAGGTCCCTCATTGCGGATCTCAAGGAAACGTTCGCCAACCTACGCAAGGTCAACCTCAAGCTCAACCCCGATAAGTGTGTCTTTGGAGTTCCTTCCGGCAAGCTCCTCAGCTTCCTGGTCTCCCACCATGGCATTGAGGCCAACCCTGAGAAGATCAAGGCCATTGAGAAAATGCGTCCTCCCCAGACCCTCAAGGAAATGCAGCGCTTGGCAGGATGTATGGCTTCCCTGGGGCGCTTCATCTCCAAGTTCGGCGAGCGAGCCTTGCCATTCTTCAAGCTCATGAAGAGGTCCGGCTCCTTCAAGTGGACCCCTGAGGCAGACGCCGCCTTTGAAGACCTCAAGAGGTACCTCACGAGCCCGCCCATCATGGTCATGCCGCGTCCCCGCGAGCCTCTGCTCCTATATTTGGTGGCTACCCCCAGACGTCCAGCGCGGCACTCGTAGCGGTGCGGGAGGAGCGCGTCTGCGCTAAGGAGAAGCCCTCCGCACCTCCTGAACCCTCCGGGCCTCGTGAGCCTCTCGAGCCCTCCGCGCCTCCTGAGCCCTCCGAATCTCGCGAGCCTTCTGGGCCTCATGAGCTTCCCGAGCCTGCCAAGCCTCGCGAGCCACCTGAAGAGCAAGCTGCCACCACAACTACGCACCTCGTTGAGCACCCTGTGTACTTCATCAGCACGGTGCTAAGGGATGCACGCGAGCGCTACCCCATGCAACAGAAGCTCCTCCTCGCGCTCCTCATCGCCTCCAGGAAACTACGCCACTACTTCCAGGGTCATCCCATCAAGGTCATCTCTTCCTACCCCTTGGAGCAAGTCCTGCACAGCCCCAACGCCGCTGGCCGCATCGCCGAATGGAACATCGAGCTGCAAGCCTTCCAGCTGGAGTTTTGCACCACCAGAGTAATCAAGGGCGCGGCTCTGGCCGCCTTCGTGGCGGAGTGGACAGACCCCCATGAGGGAGAGCCTCGCGAGGGCGAATCCCTCATGCCTGGGGACAAAGCGCTAGGCGGATGGTCCATGCACTTCGATGATGCCTTCTCCCGACAAGGCACGGGGGCTGGTGTCGTGCTCACCTCCTCAACGGGAGACAAGCTCTACTACGCTGTCCAACTCTACTTCAAGCGCGATGATAAGGTCTCCAACAACATCGCAGAGTACGAGGGCCTCATCGCCGGCCTCAAGGCCGCCTCTGCCCTCGGCATCAAGCGCCTCACCATCAAGGGTGACTCTCAGCTCCTCATCAACTTCTCCAACAAAAGCTACAAGCCCAAGGACAAGCACATGGCAGCCTACTTAGAAGAGGTACGTAAACATGAGAAGCGTTTCCTTGGCTTGGAGCTACAGCACGTCCCGCGCGCTGGCAACAAGGAGGCCGATGACATCGCCAAGCGAGCATCCCGCCGCGAGCCCCAAAGCCCTGGCGTCTTCGAGGAAAGGCTCCTCAAACCATCAGCTGCACCACCTGCCGTGGGCACCAGACTGCGGCCCGGCTTCAGGAGCCCGCCTGCTGCTGGCGCTGGAGCCTCAAGCAGGCAGCTAGACTGCGGAGTTCAAGGCTTACCTGCTCCACGACACCCTCCAGGAGGAGGATTCAGAAGCAGAGTGCGTGGCCCGGCAAGCCACCTCTTACTGCTTGCAAGACGGCGAGCTGTACCGTAGGCGCCCCAATGGCGTCTTGTTGCGGTGCATCTCAGAAGAACAAGGGCGCAAGTTGCTCGCCGATATCCATGGAGGAGACTGCGGCCACCACTCCTCGTCGCGCACTCTTGCCGGCAAGGTGTTTCGAAGCGGCTTCTATTGGCCTACCGTGCTCCGCGACACCACCGAGTTGGTCCAATCCTGCGAAGCGTGCCAGTACCATGCCAAGCAGATCCACCAGCCAGCGCAGGGCCTATAGACGATCCCCTCTCATGGCCCTTCGCGGTCTGGGGGCTGGATATCTTGGGGCCTTTCCCTCGCGCGGCTGGCGGCTACCGCTACCTCTACGTCGCCATCGACAAGTTCACCAAGTGGGCAGAGGTCGAGCCGGTGCACACCATCCCGGCAGGCTCAGCCGTCAAGTTCATCAAGGGTCTCGTGAGCCGCTTCGAAGTCCCCAACCGCATCATCACCGATACTGGCTCCCAGTTCACAAGCGGCCTTTTCATGTCCTACTACGCCAGCCTCGGCACGCAGATCTGCTACGCCTCTATGGCGCACCCACGAAGCAACGGCCAGGCCGAGCTTGCCAACGCTGAGGTACTCAGGGGCCTCAAAACGAGGAGCTTCGAGAAGAAGCTCGAAGCCTGCGGCAAGGGCTGGCTTGACAAGCTGCAGTCCATGCTGTGGTCCATCCGCACAACGGCAACCAAGCCTACCGGTGAGACCCCTTTCTTCCTGGTCTATGGAGCTGAGGCTGTCCTTCCCTCGGAGCTTAAGCACGGCTCTCCGCAAGTCCTTGCCTTCGATGAGGCATGTCAGGATGGCTCGTGGGAGGCCAACCTGCTGCTCCTTGAGGAGGCCCGCCGTCAGGCCGCTCCTCGCGCCGTGAGGTACCAGCAGGCCTTGCGTCGCTACCACAGCCACAACATCCGCCCTTGCACTCTCGAGGTCGGCGACCTCGTCCTGCGCAGGATCCTCTCCAGAGAGGGACTCCACAAAATCTCACCCATGTGGGAAGGCCCTTTCAGGGTTGCTCATGTCTCCAGGCCCGGCACAGCCCGGTTGGAGATGGAGGACGGAGTTCCTGTGCCTAACGCCTGGAACATCCAACACCTCTGCAAGTTCTACCCGTGATCCTCACGCGTACGAATGAAATGAGGCTGTACACGCCTCGAAGACTCTCAATGTGTTCACCTGACGAGCACGCGAGAGCTCCTGCCCATGCCTAAGTGGAAGCCCCATGCTCCGCGTTGGCGGAACGATCGACCCGCGATCATGCCCACACCCCGGTGGAAGCCCCATGCTCCGCGCTGGCGGAACAATCAACTGAGCTCGCCCCACGGGCCGCACCAACCTCAAGCTGACCCGTGCCGGACACGGCAGCCACATCTCTTTTCAATTGTGTAACAGAATTTGTTATCTTGCTTCGGTAAGCTTCGGTTTCCATACATGGTGTATTTCGTCATATCCTTGCCTCACGAGCGGTGCGCGCTCACGACTTCCCTCACGGGCGTCACACGATCGGGGGCTGGACACGGCGTCTGTGCTCGGGTCAGTCCTAGCAGCACCGAAAAACCCAAGTAACCGGGCTCTAGCTCTCGGGCCTGCTCCTTATCTCCTCGCGTAACGCCCATGAGCGAGCCAGCGAGCGTGCGCTGCTCCCCTGTGGTGAGACCTTCTGCATGCAGTTATCACAGGAACAGGTCACCTGGAAGGCCTCGCAAGGATGCCTCGCGAGGGGCCCAGTGGCCAGACGCCCCCTTGGGCCTCAAGAAGCTTCGCAGGCCCCGCCTCGAGAGCCAACCTATGGCGGTCATCTCAGCAGGGGACCTTCGCGAGTGGAAGCCTCGCAAGGCACGCCCTACAAATGGCGGCCCACCAGACGCTACTCTCCACAAAGATAAGTCTACTACCTTGCGAGCCACCCTCGCCATCTCACAAGCCTCCCCCTCTAGCAACCTCACGAGCGCCAGCATTTCTCCTGTCGCGAGCCGCTTGCACGTCAAAGGGGGGCTCCCTGAGCATCGCGCCTCGGGAGCCCTCACTAGCTCCCGGTGCCCCTCACCCCCTGGCCTTGTCCAGGCATCGCAATCTGACATACCAGCGACGGCTGTGGCCTGCTCGGGGGCTGGGTCCTAACGACGTAGAGCACAAAGGCGAGCGAAAAGAGAAAAATGGGTCTCAGGAGAAAACTTCACAAGGGCACGAGCGTTCATTACTGCAAGGCATGAAGTACTTAAAACACAAAAGGCATTGTCCTCACGCCTCCACGAGGCCATGTCGATCTGTTACAGGATAATAAAAGGGGAAACTCTAGGAGGAAGTGTTGCCGTCACCACCGTCGTCGCTACCGACGCCGTCACCCTCGCTTCCCCTGACCGCGTCGGAGCTCTCGCCACTGTCGCAGGAAAACTTCCCAAGCAGCGCGTCCACGTGGCCTTCTACCGCCTTCGCGAGGCCGTCACGGAGCTCCTCGGGAACCAGGGCTATCACCTTGTCAAAATTGAAGCTGGGGTTGGTGTGAAGGAGGTGGCTGAAGACGCGGGTCGCCGCCTGAGAGAAGAGGTCGCGGCATTCCTCCTCCAAGATGCCGTCCACCTTATTGGCCCCATCCTCGAGCCGCTCCATGAGCTTGGTGGAGAAATCGACGTAGTCGGCATCGTGGGACTCGCGGAGGGCTTCAAGCCTCTCCTTATAGATGGAGCTCAGAGCATTGCGGGCTCGAAGCTCGAGGGAGTGGAGCACCTTGGCGCGTTCGCGCTGCCGCTCCCGCTCTCGATCTGCCTCGCCTCCGGCCTGCTCGGCGGCGCGGGCGGAGCCTCCCACCAGAAGATGGAGGGAAACTAGCTCAGCCTCGGCGTCAGTTCGGGCTTGCAACGCGGTCTCCCGGCAGATCTCCGACTCGGCAAGCGCCACCTTGAGACTGGCAATTTCTTGCCGAAGCCCCTCGCGCTCCGCCTCAAAGGCGTCCCCATGCCACTTCAGCTCCTTGCCGTGTTCCTCGGCGAGCGCCAGGCGTTCTGGCGCTATCTCCGCGTTGGCGTCTTCTTGGGCCTTCTTCTCCTTAGCCTCCAGCTGGGCGTTGGCCTCGTCGACGCACTTCGCGTGGGCCTCCTGGGCGTCGGCCACCTGGCGCCCCAGCATCTCCAGGCGCCCGCGCTCTGTGGCCTGCTCAGTCGACACCCTCGCGAGCTCTCCCTCGCGAGTCGCAAGGTCCGCCTCGCGGGCCGCAAGCTCCCCCTCATGGGTAGCAAGGGCACTTTCCCGCGCGTGGAGCAATTGCGCCTGCGCGGCATGTTGATCCTAGAGTTCTTTCAGGTGGACCTCCGCCTCCTCGCGACGTCTGGCGGCCGCTTCAGCCTTCCTGAGAGCGATCGCACAGGCCTCCTTCGCCTCGGCGGCATCCCTCTCGCCCTTCGCACGAGCAGCCTCGTTCTGGCGCTGGCCCATCTCAACGGCGATGCTAAGTCGGCGCCACCCTTCAGCGAGCTCCAGGCGCTCCTCGACGAGGCGCGCCTCCGCATCCTGGAAGTCTGTCCTGAGCCGATCGAGCGCGGCCTTGGAGTCACGCAAGGCCATGTGCCTGAGCAGGGTGCGGTCACTCGCGAGCACCAGGGCCCAGTCTGGGCCTGGACCCTCGCTGCCCTCCATTGCCGCGGTTGGGGAGGCCCCGGCGTCGTTCACCAGGAGCTGGGGGCTCGTCGGGGTTCCCCCCACGTTCGGTTGTGGCGGCGCGCCGTGGGGGCTCGCAGTGCCCGTCCCGGAAGTCCCATGCGTGGGTGCAGCTTGAGAGCTCGCCGCGGCCCGCCCCACGTCGTCTCCCTTCGCGTTAAGGGAGGCCTCTGGCGGGGGAGCGGGTGCCTCGACCTCCCCCATCGCTGCATCTTCTCTTGCGGCGCGGTCCGCGAGGGGTGCGCCCCACCTCCGGAGGCAGCCGCCCGAGGCTCCTCCGCCTCGGCCTCGGGAGTCGTGCCCGTGTGCGGCTCTGGAGGAACAGCCGGCTCCTCCTCCACCTCCATGCGCCCAGTCTCGGCGTCAGGGCGGTGGGCGGCCTCTTCGTGCCCTCATGCGCCCGCGGCAGGCACTGGCGCCCCCTTCGGGCTGGGGGCCATCTTCGCCTTCGTCTTCTTCTTCTAGTCGCTGGCGGACCTCCTTTACAAACCAGCGGCTAAGCCCCGAGCTCGGACAAGAAATGCGAACATAAAACGCCGGATGGGCATGAGAACTTACTCGTCGCTGGCGGTCCACTTCCTCTTCTTCTCCACGAGAGACGGGTCGTCACCAACACCCTCAAGCATCGCCCCGGCTCCACCTTCTGGGCCCCCGGAGTGGGCCGCGACCAGGACGCGTCGTCGCCTGTCTCGAGGGCCTGAGAAGCCTCGGCTCCCTGATGGGCCTCTGCCACCGGGGGCTCGACCGCCTCCCAGCCAAGGGCCGCCTCCGCCGCAGGATGTGCACTATCGGCATCATCATCATCGAGATCACAGAGGAGCTGACGACGGGTGTGCGGTGGTGCCCGGACGGCGTCCTCCTCTGTGGCCTCCCCTGAGTCCTCAAAACTGCCGCTGCCTCCGGAATCCAGTGCCACCACAAGAGGGTTCTCGTGGGGCCTGACGTGGCCCTCCGGCATGAGACTCCACTGGTCAAAGCAAGGCATCTCCGGGACCAGCTCCGCCATCTCCTGGTACCAGAACAGCGGGAGCGCGTCCTCAGACGGGTCCGCGGCGGGGCCGCTGTGCAGAATCGCCAGGGCTCCAACCAGCACTTCTTGGTTCAGGCTGCCGGAGCTCAGCCTCATGGTGTCCCTCACGCCGGTGAACTCCCACACAGGGCACGAGCGTTGTTGGAGCGGCGTGATGCGCTGCCGCAAGTACTCCCTGACGACCGTCGCCCCTGACAGGTCCACGGCCCGGTGCGCGGCCATCCGCTCCAAGACGGGCTCCATCCTTGGGTCGGTGAGCTTCTCGTGCCCCCACCCGGAGTTCTTCTCGGCCGGGTCCGTCGGGATCATCAGGAGCGGGCTGGTCCGGCATGCGTCCATATAGACACAGTGCTGCCGGTAGCCCTCCACCTTCTTCGCAACCTTCAAGTTGATGATGCTGCACTCCATCCCCTTGATGGCGAGGAACGAGGTGCATCCGGAGCACTGGTCCGCCGCAGTCAGGCGCAGGCTGAAGAAGTGGCGGAAGAGCGCCACCGAAGGCATCATGCCCACAAAAGCCTCGCAGTAAAAGGCGAACATGGCCAGGAGGAGCATGGAATTGGGTTGAAGATGAAGGGCATGAATCCAATAATGGGAAAGGATGGCGTAGAAAAAGTCCGAGAATGGCGGCACCAGCCCAGCATAAATGCTATGGAGGAAGAAGGGGTAGGCCGTCGCCCCCTGGTCGCGCCGCGCGCGTGAGCCCGGCCAGATCTTGGTCGCCTGATTCTCATTCTGGTCGCCGGCCACCAGTGGGAGCACCTTGTCCAGGCCCTCCCAGTCGATGATGGTGGAGCGCTGCAGCGCCGCCCCGATGGCGGGCGCACTTGGGGCCGAGGCCGCCGCCTTTCCCTTCTTGCCGGCGAACGCCATCGAAGCGCGGTGGAGTCGCGAGTAGAAGTGGGGGAAGAGGCGGAGCTTGGAGAGGGGATCATGAGGAGCAGTGCGCAAGAAGGAAGGCGCGGGGAGACGGAATGCACGAAGGAAGGCAATGATGGTCTCGCGCCGCGTGCAGGCATGCTTTATGTCAGCGTGGGCGGTTACCGAGGCATCGTGGGAGAAGTGGGGGCGTCCCCCATCACATCGTGCGCCATGCATCGCGCCTGGCCCGCAGGCGGTTAGGGCCCGCGCCGTTTCGCCCCCGAGTAGGCGGGAACAAGCGCGCCGCGGGCCCGAGGGCTACTGTCAGGCTTGTGGAACCCGGGGTATCCCGGCCCGTCTGCCTTTGGCCTAGGGCGCAACACCTGGCGGAGGCCCAACAGGCGGCCACCAGCGGGCATCTCAAGAAAGACCCCTCATGAGGCCCCAGCCTCCTGAGGACCCCTCCTCAGGGAGCGAGCAAGCAAGACTCAGCCACTTCACCGAGAGCCTCACGAGGCCCTCTCATGAAGCGGCCTCCCGAGGTAGCCTCCCGAGGCACCCTCCCGAAGGCGCGCAAGACGGGTGCTGTTCGGCTCGGTCATGCGGTCTCGTGCCCATCACGTGGGTGACGCACGCAGCGACGGACGGCGACAGAGGCCGTGCCAGCAGGCGCGAATGGTGAAGATTTCCCCTCTTGCACTAAGGGAGCAAGGCCAGCAATCCACTTCCCAAAGCAACCCCCAAAGGTTGCCCGCTCGGTGAAAGAAGAACAAGATGGTGGGCGTGCAGGGCGGAGGTTATCCACGAGCCCACCGGCGCGTCATGGACGGTCACTTTGCAGATGAAGACCACCTTTTGTCAGGATAGACTGTGCCCCTGTCCCCCTTCGAACTTGCCGTTGTGTGGCAACCCTTCCCGCCAATGTTTTTGGGGGAAGAGGACCAAGGCGGGTATAAAAGGAGGGCAGGGTGCCGCTGTACGGGGGTTCGATCGACTCTTCCTCCCACAACATTGTACTCTCATACCAGAGCAATCCCAACCAAGCATGAGTAGGGTATTACACCGCCAGGTGGCCTGAACCTGGGTAAACAGCCGAGTCCACGGTCCGCTCCCGCTAGTGCGCTCCCGCCGTAGCTCCGCCGTAGTTCAGCTGTGGTAGGGGACGAGGAGGTAGGAATGAGCTCACCCCAGTGTTCGAACCTTTGGGTCCCCGAAGCCCAAACTCCGACAGTTCCCCCTACCTCTCTCCCTCCATTTCCCCATTCGTACTCCGTGGGCGCCAAAACACCCTCTTCACCCCAGCCTCCTTCGTCCGCCACCCCATCCACCGCCGTCCTCCTCTACCAGGCCAGAGTTGATACCCCGACGCCGTCGTCCATTACAAGAGATCGACATCTCTCATCCACGGCTCCGGACCAGGATCCTTGCATCGCGTCCTCTCGCTTCATCCGCGCCATCATCCACCTTGCCGGGGCCGCTCCTACGACCGTCTCGTCCACCATGCCAGGACATAGCCCCCGCCGCCACCGTCCGCCCTCCCAGATCTGCTTCCACGCCGCCGACAACCATCACTACCGTAGCACCCTCAACGTCTCAGCAGATGCTTACACATCACCGCACCAGAGGCGGTACTCTTTCGTATCTGCTCAAGTTATTTATCTCAGCAAGAAAATAGATCACCACTGCTTTACTGTGATTTCTTGTCCATCTCTTAGAACCTTACTTGTTAGTTGAAAGCAAACATTGCTTGCGAAGTAGCCTTTGCCCGGTTTGCACCTTCATATCCGCCATGGCACGCTCAACACTATACTCGCAATGCTTATGGATTTCTCCTTTTATATTCCACATTAGCTAAATGACAGTCGACTGAATTTCAAATTGGGGTCAGTCGATTTTTGAGAGTTCGCCGGATTTCGCCGGAGGGAAGGAAGGATAAGGAAGGGGCTCTCTGGAGGGCTACCCCATTATCTATCTTAGGGTTTCGGGTGGGTGCAATGGTGGACGACGGTGGTGGGGGGCAGTTCAGGGGAGGACGGGGTGGCGAGCCGGTCATGGGAGCACCGTCGGCTGCGGGGGGCGGCGGGCAATGGTTCGGCCGACGGCCCGTGCGATGTTCTATTGGGGAAGAAGAAGAGTTAGGAGACGTAGGATCTTCATCCAATCGCCTAAAATGGTCGAATGACCCAAATGATTAAAGTCAGGCGAGTTGCATGTAGCCATTCCCTCTATGTTCAGTACCATCATCCTAGGTGCTTCGTGACGTGCTAGCACTGCTCCTCAACCCATCAAGCTAAACAACATGGCACTCATAATTCCAAACTTAGTTGTTGAAATACGAATCTGATATGATGCTGATATTACTAAAATAGAGAACGTTTAATTGGTCAGCTAATGTTCCTTCTTTTGTTTTGATAAACACGTGCGCCACATATAGAGAGACAGCAGGGAGTTGCATTCTTTATGCGCTCTGGTTCATCATGGGTGGGCAACGAACATTTTATTATCCAAAATCTGCTTGCTCTTCTTTAACATGCTCCTCTTCTGTTCTTCTTTAATAAGTGTAGTAGTATAGTATGTTCCTTGTAGTGAAGAGGAGCGGGGACATTTGCAGTATACAGGTCTATTCGGTCGCTTGTGATGAATGCTTTCAACTCTTCGTGTTGGTCTGCCATAATATCCAGGAAATACTGGGAGCTGTGTCGCCTTTGAGAGTTAGACTGATAGTAACAGTAGCCTTCGGTTGAAGAGAGCTGGTATCCGAAGTCTTTCTAGCCATACCGGAAATACTAGCCCATATTTTCCAGCAAGTTCCACTTTCCTGATTCTACTCGTGATGCTTAGGGTTTTCCCATTATGTCTACACTATCATCTGCGTAGGTGCTTTGTGTCGTACTAGCAGCAGTCCACCCTTGAAGCTAAACAACACACCAATCATAATTCCAAAGCTTAGTTGTTCAAATATGAATGTGATATGATACTGATATTAGTTAACAGACACACATTTAATTGGTCAGCTAATGCTCCCACTTGAGTTTCCAAATGCATGTGGCCACATATAGAGAGACACCAGGGAATAGCATTTCCTTGCGCACTCTGATTCATCATGGGTGGGCAACCAACATTGTATAGAAAGAAGCAGAATCTCCATAATATGCTTCCTCTTCTATTCTTTAACAAGTTCCTCTTCTGTTCTTCTTTAATAAGTACAGTATGTTCCATGTCAGGAAGGGGAGCAGGGAGAATACAGTCGACAGGTCTATTGGGCCGCTTCTGCTAGATGCTTTCAACACTTCGAGTTGGTCTGCCATAATATCCAGGAAATGCTGGGAGCCATGTGGCCTTTGAGAGACTAGACTGATAGTAACAGTAGTGCGCCTATAGGTGAATAGAGCTGGCCTGCAGGTGATCGATAGGGTTTCGATTAGTAATGGCAATATAACCCCATATTTTCTAGCCAGTTCCACTTTCCCGATTTATTTATGATGCTTATGGTGACCCCCTTTTATCTACACCGCGATCTGCCTAGTGGCTTTGTGTCGTACTAGCAGCACTCCATCCTTCAAGCTAAACGGCATGCCACTCATATTTCCAAAGCTTACATTTAATTGGTCAGCTAATGTTACTACGTGAGTTTTGAAATGCATGTGCGCCACATATAGAGACATGAGGGAATACTATTTCTCTGTGTGCTCTCATTATCATGGTTTGGCAATAAACTTTCTGTACAGTATATTTTGAAACCTATCATATACCAACTATCCTTAACTCTGGAGCTCCCAATAGGGAGCCTATTTTGTGTGTAGTTGTGCCAGATTATATTAATGTACACACCAAATTACAGAACACATGGGCTCTCTCATCAGAATCCAGTGATAGCACACAAGGGTTTATAGGGAGCCCCTATTATATTAGTATATCCTCTGTATTACAAAGATAATCTCACTACTATTTATGTTTTCATGCTTCTCAGATATTGAACATAATCACAATGAATATGAGAATGCGCACATCAGAAGAATATTGCGGAACAGTGCAATGGCTAACAAACTTGGCATCAAGGGATTGAGTTCCATTCTGGATGCAATGAAACCCACACGCTCCCCACCTATAGATTCGTGTTCAGAATATGATCCTGATGACTATTCTGAGCTCAAGGAGTCAAAGGAAGATGGCCTATCCTATTCACCCAACAAGGTGCCTGGGTTCTAATTTGGCAAGGTTTTATTGCTTGCACGTATCTTGCATAAGGTGTCGTGCATTTCTTCTACTTCGTTGCACCGCCATCTGCTTTGTTTACTCATCATATATGTGAAGATGCCATGCCCATCCATTATCAATACCTATTCCATTTGTCACCATGCCATGTTTTTCCATTCAAATGCTGTTCTTGTGTATCAGACATCCAAAAGGAAGAGGGTGACTGCAGAACCTAAAGGAGTAAAAGCAAAGTCCTTGAAAAAGGTAGTGGTACCGGAGAAATCAGATAGCACCTCACTTATATTGGTGATAGAACCAGCGCGACAAAACCTAGGATATTGCAACTATGCTGCTCGCTGCTTTGCTCTTGTTAGTACCTGTTGTCCTGTATCGCTGTACTTACATTCATACCTGGTTGATTATGTGACATCAGTGTGCATGATAGCTTGCTTATCCACTGTTCGCTCCAAATTATCAGTTCTATATTAATGCTAACATTAATGTAGAATAAATCCAATGCTTATGAAGAAGTTTAGCTCTGCATTGTTATTGTAAGTATCTGTTGTCCTTTATCACTGTACATATATTGTCAGCTAGTTGTTCATGTACCATCACTTTGCAGCTTATTTTCCCTTGCCCTCGATTTTCTACACATCAGATCTATATTTAATCTTACCAAAATGTTGAATAAAACTAATGCTACTGAAGAAGTTTAGCTCTGCATTGCTCGTGTTAGTACCTTTTGCCTGTATGTTGTACTTACATTTATAGCTAGTTGATTATGTAGCATCACTCTGCATCTTAGCTTAAATAATCTCCATTTGTTCCTATATTATCACATCTATATTTACTCTTTACAAAATGTAGAATAAAGGCAATGCTTATGAAGAAGACTATGTGGTAAACTTCTTGAATTGCCCCCCCCCCCATCAACATGGATAAGGGCTTTATAGAGCCGGTCTTCACTACTAATGTAAGTTTGTCCTTCTCGAGCCTTCAAACTTTGTTGTGTATATTTGGATAGCTATGACTCCAACTGCTGTTTATTTTTGTCGTTTGCATCAAATTGCATGTTTAAAGTTTATTACGAAGAAGTTCATAAACATAAGTTTGTCCTTCTCAATTTCAATTTTAGTTGTACAACCTAGTTCCTTATTCATACCATGTAAATTAAACTAAACATAGCAAGTGATCTTCTTTAGCACTGCATGTATGCTTGTGTTCTTGATCTGTAATCTAGTGGTGTGGTGAAACTACCAACTCCAGCACAATGTCATAGCCTGCTATGTCTTAACTATGAACAATGCCATATTATGTTAATGATATTTAAATCGTGTCTCTTTATTTACCAATCTGAAATGGGATAAATTGATAGTACACTCACCATTGATGCTTATACGTTCTTTAGCACTGCATGTATGCTTGTGTTCTTGATCTGTAATCCAGTGGTGCAGTTAAGCTGGCCACTCCTGCACAATGCCATTTCCTGCCATGTCTTATTATGTTAATGCTATTTTAAACCGTGTCTCTTTATTTGCCACTAAGAAATGGGATGAATTGACAGCACTGATGCTTATACGTGCAAAACCTATTATCTCTCTGCTCGTTTCTCTTTCAGGGTGATATCATTGACGCCATGAAGAACTGCCACAATGATAGTGAGATGAACCCATTGCTTGTCCCTCTAACATATATTGCAGGGAAGAAGGCAACACATCTTGGGGATAGCGATACAACCCCAAAGTCATGTCTTGATGTAGTGTCGAAGTTACTCGATAATAGCAGTGACATAAGCTCAATGAAGTCGCCGCCTGAATCTGTTCGACTTCTTCAGTCTCAAATTCAAGCAGAAAGACATGCTTCAGCTCAAATCATACTGGAACTCCAATCTCCATGGAAGATTAACCAGAAGTACAGGCTGTCTATTGATGCTATGCAGCTAGAGTTGGAGGATATAAGCATCAAACCAGCGCAGTCTCATCAGCTTGCTTAGCAGCTTGCGCTGCAGCTACCGAGCAGGCCTAACCTTTCTTAACTGCGTTGAAGTGCTGTTGGTTCTGTATATTATTTTGTCGGCGTGTTTATTTGCACTGGTGGCGACCTTTGATGCCTAGTGTATGTAATCCGCTGTCTGGTTGCGCTTTATTATCACTGGTGGCGAACTTTGATGCCCAGTCGATGTAATATCCCGTTATTTCTTTATTGTATAGTCTAGGTTTATTCTTAGTCACTATGATGTAATTTATTTACTGTATATGCTATCATTGCTAGGCCGTAAGCTTCGACGGTGATCAATGGGCCAAAACGTTACTGGTCCGCCAGTGCTATATATAAAAAAATTAGACTACGCAAACGGGCCGACCCGCAACTCTATATATGGGTCAAAATGTGGGCCCAAAATCATCTCGGGCCGTTAGCAGGCCTAAACGTAAACCGGGCCCAAGTAGTTTCAGGCCTTTAACAGGCTGAGTAAACCGCGGGCCTTAGTTTGGCCAGAAAATACCATGGGCTTTTAATAGGCTGAAAATTAGATCGGGCCTAAATTGTGCCGAACAATTCACGGGCCGACAGTAGGCCTAAATATACCTCGGCCCATGATTGGCCCAATTATATGACGGGCCGTTCACAGGCCAAAATTTATCTCGGGCCGTGGTTGGCCCAATAACATGATGGGCTATAAGCAGGACGGATCCAAAGCGGGCCATAATTAGGCCCAATTATTTCATGGGCCTTTAACAGGCCGATAGTCAGGGTGGGCTTAAATTTATCCACGAAGACCACGGGCCGTTAAGGGGCCGAAAGTCACTTGTACCATAAATGGGCCCAAATGCTGCACGGGCCGTTAAGAGGCCGAAAGTCAATTGTACCAGAAATGGGCCCAAATGCTGCATGGGCCATTAAGAGGCCTAAAGTCACTTGTACCAGAAATGGGCCCAAATGCCGCACTGGCCGTTAAATGGCCAAAAGTTAAACCGGGATGAAAATGGCCCAACTGCGCGAAGGGCCACTAACAGGCCGAAACAATCATCGGGCCGAACTGGGTCAAATTGTTCAACGGGCCTTTAACAGGCCATAATACAAACCAGGCCTTAAATGGGCCCAAAACACAGTGCACTGTTAACAGGCCATATCTGATATGGGCTGTAATTTGGCCCAAAACATGGCAGACTGTTAACGGGCCGGTCCACTAGTATCTGACAAAATCTTGTGGGCCTTCGGCTGGGCCGGCCCATTTAACCTGAATGGGCCACTATTGGGTCGTGCCACGTGTCGACCTGTAATAGGCGTCTCCCGTCCAATGAATGGATGACAACTGTCGCCACACTGAGCTGACACGTGGATCCTTTGGCGAATGAGATATTTACACATGGAAAATCGCCATTGGTCCGGGCTATTAATGGGTTATCGGATCCAAACCCGGGCCCGATAGCTTAACGGTGACCCGTTACGGTGGATGCCACGTGTCGGTTACCCTTGACAAAAACACTTCCATGACACACCATTTATCGTCATGGAAGTGGACACTTCCGTGATGATAATTTGAGTATTGTCATGGAACACCTCTACGATAGCACAAGTATGACTATCTTGATTCTATCATAAAATCGTCATAGATGTACATGCATGACAGAAAATGTGACCTACTGTGACAAACACGTATCATCACGAAAGTGTTTTTTTTTTGTAGTGAGGATAGGTTTAGGGTCGGGTTTCTTTTCTTTTTTTGTCCTAAAAGTTCAAAATGTAATGAAAATCTGCCGTGTTTGCATGAATCTCGTCCGGTTATATGAACTTTCACAATAAAAGGATATATTAAATGATGATTCTAATCGTATTTACTTGGTATTGTGGTTGTCATTGTTTTTGTATATATAAACTTGGTCAAATTTTAGAAAGTTTCACCCGAGACAAAGCTAATATGCGAAGTAAATAAAAACAAAGTGTTTACATACACAATTTCTCTTAGGCCCTCCAAAAGTACGTCCACTACACATCCACGCATTTCACGTCTTTCTCTCGCTCTATCTATCAAACCAACTAAGCAAAACTCCCAGCATATCGCGCTGGAAAAGACCCGCCCGCGCCGTTTTAGTCGGGATTTGTATCGATGGATCGTGCGAAGCACCAAAACCAAGTGTTACGCTCTACAAGTTCGAAAGGAAAAGGCGGTACACTTACAGCACGCCTGTCGTGGTCGCATTGCACCCCTCACACGGTCGGTCCTACACACCGCTCACCCAAAGGGAACGCGCTTCGGCTTGCCTCTTCACTGACACATGGGACGGCAATTGGAGAAACTGACCATGCGCCAAACTCCCCCGCCCACCGCGTGAAAATTTCCCCCAAATCTCAAATTCAACTCCCCTTCAGCCAACTAGCCAATAATATTCCCCAAACCCCCTTCCCCCGCCACCTCCACTCCATTCGCTCCGCCAAACTAGCCCTCCCCGCCGCGCCGATATGTTGGCGGCACGGTTCTTCGAGGGGACGCACGGCGATCCTCTCGCTCCCACTGTACGCTCTCGTAAACTGCCGTCCTCCAGCTGTGCCACCACCGCTAGCGACATTCTTGTGGAGATGCACGGTGATCAGCTTCTCCCACAGTAGGCGCATTCTAGACTGAGGTCTCATGCATGTCGGAGTAACGCTGGATGTTAGCTAATAGACGTTGTTAATCTCACTGCTTGCCGAAATAGTTTACACTCAATATGCTCTGCTTAGAAAGCTACCTTGCCTTGTTCTGCACTCTATCTGCTTTGCTGAGATGGCATGCCATGCCTGATTAGTTGCTAAAATATCCTGCCATATTGTAGGACCATGTATGTATTGTGAAATAGATTGCCATGACCTAGTAGACAATCTATTAGGTGAAATAGCTCCACACTGTTTTACACTCAATCTTTGTTGCCTAGATGGCCTTCGATGGCTGTGTGCTCGGCCTCATTGATTGCTGAAAAAGCCTGCCATAATTTAGCACTCAATCTGTTTGCTGAATTAGCTTTACATATATTTTGTTACTTAGATCTGCTTGTCCAAATATCTTGCCATAGCTTTAGACATCGACCTAGGTATTTTTTCTGGACTTTATAAAAAAACATATATGTTTTTCCAGTAATATCTAGTAGAAGAACTAATTTGTATGTTTGACAGATGGATAGGACTTGGATAACTTCTGCTCGACGATTCTCCCTTGCATATGTCGAGGGGGTTCAAAACTTCAAGAACTTTATCAGAGCCGAGTACGGTGGTCCGAAAGCAGATGTGCACTGCCCGTGTAGCAGTTGTATGAATTCAGTTTCAAGACACCCAGTCAACTATGCAAAATCATCTACACTTGTATGGGATGTCAGTCACATATACTAGGTGGGTTCATCATGGTGAAGCCGTGAACGTCAATGTCACTGACTATGTGGAAACAGCAGATCACCATCTTGATCTGCCTGATGCTCAGGAGGAAGAGGAGGAGGAGGAGGAGGTGGCGGCGGAGCCAATGATTTTGACCAAGATTGAAACAATGCTACGAAATGCTCACGCATTTCGAGAACTTACACCTGTACAAGAAAAACGGTGGGCCCGCATGTTGGAGCAATGCAACGTGGCAGTCACCACAGGTTGTAAGCTGTCAGTATTCTCAGCTATGGTCAGCTTTCTTCAGGTGAAGACATCTCAGCGGATGACCAACAAATCATTCGATGCGATGATGGCTGCTTTCCGCAATTATTACCCAGCTGAGTCAGAGCTGCCACACACCTACAGTAAAATGAAGAGTTTCCTCCATGCGGTTGGAATTGGATATGATATGATCCATGTTTGTGAGAATAATTGTGTTATGTTCTGGAAGGATTATGCCAACTTAAGTGAATGCCCAAAATGCAAATCATCGAGATGGAAAGATGGCGATGCTGTGAAGAGGATTCCTCATAAGGTTCTGAGACATTTTCCAATTATACCAAGATTGCAGAGGTTGTTTCATGATGCTCAAACAAGAGAGGATGTACTGTGGCATTCTAGGAACCAGGAGTACAGAGATCGGAATGTAATGAGCCATCCATCCACTACTGCAGGATGCTGCTAATGCGACACATGAATGTAATACAGGTCACTCGGATGAACTGTTTGCGATGAGCCAAAACTAACACAAACGATTTGGCTTAACAAGATGTGTGTGATACCCGGCAAATAGGTCAGTAATTAGAATTGTGTGGGAAGACCGATAATAATACAGACGACTCCTGCTAATAAGCTCTGTGTGTTCTGGGAAAACGCTTGCCTTGTGATTTTCTCGGTCTGCACAACATCTATGCTCTCTGTGTACAGAAAAATATTCTTTAGTGTGAATAGTGTGCTCTGTTGGGCTGGCACACGAGTATATGGATCACACCCGTGGGCGAGCAATGTGCGCGCACGCGTCGTGCTAGCTCACGCTTCTTTCTATGCTAAGTCTCCATTAATTGATGGCATTTTATGCACACGCAATCGTTTCCCGCCACTTTCTCATTGGTTTCCCGCTGCCACCCAGCGATTGCGCAAAAAGCCTAGGCGGCGCGCGACACACCGAGGCACAAGCACAACCTATAGCCCCTCTACCTTTTCCAAGCATGCCAACCCACCGAAGCGCCGCCTCTGCCATCAACCTCCTCGACAAGGAAAACGAGCAGGTGCCACGGCCCGTCGAGGCCGAGGGCGTCCCCGGCAACGCGATGGACGATGCCGTGCTACGCGTTATCGCCAGGGTTGAGCAGACCCTTGGCGCAGGGCGCGCCCACGCCGTAGATCAAGATAGGCGCGTTAGCGCCGAGAGGCTGTAGCTCGCCGCACAACATAATCGGTGGTGCGCCACAGAGCGAGATAGGCGCGTCCGCGCCGACAGGTTGCGGCGCGATGCACAGTGAGACCGATGGAGCACCGCGGAGTGAGAGGTGAGGCGTGCCGCACATCAAGAGTGGTTCCATCGGCGCTTGCCTGCTGTCGACAGGGTGTTTCAGCTGGGTACACGGCCTGTCAGTAGCCCCATTCCTCGCCAGGAGTGGGCAGAGGTCGTCTGTGCCGTACTTGCACCAGACGCCGGCCGCGCCGTTCGTATGGGTCGTGTTGTTCGCCTTGTCCACGGCCCGCTCGATGCCAATGCACTGATCGCTAGGCTCGAGCGCCTCCTTGGACCAGGTGTCCACCTAGGCGCAGTAGAGGAACATGGCCGTCGCATCCTCGAGCTGGTGATCTCCGATGAAATAGCCAACCTGGAGCTCGAGATCGCGCTCCAGATGTACTACGAGCGTGTCAACCACTTGGACGAACGCCTGCACGAGTTCATGCAGAGCCAAGAGCTACCATTGGCAAGGGTGGTGGTCATGGACGCGTTTTATTTTGTTGAGTCGTTTCGACATTGATCACTATGTATTCACAACAATCATAATATTGCTCTATTTATTGCTCTGTTTCAATGTGTGCACTCTGTTTTCCATTATATTATATATTGTTCTGTTTCAATGTGTCTATGCTTTCCATTCTGTACATGCGGATGGTAACAGCTAGATAGAAATTAGTACGAAAATAGACAGAAATATGAAATTCGTAACATATATGATGATACTTAACTACTACGTACAGTGCATAAAACTGAAAATGAACAATACTAAAACTCCTGACTTATAATCCCTCCTTAGGGGGCCAGTATTCCGGCAGCCCCTCGCCAACAGCTCCCTGGTGCGTGGCAGCTTCCTAGCGTGGACGGAGTTCTCCGCCTCCTCCGCCTCACAGCGCTCGATGTGCCGATCTGCCTCTTGCTGGTGGACGCGCGCGAATGATCTTGCCATTTTGGGGGGCACCCACCGGAGCTCCTCGTCGGCAGCACGCTGGAGCTTATCGGCCCACCTCCACGCAGCGATGAGGCGCCTAGCGCCTTTGGCCTTCCTGGCAAAGTATCGGTCGTCTTCGTACACCTCCTCCGCATGTCAACGCGCCTGCCGCCAAAGCTCTAGCGCCTCCTTTTCCCAGGCGGCCTCATGGGCTTCACGGGCCACCTGGTACCCGGCTTCCTCCTCCGCCATCTCCTAGAATGCCACTTGCCTGGCTTTCTCAGCCGGCGGCAGCGCCTTCCATAGACAAAGATTGTACTGGCCCCAAAACAACTCCAAAGTTGGGGGGTCTAGTGCAACTTCGTCAGGTGGCGCATAGGGGTCCTCCTCTTCGCTGCTCTGTGCCTGGACGTCCTCGCGGGGCGGCACCTCCTCCTCGGCGCGTGTGCAGATCGGTGGTGCCATGGCAGAGTTTTGTGAGAGAGAGGGGGGCGAGCGAGGAGAGAATGTAGATGAGAATGCAGGCGGGACGACGTGGGCGGGGTAGTATTTATTGGCGACCAGAATCTAGATCGACGGGAGTAGTACACACGCCGGTCACCGAAATTTATGAGTGCTACAGCTTGAATTACACATGATTCCCAGAGCAAAAGCCGTGTGTGAAATAAATCGCTGACGGTTCCCATGATTGAACCGCATCTAATTAATAACCCACGCCACTCACCTTCCAAACCACGGGGCGCGAAACAGAGTGCCAATCATGTGGGGCCTAGTTGTCTTGCCAGATATTTACATTTTCTTTCCAAATGTTTTGCATGAATGCTTATTTCGTGTTACCATGATATTATTATAAAATGTAATACATAAATGATTTTTCCAACCCATGATGATATGTTGTTGCATGTACATGTAGTTCAAATTTGAATTATGACTATTAAATGGTTACAAACTCACTTAATGTCTTAAAAATATCAAATGACCCCTGAAAATTTCCAAATTTAAACATGAAAGTTGTATTTGTGCATGTCATAAGGGGAAGCGACTGTCGGTTCGTCATCAAACATGCATATTCTTCCCTATTGGAACCACGAGTCTTCTCGTGAGATGCTCCAATTTCTGAGAGGTGTGTGCCAAAACTTTCAACAAACATGCCAATTTTTTTTACCACAGCATCTTGGTGCCATTTCATGACATCAAGCAAGGTTTCATGTATTTCTGATCATTTTAGAATTTTCTAAAAATTTAAAGCCATGGTTCTCAATGTTTGTGTCCAAGCCGTGACACCAATATGTTTGAAAATTCCTTCTAATTTACTGCACAGGGCATTAACTCGCACACAAGTAGACAAATATGATTTTCCAACCCATGATGGTTTGTTGTTGCATGTACATGTAGTTCAATTTTGAATTACGGCCATTATATGGCTAGAAACTCACTTAATTTCTTAAAAAGGTCAAATGAACCCTGAAAATTTCCAAAATTTAACATGTCCGACGTATTAGTGCATGTTAATGATACAAAAAAATTCAGGGTCATACGAGGAAGCGAGCGCCGGTTCGTCATCAAACATGCATTGTTCCCTCTCGGAACCACGTGTCTTCTCGTGAGATGCTCCGATTTGTGAGAGGTGTGTGTCAAAACTTTCGTCAAAGTGGCCAATTCTATTACCACAGCATCTTGGTGCCATGATATGACATCAAGCAAGGTTTCATGTATTTCTGATCATTTTTGAATTTTTTGGAATTTAAAAGCCATGGTTATCAATGTTTGTGTCCAAGCCGTGACACCAATATGTTTGAAAATTCCTTCCAATTTACTACACATGGCATTAACTCACACACAAGTACACAAATATGATTTTCCAACCCATGATGGTTTGCTATTGCATGTACATGCAGTTCAAATTTGAATTACGGCCATTATATGGCTACAAACTCACTAATATCTTTAAAAAAAGCTCAAATGAACCCTAAAAATTTCCAAAATTTAACATGTCCATTGTATTAGTGCATGTTAACGATACAAAAAAATTCAGGGTCATACGAGCAAGCGAGCGCCGGTTCGTCATCAAACATGCATTGTTCCCTCTCGGAATCACGAGTCTTCTCGTGAGATGCTCCGATTTGTGAGAGGTGTGTGTCAAAGCTTTCGTCAAAGTGGCCAATTCTTTTATCCCAGCATCTTGGTGCCATGACATGACATGAAGCAAGGTTTCATGTATTTCTGATCATTTTTGAATTTTTTGGAATTTAAAAGCCATGGTTCTCAATGTTTGTGTCCAAGCCGTGACACCAATATGTTTGGAAATTCCTTCCAATTTACTGCACAGGTCATTAACTCGCACACAAGTACACAAATATGATTTTCCAACCCACGATGGTTTGCTGTTGCATGTACATGCAGCTCAAATTTGAATTACGGCCATTATATGGCTAGAAACTCACTTAATGTCTTAAAAAGGTCAAATGAACCCTGAAAATTTCCAAAATTTAACATGTTCGTTGTATTAGTGCATGTTAACGATACAAAAAAATCAGAGTCATACGAGGAAGCGAGCACCTGTTCGTCATCAAACATGCATTGTTCCCTCTCGGAACCACGTGTTTTCTCGTGAGATGCTCCGATTTGTGAGAGGTGTGTGTCAAAACTTTCGTCAAAGTGGCCAATTCTTTTACCACAGCATCCTGGTGCCATGACATGACATCAAGCAAGGTTTCATATATTTCTGATCATTTTTTAATTTTTTGGAATTTACAAGCCATGGTTCTCAATGTTTGTGTCCAAGCCGTGACACCAATATGTTTGAAAATTCCTTCCAATTTACTGCATAGGGCATTAACTTGCACACAAGGACACAAATATGATTTTCCAACCCATGATGGTTTCCTATTGCATGTACATGTAGTTCAAATTTGAATTACAGCCATTATATGGCTAGAAACTCACTTAATGTCTTAAAAAGGTCTGATGAACCCTGAAAATTTCCAAATTTTAACATGACAGTTATATTAGTGCATGTTAACGATACAAAAAAATTCGTACAATTTCCATCACCATCCGTTGCCACTATACTCCAAATTAGTCTTTCGCATCTGATAAAAAAAATGGACTACATCGCACACAGTTGGTTATAGGAACCGTTTGCGATGAAAATTCGTGGGTCTTTTTATGTCTTCCTCCATAAGCTTCGCCGGATTTGTCTGCTCAAGCGCCGTTCACCCCCGAATCCTCAAGTCCCCAATACCCATTCCCCAACCCCTTCTTGCAAAGAATGACGCCATGGAGACGCTCCGTGAGGGCCCGTACGGTCGCCGGGTCCGCCCCGAGCGGCTCCGCCTCCGCCGAGAGCGCGGCTGCATCTGCCGAGAGGGCGTCTGCGGCAGCTGACAAGGTTGCTGCAATAGCTAAGACGGCTACAGTAGTTGCTGTGACGGCGGCTGCAAACGCCGAGAGCGCTCGAGCAGTCGTCCGTGCCATGGAGGTCACCCTGGCCCGGGTCGAGGCCATCCATGCTCAGATCAAGGACGCCCATGCCAAGATATTCCAGGCCTCCTCGGAATCCAGCATGCACTCCATGTCCGAAAAGGTGGCGGGGATGCTTGTCGATGATGCGGCGGCGGAGGCCATGGAGCCCCTGTTTCCTCATGAGATCACCAAGCGGGAGCTGGAGATGCAGGAGGCGGCGGAGATCGAGGAGCGCCGGGACGAGGAGTTGCGCATGGCTAAGGAGGAGGTAGAGAGGCGCCTGTCCGTCGAGGAATCAATGGTGGAGTACCAACGTGAGCTCTCGCGCCGCCAATACTACGAGTACTACAACCTTGAGGGTGGCATCGAGGACGAGGACAAGGACGACGATGCGGTCGACTTCAGCCTGGGGACGCGGAGTCCACCAGCGGTAGCATGTCGCCAGGACAAGTCATCGACATCTCATCTTACACCGGCGAGGCATAGGGTGGCACATTGGCGGCTTTGTTTAAATTATGCGTACTTAGCATTTGTTTATAATGCTGGTCTTTTGTTAGAGCAATGTTTAGGTCAACTGGCTCTGTTTAATTACTAAAATTGCTTGATTCAGTAAGTGTGGTCTATGTGCTGTAGGCTCATTTGTGTACCCAAATTAGCAAGTGATGTTAAATTATGCAATGACGTGGATGAGCACTGTACCCAGGGAAATTTCGACCAAAATTTGAGTGCTCAAACTCATCGCATGTGTGTAAAGTAGAAGAATTGTTTGTGATGCACACATTTGTCCAAAGTGAATGGTGTCCGATGACACGGCGCGCCAAGTTTCGCTCCAACTTTCGAATTTTTTTGCCTACCGCCAAAATACCTAACTCTTCCCCCTCCCTACCCCCTTTTCTCCCAGACCATGAGCCACATTTCCCCTATTTACTCCTTCCTTCCTTCGTAAGCTATAACCGCTTCCTCACTCTCGTCGTCTCGCATCCGACCGCCGCGGACGCCATGGTCTTCTTCAATGACCTCTCCAGCAGTTCCTCCTCCGACGACGACTATGTCACCAGCAGGGTATGCCTCTCTCCTCTCTCTCGCACCCCTAGGCTTACGGTTCTGATTTGTAATAAAGAATTTTTACCCGGTGGCCGATTTGAGCCATTTGTTCCTCTTGTAGCTCCCTATGACCATCACTTGCAAGGAATGGAGCAGGGTAGCTGAAGATTTGCCTGCTCGTTGTCCCCATCAATCTCCATGCGTGAAGTTAGTGGCTTTTGAATCTGTGGATAGTGGGAGGAAGTTTCTGGCATGTGCAGACAAGGTTAGCCCCACTTTCGTTGTTACAAATCATTTGTTAGATGTGATTCAGACACTGTCACCGTGCTATGTTAATCTGGATGTGATTAAGATTATGTCACAGTTTCTACCAGGTATCTAAAAATGTTGCCATCTCATCAGCGGTGCCTTGAGAAAATTATTTGGTAGCGCTTCAGTAGTTTGTGCACCCAACCTTGCTCCACACATGCGAGCAGCCAAGCAGTAAAATACTAATACTTTATGGCATGAAGGAACTGGGCATCTGAGCAACTAGGTGCTCCGGTTCACTAAATTTTTCCTCTAGCATCGACTCGGCAGTGCAGGGCACCGGTGCCAAATGTAGCAACAGTTGATTTGACACCGGTTTTGGCCTACATAGTGGAGGACCTTAGTGCTATTAGTTCTATGTTATTAAATTTGTGCATGTACATACCTATTAGTATTAATTTGATGTCATTGAAACACTATCGCTGTGTTGTTGCAGTTATATTTAGCTTCCTCATAAAATGGTCAATTTGTTATTTTTGTACATGACTAAGAACTTGTAGCGTTGTTGTAGTTAATTATAGCTTGTGATGTTCCTGAATTTGGTTGTTGTCTCAGTAGCAATTAATTCATTTTCACATTGATCTTTTTGAGAAGATATGTCATAATTAACGTGTTTCTTCAGTTTTTCAAAATATGCATGTGGTGATTTCTATGTTGCTAGAAACCCATTTTTCCTACAATTGTAACTGATTTAGTTTTAAATATTATAGGATGAACGGAAGTGTTCTTACCTGTGGGTTGATCAAGAGTGGCCATCGTCTTTGAAGATGTGCCTAGCAAAGCTCTGGAGCATGTATGAGGAAGAGAATAGAGATAGGCTTAGAGAAAATGTTGTCAACGCTGAAGAATATTTTAAGATACAGGAAAAAAAAGGAAGATGGAGAATGAGCTCTGATTTTTTAAATTATACTTTGCTAAGATGGTGTTTGCGAAGGAGGAGGCACTTTCCGAGTTGGTCAGTGCAAAACAGGTTCTTACTAAAATGAAAGCAGAGGTGGAGAAGACGAATAGAGATAGGCATCACGTCCGAGACAAGTAGACCGACTCCTACCTGCATCTACTACTATTACTCCACCCATCGACCGCTACCCAGCATGCATCTCGGGTATTAAGTTAATAAAAACAGAGTAACGCCTTAAGCAAGATGACATGATGTAGACAAAGTAAACTCAATTAATATGAATAAACCCCATCATTTTATCCTTAATGGCAACAATACAAATACGTGTCTTGTCCCTTTCTGTCACTGGGATAGAGCACCGCAAGATTGAACCCATCACAAAGCACCTCTCCCATTGCAAGATAAATCAATCTAGTTGGCCAAACCAAACGGATAGATCGGAGAGAAATACAAAGCTATAACAATCATGCATAAATAAGTTCAGAAAGACTCAAATATTTCTCATGAATAATCTGATCATAAACCCACAATTTATCAGATCCCAACAAACACACCGCAAAAGAAGATTACATCGAATAGAACACCAAGGAGATCGAGGAGAACATTGTATTGAAGATCAAAGAGAGAGAAGAAGCCATCTAGCTACTAGCTATGGACCCGTAGGTCTGTGGTAAACTACTCACACATCATCGGAAGGGAAGCAAGGTTGATGTAGAAGCCATCCGTGATCGATTCCCCCTCTGACAGATCGCCGGAAAAGGCCTCCAGATGGGATCACGGAAGAACAGAAGCTTACGGCGGCGGAAAAGTTATTCGAGGTGGCTCTCTGGTATATGGGGAATATTTGAGAATTTATAGCGGCGGAATTAGGTTAAGAGGTGCCACGAGGGGCCCACAAGCCTGGGGGCGTGCCTACCCCCCTGGGCGCGCCTCCCGAGCTTGTCGCTCCCTCGTGACTCGTCTGGTCTTCTCCCGAACCTTCTAGGGTCCCTTCTGGTCCAGAAAAAATTAATCCAAAGTTTTTTCTTCGTTTGCACTCCATTTGATATTGATTTTCTGAAAAGCCACAAACAAGCAAAAACAACAAATGGCACTGGACACTAGGTTAATAGGTTAGTTCCAAAAAATGATATATAATTGCATAATAAACATCCAAGATTGATACTATAATAGCATGGAACAATCAAAAATTATAGATGCGTTGGAGACGTATCAAGCATCCCCAAGCTTAATTCCTGCTCGTCCTCAAGTAGGTAAATGATAAAAACAGAATTTTTGATGTGGAATGCTTGTTGGAGGTCAGGCTCCGGGGACCCAAAGGTTCGAACACTAGGGTGAGCCCATTCTACCACTTTGTCTCCTACCACGACTAAGCAACGGCGAGGCTACGGCGAGAGCGCGCTAGCGAGGAACGGACCGTGGACTCAGCGGTTACCCAGGTTCGAGCCACCTTGCGGTGTAAAACCCTACTCCAGCTTGTGGTTGGGATTGCAAGGGGCAAGAGAGTTCTTGCGTACAAGGTGGAGGAGGCAGAACTCAACCGAGTTACTTCTCTACAACGGCAGCACTGCCCTTTATACCAGCCTTGGTCCTCTTCCCCCTCGAAAACTTAGGCGGGAAGGGTTGCCACACTTGGCGGTTTTAAAAGGGGACAAGCGCTCAGGCTATCCTGACTAAAGCTGGTCTTCGCCTGCCAAAGCACGATCCATGACGCGCCGGTGGGCTCGGTGATGACCTCCGCCCTGCGCGCCCGTCGTCTTGGTCTTCCTTCGCCGATCGGGCAACCTTTGGGGTCGCTTTTGGGAGTAGACAGCTGGCCCTGCTCCCTTAACACAAAATAGGAAACCATCTTCATCCGCGCATGCTGGCGCGGCCTTTGTCGCCGCTCGTCGTCGCGCGCGTCACCCACGTGATGGGCCCCAGACCGCGCGGCTGTACCAAACGGCCTTCGTCTTCGGGAGGAGGCCTCGGGAGGCCGCCTCGCGAGAGGGCCTCGCGAGGCTGTTGGTGAGGATGTCGAGCCTTGCTCGCCACTTCCTGAGGAGGAGGCCTCATGAAGAGTCCTGGTGAGGTGCTTGGTGATGACGGCCTGCTGGGCCCACGCCAGGCGTTGCGCCCTGGGCCAAAGGCAGACAGGTCTGGATACCCTGCGTTCCATGGGCCCGACAGTAGCCCCCGGGCCCGCGGCGCGCACGTTCCCGCCTACTGGGGGGCGAAACGGCTCGGGCCCTAACTTCCTGCGGCCAGGCGCGACGCCTCGGTAACCGCCCGTGCTGACATAAAACCTGCCACGGGCGACGCGAGGCCATCATTGCCTTCCTTTGCACGTTCCAACTCCTCCAATTCCCAACGCCGGAGAAGGCGGAGCGACGAGAGGAGCTCCGCGCCAAGCATAAAGAGGGGGAGGGGAGAGCCGGAGTCCTCCACCCATATTCTCCTTCCTCCAACCTCCTCCGTCTTTTTGTTAGAGCCGCCGCAGAGATGGTGAGGGGGAGAGGGCGTGGTCGTGCTTCCGCTGCCGCATCGGAGGTTCCGCCCCGGGGGCGCGGGCGCTCCCCGACGGCTGCCAGCGCCGGGCCCAGCGGTCGCGGAAGGGGCGGCGCTCGTGGGCACGGAGGGCGAGGCACGCGGGGCCGAGGCGGCCGCGGCGCAGCGGCCGCGCTACCGCCCCAGGCGGGGAGCCATTCGGCGGAGGCGGCGCATGAATTCATAGTGAACATGAACCGCAGCCCCTGCACTTGGCTCCGGCTCCCGGACTCCTTCGTGGAGGCAATGGCGGAATGCGTGCCCCTGGGTTTGTGGGTGCAGGCCGACGGCTGCTGCAACGGCCCCTCCTAGGTGGCGACGGAGTTCACCCCCTCGGGATTCATGTTCCTGAAGCAGGGGTGGAAGTCGTTCGCCCTCGCCCGCGGCCTGAAGCGGTGGCACGTCCTCCAATTCAAGTACGATGGGGCCACCACGCTCTTCGTGAAGATCTTTGGGATCTCCGGCAGCCGCCAGGAGTGCTGCGCGGAGAGCGAGGATGGCAGCTACAGCGGCTCCTCCAGCGAGGACGACGGCTCCAGCGGTGCCGCCCCCTCCGGCGGGGGCGGAAGCGACGATGACTCCCCCCGCGTCAAGAGCGAGGACGAGGACTCCGACTAGGCGTGCGCGGCGACGATTCCGGAACCCCTGGCGGCGGGCACCGTGCGCACGGTGACGGAGCCGCACTTGCCTGTAGCGCCTTCTTGGGAACGCGCGCGGCGCCCGCACTGGAGTCTTCGGGGTGACGGTGCCTCGCCTAGGCCCTTTCTTTTTATTTTCCTGTATTGAACCGATGTAGCCCCGCAGGGACATGAAAACAGTATCTTCTATGTTTAATTTAATGCTTTTGTGATTCGGGGTGTATGCATTCCCTCCCGAAGTCCTCTATTGAGGATGGTTTTTTTTTGTTTGTTCGCCTCAGCGCTCTACGCCGTCAGGACCCAGCCCCCGAGCGGGCCTCAGCCGCCACTGGTATGTCCGGTCGCGATGCCGGGACAAGGCCAGGAGGTGAGGGGTACCGGGAGCTAGTGAGGGCTCCTGAGGCGCGATGCTCAGGGAGCCCCCCTTTGGCGTGCAAGCGGCTTACGCAGAAGAAAAAATGCTAGCACCCAGCGGGATCGCGAGGGGAGAGAGCTTGAGTGATGGTAAGGGCGTCTCGTGAGGTAGTCAGACTTAGCTTTTGGCGGAGAGCGGTGTCGGGCGAGCCACAGCTCATGAGGAGCTCACGCAGCTCGCGAGGCGTGCTCACGAGGCGTGCTCACGAGGCTCGGCATTCGAAGTGTCTTCGCCTCGCAAGGCCGGCTCGCGAGAGGCCGCCCACGAGGTCCTTGCGCAGCTCGCCTCCTGAGGGACTGCATGTCGACAGATTTCACAATGGGGGGAGCGGCACGCGCTCGCTAACTCGCCCATGGCCGTTGTGTGAGGAGATAAGGCACCAAGGACCTTGGCGAGGTGACGTGCACAGGAGCAGGCCCGCGAGCCAGAGCTCAGTCGCTTGGATTTGGCGGCACTGCAGGGACGTACCCGAGCACAGGCACTGTGCCTAGCCCCCGCTCATGGAATCGGCCAGGGGAGGGGTCGCGAGCGTGTGGCGCTCTCCGGTCGGCATCGAACTTAACAGGCAATTAAGCAGGTAACATAACTCATCAGGGTGAAATCAGAAAAATCCATTACACAACCAAAAGGATGGGGGCTAGGCTGCCGTGTCCGGCACGGATCAGCTTGAGGTTGGTGCAGCCCGTGGGGCACCCTCAGCCGCATTTAAACAAAATCACCTTGGCGGAAGGGTTCTGGGAGCGAGGGCGCAGGAGGCGCGGTGAGAAGGAGTGTGGCCCGCGCGAGGCGACGCGTCGGACGCACCTGGCAAGACCGCGCTGGGGTGACGTCAGACCGCTTGGCGAGGCGCGCCAAGGGAGTCCGCTCCTCCGGGGCCAGGGGGCTCGCGAGGCCCTGGCACGAGGGGCGCCAGCCTCTGGAAAGAGGCGCCGACGTTCCTCAGGCCGAATGGCATGCGCATGCCACCGACGGCGGGGCCAACGCCCTGGCCGGTTCGCGGCAGCTGGAAGGGGTCCTGAGGGCAGAACTTGTTGAGGCTGGTGAAGTCGACACACATGCACTCCTTGCCGCCCTTCTTGGGGACAATGACTGGGTTGGCGAGCCATTCGGGGTGGCACACCTCGCGAACGACCCCAGCTTCCTGGAGCTTCTGAACTTCCTTGACGATGAAATCTTGCTTCTCTGGCGCCTGGCGCCGTGCTTTCTGCTTGACGGGGCGTCCATTGGGGCACACCGCTAAGGGATGCTCGATCACCTCCCTCGGCACACCGAACAAGTCAGATGCTTTCCAGGCGAAAACATCCGAGTTTGCCCGAAGGAAGGTGACGAGCGCGCTTTCCTATGCAGGGGGAAGGCCAGCGTCGATGGGGAAGGCAGGGCCGGAGCCGCTGCCGTGCACTGACACCTTCTTCGTCTCGGCGCGGTCCTGAGAGAACATCTGCTTCTTCTTCACGGGCGCGGCCTCAGGAGGCTCGGCCACGTCCTCGTCAGCCGGATGCGCGACAGCGGCAGCCTTGTAAGCGTGCTCCAGGGAACAGATCGCGTCCTTCTCGTCGCAGGTGACGGTGATGATGCCGCCGCTGCCGGGCATCTTGAGGACGTTGTAGGCGTGGTGGGTCGCCGCCATGAACTTGGTGAGAGCTGGGTAGCCCAAGATGGCGTTGTAAGGCAGGCCGATGTGCGCCACATCGAGGAGCTCGGTGTGGTAGTTCTTGCGGATGCCAAAGGTGACGGGGAGGCGCACTAGCCCTAGTGGGATGGTGGAGCCATCGGTCACTCCGGAGAAGGGCCTGGTCAGCATCAGCTGGTCGTAGGGCACTTGGAGCGTCTCGAAGGTCTCGATGGAGATCACGTTGAGGCCGGCACCCCCGTCGATAAGGGTCTTGGTGACCGCAACATTGCTGATGGTGGGAGTGCACAGCATGGGGAGCGCGCCTGCGGAGGCCGTGGACTTGGGGTGGTCCTTAGTCGAAGGTGATGGCGTACTGCGACCACTTGAGGGCCGCGAAGCCTCTGGCCTCGGGAGGGCGGCATTCACCTCGCGAGAGAACTGCTTGAAGTGGCGGTTGGACGTGGGGGCTTGAGCCCCGCCAAGGATGCAGGCGACCGCGCGAGGCTCTTGGTAGCCCCCAGCGCCCTCGTCGGGCTGGTTGGCGTCGTTCCTCCGGGGTGGCGGCGGCAGCGGCGGAAGAGCGGCATTGGCCTGAGGATTCGCCTCACGGGGCTGGTCATGCCAGGCGGCCTCAAGAGGCTGGTCGCGCCAGCCCTGGCAAAAGTTGTCGTTGCCGTTGCGGCCGTCCCAACGGTTGCCGCCGCGGCCACCTCCACGGCCGGCGCCGCGGCCATTGCGGTCGTCTTGGCGGCCCTGGCGCTCGTCGCGAAGCAGCTTGAGCTCCTGGCAGTCCTCGGTGTTGTGGGAGCGGACGTTGTGATAGGCGCAGAGTGGCCGGCTGTCTTTCCTGGGCTCGTCACGGTCGCGGCCGCGCTTTTGCTCGGGCTCCGCCGCGAGCACGGCAGGGCCCTTGCGCTTGACGTCCTTGTTCTTGGTCTTGGCGGCGTCGAGCGCCGCGTCGGGGTTGTTGTGGACGAAGAGGCGGCCTTCTTTAGCCTTGGCGCACTTGTCGGCGAGGTCGAGCAGCTCAAGCACGGAGTCGAGCTCACCGTTGATGGTGAGCTTCTCGCGCATCTTGACGTCCATGACGCCGGTGGAGAACGCAGAGATGACGGCCGCGTCGGAGGCGCGCGGGATCTTGTTGCGCACCTGGCTGAAGCGCTGGATGTACTTGCAGAGGGTCTCGTCTGGGCACTGCCGCACACGCCGCAGGTCGTTGATGGTGAGGGAGCGGTCGTGTGTGCCCTTGAAGTTGGCGACGAACTGGCTGCAGAGCTCGGCCCACGATGAGATGGACGCCTCGGGAAGGTTCATGAGCCAGGAGAGTGGGCCGTCCTTGAGGGCCATGGGAAACTAGTTCGCCATGACCTTGTCGTCGCCGTTCGCCGCCTCGACGCTCAGCGCGTAGAGCTGGAGGAACTCCATGGGGTTTGGGTGCCGTCGTAGCGCGGAGGCAGCTCAGTCTTGAACTTCGCAGGCCAGACCACGTGACGCAGCTCGCAGGTGAAGGCATGGCAGCCCACACCAATTGAGGGGATGCCGCCAGCGAGGACGGCGCGGTTTTGACGCCCAGCCGCCGCAACATCCTGAACGGCCTGGTCCTGGCGTTGGCGCTGCTGCTCGAGGAGCACTCGCGCATCTGGGGCCGCGCGGCGGATGATCTGGCAGCTGGCCTCGTCTCGGACCGGCGAGGACGCGCCACGGGACGGCTCACGAGCCCGCGCGTTGCGCTGGGGCCCGCCATGCTCGTCGCGCAGAGGAGGCGGCGGGGGAGCGCCGTGCGCCAGGTCCCAAGCGTGAGACGGCGGAGGGCGGAGCGAGTGGGAAGGCGTCGGAGCGTCCCCGGCGGAGTTGACGAGCTCGGTGATGCGGCCAAGCCAGGCATCGTAGCCGGCGTCAGCTGGACGATAGCGGAGCAGCTCGCGCGCCTTGAGCAGCGCGGCCTGCGGGTTTGGCGGCCCACGGTGGGCGAGGGAGGAGGCCGTGGCGGTGTGGCCGTTCGCCTGCACGGAGGGGTGCAGGGAGGAGTCCTACTGCTCGCAGGCAGCGGGGTTGGTGGCGGCAGCAGCCTCGGCGTCGGGCGGCGGCGATTGCCACGGGCCACTGGCTCCGTCTGAGCCACGCGGCCAGCCCTGCGTTCGGCGCGTTCGCGACGTGCATCGGCCATGAGGTTGGTGGAGCAGAGGGCGGAGCGGAAGAATAGTAGCGCACCCCTATCCTGGCGCGCCAAATGTCGGAGGTCGGGCTCCGGGTACCCAAAGGTTCGAACACTGGGGTGAGCTCATTCTACCACTTCGTCTCCTACCACGACTAAGCAACGGCGAGGCTACGGCGAAAGCGTGTTAGCGAGGAACGGACCGTGGACTCAGCGGTTACCTAGGTTCGGGCCACCTTGCGGTGTAAAACCCTATTCCTGCTTGTGGTTGGGATTGCAAGGGGCAAGAGAGTTCTTGCGTACAAGGTGGAGGAGGCAGAACTCAACCGAGGTCCTTCTCTACAACGGCAGCACTGCCCTTTATACCAGCCTTGGTCCTCTTCCCCCTCGAAAACTTAGGCGGGAAGGGTTGCCACACTTGGCGGTTTTGAAAGGGGACAGGCGCTCAGGCTATCCTGACTAAAGGCGGTCTTCGCCTGCCAAAGCATGATCCATGACGCGCCGGTGGGCTCGGTGATGACCTCCGCCCTGCGCGCCCGCCATCTTGGTCTTCCTTCGCTGATCGGGCAACCTTTGGGGTCGCTTTGGGCAGTAGACAGCTGGCCCTGCTCCCTTAACACAAAAGAGGAAACCATCTTCATCCGCGCCTGCTGGCGCGGCCTCTGTCGCCGCTCGTCGTCGCGCGCGTCACCCACGTGATGGGCCCCAGACCACGCGGCTGTGCCGAACGGCCTTCGTCTTGGGCGCCTTCGGGAAGAGGCCTTGGGAGGCCGCCTCGTTAGAGGGCCTCGCGAAGCCGTTGGTGAGGATGCCGAGCCTTGCTCGCCACTTCCTGAGGAGGAGGCCTCAGGAGGCCAAGGCCTCATGAAGAGTCCTGGTGAGGTGCTTGGTGATGACGGCCTGCTGGGCCCACGCCAGGCATTGCGCCCTGGGCCAAAGGCAAACGGGTCTGGATACCCTGGGTTTCATGGGCCCGACAATGCTACCTAACATGTTCATCATGTAATTCTCTTTTACGGTATGAATATTAAGATCCGAATGATTCAAAGCAATAGTCCATAATTTGATATAAAGACATCAATACGCAGGCATACTAACAAACAATCATGTCTTTCAAAATAAAAATGCTAAAGAAAGTTATCCCTACAAAATCATATAATCCTGTCATGCTCCATCTTCTTAACATAAAGTACTTTTCTTGCACTACCCTGATGACAAGCCGAGCAATTGGTTCATACTTTTTAACGCGCTTCAGCTTTTTCAACCCCCACGCAATACATGAGCACAAGCCATGGATATAGCACTATCGGTGGAATATAATACGATGATAGAGATTAATAAGGGGAAGTAAAAAAAAGATAGTCTCACATCGACGCGGCTAATCAACGGGCTATGGAGATGCCCATCAATTGGTGTCAATGCGAGGAGTAGGGATTGCCATGCAACGAATGCACTAAGATCTATAAGTGTATGAAAGCTCAAAAATAAAAACTAAGTGAGTGTGCATCCAACTTGCTTGCTCATGAAGACATCGGGCATTTGAGGAAGCCCATCATCGGAATATACAAGCCAAGTTCTATAATGAAAAATTCCCGCTAGTATATGAAAGTGACAACATTGGAGACTCTCTATATGAAAAACATGGTGCTACTTTGAAGCACAAGTATGGAAAAGGATAGTAACACTGCCCCTTCTCTCTTTTTCTCTCATTTTTTTTGGTGGGCTCTTTTTGGCCTATTTTTTTCTCCTTTTTTTTATTTCCTCACTGGGACAATGCTCTAATAATGATGATCATCATACTTCTATTTACTTACAACTCAAAATTACAACTCAATACTAGAACAAATATGACTATATATGAATGCCTCTGGCAGTGTACCAGGATGTGCAATGATGCTAGCGTAACATGTATGAAAATGATGAACAGTGGCTGAGCCACTAATACTATGTCAGCTATATGATCATGCAAAGCAATATGACAATGATGATGTGTGTCATATAAACGGAACGGTGGAAGTTGCATGGCAATATATCTCGGAATGGCTATGGAAATGCCATAATAGGTAGGTATGGTGGCTGTTTTGAGGAAGATATAAGGAGGCTTATGTGTGATAGAGTGTATCATATCATGGGGTTTGGATACACTGGCGAAGCTTGCACCGACTCTCGAGGTGAGAAAGGGCAATGCACGGTACCGAAGAGGCTAGCAAATTGCGGAAACGTGAGAGTGTGTATAATCCATGGACTCACATTAGTCATAAATAACTCACATACTTATTGCAAAAGTTTATTAGCCCTCGAAGCAAAGTACTACTACTCATGCCCCTAGGGGGATAGATTGGTAGGAAAAGACCATCGCTCATCCCCGACCGCCACTCATAAGGTAGAAAATCAATAATAAATCATGCTCCAACTTCTTAGCATAACGATAGACCATACATGCATGCTTCGGGAATCACAAACCTTAACACCAATATTCTTGCTAAACCACAATTATCTACTAGTACCTTCCACATATTACCATCTTAATATCGCAAAACTATTGCAAGGAATCAAACTTATCATATTCAGTGATCTACATGAAAGTTTTTATTATATCCCTCTTGAATACCTATCATATTAGGACCAAATTCATAACCCATGCATATTACTATTACTATTTATTAGACTCTCAAAAAGATATAAGTGAAGAATGAGAGTGCAACTATTTCTTTAAAATATAACCACCGCCGTGCTCTAAAAGATATAAGTGAAGTACTAGAGCAACTGCCTAGCTCAAAAGATATAAGTGAAGCACATAGAGTATTCTAACAAATTACGAATAATGTGTGTCCCACTCAAAAAGGTGTGTTCAGCAAAGAGGATTGTGGCAAATTAAAAAGCAAACAAAGAAAAGAAAACTATGGCACAAGACGCTCCAAGTAAAACACATATCATGTGATGAATAAAAATATAGCTCCAAGTGATATACCGATAGATTGTAGACGAAAGAGGGGATGCCATCTGGGGCATCCCCAAGCTTAGATGCTTGGGTCTTCCTTGAATGTTACCTTGGGGTTCCTTGGGCATCCCCAAGCTTAGGGTCTTGCTGCTCCTTATTCCTTCATCCATCGTGGTCTCACCCAAAACTTGAAAACTTCTGCACACAAAACTCAACAGAAACCTCGTGAGATCCGTTAGTATAACAAACAAATTTTAAACTTTAGGTACTGTTGTAAATTGATTCATATTTCATATTGGCATAATGCTACTGTACTCCAACTTCCCCATGGCTTATACCCCCTGATACAATCCATAGATTCATCAAAATAAGCAAACTATGCAACAAAAACAGAATCTGTCTAAAACAGAACAGTCGGTAAAGATCTATTTAAAAGCTATACTTCTGTAACTCGAAAAATTATTAAAAGTTAAGACAACGTAAAAAATTCATATACCAATACTGTGTAAAAAAATTAGAATTTTATTACGCTCCAGTATAGAAACAAAAATCCAGCATTGGACTCAAAACTTTCTATTTCAAACAGCATCAATTATACTATCATCCAAATCATCCCAAAGGCATTACTTGGCACAAACACTAATTAAAAGGTAAAAACACAATCATAACAGAAGCTAAAATTGTGTGACACAAGAAAAATAAAAAAAATTGCAATAAAGATAAATATTGGGCTGCCTCCCAACAAGCGCTATTGTTTTATGCCCCTAGCTAGGCATAATGCATTGTTTCAAGTATTATCATCCTTAGGTTTTGCTAATTTAGGTGGGTTATTCTCAAAACCAGGAGGTTCTTTGCGCTTTCCATTACTTTCAGAAAATAAGGCAATTCTATTATCTAAAGTGTCTAGCGGCTTGTTGCAACTAGTAAGAAGATTATTCATGCGATTGAGATTGCCACTGACATTTTTAAGAGGCTCATTAGACTTTTGTAACTCAACCAAGTTTTTCTGCATGTCACCTAATTTTTCCAAAATTTGGATCCCCTCTTGAGTATAATTAAATCCTTTTTGTGAGGGTGGAGTTCCCACTATTCCCTCTATTATTTCATAAGCAGTATTAGCATCACTATCAATGAAATTCCCTTTAGTGGTGAAATCCAAAAGTTGTCTATTGGGCATAGTTAGCACTACATAATAATTTCGTAGCAAAATTTTCATATCCCCTTTTATGGTGCTGACACGATAAGATTCCATTATCCTATACCAAGCATATTTTAAATTTTCTCCTTGTTTCTGTTTGAAGTAAAGAACTTCAAAGTCCGGAGACAAAGGAGGGATGGTGATGCTAGTCATATTGACGAAGGAAGCAAGCAAGCAAACAAGCAAGCAAATAAAATATTTTTGTGTTTTTGTATATTTGTTTTAGAAGTGGGGGAGATGAAAATGAGAGGCAAATGCAAATAAAAAGGCAAATGAAAATAAGAGCAAGTAGATGATAGTTTATGTGAAGGTACTTGATAGGTTTTGGTGATGTCTCCCCAGCAACGGCGCCAGAAATTATTCCTGCTACTTGTGAACTGCGTTGGGATTTCCCCGAAGAGGAGAGGATGATGCAGTACAGTAGAGATAAGTATTTACCTCAGTTAAGAACCAAGGTTATCAATCCAGTAGGCGAACCACACAGAACCTTGTTAGCAGCACCTACACACACAAAAGCAAATACTTGCACCCAACGCAAACAAGAGGGTTGTCAATCCCCTTGGCGGTTACTTGCAAGGATTAATTCTGATAGTGATAGATAGATAAATAAATTGCAAAGTAAAATAAAAGAAATAAAATTGCAGCAAGGTATTTTTGGATTTTATATATGATGGATAAATGACCCGGGGGCCATAGTTTTCACTAGAGGCTTCTCTCTCGAACACATAGCATACGGTGGGTAAACAAATTACTGTTGAGCAATTGATAGAAAAGCGCATAGTTATGACGGATTCATGGCAATGATCATGTATATAGGCATCACGTCTGAGACAAGTAGACCGACTCCTACCTGCATCTACTACTATTACTCCACCCATCGACCGCTATCCAGCATGCATCTAGGGTATTAAGTTAATAAAAACAGAGTAACGCCTTAAGCAAGATGACATGATGTAGACAAAGTAAACTCAATTAATATGAATAAACCCCATCATTTTATCCTTAATGGCAACAATACAAATACGTGTCTTGTCCCTTTCTGTCACTGGGATAGAGCACCGCAAGATTGAACCCATCACAAAGCACCTCTCCCATTGCAAGATAAATCAATCTAGTTGGCCAAACCAAACGGATAGATTGGAGAGAAATACAAAGCTATAACAATCATGCATAAATAAGTTTAGAAAAGACTCAAATATTTCTCATGAATAATCTGATCATAAACCCACAATTCATCAGATCCCAACAAACACACCATAAAAGAAGATTACATCGAATAGAACTCCAAGGAGATCGAGGAGAACATTGTATTGAAGATCAAAGAGAGAGAAGAAGCCATCTAGCTACTAGCTATGGACCCGTAGGTCTATGGTAAACTACTCACACATCATCGGAAGGGCAGCAAGGTTGATGTAGAATCCCTCTGTGACCGATTCCCCCTCCGGCAAATCGCCGGAAAAGGCCTCCAGATGGGATCGCGGAAGAACGGAAGCTTGCGGCGGTGGAAAAGTTATTTGAGGTGGCTCTCTAGTATAAGGGGAATATTTGAGAATTTATAGCGGTGGAATTAGGTCAAGAGGTGCCACAAGGGGCCCACAAGCCTGGGGGGCGCGCCTCCCGAGCTTGTCGCTCCCTCGTGACTCGTCTGGTCTTCTCCCGAACCTTCTAGGGTCCCTTCTGATCCAGAAAAAATTAATCCAAAGTTTTTTCTTCGTTTGGACACCGTTTGATATTGATTTTCTGAAAAGCCAAAAACAAGAAAAAAACAACAAATGGCACTGGGCACTAGGTTAATAGGTTAGTCCCAAAAAATGATATATAATTGCATAATAAACATCCAAGATTGATATTATAATAGCATGGAACAATAAAAAATTATAGATAGGTTGGAGACATATCAGCCAGTGCTTGTTATCCCTTACAACATGCCGCCAAATGTCTGCACCAAAGAATCAAACTACATCATGGCCTTGCTCATCCCAGGTCCAAAAAGTCCTGGAAAGGATTTTGATTTATTCATGGAGCCTATTGGGGAGGAACTTCAAAAGCTATGGAGGGGTGTTCTCACTCTAGACCTATATAGCAGCGCACCAGCTGATTTCATTCTGTGTGCTGTTATAATTTGGGGCATCCGTGATTATCCGGCTTTGGGCACTATGTCAGGGCGAACGACACATGGTTACAATGCATGTGTTCACTGTGACAAGAATCCGCTGTCATACCCACTACTTAGCAAGGTCTGTTACATTGGACACCGCCGTTTCCTTGACAAGGACAAGCTACGTCTTAGAAAATACCAAAAACCTATGTTCAAAGCAAGTCATGAAAACCGTGATGCACCAAAGAGGCTCACCGCCGATAAGTTTCAGGAGGAATTACAGAAGGTTATGCATATTACACCAGGAAACCATCCCAATAATGGTAGCGGGAAAAGGAAGCGTGGCAGGGCAGAAGAGAGATTATTGTTTACCCGCAGGTCCAATTTGTGGGACTTGGAGTATTGGAAAGATTTGGATCTGCAGCATAATCTTGATGTGATGCACATCAAGAAAAATATATGTGACAACATTGTCGGCACACTTAATATTGAAGTCAAGACAAAAGATACATTAAAATCTAGGATTGATTTGACACACCTTGCAGGTGCAAAGCACTGGTGAATCACGGGATATGGCACCAGCTGTGTACGTCTTGGACAAGCAAAGAAGAAAAGAATTCTGCAAGGTCCTGTCACGTGTGAGATTCCAACATGGATTTGCTTCCAACCCTGAAAGGAGAATCAGTGCAGATGGAACCAAGGTACAAGGGTTGAAAACTCATGACTGCCACGTCCTACTTCAAAGGGTTTTTCCTGTTCTCCTTAGAGGATTGGGCCGCCCTGACTTATACAAAGCAGTTGCAGAGTTGGGACAATTCTTCAGGGAACTCTGTAGTAGAAATATCAGGATAGATGCTGTGAAGCATCTTAAAGACAAGATACCAACTATCCTATGCGACCTTGATAAGATATATCCTCCAGCCTTCTTTGATGTGATGGTGCATTTGGTTGTTCATCTACCTGATGAGGCACTACGTAGAGGTCCAGTACAGTATGGATGGATGTACCCTATTGAAAGGCGGCCATGCACTTTCAAGGGCTATGTTAGGAACAGAGCTAGACCTAAGGGTTCCATTGCAGAGGCATACATTGCTACAGAAGCGTTGACATTCTACTCAAGATACATTGAAACAGCTGATCAGCCTAGCAAAAAGGTGGGCAAAAAAATCCTGAGCTCAATGTTTTCGATCCTGCTGTTCAAGTAACAGGGAAGAGTCAACAAGATGACAAACCTAAAGATTTGGACCAAATGGTTTGGCATGTGTTGAATAATTGTCCTGAGATTCTACCTTATATCAAGTAAGTGCTAAGTACTGCAGCTTATACATCATAATCTACTAAATTTGCAGAACATTCTTATATATTTAGATGTTTGACGCGATCACTATGTTCTGTAGCATGTACGAAGAGGAGTTACTGGCGCAAAATCCAAGAAACATTGACAAAAGGGTTAGGGAAGGATTTGCGAAATGGTTGAAGAGTCGTGTAAGCTTTTGAATTGCACTGTCAGTTTTTTTAATATATTGAGTACATAAGATGATCAACTTGTCTATTTTCTAACGATAGGTTAAGGAGATGCGGGAGGAGGGGCAGGCAGTTAGTGATACCCTTTACGCACTAGCAATGGGTCCTGATACTCAGGAAAGACATTATGCATCTTGCGTTGTTGGAGATGTGCGCTACAACACCCTTGCACGCGACGAAGGCATGAAGACACAAAATAGTGCCATCATGAGCACGGATACATACAAGAAAGTGACAACTGAAATGTATGCTAACATAACAGACATTGTTCAGTTGCAGTATATCTCCCGTTTTGAGGTTCATTGGTGCGTGGTTCTGTTTTACTATCGTTGGTATAACCTGCTTACCAAGATCTCAAAACCCAAAGTTGATGATTATTTCAAATCCATCAATGTCAAGGCGGCGTACTGCACCGACGAGCCTTATATTTTGGCAAATCAAGAAACACATATATTTTCCTTGGAAGACACATATGCACGTAACCAAGACTGGAGAGTATTGCAAAAGTTTGAGCAGAGGAATTCGTTTAACGAAGTTGCGCAACAAGATGATGCTTACACTACTACTGATGTGGAGGATTCCGCAGATGTTTATGATATGTTTGTGGACCATCACGTCAATAAGGTTGGATAAAAGATTGCCTGTCAGGCTGTGGAAGTAGATGAGTTGATCAATAAGAAGCCAACATTCGAGGACATTGATGGTGAAGAAGAAGATGACACTGGGGGAATTATGATTCAGACTGATACACATGGTGAAGATGTTGACGCTGCTACTGCGGATGATGATTAGATTGCTTTTGTCATATTTGCATGTGAGAAGACGACTTATTATCTACTATGTGAAATTGTGTTTGCTATGACAACTGAAACCTGATGAAGTAGTTGTTTAGTGAGAACATCACTTATTATGTATGTTGATTTGTGTTTGGTGATTGTATGACGACTGAAACATGATGACATTGTTGTTTAGTAGTACTCATATTTTGCTGTGAAACTTGTATTTGATGATTGTACAACCGCAATATAGCTGATGGCAGTTTGCTGTTGGACTGCAATTTGCTGAACGTCTTGCAATGGGAACAAAGCTGACTCGATAGGGCATCTGCTTTTTTTTATTAGCAAAAGGGGATGCCCCCCGATTTTTGTTAATAGAAATCATTAGATGTTCACAACACTAGATGCCCAGCCTGCTAAATAGGTTTCATTCATTACTAGTTTCAACAAAGTGCTCATGTCAGAGCCACTGAATACATCACGAGTGCTACATACACTGCAAATAAAGAGACAATCATTCTACAGAGCACAACGATCTTGCCCATTATCTTCACAAGCTCTTTCATCTCCTCATTGCTACCAAGGCCGTTCAGCGGCTGTTGCTTGGCCATGATCTGATGAACTGCATCTTTAACCTTCTGCTTTGCATCTTCCTCTTCTGTTGTTCCTTCAGTTACTTGTCCAACACCCCAACCTGCTGGTATTGGGATTCGTCGGCTAACCAAATAATCCGCGTAGTTCCATTCCCCCACATCAGCAACTTCCCAGAAATACAAATCACAAGAATCCTCCCTTTTTTGCATGAATCAAATTGGAAGATCATCAACCAAACTCTTAAAAATGGATACCATAACTAGGCATAAATAAAACAAGCAAATAAGGTGTATGTGTGTGTGCAGGTACCTTGCTTTGTTTGATGAAGTCTCCCCGGCAATGGCGCCAGAAATTCTTTCTGCTACTTGTGAGCTGCGTTGGGATTTTCCTCGAAGAGGAAGGGTGAAGCAATACAGTAGCAGATAGTATTTACCTCAGTAGAGAACCAAGGTTATCGAACCAATAGGAGATTCACACAGACAAAGGTCGACAGTACCTACACACACAAACAAAATACTTGCACCCCTTGTACTCGTTAATTGCAAGGATTAATTCTGATAGTGATAGATATATAAATTGCAAACGGAAATAAAAGTAAATAAATTGCAACAAGTAAATTAGGGTTTTATTAAATTTGGTGGATGGACCCGGGGGCCATAGTTTTCATTAGAGGCATCTCTCTCAAGAACATAGCATACGGTGGGTAAACAAATTACTGTTGGACAATTGATAGAAAAGCGCATAGTTATGATGTTATTCATGGCATGATCAGTACATAGGCATTACGTCCGTGACAAGTAGACCGACTCCTGCCTGCATCTACTACTACTACTCCACCCTTCAACCGCTATCCAGCATGCATCTCGTGGTATTAAGTTCATAACAAACAGAGTAATGCTTGAAGAATGATGACATAAAGTAGACAAAATAAGACCAATTAATATGATCGAACCCCGTTGTTTTACCCTTAGTAGCAACAATACAAATACGTGCCTCGCTACCCCTTCTGTCACGAGGTGAGGACACCACAAGATTGAACCTACTACTATGCACCACTTCCACAGAATATCTGATCATCAACTTGGCCAAAGAAAACTCATAGATCGGAAAGCATTACATAGCTATATCAATCACACATAAATAAGTTCAGAATATAACTCAATTACTTCAATGAATAATCTGATAAAAACCCATAATTAATCGGATCCCAACAAACACACCGCAAAAGAAGATTACATCCAATAGAACCCTGAGGAGAACATTGTATTGAAGATCAAAAATAGAGAGAAAGCCATCTAGCTAATCACTATGGACCCATAGGTCCTGTGGGAACTACTCACACATCATCGAAGGTGCAACATGGTTGATGTAGAAGCCCTCCGTGATCAATTCCCCCTCCGGTCGAGTATCGGCGGAGGCCTCCAGATGGGATCGCGAAAGAACAAAGGCTTGCGACGGTGGAATAATTATTTCAGGTCTCGCTCTGGTGGTTTCTGGATTTATGCGAATTTATAGCGCTGGAATTAGGTCAATTGGAGCTATGAGGGGCCCACAAGCTCAGGTGGTGCCACCCTAGGGGCGCGTCGTGTGAGCTTGTGGCCCTCTCGTATATCTTCTGGAACTCCCCCCGAAGCTTCTAGGGTCCCTTCTGGTCCAAAAAAATCACCGTAAAGTTTCATCGTGTTTGGACTTTGTTTGGTATGGTTTTTCTGCGAAACTATAAAATAGGCCAAAACAGAAACTGGCACTGGGCACTAGGTTAATAGATTAGTTCCCAAAGATGATATAAAATTGCATATAAAGCATACAATATTGATAATATAATAGCATGAAACAAATAAAAAATTATAGATACGTTCGAGACGTATCAACTTGTAGCTCACGTTCTTCCTGCTTGAAACCTGTAATTTGTGAACGAAGTTGCATAATTTTTTCAGGTGGACAAAACTTAGATTAAAAATTGATGCAACAATCAGCCCATGAAGTTATACTGCCTCTAGGTAAAGCTAGAAGCCATTCTTTTGCTTTTCCTCTCAAAGAGAAAGGAAATAGACGCAACTTCAAAGCGCTAGGGTCATAATTTCTAATGCGTGTCATGTTGCACAATTCAGTAAAATTATTCAAGTGCATACTGGCATCTTCAGAAGTAGAGCCTCCAAATTGGTCCTATTGAACCATGGAGACTAAGTTCGGTTTTATCTCATACTCAGCGGCAGCAACTTCAGGTTGTGCTATGGGTTCACGCATAGTTATTGCTGGGAGTAGCAAAACTTCCAAGATTACGAGCCATGGTAATCTTTTTGGGGTTTTTCAACTGACAAGACTTGCAACAAAAATAAAACTTAAACTTAAACAAAAACTAAAACAAAAACAAAAACTCTAAATACAAAGACTAGGAACAATCAACTCCTCTCCCCGACAACGACGCCAGAAAAAGGCTTGATTACTTCCTTTGGTGATCTAGAAATGGAGCAGAAACGATTCTCGCCTATTTCCCCAGAGGTGACCCTGAGTTATCGAACCCACAGGAGGAAGGTCCCCTTTAAGCTAGGGTCTCAAGCAAGCTTTTGTTGAAGAATAATTCCAGCTTTTGACTGGATCAAAATCAAACAAACTGAAGGGGGACACTTATAATAAAAATAGGTACGGGTATGAGGTCTTAATGCTTACAACCATGTATTTGTGTTGGGACCAAATATGATCTTAATTTGTGCGCTGGAAGTCACCCATCGAGATGTGCTTGTTATGAACCGAAGTGGGGGATGTGTCCAAATTACGTCTTGACCGGCACGCATCCTGCATCAAGAGTCAGTTGTCCAACCGAAGGCCCTATCCGTCTCGCGGGGTTGCCTCGATAATTAAGATTGCAATAATCGGACAAGAGCTTTAGGTGTTTAATGACTACACCTCTTGAATCCCCAGAGATAGGATCCGTGTTACCGTACTAAACCCTTTTGTCAATGGTGTTCAGAATAACACTTCACGGTCTCCCTGCCCTCAGCCTCTTTGTGGCTCGCTCTCCGTGATTTTGGGTACCTGCAGGGATGCAAAACATTGATGAGACAAGAGACATCTACGGAACAATTTTATTTCACACAGGGATGTTAATTCAAAGCACTTCCATTGATCCCCACAACAAATACAGAGGGTTGCAAGGCTCTTGCCTCAACCCATACCTTACAGAACTACTCACACATGGAGATCAGATCACATGAAAAACACATTCAAGAACACATCATGTAGATGGATTGATTGATAATATGTCTTACAATGAATGTCGTGTGTGATGCACGATTACAAGTATGATCTAGTGGTAGGAGAACTATGGTGGTGATGGTGGCTATGGAGATGGAAATGACGGCGGCTAGGGTTGATGGAGATGGATGAAGATGACTCTGTTCTGGCTTCGCTCGCGGACGTTCTGTTGACATTCCGGCCTCGACCCCTTTATAAAAGTTGTTCAGGTGGACGAGAGGCCGCATTTTCCACGCCATACGACTGCTCATGCGAGCGGTCACGGTTGCATGAAACGCTGTCTTTGGTGTTGATTCTTCTGGTGTGCCTCCTCCGAATTTCTTCTATCTCCTTCTTCACTCCTTTCCATGTTCTCACTTGATTTCGTCCATATTTAGCCCATTTCCTATGGAAACACAATAAAGAGAGGATTTGTCGAATCCTATGCATTCATTAGTCATTAGTGGAAATATCGGAGTGAATATCTTGATTTAATTGAAATATCGGTTTAAACAAAGGGTAGAGGAATGTAAAAATATCACTCATCATGAAGCGACGGCATGGTGATGCCGATGCAAGTCAGAATTCATGACGCGGTCGATCTGGTCTTGGCGATATCAAACTCCAGGTCGGCTAACCGGGATGGCGATGCGACGTGGCTGATGTCGGCCTGACGAAGCGACGGCGTGGCTGGCATGGGTCGGCATCCGTGGAGCAATGAGGTCGGACCGGTGTGACACCGATGCGATGATGACAGGCACCTCGGAAAAGGCCAAAAATTATAGGCATGTGCTTGAGAACAAAACACAATACCCTACAAAAAAATCTCCAATTAAAGATGTCAGATAATCCGTTCATGAAAAAAGATGAATTCGGATCGGATTTGTTTTCATGCAGAAAACATATTCGAAAATTGATGAACTCCTCGGGCTTCTCTCAGAGTTTGAACCGTTGGATTGACCTCATATTTTGAGGGGTTATCGATTTGACAATTCCTCATGATATAAATGGCTAGAACTTCCAAAAGATGTAGGAGTTGGCCATTGGACTGGTTCTTTCGAACTCGCACGGATATCCATTCAAATCCGACAGGGTCCCAGTATATCGGACGTCACCGGAGATTCCACAGTAGGAACGCGATGGAATTTGACAAGGTCTTTGTAGAATGAATTCCGCACAATTCCACCAAAGGAATCATTAAAACGATGATCGTTGAGGTGGTGATGGTGAGACAAATCTTTAGTCCAGAAAATTCTGCATGGTCACGCAAGGGCAAGTTGACGTTGAGCCCCCGAGCTCCATGGACAATTTTTTTTCATGATCTTGGTTGAGATTGAAGTTGATGTTGATGACGACGCCTATTGTATATCTGACAGATCCGACATGGGGCTTAGTCCTCGACCTGACCGAGTTGACCAGTCGAGTTGGCGACGAACGAGATTGTGCCGAAGATGAAGATCCGTTCCAGCGCGCGGATCACATCGAATCCGATCTGAACTCCCATCGCGCTGCGGCGACTACATAGCAGGACCTTCATGGGCCACCATTGACAGAGTCGATTCTGGCAGATCTCGGGTAGGGGGCCCGAGCTAGTAGACTAGATGCGATGATAACAGAGACAATGGATTTTACCTAGGTCCGGGCTCTCCTAAGAGACAAAACCCTACGTCCTGCTTATGTTGTATTGATTTGGGATGGAGTACAAAGAACATGTTGATCTACCATGAGATAGTTGTTTGTTTAGATCTGATCTAAGTTGTGATGATCTATCGACTAGCCTAGCCTCGGTTTATATAAGATATCGGAGGCCTAGGATTATCGGAGTCCTAGTCGGTGAAGAGGAGTCCTCCATGGATAAGGAGTCCTTGTTTTGAATGGCAAGGCTTCTTGATTTTCCTCGTAGATCGTCATGGGTCGCCCAAAGTGGCCTAGGACGGAACCGACAATGGGGATCCTCAGCCCGGCCCACCTGGCCGAGAGTTAACATGGCGAGAGGCCCCCTATCTGGGACACCATCACTCGGGTTGTCGGATCCGACGTGATAGATGTCTCGACTCCCGTACTCCGCCCCTTGGTTAGGGCTAGAGATTCGAGACCATCAGGCCCAATAGGTGTCTGTGTTGGACTAAAAGTGTCTGAACCAGATAACCTCAACATTTAGGGACCGGAATGGGTGTCTGCCTTGGAGATGCCCTTAGAGCATCTACATTCGGACTTGCCAAATCTGCCCCCTAAACATCCATGAACGAGCCCGGACATGACCCTGGACAGCATCGGGCGACCCCTCAATGTCCTGCTGTACAACCACACTCCTCATACTAAAACCTTGAACACATGCAAATTCATGCACGTCGATCATACACATGAATATCACACATAAATAACATTTGTTCATAGCAAAAAAAAGTTCAAACATAAAATTTATTTGAAGTACACAATTCAAACATTAAACTCATTGGTTTTCATTGTGGGTTCACATATGTTGTACAAGATGATTGAGTAGTTGCACGTGCACCTATTGATCTGAAGATTCTGATGCACCTCCAGAAAATTTAGAGTATGCTCTGCATCTTCTTCCAAGAGGCGGACTTGTACTAGGGCGGCAAGACTCGCAGGAGGAGTTTTGTGGCGCTGGTGGCGGTGCTGAGGGGTTGGGACGGCGGCGGAGCTAGGGATGGCCGACGCGGACGGGGGAGAAGAGAGGAGAGGAAAATGGCTGGCTCGGCTAGGTCAGGGGTTATCTGATGAAATTTATTGGGGGTCCTATCTGTCGGATCAGATCTAGTGGATGTGCCCGGGCACGTTTGGGCCTCCCCATATCTACCTCGGATATAGGCTGGATATGGGGGGTGGTGCCGGTCAGCCTTGACGTACATGGCTGGTTTGAGGAGCCCAGTTGGGTCGCGATTTTGTGACGGGTCACTGACCGACCCATCCGTCCGGGCATATAGCGAGCAATTGAGGAACCCGGCTGTAGATGCTCTTAGACTGGTAAAGCTAAAGTTATTTGTATTTTGTTTTATTTTTTTATTTTTTATATGAAAGAAAATCAAAGGAACATGTTGAATTATAATGTCAAAACAAACAAAACAAAATATATACGAATGTGAAGGCAGGTGGTGACGTGAGCAACTGCACAGTGCATATATTAATCTATTAATACACTATGTTCCCTAATTCTAAGGTCTCACAATCAATTGAAGTCTTTAATTTGGAATAGGATCACTTTATTTTGATCGGGTCAATAATTTCTTAAGGAGCTCTCTCATTCTATTTTTCTAAAATTCAATAAGAGCCCACCCATTTGATTGAGGTATTCAATCATTTTGACCGGGTCAATGATTTTTTCAAATCAATCGGCCACAACCGACCTATAAAAATATATCAATCCCACGCACCCTCTCGCCTCCTATAAAAAGAAGTGCAAACATGTGATACTGTAGCATCAATATAGTACATGCAACCACCGACGTAAAATTTCCCCACATAAGTATGAGTTGATTAGTGGATAACTCATAATCACACTATGAAAAGGCCCACAGAAACACCATATTATAAATAAAAATAAAACATACTCCGTCATCTCCCCAGCTTGCCAAACCAAATACTCCATTGGTTCCAAAATATAAGGTGTATTAGTTTTTTGAAAAGACAAATCTCTTTAACTTTGACCGAGTATAGAGCCAAAAATATCGGCATCCACAATACTATACAAATAAAATATGAATTTATTTCATGATCAATAACACCAATTTGATATTATGGATATAGATATATTTCTTTACAAATTTGGTCAAACTGGTTTGACTATTCAAAATCTAACGTTCCTAATATTTTGAAATAGAGGGGGTAAAGAATTATAAAAACCCAATAAGACCAACGGCGCTGCAAAGCGCGCAACACTATGCTCCCTAATTTTTAAGGCCCAACCGCCAATTGAGGTATTCTATTTTAGAATTGGGTCACCAATTTTTACCGGGTCAACAATTTCTTAAGGAGCTCTCTCATTCAGTTACTTTAATTCACTATGCTCCTTAATTTTGGAACTCTCCCATTCGATAGCGGTATTTAATTTTGTATTTGGTTGATATTTTGACCAGGTCAACGCCTAATTTTTAAGATCTCATAGTCGATTGAGATCTTTAATTTGAAAATGGTTCACCCAATTTTGACCGGCTCAACAATTTCTCAAGGAGCTCTCTCATTCAATTATTTTAATTCACTATGCTCCCTAGTTTTGGAGCTCTCCCATTCGATCGAGGTATTTAATTTTGGATTTGGTTCACATTTTAACCAGGTTAACGCATACTCTTTAAGGCCTCACAGTCAATTGAGGTCTTCAATTTGGAATTGGGTCACCCGATTTTGACCGAGTCAACAATTTCTCAAGGAGTTCTGTCATTCAATTATTTTAGTTCACTATGCTCTCTAATTTTGGAGCTCTCTCATTCGATTGAGGTATTTAATTTTGGATTTGGTTCACATTTTAACCAGGGCAACGCCTAATTTTTAAGGCCTCACAGTCAATTGAGGTCTTCAATTTGGAATTGGGTCACCTGATTTTGGCCGGGTCAACAATTTCTAAAGGAGTTCTCTCATTCAATTATTTTAATTCACTATGCTCCCTAATTTTAGACTTCTCCCATTCGATTGAGGTATTTAATTTTGGATTTGGTTCACATTTTATTGGGATGAAGATCCATAAGCCGGTTAACAAAGAGATGAAGATCGATCGATAGAGGAAGCATGTGTGGTGAGGGGGGGGGTCGATGGAGAGACCTAAACACAACATTTGAGTGTACATAGTAGTAGACTTAATATTCAAGTTTCAGTTTAGTGTACATTGTATATTTGAGGACCATGCATGGCTTACTTTTTTTTGAATTCATGTCATACATGCATGGTTTGGAAAAGTCGATGCACCATACTGACTCGATTGTTGTTGTATTTGTGTGTGTGTGGTCATATGCTTGAATACATACAAAGTTTTCTCGCCACCATACCATTCATCTTTTACATTCGAATTTGCATTCAAAAACTTAGTGTGGATACATGAAATGTGAAATCCACGTTGAGATCACCATATCACAAACTCACTCTAATTCAAGAACTCGTCATAAATCAATTACCGTCCCTTTTGGAATGACTAATTATTTGCAAGGAAAATACGGGCATTGTAATACATATAGATTCGTTCGTTAATTTTAAAAAAGATTCCTTCTGCATTCTCAAATGGTAGCACCCAATGGCGTACCAGCCATACCAGGCTCGTGTTGTGGTGGTGGCGTGCATGGTACGCTCATTAGCAAACCTCAACCAAAAGAACTGCGATAAAAACTTCGCGCCTCCACTCGAGCCGAGCCTCTACGTTTTGAATCGAAATATCTGGCGGCCACCCCTGCGAAATTCCCCTTATGTCCCCGGTCCATAATGACTAGTACCCATGAACAATGGAGGGATGCTTTAGTAACTAGCCCACCTCACCTACCATGCCGAGCACGTTCAAGTCCCTCAGTCGCCGCTACCCAAGGTCACCCGTCAACTCCATTGCCTAGTACACAAGGATGAGTATTCAATTCAAAAAAAGGATGACTATAGGATGGAGCTTCGTTGGTTCGTGCCTACTAGAGTACTGTTTTGGACGATTCACTTTTTTGTGGCAAGAAACAGAATCGAGGTAGGAGTTAATGTATCACGCTATTTTCGAATTATCTGATTTTCGTAACGTGCTTAATGCACTGGTACGGAGGGAATATCTTTTTACTCCGCATATATAATTTGTTTGAAGTCTAACTAAGCAATGTTTGACCAAATTTTATCTGAAAAAATATGAACATCTACAACACTAAATATGTATCGCTTGAATTATTTTTTCATGATGCATGTAATGATATTGTTTTGAATCCTGGTTTTCAAATTCCACAAAGTCCAAAACTCACCTGAAATAATGAAACTTGGCATGGTCTCGTGATATGGCACAAATAGGTTGTGGTAATTTTTTTGTCCAATTTGATACAAGCTGCTTATGAAAAGTTGCACACATGAACAACCAAGGTATTTTGGAACAAAGAGCTGTCACGTTAACGTGAATGGTTTCACTATTCAAATTGTGGGCGTTAGACCAACGTGCCACCACGCGTCCCGCTTCTCATAGGCAGGTGCCGTCCGAGGAAGCGTGTGAGTCGACGGGAGGCGTGCGAGCAGGCCGCTGCACAGGCTCACCGGGAGGCGAGCCCTTTGACCTCCCTCCGCCGCCCACCTTCATCCCAACTGCCCCCACTTTTAATGGTGCCCGCGCCGTAGTTTAAATCACCTCCACACTCCCCGCTCTTGCTACAATCTTCTCTCCGCCTCTCCGATTCTCCTGTCGTCTGCCTCCAATGAGCCTAAGCTCACCGTATGCCATGGCGCATCACGGTGGGATGCCCCTAGTCATCCAGTTTCCTCAGGAAGACCCCGAGCCAGAGTCACAAGAACATAAGGAGCTTTCGGATGGGTTTGACATGGTCATGCGGGAAGTTGCAGCATTTGTCCCTGCGCACGATCCAGCTCCTATCACCGCGCCTGCGCCAGCGCCCATCCCCGTGGCATTGATGGGCTGGGCGCCGCACATTGTCGCCTGATATGTCTCCAATGTATCTATAATTTTTGATTGTTCCATGCTATTATAGTATCAATCTTGGATGTTTTATATGCAATTATATGCCATTATATATCATATTTTGGGACTAACCTATTAACCCAGTGCCCAGTGCCAGTTGTTGTTTTTTGCTTGTTTTTGCCTTTTCAGAAAATCATTATCAAAAAGAGTCCAAAGGAGAAAAAAACTTTGGATTAATTTTTTCTGGACCAGAAGAGACCCACGAAGCTCCGGGAGAAGACCAGAAGAGCCACGAGAAGGCGACAAGCCTGGAGGGCGCGCCTAGGGGGGTAGGCGCGCCCCCAGGCTTGTGGGCCCCTCATAGCCCCTCCTAACCTAATTCCAGCGCTATAAATTCCCAAATATTCCCAATATACTAGAGAGACAGAAGAGAAAACCTTTCTGCCGCCGCAAGCCTCTGTTCTTCCGTGATCCCATCTGGAGGCCTTTTTCGGTACTCTGCCGGAGGGGGAATCGATCACGGAGGGCTTCTTCATCAACCTTGCTGCCCTTCCGATGATGTGTGGGTAGTTTACCACAGACCTACGGGTCCATAGCTAGTAGCTAGATGTCTTCTTCTCTCTCTTTGATCTTCAATACCATGTTCTCCTCGATGTTCTTGGAGTTCTATCCGATGTAATCTTCTTTTGCGGTGTGTTTGTTGGGATCCGATGAATTGTGAGTTTATGATCAGATTATTCATGAGAAATATTTGAGTCTTCTCTGAACTCTTTTATGCATGATTATTATAGCTTTTTATTTCTCTCCGATCTATCGATTTGGTTTGGCCAACTAGATTGGTTTATCTTGCAATGGGAGAGGTGCTTTGTGATGGGTTCAATCTTGCGGTGCTCAATCCTAGTGACAGAAGGGGACGTGACACGTATTTGTATTGTTGCCATTAAGGATAAAAATATGGGGTTTAATCATATTGCTTGAGTTTACTTTGTCTACATCATGTCATCTTGCTTAAGGCGTTACTCTGTTTCATACTTAATACCCTAGATGCATGCTGGATAGCGATCGATGGGTGGAATAATAGTTGTAGATGCAGGCAGGAGTTGGTCTACTTGTCTCGGACGTGATGCCTATATACATGATCATTGCCATGAATCCGTCATAATTATTTGCTTTTGTATCAATTGCCCAACAGTAATTTGTTTACCCACCGTATGCTATGTGTTCGAGAGAGAAGCCTCTAGTGAAAACTATGGCCCTTGGGTCTACTTTTATCATATATTAAAATCAAAAATACCTTGGCGTTTAGCGGGATTTTGCTTGGTTCTCCTACTAGATTGATAACCTTGGTTCTTAACTGAGGGAAATACTTATCTCTACTATACTGCATCATCCTCTCCTCTTCGGGGAAATACCAATGCAGTCTACAAGTAGCAGGAAGAATTTTTGGCGCCGTTGCCGGGGAGACATCATCAAAATTACCAAGTACCTTCACACAAACTATCATCCACTTGCATTTATTTTATTTGCCTTTTTAATTGCATTTGCCTCTCGTTTTCATCTCCCCCACTTCTAATTTTTTTACAAAAACACAAAAATATTTTCCTTTGCTTGTTTACTAGTTCGCTTGTTTGCTTCACCACTATGGCTAGTTCTTCGCTTTTTACTATCACCCCCGAAAATGAAGTGCTTAATTTTAAACAATGGGGAGGAGAAAATTTAGAAGATGCTTGGTATAGGATTTGCGATGCTCAAAATAGATCAACTAGTAAGCAATCCACTACCGTTCTTCTTCGAAATTTTTATGTGGAAGTTACTACTTGGTATAGATTTGTGCTTGACACTATTACCAGAGGGAATTTCTTGATGTGTCCCACTTTGGATGCTTTCAATGCTATGTGAAATTTAGTGGGTTCACCCCCTATCATTATCAATGAAACAGCTTTGACTTTGGAAAGGTTAGAAGCTATTGAAAATAAAATATCTACTATTGAACATCTTGAGAATTTAGATAAAAAGATTCATAATCATATTACTCAAGTTGGTTCTAAGATGGGAATTGCTTTGAAAACTTTAAAGAAAAAGGAACCAATAATTAACGAAAGGATAGAACAAAGCCCCGCTAGAATTGACAAGTTAGAAGAGATTATCAATAACTTAGGTTCCGCTTTTTCCTCCGCTAAAAGCATTGATAGGACTCCTCCCAATAAAAATTGCAAGTTTATATATGTTCCTAAGGTTAATAGTGCTACTTCTAGTAAAGGGAGCGAGGATCTTAAAATGATTAGCGTGCACCCCAATTTCATTGATATAATGAAGGAACCTATCCATAAAAACAAAATTCTTGATTTTGTGCCTAAAAGTGTGATGATGAGAAACTCCTATGTTAAATCTACTAGAGAAAATGGGTGTGTAATTGAGGAGTTGGACTTGAAGGATGACAACACTTGAAACTATGCATTATGCCTACCTAGGGGCATAAAAAAGTAGCGCTTGTTGGGAGGCAACCCAATGAATAAAATAAATTTTTGTTTTCACTTTCTGTTCTTGTGTGTTTGCACAATTATAGCCTCTGTTATGATTGTGTTTTTATCTTTTAATTAGTGTTTGTGCCAAGTAATGCCTTTGGGATGATTTGGATGATATTATGATTGATGCTGTTGGAAAATAGAAACTTTTTTGTCCAGTACTAGAATTTTGATTTTTTGCTGGAGAGTGAAAAATTCTGAATTTTTTTACACAGTATTGATATATGAATTTCCCACGTTGTCCAAATTTTTCAGAATTTTTTGAGTTACAGAAGTATGACGTTAATTCAGGTCTTTACAGACTGTTCTGTTTTAGACAGATTCTGTTTTTGTTGCATAGTTTGCTTATTTTGATGAATCTATGGATCGTATCGGGGGGTATGAGTCATGGAGAAGTTGGAGTACCGTAGCATTATGCTAATATTAAATATGAATCAATTTACAACAGTACCTAAAGTTTAAGATTTGTTTGTTATACTAACGGATCTCATGAGGTTTCTGTTGAGTTTTGTGTGCTGAAGTTTTCAAGTTTTGGGTTAGACTACGATGAATAAAGGAATAAGGAGCGGCAAGAGCCTAAGCTTGGGGATGCCCAAGGCACCCCAAGGTAATATTCAAGGAAGACTCAAGCGTCTAAGCTTGGGGATGCCCCGGAAGGCATCCCCTCTTTCGTCTACAATCTATCGGTAACTCACTTGGAGCTATATTTTTATTCATCACATGATATGTGTTTTACTTGGAGCGTCTTGTGATATAGTTTGTTTGCTTTTCTTTGCTTTTAGTTTGTCACAATCATCTTTGCTGAACACACCTTTTTGAGAGGTACACACATTATTCGTGATTTGTTAGAATACTCTATGTGCTTCACTTATATCTTTTGAGCTAGGCAGTTGCTCTAGTGCTTCACTTATATCTTGTAGAGCACGTAGGTGGTTATATTTTAAAGAAATAGTTGCTCTCTCATGCTTCACTTATATCATTTTGAGAGTCTAATGATTAGCAATGGTAATATGCACGGGTTATGAATTTGGTCCTAGTATGATGGGTATTCAAGAAGGATATAATAAAAACTTTCATGTAGATCACTGAATATGATAAGTTTGATTCCTTGCAATAGTTTTGCGATATTAAGATGGAAATATATGGGAGGTGCTAGTAGATAATTGTGGTTTAGTAAGAATATTGGTGTTAAGGTTTGTGATTCCCGAAGCATGCACGTATGATCTGTCGTTATGCTAAGAAGTTGGAGCATGATTTATTCTTGATTGTCTACCTTATGAGTGGCGGTCGAGGACGAGCTATGGTATTTTCCTACCAATCTATCCCCCTAGGGGCATGCATAGTAGTACTTTGCTTCGAGGGCTAATAAACTTTCGCAATAAGTATATGAGTTCTTTATGACTAATGTGAGTCCAAGGATTATACGCACTATCACCTTTCCGCAATTTGCTAGCCTCTTCGGTACCGTGCATTCCCCTTTCTCACATCGAGAGTTGGTGCAAACTTCGCCGGTGCATCCAAACCCCGTGATATGATACGCTCTATCACACATAAGCCTCTTTATATCTTCCTCAAAACAGCCACCATGCCTACCTATCATGGCATTTCCATAGCCATTCCGAGATATATTGCCATGCAACTTCCACCGTTCCGTTTTTATGACACACATCATCATTGTCATATTCCTTTGCATGATCATATAGCTGACATAGTATTTGTGGCTCAGCCACCGTTCATCATTTTTATACATGTTACGCTAGTATCATTGCACATCCTGGTACACCGCCAGAGGCATTCATATAGAGTCATATTTTTGTTCTAGTTTTGAGTTGTAATTTTCTTTTGAGTTGTAAGTAAATAGAAGTATGATGATCATCATTATTACAGCATTGTCCGAGTGAGGAAAAAAAGAGGCCAAAAAAAAGAGCCCACAAAAAAAAAGAGGCCAAAAAGAGCCCACAAAAAAAAATGAGAGAAAAAGAGAGAAGGGCCAATGTTACTATCCTTTTCCATACTTGTGCTTCAAAGTAGCACCATGTTTTTCATATAGAGAGTCTCCTATTTTGTCACTTTCATATACTAGTGGGAAATTTTCATTATAGAACTTGGCTTGTATATTCCGATGATGGGCTTCCTCAAATACCCGAGGTCTTCATGAGCAAGCAAGTTGGATGCACACCCACTTAGTTTTCATGTTGAGCTTTCATACACTTATAGCTCTTAGTGCGTCCGTTGCATGGCAATCCCTACTCCTCGCATTGACATCAATTGATGGGCATCTCCATAGCACGTTGATTAGCCTCGTTGATGTGAGACTATCTTCTTATTTTTGACCCCCTTATTAATCTCTACCACCATACTCTATTCCACCCATAGTGCTATATCCATGGCTTGCGCTCATGTATTGCATGGGGGTTGAAAAAGCTGAAGCGCGTTAAAAATTATGAACCAATTGCTCGGCTTGTCATCGGGGTAGTGCATGATAAATATTTTGTGTTAAGAAGATGGAGCATGACAGGATTATATGATTTTGTAGGGATAACGTTCTTTAGCATTTTTATTTTGAAAGACATGATTGTTTATTAGTATGCCTGAGTATTGATGTCTTTATATCAAACTATAGACTATTGCTTTGAATCATTCAGATCTTATTATTCATACCGTAAGAGACAGATTACATGATGAAACATGTTAGGTAGCATTCCACATCAAAAATTATGTTTTTATCATTTACCTACTCGAGGACGAGCAGGAATTAAGCTTGGGGATGCTTGATACGTCTCCAACGTACCTATAATTTTTTATTGTTCCATGATATTATAGTATCAATCTTGGATGTTTTATATGCAATTATATGCCATTATATATCATTTTTGGGACTAACCTATTAACCCAGTGCCCAGTGCCAGTTGCTGTTTTTTGCTTGTTTTTGCCTTTTCAGAAAATCATTATCAAAAAGAGTCCAAACGAGAAAAAAACTTTGGATTAATTTTTTCTGGACCAAAAGAGACCCACGAAGCTTCGGGAGAAGACCAGAAGAGCCACGAGGAGGCGACAAGCCTGGAGGGAGCGCCCAGGGGGGTAGGCGCGCCCCCCAGGCTTGTGGGCCCCTCATAGCCCCTCCTGACCTAATTCCAGCACTATAAATTCCCAAATATTCCCAATATACCAGAGAGACAGAAGAGAAAACCTTTCCGCCACTGCAAGCCTCTTTTCTTCCGCGATCCCATCTGGAGGCCTTTTCCGGTACTCTGCCGGAGGAGGAATCGATCACGGAGGGCTTCTTCATCAACCTTGCTGCCCTTCCGATGATGTGTGAGCTTACCATAGACCTACGGGTCCATAGCTAGTAGCTAGATGGCTTCTTCTCTCTCTTTGATCTTCAATACCATGTTCTCCTCGATGTTCTTGGAGTTCTATCCGATGTAATCTTCTTTTGCGGTGTGTTTGTTGGGATCCGCTGAATTGTGAGTTTATGATCAGATTATTCATGAGAAATATTTGAGTCTTCCCTTTCTTTTATGCATGATTATTATATCTTTGTATTTCTCTCCGATCTATCGATTTGGTTTGGCCAACTAGATTGGTTTATCTTGCAATGGGAGAGGTGCTTTGTGATGGGTTCAATCTTGCGGTGCTCAATCCTAGTGACAGAAGGGGACATGACACGTATTTGTATTGTTGCCATTAAGGATAAAAAGATGGGGTTTAATCATATTGCTTGAGTTTACTTTGTCTACATCATGTCATCTTGCTTAAGGCATTACTCTGTTTCATACTTAATACCCTAGATGCATGCTGGATAGCGGTCGATGGGTGGAGTAATAGTAGTAGATGCAGGCAGGAGTCGGTCTACTTGTCTCGGACGTGATGCCTATATACATGATCATTGCCATGAATCCTTCATAAGTATTTGCTTTTCTATCAATTGCCCAACAGTAATTTGTTTACCCACCGTATGCTATGTGTTGGAGAGAGAAGCCTCTAGTGAAAACTATGGCCCCCGAGTCTACTTTTATCATATATTAAAATCAAAAATACCTTGCTGCAATTTATTTACTTTTATTTTATTTAGTATTTTAGTTTATCTATCTATCACTATCTGAATTAATCCTTGTAAATAACCGCTAAGAGGATTGACAACCCTCTTATTTGCGTTGGGTGCAAGTGTTTGCTTTTGTGTGTGCAGGTGCATTTAACGGGATTTTAATTGGTTCTCCTACTGGATTGATAACCTTGGTTCTTAACTGAGGGAAATACTTATCTCTACTATACTGCATCATCCTCTCCTCTTCGGGGAAATACCAACGCAGTCTACAAGTAGCATCGCCCAGCTTGAAGCCGCGGGGATCCGGGAGGCCCCCACTGACTTGCACGCACCTGTGCCCGCGCATGGGCCTCCACTAGTGCTCGCGCCCGTGCCCACGCATGCGCCAGCGCATCCACTGACGCACGTGCCCGTGCCTATGCCCGTGCACATGAATGTCTCCGCCGCGCCATTGCCAGCGCCTGTCACCGCGTCGGTGCTAGTGCCCCCCTCAGCGGCATGGGTCGCCGCCGTCGACCGCTTCCTTGCAGCGCCGCCAGACGCGGCCTCCCGCCGGTTGACTTTTGAGGGTGTCCCGGACTAGGGGGTGCTTGGGCTGCCGACCTATCTTTCGTAGGCCGGACTAGTGGGCCGCCCTTCAGTCATCAAAGGAAGGCCGGATAGTGGGCAATCCCGTGCACCAGAAGGAAACCTCCGAAGACTTGGCGTCTCCTCCAAGAAATAATTAGCGTAACCGGCATGTTTATCCCCTGATGGCAACCGACTGTATGTAACCCTAGGTCCCTTTGGTGTCTATATAAACCAGAGGGTTTAGTCCGTAGAGACAGAGAATCATCATAACCTCCTAGGGTTTAGTTCATCCGATCTCGAGGTAGATCCACTCTGTAACCTTCATACACTCATATCAATACAATCTAGCAGGATGTAGGGTATTACCTCTTCGAGAGGGCCCGAACCTGGGTAAATCATTGTCTCCACGTTCCCTATTACCCATTGATTCCTAGATCCATAGTTCGGACCACCTACCCGAGATCAGCCGGTTTTGGTACCGACATTGGTGCTTTCATTGAGAGTTCCGCCGTGGGTCACCAAGGATCAATGGCTCGCCTTCTCATCAGCGGTGGCATCCGCAGCGGGGACATCTTCGTCCCCGGTCAGCTCTTTGCGTTCGGTAGCGTCATGCTACACGCAGATCCGGCCGGTCGCCTCGGCCGGGTCGACAGCTTTACCCCCGATCAGGAGATCAGGTTAGGAAACTTGGAGTTCGTCACCGATTCCCGGGGAGATCTTATCCTTACGGGGTCCACAGCCTTGCCTAAAGGACCCGCAAATCCCGAAGCTTTGACTTCGGGTACGGCCAGCCCCACCACCGGGATGGTCGCCGCTCCGGACCCGGCCTCGAGCCCGGATCTAATCTCCGCGCCCGGCTACCGAAAATCAGCCTCGGCCGAACATGACTGCGGGGCAAAATCAAACGCCCCCGTCACGACCATACTGCGGGTTGACCTCGTAAACTGCTAGAACTTGGAACCGACGGATCTCTCGTTACTAAACGGGATACTAGATCGGATCCAAGCCATGGGAATCACCGATGGCTAGTCCCCGGTCTACGATCGGATTGGGCTTAAAACCGATGACGGGGAAATTCATACCTCTCCGGCCGCCCACTTGGTCGCCACTATTGAAGGCTCAACTAAGGGCTCGCCCCTCCCCCCAGAACCGAAAGCGCATGGGGTGCAAGTTTCTGATCAGCAAGCTTCGTCCTCCAGCTCGGCAGCTGAACTCCGCTCCGGAGAGGGTTCAGAGCCGAAGTCTGATTCAGTACGCGACCTCGAGTTCACACATCCGCACCTGGCCAACTACCCGGATCTAGAGCTCGGCACGTCAGATTCCATGTCAATCCAGGACGCAGCCGCCAAAACCCCGGACTCACACCCCGCTGGGATCAAACTTTTTCTCCCACCCACCCCCCACATTGAGTACTATCCAAGTAACTCAGGACGGCCTGACATATGGGACCTAATGTACATAAAGCAACAACCCGGAGAGATAGTTCGGCACTTTTGGGCCAGATTCATCCTCGTCAAAAACAAGATGACAAACGGTAGCAGCAAGGATATTCTGGAGGTTTTTCGACAAAACTGCCGAGACGAAGGCATCTTAAACGCCCTCGCCCGCCGCCACATCCAAAACTTCTCTGAGTTATCGGACCTGGTGTCCAAATACTGCGCTATGGAGTATGCTTGGCGGGATCAGCTTGAGCAAACGGAGTCAATCCGTACAGAGGGATCAAACCGAGCTCGGGCAAAACGCGCATACCCTCGCCGGACACCTCAATACGAACCATCTGAGAAAAGGATGAAACCCCTGACAAGATCCAGAACGGTCCTGGACGAACTACTGGACAAGCCATGCCCCATACACTCCGTCCTTCTCAACACAAACCCAACCCACAGCCTTCGAGCTTGCTGGGTGGTCAGGCAAGTTGCCAAAAGCGGCGAAGTCATCCTTGGGGGCCCGTACTCCAATAAACGCCCAACAACGCCCCCTGATGACGATGCCGAGATCCTAACAATCTACGAGACGTATTCCTCAAAGAATCAGAGGAAAAGAGCCCTTCGAGAGCTCACTCAAATTCACCATGTGGCAGCGACAGACTCATGGACAGACACACCTATCACTTTCAGTGAGCAAGACCAGCCGAGGCCCCGCCCAACCCGAGCTGCTGCCGCCCTTGTCCTTGATCCCATAGTGGATGGATTTCGACTCCAAAAGGTGCTAATGGACGGCGGCAGCGGGCTAAACCTCATTTACGAGGACACCTTGGACAAAATGCAGTTTGACAAATCTCGCATCGAGCAAAGTCACACCGCCTTTCGAGGGATTATCCCCGGCAAGGAGGCTCGTTGTAGTGGCCGAGTGGTGTTGGGGAACGCTGCATGGAAAACAAAAAAAATTCTACGCACACGCAAGATCTATCCATGGAAATGCATAGCTACGAGAGGGGGAGTGTGTCTACGTACCCTCGTAGACCGTAAGCGAAAGCGTTAGAACAACGCGGTTGATGTCGTCGAACAACTTCACGATCCAACCGACCGAGTACCGAACGTACGGCACCTCTGCGTTCAGCACACGTTCAGCTCGGTGACGTCCTCGACTTCTTGATCCAGCAAGACGGCGAGATAGTGGATGAGTTCCGGCAGCACGACGGCGTGGTGACGGTGATGGTAATGCTATCTCCGCAGGGCTTCGCCCAAGCACTGCGAAAATATGACCGAGGGACGGAACTGTGGAGGGGGGCGCCGCACACGGCTAAGACAATGTTGTATCTCCTTTGGGGCGCCCCCTCTCCTCTATTTATATATGTGTAGGGGCTTGGAGTAGAAGGAATAGTGCCACATGAACAGTAACCGTGAATAGTACACACGTGGACTTGGACTCCAAAGTCCAATCCTATTCCTACTAGGACTCTCCCTTTTTTCCTTCCCTAGCTGCGTGGGCTTTTGAGGACTTGGTGCGCCTGTACCAATAAGGCCAGGGCGCCTCCCCTTAGCCCATGCCAGCCCTTGGGACGTGGTGGACCCACTTGTGGACTTCCGGACCCCTCCGAAATCCTCCGGAACCTTCTGGAAGCTTCCCGGTACAATACCGAAAAAACTGCACTTTTTTCCGGAACCCAAAATATGACTTCCCATATATAAATCTTTACCTCTCGACCATTCCAAGACTCCTCGTGACGTCCGGGATCTCATCCGGGAATCCGAATAATATTCGGTTACCAATTCACATAACTCATATAACACTATATCGTCAACGAACGTTAAGCGTGCGGACCCTACGGGTTCGGGAATGATGTAGACATGACCGAGACGCCTCTCCGGTCAATAACCAATAGCGGAACCTGGATGCCCATATTGGTTCCTACATATTCCACGAAGATCTTATCGGTCGAACCGCAATGACAACATAAGTAATTCCCTTTGTCCGTCGGTATGTTACTTGCCCGAGATTCGATCGTCGGTATCTCCATACCTAGTTCAATCTCATTACCGGCAAGTCTCTTTACTCGTTCTTTAATACATCATCCCGTAACTAACTCCTTAGTCACTTTGCTTGCAAGCTTCTTATGATGTGCATTACCGAGAGGGCCCAGAGATACCTCTCCGAAACTCGGAGTGACAAATCCCAGTCTCGATCCATGCCAAATCAACGGACACCTTCGGAGATACCTGTAGAGCATCTTTATGATCACCCAGTTACGTTGTGACGTTTGATAGCACACAAGGTATTCCTCCGGTATCCGGGAGTTGCATGATCTCATGGTCTGAGGAACATGTATTTGACATTCAAGAAAGCAGTAGCAATAAACAGAACGATCATATGCTAAGCTAACGGATGGGTCTTGTCCATCACATCATTCTCCTAATGATGTGATCCCGTTATCAAATGACAACTCATGTCTATGGTTAGGAAACCTTAACCATCTTTGATCAACGAGCTAGTCTAGTAGAGGCTCACTAGGGACACGGTATTTGTTTATGTATTCACACATTTATTTAAGTTTCCAGTCAATACAATTCTAGCATGAATAATAAACCTTTATCATGAACAAGGAAATATAAAATAATAACAACTTTATTATTGCCTCTAGGGCATATTTCCATCAGTCTCCCACTTGCACTAGAGTCAATAATCTAGATTACATAGTAATGAATCTAACACCCATGGAGTCTTGGTGCTGATCATGTTTTGCTCGTGGAAGAGGCTTAGTCAACGGGTCTGCCACATTCAGATCCGTGTGTATTTTGCAAATTTCTATGTCTCCATCCTTGACATATTCACGAATGGAGTTGAAGTGTCTCTTGATGTGTTTGGTCTTCTTGTGAAACCTGGGCTCCTTGGCTATGGCAATTGCTCCAGTGTTGTCACAAAAGATTGTCATTGGACCCGATGCACTAGGTATTACACCTAGATCGGATATGAACTCCTTCATCCAGACTCCTTCATGTGCTGCTTCCGAAGCAGCTATGTATTCCGATTCACACGTAGATCCCGCCACGACGCTCTGCTTGGAACTGCACCAACTGACAGCTCCACCATTTAATATAAATACGTATCCGGTTTGTGACTTAGAGTCATCCGGATCAGTGTCGAAGCTTGCATCGACGTAACCCTTTACGATGAGCTCTTCGTCACCTCCATAAATGAGAAACATGTCCTTGGTCCTTTTCAGGTACTTCAGGATATTCTTGACCGCTGTCCAGTGATCCACTCCTGGATTACTCTGGTACCTCCATGCCAAACTTATGGCAAGGCACACATCAGGTCTGGTACACAGCATGGCATACATAATAGAACCTATGGCTGAGGCATAGGGAATGACTTTCATTTTCTCTATATCTTCTGCCGTGGTAGGGCATTGAGTCTGACTCAACTTCACACCTTGCAAGACAGGCAAGAACCCTTTCTTTGACTGGTCCATTTTGAACTTCTTCAAAACTTTGTCAAGGAATGTGCTTTGTGAAAGTCCTATCAAGCGTCTTGATCTATCCCTATAGATCTTGATGCCCAATATATAAGCAGCTTCACCGAGGTCTTTCATTGAAAAATTCTTATTCAAGTATCCCTTTATGCCATCCAGAAATTCTATATCATTTCCAATCAACAATATGTCATCCACATATAATATTAGAAATGCTACGGAGCTCCCACTCACTTTCTTGTAAATACAGGCTTCACCGTAAGTCTGTACAAAACCATATGCTTTGATCACCTCATCAAAGCGTATATTCCAACTCCGAGATGCTTGCACCAGTCCATAGATGGATCGCTGGAGCTTGCACACTTTGTTATCATCCTTAGGATCGACAAAACCTTCTGGTTGCATCATATACAACTCTTCTTTGAGAAAACCATTAAGGAATGCAGTTTTGACATCCATTTGCCAGATTTCATAATCATAAAATGCGGCAATTGCTAACATGATTCGGACAGACTTAAGCATCGCTACGGGTGAGAAAGTCACATCGTAGTCAACCCCTTGAACTTGTCGAAAACCTTTCGCGACAAGTCGAGCTTTGTAGACAGTGATATTACCATCAGCATCCGTCTTCCTCTTAGAAATCCATTTATTCTCAATGGCTTGCCGATCATCGGGCAAGTCCACCAAAGTCCACACTTTGTTCTCATACATGGATCCTATCTCAGATTTCATGGCCTCAAGCCATTTGTCGGAATCCGGGCTTATCATAGCTTCTTCATAGTTCGTAGGTTCGCCGTTGTCTAACAACATAACTTCCAGAACAGGATTACCGTACCACTCTGGTGCGGAACGTACTCTGGTCGACCTACGAAGTTCAGTAGTAACTTGATCTGAAGTTTCATGATCTTTATCATTATCTTCCTCTCTTATTGGTGTAGGCATCATGGGAACGGTTTTCTCTGATGAGCTATTTTCCAATTCGAGAGAAGGTACAATTACCTCATCAAGTTCTACTTTCCTCCCACTCACTTCTTTCGAGAGAAACTCCTTCTCTAGAAAGGACCCATTCTTGGCAACAAAGACCTTGCCTTCGGATCTGTGGTAGAAGGTGTACCCAATTGTTTCTTTAGGGTATCCTATGAAGACGCACTTCTCCGCTTTGGGTTCGAGCTTATCAATTTGAAGCTTTTTCACATAAGCATCGCATCCCCAAACTTTAAGAAACGGCAGCTTAGGTTTCTTGCCAAACCATAGTTCATACGGTGTCGTCTCAACGGATTTAGACGGTGCCCTATTTAACGTGAATGCAGCTGTCTCTAATGCATAACCCCAAAACGATAGTGGCAAATCGGTAAGAGACATCATAGAACGCACCATATCCAATAAAGTACGGTTATGACGTTCGGACACACCATTACGCTGTGGTGTTCCAGGTGGCGTGAGTTGTGAAACAATTCCACATTTTCTTAAATGAAGGCCAAACTCATAACTCAAATATTCGCCTCCGCGATCAGATCGTAGAAACTTTATTTTCTTGTTACGATGATTCTCTACTTCACTCTGAAATTCTTTGAACTTTTCAAATGTTTCAGACTTGTGTTTCATCAAGTAGATATACCCATATCTACTCAAATCATCTGTGAAGGTTAGAAAATAATGATACCCGCCGCGTGCTTCAACATTCATTGGACCGCATACATCGGTATGTATTATTTCCAACAAATCAGTAGCTCGCTCCATTGTTCCGGAGAACGGAGTTTTAGTCATCTTGCCCATGAGGCATGGTTCGCAAGTATCAAATGATTCATAATCAAGAGATTCCAAAAGTCCATCCACATGGAGTTTGTTCATGCGCTTTACACCAATATGACCTAAACGGCAGTGCCACAAGTATGTTGCACTATCATTATCAACTTTGCATCTTTTGGCATCAATATTATGAATATGTGTATTACTACGATCGAGATTCAACAAGAATAGACCATTCACAAAAGGTGAGTGACCATAAAAGATGTTACTCATATAAATAGAACAACCATTATTCTCTGACTTAAATGAATAACCGTCTCGCAATAAACAAGATCCAGATATAATGTTCATGCTCAACGTTGGCACCAAATAACAATTATTGAGGTCTAAAACTAATCCCGAAGGTAGATGTAGAGGTAGCGTGCCGACGGAGATCACATCAACCTTGGAACCATTCCCGACGCGCATCGTCACCTCGTCCTTAGCCAATCTTCGCTTATTCCGTAGCTCCTGTTTCGAGTTACAAATATGAGCAACCGAACCAGTATCAAATACCCAGGCGCTACTGCGAGTATTAGTGAGGAACACATCAATAACATGTATATCAAATATACCTTTGCTCACTTTGCCATCCTTCTTATCTGCCAAAGACTTGGGGCAGTTCCGCTTCCAGTGACCAGCCCCTTTGCAGTAGAAGCACTCTGTTTCAGGCCTGGGTCCAGCTTTGGGTTTCTTCGTGGGAGCGGCAACTTGCTTGTCGTTCTTCTTGAAGTTCCCCTTCTTTCCCTTGCCCTTTTTCTTGAAACTAGTGGTCTTGTTAACCATCAACACTTGATGCTCCTTCTTGATTTCTACCTCCGCTGATTTCAGCATCGCGAAGAGCTCGGGAATTGTCTTCTCCATCCCTTGCATATTATAGTTCATCACGAAGCCTTTGTAGCTTGGTGGCAGTGACTGAAGAACTCTGTCAATAACACTCTCAACCGGAAGATCAATTCCCAGCTGAGTCAAGTGGTTGTGGTACCCAGACATTCTGAGTATGTATTCACTGACAGAACTGTTCTCCTCCATCTTACAGCTGAAGAACTTGTTGGAGACTTCATATCTCTCAACCCGGGCATTAGCTTGAAATATCAATTTCAGCTCTTGGAACATCTCATATGCTCCGTGGCATTCAAAACGCTTTTGTAGTCCCGGTTCTAAGCCGTAGAGCATGGCACACTGAACTATCGAGTAGTCATCAGATCGAGCCTGCCAGGCGTTCACAACGTCTGCAGCAGCTCCTGCAGCAGGTCCATCACCTAGCGGTGCATCAAGGACATAATTCTTCTGTGCAGCAATGAGGATAATCTTCAAGTTACGGACCCAGTCCGTGTAGTTGCTACCATCATCTTTCAACTTAGCTTTCTCTAGGAACGCATTAAAATTCAACGGAACAGTAGCACGGGCCATTTATCTACAACATAGATATGCAAAAACTATCAAGACTAAGTTCATGATAAATTAAGTTCAATTAATCAAACTACTAATGAACTCCCACTTAAATTAACATCCCTCAAGTTAACTAAGTGATACATGATCCAAATCAACTAGCCCATGTCCGATCATCACGTGAGATGGGATAGTCATCAATGGTGAACATCTCCATGTTGATCATATCTACTATATGACTCATGTTCGACCTTTCGGTCTCCAGTGTTCCGAGACCATGTCTGTACATGCTAGGCTCGTCAAGTTTAACCCAAGTATTCTGCTTGTGTAAAACTGGCTTACACCCGTTGTATGTGAACGTAGAATCTATCACCCCCGATCATCATGAGGTGCTTCGAAACGATGAACTTTAGCAACGGTGCATACTCGGGGAGAACACTTTTATCTTGAAATTTAGTGAAGGGATCATCTTATAATGCAACCGTCATTCTAAGCAAAATAAGATGCATAAAGGATAAACATCACATGCAATCAAAATATGTGACATGATATGGCCATCATCTTGTGCTTTTGATCTCCATCTCCAAAGCATCGTCATGATCTCCATCGTCACCGGCTCGACACCTTGATATCCATCGTTGCGTCATGGTCGTCTCGCCAACTATTGCTTCTACAACTATTGCTAACGCATAGCGATAAAGTAAAGCAATTACATGGCACTTGCATTTCATACAATAAAGAGACAACCATAAGGCTCTTGCCGGTTGCCGATAAATTACAAAACATGATCATCTCATACAACAACGTATATCACATCATGTCTTGACCATATCACATCACAGCATACCCTGCAAAAACAAGTTAGACGACCTCTACTTTGTTGTTGCAAGTTTTACGTGGCTGCTACGGGCTTCTAGCAAGAACCGTTCTTACCTACGGCACAAAACCACAACGGTGATTTATCAAGATTGCTGTTTTAACCTTCAACAAGGACCGGCCGCAGTCAAATTTGATTCAACTAAAGTAGGAGAAACAGACACCCGCCAGCCACCTTTATGCAAAACAAGTTGCATGTCTGTCGGTGGAACCGGTCTCATGTACGTGGACATGTAAGGTTGGTCCGGGCCGCTTCATCTAACAATACCGACGAATCAAAATAAGACGTTGGTGGTAAGCAGTATGACGATCACCGCCCACAACTCTTTGTGTTCTACTCGTGCATATCATCTACGCATAGACCTGGCTCTGATACCACTGTTGGGGAACGCTGCATGGAAAACAAAAAAAATTCTACGCACACGCAAGATCTATCCATGGAGATGCATAGCTACGAGAGGGGGAGTGTGTCTACGTACCCTCGTAGACCGTAAGCGGAAGCGTTAGAACAACGCGGTTGATGTCGTCGAACAACTTAACGATCCAACCGACCGAGTACCGAACGTACGGCACCTCCGCGTTCAGCACACGTTCAGCTCGGTGACGTCCTCGACTTCTTGATCCAGCAAGACGGCGAGGTAGTGGATGAGTTCCGGCAGCACGACGGTGTGGTGACGGTGATGGTAATGCTATCTCCGCAGGGCTTCGCCCAAGCACTGCGAAATATGACCGAGGGACGGAACTGTGGAGGGGGGCGCCGCACACGGCTAAGACAATGTTGTATCTCCTTTGGGGCGCCCCCTCTCCTCTATTTATATATGTGTAGGGTCTTGGAGTAGAAGGAATAGTTCCACGTGAACAGTAGCCGTGAATAGTACACACGTGGACTTGGACTCCAAAGTCCAATCCTATTCCTACTAGGACTCTCCCTTTTTCCTTCCCTAGCTGCGTGGGCTTTTGAGGACTTGGTGCGCCTGGCCCAATAAGACCAGGGCGCCTCCCCTTAGCCCATGCCAGCCCTTGGGACGTGGTGGACCCACTTGTGGACTTCCGGACCCCTCCGGAATCCTCCGGAACCTTCTGGAAGCTTCCCGGTACAATACCGAAAAAACTGCACTTTTTTCCGGAACCCAAAATATGACTTCCCATATATAAATCTTTACCTCTCGACCATTCCGAGACTCCTCGTGACGTCCGGGATCTCATCCGGGACTCCGAACAATATTCGGTTACCAATTCACATAACTCATATAACACTATATCGTCAACGAACGTTAAGCGTGCGGACCCTACGGGTTCGGGAATGATGTAGACATGACCGAGACGCCTCTCCGGTCAATAACCAATAGCGGAACCTGGATGCCCATATTGGTTCCTACATATTCCACGAAGATCTTATCAGTCGAACCGCAATGACAACATACGTAATTCCCTTTGTCCGTCGGTATGTTACTTGCCCGAGATTCGATCGTCGGTATCTCCATACCTAGTTCAATCTCGTTACCGGCAAGTCTCTTTACTCGTTCCGTAATACATCATCCCATAACTAACTCCTTAGTCACTTTGCTTGCAAGCTTCTTATGATGTGCATTACCGAGAGGGCCCAGAGATACCTCTCCGAAACTCGGAGTGACAAATCCCAGTCTCGATCCATGCCAACTCAATGGACACCTTCGGAGATACCTGTAGAGCATCTTTATGATCACCCAGTTACGTTGTGACGTTTGATAGCACACAAGGTATTCCTCCGGTATCCGGGAGTTGCATGATCTCATGGTCTGAGGAACATGTATTTGACATTCAAGAAAGCAGTAGCAATAAACAGAACGATCATATGCTAAGCTAACGGATGGGTCTTGTCCATCACATCATTCTCCTAATGATGTGATCCCGTTATCAAATGACAACTCATGTCTATGGTTAGGAAACCTTAACCATCTTTGATCAACGAGCTAGTCTAGTAGAGGCTCACTAGGGACACGGTATTTGTTTATGTATTCACACATGTATTTAAGTTTCCGGTCAATACAATTCTAGCATGAATAATAAACCTTTATCATGAACAAGGAAATATAAAATAATAACAACTTTATTATTGCCTCTAGGGCATATTTCCATCAAGTGGTTCTCGATGTGGTCTTCGGAACACCCGAGAACTACCGATCCGAAGAACTGCTCTTCCACATTGTGCCCTTTCACAGTGGCTATGACGCCTTATTAGGGCGCGATGCTTTGGAACGATTCCATGCCATCCCACATTATGGGTACATGAAGCTTAAGATGCCAGGGCCAAACGGCATGATCACAGTAATAAGTGATCCGGACAGAGCTCTTCGGGCCGAAAATAAAACAGCATCGCTTGCCCTCGAAGCGCTATCCGAAGCCCTCGCAGCTGAAGAACTGACCGCGCTCCGCTCAACGGTGGATAAGGACGACGTAATCCTCGACAAAAGGCCCAAATCCACGTCCTTCAAACCAGCGGATGAAATCGTCAAATTCCAAGTGCACCCAACAGATCCCAACAAGACGGCATCCATTGGAGCTCAGCTGGACCCCGCGGTCGATGAAGAGTTGCGCAAAATTTTGCATGCAAACTAGGATATCTTCGCCTGGCACCCGTCAGACATGCCAGGGATCCCGTGTAGTTTAGCCGAGCACAGCCTGAACATAATTAAAGATTTCAAGCCAGTCAAACAGACTCTACGTCGGTTTTCCGAACCCAAGCGTCAAGCTATGGGCGAAGAACTGGCAAAGTTGCTCGAAGCCGGATTCATCCAAGACATCAAACACCCCGAGTGGTTGGCCAATCTGGTCATGGTACCCAAGAAGGATAAATCCTAGCGGTTGTGTGTCGATTTCAAGGATCTAAACAACACCTGCCCCAAGGATCCTTTCCCCTTGCCCCGCATAGACCAGATAATAGACGCCACTGCCGGGCATGACTCGTTGTGTTTCCTCGACGCTTACTCTGGATGCCATCAAATCAAAATGAAGGAGTCCGACCAAGCGGCCACAGCATTCATCACTCTCTACGGACCATTCTGTTTCAACACAATGCCCTTCGGATTAAAGAACGCAGGGGCTACATACCAGCACATGATCCAAACATGTTTGGAAAAGCAGATCGGCAAAACGGTCGAGGCGTATGTGGACGACGTGGTTGTCAAAACCAAACACGTCAGCCAGTTGGTGGACGATCTCCGGCAAACCTACGATAGTCTTCGGACTTTCGATATACGGCTCAATCCGGAAAAGTGCGTCTTCGGAGTGCCGGCCGGTAAGCTGCTCGGATTCATTGTTTCCCATAGAGGAATAGAGGCTAACCCAGCGAAAATACGGGCACTGTCCGAGCTGGCGGTCCCCACTGAGCTAAAGCACGTCCAGAAACTGGCCGGCTGCGTTGCAGCCTTAAGCCGCTTCATGTCACGCCTCGGAGAAAAGGCCTTACCGCTCTATAAATTTCTCAAACGGACGAAGAACTTCGAGTGGACCAGTGAAGCGGCGGCAGCACTTGAAGAAATAAAAACGCTACTGGCTAGCAACCCGATCTTGAAAGCGCCCAGCCCGGGCGAGCCAATGCTGCTATACATCTCGGCCACGAATCAGGTGGTCAGCGCGGTTCTCGTCGTCGAAAGAGAGACAGAGGGTCACAAACTCCAGGTGCAGAAACCAGTGTACTACGTATCTGAAGTGCTCACCCCGTGTAAAACGAGGTACCCGCATTATCAGAAGATTGCCTACGCAGTTTTCATGGCATCCCGCAAGCTCCGCCACTATTTTGAAGAGTGCTCGGTCACGGTGGCATCCGAAGTACCACTGAATGACATAATCAACAATCGAGACGCCACCGGCCGTATAGCCAAATGGGCTATAGAACTCCTTCCCTTCGAAATCATATATCGACCGCGCCGAGCTATTAAATCTCAGGTGTTGGCAGATTTCATTGCGGAATGGACGGAAGCCGAACTCCCTAGGGAGTACAGTACATACTCGCATTGGACGATGTACTTCGACGGCTCCAAAATGCTAGCCGGGCTGGGGGCTGGAGTGGTCCTCACATCCCCCACTGGCGATAATATTCGGTACATACTCCAGATAATGTACACCGACTCCAACAACGCGGCCGAATACGAAGCTTTGTTGCATGGACTTCGGATAGCGGTGTCAATGGGCATACAGCGGCTCGAGGTACGGGGAGATTCTAATCTCGCCAACTCTCAAGTCAACGGCGAATTTGATGCAAAAGACCCAAAAATGACAGCATATCGCAACGCCGTCCTAAAAATCTCCGCCCGTTTTGAAGGACTGGAGTTTCACCATATACCTAGAGACAGCAATCAAGCTGCCGATATTCTTGCTCGAATGGGCGCCAAGCATGATCGTGTCCCTGAGAACACCTTTTTGGAACGACTCTTCAATCCGTCCGTAGTGTGGCAGGAGGATGCCATGGGCTCAGAAACCAAGACCTCGGGAGAGCTCGCCCCTCCGCTGATCGAACCAGACGAAGGAATTATCGGCGGCTCGGCCGTTGAAATGACGTCTTCGGCTCATGAAGTCATGGCGGTAATTGCGCCATGGACCGAACCCTTCCTCGCCTATCTCCTCTGCCAAGAACTACCGGATGACCAGACTGAGGCAAGGCGCATTATTCGGCGATCCAAAGCCTATAAAGTCCACGAGGGAGAACTATATAAGAAAAGCACCACTGGCATCCTCCAAAGATGTATATCCGAAGAGGAGGGAAGGCAGCTCTTGGCCGAGATTCATGCTGGCATGGGTGGTAACCACGCAGTAGCTCGGGCCCTGGTCAGCAAGGCTTTCCGAGCAGGGTTCTTCTGGCCCACTGCCCGAACAGACGCCCAAACGTTGGTCCAACATTGCGTTGGATGCCAGCTTTTTGCGAATCAGAGTCATATGCCCCCCACGGCCCTTCGGACGATACCGATTACTTGGCCCTTCGCGGTCTGGGGGCTGGACATGGTCGGACCACTTAAAGGGGGGACCAAGAAAAAGAAATATCTACTCGTCATGGTAGACAAATTCACTAAGTGGATTGAGGCAAAGCCGGTAACCTCAGCCAAGTCAAAGCCGGTCATTGATTTTATATCCGGCGTCGTTCACCGTTACGGTGTCCCCCATAGCATAATAACGGACAATGGATCCAATTTTACCGCCCAGGAAGTCAAAGACTGGTGCGCTAATTTAGGCATTAAGCTCGACTATGCCTCGGTATATCACCCACAGTCTAATGGACAGGTCGAGAGAGCTAATGGACTGATCTTGAGCGGCATTAAGCCCCGTTTGGTCCGATCTCTAAAAGAATCTGACTGCCATTGGGTCGAGGAGCTTGACTCCGTATTGTGGGGCCTGCGCACCACTCCCAATCGATCCACGGGCTACACACCATTCTTCATGGTGTACGGGGTAGAAGCCGTCCTCCCCAGCGATCTTATTCACGACGCACCTCGGGTACGTATGTATGAGGAAAAGGAGGCCGAGCTGGATCGGCGAGATGACCTGGACGCCTTGGAGGGTGAGCGCGACATAGCTCGGGCTCGTTCCGCTTTTTATCAGCAGTAGGCCAGACGTTATCAAAGCAGGGAAGTACGGGCAAAATCCTACAACATCGGCGGTCTAGTCCTGCGCCTCCCGGAGAAGCAGAAGCATAAGCTGTCGCCCAAATGGGAGGGGCCTTTCATAATCGATCAAGTACTCGCGGGCGGAGCATATCGTCTCCGCGACCCACAGGACGACCGCCTCGAACCAAACCCATGGAACACAGCTCGACTACGACGTTTCTACGGCTAACCCCGCGTCCTTACCTTGTTCGGTTTATCCTTCTCGGATTTATATTTTTTGAGTAACTAGTCTTTCCCGGGTTGTGTTCGGTTAAGCCGAACTACGTTAAGTTTTTCTTCGACAAACATCTTTGAATGTACCACACGCTGTTACCTAGGGGCTTCCTTTATGGAGCCGGTTATATATTATTTATGCAACCATCCGTTTTTACATGTTTGCACCCTTCCTGTATCGTTCTAAAGCCACTATATGCATCAATTTGACTTAAGATTTGGCCAAGCTGGGTTGCCTCGCTCCTGTGTTTACCCCCTACGTTCCCGATTGTTCGGCTAGGGAGTAAAGGGAGCACCTCTGCGATTGTTACGTCCGGATTGCCCGGGTACGTACCTCAGATGGGTGAAGCCAAAAGCTAGCGTTCTTAAGAACACAATTGGTCGGCCACGGGGGAAGTGAAAATAATCGGCAGTTATTGCCAAGATTCCGGGGTTATTTTCCTGAAGTAACCATTACCCGTCTATTTTGGATATTCGGTTATACACCATGGTCAATATGACAACCCGAAGAAAGGAACCCATAGAGGGACTATTTTCGTCGGAAGATGTTTCTTATGTTAAACAGTAATATAACATAACTCCCCGAGCGCGTTCTTGTCTGTTCGCACCACATGGCCGGATTGCCTGTTTCTCCGAACTGTTTTTTCCGATGTTCTCGGACCACATAGTAGGAAACACCCCTCGGCCTCTGGCTGAGGGGGCGGAAGCCGATGGCCGGTTAAGACAACGTTTTGAGCACGGTTTGGAGACTATTTGATGTCAAGTACATAGATACATAGAATCAAAATGTCAATCTTGATCAAGACCATCTATTATGGTCTCCAGAGCACAATCTGCTTGGGACAGCCGAGCTGCGGGCATAACCTGGTCATATACCAGATGCACGGGCACTTCCTACCCATCTGGCCCTACTGGCCCAACCCTAGCTAAATGTTCCGGTTCCAGCTTGGTGAAACGGGTCTTGATCATCGCCCAAGCTTCCCGTGCTCCCTCACGACAAGATGACATCTTCCATAACTCAAAGCGGCGCCGAGATCCTTTGAATCGATTCGTGAGTTCGGCCATCCCTTCCGGAGCCACCTCGCCAGGCCACAGTGCTTTGAATATGCTCTTCATGGCTTTTCGGGCCCGCTCGTGCACGGCGGATAGCTCCTTCAGCAGGTCCCACCCGAAAGAGCCGGCCTCCTCTTCGGGGCGTCCGGTCAGAAGAACTACAATGAGATGCGGCGTTGTTCATATTGATGTCTAATACCTGCAGTTTACGAACTGAAAAAACTGGGTTGCACTCACCGAACATGCCCGCTTTCAGTCTCTGGTTCTCCTCTTGGGATAGGGTCAGTTGAGCTTTCAAGCTTTTGATTTCTTGGGCCTGTTGTTCGCCTTCCGCCTTAAGCTTATCCCTCTCCTCATGACTTCGAGAAAGCACCCGGTAGCCAGCTTCTTGCTGTGACTCCGCATACCTTTGAGTTTCCCTGGCAGTATCCAGATCCTTCTGCAGCTGATTTATCGACTCGGCTGCTATGGAATCATCTTTCATTAGCAGAGGTGTTCCATCAAAAAAATTACACAAATTTAAGTTCGGTACTTACCATGTGCCTCTCTGGTGAATTTCTTCACCCCCTCTAATTCGGCTTTCACAGCTTCTAACTGTGTTTGCGCCAGCCTGAGGTCCTCGGACAGCTTTTTGTTTTGCTCCTGAACAGTCTGCACAATAGCATGGCATTATAAACATCAGACCCTTAACTCAGCCGTTCCGCCCAAATTAAGGCTCGGGGGCTACTGGGTTAGGTACTAGTTGTCAAAACCAATGGTATACCTGCACATTAGTAGACATGAGCTTCACTGCCCCTTGAGTCCCGTTCGGGCAGCTCCGAGGTACGCATCTACCGAACTAATAGCATTAAACTCTTGATCGGAAAACGCAGGGTGCCGAAGCGATGCCTTGCGCCGCCGGTGATTCATCACACTTTCAACCTCGGAGTTGGTGACCGAGACGCCTCCTGAATCCTCGGGTTGTTGGTCCTCGGCAGGGACCTCCGAAGTAACACTGGCTACAACTGGAGACCTCGATTTTGGGTCACCCCCCGGCACCTCCTCAACATCCTCGGTTGAAGCCGGTTCTACATATCGCCTGCAAGACACCGCGGAAAATCATTAGGCGTTCTCGGTGGATGTCGAAGATAAAAACTATGGTAGTATGGCGGATGCGTTACCTCTTCGGGCGGGGTGCAGATGACGTAACTCCTGTTGGGGCCGCGCATTTTGTCGTCTCACGACCACTTGCCGCTGGTGCCGCTCTTGCAGCCGTCCGGCGTGTCGTACTGCGGCCCTTGGGAGTAGGAGTCAGTGTATTCGGAGCAGCGGCAGTGCGGCGTCCCTTTCGAGAAGAAACCCGTTGGTTACTTACAGCGGAGGAGGGAAGCACCCCGGGGTGATCGGCCAAAAGGGCCACCTTAGAGCCGTCTAGGCTCTCCTGGTAGAAGACCCGCTCCTCAAATATGATCGATGTTTCGGGATCGTCATGAAACCCGGGGTCGTCATCATGAGAATAACTCTTCGGTTGAGGGGCGGGGCAGCTCACTGTCTCGATCCAGCACCTCCAATTCTGTTCGGACAAGATAAAGATCTGATTAAGAAAAATTTGGGGTGTCATCCGAACTATAAAGCGTGGTTGGACTCACCATTTCGATGGGTTTATACATCGAGAAGCCTTCCTTGGGCCTTGGCCGAGCAAACTCCTGCTCTTCTCCCTCGAAAAGATCGACCAGTATGGCGGCCATCGCCGCCTGATCGGCAGGTCCCATCCTTGTGTAACGGGTTGCGTCATCTTCCCCGTTGTAGCACCATAGTGGGTGTATTCTCTGTTGAAGAGGTTGGACGCACCGAGCAATAGCTACTGCTATCACATCGATGATGGTTAGCCCGTTGTGGGCTAGCCATCTCACTTGAGCAGCCAGCCGAGTTACTTCGGTGCTTTCGTCCTGGGAAGCACTCTTCGGGCGCCAGTTGAACCGCTTCTTCGGGGAAACCAATGAAAATTCCGGTAACCCCCTCCGAGCTGGATCGAATAAGGAGACGTCTTCAATATAAAACCATTCCGAAGACCACTCCTTGGCATCTTTCTTCGGAGTCCCTATGGGGTATCCGGTTCCGGCGATGCGCCATACTTCGGCCCCGCCAACCTCGTAAATTATCCCTCCTCAGGTGCGGGGGACAAGACAGAAGAATTTCCTCCACAACTCGAAATGAGCCTCGCAGCCCAGGAACATCTCGCAAAGGGCGATGAAGCCCGAGATATGAAGGATCGATCCTGGGGTAAGGTGGTGGAGTTGGATCCCGTAAAACTCCAGTAGACCCCTCAAAAAAGGATGAATGAGGAAACCCAGGCCTCGCAAGAGGAAGGGCACAAAGCACACCCTCTCCTCCCTGTGAGGGGAAGGAAAGTTCTCTGTGAGGACCTCCCCATCGGCGGAAGTTAAGCCGGGGCGGGTGGATGCGAGATCTGAAGCGGGGAGATACCCCTGCGTCTCGAGCCTGCGTAATCGCATGCGAGATATGGAGCAGCTCGCCCAATCACCTTGACGGGGGTCGTGAGGGCGCGAGGAAGAGCCTGGAACGCTCGCCATTGTTTGCTGGCTATAACCTCGCAGGGATGTGAGGAAGAATGGCAGGGGGTGGGGTGCGTCAGCCTCCACGCCCTTGGCCTATTAAAAGGGCATTGTCTGCCCCCAAAGAGGGGCATTTTTGTAAAAAAAACATCGGGCCACTCGCATTCCCTGGATGCGCAGGAATCGAGGGTCGTCATTTAATCTTAGGTGAAGAAAAGCGGTATGGCAGGCCCCATGATGTCCCGCCAATCGGAGGATTCTTCGGCAACCGAGCTATTGGTGGCCGAACTATTGTCAAATCAAACACAGATAGTGGGAGGAACTCGCCACCCAAGCCGAAGACCCTTGGAGCATGGAGCTGTCGAAGACTTTCAACCTCGGCGTTGGAGGCTAGTTCGGGGGTTACTGAGGGTGTCCCGGACTAGGGGGTGCTCGGGCTGCCGACCTATCTTTCGTAGGCCGGACTAGTGGGCCGCCCTTCAGCCATCAAAGGAAGGCCGGATAGTGGGCAATCCCGTGCACCAGAAGGAAACCTCCGAAGACTTGGCGTCTCCTCCAAGAAATAATTAGCGTAACCGGCATGTTTATCCCCTGATGGCAACCGACTGTATGTAACCCTAGGTCCCTCTAGTGTCTATATAAACCAGAGGGTTTAGTCCGTAGAGACAGAGAATCATCGTAACCTCCAAGGGTTTAGTTCATCCGATCTCGAGGTAGATCCACTATGTAACCTTCATACACTCATATCAATACAATCTAGCAGGACGTAGGGTATTACCTCTTCGAGAGGGCCCGAACCTGGGTAAATCATTGTCTCCACGTTCCCTGTTACCCATTGATTCCTAGATCCATAGTTCGGACCCCCTACCCGAGATCAGCCGGTTTTGGTACCGACAACTGGCTCCTGGAGACCGAAGTTCAGAACATTCTGGCCTTCCTTGAAGCTTGGGCCAATGTCCAGGAGTACGCCAACGCCGGCGCAAGGCGCCGCCGTCACCGCCGCAAGACGCCCCCGCCGCCGCTCCAATTAGTTGTATTCATTTAAATATTTTAGTTCGATCGTAGTATGAATGTAAAATCACAGTCAGACTGAATGAAATCTATGATTTGATCGATTGAGTGTTCTGCTAGAGCCCTGTCAAATTAAGTAAAAAAAGTCATCAAGCGACATGTATTCCTTCTCATCTCAATCATTTCATATTAAATACCTGCATCAATTCCAAATACTAGTATTGGTCACATAAGTTTGACTTTGACCAAATATTATATGCAGACTAAAAAGAAACGGAGGGAGTACTACTATAACCCAGGAGGTCCCTTGTTCGAGCACTAGGCAATACATCTATTTTTCCACGCAACTTTTTACTAGTTAAATACACCACGGGTGCCTGAACTTGTGCGTCACGGTCACTTTTGTTCCTAAACTTGTAAAATAGTAGTACGTAAAACTGGTGCCGTGACTTGTGAAAGCGTCCAGATCCGGTGGACGGCATCGGCATCTGCCCCATGTGGCGCGCCATGTTTACCGGCTCGCGCTTCTTCGTGTTTGCCCGTGCGTTTAAACGTACAAGGGGAGGAGAGAGAGAGAGCAGACATGGGACCCTCCAGTAAGTGACTCAACGAAGAGGTAGTTGTGCTGACGAGCCGGTCCCACTAATCTAGTGAAAGTAATATAAATACTTGTTATCCATTAAAGATACAACAAACGTAGCTACTATGTTGGCTATTGACGTGCGTCTGGATGGACCAGGTCGCCAGTTCGATCCTCGTTCTTTTCATCTTTAATTTATATATAGGTCCAAATTTGTTCCTGTAATCTTTAATTTATATATAGGTCCAAATTTGTTCCATGACAGGTGGGACCTCGGTGTGTAGTTTGTAGCTGTGGCCTGGTTCACCCGATTGATTCGAAACAATAATTAATCTAATACACCTTAAAGAGGCCTGACTTTTGAAAAAACTAATACACCTTATATTTTGAACTAGAGGAAGTAAAAAATTATGAAAACCCCCAGCTCTTCTAGTACATACCATGTCCATGGCCTGGTTAGCTGTTTGAGTTTTTTTTTTTTTTTTTTGAGGGGTGGTTAGCTGTTTGAGTTGGAAAGCAAAGCAGAGACCAAAGAACAAGTTTGTTAGGCCAGAAAAACAAAAGTGCAAGTTTTGTGTATCGGTGCCACATTCGGAAGGAATCCAAAACGCTGCGAAATCGATGCAGATTTTTTGCCAACAATGAACAGAAATTATCTGTGCAGTTACTGTTGTAGTACATCTCTATATAGAGAGTTCATGAGACATGAATCTCATCTCACGACTATGATGTTCCCTTCGCTGTGGCTCATAAGATGGCCCCAGAGGAGACAACTGGCTGTCGTAGCCTTCGAGGTTTACGAAGAACAAACAAGAGCTACTGTGTGGTTAGTGTTGCACCACCCTGGCTCATATCATTCTTGCAACCAGTTCTTTACAGCTGCATCTTTGGTTGCACAAATCAAACATGTTACATGTGACTGTTCTAATAGTACAAGATGCCAGGTTCAACTTGCAGCTAAAAATAAGTTCATCTTTCATGGTAGAAGATGGTTCATTGTGAACCAGATCTCGACGCACAAGTTGCTGAAGACGAGGCGCCATTTACGGCAGCACAAAAGTTGGACGACGCGCCCCCCTGATTATCTGTAGCAGAAGGAACATTGCCCGAAGAAGCCGACGAGGGCCCAGAGTCACTCCCGTCCCTCGTTTCTAGCCGCTCCATCATGCGAGACACAGCAGCGATTCCGGCGTTGACCTCCCTCCTCACATCAGAACCAAGACTCGATATCGTGTCACTCCGAGAGAGCCACCGTTCCTTCCACCCACGGGTGTTCTTCGTTATCGAGTCCTTGTACCTAGCATTGTTAAGGGAGACCACAAATATAGGTTGGCTACAATAATGTTGGTTTTCCAATTCCAAAGGACTCTGAAGTTTGAAGGAGTCAGAGAATATTACTTGACCGAAACCGACTGCAGGCGAGTCTTGAGTGTGTTTGAGAAAGATTGTGGATCGGATGGTCCAGCTCCATCCTGGTTGATGGGAGATGCTTCATCACCAGAAATTCTGATCAAGGTCAATATGTAGCGAGTGTTAAACCAATATACATGAGAAGAAAAAAACATAGATGTAGGCCGCCCGGTAGTTATGTCATCATATGAAAATAGGAATCACCTATCATTTGATTCAACAGGGCAGTTAGAAGAAGTATTGTTGTGCACTGGTATGTTGGCAGATGCTTCTTCCGTGGCATCCACAGGAGCAGAGATTATAGCAGGAGAATGCTCACTGTCCCCTACTTGTGGTGAATCTGAAGAAATGGGGTCACTAGAGGTAGTTTCAGTTGTCGAAAATACTACAATTTGTGTGCGACCATGTGGTCCTGATCTTCCGCGGTGGCCTTCCCTTCTACCATGGCGGTGCGACCTACGTGTCATGGCAGCAGCGGCCAGGTGTTGCATGAGACGTTCTTCAAGCTCAGCATCATCTGTATCAACTGGTACCTGGGAGAAATAGTAGCATCAGCAGCAGTACAGGCTTTGGGTGGATCAAGACATGGCAGCAAGAAAGCCATTATTAGAAGGGCAATGGAAATGCGAAATGACACCTCAAAATGTCCGAGCATTGGATGGCGAAAAACGGCCGTCATGCGTGAGCGATCTGCTTGCACATTCTTCTCCTGTTCAACAGCCTCAAGGAGCTCTTGACTGTAATTCAAGAATTTAAGTGAGACTCGGCTAGAAATATACAATTGATTTCACTCATGATTTACATAAAGCAGATTTTCTACCTCAGAGGGTCCTTCATGCTGATTGCCTGCCAACACATTGGACACTGCGAGCTTCTCTGGCACCTACAACATCAATTGCATTACTACATCAGAAAGTATATGATAAGGAGTCGCAGTCGCAACACGACGATGTGGTAAACCAATCAACCAACAGTTACAAAGAGATTGCAACTCTTCCGAATTACAAGTGGCAGTCAACGGGTCATTGTAGTGATCAAGCTACTATATAGTAGATAACATGCGTTTCATCTGAAAGTTCTGAATGAGTAGCAGAAGTAAGAAATGAAGATAAATGGTGCAGAACAACAAATCTTCCAGCCAAAAATGTGCAACGCAGTAAACCAATCATTCAGCAGCCAAAAATATAAACTACAACTCTTGAAAAATATAATGTGGCTCTCAAATCAATTCATCAATGTTTCAAATCTTACCATGAACAAACTAACAGCAGCAAAAATGCATACTCGCATTATAGTTTCAGGCAATATCATTCTAAATTTCTAATGGAATGGTTATAGAACTTGAGGAGAAATTGCAAAGACAGGAAGAAAGCATGGTCCTCACCACTCAAGGATGCACTGGAGATGGAAATCATGCTTGCAGCTTGTAACCTGTGGCAATTCAAAACAAGAAACCAGAACTTCAGACACGTCTACCACCGAATCGAAAGATTTCCATGGCCAATCACCATTACATCCGCAAGAGAGAGGTGGGTACCGTGGAGGGGTCGCTGTCGCAGAAGGCCTCGAGGCAGATGCTGCAGGCGTCGTCGCAGGCGTCCTGCACGCCGCCCTCCACGAAAGCCGCCGCCGACGAGAGCTTCTCCATCTTCGCTGCCTTCTCGTCCATCCCTCCCTCCCTCTCTGTTTACTAATCCAACCAAGAACCGAGTCGACCGCAGGAATGGACCGCTGCCTCCCCCGCGCAATCCCTGCAAAAACGCGAACGACAAGATTTAGATATAAAATTCGCGCGGAAATCCAACCAATCGAGGTCATTCCAAAACCAATCAAGATTGTATGAAGAATTGGAGGAAAATTCCCCCCCAAAATCGCACCTTATCCAGACCCAAGATTAACAAAGCGAGAGATCGAGATCGAGTGGTTCTGACCGAGTATCTGGGCTTCTCGGATAAAAACAGCAACCCCGTGTGGAATCGTTCTCCTTTGGACGACCGCGACGACGACGACGGAGCACGTCTGCGCGGGGGCGAGGAGACGACGAGGTCGACGAAGAAATGGCCGCTTTAACTCTCTTCTCTCTCTCTCTCCGCGTGCCCCTCGTCTGCCTCAGGCCAATGACGGGTAGACCCAGATGTCGACCCGTTTTGGCGTCGCTAAAACTGGTGGGCCCGTCCTTAGTTTGTGCGGTTCTATCACTGACATGCGTGGACCGCCATACGGAGCAGGGGTTGGTGGGGTACGGTGTGGTGCTAATATTATAATTTGGCTCCAGCTCTTCGGGGTTTTTTTTCCGAAAAATCTCAAAACTTTATTCGTTACATCGTTTATGAGGATTGGTACAATTTTATTTAAGGGCTCCTCAAATCAATCAAAAATCAAAGAAAATCTATCAAGTTTGTGAGCTACTTTATTTGCTTCTCTATTACAATGCTCAAACCTAGAAATAGAAAAATCACAGGCAAAATAAAAACAATCATCAAAGACTGCCCCCCGCTGCCCCGTCGACCGTCCTCCTTCCTTCATGGTATCAATCACCTCCATGTTGTCTGAATTAATGACAATACGATCGAATTATATGGCCAAAGCTTCCGTTGTCAATACATCCATGCACCAATTTATATTTCCATTCCCCCAGAAATGAATCTTCCTTTATCATCTCTCAGGACCGCCCCAATCGTACTGATGAGTCCAAAATGTATGATAATTTTGATAGGTATTTTGTGCCTACACGGTAGGCTTTGTGCAATTTTACTGTGTTCGCGTGTTGCTTTTTATCGGTTTTCCCAGGAAATGTCTTTTGGAGTAAATGAAATTCTATGGAAGGAATCCTAGAAAATTATGGTGGAATCACGCTATTCAATGTGCTAATTAACTACCATAAAAAGAACAAAGCAAAGGAAGGAAGAAGTAGGCCCCGCGGCCAGTCCAGAGCGCAAGATGGCCTTCCATACGGGGGCGCGCTCGTATGGGCGGTCGTATGGCGTGCTGGCGGCCCATCTGGCTGACTACTTCATCCCTGGACAATCAGATCAGGGATCAGACGCCCACAGCCTCCAGAAACACATTCAGAACTCACAACCCTAGCCTCGAGAGGGCATCCGGAGGGAGAATCGATCCAAGGACTTCGCCGCCGCCGCAAACGCTGCACCAAGAGGGCTTATCTTTTTTGTAAAGTTTGACGAATCAAATGATATTTCTGTTCTAATTTTTGCCGCTTCTTCTCCCTCAGAATCAAACTTTTTTTTGCCATAATGTGTTGTTGCTATTATTACCAAGTATACGGTTCTAATCCTAGATGGAAAAATAAATAAATAAAGGCTTCATCATCATCTCATCACCATTATCACCTCATCCCTATCCATTTATAATACAATAGTTGGAGTGGATTCAATATTGTGTTACTTGTGTGAGATCACCATGTTCATCATAATTCATCTCATCTCGTTTGTGCCCTTGATGTGCGAGTAATTTCCCTAGTTCTCGGGGATATGGAGGAAGCCTAGTATGTTGTAGATCGTTTGATATTAGGATTTAATATCCTCTGTGCATGTTTATGTTAATACTCTTCTTGATGTTGGGTGAAGTCGACCATCCAACATATTTTGGACGAAAGGTTATTATTGTTGGCGAACCGGCTGGTTGTGGAGGAAGCTAAGTGACAGGGCCTATCTCCCTTTGTCCCGGATAGTTGCAGCAGGGATAAACAGAGATCGCTTTTAGGCTGCGTCCACGGGGACGTTTTCCCTTTAATCACCGTTTGATAACCAGAGTGGGGAAGAACGGTGGTGGCGTATGTGATATGGAGTTGCTGCATGTATGCACATATTTGTACCGGCTCTGCCCACAAATAAAGATATACAAAGTGGCTTAGGAATCTGACGTAACATTATGGTTAGGCATCGGTCGTTCAGACGCATACTAGTGGGGAATCCAGACTCCCTGGGAATGCCTTTGTCCTATTGATTTCAACAACTTTCATTCACGTTCCGTGCTACTTTAATTTATTTCTACATTCACTTCATTGTTCGCTACACCACTTTCATCCATATTACTATTGTTTTCGATTGCATTTAACTTGCACGCATTGCTATCCAAACCTTACAAGAGACAAAAGATTGATTCCCATGCTCCATGTGGAATCAGTACTCTTACTTCCAAAAAACTACAACTAAACCCTGTGTACTTGTAGGCCATCAAGATTTTTCTAGCGCCGTTGTCGGGGAGCTGAGCGCTTTTTGTCTTTGTCTTAAGTTTGGTTTGATTGCTTGTACTAAGTTGTTTGTAGGTCTAGAGCAATCATGGCTGTGTTTGGGCACTTCTACCAACTCGCGGCAATGCAACTCACTGGACCACCTATACAAGAAATATTTACATTCCTAGGGCCGAACCCCGCTGGTGTGGCTTATGAGGTGAATCCAAGTGTACTAGAAATATTGCATGGTAAGCAATTTAAAGGTGAAGAAAATGAAGACCCTTACTAACACTTGCAATTTTTTGATGATGTATGTGGGACATTTAAATTGAATGCTTTCAGCCCTGACGATATGAAACTTAAGTTATTCTCACATATTGTTACCGCTCCGGCGAAAGCATGGCTAGTTTCTCATCCCGCAGGTACCTTTGACACATGAGAAACATTATCCAAGGAGTTCTTAGCACAATATTATCCTGAGATGAAGTCTTATAAAGCTAGGTGATGGTGTCCTGCATAGGGGGGTGCTAACCACATCGGCTCCCAAGTGTGGGCTGGGCTAAGGACCCCTAAACAATCAACCAGTGGGCCACATTCGTCAGGCCCCATGACGTATTCCAGGTAGGATCCTCCGAAGACTTGGTGCATACTCCAAGGCACGAATGCAATCTTCGGCATGTTTATCTCCATATGCAACCGACATATTTGTAACCCTAGGTATCCTCGTCATCTATATAAGCCGAGGGATTTAGGCCGTAGAGGTAGATTCATTCACACGTACGATCTCGAGGTAGATCAACATGTACTCTGTACCCAATCCATAATCAATACAACACAACAGGGTGTAGGTTTTTACCTCTTCAAGAGGGCCCGAACCTGGGTGAATATTGTGTCCCTTCTTCGTCCTGTTACCATCCTGCCAAGATCACCAGCTCGGGACCCCCTACCCAAGATCTGCTGGATTTAGCTCCATCATTGGTGTCCCATGCAGGTCCCTCTGTGTGGTCGAAGCGGCGTGATGGCATCACCGTACGACATTCAGATCGGCATCGGCACAAATTCTGCGTCGGAACACCCTCACTCCAGCTTAACCAAAACACTGGAGAAAATCGAAGCTCCGACCCCTCGTCGAGACATCGATCTCGACAGCTCAATCCCCACGGACATGCCCTCTCCCATGACACTAGATCTGGTAGAGGAGCCATAGATGGTCTCCACCTAGGAGCAGGTTTTGTACCAACCATGGGATGAAAATCACACATCATGAAACCTAGCCTGGAGCTCGGATCCGATGATGCACTACGACGGTCAGGTTAGACAGGCCCCACCAGCAGTACTGAGACCAACGTTAGATCGACCTCGGGAGGACCTACTTGGGAGACCGATGTCAGATCGGATTGAAATAAAAATTTCTCTCCCACCCACCCCCATGTCGAGTACCGCCCTAATAACTCAGGGATGACCGACATCTGGGATTTAGCCTTCGTTGTGCAAAAGAGAAACGAAACTGTTCAACAATTCTGGACACGATTTTTGTTTGTAAAAAAACAAAATTCTGGATTGCTCGGATCAGGAGGCCATAGCGATGTTCCATTACAGTTGTTATAATGAAGGAATTACAAAAGCTATTGCACGTAAATGCCTTAGAATGTTTGCCGAGCTGTCCAACATAGTGGCTAAATATTGCGCTATGGAGGACTCCTGGTCGTCCAATCAATGGCACCAGAACCCTAGTTCGAATCAACCTGAATCAGTGGAAGAGAGCAGGCGCCCGCGCCGTAATAGGCGTTCAAAGCGCGCCACTTCCGACAAGCCTAATGATCAGCCTTCATGGAAGAAAAAGCGATCAAGCAAGGGGCCCAAATCGACGCTGGACACGATATTGGATGAAACATGCGCAATTCACTCTGCTTCCTTGGATAAACCGCCCACACACAGGCTCAGGAACTGTTGGATTGTGAGGCAGGTAGAAAGAGGAGGGGTGGAGCTCCTGGACAACCTCGACAGGAACATAAGCCGAGGTGCCATAACTAACCTCACCCAGAGGGAAGAACCGCCCGAGGACACACACATCTTGATGATCTACGAGACCCACTCCTTGAGAAATCAACGAAAGAGAGCTCTTCGAGAGATCTGCAACGTTGAACGTGTAACAACCTCAGAAGATAGATGGTCGGATATCCCGATCACCTTTGGTCATCAATGGCAACCGATAGGAGTCCACAGCTGCAAAGTTGCGGCTCTCGTCCTCAACCCTATCATCGATGGCTATCGTTTGTCCAAGGTCCTGATGGACGGTGGCAGCAGCCTAAACCTCATATATGAGGATACTCTGCAGAAGATGCAGTTTGATAGATCCCATATCCAACCAAGCTGGACTACCTTTAAAGGCATAGTCCCAGGAAAGGAAACATGTTGCACCGATAAGGTCATGATCGACGTGGTATTCGGAACACCCGACAATTACCGGGTCGAGGAGTTAATCTTCGACATAGTGTCGTTCTGAAGTGAATATCAGGCGCTGCTCGGACGAGCCGCGTTCGCTAAATTCCACGTCGTCCCCCATTATGCGTACATGAAGTTAAAGATGTCGGGGCCTAATGGCGTAATAATAGTAAATTGCAATGTGGATCGGTCACTCAAAGCCAAGGACAAAACTGCAACTTTGGCTCTAGAAGCAGAGTCTGAGGCCTTTGCCACCGAAGAGTTATCCGAGCTGCACACAACCATCGACAAAGATGATGTTGTCCTCGACAAAGTATCAAAATCCATGTCATTCAAGCGAGCCAATGAGATCGTTAAATTTCAAGTTCATCGCGAGGATCCGTCTAAAACGACCTCGATTGGTACCAGCCTGGATGCTACGCTAGACGAAGCATTGCATGGTTTTCTTCGCGAAAATTAGGACATCTTCTCCTGGCAGCCTTTTCATATGCCAGGCATCCCAAGAGAGCTTGCGGAACACAACCTCAATATTATTGAGGGATTCAAGCCAGTTAAACACGCACTTCGGAGATTTTTGGAACCGAAGAGGCAAGCAATGGGTCAGGAGCTAGCAAAACTACTTGAGGCCGGATTCATCCGAGAGATCAAGAATCCTAACTGGTTGGCAAAACTCGTCATGGTACCAAAGAAGGACAAATCCTGGCACCTGTTGATACGTCTCCAACGTATCTATAATTTATGAAGTATTCATGCTATATTTACATCAATTATATATGATTTTGGTGCACTTTTATATTATTTTTATGGACTAACATATTAATCCAGTGCCCAGTGCCAGTTCCTATGTTTTGCATGTTTTTTATTTTGCAGAAAAACCATATCTAGGAAGGTCCAAACGCGATGAAAATTTACAGTGATTTTTTCTGGACCGAGAAGGACCCTAGAAGCTTCGGGGGCAACCAGAAGAGGGCCGAGGGGCCCACAAGCCACCATGGCGCGCCCCTAGGGAGGGAGTGCCCCTGGCTTGTGGGCCCCCTGGCACTCGTTTGGCGTGAATCCAATGCTGAAAAATCCTATAAATAGAGAAACCCCCAGAAAGAAACCTAGAATAATTTCTCCATCGCCGCAAGCCTCTATTCCGAAGCGATCTCATCTGGAGCCCTTTTCCGGCACCCTACCAGAGGGGAAAGCCATCACGGAGGCCATCTTCATCATCCTTGCTGCCTCCATGGTGATGCGTGAGTAGTTCATCCTCGGGGCTGAGGGTTTGTACCGGTAGCTATGTGTTTGATCTCTCTCTCATGTTCTTGATTTGGCACTATCTTGATGTATCATGAGCTTTGTTAATATAGTTGGATCATATGATGTTCTTCCTCTCTATCACTTTTGTGGTGAATTGAGTCTTGCTCTTTGAAGTTTCTTATGTTGGATTAAAAACTTTGGATTTGAGATCACTTGATGCATGTCTTAACTTGCGGATACTCGTGGTGACATTGGGGTGTTCTAGGTGACATAAAGGTTAATTGACATGTTTCATATGGTGTTGTCGTAGTACAATCTCTAGGGCTATTCATGACACTTTGGTGGTGACTTAATAGATTGATTGGAAAGACGACTTTGAGGTGGTTTTGCTACCTACACGATTTCATCCTACTTTCTCCAATAGAAATAGAAACTTTGGAGTGATTCTTTGCTGAACTTTGAGGGATTATCATGTGATTCAATTATGTTAAGGATGTTGAGCGATTGCACTAGTGAAAGTATGAACCCTAGGCCTTGTTTCTAAGCACTAAGACACCATTTTGCTCGCTTTTGCTACCTTGCTACCTTGTTGTTCTTATTTATTCAGATTACAAAAAGCTATTTCTACTATCCATATTACACATCTATCACCGCCTCTTCGCCGAACTAGTGCACCCAGACAATTGACAATTGTATTAGGAGTGTTGGGAACACAAGAGACTCTTTGTATTTGATTGCAGGATTGTTTGAGAGAGACCATCTTCATTCTACACCTCCCACGGATTGATAAACCTTAGGTCATCCACTTGAGGTAAATTTGCTGTTGTCCTACAAAACTCTGCGCTTGGAGGTGCAACAGAGTCTATAAGAATAAAGTTGCATAGTAGACATCAAGCTATTTCTGGCGCCGTTGCCGGGAAGGTGAGTGCTTGAAGGTATCATCTTTAGATCTTGCAATTAAATATTTTGGTTTCTTTTTTTTCACTAGTTTGGTTTATAAAAGAAAACTACAAAAAATGGAAGTGAAGTTACTTCAAATTCTTTATCTTTATGAAGTCTTTCCTGAAAATATGGATTCTGATGATTGCTATGAAGTGTTAAAAGAAGAATTTAACACAATGTTTGGTGTGAGTTCCTTGAATGATAAGAATGATTGCAATGTTGTTAATACGCTTTCTATGAGTATCCATGAAACTAATGATGATTGCACTAGTCATGATAAAATTTCTAAATAAAAAGTTTCTTATAAGCATGTCAATTTTTGTGGAGAGCATAGACCTTGTGAAAAGGTGCCAATTAGGGATGATAAATTTTGTAAGAAGCATAAACATTACAAAACTAAATGGTAGCTTAAGATATCAGATGCTTATGCTAGAAAATTATGTTCTCTTCATCCCATTACTTGTGAACTTTCACTACAAAAAAAAGACACTTCCGTGACATTATGGCTTGAACGAAAACCTTTTCTGTCATCGATGTGTCACTTCTATGACGATAATTGTGACAAAAACTTTTTTTGTCATGGATGTGTCATGATGACCCACAAGTATAGGGAATCAATCATAGTCCTTTCGATAAGTAAGAGTGTCGAACCCAACGAGGAGCAGAAGGAAATGTAAGCGGTTTTCAGCAAGGTATTCTCTGCAAGTACTGAAAGTAGCGGTAACAGATAGTTTTGTAGCAAAATAATTCGTAACAAGTAACAAGTAACAATAGTAACAAAGGTGAAGCAAGGTGGCCCAATCCTTTTTATAGCAAAGGACAAGCCAGAACGTTCTCTTATAATAAGCAAAGCGTTCTCGAGGACACATGGGAATTGTCGTCTAGTCACGTTCATCATGTTTAGTTGATTCGCATTCGCTACTTTGATAATTTGATATGTGGGTGGATCGGTGCTAGGGTGCTGTTCTTACTTGAACAAGCAACCCTCTTATGATTACCCCCTCTCGCAAGCATCCGCAACTACGAAACAAGAATTAAGATAAATCTAACCATAGCATGAAACACATGGATCCAAATCATCTCCTTATGGAATAACACATAAACTAGGGTTTAAGCTTCTGTCACTCTCGCAACCCATCATCTACTTATTACTCCCCAATGCCTTCCCTTAGGCCCAAGTATGGTGAAGTGTCATGTAGTCGACGTTCACATGACACCACTAAAGGAAGAACAACATACATATCATCAAAATATTGAACGAATACTAACTTCACATGATTACTTATAACAAGACTTCTCCCATGTCCTCAAGAACAAAAGTAACTACTCACAAATCATATTCATGTTCAAGATCAGAGGTGTACTGAATATGCTTAAGGGTCTGAACATATAATCTTCCACCAAATAAACCAACTAGCATCAACTATAAGATGTAATCAACACTAGCAACCCACAGGTACTAATCTGAGATTTTGGGACAAAGATTGAATACAAGAGATGAACTAGGGTTTGAGATGAGATGGTGCTGGTGAATATGTTGATGAAGATTGGTCCTCCCATGATGAGAGGATCAGTGGTGATGTCGATGGCTTCGATTTCCCCCTCCCGGAGGGAAGTATCCCCGGCGGAATCGCTCCACCGGAGAGCAAAAGTGCTCCTGCCCAGGTTCCGCCTCGGGACGGCGGCGCTTCGTCTTGAAAGTCTTCTTCCTAATTTTTTTAGGCCAAATGGCTTCATATAGCAGAAGGATGGGACCAGAGGCCAGCTGTGGGCCCCACAAGGCATCAGGGCGCGCCCTAGGGGGTAGGCGCGCCCTGTTGCCTTGTGAGCAGCAGGTGGCCCCCCTTCGGTGGATCTTCGTTCCAGTATTTTTTATATATTCAATAAAAAATCTCCGTAAAGTTTCAGGTCATTTGGAGCTTCGTAGAATAGCTATCTCTGTTGTAGCCTTTTCAGGTCCAGAATTCCAGCTTCCGGCAATCTCCCTCTTCATGTGAAACTTGCAAAATAAGGGAGAAAAGGCATTAGGATTGCATCATAAAGTGAATAATGACCAAAAATATTATAAATAACAGTAGGGACGTATCAACTCCCCCAAGCTTAGACCTCGCTTGTCCTCAAGCGAAAGCCGAACTCAATAATCATGACCACATGTTTAGAGAGAGAGAGGTGTAGATAAAACAAAATACGGACATGGTAGCATCATGGTCATCATCATAGTAGCGATTATTCATCATATAACTTCTCATAGTAAAGTGATAATTCATCACAATATTGAAGTACAAAGCATAAACTTTCTGGAAAATAAACAAACTATGTTCTCAGTCATTGAAACAATTACAATTGATCATATTTCCAGGAAGAGTCTATGTAAGAGCTTTTGTTTTAGCAAGTCCACATACTCAACTATCATATAGTCTTCTATGATTGCTAACACTCAAAGAATATTTTTGGGAACATACGTTTCCGTCAGACACATAGGAAGATGGGGGTTTGTTATTTTCACCTCCAACTTGTTTACCTCAAGGATAATGTCAACAATAATAACTCATGATTACCTACATCCAACTGGATATATATGCCTGAATCTTTCCCTACCACATGATTCTTGCCAAGTGGAGAATAAGTAAGAACAGAATAAGGATGATCACCATTGACTCTTGCATAAAAGTAAAAACTAAAAATTAAAAGATAGGCCCTTCGCAGAGGGAAGCAGAGGTTGTCATGCGCTTTTGATGTTTGGATGTGCAAACTCTTAATGTAAAGGAACTTCACTTTATATTGCCCCTTATGATAGCAACCTTTATTATGCAGTCCGTCACTTTTATTTCTTTGCCATCACAAGATCGTACAAAGCTTATTTTCCTTTACAATAAAAGATCATACATATTTAGGAGCAATTTTTATTGCTTTTTGCACCGATGATAACTTACTTGAAGGATCTTATTCAATCCATAGGTAGATATGGTGGACTCTCATGATAAGAAACTGGGTTCAAGGGGTTTTGGATGTACAAGTAGTATCTCTACTTAGTACGAAGTTGTGGCTAGCAAAAGGTTATGAGCAAGCACCACATGTTAGAGGATCCATGACAATATAACTTCTATGTGAATATAAGCAAACATAACTCATTACGTTGTCTTCCTTGTCCAACATCAACTATTTGACCAAGCAGAAAATATTTGATGGGGGCTCACAATCATAAAAGATGTCCAAGATAGTGTATTTGTGGATCCTCTCTTCCTTTACTAATCTTTCATGAACTGCATCAATGACCAATGCTATGTTTGTTAATTTCCAATAAATTTTATCAACTATACTTTCCTTATTGTGAAGTCATTACTCCCTATGGGATTAGCATATGATCTTTAATTCTCTTTTTTTATTGCTAAGATTGGAACAAGAAGGTAAAGAAAAATAAAACTCAAACTACTCTTTATTATATAACTCTCACACACGATTACATAGATAGATAGATCACGAAGCAAACACTTGAGACTAAATCATACTAAAAAAAATCCTTCTAAATCACGAAATAACTAAGGATTGAACTAAGATAGATAATGATAATAAAAGTGATGGTGAAACGATACCTGGGCACCCCCCAAGCTTGGAACAAGCCAAGGGTGGTGCCCATACCCGTGTACTCAAGTTTCCTTCTTTGGTGATGGTGGTGATGATGTAGTGGGCTTGTTCTCCATATTATTAACCACGATCTCCCTTAAACTCTGGATTTCTCGAAATACATGCCAGATCATCTCTGCATTCTTTTGGACTTCAACCATAATGTGTTTATTCTCTGGACCCCAAGCACTCTTTCCTGCATCACTTTCACTTGGACGGGAGATGTCCCAATTGGAAGGTATATGCAAACGATGAGTATTCTCAACTCCATAGTTGTGAACCAAATTATGAAAATTATTCCTATGTAACCTGTGTAGGGGCCTCCTAGGGGCAGGACCCTCTTGTACCTCTTGACTTCCCTGGTTCATCGTAGTCCTCATGGCTTGATGGGGGTTCGGAGTAGTGGAGATACCAGCTAGAGTACCCCTCTCCGAAGCCGTAGGGTGGACTTCGAGCAAATCTCCCTCATCTTCTTCCACGGTGACCTCCTCAGCCTCCTCTCTCTTGAGTTCCATCTGCAGCAACCAAGCGTCGTACCCACGTTGTTGGAGGAAGAAGAAGAAGACACGACGCCTGACCTTGAAAATCTGGCAGAAAACAGCATGAAAAGAGAACAGAGGAGAAACTTGCGATACGATGGTCAAAACATCCGAGTGTATATATAATGAATTTTTATCTTGCAGAACAAGTACTCGGGAAGAAAACGGAGTCGGGAAGGCACACAAGGGGCCCACAAGGCAACCCGGCGCGCCCGGGGGTAGGGCGCGCCTGATTGCTTGTGACCTCCTCGTGGGTCCCCTCGGTTGTTTCTTATTTTTTGTATTTTTCTAATATTCCAAAATGGACAGAAATAATTTTGATGGAATTTTTGGAGTCGGTCTACTTACCATATCACATACCTACTCCTTTCCAGGGTTCTGGAGCGTTCCGGAAGGTTTCTTTTATGTGTTCCTCCGATGTCATGGTTTGAATAATATTAGTTTCAACATTAATGGGCGTACCTAAGATATAATGTTTAATTCTTTGCCCGTTAACCACTTTCAGATTAGTGCCTTCGGAATTGTTAATCTTGATAGCTCCAGAGCGATAGACCTTCTCGATGATATATGGCCCTTCCCATTTAGAGAAAATTTTTCCTGCAAAGAATCTGAAACGCGAGTTGTACAACAGAACATGATCACCAATTTGAAATTCCCTTTTCTGGATTCTTTCATCATGCCATCTTTTAACCTTTTCTTTGAACAACTTAGCAATCTTCATAAGCTTGGGTTCTCCATTCATCTAGAGAGTTGATATCAAATAACCTCTTTTCACCGGCAAGTTTAAAATCATAGTTAAGTTCTTTAATTGCCCAATAAGCTTTATGTTGTAATTCTAGAGGTAAATGACATGCTTTTCCGTAGACCATTTTATAAGGAGACATACCCATAGGATTTTTATAAGTAGTTCTATAAGCCCATAATGAATCATCAAGTTTCTTAGACCAATTCTTCCTAGATCTATTAACAGTCTTTTGCAGAATCAATTTTATTTCTCTATTACTCAATTCAACTTGACCACTAGACTGAGGATGATAAGGTGATGCAATTCTATGGTTAACATCATATTTAGCTAGAAGTTTACGAAATGCACCATGAATAAAATGTGAACCACCATCCGTCATTAAATATCTAGGGACACCAAACCTCGGAAAGATAACTTCTTTAAGCATTTTAATAGATGTGTTGTGATCAGCACTACTAGTTGGAATAGCTTCTACCCACTTAGTAACATAATCAATAGCAACTAGAATATGAGTATAACCATTAGACTTAGGAAAAGGTCCCATATAATCAAATCCCCAAACATCAAATGGTTCAATAACAAGTGAGTAGTTCATAGGCATTTCCTGACGTCTACCAATATTACCAATTCTTTGACATTCATCACAAGAAAGGACAAACTTACGTGCATCTTTGAAGAGAGTAGGCCAATAAAAACTAGACTGTAATACCTTATGTGTAGTTCTGTCTCCCGCATGGTGTCCTCCGTATGCCTCGGAATGACACTTCCATAGGATTTGTTCCTGTTCATGCTCAGGTACACAAGGTCTAATAACATCATCTACTCCTTCTTTATATAAATGTGGGTCATCCCAAAAGTACTGTCTTAAATCAAAGAAGAACTTTTTCTTTTGTTGGTATGTGTAACTAGGTGGTATATATTTAGCAACAATGTAATTGGCATAGTCTGCGTACCAAGGATTATTACGAGAGGTAGAAGCATTTATAACAGCTAATTGCTCATCAGGAAAACTATCATTAATAGGCAACGGGTCATCAAGGACATTTTCCATCCTAGACAAGTTATCTACTACAGGGTTTTCAGCTCCCTTTCTATCAATAATATGCAAATCAAACTCTTGTAGTAATAGAACCCACCTAATCAGTCTAGGTTTAGCATCTTTCTTTTCCATAAGATATTTAATAGTAGCATGATCGGTGTGAATGGTTACTTTAGAGTCAACAATATAAGGTCTGAATTTATCACATGCAAACACAACTGCTAAAAATTCCTTCTCAGTAGTAGCATAATTTCTTTGAACACTATCCAAGGTCTTACTAGCATAATGAATAACATTCGATTTCTTATCAACTCTTTGACCTAGAACAGCACCAATAGCATAATCACTAGCATCACACATAATTTTAAAGGGTAGGTTCCAATCAGGTGGTTGAACAATGGGTGCAGAAATTAAGGCTTTCTTAAGTATTTCAAAGGCTTCTACACAATAATATCAAAAACAAATGAAACATCTTTTTGCAAAAGATTAGTAAGAGGCCCAAAAATTTTAGAGAAGTCTTTTATGAACCTTCTATAGAAACCAACATGACCAAGGAAACTTCTTATACCTTTGATAACTTTAGGACATGTCATTTTCTCAATTGCATCAACTTTAGCTTTATCTACCTCAATACCTCTTTCCAAAATTTTATGCCCAAGGACTATACCTTCATTCACCATAAAGTGGCACTTCTCCCAGTTCAAGACAAGATTAGTCTCTTCACATCTCTGCAAAACTTGGTCAAGGTTGCTTAAGCAATCATCAAAAGAGGTTCCGTAAACGGGGAAATCATCCATGAATACCTCAACAATCTTTTCACAAAAATCAGAGAATATAGCAGTCATACATCTTTGAAAGGTAGTAGGTGCATTGCATAAACCAAAAGGCATACATCTATAAGCATAAGTTCCAAAAGGACAAGTAAAGGTGGTTTTCTCTTGATCTTCTTGTGATACAGGTATTTGAGAAAAGCCAGAATAACCATCTAAAAAGCAGAAGTGTGTATGCTTGGATAATCTTTCTAACATTTGATCAATAAAAGGCAAGGGATAATGATGTTTCCTAGTAGATTTATTTAATTTCCTGAAATCAATTACCATCCTATAACCAGTGACAATTCTTCCAGAAGCTTTAATATTTTAGTTCTTACCACATCCTTCATTTTAGGATTTAGGCGACGTTGATGATCAACGACCGGTTTAACATCAGGCTCCATATTAATCTTGTGCTGACATAAGGTAGGACTAATGCCCTTAAGATCATCAAGAGTATATCCAATTGCAGCATGGTGATTCCTCAGAGTTTTAAGTAGTCTCTTTTCTTCATGCTCTGAAAGGTTAGCATTGATAATAACAGGATATATCTTCTTTTCATCAAGATAAGCATATTTCAGTGTACCTGGCAGTTTCTTTAATTCAAATACAGGGTCACTCTTAGGTGGGAGAGGACCTCCCAAGGTTTCAATAGGCAAATTGTGCTTAAGGATAGGTGCTTGTCTAAAGAATATTTCATCTATTTCATTTCTTTCATTCAGATGCATATCATTTTCATAGTCTAGCAGATATTGTTCTAAAGGATCAGTAGGAGGAATAACAATAGAAGAAAGACCAATAATTTCATCTTTATTAGGCAATTATTTATCATGAGGTTGCCTACAAAACTTAGAGAAATTAAATTCATGCGATACATCACCAAAATTAACACTGACCGTTTCCCCAGTACAATCAATCTTAGCATTAACCGTATTCAAGAAGGGTCTACCAAATATAATGGGACAAAAATCATCTTGTGGTGATCCAAGAACTAGAAAATCAATAGGGTATTTGATCTTACCACACAAGACTTCAACATCTCTAACAATCCCAAGCGGTGAGATGGTATCTCTGTTTGCAAGCTTAATAGTAACATCACTATCTTCAATCTCAACAGGTGCAATATCATTCATTACTTCTTGATAAAGAGAAAATGGAATAGCACTTACGCTAGCACCCATACCACATAAACCATGATAACAATGATCTCCAATTTTAACAGAAACAACAGGCATGACAATAACATGTTTGGTTTTATCTGATGTATCTTGCTTAGCAATCCCAGTTGCTTCCTCACAGAAATATATGACATGTCCATCAATATTATCAACCAAAAGATCTTTGATCATTGCAGCATTAGGTTCTACTCTAATTTGTTTAGAGGGTTTAAGTGTTTTAATATTAATCTTATTAACCACAATTGTAGCTTTAGCATGTTCCTTAATCCTAACAGGGAAAGGAGGTATCTCAATATAAGTAGTGGGTACAACTGAATCAACATTATAAATGATTGTTTCATCTTTAGCTATAACAGGTTCCTCACAATTTTCTTCAATAGGTGGATGAAACTTGAACCATTTTTCCTTAGGGAGATCAACCTGAGCAACAAATGATTCAAAAAAAGTGGCTACTATCTTAGAGTCAAGTCATTTCGCACTAAACTTATGAAAAGCATCTGTTTCCATAAAAAAATTAACACAATCAAACTTAAGATTTATACCTGACTCATTACCTTTGTTGATTTCCCAATCTTCAGAGTTGCGTTTAATTCTTTCCAGAAGATCCCATTTGAATTCAATAGTTTTCTTCATAAAAGAACCAATAGAAGAAGTATCGATCATTGATTGATCATTATGAGAAAGCCGAGCATAAAAGTTTTGTATAATTATCTCTCTTGAGAGCTCATGATTGGGGCATGTGTGCATCATATATTTAAGCCTCCCCCAAGCTCAAGCGATAGTTTCTCCTTCACGAGGCCAAATTTTTTATATATAATTCCGATCACGATGAACCAAATGCATAGGTAAAATTTCTGCTGAAATTCCAGCTTCATCCGGTTCCAATCCCATGTTCCAGTATCATCCAATAACCTATACCATGTCAATGCCTTTCCCCCTAAAGATAAAGGGAATACTTTCTTCTTAACTCCATCCTCGGATAAAGCTGCAAGCTTAAACAATCCACAAATTTCATCTATATAGATCAAGTGCATATCAGGATGTACTGTTCCATCTCCTGCATAAGGATTAGCTAGCAACTTCTCCAACATACCCGAAGGAATCTCATAATAAATATTTTCAGTAGGTTCAATAGGTTAAGGAGAAACTATTATTGCTTCCGGTCGTGGTGAAGATACCCCGATCAAGCCCCTCAAAGGATTATTTTCCATAGTGACAAGTGACAGTAAATTTCAGCACATAATAAAAATGTTTCTTTACCAAATTCCACTTACCAAAGGCTCTTCACTCCCCGGGAACAGCACCAGAAAAGAGTCTTGATGACCCACAAGTATAGGGGATCAATCATAGTCCTTTCGATAAGTAAGAGTGTCGAACCCAACGAGGAGCGGAAGAAAATGATAAGCGCTTTTCAGCAAGGTATTCTCTACAAGTACTGAAAGTAGCGGTAACAGATAGTTTTGTAGCAAAATAATTCGTAACAAGTAACAAGTAAAAATAGTAACAAAGGTGTAGCAAGGTGGCCCAATCCTTTTTATAGCAAAGGACAAGCCAGAACATTCTCTTATAATAAGCGAAGCGTTCTCGAGGACACATGGGAATTGTCGTCTAGTCACGTTCATCATGTTTAGTTGATTCGCGTTCGCTACTTTGATAATTTGATATGTGGGTGGACCGGTGCTAGGGTGCTGTTCTTACTTGAACAAGCAACCCTCTTATGATTACCCCCTCTCGCAAGCATCCGCAACTACGAAAGAAGAATTAAGATAAATCTAACCATAGCATGAAACATATGGATCCAAATCAGCCCCTTACGAAATAACGCATAAACTAGGGTTTAAGCTTCTCTCACTCTCGCAACCCATCATCGACTTAATACTCCCCAATGCCTTCCTTTAGGCCCAAGTATGGTGAAGTGTCATGTAGTCGATGTTCACATGACACAACTAAAGGAAGAACAACATACATATCATCAAAATATCGAATGAATACCAACTTCACATGATTACTTATAACAAGACTTCTCCCATGTCCACAAGAACAAAAGTAACTACTCACAAATCATATTCATGTTCAAGATCAGAGGTGTATTGAATATGCTTAAGGATCTGAACATATAATCTTCCACCAAATAAACCAACTAGCATCAAGTACAAGATGTAATCAACACTACTAGCAACCCACAGGTACCAATCTGAGGTTTTGGGACAAAGATTGAATACAAGAGATGAACTAGGGTTTGAGATGAGATGGTGCTGGTGAAGATGTTGATGAAGATTGGTCCTCCCATGATGAGAGGATCATTGGTGATGTCGATGGCTTCGATTTCCCCCTGCCAGAGGGAAGTATCCCCTGCGGAATGGCTCCGACGGAGGGCAAAAGTGCTCCTGCCCAGGTTCCACCTCGAGACGGTGGCGCTTTGTGCCAAAATTATTGTTCCTAATTTTTTAGGCCAAATGGCTTTATAGCAGAAGGAGGGGGCCAGAGGCCAGTTGTGGGCTCCACAAGGCATCAGGGCGCGCCCTGGGGGTAGGCGCGCCCTGTTGCCTTGTGAGCAGCAGGTGGCCCCCCTCCCGTGGATCTTCATTCCAGTATTTTTTATATATTCAATAAAATATCTCCGTATAGTTTCAGGTTATTTGGAGCTCCATAGAATAGCTATCTCTGCTGTAGCCTTTTCAGGTCCAGAATTCCAACTGCCGGCAATCTCCTTCTTCATGTGAAACTTGCAAAATAAGGGAGAAAAGGCATTAGGATTGCATCGTAAAGTGAAATAATGACCAAAAACATTATAAATAACAGTAGGAAAACATGATGCAAAATGGACGTATTATGTCACTTCTATGACAAAAAATTATGACAGAAAATGGGCTTTTCGTCCTGGGCGGGCCGGAGACACACCTGCATGACATTCTTTTGGCTGTCCATGACATAAAAAATCGTGGTAGAAGTGAGGGCGAGGATATTTTCAGGGAGTTCCCGGTATACGGTGGGTGGTCAGGCCCGAGCGATGCAGTCGTTTGAGCATTTCTCTCGTACGCGCGCGTGTGCGCGAGCCGTGTTCGCTAACTGAACCCGAGCGAGGCATTCGCTTACTGAACTCGAGTGATTGATCCCTCACACTACATACTGAACATGAGCGATCGAGCCCTTCGCTGCTAACTGAACCCAAGCAATTCCTTCACTACTAACTGAAGCCGATCGATCCCTTCGCTACTAACTGAACCCGAGCGATCGATCCCTTCGCTGCTTCTTACTGAAGCCGATCAATCAATGCGTTGCATCGAGCCCCCGTGCGAGATGTAGCCGGTTGGTTGCCTCTCGATGAACAGTGCCCGTTGCTGCCGCGCGCACGATACGTAGAACGAGTCGAGACTTGCATCGATCAAGCTCCTTGTGCGAGACGTGGTAAGTTGACCTAGCCGGTTGGTTGGCTATGGATGGACAGTTCCCGTTGCTACCACCCGCTGGTACGCCCTACCCCAGCCGGTGGGAGTTGGATGAATAGGACCTCGGCCATGTAGGTGGTTCGCGCTGGATGAATAGGACCCCGAGGAGGCCGTGCCGTGGTACGCCACACCCCAGCCACTTGGGGGTGGATGAACAAGACCCCGTGGAGGCCGTAGGCAGTTGCGGATGAATAGTAGCCCGTGGAGGCACGGTTGGAAGTAGACGGTGATCAACAGTAGCATGTGGAGTCCCGTTTTGCGGTACGCCAGACCCCTCCAGATGAACAGGACCCTGTTTCGACCGTAGGCGGTTGAAGAGAAGTCTGTTTCCTCCGTTTTGCGGTACGCCAAACCCCTCCCGATGAACAGGACCCTGTTTTGACCGTAGGCGGTTGAACAGAAGTCCGTTTCTTTTGTTTTGCGGTACGCCAGACCCCTCCCGATGAACAGAGCCCCGTTTCAACAGTAGGCGGTTGAAGAGAAGTCTGTTTCCTCCGTTTTGCGGTACGCCAGACCCCCAGCCGGTGGGGGGTCAATGAACAGGACCCCGTTTCGGCTGTTACGTCCATGCCGGTTGGCTCCCAATGAATAGGACGCATTCTGACCCAGTCGCTTGGCTCCCGATGAACACGACGCTATTTCCTCCTTTCCGACCCAGCCGGTTGGCTGCCGATGAATAGGACGCCATTGATGTACGCGTTCAAGACCCCGCCCGTATGTACGTACATAGCCGTATTTACTTTCTTGCAGCGTGGCTGTACGTACGTGTACATGACTTAGACGGGACTGCCTGAACTGCTACGTCGGGGGCTCTACTACGACACGTGCCGCTCCTTACTCGGCCATGGTTCATCGTGGCAGAGAGACCGATTGACTAGTATGTATGTACACGTTTGCGACCAGACAGATAATGCTACATACGCTTCGACCTGGTGGATCCCAACTGTCAGGGGGAATAAGGAGGCACTTTCTTGAGTGCAAAGATATAGCTGGTGGGTCCCAGTTGTCAGGGGGGAATCATTTTTTTGCGCGTAATAAGGAGGCACTTCCTTGCGTGCGAAGATGTCTGGTGGGTCCCAGCTGTCAAGGGGAGGAAGCATTTTTTCCCACATAATAAGGAGGCACTTCCTTGCGTGCGAAGATGTAGCTAGTGGGTCCCAGCTGTCAGGGGGAGGAATCATTTTTCTTGCGCGTAATAAGGAGGCGCTTCCTTGCGTGCGACCATGGACCTCCTGGGTCCCAGTTGTCAACCTCTCCACGTACAGTCCTCTTCTGATGGCTGTCGTTCGTTGACCACGTTGACGGCGCCGCACTGAGAGCACCAAGGTGGTGGAAGATGACAACGAATAGGAAGGGAAGGACCCGGAGCCGGGTAAGACTCGACAGTGGATGCCCATGGGGAGGGGAGTATGAGGGTTGACTAGTTCGGCTGCAGTGTGAGGCTGCCGTCGCTAGGGAATAACAGGAGGTGTGGGTGAGTAGAGGGATGGCCTGGCCAGCGGTGGTAGTAGGGTGGGGCGGTGAGGCCTGCGTGGCAGCATAGCCGGCCATGGGAGGCGGCAGCAGGCAGTCCCGCCGGCACTGGTTTGGGCGGCTGGAGCAAGAAGATCAGAGATTGAAGAAGCATGACGGCCGTTGGATTGACATCCAACGGTCTCTGCTGCTAGAATCGTTTGTTGACTAAGTTGACAAAGCCTTGCGTACGTGTCAACTTAGTAGGCACACAAGTCAGCCTCCAAATCTATGGCAAACAACATACAACCCATTTGATATTATTTTTAATAATTTACAGACCATTTGCAAATTCTTAAGGAATCTATTGCAGCCCATATTCTTTCTGTTAGCATTACAGCCCATATTCGGGCCAGGGTTAAAATTTTCAAAGAAATTTCGCATATTTCCGTGGGGTCCGAACTGTTTTTAATCCCGAAATTTTGAGTCAGATTCAAACTAATTTCAAAAATAATTATATATTAATTTGAAATCCAATGAAAATTTTCCCGCAAAAAATAAATGAAATTTAAAATCTCAAAATCCGAAAAAATGAAATTTGAAACTGATTGCCGGTTTGCTGTGTTGTTTAAAATTTACAGCCCATTTCTTATTAGTTATAGCTCAGTTTCTGGGCAAGCCGAATGCATCCCTCCTCGTCTTGAAAGATTTGCAGCCCAACAGGGCGGAGAAAAGCAAGTAGGCCTTGGTTGGGTATTCTTCAAAAAAATAAAGCTGGGCTAGACATTTCACAAAGAAAAAAAATAGCTGGGTTGGTCATGTGGTAAACATAAAATAAAAGCCTAGGCTAGACGGTCCAGAACCCAGTTGATACCCTGCTCCACCTCAAAAACAAAAAAAAACAACTGCACGAGCTGCTGGCTCCCTGGTGCCAGCCGCTCCTTGTGCAATTCTCTCGTTTATTGACTACGTTGACAATGGCGTGGGACCCAGATGTCATGAAACCATTAGGAGGAAGCATTTTTTCTTGTAATAAGGAGGCACTTGTTTGCATACGGCAATGGACCAGCTGGGTCCCTTCTGTCATCCTATCCACGTACAGTCTGATTCCTCTCGTTTGTTGACCATGTTGATAACGCCACACGGCAGCTCCACGGTGAGCGCACCAAGGCGGAGGATGGCGGCTAGGCCTCGGACGGGAACAAATTGGATCCGGGGAAGATGCGGCAGTGTAGTCGAAGCCGAGGGGGAGTACGACATTTGACTGGTTTGGGTGGGTGGTGGGGCTGCCGTCGCCGGAGAATAACAGGAGGTGTGGGGGGTAGAGAGATGGCCTGGTCAGAGTTTTAGGGTGCGATGGGGCGGCGATGCGTGCGCGGTAGCACAGCCAGCCATGGGATGCGGGAGCAGGCGGTCCCGCCGGTGCTGGTTTGGTTTTGGCAGCTGGAGGAAGAAGAGACTGAAGAAACGCGACAAACGTTGGATGTTGATACGTCTCCAACGTATCTATAATTTTTTATTGTTTCATGCTATTATATTATTAGTCTTGGAGACTTTATATGCTTTATATGCAATTTTATATCATTTTTGGGAACTAACCTATTAACTTAGTGCCCAGTGCCAGTTGCTGTTTTTTGCCTGTTTTTTGGCCTTTCAGGAAATCAGTACCAAACGAAGTCCAAACATGATAAAACTTTACGATGATTTTTTTTGGACCTGAAGGGACCCTAGAAGGTTCGGGAGGAGGCCAGAAGCCCTACGGGAGAGCCACGAGCTCACCTGGCTTGCCCTTGGGGTGGGGGGCGCCACCTGAGCTCGTGGGTCCCACGCAGCTCCGTTTGACCTAATTCCACTTCTATAGATTCCCATAAATCCCAAAACCAATAGAGAGCCACCTGAAATTACTTTTCTTCCGCCGCAAGCTTCTGTTCTTCTGCGATACCATCTGGAGGTCTTTTCCGGTGATCTACCAGAGGGGGAATCGATCACGGAGGGCCTCTACATCAACCTTGCTGCCCTTCTGATGATGTGTGAGTAGTTTACGACAAACCTACGGGTCCATAGCTAGTAGCTAGATGGCTTCTTCTCTCTCTTTGATCTTCAATACAAAGTTCCCCATGATCTCCATGGAGTTCTATCCGATGTAATCTTCTTTTGCGGTGTGTTTGTTGGGATCCGATGAATTGTGGGTTTATGATCAGATTAGTCATTGAAAGTAATTGAGTCATTTCTGAACTTTATTATACATGATTGTTATAGCTTTGTATTTCTCTCCGATCTATCCGTTTGGTTTTGCCAACTAGATTGATTTATCTTCAGTGGGAAAGGTGCTTTGTGATGGGTTCAATCTTGCGGTGTCCTCACCCAGTGACAGAAGGGTAGCGAGGCACGTATTTGTATTGTCGCCATTAAGGGTAAAACGACGGGGTTTATTCATATTGCTTGAATTTATTCTGTCTACATCATGTCATCTTGCTTAAAGCGTTACTCTGTTTGTCATGAACTTAATACCATAGATGCATGTTGGATAGCGGTCGATTGGTGGAGTAATAGTAGTAGATGCAGGCAGGAGTCGATCTACTTGTCACGGACGTGATGCCTATATACATGATCATTGCCATGAATAACATCATAACTATGCGCTTTTCTATCAATTGCTCAACAGTAATTTGTTTACCCTCTGTATGCTATGTTTCGAGAGAGAAGCCTCTAGTGAAAACTATGGCCCCCGGGTCTACTTTAATTGTATTAGAAAAACCTAAATTACCTTGCTTCAATTATTTTACTTTTTATTTACTTTTCAATTTATATATCTATCACTATCAGATTTGATCCTTGCAAGTAACGAGTTCAAGGGGATTGACAACCCTCTTGCCCGCGTTGGGTGCAAGTATTTGCTCTTGTGTGTGCAGGTACTGTTTGACTAATATTTGCTTGGTTCTCCTATTGGTTCGATAACCTTGTATCTCACTGAGGGAAATACTATCCGCTACTATATTGCTTCACCCTTCCTCTTCGGGGAAAATCCCAACGCAGCTCACAAGTAGCAGAAAGAATTTCTAGCACTATTGCCGGGGAGACATCATCAAATACCTGCAGGTCCCTTCACACAAATTATCATTTACTTGTTCTACTTTTTATTTGCTTTTATTTGCTTTATTAGTCTCGTTAAAAAATCAAAAACACAAAAGTATTTCATTTTGTTTGCTTGCTTGAAGTGCTATCATGTCTGAGTTCGAGAAAGTTATTGTTGAAAGTGCTAGTGATGACTATACTATTGAGTCTCTTGAGGAAAAGCCTAAATTATTTGATCTTAATCATGATCCTCTAGAAAATAAAGCTCCCACAATGTTTAAAACTAAAACTTATCGTCTGGGTAGCGGGAACATAATTGGAAAGAATGTCATTCAGGAATTCTTTAATTGCACGGGAGTCATACCAATAATTAAAGGATCTATTCTTGATAAAACAAATTGCTATGTGGATGCTATTGCTATGCTTGTGGTTAAACTAGAAAGAAAATTCTTGCATATCTATCCTGCCTTACAAAAGATATTCTTTGAACTCCCCAACATCCATAATCCTAGGGCTAAAAAGATTGCCACTATCATCCTTATGCATGAATTTGACTATATAATCCAAGAAGCTAGGGACATCTTTGCCTTCTATAAAATTGATTTCGAGCATCCTCCAATAGAAGAGATCCTCCATGATAAGGACACCATACGTAGGTTGGAATCTAATGATTATTTTGCTTATGGTGAAAATATTAGGAGGAAAGTTCTTTATGCTGAACTAATCAAAACTTTGTACCACAACACTTGTGATAAATTTGAATGGATAACTAAGGGAATTGATGAGGGATTTAGTGAAGAATGGTTTGAGAATACTGCTAGAGATCCTATTGATGATGAAATCCATGTTTTATATGAAGATCTCTATGGTAATGATTCTGAGTTTGAAGTGATGAATGTTAAAATCCCTAAGCAGAGTCCCTTCAATTATTTAAGTTCCCTTACCAGAAAAGTAGAGTATGAAAGTAGGGAAATTAATGAGAAAGGTTTTTTAAGATTTGATTTAAAATGATGTAGAGATGAAGGATGACAATACTTGACAGAATGCATTATGCCTAGCTAGGGGAATAAAACAATAGCGCTTGTTGGCAGGCAACCCAATACTTATCTTTATTGCATTATTTTCTTGAGTCACATAATTATTGCTACTGTAAGGATTGTCTTTTTTATCTTTTAATTAGTGTTTGTGCCAAGTGTCGTGGAGAAACGACGATCTATGGGACCGAGAGGGCCCCTTTGCGGTTCGGCTACGGGATCAACGCGCTACGAAGAGCAGGGCTAGTAGATGCAAGAACACTCAGTGGTTTATCCAGGTTTAGGCTGCTGTGAGCGTAAAACCTTACTCCTGCCTTAGTGGTTTGATTGTGGATGAGCTCAAGTTACATGGAGCGCAGCTTGCCGGCAAGGTGCGCGGGAAGTGCAGCTACTACGCGTAATTGAACTAGGTGTCGACCCTTCTAACTGTAGCCGTGGGCCTCCTTTTATAGGCCAAGGGGTTACCACAATGGCTAAGATGGTCCTTACAGGGTATGAACAGTGATCGCAGTATCATCAAGTCTATCTCTAACGAGGTAAGACAAACGCATTAAATGCACCGTTAGGTGCTATGCTGGAGAGGCAATGCTTTGGAAAAGGTTCTGCACCATTTGTCCAGCTACCCTTCTGCTATCTTGACACGACCCAGGGACGGGTGTCATTAATGTTGATCCTTAGGTGGCGCACCGACACGTGCCCCGACCAGCTGTGTTTGACTGCCTGCCCGCTCGACACCTATCATACGTGCTTATCTAGCTGATGATGAGGTGGAGCGGTAATGAGACAGAAAGAGCCTGCTGGCACGGAGCTCGCCGGGCCTTCGCTTGCCGGCAAGTAGCTTGTCGGGTCTTCGCTTGCCGGCAAGTAGCTTGCCGGCAACCAGAGTCTTGGTCTTCAGTACTGAACTAGTACTTCTCGATGACCTGCCTGGAGGTCTTCTTCATGGTCTTGTTAATCTAATTTTGAGCCTTGACGGAAGCAATCCTCCGGCAAGCCCTTGCCGTCAGGAAGGGCTACAATCGTCTTTGCATAAGTCAGGGTATGAAGACACCCATGTTTTTATACGCCGATACCAAGTAATGCCTTTGGGATGATTTAAATGATAGTATAATTGATGTTGTTTGAAAACAGAAAGTTTTGCGCCCAGTATTTGATTTTTCCTTTATTACTGGAATGTCAGAAAAATCTGAAATTTTTACATAGTATTGGGGTAAGAATTATTTACGTTGTCCTAATGTTTCAGATTTTTTGGAGTTACAAAAGTATGGATTGATATTTTGTCATTGCGTATTGCTCTGTTTTAGACAAATTCTGTTTTTATTGCATAGTGTGCTTGTTTTAATGAAACTATGGATTATATCGGGGGGGTATAAGTCATGGATAAGTTAGAATACAATAGGTATTATGCAAGAACAATTAAGAATGAGTTTATAACAGTACCTAAAGTGGATGATTTGATTTATTATACTAACGGATATCACGAAGTTTCTGTTGAGTTTTGTGTGCTAAAGTTTTCAAGTTTTGGGTGAGATCATGATGGATGAAGGAATAAGGAGCGGCAAGACCCTAAGCTTGGGGATGCGCAAGGCACCACAAGGTAATATTCAAGGAAGACCCAAGCGTCTAAGCTTGGGGATGCCCCGGATGGCATCCCCTCTTTCATCTACAATCTACCAGTATTTTACTTGGAGCTATATTTTTATTCATTACATGATATGAGTTTTAGTTGGAGTGCCTTGTGCCATAGTTTTGTTTTGCTTTGCCGTCGGCTACCGGGAAGCAGATCCAAGACCGTGGACGACGGCACCGGGGAAGCGGCTCCTGTGCGGTGTATGACGGCGACGGTGGACCGGCTCCAGTGCGGCGTACGACGTCGTCGATGAGGCAGATGCGCTGTGATGGACGAGTGTGCCGATGTAGAAGGGGATGGGCAGGAAGGCTGGCTAACCACAGCCGGCTTGTTGTGGGGTGCTGCGGTGCCGTGGAGAAGTGTATTTTGCTGTGGGGATAGAAAATGGGGATTATTGAGGTGTCCTCTGGGTGCGGGGGTGGGGGTGGCTGGGCGGGGTGAACGTGAAGTTACCAAAGCAACCCCCGACCCAACACCGTCCTTCGGCCAGTTGTACAAAGGGTATGATGGTCATTTCACATTGCTCGAATCTGGGTCGCGGGAGATATCGATGGGAGCGGGAGATTTTGCCGCCGACCTAAAAATTTGTAACACTGTACTCCCCGTCCGACGTGTTGGATGATTGGGCTAAGCAACTAGGAGTACTAGTACACATCTGTTTTCTTAGTTTACTGTCGTGACATTAATTATTTGTTGTAGTTGTCAAATAAATATATTAAGCTATTGACTTCGAATATAATGGTTTATACAATTCAACAGTTAGAATCATTGTTGAATTCCAAGATGAATACCAAGTCTATGGTACTTCACAATATACTCAAACTCACATAATACAACTCAAATGAAAATCTAAATGCATTTCATAATTATTAATTAGTTGGATGCAACGAAACCATCAATAACTCTACATGATCCAGTCGAAAACAATATTTGAACACATCCCAATGTGTGAATTCCTGCTTTTGTGAATGAAGCGTAGAGAGAGAGTGTGTGACGATGGAGCAATGGCGGGAGAGTGATTTGTGCGCGCAACACACAAGATATACACCCCATGGAAGAGAGAGACAGAGGGCGTGAAAGATTGTATATATGTGGGTGAGAGAGTAGGAGAGAAACCTCACGAGAGAGAGAGGAAGTGTGCGAGAGAAGGAACATTTGCATAGGAAGGAAGAAGTTAGGTCTATGAGAAAGATGGAGACATGTATATATACAGAGTGAGATGCGTGCGTGCGATTGAGATTTTGTACATGTGGAAGGAGAAGAGACAAAAGGTTTGATGAGAGAGCTCAAAAAAACATGGACGAGAGGGGGGGGGGAGCTTATGTGTGTGCTTGTGGCCTTGTGGGTTCTGGGATTGATATTTTTGTGTGTGGGAGAGAGAGAGAGAGAGAGAGAGAGAGAGAGCAAAGGAGTCAGTCAGCCGCTTTTACGTCAGCCTGCTTCCAACTGGCCCCGCATTCTCCAGTGCGGTCTGGTCGGCGTCTTTGTTCTTCCCGATGCCCTCCTTGAAGTTCGAGGTGGTGTGCATGCCGGGGTGCAGAGAAGCACAAACGATAGTGGTCGCTATATAACCTTGGACGGGGATGGATAGTGTGCGAGGGGGGGGGGGGGTGTGCGAAATATTGAGAGAAATCAAACCTAGGGAGAGAATGTGTGTGCATTGTGTGCAGGCGAGAGAGGCTAATGGTGCGAGATGGATACATCGTGTGCGTGAGTGTTTAAGCAATATAGAAAAACCGTGTGCAGGATACGAAGAGAGGACTATGGGGAGTGTGTTTGTGAGACAGAGAGACATAGTGAGAGATAAATGTGTGTGCGTGGTATGGGGTGTATGTGATAGAGAGGTACATGCTAAATAGGGTTTTCGGGAAGAGATTGTGTGTGCGCGCGAGAGAGAGAGGGTGGGCCTTGAGGCGGGCAGGGGCTGGGTGAGGGTGTGAAAATGTGTGCGTTGATGCATGTGTTACATGCGAGTGTGCGAGGGAGGGTCGAATCGAGAGAGATGGTTGTTGTGTTACGGAAGCCTTTCTCTCTCTCTCTCTCACACACACACACACAAACACAAATACAAGACCGTTCTCGCACACATACACCATATCTCGGCATCTCTCTATGTCTCACGTATACACGATCATTTGCACATTCACACCTCTCTATATCACACACACAGCGTCTCCACATCGCCCTTTCGCCACAACACATAGACACATACACACGTTCTCTCTCCGTCACACCCACAGAATCTCCCTCAAAAAATACTATTAGGGTGCACCTAAAACGTCCAAATCCAAATAAGCACAAACTAAAGCTAAATTCAAATATATGGAAATATTGTAGCGTGAAGAACTATTCTAGAAAAAAAGTGTAGCGTGATATTCGGGGATTGTTTTCACACACACACAAAGGTTCGGTGAATGTCCTTTGAGCGCGACACCGTGACGCACCGTTCGATCGACCGCGCGGCCGCGGTGCACGCGCTTGCAGAGGATTCCGTATCGATGCTGTACTAATTAATGCGGTACTGCTCCGGCCGACCATTTCTCGCTCATCACCATTGTGTCCCCGCCATCCCGGTGCCATGAAGTCGCAGGCTCGCCCACTCATGTCGTCTGCAGTCCCTCCGGGCGATGCCGCTGCGCTGCCAAGGATGCGAGCAGCTGGAGCCGCGTCTATGCCCGCAGCATACGAAGAGGAGGAGGAGGACGAGCGCGTGCTCTAGCACGCCGGCGAGGAGGAGGAGCTAGCGGGTCATTGTGATCTCTGCCCGCGAGGAGGAGGCCCGCATGGTGGCTGTCGCGGCGTAAGCCGGTCTCGTCTGTGCCGAGGCCGCAAACCGGATGCGGATGTGGAATCTACCCTCGAGACCTTCAACGCCACGCGGATAATCCAATCTAAAGGAACAATTTGGGTCAGTCGACTCTTGTGAGCCGTTGGATGCAACATGGACGGCCAGAAGGGCTTCTTCAACCTCCGAAAATGATGCACTCTTCATCTTCTCTCTCAAACATCGAGCCGCCACAGGCCTAACCGCCTGCTGCCACCACCACCCCCTCAACCGCCCCCCACCGCCGTGCTCCCCCCCCCTTGCCATCCGTCTAACCCCGGGCACAATCCATTTTTTCTGGCGAATTGCATCCCACACCCAACACTCATAAGATAGATCATGCGCACCCTGCCACCATAATATAGATACTGGGGTAGCATCTCTGCCGTCTTCTTCCTTCCCCCTGGCGAACTTCTTCTTTCACAAATCAACTGACCCAAATTGCTATAGCTGTTGTGTAAGAAATGAGTAGTACAGACGAATAGTACCAACTAGTTAGACGGATGGAAATAATATTACTAGTACTTATTAAGTACAGTAGAAAGGTGAAGAAATGAGTAGTAGTACCATCTACAACTCGAACTGTAAGAAATACTAGTACGTACAGTAAAGAGTTCAAGTAACAAGAAAGAACATAACATAGTTCTGCTGGGGGCTCAGCACAACACACCCCTGAAATAAAACTAAGCACACTGAAATAAAACTAAGCACCCTGAAATAAAACTAAGCAACTAATCCGGTTGAAACTGCATCAGAACTAGCATGAGCAACGACAATGCCACCTTACTCGGAGTCCTCGTCCACGTCCTCGACTTCGTCCATGTCCCTCTTCCTCTTCGCCGATACTTCCTTGCTTGAACCGGACACTAGGCTCCGCCTCTTCATCTAACCCTTGTAGATATTTAAACAAAGGTAGGAATCCAGTGTTGCGTACCCGATGTGAGCTTCATCTATATTCTTCCACTCCCATGAATAATGAAACGTATAGTGAGGTTTCTTCAGTTTACCATATGAAGGATCAATCATGGCTTCTGCCAGGGTTAGCATTGAAGGCTGAGAGGAGGACACCAGGCGTTTCTTCTGGAGGTCGAAGGGCTGGTGTACAATGAGGCCTATCCGACCCAGGACTTCCTTGTCGTTGTTAAAGTCTACAGTAACGAATTTGACTCTTTCGTCCTTGAGGAATTCTTCAAAATTCTGGCACCTTACGTCGGCATGGCATATGTGGTACACCAAGCACAAGTTATGTACGCAAACCTAGATCATGGCGGGCTTCTTCTTCTCTTCCTCCTTTAGAAACCTCTCTTTCTCCAAGACTGTGGTGTACTCAACATCTAGCCCAGCAATCCACTCATCATTTGAATTTTGGAACATGCATTGGAAGCGACGAAGGCATCCTTGCACCGTCGCGGAAGAACGGGTGTAGATGACGTTGATCTCATCGCCGGTGATGGTTTCAACATTGTACTCACCACCGACCATGGAGATTTGGGAGGCCATGGAGTTTGGAGGAGGGCTAGGAGAAGTGGAACTTGTGTAATGCGGAAGGACGGGACAAGTGGGAGCAAACTGCTGTAATGTTAAAGGACGAGGACGAGTAGGAGCGAACTGCTAGCGGTTTTCCGATTGTAAAAATGCTGAGTAGGGCATGCGAACGGCGTGCGGTAGTGGCTTGCCCAGTGGATAAACGGCTGCATGCCCCCAAAGAGTTCTCTAGTACTATGGGGGACCCACTAGATGTCATGTCTATTAGACCCACTTCGTAGGGCTGGCAGTATAGGATCTGCGTGTTCGCACGCCATGCCGGCGTGTGCATGCCACTTTGACTTAATTCCGTCAAGCGTCGCGCCTCCCACGACCGTCGCCTCGCTTGCGCGGTCGCGCCCTTTGAGACTTCGGACGGCTATAAATTAGCATTTTTTTTCGATTTACCCTCTCTCTAAGGCTCGTCTCCTAATGCGAATTACTCATGCTAATTACTCTCTACCAGTCCTTTCTCCTTTTTTCCATTGGTGGAAACAAATAGCATGCCAGCAGGTGGGAATTCCATTGGTCTTCATGAAGGGGCTGCATTGAACGCACCGTGAGAAAACAATTGCATGCATGCATATCGTGGGAAACCAACTCTATTTAATTAACTAAACATGATCTTGATTGGAGGAAAGGAATGAGACAAGTAATTGCTACTAGCCAGTAGTCATCCACCTTGGTCACGATGCGGTTCCTAGTGAGCCTTACACACCAGACCAGAGTACTACTTCCTCCGTCCGGGTGCGTTAGGCTATATGCTGTTGCCATGTCATATATAGTCATCACTTATAGTCACTCATACAACAAGGTTAGCTATAAGGTTGGCTATAAGAGTACTGTTTTTTTAACCTTCTCTCTATCTTGTTCTTCGTATTTCTTGCATTTGCCAAGGAGTACGCATATACCTAGGCTCTTGCATGAGAGCCCAATCCCACCATTTTTCCATTTCTCTCTACTCCACATAGGCAAAAGTGCCATGTAAGCGGGCTATAAGCTCATTATTGTACTTACTCTAAGAGAATTCAGAAAATCTTAAAGTATCAGCTGCGATGTACTGTAGTAATTAAACTGCGCCTCGTTTAACTCAACCGCCTCATGCGCCCACCTCCCTCTCGATTCATTTTTCTCGTTCGGCCTACCAGGAAACCCGTTCGCCTCCAAATCTTTTCCTTTCCATGTGTGAAAACAGTCTGCAGCATGACTCTCCTTCTCCCCCCCCCCCGCAGTCCCACCTGTCCTCCCCGTGTGAAAACAATCTGCATGGATGAGAGCAAGTAGTACAATAAGGTGATGTAGGCGGGCTGTAATATTTCAAATACTAATAGTATATTTTTGCTGAGTTGGATGAGAGAGAAGAGGAGAGAGAAGAGAAGCAAGCTACAAACTTATAGCCGGCTATAGCACGAGCTCCAACACACTTTCTGAGAGAAACATGTGGGCCATATATTAATGCTATAGCATACTAGTATAGCCGATTGTCGACTCTCCCTCCCGTGCTCATCCAATCTCCTCCTGCCTAATAAATCGCAGATCACCTAAACCCTAAACCGTTGTGACCAACAATATCTCCACCTCGCCCCCTGAATTCAGCTCGGTGCCCCCCACCTCCCCCTTAATTTCCTCCAACAAAAAGATGCCCACCTAGCTGTTACGTTAATCATGCAACCTATGTTCCGTAGGTGTACCATTGCTCGCTATAAATAATGCGACTCCCACGGCATTCCGAAGAACGCTCACATTCATCTCCTCGCCCTCCCACTCAATTACGGACCCATCGACCACCATGGCATCGCCCCTCCCTAGCCCTAGGCGCCCCTCGCTGCCCCACGCAGAGGGTCATGCGTCGGTGTTCCGTTCCTCGCTGCCACAATTCGAGGAGGATGCGTCGGTGTTCCGCTCCTCGCTGCCACGAGTCGAGGATGACGTGTCGGCGTTCCGCTCCTCCCCGTCGCCGTGATGCATTGAGGTGGACGCGTTAGCGTTCCCAGACTCACTAGCACGCGCATCGGAGGATGCGTCGCTTTCCCGCTACGAGGAGGACGTCGCGCTGGCCCCCGAGCTGCCTAGCTTGGAGGAGCTATGGAAAGAAATGGAGGTCACCTTGTGGGAGGCTTTGCCTCCGGCGGAGCGCGCCAAAAGAGAGGCTGAGAAGAAGGCCGAGGAAGAGAAGCATGCCGCGAGGGATGCTGCTTGGCAGGCCTATGTCGCCTCCGAGAGAGTCAGGCAATTCGCTCTTTGGTAGAAGGCTCGTGCGAGGACCGTGTGGGTGGCGGAGGATGCCCGTGCCAAAGCCCTGAGTGCAGTCGGGTCGATGCGCCTCATCTACGCTTGGTGGTACGTCGATCGGGTGCACGCTTCCAGCGAGGAGGAGTACCTGTTGGCGCCGGATCACCAGACCGGTGAGATCGTGCTCGCCCGCCGGCAAGAGGCTAATCAGCACCTCGTGACTTGCGAGGCCAAGGAAGAGGCGTTGTCTCGCCGCGTTGGGAAACGGCCACGCACCAGGGCACTCGTGGCACGCTGCAAGTGCTCCTGCGAGCGCCGTGGCTTTTATTAGGAATAATTTATTGTCGTAAGGTGATCCCATTAGTAGGTAGGAGTACTCGTAGTTTTCTATGGTATTGGGACGAAAATGATAAATCCTGAACGCTCGGGACTTATTAGCGTCCTTAATTAATTATGTATGAAAGGAACAAGTTTGAAAACCTTTTGTATCCGTATGCTTGTTACTTTTTGTAAGTAGAGTACGTACATAGCACGAAGTTCAACACTATATATCGCAGTACACGTCTCTCTCTATATCTAGGCTTATGCACTAGGACAACTAGTATATATGTATACACATGTGCATTCAAATATTACGATGCGGTTTTGGTAAAAGTAGTAAAATAGTAGACAACATTGTGAAATGATTCAATGCAAAAGAAATGCAAGAATGAGAAGTGAAGACTCCATTGATTGTTTTCTAATGAGCTATAAATGGTGGGACTCATTCTCATTGATTGTTTACTTCCTTCTCTATGTAGATTTTTCTCTATCGTAGTAGTTATATCTCACTGGTCGGGAGTCATGCAAATTTTACGGACAAGTGCCCTTGTGATTGTTACAGAACAGTACCGATGCAGTAGCTACTGTTCAAGCGAACCCCGCAGATCAGCCATTCGATCTATGCCCTATGCATCGGGGAGGGAGTAGTGGCCTTTGGTGGCACACCGTACGTACTAGCACGTACGCCTACGAGTGACTCCTACTAACCTCCGTTCCATAATGTAGTGCATATAGACTTTTTCAAAAGTCAAACTTCACTAAATTTGACCCAGTTTTTGGAGAAAAATATTTGCACATAGAGTGCAAAAACATATTTCATTAGATTCATCACAACACATAGTTTCATAATTTATATATTCACTATTATAGATACAAGTAGTTTTCTATATAAACTTGGTCAAAGTTTGTAAAGTTTGACTTTTCAAAAAATCTATACGCACTATTTTTTTTGCAAGTACTACTACTACTCCCAAATCGCTTCGTACATGAAGTTGTGTCGTGCAATTGGAATTCCAACTTGAGTAGTACTAGTAGATAGGGATCGAGCGTGCCGCTTTAGGATCGACCGTAAATGTGGAGAGATGAACCGGACTGCAGAGAGATGAAATGCAATAAAGACAGGAGTGATATGATGGTTGCTTGTCCGTTCATTTTACCAGGCCACTTATTACTGGGAGTGGTGGGGTTTTGTGATATGATGGCTTTAGTGCCGCGCCACGAGCGGGGTGAGACTCCCCTGCAGCGCCGCCCTCTACTCTAGTAGCCCCTTCTACTCCTACTTCTGTCCCGGTTTACTAGCACCTCTCGTATTTTGACTTTTTGACCTATATTTTTTACCGTAAATTTAACTAGTAGGGAAATAGTACTCCAGTATAAAGTTCGACGTCAGAACCACGTGACACATGTGGTAAGCAATCCAAACAATTCAAAAAAAAAAGAATTCGACGTTGGATTCGGGTTAAAAAATAGTGTATTTTATATGCCCTGGCAAAAATAATATTACTAGAAAGTGCATTCAAATGCAAATTATGATGGTTGTGAGTCGAGAAACCGGTTCCGATGATCAAAGAGGATCCAGGAAGCAGTAGATTTTTTTAGGGAAAAGACAGATCGCCTGCCCAACCAGCCAAATCACAGAGTAGCAACATGAACAGTATGACAACAAGGAAGGTTTAATACAGCCAAGCAAGCAAAAGGCACGCAGGCCCAACGAAACAAACGAAGATAAAGCAGCACAAATCACACTCGAGGGAGCTGGCTCTCACGGGCTGCAGGACGAAGGCTAAGGGCAGACGTACGGATCTTGGTAATGAAACCGGTGAGAGTGTCGGTGTCCACATGCTTAGACAACTGCTTCCATTGAGCGAAGATTAATGATGAACAGTTAACTTGGTAATGCATATGCCCAGGTGAACGCGCGCGATCCGCGTGGCTCGGGTTCCGGCCATTCCTAACGCAACGCACAATAGGTCAGCGCACACGGTTCTCATAGGCAATCAGATCTCGAGTGCTCTAAAAAACCACCGCACTATACGGGTCCGGCCACCCCGTCCCAGAGCTCTCCCCAAGCGTTGCCGTTCATGCCACCGTGCCGCACACTAACTGGTAAGGAAGCGATGGCATCCCACCGCGCCGAGTTCATCGCCGCCTGCGACCGCACACGAACTGGTAAGGAAGCGTTGGCATTCCGCCGCGCCGAGTTCATCGCCGCCCGCGACCGCACACCTACGTGGGTGGACTTTGAAGCTGCCATGGCCGAATGGGCGGTGGAGCAACAGGAGGCCAAAGCCGCACAGAAGGAGTAGAAAAGGCAGAAAGCACTCAAGAAAAGAGAGTCCCACTGCCACAAGAAAGAAGCTGCCGCACGCGCTGCTGAGGAGAGCCGGGCGAAGATCCAAGCATGGCGGGCTGCCGCCGAGAAGGCCGGGAAGGAGAACAACGGTCTCTGGCCAGCATGGCCCGATCTCACATCCCTTGTTATTCTCCGGCGATGGCAGCCTCACACCGCAGCCGAACCAGTCAACCCTCGTACTCCCATCCACGTGGGCATCCACTGCCGCGTCTTCACCGGCTCCGCGTCGTTCGCTTCCGAGGCCTTGCCATCGTCCACCGCCTTGGTGCTCTCGGTGCGGCATAGTGAACGTGGTCAATGAACGACAGCCATCGGAAGAGGACTATGTGTGGTGAGGCTGACAGCTGGACCCACCAGCTACATCTTTGCATGCAAGGAAGTGCCTCCTTATTACGTGCAAAAAAAATGATTCCTCCCCCTTACAGCTGGGACCCACCAACTATATCTTCGCACGCAAGGAAGTGTCTCCTTATCGACTGACAGCTGGGACCCACTAGGTCGAAGCGTACGTAGCGTTGTCTATCTGGTCGCGAACGTGTACGTACATACTGGTCGATCGGTCTCTCTGCAAGGTTGAACCATGGCCGAGTAAGTAGTGGCACGTGTCGTAGTAGAGCCCCCGACGTGGCAGTTCAGACAGTCCCGTCTAAATCGTGTACACGTATGTACAGCCACACGGCAAAGTATACGGCCACGTACGCAAATACGAGCTGGGTCTCAAACGCGTATTCGCGCATATGTACGGCCAGGGCTCGTGTACATGGAGAGGCAACGGACGGCAACAACGGTGTCGTGTTCATCGGCAGCCAACCGGCTTGGTCGGAACGGAGGAAACAACGTCGTGTTCATCGAGAGCCAAGCGACTGGGTCAGAACACGTCCTGTTCATCGGGAGCCAACCGGTCTGGATGGAACAGCCGAAACGGGGTCCTGTTCATTGACTCTGGGTCTAGCGTACCGCAAAATAGAGGAAACGGCCTTCTGTTCAAGCACCTACGGTCGAAACGGGGTCATGTTCATCGGCTGGGGGTCTGGCATACCGCAAAACGGAGGAAACGGACTTCTGTTCGAGCGCCTACGGTCGAAACGGGGTCCTGTTGATCGGGAGGGCTCTGGCGTACCGCAAAACGGAGGAAACGAACTTCTCTCCAACTACCTACGGTCGAAACGGGGGTCCTGTTCATTGGAAGTGGTGTGGCGTACCACAAAATGGGACTCCACGGGCTACTGTTCATCCACGGTCGACCTCCCTCCAGCCTCCACCAGCTACTGTTAATCCATCGTCGACTTCCTCCAGCCTCCACCGGTTACTGTTCATCCAGCCTCCATGGGGTCATGTTCATCCACCCCCAACCGGCTTGGGTGTGGTGGCCTCCTCGGGGTCCTGTTCATCCAGCGCCAACCACCTGCACACGGCCAGGGTGCTGTTCATCCACAGCCAACCCACCGGCTGGGGTGGGGCGTACGAGCGGGCGGCAACAATGGGAACTGTTCATCCACAGCCAACCAACCGGCTAGGTCAACTCACCACGTCTCGCGCAAGGGGCTGGATCGATGCGTCTCGACTCATTCTACGTATCGCGCACGCGGCAGCAACAGGCACTGTTCATCGAGAGGCAACCCAACCGGCTACGTCTTGCACGTACGGGGGCTCGACTGGCTTCAGTTAGCAGCGAAGGATTCGCTCGGGTTTAGTTAGCAGCGAAGGAATCGCTCGGGTTCAGTTAGCAGCGAAGGGATCGATCGGCTTCAGTACATAGCTAGTGCGATCGCTCGGGTTCAGTTAGCGAACGCCTCGCTCGGGTTCAGTTAGCGAACGCCTCACACACACACACGCATACGAGAGAAATGCACAAACCACACTGCATCGCTCGGCCCCAACCACCCACCGTAACCGGGAATTCCCCGAAAATTTCCTCGGCCTCACTTCTACCATGATTTTTTACATCATGGACGGCCCAAAGAATGTCATGCAGGTGCGTCTCCGGCCCGCCCAGGGCAAAAAGCCCATTTTCTGTCATAATTTTTTGTCATAGAAGTTGGAGCCCACCACATCTATGATGATACGTGTTTTTGTCACAACTATTGTCATAGAAGTGTCACAACCATGACAGAAAAAGTTTTCGTTCGGGCCATAATGTCACGGATGTGTCTTTTTTTTGTAGTGCTTGTACTATTAAAGACGGTAAATAAAGAGGCAAAAGACATTCTGCCCTCCTCCATGCAGAAGGCCCGCGTGACTCTAGGCCAACCCCTTGTGATGGTCGACCGCCCATCCTTCACTGTCTTCATGAGGACATCTAGATAGTCATTGTGTTCTGGTAGAAATACTTTAACCTTTGCATGCCCACCAATCATGTAGTTTGAGAGGTAATCTTGAGTAAACTGCTTTGGGAACCACTGCAAAGGAAAAAGATTCAGACATTGTCATCTAACACAACTCATTATGGGCAGTAAAAAGAAGGCTGCAGAGTTCTTACTTACCATCCTGCAGTTCACTGTTGTCTTGGATAAAGTGTAAACAAATAGTTTAATTGCCATCCATTGACCCATTTTACTAACAATCTTTATCAGTTTCCTCACTTGATGCTGGTTCATGAATATCTCATTGCCCCATACGCAAAAAGGGTCGAAGCGCGGATCTTTACCAATGACATATGTACCTAAAAGCACCAAGTTAATATTAGAAGCTAAACAACAATTGTACAATGATGTAGTACAACACTCCCTCCGTCAAATTATATAAGATGTTATTACATCCAATATACTCACATATTGGATGAATTAACATCTTATATTATGAGGCGGAGGGAGTTTATTTCACTGTTACAAATATCGGCCGATTAACTGCAGTTAACTGCTGCTGTGTTGTTGTTGTTGCTGCTCTTCTATCTATATCTAGATATCATCAGAACATTAAGGTAACACTCTTCCTTGTTGCTATGTAGCCTAGGATTGCATATTTAGACATTCAGTACAATGCATGTTGCTATGTAGCCTCAGATATATTAGATATGGCCCTAGTTAACCTACCGATAAATGGGTTATAGATATATTCAGTTAAATGTCTGATTCGCCAATTAATCCCTTATCAGCCCCCGGCCTATATGGTACCAGCTACCGATATCCTGAACAGTGAGTATATATAAGCCATGGGATGAAACTAACCTCGATGGAAAATAACAGTCGTTCCCAATATTGTCCTGTGTAAGTTCATCGAAAGGCATGTTAAGCACAACAGGCTAAACATCAACCAAATATATCCATGGTAGGCAACATAATCTCCAAATGATAGCTTCAGTGTGCAGGTTTAAGCATGCTAGTTAAGCAAAACAAGAAGTGCAAAGTTATGTTAACTGCACAGTTCATACTTGCACATATAGAACATCACATTGTGAATAACTGAAATAAACAAGGCATACTACGAACAACCAAAGATAGCAATTGAAACTAGACATATGCTAACTACAAACAACCGAACAACCAAAAACCATTAAAAGAGGCATATGCTAGCTATAACAGTCTTAACAGCAAGCAAATATAGTCATTCATAGTGCTACTGTTGAAATTGCATAGAACGTAGCTTGTGCTTAAACATCAAATTGTATAATTGAACATCACAATGTGAAAAACGAGGGGGCGTATTACCTACACCAGGCTTAACAGGAAACAAATATGGTCATTGAACTGGTGTTGATGAAATTGTACTGCACAGTAAATAGTTGCACATATAGAGCATCACATTGTGAATAACTGAAATAAACAAGGCATACTGCAACAACCAAATATAGCAATTAAAACTGGACATATTCTAACTACAAAAGGGTTTCGACAAAACAAATCATGGGATTCCGCCTGTGAAGAGGCATGGCAAAACAAATCATGGGTTTCCTCACTTGTCACAGATGGGCTCCTTCCCATTGGAAGAGCACGGACTCTGGGTGCGCTCCATGTTGTCGCAGATGGGCTCCTTCCCCTTGGAAGAGCACGGCTATAGGGTGCCCTCCCTGATGTCGCAGATGGGCTCTTTCCCCTTGGAAGAGACGGAGAGGGTGCCCTCCTTGTGGTCGCCGTCGATGAGGTCTGACTTGGCAGCTGAGGATCCCAAGCCAGCGTCGCAGAACGTGTCCTTCAGAAATGACAAAAGGGGCTCCATGGCGATGAAGGATGGCAAATTGTTGAGAACGAGCCAGAGGAGATCAGCGGCAGGGCCATCAATGAGATTGACGGCGGTTGAACCCGTGGGGTTGGGGGTGGGCAACTTAACCTGTGACATAGCCCGTGTCATGCCGTCGCTGTCGATGACCTCGATGTCGTAGCCGGCGTCTGCGACATACCAGAATACTCTAGCCCGCTAATTGAAAGCCTGCGGCCAGTCATCGTTGTCAGCCTCCTCGGTGGCCACCTCGCCGACGTCAGGTGAAGAGGCCGCGATAAACCTCTTTTGGGCCATTCGCTTCTCGAGCTCCCCGGGAAGTGTAGCCGGGCTTAGGCTGCGACGCTCTGGAGTGGGGGAGGGGGATGGGGATGGGGATCTGTGGGAAAGGGGGTGTTTCGCAGGCGTCATCTAAGAAACTCAGGGCGACGAGGGTATGTAGATCGGTGGGTAACCTGCACGAGTAGACCAGCAGAGGTTGACGATGGAGGCGGCGACCTAACTAGGTTTCGAGCAAGGGATGGGTGGTGTGTGTGTGTGAGCGGAGGTTTTGGGGTGTGTGTGTGGAGCGGGGCCAAGGTGGTGTTTGAGGAAATGCCGCGGCTACTAAAAATTTTACTAGGCGGGAGTAAAATGCCAGGGCTACTGAAAATTTGGATCAAGGGATTGAAGCAGAGCAGGAGTAACAAACATCGCACACGGTCCAAACATAATAATCGTGTGCTATCAAACCGAAAAACCCTCCAGGCGAGCAGCTATTTTTGAGATTGCGAAGGATGCAGGCGGGAGTAAAATGTCGGGGCTACTGAAAATTTGGATCAAGGGATTGAAGTAGAGCGGGAGTAACAGACATCGCACACGGTCCAAACATAATAATCGTGTACTATCAAACAGAAAAACCCTCCAGGCGGGTAGATATTTTCGAGATTGCGAGGGAAGCATGCGGGAGCGGGAGCAACAAACATCCCACATGGTCGAAACATAATTGTCAAGCCCAATATGCGATCCTATCCTCGAGGGACTCGGAGGACCCACCAGGGATAGAAGCGCATATCGAAGACGCTTGCAAGGTGGATATCATTGCATCGTACCATGTACATAATAGATGGGGATACATACAAATACATACAGTCATCACATGAATACATCAATACATAGCAAACACCATACAGAAGAGCAGAATCCAAGTACGGATGAAACACAAACGAAAAACACGAACGACATCCACCCTGCTAGCCTAGGCTGCCGACCAGGAACCTATCCCAAGATCGATGAAGAAGAAGAACTCCAAAAGCAAACGCGCATCGCTCTCGCGTCAGATCATTGCATTACCTGTACCTGCATCTGTTGTTGTAGTAATCTGTGAGCCACGAGGACTCAGCAATCCCATAACCATGGGTAACAAGACTATCAAAGCTTAATGGGTATGGAAGGGGTAAAGTGGTGAGGTTGCAGCAAGCACTAAGCATTGTATGGTGGCTAACTTACGAGTACAAGAATAAGAAGAGTAAAGTACGCATAACGGTCGCAAACTAATAATGATCAAGAAGTGATCCTGAACACCTACTTACGAGTCAAACATAACCCCACCGTGTTCTCTTCTCGAACTTACTCGAAAAGAGACGATCACGGTTACGCACACGGTTGGTGTATTTTAATTAGAATTTAGTGTCGAGTTCTCTACAACCGGAGGTTATAAATATCCAAGTCGCCAGATAACCGCGGGCACGGCTTCGTGTAAGATTTAACCCTACAGTGGTGTTCCAACCTGGTCCATCACAAACCAACACAAGCTGCGGTGGAAGACCTCAACCTCAAGAAAACCCGATCAACCTCGAGTTAGCCCGAAGTATCCTCGGAATCCCGGTGCACAAGACATTTCGACAATGGTAACGCAAATCCAGCAAGACCTCCCGACGTGCCGACACCCTGATAGTAGCCGTGCGTATCTTGTCTCAGGCCACGACCGGATGAGCACAACGTACAGCAACTGAGACCCGAGTTTCCCCGGGGGAAGCCGCAAACGACTTTGTTTTCGACCAACACCATCGGCACTGGCCCACCTGTATTATGTTCAATTAAGAATCCTCGGGTAGCGCTAACTCCCTATGCAAATTAATTATTCAATTCAGTATTATTATGTTGGCAAATGTTAAAACCAATGTTGGGTCTTGCTGGAAGCGGTTATTCAAAGCGAACTATCAAGAGGGTCCCATCCCCCTGAGCTTGTTAGGAACACTAATCAAGGATCATAACACCGGTATTATGGAAACTTGGGCGGCATGTGTGGAACAAAGCACTAGGCAAAAGGCCGAGCCTTCCACCCAAAACCAAGTATATAGATGCATTAATTAAATAAGAGATATTGTGATATCCCATGATATCCATGTCCCAACATGGAACAACCTGCAACTAGCAACGCTACAAGAAAGGGGCTGAGCAAAGCGGTAACATAGCCAAACAATGGTTTGATGGGTAAGGGTGGTTAGAGGCTGTATCATGGCATATGGGAGGCTGACATATATGTGGTAGGAAGCGCGACATAGCGATAGCATCGAGACAACTAGCAAGCAAAGATAGTAGAGATATCCAAGGTCATGATCATCTTGCCTGAAATCCCGCTCGGAAGAAGATCGAGTCCATGAAGAAGACGAACCAACGAAGTCGAATGAATCCTCACAATCGCAACAAAACCGGAACTATCGAGAAGAAGCACAACTGGAAAGAAACAAACAACATGGTAAACACACAAGCTTAAACAGGCATAATGCGCAAACAAGTATGATGCATGTAAAGTTTAAGGATGCATGGCATGGCAAGATGCAACAACCAAATACTACACATTAAGTGAAGCTCAATATGCAACGAGTTGTATATTGACGAAACTCCACAACAATTATTTAGTTCACTCCCGTTTATGTACTCAACAAGATTAAATGTTGTTAAACATGGCAAGAGGTGAAGCATAGTTAATCTACCTACCTAGGCAATTTAAATGAGGCCGGAAACAACACATTACAATTCCGGAAAATCCCCATATGCATATTTCGAATTTGGTACTGTTCTACCTAAAACACAATTTTATAGTTGTTAAACAGGAAAATAAAGTGCACCATGTTAATCTACACATTTTCTACCCCATTTACATATAAAGTTTATTTAATTCGGAGCTATAGTTATTTAGTTATGAAATAAACAAGTTTAGCATGGCATTTATGCAATTAATGCAAATAGCAATTTTAAACATATTTAGCATGGATGAAAGTTGCATATTATGAAACTACATGAAATTCTAAGCATTTTACATATATAATTTGTTTAATTCCGATGCATGGTTATTTAGTTATTAATGCATGAACATGGAGGGTTTTTCTGCAAAACTGGAATTCCCTGGATAATTAGACAAATTTGCAGACGCTGAAAAAAAACACTACGGGCTGAATCTAGAGAGCGACGGGTAGCTATAATGCGCACTAGGTGCAGGATAGGCAAACAGAGGGGAATGGTGCTGGGCTCACCATGCGGGCCGAGGCCCAGCGCGATGGAGAGGCAGGCCGAGGCTGGCGACCCAGGTCGCGGGCTCGGGTCAACGGGACGACGAGCGAGCGGTTGCGGCTCGTTGCAGGGGAAGCAGAAGGCGTAGTGCGGCTGGGACTTGGCGAGACGACGGCGACTCCGGCGAGGGCGCAGAGGCGGGCGCGGGACGACCGGCGGCGGACGGATCCGGAACGAGGAGGCAGGTCGGCGGCGGATCTGGGCGAGGGAGGGTCGGATCCAGCGCCGCGAGGGAGCTCCGAGGCAGCTGCTGTCCCTGGCAACAGAGGAGCGAGAGAGGTCCATGAGTGAGAGAGAAATCAGGGGAAGGGAGAGAAGAGGAAGGGAGCGGGGCACGGGCCTGGTGGTGGTGGTCTCCGGCGAGGCCGTGGTCGCCGGCGGCGGCCGGGGCGCGTGGGGCAGCGCCGGAGAGGCTCACGGGAGGAGCAGAGCGATGGGGCGAAGCGCGGCGGCATACGGGCTCGCGCGGGCCCGCGATGGGCCTGGCGGGCCGCGACGGCTGGGAGCCTGTTGGGGGCGACGTGGCAGCGTGGGGTTGGCTGGGAGGCAGGCCGCGGCGGCGGCTGGTGGCGGTGAGGGCGCCACTTGGCGGCGGTGGAGAGGTGGGAGGTGGCTGGCGGCGGCATGGATCCCGAGGAGGGCTAGGGTTGCCCAAAAATGGCAAGGGGAGGTAGTTTAAATAGGCAGGGATGCTAGGGTTGAGGGTTTGGGGGTGTTTTGGGACCCTCCGATCGTAATCGGACGGCTTCAGACAAAGGGAAGGGTTAGCTGGGCTAGGTGGGCTGTGTAGAGGGTTTGGGCTGAGGAGAGAGGGAGGATGGCAGTCCGAGCGGTTTTCGGAACACCGAAAACGTCCGACGTTTTGACCGGCTATAATGCCACTATAGTTATCCGTTGGGGCATCAAACGACCTCCGAATGGGACGAAATTTGGCAATCGGTCTACCTGCAATATAATAAGACCACACGCCAACTTTCAACCCATTCAGAGAAGATTTTTATCCCACTTATAAAATAATATTTCGGAGGTGTCGCGGGCGCGTGCGAGTGTGGTCGGACTCAGAACGGACAACGGAAGGGACGGGGAGAAGCGGCAACTACGAACGGGTGCAAGTTTTATGAAAACATGCGGATGAAATGCACATGATGACATGACGAAGTGCAACAAGCAAACGAATCACACGGCAACGACGGAAATAAATGGAAGGAATCTGGAGCATCGGTCTCGGGGCGTCACAATAATAATCGTGTGCTATCAAATAGAAAAACCCTCCAGGCGGGTAGATATTTTCGAGAGCGGGAGCAACAAACATCGCACACGGTCGAAACATAGTAATCGTGTGCTATCAAATAGAAAAACCCTCCAGGCGGGTAGATATTTTTGAGATTGGGAGGGAAGCCTCATGGACCCCAATCTACTATGCTGATGTGAGTGACAGGGGCACGAGCATGGCACACGGGTAGTCTGAGGGAACCGTGTCTGCTGCGTCCCCAATCGCAGATGGTTGTTGCATCCGACTCGTCTGCTGTTTATAAATTTGGAAAAAAAACGCGGGAAAGGGTCAGAACATGAACACACTTGCATGTGGACCAAATATATGTATGAAAAGGGTGGTTTGATGTTCAAATACCCAATGCACAACTTTGATGTGTCACCTGTCTCACAAAGCCCACATTATTGCTAGTCCGCCACCCCCCCCCCACTTCGTGTCGGTGGGAGGGGAATCCTAGCTATGAATGCATGCGCCCAAATAGCTAGGTCTGACATCTCACCCTACCATAACACAAAACCTATAGGAGTCCATCATGGTCAAACCCCCCTTTCATTTTCGGTCAAAGGTGGACCGTGTGCGGGCCCACAAATGTGTGCTTGTGGCGCGAGATGGGTGAGACCACATACGAACCACCTGCAGGTGGCCCAACTATATATATATGTACGAAAAGGGTGTGGTGTGATATTTAAATACCCAATTCACAATTTTGATGTGGCACAACTGTGCCTCACAAATTAACCGGACATCTCTGACCCCACAGAGTTTCAGGAAGTGCGAAGTAGTCCCCCCCCCCCCACACACACTGCTACTTGTAAGCTGCGTTGGTATTTCCCCAAAGAGGAGAGGACGATGCATTACAGTAGAGATACGTATTTCCCTCAGTTAAGAACCAAGGTTATCAATCTAGTAGGAGAACCACACAGAACCTCGTTAGCAGCACCTACACACACAAAAGCAAACACTTGCACCCAACGCAAATAAGAGGGTTGTCAATCCTCTTAGCGATTATTTGCAAGGATTAATTCTGATAGTGATAGATAGATAAAGTAAAATACTAAATAAAATAAAAGTAAATAAATTGCAGCAAGGTATTTTTGAATTTTAATATATGATAAAAGTAGACCCGGAGGCCATAGTTTTCACTAGAGGCTTCTCTCTCGAGCGCAGAAACATACGGTGGGTAAACAAATTACTGTTGGGCAATTGATAGAAAAGCAAATAATTATGACAGATTCATGGCAATGATCATGTATATAGGCATAACGTCTGAGACAAGTAGACCAACTCCTGCCTGCATCTACTACTATTACGCCACCCATCGACCGCTATCCAGCATGCATCTAGGGTATTAAGTTAATGAAAACAGAGTAACGCCTTAAGCAAGATGACATGATGTAGACAAAGTAAACTCAAGAAATATGATTAAACCCCATCTTTTTATCCTTACTGGCAAAAATACAAATACGTGTCATGTCCCTTTCTGTCACTGGGATTGAGCACCGCAAGATTGAACCCATCACAAAGCACTTCTCCCATTGCAAGATAAACCAATCCAGTTGGCCAAACCAAATCGATAGATCGGAGAGAAATACAAAGCTATAACAATCATGCATAAAAGAGTTCAGAGAAGACTCAAATATTTCTCATGAATAATCTGATCATAAACTTACAATTCATCGGATCCCAACAAACACACCGCAAAAGAAGATTACATCGGATAGAAATCCAAGAACATCGAGGAGAACATGGTATTGAAGATCAAAGAGAGAGAAGAAGCCATCTAGCTACTAGCTATGGACCCATAGGTCTGTGCTAAACTACTCACACATCATCGGAAGGGCAGCAAGGTTGATGTAGAAGCCCTCCGTGATCGATTCCCCCTCCGGCAGAGTACTGGAAAAGGCCTCCAGATGGGATCGCGGAAGAACAGAGGCTTGCGGTGGCGGAAAGGTTTTCTCTTCTGGCCCTCTGTTGGTTTTGGAATATTTGTGAATTTATAGCGTTGGAATTAGGTCAAGATGTGCCACGAGAGGCCCACAAGCCTGGGGGGCGCGCCCTACCCCCAGGGTGCGCCTCCCGAGCTTGTCGCTCCCTCGTGGCTCATCTGGTTTTCTCCCGAAGCTTCGTGGGTCTCTTCTGGTCCAGAGAAAATTAATCCAAAGTTTTTTCTCTCGTTTGGACCTTTTTTGATAATGATTTTCTGAAAAGACAAAAACAAGCAAAAAACAGCAACTGGCACTGGGCACTAGGTTAATAGGTTAGTCCCAAAAAATGATATATAATTGCATAAAGTTGCATATAAAACATCCAAGATTGATAATATAATAGCATGGAACAATCAAAAATTATAGATACATTGGAGACGTATCACACACACACACTTTGAGTCGGTGGGATAGGGCATCTCACCAAGACGTACTGTAACACAGACCAAGAAGAATCCACCTTGGTCGTATAACCTCTCTCGTTATTGGTCAAAGTGATAAACGTCCACGCGGCCCCACAAATGGGATAGCTTGACGACGATAACCATGCGAGGGAGTGCCCGAAGACAACCACTGCGTGCATGTGGCCCAAACTTATGTATGGAAGTGTTGTGTGGTGTTTGAATACCCAATGCACAACTTTGATGTGGCACCGTGCTTTGGAACCGGAAAGTCCCCACATGGAGCGAGGGTTCACGACGCGTAGTATATATGTACGTATGTCACCCCACTTCGAGCCGGTGAGAGGGATTCATGCATACGCGTGTGCTCAAACTTAGGTCTGGAATCTCACCATGATCGACCTACTATACGGTAACACGAACCAAAGAAGAAGAATCCACCCTGGTAACCTCTCTTGTTGGTCGAAGTGATGGACGTCCACGCGGGCCCACGAATATATAGGCTTGCCGCCGATAACCAAACGAGGGGAGAGTGTCTGAAGACAACCACTGCATGCATGTGTCCCAAACATATGTATGGAGGTGCGTGATGCATGCATATGTTTGAATACCCAATGCACAACATTTATGTGGCGCATGCGTCAAAAATCGCATAGTCCCCACACAGAGCGAGGTTCATGACGCGTCGTGTATGCTCGTCCCCCCCCGACTTCGATCCGGTGGAAGGGATTCATGCGTACACATGCGCTCAAAGTATATTATGTAATCTCACAGCATGACCTATACCGTAAGACAAACCAAAAATTAATCCCCTCCTAAGTCAAATTAACCTCTCTCGCTGTCGATCAAAGTGATGGACCAAGCGGGCCCACAGATGGAAGCATCGCCGATAACCATGTGAGTGAGTGCCAGAGGACACCGCCATCTCTTGCATGTGGCCCAAACATATGTATGGAGGTGTGTGGTTGTGATGTTTGAATACCTAATGCACAACTTTGATGTGGCACCTGCCTCGGAAACCGTAAAGTCCCCACATGGAGCGAGGTTCATGATGCGTAGTATATGCTGGTCCCCCCCTCTTCGACGAGTACTATATACTCCTACCATAACACAACCCGAAAAGAATCCTCCTTGGTCGTCAAATTAACCTCTCTCATTGGGTCAAAGTGATGGATGACGACCTCGCGGGCCCACGGAGGGAAGCGTTGCACACGAGTGAGTGTCCTATATATAGGACAACCACCGTCTGCATGTGGCCCAAAGAGGTGTTTGTGTAATGTTTGAATACCCAATGCACACCTGCCTCGGAAACCGAAAAGTCCCCACACGGAGCGAGGTTCATGACGCGTAGTATGTGTTGGTCGTCCCCTCTCCCCCGGTCCTCTTCGACACGTACTATATACTCCTACCGTAACACAAACCAAAAAGAATCCTCCTTGTTGGTCAAATTAACCTCTCTCGTTGGGTCAGAGTGATGGAGATGACCTTGTGGGCCCACGGATGGAAGCATCACACGCGAGTGAGTGTCCTATAGGGCAACCACCGCCCGCATGTGGCCCAAAGAGGTGTTGTGTGATGTTTGAATAACCAATGCACAACTTTGATGTGGCACCTGCCTTGGAAACCGGAAAGTCCCCACATGGAGCGAGGTTCATGACGCATAGTATATGTGGCCCCCCTCTTCGACGCGTACTATATATATACTCCTACCGTACGTAACACAAACCAAAAAAGAATCATCTTTGTTGGTCAAATTAACCTCTCTCTTGCTGTAGGTCAAAGTGATGGATGACGACCTCGCGGGCCCACAGAGAGTGTCACACGCGAGCGAGTGTCCTAGGACAACCACTACGTGCATGTCGCCCAAAGAGGTTTTGTGTGATGTTTGAATACCCAATGCACAACTTTGATGTGGCACATGCTTCGCAAACCTGAAACACACACAGAGGTTCACGATGCGTAGTCCCCCTTAGTTCGAGCCGGTGGGAGGGACTCATGTGTATGCACATGCTCGAACTTTGATCTGGAATCTCACCATGATCCACACCATAACACAGGCCAAGATGAATCCACCTTTGGTCAAATGCCTCTTGCTGTCGGTGAAAACTGATAACCTTCGCGGGCTAATGAATGGGCACATCGCTGATAACCGCACGAGGGAGTGTCCGAGGACCACCAATGCATGCATGTGGCCCGAACATGTATGTATGAAAGGGTTATGTAATGTTTTAAATAACCAATTCATGACTTTGATGTGGCACCTACCTCACAAAACGATCAATCCAACACGGAGACTCACGACTCGTAGTGTACTACTGGACACCCCCCCCACACACACCGCACCACCACCGCCACTTTGAAGCATGTCAAACTTTTTCTGCACCGAACATGTGACCAAAGGAGTGTCGTGTTAAAATTTGAAAAAAAAATAGAGATCATTCGGCTGTTTTTATACATTGATTGATTTCCTAGGGATTTAATGTGCAAAAATCAAATTTGAGCTACATGCACACGTGATACTGCACCAAAATGGATTGGAAAATCATATGTGTGTCCCCGGGTGCATGTTTATTCCCCATGCAAGAAATTCCAGTAAATCCAAAACTTAGTTGTAATTCATGAAACTTATCATGCTGTCATATGGACACCAACAGACTGTGATATTGTATTTTTTTGTCAAATTTGAGACAAGTTTTGATATAATCTTCTTACAAATGGGAGATTATTAATAATTGGCAACCAATATCGCAAACAGATTATTTATTCGAACCATGGGCGTTAGACCAACAATGTACGTGCCATGCTTCGATTAAGCAATAAAGCGAGATAATTAATCATCAAAAAAGAAAAACAATATATGTGCCGCCACGCGTCCCGTGTGCCGTGCGAGCAGGCGTGAGTTGACGGGACAAATGCGAGCAGTCCGCTGTGCAGGCAAACCGGGAGGCGTGCGCGTGTTCGCTGTGCAGTGTCACCGGCAGGCGTGCTAGTAGCTGCGTGAAAATGACGGTAGGCATGCCAGCAGTCCGTTGCGCAGGCTCACCAGGAGGCGAGCCAACCCTTTGACCGCCGCCCGCCTCGCTCCCACTGATCCATATTAATGACGCGCCCGAGCCGCTGGTCATAATAGGCGGCCACACCCCCTGTCCACAGTGGTCACCGCCGTCTGGAGTGTGTGAGGATGCCGCCGAAGCGCACCATCGGAGGGAGTGGCAACGCCGGGGCTGGTGAAGCACCCACGCAATGCATGAAGCTGGGCATATAGGTTACCGTCACCGCCGACAAGGTCTCGCGTGGGCAGCAGCGCGACCTTGACGTCGTCGCCACCGTCGTGCCTCCCCAGCCGGAGCCAGAGGTCCACAGCAACTCCGGCAATGACTCCGACTCCGACGAAAAACCGGTTAGTCATCTATACCCATTTTTGCGGCAAATATATCATGTGTTTTCTCTGGTTACTCCAGCCCCCTCCCCCCCTTCATTTTTTTGGAATAGAAATCCTATGGTTATGTTCTCTCAGTCCATGAAATCAGAGTAAGATTCGTTAGATCCGTGTAGTGTATTGATTGTTTGAATGGTAGCCGTCTAGGGTTAGTGATTAATTGTTTGTTCTGTACAAATGATTTTTGCTAATAATCCGACTAGGGTTAGCGTTCCTGCTAATAATTTGGAGCCAGATCTTGAGAATTGATTTTGATGTCCTACATATATGTTTGTGCCATTTTTTTTGTTCCAGATCTTGAGAATTGATTTTGAATGTCCTACATATATGTTTGTGCCAATTTCCCCCCCAGATTGGTATGTACACTGATGAGGCTCCGGCCAGCGCTGCCGCCGGTTGTAGATCCTGCACCCGGGAGCGCGGGCAGAAGCGGCCATGGCCCCCCTGGATCTGAGGAACCTGTAGAATCTCGGGCGGACAGCCTAAGCGATCTCCTGGACGCCATCCTTGGGGAGATCATCTCCCTTCTCCCCACCAAGGATGGCTGCCACACACAGGTCCTCGCATCTCGGTGGCGCCCTCTGTGGTGCGCCGCGCCTCTTAATCTCGACTATCGTCAGCTATCTGTCATTCATGATTTTGAACTCCACGGATCCATCATCTCCTCCCACCAGGGCTCCATTCAACGCCTCTACATCCCGGCATGCTGCCTGCTGCACATACCCTGCACGGTGGACGCCTGGCTGACATCCCGTGCATTCTAAAAACTCCAGCAGCTTGAGTTCTACCATTACTACGAAAATAGCTTACCACCAACCGCTGTATCTGTGCCCTCACCACCGATGTCCATCTCATGGTTTTCCTCCTCTCTCCACACTGCCACCTTGGCCCGGTGCCATCTAACAGACAATCTGGTACAAATGCTTTGACTCCCACTGCTTAAAAAACTTGCGCTTGTGGTGGTTGATATGTTCGAGGCCTCACTGCACAGCATCATCCACTCCAGCTGCCCTGACCTGGAGCGCTTGCTGCTTGTTTTGGAGAAGAAATCCGTATCCGTTGTCTCCAAATAAAGTCGCCTCACCTTGTAAGCATTGGAATTTGTTTTAAAGGACATGAGCTCATTATCGAAGATGCCCCTTCACTTCAAAGGTTGCTCCTTGATTATTGTTATGCACCTTCGCAAATAACTGTGGTCTCTGCGCCTAAACTGGAGACCTTGGGTGTAATTCGTGATCCGTTTAAAGGTTACAAGATGGTGTTTGGCTCCACACTTATTCAGGTATTGTATATTATCATCAACACTTTTGTAATCATAAGCTGCATTTTTCATTTGTGCGCATAAGTTTTATATCATCTTGGAGTACACTTTTGGTACTAATATTATGTTCTATGCTCAATGAAGAGTTTGTCCATGGATAGCCTATCAATGGTGCTGGATTCTGTCAAGACCTTACATATCGGTATGTGGTGTTTTGATCTGAACATGATTATTGGCTAGCTAAGATGCTTTCCATGCCTGGACAATTTGTATATAGAGGTGATGATTTCACGCACATTGAAAGCCCATATATAATGTACTAGAATTAACCGTTCAGCTGTCGCTCTTTCGACATACTCTTTTTTTAGACATTAACTGTTTTCAATCTTCATGTCTATTTAGGTAATAACACATGGACAAAAAGGTATAACCAATCGGTGGCGTAAGAAGCACAGGGATTTTCTCAGTTCTCATGACATTCGCTTGAGGACAATAATGATGGAAGGATATGCATCCAACCATGCAAACACTAGCTTTGTCTTCTTGTTGAATGCGAGGGTACTATTGTCCATGTGGATTAACTTTTTTAACAAAAAGTTTCTCATGGATGGACACATTGAAAAGCACAAAAAGAAGTTTCAGGTGGACAAAAGGGCTTCTGAACATGCTCGGCTTCTATTTACAACAACTTGTCATCATCTACCAGTAAATTTTCTGGCCCAGGATCTTGATTTTATGGATCAGACCGATCCATTTGATTGTGACTGCTGAAAACTTTGGTTGAGTTAGATGCTATTGCCCTGTTCAATCTAGGTTTTGTCTAAACCTGATGAACAATTAATCCTCGTGCTTTTGTACCGCTTGTAAGCTGGAGTTAGATGTTGTTGCCCTTTTCAACTCGGCTGTGACTCATATTTTCTTTCAAACATGGCCAATGGCTTGCCATTTCTTTAATTAAATGCCTAGAAATCATAAATGTGTCCTTGAGTGAATGTTTAGGTCCCATTTCTTTAGTTAAATGCCTAGAAATCATTAATGCTATATACAATAATTATGCATGTGCTTGCTTGCCGTTGAGGCGGCCGCGGCGCGCTCTGATCGCCGTTGACGCGCCGCGGCGCGCTCGGGTTGCGTACCTCCGCGCGCGCTCTGCCAGCGGTTGGGGCCGGCGCACGATCATGTTGGGGTCCTCATATGCACGCGGTTCCGCCGCGCGCGTCGCCATGATGCAGCTACGTGTGACACAATGGAGTTACACGCTACAAAAAATGCCATCCGGACATGCCAATATTCCAGTCCATCCGGCCTCCCCATTTATTCCCGCGGCCATTATAACCTTAGTCTCTTCAACCTTTCGATCACACCCCACAATACAAACAAGCACACCCACGATGATACATACAGAGAGGATATATATCTAGCGCCGCGCCAATAGAGTTCGGCGTGCATCAAGTGGAGACCCACGTAAGGGAGAAGGACCTCTCGGTGGTGTACACCAACGACCCGGCCGTGGTGGAGGACTCCATCAACACCATGGAGCAGTTGCTTGCTCAGGTTGACAACTACAAAGTGGTCGGCATCGGTCTCCAGTACACCGACGGTCATGCCGGGTATGATCAGAAGGTTGCCGTGGACCAGTTGTGTGTGCGCCATCACATCCACGTCTACCACTACTCCCTGGCCACAAGGCCTTGCGAGCGTTTTGCCAGGTTTGTCAACAACCCCGACTACAAGAAGCTTGTCGATATCCATCAACGATGTAAAAGCGCTCAAGGTTACGGGCTTGGCCTGCAAGAAGCTTGTCGACATCCGTGGCCACTATATGGTCTGGGGCAGCAAGAAGGAGAAGGACTCCCTTGTTGACCTCGCCTCGGCCATCATCGACCCCTACTACAAAAACATGAAGGAAGGTGCCAAGAAAAATCATGTATCCTGGCACGGTGCCTGAGTGCGGAGACTAGATGAAGCTCACCTCAAGTTCGCGGCCAAGAACGTGTACACATGCTACGAGATGCACAGGCGGATCGTTGACATGAGGAAGTGCCTCCTTCCTGTAGATGGCGAGGGGATTGAGCCACCAGCAGAGCAGCGGCGGCAAGCGTCACAAGAAGAAGTAGATGATGATTAGATATGATCGTTTATGCTAGTTTATTATGCATGTAATTGTTTACTTTGGTGTGTGCAAATGTTATGTGTGTAGTCAGTTATGTAATTGGATGTTTAATTTGGTTATGCAATCATGTCCTTATAAGTATATATGTTGTTGTTCTGTAGAAAGAGAGCGTAGATGTTGTGCAGACTGAGCAAATCACATTGCACACAGATTAAACTACGGAACCCATCGGTGATGATTTCATCAATCGCTAACAATTGTTTACCAGCAAGCGTTTGCCCACAACACATACGGGTTATTAGCAGGAATCGTCTGTGTTGTTATCGATCTTCCCACACATTTCTAATTACTGACCTGTTTGCCACGTATCACACACATCTTGTTAAGTTGAACCGTTTCTGTTGTGTTGGGTAATCGCAAACAGTTCATCCGAGTGAACTGTTTGCCATGTATTGCACACACCTAGATTTGTCTGACCGTTTCTGTTGTGTTGGGTAATCACAAACAGTTCATCCGAGTGAACTCTATGCCGTGTATCGCACACACCTCGAACTGGTTGCCCGTTTCTGTTGTTCTGGCTCATCGCAAACAGTTCGTATGGATCAAATGTATGCCACGTATCGCACACGCGTCTCTAATCTGAATTGTGCTTGATGGCTCCACCATCGCACATAGTTCGTCTTATTAGCGACGATTTTATTACGACACCGTTTGCGATTCATGCCTCGCACACAGTTTGGTCGCAGGGTCTCTGATTCATGTGTCGTGTTAGCGGTCGCCTGCAGTAGTGACTGAACTAATACTTGAGGATCTGGTGAATATCGGATTGCTCCCACCTATGGAACAAATACAATGGCAAGCCGCCCATGAAGAGACCCAGCTAGTTCCAGGTCCAGATGAGATTGTAATCTTCGGGGATCAACTGGACAGAGGCTTTCGGCCACCGGGTTCTAAATTTTATCTTGATATCCTTCACCACTTTGGCATCCAGCCACAAGACCTTGCCCCCAACTTGGTTCTTAATCTGAGTAACATCCAGGTTTTCTGTGAAGTGTATCTACAGATTGAGCCAACAGTCAGTCTGTTCCAGGAGTTCTTTTATTGCAACCATCAAACAGAACACAAGAACGGACCAAGTCTGGAGTGTGGGGGAGTCACAATACAATGAAGAAGGAACTCTGCATTTCCTGAAGTGGCTTTGGCGAGTCATTCGAAGAACTGGCACAGGACCTGGTTCTACTGCAAAGATACATCTCCAACTCAGCAACACCCTCTGTCGGGTTATCGAGCAGAACGACTTGCAACTTCGGTGAACTTTGACGCATATGCTTCTGAAGCCCATATACACAAAGGTCAATGCCCTAATAGCTCATGGCTTGACTGGGGTCGATCTGACCCGGTGCTGGATGAACTGGTGGATCCAGACACTCAGCCTCAGGACCCGGCTCATGTACACATATACCGGCGAGACAGACGACGATTTGTGTTTCAGCAAGCAGAACTTGTCTTCTGTTGATTTTTTGAAGGCCACCAAAAGCTTCTAGGTGAGACCCAGGACAAGATTGCCATTGAAGGCCTTGCCCCTTTCTTCGCTGGCAACCCGGCTCCAAATGTAAGTCGTCTTTTTCTTCTATACTTGATTATTTATTCTATTTTTGATTTCATCTGATAAGCCGGCTTTCTGCCTCAGGAGGATTTTGATTGGTGGAAGACTGAGCCGGAGAACCCCACTCCTCCTAAGGATAGGAACTAGGAAGAGACAGAAGATGACGACGAAGATCATGAGGTAGAACTTGACTCCCTTGGTCGTCTAGTTATTGAACTTGCTGACGCCGACTTATCCCAGGATCAGGCTGAAACAAGCAGAGCCGGCAGAGTAGAGGTAAACTTACTTTCCTCCGACTCAGACTCAGAAATAGTTGGTCAAAAGAAAACCCGACTTGCGGTCTGCAAAGTTCCATTTTCCCATCCATCTGCTCACTTGGACCATAATTTATCTTTGAAGAAAATGCAGCATGCTGCAAATCTGAAGAGGAAGACCCGGAGTAGTTCTGGCGAGCTGTCTGACAGGTTATCTTATGAAAGATCTCCTCGTCAAGCTCGTGTTGATGTACCAATGAGCCCCACACTGAGTCGTCCACAAGCCGACTTGTTCAAACAGACACTACCACGCTCTGACTTGGCATACCAGACTTCTCCATCATCTGACGAGTCCAGCGCCACCCAAATACCGGCTTACACCATTAATAAGGGGTAAGACTGAAAGAACTTGTTTCATCTTTGACCATATCTTATTGCATCTACTGATTATTATTCCTTTGCTTGATATAGTGCCAAGGCCATTACAAAAAAAAGGCTGGCGGGTCTTCTACTCTCACCAGTGAAATTAAGGGGGCCCTTCTCAGAATGTGACAATGGACAACCCGGACGTCACTGACGACCCAGTCAACAATCTAGAGCCGCCTCAGCAAGAAAGAGCAACAAGTCCTGCTCGCACTCCCACTCCTCCCAACGAGGGGGAACAAGAAACTGAAATAGCAGAGCAGCCAACTGAAAAGGCCCAAGAGGATGTGGTCGTTACTGGCGAGACCCGGAACACCCCTCCAGAAACTTTGACCGCCTTAGCTAAAATCATAGCTAAAGGCAAGTCCCCAATGAAGGAAAAGGGGAAGGTGAGCCTTGACTTTCAGTCCTTTGAAAACCTTGATGTGGATTCTTTGCACTAGAAGTTTTTGACCCGGCTGTCTGAGAGCCGGGAAACTGAAGCAGCTATAGTAAGCAGCTTAAAAAGGAAATATGAGGTAAATCTTACTATTCCCTCATGTACTTGTATACCTGTAGCCTCCAAATCTTAAGTAAAGTTACCTTAGTAATTTGCTTTAGATTTACTAAAAATAGAACTCAGCACAATCCTGTAACTGTAGTCAACCGTAGCCCCCAAGCACCGGGTTACTATGCAATAGTAGCCTGGAGCTTTGCATGCATGAGTTGAAAGAGGAAGCACATGGTATCCCCCAAGAGCCGGCTCATCAATATGTGTTGGGCCGGGTCTCAAATTGTAAAAATGACCATGCATTAGCCCCAAAGTGCCACGTTGCATACTAGCAGCAACGTGGGACTTCCATTTTTTGTGTTAATTTGAATTTGCACAATGTAGCCCCCAAGTATCGGGTCGTGCGCCTGCAGCGAGTCGGGACTTTATACTATTGTAATTTGATAGATAGAAGGAAACATCCTGTAGCCCCCTAGTGCCGGGTCAGCCGCCTGCGGCGACTTGGGACTTCCAATATCTACTTATGACTTCAACATATTTTTCAAGGATATGCTGAAGCAGTCCGAGGCTCGGGTTGCCGACTTGACAGAAGAGGTGGTGGCAGAGAAGAAACTGCGAGAGACAGCTGAAAAGCTATCCTCAGATTTTGAAGAATCACTGGCCACCTATACATATAATTTGGAGAAGGCCAAGACTGAGTTCTTGAATGAAAAAGCTGCCTTGGTAAAACGTGCTGAAGAAGCCAAGTTAAAACTCGAGCCAGTTACTCAAGAACTTCAGACACTGAAGGGCCATATAACCCAAATGTGCATTGCCATCTTTGGTAAGTATCATTCTTTCTTGTGTTGACTCATCAAAATATATGGGTTACTGATGTTTTCCCTTTGTATTAACAGGTAGAAGAGGTCACAATATAATGGGCATCCCTCTGTGTCGGTGTAAAAAACCGGCTGACCTCGGGGTAGGGAGTCCCGAGCTGTGGATCTCTGATCGATGGTAACAGGAACAAATGAGACGGTGTTTACCCAGGTTCGGGCCCTCTCGAAGAGGTAATACCCTACGTCCCACTTTGATTATATTGATGATGGAGTGTCGAGTACAAGCTTGATCTACCTCGAGATCGTAAGGAGAAGTCTAACCCTAGAGCTAGATGGATGGTAATTGTGATTCCGTATCCTCTACAGGCTAAACCCTCTGTCTTATATACACGCCAGGGTGGGCATCTAGGGTTACATAGGCGGTATCTAGGGATGCGTATGGAGGCGGCAGGAGATGTCTTGGGGTACACTCCAAGTCTTCGACAGATGCAATCTTGATCACATCGTATCCTCCGGAGTCCATCCAAATGAAAAACAAGGGCCTTCGAGCCCAACCCGAGAACTATGGGCTGACCAGGTTGGGACCCCCTAGTCCAGGACACCGTCAGTAGCCCCTGAACTAGTCTTTGATGCCAAGGACGACACCTCCGAACTTCGGCTCCAGTGTCTTTGGCTCGATAGACAAGTTCTTGCTTATTATCTTTAGCTCGGCTGTGAAGTCTTCGGTATATCTGACGATTGTCATTCTGGCCCCACTACACGTGGCTTTCAATCCCTGACCTCGATCACCGTGCCTTTTGGGGAATCGAGTCGCTTTATGGCGAGACGTTGAGGCGTCGGCCTTTTCTATTTATAAACCTATAGCCCAGGTTTACGACAAAGCGCATCTTGACCCTTGTCCAGAATCCATACGAGTTCCTCTTTCTACTCCCAGGTCCAACCCCAAGAGCTTCAAGCGATGGCCAGCGACGCGGGATCCTCACGGCGACCTCATGGCCCCATCAGGGGCGACTGGGGGAGCTGCTCCGTCATGCGCCTCCACCTAGGGCGTCTAGCCACCCAAGGATATCTGCTAGATTCAAATCTGACCTCCACCTGCTCAGGGTTAACCGTCGCGGATGGGCAGGCACACGCCGAGAGCCACCCTACTCCTCGCGGGGACGAGCGGGTATGCTTCGTTTCCTTCCTCCTCCACGGCCTTGGATTTCCTATTCATCCCTTCCTCCGAGGCTTGCTTGAATTTTATGGGCTACAACTCCACCATCTTACCCCCAATTCAATCTTACACATCACGGGGTTTGTCGCCCTTTGCGAAATGTACCTCGTATGAGAGGCACACTTCGGGCTATGGCGGAGGTATTTTTGTATAGTGCCCTGCTCCCCAACCGGGATGCTATTCGAAGTGGGCGCAACCGAGGTCTATCGAATTGAAGGGACCAGCTACCCATCAGGGACCCCCCAGGAGGATTCTGATATCTGGCCGTCGGAGTGGTTTTACATAGATGATGTTCCACTATTTGACCCAGTTCGGCCCGGGCTCCCGGCATACTCCTCGGAGCCCTCGAAGAAGCGCTACAGCTGGAGGCCCGGGAGCATCGCTCAGGAGGACGATGCCAACATAAGCCGCCTGACAGCACAAGTGAAGCGGTTGTCCGGCACCGGCCTTACCATTATAGATGTAAGGGCAACAGTGATCACACGAAGAGTCCAGCCCCTCCAGCAATGCCAACACCTGTTGTGCATGTACAATGGAACCGACGACGCCTCCCGATCGATAAAGGAGGATCTCGATGACCAAGCGGTGCTTGGGACCGCACTGGCTGGAATTTATCAAGTCTTGGCGGAGGATTTTGCAAGACGGTAGTTCCGAGACGGGCTGTCTAGTTATAACCCTGCCGAGATGGTTTTCCTGGATTTTCATGTTTATCCGAGCTGTTTCATTGTTAATCATTTCTGACCGACCCTTTACTTGATCCGGACAGAGATGGAGACAATGGGTCGAGGCGTTAAGCAGCCTAGCACACGAACCTGAGGTACATCATCGGGCGGAGGACCCTGTCTTCCATGAAGATGAAGAACTATCCCTCATATACGAGGAGGGAAAGTTTTATATGGAAAGCCTCGATGGCTCAAGGGTAGCCGTCACCCCTGATGTACCGGGAACGCGGCCAGCCTCATCGGTAAAGCCCCTTACTTTGACTCGAAAGAGAACTTCTCGTCCTAGGGCCCCAAGTCCTCTGACTTCTTCTCCAAAGGGACGGCGCTCAAAATGCCCACGCAGAGATCCAATCCCTCGAAGGACCCCTTTGCTAGAGACGTGCGGAGCTCGGGCCCCAGTGGCAACCGTGGAGGCAAGCCGAGATGCTCCTTCCATCCATAGGTAATATCCTTGCTATCTTATTCTAGGGAACAGAGTCCCGGATTTCAATCCATTTGATCTATTCGCAGGCAGTCTGCCCCTCCTCCGTCAATGGCTGATACGAGAGACGAGGGGACCTCGGCTCCAGGTAGTGGTGCAGGGCCTCTCCCTACCTCGGGAGCTACTCCTGAGGTGCCTCAGTAAGAAGATTCAGGGTGCTGCTCGGCCACCCCGTCCGAGGTTGAGAGCGCCATGAACCACCGAAGGCGGAAGGCTTCACTACGGAGTTCTGCTTTTACGAGTCAGGAGTTCAATGCCCTGAGTTCGGTGGACGCGTACCTCAGCGTGACCCGTTCTATCCTTGAGAAGGCAGTGGGTGTTTTATCGCAGGGCTTGCAGCTAAGGCCCCACCTAACCTTTCTTTAGAAATTCATTGCACTCGCCATAATTTGTTTGCTTGAAGGCAAACTAAACTGCCAAACATGGCAGTAGCCCCTAAGGTTTGATATGGGTGCGGGCAACCGTGTCGAGGCTCGTTAATGAAAAATACTTGTGCCTTTGATAGGGTATTCGGAAGAAGAATGAGCACCTTGCCGAGGTGCTTTCCCGGACAGAAGGGAAGTTGAATGCTGCTCTAGCCGAGGTAGAGCTCGTGAAAACCTTCACCAGAGAATCGCACGGTAAGTGCTTCCATGTCACACGATGTGCTTGTGGTGAGAATCCTTGGGCTATGTAAGACCTTGGTGTATTGTAGCAGCGGAAGCCCTTGGCCATCTAGAAAGGGATCTTAAACAAGCTCGTGAAGAGTTGCTCTATACGGAGTCGCAGCGGCAGGCTAGTCAACATGTGTTATCCCAAAGGAGGGAAGATACAAACGCACTAAAGGTGGAAAATGCCCGACAGGCTCAGGAGATTGAGACCCTGAAAGCTCAACTGGCCGCTGCCGAAGCGAAAAACCAGCAAACAAGCAAAGCAATTTTTGGTGACCTTCTCCTGTCCATTTGAAGATGGTTTCCTTGTCGTAGGATTGCTAGAGTTGGTCGGTAGGCTAATGCTTAATTTCTGGCAGCTTCCTTAACCGGACAACCCCTAGAAGCCCCTGGCCAATTGCCCGAAGACGCCGCAACTCATCTAGCCGAGGTGCATGAAAGTGCACGGACGTCAGTGAAGGTGGTGTTTAATGCTTTATGGCCCGAGGAGGAACATGTGCCCGAAGACATGTCAATCCTTGCCGAGCGTCTTAAGAGAGCTCGGCACCGGATTCAAGCATGGAAGGTACCGGCATGCCGCGAAGGAGCAAGGGAGGCCTGGGCCATGGTCAAGACACGATACACCAAAGTGGATACATCACCCCTGGCCGAGGTAGGTCCCATAGGGCCTGACGGGGAAGAAATCCCCACCAGTCTGGCGTATGAAAATGTCATGCCTACGGCTCGCTTCTCTCAAAAAGATTGTACCCATGACACCTTAATAGATGGGCTAGACCGAGCGTAGTTGAATTTGTGTATGACTATGTATCAAAGTACTTAACGTCGTGAATCAATCTGCGCATCCAAACCCTGTCAACCAGCCATCGGCTTCGACCTCGTCGTCCATTGGCCGAGGAGTGTCCCTTACTACTGGCCGAACTAGTCGGACCAGATGCTTTGGGCGACCAGGCAATCCGGCTATGTGGTTCGAAAGACAAGGGGGGCAGGGAAGTTATGTTATATTACTTTTTAATGTAAAAAACATCTTCCAAGAAAAATAGTTCTTCCAACAGTCCCTTTTCTTGGGTGATTGTGTCGAGCACTTGTGTCTGAAGACGAAGGACCTCGGGTCTAAAGCCCCTGGCCGGGGTGTAAAAGACCCATTCCACTGTATTCCTATGCCGTGGCCAACTAATTTGTACATTTAAGATCGCTACCTTTCGGCTTTGTCCGTCTGAGGTACTTCTCCAGGTGACCCAGGAGTAACAATCACAGCGGTGATCCCTTTGCCCTTTAGCCGAAAAATCGGGAACGTAAAGGGCAAACACAGGAGCTGGGCAACCCAGCTTGGCCAAATCTGAAGTCAAATTTGGTGCATATGTTGGCTTTATGCTATGAAGAGCACGCGGTATGTTATCATGGCCCGCATGGGAAGACATGTAAAGATGTCACCGAGGTGGGCCGAAGGAAAAAAAAATGTTGAATGCAAGAAAAGAAAAGGTATGTACATAGGAAGAGGATGCTTGAATTTTCATCCATAGAAGCGCCGAAGTAGCGCGGCATTCCAGGGGTTCGGCTCCAAACGTCCATCCATAGGATCTCGGATCCGATAGGCACCTCCGACTAGGATCTGGTCGATGATGAATGGTCCGTCCCACTTGGGCGAAGCTTATGTTTCTGCTTCTTCGGGTGACGCCTCATGACCAGATCCCCTATGGTGAACTCTTTTCAGCGGACCTCCCTATTATGGTAGTGTCTCGCTTGCTACTGATAGATTGCAGAGCGTGCCCTGGCTATGTTGCGTTCTTCTTCCAAGGTGTCCAATGCATCCTGCCGATCTAGCTCAGCCTCCCATTCCTCATACATGCATACCCGAGGTGCGTCATGTATTATGTCGCAGGGAGTACCGCCTCGGCACCGTATACCATGAAAAATGGGGTGTACCCCGTAGATCGGTTTGGTGTGGTGCATAAGCCCCATAGGACGGAATCGAGTTCCTCCACCCATTTGCAGTCCGCCTCTTTAAGGGAGCGTACTAGCCTTGGCTTGATGCCACTGAGGATTAGTCCGTTGGCGCGTTCTACCTACCCGTTTGACTGCGGGTGGTAGACTGACGCGTAGTCGAGCTTTATGCCCATCTTTACGCACCATTCTTTCACCTCTTTGGCAGTGAAGTTTGTCATGTTGTCCATTATAATGCTGTGGGGGATACCGTAATGGTGCACCACTCCGGTAACGAACTCAATTACTAGGACTGCCCCCGCCGAGGTGACTGGCTTTGCCTCGATCCATTTTATATACTTGTCTACCATGACAAGTAGATATTTATTTTTTCGTGATCCTCCCTTAAGTGGGCTGACCATGTCGAGCCCCCAGATCGCGAAAGGCCAAGTGATTGGGATAGTCCTGAGGGTTGTACGGGGCATGTGGCTTTGTTGGGCGAATACCTGATAGCCGAGGCAGCGTTGTACCAAAATTTTGGCATCGGCCCCTGCTGTTGGCTAGTAAAAACCAGCTTGGAACGCCTTGCTTACAATGGTCTGAGTAGCGGCGTGATGTCCACTCATGCCAGAGTGTATTTCGCTAAGCAGCGATCTCCCCTCCTCTTCGGATATACATCGTTGGAGGACCCCCGTGGTACTTTGTTTGTAGAGCTCACCTTCATGGACTTTATAGGCTTTAGACTGCCTTACGATCCGACGTGCGTCGGTTTGGTCCTCAGGGAGCTCTTTCTGGAGTAGGTAAGCGAGGAGGGGCTCGGTTCAGGGTGCAATGGCTGCCATGATCTCGTGAGCCGAAGCCGTTTCCTGGACAGTTGTCCCTTCGATTACCTCTTCCTCCGTTTCGTCCTCGTGTGGGGTGAACTGCCTTGCGTCATTTGACACCGACATCTCTGTGTCGTCTTGCCAGATTACGGAGGGCTTGAAGAGCCGTTCGAGCAAGGTGTTTTTTGGTACCTTATCCCGTTTGGCGCCCATTCGGGCTAGGATATCGGCGGCCTGGTTGCTGTCACGGGGGATATGATGGAATTCAAGCCCCTCGAACCTGGCCAAGATTTTTAGGATTGCGTTCCGGTAGGCTATCATTTTTGGGTCCTTTGCATCAAACTCGCCATTTACTTGGGAGATGGCGAGGTTGGAATCTCCTCAGACCTCGAGGCGTTTAACGCACATTGAGACTGCCATCCGGAGCCCGTGTAGAAGGGCTTCATATTTGGCCGCATTATTGGAGTCTGTGTACATGATTTGCAGCACGTAGCGGATATTGTCGCCTATTGGTGACGTGAGTACTACTCCCGCCCCTAGCCCAGCGAGCATTTTCGAACCGTCGAAGTACATGGTCCAGTGCAAATACGTACTGTACTCTCTAGGGAGCTCGGCCTCTGTCCATTCGGCTACGAAGTGTGCCAGCACCTGAGATTTAATAGCTCGGCGCGGCTGGTATGTTATTTCAAAGGGTAGGAGCTCTATGGCCCATTTGGCTATTTGCCCTGTAGCATCCCTATTGTTAATTATGTCACTTAAAGGGACTTCGGATGCCATCGTGATTGAGCACTCTTGAAAGTAGTGCCGAAATTTTCGTGATGCCATAAAGACGGCGTAGGCTATCTTCTGATAGTGTGGGTAGCGCGTTCTGCACGGGATTAAGACCTCAGAAATGTAATAGACTGGTTTTTGGACCTAGAACTTGCGGCCCTCCATGTCTCGTTCGACCACGAGTACTGCACTGACCACCTGGTTGGTGGCCGAGATGTACAATATCATCGGCTCACCTATGCCTGGCGCAACTAAGATGGGGTTTGTGGCGAGGAGGGATTTGATATCTTCCAGGGCGGCTGCCGCCTCGTCAGTCCATTTAAAATTCTTGGTCTGTTTTAGCAGCCTGTAGAGGGGTAGAGCCTTTTCCCCAAGTCTTGAGATAAAACGACTTAGAGCGGCCACGCAGCCTGCTAGCTTCTGAACATGTTTGAGCTTGGTCAGTGCCTCTAGTCGGGCCAGGGCTCGTATTTTTCCGGATTGGCCTCGATTCCTCGGCTGGACACGATGAAGCCGAGGAGTTTGCCTGTGGGTACGCCGAAAATGCACTTCTCCGGGGTGAGTTTGATCTGGTACTCCTGCAGGCTATTAAATGTGTCACGGAGGTTGTCTACCAATTGTCCGACGTGCTTAGTCTTGACCACCACATCGTCGATGTAGGCCTCGATGGTTTTTCTGATGTGTTTTTCTAGGCATGATTGGATCATGCGCTGGTATGTTACCCCGACATTTTTCAGCCCGAAAGGCATTGTATTGAAACAAAATGGCCCATAGGGTGTAATGAAAGCGGTCGTGGCTTGATCGGAGTCTTTCATATTTATCTGATGATACCCCGAATAGGCGTCCAGGAAGCACAATGAATCATGCCGGGCGGTGGCATCCACAATCTGGTCGATTCGGGGTAGTGGGAAGGGGTCTTTGGGGCAAACCTTGTTAAGGTCTTTAAGATCGACACACAGGTGCCAGGACTTATCCATCTTAGGTACCATGACTAGATTGGCGAGCCACTCGAGGTGCTTTATGTCTCTTATGAATCCGGCCTCGAGAAGTTTAGCCAGCTCTTCACCCATCGCTTGACGCTTGGGTTCGGAGAAGTGCCGAAGTGCTTGTTTGATAGGCTTGTAGCCCCTTAGGATGTTCAAGCTGTGTTCGGCGAGCCTGCGGGGTATCCCCGGCATATTCGAGGGATGCCAGGAAAATATATCCCAGTTTTCTCTAAGGAAGTTGCGTAAGGCCTCGTCAATCTCTAGCTCAAGATTTGCCCCAATCGATGCCATTTTAGCCGGGTCAGTGGGGTGCACTTGAAACTTGATTATGTCATCGGCCGGCTTGAATGAGGTCGACTTCGGCCGTTTATCAAGGATGACATCATCTCGGTCGACTTCGGCTCGCAGTGTCGTTAATTCCTCGGCTGTGAGGGCCTCGGATAGGGACTCTAGGGCGAGCGATGCCGTCTTGTTTTCAGCCCTTAACGCCCTGTCGGGGTTGCTCGTGATCGTAATGATCCCGTTGGGTCCCGGAATTTTGAGCTTCACGTAGCCGTAGTGTGGAATTGCTTGAAATTTTGAGAAAAGCGTCCCGTCCCAGGAGGGCATGATAGCCACTCTTAAAGGGAACAATATGGAAAGCTATTTCTTCGGATTGGTAGTTGTCAGGTGTTCCGAAGACCACGTCCAAGGTGATTTTCCCGTTGCAACGTGCTTTGCGTCCGGGTATTATACCTTTAAAGGTGGTATGACTCTGTTCGATGCGCGATTTATTGATTTGCATTTTGTCCAGAGTATCTTCATATATTAAGCTTAAACTGCCACCCCCATCCATGAGTACCTTCCGAAGACAGTAGCTGCCCACGATTGGGTTAAGAACCAGTGCGGTGGGACACCTGCTCGGGGCGGACCTTGGCTAATCTTTATGATCAAAGGTGATTGGCATGTCTATCCACGCGCCCCGGGCGGCAACTTCCCGAATTGAATTAACTTCCCGGAGATCCCGCTTCCTCTGGTTATTGGACGTGAAGGTTTCGTATATCATTAGGACTTCTCATCGTCTGATGGCTCCTCCGAGCTCCTAGGCATGGCAGTGAGGAGGGCTAGGCCTCCCTTGGCCACTTGCCTCGTCACCCAGCTGTCGCGAAGGCTGTGAGTTGGGCTGGTGTTCAGTAGAATAGAGTGGATCGGGAATGGCTTATCTAGGAGGCCATCAAGGGCGGTCCTAGATCGGTCTGCGGTTTCCTCTTTTTTCGAGATCGTGTGACCATCGTGTGTTGACCACGGTGTTCATGACGAGGTTTGAGCCTGTCACGTTTCAAGCAGTTGTCACAGATCAAATCTGTTCGTTCTTCCTGGGCCAGCCAGGCATCTTCGATGGCGCAAAACCTCGACACCAGATCGGATAGTTCGGAGAGTGTTTGGACGCAGCGGCGGGTGATAGTGTTTGAAACGCCCTTATCCCTACAGCCGCGCTGGAAGGCTGCTATTATTTTTGAGTCCTGGTAATCCGGTATGTCGTCTTTGACAGATGAGAACCTGGCCCAGAAGTGCCTGATTGACTCGTCAGGTAGCTGTCGCACATAGGCTAGATCCCAAACATCGGGAGGGCCCGATTTGTCGGGTCAATATTCAATGTGGGATGTGTTCGAGAAAGGAACTTCGGTTCCCATAGGCCGAGGGCTTGAAGCCCTGACATTTTTGTCTTACGAGGGACATGTGGCCGGCGGAGGGGCCGAACTGATTGGGGGAACCGACTTGTCAGTCGTCTCTAGCCGGCCGCTGCCGGAATCGCTTTCCAGAAAGTACCTTAGCCCTTCGCTCTTTACGGAGACTTCGGCCGGGGCGAAAGAAGAGCCAGTGATCGTTCCTTGCTCGTAAAGGAGAGGGAGCAATCTGGCGATGAGGGTTTCGGGCATAGAAATAGTGCCTGGGGGTTGGAGTCGTTGACCGACGATCCCATCGATCTTTTGCTAATCTCACAGCGGAACTCTCAATGAAAGCACCAGTTTCGGTGTAAAAACCGGCTGACCTCGGGGTAGGGGGTCCCGAGCTGTGGATCTCGGATCGATGGTAACAGGAATAAAGGAGACGGTGTTTACCCAGGTTCGGGCCCTCTCGAAGAGGTAATACCCTACGTCCTGCTTTGATTATATTGATGATGGAATATCGAGTACAAGCTTGATCTACCTCGAGATCGTAAGGAGAAGTCTAACCCTAGAGCTAGATGGATGGTAATTGTGATTCCGTATCCTCTACAGGCTAAACCCTCTAGCTTATATACATGCCAGGTTGGGCATCTAGGGTTACATGGGCGGTATCCAAGGATGCGTATGGAGGCGGCAGGAGATGTCTTGGGGTACACTCCAAGTCTTCGGCAGATGCAATCTTGATCACGTCGTATCCTCCGGAGTCCATCTGAATGAGAACAAGGGCCTTCGAGCCCAACCCGAGGACTATGGCCGACCAGGTTGGGACCCCCTAGTCCAGGACACCATCACTCTGGTCAAGCTGAAAGCCGTCTACAAATTCCTTGAACAACTGTATGTAGGTGGTGCCAAGTGTGTCATGGCAGTGAAGAACACCCAGGCCCCTCCCTACCAAATCATGGAAATGACTGACACTACAAAAAAAACACTTCCGTGATGATACGTCTTTGTCATAGTAGGTCAAGTTTTCTGTCATGCATGTACATCCATGACAATTTTATGACAGAATCAAGATAGCCATACCGGTGTTGTCGTAGAAGTGTTCCATGACAATACTGAAATTATCATCACGGAAGTGTCCATTTCCATGACGATAAATGTCGCGTCATGGAAGTGTTTTCGTCAAGGGTAATCGACACGTGGCATCCACCGTAACGGGTCACCATTAAGCTATCGGGTTCTGGTTTGGATCCGATAACCCGTTAACAGCCCTGACCAATGGGGATTTTCCACATGTAAAATTTTCATTCGCCGACGGATCCACGTGTCAGCTCGGCGTTGCGATAGATATCATCCATTCATTGGACAAGAGACGCCTATGATACTTTGGCACGTGGCATGGCCCAACAGTGGCCCATTTAGGTTAAAAAGGCCGGCCCGTTTGACTTGGTCAAAAGTTAACGGGCCGGCCCATGGAAAGCCTGTTACCGGCCTGTTCGCATACAACCCATTTACGGCCTGGGTACTCACGGCCCGTTATGGTCTTTAAAAATTCGGCCCACTAGCGTCATGTGGGCCGTCCCATATGATTCCAGCCCGTTGTCACTTTCGGCCCATCTATGGCCCGTGAAGTCTTTCGGCCCATATGAGGCCTTTTGCATCTCTGGGCCCATTGACGGCCCGAGGTGAATCAGGCCCATCATGAACAGTATACTGCTTTGAGCCCATTAACGGCCCATAATTCAGTTGGGGCATTTCCAGCCCGTGTTTTCTTTCGGCCTTCTAAGGGCCCATATATTCTTGGGCTCATTTCCGGCCCTCGATTACTTACGGTCCGTTACTGGCCTGTTATGCTAAATGGCCAAATTCTTCCGTGGTAACAATTGGTCCGTTTGTGGCTCGTTAACATGTTGGGCCGTTTTCATCCTATCTTGTAATCCGGCCCATTAACGACCTGTCATGCTTGTTGATAGAACTAAGCCTGTGCTGCCTTCTGGCCAGTTAACAGCCCGTTATGGTCTGGGCCCACAAACGGACGGCTCCGATTTAGGCCTGTTTACGGTCCATATTGCGGTCCAGTTTTCGCCCAGGAATAGTAAGCCCATGGATCCTATGGTGCGTACGAGGCCCATGGATCATACGGCCTGTAGGAGGCCCATGGATCCTATGGCCCGTAGGAGGGCCATCGTTACCACGGCCCGTAGGAGGCCCATCGTTACCACGGCCCATATGTGGCCCATGGTTATTGCGGCCACTAGCAAACCGAGGAAAAAAACTATAGTGACTACAAGGAAACAAATAAACAAAACTATATAAGTAAATAAATAAGCAAGCAACTAACGCTAGGCTATTATGGCGATTATAGACATTACATCCACTGGGCATCAAAGTTTGCCACCAGTGCAAATAAAGGGAACAACAAAGCAGCATATTACATACACTGGGCGTCTAAATTGGCCACCAGTGCAAATAAACGCGGCAGCAAAACAAGTCCAGAACTAAAACAACTTTAGAAGAGTTCAAGAAACGTTATCCTGGTTATCCACCATGCTGGCAATAAGCTTAGCAAGCTTATTAGCTTTCTCTTGTTTGGCGCTAAAATCCTCCAACGCTTGCTGTTGCACCAGAAAGTATGCATCTGAATTCTCCAGGGTCTTCCTCAGTCCTTCGGCTTCTTATCGCAGCACAACTGATCGATGTCTTTCAGCTTGTAGTTGAGACTCAAGAAACCAAACTGATTCAGAGAGCGAGTTTGAAGAGCTTGTGCAAGCGGTAGTGGCCAGTAACTGGAACACTACATCAAGACAGGACTTTGGGGTTGTCTCACTCTCTTCAAGATAGTTTTCCTTATCTGTTTTATCGGCTTTGTTGGAGACCAGCAAGGTTGTCTCACTATCTTCAACCTTATCTGCATTACTTCCTTTACCATTGCTTAATGTGGTACTCTTCTCCAATATTCTGTCAGTATTCTAAAAGAAGAAACAAGCAGACACACAACAGGTTTAGCATGTAGTATATGAAACTCATTTTGGTGAACCAGTTCAGTAGTAAGGTGGACAGGATTAAACTATCAACTCTTCTATTGCAAAGTAGTACATTATAAAAGCATCAAACAAACATATATCTATGTGCTACTGTCACTACATTGTCTTGCCAAATCAAAATAGAGACACAGTTCAAATCATATCAGTTCAAGACAAAATAGCATTGAAAGAATATAAGTGTGGGAAACTACACGGCACCACAAGATTTCAGATGGGTACCACGGGTATACATGTAGAACTAACAACACTATTGGCTCTGTTTTGATGCTAGTAATGTGCATGATATGAGAAGACAACTGTCTACACAATTGAAATTGAAATCAACATAGAGCAATTTAGAAGAGCAAACCAGTTAAAGAAACATGTTTAAACATACTTGTTGTGCCATTGGAGTTTTGATTGGATCCTTCTATTTAAAAATTAGTTGGTATGAGTACATACAGTGATACAAGAGCAAAGCAGTATGCACCATAGCTATGGAATCTTACTTGAGAACAGTTGTTCTTCCGGTTTAAGCACTTGTTCTACAAGAAGAGAGTACAGTAAGATGCAGCCATATAGTACTTCAAAATGAAATATGATCTCATAGACCCTACCAGATTCATGGGTCTAGACCAATACAAAACAAGGCGTTCCCAGTCATCGTCCCGTAAGTGTGTCTCTGGAGAAAGTAAGGGAATTTGATGAGTTTCCTTGCCAGTGAACTATGTTTTCTTCACGTAACTCCGATACTACCACAAAGCATTCTTGATGATAGCAGAGGTATTAGCATAGGTTACCTCATCCTGAGTTTCCAAATCGGTCGTTCTCTACACAGAAAAATGGGAACATTTGCTGTGTTATAACCAGCAGGGAGGTAGAATGTATGGGACAAAGCAAAGTAATTGCCATGAATACATACACATAACTCCTGGAGGAACACCTACAACTGGCTTTTTCCTTCATCTTCAGTATAATATTTCCATGATGGGAAGATACGCACATAGGATTTAACATCAAATGCGATAGACGCTAAACTATGGATGACTGGTTCTGCTTCGTCCACAGGAATAGGTGTACTAACTGGTAGAGTTGGTGTTCGCCGTGGTAGTCCTGGCGCTTTGGGCACTGGAGCTGCCTTACTAACTGCTCTTGTTTGGGAGCTCTGTGGTGGAGATGGTGCTGTGTCAACTGGAACTGGGTTACTATCTGCTGGCGTTGGGGTTAGATTGGGTGAAGCTGGTTCTCTGTCCATCGGAGTAGGGGTACAATCTGCGATAGTCTGGGTTATGTGTGGTAGGGCTGGTTCTTGTGCAAGTACAACCGGGGTGCTATCTCCATCGACAGGTAGCACTGTTTTATTTGAAGACCGTGTTTTTACTCCGCTAGATACTGCCATCACCCCCCCAATTTAAATGGCTGATAAACAAGAAAAGTAGTTGAATGTACACACCTTGTATGAGACAGATGCAATAGATAGTGAGGAAAAAAGAGGGCATGAAATAGTTCACATATATGTTGTTTAACTAAATAGGATAGCATGACATAATTTCACATATATGATGTCTATCTAAACAGTATAGCATGACATAATTCAAAGTTATGATGACTAACTAAAAAGGATGGCATGAGATAATTATATGATGTCTTTAGTAAACAGGTTCGCATGACATAATTCACATACATGTTATCTAAGTAAACATGATGGCATGATATAATTCACATATGTGATTTATATACTAAGCAAATGGCATTCACATATATGATGTCTAAACTAAGCAGATGGTGTTGAATATTGTGTATATGATGTCTAAACTATGCAATGCAAGACACCATATGCATGATACAAGCAGTATAACAGTGCCAAGTTAGATCATACACCTCGGGGGGGGGGGGGGGGGAATAGGACTGGTCATCTGTCTCTGAATCCTCCTCTGAGGAGCTATCTGGACACATCAAGAGATCTGCTTCGACAGGTAGCACTGTCTGCTCTGAAGAACTTGTTTTCACTCCAGATTATTTCATCACCCACCCAAATGGCTCATTCACAGGAAGAGTAGTTGAATGTACAAACATTGTCGACAAATGGAAATGTAATGAAAAAAGGAATGGCAAGATATAATTCAAATATATGATGCCTGGCTAAACAGGATGGCATTGCATATTTCACATATACTATGGCTGGATAAAAAAGATGGCATTGCATAATTCACATATATGATATAGAAACTAAACAGGTGGCATTACAGAACATGTCTAAACTAAGCAGATGACATATATGATGTCGAAAGTAAGCAAAGCAAGGCACCATATGCATGATATGACCAACATCATCATGCCAAGTTAGAGCAAACACCTCGGGAGGGGGGGGGGTAAATAGGAGTGGTCAGCTCCCTCTGACTCCACCTCTGAACAGCTACCTTCCTCTGGATTACAATCTGGAGGAGGGGGGTGGGGTTGCCATTGCACCCACCATGGAGCGATGTATGCATGACATTGTATTGTCGCGCAAGACTCTTCTCTTTTTCTCTACATGTTCAGCATGACTGTGTACAATAACTGACATGCATACGAAAAAAATATAGTGAGATTAAGTAAGGAGAGCATGTAGAAATCTAGAGTGATGGTAACAACCAGTGGATATATCCAAAAATAATGATAGCAGGCAAATGATAGCTGAATTTAATAAAAAGACAGATGATGGCTGCTTTACTGTTTGTTTCCCACCCAAGATGAACGACATAGTAGATACCCTAGATGAAACAGATAGTAGATCAATATACTATTCATTGCTGCCTCGATATGTGCCCCACAAGCATTTTAAAACTCAAGTTTGAACATTAATTTGGACATGACTTAGAGTCTAAGAGACGAACATGATGATAAACTAGTAGGTAATATTAAGCAATGCATAAAGTAAGCAGAAACAAAAGAGTGCGACCTCTCTTGCGAACCGGTGTACTCCTCAGGTTCGTCTGCTGAGTCGATGATGGTGATGCAGTCGCGGTGGCTGCCGGTGGCGGGGAAGGAGATTTGAGGCGGTGAAAGACGGTAAGGAGTCATGATGTTTGGTATGGTGTACGCTTCTGTCGATGGAGCAGCTTAGGAGAGGTGGACGATGGCCCGACAGGAGCAGGACAAACCACACAATGTTTTCTTCGACACCTATCTGTAAATGAAGTAATTCTATAAGGGCTCCTTTGGCTTGCAGGAAGAGCACAGGAATGCAAAGAAACATGGCCAAATGAAAGTCAAACCACCTGCAAATGTGTACAGTTAGAATGTTATTATGCCACTAATGCACTTAGTCTTCTTTTCATGCATAGGATTTTGATAAGTAGGTCCAGGTGGATGTTAAAATTTATGTGTATTTCCTTTGAAACAGACACAAAAGGAAAAAAATCCTTCAGTTTTGTTTTGTTCCATTCCTTTCAACCAAATGCATGAATAATTGAATAGTAGAGTACCATAGGAAAATTTCCTATTGCTATGTTTTTCCTTCACTTTTTTCCTTTGAACCAAAATAGCCCTAAGGGATCGACATGAATGTAGAGTAAAAAGTGATGCGACAAATGTACAACCTCTTTGGCGTAGCCGTGTCGACCTCAGCATCATTGGGTCGGTCGCTGAAGATGTTGCGGCGGAGGTGGCTGTCGGAGCTGGGGAAGAAGATCTGAGGCGTCTATAGACGGTGCCGAGGGTATTGCTCTATTCTGATGGATGGTTACGTCGTTGGAGCTGCTCCGGCGAGCTGTATGACGTCGAGGCTGCAGCAGTACAAGACGGACGTTGTTAATCTGAAGTGGGATTCTAATACCATCTCCAATAGATGATGTAAAATAGATCACCAAAAAGTGCTAGCTGTAAAATTTACATCACCAAAAGACAACCAACTCCAACAGATGATGTAAAAACTGCTGACTCTGAACTTAACTGTCAAAACTGAATTTTACTGCCGAAACTGACTGTTACTGTTGAAACTGAATTTTACTGTCGAAACTGAACGCACTAGTAGCAGACAAGCACTTCGTTGGTAGTTTAGGCCGCTCAAGCACTGGTAGCAGAGAAGCAGTGATCTAAATCAGTAGCCTCTCAACAGGGAACGCACTAGAAGATAGCAGTCGGAGCAGCAGCGTGAACTAGAGCCAGAGCAGCAACTCGTGTAGCTGCAGCAGCCCATGTACCAGCATCAGCAGCGCGAGCGAGAGCAAGTGCAGAGCAGCAGCACGAGCGAGAGCAAGAGCAGAGCAACAGCGCGAGCGAGAGCCGGAGCAGCAGCAGCAGCTCCGGCTGGTATGGACGCCGCCACCAAGGGAGCCTCGCAATGGGGGAGATCCGCCGTGGAGCATGTCACCGGCGGAGCCGGCGTCGAGGGAGCCGCGCCATGGCGGAGCGGGGTCGAGCACCGGTGGTGCCGTGAGGTTGAGTGAAGGAGAAGATGAGATGAGTGTTCAACCTCTTTGGTGGCACCGAGTAGGCCTCGACTTCATCCGAGGAGTCGGTGAGGATGCTGCGGTTCCGGTGGGGCAGGTTAAGGCGGCGCTGTGGGAATGGAGCAACCGCGATAGACGAGGCGATCGTCGGAGCAGCTCCTTGGAGGTGGAGGATGGGGCGGCTGTACCGGGGGGATGACGAGATCGACGACGGATCCTCATCCGGTATGTTGATGAGGGTCGTCGAGCTGTTGCGTTGGACGACGTCGTCGGGGCAGAGGCTCCGGCTGGGCGGCGGTGGGGGCGGACGGAGGAGGGTGGGGTTTCGCGGCTGGTGGAGAGAGGTTTTGGCGGCCTCGGTTTTCGAATGGGGAAAAGAAGGGGATGGGAGTGCGGAACCATGACTTAGGGACGCGCTTGTCCGAAATGTAGGGTAAGTTACAAAAGTACCCCCACCAATTTGATTTAGTGGCTCTTTCGGCCCTGGGGTAGAACGGGGAATTCGCGTGTCGGGATTTCGCAGAAGGAGGGAGTTTTTGCGCGCGTTGTAATTTCGGGATAGCAAGGCGCGGGTTGAGAAGGAGGGAGTTTTCAGAGCACAAATAGACAAAGAGATATCTTGAAATTTCGGCATAATAAGGTGCGGGTTGAAATTTTGGGACAAGGCAAACGTGTACTTTACCATATCAATTCGCTCTTCCCTCAACCAAAAAAACAAAAAAATATCAATTTGCACCACACAAGAGAGGGTCTTGTCCCGTTTTACTGTATGAATTACTACAAATGTCATTCAAAACTTTGAATCCATGTTATGTTCAATTAAAATATTTCGCTAGGTGCATAATGCATGTAAGCTACTCAAATGAACATTTTAGTGCATTCCAAATGTATATACTACCACTGCAATATGAACTAAATTGGAATTCGGTTCACTATTTGAATAAGAATCTACAATCATGATTGTTGTCAAGTTAAACCATCATCTGTATATTATCTTCACAACACACCACATGATAACTGTCAAGTTAGATATGAACTATGTGTACTATATGAACTCGAATTCAAAATTTTGAATCCACTTTATGCTGATTTCAAATAATAGTACATTTCAAGCTCTAGCTAGATCTTCATAATCTAAACCGTATTTCATATGTATAATGTGTTTATCACACAATGTATAGTGCCCCACCCCCTACGCCTACTAGTACTTAGCTGTGAGCTGCAAAAGCCACACATTATCACAAATTCAACAAATGTGAGATTGTTCGATATATATATAATATATATAGTATAACATGTTCATATCCACACCATGTGAATCACCATTATATTCATGCATGCATGGGTTTAAAACACTATGATCTCTTATTCAAATATCTGAATCCACTTTTGTAATGAATTATGATCTCTGTTAGACTTTTACACCCACACAATCCTCTTCTCTTTGTAGCTAGCACTAACTTTCTCTCGTGCATGCACAGGCCCTCCTCGCCCTCCCCCTCCCTCAGCATTCTCTCCGTCGCGCACATTCATTATTTTTCTTTAGGTCGTTCTCCCACGGTCTCTATAGGTCTCCCCAGCTCCTTCTTTCTGGCACACACCGATCGATATACCTCTCTAGCTAGCCAGGTCAGCCTACCACATACACACACTTCCCCTCTTGTCATCTCACCGACCATGCACCCTATCTCTCATACGGTCACACACATATGCACACTCTCGCCCCTCTTTCCATCGATCTCGCACTCGCACACTCCTCCATCTCTATATAGTAGGCCTATCGCACCACCTCCTAGCCGCATCCCTCTCTCTCTCTCTCTCTCTCTCTCTCTATCCATCTCTCCAGGCCTTATTTGCCTCTAACACATGCATGTATACCGATCGATCTCCCTCTATACATATAGCTAGGTCGACTATAACTCGCTTTCACCATGCACCGATCGATATACATCAATAGATAAGTCTCTCCCTTTCCCCGACACACGACGATTGCTCTACCTATCTAGTTAGGTCTGCTTACCACAGACATATTGCCCCCCCATCATCCATGCATGCCTCCCGACTCATCTCTCACATGCACACGCACACACAGACACACATCCCCTCTCTTATTGATATTGCAGTCGTACCCTCTGTTTGTCTAGTAGGCCCCTCCCACCATCTCCGAGAAGCAACTCCACCACCACCCCTCCAGCACTCTAGCTCTGTCTCTCTCCCAACCTTATTCCTTTCCTACACATATGTATGGATGCCGATCGATCTCCCTCAATACATAGCTAGGTCTCTCCTCTCCACACATATACCTGTCGATCTACCTCTCTAGTTAGGTCTCTGCCCCCCAGCCTCGCCCCACACACACACACCGATAGTCGAATGCTCTAGTTAGGTCTCCCTGCCACACACAAACTGCACCTGTCCCCTCTCACGTTCCAGTAGGCTAGCCACCCTTTATATTTGACGTGCCCACACACAATTTCGCTAGCTCTTTATCGATCTCGCACCCATACACCTTCACCCCTCTCTTCGATTCTATCGATATCTCACGCCGATGATCCCTCCCCTCTCTTCTTGTGGATCACCCCCTCTATATATGATATATCTAGGCCTCCATTTCACACACATTGCATATGTTACATTTTTTTTGAGATATCATCGACTCATATTCCCTGTCTATCTCTCACACACACAAATACACTTACGAAATCACCCCACCCCCAAAAAAACACTCACGAACGCAATCACCATCTCTTTCTAGGGTTGTATCTCTCTCACACACACCCACGTAGGTGGGGTACGCGCACGAAGAGAAGAGGTGCACGCACGACGCACGTACTCACGTCTCGTTCCCAACCACACCCGTGCAGGTACACGGTGGAGCTCATTTCTGTACGAAAAGGTAGCCCACGTGATAATTTGACGCGTGTCGGTTGTTCACTTGATGGAGGGTCGTGTACCACACGTGAATGAAACAAAGTGCGACTTGACGCGTTGGCGCGTTATTTTTAAATAAAGTTTTATTCCTCAATGGCACGTACAGAATATAAAATGATTGTATGGAGATAAAAACAAAAAGCGCTCCACTATACCAGTACAAATATAGGCAGGAGCCTCAATGCTTGCTTGCTGGGGTTCGTCTCTTCACACTCTCTCACACAAGACGGCGGTGGCCAATCTCTCCCTCTCTAACCGCTGGTCACTGATCCAACCAGATCCCGTCCGCCGGCGAAAAGGGAGGATGCGCAGTGTTGCTCCGGTCGCCGGCGTCGAGGCAGGAAACCCTCTGCCGGTGTGTCCTAATCTGCGGTACCCGCCATTCTCTCCGACCAAGCTCTGGCGCGGTAGGGCCTTCGACCCTTGCTCGCTGCCGCAGCAGATCCCGCCCACCGCCGCCCTCCTACTTACATCCCGACGACCCTCAGGTACAGCTTCCTCTAGAACCGGCCTTGCTCCACTGCCCAACTTCCCACGTCGCTGCATGTGGATCTTCTCTAGTTCTTTGCCTAAAACGTACTAGCTCGGCCGGTGTACTTTCCATTTTGCAATCTCGTCCTCACACCGTTTGAGAGAAACCACTGTGCTGTTATCTTTCCCTTAAGACAATGAATATGCTTCTTTTTGTCGGTGTATGTGTCATCAACTATCATTGGCCAGTAATTATTTCCTTTCTACCTCTTTTTGCAAATAGGGATATCCATTTCACCTCGTTGCTATTGTGACCTTTTGGTGAACTGCACAAAGCACTTTTTTCTTAAGAGTGTTTTGTGCAGTTCTACTAAAATGTCACACTGGCAACATTTCTACATTTCAATGGGACTGCACAAAGGGAGTTTGGAGTTCCTATCCTCCTCATCTAACTCTCAGCCTAAGCTTCTCCAACAAGTAGTTAGTCTCAAGAGAGACTGCAAAGGTGACCGGCTTCTATTTGTATGTTTATTGTTTCATCAACAGTGCCATTATTATTGTAATCACACTTACTCAATGTCTTTGCTAACAGGGGACGCTCAGCTCTATTTTAGTGGAACTACACAAAATGATCGGAATGTTCCATGCTTGTGACAGCTCCTTTCTTTGCCAACATATCGTGTTGATTTTGACAGAGCTGCGGGAAAGTAGCTGCCAACGAATGAATATCGTGGCCAGGAAATGAAAGCATTCCTATGGAGAGCATCGATCATTTATTATTTTTTCTTTATTTGTACACCTTCTCACAACTTTTCTTCAGTTGTGATGTAAATATTGGCTCTGATCTGCGAATCATTGAGATGCATTAGCAAGGAAGTTAGTTTTTTTTGTTTTTTTTTGTGAAAGAGCATGGATGTTAGTTTACTTTGTATTTGATGAAATGTTGTAATGAGACAACCTTCAAGCTGGCAAGACACATGAAACAAAAGCTGAAAGCTTCATAGCGTTGTACACTTTCATGTCGCTCAAAATATGTGTACATATATTATGTAAACAAATGCTGAAAGCTTGATAGCATTGCCAGAAGCCATTCTACTACTCCAGCATCCAGGTCCACGTGCCATGCACCAAATTAGAGTGCACAACCGCACGAGAGACTCTTGCCCGGTCGTTTCACCGTAGTAATATAGTACTAATGAGCAGTCAAATCATAAGCCCTACCTTTCCCACAGTAAGTTGCTCGGACGAAGAAACCATCAATTCAATCTTCTTTGAATCCGCTCCTACTACTAGGAGCAACTATAAATACTAAGGAGTATTATGGTGATAGTGTGATCTGAGGAGTAATACTTCACAGGGCTGCCATTTTCCGCACTACTCCGGAGTAAATGCGTACTAGTAGTAGAAGATTGCTTTATCACAGATTAAAATAAAATAAGAGTGCAGACGCTCCACCGTGCGGTTCCTAGTGTACCTGTATACTGTACTACTCATACTATTAAACCGCTTGGCTCTTCGCCTCTTCGAGAAGTCGAACAATTATGGTACTATAGTGCATGCTTCTGGCAATCTGACACCGAATGAACTGCTGCACGTCCACCGCATGGGCGAGGAGAGCGCGCAGTAGTCAAAAGCTTCTCCTCGTCTTGTGAGCCACCGCGCGTGTGGGAGAGGGAGAGGGCGTAGTAAGCAAGCTTCTCCTCGTTCTCCTTGTCCTGCGAGCCACCGCGCGGTTGGGAGAGGGAGAGGGTGTAGTAAGCAAGCTTCTCCTCGTTCTGTGAGCCACCGCGCGTGTGGGAGAGGGAGAGGGCATAGTGTAGTATTAGTAGTAGTACTACTAGTCCACTACTAGTCCATATTGCCTCCTTTCCGGTTAATATGGCTTAATGGCGGTCACTGGACTTCATAATACGCTCATTACGGTCAATATATACATTTTGCGGTGTTTATATGGTCATTAGCTCACCGTAGAGCACCGTATTGCATTCTGTTGACCGGTCAAATAGTCTACGTAGCACTTTGTTGACTGGTTAAATTGATACATGGACTGTGGGTCCCACCTGTCCGTTGGCAGAGGAAAGAAATAAGTTAAACAAAATATTACACAGGCGCGGCGGGAGTTCAACCCTTGCGCGGGAACCACCCTGGCTGTGTATGTGTGCGCATGCACGTGTAGGCTGAGCACTTGAGCGTGAGCGTGTGTGTTGCATCGTGTGTTGTACACATGCATGCGTGCGTGCATGTGTACGTGTGACTGCTGCATGCATGCATTAGGGCGTCACGTGTGTTTTTGTGTGTACGTGTACGTGTGACTGCTGCATGCATGCATGAGGGTTGTAGTCTTCACATGTTCATATTTCATAATGTACTGCGTGGACGGAGTTTTAGACGGCATTACCCCTTGCTAAAATGATGGATGTTAGAGCAGGTAGGGCACATGGGAGTGAGACAAACCTGCATGCAGGGGTATTTTGGTCGATAGCATAACAAACAGCTCATGCATCGTAAGATCCGTTTGCATGGAAATACTACTTCTCGGTCGTCGGAATTCGTTCTTCTTCCTTTCGCCGACACGTGGGACATCCAGCATCCGGATCCACGTGTCATGCAAGAAATTAGAGATAAGTACTTGGGAGTAGAAGTGAGACTCAGGAACGGTCACACACGTAGGTGGAGTACCAGCAGGGGACGCAGTAATAATGCCTAATGAGCAGTCAAATCACACAGTAAGTTTCTCGGACGAAGCAACCATCATTTCTCTCTTCAATGGCATGTACGCAATATAAAAAGGTTGATATGGATAGAAAAGGAAAACCGCTCCACTATATATATACATAATATAGCCAGGAGCCTAAGCTACGCTTGCTTGCTGGGGTTGCTCTCTTCACACACTCTCACACAAAACGACGGTGGCCACACCGCTGTTCACATATCCGGTCGGATCCCGTACGTCGGGGGAAGTGGTGGATGTTTTGCATAGACGCGGTCGCCAGCGGCGAGGGACAAAACCCACTGTGGGCCCATCCCGATCAGGGGTCCCGGCCATTCTCTCTCACAAAGGTCCGGCGCGGTAGCCTTCGCCCCTTGCTCACTGCCGCGGTTTGGGCTGATGCCGCCTCCCACCGCCCTCCTAGCTACATCCCGACGTCCCTTAGGTACAACTTCCTTTCGAGCCGGCTTCCTCCACTGCCCCAGCTCCCCACGTCGCTCCATGCGGATCTTTCTCTACTTTGCCCCGCATGTTGCTCTACCGGCTTCTATTTGTGATGAGTTTTTGTCTCATCAACTAGTGCCACTACTATTATTCTAATCACACTTCTTCAATATCTTTGCCAACAGGGATGCTCAGCTCGATTTTAGTGGAAGTGCACAAAATCATCGGATGGTCCATGGGTTCCAGACTTCTTTCCTTCGGAAGTTTCAACCTCGCCAGGAAATTAAAGCCTGTTTAGGGTTTAGGGTTCAAGGCCTAGGGACTGCATCGATCGTTTTGTTCTTTATTTGTACACCTTCTCACAATGTTTGTCTTTAGTTGTGAAGTAAATATTGGCTATGATCTGTGAATCATTGAGATGCATCAACATGCATGTTAGTTTCCTTTGTATTTGATGATGGAATGTTGTAACGGGGCAACCTTGGAGGCAAGATACATGAAACAAAAGCTGAAAGCTTCATAGCATTGTAAGTACAATTTTATCTCGCTGAGAATTAATAGTACAAGTATGTAGTACTCCTACTACTATACTAAAGAGCTAGGTGTCACACGGTGTCCAAGGAATATGGTGATAGTGTGAGGTGGGCCATGTACTACTCACTGGGCTCCCGTGTTTCGCACTCCTCCGGTGTAAGAGTGGATAAAATTAGTTTTATCACAGAATAAAAAAAGAGTGCACACGCTCTACGGTGCGGTTCCTGGCTCCAAAATCATTCTACCTCCTTTCGCCGAAACGTGGGACATCCAGCATCCGGGTCCACGTGCCATGCACCAAAGTAGAGTGTAGTACTACTACTGACAATCACAACGGTCATACCACTACAGTAATAATGTCCAATGAGCCGTCAAATCACATAGACCCGGCAGGAAGTTGGACGGACGAAGCAACCATCACTCTTCGGTTAATCCGCTTCTCCCTCATGCAGTACAGTATACTACAGTGTTCTTTCGGAAAGCAATGTTTCTTATCGATGGATTGCGCCATGGAGCAAAACTAATGTTTATATAAATCACGTCTGTTGCGTTCGCGTCTCACCCCACACGGTTCCTAGGCACGCCGCTCATTTCAAAGCGAGTATACGCAAACTTCCCCGCCCGCGTGTCAATGGATCGCGCCATGGAGTACTACTACTGGAAGAGATAGACGAGGGGGGAGAGTACAGCTAGCTGTAGCACGGACTCCCAAGAACTTTTTTGCATGCATGTTGTGGCCGGTCGTGGTGTCGTTTGAACGCGGAGCAGTCGCATGCACCGGGAAACGGCACGGTTGGTGCTCTCTTGGCCGGCACCAGTGAGAGGTCGCGTCTGCTCTGGCCAGGCATGAATGCGGCACTGACCTTTTCGAGCCGGGAGCGCGCGCAGGTGATGGAGATGGTTTTGTTGGGCCGGGGCGGTCAGGAGCGGGCGTGGCAGCCGGCCGGACCCCCGCAAACGAGAGACGCTGGACCTATGTAAATATTGCTAGGGTTTAAGGTTTACGTTAATTATTACGTAATTAACGTAATAATGAGCCTGTTGGACAAATATGATTGGAGATGAAAAGAGGACGGGCCAACCCCCCTGAAATTCAGCGGGGGGTTGGAGATGAAAGTAGGAATTTTACGTAAACACGGATATGTATGTGTATGTGTGTGCGTGCGCACACACACATAGTCACGACTATCGTGACTACTCGTACACACCATCTCTCTGTAGGTCGATGTCTCATTCTCTCTAACACACACACGCACGCACACGCACACACACATAGTTCAGGCTCATTTTGTTCCTAGGATGGGAATATCATAGGAGTGGGAAAAACAATAGGAAGTGAGATAAAAAAGGAGTAGTACTACCAGTTCAAAATAAAATAAAATGGTGTAGTACTACGTACAAGAAGAGAAGAGGTACACGCACACACTCTGCCTCTGACACACCCGTGAGTACACGATGGAGCGCGTTTGTACACGAAGAGGAAGCTTACATGATAATTTGACCCTTTTATTTGGTCACTTAATAATGGAGGGCCGGGGACCACACGTGAGCGATACTCCTGGAAGCGGCGGCGTGTTATTGATCGAGTTTTCTTTCCTCGTACGTTAAAAAGAGATTCCTCCGTGAGTTTTCATTTTTGTTTCCGGGAACGCGTGTATTCTGTTTGAAAGCATTGCTATGGAGAGATTATTTTTACTCCATTGTATATGTAGGCTTGAGAGGGCTTGGTTGATAGGGTTTCTCGTGTCTCACTCTCTCACCCTCTCCAAATCAAAACAAGACGACAGTGTCCACCCTGATATCTCTCCTCACCGGTGGTCACAGATCCAGCCGGATCCCGTCCGCTGCGGGAGGGGAGGAAGTGCAGCGTTGACGTGGTCGCCGTCGGTGAGGGAGGAAGCCGACGCGCACTGTCCTCTCTGAGCCGGCGCCGGCGCGGACGAAGATCCTCTGCGCCCTTGTCCGCTGCCGTCGTGTGGGCAGATCCCGCCACCCGCCTAAGCCACATCTCGCCCATCTGAGGTATAACTTCTTTTGGATTTCATGCTTCGTTCTACTGGTCCAGCTCCCCACGTCGCTGCATGCGGGTTTTGTATGTACTAGTACTGCCCAGCTCACCATGTATAGTAGGTAGGCTTCGTCTGCTGGCCCAACATCTCACCTAAATTTTTTGGTTACAGGAAAGGCCACTCCAAAAGTTGTCCTGGTTTTTCCGTCAAAAAAAGTTGTCCTGGTTTATGCCTCGATGGAGCTACATGATGGTTGTGCACTCACTGTCCATATGCCCCTATTGCTGCTGCTAATCTAATATCACTGGTAAAATGAAGCAATGCCCATGTTAAAGTGACATCCCTTTTAAGCAATGCTGCTGTCAATCTAGAGGCATCGATAAATAGAAGCAATGACACCGTTTTAAGAAATGCTTCTGTCCTGCTTTAGTCCCCAGGAAGATAATCATGATGTTTCTATTTGTGGGGTACATTTCATTAATTCTTATTGACAATTCAGATGCCACTGTTAATCTTGTACCACTGCCAAAACAATGTAATGACACTACTTAAATATCCCTTTTTTATATTTTTGCAAACAGAGGTACATATCTCCACACCAGGGGATGTCTTCCTCAATTTTAGTGGAACTGCACAAAATTGGATGGCCACTGTTGCTCCGACTCATTGTCCTCTGCCATGTGGTTCTACCTTTCTCGAGCTTGATTACCGAGAAGAAACAGACCACAGTGAGGATTTATCAAACATCAGTGGTGCCGCACCCAAACTTGATGCCAAATGGATGATGCATCACCACGATGACCTATCGACCAAGCTTGGCTTCAACCGGAGGGGAGGAGCGGCGGCGACCTACCGTCTTCTACTCTTCCTCGATTTCTGCATGGCGCGGCCTCGTTGCCGGCGGGGCCGGGCCTCGGCGGAGCCGGCGATGTCCTCCACCTTGTTGTCGGTGGGGTGGGGCCTCGGCGAAGACGCCGAAGTCCTCCGCTTCGTTGCCGGTGGGGCGGGGCCTCGGCAGAGCCGGCGATGTCCTCCGCCTCGTCGTCTGTCTCGCCAAATAGCGCCTTGCCCGCCTCGTCGCCCTCCTTGTAGGCGGCCGCAACCTCAGCCACCCGCTGGCGGTACCGCCAGCGTGCGAGACGGCTCTCGCGGGTGTAGCGGTAGGACTCGAGCAGCGCCGCCTGCTCCGCGGCGATCTAGTCCTCTACCTGCAGGTGCTCCTGGAGGAGCTGGTGGTTGTAAGCGGCGTCGGCCCGCGCCTCCCGGAACTGCTCCTCCCGCTGCTCCCGCACCATGTCCATGTAATTGGCACGGGCCTCGTCGATGGTCATGGTGCAATGCACTGGCGAGGATGGCGCGGAGGAGGATGGTGGCGCCGGCTCGTTGATGACCACGTCCTCCATTGGGACATCGTCGTGCTCCGGCTGCTTGCCGGCCAGCCAGTCGGCAGCAATGGCGGTCATCTCCTTCTTCTGGTCCGCCGTCTGCCCGTCCCGGAGAGCGGTGGAGCGCGAGGAAGCCATAGTGGAAGTGGTGTGGAGAGGAGAAAGGGAACGGAGGCGGATGCCTGCGGCTATGGCCGGGGCAGCAGTTTATATAGCAATGGTGGGCGGCAGCGGGATGGATGGGTGGCGCCGGAGTAGCTGCCTCGGCAACCGTGTGTCATTAATGTGGGTGGCAGACGGATGGACGGAAGGCAGTTGTGTCATTTGAACGCGGAGCAGCCGCCTGCTCCGGGAAGCGGCGCCGGTGGCGCAGACCGTTTCGGGCGAGAAGCGCGCGCAAGGGAGGGCGTTTGGGTGGGCCAGGGCAGTCAGACACGGGCTTGGCAGCGGTCCGGTGCAGCAACCGGACATGCTGGCTCGCCAGCAAACTCGCCGAGCTTAGCGACGATGACCAGACGATGGACGAGGCTTTCGACCAGGAGTCGGCGCCACCGCCCGTGCCGGTTCATGCCGTGTTCACCATAGAGCGGGTGTGGCCGCACCTCGACGCCCTAATGGCGAAAGAGCTATGTGGCACCCCGGCTCAGAGGAACCGGAACACCCCGTATTCTAGCCCAGAGATCCAGTCTTCTAGAATACGGCACTGCTTGGCATAGAACAGAACAACTCTTTATTACAAATAATATGAGTACAAGGGTTCTGAAGATACAAGGGTTACAAAGGCACGGCGACTCTACGCCTGCTAAGGTAGCTCTATGCTAGTAGCGGAACACCTCGTAGCGGAATAACTTCTAGCAGTGGAACAACGACGACGGTGATGAACTCCACTCCGCAGGGACTCTTGCTGGGACACGTCCTAGAGCGCAAACTCGGGATCCTTGACAAGCAATCAATCACGGTATTACCTGCAATCTGGCATGACACGCCAGGTGAGTACTTTGAATGTACTCGCCAGCTCACAGCCACCAAAGCAATTAAGACAAACAACAGCATGGCAATTACAGGTTAATTATCAATGATGAACATGATACTACTAGAACAACATGAGAGTGAACATGGCATGTACATGTTAATCATGATATGAACATGAACATGATGCTATCATACGTGGATTGTTGCCGTGATCCCTTGGACCAACTTACCATCTCGGCGTTACCTCGTAACCGCCGTCAACATCTTACCATCGTGATCCTCACTGGATCACAGCAATACCAACCATAGTGATCATCACACGATCACCAACTTCTGCATGTGCCATCTTGTTGTTCTTAGTGTGCAGGTTTATTATTTCTGTTGACCCACAGTGTGACCTACTACGAACTGTGTCCATGATTGAGGATGCGGCTATCGATAGATTATACACTCAATAGAGGTTAGTACACTGTACCCACACCACGAAATTCATGGCCTCGTGCTCCCATTCGGGTGGACCAACGACATTCCGACAAAACCAATCTATTGCATGACACTCTCCCGGTCACTCCGACAAACTCCCCTTTGGGCTATGTTATGGGTGGCCCTGATGTCAACTCGTGACATCTGCCACCTTTGTGGCCGGCCACCGTCGTGGCAAAACAAAACAAACGGTCCCAAACGGGGACAAATGCGTGCAAACAACTCGGGCACACAAGGCTTATGGCCGCCTACCTGATCAGGGTAGCGCGCGCACATAACCTTCCCTAGTTGGAGGCACTGGTGAGAGGTATGACAATAGACCGAATTAGGGCCTCCCCATCCAGGCAAGTGTGGTTGCATTGGTGAGCTCGATTCGGTGGCACCATGACTCAGCCAACACATTTGTTCAAGTTCGATTAATGTCAGGTTTAACTTGAATGGTGATGAGCTGAGTCATAATAAAATAACATAATGAAATAGCAATGCATATGAGCATGATATCAGGGTAACCATGGATGGGCAACATAACCATTTAACATCATAACATCAACAATGATAAATCATTTAGTCTACGGGATGCAAATGAGCATAGCATAATGATGATCATGAATATCACAAGTATTTTCATATCAAATCATAACGATTCATATGAGCATATCATTATCACTAGCACCTGAAATGATTACAAGAATAAAACATGGGAATAATAATACCGGCAAATAATCATTTACTTAACAGGTGAATAAGAACATGGCATAAGAACTGAGCATGGATTCACAAGCATATACATAGCATTCAAAATAATTACATGAACAAATAATTATTTGAACATTCAAGTTGGAACCATGGCTATTGCAATGCCATCATGCAAGTGGCTGTTGTGGCTTGCCTGGGGATGAAGGAATCATCGGGAAGAAGTGCGATGAACTCGCGGAAAGTTTTGCCGAAAATGTTTCTCTCCCGGCGGAGCTGATTAGAGGGCAAGGAAAAAATGGTCATTTTCACAGTGTGACAACATCATGAAAATGATACCGACAGAACGGTCTCGACGAATAGAGAACGTGGGCTTTGGAATCACCTGAATCGGAGTTACGGTTGCAAAATTACGGCTGTTCATTCGTTAGGCAGAAAAACAAATAAAAACTGTGTTTTTTTGCTGCTAACGGATGAACGTCCGCAATATAAGGATTTTGGCGCCGGCGGCTGAAACAGAATGCGCATTCTAGGAAATACACTTTCACTGTGGGAAAACGTATTCTATTCCGAAGATACGGCCGAGAGTGTTTTCGCTTAAGGGAAAGCGTATTCCGGAGAATACGTTTCCACTTAAACGACCAGGCCCGGCCGGCTGGGTCACTGGCACTGGGTCCATCTTCTTCTTCCTCACACGTACACGCACCTGGCCGAGGGAGGAGCTCACCCCGACGATGATTGTCGGAGCTACATGCCATCTCTCACGGCGCTCGGCCTACCGGCGCGACCAGCACAGCGAGGCGCATCCATTCAGGTAGGACACAGACCTCGGGGAGGTCGGGCACGAGCGCTCCTTCAGCCATGGCGGCGACTGGCGTTGGGCGAGGATAGGCAGCACGGCACGGCTGCGGGGACGAGGGGCTGGGGCTATGGGGAGGTTCGTGGAGGTCTGGAGGGTGCTCTGGTGAGGGTAGGAGGGAGAGAGGGGGCTCGGGCAACTCCAATTTAGGAGGAGGCTGAGGCGGCAATGGTGGCAAGAGGGAGGGCAGGGGAGCTCCTCGAACTCGTTTGTGAGGTGGGGCGGGGCTCAGGGTAGAAGGAGAGGAGGTGAGTGAGCTCTGGGGGTCTCGGGGAGGGGCTAAATAGCCGCGGTGACGATGCCCGTGGCTGGGAGCCGCCGCGGACGCGTGGTTGACGATCTGACGCGACCGCGTACGCGTGCGCTCGCGGGGCAGGCGCGGATGTGACTCGAGCGAGCTAGTGGGGCACCAGAGGATTAGCGAGGAGGAAGAGGACAGAGGCAAAGCGACGACGGCCACGGGCACGCGGTGCGGCGTGGCATGCCGGGGAGGAAAGAGGATGGGAGAGGTGGCCGGGGGGTATGCGTGTGTGGAGGAGAGTGTGGGCGATGCTATGGCGAGCGGAGGTGGCACAAGGACGGCATTTGGGCGGCGGCAGAGAGGTCCCGGCGTCCAGAGCGCGCCAGACGCACGCCAAACACCTTTAGGCCACGCGGTCACCACGTGCACTGGCACACGCGGGGCTTTTGGGCCGCCCAGACCATGTCTAGCGCATAGTCCATCCCAAATGGGACCCCTCTGAAGTGATGGTTCGAAGAAAGCAACTATGTGCTGATGGGAGGGATCATCTAAAGTTTGCTGTAGCAAACTTGGGCTAGAAGCTGTGGTAGAATGAGATGGGTAACTGGAGAAACAATATGTCACTGAGGTCTAGGGTAGGAAGGACTACAATACTGTGAAATATGAAAGGATTTGGACCAAGATTTATCATAGTTGCCTCACAACTGCATATCTGGTCCAGAAACTAGATCTTGAAGCTGCACTCACATAGAGTGTTGGATTGGTCTGAAATTTGGTAGAGAGTGATCATTTGGGTATAGCAAGGCACTGTAAAAATTTCATACCATTTGGATAAATAAAAATGGTACTTCCTTCACATTGCTTTCCTCTGGACAGAAACTTGGGGGAATTATAGAGAAAAAATGGCTGAAATGAAATGAGCCCAAATTTGGTGGAGGGAAGTTATATAGGTAGGAGAATGTACTGGTAAAATTTCAGAATTTATGAAGCCATATAAAATATAGTTGCTTCACAAACTGAAATTATGACCAGAAACAAAGATTGGATGGTGTGCTCACCATGGGCATGAAATCTTGAATATTTTTACATATCCAAGGTCCATATGGTCCAAAGGAATTTGGAGAATTTTGTGGGAATTTTAGGAAAGACAGAAATATAGGTTGCTTCACAACCTAGAGCAAACAGGGTTATTCCTTTAATAGAAAAAGGAATATTCCCAAGAAAAAGAATTTGGGGTTGGGCTAAGATGGAAATGACAGGGCATTGGGATAGATTTGAGAATGACAAGCCACTTGGGAGAGGAAGAAGAGATGATCTTCCCAGGTTTCAAGACCACAGAGCCACAGAAAATAAATTCCAAATAAAATTCCAAGGAAATCCAAAAGAAAAAGAAAGGGCCAAAAATCGGGGTGTCACAAGCTACCAATGCTGCCGGTGTCGGCGTTCCGGCAAACGCGGGAGGACCAGTGCTACAACCTCCGTCTCCTCAACGAGCATCGGCTTGCAGAGGGACAAATCGCCGGCAAACAGGCGAACGACAATGCCGTCGCGGACATGGGGGCCGAGGGTCCTGGCTTCCTGGATGAGCATCGGGCGCTGTACCAGACCATCCGTAGGGCCCGCGAGGCCCTCTCTGTTGTCCTTCGCCTTGTTGCGGTCGTTGTGGCACCGCTGTCTCGCGTTGTCAACATGGTGAACATTTTAGAGGAATCAGGAGATGACTGTACGTGGTGAGGATGATAGTCGGAGCTCACCAGGGCCATGGCCGTACTCAGGCAAGTGCCTCCTTAGTGCTACAAGAAAAAAAAATGGTTTCCTGACATCTGGGTCTGACGCCATTGTCAACGTAGTCAATAAAGGAGAGAATTGCACAAGGAGCTGCTGACAGCAGGGACCGTGTAGATCGTGCATTTTTTTAGAGATTTTTTTGTTGCTGAGATGGAGCAGGGTATCAACTAGTCTGTGCGGGGGCTGTGGCCCGTGTAGCCCAGGCTATTATTTTATGTCTACCTAATAACCAGCCTAGCTATTTTATTCCTTTGTGAAAATGGCTAGCCCATCTTTATTTTTTTCACGAATACCCAACACAGGCCAACTTGTTTTTCTCTGCCCGACTGGGTTGCAAAAACGAGGAGGGGTGCATTCGGCTTGCCCAAAAAAGGGCTTTAAGTAATAATAAATGGGCTGTAAATATAAAAAACACAGTGAACCGGCAATTAGTTTGAAAATAGTTTTTTTCAAAATTTGAGATTTTTAATTTCATTACATTTTTTGTTGGGCATGCAAAATTTGATTGGATTTTACCCTAATATAAAATAATTTTTAAATTAGATTGAATCAGAATCAAAATTTCGGGATAAAAATAATTTGGACCCCACCAAAATGTGGGAAGTTTGGTTGAAATTTTTAACCTTGGCCCTGGCTAGAAAATGGGCTGTACTGTTAACAAACAGTAATGGGCTGCCGTAAATTCCATAAGAATTAATAAATGGGCTATAAATTATTAAAAATAGCAAATGGGTTGTATGCTGTCCGCCACAGATGTGACGCTGATTTGTTGGCCTACTAAGTTGACGCGTACGCAAGGCTTGGTCAAATTATAGTCAACCCACGCTTCTAGCAGTAGAGGCCGCTGGATGTCCATCCAATGGCTGTCATGCTTCTTCAATCTCAGATCTTCTTGCTTCAGCCGCCCAAACCAGCGCCGGCGGGACCGCCTGCTCTCGCCGCCCGTGGCCGGCTGTGCTGCCGCGCAGGCCTCACCGCCCCACCCTACTCCCATCGCTGGCCAGGCCATCCCTCTACTTACCCACACCTGATGTTATTCTCCGGCGATGGCAGCCTCACACCGCAGCCGAACTAGTCAACCCTCGTGCTCCCCTCCGCGTTGGCATCCACTTCTGTGTCTTCACCGGCTACCGGTCGTTCCTTCCTAGGACTTGCCGTTGTCCACCACGTTGGTTCTATCGGCGCGGCGTGGTCAACGTGGTCAACAAACGACAGCCATCGGAAGAGGGATGTATGTGGAGAGGCTGACAGTAGGGACGCACATGGTCCATGGCCGCACAAGCAAGTGCCTCCTTATTATGCATAAAAAATGATTCCTCCCCCTGACAACTGGGACCCACCAGCTATATCTTCGCACCGAAGGAAGTGCCTCCTTATTACGTGAAAAAAAGATTCCTCCCACATGACAGCTGGGACCTAGCAGATTTGGAGGCTGACTTGCGGGCCTACTAAATTGACGCGTACGCAGGGCTTTGTCAACTTAGTCAACAAATGATTCTAGCAGAAGTGACCGTTGGATGTTAATCCAATGGCCGTGCTGCTTCTTCAATCTCTAATATTCTAACTCCAGCTGCCCAAACCAGCGCCGGCGGGACCGCCTGCTCCCGCCCCCCGTGGCCGGCTGTGCTGCCGCGCAGGCCTCACCGCCCCCTCCTACTCCCATCGTTGGCCAGGCCATCCCTCTACTCACCCACACCTCCTATTATTCTCCGGCGATGGCAGCCTCACACCGCAGCTGAATCAGTCAACCCTCGTACTCTCCTCAGCGTGGGCACCCACTGCTGTGTCTTCGCCGGCTCCGGGTCGTTCCCTTCCTGGGCCTCGCCGTCGTCCACCGCGTTGGTGCTCTCGGCGTGGTGTGGTCAACGTGGTCAACAAATGACAGCCATCGGAAGAGGGATGTACGTGGAGAGGCTGACAGTAGGGACCCACATGGTGCATGGCCGCATGCTAGCAAGTGCCACCTTATTACGTGAAAAAAAGGATTCCTCCCCCTGACAGCAGGGACCCACCGGCTCTATCTTCGCACGGAAGGAAGTGCCTCCTTATTATGCAAAAAAAAACGATTCCTCCTCATGACAGCTGGGACCCACCAGATTTGGAGGCTGACTTGTGGGACTACTTGGTTGACATGTACGTAGGACTTTGTCAAGTTAGTCAACAAACGATTCTAGCAGCAGTGACCGTTGGATGTTAATCCAACGGCCATGCTGCTTCTTCAATCTCTGATCTTCTTACTCCAGCCGCCCAAACCAGCGGCGGCATGACCGCCTGTTCCTGCCTCCCATGGCCGGTTGTGCTGCCGCGCAGGCCTCACCGCCGCACCCTACTCTCACCATTGGCCAGGCCTTCCCTCTACTCACCCACATCCCCTGTTAATCTCCGGTGACAGCAGCCTCACACCACAGCCGAACCAGTCAACGCTCGTACTCCCCTCGGCGTGGGCATCCACTAGCACGTCTTCCCTGGCTCCACGTCGTTCCCTTCCTAGGCCTCACCGTCGTCCACCGCCTTGGTGCTCTCGGCGCGGCATAGTCAACGTGGTCAATGAACGACAACCATCGGAAGAGGGTTGTACGTGGTGAGGCTGACAGCTGGACCCACCAGTTACATCTTCGCACGCAAGGAAGTGCCTCCTTAGTATGCGCAAAAAAAATGATTCCTCCCCCTGACAGCTGGGACCCACCTGCTATATCTTCGCAAGCAAGGAAGTGCCTCTATATCCTCCCTGACAGCTATGACCCACCGGTCGAGCATACGTAGCGTTGTCTGTCTGGTCGCGAACGTGTACGTACATACTGGTTGATCGGTCTCATGAACCGTGGCCGTGTAAGGAGCGGCACGTGTAGTAGTAGAGCCCCATACATAGCAGTTCAGGCAGTCCTGTCTAAATCGAGTACACGTATGTACAACCACGCTGTAAAAAATACGGCCACGTACATACATACCCCAGCGAGAGTCAACGCGTAGTCACGCGTACGTACGACTAGGGCTCGTGTACATGGAGAGTCAACGTACGACAGCAACGACCTCCTGTTCATCGGCAGCCAACCGGCTGGGTCGGAATGGAGAAACAACGTCGTGTTCATCGGGAGGCTTCCGACTGGGTCGGAATGCGTCATGTTCATCGGGAGCCAACCTGTTTGGACGGAACAGCCGAAATAGGGTCATGTTCATCGACTCGGGGTCTGGTGTACCGCAAAACAGAGGAAACGGCCTTCTGTTCGACCGCCTACGGTCAAAACAGGGTCCTGTTCATCGGCTGGGGGTTGATAACCCACAAGTATAGGGGATCGCAACAGTTTTCGCGGGTAGTATTTCACCCAGATTTATGGATTCGACACAAGGGGAGCCAAAGAATATTTGCGAGTATTGGCAGTTGAGTTGTCAATTCAACCACACCTGGAGAACTAAATATCTGCAGCAAAGTGTTTAGTAGCATAGTAGTATGATAATTTCAAGAGCAGTAGTGACAGTAACAGAAGCAGTAACAGTAGCAGTTTTGTAGTAATTGTAACAGCAGCAGCAACGAAAGTAACTTAGCAAAGATCAATATGCAAAAAAGAGTAGGCATTGGATCAGTGATGGATAATTATGTTGGATGACATTCATCATGTAACAGTCACAACCTAGGGTGATACACGATAACTCCAATTCATCAATGTAATGTAGGCATGTATTCCATATATAGTCATACATGCTTATAATAAGAACTTGCATGACATCTTTTGTCCTACCCTCCCGTGGCAGCGGGGTCCTTAAGGAAACTAAGGGATATTAAGGCCTCCTTTTAATAGAGAACCAGAACAAAGCATTAGCACATAGTGAATACATGAACTCCTCAAACTACGGCAATCACCGGAAAGAATCCCAATTATTGTCACCTTGGGGTATGCGGATCATGACACGTAACAGGTGCATATAACTGATATGTCTCCATCATATCTACTTTTCCAAACACTTTTTCTCTTGCTTTGGACTCTAATTTGCATGATTTGAATGAAACTAACCCGGACTGACGCTGTTTTCAGCAGAATTGCCATGGTGTTGTTTTTGTGCAGAAAATCAAAGTTCTTGGATTTGGATGAAACTTTCTGGAGAATTTTTATGGAATATATAAAAATTATTGACGCAAGAATCAACAGAAGGGGGGCCACCCAGTGCCCATGAGCACCAGAGCGCGCCACCCCCCCCCCCAGGCGCACCCTGGTACCTCATGGGGCCCACGTGGCTCCGTCTGACCTAATTCCAACGCTATAAATTCAGTTTCCCGAAGAAAAAAAATAAGAGAGGAAGTTTTATTGCGTTTCATGATTCAGAGCCGCCGCCACCTCCTGTTCTTCATCGGGAGGCCAGATCTGGAGTCTGTTCAGGGCTCCGGAGAGGGGGATCTTCCGGCATCATCATCATCAACCATCCTTCATCACCAATTTCATGATGCTCACCGCCGGGAGTGAGTAATTCCTTCGTAGGCTTGCTAGACGGTGATGAGTTGGATGAGATTTATCATGTAATCGAGTTAGTTTTCTTAGGGCTTGATCCCTAGTATCCACTATGTTCTGAGATTGATGTTGCTATGACTTTGCTATGCTTAATGCTTGTCACTAGGGCCCGAGTGCCATGATTTCAGATCTGAACCCTTTATGTTTTCATCAATATATTTGTGTTCTTGATCCGATCTTGCAAGTTATACGCACCTGCTACATGTTATGATCCGCATAACCCAAGGTGACAATAATTGGGATTCTTTCCGGTGATTGCCGTAGTTTGAGGAGTTCATGTATTTACTAAGTGCTAATGCTTTGTTCCGGTTCTCTATTAAAAGGAGGCCTTAATATCCCTTAGTTTCCTTATGGACCCCGCTGCCACGGGAGGGTAGGACAAAATATGGCATGCAAGTTCTTATCGCAAGCACGTATGACTATATACGGAATACATGCCTACATTACAATGATGAATTGGAGCTAGTTCTGTGTCGCCCTAGGTTATGACTGTTACATGATGAATGTTATCCAACATAAGTCAACGATCCAATGCCTACGAGCTTTTCACATATTGATTCTTGCTAAGTTACTATTGTTACTACTGCTGTTACAATTGCTACTACTACTGCTGTTACCATTGCTGCTACTGTTACTATCATTGCTACTGCTATCAAACTATCATACTACTGTGCTACTGATCACTCTGCTGCAGATATTTAGTCTCCAGGTGTGGTTGAATTGACAACTCAACTGCTAATACTTGCGAATATTCTTTGGCTCCCCTTGTGTTGAATCAATAAATTTGGGTTGAATACTCTACCCTCGAAAACTGTTGCGATCCCCTATACTTGTGGGTTATCAATAACTTGCAAGATAGGATCAAGAACTCAAATATATTCATGAAAACATAAAGGGTTCAGATCTGAAATCATGGCACTCGGGCCCTAGTGACAAGCATTAAGCATAGCAAAGTCATAGCAACATCAATCTCAAAACATAGTGGATACTAGGGATCAAAGCCCTAACAAATTGACTCGATTACATGGTAAATCTCATCCAACCCATCACCGTCCAGCAAGCCTAAGAAGAAATTACTCACACACGGTGGTGAGCATCATGAAATTGGTGATGGAGAATGGTTGATGATGACGACGGCGTCGAATCCCCCTCTCTGGAGCCCCGAACGGACTCCAGATCAGCCCTCCCGATGAAGAACAGGAGGTGGCGGTGGCTCCGTCTCGTAAAACGCGATGATTCTTTCTCTCTAATTTTTTCTCCATGAATAGATACTTATAGCATTGGAGTTAGGTCAAACGCGCGCCCTGGGGGGTGGCATCACCCCCAGGCTTGTGGCGCCTGTGGGCCCCCCTCTGGTGGATCTTTGCGCCAGTAGTTTTTATATATTTTGAAATAATTCTCCATAAATTTTCAGGTCCATCCGAGAACTTTTATTTCTGCACAAAAACAACACCATGGCAATTCTGCTGAAAACAGCGTCAGTCCGGGTTAGTTCCATTCAAATCATGCAAATTAGAGTCCAAACTAGAGCAAAAGTGTTTGGAAAAGTAGATACATTTGGGGCGTATCAGGGGTCTGGCGTACCGCAAAATGGAGGAAATGGACTTCTCTCCCACCACCTACGGTCGAAACGGGGTCCTGTTGATCGGGAGGGGTTTGGCGTACCGCAAAATGGAGGAAACGGACTTCTACCCAACCGCCTACGGTCGAAACGGAGTCCTGTTCATCGGGAGGAGTGTGGCGTACCGCAAAACGGGACTTCACGGGCTACTGTTCATCCACCATCGACTTCCTCCAGCCTCCACCGGCTACTGTTCATCCAGCCTCCACTGGGTCCTGTTCATCCAACCTCCACCGGCTACTGTTCATCCAGCCTCCACGGGGTCTTGTTCATCCACCCCCAACCGGCTGGGGTATGGTGTACCGGTACACGGCCTCCTTAGGGTCCTGTTCATTCAGCGCCAACCGCCTACATGGCCGGGGTCCTGTTCATCCAACCCCCACCGGCTTGGCTGGGGTGTACGAGTGGGCGGCAGCAACGGGGACTGTTCATCCACAGTCAACCAACCGGCTCAATCGATGCATCTCGACTTGTGTCTACGTGTATCACGCGTGCGGCACCAACGGGTGTTGTTCATCGAGAGGCAACCCAGCACCGGCTGGCTACGTCTCGCACGGGGGCTCGATCGGCTTCAGTAAGCAGCGACAAGAGATAGATCGGGTTCAGTTTGCAGTGAAGGGATCGCTCGGGTTCAGTTAGCAGCGAAGGGATCGACCGGCTTTAGTTAGAAGTGAAGGGATCGCTCGGGTTCAGTTAGCAGCAAAAGGGATTGATCGGGTTCAGTACGTAGTGCGAGGGATCGAGCGCTTGTGTTCAGTATGTAGTGCGAGGGTCGATCGCTCGGGTTCAGTAAGCGAACGCCTCGCATCGGGTTCAGTTAGCGAGCGCCTCGCACACACGCGCGCATATGAGAGAAACGCGCAAACCACACTGCATCGCTCGGCTCTGACCACCCACCGTAACCGGGAACTCCCTGAAAATTTCCACGCCCTCAGTTCTACCACGATTTTTTACGTCATGGACAGCCCAAAGAATGTCATGTGGGTGCGTCTCCGGCCCGCCCAGGATGAAAAGCCCATTTTCTGTCATAATATTTTGTCATCGAAGTAGGAGCCCACCACATCTATGATGATACATGTTTTTGTCACAATTATTGTCATAGAAGTGTCACAACCATGACAGAAAAAGTTTTCGTTCGGGCCATAATGTCACAGATGTGTCTTTTTTTTGTAGTGTAAGGAACTCTCCACTATCCCATAGTGGATTAAAGAGCTGAAGAAGTCTGCTGCCCGGCAAAGAGCTATGAGTGCACTGACTCTGGCCAGGGCTTATCATCCAGAAATGGATCTGGCTCTCCTAGCTGCCGGGTTCCTAGAGCTGAAAGAAGATGACTCGGACTTTACACAAGAAGATTATATTCACTGTCTACGGGCCATTCGGCCGGCTGCCACCAAAATTGCTAATGAGCTAGATTTGAGCAAGTTTCAAGTCGGCTATTCAGAAGAAGGCAAACGAGGAAGTATTCCGCAGCCACAAGCCGTCATCCTTGAGCCGCCACATAAGCAAGACTTTACCTCAGATGTAAACACTGCAAATGAACTTAATGAAGAAATGGTATTTGAGGCACTGTCTTCCATCCAGTGGCTTGCCAGAAGCCGCCAGATCAATGAAGCTGGCGAGGGAGGGTCTTCTGAGCCGGCACAGCGTGACCCGGCAGTAGCAGGAGCGGAAGAAGAGCAGGAGCAGCGTGACCCAGAGGAGCCAAATACCGGGTCTCCACCACCCACTCAAACTTGAACTTCTGTAGAAAAACTTTGATAATTAAAAGTGCCCCAACTGTGGCATATAATAATGTTTGCAGCAACTCCTGTAATATCTGGGAGTGCCATCGAGCACTGAATACTTTGTGTGATATTTGTGAATGATTGATGCGTGACTCCATGGCTATGTCATAAAGCAGTAGTTTGATAGCAAAAACCCCAACTTTATATGAACCATGAGATCTGGTAACTGTGTAGCCCAGCAACGTTGATGACAGTTTGATTCTTCCGATATGAAGACTTGGTAATAAACCAAAACTTGTGGTTGCTAAGCAACCCGACAATATATGCTGTCGTTATCTGAATAGCAGAAGTGATGAGACCCGGCCTTTCTGATGAAGGCAAACTTCTGTAAAAAAGATGGAATATATATAAACGATTGTAATGTAAACGCAAAATACTAGATAACATGATAAACATAGTATTACAAAAAATAAAAGCCGGCTTTCGAGGCATGACATAAAGACCGGCGTTCGAGGCTCGAGTCTGAATTTGCTTTCCAGTGGAAGCAAGCTTTGTAGCCTCTTTTGGTTTATCCTCGCTCTCTGAAAGCCGGCTCTCGCGCGACTTAACCAGTGTTTTAACTTTGATGAGTTCAGGGTCAACAATGTGATTGACTCATCAAGCGTTCAACCGGGTCACCTTTTGTGAGTTGCATCTTGCTAACAGGCAGGTTTAACCAAGTATATAATGGCATATGCTGGGTTAAGAGGGATGTTAATAGCTAAACTCGATGAGTTGGAAGCCCCCAAGTAACCAATGATCAAAGAATAAAGACTCAACACATAGCTTTTGAGTCAAAACGACAAACTCTATTATCTAGAGATGCCGGCTTTATTTTCATTGATCATAATAGATATATATACATGAAGGTATGTACAGAAGATACTACCAAGTCATTGACTTAGGTATAATAAGGCCGAAGATGTGCAATATTCCAGGGTCGGCCGCCCTCCTCCTCAGAGGTACGTGACTTATTTGCTTCACGTATGTCAACAAGGTAATATGACCCATTGTTGAGATTCTTGCTGATGACGAAGGGTTCTTCCCAGGGAGGAGAAAGCTTATGCATGCCTGTCTGATCTTGTATCAGACGGAGCACTAAGTCACCTTCTTGAAAGGTACGGCTTCGAACTCTACTGCTATGATAGCGACGTAGGTCTTGTTGATATATCATAGATCGGGACGCTGCCAGATCGCGTTTTTCTTCCAAAGCATCAAGAGCATCTTGGCAAGCTTGTTCACTATCAGCCTCCACATAAGCTGTTACTCTGGGGGAATCCTGACGGAGATCACTTGGAAGCACCACTTTTGCACCATAGACTAGGAAGAATGGTGTATAGCCTGTTGACCTATTGGGAGTAGTTCGTATGCTCCAAAGCACTGCAGGTAACTCCTCCTTCCAGCAACCTGGGGTTTGCTCAAGAGGCAAAATGAGTCTTGGCTTAATCCCATATAGCAACTCTTGATTCGCTTGCTCTGCTTGTCCATTGGACTGAGGATGTGCAACTGACGCCAAGTCAAGCCGGATATGTTCTCGCTGACAAAACTGCTTCATGGCTCCCTTGGATAGATTGGTGCCATTATCGGTGATGATGCTATGCGGACAGCCATAACGATAGATCAACTTCTTCAAGAACTTGACAACCGTAGCAGCATCACAATGACTAACTGGCTCGGCTTCAACCCACTTGGTAAACTTGTCAATTGCAACCAACAAGTGAGTATGTTTATTCTTTGATCTTTTGAAAGGCCCAACCATATCAAGCCCCCAGACTGCAAAGGGCCAAGTGATTGGAATCATCCGCAATTCTTGAGCCGGTACATGGGCTTGATGAGCAAACTTCTAACATCCATCACACTTGCGAACGATCTCCTCTGCATCTGCATGAGCTGTAAGCCAGTAGAAACCATGTCGAAAAGCCTTTGCAACTAAAGACCTTGAGCCAGCATGATGTCCACAATCACCAGAGTGGATCTCATTAATTATCTCGCGGCCCTCCTCAGGAGAAACACAACGTTGAAAAACACCTGTAACACTTTGTCTGTGCAACTCGCCATTGACTATGGTCATGGACTTGGACCTCCGGATAATCTGCCGAGCGATGATTTCCTCTACTGGGAGCTCGCCACGGGTAAGATATGCCAGGTAAGGTGTTGTCCAGTCTGGTGTAGCATGAATAGCGGCCACTAGTGCTGCTTCTAGGTGAGGAATAGCAATGTCTTCCTCCGTCGCTAACTTAACCGACGGGTTGTGCAGAACATCCAGGAAAACATTAGGTGGAACAGGCTTGCGCTGAGACCCTAAGTGAGACAGTGCATCTGCTGCCTCATTAAGTCGGCAATCAATATGATCAACCTGGTATCCCTTGAAGTGCCCAGCAAAATTTGTAACCGCATGCCTGTAAGCCACCATGAGAGGGTCCTTGGAATCCCAAGTCCGAGAGACCTGTTGAGCCACTAAATCTGAGTCGCCCAATCATCTGACCCGGCTTAAATTCATCTCCTTGGCCATACGAAGCCCGTGAAGCAGAGCCTCATATTCTGCTGCATTGTTAGTATAGGAAAACATAAGTCTCAAAACATAACAAAACTTATCACCTCGCGGGGAAGTTATCACAACTCCAGCCCCCGAGCCCTCCAACTGCCTGGACCCATCAAAGTGTATCGTCCAGTATGTAGTATCCGGCTTGTCCTCAGGAGCTTGCAATTCAGTCCAGTCATTGATGAAATCCACCAGAGGTTGAGACTTATTGGCGGTCCGCGGCACATATTTGAGATTATGTGGGCTAAGCTCGATAGCCCATTTTGCAACCCGGCCTATTGCTTCTCTGTTCTAGATGATATCCCCAAGAGGTGCAGAACTGACGATATTAATGGGGTGCTCCTGAAAATAGTGCTTCAATTTGCGACTCGCCATGAACACGCCATAAACCAGCTTCTGCCAATGCGGTATCGCTGCTTGGACTCCATTAAAATTTCACTGACATAATACACAGGTCGCTGGACTGGGTATTCCTTGCCTTCTTCCTTGCATTCCACAACGACTGCAACACTGACAGCTTTGTTGTTGGCAGCAATATACAACAACATCGGCTCCTTATCCTAAGGAGCAGCAAGGATGGGCGGCTCAGACAACTGCTTTTTTAAGGACTCAAAGGCCTGATCAGTAACATCATTCCAAACAAAGTTATCAGTTTTCTTCAGAAGCTGGTATAAAAGGATTGCTTTCTCGCCAAGCCGGCTAATGAACTGACTCAAAGCTGCAACACAGCCTGCCAACTTCTGGAAAGCATTGATACTAGCCGGCTTTTTCAGAGTTGTAATAGCCTTGAATTTTTCCGGGTTAGCCTCAATGCCACGCTCAGAGACAAGAAAACCGAGCAATTTTCCAGCTGGAACACCGAACACACACTTGGCCGGGTTGAGCTTCATCTGATAAATTCGCAGGTTATCAAATGTCCCCTTCAGATCATCCAGCAAGGTTTCTTTCTTGCGAGATTTGACCACGATATCATCAACATATGCGTGAACATTGCGCCCAATCTGCTTGTGAAAACAATTCTAGACACAGCGCTGATAAGTCGCCTGTGCACACTTCAGACCAAACGGCATTGATGTATAACAGAAAGCTCCAAAGGGCGTGATAAAAGCTGTGTTTTCCTGGTCCTCCTCCTTCATCTTGATCTGATGATAACCGGAGTAAGCATCCAAATAACATAAACATTCGCAGCCAGCCGTAGCCTCAATGATCTGGTCAATACGGGGCAGAGCAAATGGGTTACTAGGACAAGCTTTGTTCAAGTCCGTGTAATCCACACACATCCGCCAAGTCCCGTTTTTCTTTAAAACAAGGACTGGGTTAGCCAACCACTCAGAGTGAAACACTTCAACAATGAACCCGTCAGCTCGAAGCTGGGCCACTTCTTCTCCAATAGCCTTGCGTCTCTCCTCATTAAAATGACGGAGGTATTGCTGGACAGGCTTAAACTTAGGATCAACATTAAGGTAGTGCTCAGCGAGTTCTCTTGGTACACCAGGCATGTTAGAAGGTTTCCATGCAAAGATGTCTTGATTCTCACGGATGAACTCGATGAGCACGCTTTCCTATTTAGGATCCATATTCGACCCAATGGTGAACTGCTGAGAAGGATCACTAGGGGTGAAATCAACCTGCTTGGTGTCTTTGGCTGACTTGAATTTGAGCAAAGGGTCAGACTCAGTTGTTAGTTTCCTCAGAGAGGTCATATCAGCCGGGTCAATATTTGGTTGGTAGAATTTCAACTCCTCAGCCGCACAAGCCGTCTCATCATAAGCCGCATCTCCCTCCTCGCACTCGAGGGCAACTTTCCTATTACCATTGACGGTGATAGTGCCTTCTTGCCCATGCATCTTCAGCTTCAGGTACACATAACATGGCCGTGCCATTAACCGTGCGTAAGTCGGCCTCCCGAAGAGGGCGTGATATGGACTCTTGAGCTTGACCACCTCAAACGACAAGAATTCCGAACGATAGTTGAATTCAGTGCCAAAAGCGACTTCCAAAGAAATTATGCCAATAGGGTAAGCCGACTTGCCCGGAACAATGCCATAGAAAACTGTAGAGGATGGGGTTAGCTGTTTCTCAGACAAGTTCATCCTCCTGAAAGTATCATAATAGAGTATATTGATACTGCTTCCTCCATCCATGAGCACCTTGGTTAACGTGTAACCGTCGACTTGCGGAGCAACCACCAATGCAAGACCCCTAGATTATCGATCCGCGGGGGTGATCTTCCCGACTCCAAGTCACTAGTTGTTCTGACCAGTTTAAGTAATAGGGGACTGCCGGCTCAACTATATTGACAGCTCGTCGCTGAAGCTTCCAGTCGCATTTACACGTACTTGTGGTGAAAACATGATATTGTCCACTATTCAACTGTTTCGGATTGCTCTGAAACCCCGACTGACCTCACTGATTCTTATTTCCTTGATTGTTGCACTGATTATTGCCTCCACCATTGCCAGCCCCCTGGAACCTAGACCCTTGACCATTGTTTCCTTGGAACCCGGCACCAGGATAATGACCGTGAGAGCCGACTCCCTGAAAGCCGACCCGGAGCCACCGAGTCCGGGATTTCCTGGTTGTCCGCCATTGCCACCACCGTTCTGATGATTCTAAAAATCTCGCTTGGTGTATTCCTGCATTATGAAGCAGTTTTCCCATGAGTAGTTGGTCGGCTTACCATCAAAGCTGTGCTTGGGACATGGTCCTTTGATTGCCTCCTCGTAACTATGAGGGCGATTGCCAGAAAAGGGCTTCCTGGAGCCGTTGCTCTGACACTGGTTCTTGAAACCAGTGTTGGTATTGGCAACAAAATCAGAGCTTCCCTCAGGATTCTTCCGCTTATGATTGTTATTGTTATTCCCATTACCATTGTTCTGTTGGTGACCCTTGCCACCGTTTTTCTTGCCCTTACCTGACTTCTCATCATCAGAGGTGGGGTCCTTTGTATTATCAGACTCGGCATACCGAGTTAAAACATCCATGAGATCACCCATATCCTTGACCTTCCTTTTGAGACGCCTGAGCTTCCTAACCAAAGGCTGGAATTTATAGTTTCTTTCCAAGACAAGCACAACTTGCTGAGCTGTGATGCTATCCGAAGAGTGGATAATCTCTACAACCCGGCATGACCAGTGACGTGCGGACTCATCGTAACGTTGGACACAACGCTCTAAGTCAACAATTGTGGTCGGGCGCTTGCAAGTTCCCTGGAATTTTTTGATGAAATGCTCCTTCAGCTCCTGCCAGGTATTGATTGAATTTGCCGGCAGGTTTTTCAGCCATGTACGTGCTAGCCCTTCCAGCATCAAAGGCAAGTATCGGGCACACACAACATTGCTAGCTTCCAATATGTCCATGGCTAGCTCATAGCTTTCAATCCACTCGGCTGGCTCCAAATCTGTTGTATAATTAGGAACCTTGCGAGGACCTTTGAAATCCGAAGGCATATGCGCATCTTGCAGCGCCGGGACTAAACATGGAGTTCCAATAGTCAGCCGTGCGATGCCACTAGTGCGAACAGCTGGTGGGGTTGAGGTGGGTGGGAGTTGCGCTGTAGGTTGGGCGTATGCTGCTCCTGCCTCTATTCCTCGCAAAGCACGAGCTGCATCAACTATTGCCTATGCGTCTGAGATCACTGGCTGTGGTTGATTCGGAGGCGGCTCTTGAGCCCTCCTGCGCTGCGCGCTGCTGGAGACTGCTGACGACTCGGCATACCGGCTCCTACTGCGGCTTTGATGAGTGAAAGCACATTTGCTCCCTTGGTGGTTTTGGTAATTCATAACAACATATATCTCATTGAACTAATGTCCATTCAAGATTAAGATTTCAAGATGTTCAATGATTGGCATGGCATGGACTAGAGATGTGGACCCCTCAAAATGCTAAGGACAAGGATTGGCAAAGGATCAAGACTCTACATTTTTGGTTTAGTGATCCAAGATCACATTGAGTCCATAGGAAAGCCAATACTATTAAAAGGGGATGAGGTGTTGCTTAATGGTCTTTTTGCTCAAGTGCTTAGTGACAGTATTCCTAAACCCTCAACCACTCTCTCTAACCAAATATGTCCTAAACCTGAAGTCCAACTCGGCCCCACCGATTTTTCCTATCCGGCCCCACCGAGTTCATCCAAGACTTAGCCACTGCCAAACCCTAACAAATCGGATCCACCGAAATGGATCTCGGTCCCACCGAGATGGCCTTGCCAACTCTCTGTAATCGTTCGCATTTACTTCAGTCTCACCGAGTTTGCAAATTGGTCTCACCGAGATGGCTTGCCAAGTCTCTGTTGCCTTATTGCTTCACTTCGGTCCTACCGAGTTGATGCAATCGGTGCCACCGAGATGAGGTTTGCCCTAAGCCATTGCACTTCGGTCTATCCGAGTTGTCCGTATCGGTCCCACCGAGATTCCTAACGTTCATATCTTTTACACAGTTCGGTGCTACCGAGATTCTCGTTTCGGTGCCACCGAGTTGGGTCAAAAGTGTGTAACGGTTGGATTTTGTGTGGAGGCTATATATACCCCTCCACCACATCCTTCTCAGTAAGGAGAGCCATCAGAACCTGCCTACACTTCCACCATTCATTTTCTGAGAGAGAACCACCTACTCATGTGTTGAGATCAAGATATTCCATTCCTACCATTTGAACCTTGATCTCTAGCCTTTCCCAAGTTGCTTTCCACTCAAATCTTTCTTCCACCATAGCCAAATCTGTGAGGAGTTGTTTGAGTGCTGGGAAGACTATCATTTGAAGCACAAGAGCAAGGAGTTCATCAACAACACACCGTCTATTACCTTTTGGAGAGTGGTGTCTCCTAGATTGGTTAGGTGTCACTTGGGAGCCTCCAACCAGATGTGGAGTTGAACCAAGAGTTTGTAAGGGCAAGGAGATCGCCTACTTCGTGAAGATCTACCCCGAGTGAGGCTAGTCCTTCGTGGACGTAAGCCATGGTGGAATAGGCAAGGTTGCTTCTTCGTGGACCCTTCGTGGGTGGAGCCCTCCGTGGACTCGCGCAGCCGTTACCCTTCGTGGGTTGAAGCCTCCATCAACGTGGACGTACGATAGCACCACCTATCGGAACCACGCCAAAAACCACCGTGTCTTCATTGCGTTTGAAATCTCCAATCCCTCCTTTACATACATATGCAATTGCTTACATTCCGCTGCTATACTCTTAGAATTGCATGTGTAGGGTGATGCTTGACATGTACTATTGCTAAAATCTGCCCACACTTAAAATTGGGAAAAGGTTAGGTTTTATTTGGTCAAGTAGTCTAATCACCCCCCTCTAGACATACTTTCGATCCTACAATGAGGGGTGGAATGAAGCCGGTGTTGACTATGAGAATAATTTGCCTGTTGCGTGACTACTGTTTTCAACATTGCAATAGCATTACTGGCTTCGATCTCTGCCGGACCGTTTCCGTCAATTGGAATAGCTGCTAAGTTATGAGTCACCACAAGCACGTTGTCAACCGGATTAGAATAATGTCCAACCGGCGTCTGGAAACGATGAGGCGGGTGCTGGGCTGGCGACCGCTGCTGCTGCTGAGCCGGCGGTAGTTGTAGTTGATGAACCGGCAGCTGCTGCTGAACCGGTGGCTGCTACTGAGCCAGCTACTACAATGGTGCTGCACTGGGAGGCACATTCCGAGTCAATTGGGGTATGACAAGGATTACGCTCGGAGACGCAAAGCCAGCCCCCGGGTTCACCGGGTCAATCAAATCACGCGGCATGCCAAACAACTGAGTTGGTTCAAGGCCAACAGGAAGCCGGCTCTGATGTCTCCTCCGGTGTACTGCCTCCGACTCGTTTTGGCGAAAATTGAGATGAAGAGCTTCCGCTTCTAGACGTTTTCTTTCATTGACGATACGAGCCTGCGTCTCCGCTATGCATGTGTTCTCTGCGTTCATATCCTCCTGGATCTTGGTTAACTGCTCGCGACACTTCGTGATCTCTGCGTTGCGTGCTTCAGCATTCTCAGCCGTTACTGGCTCTGCCAAAAGAACCCCGAGAGTAGTCATCTGTGACACCCTAGTTTTTCCAACTTTTCTTTTCAAAAACCCATTTCAATTTCAATTGAATTTGGCTTGGATTTTAATTTGAATGGCTCTATGGACTTAAAACTAGGGAATATTTTTACTTTCCCTTCCCAAGTGAATCAAAGCTTCCAAAAACTTCTCCCAAGTCATGTCATTCTCATTCTTGCCCAATCCTAATTTCTATCCCAATTTAATATTCCTTTTGCCATTAAAGGAATAGCCCTTGTCCTTTAGGTTGTGAAGCAACCTATGTTTCTGTCTTCCCCAAAATTCTAAGAAAATTCTCATAAATTCTTTGGACCATATGAACCTTGGATATGTGAAAATATTCACGATTCCATTCTTATGGTGAGCACACCATCCAATCTTTCTTTCTGGTCACAATTTTAGTTTGTGAAGCAACTATATTTTATATTGCTCCAAAAATTCTGAAATTAATCCAGGACTCAGATATCACTATATACTTTGAGCATGCCAAAATTCACACCATTTTGTCAAGCCATTTCTTTCACAAAATTTCCCCAAGTTTCTGTCTAGCGGGAGGCATTGTGAAGGAAGTACCATTTTTACTTACCCAAATGGTATGAAATTTTTATAGCATCTTGCCACCACCAAATAACCCACAAATACCAAGTTTCAACTCAAGGAGCCCATCCATGCGAGTGCATCATCTTCAAGAAGTTTTTGGACCAGAGATGCAGTTGTGAAGCAACTGTATTCAAAACTTGTCCATTTGGTCTGGAATTTTTCCAGCATGGGCACCTTCCTACTACACTTCAGTGTGACAAACTTTCCCTCTCAAACCCCTAGCCATTTTTCTCTAGCAACCTGCCCAAATTTCTGTCCAGAAACTTGTCTGGAAGCAGGCCAGCTGTCCAAGCCACCTCTTGTCAAACCAGATGCACAGCGAGGCTACCCTTGGAAGGGACTACCACGTGGACATGGTCGGGTGAGCCAGAGCGCACCGCGTGTGCCAGTGCACGCGGTGACCACGCGTCTGCCAGAGCCAAAGTCTCGCTCTGAGCGCCTGTGCATCCGCGTCACCTCGCTGTGTCCTCTGGTGCCGACGACCACCTCACCATCCACCTGGCCCATCTGGAACCCTCCCGTCGCCGGCAGTGAGCTCGCCAGACACGGCCAAGCCTCGCCACTGTAGCCGCCGTACTGGCACTATGGCCGCGCTGGCTGGCGTCTTCCTCGCCGCTCCGCACCATCGCCATTAAGTCCCTGCCCTCTCCTGTCACCTCCCCACGCGGTCTGGCCGCTAGCTCGACGGCCAGCTCAACGCGGGACGCCGGCCATTTCCCTGTGGCGGGATTCGGCTCGGGCATCGCCGCCTGGCTATAAAAGCCGCTCCCCGGCCTTGTCTCTCATCACCACTCGCCCTCCCCACCTCTCAATCATCGCCCTGTACCCAGAGGCAGAGCCAGGAAGCCCTCCTTCCCCATCTCCGGCGAGGAGCTCCGCCGCTCTACCCCTGCTTCCCCAGCTTGCTCTGGTGCCCCTCCGCCCCAACCAAGCCCACCCCTGAGCTCCTGGTGCTCCACTGGTCCTCCCCGGCCACTCCTCTGCTTGAGTGCTCACCGGAATCGCCGGATCGGTCGACGCCCGTGGCTCGCCGCCGCCTGAGAGGAAGGGGCCGACGCCGTCCGGCCACTTCCCAGTGAGCTACTGGTACGGGCGTGCTCACTGGCAAATGCTCGTTCCATCCCCGCCCTCTCCCAGCTCCGCCGTGGCCTCTACGCCGGTGAGCGTCGTCGGTGAGCCCCGCCATCCTCTATTCCCTCTCCCCCTCTATTTAAAACTGACCCGGGGGCCCACCTGTCAGCGGCTCCCCGCGCGCCCGAAGCAGTACGCTAGTGGAGGCGCCCGGGTGTTTTACGCCTTCGATGTGGCCGCCCCTAGTTTTTTCCGGAATTTCGTTTAAATTCAATTAAATCCAGAAATTTGACTCAACTTTGACCAGCAATATCTTTTAAACCATAAGTCCAAATGAGTTCATTCTTTTTGCATTATTTTTCTTATGAGCTCCTTTATCTGCTGTAAAATTTTGGTATTTTTCTCTACTATCTAGAATTTCTGGATAGAGGAAAATGCTCTATGTGATATTTACAAATGTTTTCAAAAATGTTTTTCAGAGTGTTTTGAACAGGGGGTGAAGGCTAGGAATACTTCCACACTCTTTTGGTGCAAGACAAGCCACAACTCTCATTTGCATAATTGCATTGCAATGCCATGGTTTAAATAATTAATTAGGCTAAAATTTGAACTATTCATAATTGGTTTATTCATGCACACTTGGAGAAATTCTTGGATATGTTGTTGTCATGTTGATGATTGGATTATTAGTGACTAGTAGTCTACAGGTTTGATGATATCATGATGCTGTTGGATTACGAGATTACCGTCTATGATTACTTTGTGAGTTCCGTCCAACAGTTTGATTATGGAATCAGTAGCAGTGGTTTGATCATGTTGCTCATTGGATTACTAGTTAGCTATTGCTATAACATGGATCACTGTAATACCGGAATATCAGTTATGACAGAGAAGTTACTTGGGGTAACTTCCTTCATTCGTTGATCAAGTGCCACTGAACCGAACTTTCCAGTGCAGCCACATCTGCCGGAATGGGACGACCTTGACTTGGTCTAACCTTGTGCTCTTTTGTCAGTACCACCGAAGAGGGAAGGTTATGCGTGCGTGCTACCCTGATCAGGTAGACGGCGATAATCTTGTGAGCCCGGTTTGGTTATTGAGCTCAGGTCCTCGTTTGGGACAATTTGGTTTGGCCACGACGGTGGCAGGTGTCAAGAGTGACACAGGGGCCACCCAGGGCATGAACTCAGAGAGGACGTGTCAGTGGTACGGTAGAAGGGTCACAGGTTAGGGGAGTTTCGTTGGGCGAATGTCCATGGTGTGGGTAAAGTGCGCAACCTCTGCAGAGTGTAAGAATCTATTCGAATAGCCGCGTCCACGGTATTGGACACAGTTCGTACTAAGTCACACTGTCTGATCAGCACCTATGAGGGAATGACTCGTTAATGATGGAAGAACTCGTCTTGGTATAGCACGGTAATCACTTGGCAGAAGGTCGTTGATAATCTTGGAAATGATCTTGAGAGTGGTGGTCAATTGGTATGGAGACGATCATGAGTTGACCATGAGAGTAGATGGTTCGGCTAGATGGCCAGGAGGAAGGCACTCCCTGTGATCTTAAACAATGGTGACTATTGCAGATAGTTCAGAGATAACATGTTTATTATTTTCTTCCACCCTTTTTAATAACAACGGATCCTTATATAATCATGATTGCTGTGATGTTGCTTTGCCCTGATGCTTTTGCTTGTTGTGAGCTTGCGAGTACATTCAAAGTATTCACCTGGCGTGTCATGCCAGTTTGCAGGTGCTGCGATGTTTGCATAGCCCGAGGATTCCGAGTTGCAAGCTAGGACGTGCCCCAGCCAGAGTCCCTGCGGAGTGGAGTCCATCACCGTCGCCGTTATGCCGCTGTTACGAGTTAGTCTGCTGCTAGCATAGAGCTACCTTAGCAGGAGTAGTATCGCCGTGTCGATGCACCCTTTGTAATATCTCAAACCTTTGTACCCCAGTTATTTGTAATAAAGAACTAATTTGTTCTATGCCAAGCAGTGCCGTATTCCAGAAGACTTGATCTCTGGGCTGGAATACGGGGTGTTCCGGTTCCTATGAGCCGGGGTGCCACATCATCATCTTGGACAGCGCCTGTGCCCCGGTCTTCTGAGAGCCGGCAGCCGCTGACCCACCTGGGGCAAGGTTTTGGCCTGACACCGCGTCAGCCGGGTCACGGAGTGGATTCTGGCTCCCAGCCATGTAAACCACAGTGAACTGAGTCGGCTCGTGAGATTCGGGAAATACCTCATCATCAGAACAGCTTCCCAACTTGCCATCAAATAGTGAAAGGATTGACTCTGTCTCTCCTACAGATGACTCGCCATCTGAGTAAACGAGCGTGTCATCACGAGACATGGAGTTATCTTCCAGGGCCACTCCCTACGTGAAGCCCACAAAAACATGCTTCTGGCCGGCTCTTGCCGGGTAGGGTCTTGCCTGGCCGGGTCTGGTTCTGCGAGCCGACTCGATGGTGTCGGAGAAGATGTCCGGCTCGGGACCTGACTCGCCAATTCCGCCGATGAAGACATGGATCTTGCCGAAGTGGACCCGGTATCCTACTCGACTGAGTCGGCCTCGGGACCCCAGCCGGAGTCGTCGATGTAGAGCTTGCCACGGCGACTCTTGGTCATCTGACCGATCACGTACCCCTCGATTCCTGAAGGAGCTCCCGCCAAGAACTCAACTCCAACGTGCGCTAACCCACAGTGGGCGCCAACTATCATGGTTTTGTCACGGCAGATGTCCTCGTCAAAGGACTTAGTCGTGAGGCCATCACAGTTGTGTGGAAGCTTGAATGCGATTGAGCGGAAAAGAGAGACACAGGTTTACCCAGGTTCGGCCCCTCATGGTGGAGGTAAAAGCCTACTCCTGCTTGATTGAGATTGCTCTGGATCTTGATTACAAGGGTGCGGATTCGCTAACCTAGCTCTCGAGATTGCAACTTAGTCTTTTCGTCCCAGGGGCTCCCCTTTATATAATAGGTCGAGTCCCTAGCTTTACAGAAGATTCCGGGTTGTACTGTTAACCCGCATCCTACTCTAACTCTTATCCATCTTGCCTTCCAAGTTAGGAAGTTCCCTCCGCCTGGGCCTTCTTCATGAGGCCCAGGCGGAGGGAACTTCCTAACTTGGAAGGCAAGACCAGGGAATATCCCCAACACATCCAGTTGCTGAGAACATGAAGGAGAGAAAGGACAAAGGATTAAGGAGATGGAGAGAGTCAGACCCATATGCTGTCAGGAGGAGGACTGCTGTGGACTATCGATTCCACACCAGGGAGCAACAGGATTTCTATGAAACTGTGCCTCTTGACAAGAGCCCAACAGTTAGCGATATGAGATCGGTCGACTGGGAATACATTGATGCAAATGATGACAACTTCCCAATGTGCATGAAAATTTCAAGACAATTGGTGTTGATGAGTTCAATGGAACTAAGATGACTGCTTGGACAGATGAGCTAATTATGCAATTCTACTCCACCGCACATTTCTATCCTGATGGAAAGATTGTGTGGATGACTGAAGGTGTCAGATACCAGTCTAGAATTGCTGAATGGGCTGCGTTGATTGGTGCTCTAGAAGCTGAAGAGAAAGATGTAGATGTGTATGCCAAAGGAAAGATGGATCATAATTCCATGAAGGACATGTATGGACCGATTCCCAAGGACTACGTGAAGACACATAAGTTGGGATCTGTCTACCATCTCTTGCCAGGGTTGGCCACTATTAACACTATACCGAGGCACACTCTTATGCCTAAGTCTGGAGATGACAAGATGATTAGAGGCCATTCTATCAACATGTTGCATCTTGCGGATGGCTTCACCAGGTTTAGAGGGATGGATCTCATTATGGAGACAGTGAAGAGGACTACAGCAGATCAGAAACGATCTTATGGCTTAGCGGAAGGAAATTAGCAAGGCAGTGGATGATGGTGCTCCTTCCGACCAACTGAAATGGAGGGTCTCTACAGATTCTACTCCACCATACTCCCAACAAGATTTGCAAGACAATGCATGCCTAGACAGTCAACATTGTTGTGTTGATGGTGAGCACCACTGGTACAGCGAGCTGCTATACAAACGGTTTTTAACCCCTTTCCGCGACGCAGTTTTAAACCGTCGCCTTGCCTGTGTGTGCGATAGGGGGGTCCTTCCCACACGAACCAGAAACCGTCGGGGATAGGTCCTCCGGACACACACGCTGGGCAAAATGAGCTCGTGTGCGATCGGGCGAGCCATCGCATACAATTATACAGGCCCAATCGTTTCCGTTCATATGTACATCCCACAAAGTGAATCCCAGACAAACGTTTCTGTTCGTATGTACATCCCACACAGTGAATCCCAGACAAACAATTCCGTTCGTATGTACATCCCACACAGTGAATCCCAGCCAACCGTTTCCGTTCATATGCACATCCCACACAGTGAATCCCAGACAAACGTTTCCGTTCGTATCTACATCACACACAGTTTTCTGTATAGCCTCGTCTGTGATAGGTGTAACGATCACACACGCTCTACCTCCGTAAACCATTTGCGTTATTCAAGTATATCACACACGCTTTTGCTGCTAGAACTATTTGTAAAGTTCCATGACCCATTTAGCAGGTTTATTAGTTTACTATTAATAATTTCAGTATTAAGCAAAATCACATTTCATATCAAACAACTGTTTGCCAATTTCATATCAGGCACATAAATATATTATAACATCACAGTACGATAGGTACGTGAAAACAACACAGTATAGCATATAGCTAGTTCACCTTCGTAAGCACAATATTAGAACAATATATTCATTTCCCTAATCGACTGATGCATGATCAGCCAAATTAGTCTTCTCCACCTCTGCTTTCAGTTCAGTAAGAACCTGTTTTGCACTGACCAACTGGGAAAGTGCCTCCTCCTTCGCAAACATCATCTTAGCAAACTCTAATTTTAAAAATCTGAGCTCATTCTCCATCTTCCTCTTTTTTTCCAGTACCTTGAAATATTCTTCAGCGTTGACAACATTTTCTCTAAGCCTATCTCTATTCTCTTCCTCAAACATGCTCCAGAGCTTTGCTAGGCACGTCTTCAAAGATGGTGGCCACTCTTGATCAAGCCACTCCAGGTAAGAACACTTCCGTTCATCCTATAATATTTTAAACTAAATCAGTTACAATTGTAGGGAAAATGGGTTTCTAGCAACATAGAAAATCACCACATACATATTTTGAAAAACTGAAGAAACACATTTATTATGGCATGTCTTCTCAAAAAGTTCAATGTGCAAATGAATTAATTGCTACTGAGACAACAACCAAATTCAGGAACATCACAAGCTATAATTAAGTTCTTAGTCAGGTACTATAATAACAAATTGACCATTTTATGAGGAAGCTAAATATAACTGCAACAGCACAGCGACAGTGTTTCAATGCCATCAAATTAATACTAACAGGTATGTACATGCACAAATTTAATAACATAGAACTAATACCAATAAAGGCCTTCCACTGTGTAGGCCAAAATCGGTGTCAAATCAATTGTTGCTACATTGGCACCGGTATCCTGCACTGCCGATTCGTTGCCATAGGAAAAATTCAGGGAACCGGAGCACCTAGTTGCTCTGATGCCAGTTCCTTCCTGCCATAAAGAATTAGTATTTTATTGCTTGGCTGCTCGGATGTGTGGAGCAAAGTTGGGTGCACAAACAGCTGAAATGGTGCCAAATAATTTTCTCTAGGCATCGCTGATGAGATGGCATCATTTTTATATAATAGGTAGAAACTTTGACAATGTCTTAATCACATTCATATTAACATAGCACAGTGACAGTGTCTGAATCACATCTAACAAATGATTTGTAACAACGAAAGTGGGGCTAACCTTCTCTGCACATGCCAGAAACTTCCTCCCACTGTCCACAGATTCAAAAGCCACTAACTTCACGCATGGAGATTCATGGTGACAACGAGCAGGCAGATCTTCAGCTACCCCACTCCATTCCGTGCAAGTGATGGTCCTAGGGAGCTACAAGAGGAAAAAATGGCCCAAATCGGTCTCCGGGTTAAAATCCTTTATTACAAATCAGAACCCTAAGCCTAGGAGGGCGAGAGAGAGGAGAGAGGCATACCCGGTTGGTGACATACTCGTCCGAGGAGGAGGAACCACTGGATAGGTCAAAGAAGACCATGGCATCCGCGGCGGTCGGATGCGAGACGGCGAGAGCGAGGAAGCGGCTATAGCTTGGGAAGGAAGGAAGGAGTAAACAGGGGAAATGTGGCTCATGGTCGGGGAGAAAAGGGGGTGGGTAGGGGGGGAGAGTTAGATATTTCGGCGGTAGGCAAAAAAATCGAAAGGTGGCGGGGGGGGGGAACTTGGCGCGCAGTGTCATCGGACACCTTTCACTTTGAACATATGTGTGCATCGCAAACGTTTCTTCTGCTTTACGCGCATGCGATGAGTTTGAGAACTCGAATTTTGGTGGAAATTTCCCTGGGTACAGTGCTCATCCACGTCATTGCATATTTAACATCACTTGCTAATTTGGGGGTACACAAAAGAGCCTACAGCACACGGACCAGACTTACTGAATCGAGCAATTTTAGTAATTAAACAGAGCCAGTTGATCTAAACATTGCTCCAACAAAAGACCAGTGTTATAAACAAAGGCTAAGTACACATAATTTAAACAAAGCCGCCGACGCGCCGCCGCCCTATGCCTCGCCGGTGTAAGATGAGATGTCGATGACTTGTCTCGGCGACATGCCGCCGCTGGTGGACTCTGCGTCCCCCAGGCTGAAGTCGACCGCGTCGTCGTCCTCGTCCTCATCCTCGGTGCCGCCCTCAAGGTTGTAGTACTCGTAGTAGTGGCGGCGCCAGAGCTCGCGTTGGTACTCCACCGCCGATTCCTCGACGGACAGGCGGCTCTCTACCTCCTCCTTAGCCACGCGCAACTCCTCCTCCCAGCGCTCCTCCATCTCCGCCGCCTCCTGCATCTCCAGCTCCCGCTCGGCAATCTCATGAGGAAGTAGGGGCTCTATGGCCTCCGCCGCTGCATCGTTGACAAGCATCTCCGCCACCTTTTCGGACGTGGGGTGCATGCTGGATTCCGAGGAGGCCTGGAATATCTTGGTGTGGGCGTCCTCGACCTAGGCATGGATGGCCTCGACCCGGGCCAGGGTGACCTCCACGGCACGAACGGCTACTCGAGCGCTCTTGGCGTTTGTAGCCGCCGTCGCATCAGCAGCTGCAGTCGTCTCGGCTGCTGCAGCCGCCCTGTCGGCTGCCGCATATGCCCTCTCAACGGATGCGGCCGCACTCAATGCGGATGCGGCCGTGCTCTTGGCGTAGGAGGCCGCGCTCTCGGCGGAGGTGGAGCCGCTCGGGGAGGACTCGGTGACCGTACGTGCCCTCACGAAGTGTCTCCACAGCGTCATTCTTTGCAAGAAGGGGATGGGGAATGGGTATCGGGGTCTCGAGGATTCGGGGGTGAACAGCGCTTGAGCAGACGAATCCGGCGAAGCTTATGGAGGAAGACATAAAAAGACCCGCGAATTTTCATCGCAAACGGTTCTTATGACCAACGGTGTGCGATGTAATCCATTTTTAATTACCTGCAGTAGACTAATTTGGAGTACACTGGCAACGGATGGTGATGGAAATTGTTCAATTTTTTTTGTACCGTTAACATGCACTGATACAACTGTCATGTTAAAATTTGGAATTTTTCAGGGTTCATCTGACCTTTTTAAGATATTAAGTGAGTTCCTAGCCATATAATGGTCGTAATTCAAATTTGATCTGCATATACATGCAACGGCAAACCATCATGGGTTGGAAAATCATATTTGTTTCCTTGTGTGTGAGTTAATGCCGTGTGCAGTAAATTGGAAGGAATTTTCAAACATATTGGTGTCACGGCTTGCTCACAAACAGAGAGAACCATGGCTTTTAAATTCCAAAAAATTCAAAAATGATCAAAAATACATGAAACCTTGCTTGATGTCATGAAATGGTACCGAGATGCAGTAGTAAAAGAATTGGCCAATTTGACGAAAGTTTTGGCACAGACCTCTCACAAATCGGAGCATCTCACGAGAAGACACGTGGTTCCGAGAGGGAACAATGCATGTTTGATGACGAACCAGAGCTCGCTTCCTCATATGACCCTGTATTTTTTTCTACCGTTAACATGCACTAATGCAATGGTCATGTTAAATTTTTGATATTTTCGGTGTTGATTTGACCTTTTTAAGACATTAAGTGAGTTTCTAGCCATATAATGGCTGTAATTCAAATTCAAACTGCATGTACATGCAATGGCAAACCATCATGTGTTGGAAAATCATATTTATGTCCTTGTGTGCGAGTTAATGCCCTGTGCAGTAAATTGGTAGGAATTTTCAAACATATTGGTGTCACGGCTTGGACACAAACAGTGAGAACCATGGCTTTTAAATTCCAAAAAATTCAAAAATGTTCAAAAATACATGAAACCTTGCTTGATGTCATGAAATGGTACCGAGATGCAATTGTAATAGAATTGGCCAATTTGACAAAAGTTCTTGCACAGACCTCTCACAAATCGGAGCATCTCACGAGAAGACACGTGGTTCCGAGAGGGAACAATGCATGTTTGATGACGAACAAGCGCTCGCTTCCTCGTATGACCCTGAATTTTTTTCTACCGTTAACATGCACTAATGCAATGGTCATGTTAAATTTTTGATATTTTCGGTGTTGATTTGACCTTTTTAAGACATTAAGTGAGTTTCTAGCCATATAATGGCTGTAATTCAAATTCAAACTGCATGTACATGCAATGGCAAACCATCATGTGTTGGAAAATCATATTTATGTCCTTGTGTGCAAGTTAATGCCCTGTGCAGTAAATTGGTAGGAATTTTCAAACATATTGGTGTCACGGCTTGGACACAAACAGTGAGAACCATGGCTTTTAAATTCCAAAAAATTCAAAAATGTTCAAAAATACACGAAACCTTGCTTGATGTCATGAAATGGTACCGAGATGTAGTTGTAATAGAATTGGCCAATTTGACAAAAGTTCTTGCACAGACCTCTCACAAATCGGAGCATCTCACGAGAAGACACGTGGTTCCGAGAGGGAACAATGCATGTTTGATGACGAACCGGCGCTCGCTTCCTCGTATGACCCTGAATTTTTTTTCTACCGTTAACATGCACTAATGCAATGGTCATGTTAAATTGTTGAAATTTTCAGTGTTGATTTGACCTTTTTAAGACATTAAGTGTGTTTCTAGCCATATAATGGCCGTAATTCAAATTTGAACTGCATGTACATGCAACGGCAAACCATCATGTGTTGGAAAATCATATTTATGTCCTTGTGTGCGAGTTAATGCCCTGTGCAGTAAATTGGAAGGAATTTTCAAACATATTGGTGTCAAGGCTTGGACACAAACAGTGAGAACCATGGCTTTTAATTCCAAAAAATTCAAAAATGATCAAAAATACATGAAACCTTGCTTGATGTCATGAAATGGCACCAAGATGCTGTTGTAAAAGAATTGGCCACTTTGACGAAAGTTTTGGCACACACCTCTCACAAATCGGAGCATCTCACTAGAAGACTCGTGGTTCCGAGAGGGAAGAATATGCATGTTTGATGACGAACCGACATTGACTTCCTGTTATGGCTTGGCATTTTTTTCTACCGTTAACATCCACAAATACAACTTTCATGTTAAAATTTGGAAATTTCAGGGGTTATTTGACATTTTTAAGACATTAAGTGAGTTTCTAACCATTTAATGGCCGTAATTCAAATTTGAACTACATGTACATGGAACAGAATATCATCATGGGTTGGAAAAATCATTTATGTAATACATTTTCCAACAATATCATGGTAACATGAAATAAGCATTCATGCAAAACATTTGGAAAGAATATGTAAATATCTGGCAAGAAAACTGGGCCCCCCATGATTGGCACTCTGTTTCGCGCCGCGAGGTTTGGAAGGTGAGTGGCGCGGGTTATTAATCAGATGCGGTTCAGTCTTGGGAACCGTCAGCGATTTATTTCACACACAGATTTTGATGCGTGAATCGTGTGTAATTCAAGCTATAGTACTCGTAAATTCTGGCCACCAGCGCTTCTACTGCTCCCGTCGATCTAGATTCTGGCCGCCAATAAATACTACCCCGTCCACGTCGTCCCGCCTGCATTCTCATCTACATTCTCTCCTCGCTCGCCCCCCTCTCTCTCACAAAACTCTGCCATGGCGCCGACGATCTACCCACCCATCAAGGAGGAGGCGCCACCCCGCGAGGACATCCAGGCACAGAGCAACGACGAGGAGGACCCCTACGCGCCACCAGACGAGGTTGTACCGGAACCCCCAACTTTGGAGTGGTTTTGGGGCCAGTACAATCTTTGTCTGTGGAAAGCGCTGCCGCCGGCTGAGAAAGCCAGGCAAGTGGTGTTCAAGAAGGAGTTTGTGGAGGAGCGCGCCAGGGACCAGGTGGCCTGTGAAGCCCGTGAAGCCGGCTGGGAAAAGGAGAAGCTGGAGCTTTGGCGGCGGGCGCGTCGACGTGCGGACGAGGTGTACGAAGATGGCCGGTACTTCGCCAGGAAGGCCAAAGGCGCTAGGCGCCTCATCGCTGCATGGAGGTGGGCCGATAAGCTCCAGCATGCTATCGACGAGGATCTCCGGTGGGCGCCCAATGAAATGGCAAGATCGTTCGCGCGCGTCCGCCAGCAAGAGGCAGATCGGCACGTCAAGCGCTGCGAGGCAGAGGAAGTGGAGAACTCCCTCCATGCTGCGAAGCTGCCGCGCACCAGGGAGCTGCTAGCGAGGGGCTGCCGGAATACTAGCCGCATAAGGAGGGATTATTAGTTTTAGTATTGTTCGTTTTCAATTTTATGCATTGTACTTAGTAGTTAAGTATGGGATCCCAGTTAAGTATCATCACATATTGTTCGTTTTCGTACTAATTTCTATCTAGTTGTTTCCCATCCACATGTACAAAATGGAAAACATACACATTGAAACAGAACAATATGTAAGAACGGAAAACAGAGTACACACATTGAAATAGAGCAATATTATGATTGTTCGGAATACATAGCGATCAACGTCGAAACGACTCAACAAAATAAAATGTGTCCATGACCACCACCCCTGCCTACGGTAGCTCTTGCCTCTGCCTGAACTCGTGCATGCGTTCGTCCAAGCAGTTGACACGCTCGCGGTACATCTAGAGCGCGATCTCGAGCTCCAAGTTGGCTATTTCATCAGAGATCACCAGCTCGACGATGTGACGGCCATGTTCCTCGACTGCGCCTATGTGGACACCTGGGCCATGGAGGCGCTCAAGCCTAGCGACCAGTGCGTTGGCATCGAGAGGGCCGCGGACAAGGCGAATGGCGTGACCCATTTGTACGGCGCGGCCAGCGTCCGATGCAAGCACGGTGCGGCCGGCCTCTGGTGCTAGTACGACGCAGACGGCCACTGCCCACTCCTGGCGAGGAATGGGGCTACTAATGGGCCGTGTAGCTAGCTGCAACGCCCTGTCGACAGCAGGCAAGCACCGATGGAATCGCTCTTGCTGTGTGGCATGCCGCACCTCTCGCTCTGCGGCGGTCCATCGGTCTCGCTGTGCGGCGAGCCACAGCCTATCAGCGCGGACGCGCCTGTCTTGCGCTGTGGGGCACCACCAATCATGTTGTGCGTCGAGCTACAGCCTCTCGGCGCTGAGTTGCCTTTCTTGATCCACGGCGCTGAAGCGCCATCCGCCAAGGGTCTGCTCAACCCTGGTGATGACGCGTAGCACGGTGTCGTCCATCGTGTTGCCGGGGACGCCCTTGGCCTCGACGGGCCGTGGCGCCTGCTTGTTTACCTCGTCAAGGAGGTTGATGGCAGAGGCGGCGCTTTGGTGGGTTGGCATGCTTGCAAAAATTAGCTAGAGGTGCTATAGGCTGCGCTTGTGCCTCGGTGTGTCGCGCGCCGCCTAGGCTTATGCGCAATCGCTGGGTGGCGGCGGGAAACCGATGGGGAAATGGCGGGAAACGGTGGCGTGTTCATAAAACACCAACAATTAATGCAAACTTAGCATAGAAGGAAGCGCGAGCTAGCACGACGCGTGCGTGCACATTGCTTGCCCACGGGTGTGATCCATATATCTCGTGTGCCCAACAGAGCACACTATTCACACAAAATAATATTGTTCTGTACACAGAGAGCGTTGATGTTGTGCAAACTGAGCAAATCACATCGCACACGGATAAAACTATGGAACCCATCGGTGATGATTTCATCAATCACTGACAATTGTTTACCAGCAAGCGTTTGCCCACAACACACACGGGTTATTAGCAGGAATCGTCCGTGTTGTTATCCGTCTTCCCACACATTTCGGATTACTGACCTGTTTGCCGCGTATCACACACACCTTGTTAAGTTGAACCATTTCTGTTGTGCTGGGTAATCGCAAACAGTTCATCCGACTGAACCGCATGCCGTACATCACACACACCTTGATCTGTCTGACCATTTTTGTTGTGTTGCGTAATCACAAACAGTTCATCCGAGTGAACTGTATGCCGTGTATCGCACACACCACGAACTGGCTGACCGTGTTTGTTGTTCTGGCTTATCGCAAACAGTTCATATGGATCAACTATATGCCACGTATCGCACACGCGTCTCTAATCTAAATCATTTTTTATGTCTCTGCCATCGCAAATAGTTCGTCTTATTTGAGATGGTTTTTTTACGACACCGTTTGCGATTCATGCATCACACACAGTTTGGTCGCGGGGTCTCTGATTCATGTGTCGCGTTAGCGGTCGCCTATAGTAGTGCGCATCTTCCCTACTCCACCATCGCAGGTGCTCGCTCTAACTTGGCATTGTTATATGTGGTTGCATGTTGCGTATGATGTATAGCTTGTATTGCTTTAATTTTGTTGAATTGCATCTGCTTAGTTTACACATTATACTTGTGAATATGACACGTGTTCCTGTTTCTAGAACATACAATATATGTCTATCACACCATGTTCTTACATCAAAGTACTACTGTTGTGTAACCTGCAACAATCACTTATCATAAGACACATTTAACTTGGGAGTGTGATATAGGTTGCATCTTGCATTGTTTTCTAGCTTGCACTGCTTCTAATTTGTTGAAATGGCACTTATGACGAGACACTTTTAACTTGGTAGAGTGATATTCGTTACATATTTCATATGGTGTCTAGCTTTCATTGTTTCTAATTTGTTGAAATGCCTTCTGCTTAGTTTACACGTCACAGGTGTGAATATGCAATGTTGTCCTTTTCCTTACATATTCAATCCTCCTATCATGCGGTTTCCTTACATGAAAGTAGTGTTCGTTAGTATCATGCATCAATGAGTTCTAAAAGAGAATTTATTCATTTTTCTTGTGGGCTTGACTTGACAAGGCAATAAAAAAAAGAAAGAGGAAGGAAAAAAGTAAGGCAGGGGCTGATTGCGGCCATCTGGCGCAACCTGAAGGGAGGGACTCTACACATTCTACTATTGCTGCTAGTGCAGTTGAACTTCCAAGTAAATATGATGGGCCCAACAACCCTACTTCACCTTCCTAGGTGCTTTCTCTCGCTTGGTAGTGTGATATGTGCTTGCATGTTGCATCCTGTGTCTAGCTTGTATTGCTTCTAATTTGATTAAATTGCATCTGCTTAGTTTTCACATTATACATGTGAATATGGCATGTCTTCCTATTTTTGCATATATCTGTCTATTACATGTTCTAACATCAAAGTACTGTTCGTGTCTTTCCTGCATCAATCACTTATGACAAGACACCTTTAACTTGGTAGTGTGATATTGTTTGCATCTTGCATATGATTTATTGCTTGTACTACTTCAAATTTGTTTAAACGCCACTTATGACGAGACACTGTTAACTTGGCAGAGTGATATTTGTTGCATCTTTCATGTGGTGTCTAGCTTGCATTGCATTGCTTCTAATTTATTGAAATGCCTTCTGCTTAGTTTACACATCATAGGTTTGATTATCTCATGTCGTCCTATTTTTCGTACATATTACATCCTCCTATCATGCAGTTGTCTAACATCAAAGTATAGTTCGTGTGTATCACACATCAATTAGTTCTTAAGAACTAAATTTGTATTCCTTTTTCTTGTGGGTTTGACTTGACATGGCAAAAAAAGAGAGGAAGGAAAATAGAGTGGTAGGGGATGGTGTTAGTCGTCTGGAGGCACGAAAACGGAACCGGAACATCTCTGCAGATTCTGCTGGTACTGATAGTACAATAGAAGGTTTAAGTCCACTGGATAAATCTAAAAACATAGCATCCCTTGCTCCACCAACTGCAAAACATACCAAATGCAACCGAAAAGTTGCAACCGAGCAAGCAACGACAACCCTAGTGGTTGCATCACCTTCTTCCACAGTACGAACAGCTGCACGAGTTACTCGTTCGATAGCTCTACTAGCGGCAAGTTCCCAAGCTCCCTTGCCACCTGACACTACTTCTGAAGCACTCTTGACACAAGAGGACTTGGCAAGATCAGATGAACCTTGTGAGCTTCAACACCAAGAAGGTAGTTGATCGAGTCAAGTTACAGTTGCATGCTTCTTTATATGTAGTCTCACAGTTCGATGTACACTAACACTTCCCATGTTCGTTGTTGAACTAGCACCTAGACGCAAGAGGAAACAGACATCGGGGGATAATGCTCGATAGGTTAACTAAATCTAAAGGAGGAAGAATGGAGATCCATTTTGAGGCAGGTTTAAAAAGGCCACGTGATGCTACAAAGTCAGCTAAGTTAGTATCAGAGGCAGCCGTTGCCGTTAGGTGTCATGCATGTATCCTCCCAACATGGATTCAGTATAGGAATGCCAAAGATGAAACCTAGTTTAACACCTTCCTCGACCATTTATCCGTAAGTATGGTTATTTATGGAAATTAGTAATATCGTCTTGCTTTGTCCCATACTTTCTAGGTTGCTGGTAATGAGACTCCCATAGTTTTCAACAGATGAGCTTCGAGTTGGATCCGCAAGATGATGCAACCAAATAAGCATGCACTCATGTTTTCAAGTCTGCTTTGCGACAGTATCGGTATAACCTGAGAAAAACTCACTTTGAAGGCAAGGCTAACAATGAACTTGCCCAAACATCTCTAGTGGAAAATATAACGGATGAAGACTGGACAGCACTTGTTAAACACTGGTCTGATCCAAATTATCAGGTACGTTATATATGTGTGATTAGATCACATGTTGAACTCCTATTTACACACGTGCCTTGCAAATCTATCTTCTTCTAGGTGAACTATTCAAAGAACAAGGCCAACCGTACGAAAGTGAAATTCCAACAGACGTCAGGATCTCGTAGCTATACTGCACACTACGAGGCTCTTGTAACTAGATGCGGTTTCACTCTTTTGGCTGTGCCATATTATCAGATCTATATTGACTTGTTCCAAATGCAAAGGAAAGCCCGTAAGGACCAAAAAGAACCTGAACCAAATGCGGTGGAAATCTTCAAGGACTGTCACGCCAACAAGACGAAGGGCATGACTACACCAGTCAAAGCCGCTATTGTAAGTCCTTAATCCTCATGCCTTTGAACTACTGGTTACTCTGACTTGTGCATTGAACTGCATGGCTTGCAGCCAATGTCTATTACTCTTTTCAATTTTCTACACAGTTGTCTTAACGTATCATTGCACCATACAAGGTTTAAAAGAGAGGAATGATGTTCTTTTGCTCTTGATCTGTAATCTAGTTGCGTGCTGGACTTGCCCACACAACGTATTGCCTGTTTTTCTGATCTAAGTTGTTTTGTGTTATGAATGATGTCATACTATGCTCACCGTATTATAAACTTTGTCTCGTTATCCTTAGTTGTCAATACAATGTGCAGAAATAAACAATACATTAGCCATGGACATATGTTTGGAACCTGGTTTTATTATGTACTTTGTAGTAAAATACAACCAATATTTTACACGGGTTCACCAAAATAAGTTATGTATATAGACCAAAGCTATTATGTTTGTTTTTGTTGCCTCATTAATAACTTCTGTTCTGGTACTACTCATTTACAAATTCAACTTTTCAGCAAGCTATGAAACAAATGGTGGAACCGCCACAACCTCCTGAAGGTGACGAGGCAACCGTAACCACAATGTCACCTCTTGCTGCAGTGGGTCAGTATCTCTCCAGTAACAGTGCCAAAAGCACCTTCCCACATAATACTAGGTTGGTTGTTAAGGCAACCACGTCCAAACTGCCTCATGAACAAGATCTTCAAGCTCGATGGAATGATATATCTACGCTACAGACACAAGTCCAATCCCTAACAGAGACCCTTTGTGAAACAAGAACGGCCATTGTCAGATGACGTGAAGATATGCATGGTTTTGAAACCAGACTATCAGACATTTGCTATGTTGTTCAGGAGCCTAGGAGAAATGAAGGCGAAGGTTATGGTGCTCCATCAGACACTACAGCATGAAAACATACCATTCAGGTCAAATTATCTGAGCTTCTGAACTTTTGATGGTGCATTTATCTGCCGGACTGTAAACTTCTATGCCAACCGGCCTTTTGTTATATGGTTGTAATTTGTTTTGTTGCAATACAACATTTGTTCTTAACGGGAAGCGACCGGCTGTACAAAATAGCAAGCCATTTTTGTATAGTGTAGGTTTATTGTTAGTTAATGTTTTTTGTTTCATCAGTCTGCTTGAGGCAGAAAGCATCATAGGAGGCTAACGGGCCAAATCACGCAAAACGGCCCAGAGGCATAACAGGTCATAATTGGGATGGACCAAAACGGCCTGTTGAACAATTATGGGCCCTAATGGACCTATATCCCACTGAAAATAACTGGACCAAAATCAATGAAGGCCCCAAAAATATCTGGCCATAAACATCGGGCCGTAATGTGGCCCATACAGGACATGCCCCCTTAACAGGCCGAAACTCAACTCGGACCTTAATGGGCCATAGCATACCAGCGCTGTTAGAAGGCTGAAAGAAAGCTTTAGACTCAAATGTGCTGGGAAGCCCATGGGCCATTAGCAGGCCGAACCCTACCTTAGACCTGTGCCGGCCCAATTACATGTTGGTCTATTAAGAGGTCGAATGCTCTCTTGGGCCATAAACGCACCGACGTACCACACAGGCCTTTAATAGGCCGAATCTGAGGGCGGGCTAGATATCTGACCTGGAGAACATGGGCCGTTAATGGGCTGAATGTCACGTTGGACTACAAATGGCCCAAATGTACTGTCCACCATTAATAGGCCAAAAGTTACATAGGCCAGGAAACGGCCCAACTCTTTAACGGGCCGCTAAAAGGCCGAAAGATAGACCTGATAGAAAACGGCCCAATTCCAGGATGGGGCGTTAACAGGCCGAAAGTGACACAGGCCAGGAAAAGGCCCAACTATTTAACGGGCCACTAAAAGGCCGAAAGATAGACCTGACTGAAAATGACCCAATTCGAGGATGGGCCGTTAACAGGCCGAAAGTTACACATGCCAGGAAAAAGCCCAACTCTTCAACGGGCCGCTAAAAGGCCAAAAAATAAACCTGACAGAAAACAGCCCAATTCCAGGATGGGCCGTTAACAGGCCAAGAACACACCGGGGTGTAATTGGTCCCATAAACATAGCAGACTGTTAACGGGCCGGTAGTGCCGATGGGCCGCAATGATGGCGAATGGACAACGGGCCGGTGATGGGCCGAATTGATACCCTCCTTACGGGCCGTGGCTGTAAATGGGCCATGTGCAAGAAGGCCGTTATTGGGCTGGCCTTTTTAAACTAAATGGGCCACTGCTGGGCCGTGCCACGTGTGGACGTTTGATAGGCGCATCTCGTCCACCGGATGGATGCCATCTGTCGCAATGTCGAGCTGACACGTGGTTCCGTTGGCGAATGAGAATTTGACACGTGTAAAATCGCCATTGGTCCGGGCTATTAACGGGTTATCGGATCCAAACCGGCACCAGATAGCTTAACGGTGACCCGTTACGATGGATGCCACGTGTCGGTTACCCTTGACGAAAACACTTCCATGACGCGCCATTTATCTTCATGGAAGTGGACACTTCCATGATGATAATTTGAGTATTGTCATGGAACACTTCTATGACAGCACAGGTATGACTATCTTGATTCTGTCATAAAATTGTCACGGGTGTACATGCATGACAGAAAACGTGACCTACTGTGACAAACACATATCATCACGGAAGTGTTTTTTGTAGTATTTGCAATAAAGTTGGCCATCTTAATTTTCAATGCATGCATTTTCATGATCGAATCGAGGCCAAATATTGTAATGACATGATCACCCTTGAACGTTATAATGAACTTAGTCTATTTTTGGGGTGTGAAGAATTAACACATGAAAATAATTGGTTTGAAGTATTCATTCTCATAGAGGATATTAAAATTAATCTAAGGGAAATTTATATGTTTTGCATTGTAAATTGCAATGATAATGCTTGTATATATAGCCAATTATAGAAAGACAGGAACTCCAATGAAACATAAAAGGAATGATGTTACTACAAATGAAAGGGAAAAGATTTCCCAATTACCTCCTATTGTTTCTCATGATGAATCAGGTGATGAGGAGGAGCTTCCTTTCCAACCAATCCTTTCAATAAGAAGCTCAAAAAAATTAATTAAACCACACTTTATGTGGGGAAGAAGAAGAAAAAGGAAAGAAGGAGAAGTAAAAGTAAAAATTTATCTCTCCCAACCAATGATGCTCCTATGGCTGTGTCTTATGTGACAAAATCACGAATTGTGGAAGATGATACACGTGATGAAAATATTGATTTTGTTATGAAACTATGTCCGTAGGAACTATTGATGATGATTTTGATATGCCTACTACTTGTTATGATGATTATAATTGGGGAGATAATTTTGATACTTCTTATGGCCTCGAAAATATTTTTGGTACCAACTTGGAAATTTATGATAATAATGATTATTATACTATTGTTATTATTTAGAAGAAAATGATAATGATATGCAAAATCATATGCTTGGGGATGCTATATTTGATGAGGATGATATGTTTGAGAATATATTTGCTACAAATTATGCTTATCCTAATCTTGGGGATGCTATGTTTCATGAAGATGATAGGTTCGAAAATTTATTTGCTACAAATTATGCTTATCCTCCTGCTTATAATGATGATTGCAATGATGATGAAAGTGGGTTTGGAAGAGTGTCAACTTTAGGTAGAGATGATCCCACTATTTTGGAGGGTGTTGAATATTGTTGTAATAATGATAAAAGTGGATTTGTAGAGGTCATAACTTTACTTAGTGATGATTCCACTATTTTGGAAGAGGTTTCAATTGAGTATGATGAGAACAAAGCTGCTACTTATGATGATTATTGTGATGATACTTATGCTATAAAAAGTAGTGATAATTATTCTTGTGAAACTTGTCATAATTATGAATATCCTTTGAATGAACATTACTCTTTTAATGTGGAATTAATTTATCATGTTCAAGTTCTATATGATACTCCCACTATTATGAATGAGAACAAATTTGCTTATGTGGACAGTAATAAAAATTCGGTGGTTGTGGGTCATGAAAAGAATACTTTATGTGATATTTATATTGTTGAATTTGTTCATGGTTCCACTGAAAACTATCATGAGAGAGGAATATATGCTTGTGGATATCGCAATAATACCAAGTGTCCTCTCGATGTGTTAAATTTTTGAAGTTACACTTGTTATGCTTTCCTATGCTAGTTACTTTGTTCTTCAATGAATTGTTTTCTTGCAACTTTCCTATGCATAGGAAGTGGGGTAGGCTTAAATGTGTTTGCTATATGATTCATGATGCTCTTTTTATGTTTCAATTCTTACTTTTATGTGAGCATTTTTAAAATTGTCATGCCTAGCTAAAAGGCTTAAAAGAAAAGCGCTTGTTGGGAGACAACCCAATATTTATCCTTTCTATTTTTTTGTCTACATGATTAATGCTGCTGTAGTAATCATGTTTTGTATATTTTATTTCAATAAAGTGCCAAGTTAAAACTTTAGGGTGATGTGGACGCTTGTTTATTTGGTTCTGTGCAGAAACAGAAAGTTTTGCGTCAAGTGTATGAATTATCATTTTGTACTGAGCGTGGTAAAAATCTGAAATTTTTACACAGTAATACTATACAAATTTTCTGTGTTGCCTTAATGTTTCAGAATTTTTAGAGTTACATAAGTGTGTTTTTAATTACATCATTACGTGTTATTCTGTTTTTGAAAGATTTTGTCTAGTTTTCTTTGTTTGCTTGTTTTGAAGTTTCCATGGCTTATATTGGGGGATATAAATTGTAGAAATGATACAATACTATAGGCATTATGTGTGAACAATTATGAATCTTGTCTTGACCATACCCAAGTGAATGATTTATTTTATTATACTAACCTATCTCACGAGTTCCATTAAGTTTTGTGTGAATAAAGTTTTCAAGTCTTGGGTGAGCTAGCAATATGAGAAGAATGAGGAGTAGAAAGAGCCTAAGCTTGGGGATGCCCAAGGCACCCCAAGGTAATGTCTAAGGAAGACTCAAAAGTTTAAGCTTGGGGATGCCCTGGAAAGCACCCCCTCTTTCACCTTCAACACTATCGGTGTACCCCACTTAGAGCTATATTACAATTCTTCACATAATATGTGTTTTGCTTGGAGCATATTTTTGTTTTGTTTGCTGTTTGATACAATCCTTAGACCTGAAATTTTTGATTTAGAGAGAGCCTTTACATAGCTACCTATTTACTTAACTACTCTTTGTTCTTCACTTATAACTTTTGGAGTAGTTTATTGTTTACTCTTGTGCTTCACTTATATCCTAAGAGTAAATTTTTGAACAAATTGAATATCATAAATTTGAAATTATATATGCTTCATGTGCTTATCTCATGGGAAGTAGTGACTTCACATGAGAGTGTAGGAAATAAAATATATTGGAATGTAACAAGCACAACATTGTTCATTTGAACAATTCATGAATGATTAGTACAAGGAAGAGAGATTGCGCATGCAAATATACTATCTTGGACATCTTTTATGATTGTGAAACCTCATTAATTATTTTCAAACTTGATCGAATGGTTGATATAGGACAAGGCAGACAATGTAATGAGTTATGTTTATGTATATTTGCATATAAGTTATATTGTCATAGATCCTCCAACATGTGGTGCTTGTTTATAATCTTTGTTAGCCAAAATTTCCGTACTAAGTAGAGATACTACTTGTGCATCCAAATACCTTAAACCCAGTTTCTTGTCATGAGAGTCCACCATATCTACCTATGGATTAAATAAGGTCCTTCAAGTAAGTTGTCATCGGTGCAAGCAATAAAAACTGCTCTTAAATATGTATGATCTTTTATTGGAAGGGAAAATAAGCTTTGTACGATCTTATGATTGTGGAGTAATAAAAGTGACGGACTTCTCAATAAAGGTCATCATCATAAGGGGAAATATAAAGTGACGTTCCTTTGCATTAAGAGTTTGCACATCCCAAAAGTTAAAAAAGTGCATGACAACCTCTGCTTGCCTCTACGAAGGGCCTATCTTTTATTCATGTTAATTTAATTTTATGTTGAGTCAACTTATTATTCCAATCTTAACTAGCCGTGTGACCCGCGCATTTGCACGGCTAGCTAGATTTGTTTTGTGCTGTTTATGTTTATTTATTGGTTATGTCAAATTTGAGATGTTAGATGATTTGTTAGATTCCCATTTAAAGATAGACCATGCATATTGGCATTGATTATCTATCTGTTCTTGCACATATCCTAAATTTGATTTGCATGGTCCTTATAACAGTTGATTCTTCCTAATTAAGCTCTTCGAGATTTGTTCCAAACAATGTTGAAATCCTCTAGTTAGCATTGATTCTCGCACAAGCTTTCCCATGATGCAAACTATACGCATTGGTGCTACTGATATCTATCTTCCATCTTGGCTCATTGTCATTTTTTCATCAATAAGTTTTTAGGGTCGTCTCACCAAGAACTAAATCTGAACATTTATTTTGCCAAAATGTTATAAAATATAGATATATTTGTATCACTTTCAAAAAAATCAGGCAAATATGGTTGATTATAGCTAGAAGCAGTCCATGTGTATGTGATGGATTCCAAGTATAAATGTTTAAATATATTTTGATATCCTTACCTAACATGGTACCATCATTTGGTATGCTCCATCGTCGAATTACACCAAACATAGTACATAATTAAAGGGTTTGTTCTAAGACAAAGTGAAAAGTAAGTTAACAAACCACTATCGATCAAGCATTTCGTATCTTTTTCTTTTTGGTTGCATATAACATATGAGAGTATGATATGCGAGAGACCTAGCTAGTAGGCGATCAATTATTTCCCGCATAGAGCAGATTCAATCACAAGTAAATGCACACATTTCGTCTTCGCTTGCCACGTTGTTGAACCATCCATGCGCACATTTCATCTCTCGACAAAACTTCTTGCAAATATAGGAACCTAGGTTATATTATTGGCCGTTTGGCTTGCCACGTTGCTGAACCATCTAGACAAAAAGAGAGAAAGCCTATATTTAGTTGGAAACCATCTATATACTCATATGGTGGCCCCTGAATTTTGAAAAGTAATTTTTTTTATAGGTTTCAGAGTATTTTAAAACAAAAAAATTGAGAGAAAACATATCTCAAGTTGGAGAGCAGCCATATACTCATATAGCAGGCCCATATTTTCTATTAAAAACATATTTAAAGTTTTTAGGCATTTTAAGCCATAACACGTGTACATGTTGATTTGCTCCTCATATATGTGTATTTTCTTTATATTGTATTTTTATTTTCTAGCAACACAAAGAAACAATAGCAAATAAGATGTCCATTCTAGATTCATATATTTGTCTTTTTTATGTAGCCAATAGATAAATATATTTATTCATGAAATTCCACAGAAGTGCAATGACATATTTATGTACTTATAAAACAATAATTCCTAAATATATTAAACTCCAAGTTGTGCATTTTGAAATAAAAATAACTGGTGTCCATAAATCTTGGGACTTATTTGTCATTTTGATAGGACGGTGGACTACAACAGCGAGTTATTCGTTGTTTCATCTTCCATTAGTCGTTAATACACATGCATGTGATGCCTTTGTCTTTATAAGTAGAGATTGTGTATCCAATAAATAAATATATTTATCGATACACGTGTAATGAGCATCTTTATGTACTAATAAAAAAGTAATTCACATATATATTTTAAACTCCAAGTTGTGCCTTTTGAATATTTTAACTGCTCTCCATAAATCCTGAAACCCATTTGTGATTTTTTTTGCGGGATACCATTTGTGATTTTTGATGGGACGGTGCACTATAACAGCGAGATATTCGTTATTTGAACATGCATGTAGATTGGTGTGTTCTTGAGTTGGAAAAGGATTCGTACTCCATCTTAGTTAAGAGATGTTAGCATGCATGTACGTGCTGTTTTTTTATTCTATAATAACGTGCATGCCTAAAGTGTCTAGCTTGGTGCCTGCTTGAGCCCGTAATGATTTCCTAATGATGCACGGAGACGCGTCCTGGTCAAGACCTTGGTTTTTCCTAGCTGCCCGCATATAGTAGGATAAGGCCTTGGTTTTTTTTCTAGGAAAAGTAAAGGGTGGCTTTTGTTTGCCTTCGTGTATGTCGGGCCCATGGAACCCGGGGTATCCAGGCCCGTCTTCCTTTGGCCCAGGGCGCAACGCCTGGCGTGGGCCCAGCGGGCCGACACCACCGAGCATCTCACCAAGACCCCTCATGAGGCCCTGGCCTCCTGATGCCCCCTCCTCAGGGAGTAGCAAGCAATGCTCAGTACCACCATCAACGGCCTCGCGAGGTCCTCTCACGAGGCGGCTTCCCGAGTGGCCTCGCGAGGCGGCGTTCCGAGGTGGCCTCCCGAGGTCCCCTCCCGCAGGCGCTCGAGACGAAGGTTGTTCGGCGTGCCGCGCGGCCTGTAGCCCATCACGTGGGTGACGCGCGCGGCGACGAGCGGCAACAGAAGCCGCGCCAGCAGGCGCGGATGAAGATGGTTTCCTCTTTTGTGTTAAGGGAGCAGAGCCAGCTATCTACTCTCCAAAGCAACCCCAAAGGCTGCCCGATCGGCGAAGGAAGACCAAGACGACGGGCGCGCAGGGCGGAGGTCATCACCGAGCCCACCGGCGCGTCATGGATCATGCTTTGGCAGGCGAAGACCACCTTTAGTCAGGATAGCCTGAGCGCCTGTCCCTTTTCAAAATCGCCAAGTGTGGCAACCCTTCCCGCCTAAGTTTCCAGGGGGAAGAGGACCATGGCCGATATAAAGGGCAGAGCAGCCATTGTAGGAGAGGAGGGAAGAGAGAGCCCGGAGAGCCCTAGCGCTGATCATCCTCAACCTTGTACTCTCTCTCTCACACACACACACCAGAGCAATACCAACCAAGCAAGAGTAGGGTCTTACACCGCAAGGTGGCCCGAACCTGGGTAAATCGCCGAGTCCTCGCTCCGTCCCTCGCTAGCGCGCTCTCGCCGTCACCTCGCCGTCGCTTAGCCGTGGTAGGAGACGAAGTGGTAGAACGAGCTCACCCCAGTGTTCGAACCTTTGGGTCCCCGGAGCCCGACTTCCGACATTTGGCATGCCAGGTAGGGGTGCGCTGCTGTTCTTCTGCTCCGCCCTCAGCTCCACCAACCCCATGACCGAACCACGTCACGAGCGCGCCGAGCGCAGGGCTGGCCGCGTGGCTCAGACGGAGCCGGTGGCCCGCAGCAATCGCCGCCGTCCCGAAGCCGAGGCTGCTGCCGCCACCGACCCCGCTGCCCGTGAGCAGCAGGAATCCTCCCTGCACCCCTCCGTGCAGGCGAACGGCCACACCGGCACGGCCTCCTCCCTCGCCCACCATGGGCCGCCGAACCCGCAGGCAGCGCTGCTCATGGCGCGTGAGCTGCTCCGCTACCGTCCGGCTAACGCCACCTACGACGCCTGGCTCGGTGGCATCGCCGAGCTCGTCAACGTCGCCGGGGACGCTCCGGCGCCTTCTCACTCGCTCCGCCCGCCGCCGTCTCGTGCTGGGGACCTGGTGCACGACGCTCCCCCGCCGCCTCCTCTGCGCGACGAACGCGCCAGGCCCCAGCGCAGCGCGCGGGCTCGTGAGCCGTCCCGTGGCGCGTCCTCGCCAGACCGAGACGAGGCTAGCTGCCAGATCATCCGCCGCGCGCCCCCCGATGCGTGAGTGCTCCTCGAGCGGCAGCGCCAGCGCCAGGACCAGGCCGTTCAGGACGTTGCAGCGGCCGGGCATCAAAACCGCGCCGCCCTTGCTGGCGGCGTCCCCTCGAGTGGCGTGGGCTGCCGTGCCTTCACCCGCGAGCTGCGTCGCGTGGTCTGGCCCGCGAAGTTCAAGCCTGAGCTGCCTCCGCGCTACGACGGCACCCCCAACCCCACGGAGTTCCTCCAGCTCTACGCGCTGAGCATCGAGGCGGCGAACGGCGACGACAAGGTCATGGCGAACTGGTTCCCCATGGCCCTCAAGGACGGCCCGCGCTCCTGGCTCATGAACCTCCCCGAAGCTTTCATCTCGTCGTGGGCCGAGCTCTGCAGCCAGTTCATCGCCAACTTCAAGGGCACTCAAGACCGTTCCCTCACCATCAACGACCTGCGGCGTGTTCGGCAGTGCCCAGACGAGACCCTCCGCAAGTACATCCAGCGCTTCAGTCAGGTGCGCAACAAGATCCCGCGCGCCTCTGACGCAGCCGTCATCTCCGCGTTCTCCACCGGCGTCACGGACATCAAGATGCGCGCGAAGCTCGCCATCAACGGTGAGCTCGACTCCGTGCTCGAGCTGCTCGACCTCGCCGACAAGTGCGCCAAGGTTGAAGAAGGCCGCCTCTTCGCCCACAACGACCCCGACGCGGCGCTTGACGCCACCAAGGCCAAGAGCAAGGACGTCAAGCGCAAGGGCCCTGCCGTGCTTGCGGCGGAGCCCGAGCAGAAGCGCGGCCGCGACCACGACGAGCCCAGGAAGGACAACCGGCCACTCTGCGCTTTTCACAACGTCCGCTCCCACAGCACCGAAGACTGTCAGGAGCTCAAGCTGCTCCGCGACGAGCGCCAGAGCCACCGGGACGACCGCAATGGCCGTGGCGCCGGCCGCGGAGGTGGCCGCAGCGGCAACCGCTGGGACAGCCGCAACAATAACGGCAACTACCATCAGGGCTGGCGCGACCAGCCTCGTGAGGCCGTCTGGCGCGACCAGCCTCGTGAGGCGAATCCTCAGGCCAATGCCGCTCTCCCACCGCTACCACCGTCACCCCGGAGGAACGACGTCAACCAGCCTGACGAGGGCGCAGGGGGCTACCAGGAGCCTCGCGCGGTCGCTTGCATCCTTGGCGGGTCCCAAGCCCCCGCGTCCATTCGCCACTTCAAGCAACTCTCTCGCGAGGTGTATGCCGCCCTCCCGAGGCCAGAGGCTTCATGGCCCCTCAAGTGGTCACAGTAGGCCATCACCTTCGACTCCAAGGACCACCCCAAGTCCACGGCCTCCGCAGGCGCGCTCCCAATGCTGTGCACTCCCACCATCAGCAACGTCGCGGTCACCAAGACCCTCATCGACGGGGGTGCCGGCCTCAACGTACTCTCCATCGAGACCTTCGAGACGCTCCAGGTGCCCTACGACCAGCTGATGCCGACCAGACCATTTTCCGGAGTGACTGATGGCTCCACCACTCCACTGGGGCAAGTGCGCCTCCCCGTCACATTCGGCGCCCGCAAGAACTACCGCACCGAGCTCATCGACTTCGACGTGGCACACATCGGCCTGCCTTATAACGCCATCTTGGGCTACCCAGCTCTCACCAAGTTCATGGCGGCCACCCATCACGCCTACAACGTCCTCAAGATGCCCGGCTGCAGCGGCATCATCACCGTCGCCTACGACGGGAAGGACGCGGCCAGCACCCTCGAGCATTCCTACAAGGCTACCGCTGTCGCGCACCCGGCCGACGAGGACGTGGCCGAGCCCTCCGAGGCCGCGCCCGCAAAGAAGAAGCAGCTGTTCTCTCAGGACCGTGCCGAAACGAAGAAGGTGTCGGTGGACGGCAGCGACTCCGGCCCTGCCTTCACCATCGGCACAGGCCTCCCTCCTGCATAGGAAAGCGCGCTCGTCACCTTCCTTCGGGCAAACTCGGATGTTTTCGCCTGGAAAGCATCTGACTTGTCCGGTGTGCCGAGGGAGGTGATCGAGCACCACTTAGCGGTGTGCCCCAATGCACGCCCAGTCAAACAGAAAGCACGGCGCCAGGTGCCAGAGAAGCAAGAGTTCATCGTCAAGGAAGTTCAGAAGCTCCAAGAAGCCGGAGTCGTTCATGAGATGCACATCCCGAATAGCTTGCCAACCCAGTCGTCGTCCCCAAGAAGGGCGGCAAAGAGCGCATGTGCGTCGACTTCACCAGCCTCAACAAGTTCTGCCCTCAAGATCCATTCCCACTGCCCCGCATCGATCAGATCGTGGACTCCACCGTCGGGTGCGATTTGCTATGCTTCCTGGATGCCTTCTCAGGCTATCATCAGATCAAGATGGCGGCCGAAGACGTGGAGAGGACGGCCTTCATCACCCCCTGTGGCGTATTTTGTTACGTCTGCATGCCCTTCGGTTTAAGGAGCGCGGGCGCCACCTTCCAGCGCCTAATGCGCATCACTCTGGGGCCTCAGATGGGGAGGAACGTGGAGGCCTACGTCGACGACATCGTGGTCAAATCTCGCGAGGCTGAATCCCTCATCGCGGACCTCTAGGAAACATTTGTCAACCTGCGCAAAGTCAACCTCAAGCTCAACCCGGAGAAGTGCGTCTTCGGAGTCCCCTCCGGCAAGCTCCTCGGCTTCCTAGTCTCGCACCGCGGCATCGAGGCCAACCCAGAGAAGATCAAGGCCATTGAGAAAATGCGTCCTCCCCGGACCCTCAAGGAAATGCAGCGCTTGGCAGGGTGTATGGCCTCCCTAGGGCATTTCATCTCCAAGTTTGGTGAGCGAGCGCTACCCTTCTTCAAGCTCCTGAAGAGGTCCGGCTCCTTCAAGTGGACTCCTGAGGCAGACGCCGCCTTTGAAGCCCTCAAGAGGTACCTCACGAGCCCGCCCATCATGGTCGCGCCGCGCTCTCGCAAGCCCTTGCTCCTGTACTTGGCGGCCACACCCCAGACGGCCAGCGTGGCGTTGGTGGCGGTGCGGGAGGAGTGCGTCTTTGCCAAGGAAAAACCCTCAGCGCCCCTTCAGGCTCACGAGCCCGCTGAGCTTCGCGAGCTCCCGGGGCCTCGCGAGCCTCCTGAGCCTCGTGAGGTTCCCGAGCCTTCCGAGCCTCGCAAGGCATCTGAAGAGCAAGCTGTCGCAACAACTATGCACCTCGTCGAGCACCCCGTGTACTTCGTCAGCACCGTGCTAAGAGACGCACGCGAGCGCTACCCCATGCAGCAGAAGCTCCTCCTCGCGCTCGTCGTCGCCTCCAGGAAGCTGCGCCACTACTTTCAGGGTCATCCCATCAAGGTCATTTCCTCCTACCCCTTGGAGCAAGTTCTGCGCAGCCCCAACGCCGTCGGCCACGTCGCCGAGTGGAACATCGAGCTGCAAGCCTTCCAGCTGGAGTTCTCCACCACCAGAGTTATCAAAGGCGCGGCTCTGGCCGACTTCGTGGCAGAATGGACGAACACGTACGAGGACGAGCCTCGCGAGGCCCAGTCCCTCCTGCCAGGGGATGAGGCGCCTGGCGGATGGACCATGCACTTCGACGGCGCCTTCTCCCGACAGGCCCCAGGGGCTGGGGTTATGCTCACCTCGCCAACAGGAGACATGCTCTACTACGCTGTACAACTCTGCTTCAGGCACACCGACAAGGTCTCCAACAACATCGCAGAGTATGAGGGCCTCATCGCTGGCCTCAAGGCCGCGTTCTCCCTAGGCATCAAGCGTCTCACTATCAAGGGCGATTCGCAACTCCTCGTCAACTTCTCCAACAAAAGCTACAAGCCCAAGGATGAGCACATGGCCGCCTACCTAGAAGAGGTACGTAAACTTGAGAAGCGCTTTCTTGGCCAGGAGCTGCAGCACGTCCCCCGCGGCGGCAACAAAGAAGCCGATGACATCGCCAAACGAGCATCGCGCCGCGAGCCCCAGAGCCCCGGCGTCTTCGAGGAAAGGCTCCTCTAGCCATCTGCCGCACCCCTAGCCGCGAGCACGGCGCTCCTTCGCGAGGAACTCCTGTCCGCACCACCCACGGGCGCACCAGACTGTGGCCCGGCCTCAGGAGCTCGCCTGCTGCTGGCGCTCGAGCCTCGGGCGGATAGCTAGGATGCGGAGTTCAAGGCTTATTTGCTTCGCGGCACCCTCCAGGAGAAAGACTCGAAAGCAGAGCGCGTGGCTCGGTAGGCCACCGCCTACTGCCTACAGGATGGCGAGCTGTACCGTAGGCGCCCTAATGGTGGCTCGCTACGGTGCATCTCTGCAGAGCAAGGGCACGAATTGCTCGCTGATATGCACGGAGGAGACTGCGGTCACCACTCCTCGTCACGCACCCTCGTCGGCAAGGTGTTCCGCAGCGGTTTCTACTGGCCCACTGCGCTGCGCGACGCTACCGCACTGGTCCAAGCCTGCGAGGCTTGTCAATTCCATGCCAAGCAGATCCACCAGCCGGCGCAGGGCCTCCAGACGATTCCCCTCTCATGGCCTTTCGCAGTCTGGGGGCTGGATATCCTAGGGCCCTTCCCACGCGCGGCTGGCGGTTACCGCTATCTCTACGTCGCCATCGACAAGTTCACCAAGTGGGCAGAGGTCGAGCCGGTACGCACCATTCCGGCCGGCTCCGCCGTCAAGTTCATCAAGGACCTCGTGAGCCGCTTTGGAGTTCCCAACTGCATCATCACCGACAACGGTTCCCAGTTCACAAGCGGCCTCTTCAAGTCCTACTGCGCCAGCCTCGGCACGCAGATCTGCTACGCCTCGGTGGCGCACCCGCGAAGCAATGGCCAGGTCGAGCACGCCAACGCCGAGGTCCTCAAGGGCCTCAAAACAAGGAGCTTCAAGAAGAAACTTGAGGCTTGCGGCAAGGGCTGGCTCAACGAGCTGCAGTCCGTGCTGTGGTCCATCCGCACGACGGCAAGCAAGCCTACTGGCGAGACGCCCTTCTTCCTCGTCTACGGCGCTGAAGTGGTCCTCCCATTGGAGCTTAAGCACGGTTCCCCGCGAGTCCTTGCCTTCGACGAGGCGTGTCAGGAGGGCTCGCGAGAGATCGATCTGCTGCTCCTCGAGGAGGGCCGCCGTCAGGCTGCCCTTCGTGCCGTGAGGTACCAGCAGGCCTTGCGCCGCTACCACAGCCGCAGCATCCGCCCTCGTACTCTCGAGGTCGGCGACCTCGTCCTGCGCAGGATCCTCTCCCGAGAGGGACTTCACAAACTCTCACCCATGTGGGAAGGACCTTTCCGGGTTACTCATGTCTCCAGGCCCGGCTCAGCCCGGCTGGAGACGGAGGACGGAGTTCCTGTGCCTAACGCCTGGAACATCCAACACCTCCGCAAGTTCTACCCGTGACCCTCACGTGTACGAACGAAACGGGGCTGTACACGCCCTGGAGCCTCTCATTGCGTTCGCCTGATGGGCCCGCGAGAGCTCCCGCCCACGCCCAAGTGGAAGCCCCATGCTCCGCGCTGGCGGAACGATCGACCCGCGATCATACCCACACCCCTGTGGAAGCCCCATGCTCCACGCTGGCGGAACGATCGACCCGCGATCATACCCACACCCCTGTGGAAGCCCCATGCTCTGTGCTGGCGGAACAATCAACTGAGGGCGCCCCACGGGCTGCACCAACCTCAAGCTGACCCGTGCCAGACACGGCAGCACTCCTTCTCTCATTTTTGGTGCGTAATTGATGGCGCCCCATGGGCTGCACCAACCTCAAGCTGACCCGTGCCGGACACGGCAGCCGCATCTTTATTTGGTTATGTAATGGGTTGCTATCGTGCTTCAGTAAAGCTTCAATTTCCTTATATGGAGTTTCGTTTTCCCCTTGCCTCACGAGCCTCGCGCGCTCACGACTTCCCTCATGAGCCTCACGCGAGTGGGGGCTGGACACGGTGCCTGCACTCGGGTCAGTCCCAGCAGCACTGAAAAACCCAAGCAACCGGGCTCTAGCTCGCGGGCCTGCTCCCGTGCACGCCACCCCACCAAGGTCCTTGGTGTCCTGTCTCCTCGCGTAATACCCATGAGCGAATTGACGAGCGCGCGCTGTCGTTAACTACTCTGCGTGCAGTTATCTCAGGAGCAGGTCCCCTGAAAGATCTCGCGAGGTAGCTCCGTCAGGACCTCAGGAGGCCAGCCGGCCCCGCCTCGGGAACTAACCCTCGGCGGCCGTCCTAGCAGGAGATCTCGCGAGCAGAACCCTCACAAGACGCACCCTGCAAGAGATGGCCCACCATACTACCTCGCGCAGAGCTAAGTCTCCCGCCTCGCGAGCCACCCACGCCATCTCTCGAGCCTTCCCCTCCAACGGCCTCACGAGCGCCAGCGTTTCTCTTGGCGCAAGCTGCTTGTGCGTTAAAGGGGGGCTCCCTGAGCATCGCGCCTCAGGAACCCTCACTAGCTCCCGGTGCCCCTCGCCTCCTGTCCTTGTTTAGGCATCGCGACCTGACATACCAGCGACGGCTATGGCCGCTCGGGGGCTGGGTCCTGACAACGTAGAGCATCATGGCAAGCAAAAAGAGAAAAACAGGCCTTAAGAGAGAGCCTCGCGAGGGCACGAGTGTTCATTACAGCAAATCATGAAGTATTTAAACACCAAGGCTTCGTCTTCACGCCCCCACGGGCCACGTCGATCTAGCGCAGGGTGACGAAAGGAAAAGGACCCTAGGAGCTCGCGCCGTCGTCATCTTTGCCGGCGCCGTCATCGCCGCCGGAGCTCTCGCCGCTGCCGCAGGAGTACTTCCCGAGTAACGCGCCCACATGGCCTTCCACCGCCCTTGCGAGGCCATCGCGGAGCTCCTCAGGGACGGGGGCTATCACCTTGTCAATGTCGAAGTTGGGATCGGTGTGAAGGAGGTGGCTGAAGACGCGAGTCGCCGCCAGGGAGAAGAGGCTGCGGCACTCCTCCTCCAGGATACCGTCCACCTCCTTGGCTCCGTCCTCAAGCCGTTCCACGAGCTTGGTGGAGAAGCCGACGTAGTCGGCGTCACGGGACTCGCGGAGGGCCCCAAGCCTTCCCTGGCAGATGGAATTCAGGGTGTCGTGGGTGCGGATCTCGAGGGAGTGAAGCGCCTGGACGCGTTCGCGCTGCTCCTATTCCTGATCGGCGGCGTCAGAGTCGGGCTGCGGCGCGGCTCCCTGGTAGGTCTCCGCCTCGGCAAGTGTCGCCTTGAGATCAGTGACCTCCTGCCGGAACCGCTCGCGTTCTGACTCGAAGGCGTCCCTCTGCTGCGATAGCGCTTTATCGTGCTGCTCGGCAAGCACTAGGCGCGCTTCCTCTACCTTCGCATCAGCGTCCTTTTGGACCTTCTTCTCCTTGGCCTCCAGTTGGGCGTTGGCTTCGGTGACACGCTTCGTGTGAGCCTCCTGGGCATCGGCCAGCTGGCGCCCCAGCGTCTCCAGACGCTCCTTCTCCGTGGCCTGCTCGGTCGCCGTCTTCTCAAGGCCCTCCGTGCAAGTCTCGAGGTCCGCTTCGCGGGCTGCGGCCTCCTTCTCGCAAATGGCGAGGGCGCCTTCCCGCGTGAGGAGCGACTGCGCCTGCTCGGCGTGCTGGTTCTGGAACTCTTTCAGGAGGGCCTCCGCTTCTTCGCGGCGCGCGATGGCTACTTCGGCCTCCTGGAGGGCTCTCCCACGAGCCCCCTCCGCTTCGCCGGTGACCTTCTCGCACTGTGCGCGGGCACGTTCGTCATGGCACCGGGCCGTATTGATGGCGACGCTGAGCCGACGCCACCCGTCGGCAAGCTTCAGGCGTTCCTTGGCGAGGCGCGTCTCCGCGTCCTGGATGTCCGTGCCGAGCCGAGCAAGCGCGGCCTTGGCGTTGCGCAAGGCTTCAGGCCTGAGCAAGGTGCGGTCACTCACAAGGACCTGGGGCCAGTCCGGGTCGGGCCCTCTGGCACTCTCCGCCGCAGCGGCGAGGGGACACTCGGCGCGGCTTACCTGGGGCGGGGGCCTCGCCAGGCCGCCCCCCTCGTTCGGCCGCGGCGGTACGCTACGAGGGCTCTCCGTGCCGGTCATGACACACCCTGCAACTCCTTTCCCCGCGCCCAAGGAGGCCCCCGGCGGGGGGGTAGGAGCTTCGGCCTCCCCCGTTGCCTCGTCCTTGCTCACGGCGGGGTCAGGGGGAGGGCATCCCCGTCTCCTGGGGCTGCCTCCCGAGGCTCCTCCGCCTCGGCCTCGCGGGATGCACCCACATGCGACCCCGGAGGAGCGACTACCCCATCCTCGATGTCCATACGCCTCGCTTCGGCGTCGGGACGGCGGGTAGCCTCTCCGCGCCCCCCCCCGGCACCGGCGGCGGGCGTCGACACCCCCTGCGGGCTGGGGGTAGCCCTCGCCTTCGTCGTTGTCTTCTTCTTCTTCTTCTTCTGATCCGCGGCAAACCTCCTGCGCGAATGGTGGCTCAGTTCCGAGCCCGGATAGAGGAGCAAGAATTAAGAGCGCCGGGAGGAGGCATAAGGTTTACTCGTCACTGACGTGCCACTCCCTCTTCTTCTCCCCCGCGGACAGCGGGCCAACGCTACCCCCGCCGAGCATCGTCTCGGCGCCGCCGCTCGGGCCCCTGGGGTGTGCCGCGGTAGACCCGGACGCGCCGTCGCCCGCCTCCGGGCCCTGGGCGGCTTCAGCCTCATGACGGGCCTCAGGTGCTGGGGGCTCGCCCGCCCCCGGGCCGGGAGCCCCCTCCGCCGTGGGCTGGTCGCTCTCGGCGTCGTCGTCCCCGAGCTCGCAGATGAGCTGACGGCGGGTGCGCGGTGGCGCCCGGCTGGCGTCCTCCTCCGTAGCCTCCTCCGAATCTCCGCTGCCGCTGTTGCATCCCGAGTCCACCACGAGGGGGTTGTCGCGGGGCCCGACGTGGCCCTCTGGCATGAGGCCCCACTGGTCGAAGAGGGGCATTTCCTTCACCAGCTCTGCCTTCTCCGGGTAGCGGAAAAGTAGGAGCGCCCCCTCCGGCGTTTCCGCGGAAGGGGTGCTGAGCAGAATTGCCAGGGCCCCGTCCAGCACGTCTGGCCCCAGGCCGCCTGGCTTCAGCCTCATGGCGTCTCCCGCGCCGGTGTACTCCCACATGGGGCGCGAGTGCTGCTGAAGTGGCGCGATGCGCCGCCGCAGGTATTCCCTGAGAACCGCCGTCCCCGACAGTTTTGCGGCCCGGTGCGCCGCCATCCGCTCCAAGACGGGCTCCATCCTCGGGTCGGCGAGCTTCTCGTGCCCCCACCCGGAGATCTTCTCGGCCGGGTCCGTCGGGATCATCAGGAGCCGGTTAGTCTGGCGCGCGTCCATATAGACCCAACACTGCCGGTAGCCTTCCACCTTCTTCGCGACCCTCAAGTTGATAATGCCGTCCTCCATCCCCTTGACGGCAAGGAACGACGCGCATCCGGAGCGCTGGTCCGCCGCGGTTAGCCGCAGGCAGAAGAAGTGGCGGAAGAGCGCCACAGAGGGCATCACGCCCACGAAAGCCTCGCAGTAAAAGGCGAACGTGGCCAGGAGGAAAATGGAGTTGGGTTGAAGATGAAGAGCGTGAACCTGATAGTGGGTGAGTATGGCATAGAAGAAGTCCGAAAATGGCGGCACCAACCCTGCATATACGCTGTGGAGGAAGAAGGGGTAGGCCGTCGCCCCCAGGTCACGCCGCGCGCGTGACCCCGGCCAGATTTGAGTCGCCTGGTTCTCGTTCTGGCCGCCGGCCATGAATGGAAGCACCCTGTCCAAGCCCTCTTCGTCGTCGATGGTGGAGCGCTGCAGCGCCGCCCCGAGGACGGGCGCGCTTGGGGACGGGGCCGCCTCCTTCCCTCTCTTGCCGGCGGGCGCCATCTGCGCGGTGGAGGCATGGATCGGGAGCAAGAAGAGGCGAAGTTCGAAAAGGGGAGTCGCCAGGAACCGCGCGCGAGAAGGAAAGGCGCAGAGAGGTGGAACATGTGAAGGAAGGCAATGATGGCCTCGCGCCGCCCGCGCCAGGATTTCTGTCAGTGCGGCAGTTACTGAGGCGTCGTGGGGAAGTGGGGGCGTCCCCCGTCACATCGTGCGCCACGCGTCGTGACTGGCCGCAGGCGGTTAGGTCCCGCGCCGTTTCGCCCCTCAGTAGGCGGGAACGCGCGCGTCGCGGGCCCGGGGGCTACTGTCGGGCCCATGGAACACGGGGTATACAGGCCCGTCTGCCTTTGGCCCAGGGCGCAACGCCTGGCGTGGGCCCAGCGGGCCGACACCACCGAGCATCTCACCAAGACCCCTCATGAGGCCCTGACCTCCTGAGGCCCCCTCCTCAGGGAGTAGCAAGCAATGCTCAGCACCACCATCAACGGCCTCGCGAGGTCCTCTCATGAGTCGGCTTCCCGAGTGGCCTAGCGAGGCGGCGTTCCGAGGTGGCCTCCCGAGGTCCCCCCTCCCCCCCCCCCCCCCCCCCGCAGGCGCTCGAGACGAAGGTTGTTCGGCGTGCCACGCGGCCTGGGGCCCATCACGTGGGTGACGCGGGCGGCGACGAGCGGCAACATAAGCCGCGCCAGCAGGCGCCGATGAAGATGGTTTCCTCTTTTGTGTTAAGGGAGCAGGGCCAGCTATCTACTCTTGTAGGATCGAAAGTATGTCTAGAGGGGGGGTGATTAGACTACTTGACCAAATAAAACCTAACCTTTTCCCAATTTTAGTTGTGGGCAGATTTTAGCAATAGTACATGTCAAGCATCACCCTACACATGCAATTCTAAGAGTATAGCAGCGGAATGTAAGCAATTGAATATGTAAGTAAAGGAGGGATTGGAGATTTCAAACGCAATGAAGACACAGTGGTTTTTGGCGTGGTTCCGATAGGTGGTGCTATCGTACGTCCACGTTGATGGAGACTTCAACCCACGAAGGGTAACGGCTGCGCGAGTCCACGGAGGGCTCCACCCACGAAGGGTCCACGAAGAAGCAACCTTGTCTATTCCACCATGGCTTACGTCCATGAAGGACTAGCCTCACTCGGGATAGATCTTCACGAAGTAGGCGATCTCCTTGCCCTTACAAACTCCTTGGTTCAACTCCACATCTGGTTGGAGGCTCCCAAGTGACACCTAACCAATCTAGGAGACACCACTCTCCAAAAGGTAATAGACGGTGTGTTGTTGATGAACTCCTTGCTCTTGTGCTTCAAATGATAGTCTTCCCAGCACTCAAACAACTCCTCACAGATTTGGCTATGGTGGAAGAAGGATTTTAGTGGAAAGCAACTTGGGAAAGGCTAGAGATCAAGGTTCAAATGGTAGGAATGGAATATCTTGATCTCAACACATGAGTAGGTGGTTCTCTCTCAGAAAATGTATGGTGGAAGTGTAGGCACGTTCTGATGGCTCTCCTTACTGAGAAGGATGTGGTGGAGGGGTATATATAGCCTCCACACAAAATCCAACCGTTACACACTTTTGACCCAACTCGGTGGCACCGAAACAATCATCTCGGTGGCACCGATTGCATCAACTCGGTTGGACCGAAGTGAAGCAATAAGGCAACAGAGACTTGGCAAGCCATCTCGGTGAGACCGATTTGCATAACTCGGTGAGACCGAAGTGAATGCAACCGATTACAGAGAGTTGGCAAGGCCATCTCGGTGGGACCGAGATCCATTTCGATGGATCCGATTTGTTAGGGTTTTGGCACTGGCTAAGTCTTGGATGAACTCGGTGGGGCCGGATTGGAAATATCGGTGGGGCCGAGTTGGAATGTTGGTTTAGGACATATTTGGGTAGAGAGAGTGGTTGAGGGTTTAGGAGTACTGTCACTAAGCACTTGAGCAAAAAGACCATTAAGCAACACCTCATCCCCTTTTAATAGTATTGGCTTTCCTATGGACTCAATGTGATCTTGGATCAATTAACCAAAAATGTAGAGTCTTGATCTTTTGCCAATCCTTGTCCTTAGCATTTTGAGGGGTCCACGTCTCTAGTCCATGCCATGCCAATCATTGAACATCCTGAAATCTTAATCTTGAATGGACATTAGTTCAATGAGATATATGTTGTTATGAATTACCAAAACCACCAAGGGAGCAAATGTGCTTTCAATCTCCCCCTTTTTGGTAATTGATGACAACATATAGATCAAAGCTTCGACAAATGATTAAATGAATAAATACATCGTCGCTTTGAGAAGTATGTGATAAGCAAGAGCTCCCCCTAAATTTGTGCATTATTAAAAATTTGCGTTTGAATGCAAATGCACAATCGATTAGGCTCATGGGTCACTCTTCCATGTCACATACATCTTGGTGGAGCGTGCAAAATGATAAGATTGGAATAATAGGCACGCATCACCAACACAAATGAATGATCATACATGATAATGATGAACATAAACATGGAACATCGCACTAAGCATAATATGATCAATCAACATAGTGTCTCACAAGTATAAACGATAGGCACTGTAGCAAGCACACATAAAACAGAGTAGCATCAAACAAATAAGTATCAAGAGAACTCTCGAGAGAAAAAAAACAAAACACTCTCTCTCTCTCGAAGCCTATGATCTATACAAATTCTCCCCCTTTGGCAACAAGTACCAAAAAGTTCAAATGAGTATAGGACTAGTCGGCACTCTAAACGCGGTCCTCCGAAGCTCCTGAAGGCGATCTCCTGCTGGCAGCTCCGGTGTGCGTAGATGGCGTTGAGATGAGAGCATCCGCGAAAGCTCTGATACCACTTGTAGGATCGAAAGTATGTCTAGAGGGGGGTGATTAGACTACTTGACCAAATAAAACCTAACCTTTTCCCAATTTTAGTTGTGGGTAGATTTTAGCAATAGTACATGTCAAGCATCACCCTACACATGCAATTCTAAGAGTATAGCAGCGGAATGTAAGCAATTGCATATGTAAGTAAAGGAGGGATTGGAGATTTCAAACACAATGAAGACACGGTGGTTTTTGGCGTGGTTCCGATAGGTGGTGCTATCGTACGTCCACGTTGATGGAGACTTCAACCCACGAAGGGTAACGGCTGCGCGAGTCCACGGAGGGCTCCACCCACGAAGGGTCCACGAAGAAGCAACCTTGTCTATTCCACCATGGCTTACGTCCATGAAGGACTAGCCTCACTCGGGATAGATCTTCACGAAGTAGGCGATCTCCTTGCCCTTACAAACTCCTTCGTTCAACTCCACATCTGGTTGGAGGCTCCCAAGTGACACCTAACCAATCTAGGAGACACCACTCTCCAAAAGGTAATAGACGGTGTGTTGTTGATGAACTCCTTGCTCTTGTGCTTCAAATGATAGTCTTCCCAGCACTCAAACAACTCCTCACAGATTTGGCTATGGTGGAAGAAGGATTTGAGTGGAAAGCAACTTGGGAAAGGCTAGAGATCAAGGTTCAAATGGTAGGAATGGAATATCTTGATCTCAACACATGAGTAGGTGGTTCTCTCTTAGAAAATGTATGGTGGAAGTGTAGGCACGTTCTGATGGCTCTCCTTACTGAGAAGGATGTGGTGGAGGGGTATATATAGCCTCCACACAAAATCCAACCGTTACACACTTTTAACCCAACTCGGTGGCACCGAAACAATCATCTCGGTAGCACCGAACTGTGTAAAAGATATGAACGTTAGGAATCTCGGTGGGACTGATACGAACAACTCGGATAGACCGAAGTGCAATGGCTTAGGGCAATCCTCATCTCGATGGCACCGATTGCATCAACTCGGTTGGACCGAAGTGAAGCAATAAGGCAACAGAGACTTGGCAAGCCATCTCGGTGAGACCGAAGTGAATGCAACCGATTACAGGGAGTTGGCAAGGCCATCTCGGTGGGACCGAGATCCATTTCGGTGGATCCGATTTGTTAGGGTTTTGGCAGTGGCTAATTCTTGGATGAACTCGGTGGGGCCGGATTGGAAATATCGGTGGGGCCGAGTTGGAATGTTGGTTTAGGACATATTTGGATAGAGAGAGTGGTTGAGGGTTTAGGAGTACTGTCACTAAGCACTTGAGCAAAAAGACCATTAAGCAACACCTCATCCCCTTTTAATAGTATTGGCTTTCCTATGGACTCAATGTGATCTTGGATCAATTAACCAAAAATGTAGAGTCTTGATCTTTTGCCAATCCTTGTCCTTAGCATTTTGAGGGGTCCACGTCTCTAGTCCATGCCATGCCAATCATTGAACATCCTGAAATCTTAATCTTGAATGGACATTAGTTCAATGAGATATATGTTGTTATGAATTACCAAAACCACCAAGGGAGCAAATGTGCTTTCAATCTCCCCCTTTTTGGTAATTGATGACAACATATAGATCAAAGCTTCGACAAATGATTAAATGAATAAATACATCGTCGCTTTGAGAAGTATGTGATAAGCAAGAGCTCCCCCTAAATTTGTGCATTATTAAAAATTTGCGTTTGAATGCAAATGCACAATCGATTAGGCTCATGGGTCACTCTTCCATGTCACATACATCTTGGTGGAGCGTGCAAAATGATAAGATTGGAATAATAGGCACGCATCACCAACACAAATGAATGATCATACATGATAATGATGAACATAAACATGGAACATCGCACTAAGCATAATATGATCAATCAACATAGTGTCTCACAAGTATAAACGATAGGCACTGTAGCAAGCACACATAAAACAGAGTAGCATCAAACAAATAAGTATCAAGAGAACTCTCGAGAGAAAAAAAACAAAACACTCTCTCTCTCTCTCGAAGCCTATGATCTATACAAATTCTCCCCCTTTGGCAACAAGTACCAAAAAGTTCAAATGAGTATAGGACTAGTCGGCACTCTAAACGCGGTCCTCCGAAGCTCCTGAAGGCGATCTCCTGCTGGCAGCTCCGGTGTGCGTAGATGGCGTTGAGATGAGAGCATCCGCGAAAGCTCTGATACCACTTGTAGGATCGAAAGTATGTCTAGAGGGGGGTGATTAGACTACTTGACCAAATAAAACCTAACCTTTTCCCAATTTTAGTTGTGGGTAGATTTTAGCAATAGTACATGTCAAGCATCACCCTACACATGCAATTCTAAGAGTATAGCAGCGGAATGTAAGCAATTGCATATGTAAGTAAAGGAGGGATTGGAGATTTCAAACACAATGAAGACACGGTGGTTTTTGGCGTGGTTCCGATAGGTGGTGCTATCGTATGTCCACGTTGATGGAGACTTCAACCCACGAAGGGTAACGGCTGCGCGAGTCCACGGAGGGCTCCACCCACGAAGGGTCCACGAAGAAGCAACCTTGTCTATTCCACCATGGCTTACGTCCATGAAGGACTAGCCTCACTCGGGATAGATCTTCACGAAGTAGGCGATCTCCTTGCCCTTAGAAACTCCTTCGTTCAACTCCACATCTGGTTGGAGGCTCCCAAGTGACACCTAACCAATCTAGGAGACACCACTCTCCAAAAGGTAATAGACGGTGTGTTGTTGATGAACTCCTTGCTCTTGTGCTTCAAATGATAGTCTTCCCAGCACTCAAACAACTCCTCACAGATTTGGCTATGGTGGAAGAAGGATTTGAGTGGAAAGCAACTTGGGAAAGGCTAGAGATCAAGGTTCAAATGGTAGGAATGGAATATCTTGATCTCAACACATGAGTAGGTGGTTCTCTCTTAGAAAATGTATGGTGGAAGTGTAGGCACGTTCTGATGGCTCTCCTTACTGAGAAGGATGTGGTGGAGGGGTATATATAGCCTCCACACAAAATCCAACCGTTACACACTTTTAACCCAACTCGGTGGCACCGAAACAATCATCTCGGTAGCACCGAACTGTGTAAAAGATATGAACGTTAGGAATCTCGGTGGGACTGATACGAACAACTCGGATAGACCGAAGTGCAATGGCTTAGGGCAATCCTCATCTCGATGGCACCGATTGCATCAACTCGGTTGGACCGAAGTGAAGCAATAAGGCAACAGAGACTTGGCAAGCCATCTCGGTGAGACCGAAGTGAATGCAACCGATTACAGGGAGTTGGCAAGGCCATCTCGGTGGGACCGAGATCCATTTCGGTGGATCCGATTTGTTAGGGTTTTGGCAGTGGCTAATTCTTGGATGAACTCGGTGGGGCCGGATTGGAAATATCGGTGGGGCCGAGTTGGAATGTTGGTTTAGGACATATTTGGATAGAGAGAGTGGTTGAGGGTTTAGGAGTACTGTCACTAAGCACTTGAGCAAAAAGACCATTAAGCAACACCTCATCCCCTTTTAATAGTATTGGCTTTCCTATGGACTCAATGTGATCTTGGATCAATTAACCAAAAATGTAGAGTCTTGATCTTTTGCCAATCCTTGTCCTTAGCATTTTGAGGGGTCCACGTCTCTAGTCCATGCCATGCCAATCATTGAACATCCTGAAATCTTAATCTTGAATGGACATTAGTTCAATGAGATATATGTTGTTATGAATTACCAAAACCACCAAGGGAGCAAATGTGCTTTCAATCTCCCCCTTTTTGGTAATTGATGACAACATATAGATCAAAGCTTCGACAAATGATTAAATGAATAAATACATCGTCGCTTTGAGAAGTATGTGATAAGCAAGAGCTCCCCCTAAATTTGTGCATTATTAAAAATTTGCGTTTGAATGCAAATGCACAATCGATTAGGCTCATGGGTCACTCTTCCATGTCACATACATCTTGGTGGAGCGTGCAAAATGATAAGATTGGAATAATAGGCACGCATCACCAACACAAATGAATGATCATACATGATAATGATGAACATAAACATGGAACATCGCACTAAGCATAATATGATCAATCAACATAGTGTCTCACAAGTATAAACGATAGGCACTGTAGCAAGCACACATAAAACAGAGTAGCATCAAACAAATAAGTATCAAGAGAACTCTCGAGAGAAAAAAAACAAAACACTCTCTCTCTCTCGAAGCCTATGATCTATACAAATTCTCCCCCTTTGGCAACAAGTACCAAAAAGTTCAAATGAGTATAGGACTAGTCGGCACTCTAAACGCGGTCCTCCGAAGCTCCTGAAGGCGATCTCCTGCTGGCAGCTCCGGTGTGCGTAGATGGCGTTGAGATGAGAGCATCCGCGAAAGCTCTGATACCACTTGTAGGATCGAAAGTATGTCTAGAGGGGGGTGATTAGACTACTTGACCAAATAAAACCTAACCTTTTCCCAATTTTAGTTGTGGGTAGATTTTAGCAATAGTACATGTCAAGCATCACCCTACACATGCAATTCTAAGAGTATAGCAGCGGAATGTAAGCAATTGCATATGTAAGTAAAGGAGGGATTGGAGATTTCAAACACAATGAAGACACGGTGGTTTTTGGCGTGGTTCCGATAGGTGGTGCTATCGTACGTCCACGTTGATGGAGACTTCAACCCACGAAGGGTAACGGCTGCGCGAGTCCACGGAGGGCTCCACCCACGAAGGGTCCACGAAGAAGCAACCTTGTCTATTCCACCATGGCTTACGTCCATGAAGGACTAGCCTCACTCGGGATAGATCTTCACGAAGTAGGCGATCTCCTTGCCCTTAGAAACTCCTTCGTTCAACTCCACATCTGGTTGGAGGCTCCCAAGTGACACCTAACCAATCTAGGAGACACCACTCTCCAAAAGGTAATAGACGGTGTGTTGTTGATGAACTCCTTGCTCTTGTGCTTCAAATGATAGTCTTCCCAGCACTCAAACAACTCCTCACAGATTTGGCTATGGTGGAAGAAGGATTTGAGTGGAAAGCAACTTGGGAAAGGCTAGAGATCAAGGTTCAAATGGTAGGAATGGAATATCTTGATCTCAACACATGAGTAGGTGGTTCTCTCTTAGAAAATGTATGGTGGAAGTGTAGGCACGTTCTGATGGCTCTCCTTACTGAGAAGGATGTGGTGGAGGGGTATATATAGCCTCCACACAAAATCCAACCGTTACACACTTTTAACCCAACTCGGTGGCACCGAAACAATCATCTCGGTAGCACCGAACTGTGTAAAAGATATGAACGTTAGGAATCTCGGTGGGACTGATACGAACAACTCGGATAGACCGAAGTGCAATGGCTTAGGGCAATCCTCATCTCGATGGCACCGATTGCATCAACTCGGTTGGACCGAAGTGAAGCAATAAGGCAACAGAGACTTGGCAAGCCATCTCGGTGAGACCGAAGTGAATGCAACCGATTACAGGGAGTTGGCAAGGCCATCTCGGTGGGACCGAGATCCATTTCGGTGGATCCGATTTGTTAGGGTTTTGGCAGTGGCTAATTCTTGGATGAACTCGGTGGGGCCGGATTGGAAATATCGGTGGGGCCGAGTTGGAATGTTGGTTTAGGACATATTTGGATAGAGAGAGTGGTTGAGGGTTTAGGAGTACTGTCACTAAGCACTTGAGCAAAAAGACCATTAAGCAACACCTCATCCCCTTTTAATAGTATTGGCTTTCCTATGGACTCAATGTGATCTTGGATCAATTAACCAAAAATGTAGAGTCTTGATCTTTTGCCAATCCTTGTCCTTAGCATTTTGAGGGGTCCACGTCTCTAGTCCATGCCATGCCAATCATTGAACATCCTGAAATCTTAATCTTGAATGGACATTAGTTCAATGAGATATATGTTGTTATGAATTACCAAAACCACCAAGGGAGCAAATGTGCTTTCAATCTCCCCCTTTTTGGTAATTGATGACAACATATAGATCAAAGCTTCGACAAATGATTAAATGAATAAATACATCGTCGCTTTGAGAAGTATGTGATAAGCAAGAGCTCCCCCTAAATTTGTGCATTATTAAAAATTTGCGTTTGAATGCAAATGCACAATCGATTAGGCTCATGGGTCACTCTTCCATGTCACATACATCTTGGTGGAGCGTGCAAAATGATAAGATTGGAATAATAGGCACGCATCACCAACACAAATGAATGATCATACATGATAATGATGAACATAAACATGGAACATCGCACTAAGCATAATATGATCAATCAACATAGTGTCTCACAAGTATAAACGATAGGCACTGTAGCAAGCACACATAAAACAGAGTAGCATCAAACAAATAAGTATCAAGAGAACTCTCGAGAGAAAAAAAACAAAACACTCTCTCTCTCTCTCGAAGCCTATGATCTATACAAATTCTCCCCCTTTGGCAACAAGTACCAAAAAGTTCAAATGAGTATAGGACTAGTCGGCACTCTAAACGCGGTCCTCCGAAGCTCCTGAAGGCGATCTCCTGCTGGCAGCTCCGGTGTGCGTAGATGGCGTTGAGATGAGAGCATCCGCGAAAGCTCTGATACCACTTGTAGGATCGAAAGTATGTCTAGAGGGGGGTGATTAGACTACTTGACCAAATAAAACCTAACCTTTTCCCAATTTTAGTTGTGGGTAGATTTTAGCAATAGTACATGTCAAGCATCACCCTACACATGCAATTCTAAGAGTATAGCAGCGGAATGTAAGCAATTGCATATGTAAGTAAAGGAGGGATTGGAGATTTCAAACACAATGAAGACACGGTGGTTTTTGGCGTGGTTCCGATAGGTGGTGCTATCGTACGTCCACGTTGATGGAGACTTCAACCCACGAAGGGTAACGGCTGCGCGAGTCCACGGAGGGCTCCACCCACGAAGGGTCCACGAAGAAGCAACCTTGTCTATTCCACCATGGCTTACGTCCATGAAGGACTAGCCTCACTCGGGATAGATCTTCACGAAGTAGGCGATCTCCTTGCCCTTACAAACTCCTTCGTTCAACTCCACATCTGGTTGGAGGCTCCCAAGTGACACCTAACCAATCTAGGAGACACCACTCTCCAAAAGGTAATAGACGGTGTGTTGTTGATGAACTCCTTGCTCTTGTGCTTCAAATGATAGTCTTCCCAGCACTCAAACAACTCCTCACAGATTTGGCTATGGTGGAAGAAGGATTTGAGTGGAAAGCAACTTGGGAAAGGCTAGAGATCAAGGTTCAAATGGTAGGAATGGAATATCTTGATCTCAACACATGAGTAGGTGGTTCTCTCTCAGAAAATGAATGGTGGAAGTGTAGGCCCGAACCTGGGTAAATCGCCGAGTCCTCGCTCCGTCCCTCGCTAGCGCGCTCTCGCCGTCACCTCGCCGTCGCTTAGCCGTGGTAGGAGACGAAGTGGTAGAACGAGCTCACCCCAGTGTTCGAACCTTTGGGTCCCGGAGCCCGACTTCCGACAGTGTAGATACGTGATTCCATTATAATAGTAAGTTTCCTAATTTGTGAACCATCTGATTTATATGTGTCATCAGTACACGACAATTGTTGTGCGTAACTTTTTCTATCTTTTAATCTCGAAACGTATGATATAAGGAACATGCATATGCACTTTTTTCATGCAAATCACGGCTGTCCTTTTTAACTCTTTATCTATTGTTACATCTAAACCGTTCATTTTCTATTGTTTTAATAATATAATAGATTATTCTCCACTTGGCAAGCAATATGTGGTGGGAAAATATGCAAGCACATATATCCAGTTGAATATATATGATCATGAGTTATTATTGTTGACAATTATCTTTGTGATAAGTAAGTTGGGCGGTGAAACACTAGATCCCTATCTTCCTTTGTGTCCAATGGAAACAGTTTGCTCTAAAAAATATGCTTTGAGTGCCAGCAATCATTAGAAGACCATATGATAGTTGAGTATGTGAAGTTTTCTAAACAAAATCTCTTACATAGACTCTTCTGGAAAATAAGATGAATTGTAATTGTTTGATGACTAAGAACAAAGTTTGTTAAGTTTTCAGAGAGTTTATGGTCTGTACTTTAACATGTGAATAGCTTGTTACTTAATCATGAGAAGCTTTATGATAAATAATCTGTTATTTATGATATAAAATAATGCTAGAAAGTGATTCGAACTATCATTCATCGAACTTATGCATGATACGTCCCAAACATATCTACTTTTCCAAACACTTTCGCTCTAGTTTTGGACTCTAATTTGCATGATTTGAATGGAACTATCCCGGACTGACACTGTTTTCAGCAGAATTGCCATGGTGTTATTTTTGTGTAGAAATAAAGGTTCTCGGATGGACCTGAAAATTTATGGAGAATTATTTCAGAATATATAAAAAATACTGGCGACAAGATCCACTGGAGGGGAGCCACCCAGGCGCCACAAGCCCAGGGGGCGCGCCCTCCAGGCTTGTGGGCCCTTGGAAACTCCGTTTGACCTAATTCTAACGCTATATATACCTATTCGTGGAGAAAAAAAATCAAGGAGAAAGAATCATCGCGTTTTACGATACGGAGACGCCGCGACCTCCTGTTCTTCATCGGAAGGGCTGATCTGGAGTCCGTTCATGGCTCCGAAGAGGGGGATTTGACGCCGTCGTCATCATCAACCATCCTTCATCACCAATTTCATGATGCTCACCACCGTGTGTGAGTAATTTCTTCGTAGGCTTGCTGGATGGTGATGAGTTGGATGAGATTTATCATGTAATCGAGTTAGTTTTGTTAGGGCTTGATCCCTAATATCCACTATGTTCTAAGATTGATGTTGCTATGACTTTGCTATGCTTAATGCTTGTCACTAGGGCCCCAGTGCCATGATTTCAGATCTGAAACCTTTATGTTTTCGTGAATATATTTGTGTTCTTGATCCTATCTTGCAAGTTGTATGCACCTATTACGTGTTATGATCCGCATAACCCAAGGTGACAATAATTGGGATTCTTTCCGGTGATTACCGTAGTTTGAGGAATACATGTATTCACTATGTGCTAATGCTTTATTCTGGTTCTCTATTAAAAGGAGGCCTTAATATCCCTTAGATTTCCTTATGGACTCCGCTGCCACGGGAGGGTAGGACAAAAGATGTCATGCAAGTTCTTATCATAAGCACGTCTGACTATATACGGAATACATGCCTACATTACATTGATGAATTGGAGCTATTATGTATCGCTCTAGGTTGTGACTGTTACATGGTGAATGTCATCCAACATAATTATCCATCACTGATCCAATGCCTACGCTTTTCCCATATTGATCTTTGCTAAGTTACTTTCGTTGTTGCTGCTGTTACAATCGCTACAAAACTGCTACGGTTACTGTCTCTGTTACTATTGCTACTGCTACTACTGCTATCAAAACTATCATACTACTGTGCTACTAAACACTTTGCTGCAGATATTTAGTTCTCCAGGTGTGGTTTAATTGACAACTCAACTGCTAATACTCACAAATATTCTTTGGCTCCCCTTGTGTCGAATCAATAAATTTGGGTGAAATACTACCCTCAAAGACTGTTGCGATCCCCTATACTTGTGGGTTATCAAGAACTTTTTCTGGCACCGTTGCCGGGAAGCATAGCTCTTTCTGTTGAGTCACTTGGGATTTATATCTGTTGATCACTATGAAGAACCTGAAAGACGCTAAGACCAAGATCGTCCCCTCTATGACTAGAGGAGGTAAGGAACTGCGATCACACTCTGCACTTGATTCACCTTCTGTTTTGAGTAGGCTCGCGACACCACCACCTGTTATTCATTCTGATATGTCGCAAGTTATTGATGATACTACTTCTGCTATGAATGATACTTGTGATGATGCTAATACTATGCTTGATAATACTGTGCCACTAGGTGAATTTCTTGATGAACAAATTGCTAAAGCTAAAGAAACTGAAAATGTTGAAACTCCTGAAAATTATGATTTACCTATTATTCCTAGCTCTCCTAGAATTGAAATGCCTAAGATACCCGATGGTTATGTTCTGGATGGAGAAATAGCTAGAGAATTTCTCGCTTGTAATGATAGAGATGATGTTAGAAAATTGCTCGCTAAGTTAAAAGAAAAGTCTATGATGGAGAGAATGAAATATGATCCTAAGTTTGCTACCTCTCCTATCTTTGTTACAGATAAGGATTATGAATTCTCTGTCGATCCTAAGTTAATTACTTTGGTTGAATCTGATCCTTTTCATGGTTATGAATCTGAAACTGTTGCGGCACACCTTACTAAATTGAATGATATAGCCACCTATTTGCTCATGAGGAAAAAATTTGTTACTATTACATTCTTAAGTTGTTTCCTTTCTCATTAAAGGGACACACTAAGAAATGGTTTAATACTCTTGCTCCTGGTTGTGTGCGTAGTCCCCAGGATATGATCTATTACTTTTCTGAAAAATATTTTCCTGCTCACAAGAAACAAGCTGCCTTACAGGAGATATTTAACTTTGTGCAAATTGAAGAAGAGAATCTCCCTCAAGCTTGGGGGAGGCTTCTCCAATTACTTAATGCTTTGCCTGATCATCCTCTTAAGAAAAATGAAATACTTGATATCTTTTATAATGGACTAACGATGCTTCTAGGGACTACCTAGATAGTTGTGCTGGTTCTATTTTCAAGGAACGAACTGTTGGACAGGCTGAAGAACTATTGAATAATATGTTGAGAAATGCCGATGATTGGACACTTCCTGAATCACCACCTAAGCCAACTCTGAAGAAGAGAGGTATTCTATTCCTCAGCCCAGAAGATATGCAAGAAGCTAAGAAATCTATGAAACAAAAGGGTATTCAATCTAAAGATGTTATGAATTTACCACCTATTGAAGAAATACATGGGCTCGACATCCTGACACGGGTAGTGGAGGTAAATTCTCTCACTAGATTCGATGAAGGTGATATTCCGTATAATAAATCTGCTAGTCAATGCCTGTATGAATTTGATAATTACATCATTAAACAGGAACACTTTAATTTATATGTTAGCAATCAACTAAAAAGAAATGCCTTTATGATAGATCATTTGAGTGATTTGATGTTTAGAACTGCTAATAATGTTAAAGGCTTAAGTAAACATGCTTCTATGGTTCATACTCAGCTAGAACAAATTGCTAAGTCACAAAACGATTTGCTTGATGAGATGAATAATAAAATGAATGATCATGCTATTAGAGTTGTTACTAGAGGAGGTAGAATGACTCCGGAACCTCTGTATCCTGAAGGTCATCCTAAAAGAATTGAGCAAGATTATCAAAGAATTAACACTGATGCACCTAGTTCATCTAAGAAAAAAAAAGAAGAATGATAAAACTTTGCCTGCTTCTAGTGAACCTATGATAGAAAAACCTCCTCAGAACCAAAATGATGTTTCCATGTCGGATGCTGTGACACAATCTGGTAATGAACATCCACCTAGTGATAATGATAATGATAATGATAATGATAATGATAATGATAATGATGATGATGTTCATGTTGATGCTCAACCAGATAATGATGTAGAAATAGAACCTGCTGTTGATCTTGATAACCCACCTCCTAAGAATAAAAGATATGATAAAAGAGACTTCATTGCTAGAAAACATGGGAAAGAAAGAGAACCATGGGTTCAAAAACCTATGCCCTTTCCTGCTAAACAATCAAGAAATAAAGATGAGGAAGGCTTTGAGCGCTTTGTTGAAATGCTTAGACCTGTCTTTTTGTGCACTCGCTTGATTGATATGTTGAAAATGTCTCCCTATGCTAAATACATGAAAGATATTGTCACTAATAAAAGGAAGATACCTGAAGCTGAAACTTCCACCATGCTTGCTAATTATTCTTTTAAGGGTGGAGTACCTAAGAAGTTGGGAGATCCGGGAATACCTACTATACCATGCTCCGTTAAAAGAAGTTATCTTAAAACTGCTCTATGTGATCTAGGAGCCGGTGTTTGTGTTATGCCTTTCTCTTTATATAGAAGACTTGATTTGAATAAGCTTACACCTACTGAAATATCTTTGCAAATGGCTGATAAATCAACTGCTATACCTATTGGAATTTGTGAGGACGTTCCCGTTGTAGTTGCAAATGTTACTATCCTGACAGACTTTGTTATACTTGATATGCCCGAGGACGACAACATGTCGATTATCCTTGGTAGACCTTTCTTGAATACTGCATGGGCTGTTATTGATTGCAACAAAAGCAAGGTTACTTTTCATGTCAATGGTAATGAGCACACAGTTTATTTTCCGAAGAAACAAAGTTCGATGAATGGTATCAATTGTATTGAAAAGGTTTCGACAATCACTATTGGAGAATTTTAATTTCCTATTCCTACTGTCAAAAAGAATATGAGATTCTTATTGTTGGGGAGGTGCACATCCCTGTTGAGGTAACTTCGTGTTATACGAAGATTCTTTGATTTCATGCCATTCGGAAATAGTTTGTTAATAAGACTTGATCAACCTTATTAATGGATTCTTTTTGAGGGGCATGTGGACGATGAATTTAGTAAACACAACTTTCTGTACTTATAGTTTGCTCTTTGTTATTTGTAGTTGAATAAAATAAAATGCCATGACTATCCTGTTTTCTGAATTTTCCGGGCAATTAAAAAATGGCCCAAAAATAAAATCTCTTAGAATGCCCTAAAAATTTAGTATGATTTTTTCCAGAATATTTAAGAATTTTTGGCACTGAACACATCCCAGGGGGGTGCACCTGTGAGCCACAAGCTCACAGGGCACGGCCACCCCCCAGGGCGTGCCCAGTAGGCTTGTGGGTCCCACAGGGACCCACTCACTTATTCCATCCACCCACACCCTTCTTCTTCCTCTAAAAAAAAATCATCCTTGCTCTCAAGCCCGTGTTCTTGCTCATTTTGCTGCAAATTTCAATCTCCTTGCTCGGAACTCCGTTTCCAAAACAGTTTTGAGGAATTGCTCCTTGGTATGTGACTCCTCCAACGCTCCAATTAGTTTTTGTTCAAGTGCTTTATGTTTTGAATTTTTTTGCTACTGTGGTGACCATGTTTATGAGCTTGCATGTTGAATTTGTATGGTCCAAAGTAGTTTTGATGCATGATATAGCCTCTAGATACTTGTGGGAGTAGTTGCTACCAATTTTGTTGAGTTTCGTTCACTTTTATTTTGAGTCACTAAAAATTTCAGAAAATTTTCAGAGGGAGAAAATGTTTAGGAAGATTTTCCATGGGGGTTCCTCGAGCAAGCGTGCTCCAAGGCCCGCGATACGTGAGCCGGACTTCGAACCGACACGGGAGGAAGCGTTGCAACCGTGCGAATGGCCGTCTAATTCCGTCATGCTTCGAGGCGGCATCAAGGACGAATTTGATATGTATGTGCGCAACGCCGAGCTCACGGATTTCTTGACAGATAAGCGCCCTCAGTACCATGACCTTACTGATTCCATCGTACGGAAATTTGAATATGTATCTCACCGCACCTCTCATGATGTTATCTTTAATTTATATGAGAAGCCTTTTCGCATGTCCGCCGAAGAATTTAGTTATGCTTGTAGAATCCCATTTTGGGGGACATGCACTGAACCGCGTAAGGCTGATTGCAATGAATTTTTAATGAGTATTACTAAGGGTGAAACTAGAACCATAACGCAAGCTGCTATGGGTAGCATTCACTTATTCATAGGTAGATGCATCAATGGTAAACAGGACCCTAGTAATTTATGCGCTCCTAATTTGAGCATTCTTAAGAGTGTAGTACTAAGAGATAGAAGATTTAACATGGGTGCCATCATTGCACACCGCTTGCATAATAATGCCTTAGTTGGTGATCTTTTTGGCGGAATTTATGCCACTCGCTTAGCAGCTCATCTTAATGTACCCATACAAGAAAATGATACTTTATTGCCACCCAGTTACTTGGATTATGAGGCCATGGAATGCCATCAGTTCCTTGAAAGGAGCGACCCGCCTCTTCATTACAGGCTAATCTTTAACAGGCATCGTTTTATCCATATTACTTTGCCTGCCCCTGCCTTCTTTAACTTCCAGGAAAAACAAAGATACTTTATACTTGAGGAGGAGGCTGAGGAGTACGAGAGGGCGGTGGAGACCGCTCAGCTTAACGAGGCAGCTCGCCAAGCTGTGGCAGCTGCACTTCAATACTACCCGAACTACCACCACGGGTATTATCCAGGCCAGGAGTGTCCGTAGACCAACTTAGGCCAAAAACCTAAGCTTGGGGGAGTACGTATTTCTCACCGACATTACATTCATGTACCACACATTCATTCCATTTGTCCGTGTTCATCCTTTCTCATTGTATATCCATCTTAGTTTTATTTTTGCTTTCTGCTTGTGTGTTTGAAAAACTTTCGAAAATCCAAAAAATTAGTTATAGTTTCTTTCCTGTTTAGTTAATTCATAGTATTAAAAGAAAACCCAAAAATATTTCTAGTCTCTTCTTTTGCTTGTTAGGAGCTCTCCCGTGTAAATAGTTTTTCTCGTTTTTCGTTTTCCTTCGTTAATTTGCCTTCTTTAGAAAAACTTAAAAACTCCAAAAATATTTCAGTGTGTTTCTCTGAATTTCTTTTTTTTTTCGTTGAGTCGTAGTAAGGAGAAGACCACGATGAAAATGTTGAGTGGCTCTCATATGCTTTATTGCTGATCTAACAAAGAGCCACCATTACCTTGTCTTCTCCTTTGAATAAATGTTTGCAGATTCCAGCTTACTCCATGGCACACTTGCACTATTATTATTATCGTATCATTCGGTCGTGCAAGTGAAAGACAATAATGACGATATTTGATGAAGTGATTGCGGTGAAGAAAAGCTTGTATGAACTCTTCTTGTTTTTGTCTTTGTAAATATGTTTAACTCGGTATTCATGATTCAGCATTATTATGAGTAAACAGGTTTGTGATGACAATTAGAGATCATAGTTGCTCAAGCCATGCTTAAATAGCTAGGAGTGGATAATGATTTATCTTGAGTGTCAACATGCATTAAAATGGTTATGATGTGGTATGTTAGTATGGTATCCTCCTCTGAACAATTCAAGTGGCTTGACTTGGCACATGTTCACACATGTAGTTGATTCAAAACCAACATAGCCTCCATGGTATTTATGCTCATGGTGTTTATATCCTACTCATGCTCGTATTCAATGTTAATTATTCTCAATGCATGACTATGACCATTTTCGCTCTCTAGCTGGTCACTTCTCAATCTATTTGCTAGCCCCCACCTGTACTAAGCGGGAATACTGCTTGTGCATCCAAAATCCTTAAACCAAAGTAGTTCCAGATGAGTCCACTATATCTACCTATATGCGGTATTATTCTGCCGTTCCAAGTAAATTTGCATGTGCCACCTCTAATCATTCAAATAAACATCTGTTTTGTGTGTCCGTACCGCTCATGGAGAGATGGGGGGTGGTCATTATCTTCCATGCTAAGCGGGTTATTCTCAGATGAGTGTTTATTCACTTGTCGTTGCACGAGAGAGGTTGGTAATTGGGATGCCCAGTCCTATGCTCAAAATGAAAAATATATATAATGCAAACAAACTCCCCCAGAAGGTTGATTGTATGGAGGGCACCCGAGGGTTAGGCTAGCCATGGCTTGTGTTGGTATGGTGGAGGGGGAGTAAACTTTACATTTCCACTTGGGAACCGGCTATAATGTGTTTAGCATGGAAGATGTTGAAAATTCTCGGTCGTGACGTTGACAGGAAAGGCATACCTCCCAAAATTATTTTCATCTTTGTTTTAAGCTTCGAGCTCTGGCACCGCTGCAAATACATGCTTCCCTCTGCGAAGGGCCTATCTATTTACTTTTATGTTATTTTACTTTCATTATTGAGTCATCCTCCTCTCATTCGAGCACCAGTTTGAGAGCACTATTGTCATTTTTATGCATTGAGTATAGTTAATGTTGGGTGTGACATGACTGGATCGCTTCTACCATGAATTACAATATCTAGTCGTTGCTTGAACTTCAGAGGTGCTCTGCATTTATGTTTTGCGGTCTCTGAAAGGGCTAGCGAGATACCATGTTATCATATTATATTATGATTATTTTGACAAATTGTTGGCATCCGAGATATCTTATTATTGCTCGCTAGTTGGTTATGTTATTGATATGAGTAAATGTGAGACCTAAGTGTTATCATTCATATGGTTAGTTCATAATCTTTGCTAAAATCTTGGATGCTAGTTAAGGGTATATACAGACAACAAGAACAAAAGAGTTTGTAGAAGTTTATCTTTGTCACTTTCAGTTTGTCAACTGAATTGCTTGAGGACAAGCAATGAATTAATCTTGGGGGAGTTGATACGTCCCAAACGTATCTACTTTTCCAAACACTTTTGCTCTCGTTTTGCACTCTAATTTGCATGATTTGAATGGAACTAACCCGGACTAACGCTGTTTTCAGCAGAATTGCTATGGTGTAATTTTTGTGCAGAAATAGAAGTTCTCGGATGGACCTAAAAATTTACGGAGAATTATTTCAGAATATATAAAAAATACTAGCCAAAAGATCCACTAGAGGGGATCAACCCAGGCGCCACAAGCCGAGGGGGCACACCTACCCCCCCAGGGCACGCCCTCCAGGCTTGTGGGTCCTTGGAAACTCTGTTTGACCTAATTCCAATGCTATATATACCTCTTCGTGGAGAAAAAAATCTAGGAGAAAGAATCATCGCGTTTTACGAGACAGAGCCACCGCCACCTCCTGTTCTTCATCGGGAGGGCTGGTCTGGAGTCCGTTCGGGGCTCCGGAGAAGGGGATTCGATCCCGTCGTCATCATCAACCATCCTCCATCACCAATTTCATGATGCTCACCACCGTGTGTGAGTAATTTCTTCGTAGGCTTGCTAGACGGTGATGGGTTGGATGAGATTTATCATGTAATCGAGTTAGTTTTGTTAGGGCTTGATCCCTAGTATCCACTATGTTCTGAGATTGATGTTGCTATGACTTTGCTATGCTTAATGCTTGTCACTAGGGCCCGAGTGCCATGATTTCAGTTCTGAACCCTTTATGTTTTCATGAATATATTTGTGTTCTTGATCCTATCTTGCAAGTTGTATGCACCTATTACGTGTTATGATCCGCATACCCCAAGGTGACAATAATTGGGATTCTTTCCGGTGATTACCGTAGTTTGAGGAGTTCATGTATTCACTATGTGCTATTACTTTGTTTCGGTTCTCTATTAAAAGGAGGTCTTAATATCCCTTAGATTTCCTTATGGACCCCGCTGCCACGGGAGGGTAGGACAAAAGATGCCATGCAAGTTCTTACCATAAGCACGTATGACTATATACGGAATACATGCCTACATTACATTGATGAATTGGAGCTATTGTGTATCGCTCTAGGTTGTGACTGTTACATGGTGAATGTGATGCAACATAATTATCCATCACTGATCCAATGTCTACGCTTTTCGCATATTGATCTTTGCTAAGTTACTTTCGTTGCTGCTGCTGTTACAATCACTACAAAACTGCTACGGTTACTGTCTCTGTTACTATTGCTACTGCTACTACTGCTATCAAAACTATCATACTACTGTGCTACTAAACACTTTGCTGCAGATATTTAGTTCTCCAGGTGTCGTTGAATTGACAACTCAACTGCTAATACTCACAAATATTCTTTGCCTCCCCTTGTGTCGAATCAATAAATTTGGGTGAAATACTACCCTCGAAGACTGTTGCGACCCCTACACTTGTGGGTTATCAATGCACCATTCTAGCATTCACACTTCATATTTCTTTTATCATTTACCTACTCGAGGACGAGCAGGAATTCAGCTTGGGGATGTTGATACGTCTCCAACATATCTATAATTTATGAAGTATTCATGCTATGTTTACATCAATTAAATATGGTTTTGGTGCACTTTTATATTATTTTTATGGACTAACATATTAACCCAGTGTCAGTTCCTGTTTATTGCATGTTTTTATTTCGCAGAAAAACCATATCTAGGAATGTCCAAACGCGATGAAAATTTACGTTGATTTTTCTGGACCGAGAAGGACCCTAGAAGCTTCGGGGGGGAGGGGGCAACCAGAAGAGGGCCGAGGGGCCCACAAGCCACCATGGCATGCCCCTGGCTTGTGGGGGGGCCCGGCACTCGTTTGGCATGAATCCAATGCTGAAAAATCCTATAAATAGAGAAACCCCCAGAAAGAAACCTAGAATGATTTCTCCACCGCCGCAAGCCTCTGTTCCGAAGCAATCTCATCTGGAGCCCTCTTCTGGCACCCTGCCGGAGGGGGAAGCCATCACAGAGGCCATCTTCATCATCCTTGCTCCCTCCATGGTGATGCGTGAGTAGTTCATCCTCGGGGCTAAGGCTTTGTACTAGTAGCTATGTGTTTGATCTCTCTCTCTCTCTCTCTCTCTCTCTCTCTCTCTCTCTCTCTCGCGCGCGCGCGCGCGCATTCTTGATTTGACATGATCTTGATGTATCATGAGCTTTATCAATATAGTTGGATCTTATGATGTTCTTTCCCTCTATCTCTTTTGTGGTGAATTGAGTCTTGCTCTTTGAAGTTTCTTATGTTGGATTGAATACTTTGTATTTGAGATCACTTGATGTTAATTGTCTTAACTTGCGGATACCCTGGTGACATTGGGGTGTTCTAGGTGACATAAAGGTTAATTGATATGTTTCATATGGTGTTGTCGTAGTACGATCTCTAGGGCTATTCATGACACTTTGGAGTGGTTTAATAAATTGATTTGAAAGACAACTTTGAGGTGGTTTTTCTACCAACACGATTTCATCCTACTTTCTCCGATACAAATAGAAACTTTGGAGTGATTCTTTGCCACACTTTGAGGGATTATCATGTGATTCAATTATGTTAATGATGTTGAGGGATTACAAAATGCTATTTCCACCATCCACATTACACATCTATCATTGCCTCTTCACTAAACTAGTGCACCCATACAACTGACAATTGTATTAGGTGTGTTGGAGACACAAGAGACTCTTTGTATTTGATTGCAGGGTTGTTTGGGAGAGACCATATTCATCCTACACTTCCCACAGATTGATATACCTTAGGTCCTCCACTTGAGGAAAATTTGCTGCTGTCCTACAAAACTCTACACTTGGAGGCCCAACAGAGTCTACAAGAATAAAGTTGCATAGTAAACATCACCTGTGCGTCGATTTCAATGATGTTAACATGGCTTGCTCAAAGGACCCCTTTTCGTTACCCCGAATCAATCAAATTGTTGATGCCATCACAGGGCATGACCTCTTATGTTTCCTCGATGCATACTTAGGTTACCACTAGATAAGGATGAAGGAATCCAACACAATGCCCTTCGGGCTAAAAAACGCTGGGGCAACTTATCAACGCATGATACAAACATGCCTGCAGACATAGATCGGCGTGGATTTGAAGCCCCCGGTCAGTTTAAGTAGACGGTGTAGCGGGAGTGTGATGACCCACAAGTGTAGGGGATCGTAATAGTCTTCGAGGGTAGTATTTCACCCATATTTATTGATTCGACACAAGGGGAGCCAAAGAATATTTATAAGCCTTAGCAGTTGAGTTGTCAATTCAACCACACCTGAGAAATCACTTCCTTGCAGTAATTTATTAGTAGTAGAGTAATAGGATAGAAATGATAGCAGTAGTAATGGTAACAGTAGCAATAATATCAGTTTTGTAGCAAGTGGAACAGCAGCAGTAATAGTAATTTGAGCAAAGACAATATTATGAAAGCGCAGGTGTCGGGGGGATGACCCCCGGGTAGGCAACGGAACCCCAAGCCGTTTTCATAACATCGGGGCGGCCCGTGCCCCTCAATCCAGCTGGCCGTCTGGCCGGCTCCCCGACACGGGCCGGCTGGGCGCGGCCCCGTGTTCGGTCTAGTTGGCCGCAAGCCGGCTGGCGACGGGTCAGCGGCCGTCCCATCCATCCGTACGACAAGACGGCTCTCCACGACGGGGGAGTGTGGCTACAGTGCGGCCGTATCCGCTGACCCGGGCGACCGACGTCAGCGCGGCCCACCACTGTAGCCCCACGACGCCAACCACTCCGTGACGCGGAAGGCGACGGACAACAATGCCGTGCAGCCGGCGGGTCCCACTGCCGGCTCCAGACGATGACAGCCGGGTCCCGCCCGCGTGTAGATTTACCAATGTAACCCTAGGGGGTCGGGCTATAAGACCCCCCCAGGAGGCCTCCATGGAGAGGGTCGACTCTTAGCACACACCCACACACACACACTCACAGGAGAGGTAGAATGGAGAGCTAGCTCCTTCTTCCTCCTCCATCCAACAGCTCCAGGAGCACCATTGTAGCCCTTATGCATATTATACCATCTCGGCAGGACTAGGGGTGTTACCTCCCACGGAGGTCCCCGAACCTGGGTACGTCATGTGTCTCACACTCGCGCGTGCCGACCTCGCTTCCAGAACCCACCGGCGTCCTCATGCAGCCCCCCACTTTTAGCCATCTCATGGCATCTGCCGTGATTTCACCACGATAGTTGGCGCCCACCGTAGGGCTGCTCGCGGCGTCGGCCGGAGTCAAGTTCCGGACGAGGCCCTTCACCAGCTCCGGACGAGGCCTTGCGCGGCCAACCCAGCCGGCTGCGACACAGTGCCTGGCGCGGACGCCACCTGCCCCGCAGGCTGCTCCGTCGTCCCCTTCGGTGCGTTGCGTGTCTTCGTCGCGCTCATCCCCGACGAGTACCCTAGCGAGGTGCACAGCTTCATCGACTCGCCCGTCCCTGTCGGTTGCGCCGTCTCCAACGACGTTGCGGACCTTTGCACTTGCGTAGAGGTGCTGACCACCAGCTCCAGCCTCGGCTCCTCGCACGGCAAGGACAAGGCCGCTGCGGCCGCTGCGGCTGCTACAAGTCACACTAGCCGGGGCGACCCGCTGCTTGCCACGCTGCAGAGCCTGCGTGCCCCCATCATGCCCGACGCCGACCCGGCTGCCGCGGTGGCCCAGCTCAACTAGGACCGTCAGCAACTGCCGGACGAGGCCACGGCGCTCGCTGTGACACGGCGCCGGCTGGAGTCCGCCCAGCGGGAGTATGACACCGCCCACGGCCTCACGCCAGCTGCCGCTGAGCCCAGCCGGGTCGCCGAGGTGCGGCTCCGTGGTGGCGCCATCGGCCGTGCGCTAGGCGCAGGCCGGCCCACCTACGACACCTCCGTTAAGAACATGTGTGCCGCGCAGGAGGCCATGGCGGACCTCGAGTTTCTGGAGGGCGAAGAGCTGCTGCAGCCGCAGCATCAACGTGTCCGCGACCTCATCATCGCTGCGAACCTGCACCAGAAACGGTTCGAGCCGTCCCCGCCTGCCACCTCCGTGTTGAGGAACACCGGGGACCCGAACAGAGTCCTTCGGGATACGCAGCAGGCCTCTTCCCCACACGCCAGCGCAAACCGCTTGGGCCGGCACCGCGTAGGCCGGAGCCAACGCAACCGGACACCTTGGCGGCGCTCATGGCCACGGCGGACAAGTACGCCACAGCCGACTCCGCAATGCGCGTGAAGGTCTCGCTCGACGCGGGCGGCAAGCCCGTCCAGGTCTAGCCGGCCAACCCTCGGCCGGCTGGCGACAACAACTAGCGCCGGCAAGACCACAACAACAACAACAACAACAACAACAACACAACAACAACAACAACAACAACAACAACAACAACAACAACAACAACAACAACAACAACAACAACAACAACAACAACAACAACAACAACAACAACAACAACAACAACAACAACAATAACAACAACAACAACAACAACCGGAAGGGCGAGCGGCCGGCCCCCCGCTACGACAACCGGCAAGTCACCGCTGTGGAGGAAGAGCAGCCGGCCGAGCAGGGCAGCAGCCGGCGCCAGCGCACCGGCAAGGTCGCCTGGCAGCCCAAGCTCATCTTCGAGCAGATGCTCGACGCCCCCTGCATCCGGCAACCCCGCCAACAACAGCGCGAAGCCGTCTACGCACACGCTCCAGAACTGCAGCATCACCCAGCGCCTGATGCGGGGCGACCTGCCGCCTCCGCCACCCGGCCCGGCACTTCTGCCGCCTCCCCCGCCGCCCCCGGCAATCAGCGCCCTCGCCAACAACGCTTTCCCGTGCAAAGATGCGGCGTACATCATCTTCACTAGCGAGGGCGACGACAAGCACATCAAGCGCAAGTACCAGCACGAGGTGAACGCCGTCGTTCCCCCGGTTTCCCAGTTCATGCACTGGTTTGACCACCCCATCAGCTGGACCCGGGAGGACCACAAGGCCATGATGCCCACGCCGGGTGGCTACACTCTTGTCCTCGACCCCACCTTCATCGCTGAGAAGTGCACCTGCCGCTTTTTGCGGGTGCTGATCGACAGCGGCAGTAGCATCAACATCCTCTACCGCGACACCATGATCAAGCTCGACATCGAGGAGAGCCAGCTGTAGCCCACCCAGACGGTGTTCCATGGCATCGGCAAGGTCTGGTTGGATTTGTTGTTCAGCACCAGTGTCCACTTCCGCCACGAGCCGATCTGGTTCGAGGTGGTCGACCTGGCCAGCCCCTACCACGTGCTGTTGGGCCGGCCTGCCCTGGCCAAGTTCATGGCGGTCCCCCACTATGCCTACCTGAAGATGAAGCTGCCGGGTCCTAAGGGTATCATCACCATCACCGGCGACTACAAGAAGTCCCTGTAGTGCACCCAAGCCGGCTCCAAGTTGGCCGAGCCGCTGGTCATCGCCGAGGGGAGGCGCCAGCTCGACCGTCTTGTGGCACTGGCTAACGAGCAGCTGGCCATGTTGGCTCCGCTCAAGCAGCCGGCCAACGAGGCATCTTTCAAGCCGGCCAAGGGCACGAAGAAGGTTTCACTCGACCCAGTCAACCCCGACTCCGACCAGTACGTTGTCGTGGGCTCTGGCGTCAACAGCAAATAGGAAGGCGAGTGCTACTTGTGGACTGCGTTGGGATTTCCCCGAAGAGGAGAGGATGATGCAGTACAGTAGAGATAAGTATTTCCCTCAGTTAAGAACCAAGGTTATCAATCCAGTAGGAGAACCACAAAGAACCTCGTTAGCAGCACCTACACACACAAAAGCAAACACTTGCACCCAACTCAAATAAGAGGGTTGTCAATCCCCTTAGCGGTCACTTGCAAGGATTAATTCTGATAGTGATAGATAAAAAGATAAATTGCAAAAGAAAATAAAAGTAAATAAATTGCAGCAAGGTATTTTTGGATTTTAATATATGATAAAAGTAGACTCGGGGGCCATAGTTTTCATAGAGGCTTCTCTCTTGAACATATTGCATACGGTGGGTAAACAAATTACTGTTGGGCAATTGATAGAAAAGCGCATAGTTATGAAGGATTCATGGCAATGATCATGTATATAGGCATCACGTCCAAGACAAGTAGACCGACTCCTGCCTCCATCTACTACTATTACTCCACTCATCGACCGCTATCCAGCATGCATCTAGAGTATTAAGTATAAAACAGAGTAACGCCTTAAGCAAGATGACATGATGTAGACAAAGTAAACTCAAGCACTATGATTAAACACCATCTTTTTATCCTTAATGGCAACAATACAAATACGTGTCTTGTCCCTTTCTATCACTGGGATATAGAACACCGCAAGATTGAACCCATCACAAAGCACCTCTCCCGTTGCAAGATAAATCAATCTAGTTGGCCAAATCAAACGGATAGATCAGAGAGAAATACAAAGCTATAACAATCATGCATAAAAGAGTACAGAGTAGACTCAAATATTTCTCATGAATAATTTGATCATAAGCCCACAATTCATCGGATCCCAACAAACACATCGCAAAAGAATATTACATCGGATAAAACTCCAAGAACATCGAGGAGAACATGGTATTGCACATCAAAGAGAGAGAAGAAGCCATCTAGCTACTAGCTATGGACCCGTAGGTCTGTGGTAAACTACTCACACATCATCGGAAGGGCAGAAAGGTTGATGTAGAAGCCCTCCGTGATTGATTCCCCCTCCGGCAGAGTACTAGAAAAGGCCTCCAGATGGGATCGCAGAAAAACAAAGGCTTGCGGCTGCGTAAAGGTTTTCTCGTCTGGCTCTCTATTGGTTTCCCAATATTTGAGAATTTATAGAAGTGGAATTAGATAAAAAGGAGCCACTAGGGGCCCACAAGGCATCAGGGTGCGCCCCCCTGGGGCTGCGCCCTGTTGCCTTGTGGCCTCCTCGTGAGGCTTCTGGCTTCCTCCCAAAGCTTCCAGGTTTTTCTTGTCCAAAAAAATCGTCAAAAAGTTTCATGGCATTTGGACTTCGTTTGTTACTGATTTCCTGAAAAACCAAAAACAGGCCAAAAACAGCAACTGGCACTGGGCACTAAGTTAATAGGTTAGTAGCAAAAATGATATATAATTGCATATAAAACATCCGAGATTGATACTATAATAGCATGGAACAATCAAAAATTATAGATACGTTGGAGACGTATCAAGCATCCCCAAGCTTAATTCCTGCTCGTCCTCGAGTAGGTAAATGATAAAAACAAAATTTTTGATGTGGAATGCTACCCAACATGTTTATTATGTAATCTCTTTATGGCATATAAGTTGTGAAGCGACGAATTAACAATATCAACATAATAATATCCATGAACATAAGAAGCATAATCATTAACTTTCAAATATATGATCCTTAACGAGTGTTGTCCCTACTCACTTTCTCATATTAATCATGGCATGACTCTATATTCACCGCAAATATATAAATAGTGAGCACCCTGACGTTAAACCAGGCAATTGAATCATACTTCTAACGCGCTTCAGCATTTTCAACTCTCGAGCAATACATGAGCGCAAGCCATGGATATAGCACTAGGTGGAATAGATTGCGGTGGTAGGTATCAAATAATGGAAAGGAGAAGATGAAAGTCTCGCATCAACTCGGTGGATCAACGGGCTATGGAGATGCCCATCAATCGATATCAATGCGAGGAGTAGGGATTGCCATGCAACGGATGCACTAAGAGCTATAAGTGTATGAAAGCTCAAACTGAAAACTAAGTGGGTGTGCATCCAACTTGCTTGCTCATGAAGACCTCGGGCATTTGAGGAAGCCCATCATCGGAATATACAAGCCAAGTTCTATAATGAAAAATTCCCACTAGTATATGAAAGTGACAACACAGGAGACTCTCTATATGAAAAAAAACATGGTGCTACTTTGAAGCACACGTGTGGAAAAGGATCGTAACATTGCCCCTTCTCTCTTTTTCTCTCATCATTCATTTTTTTTTGCTAGGCTATTTTTTGCCTCTTTTTTTTCCTTTCTCTTTTTTTTTATTTTTTTTTCGTCCGGAGCCTTATCCCGACTTGTGGGGGAATCATGGCCTCCATCATCCTATCCTCACTGGGACAATGCTCTAATAATGATGATCATCACACTCTAATTTACTTACAACTCAAAATTACAACTCGATACTAGAACAAATATGACTCTATATGAATGCCTCTGTGTAGGAACGAAGTATGTCTACCAAAGGGGGGGTGAATGGGAGTTTTAAATTTTCTTCAGAAATATCAAAACTCTCGGAACCCAGCAGCGGAGCGAATGAAAACAGTATACAGTTAGCGAATACAAACTACCGAATGGAAACTAAGAGCATGCATCAAGATAAATCACATGATTGAAATATGTCATATGGCACAGTTCGAATGTAAAAGAGAGTAGTAGAGGTAACCAGTGATGCTCGATGGCGACAAGGTATTTGGTAGACCAGTTCGCCCTTCTGCAAAAGGACTACGTCTGGTTGGAGGGGTTGTGATTTAACACAGAAGATAAACTCTCTTCGCCCTATTCTCCTCGACAATTGGTTCGTCAACCAATGCCGATTACTCGTGGTAGATGCTTGAGGCGATCTCCAAACCTTTACAGACTTCTTCTTCGAGAAACACAATTACTCTTGGTCTCTGAAGAAATTGACACCTAACCGTCTAGAGAGTTCGCAGCTCCCAAGAGTAATAGGCGGAGCGTACTGGACTTAGATTCGAGTGATGCTGAACCACTATCTAATTTTTCGGCTCTGGGGTTTTCTCTCGGTGGATTTTAAACTCAAATCTCTCGGAGAGGGGGTTGCTCAACAATCTTCTTAGAATCAAACGGAAAAGCCACCGGACAACGCCGGTGCGGGGTGGCTATTTATAGCCGCAGCCTTCCCTGATGGGAAATGACCATTTTGGACACGTGGTCCAGCCAATGGCCAACCGACACGTTCACAACGGTCGGATTTTAAGAGCAACGGTAACATTACTTGAGGAGCAAGTAATGCTAACTCCTCGGTCGGAGACAAATCTCTCGCAGCGAAGAAGATCACAGTCTCTTGCTGGCAAGTATTTGCTCGGAACACAAAGAGATTTCTCTCGCAACTTTCATAGGATTTGGGTTTAGCATCAGAGAATCAAAGCTTTGAACGCTACACCCCTCTTAATAGTACGGTGGTCCTATAACTCAATAAAGAGAAAAGAAACAACGAAATGAATGCTACGTCTTCACTTGGTCTTCAATCTTCTTGGCCGCAGTCATTTACTTCGGATGAGCACCGAATTAATTGCTTTGCATCAGCAATTTTTGAGGGGTCACTCTTGTCATCATAATCTTCGGTGATAACCTTCACTGCTACGCAGAGAATATTCTTCGGTGTTTGAACCAAACTCCTCTTGACTCCAGGGACCTGTTACTCTGTGTGCACTAGCAAACACATCAGTCCCTCACTGTTTATGTCAACAATCTCCAAAACATAAGGAGGCAAATTATTGCACCAACAATCTCGCCCTTTTTGGATGATTGTTGACAAAACAGATAATCATCGAAGTGAAGATAGATAAGTGTAAAGAAATCCAACAAGAGTGAGTAAGTGTTACATTGCTCGATGATGAAGTAGACTCCCCCTAAATGTATGCAGGGAAGATAGATATGAGATAAATTCTCCTGCAAGTATTGAAGTATATGGAGGAAATTTCAATCATTCGAGACATTGATCCGCACTGATGAGATATAATCCATCGAGATCGTAGTGCAATTGATCATAACTTCTGATAATAATTCCACCTGCAAGACAAATGCTTCGAGAGAAATAGTGCAGCAGTAGGGGTTATTAACATTACAGCACAGAAGTTATCGAGTTTTACAACATAGTACAGATAAACTTAAACCAGAAGTTGCAAACTCGCACGAAACAAAAACCAATCGAAACACCGAAAGCAAATCTATCGAGACTCGATGTAATTCTCCCCCTTTTGTCAACAAGTGTCAAAAAGGTGACGAATAACATGAGAGCAAAAATGCAGAACTCGGTTCAATCAGTGGCATCTCCCGAAGAACTGTCCGAGGTGAGTTCTTCTTCGGAGGTGACGGGATTGTCTTCGTCTTCAGCAGCATCATATTTTCCTTCAGAAATAATAACTTGGGGCTGAGCAGACGAGGGAACATTGGGAGTAGCCATAGGAGGAACACGGGATATGACATTGCCTTCGGTAGGTTTTTCTGTCGGTGAGGTGGCTTCAGATTCGTCAAGCAGTTTGCGAAGCTTGACATGAAGAAGATCAGTGGTTGGCTCACGAACAGGTAGAGGAGGGGTGCTCCGATCTTGAAAATCTTCAACAGTGAAGCCTTTGTCAATATAATCATAGAGCTCTTGGAGATTGACATTCAGGAGTTGTTTCTCGGTGAAGAACTTGCGAAGCAATTTCCAGAGCCTCTTCTTGTTTTCATCAGCTATCAGATGCATTATCCTGGTGCGATTGTTGAGGGCATTCAGCTCGGAGGCGAGATGTTCTTTTTCGCGTCGATCCTTAGCTATATGCTGCAGCAGCAGTTGTTGTGTACACAAACTGACTTCGAGTTGCGAAGGAGGTTGAGGCTAAATCTTTCGGTCGTGCTGAGGCAGACGTGGCCCGTCGAATTGCTGGTGATAGTCTTGGGGACTTGAAGCGGGCGATTTGCCCGAAGTAATATCATCCATGACTTGCAAGGTATCGCGAACAGGAGGGATGAAGCTTTTATGGCTTTCCTTCGCAAGATACACTGTGCATTGCATGATCAACAACTTTCTGGATCCAGGGCGCAAACACTTTGATGCAGAAAGGAAATTGAGCAGAATTCTTCAGAACGCGCAGGAACATGTCTTCCACGTCGAAGATGTATCGCTCAGAGATTGCATATATAGCATTTCGAAGAACATCAGAGATTGATTTGTCCGTATTCATACCCGCCAGAGGGCAAATGGTGTAAGAGAGCATGTGGAATAGCGTCTGATTCTCGAAAGTTAAGTGCTCAGGACGAGGAGGACCAGTGTAGTCACGAATCTTTTCTTGATCCATTGTGCATCGAAAAATTTCATCTGATATGACATCAATGTTGTGAACCCAAATTTCAATGTCACCATGCTCAAAGCGAGGGAAATGGAAGTGTGAGACAAAATCCGTTGAAGTGCATTTGATGCGTTTTCCTTCGGTCATCCACTCCATAATCCATTTGGAGCTATCAGATTCATCGCCAGAGATGTACAGTGTAGCATAGAACTGAAGTTAATCTCTCTGTTCCAAGGATGCTCGAATTCAAATACCTTGGTGAGGTAGAAATCATCCAGATCCTGAAGCAATTGATTGAAACAGCCAATATTGCGCATTGCAGAGATGTTCAGATATTCGTGAGGAAATATCTTTCTGCTCTCATAGAGGACCCGAGAGTAATATATGGCCTGTTCCTTAGTCCAGAAGCGAGGCGATTCTGAAGTGCGCGGCCCATCATACGAACTAGCTTGAAAGAATTTGGGACGCGCATTCCGATTGAAAAGAGGACCTTTTGTGCCTGCTCCTGACGAGAACAAAGGTAATTCTTCACGAGGGTACGGGTATTTGAGTTCTTCTTCAGGAGAGAGATATTCATCGCCATATACGACTGAGTCAGTACGGCAAGCAGAGACAGATTTCCGTTCGGAAGGACCAACATCTGGGATTCACGTCGCTGTGTCGATACTTAACTTGAGTGGAGACGGGGTAGGTGTTGCAACAGAGGGTGCTGCAGAAGAAGGCAGCAGGGAAGGTTCATTCACTATAGGCACTGAGGCCGAATCATGCACGGGAGGTTGTTCCACTGGAATCTGTTGTTGTTCGACAATAGGAGATGCCGAGACTTTTGGAGCTTCATGAGCCGGAGAAGCTTGGGGCTCGGAGCGAGGGATTTCACCTTCCTCAGAAACAAATTGTTGCGAGGGAATATCAGCCTGAGCAGGGGAGGCCACAGGCACTGATTCAGTTGGCCTTGGCGAGGGAGGAGCATCCGAGTCCTTTACTGGGGGGTTCGAAGGAATAGCTGGCACAGGAGATTTTTCTTTCTAAGACTGAGCGACTTGGTGAACAGGCGACGGTTCCTTCGGAGCAGGAGGTACATTTTTTGTTGCAATTCTCTTTCGTTGCTTTTTCTTTTGCTGAGCAACATGATCAATGTGGCCCTTGACCAGATCATTGTAGCCGGTGACCTTTGCTTGATGTTCGTCACATATCTTGTGAACAATTTCGTCTAGATCCGTGTGAAAGCGTGACCTTCGGTGACGAAGGAGAGTCATGGCATGGTTGACATCCTTGTAGGAATCTTTGAGCACTTTAATGACAAATTTTGAAGAGGCAGTTTTCATTCGATCATCAAGATCCATTAGCTCGGCAGAGAGAGAGAGTTGATCTCAACTGCATCTTCCCTCAGTTCTTGAACGACGGAAGTGGCCTGAGTAATAACTTCCGCAGGGATAGGCAGAGATGCCACTTCGCCATCGAATGGATTGTCCACAAATTTATCGAGCTGTTCCATGATAAATATGTGATCATAGTAATGAGGAGCATCAGACTTGACAGTAGCAGCAGTCTAGATAGGAACTTGCTCGGAAAGAGGCTTAGAAGCCAATGGTTGAGTCAAGGTAGGCGCAAACTTAGCAGCCTTCTCCTTCAGAGCAGTAGCTTGTGGAGCATCTTTCTCGGTAGGCGCCTTGATTTTCTTCAGGTCAGGCTTGGGAATACTTTCGCCTGGCTTTGCAGAACTCACTGGAGTGTCAACCACCAAATCTTTCAAATTGATAGCATCTGGATGAGGAGTTGTGTTCACATGTTGTTTCAGAGTGACAGTGGTAGCAGGGGTTTTTCTAGCAGGGATCTTCTTCGGTGGTGCTTCTAGAACCATATTAACCCAAAGATCAGGCAGCACAGTTGTTGTAGTAATATTCACTTCCTCGCTGAGAGTAGCAGCAACTTCTTCCTGGGTGAGCGGAGGGTCATCAGCATCATCCGAAGAATCATTCAGTTGAAGTTCATCAGCTGGTTCAGCCTTTTTGTTCTTTGGTGCATATTTTCTCTTTGCAGTAGCGCTAGGATCATGCTTGCGTTTTGAATGACTTTCTGATTTTCCTTCGGCCATTTTCTTCTCCACATCATCTTTGAGAAGGCGAAGGTTTTCCTCTTCACGAGCCTTTTGCTTTTCGGCCCTCTAAGCTCGCTTGATGGCATTGCGCTGACGCTTAGCAAGCTCATCAGGATAAGATTCGGGTGTGCGAAGGGAAGACTCATGAGCATTTGGCGGAGGAGGTGGTCTCTCTTGGGGACTATTTGGTTTGATGAGAGAAATTTCCCGGCAATCACCCCATGGTGGATGAAAAGCAAAGTTTTGAGCAAACCGAGGATGAACAAATTCATAGTTGAACCATTTGCGCACCCAGTGACGACGAATCCATTGTTGACGCGTATCTCTCTGGTGTTTGGTTTCTCCTAGAATAGTATCGTACCGGTCATGAGAGATATACTGAGCTGTGTTTGTGTATGCCTGTCTGCCACCCCTCTTCTTCTTCGGAGCATTCTCTTCTTGCTCATCGGCATTTTGCTCGGTTCTTTTTCGCTTGCTGGTTGATGGGCCTACCGTTGGGCCCTTAGCATTCGGAGCTTTGGATTCATCAGCAGTACCCAGAACAGCATCATCTCTGTCAGCCAGGCTAACTGGTTTAGCCGAATCCTCAACTGACTGCATTTTCCTGTGAACAAAGATAGATGCGAGGGAAAATGGGGACAGGGTTACAAATGCACACAGCGAAGATTTTGAAAAAGAAATCATTTTTGATGAAGAAGTAGGTGCAGACTTTGAGAAATGTTCCGGCCGAAAGAAATGTGTAGAACGAACTAGTAGGTTCGAAGAATATACTAGTAAACATGCTAAGCATTCCGTTCGTACGAGACACAACACAAACCCTAGATCTGAAATTTATTCGGATGCGAGGGACAACTACAAACCACATCCGCACAAGCTACCTAGCAGTAAAGATCTATGAAATGCGGTAAAAATAGGCAATTTCTACCGCGGATGAACTCGAACAGGATGAATGGAAGAACAAGTTCGCACTACACATACCCTAACTCGGTGATGTGCAGCGACTATGGCGGCGCGGGGATGGAGATGATCCGCGACGGCGAGGAATGACTCCGGCGACCTCTTTCCGGCAGCGAAGCGGCGAAGATGATCGGCGTCGTCGAGCTTGAGGAGGAGCGGTGCGGTAGGGCTTCGGAAGGTGACGGTGGCGGAGATGAAAAGTGAATCGAGGGAGGGTGGCGGTGTAGTATATATATGCGAGGAGGAAATAACCGCACCCGGTGAATCTGATCGGACGGCTACAGACAAAGGACTATTGCGATTCAACAGACCAGATAAACTGGCAGTTGATGAAGAGCACGTGGCAACCGTCACCAAAGAACGTGGTCCAGACTTGGGCGGGAAACCCCAAATTTTGGACGGCTTTCGCCAAAACAGATTAAGTTCGGACCGAAACTTTAACGTGGTCATGGACACCAGATAAAGTTTCGTTTCCAGATGAATTTTGTGCATTCATAACGGAGCAGCATAGACTAGAAGAGATAGAATAGAGGGAAAATAGTGTCCTAGGTATTTCACTCAGACGAAGAAACACAAACACCCGAGAGAGAAACTATGAGTGAAATACATTCGGACTAACACAAATAAAAATTCAACCGCAACTCAACGAAGAGAAATTGTGGTGGCGTTACCCATCGTATAATAACAGTACGACCCCGAGCATCGCACAATTATCGTGGCACCCGGTTAGTCTAGTTCTTCGTAAATGTATTCACTCTTAGAAAGAAAATTTCACTTTTTCAAAATTTTCGAAATCTTCGAGTGTTGTGCACCCATTCCTTCTAAGATGTGGAAGTGATGGTACGGGTGCCGAGTCTAGCTTACTGCATGTTTGCGGAATCTAGGATATTTAGCTCACACCGTAACGCACATAATCTTTTCTCATCGAGAGGCTTGGTGAAGATATCGGCGAGATTCTCATCGGTATTGACGTGACTGATAACAATATCCTCTCGAGCAACATGATCACGTAGGAAATGATGTCTGATCTCAATATGCTTTGTGCGAGAGTGCTACACTGGATTGTGTGCAATTTTGATCGCACTCTCATTGTCGCACAAAAGAGGGATCTTCTTGACCTTGATACCATAATCCTTCAGAGTTTGCTTCATCCATAATAACTGAGTGCAACAAGCGCCAGCAGCAATATATTCGGCCTCAGCCGTAGAGAGCGAGACACAATTCTGCTTCCTTGACGACCAACATACCAATGATCTACCAAGGAAATGGCATGTCCCCGAAGTAGATTTCCTGTCAACCCGGTCACCTGCATAATCTGAGTCTGAATATCCAATGAGGTCAAACTGTGCTCCCTTAGGATACCATAAACCTAAGGTGGGGGTGTGAGCCAAATATCTTAGAATACACTTGACCGCTTGGTGATGCGATTCTTTTGGTGCAGCTTGAAAATGAGCACACATACAAACACTCAACATAATATCAGGTCTGGATGCACATAAGTAGAGCAAAGAACCAATCATCGAACGATAAGCTTTCTGATCGTAATCTTTACCGTACACATCTGCGTCCAGCTGGCCATTCGTGGGCATGGGAGTTTTGTAGCCCTTCTATTTGCAATCTTGCATTTTGAACTTCTTCAGACAATCTCTCAGATATTTCTCCTGACATATGAAAATTCCATTGTCCTGTTGATGAATTTGCTGTCCGAGAAAGAACTTGAGTTCACCCATCATAGACATTTGATATTTCTCGGACATCATTCGCCCGAATTCCATGCTGCATGCATTGTTAGTATAGCCGAAAATAATATCATCCACATAAATTTGACACACGAATAGATCGCCATCAATAGCACGAGTGAAAAGAGTGGAATCAGTGGATCCTGGCTTGAACCCTTTGTCGAGCAGAAACCTCCTCAGAGTGTCATACCAAGCTCGAGGGGCTTGCTTCAGCCCATACAGAGCCTTTTTCAACCTGAAAACTTTGTTAGGAAACTGAGGGTTTTCAAAGCCAGGTGGCTGCCTAACATATACTTCCTCATCAATTTCACCATTGAGGAAAGCACTTTTCACATCCATTTGATAAAGCAGAATATCATTGTAATTTGCATAAGCGAGAAGAATACGAATTGCCTCAAGGCGAGCAACAGGAGCATATGTTTCACCGAAATCAATACCTTCTACCTGTGTATACCCTTGAGCGACAAGACGCGCTTTGTTTCTCACAACAATGCCATTTTCATCTTGCTTGTTCCGGAAAATCCATTTTGTGCCGATGATATTGTGCTTCTTAGGATTCGATTTGTCAACCAATTCCCACACATCATTCAATTTGAATTGCACCAACTCTTCTTGCATGGCATTCATCCAATCGTGATCATTCATAGCTTCTTCATACTTGGTGGGTTCTGTCAATGACACAAAGGAGAAACTGCCACAGTAGTTAGCCAAACGAGTGCGAGAGCGAGTTGTTGGTCGGTAACCTGGATTCTCGAGATCTTCGAGGATAAATGCAGGGTCAACTCGATTTGCCGCTCGTGGGTGAGGATTTCCTTCTTGATGATCATTTTCATTTTCCTCGGTATCAGCATCAGGATTAGCCTTTGTATCGCCATTCTCATCTTGATTGCCATTTTGATCGGCATTTGCATTAGGGTTGTCATTTGTGTTCGGTGCGGCATTTTCTTCGGCAGTAGATTGGCATGTTCTTTGAGCTATGGGGGCATCATCATCGTAAGAGTCAAGTGTATATCCTTCGATTGGCCTGACGTCCCCAATGGCCATTTGCCGAATAGCATCCGAGATCGGAGGTTCATCTATCACATTAGGCAGGTGCTCCTTTTGAGAGCCATAAGATTCATCAAACCGTACATTTACTGTTTCCATAACTTTCCTGTGGTGAGAGTTATAGACACGATAAGTATGCGAGTTCGAGCCATAACCAAGAAGAAAACCTTCATGTGCCTTAGGTGCAAACTTGGAATTATGATTCATGTCACGAATATAGCAAGGTGCACCGAAAACACGTAAATAAGAAACATTCGGTTTCTTGCCAGTGATAAGCTCATATGAAGTTTTCTTAAGGAATTTGTGAAGATAAACACGATTCACAACATGGCAAGCAGTGTTAATAGCATTAGCCCTGAAACGAATGGGAGTTTTATACTCACAGAGCATTGTTCTCGCCATTTCAATGAGAGTTCTATTCTTTCGCTCAACAACTCCATTTTGTTGGGGAGTGTATGCGGCAGAGAATTCATGAGTGATACCATTTTCATCGAGAAAGTCTTCGATATGAGTATTTTTGAACTCAGTACCATTGTTGCTTCTAACATGCTTAATTCGCACATCATATTCATTTTGAGCCTTCTTGGCGAATCTTTTGAAGATGTCTTGGGTGCAGGTTTTGTCCTCGAGAAAGAATACCCAAGTGTATTGAGAGAAATCATCAACAATAACCAGACCATAATGACTGCCTCCGAAACTTGCATAGTTTTGAGGCCCGAATAAATCCATATGAAGAATTTCCAGTGGTCTTGTTGTGGTCATGACAGTTTTTGACGAATGGTGCTTCACATGCAGCACAGAGACGATCCTTGTCGAATTTCACATCAGGAATACCACGGAGATGATTTTTTTTCATGAGAGTTTGCAAATTTCTCATACCTACATGACCAAGTCTTCGGTGCCACAGCCATCCTTCGGTTGCATTTGCAAGCAAACAAGTTTGGACTGAGGGACCCTTAGAGAAATCCACAATATATAAATCACCTTTTCTATTTCCCTCGAAAACGAAGGAATTGTCAGTGGCCATAAAGACGATGCATTTGGATTTAGAAAATAGAACTAGCATGCCTAGATCACAAAGTTTGCCAACTGACATGAGATTGAATCCAAGAGACTGAATAAGTAAAACATCATCAATGTTCTTGTCCTTGGATATAACAATTTTTCCTAACCCAATTACCTTTCCTTTGTTGTTGTCGCCGAAAGTAATATACTTCTGAGATGAAGTAGTTAAGTTGGGGTTGACAAACAACGACTTGTCTCCGGTCATATGACTAGTGCATCCACTATCCATTATCCATTCGGTACACCCGGAGACATAGTCCTTTTCTTTAGAAGCTTTGGCCATGAAGCAGTACGCAGGACACTCGTTGTCGCTTGAATGATTCTCAAAGAAGTTCGATGCAGGAGTAGAGGCACAAGCTATGCTAGCCATGCCGGAATCAGAATCCTCATCGGATTCATCAACTTCTTCGGAGTCAGATGATTCTTCTTCATCGGAATCCATCTCCTTGCCGATGTATGCATTGGCCTTGCGAGAGGTGTTCTTGCGGTTGGATGAGGACTTGGAGGGATTCCTTGAGGAAGATCTTGACGAGGACTTGGATCTATCCTTCTTCTTGAAGAACTACTTCATTTTCTTCTCATCACCGGAGTCGTAGCTTTCGCTCTAGCCATGGTTGTGTCCTGAATCAAATCTTCCACTGGCATGGATTTCAGCTTCCCAGAGAGGGCAGTCCAAAATGAAATGTCCTGGCTTTTTGCACTTGAAACAGGTGTAATCTCCAGTAGGTTTTGATGAAGATTTGGAGCCGCCAGAGTTGCTGGATCCTTTCTTCTGAAATTGATTTTTCCTTTGAAGGCGCTGGAATCTTTTCGTGATCAATGCAAGATCCTTGCTCATCCTTTCTGGGTCATCTGAATCTTCTTCGGCATTTCCTTCTGAGGAAGAATCAACCACAGCCTTGAGAGCATGACTTTTTCAGTGACTTGAGCCGTAGAGATCTCTCTTTTCTTCTTCTTGTTCTTCGTGGGTGTTTAGCCTTTCCATGATATCAGCAGAGTCGAGAACTTTGAAATCAGCTCGTTCCTGAATCATCAGAACTAGAGTGTCGAACGAACTGTCAAGGGATCGGAGCAGCTTCTTCACAACTTCGTGATCAGTGATGTCTTTAGCGCCGAGACCTTGTAGCTCGTTTGCAATGTCACTGAGATGATCGAAGGTTTGCTGGCAGCTTTCATTTCCAATTCGCTTGAACCGATTGAACTTGGCCCGAAGAGTATCAATGCGAGCTTCTTTCTGAGTTGAAACACCCTCGTTCATCTTTTCGAGAATGTCCCACAATTCCTTTGCAGTTTCACACTGATGATAGCGAAGAAATTGAGCACGAGAGAGATGGCCACCAATTTCATCTTTGGCTTGAGCATCCATCTGAATGAGTTTCTTCTCGTGGTCAGTGGGGCCTGGGGCACTTCAACCACGAATCCATTCTGCACCACGTTCCACATATCATCATCAATAGCTCGGAGACGGATCTTCATCTTCTCCTTCCAGAAGGGATAGTCCATCCCATCGAAGATGGGAATCTTGAGGTGCGACTTGTAGCTCACTGAAGACATACTTAAACTCCAAGGTGGTTAGACCAAAATGAGGAGAGTCAAGGAGTACCTCGCTCTGATACCAATTCTAGGAACGAAGTATGTCTACCAGAGGGGGGGTGAATGGGAGTTTTAAATTTTCTTCGGAAATATCAAAACTCTCGGAGCCCAGCATCGCAGCGAATGAAAACAGTATACAGTGAGCAAATACAAACTACCGAATGGAAACTAAGAGCATGCATCGAGATAAATCACATGATTGAAATATGTCATATGGCACAGTTCGAATGTAAAAGAGAGTAGCAGAGGTAACCAGTGATGCTCGATGGCGACAAGGTATTTGGTAGACCATTTCGCCCTTCTACAAAAGGACTACGTCTGGTTGGAGGGGTTGTGATTTAACACAGAAGATAAACTCTCTTCGCCCTATTCCCCTCGACAATTGGTTCGTCAACCAATGCCGATTACTCGTGGTAGATGCTTGAGGCGATCTCCAAACCTTTACAGACTTATTCTTCGAGAACCACAATTACTCTTGGTCTCTGAAGAAATTGACACCTAACCGTCTAGAGAGTTCGCAGCTCTCAAGAGTAATAGGCGGAGCGTACTGGACTTAGATTCGAGTGATGCTGAACCACTATCTAATTTTTCGGCTCTGGGGTTTTCTCTTGGTGGATTTTAAATTCAAATCTCTCGGAGAGGGGGTTGCTCAACAATCTTCTCAGAATCAAACGGAGCAGCCACCGGACAACGCCGGTGCGGGGTGGCTATTTATAGCCGCAGCCATCCCTGATGGGAAATGACCATTTTGGACACGCGGTCCAGACAATGGCCAACCGACACGTTCACAATGGTCGGATTTTAAGAGCAACGATAACATTACTTGAGGAGCAAGTAATGCTAACTCCTCGGTCGGAGACAAATCTCTCGCAGCGAAGAAGATCACAGTCTCTTGCTGGCAAGTATTTGCTGGGAACACAAAGAGATTTCTCTCGCAACTTTCATAGGATTTGGGTTTAGCATCAGAGAATCAAAGCTTCGAATGCTACACCCCTCTTAATAGTACGGTGGTCCTATGACTCAATAAAGAGAAAAGAAACAACGAAATGAATGCTACGTCTTCACTTCGTCTTCAATCTTCTCGGCCGCAGTCATTTACTTCGGACGAGCACCAAATTAATTGCTTCGCATCAACAATTTTTTAGGGGTCACTCTTGTCATCGTAATCTTCGGTGATAACCTTCACTGCTATGCAAAGAATATTCTTCGGAGTTTGAACCAAACTCCTCTTGACTCCAGGGACCTGTTACTCTGTGTGCACTAGCAAACACATCAGTCCCTCACTGTTTATGTCAACAATCTCCAAAACATAAGGAGGCAAATTATTGCACTAACACTCTGGCGGTGTACCAGGATGTGCAATGATCTAGTGTAACATGTATGAAAAATGATGAACAGTGGCCTTGCCACAAATACTATGTCAGCTATATGATCATGCAAAGCAATATGACAATGATGATGTGTGTCATATGAACGGAACGGTGGAAGTTGCATGGCAATATATCTTGGAATGGCTACGGAAATGCCATAATAGGTAGGTATGGTGGCTGTTTTGAGGAAGGTAAAAGGGGTTTATGTGTGTAAGAGCGTATCATATCACGGGGTTTGGATGCACCGGCAAAGTTTGCGCCAACTCTCGAGGTGAGAAAGGGCAAGGCACGGTACCGAAGAGGCTAGCAAATTACGGAAAGATAGGAGTGCGTATAATCCATGGACTCACATTAGTCATAAAGAACTCACATACTTATTGCAAAAGTCTACTTAGCCCTCGAAGCAAAGCACTCACCTCATGCCCCTAGGAGGAGGGTTGGTAGGAGTTAACCATCGCGCGACCCCGATTATAACAGCACTCAAGGATTTCATTTCAGACATATAAATGCTCCAACTTCCTCGCCATGCCACGACTAATATTTAGGTGAATATGTCATAAAAACTTTAATACCGATATTTTTGCTAACCAATGATCATGAACCTATATCCTTTCATATTACGACATTAATAAAACTAACCATGCACTTCATACTTAGTGATCTACATGAAGGTTTTTATTATATCCCCCTTGGATACCTTATCATATCAGGACCATTCTTTTAACATGTACAAATTGCCATTACTATATATTAGACTCTCAAAAATATATAAGTGAAGCATGAGAGTGCAACTATTTCTTTAAAATATAACCACCGCCGTGCTCTAAAAGATATAAGTGAAGCACTAGAGCAACTGCCTAGCTCAAAAGATATAACTGAAGCACATAGAGTATTCTAACAAATCACGAATAATGTGTGTCCCTCTCAAAAAGGTGTGTTCAGAAAAGATGATTGTGGAAAACTAAAAAGCAAACAAACAAAATAAAACTATAGCACAAGACGCTCCAAGTAAAACACATATCATGTGATGAATACAAATATAGCTCCAAGTGAGTTACCGATAGATTGTAGACGAAAGAGGGGATGCCATCCGGGGCATCCCCAAGCTTAGACGCTTGAGTCTTCCTTAAATATTACCTTGAGGTGCCTTGGGCATCCCCAAGTTTAGGGTCTTGCCGCTCCTTATTCCTTTATCCATCATGATCTCACCCAAAACTTGAAAACTTCAGCACACAAAACTCAATAGAAACCTCGTGAGATCCGTTAGTATAACAAATAAATCTTAAACTTTAGGTACTGTTATAAATTGTTTCATATTTAATATTGGCATAATGCTACTGTACTCCAACTTCTCCATGACTTATACCCCCCGATACAATCCATAGATTCATCAAAATAAGCAAACTATGCAACAAAAACAGAATATGTCTAAAACAGAATAGTGTGTAAAGATCTATTTAAGATACATACTTCTATAACTCCAAAAATTCTGAAAAATTAGGAAGACGTAAAAAATTCATATACCAATACTGTGTAAAAATTTCAGATTTTTCTGACAGTCCAGTACAGAACCAAAAATCAAACACTGGACGCAAAACTTTCTGTTTTCCAAACAGCATCAATTATACTATCATCCAAATCATCCCAAAGGCATTACTTGGCAAAAACACTAATTAAAAGATAAAAACACAATCATAACAGAGGCTATAATTGTGTAAACACACAAAAATAGAAAGTAAAACAAAAATATAAGATACACATTGGGTTGCCTCCCAACAAGCGCTATTGTTTTATGCCCCTAGCTAGGCATAATGCATTGTTTCAAGTATTGTCATCCTTCAAATTAATTCCATAGGTGGCCCTCATAATAGATTAATATGGTGGCTTAATTATTTTTCTAGGGAAGTGTTCCATCCCTTTCTTTAATGGAAATTTAAATCTATATTACCTTCTTTCATATCAATAATAGCACCTATGGTTTGTAGGAAAGGCCTACCAAGTATTATAGGACAAGACGGATTGCATTCAATATCAAGCACAATAAAATCCACGGGTACATAATTCCTATTTGCAAGAATAAGCACATCATTTATTCTACCCAATGGTTTTTTAATGGTGGGATCCGCTAGATGTAAATTAAGGGAACAAGGATCCATATCGGTGAGACCTAGCACATCACATAAAGATTTTGGTATAGTGGAGACGCTAGCACCTAGATCACATAAAGCATTACATTCATAATCTTTAATTTTAACATTAATAGTAGGTTCCCATTCATCATGTAATTTTCTAGGAATTGAAACTTCCAACTCTAGTTTTTCTTCATGAGCTTTTATCATAGCTTCTACAAAATGTTTAGTAAAAGCTTTATTTTGTTCATAGGCATTAGGTGAATTAATCATGGATTCCAACAAGGAAATATATTCAACCAAAGATCAATTAACATAATTAAAGTCCATGTAATCCAAAGTAGTGGGCACATCACTATTTAAAGTTTTAACCTCTCCAAACCCACTTTTAGCACTTTTATCTTTAAGATCATCACCCTCCAAATAATTGGGACGCCTTCTAGCTAAAGTTGACTAATCTGCAGTCCATTTCTAATCAATTTTTATATCACTAAATAGAGATTCAATAGGTGAGACACCAATCATTTTAATATCTTCATCATTACTATGATAGAAACCGGGTGGAATAGCTTTTTCTAGGAATTCACGCTTGGCTCTCAACCTAGCGGTCCTTTCTTTGCTTTCATTAATGGAAACATGGATGGCTTTAATAGACTCATTTATATCATGTTTAGGTGGCAAAATTTTAATTTTGAGATTTTTCACATCATGAGCAATCCTATCCATGTTCCTAGACATTTCATCAACTCTATTCAATTTTTCTTCTATCATAGCATTAAAATTCTTTTGGGAATTAATAAATTCTTTAATGTTGCTTTCAAGATAAGAGGGTATCCTATTATTATTATTATTATATGAATTACCATAGGAATTACCATAACTATTAGAGGAATTTCCGGGAAACGATTAAGGATTAAAGTTTCCTCTATAAGCATTGTTGTTGAAATTATTTCTAGAGATAAAATTCACATCAATAGCATCATTATTTTGCTCAATCAAACTAGACAAGGGAACTTCATTAGGATCAACATGAGCATTTTTACTAGCAAGCATTTTCATAATAGCATCCATTTTATCACCCAAAGTAGAGATTTCTTCAACAGAATTTACCTTCTTACCGGTTGAAGTTCTTTCGGTGTGCCATTGAGAGTAATTTGTCATAATATTATCAAGGACTTTTGTAGCCTCTCCCAATGTAATTTCCATAAAAGTACCACCTACGGCAGAGTCTAGAAGATTTCTAGAAACAAAGTTTAGTCCCGCATAAAAATTTTGTATGATCATCCATAAGCTTAAACCATGAGTAGGCCAATTTCTTATCATTAATTTCATTCTCTCCCAAGATTGTGCAACAAGTCCATGCTCAAGTTGCTTAAAATTCATAATTTGATTTCTTAGAGAAATAATCTTAGCGGGAGGAAAATACTTGGCAATAAAAGCATCCTTACACCTATCCCAAGAATCAATACTATTTCGAGGTAAGGTTGAAAACCAAGTTTTAGCACGATCTCGTAGTGAGAATGGAAATAATTTGAATTTAACAATATCATTATCCACATCTTACTTCTTTTGCATATAACAAAGTTCAACAAAAGTATTAAGATGGGATGCAACATCTTCATTAGGACTACCAGAAAATTGTTCTTTCATAACAAGATTGAGCAAAGCAGCATTAATGTCACACGACTCCGCACTAGTGGCAGGAGGAGCAATAGGAGTACTAATAAAATCATTATTATTAGTATTGGAAAAGTCACACAATTTTGTGTTCTCTTGAGACATAGCGACAAAGCAAGCATACTAGCAAACATGCAAATAGAAATATTTTTGTATTTTTGTAAAATTGTTTTAGAAGTGGGGGAGATGAAAACGAGAGGCAAATGCAAATAAAAGGCAAATGAAAATAAAAGCAAGTGGATGATAGTTTGTGCGAAGGTACTTGATAGGTTTTGGTAATGTTTCCCCGATAACGGCACCAGAAATTCTTCCTGCTACTTGTGGACTGCGTTAGGATTTCCCCGAAGAGGAGACGATGATGCAATACAGTAGAGATAAGTATTTCCATCAGTTAAGAACCAAGGTTATCAATCTAGTAGGAGAACCACACAGAACCTCGTTAGCAGCACCTACACACACAAAAGCAAACACTTGCACCCAACGCAAATAAGAGGGTTGTCAATCCCCTTAGCGGTCACTTGCAAGGATTAATTCTGATAGTGATAGATAAAAAGATAAATTGCAAAAGAAAATAAAAGTAAACAAATTGTAGCAAGGTATTTTTGGATTTTAATATATGATAAAAGTAGAGTCGGGGGCCATAGTTATCACTAGAGGCTTCTCTCTTGAACATATAGCATACGGTGGGTAAACAAATTACTGTAGGGAAATTGATAGAAAAGCGCATAGTTATAACAGATTCATGCCAATGATCCTGTATATAGGCATCACGTCCGAGACAAGTAGACCGACTCCTGCCTGCATCTACTACTATTACTCCACTCATCGACCGCTATCCAGCATGCATCTAGAGTATTAAGTATAAAACAGAGTAACGCCTTAAGCAAGATGACATGATGTAGACAAAGTAAACTCAAGCAATATGATTAAACCCCATCTTTTTATCCTTAATGGCAACAATACAAATACGTGTCTTGTCATTTTCTGTCACTGGGATATAGAACACCGCAAGATTGAATCCATCACAAAGCACCTCTCCCATTGCAAGATAAATCAATCTAGTTGGCCAAACCAAACGGATAGATCGAAGAGAAATACAAAGCTATAACAATCATGCGGTGCTCAATCCCAGTGACAGAAAGGGACATGACACGTATTTGTATTGTTGCCATTAAGGATAAAAGGATGGGGTTTAATCATATTGCTTGAGTTTACTTTGTCTACATCATGTCATCTTGCTAAAGGCGTTACTCTGTTTCATACTTAATACCCTAGATGCATGCTGGATAGCGGTCGACGGGTGGAGTAATAGTAGTAGATGCAGGCAGAAGTCGGTCTACTTGTCTCGGACGTGATGCCTATATACATGATCATTGCCATGATTCCGTCCTAATTATTTGATTTTCTATCAATTGCCCAACAGTAATTTGTTTACCCACCGTATGTTCTGCGCTCGAGAGAGAAGCCTCTAGTGAAAACTATGGCCCCCAGGTCTATCTTTATCATATATTAAAATCCAAAAATACCTTGCTGCAAATTATTTACTTTTATTTAGTATTTTAAATTATCTATCTATCACTATCAGAATTAATCCTTGCAAATAACAGCTAAGAGGATTGACAACCCTCTTATTTGCGTTGGGTGCAAGTGTTTGCTTTTGTGTGTGCAGGTGCTGCTAAAAGGGTTTTGTGTGGTTCTCCTACTGGATTGATAACCTTGGTTCTTAACTAAGGGAAATACTTATCTCTACTATACTGCATCATCCTCTCCTCTTCGGGGAAATACCAACGCAGTCTACAAGTAGCAGGAATAATTTCTGGCGTCGTTGCCGGGGAGACATCACCAAAATTATCAAGTACCTTCGCATAAACTATCATCCACTTGCATTTATTTTATTTTCATTTGCGTCTCGTTTTCATCTCCCCCACTTCTAAAACAATTTTACAAAAAAACACAAAAATATTTTTGCTTGCTTGTTTGCTAGTTTGCTTGCTTCGTCGTGATGTCTCAAGAAAACACAAAATTGTGTGACTTTTCCAATACTAATAATAATGATTTTATTAGTACCCCTATTGCTCCTCCCGCCACTAGTGCGGAGTCGTGTGACATTAATGTTGCTTTGCTTAATCTTGTTATGAAAGAACAATTTTCTGGTAGTCCTAATGAAGATGATGCATCTCATCTAAGTACTTTCGTTGAACTTTGAGATATGCAAAAGAAGAAAGATGTGGATAATGATATTGTCAAATTGAAATCATTTCCGTTCTCCCTACGAGATCGTGCTAAAACTTGGTTTTCATCTTTGCCTAGAAATAGCATTGATTCTTGTGATAAGTGTAAGGATGCTTTTATTGCCAAATATTTTCCTCCCGCTAAAATTATTTCTTTAAGAAATCCAATTATGAATTTTAAGCAACTTTAGTAGGAGCATGTTGCGCATTCTTGGGAGAGAATGAAATTAATGATAAGAAATTGCCCAACACATGGTTTAAGCTTATGGATGATCATACAATTTTTTTATGCGGGACTGAACTTTGTTTCTAGAAATTTGCTAGATTCTGCCGCAGGTGGCACTTTTATGGAAATTACATTGGGAGAAGCTACAAAACTTCTTGATAATATTATGACAAATTATTCTCAATGGCACACTGAACGAACTCCAACTAGTAAGGAGGTAAATTCTGTTGAAGAAATTAATACTTTGAGTGATAGGATGGATGCTCTTATGAAATTGGTTGCTAGTAAAAGTGCTCATATTGATCCTAATGATGTGCCATTGTCTACTTTGATTGAGCAAAATAATGATGCTATTGATGTGAATTTATCTCTAGAAATAATTTCAACAACAATGCTTATAGGGGTAATTTCAATCCTAGACCGTTTCCTGGAAATTCCTCTAATAATTATGGTAATTCCTATGGTAATTCTTATAATAATAATAATAATAGGATACCCTCTGATCTTGAAAGTAATATTAAATAATTTATTAATTTGCAAAAGATTTTCAATGCTATGATAGAAGATAAATTGAATAGAGTTGATGAAAGGTCTAGGAACATGGATAGAATTGCTCATGATGTGGAAAATCTCAAAATTAAAATTTTGCCACCCAAGCATGATATAAATGAGTCTATTAAATCCATCTATGTCTCCATTAATGAAACTAAAGAAAGCACCGCTAGGTTGAGAGCTAAGCGAGAATTCTTAGAAAAAGCTATTCTACCCGGTTTCTATCGTAGCAATGATGAAGATATTAAAATGATTGGTGTCTCACCTATTGAATCTTTATTTAGTAATATAAAACTTGATGAAAAATGGATTGGAGATAAGTCAACTTTAGCTAGAAGGCGTCCCAATTGTTTGGAGGGTGATGATCTTAATGATAAAAATGAAAAAAAAGTGGGTTTGGAGAGGTCAAAACTTTAAATGCCCACTAATTTGGATTACAAGGACTTTAATTATGATAATTTTTATTTAATTTAGTGTATTTCCTTGTTGCAATCCATGATTAATTAACCTAATGCATATGAACAAAATAAAGCTTTTACTAAACATATTGTAGAAGCTATGATAAAAGCTCATGAAGAAAAACTTGAGTTGGAAGTTTCAATTCCTAGAAAATTAAATGATGAATGGTAACCCACTATTAAAGTTAAAATTAAAGATTATGAATGTAATGCCTTGTGTGATCTAGGTGCTAGCGTCTCTACTATACCAAAATATTTGTGTGACGTGCTATGTCTCACCGATATCGATGCTTGTTCCCTTAATCTACATCTTGCGGATTCCACTATTAAAAAACCATTGGGAAGAATAAATGATGTGCTTATTCTTGATAATAGAAATTATGTGCCCGTGGATTTTATTGTGCTTGATATTGAATGCAATCCGTCTTGTCCTATAATACTTGGTAGGCCTTTCCTACGAACCATAGGTGCTATTACTGATATGAAAGAAGGTAATATAAGATTTCAATTTCCATTAAAGAAAGGGATGGAACACTTCCTTAGAAATAGAATTAAGCCACCATATGAATCTATTATGAGGGCCACCTATGGAATTAATTTGAGGGATGACAACACTAGAAACTATGCATTATGCCTAGCTAGGGGCATAAAACAATAGCGCTTGTATGGAGGCAACCCAATGAATAAAATATTTTTTTTGTTTTACCTTCTGTTTTTGTGTGTTTACACAATTATAGCCTCTATTATGATTGTATTTTTATTTTTAATTAGTGTTTGTGCCAAGCAATGCCTTTGGGATGATTTGGAAGATAGTATAATTGATGCTGTTGGAAAACAGAAACTTTTGCGTCCAGTGCTGGAATTTTCATTTTTTGCTGGAGCGTCAGAACCTTCTGACTTTTTTGCACAGTATTTATATATGAATTTCACATGTTTCCCTCATTTTCCAGAATTTTTGGAGTTACAGAAGTATGACGATAATTCAGATCTTTACAGACTGTTCTGTTTTAGACAGATTCTGTTTTTGTTGCATAGTTTGCTTATTTTGATGAATCTATGGATCGTATCGGGGGGTATGAGTCATGGATAAGTTGGAGTACAGTATAATTATGCAAATATTAAATATGAATCAATTTACAACAGTACCTAAAGTTTAAGATTTATTTGTTATACTAACGGATCTCACGAGGTTTCAGTTGAGTTTTGTGTGATGAAGTTTTCATGTTTTGGGTGAGACTACGATGGATCAAGAAATAAGGAGCGGCAAGAGCCTAAGCTTGGGGATGCCCAAGGTACCCCAAGGTAATATTCAAGTAAGACTCAAGTGTCTAAGCTTGGGGATGCCCCGGAAGGCATCCCCTCTTTCGTCTACAATCTATCGGTAACTCACTTGGAGCTATATTTGTATTCATCACATGATATGTGTTTTACTTGGAGCGTCTTGTGATATAGTTTGTTCGATTTTGTTTGCTTTCTAGTTTGTCACAATCATCTTCGCTGAACACACCTTTTTGAGAGGGACACACATTATTCGTGATTTGTTAGAATACTCTATGAGCTTCACTTATATCTTTGGAGCTATGCAGTTGCTCTAGTGCTTCACTTATATCTTTTAGAGCACGGCGGTGGTTGTATTTTAAAGAAATAGTTGCACTCTCATACTTCACTTATATCTTTTTGAGAGTCTAATGAATAGCAATGGTAATATGCACGGGTTTTGAATTTGGTCCTAATATGATAGGTATTCAAGAGGGATATAATAAAAACTTTCATGTAGATCACTGAATATGATAAGTTTGATTCCTTGCAATAGTTTTGCGATATTAAGATGGTAATATGTGGGAGGTGCTAGTAGATAATTGTGGTTTAGTAAGAATATTGGTGTTAAGGTTTGTGATTCCTGTAGCATGCACGTATGTTCTGTCGTTATGCTAAGAAGTTGGAGCATGATTTATTATTGATTGTCTACCTTATGAGTGGCGGTCGGGGACGAGCGATGGTCTTTTCCTACCAATCTATCCCCCTAGGGGCATGCGTAGTAGTACTTTGCTTCGAGGGCTAATAAACTTTCGGAATAAGTATGTGAGTTCTTTTTGACTAATGTGAGTGCATGGATTATACGCACTCTCACCTTTCCACAATTTGTTAGCCTCTTCGGTACCGTGCAATTCCCTTTCTCACATCGAGAGTTGGTGCAAACTTCGCCGGTGCATCCAAACCCCGTGATATGATACGCTCTATCACACATAAGCCTCCTTATATCTTCCTCAAAACAGCCACCATACCTACCTATCATGGCATTTCCATAGCCATTCCGAGATATATTGCCATGCAACTTCCACCGTTCCGTTTTTATGACACACATCATCATTGTCATATTGCTTTGCATGATCATATAGCTGACATAGTATTTATGGTTCAGCCACCGTTCATCATTTTTATACATGTTACGCTAGTATCATTACACATCCTAGTACACCGCCAGAGGCATTCATATAGAATCATATTTTTGTTCTAGTTTCGAGTTGTAGTTTTCTTTTGAGTTGTAAGTAAATAGAAGTATGATGATCATCATTATTAGAGCATTGTCCCAGTGAGGAAATAAAAAAAGAAGCCAAAAAGAGCCCACAAAAAAAAGAAAAAAAAAGAAAAAAAAGAGAAAAAATGAAATGAGAGAAAAAGAGAGAAGGGGCAGTGTTACTATCCTTTTCCATACTTGGGCTTAAAAGTAGCACCATGTTTTTCATATAGAGAGTCTCCTATTTTGTCACTTTCATATACTAGTGGGAATTTTTCATTATAGAACTTGGCTTGTAAATTCCAATGATGGGCTTCCTCAAATGCCCGAGGTCTTCATGAGCAAGCAAGTTGGATGCACACCCACTTAGTTTTCATGTTGAGCTCTGATACACTTATAGCTTTTAGTGCATCCGTTGCATGGCTATCCCTACTCCTCGCATTGACATCAATTGATGGGCATCTCCATAGCCCGTTGATTAGCGGCGTCGATGTGAGACTATCTTCTTCTTTTTAACTTCCCCTTATTAATCTCTACCACCACATTCTATTCCACCCATAGTGCTATATCCATGGCTTGGGCTCATGTATTGTGTGGGGGTTAAAAAAGCTGAAGCGCATTAAAAAGTATGAAGCAATTGATCGGCTTGTCATCGTGGTAGTGCATGATAAATACTTTTTGTTAAGATGGAGCATGACAGGATTATATGATTTTGTAGGCATAACTTTCTTTAGCATTTTTATTTTGAAAGGCATGATTGTTTATTAGTATGCCTGAGTATTGATGTCTTTATATCAAATTATAGACTATTGCTTTGAATCATTCGGATCTTATTATTCATACCGTAAGAGAGATTACATGATGAAACATGTTAGGTAGCATTCCACATCAAAAATTCAGTTTTTATCATTTACCTACTCAAGGACGAGCAGGAATTAAGCTTGGGGATACTTGATACGTCTCTAACGTAGCTATAATTTTTGATTGTTCCATGCTTTATAGTATCAATCTTGGTTGTTTTTATATGCAATTATATATCATTTTTTGGGACTAACCTATTAACCTAGTGCCCAGTGCTCGTTGCTGTTTTCTGCTTGTTTTTGGTTTTTCAGGAAATCAGTACCAAACGAAGTCCAAATGCCACGAAACTTTTTGACGATTTTTTTCTGGACAAAAGAGACCCTAGAAGCTTCGGAAGGAATCCAGAAGCCTCACGAGGAGGCGACAAGGCAACAGGGCGCGACCCCAGGGGGCGTGCCCTGATGCCTTGTGGGCCCCGTGTGGCTCCTTTTGACCTAATTCCACTTCTATAAATTCTCAAATATTCGAAAACCATCAGAGTGCCAGACGAGAAAACCCTACCACCGCCGCAAGCCTCTGTTCTTCTGCGATCCCATCTGGAGGCATTTTTCGGTACTCTGCCGGAGGGGGAATCGATTACGGAGGGCTTCTACATCAACCTTGCTGCCCTTCCGATGATGTGTGAGTAGTTTAGCACAGACCTACGGGTCCATAGCTAGTAGCTAGATGGCTTACTCTCTCTCTCTCTTTGATCTTCAATACCATGTGCTCCTCGATGTTCTTGGAGTTCTATCAGATGTAATCTTCTTTTGCAGTGTGTTTGTTGGGATCCGATGAATTGTGAGTTTATGATCAGATTATTCATGAGAAATATTTGAGTCTTCTCTGAACTCTTTTATGCATCATTGTTATAGCTTTGTATTTCTCTCCGATCTATCCATTTGGTTTGGCCAACTAGATTGATTTATCTTGCAATGGGGGAGGTGCTTTGTGATGGGTTAAATCTTGTGGTGCACAATCCCAATGACAGAAAGGGACATGACACGTATTTGTATTGTTGCCATTAAGGATAAAAAGATGGGGTTTAATCATATTGCTTGAGTTTACTTTGTCTACATCATGCCATCATGCTTAAGGCGTTACTCTGTTTCATACTTAATACCCTAGATGCATGATGGATAGCGGTCGATGGGTGGAGTAATAGTAGTAGATGCAGGCAGGAGTCAGTCTACTTGCCTCGGATGTGATGCCTATATACATGATCATTGCCATGAATCTGTCATAATTATTTGATTTTCTATCAATTGCCCAACAGTAATTTGTTTACCCACCATATGTTTTGCGCTCAAGAGAGAAGCCTCTAGTGAAAACTATGGCCCCCGGGTCTATCTTTATCATATATTAAAATCCAAAAATACCTTGCTGCAATTTATTTACTTTTATTTTATTTAGTATTTTACTTTATCTATCTATCACTATCAGAATTAATCCTTGCAAATAACCGCTAAGAGGATTGACAACCCTCTTATTTGCGTTGGGTGCAAGTGTTTGCTTTTATGTGTGTAGGTGCTGCTAAAGGGGTTTTGTGTGGTTCTCCTACTGGATTGATAACCATGGTTCTTAACTGAGGGAAATATTTATCTCTACTATACTGCATCATCCTCTCCTCTTCGGGGAAATACCAACGCAGTCTACAAGTAGCAGACATCGGCATCCGGCGCATCCTCTGCTACGGCGACTCCGACCTGGTGGTGCAGCAAGTCTCCGGCGAGTGGGACGCTAGGGATGCCAACATGGCCAGCTACCGCTTCCTAGTCTAGCAGATAACTGGCGGCTTCGATGACTATGAGTTCCTCCATGTCCCTCGAGCCGAGAACTAGGCGGCCGACACGCTAGCCAAAATTGGCTCCACCCGGCAGGCCATCCCAGCCGGCGTCTCCCTCGAGCACCTGCACAAACCATCCATCAAGCCATCTCCCGACTCGGAGTCCATCTTCGTCCCAGCCGATCCAACGGCTCCCGCCTCTGGCTCGGGGGCTGCCAGCTCCGGCTCGGGGACTGTCGCTCTGGTCCCGAGGGCTGCCATTTCTGACTCAGCCCCGGAGGCTGCCGGCTCCGGCTCGGGGACTGCCACCTCACTCCTGGGGGCTGCCGGCTCTGGCCCACCACCTCCCAACCCAGCCGGCCCTGTGCAAGCTACCGTCCTCACAGTGGTGGAGGCACCATCATGGGCGCAGCCACTCCTCACCTTCTTGGTGAGCGGCGAACTCACCAACGACGAGGTCGAGGCCCAGCAGGTGCAGCGCTGGGCCTCTGCCTATATAATCATCAACAACGAGCTCGTCAAGCGCAGCACAACTGGCGTATTCCAGTGCTGCGTCGAGATGGACAAGGGGCTCGAGATCCTACACGACATCCAACAGGGCGAGTGCGGGCATCATGCCGCCTCCCGGTCCCTGGTGGCCAAAGCCTTCCGCCACGGTTTCTACTGGCCGACTGCTCTGAAGGACACAGAGCAGCTGGTCCTCAAGTGCAAGGGTTGCCAGCACTTCAGCACCCGGAGCCACCAGCCAGCTTCGGTTCTCCAGACCATCCCCATCACGTGGCCCTTTGCCATCTGGGGCCTCCACATGGTGGGACCTTTCAAGACCGCTCGAGGCGGCATGACGCACCTGTTGGTGGCCGTCGACAAGTTCACCAAGTGGATTGAGGCAAGGCCGGCTGGTCCAGGTTGACGCTCGGGTACCAGGACAGCACGAAGGACAGCGCCATCTCCGCACCGGCTCGGGCCGCGAAGGCCCTCCAGGCGTCGAGCCACACTGAGCCGGCCTCGAGCCACCGCGCCAGCCAGCTGACGGTCTGGGGCTGCATCGCGTTCGGCCACAGCGCGCCCACCACCGCCAGGCCGGTATCACGGAGCCGACTCATGCCGCGCCCCACTACCCGCAGCCAGTCCTCGGTGGCGACCCCGATCAACGTCACGGTCCAGGCTGCGAGCATGCCGATGTGGACCCCCATCGCCCTCTGGTCCTCCCGGTAGGCCTCCATGGCTTCCTCGGCCGACACCTGCGTCTCGGGGAAGGCCCCTGAAGAAGAAGAAAAGAGAAAAAGAATGAGAAAGGAACTAAAAAACCTAGACGGCTGCAGCCGCCAGCCTGGCATGGAAAGACAAGGGAACAAGCAAGAACTTACCGGCAAGCAGCATGTCGATGTGCTGCACCTCCGCCAGCACCCCCTGCTCCTCTAGCGACCAGTCGATGGCATGGGCTTCATAGTTCTTCTTGAGCTGGGTGACCTCCTCGGCGGCCTTCCTCACCTGCTCATCCTTTTCGGCCACCGCCTTGAGGTGCTCCTCCGCAAGCCGGTCCAGCTCGGCCTTGTGCACGGCCGCAGCCTCATCCTTCTCCCGAGCCAGCCGGGCCGCCTCCTCCTGCAGCCGGTCGCGCTCCACGGCTGCCTCGTCCCGAAGCCGGCCGGCCTCGGCCAGCTGGCGCCGGAGCTCCTGCACCTCGGCCAGGTCGATGGCAGTGGCTGCGCGGCCGAATCGGAGTTCCGGTTAGTAACCGGACAAGAAGTAGAAAGAAAGAAGCAAGAAGATTCAACCCGGCTGCTGCGCAACCGGCCCGAATCTCAGGGGCTACACCCAGTGGGTGCGCTAACGCGCCCCCACTGAAAAAATGCAAGACGTACCTTTGGCCTGGCGCGGCTCCTCCTCCTAGGCGGCGAGCTGGGTCTGGACCCCGCGGTACACGCCGACAAGATGGTTGTAGGCCACCACACGCCGGTTGTTGACGGCCTGCCAAAAAGAAAAGTTAGAAAAAACAGACGCCTGGGAAGGCCCGACCCACCTGCTGCACAGCCGGCCCGGGCCTCGGGGGCTACACCCAGTGGGTGCGCTGGCGCGCCCCCACTAGAAAGCGACCAAGCCGGTCAAATAGGAAAGGAAAGCAAGCTTCAAAAAAATACAAAGGACTCACCGCGACCGCCTACTCCAGCTACTACAGCCGGGTCAGCTCCGCATGGGCGTTGCCCCGCACCTGGCCACTGTGGTCAGTGAACTGCTGACGCAGGGCGTTCACCGCCACGGTCAGGTCCCCCGGGTGCACCCCGCTGGTGGCTTCGCCGGCGCTTGCCGCCCAATATTGCTGCAGACGGGCTGAGGACCCGGCACTGGTCCCGCTACCCGTCGGCCTCAGCTCGAGGCTGTGCCCCGTGGCCCGTGGCTCCACGACCACCATGGCGCCGGAGCCACCTGAAGTGGCCTCCGCGCTCGGAGGCGGCGCTCCCCCTCCGCCTGGCGCGGTCTCCGGCCCGCGGCCTCCTTCATCTCCATGCCCAGCCTCGTCGGCCAGATCGGCGGCTGGCAGCATCTCCGGATCGACCGTCTGGTCGGCGGCCAGCTCATGGTCGCCTGTCTCACCACGGCCGGCTGCTTCCTCGGTGGCGTGGGCGTCGGCCTTCGCCCGGCCGGCCGGATCATGCACCAGTTTGGAGCGGTGCTCCGCAACCGGCGACGTTGGCGGCGAATCCTCCTCCCACGCCGGCCACGCGGGCACCCCGGCAGCACTCTCCCGTGCCTCCGCGGCGTCGGCCCACGCCTTGGCCGAGGCCTCCTACACCTCCTTCTCCGCCTCCGCCCGCGCCCTCCATGCGGCCTTCTCGGCCTCCTCCAGCATAGCGCCGGACTGCCGGGCCGCGAGCACCTCCTCGGCTGTCTCGGCCGGCTGGTGCTCGCCGCTCTGATCCCTTCGTCGATCGGCCTCCTCCGCAGCCGCAGCCGCCGTGGCCACCTCTGCCAGCTCGAGCGCGCTCCGGGTTGGCATGCGAAGAGGGTAAGGGGGGAGGAGGACAACGCGGCAACATAAAAGACAGAAGCAATACACAAAAAGAAAACTTACCCGATGGCCGTGGGAACCGCCCGCTTCGGGCCCGCCGACGGAGCCAGCCGGCGCAACTTCTTCACGCCACCCGGCTGCACCGCGGCCAGACGCTTCCCAGCCGGCCGTGGCTCGACCGGCTACTTCCCGTGCGGCCGGCTCGCGGCCGCCTGCTCTCCGGCCGGCTTCCGCTGCCATCCCCTGGGAGCGGCGCCGTCGTCCGCCACCATGGTCGGTGGTGCTGCATCGCGCGCACCGCTCTCATCATCTTCATCATCATCCGTCCACTCCCGCAAAGGGTCCGGGGTCAGGGATTTACCGGCTTGGCTGGATCTGCCGGCTTCAGCGTCCTCGAGGCATTCCTCGCCTCCTCCCTCCTCCGCCTCGCCGTCCCCTCCTCCTCCACATTTGAGTCGGCCCGTTCCGGCTACAGGACCTGGGGGTTCGGACCGTCATGGGTCTGTTGGCTCGGGAAGTGCTGCAGCCGGCCCAACGTGTCAGAGCGCAAGAAAAGAGCAGAGGTTGCGAAGAACAGAGACCGGGGACTCACCGCCGGTGCGGGAGCCTACCGGCTGTAGGTCTCCTTGCCGAAGCGCCACGCCATCTCATCTAGCCCGGCGGCGGTGATGTCGTTGACGCGCCGGGCGACCCAAGCCGGCGTCAACTCCTTCGTCGACATCTAGCAAGGGTCATGCCGGCCGCTCATGTCACAGATCCGGTGCGGCCGACGCTGCAGTGGCAGCACCCGGCGGCTGACGAAGGCCGCAATGAGATCCGTGGCGACGAGCCCCTCATGGTTCGTCAACTCCGTGATCCGGCGGCAGATGCCCACAATCTCCGCCAACGGGTTCCTCGGGTTGTGCCCCCAATTCAGCCTATTAGCCGGTGGCGCGTTGTTAAAGGCGGGGAGGTTGATGCGGTCGACGGCCGGGTTGACGTTCCTCACATAGAAGAATGATTTCTGCCACTTCTTGGCCGACTCCTCGAGGGAAGCTTGGGGAAGGGTCCTGCCGGCAGGGCGACCACCATGGATGCCCCACAGGCGGACATGATGCCGGCCGCCGCCCCCTGTTGCTTGAGGTAGAAGAGGCGGCACCACAGCTCCACATACGGAAGAAGGCCGGCGTAGCCCTCGCAGAGCGCCATGAAGGCCGAGAGCTGCAAGATCGAGTTAGCGCCTAGGTGGTGCGGTTGGAGGCCGAAGAACGTAAGGAATCGGCGGAAGAAGAGGCTTGCGGGGAGGCCGAGCCCGCGAAGGAAGTGCGTGTAGAAGACCACGACCTCGCCGTCCCATGGCGCCGGCGCAAGCTCCTCGCCAGGTGCGCGCGCCTCCACCTCCTCTGCCGGCGGCAGCCGTCGCGTGCGGCGGAGGTAGGCGATGTCGTCATCGGTCACCATGGACCCCTCCCAAGAGCCTTTCGGCGACGCCATTGCTAAGTGCTGTGGAGAGGCGGGCGTGGTGGCGACGCGGCAAACAATCGAAGATAGTACACACTCTGCGAGTCGCCGGCGTGGTGCAGCGGTGGCTCGGGCAATCGGCGCCGTGGCGGAGCTCCGCTTGCGCGCATGAGGGAAAGAAGAAGCAGGGGAGAAGATGAAGTGAGGGGCGGTGGCAAGTGTGCGAATGCCTCGGCCTTTCCCCCTCCCTTTCCATTTAAACTCGTGGGAGAGCGTGGGGGAGTGGGAACGTCTGCACCCACGATCCCCACTCCCCCGCAATACGCGGGCGCGTTGCACGCGCGCAATAACTACCTCAAGAACTCCAACCGTCGGGCGTGGCCGCAGCGGATCCCGTGCGCGGGCCGAGGCCGCGGCCTGGTGGGTCCCGACCCACTGCGACGTTACGTCACGCGCATGGCCTGACAGGGTTGAACCCGCTGCTAGGCTGCACGTGGCGAGCCCGTTGTGCGCTATGGGCGCGACTCCCCGTGCCGGCTGGGACACGGCCGCCTGGCTCCCGGCGGCCGACGCTCCAGGTGGCAAGACGGCGCTTCAGCTTCAATAACTTCCTTCGGGGGGGATAAGCTGCTAAGGCCCCCCTGCTTGGACTCGGCAGGCCTTTACAGCTTCGGGGACTACTGTCGGGGGGATGACCCCCGGGTAGGCAACGGAGCCCCATGCCCTTTTCAAAACATCGGGGCGGCCCAAGCCCCTCAATCCGGCTGGCCGTCTGGCCAGCTCCCTGACACGGGCCGGTTGGGCACGACCCCGTGTCCGGTCTGGCTGATCGCAAGCCGGCTGGCGACGGGTCAGCGGCCGTCCCATCCATCCGTACGACAAGACGGCTCTCCACGACGGGATAGCACGGTTACAGTGCGGCCGTATCCGCTGACCCGGGCAACCGACATCAGCGCTGCCCGCCACTGTAGCTCCACGACACCAACCACTCCGTGAGGCGGGAGGCGACGGGCAACAGTGCCGTGCAACCGGCGGGCCCCACTGCCGGCTCCAGACGATGACAGTCGGGTCCCGCCCGCATGTAGATTTACCAATGTAACCCTAGGGGGTCGGGTTATAAGACCCCCCAGGAGGCCTCCATGCAGAGGGTCGACTCTTAGCACACACACACACACTCACAGGAGATGTAGAATGGAGAGCTAGCTCCTTCTTCCTCCTCCACCCAACAGCTCTAGGAGCACCATTGTAACCCTTGTGCATATCATACCATCTCGGCAGGACTAGGGGTGTTACCTCCCATGGAGGGCCCCGAACCTGGGTATGTCTTGTGTCTCACACTCGCTCGTGCCGACCTCGCTTCCGGAACCCACCGGCATCCTCACGCAGCCCCCCACTTTTAGCCATCTCATGGCATCTGTCGTGATTTCACCATGACAGTAGGCATGGAGTAGTGATTCATATTTGGATGAAATTCATTATGTAACTGTCACAACCTAGAGCGATACACAATAGCTCCAATTCGCCGATCATATGTAGGCATGTATTTCATATATAGTCATACGTTCTTGCGATAAGAACTTGCATGATATCTTTTGTTCTACCCTCCCGTGGCAACGGGGTCCTAATGGAAACTAAGGGTAATTAAGGCACTCATTTTAATAAATAACCAGAACAAAGCATTAGCAAATAGTGAATACATGAACTCCTCAAATTACAGTCGTTCCCGGAGAGTAACCCAATTATTGTTACTTTGGGGTCTACGGTTCAGAACAATAGCACGTGCATATAACTTGCAGACAGGATCACGAACTCAAATATATTCATGAAAGCATAATAGGTTCAGATCTGAAATCATGGCACTCAGACCCTAGTGACAAGCTTTAAGCATAGCAAGGTCATAGCAACATCAATCTCAGAACATAGTGGATATTTGGGATCAAGCCCTAACAAATTGACACGATTACATAACAAATCTCATCCGTCTCCATCACTGTCTAGTATGCCTACAAAGGAATTACTTACTCCCGGAGGTGAGCATCATGAAATTGTTGATGGAGAAGGGTTGGTGATGACAAACTGCGACGAATCCCCCTCTCCGGAGCCCCGAACGGACTCTAGATCAGGCCTCCTGATGAAGAACAGTAGGTGGCGGGGGCTCCGTATCGTAAAATGTGATGATTGTTTCTCTCTGATTTTTTTCTCGGGAACACGGTATATATAGGCTTGGAATTAGGTCAGACGACCGCTCATGGGACCCACAAGGCAGCATGGTGCGCCCCCATGCCTTGTGGGCTGCTGGTGGCCCCCCTCCAGTAGATCTTGGCACCAGTATTTTTTATATATTCCATAAAAACCTCCTTGAAGTTTTGTCCAATTCCGAGAACTTTTATTTCTGCAGAAAAATAACACCAAGGTAGTTCTGCTCAAAACAGCGTCAGTCCGGGTTAGTTTCATTCAAATCATGCAAATTAGAGTCCAAAACAAGAGCGAAAGTGTTTGGAAAAGTAGATACGTTAGAGACGTATCAACTCCCCCAAGCTTAACTCATTGCTTGTCCTCAAGCAATTCAGTTGACAAACTGAAATTGATAAAGAAAAACTTTTACAAACTCATTTGTTCTTGTTGCTGTATATAAGCTTATCTAGCAATCAAGTTTTTAGCTAAGATCATGAACTAACAACATGCATGATAACACTTAGAATCCATATTTACTAATGTCAATAACATAATCAACTAGCGAGCAATAATACTACATCTCAAATAACAACACTTTGTCAAAATAACCATGATACAATATGATAGAGTGGTATCTCGCTAGCCCTTTCTGAGACTGTAAAACATAAATGAAGAGCACCTCTGAAGTTCAAGCTGCGACTAAACATTGTAACTCAGGGTAGAAGACATCTAGTCATGATCACACCCAGCATTAATTAGACCAAATGCATGTTACACTAAGAATGACAATAGCACTCTTAGGATTTGTGCTTGAATGAGAAGGTGATGACTCAACAATAAAAGTAAATAACATAAAAGTAAAAGAAGGGCCCTTCGCAGAGGTAAGAAGAGATTTGCAGCGGTGCCAGAGCTCATTGCTTATAACAAAGATAATTTTATTTTGAAAGGTGTACTTTTCCTCTCAACGGTTTACGACAAGTTTCTAGTATCTTCCATGCTAAAAACGTTAATGGTGGTTCCCATGCAAAAGGTTTTTCTCCCTTCCACCAAACCAACACAAACCATGGCTAGCCGAATCCACGGGTGCCTGCCAACTCTCAACTTTCCGGGAGAGTGTTTTTATAAATAGTTGAGGACTGGGCATCCCTATTACCAGCCTCCCTCAAATTTGACGAGTGAATAAACTCTCGTTGGCGAGTAAAACACACTTAGCATGGAACATATTGACCACGCCATCGCTCCATGAGCGGTACGGGCACACAAAACAGATGTTCATTTGAAGATTTAGAGGTGGCACATGCAAATTTACTTGGAACAGTAGGGTAATACCATCCATAGGTAGATATGGTGGACTTGTATGACATAACATGGTTTCAGGATTTTGGATGCACAAGCAGTATTTCTGCTTAGTACAGGCAAAGGCTAGCAATAGATTGAGAGCAACCAACTAGAGAGCGACAACGGTCATAATCATGAATTTTGAATAACCAACATTGAGCGAGAGCATGATGAGGATATAAACACTCTGAACATAAATATTATGGAGGCACTATTGAGTTTAAATCAATTACATGTGTGAACATGTGCCAAGTCAAACCACTCGAATTCTTCTGAGGAGGATACCATCCTAACATACCACATTATGATCATTTTAATGCATGTACACACCCAAGACAACATATTATCCACTCCTAGTTACTTAGGCATGGATTTAACAAATATGAACTCTAATCATCATCATATACATGTTATCAAGATCACTACGGTAAACATATTTACAAAAACAAAACAAGTAGAGTTCATACTAGCTTTTCTTTACAATGATCACTTCATCAAATCATCGTCATTATTGCCTTTGACTTGCACGACCGAACAATGTGGAAAATATAATATAGTGCAAGTGTGATGTGGACTAAGCTAAAATCTGCAAAAACTATATACACAGGAGAAGACAAAGAAATGTTTGGTCTTTTAGTAGATCGACAATAAAGCACATATGAGCCATTTTGAGAATTATTTTAGGGACAATTGCATTTTTATCCCTAGTTGGTTCCTACCCACGGGTTTTGCCATTACTTTTCGAGCTTGCTCAGTTTTGCCCTTACTTTTTCCGTCGAGGTCCCTCGAATGCCCTTTGACCGTTTGACCAATACTTTGAAAATTCATAACAAATTCATATGAACTCAGAAAAATGCAAATAAGATATCAAAATATTCAGATAAACATTACCATTATGTGCATATCATTTGCATTCAGGACAAAAGCACCGTTTAAACTACCCGAGGTTATTAATGTTATTAACATTATTAAAAATAAAAAGGTATAAACAATATTTTTTTCATGAATAAAAATTACATGCAAATGTAGGTGATGTTTTTTGAACATCCTGATATCTTATTTGCATTTTTCTGAGTTCATATCAACTTGTTATGAAGTTTCCAAAAAATGGTCAAAGTCGTTAGAACATTCATAACAAGTTGATACGAACTCAGAAAAATGCAAATAAGATATCAGGATGTTCAGAAAACATCACCTACATTTGCATGTAATTTTTATTCATGAAAAAAGTATTGTTTATACCTTTTTATTTTTAATAATGTTAATAACATTAATTACCTCGGGTAGTTTAAACGGTGCTTTTGTCCTGAATGCAAATGATATGCACATAAAGGTAAGGTTTATCTGAACATTTTGATATCTTATTTGCATTTTTCTGAGTTCATATGAATTTGCTATGAATTTTCAAAGTATTGGTCAAATGGTCAAAGGGCATTCGAGGGACCTCGACGGAAAAAGTAAGGGCAAAACTGAGCAAGATCGAAAAGTAAGGGCAAAACCCGTGGGTAGGAACCAACTAGGGATAAAAATGCAATTGTCCCATTCTTTTAGATGCCTTCTCCCTTTTGAAACATGACTCGACGAGATGCAAGAAAATTCCAAAGAAACGAAAGAGAAGAAAAAGAACAAAGAGAAATAATGAAGAAGAAACTAGAGATATCTTTTTGTTCTTTTCTGAAAATTTTAACAAATAAGAAGAGTTCAAAGAAACACACTGAAATATTTTTGGAGTTTTAGTTTTTTCTTAAGAAAGCAGAAAGAAGAAGAAAAACGAGAAAATATTTACAATGAAGAACTCCCAACAAACGACAAAAGAAGAAACGAGAAATCTTTTTGGGTTTTTCTTTTAATAAAAACTAACTAGCAACTAAGGAAAGAAAATAAAAAAGAAGCGAGAAATATTTTTGGATTTGTCAAAGTTTTTCAAACACACAAAAGAAACAAATAAAAGAGAATCACGGATATACAAAGAAAACGATGAGCACCGACAAGTGTAATGAGTGTGTGATAACATTAATGAAATGTCGGTGAGAATACGTACTCCCCCAAGGTTAGGCTTTTGGCCTAACTTGGTTTACTACCAGTGAAAGAATCTCTCAGGTCCAGGTGCGAACTGGGCCGGCTGAGGTGCCTAGCATCCCACGGTTGAACCTCGTTCTCCGTGTCAACTAGTGCGTTCTCATAGGCCATGATGTCTGCTGGCATGATAATATATCTCCCCCTGGCATCAGCATCAAACAAGGCAGGAGCAGGCAACATAATAACCTTATGTGTATCCTCACTAATACCAAGTTGTACCGATAATAGTTAGGAGGGATAGCTTTGTCAATAAAGTCATGGAACCTCATGGACTCATAGTCTAAATAACTCTTAGGCAGCAAACGATCCTCGCCTATTCTAATAGCAACATTAAGATGTTGAGCGAGGCGAGTAGCATAAATACCACCATGAATAATACCCTTAGACCTGTTAATATGCAAAATACGGGCAATAATAGCTCCCAAACTATGGCTTCTAGCATGGAAAAGTGCACTACGCAAAATAGCAAGGTCAGGGGCACTGATTGTACCACCCTCTTGTCTTGCAATCAAACATTTCCCTATGAATAAAAGCAAAGTAACGTACGACAGGAAAATGCAAACTAGTGGCTCTAGCGTGAGAAACCCCTCTAGTTTCTCCCACACTTCACTAGTGCAGGCGAGTCCTATACAAACGGTTTTTACCCCCTTTCCGTGACAGAGTTTTAAACTGTCGCCTTGCCTGTGTGTGCGATAGGGGGGGGTACATCCCACATGACCCAGAAACCATCGGCGATAGGTCCTCCGGTCACACACGCTAGGTAAAAAGAGCTCGTGTGCGATCGGGCGAGCCATCGCAGACAATTATACAGGCCCAATCGTGTGAGATATACTTAGCATCCCACACAGTGAATCCCAGACAAACGTTTCCGTTCCTATGTACATCACACACAATTTTCTGAATCACATCGTCTGTGATAGCATTGCCATCGCAGACGATATTTATAATTTTATCATTTGCATTATTGAATGCATCACGCACGGTTCCTAGAAGAAACTGTATGGCATAGGCTGTCCATCACACATACTTTTTATGTGGAAAACGTTTGTGCAAGGTTGCCTAATGCAAATAGTTGTCCAGAAGAAGTCGTGTGTGATTGTTCACTGATCCAACACGTTTACTTCCTAGAAACTGTGTGGGTTGTTTGAGGTCATCGCCCACAATCTTGTCTCAATAACCGTCTGCAATAGAAAACCCCAATAAGCAGGCTAATTGGCTTATTATTTTTAATCCATTTAGTAATCAAATTGACATTTCATATTAAACACACAATATATTTCATTTTTTGTATTATGGCAACCAGGATTTCATAATTGAAATACATCAGAGTACAACATCATATAGCTTCAGCACTCAGTTACACCATATAGGCATATAGCTAGCTAGACCATTACACAACAGCACCAAGTTTCACATGCAACATCTAAAACCTTTGGAAATTAGCATCATAGATGGTTGATAGATAGATGAATCTGATCTAGAAAACTGCTGAAGTGGAAGGCGAATATTGAGCCTTCAATGATGTTGAAGGTCCTTGCAACTTTAGGCCGGTGCCTGTGGATGATCGACCGCCCATCTTTCGTCCTCTTGAGGAAGACTTCAATATTGTAGCGTGGGTGTTGTATGAATACCTTCCTCACCTCTTGACCATACAGGTGGTTTGAGAAGTAATCATCGGTGAACTGCTTTGGAAAGGCCTGAAAACAAATATATGCATAAATATCTTCTCTAAATTTTGAAATGGCGCAAAGGAATAAAAAAAAGGTATAAGAGTTAGTATCATCCAGTAGTTGACTGATGTCTTCTTCATTGTGCAGACAAAGATCTTGTTGTTTTTCGTCGCTAATTTCTTTATCCTAACAATCTTTCTGAGTTTCTTGACTTGACTGATATTTATGGACATCTCATTTCCCCATATGCAAAATGGGTCGAACAGTGGGTCAAAACCTCTGACAGCAGGACCTACATGTGCAAGACCAAATTGTTAAAAACCTAAATATTAGAATGGTTCCTGCAATTGCACAATAATGTGCTATTAGCCAAACCACCATGCATGTGCAAACCTCGATGGTATACCTCAATGCCTCCCATTGTTTCCCTACAACACATATAAGGTAGTTATTGATCAGGTTAAGTGAGAGTTGGCATACTATCAGTAAAATATGTTGATGAAAAATAAACACATTGCAGATCCAGCAGATTAATTCGAGCCACATGGAAAAGCCAGTTATCCAAATGAGGCATGCTTAAGAACTAGGAAATATAGCAATTGTATATGTTTCTCATGTATTTAGTACAGTCAAATTCGATTTATTTCTCACATGCATAACAATACAAAATTGTACCCACAACAATTGAACATCGCATTGCAGAATTGAACCAAACAGTTAACTGAGCAGCACAACAAATGAACCAAAAAGTTAACAGAGCACCACATTGCACAATCGAACATACTAGAAGATCAGACAACTAAAAACAAGCATGCTTAACAACTTTGAAATATAGCAATTGTATATGTTTCTCATGTATTTAGTACAGCCAAATTCGATTTATTTCTCACATGCATAACAATACAAAATTGTACCCACAAGAATTGAACATCGCATTGCAGAATTGAACCAAGCATTTAACTGAACATTACACCAAATGAACGAAACAGTTAACTGAGCACCACATTGCACAATATATAGAACATATATACTAGAAGATTAGATTGCATAGTATAACATTACAAAGGACAATTCACTAGAATTTCTAAAGGAAAGGCAGGAGCAGCACATGCAACAGGTAAACCGAACATGCTTAACCGGTGTAGCTAGATGAACATAGGTCCTTATAGTAAGGTAAAAAAACAAGCTACTCCTCATCGTCGGAGATATCGATGACGACGGGCTCCTTACTTGGAAGAGGGTGAGGCATCCACATCATGGGTGCCCTCCTCGTAGTGGTTAGTCGCCTGAGCCGCTCTAGGCACCAACCTGCTCGCTCTGGAGTTGAGGTAAGCACGGGCACACTGAGAAAACACCTCGTAGTCTTTGTCGAAGGCACCGGCGGTGGCCTCGAGAAAACACCATGAACTGTCCTTTAAAGCAGCCAACCGCGTGGCGGCATCCGCGCACGAGGCGTCGACGGTGGCCTCGATGGCGAGGTGCTCCTCCAAGATCTATGGGTCGGCACACATGGCAGCCATCGTGACGTCATCCGCCCGTGCGGCCGCGATTTGCTTCTCCACTGCCAAATGCTCCTTGAGCTCCTGGCTATACTGCGTGCACCATGGCTTTGGGCGGTGCTTTTTTTGGAGGATGGGGCAGTGATTTGGGTGGAAGGTGTCACGCCGGTGGTTAGGGCATGTTGGGATGGAGGAGGAGGAGGATGGGGGTCGAGTGTGGATTACCTGACTAGATCGACGAGGCCGAGCAGCAGGAAGGAGCGTCGCCGGCGAGGAGGCGGCGCTGCAAGCAAGTAGTGAAGGTTTGAACTTGGAAAGGAAGGCGGAAACAGGGGAAATGTGGCTTTTGGTCAGGAAGAGGAGGGAGGTAGATATTTTCGCGGATGCCGAAAATTTTCACTCCGTGCAGCGAAAAACTGGCGCGCAAAGTGTCATTAGATACGGTCCCTTATTTAGCAGCGTGTACGATATCTGAACATCACAAACGATTCGTATGGCTTACCCCGTGTATGATGAGTTTGAACGTTCAAATTTTGGTTCGAATTTCCCTGGTTACAGTGGACATCCACGTCATTGCATAACTTGGGTACACAGACAAAAGAGCCTACAGCACACCCACACTTCTTAATCGAGTAAGTTCAGCAATTAAACAGAGCTAGCTGACCTAAACATTACTCTAACAAAAGACTGACGCTCTAAACAAAGACGACTACTCCGCCTGGTGCTCGTCGATCTCCGCCGCCTCCTCCATGTCCAGCTCGCGCTCGACGATCTCCTGGAGAAGGGGATCCATGGCATCCATCTCGTCGTTCGCGTCCGCCATCTCTTTGGAAAAGGCCACCACGAGCTGGGCGTGGGCGTCCGCGGTCTGGGCGTGGATGGCCTCCATCTCGTCTAGGGATGCCGCCGACGAACGGACGGATGCTCGACCGCTCTCGGCGATTGCCAACTCTTCGGAAGTGGGTTGCTGACCGGTGTCGGAGAAGCTTCGTGCAATTTGTGCGGTGACCGCCAAGAGCTAGGCGTGGGTGGCCTCCATCAGGGCTACGGCGGCCGCCGAGGAACAGATAGTTGATGTGCCGCTCTCGCCATTTGCTATCCACATCGCAGATGTTGGTACCGCCATCTCAGCTGCAACAGCTGCCCTTTCAGCCGCTGCAGCTGCCTGGTCGTAGATGTTGATACCGCCATCTCAGCTGCAACAGCTGCCCTTTCGGCCACTGCAGCCGCCCGGTCGGAGATTGCGGCCGCGCTGATGGAGGTTGTGAGTGCGCTCATGGCGGCTGCGGCCGCACTCTGGCCGGAGTGGGCCGCCGAAGTTGCCCTCATGACGCGGGTCCACCTTCCCATCTTTGACCGGCGATGATTGAACAGTAAAATGATATTGGGGATCATGTGTGGTTGACAAGCCGGCGGTAGACTATAGCTGACGAAGCTTTGGGCATAAGCCATAGATGAGGGTTCTCCAAGATATTTTGTACTTCATCTCACATGATTCCTGATAATAAACTGTGTGTGATGTACTTGATTTTTCATTTTGATTCGAAATACAAAATGGAGTCAACAGTGGGAAAGGACGTTGTTTGAATTGCTAGAACATTTATCTGCAGTGAACAAGCAACTATAGGAGTGTCGTGTTAAAATTTGGAATTATTCAGGGTTCGTTTGGACATTTTTATACATTAACTGAGTTTTCTAGGCATTTAATGTGCATAATTCAAATTTGAACTATAGGCACATGCTCCAGTGCACCAAAATGGGTTGAAAAATCATATATGTGTCATTGAGTGCATGTTTAGGTCCCATGCAAGAAATGGGAATGAAGTTGAAACACCTCGGCGTCATGGATCGGTCGCAAACATTGAGAAACTTGGTTTTAAAATTCCTGTAAATCCAAAACTCATCTGAAATTCATGAAACTCGGCATCATGTCATGAAATTGCACCAACATGCTGTGGTAAAAAAAATTGTCCAATTTGGGTCAAGTTTCGATATAAGCTTCTTACAAACTAGAGCTTCTCACTAGAAGCCTCGTGGTTCCAATGGGGAATGTGTCACCTTTCTGGACGAAACGACATTCATTGCCTCTTCTCGCCTTGAATATTTTTCTAGAGGCAACATGGATTAATAAGAGTGTCGTGTTAAAATTTGGAATTATTCAGGGTTCGTTTGGACATTTTTATACATTAACTGAGTTTTCTAGGCTTTTAATGTGCATAAATCAAATTTGAACTACAGGCACATGATCCAGTGCACCAAAATGGGTTGAAAAATCATATATGTGTCCTTGGGTGTATGTTTAGGTCCCATGCAAGAAATGGGAATGAATTTCAAACACCTAGGCATCATGGATCGGCCGCAAACATTGAGAAACTTGGTTTTTAAATTCCTGTAAATCCAAAACTCGTCTAAAATTCATGAAACTTGGCAGTCATGAAATGGCACCAACATGCTGTGGTAAAAAATTTGTCCAATTTGGGACAAGTTTTGGTATATGCTTCTTACAAACCAGAGCTTCTAACTAGAAGGCTCGTGGTTCCGATAGGGAACATGTCACCTTTATGGACGAGACGACATTTGTTGCCTCTTCTCACCTTGAATATTTTTCTAGAGGCAACATGGATTAATAGGAGTGTCGTGTTAAATTTGGAATTATTCAGGGTTCGTTTGGACATTTTTGTACACACTAAAAAAAAGACACATCCGTGACATTATGGCCCAAACGAAAACTTTTTCTGTCATGGTTGTGACACTTCTATGACAATAATTGTGACAAAAACACGTATCATCATAGATGTGGCGGACTCCTACTTCTATGACAAAAAATTATGACAGAAAATGGGCTTTTCGTCCTGGGCGGGCCAGAGACGCACCCGCATGACATTCTTTGGGTCGTCCATGACGTAAAAAATCATGGTAGAAGTGAGGGCGAGGAAATTTTTGGGGAGTTCCCGGTTACGGTGGGTGGTCGGGGCCGAGCGATGCAGTGTGGTTTGCGTGTTTCTCTCGTACGCATGCGTGTGTGCGAGGCGCTCGCTAACTGAACCCGAGTGAGGCGTGCGTTCGCTTACTGAACCCAAGCGATCGATCGCCCTCGCACTACATACTGAACACGAGCGATCGATCCCTCGCACTACGTACTGAACCCGATCGATCCCATCGCTGCTAACTAAACCCAAGTGATCCCTGCACTGCTAACTGAACCCGAGTGATCCCTTCACTGCTAACTAAACCCGAGCAATCCCTTTGGTGCTAACTGAACCCGATCGATCCATCTCGCTGCTTACTGAAGCTGATTGAGCCCCCGTGCGAGACGTAGCCAGCTGGTGCTAGGTTGCCTGTCGATGAACAGTGCACGTTGCTGCCGCGCGCACGATACACATAGAACGAGTTGAGACTTGCATCGATCGAGCTGGTTGGTTGGTTGTGGATGAACAGTTCCTGTTGCTGGCGCCCGCTCATACGCCCCACCCCAGCCGGTGGGTTGGCAAAGGATCAATAGTACCCTGGCCGTGTGAAGGTGGTTAGCGCTGGATGCATGAACAGGACCCCGAGAGGAGGCCACCACACCCCAGTCGGTTGGGGGTGTATGAACAGGACCCCGTGGAGGCTGGATGAACAGTAGCCGGTGGAGGCTGCAGGAAGTCGACGGTGAATGAACAGTAGCCCGTGGAGTCCCGTTTTGCGGTACACCACACCCCTCCTAATGAACTGGACCCCGTTTCAACCATAGGAACTTGGGGAGAAGTCTGTTTCCTCCGTTTTGCGGTACGCCAGAGCCCTCCCGATGAACAGGACCCCGTTTCGACCGTAGGCGGTTGAACAGAAGTCTGTTTCCTCCGTTTTGCGGTACGCCACACCCCTCCCAATGAACAGGACCCTGTTTCGACCGTAGGCAGTTGGGGAGAAGTCCGCTTCCTCCGTTTTGCGGTACGCTAGAGCCCTCCCGATCAACAGGAACCCGTTTCAACCGTAGGTTGTTGAACAGAAGTCCGTTTCCTCCATTTTGCAGTATGCCACACCCCTCCCGATGAATAGGACCCTGTTTCGACCGTAGGCGGTCGAACAGAAGGCCGTTTCCTCCGTTTTGTGGTAAGCCAGACCCCGAGTCGATGAACAGGACCCCGTTTCGGCTGTTCCGTCCAAGCCGGTTGGCTCCCGATGAACATGACGCGTTCCGACCCAGTCGCTTGGCTCCCAATGAACACGATGTTGTTTCCTCCATTTCAACCCAGCCGGTTGGCTGCCGATGAATAGGAGGCTGTTGCTGCCGTCCATTGCCTCTCTCCATTTACACGAGCCCTGGCCGTACGTATGCGCGAGTACGCGTTCAAGACCCCGCCCGTATATGTACGTACGTGGCCGTATTTTTTGCTGTGTGGTTGTACGTATGTGTACACGATTTAGACGGGGCAGCCTGAACTGCTACGTCGGGGACTCTACTACGAGACGTGCCGCTCCTTACACGCCCACAGTTCATCGTTGCAGAAAGACCGATCGACCAGTATGTACGTACACGTTCACGACCAGACAGACAACGCTACGTATGCTTCGACCGGGTGGGTCCCAGCTGTCAGGGAGGATAAGGAGGCACTTCCTTGCATGCGAAGCTATAGCTGGTGGGTCCCAGCTGTCAGGGGTGAGGAATCATTTTTTTGCACATAATAAGGAGGCACTTCCTTGCGTGCGAAGATGTAGCTGGTGGGTCCAGCTGTCAGCCTCACCGCGTACAGTCCTCTTTCGATGGTTGTTGTTCATTGACCAGCTTGACTACGCCGCGCCGGGAGAACCAAGGCAGTGGATGACGGCGAGGCCTAGGAAGGGAACGACGCGGAGCTAGGGAAGACGCGGTAGTGGATGCCCACGCAGAGGGGAGTACGAGGGTTGACTGGTTCGGCTGCGGTGTGAGGCTGCCGTCGCCGGAGAATAATAGGGGATGTGGTTGAGTAGAGGGAAGGCCTAGCCAGCGGTGGGAGTAGGGTGGGGCGGTGAGGCCTGCGCGACATCATAGCCGGCCACGGGAGGCAGGAGCAGGTGGTCCCGCCGGCGCTGGTTTGGGTGGCGGGAGCAAGAAGATCAGAGATTGAAGAAGCAACACGGCCGTTGGATGAACATCCAACAGTCACTGCTGCTAGAATCGTTTGTTGACTAAGTTGACAAAGCCCTACGTACACGTCAACTTAGTAGGCCCACAAGTCAGCCTCCAAATCTGGTGGGTCCCAGTTGTCATGGGGAGGAATCATTTTTTCACGTAATAAGGAGGCACTTCCTTCCATGAAAAGATATAGCTAGTGGGTCCCAGCTGTCAAGTGGAGGAATCATTTATTTTTCGCGTAATAAGGAGGTACTTCCTTCCATGCGAAGATGTAGCTTGTGGGTCCCGGATGTCAGGGGGGAATCATTTTTTGTGCGTAAACAGGAGGCACTTCCTTGCGTGCGAAGATGTAGCTGGTGGGTCCAAGCTATCAGGGAGGGAATCATTTTTCTTGCATGTGATAAGGAGGAGACCATGGACTATGTGGGTCCCAGCTGTCAGCCTCTGCACGTACAGTCCTCTTCCGATGGGTGTCGTTCATTGACCGCGTTGACGACGTCGTGCCGAGAGCACCAAGGCGGTGGATGACAGCTAGGCTAAGGGTGGGAATGACCCGGAGCCGGGGAAGACTCAGAAGTGGATGCCCACGGGGAGGAGAGTACGAGGGTTGACTGGTTCGGCTGCGGTGTGAGGCTGCCGTCGCCGGAGAACAATAGAAGGTGTAGGTGAGTAGAGGGATGGACTGGCGAGCGGTGGGAGTAGGGTGGGGCGGTGAGTCCTTCGCGGCAGCACAACCATCCATCGGAGTCGGGAGCAGGCAATCCCGTTGGTGCTGGTTTCGGCAGCTGGAGCAAGAAATCAGAGATTGAAGAAGCACATTGGCTGTTGGATTAACATCAAATGGTCACGCTGGTAGAATCGATTGTTGACTAAGTTGACAAAGCCTTGCGTACCTGTCAATTTCGTAGGCCCACAAGTCAGCCTCCAAATGTGTGGTAGACAGCATACAACCCATTTGCTATTTTTGTAAATAATTTACATCCCATTTGCTAATTCTTAAGAAATTTATTACAGTCCATTTTCTGCCAGGTACCACAGTCAATAAATTCAACGAAATTTCGCATACTTCGGTGTAGTCCGAACTATTTAAAACCCGAAATTTCGCGTTAGATTCAAACTAATTTTAAAATAAAATTAAATTAGATTAAATTAAATCCAATGATATTTAAAAACTCAAAATTCAAAGAAAAAAGCCTAAATTTGAAACTAATTGCCAGTTTGCTGTGTTTTTTTATATTTACAACCTTTTTCTTATTAGTTATTTCAAACAATTTTCTGGGCAAGCCGAATGCATGCCTCCTTGTCTAGATTTGTAGCGCAGCAATTCGCAAAAAGCAATTGCAGCCCAGCACAGTCCCGCCAGCGTGGGAGGAGGAGGACGAGAGATTGAAGAAGCATGTCCAACGCCTCCGCTATCAGAATCGTTTTGTTGACCAAGTTGACAATGCCTTGCATGGGCTTCACCCTTGTGGGCCCACAATGTGAGCTTCCTATTCTGTGCCTGACATTCGGCCCATTTCATGTTTTTTAGAATTTACAGCCCATTTGTTAAAAAATCAAAATACACCCATTTGCTGGGCTGGGTGAAAAAATAATGTTGCGGGCATGCTGCAACTAATAATTCTTTTTTTCTTAGAACTTACAGCCCATTTGCTTTTTTCTAAATACACGCATTTGCTGGGCTGGCTGGACAGAGCAATGATATAAAAAAATAAAATAGGGTTGGGCATTTCATTTGGACAAGAGATTTTCTTTAATAATTAACAAGACGACTGAAAAAATAATGTTGCAGACTGCAACCGATTAACCTTTTTAGTAGAATTTAAAGCCCAATTGTTTTTTTTGTAATACACCGATTTCTTGGCTGGATTAAAAAATAATGTTGTGGACAAGCCCCATCTAATATTTTCGCATAATTTACAGCCATTACCTTTTTTTTAGAAATACACACATTTGCTTCTCTGGGTTAAATAGTAATGTTGGTCTGGCCACAGCATTCTTATAAAATATAGGACATTTTTTAGGCTATTTTAGCCTACCAATGTAGGGAAATGCGACAGAAAACAAAAAAAATCGATACAGCGAGCACGCCCAGGATCACTATGGAGATGCATACAAGGTTTTTGATCTGATCGTTACCGACTCGTAGCGCAGCGGAAGTAGAGTCGATGTAGATCGTTGGTGCAGATCCCCGCAGCTAGGATTTACAACCTCCCAACTGCGAGGATGTACTCCCTCGCCTGCCCCTCGGACAGTCCCTCGGACAACCCTCTGGGAGACGGTCGGACAGTCCCCCGGACGATGTCACGGACAGCCCTCCGGGAGGACCCTCGAAACTCGGACAGTAACTCGGACAGCCCTTTGGGAGGACCCTCGAACAGCCCCTCGTGCAAAAGATCGAACCTACGACCTCTCTACAGGGTTGCACACATACGGTGTCAGCTAGCCGGCAGGGCTTCACCATCCAGAACTAGTTCCCACCAGAACCCAGACAGCCTTTCGGCTGTACAAAACCATTTCGTGTGAGGGAGAGAAGAAGCCAGATCATTGCATGGCATAATGTATGAGAGAAAAAGTGTGTTTGGGCAGCCCCCTCTAGCCCTATTTATAGGCCAAGCCCAAGGGGTAGAGGACACTTGGAAATACCAAAATACCCTCAAAGGTGGCTTCCCAAAGAAACTACCAAATAGTGTTTCCACTATTCATGAAAATATTTTTCCGCGGCCGTTAAATCCGAAAATATTTTTGTAGGTCCAGAACATTTCCAGTACCCACAAAAATAATTCTGGACATGTTCCGAAACATTTCCGGATCAATGATTTTCATCAGCGAAAAGCAAACAAGAAATGCGTTTTCACTATTCACAAAGACAATTTTTCGCGTCCGTTAAATCCGAAAATATTTCTGTAGGTCCAGAACATTTCCAGCACCCACTAAAATAATTCTGAACACATTCTGAAACATTACTAGATCAATGATTTTCTTCAGCGAAAAGCAACCAAAGCGGTTCCGGCAGCTCCGGAACATTTCTGTTTTTTTCTCCGGAAAAATCCCAGAAGTTCCCAGAACAATTCTGGCACCCTCCAAGAATTTCCAGGCGTGTGCCGAAACCAATTTGACTTAATGTTATACCCCGAAACAACTTTTCAGTTTTACCGAAACTCTTCCGGTGTTCTCTCTCCGAAACTCTTTCATTGTCTCCGAAACTTTTCCGGTGACTTTCTCTCAGACTCCCTCTCTAGCATTCAACAGATAGATGACCCTTAAGCGTGTGACCCTATAGGTTCGGTGAATTATAGACATGACCGGAACACTTTCCGATCAATGATCAACATCGGAGCCGTGGACACCCATATTGACCCCTATACCCACACGAATAAATATTCGAGTGAACCTCCACTTGCCGTGTGCTATTTCTGTTGCTTCGCGATATGTTACAAACACCTGAGGTGAGATTTATCGGCATCCCCGTGGATCAACACTTGTCCACAATGCCAGTTACCTCGTTACCGGTTTTGTTCTCTTTTCTCGTTCCCGTGTTCCGGCATCCCTGTGATCAAATCACAATGTGTCTGGCCAGACGATGATGGATACCGTAACATCGAGAGGGCCCAAAGAATATCTCTCCATCGTCAGAGGAGCAAATCCCAATCTTGAGCTATCAAGTCCCTTGACATACTTTCCCATGAACTCGTAAGCCGCCGTAATAGCCACCCAGATACGGATGACGTTTAACAAACCCCAAAGTTCATGAAGCAAGCATGAAGAAACTCAATACTCTCATGGTATAAGGAATTATGCAAACATTAACTTTCTCTGTGTTATAAACCATTAACTTGTGACGAATGTATCTCATAGTATAACATCAATTCGGGTCGATTCAACACAAGTGTTCTTCTAACAATGTGCCCGCAAAGTTTGCTGGCATAGTCATGCCCATGATCAGGAAAACAGGATCATCATGCAACACTTGAGCTAGTCTTAGAGGCCAGACTAGGAATACATTTTATCGTTTATTATTCCATACGTGCATATGAGTCTTCCTTCAAACCTCGTGGTTATTGCAGACTCGAGAACCATAGCAGTTATAGCACGAAATATAGACTTAATTACAAACATAGAGATAAATAATAACATTTATTGCCTCTAGGGCATATCTCCTATAGACTCCCACTTGCACTAGAGTCAATAATCTAGTCAATGCTAATGCACTTTACACCTATGGCTTATCGGTGTAAAATATGCTTCGCTTGTGGTATAGTCTATTTCTAACGGACCTGACAACTTCAGGGCTGTGTGTATCTTTGCATATCCTCGCATTTTCACGATTTCACAACATACATATTTTGTGTGGACTTGGCTTTGTATATATGTGAATCACTGGTCGAACCTTGATTCCTCAGACTGAGCTATGGAGCAGCTATCTACAATACTGTTCCATTGACCAAAGCCATCTTGGAACCATACTAAGTTCATGAATGAACTATATGATTCAACATCTTCTTTGTCACTTCCAAAGCGTCAACATACTTAGCCTTTGTTATAGAATTCGCCACAGTAACCTGTTTGGAACAATTTCCAACTACCGTGCCACCATATCGTGTATTACACAAAACCCTTAACTTAAATCAAAAATTGCTTGGAGCATTGATGAAGACTGTTTCGATGTAATTACTCACAATGAGTACTTCATAATCTCAGCTTGCGAGAAAACATGTCATCAGTGCTACTCTAGTACACAATGACATTTTTCACTGTTGTCCCATGATCAGCACTTTGATCACTTTGGTATCTATACTCGCAACAACTTGGGAGTATTGGACATATCTGGTTGTCTTACATACCATGGAATACATGATTAATCCAAACACAAAAGTGTCTGGAATCTCCATCATGTATTTTGCTCATTAGTGTTTTAGGACACCGAGTCTTGCAAAACTCTTTCCATGTGACTTTGGCAAGAATCACTCCTTGACGTTCTTATGCTAAACTATTTTTAGCATCTTGTCAATATGTATTTTTGGCTTAGCCTATTAGGCAATTCTATCTCCATAGATAAATATGCCTAATATCAAGGCTACTTAGCCCAAGTACTTCATCGAAAAACTAATTTTCAATGAAGTACTAATTTGTGTCAAGAAATTTATATTATTTCCAATCAACAATGTGTCAAGCACACAAGGTTTTTAGAAATATTATTATGCTCCCACTTATTTTCTTGTAACCACAAGCATCTTTGTTATCCATTGATGAAATCAAACTCTTTTGACTATTTCATCAAAAATGAAGATTCCAACTCCATTTTGCTCTCTTCTGTCCATTGCTGAAACTCTGAAGTTTGCATACTCACTAGCATCCTCTAGATAGACAAATTACCTTGGACTGTATCACATGCAAGTCCTAGGTAGCATTTCCATCACATGGAAATCCTTTTGGGATCCAAGTATCATATCTCATCATTGAAATATGTATTAATTGCTAGTTTAACCCGAACCGACTTTAAGCATCGCTACGGTGAGACAATCTCATCGCAGTTAATTCCTTGAATTTGCTATAAGCAACAAGTCGAGCTTTATGGATAAAACATTTTTATCTGTATCAGTTTATAGTTCCATTAATATTCGTTAGACTTCAAGTCTTCCGAAGGGTTTATCAAGATCAAATCTTGAATCATTTATATGGAAACTATCTTGGATTATATTGGCATTTAGCCAATTCCGGAGTCAGGGCCCATCAACGCTTCCTTGTGTATCGTAGGTATACTATTGTTTAGCAATAATATCTCGTCTGCGCACCTGAGAGGTTTGCACGAGTTTTGCCTACATGGTTCAGCTGCAAGTTCGACCGAAGTCCATACATCTCATGTAGAGGCTTCCGTATCAGTCGCAGTAGGAAACTCTGGAATCACTTCCAAGGTTTCTTTCCCTTGACCTGATGACGAAGATACTGTTATCTCGTCGAGTTGCACTGTCCTCCCACTCACCTTTTTGCAAGAACCATTTTCTTCAAAATCATACCGCTCTTTGTGGCAAACATTTTTGCCTCGGTATAGTGATGGAGGAATACCCAATAATTTAGGATAACCTACAAAGTAGCACCTGTCTGATTTGGAATAGGTTTGTAAATATTTTACACAAGCCCCATATTCCAAATGTTAAGAAAAGACATAACATGGTTGGGTGTACCATACCATGGCATCATTTCAACAGATTTGATGGCGCTCTTTTCAATGTAAAAGCCATAGTCTCTAAAGCATTACTTTAAAAGGGATAATGGCAAATTGATTTATGTCATCTTTGATCTTACCATGTCATAAATGGTTTGATTACATCTTCATGGACATTCCACTCATAGTGGTGTTCCGGGAGGTGTAAGTTATGAAACTGTTTTCACAACTCATCAGACATTCGCTAAACTTGTAACTCAAATATTCCTTTCCGCAATCTAATTGCAGAAACATAATTTTCTTGTTACAATAGTTTCTTCTTCATTTTGAAAACTTTTTGAATGATTTCAAAAGATCCAGACTTACGTCTCATCAAGTAAATATCCATATATCTACTTGAGTCATTTTAGAAGATAGACAAATCCACTGCCAGCAACAACATTTATCGGACTACACACATCATGATGTATGATCACCAATAAGTTCTTTGCTCGTTCCTTATGGCCTGTGGATGGTATTTCAGTCACTTCACTTTTCGGAGGAAAGTTGCAAGTGTCATATGATTCATAATCAAACGACTTCAAAATCCATCATTATGGAATTTCTCCATGCGGGTTTCTCCAATGTGACCAAATGCAGTGACACACATGTGTGGTATTCTTTTAGTCTTGCGACATTTAGCGTCAGTGTTATGGATGTATCATATTACCATCAATATTCATAACATACATCCCATCCATGATGGAAGTATGGTCCTTATGTTATTCATAATACTGAACAACAATTGTTCTTTTATGAACAACACTCTTGCAACAAACATTATGCAAATGGGCTAGAGTGCATAAAACTCTAAAATGAATTATGAAAGTAAATACAGAGGTAATGTATTATTATCAATATTCATAACATACATCTCATTCATAATGAAAGTATGGCCCTTATGTTATTCATAACACCGAACATCAAAAGTTCTCTTATGAATAACCTTCTTGCAAGATACCTTATGCAATGGGCTAGAGTGTATGAAACTCCAAAAATGAATTATGAAAATAAATACATAGGTAATACACCGATGGAAGGTATAGTAACATTTACTATGTTCCCAGTGCGTATCTAAACCTCATTCTCGGCAAGTCTTTTAGGCCATAGTAGTTCTTGCATCGAGTCGCAACAGAATGCAATCGAGCGAGTATCTCTGTGATCAACTCACAATACCCAAGAATTGGTGATTAACATGTTTAATCATAATTCCCAAGAACTATTTCTTTGACCAGCTTTCTATACATCAATAGCTTGTATGACTTTCATACATGAGCTGGACATTCCAGTATTCTCTTTTTTTGCCTTTATACTTCTAACAGTTTAACTTTCAGTATTTCTCCTACTCTCAGAAGAAGCACTCAACTTAAGAGTGGCGTTAGCCCCGGACTTCCTAGGCGTGTAAGTCACACTAACACCCTTTGGACATTTCCTTTCTCTTTAAGTTGTTTTTTTATTCACCTTCATCATATGACAAGCGTTCTACTGGATCCCTCTCTCATCAGTCAAGTGCCCAGTAAACACTTTACTAATACTTTGCAAACAAACATTGCTTTGGATATTTCATATCTTTTAGCCTTTGTCTGCATCTGAAAATAATTTTCAATTCCATGAATATCATATAACTATCCCAAACTTTTGAAGTTCAGGTCTCATGGAAGCAAACATATTGCACTTGACCGTAACGGAATTCTAGCTTTTGGATCAAAGGACGAGAGTCACATCATCCATAGCATTAGCGGGAGGATACCGAAAGCATGCGATAGGACAAAGTTCTTCTCGTCACTTTTGAGGACAATCCTCACATTACGTTACCAACCGTAAAGTTTTAACCAGATATATAACAACTATTCAATTTTAATAGGGAAGGTGGAAACGCAAGCCTTTATTCCACAACTATTATGCAAATTTCACTTAGAAAAAGTTCATAATTAATTGCACTAAGAATTAAACAAGTTAATTCTACAGTGCGCTCCCACTCAAATCAATATCTCTCATAATTGATTGTGAGTGATTCAAGATCCGCATTTCAATTCGACGCCAAGGATGCATCCATCTCAAGTGACGAGAATTTCATTTGGTAGTCCAACTTGCCAATCACATCTCTATGTGACTCTTGTTCATCTTTCGATGGGCGTGTTCCGAGCTCAGGACGATCCTCCGGAACGTCAAGACAACCAAGTGATCATGCTGCAAGGTCTCAACTCACCCGCCTCACACTTCTCTAATCGTTTGTACCCATGCATCCATGTGATACCCCGAAGAGATAGGTGCCGTGACGGTGCTACACTTGGGAGAACACTAACTACTTGATATTTTTAGTGAGAGATCACCCTAATAAAAATCGACTACCGCGCAATCAAGAAGGGTGCATCAAATGGACAAACATCTCAGGCAATTCATAATAGCATGATATGGTATAGCCCTTTCTAATGGAGAAGTCTTTTATTTCTTCGTCTTCGGCATTTGCGTCGGTGTTCACCTTCGCAAAGATTGCCACCACCTTGTCGATGCACCAGATAATATTGCTATCTCTATAGCGAATAAAATAAGTGCAATACTTAAGGTTGACACGCAGGTCATTAAAGTGACAATCATATGGCTCCAGCCATCATGCCGAATCATGACTCGCAGGTCATGTTAAAAATTTACATCGTATAGTCATCTCATACATAATTGAATTAATATGAGAACTGCTATACCACATCACATGCACATCCTGCAAAACCAAGTTAGACGCCTCTAATCGGTTTATGCAAAATTTTATTTTACGTGGCTTCTAAGGTTTTGACTTAAACCGCAGCTACCAACGTTTATCATCAAGTGTGATTATTCAAGTCGCTAGATTAACTTTGCGGGGTATATGAAACATGAGATAATAAAATCTCGAGACCCATACTGAACTTCGTCACACACATGACCCCCGTGCAGATCATATATGCATTGCCCTTTCGTTTGCGAAATTTCATCTTTCTTTTAACTATGGTGGAATTCAATGAACTGTTAGCACTTCGTTGATCAATCAGGATCGCGGATTGCCAGAACTTTGAAACTCCACCATACCATTATCAAGATCGGAAATACGCAAATTCCAGGGAAGCAACAAGAACATCGGGTAATAGATTTCATCTGCTACCCGCACAAATAATTTTCAGTAATAGAACTCATCTACTACAAATTATATTGTGCAACACCCATACATCTATATGTATTCTAGATCGTAACCTGCATCTACGCATAGCACGGCTCATGATGCCACTGTAGGGGAACATGACAGAAAACAAAAAAATTCGGTACAGCAAGCACGCCCAGGATCACTATGGAGATGCATACAAGGTTTTTGATCTGATCGTTACCGACTCGTAGCGCAGCGGAAGTAGAGTCGATGTAGATCGTTGGTGCAGATCCCCGCAGCTAGGATTTACAACCTCCCAACCGCGAGGATGTACTCCCTCGCCTGCCCCTCAGACAGTCCCTCGGACAGCCCTCCGGGAGGCGGTCGGACAGTCCACCGGACTATGTCACGGACAGCCCTCCGGGAGGACCCTCAAAACTCGGACAGTAACTCGGATAGCCCTTCGGGAGGACCCTCGAACAGCCCCTCGGGCAAAAGATCGAACCTACGACCTCTCTACGGGGTTGCATACATACGGTGTCAGCTATCCGGTAGGGCTTCGCCGTCGAGAACTAGTTCCCACTGGAACCCAGACAGCCTTTCGGCTCTACGAAACCATTTCGTGTGAGGGAGAGAAGAAGCCAGATCATTGCATGGCATATTGTATGAGAAAAAAGTGTGTTTGGGCAGCCCCCTCCACCCCTATTTATAGGCCAAGCCCAAGGGGTAGAGGACACTTGGAAATACCAAAATGCCCTCAAAGGTGGCTTCCCAAAGAAGCTACCAAATAGTGTTTCCACCATTCATGAAAATATTTTTCCGCGATCGTTAAATCTGAAAATATTTCTGTAGGTCCAGAACATTTCCGGTACCCACAAAAACAATTCTGGACGCGTTCCGAAACATTTCCGGATCAATGATTTTCATCAGCGAAAAGCAAACAAGAATGCGTTTTCACTATTCACAAAGACAATTTTTCGCGTCCGTTAAATCCGAAAATATTTCTGTATGTCCAGAACATTTCCAGCACCCACTAAAACAATTCTGAACACGTTCCGAAACATTTCCGGATCAATGATTTTCTTCAGCGAAAAGCAACCAAAGCGGTTCCGGCAGCTCCGGAACATTTCCGGTTTTTTCTCCGGAAAAATCCCAGAACAATTCTGGCACCCTCCAAGAATTTCCAGGCGTGTGCCGAAACCAATTTGACTTAATGGTATACCCCGAAACAACTTTTCAGTTTTACCGAAACTCTTTCGGTGTTCTCTCTCCGGAACTCTTCCGTTGTCTCCGAAACTTTTCCGGTGACTTTCTCTCAGACTCCCTGTCTAGCATTCAGCAGATAGATGACCCTTAAGCGTGTGACCCTATAGGTTCGGTGAAGTATAGACATGACCGGAACACTTTCCGATCAATGATCAACATTGGAGCCGTGGACACCCATATTGACCCCTATACCCACACGAATAAATATTCGAGTGAACCTCCAGTTGCCGTGTGCTATTCCTGTTGCTTCACGATATGTTACAAACACCCGAGGTGAGATTTATTGGCATCCCCGTGGATCAACACTTGTCCACAATGCCAGTTACCTCGTTACCGGTTTTGTTCTCTTTTCTCATTCCCGTGCTCCGGCATCCCTGTGATCAAATCACAATGTGTCTGGCCAGACGATGATGGATACCGTAACACCGAGAGGGCCCAAAGAATATCTCTCCATCGTCAGAGGAGCAAATCCCAATCTTGAGCTATCAAGTCCCTTGACATACTTTCCCATGAACCCATCGTAATAGCCACCCAGTTACGGATGACGTTTAACAAACCCCAAAGTTCATGAAGCAAGCATGAAGAAACTCAATACTCTCATGGTCTAAGGAATTATGCAAACATTAACTTTCTCTATGTTATAAACCATTAACTTGTGACGAATGTATCTCATAGCATAACATCAATTCGGGTCGATTCAACACAAGTGTTCTTCTAACAATGTGCCCTCAAAGTTTGCTGGCATAGTCATGCCCATGATCAGGAAAACAGGATCATCATGCAACACTTGAGCTAGTCTTAGAGGCCAGACTAGGAATACATTTTATCATTTATTATTCCACACGTGCATATGAGTCTTCCTTCGAGCCTTGTGGTTATTGCAGACTCGAGAACCATAGCAGTTATAGCACGGAATATAAACTTAATTACGAACATAGAGATAAATAATAACATTTATTATTGCCTCTAGGGCATATCTCCTACAACCAAAACGTCTTATATTTTTATATGGAGGGAGTAGAAAATAAGAACTTAGCTATGCGTTTTTTCTTTTTAAAAAAGGTAACTCGGTGTCCCATAGCCCATTCGAGACATGCTGGATTCTGGTGTCAGCATGTCGTGGGTTGCGCATATAATAGGCTGGGCAGGCCAAAGCCCAGTTATATTTGCTTGACCTAAAAAAAAGTCTTTGGTGACTGCCTCTCCTTGTTTAATTCACTCATTTATTTACTATGTTGACAACCTGGTGAGTCCGAGATGTCAGTATTTTACTGGAGGTGAGACTCTTTTTCTTGCTTTCACTATTTATATTTCTGATGGCAGAACATTTGTTTCGCGTCAGTCGCTGGCCGTAGGGTGGCGGGAGCATGCGGTCCGGCCGGCGCTGGTTTGGGAGGCTGGAGGAAGAAGAAGACGGGAGATAGAAGATGTAAGAGAAAACGCACGCCAGCCATTCGATATGAATCAAACCATTGGCAGAAAGAAAACACCCCTTTGACAGTTGATTCATTCAAACGAACAACAATAGTAGTACTAGTTAATTTGCTTCCACCACGACTACATTTTTAGAAGCTGAAGCTGAACCAGACACTAGCCACGGCCAGCACCAGTCGCACGGCCCCGGCCAGCGCCACCCCCGCGGCCACGACATCCACCATCGCCACGGCCACGGTCACCCCCACCACCACGGCCACCGCCAGCGCCACCCCCATGGCCGCGACCTCCGCCACCGCCACGGCCACCCCCATGGCTGCGACCTCCTCCACTGCCACGGCCACCGCCAGCGCCACCCCCACGGCCGCGAACGCCGCCACCGCCATGGTAAAATGCATGGAATCGGGCAAAGTTGGAGTGGAGGGCGTGGAAATACGCCTCGGCGGCGTTAGCGTCCAAGGCAGGCCATTCATCCGCGGCGGACACGGGGACCCCAAACAGCTGCTCCGCTTCCACCTTCTTCTGGGAAACTATCTCCAAGCCCAGGTTCATCTCATCCCATAACGGATCCAGAGGATTCGCGGGATGCTCATCCTCCTCCTCTCCAAAATTGAACACGAGTGGGTGCTCCTCCGGTTGCGCCATTGACGAGGGAGTGCTGGTGGATTGGAGATGGGAATGGAAGGCGCCAGAGAGAGGATTTGGGGGATAGAGGGTACGGCGGCGGCGTCTTATAGGCTGCCGCGGGCGCCATTAAGGAGGAGGTAAGAGCGGTGGCGGGCGGTCAAAGGGCGCGTCTCACGGTGAGAAAAGCTGCTGCCGCCGGCTCACACACCTCCCAGATGCACAGGGATGATGCGTCGCAGTCTCCATAATTGGAGAGATTAATGACAGGCAGCCATCGCCGGTGGTGCATTTGATGCCGCGCTTCTTAAATCCCCCGGCAGCGCGAAGGCCGAGGGGGAAGAAGATGAAACTTCCGTCCCGCGCTGACGGTTGGGGTATGGAGCAAGCTGGATTTAAGAGGGGGTGGGGGCACGGCGCGAGGCAGTGCCGCCGGCCCCTGGGCGGCAACAGGCAGTCCAGCTGCGCTGGTTTGGGCGGCAGGACAACCAGCAGAGGGAAGACTGAAGAAGAACGTCAGACGCAAATTTGTTTTTCAGTGGCTCTCGACGGGGTATTTTTTTAGCTTGCCTCTCCATGATACAACTTGTTATTATAGCCTCCCGGTCCATGGCGGACCAGCAGCCCATTTGCTGGGCGGCCCAAGCTACAGAAAATAGCACTTGTCAAAGCCCAAAAACAATGCAGTAGTGTGTTTTTTTAGAGGCCGAAAACAATATGGCAGGGGCTGAACGGGGTGGTTCAACCGGGTACCGGATGTCAGTCTGAAATATGTTGGGTACCCTGTGTGTTCGTGCGTGATGATGCGTTGGGTCATTCGTGTAGGATACAGTTGATCTGATCCCATGTAGTGTTCATGTTTAGCAGGCTATTAGTGCTTGTAAAGACTGAGCAAAAGATAAATAAGAGTTGATGCGCCCTTGCAACCCTAACAAGCTGGTGTCATTCTTCTCGGGACGATGGTGTGCCGTGTGACACTCACACGTCACAAGCCCATAGCATACATTCTAATAAGTTAACACACCAAGTACAACAGAAAAGGTAAACATTCAGATCAAACTCAAGTTCAAAGGATACGTTCATATTCATAGCGAACATTCACAATCAACTCCTCAAAAGATTCACATATACACAAGTTCAGCATGTTTATGCATCCAAATTATTGAGAGATCACAAGCCAATATTCATAGCCAACATTCACAATCAACAACTCACACTACTAGGGAAAACCCTAGTAGTAGCGCGGGGTAATGACCTATTAGTAGGGCGGGGGCCCACGCTACTGCTACGGTGCTACAGCTAACTTTTAGCAGTAGCGCGGGTCCTACTCGCGCTACTACTACTTCTGCTAGTAGTAGCGCGGTTGCCACCCGCGCTGCTACTACTTAGCTGTAGCGTGGGTAAGGGCCCCGCGCTACTACTAACTAATTAGGAATTAAAAAAAATCCATCCATGGATGCTGCTGCTGCTGGGCGTCAACGTCCTCTCCATCCATGGCTGATGCTGGTCGTGGAGGGGATGAAGTCGTCCATGGTGATGGTGCTTCCCCACCCAACTCATCCTCGCACCTCTCCTCTGCTGCTGCTACAAAAGAAGAGAAAACGATTAGAAGATGAAGAGAGAGAGATTGAGAGGAGTAGAAAGAGCAACTCACAGGTGGCCGCCGGAGTTGGAGACGACGCCCGAAACCATGGTGTCCGCATGTCCGCTTGTCCGCACGACGCCCTGTCCCGGCGAGGAGGTGCAAGTGGCTGCGTCCATGGCGGATCTGGCCGCCGCCATGGATGGCGCTCTGCTGGATCTCCCTCTCCTTCCAGCAGCAGAGAAGGAGGAGGAAGGAGGGGAGAGGGGGCTGCGGTGGGAGTGAAGGTCGCCGGATTTGGGGGAGGCGACGAGGTGCGAGGCCGGTGATGGCGGTGGGTAAGGAAGGGAATCGCGGGTGGGAAGGAGAAGTGGAATCGGAAGAGTGTGGGTTTGGATTTGGGCCTCCGCGCACTATGTGTACACATATGTTGGAGGTTGATAGTAGTAGCGCGGGTTTAAACCCCGCGCTACTACTATGGCCTATCCCAGGGGCACGGTGGGGACCGCTTAGTAGTAGCGTGTGGTTTATACACCGCGCTACTACTATCAACTTAGTAGCAGCGCGGGTTTCATACCCACGCTACTACTATGGTCTGTCCCGGGGTGCACGGTGGGGTCAACTTAGTAGCAGCGTGGGTTTTATACCCCGCGCTACTACTATCAACTTAGCAGTAGCGAGGGGTGTATACCCCGCGCTACTACTAATTAGCAGTAGCAAGGGGTATATACCCCTCGCTACTGCTAAGCATCTATCTATAAGGTATTTCCTAGTAGTGTCAAAAGATTCACGTATACAAGTTTAGCATGTTTATGCATCCAAATGATTGAGAGATCACAGCCAATATCCTCCATCGACACACTTTAATTACCTGGGGTGTAGACTGGTTAAGTGGTGTTCACTCGGTGGTACTTCTTGCTAAAATTAGTGCTTGTCTGAGCAAACTTTCGAGTACATAAGAGGCAGCACAGACCATCTCAACTTTCCTTGTAGGTTATCCTCATGATGGTGGCCTCGATGCCGCGAGAGGTTTGAGCATCTTGGCCACTACTTTCATCCAACTAGTTTACTGGCTCATCTTGGTCCTGTAGCTCACCAAAATTCTACCGTGCAGACAAGGAGGCGGTGGACAAAATGAACCACCTAAAGTTTTTTTGCAGTTGAACTTGAATGGAGCATCCCTGGGGTGCAGACTGGTTAAGTGGTGTTCACTCTGGCACTTTTTCTTGTCAACAGCGATGCTTGTCTGTGTGAACTTTGAAGTACATAGGAGCCAGCATAAGTATTTGACCATCTGATCTTTTTGTGCAGTTCTACTAAAATCGGCAGCGTAATGCTTTGCTTGTAAGGTCTTCCCAATAATGTTGCATGCAGTTTCGATGGGGTAAGTTCTCAGTTCCGAGATTGACATGGAACATTACGAGATGATACGCTTAATGCTGCCTGCGAGTTGAGGCTCCAAGTTACTCCTTTTATAAAGCTATAAAGCTATGCTGCCTCATCTTGGGTCTGTAGCTCGCCAAGAATCTTACCTTGCAGGTAAAGGAGGCAGTGAAGGCAATGAACCACCCACTGTGATTGCCATGCTTATTATCTACTCGTGGATTAGATTAATCAAAAAGGTGCCAATATTTCCAGCAGTCAAGCATCCATGTTTGCACAGATATTGAGAAAGTGAGATTTACTATAATAGCGGCACTAGTTCATTAAACATATAGTAACAAATAGAAGCATTGTGATTATCTTAATGGCTAAAGATAGCAACATAGTAGCCTTGCTTAAAGGGTGGTATTAGTTTATTTTATCAGTGGCATAGGCTCATCACGCAAAGAATTGTCGTGTACATAAGTTGCATTAGATTAACATGCAAAACTAAAGCACTTTCTCATGACAGTAGCAAACAGTAGCACAATACCAAATTACCAATAGATATGACAAAGAACAATAATCAGGATGAAGGCTGTAGGCCGGTACCAACCTGTGTGAGGAAGCTTATCAATTAGTACTTCCTTTGACTGGAAGCAGAGAAAAGCGACTGACGGGAAAGTAAGGAGGCAGTTGAGGCAATGAACCACCCAAAGTCTTTATGCAGTTCCACTAAAATCGAGCATCCTTGTTGGCACATATATTGAGAAAGTGATATTACTGTAATAGTGGCACTAGTTGATGAAACATACACTAACAAATAGGAGCATCCTCATTATCTTAATGGGTAAAGATAGCAACATAGTAGCCTTGCTTAAAGAGAGGTATTAGTTTATTTTATCAGTGCCAATTAGCTCAACACGCAAAGCATTGCCATGTATCATCGGTTGCAAAGATTTAACGTGCAAAGATAAAGCACTTTCTCATGACAGTAGCAAGCACGATACCAATAGAGATGACAACACACTAATCTGGATTAAGGACGTAGGCCGGTACCAACCTGCGCGAGGAAATTTATTCAAGTAATTCCAGAAGAGAAGATAAAGCACTGACAGGAATCATTCAAGGGTATCCTCTTGTGAGATTATATCGAGAGATTATCAAGCACTTCCAGCAGAGTAAAAGCACTGGCTAGAATACAATCCATATTATCCTCTTGTGCAGTTCCACTACAATGTACGATTGACACAACATGATCCCTATTTGCAGAAGTAGGAACAAGGTGATACCTTCATTAGCTTAGTGAGAAATGATAGAAAGACAATAGCATATTTACAAGTTTTACGGTAGTTGACATTTTTATAAGCCGTCCATTTGTCTCGATCCAATGGTAGATAAATAGGTAGTACTGCCAAGGAAGTACTCAAAAGTACTACTTAACATGGGGTCAGTACTCAAAATTAGGTAGGGTCACATCTACATGTCATTTGCATGATTTTATCATTTCGTTTGCTCAAAGTAGGCATCATGCTGTTAATCTGTGTTTTACCCTATTTCTGTAAGACTTGGCATTTAACAAAATTCATAACTAAATAACCATGCAGCACATAAATATATGCCATATAGATGTGTTGCTCAGTTTTATGTGTACTATCTGCCCAGGTCATTTTATTTATCACTAAAAATCAAGTGCACATTGTTTTCAGAGGTAAAAGGACCTGTAAGGATAAGAAAGGATGCTACCAGTTGGTGATCCTTCTTCATTTCCTCCTTCTTCTTCTTCGTCTTCGTCTTCTTGGTCTGTATCTCTTTCTCCTCACCAATTGGTGAAACCAAGGACATGATTGGCCTTCAATGTCAGATTTGGTTTTGTAAGTGAGGGGGTACAAGTATACTAATAAACAATAGCATTATTTTCTCATGATCGTAGCAAAATAGAGGTGAACAAATGCGCTAAATATCATTCTTACCTAAGGGAAGGTTATGGTGCCAATATGGATGATGAGGATTGGAACATAGATCTCCCTTTGTGCAGTTCCACTGAAATAGACCAACGGTTCCGGTGTGACATTTTAGTTCAACTGCACAAAGCACTTCTCGCTTCTTTTAAGAAGTGTTTTGTGCAGTACACCAAAAGGTCGCAAAAGCAATGAGGTGAAATGGATATCCCTGTGCACAAAAAGCTACAAAGGAAACAATCAGAGTCTCAAACAATTACTAATTACTGGCAATAACAATTGGTTAAACTTGTCATGACTAATAACAGTGGCATGGCTTCATTTTACCAGGGGCATTAGATTAAGAACAGCTAAATAGTTGCTATAAAGTGGTGATGCAGAGTTTGTTGCCCCAAGAGAAACAAACATCCAAGCAACATATCTGGGTTGGTCCCATTTTTGTTCTCTTTAGCAACCTATTCCTATGTGTGGATAGCAAATCTAGTCCTGGTCATACTCTAGTGCCTTGTCACACCCAGCCCCCACTTTCTTTCCTTTTTCAACGAAGATATTGGTTGCTTATCCAGTGTATACAACGTTTCCCCTATATTTCCCTTTTCGACCAAGAGACCGGTTGGATAGCCAGTCTCTACTACTTTCACCCCCTTTCTTTCTTGTTTGAACCAAATCCTATATACATACTACATCTTTTCCCCCCTTTCTTTCATGTTTGAACCAAGTACAAGATTCAACTGCATGAAGTAGCTTTACCTCTAATAATAGAAAAAAATTAGGTGGCGTTGGACCAGCCAATCGAGCTTAGCTACATGGGGGGCTGAGAGGTAGAAAATGATGCACATGCAGTGACGTGGGGAGCTGGGGCAGTAGAGCAAGGCCGGTTTCGAAGGAAGATATACCAGAAGGTCATCGGGGTGTGGCTAGGTAGGGGGCGGGAGGCCGGATCCGCCAACACTACGGCAGCGGCGAAGGGATAGGAGGACCTCCCACGCCGGCGCTCAGTCAGAGATGACGGTGCAGCCGGCAGTGGGACTCCTCCCTCGCCGTCAACGACGGCCTAAACGCTGCACCTCCTCCCCTTCCCCGGTGGAGGGGATGTGTCCGGATATGTGACCAGCGGTGAGCAGAGAGAGAGAGTGACCACCGTTATCTTGCTTAGATCTAGAGAGGATGAGAGTGTGTGAAGAGAGCAACCCTAGCAAGCAAGCGCGGAGCTCCTGCCTATATATACATATAGTAGAGTAGTTTTCTTCTTTCACTCCATAAAAACAATCGTTTAAAATTGTGTACGTGCCAGGTCGCACTTTGTAATGTTCACATGTGGTACTCGACCCTCCATTAAGTGAACAAACACATATATATTTCATGAACAAGCCCACGGCTCAAATTATCGGAAACGTGGGCTGCACCAACATGCAATATTATTTATATTTTCTATGTACAGTTTGACCACATATATAAGTAGCAAACTTTTAATGCATGTCACCAAAAATTATATTCTTGGATTCCTATTTTTATGGAGTATTGATTTTTCTACATACAATTTATATTTTATTAGTTAAAATTATGGTCAAAATATAACACAAAATATGGGGGGGCTACTCCCACTATGGCTAGTCTAACAGTAGACACGCTTGACCGCTTGGTAGCCCCTCGGTCGTCGAAACTATTTCTATGACAAGCCGCTCTATTCCATTGTTTCACGGGCATGTGGGCCATCAAGCATCCAGCCCCGAGTGCCATCCACCAAATCACAACGAGGTGCTATAGGCTAGACTCACCAGTCACCCCGGTGTGGCAGTCATTACCCGTCATATCACAAAACCCATACCTTTACCAGCAATAGTAAAGTGGCCTGGTAAGTTGGACGGACGAAGCAACCATCATTTCACCGGAACGCTCGCTCAATCCCTTGCTCCCCGCTATCTTGAAGAAAACCACACTCCAGGCTACTCACTTCTGCCATTTTTCTTCTCTACCGACGAAGGAAACATGAGCGAATCAATGATGCTGCTCTATTTTCTTTCCAAGATTCTTCTTTTTGTGAAGCCCCGACCGATCCTCACTGCCTATTCTTTTTTCGTTGTCATTGTGATTATGGTTTCCTTTCGATTCCTTTTTGTTTGTCAGTCTATTCATGGATCCTGGAGCACTGGGCAAAGACTTGCCGGCGGACAACTCACTCGAGATAGAGATCTCCAGGAAGCGAGCACCGGCCAATGAGTTGGCGATGTTGGCGATGATGGCGGGTAAACCCATGGAGACGAAGATCTCCAAGTAAGAAGCACTGGCCAAAGAGTTGACGACATTGGCGGACGAACTCCTAAACACAGAGAGCTCCAACAATAGCAAGGCCCGAACCGTGCCTACCTCAGAAACCCTAATGGCCACCTATGAGAGGCTCAAGGCCGGGTTTGAGGAGATAGTCGCCATTGAGGAGCAGTGTTCCCCCGGCAAGACGATGGCCCCCGGAGGGATGGGATCCCCCGGTGAGCTACCCAAGGTAAAAAAAAATTGGCTTACCATAATTGTGGTCTTTGATTATTTGCAATGTGCTTGCTAATATGTTAGGGTTGTGCAGCTGCCGGTGGACATCCTTGATGATTCCCATGCTGCAGTCCGTCCTGTGGACATTGCCCCAGAGATCGATGACACGAAATAGTTGGTCGGGCTAATCTTTCAACGTAGTTTGCATTGTGTTTAATTACCAGATGCGTGTTATCAAAACCTGTAGGGTCTATGTGGGCGGTACTTGATACTTTTGTTTGTTAGTGAATCATGCGAACCCTCTCCGAGTTATGGAAGCAGATGTATCCTCACCAGCTTTTGATGTAATATATGGCATGCTGAGACGTATGTTTGCACTCTCTATCATATAAGCAGGGCTTGTTTGATGATTCTTGGTGTCAAACCTCATCTGAATCCGCGCTGTGTTAGTAGGCTCGCTACTTTGCGAGCTATACTACTACTTGCAAACACTGACCGAAGACAAACATTGGGGCTGATCAGCTCATTCTACACTAAGAGCATCTCCAACACCCTTTGTATATTGGATTGCTAAAAACTTGTTATAGCAACAGGAGAAACAAGGTTTACAAAGCCAACATGTTTTTTGCTTTCGCAGCCTTTGTATATTGGATTGCTATATTTGTACAAAACAGACAATGACATGTGGGGACAGTTTGCCATACACACTATACACTAGCTTACGTACATGAATACATATACTACCGCAACTCGCCACCGTACACGTCACATACACACACAACACACACGTGTACACGTACACGTACACGTACACACTCCACATACAAAATCCATGCAAAAAATGTGTACAACACAGCACACATGCGGCATGCAAAAAAACACACACAGCACACGTACACGCGCACACAGCACACACACGCGCGCGACATACATGGCCCACCGGTCATTGAGACAAAAATATGACTAGGACCACTTTAGTAGGCTTTGTAAAATTATAGTAAGTGGCCTCTCCACTTTGCAAATATACAAATAGGTTTGGCCATCGATCTTTTGGAGTAAGCGTGAACGAGTAGTACTTTTGCAGTGCCTACAGTGTGTGTGTGTGTGTGTGTGTGTGTGTGTGTGTGTGTGTGTGTGTGTGTGTGTGTGCGCGCGTGTGTTAGAGAGGGGTTGTGGGATGAAGAGAGACCCGAGAGAGAGAAAGGCCCTCCATTTCTTTTTAGTCGGCAACAGAATCATACAGAAACGTATGAATCCTAGAACATTGGCGTACAAAAACTTTCAAATGGTGCATTTTATACTAATACATTTCCGTCAAATCTGGACATGCGTCAAATCAACTCTGCAAGCAGTACAAAGGAGTGCTCTGACTTTATTAAAACATGGCCCACCTCACATTATCACCATATTTCTAGGAGTCCATGCACGGCTGGTGGGCGATCTCTTCTCCCTCTTCTCCCTCCTTGTCTCTCTCTTCTCAACCAGCACTCGGCGGGCGATTAGATTTTGGGTATCGTCGGTTTATTCAATTGCAGTCCCACATGTCATTGAAAATGCAAGACAACGCGCGTGTCCCCTTTGGTGAGCGGCGTGCCAGACCGACCGTGGGGGTGCGACATGAACGCGACAGGCGTGCTTTAAGTGTGCCGCCTTTTCCTTTTGAACTTGTAAAGTGTAACATTTTCTTTGCGATCGATCGGTAGAAATCCAGATAGAAAAGACGAGCACGGGGCTATCCCGTGTGTTAGGCAGGCTAGTTTGGCCTAGTCGGTTTGCTCACATACGTTCCCACGTGTCAGTGATATGCCGTGAGGAAGCGCGTTGAGCGACGGGCCGAACACGACAGGCGTGCCGTGAGTGGTCCACTTTCTCGTTTTGAACTTGTAAGTGCAACACTTGGTTTAGCACCTTCATACGAATGATCGATGCAAAACCTGGTTAGAAAAGACGAGTGAGGAAATATTATTTTCTGGAACCATCCTCCCTTCACGTTACAGACAATGTTCATATGTTGTGCTACCACAGTGCCGTCCAGTCTTGGCGTGTGCTAGCGGTATTGATGCTACAGTAGCTTTCTTGAAGAAGCGGATTCAATGAAGAGTGAAATGATGGTTAGTTCGTCCAAGCAACTTACAGTGGGATAGGTGGGGCCTTGTGATTTGACGGCTTATTAGTCATTATTACTGCGGCACTACGACCGGGGTGAGTCTCCCCTACAGTTCTGCGTGATGCACTCTAATTTTGGTGCATGGCAAGTGGACCCGAATGGTGGATGTCCCACTTGTCGGTGAACAAAAGTATTCTACCCACTATGGAGGAGAAGCAAGGAAATGGCGCGGTAGAGTGTCACTGCTGTTTTATATTTATTTCTTATTTTTAGCATTTCCACTGTTGCGACGGAGGCGTGCGAAACACGGCAGCCCGGTGAACTTGCATGTGCAATGGTTCATACTTTTTTAATGACTTGATGATTTGAAGATTGCTCACCACGCCTGCTGCTTGGTGTGAAGTGGTTCATACGGCAGACTTGTCTTAAGTTCGGCACGTAGCCTAGAGTTCAAGATACGGGGATAAATTGCTGCATGGCACGTGCTGGATGTCCCACACGTCAGCGAAAGGATGAGGACAGGAACAGCGTGGGAGGGCGTCTCCCCTTCTTCCATTTTTATGAAAGCAAGCATCTCCACTCTACGAGGGAGGAGTGCGAAACATGGCAGCACAGGTGATATGACCGTCCGGTTTTTCTTTGAGGGTGATTTGACTGTGTAGTTGGAGGGTCGGAGACCACACGTAGTACATAACGATACAAAGTGTGACCCGGAGAGACAGACGCGTCTAGTTGGAAGGTCTCAGACCATATACGTAAACAAATATCCAACCTAATACAGAGTATGTGCCCGCAATTAATATAGTAGAGTACTTAGGCACGTACATCATAATATCAACGTGCATTGCACGTAACATTTAGTGCTAGTAAGTTCTAAAAGACAAATGCCAACATGCCACGCAGGTTCATACTATTTGTGCCAGGCTACTTCACCTATATTTACTGCGGTACATTACTCAGGTTCGTACGTGCCTGGGTACATGTCCGTTTCATAGTTCCAGTCCCAGGTGTTCTTCATAGATGGCACGATCCATAACGGAGGGCAACGGGAATACATACCATCACAACTTTTTAGTGTAGCTCCCCATGATGGAGACTCATCCAAGCTGAAGCGGCATAAGTCAGGGATAGGGGCGTTCAAGATATTAATCCGGCGGTGCGCAATGAAAACGCACCCACTCTTCATGAACGGCAGGCCGTCGGCGTTGTGCACGGAAGGTGGCATCGTTTTCACTATGGGGTAGCTGTCCCCGATGAAAACCGAGTACTCTCCAAGTGTGTTCCTCCGCACCCAGGTAGCATCACGGGGGTCGAACACACAGCCGTTCATCTGGTACACCTGGCATCTCAAACCTGGATACATGGTGACGAACATGGTCAAGGTCCATGCAGGATAAATGTTGTGCAGCAAGTACAATAAGGTGACATAAGCAGAGGATAAGGATTAAAATAATATATTCTATATTTGCTTATTTCTATGACAGGGAAGAGCAAGTATAATAAGGTACAGTCAGCAGGCTATAAGGGTTAAACAATTATATTTGTGCTGAGTTGGATGAGAGAGAAGGGAAGCGGGATGTAGATTAACAGCCGGCTACAACACGGACTCCAAGAAACATTGTGAGAGTGTACGGTGGGCCATGCATTAATAAAGTAGTACTACTTAGCAATTAGTTACTATCCCCTCAAAAAAAAGCAATTAGTTACTATACATGTCGGCTATTAGGTTGACTATATGTGACATGGCAACTCCATATAGCCGGTTGTTTGGCTATACTATTAACCATGCTCGAAGGAAAGAAGTCTAGTAGGAGTAGATTAGAGCCAGCTGTGGCACGGGCTAGAAGAAACAATTTGAGAGTGTGACGTGGGCGATGTATATTAATTAAAGTAGGAGGAGTCCTAGTAGTAGTAGTACTTTTTTTTATTAGATGGGATTCAGGATCACTAGCCAGTACATTGCAGAATTGAAATTGCTAATTATAACTTGTATTATAATGTTGCGTCGATGACTATCCCAATCAATCAAAAAAAGAAAAGAACTACTCCTCATGGAGTATAATGAGACATGTACTGAAATGTTATAAGATGACATGGCAATAAGATATACTCTAGCTCCTGGCTCTACTAGTCTTAGATCGGCGATAATGGATTACCTGGGTACATGATCAGCGTCCGATCGTGATAGATCGTGGCACCTTGGTGCCCTTCAATGGTACCATGGGTAACGACTGCTAAGATAGTACGTCCCAACTGGGTGTCGTCAGTTACAAGGTTCCAAGTGAGACCGACTGGCCCGTGCACATCCACGATCGGCAATCTGATTTTGATCGAGGGATGACTTTTCCCTGCAAAATAGTGGAGCACTGTTAGGGATTACACCATGATGGTTAGGGCATCTCCAACGCTGACCCCCCAAATTTACCCCGGCATCTGTCCGCGGACACTGATGCCGGAGGCTGCCATCCAACGCTGCTGGCATACCTTTCGACAACTATATGAATAACCGAACGAAATTCATTACATTTCAAAAACTTTTCATATAAACTGGATGAAATTCATTAATTTTTTCATAAAAACCGGCATACAAACCTGTTGGAGGTATGCCCTAGAGGCAATCATGTATGATGATATTTCCGATGTGTTTATGAACCGATGTAGTCCTCGGATGTTATCAATGATACTTGTTGACAAGTACGTGACTTGTCTGTGAGATCTTGTGTTGTATGATACGTCCTAAAATGGTCCCTAGTCGTAAGTGACGTGTGGGAACACGTCGGACTAGACTCGTATGCAATACGGTGGATGGTTTTGTCTCACTAGCCATGGAGCATGTGATGCTGCCGAACTGCATGGATCTGATCGGATCCGAGATAGGATACGGGTGACCGGATCCGAGCACGGATGGATATCGGATTGGACAGACCCAACTATGAGACACAGCAATAGGTCATCTGTGAGTCTCTAGTACACATACGTTCTGGGTCCTCGGACCTGAGCTGACGCATGTGCTCGGGATGGTGACCGACCTGCTTTGGGCCGACCAAATGCTACTCCGTAACTGGGTAGTTATAAAGGTAGGTTTCGGTCTTGTCCAGACCCATGCTGCGAGACATGGTTAAGCAAGATGGGATTTGCCCCTCCGATGAGGAGAGATATACTCTGGGCCCCTCGTGTGATCCGACTTGTATAAGCATGGCCATGCAACGAGGATTATGAGATAATACGAGGTGTTGGTCGGATTCACAGAAACGAGAGAGAGGTCGGGCTGTAACAGGGATGGCCACATCGCCTTGAGCCCGACAACATATATCGTGTGGCAAAGGGAACGGAAGTATGACATACAGGTTCGCCAACCGGCTTCATAGTCTACTTGGTGGTCGGCACGCCATGCTAGAGGCCGCTACCTGCCGAGCAGTTCGGAGGTGATCTGAACTGCGACCAAGCCGACTTGAACCTAAGGGGTTGCGCGCTTAAGGGAAGGAACCTACGAGGTTGGATCCGAGGACACTGCGGATGTGATCTGAGCTGGACTTGGATCGTGACCGAGTAGACTTTGGGCTTTAGGATCTGTGTGAGGCCCAAGTGTTGAGCCCACGACGGATGCCTATATATAGTGGAGGTACAGCACGCTTATGGATAATGATCGCTTTGGCGTCGTCATTAGGGTTTTGCATGTGTTGCAACTAGCCACCTCCACGTGCCGCAGGCTGTGCGATCGGACCTAGCAGTCCGCCGCATAGCGTTCCTCCCGCACGTGCGGATACAATTAGAGGTGGTGCAATTGTGCCACTCCGGCGAATCTGTTCGTGGGACTTGGTGATCAGCTGTACGTGGGAGATCGATGAGGAGGAGACGACTCCGGAGACGCGCTGCCACGACTTTACTTCCGCTGCACGGCACTGCGCGTCTAGTGGTAATGATCTGTGATCCATCTCTGTTAGCATGTTCCTGGTTGTTCTGTGGGTAGGAAAATTTTAATTTGCAGTCGACGCACCCTACCGTAGAACCCAACAGTGGTATCAGAGCCTCTGTTATAGGATTTGGATTCAGATCGTATGCATATTAGATATGTGGAGGCAGCAGATGAGATCTGTTGTCATTTAAGAGAACGGCCATGTGCACGGTTGATGAGATCAATTGCACAAGGGATCGTTGAGGCTATGTTTTCTGACGATCGGAATCGATGAGGTCGTGACACAACCTACCGCTACTGGTCGGTTTCCGCCATCGGGGTTAATAGTGAAACATAAATCCGATTCGGATTCGTAATGATCGATGAGATCGGTCTGATCGGAAAATTCGGCGTGATCGGTACAGATCCGATCTGTGATTTCCGAAAACGTCGGGCGCTGCCCGCACCCGCGAGGGGTGCTGCCCCTTCGAACCCCACCCACTAACCGGCTAGCGGGACCGCCGTATGCATAGCGCCATAGATTTCGTACATGTTCACTCAAACCGGTAGAATGCGATTCTATGCATAACTTTGTTTTGCAGGTTTGATGTGAATAGTATGGCTCATGTGTGTGTGATGCATGTGTGTAAATTATACATGGCCTGCGCGTCATGATTTGTCAACCGGCAGGAGCCAAAGTGATGTCATTATAATGTATAACGACTTGCGTGTCGACTTGTGATTCTCTGTATATTCATTGCTAGTTGTAGTAGTTGGAGGACAGAGATCAAGTCATTGCTCGGATAGAGATCCGAGGTGGTGTTCCGGTATGACAAGATGGAGCCGACCTGGTCCTCGGAGTTGGAGCCGACCTGGTCCTCGGACGTCCATGAAGGAGCCATACTATTTCACAGTATTTATTTATTTGTGATTGATATTGCTTCTTGTCTTCTACACATGTTAAAAATGGTAGAAAGATCCCTCGTTAATATCAAGCAAATTGCCATCCCCGATGTTGCACCTTCGCACGTCAAGTACGTCTAGTAGTGGGCTCATAAAATTGGGGTGCTGCTAGGTGTCCTTGAACTGAAGGGTTCATGTCGGACACGGACATGCACTGCATCTGGTTAACTTGACAAGGCTATCAAAACGGTTTTGGGCCTTGTGGCAAAAGAGGTCGGGAGCCGTGGTATGAGATACCAACCCAGCCGACAGGAGTCGTATAGAGATACGATTAGCAAAGAGTTGCTTACCGGATAGTCACTTCGGCTAACAGTGATGCTAAAGCTCACTAGTCGGATTGCACTACTCAGATCCTGGATCACTGGAAGTTGCAGAGGGATGCCAACTTCAGTGGGAGTATATCTGTTTAGGCTTGATTTACTCTACATAAACACAGTGCTTAGTATTTGCATATTTTTCTGTTGTAGATCAATGGCACCACCTGCTCAACCCAACTTTGCATTGAAATCAATCTTGGAAAAGGATAAACTTAATGGAACAAATTTTACCACCTGGTATAGAAATTTGAGAATTGTTCTCAAGCATGATAAGAAGGAACATGTTCTAGAGAATCCACTTCCAGATGAACCTGCCGAGAATGCTAATGCCACAACAAGGAATGCCTACCAGCAACTCGTTGATGATTCAACGGAGATCAGCTGTCTGATGCTAGCTTGTATGGAGCCCGATTTGCAACAGCATTTCGAAAACGTTGAGGCTTTCGATATGATCGAGAATCTCAAGAGCATGTTTCAGATGCAGGCTAGGACCGAAAGGTTCAACATCTGGTGATCCTTGATGGATTGTAAGCTGAAGGAGGGTGATCCACTGAGCCCGCATGTGATCAAGATGATCGGATACGTGCAAGCTTTGGAACGCTTAGGCTTCCCGCTCTTGGATGAGCTGGCTACCGATGCAGTTCTGGGTTCTCTTCCAGCTAGCTATGGGACGTTCATTTTGAACTATCATATGCATGGCATGGATAAGAAGCTCACTGAACTGCATGGGATGCTTAAGGTGGCAGAGCAGGATATTAAGAAAGGCACGCATCAAGTGTTGATGGTGCAGAATTCGGGCAAGTTCAAGAAAAGTTGGTCCAAGAAAAAGGCTAAGGCAAAGGGCAAGGAGAAGGAATCTGTTCCGAGCTCCGCCACTATGCCGAAGTCTGGACCGGACTCGGGAACTGTTTGCTATCACTGCAAGGAGACCGGTCACTGGAAGAGGAACTGTAGCAAGTGGCTTGCCGAGCATGGCAAGAAGGCCGGAAGTGCGACTTCGGGCAAAGGTACACTTGTTACATATGTTATAGACATTTACCTTGCTGACATACCTAGTAGCTCTTGGGTATTTGATACCGGATCGGTTGTTCATATTTGCAACTCGATGCAGGGGCTGGTAAGAACTAGGCGTGTGTCACAAGGGGAGATTGACATCAGGGTCGGCAACAAAGCAAGAGTTGCAACGTTGGAGGTCGACACGATGCAACTCCAACTACCTTCCTGATTCATTTTAGAATTGAATAATTGTTATTATATTCCTGCGCTTACTCAGAACATTATTTCTGCCTCATGCTTGATGAGTCAGGGTTATGAATTCAATTTAAAGGACAATGGTTGTTCAATATCTTTGAATGGAATGTTCCACGGCTATGCACCCATAGTTGATGGGTTATTTATTTTGAATCTGGAATCTGAACCTGTCTATAATATGAATGTCAAGAGGCATAAGCCTAATGAGATAAATCCAACATACTTCTGGCATTGCAGGCTTGGACACATTAGTCTGAAACGCATGAAGAAGCTCCATGATGATGGGCTTCTAACTTCGTCTGACTTCGGGTCATTCGAGACATGTGAATCATGCCTCCTCGGCAAGATGACTAAGTCACCTTTTGCAAAGAGTTGCGAAAGGGCGTCCGAGCTGTTGGAACTGATACACAGCGATGTGTGTGGTCCGATGAGCACAACTGCCAGAGGTGGCTATCAGTACTTCGTGACTTTTATCGACGACTTGAGCAGATATGGATATATCTATTTGATGAGGCACAAGTCAGAAACTTTTGAAAAGTTCAGGGAGTTTCAGAACGAGGTTGAAAATCAGCTCGGCAAGACTATAAAGCTTCTACGATCTGATCGTGGAGGTGAGTACATGAGCCAGGATGTCAGGACCGGTTTTCCAGGATATTAATTTCCCAGTAAATGGTCCTTGTGCTCACCAGCCCCAGGATTACTGTTAGCTGATGAGGCACAATCTTGATACAGAAATTCCAAGCAAAATAGAAAATATGTAGTACAAGACCATTCTGGTCTATGAGTACAACAAAAGGTTTCTAGTGGTTGATGGCGGAAGTGGTTCGGGGTCATCAGCGTCTATGGGACTCCATTTCCCACAGGAACAGCTGACCTGGATAACTCCTATCTTCGCGCGGCTGCTATCTTCAGTGCCTAGGTTCCGGGGCTGTCGTCATTGCGCTCCTCTCCAAGCAAGAAATCTGGCCAAGACAATAGCCAGGGACAAGCCAGTGAGTACTTTGAATGTACTCGCAAACATTATGAACACAAGTATAATATAGCAGATGATAATCATGCACTGAAATATTCCATGATCACTTAGTTAGTCACGAAATAAAATCTGTGACGCACGCAAGCATGTTATTCACATTAAACATGAATAAGCAATCAGAGAATAAAAATAAAATAAACCGATCGGGTGTCTGAAGCGACGCCTCGAAAGGAGAATAATATAAGGCATGCCTCAGTCGGGCGTCTGAGCGACACCACATAAAGGGCTTATAAGGAAAATAAATAACAAGCATGCCACAGTCGGGCGTCTGAGCGACACCACATAAAGGGCTTATAAGGAAAATAAACACAAGCATGCCACAGTCGGGCGTCTGAGCGACACCACATAAAGGGCTTATAAGGAAAATAAACACAAGCATGCCACAGTCGGGCGTCCGAGCGACACCGCATAAAGGGCTTATAAGGAAAATAAATAACAAGCATGCCACAGTCGGGCGTCTGAGCGACACCGCATAAAGGGCTTATATAAGAATAATCACAACGAGTATCCAGGAGGTAGAACCATCCCAAGGATACTCAACAATACAAATATTAAAAATGGTTGGTCCACAATAATAATAGTCATAATCATCATTTGTCACATGTCATGATCAATGATCCGGTTTAGAAGTTTATCCTCCGAAGACCGACACTAAGACCGACACTTGACCCATCCCAGACTGTAGTCCTTAACCGCGGACACGGCTATTCGAATAGATATAAACTCTGCAGAGGGTGTACTCTTTACCCACGAGTAACGGATTCCGTTAGTCCATCGGGACTAATTCCGTTTACGGTCTTTGAATTGAAAACACACCTGACCCGCACACACCAGCTTAACTTACCGATGTCTGGAATCACCCATGACACTCGTTAAGCAAAACTCTAAGTGGGGAGGCTCCAACCTCGATTAGCATGGGATCGAATTTATATTCGCGCGCTCTAAGGGGTGCCCCCCTCTCGGTCCCGGACCGGAAACACCCATGCCCCCGGACCAGGTGGCATGCCTACCGGCTGCAGCCGGTATCTTCCACCATGGCCTCTCTGTACGGTGTGTGCTAAGAAAGGGGTTGACAACTTACTGGACCGTACCCTACCTGCGGCAGGGACAAGTGGTAGCACGAGACAAGTATGGGGGTTACTGGAACAAGACTCGATCTATGGTCGACTCAGGAGGCTTATGTATTCCCTGCATGGTTAGCACAACAATGCTTTTCACAGTTTCCTGACAGGGCCACCACCCTCATGCTCCATCATGCCTCACTGCACATCCCCGACACAACGAGATGTCAGTTACGTGGTTGTGTCCACCGGAACACAACCCTCTTTCGGACATCATCCGAACTATCACCAGGCATATGTGGCATGAGAAGTGGCTACTGTCATCAATATCACATGTATAGCAGAAAGTATTTTCGCCACATGCTTATATGCATGAGTATGTTTTTCCACATGAAATAATGGTACTCCACTTTAGCATAATGATGAACTTCAAATGTTCTAGCAAGCAACACATGACTTGCATCATATCTGAGTTCAAGATGCTTGCCTTTCAGGTGCAGAGGTGTAGGGTGCACCACAAAACTTTTGAAAGTTTTCTTCTCTCTCCGTTTCCTATTTTTGAAAATATTCAAATCAACACGCAATTCAAAAACAGTACAAAAAGTTGTCTTGGAAAATTTTAAAATAAACTAGATAAAATTTGAGAGAGGTAGGAAAAAGAATCAATTCGATTGGAGTTTTATTTAAAAAGATATGCCCAGTCAAAGTTTAGTCAAAATCCTGTTTTTAATTAAAACAGAAAATAGAAAACGGTTCAGACGGAATGCGCCTTCGGGAGAAGAAAACGTACTTCGGTAGGGTTTACGCTTTCTGAAAACAGTCGCGCACTTCCTGGAATACGCTTCCTCTCGAAGAAAACGCACTTTCGGGGAAGACGCCATCGGACCAGGGCTTGACTCGCCGACAGGCGGGGCCTGCCTATCGGGTTCCTCTTCTTTCTCCCGTGCGCAGGGGGCAGGGCCAGAGGCGAGCTCCGGCGACGATTGCCGGCGCTAGGAGGCACTTCTCCCGGAGCTGTGCACACCGGCGTGCTCAGGTGGGAGGGCCCCATCCTTTGGAGGGCAAAAGGATCGCCGGGGAGCTCGGGGGTGAGCACCCCTTCATCAATGGCGGAAGAGGCTTCGGCCATGAGAGGGAGCTTGGCACTTGCTGGCTCCCGGGCGAAATTGGAAGAGGGAATGGATCTATGGGGTCGAAGGTGAGCTAATGGTGAAGAAAGAAGGGGACGGAAGGCTCTGCTTTGCTTGGAATCATCCGGATCGAGGCGGCGGGTGCTCGGCCGGAGACGGGGAAGACGGGCTCCTCCGGACGCCAGGCTGCTTTGGGAGCTTCACTACGGGACTAGGGAGGGGTATGGAATGGCTGGACGCGCTCGGGGCTCCCTTTATAGGCGAATCGAGGTCGGTTCCGCGGCAGTGGATAAGAACGCCGGCGAACCGCCGTTCTGTTGCTTGAAGCGCGACGTGACGGCGATGGCGCTAGCGGACGAGCTCGCGGATGAGCTTGTCCTGTTCCAGAGGGCAGCTAGCAGGCGAGGGTGGCTCGGGCGGCGCTGCCATGGCAGAAGCTCTGGCGGCGGCAGTGGCGGCTTGCGGGCGACGCTGCGGGGCTCGTGGGGGAAAGGCTGGTCGGGCTTGGCGCTACGCAGCGGGCAGCAGGGGACGGGATAAGCTCGGGGAGGCAGTAGGTGGGCGCGGCGGCTCGGGCGTCGCACGAGCAAAACGTGCGCTCTGGACGCGCCCAGCGCACGCACGGCACCTCCTCGACGGAATGACAGGGAGGCTAAACTTGCTTGGATGCAAATGGGAAATAACAGGACTATGGTTTAGGGTTAAACATGCCTAGAAGACATGCTGGTTTGGCTAGGTAAGCTGGTTACTAATACAATCATAGCACCATGCCAATTTTGGCCATGCTCCAAAGGTGTTTGACAAAATGCCAAGGCAACCTAGGAGACTTTTCTGGCCACAAAAATTACCAGGTTGGGGTCTCTTTAGAGGCACACTAGAATGGCAAGTTTAGTTTGGCAAAACCAAAAAGTTGTTAGTGCAAGTTTTTGAGAAAACCAATTCTGGATAGAAACTAGAGTGCATTATTCCATGGCCTTAAACTGCTGCAATGGTCCCAAACTCTTGGACTTAAGAGTTTGGTAAGGTTTTCTGCAATCATGAAAAATCCCAATGCAATTAGGGCAAAATAAAATAGGGTTGCAGTACAAACTGCCAAACTGGACCAGAATGCAAATGAGGATGGTTTGCTCAAAATTTTCAAAGAATCCAAATGGATTTTTGCATAAACATGAGGTATATACTTCTACTGACATCCCCAAATTTTTATGGAATTTTTAAAGAAATATTTAAATAGGCTCCAGTGCAAACTACAAACTGAACCAGATTTAAAAGCTTGCAGTGGAGCTCAAAATTTACAAATGGTCAAGCTGGGTTTTTGCATAAAAGTGATCCAGGGACATCACATGCCATTTACAAATTTTTGTGGAATTTATAGATGAAGTTATAAAATAGTTGTAGTGCAAATGAGGCTCTTAAAAGGGTTAAAATGCTATTATATGAATTAAATCTTGACAAATTTTATTTTAAAAAAATTTCCACTGGTTTTAATGAATGCAATAAAATGATTCAATAAAACATTCAAGTCCCACCATATTATTCAAAAGTTTCAGATAAGAGGAAAAAAAATTAAAATCCAGAGAAAAGAAGTGGCTCTGAAATCCATAGAAAAAAAAATTCCAGAAGGATAGAAAATAAATACTCCTGGCAAAATTTTAATTAATAAAACATGATTAAATTTTTGGGGTGTTACAACACTACCCCCCTTAAGAAAAATCTCGTCCTCGAGATTTGCTAAAGGACGTATTTTGCAACAAAAAACATCATTCGTACCACACGGCAATTCTTAACAAGAAAAACAAAAATACCACACACACACGATAGGACGGGGTCGCAGCAAAATCGCTGACTAATGTGTAGTTGTGGTATACTAGCGAGATAATTGATTAAGTGATAAAAGAACACGCGGTCTTGTATTTAGCATACGTGGTATGTGAGTCGTATAATGCGAGGACTTGCAAATTAAATTTTTGTTGGAAAACATTTTTCATTGCAGTGGTCTTTTAAGAAAAACCTTGCTATGAAATTTGCCATAATGAAAACAATCGACTTTTATATCACAGCAAACAACTGCAACCAACACAATAAATTCATACAGAAAATTTTAAAACACAGCTCAGATATCACAACAAGCAGTCAAAAAGCCACATAAACTAATACAAATAAAGCGATGACGGTCCAGGTAATAAACTATAGGTCATGAGGAATTATTCCCTGCAAGGGAATATATCCTTCGTCTACTGGGGAGCGGAGGGAGGACTCACAAACTGCGTCTTTCTTGGTCTGGCCTCAGGGGTCTGCTAATGGCGGCTTGGGTTTATCACAGCAAGGGTGTGGAAAAATCCCACAATTGTTTTAATAAAATTCCTCGGGGTTGCATCTGGGTTCATTATATGAATCCCAAGGTGCGATAAAAAAAATGGCGGTGAAGGCAGTGCACAGGGTGAGGGATGCTTGGTAAGGTCACGGAGTGGCCTCAAGTATAGCATCTGGGCTGGATGACATATTGCGGTGTGTGGGCAATATTAATTGTCGGTTCTGCTATATGGTGGTCGAGGTCAATGCCACAGCTATATATATCACAAAATGCGACGTATTACTGTGGTTGTCAGTTGGGGCAAACGTTCCCTATATATAAAGAAAACGGAGTCTTCCTTCGCACGCTTGCGAATGGGACAACTCAGGTGTCGACCACGGGCGTGTGATCGATGGGCTAGGCTGATAGGTTGGGTACCGACTGCCAAAAGCTGTCGGGGTCACTGTGTGGGCTATCGGGTAGGATAGGCTTGGCTGTGGTGGGGCTAAGGTCTGGCGGGTGGTTTAACCTAGGTTTTCTTGACCCGGTTAAGATAGGATTAGCCAACGGTCAGCCTGGCTCTGATACCAAGGTTGTCAGGACCGGTTTTCCAGGATATTAATTTCCCAGTAAATGGTCCTTGTGCTCACCAGCCCCAGGATTACTGTTAGCTGATGAGGCACAATCTTGATACAGAAATTCCAAGCAAAATAGAAAATATGTAGTACAAGACCATTCTGGTCTATGAGTACAACAAAAGGTTTCTAGTGGTTGATGGCGGAAGTGGTTCGGGGTCATCAGCGTCTATGGGACTCCATTTCCCACAGGAACAGCTGACCTGGATAACTCCTATCTTCGCGCGGCTGCTATCTTCAGTGCCTAGGTTCCGGGGCTGTCGTCATTGCGCTCCTCTCCAAGCAAGAAATCTGGCCAAGACAATAGCCAGGGACAAGCCAGTGAGTACTTTGAATGTACTCGCAAACATTATGAACACAAGTATAATATAGCAGATGATAATCATGCACTGAAATATTCCATGATCACTTAGTTAGTCACGAAATAAAATCCGTGACGCACGCAAGCATGTTATTCACATTAAACATGAATAAGCAATCAGAGAATAAAAATAAAATAAACCGATCGGGTGTCTGAAGCGACGCCTCGAAAGGAGAATAATATAAGGCATGCCTCAGTCGGGCGTCTGAGCGACACCACATAAAGGGCTTATAAGGAAAATAAATAAGAAGCATGCCATAGTCGGGCGTCTGAGCGACACCACATAAAGGGCTTATAAGGAAAATAAACACAAGCATGCCACAGTCGGGCGTCTGAGCGACACCACATAAAGGGCTTATAAGGAAAATAAACACAAGCATGCCACAGTCGGGCGTCTGAGCGACACCGCATAAAGGGCTTATAAGGAAAATAAATAACAAGCATGCCACAGTCGGGCGTCTGAGCGACACCGCATAAAGGGCTTATATAAGAATAATCACAACGAGTATCCAGGAGGTAGAACCATCCCAAGGATACTCAATAATACAAATATTAAAAATGGTTAGTCCACAATAATAATAGTCATAATCATCATTTGTCACATGTCATGATCAATGATCCGGTTTAGAAGTTTATCCTCCGAAGACCGACACTAAGACCGACACTTGACCCATCCCAGACTGTAGTCCTTAACCGCGGACACGGCTATTCGAATAGATATAAACTCTGCAGAGGGTGTACTCTTTACCCACGAGTAACGGATTCCGTTAGTCCATCGGGACTAATTCCGTTTATGGTCTTTGAATTGAAAACACACCTGACCCGCACACACCAGCTTAACTTACCGATGTCTGGAATCACCCATGACACTCGTTAAGCAAAACTCTAAGTGGGGAGGCTCCAACCTCGATTAGCATGGGATCGAATTTATATTCGCGCGCTCTAAGGGGTGCCCCCCTCTCGGTCCCGGACCGGAAACACCCATGCCCCCGGACCAGGTGGCATGCCTACCGGCTGCAGCCGGTATCTTCCACCATGGCCTCTCTGTACGGTGTGTGCTAAGAAAGGGGTTGACAACTTACTGGACCGTACCCTACCTGCGGCAGGGACAAGTGGTAGCACGAGACAAGTATGGGGGTTACTGGAACAAGACTCGATCTATGGTCGACTCAGGAGGCTTATGTATTCCCTGCATGGTTAGCACAACAATGCTTTTCACAGTTTCCTGACAGGGCCACCACCCTCATGCTCCATCATGCCTCACTGCACATCCCCGACACAACAAGATGTCAGTTACGTGGTTGTGTCCACCGGAACACAACCCTCTTTCGGACATCATCCGAACTATCACCAGGCATATGTGGCATGAGAAGTGGCTACTGTCATCAATATCACATGTATAGCAGAAAGTATTTTTGCCATATGCTTATATGCATGAGTATGTTTTTCCACATGAAATAATGGTACTCCACTTTAGCATAATGATGAACTTCAAATGTTCTAGCAAGCAACACATGACTTGCATCATATCTGAGTTCAAGATGCTTGCCTTTCAGGTGCAGAGGTGTAGGGTGCACCACAAAACTTTTGAAAGTTTTCTTCTCTCTCCGTTTCCTATTTTTAAAAATATTCAAATTAACACGCAATTCAAAAACGGTACAAAAAGTTGTCTTGGAAAATTTTAAAATAAATATGAAAATAAACTAGATAAAATTTGAGAGAGGTAGGAAAAAGAATCAATTCGATTGGAGTTTTATTTAAAAAGATATGCCCAGTCAAAGTTTAGTCAAAATTCTGTTTTTAATTAAAACAGAAAATAGAAAACGGTTCAGACGGAATACGCCTTCGGGAGAAGAAAACGTACTTCGGTAGGGTTTACGCTTTCTGAAAACAGTCGCGCACTTCTTGGAATACGCTTCCTCTCGAAGAAAACGCACTTTCGGGGAAGACGCCATCGGACCAGGGCTTGACTCGCCGACGGGCGGGGCCCGCCTGTCGGGTTCCTCTTCTTTCTCCCGCGCGCAGGGGGCAGGGCCAGAGGCGAGCTCCGGCGACGATTGCCGGCGCTAGGAGGCACTTCTCCCGGAGCTGTGCACACCGGCGTGCTCAGGTGGGAGGGCCCCATCCTCTGGAGGGCAAAAGGATCGCCGGGGAGCTCGGGGGTGAGCATCCCTTCATCAATGGCGGAAGAGGCTTCGGCCATGAGAGGGAGCTTGGCACTTGCTGGCTCCCGGGCGAAATTGGAAGAGGGAATGGATCTATGGGGTCGAAGGTGAGCTAATGGTGAAGAAAGAAGGGGGCGGAAGGCTCTGCTTTGCTTGGAATCATCCGGATCGAGGCGGCGGGTGCTCGGCCGGAGACGGGGAAGACGGGCTCCTCCGGACGTCAGGCTGCTTTGGCAGCTTCACTACGGGACTAGGGAGGGGTATGGAATGGCTGGACGCGCTCGGGGCTCCCTTTATAGACGAATCGAGGTCGGTTCCGCGACAGTGGATAAGAACGCCGGCGAACCGCCATTCTGTTGCTTGAAGCGCGACGTGACGGCGATGGCGCTAGCGGACGAGCTCGCGAATGAGCTTGTCCTGTTCCAGAGGGCAGCTGGCAGGCGAGGGTGGCTCGGGCGGCGCTGCCATGGCAGAAGCTCTGGCGGCGGCAGTGGCGGCTTGCGGGCGACGCTGCAGGGCTCGTGGGGGAAAGGCTGGTCGGGCTTGGCGCTACGCAGCGGGCAGCAGGGGACGGGATAAGCTCGGGGAGGCAGTAGGTGGGCGCGTCGGCTCGGGCGTCGCACGAGCAAAACGTGCGCTCTGGACGCGCCCAGCGCACGCACGGCACCTCCTCGACGGAATGACAGGGAGGCTAAACTTGCTTGGATGCAAATGGGAAATAACAGGACTATGGTTTAGGGTTAAACATGCCTAGAAGACATGCTGGTTTGGCTAGGTAAGCTGGTTACTAATACAATCATAGCACCATGCCAATTCTGGCCATGCTCCAAAGGTGTTTGACAAAATGCCAAGGCCACCTAGGAGACTTTTCTGGCCACCAAAATTACCAGGTTGGGGTCTCTTTAGATGCACACTAGAATGGCAAGTTTAGTTTGGCAAAACCAAAAAGTTGTTAGTGCAAGTTTTTGAGAAAACCAATTCTGGACAGAAACTAGAGTGCATTATTCCATGGCCTTAAACTACTGCAATGGTCCCAAACTCTTGGACTTAAGAGTTTGGTAGGGTTTTCTGCAATCATGAAAAATCCCAATGCAATTAGGGCAAAATAAAATAGGGTTGCAGTACAAACTGCCAAACTGGACCAGAATGCAAATGAGGATGGTTTGCTCAAAATTTTCAAAGAATCCAAATGGATTTTTGCATAAACATGAGTTATATACCTCTACTGACATCCCCAAATTTTTATGGAATTTTTAAAGAAATATTTAAATAGGCTGCAGTGCAAACTACAAACTGAACCAGATTTAAAAGCTTGAAGTGGAGCTCAAAATTTACAAATGGTCAAGCTGGGTTTTTGCATAAAAGTGATCCAGGGACATCACATGCCATTTACAAATTTTTGTGGAATTTATAGATGAAGTTATAAAATAGTTGTAGTGCAAATGAGGCTCTTAAAAGGGATAAAATGCTATTATATGAATTAAATCTTGACAAATTTTATTTTAAAAAAATTTCCACTGGTTTTAATGAATGTAATAAAATGATTCAATAAAACATTCAAGTCCCACCATATTATTCAAAAGTTTCAGATAAGAGGAAAAAAAATTGAAATCCAGAGAAAAGAAGTGGCTCTGAAATCCATAGGAAAAAAAAATTCCAGAAGGATAGAAAATAAATACTCCTGGCAAAATTTTAATTAATAAAACATGATTAAATTTTTGGGGTGTTACACAGGAGTTTGATAATCATCTGAAAGGCCGAGGTATAGTACCTCAGCTCACACCTCCGGGTACACCACAGAGAAATAGCGTATCGGAAGGGAGGAATCGTACCTTGTTAGACATGTTCTGATCTATGATGAGCAAATCAGATTTACCCTTGTCATTCTGGGGATACGCTCTAGAAACTGTAGCTTTTACACTCAACAGAGTACCATCAAAATCCGTAGATAAGACACCACATGAGATGTGGACTGGGAAGAGTCCCAAGCTGTCTTTTCTAAAGATTTGGGGTTGTGAAGCATTTGTCAAGCGACTCATGTCAGACAAGCTTACACCCAAGTTGGATAAGTGCATATTTGTGGGATATCCGAGGGAAACCTTGGGATATAGCTTCTACAACCGCGAAGAGAACAAAGTGTTTGTTGCTCGGAACGGGGTCTTCCTTGAGAAAGAGTTTCTCGGGCGGGAAGCCAGTGGGAGGCAGGTGCAACTCGAAGAAATTCGAGAACCACTTGGGGATAGCTCGGCTGGTGATGTGATCATACCGGAGTCTGTCAAGGAACCCGAGGTGGAAGCAGCACCACAACCACGGAGGTCGGAAAGATTGCGCAGAGTGCGCGATGTGTTGTTGCTGGAAAGCGACGAGCCGGCTACGTATGCGGAAGCGATGGTGAGCCCGGATCCGAGGAGTGGCTAGAAGCCATGAGATCTGAGTGAAAGTCCATGGATCACAATCAAGTCTGGGACTTGGTTGATCTGCTGCCTGGCGTCACTGCCATTGGTTGCAAATGGGTCTTTAAGAAGAAAACCGATGTGGATGGAAATGTTCAGATCCACAAAGCTCGGCTTGTCGCAAAAGGATATGCACAAGTTCAAGGGATTGACTACGACGAGACCTACTCGCCAGTAGCGATGCTGAAGTCGGTGAGGATCGTACTAGCTATAGCTGCATATTTCGATTACGAGATATGGCAGATGGATGTCAAAACGGCTTTCCTTCACGGAAATTTAATCGAGGACGTGTATATGATACAGCCCAAGGGTTTTGTCGATCCGACTAGTGCTGGTAAGGTATGCAAGCTCAAGAGATCCATTTATGGATTGAGACAAGCATCTCGGAGCTGGAACATTCGTTTTCATGAGGTTGTTACAGACCTCGGATTTATCAAAAGCGAAGAGGACGCTTGTTTATACAAGAAGTTGAGTGGGAGCTCGGTAGTGTTTTTGATCCTGTATGTGGATGACATACTACTGATCAGAAACAATGTTTCGATGCTGAACTCGGTCAAAGAATCATTGAATGAAAAGTTTTCAATGAAGGACCTCGGTGAAGCAGTTTACATGTTGGGCATTAAGATCTATAGAGATAGATCGAGGAGACTGCTCGGCTTAAGCCAATGCACGTACATAGATAAAGTGTTGAAATGGTTCAACATGAGTGAGGCCAAGAAAGGGTTCTTGCCACTCTCACATGGTATAAGGCTGAGCGAGACTCAGAGTCCTTCGACATCTGATGAGCAAAGCAGGATGAGCCGGATACCGTATGCCTCGGCAATCGGATCCATCATGTATGCCATGATATGTACCCGGCCTGATGTTGCTTTTGCAATAAGCTTAACGAGCAGATACCAGGCAAACCCCGGTGAGGCTCACTGGGCGGCGGTGAAAAATATTCTAAAGTACCTAAAAAGGACTAAAGAAATGTTTCTAGTTTATGGAGGTGAGGAGGAACTCGTCGTAAAGGGTTACGCCGATGCTAGTTTCCAAACCGATCGAGATGATTGTCGATCACAGTCCGGATTCGTGTACATCATGAATGGAGGAGCAGTGAGCTAGACCAGTTCCAAGCAAGATACGGTGGCCGATTCCACAACAGAAGCCGAATACATTGCGGCTTGTGAAGCTGCAAAGGAAGGTGTTTGGATCCGGAATTTTCTGGATGATCTTGGTGTTTTCCCAACCTCGGTAAAACCGTTGGACCTTTATTGTGATAATTCTGGTGCCATCGCACAAGCCAAGGAGCCAAGGAACCACCACAAGACCAGACACATAGATCGGAAATATCACCTGATACGTAAGATCGTAAAGAGTGGTGATATAGAGTTATGCAAAGTTCACACGGATGCAAATGTTGCAGATCCGTTGACTAAGCCACTTCCACAACCCAAGCATGAAGGGCATATTAGGGCCATGGGCATAAGATGCCTGTTTGATTGACTCTAGTGCAAGTGGGAGACTGTTGGAGGTATGCCCTAGAGGCAATCATGTATGATGATATTTCCGATGTGTTTATGAACCGATGTAGTCCTCGGATGTTATCAATGATACTTGTTGACAAGTACATGACTTGTCTGTGAGATCTTGTGTTGTATGATACGTCCTAAAATGGTCCCTAGTCGTAAGTGACGTGTGGGCACACGTCGGACTAGACTAGTATGCAATACGGTGGATGGTTTTGTCTCACTAGCCATGGAGCATGTCATGCTGCCGAACTGCATGGATCTGATCGGATCCGAAATAGGATACGGGTGATCGGATCCGAAATAGGATACGGGTGACCGGATCCAAGCTCGGATGGATATCGGATTGGACAGACCCAACTATGAGACACAGCGATAGGTCATCTGTGAGTCTCTAGTACACATACGTTCTGGGTCCTCGGACCTGAGCTGACGCATGTGCTCGGGATGGTGACCGACCTGCTTTGGGCCGACCAAATGCTACTCCGTAACTGGGTAGTTATAAAGGTAGGTTTCGGGCTTGTCCAGACCCATGCTGCGAGACATGGTTAAGCAAGATGGGATTTGCCCCTCCGATGAGGAGAGATATACTTTGGGCCCCTCGTGTGATCCGACTTGTATAAGCATGGCCATGCAATGAGGATTATGAGATAATCCGAGGTGTTGGTCGGATTCACAGAAATGAGAGAGAGGTCGGGTTGTAACAGGGATGGCCACATCGCCTTGAGCCCGACAACATATATCGTGTGGCAAAGGGAACGGAAGTATGACGTACATGTTCGCCAACCGGCTTCATAGTCTACTTGGTGGTCGGCACGCCTTGCTAGAGGCCGCTACCTGCCGAGCAGTTCGGAGGTGATCCAAACTGCGACCAAGCCGACTTGAACCTAAGGGGTCGCGCGCTTAATGGAAGGAACCTACGAGGTCGGATCCGAGGACACTGCGGATGTGATCTGAGCTGACTTGGATCGTGACCGAGTAGACTTTGGGCTTTAGGATCTGTGTGAGGCCCAAGTGTTGAGCCCACGACGGATGCCTATATATAGTGGAGGTACAGCACGCTTATGGATAATGATCGCTTTGGCGTCGTCATTAGGGTTTTACATGTGTTGCAACTAGCCACCTCCACATGCCGCAGGCTGTGCGATCGGACCTAGCAGTCCGCCGCATAGCGTTCCTCCCACACGCGCGGATACCATTAGAGGTGGTGCAATTGTGCCACTCCGGTGAATCTGTTCGTGGGACTTGGTGATCAACTGTACGTGGGAGATCGACGAGGAGGAGACGACTCTGGAGACGCGCTGCCACGACTTTACTTCCGCTGCACGGCACTGCGCATCTAGTGGTAATGATTTGTGATCCATCTCTGTTAGCATGTTCCTGGTTGTTCTGCGGGTAGGAAAATTTTAATTTGCAGTCGACGCACCCTACCGTAGAACCCAACAAAACCGGACTAAAACCTACTCTAAACCTATTCTAAATGATCACCGGCGCCTGTCCCCCATATCCGGCCATGACCCCGAGAACTGAAGCTCCGGCTATTGCCTTTGCCTTCTCCTGTTCCGAGTCGGCGCTCTCCAGCTCCGCCTCCGTAACCTCCTCCTCCGAAGCTCCAGGAAATGAGGATTTCCGCCTCCATGTCACCGCCAATTGGAAAATCGGCCCTTATTGTTGTGCCCAACGAGCTTAGCTTTGACGAGAGGGGAGAAGCGGTGGCCTTCTTGGGACCCGAGCGGTGGTGACCTACCATGCACTACTCTTCCTCGCTGCCAGCGGTGACCGCGCAGACGTGCCGGCTTTGTGATCGTGGAAGTGGAGCGTGGCCGGTGCGGAGCTGCCAATGTCCTTCTTCTGCTCCAGCGACAGTCCGTCCCAGAGAGATTTGGAGCATGAGGAGGCCATGATGGGAGTGGTGCCGAGAGGAGAAAGGGACCGGAGGAGGATGACCGCGGCTATGGCCAGGGCTGAAGTTTATATAGCGAGCGAATGGCAATGAGCGGCGGCAGGCGGACGGACGGGTGGCGCCGGAGTTGGATCCTCGGCAACCGCGTGTCATTAATGTGGGCGGCGGACGGATGCGGCGCTCTCTCGGCCGTCGCGCTGCTTCAAAGCCGGCGCCAGTGAGAGGTCACGTCCACTCTGCCCGGGCATGAATGCGGCACTGATGCTCTGGTCTGGAGCGGCGCTGACTGTTTCAGGCGGGAAGCATGCGTGGGCGAGGGAGGGGGTTTGGGTGGGCCAGGGCGGTCAGACACGGGGTGGTGGTATTGATTTTGTAGTTTACAAAAGTACTCAGTTAACACACTCAATTTTCTACACAATTGTGGTTAAAAACGTTAATTGCAATGCATGCATGCGTGACCAATAAATGACCACAAAAACTAGTACATGCATTGGTGAGTTTTCTCTTAATCCTTGCATGCAACGATTTAATGCACCTTGAAATCTGAACATGTGATGGGGAGCAACAAATTTGAAACTTATAAAACGGAAAAACTAAACATATTAAACCAGAAGAGAGGGAGTATACCATAGGATGTGTCCCATACGAAACAAGTCCCCTGGTTTGTCACCGCGAAGATGTGGTTTAAAAGGAGCACGGCGTCTTCGTACTCGTACAGCAACAAATCGGTCGCAGACAGCATGGTCCAGCTTTGACCGCCACGTGCAGGATGTTTCGTGAAAGAAATCGCGATGTCGAACACCGCGATGAGAGAGTAATCTTTGTTGCCACACGACCTTGTCGGGGCTTCTGGGATTGCTATCTTCTTCAAACTCACCGTGGTTTCATTGTACCAATTCAGGAGGTGCCCCATTGCATGGCCGATCCCAATGCTGGACAAAGGTTCGACGGGAACGGTCTCACCGGTGTGAATGTTGTACAAATTGATGTTGGTACCCTCCCGTACGTATGCAAGCCAATCTCCATTGGCACCAAACCTAACCTATGCAACAGTGGGCAGCATGGTAATTATGAAATGGAACACGGAAGTAGTCTTTAGAATACATTTACGTGATCAAACTCATCACTGACCTGCTCATCGGACAAAATTCGAGTGCCCCTCAACGTCGGCATCTCAAGGGGCGTCAACTTGCAACTACGGCCACGCCGCGCTAGAGAGACCCCCCAGGAAACATCCTCATCCTCAAGGACGCATGGCAGACCAACTAGCATGGCCTTCTCCCACGCATATTTACGCACCGTCTTAAAATATTTGGTGCAAGCACCGCTGAGTCTTGCGGATGTAAGGAAGTCAGAGTGACTTACAATTTCCCCCAATGCATCGTCGTCCAAGGTCTCCCAACCTCGACGAGGATGAGAAACACCACCGCCTTGGGAATCCATAGCAATGGTGACGAACTGCCTTCTCCCTTTGGGAACTGGTTTAGATGAGAGGAGATGGTAACCGCAGGGCTTTGTCCATTCGGAAAGGATGTTCTGCGGGTGCGCATTAGCAGTAGTGCGCTAGTGCGGTTTATATTTGAGATCAGGTAGCCAACGGGCAGTTTGTTGTCCGGCACGTTCACATCCATCCACCTTCCCGTAATTAAAGCACACACAACATTTACGGCGGCTGGGATTGGTTTGTTTTCCGGGCGCACCAACCAACGCGGACTAGCGAACCTCTTCGCCCTTTTTTGAGCACGACTTCGACAACTACGTGTGTGACATGGAAAATATCTAGTGCTACCAAGGCTTAGGTGCTACCGTGATACGGGCTTTTGGGCCATCAAATTCTAAGATCGAATGGCTCCCGGTCACTCTGCAACATTTGCAAAAAAGCCCAGGAGCCCGTATCACGGTACCACCTAAGCCTCGGTAGTAGCAGATTCTCTCTCGTGCGTGACATGCCTGCATGCAAATCTTGCGTGGCAAAAAAAACGTGCGAGGCGGACCGATAGGCTGTCAGCCTGCATGTTGTAGCCATGTCATCTACACACCACCTAAAGGCTTGGGTGTACGTAGTACTAGTAGTTAAATATGCATTGTTTGGCACGAAAGTTCCTTGGAGCTCGTGCTGCAGCTAGTGTACTCCACAGCCCGCTTCTCCTCCTTCCTGTTCCACCGCACGGTCACGTCCGCGGGCAGCGACCGATCAACCCTAAGATAGTACTCCCTCCATTTTTATTTATTCCACATATTAGCTTTGACTAAAGTCAAACTTTGTAAAGTTTGACCAAGTTTGTAGAAAACAATATGAACATTTACAGTGACAAATTTATATGATGTGAAAATATATGCAATGATGAATCCAATAATATTGATTTGGTGGTGTATATGTTAATATATTTTTCTACAAGCTTGTTGAAAGTACATAAAGTTTGACTTTAGACAAACCTAATATGCGGACTAAATAAAAATGGAGGGAGTATTTCCTTCACCACATCCAAGTACAGTACAGTACTACAAAAAGATGCATGCATGACCACTAATTTCCTTATGTGGCATGAGACTCAAAGCCCTTTTAACTTAATTGGACTCAACGTGAGCCTAATATAATGGAAATCTATTTTTTTACATGAGCCCTTTAAACCGGAAAGAGGGAGTACCATGTATATTAGATATGTAAAATCCATACAAAGCATGCAATATTACATAGTACTACGCACATAACCTAAGCTAGACCACACTACTCGTCGTCGAAGAATGGGTAGGCGGCCGCATGCTGCAACTCCAGCTCCTCCTGCTCCTCCTCCAGTTTGGCGAACATTTCGTTGATCCCCCCTCCCGCTGGCGGAGGAAGCGGCGGTTGGCCTCCACCTCAGCCTCCGACTCGATGGACTCGAGGATGGCCTGCTGTTCCGCCGCCCACTCCGCTTCAGACAACTCCGCCATGGCGTCGGCCATGGCGAAGCCTGCAGCCGGTGGAGCCAGCTCCGCCTCGGCCGCGTCATCGTCGTCCTCCTCCTCCGGCTCCGCTTCGCCCGCGGCGTCGTCCACCTGTTCCAGCTTCGCGTCATCGTTCTCCTCCTCCGGCTCCGCGTCCTCCATGGCCACGTCCTCCCCCGCCTCCTCCGGCTCCGACGAGTCTGGAGGCAGGCCGGCTACGACCGGGGCTTCACGCCGCCTCCAGATCTCCGGAAGCAGCTAAAAGCGCCGCTCCAGCACGAGCATAGCGTATGTCATTACCTTCTGCCGATCCATGGCTATCGGGCGACGGCGAGCGGAGAAGAGGTAGCGGGGAATGAATGCGTCTCCTGTTTGGGTTCGCCGTCCGGCTTAAATAAATGCGCTCCATCACGTGTACCCGCGCGTGCAGAAATTGTACACATATGGGTCTGTTTTGGGTGCGTCACGTAACTCACATGTGTGTGAGATTCTGAGAGACGGAGTGTGTGTGTGCGAGATTCTGAGAGACGGAGTGTGTGTGTGCGCCTCTACTCTTTGGATATGTACTCCACCTTTTGCAATGGGATATAAATATTAGTATAATGGTACGTTAGCTTGTGATTTACCTGGCCATATTAATGTGATTGTGTAAATAAAAATTTCTCAATTCCTGCTCGTGATTTGCATCATATTTTGATGAGAAGTTTGCTAACTAAATTGCAGTGGAAATTGTCAATGTTATAAGTAAACTAAGGTGATTGATAATCATGCGGGGAAGGTTGGACGAAAGGTGTGGTACGAACAAATACTCCACCTAGAGCATGTGTGTGTGTGTGTGTCTGGTCGTATAGAGAGATTGTGTGAATGAGAGAAGAGAGAGAGAGAGAGCGTGTGTGTTTGTGTGTGTGTCTGTGTGTGTGTGTGTGAAATGGAGTCTTCAGTAGGGAAAGTAATTAAGTGTGTGTGGCTTCATCTTAGAGAGGTGATGTGTATGGAAGAGGCCTCCAACTAGGGGCGGGGGGGTGCGAGAGATAAGAGGACCGGAGAGAGGGAAGAGAAGGTGTGTGCACGTGAGAGGGATGGACATCGAGATAACGCGTTCATTCGAGAGACACCGAGAAAGAGTACTATCAATGGTGCATGTAGGTGTGGGAATTAAACGAAGGGATGCATGGTCTTATTGGTTTCAGGGATATAGAGGGAGGGAGTGAGAGAGAGATGGCTAGAGGGAAATAGATAAGTGTGAGTGTGTGTTTTAGAGAAGAGACCCATCCAGACGGAAGTCATATGTACATGAAAGAAGAGAGAGATTCGAGGCGGGGTGGGGCTGGGGGTGGGGGTAATTAACTACGTATGGAGAGAGATGAGACCTAGAACGTGCATGTGCGAGAGGTATACATATATACGTGGATAGAGGGTGTGTGTGTGTGCGCGCGCATGATCAAGATAAAAGAGAGGAGACATAAGTCATAAGATCAAGGAAGGGAGAGATGCATGGATCGATATCACAATGTGCATGCATGTGAGATGTGGAGGGAAGAAGGCTCGATGATGGAGCGGGTGTTGTTGTCTTTAAGAGATAGTGACGTGAGGTGGAGTATGCATATATGGCCAACAGAGAGAGCGAGACACAATGTGTGTGCAAAAGAGATCGACGCATGCATCTGAGATGTGGAGGGAAGAAGGCTCGGTGATGGAGTGTGTGTTTTTGTCTTTAAGAGAGAGTGATGTGAGTTGGAGTATGCATATATGGCCAGCAGAGAGAGCGAGACACAATGTGTGTGCAAAAGAGATCGACCTATAGATGCATGTAGAGAGAAAGAGATATAGTGTGGGTGATAGAAAGCGAGAGTGCCTCCGAGAAAGAAGGTTGATGGAGAAAGAAAGAGATAGAGAGGGAGATCGCTAGCTAGAGGGAGATCGGCTAGTGTGTGTGTGTGTGAGATAATAGTCGAGTGGATCGGAAGGGTGAGTTATGTGTGTGTGTGAGAGAAAGAGAAAGAGGGTGCACGTGAGCGACATACAAGCGAATATTAGAGAGAAATGAGACCCCGAGAGACGGGGTTTGTGTTTGTGAGAGGGAAAGATATTTTAGAGGGAGAGTCATAGCTAGAGAGACATAGGGAGCGCCATATATCCCTAGGGAGAGAGGGTGTGTGTGAGCGGCATACACGGGAATAGTGGAGAGGATTGAGACCCCAGGAGACTTAGTTTGTCACTACTGCAGGATGGTCCTAACGTGACACATGCATTAGAGACCCCTCGACCAAACTGTGTGCGATGCATTAATCGCAAACGGTGTCGTACTAAAACCGTCACCAATAAAACGAACTATGTGCGATGGCGGGTCCATCAAGCACGATTCAGAAAAGATTTGCATGTGCAAATCGTGGCATACAGTGGATCCATATGAACCGTTTGCGATGAGCCAGAACAACAGAAACGGTCAGCTAGATCAAGGTGTATGCGATAGACGGCATACAGTTCACTCGGATGAACTGTTTGCGATGATCTAGTACAACAAAAACGGTCAGCCAGATCAAGGTGTGTGCGATAGACGGCAAACAGTTCACTCGGATGAACTGTTTCCGATGAGCCAAAAAAATAGAAACGGTCAGCCAGATCAAGGAGTCTGCGATATACGGGCACACATTCTAATAAAAAGAGTTGTGCACGATGGTAATAACAAGCGCACACGGTTGATGGAACAAGTCGTGTGCTGACATCGCCGATTGCGGTGCACACGCCACGTACGCATCCGAGAACGCTTGCCCACGTTACGCCATCTGGGAATCATGCCGCACTTCAAAACCGGAACCGTCAATAAATTTTGAGCTTGTTTCCTATCACATTCCAAATTACCACGCTATATTTAATTGCAAACCTGTTCACACCAATCAAAACCTAAACGTTTTCCCACTTAACAGCTTATTACTAGGTTATAAATACCACCTACTCGAAAATGACTGCACATTCCTCCTCAATTCCTCATCAACAAACAAACAAGTCTTTCTTCGTCGTTCCTTGCGTCTGCCATGGCCCGTAGGAGTTCTTGGTCGAGAATTGACCAGGGAGCGGCGAGCATGGAAGCGGAAGCAACAGATATGTCCCGCCTCACCGCGATAGCAACTGCGAGGTCCCGCCGCACCGCCGAAGCAGCACAGAGGTCCCGTCGCGCTGCCGAAGTAGCAGCGAGGTCCCGCCACTCCGCCGAAGAAGCACACTGGTCCGGCTGCGCCGTGGAAGCAGCAAGGATGACCCGCCGCACCGCGGAATCAGCAAAAAGGTCCTGTCGCGCCGCGGCGGCCTTGGAAGATCTCTTCCGGGAAGGTGAAGGCTCTCACAGTCGCATGCGCGCTGAGCTCAATAAGCTGAAGGATGAGATCTCCGGCTGGGCAAAGTTGCACGAGGAGATCAATGCCTCATTTGATAAGGCGATCGGTGTCTTCCAGGGACTAAGGGATGACAAGCCGAAGCTCCGCACCCAGCGCGACCTGCTGAGGGCGAAGATCGCTGGCAGTGCCAAGCAGCACGAGGAGAGCACTGCCGTGTTGAAGAAGACGGCCACCATGGCTGAGAAAATTATGGACGAGAATGCCAACCTCCGCATCGAGCGCGAAAGGCTAGTGAGGGAATCCAAAGCTGCTATCAAGCGAGGTATTGAGGACGTGAAAGAGATCATTGTCGTTCGCCGTGAGAATTCCATCGCCATGGATGAAATGACGAAGATGGCGGAGGAGAGGCGAAAGGAGGTGAAGGTCATGGAGGCGATGAAGGAGTTGGAGGAACTCCGTGCCCTGCAGCAACACATCAAGAAGGAGTAGAGAGCAGCGACCCAGATTGTTGTCTGCGTCTTCTTCCTTCTTCTTTTGCCCCTGTGTCTTTCGGGCGTTGCCTTAGTGTGGCATTTTAAATTATCTTCCTGAATATGTAAGACAATTACTATCCATTGCCATCGTCATCATATATATCAGTCTTGCTAAGTGTTCGTTAAGTTTTAGTCGTGGCTATGTCCGTGAGTTATCTGTGCAAAATTTTGTTTTCAAATTTTCTTTTTTCTCCCTTAAATCTCAGTCGACTAAGACCTAGCCACACCATTAAGCGCCTATAAAACAGGGGCTCGGGCGCCATTATGGAGAAGTTGGGAGCGAGGTGGGCGGCAGATGGAGGTCAAAGGGCTCGTCTCCCGGTGAGCCTGCACAGCAGTCTGCTCCATGCCTACCGTCTACTCAAATAGCTACCCCGCATGGCGCCTCCTAGCCAATAAAAATGGGGACGCGTGGCGGCACGTAAATGGTTAGTACAACGCCCAAGGTTTGAATAACACTTGTGTTTCCGATTGTAACGTGGCAACTCTTTGTTCCAAAATGACTTTGTTGGTTGTTAATATGCGCTCCTTCAAAAAAATCAGACAAAATTTTTACCACAGCATGTTGGTGCCATGTCAAGGCAACATGCCAAGTTTCATGATTTTCAGGCAAGTTTTGGATTTATAGGAATTTAAAAACCAAGTATGTCAATGTTTTCAGCCGAGCCACGACGCCCGGATGTTTGAAATTTATTCCCATTTCTTGCATGGGACCTAAACATTCACCCAAGCACACATATATGATTTTTCAACCCATTTTGGTGCACTAGAGCATGTGCATGTAGTTCAAATTTGAATTATGCACATTAAATGCCTAGAAAACTCAATAAATGTATAAAAAAGACCAAACGAACCCGGAATAATTCCAAATTTTAGCACGACACTCCTATTGGTCTTTGTTGCCTCTGTAAAAAAATCAAGGCGGGAAGAGGCAGCGTATGTCGTTTCGCCCACAAAGGTGACACATTCCCTATCGGAACCATGAGCCTTCTTGAGAGAAGCTCCGGTTTGTAAGAAGCTTATACAAAAACTTGTCCCAAATCGAACAAATTTTTTACCACAGCATGTTGGTACCATGTCAAGACACCATGCCAAGTTTCGTGATTTTTAGGCAATTTTTGGATTTATAGGAATTTAAAAACAAGTTTCTCAATGTTTTTTGGCCCAGCCACGATGCCCAGATGTTTGAAATTCATTCCCATTTCTTGTATGGGACCTAAACATTCACCTAAGGACACATATATGATTTTTCAACCCATTTTGGTGCACTGGAGCATGTGCATGTAGTTCAAATTTGTATTATGCACATTAAATGCCTAGAAACCTCAATTAATGTATAAAAAGGCCAAAAAAACCGGAATAATTCCAAATTTTAGCACGACACTCCTATAGTTGCATGTTCACTGCAGATAAATGTTCTAGCAATTCAAACACCGACCTTTCCTGCCGTAACCCCATTTTGTCTTTCAAATCAAAATGAAAAAATCAAGTACACCACAAATAGTTTATTAGCAAGAATCATGTGTGATGCAGTGATACATCCCAAACGTATCTACTTTTCCAAACACTTTTGCTCTAGTTTTGGACTCTAATTTACATGATTTGAATGGAACTAACCCGGACTGACGCTGTTATCAGCAAAATTGCCATGGTGTTGTTTCTGTGCAGAAATAAAAGTTCTCGGATGGACCTAAAAATTTACGGAGAATTATTTCAGAATATATAAAAAATACTGGCGCAAAGATCCACCAGAGGGGGGCCACCAGGCGCCACAAGCCTGGGGCGCGCCCACCCCCCAGGGCGTGCCTGGCAGGCTTGTGGGCCCCTGGCAGCTCTGTTTGCCCTAACTCCAACGCTATAAGTACCTATTCGTGGAGAGAGAAAATCAGAGAGAAAGAATCATCGCGTTTTACGATATGGAGCCGCTGCCACCTCCTGTTCTTCATCGGGAGGGCTGATCTGGAGTCCGTTCGGGGCTCCGGAGAGGGGGATTCGACGCAGTCGTCATCATCAACCATCCTCCATCACCAATTTCATGATGCTCACTGCCATGTGTGAGTAATTTCTTCGTAGGCTTGCTGGACGGTGATGGGTTGGATGAGATTTACCATGTAACCGAGTCAATTTGTTAGGGCTTTGATCCCTCGTATCCACTATGTTCTGAGATTGATGTTGCTATGACTTTGCTATGCTTAATGCTTATCACTAGGGCCCGAGTGCCATGATTTCAGATATGAACCCTCTATGTTTTCATGAATATATTTGAGTTCTTGATCCTATCTTGCAAGTTGTATGCACCTGTTACGTGTCATGATCCGCATACCCCAAGGTGACAATAATTGGGATTCTTTCCAGTGATTGATGTAGTTTGAGGAGTTCATGTATACACTATGTGTTAATGCTTTGTTCCGGTTCTCTATTAAAAGGAGGCCTTAATATCCCTTAGTTTTCTTAAGGACCCCGCTGCCACGGGAGGGTAGGACAAAAGATGTCATGCAAGTTCTTACTATAAGCACGTATGACTATTGATACGTCCCAAACGTATCTAATTTTCCAAACACTTTTGCTCTAGTTTTGGACTCTAATTTGCATGATTTGAATGGAACTAACCCGGACTGACGCTGTTTTCAGCAGAATTGCCATGGTGTTGTTTTTGTGCAGAAATAAAAGTTCTCGGATGGACCTGAAAATTTACAGATAATTATTTCAGAATATATAAAAAATACCAGCGCAAAGATCCACCAGAGGGGGGCAACCAGGCGCCACAAGCCTGGGGGGTGCGCCCACCCCCCAGGGCACGCCTGGCAGGCTTGTGGGCCCCTGGCAGCTCCGTGTTCTTCATCGGGAGGGCTGATCAAAGCCCTAACTCCAACGCTATAAGTACCTATTCGTGGAAAAAAATCAGAGAGAAAGAATCATCACGTTTTACGATACGAAGCCGCCGCCACCTCCTGTTCTTCATCGGGAGGGCTGATTTGGAGTCCGTTCAGGGCTCCGGAGAGGGGGATTCGACGCCGTCGTCATCATCAACCATCCTCCATCACCAATTTCATGATGCTCATCGCCGTGTGTGAGTAATTTCTTCGTAGGCTTGCTGGACGGTGATGGGTTGGATGAGATTTACCATGTAATCGAGTCAATTTGTTAGGGCTTTGATCCCTAGTATCCACTATGTTCTGAGATTGATGTTGCTATGACTTTGCTATGCTTAATGCTTATCACTAGGGCCCGAGTGCCATGATTTCAGATCTGAACCCTCTATGTTTTCATGAATATATTTGAGTTCTTGATCCTATCTTGCAAGTTGTATGCACCTGTTACGTGTCATGATCCGCATACCCCAAGGTGACAATATTGGGATTCTTTCCAGTGATTGCTGTAGTTTGAGGAGTTCATGTATACACTATGTGTTAATGCCTTGTTTCGGTTCTCTATTAAAAGGACGCCTTAATATCCCTTAGTTTCCTTAAGGACCCCGCTGCCACGGGAGGGTAGGACAAAAGATGTCATGCAAGTTCTTACTATAAGCATGTATGACTATTGACATGTCCCAAACGTATCTACTTTTCCAAACACTTTTGCTCTAGTTTTGGACTCTAATTAGCATGATTTGAATGGAACTAACCCGGACTGACGCTGTTTTCAGCAGAATTGCCATGGTGTTGTTTTTGTGCAGAAATAAAAGTTCTCGGATGGAGCTGAAAATTTACAGAGAATTATTTCAGAATATATAAAAAATATTGGCACAAAGATCCACCAGAGGGGGGGCCACCAGGCGCCACAAGCCTGGGGGCGCGCCCACCCCCAGGGCGCGCCTGGCACGCTTGTGGGCCCCTGGCAGCTCCGTTTGCCCTAACTCCAATGCTATAAGTGCCTATTCATGGAGAAAAAAAATCAGAGAGAAAGAATCATCACGTTTTACGATACGAAGCCACTGCCACCTCCTGTTCTTCATCGGGAGGGCTGATCTGTAGTCCGTTCGGGGCTCCGGAGAGGGGGATTCGACGCCGTCGTCATCATCAACCATCCTCCATCACCAATTTCATGATGCTCACCGCCGTGTGTGAGTAATTTCTTCATAGGCTTGCTGGACGATGATGGGTTGGATGAGATTTACCATGTAATCGAGTCAATTTTTTAGGGCTTTGATCCCTAGTATCCACTATGTTCTGAAGATTGATGTTGCTATGACTTTACTATGCTTAATGCTTGTCACTAGGGCCCGAGTGCCATGATTTCAGATCTGAACCCTCTATGTTTTCATGAATATATTTGAGTTCTTGATCCTATCTTGCAAGTTGTATGCATCTGTTACGTGTCATGATCCGCATACCCCAAGGTGACAATAATTGGGATTCTTTCCGGTGATTGTCGTAGTTTGAGTTCATGTATTCACTATGTGTTAATGCTTTGTTCCGGTTCTCTATTAAAAGGAGGCCTTAATATCCCTTAGTTTCCTTAAGGACCCCGCTGCCACGGGAGGGTAGGACAAAAGATGTCATGCAAGTTCTTACTTTAAGCACGTATGACTATATACGGAATACATGCCTACAATACATTGATGAATTGGAGCTATTGTGTATCGCCCTAGGTTGTGACTGTTACATGATGAATGTCATCCAACATAATTATCCATCACCGATCCAATGCCTACGCTTTTCGCATATTGATCTTTTCTAAGTTACTTTCGTTGCTGCTGCTGTTACAATTACTACAAAACTGCTTCTGTTACTATTGCTATTGAAACTATCATACTATTGTGCTACTAAACACTTTGCTGCAGATATTTAGTTCTCCAGGTGTGGTTGAATTGACAACTCAACTGCTAATACTCGCAAATATTCTTTGGCTCCCCTTGTGTCGAATCAATAAATCTGGGTGAAATACTACCCGCGAAAACTGTTCGATCCCCTATACTTGTGGGTTATCAAGACCTTTTTCTGGCGCCGTTGCCGGGGAGCATAGCTCTATTTTTTGAGTCACTTGGGATTTATATCTATTGATCACTATGAAGAATCTGAAAGACGCTAAGACTAAGATCGTCCCCTCTATGACTAGAGGAGGTAAGGAACTGCCATCAAACTCTGCACTTGATTCACCTTTTGTTTTGAGTAAGCTTGCGACACCGCCACCTGTTATTCATTCTGATATGTCGCAAGTTATTGATGATACTACTTCTGCTATGAATGATACTTATGATGATGCTAGTACCATGCTTGATAATATGGTGCCACTTGGTGAATTTCTTGATGAACAAATTGCTAATGCTAAAGAAACTGAAAATGTTGAAACTCTTGAAAATTATGATTCACCTATTATGCCTAGCTCTCCTACTAGAGTTGAAATGCCTGAAGCATCTGAGGGTTATGTTTTTGATAGGGATACAGCTAGGGAAATTCTTGCTTGTAATGATAGAGATGAGGTTATAAAATTGCTTGCTGAGTTGAAAGAAAAATCTATGAGGGAGAGAATGAAATATGATCCTAAGGGCCTGTTCTGAAGTCCTCCAGCTTCCAACTCCACAAACTCCAAACTTGGAGTTGGGCCGAACATTTTAGCTCCAAGAAGCAGAATCTGAGAAGCTGAGACAGCCCGTAGTGCAAAAATGCGAAGCTGGGAAAGTCCAGCTCCACCAAACTGAGAAGCTGAGAGTTCGTTGTATTTACAGAAAATTGCCCCCGCCAAAGAAAACGTTTCGTCCTCCTCCCCTTTGAAACAGACTTCACGAACGGCTCCCCCCTCTGATCGATACAATACTCCCTCTCTCGTACATAGGCTGGCCGACCTGGGCTGGTCCAGCCGGCCCATTATGGCGCTCAAACAGGCCAGCGATGCTGCCAGCCTGTGATGGCAACGCAAGAAGCTGGTGATGCTACCGAACAGATTCCTGTCGCTGCGTGGAGTTGGAAGCTGCGAGGAGAAGCTGGATTTGAGGAGTTTGTGGAGTTGGGAGGACATCAGAACAGGCCCTAAGTTTGCTACCTCTCCCATATTTGTTACTGATAAGGACTATGAATTCTCTGTCGATCCTGAGTTAATTACTTTGGTTGAATATGATCCTTTTCATGCTTATGAAACTGAAACTGTTGTGGCACACCTTACTAAGTTGAATGATATTGCCACCCTATTTGCTCATGAGGTAAAAAATCATTATTACTATATTCTTAAGTTGTTTCCTTTCTCATTAAAGGGTGATGCTAAGAAATGGTTTAATACTCTTGCTCCTGATTGTGTGCATAGTCCCCAGGATATGATATATTACTTCTCTGAAAAATATTTTCCTGCTCATAAGAAACAAGCTGCCTTACAGGAAATATTTAACTTTGTGCAAATTGAAGAAGAGAATCTCCCTCAAGCTTGGGGGAGGCTTCTCCAACTACTTAATGCTTTGCCTGATCATCCTCTTAAGAAGAATGAAATACTTGATATCTTTTATAATGGACTAACCGATGCTTCTAGGGACTACCTAGATAGTTGTGCTGGTTGTGTTTTCAGGGAATGAACCATCGGACAGGCTGAAGTACTATTGAATAATATATTAAGAAATGTCGATGATTGGACACTTCCCAAACCACCACCTAAGCCAACTCCGAAGAAGAGAGGTATTCTATTCCTCAGTCCAGAAGATATGCAAGAAGCTAAAAAATCTATGAAGGGAAAAGGTATTAAAGCTGAAGATGTTAAGAATTTACCACCTATTGAAGAAATACATGGGCTCAACATCCCGACACAGGTAGTAGAGGTAAATTCTCTCACTAGATTTGATGAAAGTGATATTCCGTATAATAAATCTGCTAGTCAATGCCTGTATGAATTTGATAATTACATCATTAAACAGGAACACTTTAATATGTATGTTAGCAATCAACTAAAAGGAAATGTCATCATGATTGAACGCTTGAGTGATTTGATGTTTAGAACTGCAAATGATGTTAAATGCTTGAGTAAACATGCTTCTATGGTTCAGACTCGGTTAGAACAAATTGCTAAGTCACAAAATGATTTGCTTGATGAAATGAATAATAAAAATGATCATGTTGTTAGAGTTGTTACTAGAGGAGGTAGCATGACTCAGGATCCTCTATATCCTGAAGGTCATCCTAAAAGAATTGAACAAGATTCTCAAAGAAATAATATTGATGCACCTAGTCCATCTAAGAAGAAAAAGAAAAAGAAAAATGATAAAACTTTGCCTGCCTCTAATGAACCTGAAATAGAAAAACCTCCTGAGAATCATAATGATGTTTCTATTTTTGATACTGAGACACAATCTGATAATGAACATCCACCTAGTGATAATGATAATGATAATGATAATGATGATGTTCATGTTGATACTCAACCAGATAATGATGTAGAAATAGAACCTGCTGTTGATCTTGATAACCCACCTCCTAAGGATAAAAGATATGATAAAAGAGACTTTGTTGCTAGAAAACATGGAAAGGAGAGAGAACCATGGGTTCAAAAACCTATGCCTTTCCCTACTAAACCATCCAAAAATAAGGATGATGAAGATTTTGAGCGCTTTGTTGAAATGCTTAGACCTGTTTTTTTGCACACTCGCTTGATTGATATGTTGAAAATGTCTCCCTATGCTAAATACATGAAAGAAATTGTCACAAATAAAAGAAAAATACCTGAAGCTGAAATTTCCACCATGCTTGCAAACTATTCTTTTAAGGGTGGAATACCTAAGAAGTTAGGAGATCCAGGAATACCTACTATACCATGCTCCAATAAAAGAAGTTATGTCAAAACTGCTTTATGTGATTTAGGAGCCGGTGTTAGTGTTATGCCCTTCTCTTTATATAGAAGACTTGATTTGAATAAGCTTACACCTACTGAAATATCTTTGCAAATGGCTGATAAATCCACTGCTATACCTATTGGAATTTGCGAGGATGTTCCCGTTGTAGTTGCAAATGTTACTATCTTAACAGACTTTGTTATACTTGATATGCCCGAGGACGACAACATGTCGATTATTCTTGGTAGACCCTTTTTGAATACTGCAGGGGCTGTTATTGATTGCAACAAAAGCAATGTTACTTTTCATGTCATTGGTAATGAGCATACGGTTTATTTCCCGAAGAAACAAACTTCAGTGAATGGTATCAATTGTATTAAAAAGGTTTCGACAATCACTATTGGGGGATTCAAATTTCCTCTTCCTATTGTCAAAAAGAAATATGAAATTCTTATTGTTGGGGAGATGCATATCCCCATTGAGGTAACTTAGTGTTACACGAAGATTCTTCGGCTTCATGCCATTCGGAAATAGTTTGTTAATAAGACTTGATCAACCTTATTAATGGATTCTTTTTTAGGTGCATGTGGTCGATGAATTTAGTAAGCACAACTTTCTGTACCCACCTTTTGCTCTCTGTTATTTGTAGTAGAATAAAATAAAATGCCATGATTTTCCTGTTTTCTGAATTTCTCGTGCAATAAAAAATGGCCCAAAAATAAAAGTTCTCAGAATGCCTTGAAAATTTAGTATGATTTTTTCCAGAATATTTAAGATTTTTTGGCACTGAACACACCCCAGGGGGTGCACCTGTGAGCCACAAGTCCACAGGGTGCGCCCAACAGGCTTGTGGGTCCCACAGGGACCCACTCACTTATGCCATCCACCCATCTCCTTCTTCTTCCTCCAGAAAAAATCAAACTTGCTCCCAAGCCCGTGTTCTTGCTCCTTTTGCTGTGATTTTTGATCTCCTTGCTCGGAACTCCATTTCCAAAACTGTTTTGAGGAATTACTCCTTGGTATGTGACTCCTTCAATGCTCCAATTAGTTTTTGTTCTAGTGCTTTATACTTTGCATATTTTTGCTGCTGTGGTGACCATGTTTATGAGCTTGCATGTTGAATTTGTATGGTCCAAAGTAGTTTTGATGCATGATATAGCCTCTAGATACTTGTAGGAGTAGTTGCTATCAATTTTGTTGAGTTTCGTTCACTTTTATTTTGAGTCACTAAAAATTCCAGAAATTTTCAGAAAAAGAAAATGCTCAAGTGGAGTTTGAGGGGTTCTTCGAGCCGGAACCCCAAGGAGGCTCCTAAGCCCAAATATCATCTTCCTCATGCGGCCGAGGTGCGGCTGTGCGAATGGCCATGCAACACGTTCTTGAGGGATGCAGGGATTTTCGATGATTTCTATCATTTGGCGAACAATGCCGGCATTATCCCGTTCCTCGAAGATAAGTCCACCGCGCCGGGACATATCCCTGCCGCCAGATCTGCTTCCACACCGCCGACAGCCATCGCTACCGCAGCACCCTCAACGTCTCAGCAGATGCTTACACGGCGCCGCACCAAAGGCGGTACTCTTTCGTATCTGCTCAAGTTATTTATCTCAGCAAGAAAATAGATCGCCACTGCTTTACTGTGATTTCTTGTCCATCTCTTAGAATCTTACTTATTAGTTGAAAGCAAACATTGGTTGCGAAGTAGCCTTTGTCTGGTTTGCACCTTCAGATCCACAATGGCACGCTCAACACTATACTCGCAATGCTTATGGTTTTCCCCTTTTATATTCCACATTAGCTAAATGACAGTCGACTGAATTTCAAATTGGAGTCAGCCGATTTTAGAGAGTTCACCGGAGTTCACCGTAGGGAAGGAAGGATAAGGAAGGGGCTCGCTGGAGGGCTACCCCATTATCTATCTTAGGGTTTAGGGTGGGCGCGGTGGTGGGGGCGGTTCAGGGGAGGGCGGGGCGGCGAGCCGGTTGCGGGGGGCGGGGGCCGGTGGTTCGGCCGGTGGCCCGTGCGGTGGTCTGTTGGGGAAGAAGAAGAGGTCTGGAAGAAGAAAGGTTAGGAGACGTAGGATCTTCATCCAACCGCCTGAAATGGTCGACTGACCCAAATGATGAAAGTCAAGCGACTTGCATGTAGCCATTCCCTTTATATTCAGTACCATCATCCTAGGTGCTTCGCGACGTGCTAGCACTGCTCCTCTACCCATCAAGCTAAACAACATGCCACTCATAATTCCAAACTTAGTTGTTCAAATACGAATCTGATATGATGCTGATATTACTAAAATAGAGACCGTTTAATTGGTCAGCTAATGTTCCTTCTTTTGTTCGATAAGCACGTGCGCCACATATAGAGAGACAGCAGGGAGTTGCATTCTTTATGCGCTCTGGTTCATCATGGGTGGGCAACGAACATTTTATTATCCAAAATCTGCTTGCTCTTCTTTAACATGTTCCTCTTCTGTTCTTCTTTAATAAGTATAGTAGTACAATATGTTCCTCGTAGTGAAGAGGAGCAGGGACATTTGCAGTATACATGTCTATTCGGTCGCTTGTGATGGATGCTTTCAACTCTTCATGTTGGTCTGCCATAATATCCAGGAAATGCTAGGAGCTGTGTCGCCTTTGAGAGTTAAACTGATAGTAACAGTACTGCGCCTTCAGTTGAAGAGAGCTGGTATCCGAAGCCTTTCTAGCCTTACCGGCAATACTAGCCCATATTTTCCAGCAAGTTCACTTTCCTGATTTTACTCATGATGCTTAGGGTTTTCCCATTATATATACACTACGATCTGCGTAGGTGCTTTGTGTCGTACTAGCAGCAGTCCACCCTTCAAGCTAAACAACACAACAATCATAATTCCAAAGCTTAGTTGTTCGAATACGAATGTGATATGATACTGATATAACAGAACACACATTTAATTGGTCAGCTAATGCTCCCACTTGAGTTTCCAAATGCATGTGGCCACATGTACAGAGACACCAGGGAATAGCATTTCTTTGGGCGCTCTGATTCATCATGGGTGGGCAACCAACATTGTATAGAAAGAAGCGGAATCTCCATAATATGCTTCCTCTTCTATTCTTTAACGTGTTCCTCTTCTGTTCTTCTTTAATAAGTACAGTATGTTCCTTATCAGGAAGGGGAGCAGTGACATCTGTAGTCGACAGGTCTATTGGGCCGCTTCTGCTAGATGCTTTCAGCACTTCGAGTTGGTCTGCCATAATATCCAGGAAATGTTGGGAGCCATGTGGCCTTTGAGAGACTAGACTGATAGTAACAGTAGTGCGCCTTCAAGTGAATAGAGCTGGCCTGTAGGTGATCGATAGGGTTTCGATTAGTAGCGGCAATATAACCGCATATTTTCCAGCCAGTTCCACTTTCCCGATTTATTTATGATGCTTATGGTGTCCCCCTTTTTATCTACACTGCGATTTGCCTAGTGCCTTTGTGTCGTACTAGAAGCACTCCATCCTTCAAGCTAAACTACATGCCACTCATATTTCCAAAACTTACATTTAATTGGTCAGCTAATGTTAGTACGTGAGTTTTGAAATGCATGTGCGCCACATATAGAGACATGAGGGAATACTATTTCTCCGTGCGCTCTCGTTATCATGGTTTGGCAATAAACTTTCTATAGTGTATATTTTGAAACCTATCATCTGCCAACTATCCTTAACTCTGGAGCTCCCAATAGGGAGCCTATTTTTTTTTGTAGTTGTGCCAGATCATATTAATGTATGCACCAAATTACAGAACACATGGGCTCTCTCATCAGAATCCAGTGATAGCACACAAGGGTTTACATGGAGCCCCTATTATATTAGTACATCCTCTGCATTACACAGATAATCTCACTACTATTTATGTTTTATGCTTCTCAGATAGTGAACATAATCACAATGAATATGAGAATTCGCACATCAGAAGAATATTGCGGAACAGTGCAATGGCTAACAAACTTGGCATCAAGGGATTGAGTTCCATTCTGGATGCCATGAAACCCACACGCTCACCACCTACAGATTCGTGTTCAGAATATGATCCTAATGACTATTCTGAGCTCAAGGAGTCAAAGGAAGATGGCCTATCCTGTTCACCGAACAAGGTGCCTGGGTTCTAATTTGGCAAGGTTTTATTACTTGCACATATCTTGCATAAGGTGTCTTGCATTTCTTCTACTTCGTTGGACCGCCATCTGCTTAGTTTACTCATCATATATGTGAAGATGCCATGCCCATCCATTATCAATACCTATTCCATTTGTCATCATACCATGTTTTTCCATTCAAATGTTGTTCTTGTGTATCAGACATCCAAAAGGAAGAGGGTGACCGCAGAATCTGATGGAGTAAAAGCAAAGTCCTTGAAAAAGGTGGTGGTACCGGAGAAATCAGATAGCACCCCACTTATATTGGCGATAGAACCAGCGCCACAAAACATAGGATATCGCAACTATGCTGCTCGCTGCTTTGCTCTTGTTAGTACCCGTTGTCCTGTATCCCTGTACTTACATGCATACCTGGTTGATTATGTGACATCAGTGTGCATGATAGCTTGCTTATCCACTGTTCGCTCCAAATTATCAGATCTATATTAATGCTTACATTAATGTAGAATAAACCCAATGCTTATGAAGAAGTTTAGCTCTGCATTGTTCTTGTAAGTATCTGTTGTCCTTTATCACTGTACTTATATTGTCAGCTAGTTGTTCATGTACCATCACTTTGCAGCTTATTTCCTTGCCCTCGATTTTGTACACATCAGATCTATATTTACTCTTACTAAAATGTTGAATAAAACCAATGCTACTGAAGAAGTTTAGCTCTGCATTGCTCTTGTCAGTACCTTTTGCTTGTATGTTGTACTTACATTTATAGCTAGTTCACTATGTAGCATCACTCTGCATCTTAGCTTAAATAATCTCCATTTGTTCCTATATTATCACATCTATATTTACTCTTAGCAAAATGTAGAATAAAGGCAATGCTTATGAAGAAGACTCTTTGGTAAACTTCTTGAATTACCCCCCCCCCCCCCCATCAACATGGAAAATGGCTTTATAGAGCCGGTCTTCACTACTAATGTAAGTTTGTCCTTCTCGAGCCTTCAAACTTTGTTGTGTATATTTGGATAGCTATGACTGCAACTGCTGTTTATTTTTGTCGTTTGCATCAAATTGCATGTTTAAAGTTTATTACAAAGAAGTTCATAAACATAAGTTTGTCCTTCTCAATTTCAGTTTTTAGTTGCACAACCTAGTTCATTATTCATACCATGTAAATTAAACTAAACATAGCAAGTGATCTTCTTTAGCACTGCATGTATGCTTGTGTTCTTGATCTGTAATCCAGTGGTGTGGTGAAACTACCAACTCCAACACAATGTCATATCCTGCTATGTCTTAACTATGAACAATGTCATATTATGTTAATGTTATTTAAATCGTCTCTTTATTTACCAACCTGAAATGGGATAAATTGACAGTACACTCACCATTGATGCTTATACGTTCTTTAGCACTGCATGTATGCTTGTGTTCTTAATCTGTAATCCAGTGGTGTGGTTAAGCTGGTCACTCCTGCATAATGCCATTTCCTGCCATGTCTTATTATGTTAATGCTATTTTAAACCGTGTCTCTTTATTTGCCACTAAGAAATGGGATGAATTGATAGCACTGATGCCTATACGTGCAAAACCTGTTATCTCTCTGCTTGTTTCTCTTTCAGGGTGATATCACTGACGCCAGGAAGAACTGCCACAATGATAGTGAGACGAACCCATTGCTTGTCCCTCTAACATATATTGCAGGGAAGAAGGCAACACATCTTGGGGATAGCGATACAACCCCAAAGTCATATCTTGATGTACTGTCGAAGTTACTCGATAATAGCAGTGACACAAGTGAAGTCACCGCCTGAATCTGTTCGACTTCTTCAGTCTCAAATTCAAGCAAAAAGACATGCTTCAGCTCAACTCATACCGGAACTCCAATCTCTATGGAAGATTAACCAGAAGTACAGGACGTCTATTGATGCTATGCAGCTAGAGTTGGAGGATATAAGCGTCAAATAAGCGCACTCTCATCAGCTTGCTCAGCTGCTTGCGTTGCAGTGGCCGTGCAGGCCTAACTTTTCTTAACTCTGTTGAAGAGTTGTTGGTTCTATATATTATTTTGTCGGCGCATTTATTTGCACTGGTGGCGGCCTTTGATGCCCAGTGTATGTAATCCGCTGTCTGGTTGCGCTTTGTTATCACTGGTGGCGAACTTTGATGCCCAGTCGATGTAATATCCCGTTATTTCTTTATTGTATAGTCTAGGTTTATTCGTAGTCACTATGCTGTAATTTATTTACTTTTTTTAGAAGAATTTATTTACTGTACATGCTATCGTCGCTAGGCCGTAAGCTTCGATGGAGATCAATGGGCCAAAACGTTATTGGTCCGTCAGTGCTATATATAAAAAAATTATCTCGAGCCGTTAGCAGGCCAGAACGTAAACGGGCCGGCCCGCAACTCTATATATGGGTCAAAACATGGGCCCACAATCATCTCGAGCCGTTAGCAGGCCAGAACGTAAACCGGGCCCATGTAGTTTCGGGCCTATAACAGGCCGAGTAAACCGCGTGCCTTAGTTGGGCCAGAAAATACCATGGGCTTTTAACAGGCTGAAAATTAGATCGGGCATGAATTGTGCCGAACAATTCACGGGCCAACAACAGGCCTAAATATACCTCGGCCCATGATTGGCCCAATTGTATGATGGGCCGTTCACAGGCCAAAAGTTATCCCGGACCATGGTTGGCCCAATAACATGATGGGCTATAAGCAGGCCGGGTGCAAAGCGGGTCATAATTAGGCCCAATTATTTCACAGGCCCTTAACAGGCCGATAGTCAGAGTGGGCTTAAATTTATCCACGAAGACCACGGGTCGTTAAGAGGGCGAAAGTAACTTGTACCAGAAATGGGCCCAAATGCCGCATGGGCCGTTAAGAGGCCGAAACTAAATTGTACCAGAAATGGGCCGAAATGCGGCACGGGCCTTTAAGAGGCCGAAAGTCACTTGTACCAGAAATGGACCCAAATGCCGCACGGGCCGTTAAATGGCCAAAAGTTAAACCGGGTTGAAAACGGCCCAATAGCGCGAAGGGCCGCTAACAGGCCGAAACTATCATCGGGCCGAACTGGGTCAAACTGTTCAACGGGCCGTTAACAGGCCGTAATACAAACCGGGCCATAGATGGGCCCAAAACACAGTGCACTGTTAACGGGGCATATCTGATATGGACCATAATTTGGCCCAAAACATGGCAGGCTGTTAACGGGCCGGTCCACTAGTATCTGACAAAATCTTGTGGGCCTTCGGTTGGGCCGGCCCGTTTAACCTGAATGGGCCACTATTGGGCCATGCCATGTGTCGACGTATCATAGGCGTCTCTTGTCCAAGGAATGGATGACATCTGTCCCAACGCCGAGCTGGCACGTGGTTCCGTTGGCGAATGAGAATTTTACACGTGGAAAATCGCCATTGGTCCTGCTGATAACAGGTTATCGGATCCAAACCCACACCCGATATGTCGTCGTACGACACCTATGGGATCGCTTGGATCCCTTTACGGTTCGGCTAGGGAAAAGATTTACACAAAGAGCGGATCCAACGATCAACGCGGGGATCTTTACCCAGGTTCGGGCCGCTGAGAAGCGTAAAACCCTACTCCTGCTTTGGTTTATTGTGGATGTTTAAGCTCAGGTACACGGAGCGCTTCTTGGTGGACAGTCCGCAAGAAGGGCGGCTACGCATGCAACTGGGCCAGAAAGCTCCTCCTCCCCTGTAGCTTCGCCTTGGGCCTCCTTTTATATGTCCAAGGGGTCACCAACAGTGGCGAACAGCACGTACAAGAGGTGTAAAGTTGCTACAGTGTTTACATGCTTATCACTGATGACTTAGGACAAACGCATTAAATGCTCCACTTAGGTGTCCCTTACTTTCTTGGGGACGGAAAAAGAGCCTGTCCCATCAGCGCCGCTTAACCCCATCCGCCGCTAGTGCCATGACACGCATCCAGGAGGACAAACCCTAAACGACAGGCTGGTCGCTGCGCTGGAGCGGTGGCAGGGCGGTGGGATCTTGCCGGGTGCGAGGCCTTGCCGGGCCTTCGCAAGCCTTCCCGGCAAGTATCTTGCCGGGAATCCAGCCTTCGGTCTTCTGTCTTCTGATCATTAGCTTGAATGCCTTCTTGATAATCTTGTGTTTGCTCCCAGCTGTCCCCCGGCAAGCCTTGCCGAGTCTTGTCTTGCTAGGAGATCATGCCGTTGGGAAGAAGCTTCTCCCCAATGAGCTCTTGTTCTTGCTTGTTAATATAATGCTTGCCAGATATGGTATTCGCCGGGAAGCTTGGCCTTGCCGGGGTTGCCAGGCAACAATCCTGGACGGGAATGACCCATGCTAAGAAGGTTGATGAGACCCTGGTTCTCATTACACCGACACGATAGCTTAACGGCGACCCGTTATAGTGGATGCCACGTGTCCGTCACCCTTGACGAAAACACTTCCATGACGCGACATTTATCGTCATGGAAGTGGACACTTCCGTGATGATAATTTCAGTATTATCATGGAACACTTCTACGACAGCACAGATATGACTATCTTGATTCTGTCATAAAATCGTCACGGATGTACATGCATGACAGAAAACGTGACCTAATGTGACAAAGACGTATCATCACGGAAGTGTTTTTTTTTTTGTCGTGACATTAACTGAGTTTCTAGGCATTTAATGTGCATAATTCAAATTTGAACTACAGGCACATCATATAGTGCACCAAAATGGGTTGAAAAATCATATATGTGTCCTTGGGTGCATGTTTAGGTCCCATGCAAGAAATGAGAATGAATTTCAAGCACCTAGGCGTCGTGGATCGGCCGCAAGCATTGAGAAACTTGATTTTTAAATTCTTGTAAATCAAAAACTTGTCTGAAATTCATGAAACTTGGCATGGTGCCATCAAATGGCACCAACATGCTGTGGTAAAAAAGTTGTCCAATTTGGGACAGGTTTTGGTATAAACTTCTTACAAACCAGAGCTTCTCACTAGAAGACTCGTGGTTCCGATAGGGAACGTGTCACCTTTGTGGACGAAACGACATTCGTTGCCTCTTCTCGCTTTGAATATTTTCCAGAGGCAACATGGATTAATACGAGTGTCGTGGTAAAATTTGGAATTATTCAGGGTTCGTTTGGACACTTTTATACATTAACTGATTTTTTAAGGCATTTAATGCGCATAATTCAAATTTGAACTACAGGCACATGCTCCAGTGCACCAAAATGGGTAGAAAATATGTGTCCTTGGGTGCATGTAGGGACTGTAGGGTTTTGTTTTCCAATTTGAGACAAGTTTTTTGATTATATTTTTCTTCTAGAGCCAACATTGAGAATATTGGTTTAAATTCAAGTAAATCCAAAACTCACATGAAATTCATGAAATTGGGCATGGTGTCATGATATAGCACAAATATGCTCAGGTATTTTTGGTGTCCAATATGAGAGAAGACGCACACATTAATAGCCAACAAAGCCATTTTGGAACAAATAACTGTCACGTTATCCACTAGTGCAGCGACCTGCTATACAAATGATTTTTACCCCCTTTCAGCGACAGAGTTTTAAACCGTCGCCTTGCGTGTGTGTGCGATAGGGGGGTCCTTTCCACACGACCCAGAAATCGTCCGCGATAGGGCCTCCGGTCACACACGCGGGGTTAAAAGAGCTCGTGTGCGATCGGGCGAGATATCGCAGAAAATTATACTGGCCCAATCGTTTCCGTTCATATGTACATCCCACACAGTGAATCCAAGACAAACGTTTCCGTTCGTATATACATCCCACACAGTGAATCCCAGACAAACGTTTCCGTTCGTATATACATCCCACACAGTTTTCTGCATCACATCATCTGTGATAGCGTTGCCATTGTAGACGATAGTAATAATTTTATCGTTTGTGTTATTGAATGCATCACGCACGGTGTCTAGAAGAAACTGTGTGGCATAGGCTGTCCATCACACACACTTTTTATATGGAAAACGTTTGTGCAAGGTGGCCTAACGCAAACAGTTTTCCAGAGGAAGTCATGTGTGATTGTTCATTGATCCAACACGTTTACTCCCTATAAACTGTGTGGGTTGTCTGAGATCATCGCCCACGGTGTTGTCTCAATAACCGTTTGCACTAGAAAAACCCAATAAGCAGGCTAATTGGACTATTATTATTAATCCATTTAGTAATCAAATTTACATTTCATATTAAACACACAATATATTTCATTTTCGTATTACGGAACCAGGATTTCATAATTGAAATACGTTAGAGTACAACATCATATAGCTTCAGCACTCACTCACACCATATAGGCATATAGCTAGCTACCCCATTACACAACAGCACCAAGTTTCACATGCAACATCTAAAACCTTTGGAAATTAGCATCATAAATGGTAGATAGACATATGAATTTCGTCTGGAAAACTGCTGAAGCGGAAGGCGAATATTGAGCCTTCAATGATGTTGAAGGTCCTTGCAACTTTAGGCCAGTGCCTGTGGATGATTGACCGCCCATCCTTCGTCCTCTTGAGGAAGACTTCAATATTGTACCATGGGTGTTGTATGAACACCTTCCTCGCCTCTTGACCATACAGGTGGTTTGAGATGTAATCATCTGTGAACTGCTTTGGAAAGACCTGAAAACAAAGATATGCATAAATATCTTCTCTAAATTTTGAAATGACGCAAAAGGAATAAAAAAACAAGGTACTCCCTCCAGTCCTTTTTACTCTACGTATTAGATTTGTATCAAGTCAAACTTTGTAAAGTTTTACCAAATTTATTTTAAAAAATATCAACATCCACGATACCAAATATGTATATTATAAAATTATATTTCATAATGCATCTAAAAATAATGATTTGGCAGTTTGAATGTTGATACTTTTTTCTATAATTTTGGTCAAAGTAGAGATACTTTGACTTCGGACAAAACTTATATGCAGACTAAAAAGGACCGGAGGGAGTATAAGAGTTAGTACCATCCTGTAGTTCACTGATGTCTTCTTCATTGTGCAGACAAAGATTTTGTTGTTTTTCGTTGCTAGTTTCTTTATCTTAACCATTTTTCTGAATTTCTTGACTTGACTGATATTCATAGACATCTCATTTTCCCATATGCAAAAATGAGTCGAACAGTGGATCAAAACCTCTGACAGCAGGACCTACACGTGCAAGACCAAATTTAAACCTGCTGGACAACTCGCCTCCCTGATTCTCCCTCGATTTGCAACGTTCCCGTCCCGTTGGATCTTGGTCAAACAGGGTTTTTTTTTCGTTGCTTGCCGTTGGATCGTGGCTGTGAATCAACGTCTACCATTTTCACCGCGCGGTCGTTTTTGAGCGGGCAATGACCTGTGGGCTCGGGCGGGATCTGATTGGCTGGGTAGCCGTTTTTTGGGTGCGCGCGCACCGCGCCGCGTGCGCGAGTCGTGGGCGCTGCGCGGTTTCTGCTTCCCGCTGAATGCATGTGAAAAAAGGGGTGAGCCGACGCGTGCACACCCGCGTCTTCCTACCGCACAATGATGGGTGGGCCAGATTGCTGCTGGTCCTACACGTCAGCTGGTGGGCTGCGTGCAATCCATGTCTCTTCGAGGCTGACCTCCACGCAGTGCCGCGTCCACTCACGCGTCTTTTCTCTGAGTCGTCCGGTCCCTTTCGTTTAGTTTTAGAGAAGGCCACTGATGCTGGGGCCGTGTCGAGGGGCGGGGCCGGTGGTCAGTTGCCTGTGTTCGCTCGCTGCTGGGTTCGTGTGGCCGATGCACGGCTGGCAACTGGACGTGCGAGCGCCGCGCGTTGGGTCCCTCGTGCGAGGCGTGCGCCCTGCGCTGGTGGCAAACCCTTCCCCAATCACCACAGCCGCCGCACGCCTCGCTCCCTCCTCCTCGTCGCCAGAGCCGCCGCACCTCTCCTTCCTCCTCGCCCGCACCCCTGCCGCGGCGCGCATCCCTCCCATCATCGAGCCCCACCTCCCCTTCCCGTTTCTCCTCCTCCCAGAACCACCTCCCGTCGCTTAGGCTTCATGGCGGCGGCCGGCTCGAGCGAGCCTGGCGCAGGCGGGCGGAAGCAGCGGGGAGCGGCGGATGCGGGTGGGAGAGTGCCGGACGGCGCCGTCATTGTCGCCCCGCTAAGCCGCATCGAAGAAGGACCAGTACCTCACCCCTCGTCCCTTCTGGATGCACCTCCCCACGTGAGTTCCTCCTGCCTAATTCAGCTCCCCTTTTCATCTAATTTCATTCTTGTTTCACACGTTGGTTTGGTTGGCAGGAGACGTTGCGCCGCCGACTGCAGTAGCCAGGATTGTCGTTGGTGATGTCTGTAGGTATTTTCGTCCTCGCTAGTTACACAATTCCTAGGTTTGGTCAATGTCTCTGGAGCTATGGTATTATCCTTTGATTTCTGCTATATTTTCCTTCCTGATTTTGTTTGATGATTTGCTAGGTTATGGGATTGGATCTCCATTTTCCAAGATTCTTAGCTGATAAGTATATTGTGCGGAAAAATCTCTACAGAATGATGTTGTGCACATCCAAATCCAAGCAATGTAAGTGACCTAGCATTTCACTGGTGGTCTGCTACATTTCATACAGTTTCTGAATTCTAATACCGTTCCTGTGTAGTTGGATACTCCATAGGGCAAAGTTGATGCTTTGTACATCACTTCTGTACTTGTTTATTAATGTTTCTTCATGTTTGGCACTTGGCAGTGATCTGGGTTTCCAAGTACTTGATAGATGCATTCCTTATCTTTATGTGTTCCATCTATGTATATATGTTTCTGCCCATAAATGTATTTATGAGCTGTCTCCATTTTCCTTCCTTCCTGCTTTACTGACCATTTGTTTCCCTTTCTATTTTGCAGGTTGTTCCATCTTACTGATCTCGTGCAGAATCTCCGTTTAGCTCATTGTTGCGTCTCCATTCTGCTCGTCGGGCCTCATCAAGGTTTGCTGCTGTGATCTCTGCCTGTCTTGCTGCTCTACTTTCTGTATGTGCTTTCATGTTCTATAACCTCCTGATTGCTTATATCCTATCAGTAGCACCATGCCTCCCTGTCGCCCTATTTGTCAAAAGCTCGGTACAACCAGTAGCGAGGTGCCTCCCCGTCATGTTGTTCATCGAAAGCTTTCTTAATAGGAAGGCATATAATGCTCAGTAAATACAACCTTAAGTTGATGACAACTTGATATATGTGGTTCTCCTGTTACAGTGCTTCGATCAGTTAATACTCCCTCTGTTATGAAGGTTATGTGCAGTGTGTCCGTGCCATTAAAGAATTTAATATTTCTTTGAACTTCTGGCCTAGAGATTTATTTCATTTGGTCCAACTGGTTCTGATCATAGCAAGCTACTACATAAAAGGTATGACATAATTTTGTTGACAGAGCTTGCTGAAAATATCGGTCCTCATGTAATCTAACGTTACACTCCAATTAGGAACTCTTTCATTATTGGATCTAAAGTGTTTGCTTTGGTCAGTTAATACTCCCTCTGTTCATAAATACAAGACGTTTTAGAGACAAGCTGCATATTTAATGAAGCATCCATTTGCTGTAGAAAGCATGTTTTATGGTCCTGTACCAGGTAAGGTGTTCAGATGGCATAAATATATCATCGTGTCTAGGTTATTATCATTTTAAATAATTATCCATTTGTTGTTCCCCAGTTTAAGTAAACCTTTGTATTTGCAAAGCACAAGTTCTGTCCTGGCTACTATTTTTATTGCCAGCGAACCTATATCTTCAACCTTCTCTTGCATAGGGCAGGCAATGGTTCTTGGTTGCTTTCAAAATAATCGACACCTCTTTAGGAGTACAGACAATATTGCCAATGTATACAGTCCGTGCTTTTGTCTTTAGTAATTTTACATCATTATCTTGTTTAAGCATCTAGAATATATTTCTTCAGTAACCTATTTAACAATGCTTTTCAGCTTTTTTTCCATGTTGTAACATACTTCCTGTGTTGTGTAATAATCTACTGATGGCCAGTTACAGCTCATTTCACTATGGACATTGCATATGATGTTCTTTATTCTCAGCAAAGCAAACATCTCATTTGTTTCCCGTACTATTCTCTACAAAAAACTAGGCGTTTTGCTGAAGCTGGAGTCATGATGGCGTTAGTAACCTTGGTGATGCTTCTTATATGGCAAACCAACTTGTTTTTTATTATCCTATGGGTTATTTATCCAGATGTTGCATATAGGAGTATTGTGGAGCTAATAATATTTGAATCTGAGCTAGCCTACTATTTCAATTTGAGTTCAAAAATTACAAATCTCAGTGTTTGTTTTCAGTTATCAATCTTCTTCCCTTCTCCTTTTTTGGGTCACTTTTGATAGCTTATTTCATTCTGTACATATTAGTTGCCGCCTCAAGCCTTGGCTCTTTTTCTAGACTAGGCCTCAATTTACTGGAAAATGCAGTCTTCATTTACTGAGTTATATTTTTTGTCTTGCTTTCTTCCAGGTCCCTCATACAGTGGTTCAGAAAAAAAAACTATCCAATGGAGATGATGCATGAGGAGCAGCAAGGTCATGATCCATGAAGCCCTATGTTGTTCTTTTTCTCACTGGTGAGTTTACCTTTTTATGGTTGGATGCCAAGTAGCCAAGCAGATGCTTTTTCGTGGATTAGTTGCTTAGTTTCATACTAGTAAGCTTGCACGTGCAATGCACGTCCAAATTAATATATACCTAGTCAAACATATTTAAAAGTCTAAAATTCAAATTGTTACATGATAAATCATAAAGAATATAATTTGATAAATCATGAATTTCCTTGTTGTCTTCTATAGAAAAAGTTCAGTATATATATATCCTACTTTTACATAATCCTGGTGCCACTTTCATGTCTTTTAAGAAAAAGAGTAAACAAAAACGACATTTCAAAACAAAATATCTAGTTTAAATGATCCATCAGTGGCATTAGGTACACAATGTGCGAGTAATTATACTCACGAAAATGCATGACATATCTTTACAGGAATAGTTTTTAAAAGCTATACAAACCCAACTAAAAGAACACAATAACTGGCTTAGCTTGAATCTTTGTTCAGTCCCAAACATACCCATTTTGCAAGAAGGCTTTAATGAGAGTGCCCAATATTTCCATCGTGTCGGAAAAAAACTTGAAACTTCATGGTTTTTTGAATATACTTGAAACTTCATGTGGTCAGCACATATAAAAAAGCCCACGAGCCCGTTCAAACACAATACAAGTCTGTGAATACAATATACATGTTAGACTGAGAAAATATTCTTCAAAATAGTCAAAATCTTGTGCATCGTATCATTGTCTTCTCTACCTCCATGCATGAAAAACAGGAAAAGAGCTTCTACCCCGATATTATCCTAATATAAATTCTACTGACCAATACTCAATTGTTTTTAGCAAACTTGCAACACCGCTGATGACCATCTAGAGGTCTTAGGCCAAATTGAATGGAGTAGTCACCTGGTAGTTCATACTTGTTACCATGCTACATGCACATAAACAAATGATACTATTTTAGAAACGTGTCAAACGTCACATGCATGTCGTTTCCTTTTATCATTCCTTTTAGGCAACCACCACGATTTAAACCCTCCAAGCTCAATCTACCATTCTCATCTTCCGCAAGCCGTATTTCTCGCTCTTTTGCGAGCAATACATTCTAAACAACCCACCCTATGCGCCTTGACTTCTCCATATGATGAGTTGCATGATGCTTGTTTGCACACATGTCGATTATGGAGAATACTTGTTGTGCACATATATTATAGCAGCATAAGTTTGCCTACTAATAGTATATAAAAAAACTAAGATAAAAGCACACTCCTTCAGTTTCGGAGAATGGGCACCACATCTTGTTAACAGACTCAACATAGTCGATTTTTGTCCAACAATCAATTAAGCATTATGAGGCAATCAATCTCCAAGATTAATTTCTAGGTTCATACCTCAATTGCCAAAACCACCCCACCGAGGCATGCTTGTTCCTCCACAGCCACCAGCCTTAGAAGTTAGAACATGATGGCAAACTTCGAGTCTGCACTTGTCACACATATCGCCTTCATTTGTCATGGCAGCTCCTATTAAAAAATACAACATTAAACATCATTTGCACAACGTCGCATGATCTCCGTAAGAACACAAACCAGCCACATAACACATGGACATTAGCGCCAAACACGAGTCGACGAGTCGACGTGAGTTAAGCAGTAGGTAGTAGGTACAATAAAATTTACCATACAATGTAATATAAACCTGGGCATTTCCATACAATGTCCAGGGCCTTCCTCTTCTCCATGAACCAGTAGCCTACAAGACAATAAAACCAATCAGATTTGCATAAGAATGAAGTTCAACACTCCAATAGTCCAACCCAATGAATAAATATCAAACATAGCACAAATAGGGTAGCAAATAAAGAAGTTCAACGTTGAAATTAAAACACAACATGTCCAACATTAAGTTACATGCAACCAGATCCAAATGCAAGTAAATAAGTTCAACACTTCAACACCAAAACATGAATGGCAGATGGAAACAAGAACAACACATCTTCAAGCAATCAAGCATTCAAGCCTCAAGATCCATGTCTTCAAGCTGAAAATCGGTGTCTTCATCATTTGGTGAATCATCATCGTCTTCATCGTTGCTCTCCATGTCTTTGTCATATTCTGCCGCTTCTAATTCAGCCCTCAACTCTTCATCATGCACAACCAGCCTTGTTCTTGCGTGGTTCCGAGTGTAGGTGATATAAGGGCCTATGGGTCGTGCAATAGACTCGCCAGGATCACCACGAGCTCTCCTGGGATAGTTGCGACCTGCTAGAGAAGTCAACGCACCCATAGCTTCATCAACTTGAGACCAAAGTAGTGGTGTTTCACCGTCCATGACTTGAGCTTGATCTTCATGGACCATTTCAGCATTGATATCAACCCATTCATTATCCCATTGAAATTCTTCTAGGACAAGTGGATTAGATTTCGTTGATTTAGAGCCTTGCTCGCGCAGATTCTGAAACCTAGCTTCCATTTTCCGGTTGTACGAGACATATGATAGCTTGTTCAATCTCTTGTACTCTAGACGGTTTCTCCCTTTGGTGTGGATCTGCAAGCACACAAATATGTGAGAAGCTGCTGAAATTAGCCTACCAAACCAGCCAACTAATGGCTACTTACATGAGCAAATACACTCCAATTGCGCTCGCAGCCGGATGCTGAACAACATAGACTAATGATTCGCTTTGCAAGAGTTTGGAGGTCAAAAGCAAGGCCACCATAAGCATTCCACCAAAGAACTACAAAATCAGCAAGTCCAACATTAAAGAGAAGGCCAAAATAACCAGCAATTAGTGGAGTAATTGAGTTGAACAACAAGACACAAGCTGCCATAAAATTTATACTTACGAGGGCTTTTTTTGTGACGGTCTTTAATTGACAATGGCTTCGAGAAACATTCACCTTCCGTCAGCTCATAGTCGTCAGCTTCCCTACTTATAGTTGTTTGTTGCTCATCATCGGGCACCATCTTCCATAGCACATCATTAAACATTGAACGGAGACGGGAAGCTTGTCTTTTGTTGGACTCCTTAATGACAAAGAATTTATTTGGGTTCAAGAACAAAGCAGCCCCATGTAGCTTTTGTTCCATCTGATTATCCCACCTCTTATCAACAATAGCTACCACTTGACCTAGGAGGTTTGGCTTATGTGTCAAAGCTTCCTTTATGTGTGTCTTTGCAACATCCATGGCTGCCCACATTTCTGCCATAGCCGGAGTCTCATCACCATCAGCGATCCTCAAAGCTCTAAGAAGTGGTTGTGAAGCTCTCATGCAACACTCTACCGATTGCCAAAATGACACGGAGATCACAGTTGCTTCAGCCGCCTTCCCTCCTTCACTCTCCTTTAATTTGTTTGCATACCATTGTGGGCTAACAAAGAGAGTTTTCAATGTTTGCCTTTGCTTCCACATGCTGGCCAAAGTAAGGAATGACGTAGCAAAACGAGTTGCTCCAGGCCTCACAATTTCTTGCTTACCATTCAAGCTTCTCATTAAATCAAGAACCTTTCCATGGGAATAAATGAATCTGGTTGTTCTCTTTGCTTTAGCAATGCAACGGCTGAACTCTTTGATCTTCCCAATGTCCTCTAGCATAAGATCCAAACAGTGGGCAGCACAAGGTGTCCAATACATTGTAGGATACTTCTCCATTAGAAGTTTGCCGGCTGCCTTGTAGTTTGATCCATTATCGCTAACTACTTGGACTACCAATTCAGGGCCAATTGCATCAATTTGTTCGCTCAACAACTTTGCCACCAGATTTGCATCAACTGTTTCAGAAGAAACATTGGCTGTCCCTAAGAAGAAGGTACCTTCTGGACTATTGACGAGGAAGTTGATCAAGTGCCGCCCGGTCATGTTCGTCCAGCCATCTGACATGAGTGAGCAACCATATTCTTTCCATGCAACTTCATGCTTCCCTCTCAAGTTGTCGGTCTTGATCTTTGCCTTATCAAGCAATGGTTCCCTCACTTGATGATAAGGAGATATATAATCAGAACCATACTGCCCTACAGATTCCAATAGAATCTCCCAACTCCTTGAATTGATAATATTGAGTGGAAGGCAATTCTCATACAAGAAGTCTGCTACATGATCATCTACAGCATCTTTTTGCTCCTTTGTCTTCTTGCTGTAATCCTTCATGGTCTTTTGACTGCCCTTTGCCATGTGTCTCTCGGCAACCACCTCTTCCGGTGTCTTCCGAATCTGATCTGCAATGGACTTTCCTTGCTTCTTTCCCACCGTCGCCGCCAAATGAGTAGTCCCCTCTGATTTCCTTTTCTTGGAGGCATTGGTGGTGTTGGAAGCTTTTGAACTTGCTTCACCCTTCTCTTGTTCAGCACCTTCTTCACCACCTTCTTCACCACCTTCATCTCCATCAAGATTTTTGAAACTGTATGAGTGAGTCCTCAAGTAGTCGTGCATCTCCTTTCGAATTTCAGGGGTTGCTTTGGTGCACATGGTCACAATTGTATACCCCCCAGCAAGGTGCTTCTTCATCCTACAAGGTCCAGAGGTAATATGCTTGCCACACAAATTACATTGCAGCAACAACCTCTTGTTAAGATCTGGCCAGAATGCATATTTCCATGCTGGGTCCTTGCTCTTTGCTGGCCTCCTCTTAGGATCTTTGAATGGATCATAGTGATCATTAGCTTCTTCTGCAGCTTGAGCTGATCGAACAACTTGGGATATCTCTGGCTGGGAGGACATGGTGCTTGCTGTGAATCTGTGATAGAAGGAAAGATAGCTCCACTTAGTTGTTTTTTCACCAAATTGATCCCTAAGCTACCTAGCAGAAGCACTAGAGGTCTAGAGCTATGATAGTACTTACCAGGGGAGGAGCAGTGGAGCACACCAGCAGCAGCAGTCAGGGGAGGAGCACATTGACCACCAGCAGCAGCAGCAACCAGGGGAGGAGGGGAGGAGCACACCAGCAGCAGCAGCAGCAACCAGGGGAGGAGAGGAGGAGCACACCAGCAGCAGCAGCAACCAGGGGAGGAGGGGAGGAGCACACCAGCAGCAGCAGCAACCAGGGGAGGAGAGGAGGAGCACACCAGCAGTAGCAGCAGCAAACAGGAGGAGAGGAGGGGCGGCGGCTGCCAAGGAGAGGATTGGGTCGGGGGTGGGGGGAAATGCCTCGATCTAGGTTTCCAGGAGGGGATGGGGAACATATGACAGGCGGGGCCCCAAATAAGTGAGTCGATCGACCCATGCACAGCGACTAGTCGAGACTAGTCGCCTGAGTCGCTCGACTCATGGGATGAGTCGAGTCGAGAGGCCGAGTCGGCTCTGGCACAGCGACTCGTCGACTAGTCGAGCGACTCGAAAACAGAGGTTGCTCCTCAATCCTTCAAACGGCTCTTAGTGCAGCTTATTGAATGTAAATATAATGGACCGTTGAAAGGGAAAGCTATCTGAAAGGAGTGTTTAAAAATTAAGTTAGTACATCAGAAGTTTGCAACTGTAATGTCCATGTTAGTGGCGTCTGATTACTCATGCCTCGGCTGAAGAAAGTGTGCATTACCTTATGAAGTAATATCAAAATGACAGTTAACTTTGAACAAGGAAGGACACCTAACTTGATGTTTTCCAGCTCTCACAAATCTGGTATGATTAACAGTGGACGAAAACAAAAAAGATATCACCAAGAGGGAAATTCAGAGTTTGACCATCTCTCTAGACTCTAGGAAGGGCATCCTTGTTTTGCAAGGCCATTCAGTACTCGTACATAAGATAGCACTGCCAACAATCTAACAAGGTAAGTAAACCTTCCCACACAAGACAAGCCAGGTTTGACCTACATGCTAATTAAGGTGGAATAGTTTCAGTCTCTGGTTGAACGTTCATGAACTTATTTGTTAGTACATAGAAGCTAATTTCCCTTAAATATCGGCACATTATCATATTTGAGCTAATTTCTCAAAGAATAATGGGAGTACTCACTGTTGCAATGAAAAGGACTCTAGGTAGTAGTTGGCCACTAGCGTATTTCTTCAGGAATACCTTCGCTGCCATTGTCAGGCCGAGTGGAAAGGCATAAGATGATTGATAACTCAGAATTTTCTATCAAAGTAAAACAATGAAAAAAAATAGATCAGGGACAGTGAACTGTTCGAAAATAATCACTGGCCACATTGCAAACTAAACCTGAATGCTAACCAGCATGTGTGTCTTCTATGAATATGAAACAAACCGATGTTCTTCATCAATCATAAAGGAATTAAAAATAAGTCATGCGATGCTAGGATCTACCTCCAAATGAAGTACTCCCTCCATCCCAAAGTTGTACTAAAGTTGAGACACTTATTTTGGGACGGAGGGAGTACTATGACATTCTTATTTTCTGGCTCCTATGCTTGTTTGATTCCTGTGTAGATGCACTATATAAATTATTTGTATAACTAATAGTAAATGACTTTTATAAAGCGAGGGAATGCTGATACGAATAGGAATACTAATTTGTCAGTATAATCTATGTTTATCAACAGTCTTGTCAACCTTATTGCATAGGACAAACTCTCACCAAATGCCTGCTTGGTAGATGATTCCAACACTAAAACAAACTGAAGGAGGGTTTTCTTCACTCTTCGGTGTATACCTAAAAAAATAAGACAGTATAGCACATTGCATCAGTTTGAAGGAAGGAAATTAAACATTATCAGAATTCAAAAGCTGCACCATAACAGAGACTATCATTGGTTGATCATACAGAGGTGGCGCACGTGACCGACCCAGGTGTGCCCTATGTATGTGAAACTGAAGCGAGGGAATAAAAGAACATGCATGCCAGGGATATCAGAGGAGGGTTTCACTGATCTGGAGAAGGATTTGTGCCCTTTGTTCTTATTTAAAGCTTGCATCTCTTGCATTCTCCATACAAATACTTTCCTGAAACCCAGCTTGAACTGAATGAATTAACTATGGGCAGAGGAAGGAGGAAGGACCATCGTGGTACTGCTGTTGGTACTTGCTATCTCCCCAACTTAAACTGTTGTGGCTGCCTCATGCCTCATGTCGAGCTGATTACGATTCTCCATCTGTAAATCAAAATTTGTAAATGGATACAAAAGTCAGTCTGTAAACAATATGCAGGTATGAGCATATCACTGCTTGATACTGTATAATCACAAAATGATGGCTATGAAGCGGTGGATTAGCTGATGATGTCAAAACTCAATCAGTGTCTAATAGCCGAGACTACTATGTATTTCCCTCTGTATTGGCAATTGCTTTGTTTGACGATTCATTTAATAACATTGTTAATAGCCGAGATTCATCCTGCTGATTGGTGCTTTTGAATGCACAAAAAGCAGAGCAGCCCTGGCAATGTCGCCAAAGAGTAGTACTTAGATGCTGCAGCATGAATTGAAATTGAACTCATTTTTTATTTGGTCATCTTTCTATCTATCAGGCAAGTGTTGTCATGCAATCTGTACTCTTATGTGCTGAAAATTTTGGGAAGGGCAATGTGGCCTATCCGTGTCTCTGTGCATCAGTTGATGTATTCACTGAAGAATTAGCAAACATGCATCATGCATCAATCTGGTCATTAGCAATAGAAAACTCGTGGGAGAAGGTCTGGTCATTGGCATCGATCTTGAGTGCACTGAATTTTGTAGATGAAGAGAAAATAAGGTACCTCATGGGAAAGGATTCGTGGGGCAGATGGCGTCGGCAGCGGCAGCGGAACGCACAGATTCGGGGGCGGCAGATGGCGTCGGCGTCGGGGGCAGCAGCCAGGAATAACGTGCCTCAACGCGCCGAATCAGGGGCCGGTTGTTGGTGTCGGCGTCGGCGTGCCCAGCAACCCCACGGCGTGATGTGGAGGGGCACACGGCGGCGTCGTGCGGCCTCGACCGAGCGAAAATCATCAGGCGGCGAACCGCGCCCGCTCCGGCTGGGTGGTGGATCGGTGGTCGGCGGCGGAAGCAAGGGAGACGGCCGGCGGGGTGGTGGCGCGGTGGTCGGCAAGGCTCGGGCAGCAGGAGCGGTTGGCAGCAGGAAGGACGACGACGACAGGGAGGAGACTGGTGGGGATACGGGCGCGCGGTCTCGTACGCCGGCGGTTGGCCCGCATGCGTCCACGTCCCTGGCGGCGGCGGCAGCTCCCGCGTGCCTCTCGCCGCCGAGGATGAGGGGCGGCGCGTAGAACCGGTTGGCGTGGGGGGAGGCGGGGCAGGCGCCGGAGAGGTGAGGGGGTCGGGTGCGTGCGGCGGCGTGGACGGTAGCGAGGCAAGGGGAGTGCGGCGGTTGGGGCGAACAGATCGTGGGGGCTTTTTTTACCACGGTGGGCAGAGGGATTTGCGGGTAGTAAACCATTGTGGGTTGGTGTTAAACACAGGAGAATCGTGGGTCGTTAGATTTTGTTTACTGACGGTGGAGATGCTTTGGATCTGTCATCTTTTGTGCTTTTTTATAGGGGTAGTAGATGTTGAACTGCGTTGTCGAGTGCAGTGTATAGGCTCTTTCTAGATTGCTCAGCAGGCGATCAACGCGGCACATGTGGAGGCTGTGAGAGCTGTGAATGGCATCGGTCTTGTCATACTTATGAGCAGGAGCACGGGCCACATTACTCTTCATGCCACTCTGAGCAGCCGAGATGTTGACTGCTGCTTGAATCCTGTTTGAGTTCCTGTATGAAAGGATAAAGAAGAAGAGGCATGCTGTCGTGGTTGTTGCTGAAGGCGTTAGTCAGGAGTTGATTACCCGGACTGATGACCAGAACCGAGAGCAGGATGAGTATGTCAATATGCTGTTCCTTGACGTTGGCCTTCTTCTATAAAGTTTACATGCAACTCTCCTCCATGGTTAAAAAAACCAATTTAAACGTTTTGTTTGTTTGATGGTTACTCATTTCTCTTACCGTTGTTGTATCAAAACAATTGTATTTTCGTTGATGGCCGCTTGGGCTCATTTTCTAGGAGAATGAGATGTGGATAAACTACTCTGAAATGTTTGGTTCCCTTCAAACAATTTATTAGCTAACTAATTTTGGCTGATGCTGCACATGATACAATCGTACTCTGTTGTTGCCATCTTTCCTTTTATGTGAGCTTAAACACACAATCAATTAAACTTTTACTAAGTTCTTACCGTATGTATTTGCTCAAACAGTTACTGAAAAAATGCAAATATTTTTAACGAGTACATGGTTTTAAATGGGACTCTGCGCCATTTCGTGCAATGGGTCATGTTATACAAATATAATTTTTTGGCGCAGCGGTTATACAATTTTTTTTTCAAACTCGGATTTCGCAACGTGATAAACATATTTTCAATATAGCATGGTTAACACATGGGCTTTCTACTACTAGTATCGAATATGTCCTTGCAAAATGAAACTATTTTCATCAACAACATGGCTTTAGCGGGTCTCTGCGCCATTTGGCGCAACGGTTATACAATTTTTTTTCAAACTCGGATTTTGCAACGTGATAAACATATTTTCAATATAGCATGGTTAACGCATGGGCTTTCTACTACTAATATCGAATATGTCATTGCAAAATAAAACTATTTTCATCGACAACATGGCTTTAGCGGGTGTCTGCGCCATTTGGCGCAACGGGTCAACTAGTTATTAAAAACCTAAATACTAGAATGATTCCTGCAATTGCACAATAATGGAACCTCGATGGTAAAACTCAGTGCCTCCCATTGTTTCCCTGCAACACATATAAGGTAGTTATTGATCAGGTTAAGTGAGGGTTGGCATACTATCAGTAAAATATGTTGATGAAAAATAAACACATTGCAGATTCAGCAGATTAATTCGAGCCACATGGAAAAGCCATTTATCCAAACCAATCATGCTTAAGAACTAGGAAATATAGCAATTGTATATGTTTCTCATGTATTTAGTACAACCAAATTCAATTTATTTCTCACATGCATAACAATACAAAATTGTACACACGACAATTGAACATCGCATTGCAGAATTGAACCAAACAGTTAACTAAGCACCACAACAAATCAACCAAACAGTTAACTGAGCACTACATTGCACAATAGAACATACTAGAAGATCAGACAGTTAACCAAACCTAGTATGCTTAACAACTTGGAAATATAGCAATTGTATTTGTTTCTCATGTATTTTGTACAGCCAAATTCAATTTATTTCTCACATGCAAGAGAATACAAAATTGCACCCACAAGAATTGAGCATCACATTGCAGAATTGAACCAAACAGTTAACTGAACATGACAACAAATTAACCAAACAGTTAACTGAGCACCACATTGCACAATATATAGAACATATATACTAGAGGATCAGATTGCATAGTAACAGTACATAGGACAATTCACTAGAATTTGTGAAGGAAAGGCAGGAGCAGCACATGCAACAGGTAAACCGAACATGCTTAACCGGCGTGCTAGCTAGCTGAACATAGGTCCTTGTAGTGAGCTAAAAAGACAAGCTACTCCTCATCGTCGGAGATATCGATGACGATGGGCTCCTTAGACTTGGAAGAGGGCGAGGCCTCCACATCGTGGGGGCCCTCCTCGTAGTGGTGAGTCGCCTGAGCCGCTCCGGGCACCAACCTGCTGGCTCTGGAGTTGAGGTAAGCACGGGCACGCTGAGAAAACACCTTGTAGTCTTCGTTGAAGGCACCGACGGTGGCCTCGAGAAAACGCCACGAACTTTCGTTTAAAGCAGCCAACCGCATGGCGGCGTCCGCGCGCGAGGCGTCGACGGTGGCCTCGACGGCGAGGTGCTCCTCCAAGATCTGGGGGTCGGCACACATGGCAGCCATCGCGACCTCATCCGCGCGTGCCGCCGCGATTTGCTTCTCCGCTGCCAAATGCTCCTTGAGCTCCTGGCTATACTGTGTGCACCATGGCTTAGGGCGGCACTTATTTGGAGGATGGGTCGGTGATTTGGGTGGAAGGTGTCGCGCCGGCGGTCGGGGCATGTGGGATGTAGAAGGAGGTGGAGGATGGGGGTCAGGTGTGGATTACCTGACTAGGTCGACGAGGCCAAGCAGCAGGAAGGAGCGTCGACGGCGAGGCGGGGGCGCTGCAAGCAAGCTGTGAAGGTTTGAACTTGGAATGGAAAGCGAAAACAGGGGAAATGTGGCTTTTGGTAAGGAGGAGGGGGGCATGGGAGGTAGATATTTCCGCGGATGCCGAATTTTTTTGCTTCGTGCAGCGAAAAACTGGCGTGCAAAGTGTCATCAGACACGGTCCCTTATTCAGCTTTCTGTACGATATCTGAACATCACAAACGATTCATATGGCTTACCCCGTGTGTGATGAGTTTGAACGTGCAAATTTTGGTTTGAATTTCCCTGGTTACAGTGGTCGTCCACGTCATTGCATAATTTGGGTACACAAAAGAGCCTACAGCACACCCACACTTCTTAATTGAGCAAGTTCAGCAATTAAACAGAGCTTAGCTGACCTAAACATTACTCTAACAAAAGACCAACACTCCAAACAAAGACTACTACTTCGCTTGGCACTCGTCGATCTCCGCTGCCTCATCCATGTCCAGCTCGCGCCTGATGATCTCCTGGGGAAGGGGCTCCATGGCATACATCGCACCATACTCGACAAGCATCTCGCCATCCACGTCCGCCATCTCTTTGGAAAAGGCCGCCACGAGCTGGGCGTGGGCGGCCGCGGTCTGGGCTTGGACGGGCTCCATCGCGGGAAGGTATGCCGCGAACGAACGGACGACTGCTCGAACTCTCTCGGCGATTGCCAACTCTTCGGCCGTGGGTTGCCGACCATTGTCGGAGAAGCTTCGTGCGATTTGTGCAGTGACCGCCAGGAGCTGGGCGTGGGCGGACTACATCAGGGCTAAGGCGGCCGCCGCGGAACGGACAGCTGTTGTCCCGCTCTCGCCATTTGTTATCCCCGTCGCAGATGTTGCTGTCGCCATCTGAGCTGCAGTAGCGGCCGTTTCGGCTGCTGCAGCCGCCCGGTCGCAGATTGCGGCCGCGCTCATGGCGGCTACGGCCGCGCTCTCGCCGGAGTGGGCCGCCGAAGTTTCCCTGACGACGCGAGTCCACGTCCCCATCTTTGACCGGCGACGATTGAACAGTGAAATGATATTTGGGTAGCTAGCTTGCTTGACGCGCCGGATGTGGACTGTAGCCGACGAACCTTCTCGCGTAAGCCATATATGACGGTGCTCGAAGATATTTTGTACTGCATTTCACACGGTTGGTCATAATAAACTGTGTGTGATGTACTTGATTTTTCATCTTGATTTGAAATACGGAATGGGGTAACAACGGCAAAGGACGGTGTTTGAATTGCTAGAACATTTATCTGAAGTGAACATACAACTATAGGAGTGTCGTGTTAAAATTTGGAATTATTCGGGGTTTGTTTGGACATTTTTATACATTAACTGAGTTTTCTAGGCATTTTATGTGCATAATTCAAATTTGAACTACAGGCACATGCTCCGGTGCACCAAAATGGGTTGAACAATCATATATGTGTCCTTGGGTGCATGCTTAGGTCCCATGCAAGAAATGGGAATGAATTTCAAACACCTCGGCATCGTGGCTCCACCGCAAACGTTGAGATACTTGGTTTTGAAATTCTAGTAAATCCAAAACTCGTCTGAAATTCGTGAAACTTGGCATGCTATCATGGAATGGCACCAACATGCTGTGGTAAAAAAATTGTCCCATTTGGGGCAGTTTTTGGTATAAGCTTCTGACAAACCAGAGCTTCCAACAAGAAGCCTCATGGTTCCGGTAGGGAACATGTCACCTTTGTGGACGAAACGACATTCGTTGCCTCTACTTGCCTTCAATTTTTTTTCTAGAGGCAACATGGACCAATAGGAGTGTCGTATTAAAATTTGGAATTATTTGGGATTCGTTTGGACATTTTTATACATTAACTGAGTTCTCTAGGCATTATATGTGCATAATTCAAAATTGAACTACAGGCACATGCTCCGGTGCACCAAAATGGGTTGAAAAATCATATGTGTGTCCTTGGGTGCATGCTTAGGTCCCATGCAAGAAATGGGGATGAATTTCAAACACCTCGGCATCGTGGCTCCACCGCAAACGTTGAGATACTTGGTTTTGAAATTCTAGTAAATTCAAAACTCGTCTGAAATTCATGAAACTTGGCATGCTATCATGGAATGGCACCAACATGGTGTGGTAAATTTTTTGTCCCATTTGGGGCAGGTTTTGGTATAAGCTTCTCAGAAACCATAGCTTCTCACTTGAAGCCTCATGATTCCGGTAGGGAACATGTGTCACCTTTGTGGAAGAAACGACAATCGTTGCCTCTTCCCACCTTGATTTTTTTTCTAGATGCAACATCGACCAATAGGAGTGTCGTGTTAAAATTTGGAATTTTTCGCGGTTCGTTTGGACATTTCATACATTAACTGAGTTTTCTAGGCATTTTATATGCGTAATTCAAATTTGAACTACAGGCACATGCTCCGGTGCACCAAAATGGGTAAAAAATCATATGTGTGTCCTTGGGTGCATGCTTAGATCCCATGCAAAAAATGGGAATGAATTTCAAACACCTCGGCATCGTGGCTCCACCGCAAATGTTGAGATACTTGGTTTTGAAATTCTAGTAAATCCAAAACTCGTCTGAAATTCATGAAACTTGGCATGCTATCATGGAATGGCACCAACATGCAGTGGTAAAATTTTTGTCCCATTTGGGGCAAGTTTTGGTATAAGATTCTCACAAACCATAGCTTCTCACAAGAAGCCTCATGGTTCCGGTAGGGAACGTGTGTCACCTTTGTGGACGAAACGACAATCGTTGCCTCTTCCGGCCTTGATTTTTTTTCTAGATGCAACATAGACCAATAGGAGTGTCGTGTTAAAATTTTGAATTATTCAGGGTTCGTTTGGACATTTTTATACATTAACTGAGTTTTCTAGGCATTTTATGTGCATAATTCAAATTTGAACTACAGGTACATGTTCTGATGCACCAAAATGGGTTAAAAATCATATGTGTGTGTCCTTGGGTGCATGCTTAGCTCCCATGCAAGAAATGGGAATGAATTTCAAACACCTCGGCATCGTGGCTCGGCCGCAAACGTTGAGATACTTGGTTTTGAAATTCTAGTAAATCCAAAACTCGTCTGAAATTCATGAAACTTGGCATGCTATCATGAAGTGGCACCAACATGCCATGGTAATTTTTTTTATCCCATTTGGGGCAGGTTTTGGTATAAACTTCTCACAAACCGGAGCTTCTCACAAGAAGCCTCGTGGTTCCGGTAGGGAACGTGTCACCTTTGTGGACGAAACGACATTCGTTGCCTTCTCTTGCCTTGATTTTTTTTGTAGAGGCAACATAGACCAATTGGAGTGTCGTGTTAAATTTTGGAATTATTCGGGGTTCGTTTGGACATTTTATACATTAACTGAGTTTTCTGGGCATTTTATGTGCATAATTCAAATTTGAACTACATGCACATGCTCCGGTGCACCAAAATGGGTTGAAAAATCATATATGTGTCCTCGGGTGCATGTTTAGGTCCCATGCAAGAAATGGGAATGAATTTCAAATCCCCAGGCTTCGTGGCTCGGCCGCAAACATTGAGAAACTTGGTTTTTAAATTCCTGTAAATCCAAAACTCGTCTGAAATTCATGAGACTTGGCATGGTGTCATGAAATGGCACCAACATGCTGTGGTAAAAAAATTGTCCAATATGACAGAGGGCGTACACATTAACAGCCACAGCCAACATAGCATTTTGGAACAAATAGTTGTCACGTTATCATCACAAACGGTTGTACAATATTATTTAAATCGTGGGCGTTCTACTGACCATTTACATGCCACCATGCGTCCCACTTTTTATTTGCAAGGAGGTGCCGTGCGGGCAGCTGTTTGAGTAGACGGGAGGCGTGCGAGCGAAGTCCGTGGCGCAGGCTGACCAGAAGGCGTGTGACCAGTCCTGCGCTGTGCAGGCTGACCGAGAGGCGTGCGACCAGTCCTCCGCTGGGCAGGCTCACCGGGAGGCGTGCGACCAGTAAGCTGCGCAGGCTCACCGGGAGGCGTGCGAGCAGTACGCTGCGCAGGCTCACCGGGAAGTGAGCCCTTTGACCTCCATCACCACCCGCCTCGCTCTCAACCTCTCCATTAATGGCGCCCGAGCCGCTATTTAATAGGCAGCCTTACTGATCTCTTTTCGCCTCCCATTCCCCTCTCGCCCGAATCCTATTTTCCAGAGCTCCACCTACACCATGGCGCACAAGGATCATCTGCCATTAGTCTTCCAGTTTGGTGAAGTCGACTCTGAGCCGGAGGAGATAGAAAATAAGGAGGAATGGGACCTCAGGGACATGGCCCTGAATGAGCTGGCCGCGGCGAATGCTGCCCCCACGCCCGTCCCAGCTCCCATCCTCGCGCCCGCGCCATCGACCATCCCCGTGGCATTGACGGGCTGGTCGTCGAGCACCATCGCAGCGCTGGAAGCCGCGGGCATCAGCGAGGTCCCCGCGGACCCGCGCGAGCTCGTGTACGTGCCAGCGCCAGCGCCCCTGCCTGTGCTCATGCGTGCTCCAGCACCCACCGCGGCGCCGGTCCCCGTGCGCTTGCCTGCACCCGCCGCGCCCGTGCCCGTGCGCGCGCCTGCACCCCCCCCCCCCTCAGCGTCATGGGACGCCGTCGTCGACCACTACCTCGCAACGCCGTGAGTCATCGTCCCCCCGCCCCCCTACCCGTTGATCGTGCGACGAATGGCTCTTAGATTTGCAAGTCCAGAACATTCTGGGATGGCTTGAAGACTTGAACAACTTCGTCCCACAGGACGACAATGCCGGCGCAGCACGTCGCCGCCGCCGCAATTAGTTTTTTAGTTTAATATTGTATCTCAATCGTATGAATGTAAAATCACAGTGTCACTGAATGAAATCTATGGTTTTGATCAACTTAGCATTTTTTCTCTGAATGTACAAACTTATCAAAGTAAAAAAAAACATCAATGTTTTTCTCTGAATAAAACACTCATCGCAAACGTTTCAGACTGAACACCCATATGCAAAGCGAGAGCTGGGTTCCTTCGCACCTAAGCCAAGGGAAAATGTGGCGCGCAGGTTTTGTGCATCTCTCCATCGCAAACAATTTTGCATGATGACCCGTGTGCATGTGGTAAGATTTGCATCTGTCATATTGGGTATATTTGCCATTTGTCAAATTGGAAAAATTGGCATTTGTCAATCTAGTAACATTGTCATTTGTCAACCTTGTAACACTGCCATTTTTTATCCTCAGAAAAAAAACACTGCCATTTGTCAAATTTTGCTGCTAAAAATCACTAGTACTGTAATTTTTGCAAATGAAATTCAGTAAGCATAGATTTCATTTATAGATTAAGTAGTCGTTCTTTATACAAACAATTTAATTAGACAGCTGAACCGAACAAACTTTTACCCAATTGTTGTTAACCACGTACTGAAATAGCTAGTTCAACTATATATACTAGCCAATTTTAAGTACGTAGTACAGTTCAACCATATCTATAATCAGATGAACTGAACAAAATAGCCCCTAAATACTACTACTACGGAGGGGCTTTGTACTACTTCCAGCTGCCTCTCCTCTGCCGAGCACGCTCAGTAAGAGGCCGAGGAGGAGGAGCCTACCGATGAGCTGGAGAAGTGGAATCCGGCGCCTACCGCTGCTGCACCTTTAGCGACACCCAGCTCGAACGCCCTCTGCCGCTCCAAACGATCCCTCTCGAAGCCGCGGGACTCCTCGTATATCTCCGCATTCCGCGCCACTGCGGCTGCTTCTGTTACGGCCACGGCGGCGGGAAGACGCTTTGCGTGCTCGACCAGGCGCTCCTCCTCCTCCCGCAGGAACTCGATGTAGCGCCTGGCAAGGTCGCTGATGTTCGTGCGGGCCTCCACATCCCGCCTTCGGGCCGCGGTGGCGGAGCGGGTGATGACCCCGGCTGTCGACGGTGGGGTGGCGGCCATGGCGGCCGATGGTGGGGGTGGCGGCTGATGACCCACAAGTATAGGGGATCAATTGTAGTCCTTTCGATAAGTAAGAGTGTCGAACCCAACGAGGAGCAGAAGGAAATGACAAGCGGTTTTCAGCAAGGTTTTTCTGCAAGCACTGAAATTATCGGTAACGAGTAATTTGATAGCAAGATAATTTGTAACAAGTGACAAGTAGCAATAGTAACAAAGAGTGCAGCAAGGTGGCCCAATCCTTTTTATAGCAAAGGACAAGCCGGAACGATCTCTTATAGTCAGTAAAGCATTCTCGAGGACACATGGGAATTTCATCTAGTCACTTTCATCATGTTTGTTTGATTCGCGTTCGCTACTTTGATAATTTGATATGTGGGTGGACCGGTGCTTGGGTGCTGTTCTTACTTGAACAAGCCTCCCACTTATGATTACCCCCTCTCGCAAGCATCCGCAACTACGAAAGAAGAATTAAGGTAACTCTAACCATAGCATTAAACATATGGATCCAAATCTGCCCCTTACGGAATAGCGCATAAACTAGGGTTTAAGCTTCTGTCACTCTAGCAACCCATCATCTAATTACTACTCCACAATGCATCCCCTTAGGCCCAAAGATGGTGAAGTGTCATGTAGTCGACGTTCACATGACACCACTAAGAGAATCAACAACATACATATCATCAAAATATCGAACGAATACCAAATTCACATGATTACTTATGACAAGACTTCTCCCATGTCCTCAAGAACAAAAGTAACTACTCACAAATCATAATCATGTCGAAGATCAGAGGGGTATTGAATAGCATAATAGATCTGAACATATAATCTTCCACCAAATAAACCAACTAGCATCAACTACAAGATGTAATCAACACTACTAGCAACCCACAGGTACCAATCTGAGGTTTTGAGACAAAGATTGAATACAAGAAATGAACTAGGGTTTGAGATGAGATGGTGCTGGTGAAGATGTTGATGAAGATTAGTCCTCCCACGATGAGAGGATCGCTGGTGATGTCGATGGCGACGATTTCCCCCTCCCGGAGGGAAGTATCCCCGGCAGAATCTCTCCGCCGGAGAGCAAAAGTGCTCCTGCCCAAGTTCCGCCTCGAGACGGCGGCGCACCGTCCCGAAAGTCTTCTCTATATTTTTCTAGGGCAAATGGACTTATATACCAGAAAATGGGGGCCAGAGGCTGGCCAGGGGCCCCACGAACCACCAGGGCATGCCTGGGGGGGGGGGGGGTGGCGCGCCGTGGTGCCTCATGGGCACCTGGGTGGCCCCCTCTGGTACTTCTTGCTTCCAGTATTTTTTATTTATTCCAAATAAATCTCCGTAAAATTTCAGCTCATTTGGAGATGTGTAGAATAGGTATCTCTGACATAGCTTTTTCAGGTCCAGAATTCCAGCTGCCGGCAATCTCCCTCCTTGTGTAAATCTTGCATATTAAGAGAGAAAAGGCATTACAATTGCTCCACAAAGTGTTATATTGATTAAAAACACTATAAATAACAGTAACAAAACATGATGCAAAATGGACGTATCAACTCCCCCAAGCTTAGACCTCGCTTGTCCTCGAGCGAAAGCCGATATCGATAATCATGTCCATATGTTTAGAGAGAGAGGTGTCGATAAAAACAAAATACGGACATAGTAGCATCATGATCATTATTATAACTGCAATATTTATTATCATAAAACTTCTCATGAGCAAGTAACAATTCACCACAACAATGAAGTATAAGGCATAAACTTTCTTGAAAACTAACAAACTATGTTCTCAGTCAACAATGCAATTGCAATTCATCATATTTTCAGGAAGGGTCTCATGTAGGAGCTTTTTAGCAAGTCCACATACTCAACCATCATTTAGTCTTCTATGATTGCTAACACTCACGACATAGATATGGAGCAAAAAGTTTCAATCAGACACATAGAAAGATAGGGGCTTGTGATTTCGCCTCCCAACTTATTCACCTCAAGGGTGATGTCAACAATAATAACTCATGATCACTCATATCCAACTAGATATATGTGCCAAGATCTTTCCCCACCACATGATGCTTGCAAAAGAAAAAAATAAAAAGGAAGTAGAGGAGAACACTATTGACTCTTGCATAAAAAAGTAAATACATAAAAGTAAAGGATAGGCCCTTCGCAGAGGGAAGCAGAGGTTGTCATGCGCTTTTTGTTGTTGGATGCACAAGCTCTTAATGCAAAGGAACGTCACTTTATATTGCCCCTTGTGATAGCAACCTTTATTATGCAGTCTGTCACTTTTATTTCTTTACCATCACAAGTTCGTACAAAGCTTATTTCCCTTACAATAAAAGTTCATACATATTTAGAGGCAATTTTTATTGCTTTTTGCACCGATGACAACTTACTTGAAGGATCTTATTCAATCCCTAGGTAGATATAGTGGACTCTCATGGCATGAAACTGGGTTTAAGGGTTTTGGATGCACAAGTAGTATCTCTACTTGGTGCGGATTTTTGGCTAGCAAAGATATTGGGCAAGCACCACATGTTGGAGGATCTATAACAATATAACTTCTATGTGAATATGAACAAACATAATTCATTACGTTGTCTTCCTTGTCCAACGTCAACAATTTGACATAAAATACTTAATGGGGGCTCACAATCATAAAAGATGTCCAAGATAGTATATTTGCATGTGAATCTTCTCTTCCCTTATTAACTTTTTCATGAATTGCATCATTGACTAATGCTATGTTTGTTAACTTCCAATAAATTTTACCACTTATACTTTTCTTTATGTAATGTCATTACTTTCCATAAGATTAGCATATGATCTTTTTCAGTATTTTCATTGCTAGAATTGGAACATGAAAGTAAAGAAGCAAAAACTCAAACTACTCTTTATTATATAACTCTCAACTCGATTACATAGATAGATAGATCATGAAGCTAACACTCGAAAATAGATCATACTAAACTTTTATTCAACTAGATCACGAAATAACTAAGGATTGAACTAAAAATAGGTAAAAATAATAAAAGTGATGGTGATACGATACCGGGGCACCTCCCCCAAGCTTGGCACAAGCCAAGGGGAGTGCCCATACCCATGTACTCAAGTTTTGTCCTTCGGTGATGGTGGTGGTGATGAAGTGGTGGGCTTGTCCTCCGGCTTCCTTGGCATAGGTTCCCCATCATAAAAAGATGAATGAGTCTCCGGAGTCCTGAAACTTGCAGCTAAACTCATACCTTTGAATCTTGCCTCATACTCAAAATTTTGGTTTTGAAGATCATAGATTTGGCCTTGGAGATAGTCGATTCGTTCATTAAGCTTGAAGATGATGTCCCCCATCGATTGGCCATCCACCTTGTGATTACGGGTGAATTCTGTGATCATGGAGTGGTTGGCGCTGAGTCCACGTTCCACCATCCCTTGGCACTTGAAGATCTCCTGCTCCACCGCTTCGAGCCTGGACTCCACGCTCCCAGTCTTCTTGGGTCTTTGAACATCCCGGATGTGAAGCACCCCCTCACACATCTCAATGGCTTGAGGGTATTTCATCACCTCCGGTAGGTAGGGGTTGATGACCTTCTCGTAGAACTTGTCCTTGGAAGAGCTTGGTGGAGCCATAGCGATATAGATCTGTCAGTAAAATAGCACAAAACAAGAACAGAGGAGGTTTCTGCGATACGGTGATCAAAACGTCCGGGAGTATATAGAAAGATTTTTTATCTTGCAAAACAAGTAATCCAGGAGAAAACAGAGTCGGGAAGGCTCACGAGGGGCCCACGAGCCACCAGGGCGCGCTTGGGGGGGGGGGTGGCGCGCCCTGGTGCCTCGTGGGCACCAGGTGGGTCCCCTCGGCTGTTTCTTATTTTTGTATTTTTTCTAATATTCCAAAACTAACAGAAAGTATTTTTATGTAATTTTTGGAGTCGGTTTACTTACCGTATCACGTACCTCTTCCTTTTCAGGGTTCTGGAGTGTTCCAGAAGGTCTCTCTTATGTATTCCTCCGGTGTAATTATTTCAATAATATTAGTTTCAACATTAATGGGAGTACCTGAAATATAGTGCTTAATTATTTGCCCATTCACCACTCTCGGATTAGTGCCTTCGGAGTTGTTTATTTTGATGGCTCCGGAGCGATAAACTTCTTCGATGATATACGGTCCTTCCCATTTAGAGAGGAGTTTTCCTGCAAAGAATCTCAAACGAGAATTGTACAATAGAACTTGCTCACCCACTTTAAATTCCCGTTTTTGAATTCTTCTATCATGCCATCTTTTAACTTTTTCTTTAAACAATTTGGCATTTTCATAAGCTTGGGTTCTCCATTCATCTAATGAGCTAATATCAAATAGCCTCTTTTCACCGGCAAGTTTAAAATCGTAATTGAGTTCTTTAATTGCCCAATATGCTTTATGTTCTAACTCAAGAGGTAAATGACATGCTTTTCCATAAACCATTTTATAAGGAGACATACCCATAGGATTTTTATAAGCAGTTCTATAAGCCCATAATGCATCGTCAAGTTTCTTAGACCAATTCTTTCTAGATCTATTGACAATTTTTTGCAAAATTAATTTTATTTCTCTATTGCTCAACTCAACTTGACCACTAGTTTGAGGGTGATAGGGAGATGCAATTCTATGGTTGACATCATATTTAGCAAGCAATTTACGGAATGCACCATGAATAAAATGTGAACCACCATCAGTCATTAAATATCTAGGGACTCCGAACCTTGGGAAAATAACTTCTTTAAGCATTTTAATAGAAGTGTTATGATCAGCACTACTAGTTGGAATAGCTTCTACCCACTTAGTAACATAATCAACATCAACTAAAATATGTGTATACCCATTGGATTTAGGAAAAGGTCCCATATAATCAAATCCCCAAACATCAAATGGTTCAATAGCAAGTGAATAATTCATAGGCATTTCTTGACGTCTACCAACATTACCAATTCTTTGACATTCATCACAAGATAGGACAAACTTACAAGCATCCTTGAAAAGAGTAGGCTAATAAAAACCAGATTGTAGTACCTTGTGTGCAGTTCTGTCTCCCGCATGGTGTCCTCCGTAAGCCTCGGAATGACACTTCCGTAGGATTTGTTCCTGTTCATGCTCAGGTACACAACGTCTAATAATACCATCTACTCCTTCTTTATAAAGATGTGGGTCATCCCAGAAGTAATGTCTTAAATCAAAGAAGAACTTTTTCTTTTGTTGGTATGTGAAACTAGGTGGTATAAATTTAGCAACAATATAATTAGCATAGTCCTCATACCATGGAGTATTACGAGAAGCATTTATGACAGCTAATTGTTCATCAGGAAAATCATCATTAATAGGTAGTGGGTCATCAAGAACATTTTCCATTCTAGACAAATTATCTGCTACGGGATTCTCAGCTCCCTTTCTATCAATAATATGCAAGTCAAATTTGTTGGGGAACGTTGCATGGGAAACAAAAATTTTCCTACGCACACGCAAGATCTATCCATGGTGATGAGCATCTACGAGAGGGAGAGTGAATCTACATACCCTTGTAGATCGCTAAGCGGAAGCGTTTAAGAAACGCGGTTGATGTAGTCGAACGTCTCCGCGATCCAAATCGCACGTCGTCCCTCGATCCGATCACGAACTAGTGCCGAACGGACGGCACCTCCGCGTTCAACACACGTACGGCTTGATGACGCCTTCACCTCCTCGATCCAGCGAGCGATGATGAAGTAGTGGTTGAGTTCCAGCAGCACGACGGCGTGGTGATGGTGGTGAGGAACAATCTCTGCAGGGCTTCGCCAAGCACTACGGAGATTATGACGGAGGAACTAGAGGGCTAGGGTTGCCGGCACACGGCTTGGGAAATCCTGATGTCTCCCGTGTGCTAGCCCTGCCCCTCTATTTATATGTTGAGCCTTGGGGTCTAAAATTGGAGTAAAAGCCTCCTCCGGGTCGGTTTTGCCCGCACAAGGTCGGTTTGGCCCGCAGGGAAAGAGTCCAACTCGGATCCCTGCCGAACCGTGCACAGCCGCACACAAGCGGTAGTACCGCTTCACACAAGCGGTAGTACCGCTCGGGCGGTAGTACCGCTTCACACAAGCGGTAGTACCGCTCGGGCGGTAGTACCGCTTCACCAAGCGGTAGTACCGCTTACGCGGCAGCAAAACTACTTTTGCACTTTCCAATACCTTGTGGGCTTTATCCCTTTGGCTCATATAAAGTGTTGCTGCACCCGAACACTTCGGTAAACATCCGGAACCCCTTCCGGTGAACTTCGGAACCCTTCCGGAGATCAAAACACTATTATCACATATATCAATCTTTACCTCCGCACTATTCCGGAGATCCTCGTCATGTCCGGGATCTTATCCGGGACTCCGAACAACTTTCGGTCACCAACATAATAACTCAATTATACTAATCGTCACCAAACGTTAAGTGTGTAGACCCTGCGGGTTCGAGAACTATGTAGACATGACCGAGACACCTCTACGGCCAATAACCAATAGCGGGACCTGGATGCCCATATTGGCTCCTACATATTCTACGAAGATCTTTTATCGGTCGAACCTCTATGTCAAGGATTCAGTTAATCCCGTATGCTGTTCCCTTTGTTCTTCGGTATGTTACTTGCCCGAGATTCGATCGTCGGTATCACTATACCTAGTTCAATCTCGTTACCGGCAAGTCTCTTTACTCGTTCCGTAATACAAGATCCTGTGGCTAACTGTTTAGTCACTTTGCTTGCAAGGCTCAATGTGATGTTGTATTACCGAGTGGGCCCTGAGATACCTCTCCGTCATACGGAGTAACAAATCCCAGTCTTGATCCATGCCAACCCAACAGACACCCTCGGAGATATCTGTAGAGCACCTTTATAGTCACCCAGTTACGTTGCGACGTTTGATACACACAAGGTATTCCTCCGGTGTCAGTGAGTTGCATGATCTCATGGTCAAAGGAACAGATACTTGACATGCAGAAAACAATAGCAATAAACTGACACGATCAAGTGCTACGTTCTTAGTTTGGGTCTTGTCCATCACATCATTCTCCTAATGATGTGATCCCGTTATCAAATGACATCTCATGTCCATGGCTAGGAAACCTTAACCATCTTTGATCAACGAGCTAGTCAACTAGAGGCTTACTAGGGACACAGTATTGTCTATGTACCCACACATGTATTTGAGTTTCCAATCAATACAATTATAGCATGGATAATAAACGATTATCATGAACAAGGAAATATAATAATAACCAATTTATTATTGCCTCTAGGGCATATTTCCAACAGTCTCCCACTTGCACTAGAGTCAATAATCTAGTTCACATCACTATGTGATTTACATTGTAATGAATCGAACACCCATGCAGTTCTGGTGTTGTTCATGTTTAGCCCTTGGAAGAGGTTTAGTCATCGGATCTGCAACATTTAGATCCGTGTGTACTTTGCAAATATTTATGTCGTCCTCCTTGATGTAATCGCGGATGGAATTGAAACGTCGTTTTATGTGTCTGGTCCTCTTGTGAAATCTTGGTTCCTTGGCTAGAGCAATGGCACCAGTATTATCACAAAACAGAGTCATTGGGTCAAGTGCACTAGGCACTACTCCAAGATCTGTCATGAACTCCTTCATCCAGACACCTTCCTTCGCCGCCTCCGAGGCTGCGATGTACTCCGCTTCGCATGTAGAATCAGCTACCACGCTTTGCTTGGAACTGCACCAGCTAACCGCACCCCCATTAAGAATAAATACGTATCCGGTTTGCGACTTTGAGTCATCCGGATCAGTGTCAAAGCTTGCATCGACGTAACCCTTTACGACGAGCTCTTGATCACCTCCATAAACGAGAAACATGTCCTTAGTCCTTTTCAGGTACTTCAGGATATTCTTGACCGCCGTCCAGTGTTCCATTCCTGGATCACCTTGAAACCTTCCGACCATACTTATGGCAAGGCTGACATCGGGTCTTGTGCACAGCATTGCATACATGATAGAGCCTATGGCTGAAGCATAGGGGATGACACTCATCTTTTCTCTATCTTCTGCAGTCACTGGGCATTGAGTCTTACTCAACTTCACACCTTGCAAAACAGGCAAGAACCCCTTCTTGGACTGATCCATTTTGAACTTCTTCAAAATCTTATCAAGGTATGTGCTTTGTGAAAGTCCTATTAAGCGTCTCGATCTATCTCTATAGATCTTGATGCCTAATATGAAAGCAGCTTCTCCTAGGTCCTTCATTGAAAAACTCTTGTTCAAATATTCCTTTACGCTTTCCAGCATTTCTATATTGTTTCCAATCAGCAATATGTCATCCACATATAATATTAGAAACGCTATAGAGCTCCCACTCACTTTCTTGTAAATACAAGCTTCTCCGTAAACTTGTATAAACTCGAACGCTTTGATCACCTCATCAAAACGAAGATTCCAACTCCGAGATGCTTGCACCAGTCCATAAATGGATCGCTGGAGTTTGCAAACTTTGTCAGCATTCTCTGGATCGACAAAACCTTCTGGTTGCATCATATACAACTCTTCCTTAAGGAAACCGTTAAGGAACGCTGTTTTGACATCCATCTGCCAAATTTCATAATCAAAAAAGGCAGCTATTGCTAACATGATTCTGACGGACTTAAGCATCGCTACGGGTGAGAAGGTCTCATCGTAGTCAACTCCTTGAACTTGTGAAAAACCCTTTGCCACAAGTCGAGCTTTATAGACGGTGACATTACCGTCCGCGTCCGTCTTCCTCTTAAAGATCCATTTGTTCTGAATGGCCTTACGCCCTTCAGGTAATACTTCCAAAGTCCATACTTTGTTTTCATACATGGATCCCATCTCGGATTTCATGGCCTCTAACCATTTCTCGGAATCCGGGCTCATCATCGCTTCTCCATAGCTCGTAGGTTCATCGTTGTTTAACAACATGACCTCTAAGACAGGGTTGCCGTACCACTCAGGAGCAGTACGCGTCCTTGTCGACCTACGAGGTTCGATAGCAACTTGATCCAAAGCTTCATGATCATCATCATTAACTTCCTCTTCAGCTAATGTAGGCTCCACAGAAACAACTTTCTGCGCTGCGCTACTCTCAGGTTGAAGTAAAGGTTCAACAACCTCATCAAGTTCTATCTTCCTCCCACTCAATTCTTTCGAGAGAAACTCTTTCTCAAGAAATGTTCCGTTTTTAGCGACAAACACTTTGCCTTCGGATCTGAGGTAGAAGGTATACCCAACTGTCTCTTTTGGGTATCCTATGAAGACGCATTTCTCCGCTTTGGGTTCCAGCTTTTCAGGCTGAAGCTTTTTGACATAAGCATCACATCCCCAAACTTTAAGAAACGACAGTTTTGGCTTCTTGCCAAACCAAAGTTCATATGGCGTCGTCTCAACGGATTTCGATGGTGCCCTATTTAAAGTGAATGCGGCTGTCTCTAATGCATAACCCCAAAACGATAGTGGCAAATCGGCAAGAGACATCATAGATCGCACCATATCCAATAAGGTTCGATTACGACGTTCGGACACACCATTACGCTGTGGTGTTCCAGGCGGTGTCAATTGTGAAACAATTCCACACTGTCTTAAGTGACTGCCAAACTCATAACTCAGATATTCTCCCCCTCGATCAGATCGTAGGAATTTAATCTTCTTGTTACGATGATTCTCAACTTCACTCTGAAATTGTTTGAACTTTTCAAATGTTTCAGACTTGTGTTTCATTAAGTAAATATACCCATATCTACTTAAGTCATCAGTGAAGGTGAGAAAGTAACGATAACCACCGCGCGCCTCAATACTCATCGGACCGCACACATCAGTATGTATGATTTCCAATAAGTCACTTGCCCGTTCCATTATTCCAGAGAACGGCGTTTTAGTCATCTTGCCCATGAGGCATGGCTCACATGTGTCAAGTGATTCAAAATCAAGTGACTCCAAAAGTCCATCAGCATGGAGCTTCCTCATGCGTTTTACGCCAATATGACCTAAACGGCAGTGCCACAAGAAAGTGGTATTATCATTATCAATTCTACATCTTTTGGCATCAATGTTATGAACATGTGTATCATTACTATCGAGATTCAATAAGAATAAACCCCTCACATCGGGTGCATGACCATAAAAGATATTACTCATATAAATAGAACAACCATTATTCTCTGATTTAAATGAGTAACCGTCTCGCAATAAACAAGATCCAGATATAATGTTCATGCTTAACGCAGGCACCAAATAACACTTATTTAGGTTCATCACTAATCCCGACGGTAATCGAAGAGCGAGTGTGCCGACGGCGATCACATCAACCTTGGAACCATTTCCCACGCGCATCGTCACTTCGTCCTTTGCCAGCCTCCGTCTATTCCGCAGTTCCTGTTTTGAGTTGCAAATATGAGCAACCGCACCGGTATCAAATACCCAGGCACTACAACGAGAGTTGGTAAGGTACACATCAATAACATGTATATCATATATACCTTGTTTGTTGTTGGCCGCCTTCTTGTCAGCCAAATACTTGGGGCAATTCCGCTTCCAGTGTCCAGTTCCCTTGCAATGAAAACACACAGTTTCTGGTTTGGGTCCAGCCTTGGGTTTCTTCACGAGAGGAGCAACTGCTTTGCCACTCTTCTTGGAGTTACCCTTCTTACCCTTGCCATTTTTCTTGAAACTAGTGGTTTTATTGACCATCAACACTTGATGCTCCTTCTGAATTTCAGACTCAGCGGCTTTCAGCATCGCAAACAGCTCGGCGACTGACTTGTTCATCCCGTGCATGTTATAGTTCAACACGAAGCTCTTGTAGCTAGGTGGCAATGATTGAAGAACTCTGTCAGTGATAGCCTCTGGCGGAAGGGGCATCCCTAACTCAGCCAGACGGGTGGAGTACCCAGACATTCTGAGCACGTGATCACTGATAGACCCGTTCTCCTCCATCTTGCAAGCATAGAACTTATCGGAGATCTCATATCTCTCGATCCGGGCATTCTTCTGAAAGATAAACTTCAACTCCTGGAACATCTCATATGCTCCATGACGTTCAAAACGTCTTTGAAGTCCCGGTTCTAAGCCATACAACATTGCACATTGAACTATTGAGTAATCATCAGAACGAGCCTGCCAGGCGTTCACAACGTCTAGAGACTCAACTGGAGCGGGTGGATCACCAAGCGGTGCATCAAGGACATAAGCCTTCTGGGAAGCCGTAAGGATAATCCTTAGATTACGGGCCCAGTCCACAAAGTTACTTCCATCATCTTTCAACTTAGCTTTCTCTAGGAACGCATTAAAATTCAGGGGTGCTACTGCGCGAGCCATGATCTACAACATAAATATAGCAAAGACAACTTAGACTATTGTTCTTAGATAATGAGTTTAGTTAATCATATTTAAAAAACTCCCACTCAAATTGACATCCCTCTGATCATTCGAGTGTTACATGATCCAAATCCACCAACTCAAGTCCGATCATCACGTGAGTTGAGGTGGTTTCAATGGTGAACATCTTCATGTTGATCATATCTACTATATGACTCATGTTCGACCTTTCGGTCTCTTGTGTTCCGAGGCCATGTCTGTACATGCTAGGCTCGTCAAGTTTAACCCGAGTGTTCCGCACGTGCAACATGGCTTGCACCCGTTGTATGCGAACGTAGAGTCTATCACACCCGATCATCACGGCGTGTCTCGAAACGACGAACTTTCGCAACGGTGCACACTTGGGGAGAACACAATTTATCTTGAAATTTAAGTGAGGGATCACCTTATAATGCTACCGTCGTCCTAAGCAAAATAAGATGCATAAAAGGATTAACATCACATGCAAATCATAAGTGACATGATATGGCCATGAACTTGTGCTTTTGATCTCCATCTCCAAAGCACCGGCATGATCTCCATCGTCACCGGCATGACACCATGATCTCCATCATCTTGATCTCCATCAACGTGTCGCCATAAGGTTGTCGCGCCGACTGTTGCTTCCACGACTATTGCTAACGTTTAGCGATAAAGTAAAGCATTACATAGCGCTTAATGATTGACACGCAGGTCATACAATAATTAAAGACAACTCTATGGCTCCTGCCAGTTGCCGTACTCATCGACATGCAAGTCGTGATATTCTATACAAAACATGATCATCTCATACATCACATATATCTCATCATGTAATTGGCCATATCACATCACAACATACCCTGCAAAAACAAGTTAGACGTCCTCTAATTGTTGTTGCAAATTTTACGTGGCTGCTACGGGTTTGCAAGAACCGTTCTTACCTACGCAAAACCACAACGTGGTGTAGTGATTGCTTTTTGATCTTCTAAAAGAACCCTCTTCATTGAAATCGATTCAACTAAAGTGAGAGAGACAGACACCCGCTAGCCATCTTTATGCAACGAAGTTACATGTTAGTTGAAGGAACCTGTCTCGCGTAAGTGTACGCGTAATGTCGGTCCGGGCCGCTTCATCTCACAGTACCGCCGAATCAAATATCAACTAGTAACGGCAAGCAATATGTATACACCCACGCCCACAACTCATTTGTGTTCTACTCGAGATCTCATCTACGCATAGACCTAGCTCTGATACCACTGTTGGGGAACGTTGCATGGGAAACAAAAATTTTCCTACGCACACGCAAGATCTATCCATGGTGATGAGCATCTACGAGAGGGAGAGTGAATCTACATACCCTTGTAGATCGCTAAGCGGAAGCGTTTAAGAAACGCGGTTGATGTAGTCGAACGTCTCCGCGATCCAAATCGCACGTCGTCCCTCGATCCGATCACGAACTAGTGCCGAACGGATGGCACCTCCGCGTTCAACACACGTACGGCTTGATGACGCCTTCACCTCCTCGATCCAGCGAGCGATGATGAAGTAGTGGTTGAGTTCCAGCAGCACGACGGCGTGGTGATGGTGGTGAGGAACAATCTCTGCAGGGCTTCGCCAAGCACTACGGAGATTATGACGGAGGAACTAGAGGGCTAGGGTTGCCGGCACACGGCTTGGGAAATCCTGATGTCTCCCGTGTGCTAGCCCTGCCCCTCTATTTATATGTTGAGCCTTGGGGTCTAAACTTGGAGTAAAAGCCTCCTCCGGGTCGGTTTTGCCCGCACAAGGTCGGTTTGGCCCGCAGGGAAAGAGTCCAACTCGGATCCCTGCCGAACCGTGCACAGCCGCACACAAGCGGTAGTACCGCTTCACACAAGCGGTAGTACCGCTCGGGCGGTAGTACCGCTTCACCAAGCGGTAGTACCGCTTACGCGGCAGCAAAACTACTTTTGCACTTTCCAATACCTTGTGGGCTTTATCCCTTTGGCTCATATAAAGTGTTGCTGCACCCGAACACTTCGGTAAACATCCGGAACCCCTTCCGGTGAACTTCGGAACCCTTCCGGAGATCAAAACACTATTATCACATATATCAATCTTTACCTCCGCACTATTCCGGAGATCCTCGTCATGTCCGGGATCTTATCCGGGACTCCGAACAACTTTCGGTCACCAACATAATAACTCAATTATACTAATCGTCACCAAACGTTAAGTGTGTAGACCCTGCGGGTTCGAGAACTATGTAGACATGACCGAGACACCTCTACGGCCAATAACCAATAGCGGGACCTGGATGCCCATATTGGCTCCTACATATTCTACGAAGATCTTTTATCGGTCGAACCTCTATGTCAAGGATTCAGTTAATCCCGTATGCTGTTCCCTTTGTTCTTCGGTATGTTACTTGCCCGAGATTCGATCGTCGGTATCACTATACCTAGTTCAATCTCGTTACCGGCAAGTCTCTTTACTCGTTCCGTAATACAAGATCCTGTGGCTAACTGTTTAGTCACTTTGCTTGCAAGGCTCAATGTGATGTTGTATTACCGAGTGGGCCCTGAGATACCTCTCCGTCATACGGAGTAACAAATCCCAGTCTTGATCCATGCCAACCCAACAGACACCCTCGGAGATATCTGTAGAGCACCTTTATAGTCACCCAGTTACGTTGCGACGTTTGATACACACAAGGTATTCCTCCGGTGTCAGTGAGTTGCATGATCTCATGGTCAAAGGAACAGATACTTGACATGCAGAAAACAATAGCAATAAACTGACACGATCAAGTGCTACGTTCTTAGTTTGGGTCTTGTCCATCACATCATTCTCCTAATGATGTGATCCCGTTATCAAATGACATCTCATGTCCATGGCTAGGAAACCTTAACCATCTTTGATCAACGAGCTAGTCAACTAGAGGCTTACTAGGGACACAGTGTTGTCTATGTACCCACACATGTATTTGAGTTTCCAATCAATACAATTATAGCATGGATAATAAACGATTATCATGAACAAGGAAATATAATAATAACCAATTTATTATTGCCTCTAGGGCATATTTCCAACAAAATTCTTGTAGCAATAAAACCCACCTAATGAGTCTAGGTTTAGCATCTTTCTTTTCCATAAGATATTTAATAGCAGCATGATCGGTGTGAACAGTTACTTTAGAATCAACTATGTAAGATCTGAATTTATCACATGCAAACACAACTGCTAGAAATTCTTTCTCAGTAGTAGCATAATTTCTTTGGGCACTGTCTAGAGTTTTACTAGCATAATGGATAACATTTAATTTCTTATCAACTCTCTGTCCTAAAACAACACCAACAGCATAATCACTAGCATCACGTGCAGTGGTTAAGGCTTTCTTAAGTGTTTCAAAGGCTTCTAGACAATCATCATCAAAAATAAATGGAACATCTTTTTGCAAAAGATTGGTAAGAGGCCTAGAAATTTTAGAGAAGTCTTTAATAAATCTCCTATAGAAACCAGCATGACCTAGGAAACTTCTTATACCTTTGATATCTTTAGGACATGGCATTTTCTCAATAGCATCAACCTTAGCTTTATCAACTTCAATACCTCTTTTAGAAATTTTATTCCCCAAGACAATGCCTTCATTCACCATAAAGTGGCACTTCTCCCAATTCAAGACAATATTAGTTTCTTCACATCTCTGCAAAACTCGATCAAGGTTGCTTAAGCAATCATCAAAAGAAGTTCCGTAAACAGAGAAATCATCCATGAACACCTCAACAATCTTTTCACAAAAGTTAGAGAATATAGCAGTCATACATCTTTGAAAGGTAGCAGGTGCATTGCATAAACCAAAGGGCATACGTCTATAAGCATAAGTTCCAAAAGGACAAGTAAAGGTGGTTTTCTCTTGATCGGGTTATGATACGGGTATTTGAGAAAAACCAGAATAACCATCTAGGAAACAAAAGTGTGTATGCTTAGACAATCTTTCTAACATTTGATCAATAAAAGGTAAGGGGTAATGATCTTTTCTAGTAGCTTTGTTTAATTTTCTAAAATCAATTACCATCCTATAACCAGTTACAATTCTTTGTGGAATGAGTTCATTTTTATCATTAGGAACAACGGTAATACCTCCTTTCTTAGGGACACAATGAACGGGACTTACCCATCTACTATCAGCTATGGGATAGATTATACCTGCTTCCAGAAGTTTTAATATTTCGCTTCTTACCACCTCTTTCATCTTAGGATTTAATCGTCGTTGGTGGTCGACAACTGGTTTAGCATCAGGCTCCATATTAATTTTGTGCTGACATAGAGTGGGACTAATGCCCTTAAGATCATCAAGAGTATATCCAATAGCAGTTCGGTGCTTCCTTAGAGTTTTTAGCAATCTCTTTTCTTCATGCGCTGAAAGGTTAGCACTAATAATAACATGATATATTTTCTTTTCATCAAGGTAAGCATATTTCAATGTATCAGGCAATTGCTTCAATTCAAACACAGGATCACCTTTAGGTGGAGGAGGGCCTCCAAGAGTTTCAACAGGCAAATTGTGTTTAAGGATAAGTGGTTGATCAAAGAACATCTTATCTATTTCATTTCTTTCATTCATGTGCATATCGTTTTCATGGTCTAGCAAATATTGTTCAAACGGATCAGTAGGAGGTACGACAATAGAAGCAAGACCAATAATTTCATCTTTACGAGGCAATTCTTTATCATGAGGTTGTCTACAAAACTTGGAGAAATTAAACTCATGAGATATATCACCAAACTTAACTCGAACCTTTTCTTTAACACAATCAATTTCAGCATTAACGGTATTCAAGAAAGGTCTACCAAATATAATGGGACAAAAATTATCTTGTTGTGAACCAAGTACTAAGAAATCAGTAGGGTATTTGATTTTACCACACAAGACTTCAACATCTCTAACAATCCCAAGTGGTGTAATAGTATCTCTATTCGCTAGCTTAATAGTAACATCAATATCTTCAATCTCAACAGGTGCAATATCATGCATTACTTCTTGATATAAAGAAAATGGAATAGCATTCACACTAGCACCCATATCACACAAACCATGATAGCAATGATCTCCAATCTTAACAGAAACAATAGGCATGCCAACTATGGGCTTGTTCTTGTCTAACATATCTCGTTCATTTCTAACAAGTTTAGCAATTCTAGCAGCCTCGTCACAAAAGTAAATAACATGCCCATCTATATTATCGACTAAGAGATCTTTAACCATAGCAACATCAGGTTCAACTTTAATTTGTTCAGAGGGTCTAGGTGCTCTAATATTACTTTTGTTAACCACAATTGAAGCTTTAGCATGTTCCTTAATCCTAACAGGAAAAGGTAGTTTCTCAATATAAGCAGTAGGCACAACTGGATCAGCATGGTAAACAATTGTTTCTTCTTTAACACTAATAGGTTCCTCAATCTTTTCTTTAACAGGGGGATGCTATTTAAACCACTTCTCCTTAGGGAGATCAACATGAGTAGCAAATGATTCACAAAAGGAAGCTACTATCTCAGAGTCAAGTCCATATTTAGTGCTAAACTTATGAAAAGCATCGGTGGCCATAAAAGATTTAACACAATCGAACTCAAGTATTATACCTGACTCATTACCTTTGTCGAGTTCCCAATCTTCAGAGTTGCGTTTAATTCTTTCCAGAAGATCCCATCTGAATTCAATAGTTTTCTTCATAAAGGAGCCAGTCGAAGAAGAATCGAGCATAGTTTGATTATCATGAGAAAGCCGAGCATAAAAATTCTGTAAGATAATTTCTTTTGAGAGCTCGTGATTGGGGCATGTGTACATCATGTACTTAAGCCTCCCCCAAGCTTGAGCGATGCTTTCTCCTTCACGAGGCCAAAAATTATATATATAATTCCGATCACGATGAACCAAATGCATAGGATAAAATTTCTGATGGAATTCTAGTTTCAATCGGTTCCAGTCTCATGTATCAGTATCATCACATAGCCTATACCATATCAATGCCTTTCCCTCCAAAGATAACGGGAATACTTTCTTCTTAACTCCATCTCCGGATAAACCTGCAAGCTTAAAGAATCCACAAATTTCATCCACATAGATCAAGTGCATATCAGGATGTACCGTTCCATCTCCTGCATAAGGATTAGCTAGCAGTTTCTCTATCATACCCAGAGGAATCTCTTAATAAATATTTTCAGTGGGTGCAGTAGGTTGAGGAGCAACTATTTGTGTTTCCGGTCGAGGTGAAGATACCCCGAACAAACCCCTCAAAGGATTACTTTCCATAGTGACAATTGACAGTAAATTTCAGCACGTAATATAAATGTTTCCTTACCAAATTCCACTCACCAAAGGCGCTTCACTCCCCGGCAACGGTGCCAGAAAAGAGTCTTGATAACCCACAAGTATAGGGGATCAATCGTAGTCCTTTCGATAAGTAAGAGTGTCGAACCCAACGAGGAGCAGAAGGAAATGACAAGCGGTTTTCAGCAAGGTTTTTCTGCAAGCACTGAAATTATCGGTAACGAGTAGTTTGATAGCAAGATAATTTGTAACAAGTGACAAGTAGCAATAGTAACAAAGAGTGCAGCAAGGTGGCCCAATCCTTTTTATAGCAAAGGACAAGCCAGAACGATCTCTTATAGTAAGTAAAGCATTCTCGAGGACACATGGGAATTTCATCTAGTCACTTTCATCATGTTTGTTTGATTCGCGTTCGCTACTTTGATAATTTGATATGTGGGTGGACCGGTGCTTGGGTGCTGTTCTTACTTGAACAAGCCTCCCACTTATGATTACCCCCTCTCGCAAGCATCCGCAACTACGAAAGAAGAATTAAGATAACTCTAACCATAGCATTAAACATATGGATCCAAATCAGCCCCTTACGGAATAGCGCATAAACTAGGGTTTAAGCTTCTGTCACTCTAGCAACCCATCATCTAATTACTACTCCACAATGCATTCCCTTAGGCCCAAAGATGGTGAAGTGTCATGTAGTCGAAGTTCACATGACACCACTAAGAGAATCAACAACATACATATCATCAAAATATCGAACGAATACCAAATTCACATGATTACTTATGACAAGACTTCTCCCATGTCCTCAAGAACAAAAGTAACTACTCACAAATCATAATCATGTCGAAGATCAGAGGGGTATTGAATAGCATAATAGATCTGAACATATAATCTTCCACCAAATAAACCAACTAGCATCAACTACAAGATGTAATCAACACTACTAGCAACCCACAGGTACCAATCTGAGGTTTTGAGGCAAAGATTGAATACAAGAGATGAACTAGGGTTTGAGATGAGATGGTGTTGGTGAAGATGTTGATGAAGATTAGTCCTCCCACGATGAGAGGATCGCTGGTGATGTCGATGGCGACGATTTCCCCCTCCCGGAGGGAAGTATCCCCGGCAGAATCTTTCCGCCGGAGAGCAAAAGTGCTCCTACCCAAGTTCCTCCTCGAGATGGCGACACACCATCCCGAAAGTCTTCTCTATATTTTTTCTAGGGAAAATAGTCTTATATACCACAAAATGGGGGCCAGAGGCTGGCCAGGGGCCCCACGAGCCACCAGGGCGCGCCTGGGGGGGGGGGGGTGGCGCGCCCTGGTGCCTCGTGGGCACCTGGGTGGCCCCCTCTGGTACTTCTTGCTTCCAGTATTTTTTATTTATTCCAAAATAAATCTCCGTAAAATTTCAGCTCATTTGGCGATGTGCAGAATAGGTATCTCTGACATAGCTTTTTCAGGTCCAGAATTCCAGCTGCCGGCAATCTCCCTCCTTGTGTAAATCTTGCATATTAAGAGAGAAAAGGCATTAGAATTGCTCCACAAAGTGTTATATTGATTAAAAACACTATAAATAATAGTAACAAAACATGATGCAAAATGGACGTATCGGCGGCCACCTCCCGCCTTCGGGACGCGGTGGCGGAGCGGGTGATGGCCACGGCAGCCAACGGTGGGGTGGCGGCCACGACGGCCACCACCTGCCTTCGGGCCGCGGTGGCGGAGCGGGCCATGGCCCTGGTGGCCGACGGTGGTGTGGCGGCCACGGTGGCCGACGGTGGGGTGGCGGCAACGGCGACGGAGCGTGTGGCGGGTGTTGTGCGCACACCCAACAGGGACGCCACGGGCAGTACACGCTGCCGAGGACTACGCCGCCGCCGTGGTGTAGCCTCCCAGCTCGAGCTGTCCTCAGATGATAGTGGAGTGGCTGGGCGACGACGACGGACTGGTGCCAATGGCGATGGCGGGAGAAGCAGATGAGATAAGCTACGGGGAGGTAGGGGAAAATGCGATGTCGACTCGTCGGCCGCGACTGTTTATATAGCAGGCCAGTAAGCACTGGGGTTTTGGGGGATTTCGCCGAGTCGGGCGGGAAGCTTGCATGGTTGTGCGCGGGAACCTGCACGGTTGCGCGGGAACGGGCTCACCGACGATTCATTGGCGCCTGTTCGAGCTAACGTTTGGCCAAAAGAACGCCAGTGCGGTGCTCAAGCTTGCTCTCGAAGCCTTCTGCGGCAGCGCGGTGACAAGACGTGTGAGAGGAGGACGAAATGACACGTACACATACAGTTAATAAAAAACAAATGTTTGCAATTTAATTACCTAGCACACGGCCGCTCTCTACGCAGCGTCGCGAATGATTGTTCGCCCACTTTGTCATGTGGAACACGACGTAGTTTCACATCACGCCGCTGGCTTGCAACTACCAGCCGGCTTGTAGACGGCCATTCCCTGCGTGTTCAACTGCTCTATGCGTGTGTTTGCTCTCGGTTGAGGCGGCCGCAGTGCGCTCTACTCGCGTCCCGCCAGGCACGCTCTGCTCGCGTCCCTCCACGTGCTCTGGCTGCGTCCCTCTGCGTGCGCTACCAGCGTTTTGGGCCGGTGCACGATCACGTACGTTCGAGGTGCCATATGCATGCGGTTGCGCCGGACGCGGTGCCACGATGCAGTTACGTGCGGCAAAAACTTCCCAGCGGACGTGCCGAGAATGCTGGCCGCCCGGCCCTCATTTATTCCCGCAGCCATTTACCTTCATCTCTCACGCCCCACGACACAATAAGCACACCCACGATGACACATACAGAGAGGATAGCCAGCGGCTCCAATGGCGCTCCGAGCGGCTGACGACGATGACGGGCGGCAGTTCACCACACCTCACGTAGTGGACACCCACGTGAGGGGGAATGTCGTGGTGAAATAACGGCAGATGCCATGAGATAGCTAAAAGTGTGGGGCGGCAAGGCTACGGTGGAGATCCGGGACGGGATTGGGCAACAACACGCGGTGGTTTATCCAGGTTCGGGGCCCTCGCGTGGAGGTAACACCCCTACTCCTGCATGTCTGATGTATATGTGGAGTATATATTGGTACATGGTTGCTCCTGGAGCTGTCTGGAGGAGGAAGAAGAGAGCTCTGAGCTCTCCTCTTCTCCTGTGGGTGTGTGAGAACGGGAGGGAGTGAGATAGCCTGCCATGGAGCTCCTTCCTGGTGCACCTTATAAAGGGGTGCCCAGGGGACAAGGGGTGGCCCACATGGCCAACTATACACTATTTGAGGTGACATATGACACATGAACAGTGTCTTCCATTCATTAACAGTTTTGCACTGTAGAGCATGGCCGTCTCATCTGCGCAGGTCTGACGGGACGTTGTGGTTGACTTCGCGTTGCAGGCCCACTGGAGCAGCCGAATGGGGAGCAGCCGGACGGGGAGCCAGCTGAAGCAGCCGGATGGCGAGCTCCACCCGGCAAGGCTCCACCCGGCAAGGTTCCACCCGGCCGGGCTCCACCCGGCAAGGCTCCACCCGGCCGGGCTCCACCCGGCAAGGCTCCAGCCAGCCGGGCTCCAGCCAGACGGGTCCACCCAGCCGGGCTCCACCCAGCCGGGCTCGCACACCGGGGGAGGCTCCCCTGACATTGTCTTGAAATGTTGTCTTGTCTCCTTGAGCCTACCCAGGGGTCATCCTCCCGACAGGGAAGGACCTCTCAGTGGTGTACACCAATGATCTGGTCTCGGTGGAGAGCTCCATCCAGACTATGGAGCAGTTGCTTGCTGAGGACAAGTACCAAGTGGTCGGTTTCGACCTCGAGTTCACCGGGGGCCGTGTCGGGTATGATCAGAAGGTCGCCGTCGCCCAGTTGTGCGTGCGCCATCACGTCCTCGTCTACCACTACTCCTTGGCCACAAGGCCTTGCGAGCGTTTCGCCAGGTTTATCAACAGCCCCAACTACAGGTTCGCTACGGTGGACACCTTCAACGATCTAAAGGTGCTCGAGACTACGGGCTTGGCCTGCCAGAAGCTTGTCGACATCCAATGCCAGTACAGGGTCTGGGGCAGAAAGAAGGGGAAGGACTCCCTGGTTGACCTCGCCGTGGCCATCATCAACCCCTACTACAGAGACATGAAGGATGAGTGCAACAAGAACAAGGATGCCTGTCACGAGGCCTGGGTGCGGAGACTGGATGAAGAACACATCAAGTACATGGCCAAGGACGCGCACACAAGCTACGAGATGTACAGGCGGATCGTTGACATGAGGAAGTGCCTTCGTCCTGCCCCAGGCGAGGGATCGAGCCACAGAGCAATGGCGGCAGCGTCACAAGAAGTAGATGATTAGATGATCGTTTCTCCTAGTTTAGAATGCATGTAATTGTTTATTGAGGTGTGTGCGAATGTTTTGTATAGTCACCTATGTAAATTGGATGTTTAATTTGGTTATATATGTTGTTCTTCTGTAGACAGAGCAAATTACATCGCAGACGGACTAAACTAGGGAACCCGTCGGTGATGATTTCATCAATCGCTGACAATTGTATACCAGCAAGCGTTTGCCCACAACACACATGACTTATTAGCAGGAATCGTCTGTTGTGTTGGGTAATCGCAAATAGTTCATCCGAGTGAACTGTATGCCGTGTATCGCACACACCTCGATTTGGCTGACCGTGTTTGTTGTTCTGGATTATCGCAAACAGTTCGTATGGATCAACTGTATGCCACGTATCGCACACGCATCTCTAATTTGAATTGTGCTTGATGTCTCCGCCATCACACACAGTTCGTCTTATTGGCGACGGTTTTATTACGACGCTGTTTGCGATTCATGCATCACACACAGTTTGGTCCCGGGGGTCTCTGATTCATGTGTCGCATTAGCGGTCGCCTGCAATATTATTTAAATCATGGGCGTTCTACTGACCATTTACACGTCGTCACGCATCCCACTTTTTAATGGCTAGGATGTGATGTGCGGGCAGCTGTTTGAGTAGACAGGAGGCGTGCGAGCGAAGTCCGCTGCGCAGGCTGACCGGGAGGCGTGCAAGAAGTCCTGTGCTGTGTAGGCTCACCGGGAGGCGTGCGAGCAGTACGCTGTGCAGGCTCACCGGGAAGCGAGCCCTTTGACCTCCATCGCCGCCCGCCTCGCTCCCAATATCTCCATTAATGGCGCCTGAGAGCCGTTGTTTAATAGGCGGCCTTGCTGATCTCTCTTCGCCTCCCATTCCCCTCTCACCCGAATCCTATCTTGCAGAGCTCCACCTATGCCATGGCGCACAAGGATCATTTGCCACTAGTCTTCCGGTTTGGTGAAGTCGACTCCGAGCTGGCCGTGGTGGATGCTGCCCCCACGCCCATCCCAGCTCTCATCCCCGCGCCCGCACCAGCGACAATCCCCGTGGCATTGACGGGCTGGTCGCCGAGCACCATCGCATCGTTGGAAGCCGAGGGCATCAGCGAGGTTCCCGCTGACCCTCGCGAGCTCGTGTACGTGCCACCGCCAGCGCCCCCGCCTGTGCTCGTGCGCGCCCCTGCACCCACCGCGGCGCCGGTCCCCGTGCATGTACCTACACCCGCCGCGCCCGTGCCCGTGCGCGCGCCTACACCCGCCGCGCCCACTCAGCGTCATGGGACGCCGCCGTCGACCGCTACCTCGCAGCGCCATGAGTCGCTGTCCTCTTGCCCCCCGCCCGTCGATCACGCAACGACCGGCTCTTTGATTTGTAAGTCCAGAACATTCTGGGCTGCCTTGAAGACTTGAACAACGGCGTCCCGGAGGACGACAACGCCGGCGCAGCATGCTGCCACCGCCGCCGCCGCAATTAGTTTTTTTGTTTAATATTGTATCTCGATCGTATGAATGTAAAGTCACAGTGTGACTGAATGAAATATATGGTTTGATCAACATTGTTTTTTCTCTGAATGTACAGACTTATCAAAGTAAAAAAATAAAAACATCATTTTTTTCTCTGAATAAAACACTCATCGCAAACGTTTCAGATTGAACACCGGTATGCAAAGCCAGACCTAGGGTTCCTTCGCCACTAAGCCAAGGGAAAAGTTGGCGCGACGGATTTGTGCATAGCTTCGTCGCAAACGATTTGGTATGATGACCCGTGTGCTTACTACAGACAATTTGGTAAGATTTGCATCTATCAAATTGGGTATATTGGCATTTATCAAATTGGAAACATTGGCATTTGTCAATCTAGTAACATTGCCATTTGTCAACCTTGTAACACTGACATTTGTCAAATTTTGCAGCTAAAAATCGCTAGTACTGTCTAATTTTGCAACTGAAATTCACTAACCATAGATTTCATTTATAGATTAAGCAGTCATTCTTTATACAAATAGTTCAACTCAACAGCTGAACCGAACAAACTTTCCCCCAATTGTTGCCAACCACATACTGAAATAGCTAGTTCAACTATATATACTAGCTAATTTTAAGTACGTAGTACAGTTCAATCATATCTATAGTCAGATGAACTGAACAAAATAGCCCCTAGATACTACTATGGAGGGGCTTTGTACTACTTTCAGCAGCCTCTCCTCTGTCGAGCGCGCTCAGTAAGATGCAAAGGAGGAGGAGTCTACCGACAAGCTAGAGCAGTGGAATCCGGCGCGTGCCGCTGCTGCAGCTTTAGCGACGCCCAGCTTGTATGCCCTCTGCCGCTCCTGCTGCTCCTACTCGAAGCGGAGAGACTCCATGTAGAGCTCCGCATTCAGCGCCACTGCGGCAGCTTCTGCACTGGCCACGACGGCGGTAAGCCTCGTTGCGTGCTCGAACAGGCGCTCCTCCTGCTCCCGCAGGAACTCGATGTAGCGCGCAAGGTCGTTGGCGCAAATGCGGTCCTCCACCTCCCGCCTTTCGGCCGTGGTGGCGGAGCGGGTGATGGCCACGACAGCCAACGGTGGGGTGGCAGCCACGGCGGCCGACGATGGGGTGGTGGCCATGACGGCCACCTTCCGCCTTCGGGTCACGGTGGCGGAGCGGGTGATGGCCACAGAGGCCGACGGTGGGGTGGAGGCCATGACGGCCACCTTCCGCCTTCGGGCCGCGGTGGCGGAGCGGGTGATGGCCACGGCAGCCAACGGTGGGGTGGCGGCAACGGCGGCCGGCAACAGCTGTCGTCGGGCAGTGGCGGCGAAGCGTGTGGTGGGTGCTGTGCGAACACTCAACAGGGACGCCACACGCACTACACGCGGCCGGGGACTGCGCCGCCGCCGTAGGGTAGCCTCCCAGCTGGAGCTGTCCACTGACGGCGGAGTGGCCGAGCCACGACGACGGACCGGTGCCATTGGCGACTGTGGGAGAAGCAGACGAGATAAGCTACGGGGAGGGAGGGGAAAATGGGATGCGGACTCGCCAGCCATGAGGGTTTATATAGCAGGCCGGTAATCATTGGGGTTTTGGGGATTTCGCCGAGTCGGGCAGGAAGGTTGTGCGGTTGTGCGCGGGAACATGTGCGGTTGCGCAGGAACGGGCTCACCAGCGATTCATTGGCGCCTCTTCCAGCCAACATGTGGCCAAATGAAATGCCTGTGCGGTGCTCGAGCTTGCACTCGAAGCCTTGGGCGGCAACGCAGTGACAACACCTGCGAGAGGAGGACGAAATGACACGTACACATACAGTTAACAAAAAAACGTTTGCGATTTAATTACCTAGCAAATGGCCGTTCTCTATGCAGTGTCGCGAACGATTGTTCCCTCACGGTGTGATGTGAAACACGACGTCGTTTCACATCATGCCATCGGCCGGCTTGTAGATGGCCATTCCCTGCGTGTTCAACTGCTCTATGCGTGTGGTTACTCACGGTTGAGGCGGCCGCGGTGCGCTCTGCTCGTGTCCCTCCGCGCGCGCTTAGCCCGCGTGCTCTGCCCACGTCCCTCCATGCGCGCTGCCAGCGGTTGGGGCCGGCGCACAATCATGTACGTTTGGGGCGCCATATGCGTGGGGTTGCGCCGGGTGCGGCGCGACGATGCAGTTACGTGTGCCACAATGCAGTTGTTTTCGCTGCAAAAACTTCCATGCGGACGTGCCGAGAATCCAGGCTGTCCGGCCCCCCGTTTATTCCCGTGGCCATTTACCTTAATCTCTCGCGCCCCACAACACAATAAGCACACCCATGACGACACATACAGAGAGGATATCTAGCGGCTCCAATGGCGCTCCTAGCGGTTCCAATGGTGCTCCCAGCGGCTGACGACTACGACGGGCGGTAGTTCACCACGCCTCATGTAGTGGACACCCACGTGAGGGGGAAGGACCTCTCGGTGTTGTACACCAACGAGCCAGTCTTGGTGGAGAGCTCCATCCACACTATGGAGCAGTTGCTTGCTGAGGACAAGTACCAAGTGGTCGGCTTCGACCTCGAGTTCACCGGCTGTCGTGCGGGGTATGATCAGAAGGTTGTCGTTGCCCAATCGTGCGTGCGCCATCACGTCCTCGTCTACCACTACTCCCTGGCCACAAGGCCTTGCGAGCATTTCGCCAGGTTTATCAACAGCCCTGACTACAGGTTCGCTACGGTGGACACCTTCAACAATCTAAAGGTGCTCGAGACTTCGGGCTTGGCCTGCCAGAAACTTGTCGACATCCAAGGCCAGTACAGGGTCTGGGGAACAAAGAAGAAGAAGGACTCCCTGGTTGACCTCGCCGTGGCCATCATCAACCCCTACTATAGAGACATGAAGGATGAGTGTAACAAGAACAAGGATGCCTGGCACGAGGCCTGGGTACAGAGACTGGATGAAGAACACGTCAAGTACGCGGCCAAGGATGCGTACACAAGCTACGAGATATACAGGCGGATCGTTGACATGAGGAAGTGCCTCCTTCCTGTAGACGACGAGTGTTAGATGAGTAGATGATCGTTTCTCCTAGTTTAGTATGCATGTAATTGTTTATTGAGGTGTGTGCAAATGTTATGTATAGTCACTTATGTAATTGGATGTTTAATTTGGTTATGCAATCATGTTCTTATAAGTATATATGTTGTTGTTCTGTAGACAGAGCATAGACGTTGTGCAGATAGAGCAAATCACATCACACAGGGGCTAAACTACAGAACCCGTCGGTGATGATTTCATCAATCGCTGACAATTGTATACCAGCAAGCGTTTGCCCACAACACACACATCTTATTAGTAGGAATCGTTTGTGTTATTATCGGTCTTCCCACACAATTCTGATTACTAAACTGTTTGCCGGGTATCACACACATCTTGTTTAGCTGAATCGTTTGTGTTTATTTTGGCTTATCGCAAACAGTTCATCCGATTGACCTATATGTCGTCTATCACACAGACCTTGATCTGGCTAATCATTTGTGTTCTTCTGGATCATCGCAAACGCTTCATCCGAGTGAACTATATTCTGTCTATCGCACACACCTTGATCTGGCTGACCGTTTCTGTTGTTTTGGCTCATCGCAAATAGTTCGTATGGATCAACTATATGCCACGAATCACACACGCAAATCTTTTCTGAATCATGCTTGATGGATCCTCCATCGCACATAGTTCGTTTTATTGGTGACGGTTTTATTATGGTACCGTTTGCGATTAATGCATCGCACATAGTTTGGTCGATTGGTCTCCTATACATGTGTCGCGTTAGGACCATCCTGCAGTAGTGAAGCATGCTTAACAACTTGGAAATATAGCACTTGTATATGTTTCTCATGTATTTAGTACAGCGAAATTCGATTTATTTCTCACATGCATAACAAGCCAAAATTGTACCCACAAGAATTGAACATCACATTGCAGAATTGAACAAAGAGTTAACTGAACATCACAACAAATCAACCAAATAGTTAACTGAGCACCACATTGCCAATATATAGAACATATATACTAGAAGATCAGATTGCATAGTATTACACTACATTGGACAATTCACTAGAATTTCTAAAGGAAAGGCAGGAGTAGCACATGCAACAGGTAAACCGAACATGCTTAACCGGTGCAGCTAGCTGAACATAGGTCCTTATAGTAAGCTAAAAAACAGGCTACTCCTCATCGTCAGAGATATTGATGGCGATGGGCTTCTTAAACTTGGAAGAGGGCGAGGCCTCCACATTGTGGGTGCCCTCCTTGTAGTGGTGAGTCGCGTGAGCCGCTCCGGGCACCAACCTGCTTGCTCTAGAGTTGAGGAAAGCACGGGCATGCTGAGAAAACACCTCGTAGTCTTCGTCGAAGGCACCGGCGGTGGCCTCAAGAAAACACCATGAACTCTTGTTTAAAGCAGCTGTAGCGCCCCGCCTGAGTACCACTGTAGCCAGACGGTCGCCGCACATGCCAGCCCAGGAAATCACACTGGCGCGTGCCTTTACAACAAGTATCATGAACATATGCACAACTATAATAAGAATATATTTATTAGCCATTGTGGCTGGAATAAATACATCGTGGTTACAAAGATGGGGCAGCGGAAAAACACTAACTAAGGCAACACGGACTTGGAGAGGCTCCAATCCACAGGGATCTGACTAGGTTAATCTTCTAGCTCACGAACGCTCCGGCTCCTCGATGGATCCTTAGGTGAACCTGGCCACGTTGAAGGCTGCCGAGTACTTTTGAATGTACTCGCAAGCAAACCAAACCAACATATACACCAAGCAAAGCAATCCATGGCATTCAAGCATGTATCAATTCTTATAGCAATATTAGTTATTATGGTTTAACTATCTAGCATTATTAATTATCATGTCATAGCAGGATTATCTAGCAATATTACTACTGAAGTAAAAACAACATGACGAGGATAAAGCATATCGAGTAATGAATTCATATCCCCATGATCTAATCCAAATCATATCCAAACCCAATCTAACTCTTGTGGTCATCCGACCACTCATCTCATAGCCATCGCATGGCTAACATTCATGTCCCTGACATCATCTAATGTCCATGCATCTGTACTGCAAGTCTGATAAACCTTACCCTTCTCTGGTTCATTCTTAGCAACCCATTCTATAGTTTATTCCTCCGGACTCGACACAGACCAAACAGTGTGACCTAGTACAAATTGTGCCCCATGGTTTGTGACACCCTGATTTTCAAACTTTTCTTTTTCAAAACCTTTCTGGTTTTATTTGCAATTTGCTGGTTTTTGGAGTCAATTCATTGGACTCTGGACTTGAGCATACTTTCATTTTTCTTCCCAAGTATGCCAAGATTCTCATAATCTCTCTAAAACCCTGTCACCAGTCCTCTGGACCAAACCCTAATTTTTATCATTCCAAAATAATTCATTTTCTCCTTTGGAAATGCCTATTTTCACTGTGGGTTGTGAAGCAACCTATAGCTCTGCTGATCAAAAATTCCCCAAATTAATACCACACCTTCTTGACAACATCTACTCCCACAATATCCACAAATATTTCATAACCCAGTTCAAAATTTTGCCCAGAAAATTCCTTCTACTTTCTGGACAGAATTAGCCTTTGTGAAGCAACCTATATTTTCATGACTCAGAAAATTCCCAAATTAATTCCTAAAATACTAGGAGCCATATCTTTCCACAATATCCAAAAATATTCCATAGTCCAATTCAATTTTTTAGCAAGAGAATTCTTTTTAGCCTCTGGTCATTTCAAACCTTTGTGAAGGAAGTACTAGCTAGAAGTGTCCGTTGGCCTTGAAATTTTTATAGCATCTTGTCACCACCAATTAACCTCCCAATACAAAATTCCACCTCAAGGAGCCAATCCATGTGAGTGCATCATCCTCAACAAGTTTCTGGACCAGATTGGTGGTTTGTACATGAGCTATGCTCAAAACTTTGCAAAAAAAATTCAAACTTCTCCAGCATGTAGTCCTTCCAACCCAGAACACCCTAGACAAACCATTTGGCTTGGTCCACAGCTCATCTCTCCTCTGGATCTCTCTCTAGTTTCTATCCAGAAACTGTTTTGGGCAGTTTCTTCGCAGGCTGCCCAAGATGATCCCAAACAGAGGCCTAGGGCACCTATTTGAACATAGGTCGGCACCCCAGACAACCTTTGGCAGGCGTGTGTGGCCTCAAAGCGCCAGTACCCGTGGTGACCACGCGGCCAGCACTGCCCAGCACGCGCTCTGGGCGCCGTCAGGCTCGGGTCTCGTCGGAGCGCGACGCCCGCATGGTCGTACCTTGTCCGTTGGTGCCGACGTCGCCCCAGCCGCACGCGTGCCCCCTCCAGAACCTTCTACCCCCTCCGGCGAAGCTTGCCGCCGCTCGCGGCCAAGTTCACTCATGTGCACCACAGTGCGCCTCGGTCGCCGCCATTGTCCGTGCTCCCATCAATGCTCCGGACCCGTCCCATCGCCTCTGCGAGCTCCCGTCCCCTCCTTACGCGCTCCGCAGGCCAGCACGACGGCCAGCTCACCCCAGAGCTTGTCCGCATCTCCACGGTGCCGATCGGCTCGGGCACCTCCCGTCCGCCTATAAAAGGCCCGCCCGGCCTCTCCGCACCTCACCACTCCACTTCTTCCCCTCCCAATCGACCTCCGGCGCCCAGGAGTGGAGCCCGGACCCCTCTCTTCCACAGCTCTAGCAGCGTGCTCCGCCGCACTGCCACTCCTCCGCTCGCTCCCTCCGGTGAGCTCCAGCGCCAACCAAGCCTACCCACGAGCTCCTAGTGATCCCCTGGTTCGCCCCAACCCCTCCACTACCCGGCATTCTGCCAGAATCGTCGACTCCAACTGGCCCCGAAGCTCGCCACCGCCGGAGAGGAAGAGGGCAACGCCGTCCGACCACCTCCGGAGGAGCTACGGGTACAGGGAGAACCACCGTCGACTTCCCGATCTACTCCCATCGTCTCCTGACCTCACCACCGTCTCTATCGCCGGCAACCACCGCCGGTGAGCCGCCCTCTCTCTGTTCCCCTCTCACTCCTTTTAAACCTGCCCGAGGGCCCCACCTGCCAGCGACACAGGCCCACGGCCGAAGCGGTAAGTGGAGGCGCCCCTCCACTTTACGTCTTCGACGTGGCCCGCTGGAGGTTTTTCTATTTTCTGTTTAATATTCAGCTTTGACCAGAAACTTTGACCAGCTCTAATTTTTAAACCATGAGTCCAAATGAAGTGATTCTTTTTGCAGTAGTTTTGTCTTGAGCCCCTTTGTTTTCTGGCAAAATCTGGTATTTTTCCAGCATATCTAGCGTTTTTGGCCAACAGAAATGCTTTATGTGACATTTTCTTTTGCCATTTAAAACTGTTTTCAGAAGGAAGTTGCTTTGGTGTTGAAGACCAGGAGTTTGCCAGCACCCCATTTGAGCAAGGCAAGCCACATCATCCATTGCATAAGGCATTACAATAGTGTTGGCTTTATGTTAAACTCTTGCATTAATTTAATCCAATATAAATATGCCATACCTTATATTGCTTGGTATCTTGCATAGACCACTGCCATGTTAGTCCATTTATTTAACATAACAAATATGATACGCAACTTTACTTGATGCACGTTATTCACTAAACCTAAATTTGATGGTTGATCAAGTGCCACCGACCCGGACTTACCCGTGCAGCCACATCTGCCGGTATGGGACGACCTTGACTTGGTCTAACCTCGTGCTCTTTTACCGGTACCACCAAAGAGGGAAGGTTATGCGTGCGTGCTACCCTGATCTGGTAGACAATGATAACCTTGTGAGCCCAAGTTAAGTTATTTGCCGGCGTCCCCGTTTGGGACAGTTTAGTTTGGCCACGACGGTGGCAGGTGTCAGGAGTGGCACAGGGGCCACCCAGGGCATGACCCGGAAGGGGAATGATTGTCGGTGGTACGATAGAAGAGTCACAGGTTAGGCGAGTTTCGTTGGACGAATGTCCATGGTGTGGGTAAAGTGCGCAACCTCTACAGAGTGTAAGAATCTATTCGAATAGCCGCGTCCACGGTAATGGACACAGTCCGCACTAGGTCACACTGTATGATCAACAGTAATGATGGAAGAACTCATCTTGAGCCCAGATGTGATTTATGAATCATGAGTGCTCCGGGGGTCATGATATGAACCCGGAGGAGAGTAACTTGGTTAACCGCAACAGTGAGGTGAGCATCTTAAAGCATGCATGTTTCCTGAGCATTTGTCCTAGTCACTGCCATACTGTTGTTTGCCGCACTGCTTTGGTTGCTGTGAGCTTGCGAGTACATTCCAAGTACTCACATGGCGTATCATGCCAGATGCAGGAGAAGCTGAGGATGGAGATCCCGATGGTTTGTGCTACGCTAACTAGGTCGTGTCCCAGCAGTGTCCCTATGGGATGGAGAGTCTCACCCTTTGTTCCGCTATGCTGTAGTATCTTCCACTAGTATTGAGGCCCTTGAGATGTTTCATAAATAATGTAGATACTGTCATAGCACGAGTAGTGCTCCTGGCCTCACTATGCTATGTAACATTCGAATAGATTTACACTCTGCAGAGGTTGCGCACTTTACCCACATTATGGAGCTCCCGGCTTCGTACTTTAGTACATGTTCCCATTCGGGTGGACCGGTGCTGCTCCAACAAAACCCGTCTATTGCCTGGCACTCTTACGGTCCCACCGACAATCATACCCCTTCCGGGTCATGTCCTGGGTGGCCCCTGTGTCACTCTTGACACCTGCCACCGTCGTGGCCAAACAAAACTGTCCCAAACGGGGACGCCGTCTAAACAACTTGGGCTCACAAGGTTATCGCCGCCTACCAGGCCAGGGTAGCACACATGCATAACCTTCCCTCTTTGGTGGTACCGATAAGAGGCAAGACAACAAACCAAGTTAGGGCCGTCCCATACCGGCAAATGTGGCTGCGCTGATGAGCTCGGTTTAGTGGCACTATGACTCGATCCAGCCGACGGAGGAGGTTGTTGTTATTAAGTCACATTCTTGAGCATTGCAACAACAGTAATAATGCATGAGGTAACAACATAACAACATATCTCCATATGCATTACAATGAGTCATTAGTGAAACAATGTCTAGGTAACAAATTTATCACCTTACAAGTTTTAGCTGTAGGGTAACGACCATCTGAACCCTTGTATGAAACTGGCAAATAAGTCAGTAGCCACCAGAACCGTCTTTACAACTCAGATCTGGGACATTACTGAAATAACTCAACCACTGCTCAAGACGGCTGAAAAGCAGCTCAGAGCATGAGATAGTGTTGATAAAAAGAATGTAGCGGTTCCCTAAGATGGCCGAAGAACAGCTCAGAGAATGGGGTCACCGCTACAAAAAGAAACTCAGCAACTGCCCGAGACGGCCGAAAAGCAGCTCAGAACACTGGAAAGTTGTTGAAAAGAGAAATATAAAGTCAACATCCACCCTGGACAGCCGGAAGCAGCACAGAACACAGGCGTGGTGCCGTCACCATAGAAAGGGCAAGCAAGGGTTCATCAGAATCGCATATAGCTTACTACTACGCATACGAGCCTAAGCATACTTATTTACATGCAAGTACTTACACATACAAGAACAACATAGAAGCAATGCTTTAGGGCATATATCAGATGGTCGGCTTGCCTGGGGGTCGATGAATTCACCGGAGAGAAGTGCGATCACCTCGCGGAAAGATTTGCCGGAAAAGATTCTCTCCCGAAGGGCTGAATATAGGGCAAGTGCAAAATGGTCTTTTTCAAAATGTGTAAACATTATGAAAATGATACCATCAGAACGGGCTCGACGAATAGAGATCGTGGGCTTTGGAATCACCTGATTCGGAGTTATAAGCAAAAAGTTGGAGAGGTTTGAGTGCCAGGGACGTATCTGCAAAATAAATATTTGCATCCGGGTCCCTGGGCCGTGCGGCTGGTGGCGTCTTCGGGCAAATACGTTTTACAGAAAAGAAATGTACTCTCGGCCTGGTGCACTGTCAGTAATCGAAAGCGTACACACCCTAGTACGCCTTTGGTAAGGCGAAGACGTATTCCGAGGAATACGCCTCCACTTATCCAACGTGGCGGGGGCGGGGCCTGGCTTTTGCCGCTGACTGGTGGGTCCCGCTCCACCTTCTCTCTCTCCTCCTGACCTCCTTCTTCTTCCCCCGACGCTCGCTTGCAGAGCAGAGGGAGGCCGCCGGCACCGGCGCTCGCCCGGCCGACTCCGGACATCTCTCGAGGCGCTCCGGCCACCGATGCGCTCAGGAGAGGACGCCGCCTCCGTCCCGTCTGAGCACGGACGGCGACGAGGACCCGAGTGGCAGCGGCATGGACTCCCACGGGCGAGGCCTCTGGCCGGTCTTGAATCCAAGTGCGTGGTCGACCCGAGGAATAACCGAGGTCATGGGGGGCTCCGCACGGCCTCGGGGTGTCCTCCGGTGGTGGTAGAGCGGAGAGGGAGAGCGCGGGCGGCTTGAATTTGAGCGGGGAGCAGCGGTGGCCATGGCGGCTGTGGGTGGGCAGGGGGGCTCCGGCGAGGTAGTGAGGGGTTGGGGAGGCGTCTAGGAGAGTGGTAGAGCTGCTGGTGAGCTCGAGGAGTGTGGGGAGGGCCTATTTATAGGCGGCCGGCGAGAGTCGATAGGATCGGCCGCCGTGGCATCCTTAGCAACGCACTGGAGCTAGGAGGCCAGCTGGTTCGGCCGCGCGCGGTGTTGACCTGACGGAGAACAGCAAGACGCGACGCGACGACGAGGAAGAGGCCAAGGAGGGGAGGGAATAGGAGGAAGACGACGGTGGTCACGGGCGTGCAGTACTGTGGTGGGGCTCGCCGTGGCGCAACGAGAGAGAAGGAGGAGGGGGAAGCTGCGGGAGAGGGTGCGCGTGGCCGCTACGGAGCTAGTCGGCACCAGCAGACAAGCCACGGCCGGCGGGAGCTAGCTGGCCGAGGCGACCGAAGCACAGAGCGCCGTTTTGGACGTGCTCACTGCGTGGTCACCACCGGCACCGCATGGCCATGCCTCCCTGGTGCTGTCACACCTTGTCCAATAGGTGTCTCACTGCTAAAATGGACAAGATTTGTCACTAGAGAGACCAAGAAAGGTCTAGGTTGATCAGGATGATCCAGAACAGCTTCTGGAGGGAAATTTGGAGGAGTCACCGAGGTGAAATGGTTTGGTAAATGGAGCTGAGCCATTGCCACATTGAAATGTAGTAGGAAGGTGTAGACGCTGGCAAAATTTGAAGTCATTTGGACCTGGTTTGCATATACTTCCTTCACAATGCAATATTTGGTCCAGAAACAAGGTTTTCATACTGTGCTCAGATAGCTTGATGAAATGACCTGAATTTTGGTGTAGGATGATGATTTGGAAGTATGGAGGCACTGGTAAAATTTCATACCATTTGGGTATGCTAAAATGGTACTTCCTTCACAGTGCTGCAATCTGGACAGAAACTTGAGAAAATTGCTGGGGAATATTAGATAAATAGTTTGAGCTGATTTTTGGTTTACATGAGTGATTTATCAAGGTTAACCACCCGGCAAAATTTCAGCTCAAATGGACCCAGGGTTCAAGCACTTCCTTTGCAAATTGCCCAACTGGACAGAATTTGCAAATGGATGCTTTACTCAAAATTTGAACTATGGAATTGGGGTTATTGATGGAAATTGTGAAGATATGGATAGGAGAAGCTCCACAAATTATTTGGGATTTTTCCTGGCTACCAAAATGGTAGCTCCTTTGGAAAGTGCCCAAAATGCAATATTGGCTTTAAATGGTAGCTCCTTTGGAAAGAGCTCAATATGATCACAATGAATATCTCCACAAGTTTTCATGAACTTTGGAGATGGATAGATATTCTTCTGGATTTAATTCCTTTAAACAACAGAAAAAGGAATTAATTTTAAATGAAAAATATTGCAAATGACTTGGCAATATTTTTACATATCCAGCGTTTATAGATATAAAAGAGTCACTGGGAAAGATTTGGGAAGCAGCAGATCAAAGGAAATTGGGGTTCCTTTGCAAATGCATGAGTTAGGGTTTCCCTTCCGATAACTCGGAAGGTAGGGTTTCGGCGGCAAGACCCTGAGAATATAGTTTGACTGGCAAGGTTGAATTGGAGAGAATCTCTGATCTGACAAGAAAGGCAAGGCTATATGACCATCTTCATATACCCAAGAGCGAGAGAAAATCCAATAACATCGGAAAAAAAGACGGGAGTCAAATCCCGCGAAGGAAAAATCGAGGAGCGAAAATCAGGGTGTCACAGCAGCCAACCGCGTGGCGGCGTCCGTGCGCGAGGCGTCGATGGTGGCCTCGACGGCGAGGTGCTCCTCCAAGATCTGGGGGTCGGCACACATGGCAGCCATCGCGTCCTCATCCGCGCATGTGGCCACGATTTGCTTCTCTGTTGCCAAATGCTCCTTGAGCTCCTGGATACCCTGCGTGCACCATGGCTTTGGGCGGCGCTTATTTGGAGGATGGGGTGGTGATTTGGGTGGAAGGTGTCGCGCCGGTGGTCGGGGCCTGTTGGGATGGAGGAGGAGGATGAGGATGGGGGTCGGGTGTGGATTACCAGACTAGATCGATGAGGCCGAGCAGCAGGAAGGAGCGTCGCCGGCGAGGAGGCGGCGTGATACGTCTCCAACGTATCTATAATTTTTTATTGTTCCATGCTATTATAGTATCAATCTTGGATGTTTATTATGCAATTATATGCAATTATATATCATTTTTTGGGACAAACCTATTAACCTAGTGCCCAGTGCCAGTTGCTGTTTTTTGCCTGTTTTTGGCTTTTCGGAAAATCAATATCAAACCGAGTCCAAATGGAGAAAAAACTTTGGATTAATTTTTTTCTAGACCAGAAGGGACCCTCGAAGGTTCAGGAGAAGACCAGAAGAGCCACGAGGGAGCGACAAGCTCAGGAGGCATGCCCCCCAGGCTTGTGGGCCCCTGGTGGCACCTCTTGACCTAATTCCAAGCCTATAAATTCTCAAATATTCCCCATATACCAGAGAGCCACCTGGAATAACTTTTCCGCCACCGCAAGCCTCTGTTCTTCCGCGATCCCATCTAGAGGCCTTCTCCGGTACTCTGCCGGAGGGGGAATCAATCACGGAGGGCTTCTACATCTACCTTGCTGCCCTTCCGATGATGTGTGAGTAGTTTACCACAGACCTATGGGTCCATATCTAGTACCTAGATGGCTTCTTCTCTCTCTTTGATCTTCAATACAATGTTCTCCTCAATGTTCTTGGAATTCTATTCGATGTAATCTTCTTTTGCGGTGTGTTTGTTGGGATCTGATGAATTGTGGGTCTATGATCAGATTATTCATGGGAAATATTTGAGTCTTTTCTGAACTTATTCATGTATGATTGTTATAGCTTTGTATTTCTCTCCGATCTATCCATTTGGTTTGGCCAACTATATTGATTTATCTTGCAATGGGAGAGGTGCTTTGTGATGGGTTCAATATTGCGGTGCTCTATCCCAGTGACAGAAAGGGACAAGACACATATTTGTATTGTTGCCATTAAGGATAAAATGATGGGGTTTATTCATATTGCTTGAGTTTACTTTGTCTACATCATGTCATCTTGCTTAAGGCGTTACTCTGTTTTCATTAACTTAATACCCTAGATGCATGCTGGATAGCGGTCGATGGGTGGAGTAATAGTAGTAGATGCAGGCAGGAGTCGGTCTACTTGTCTTGGACGTGATGCCTATATACATGATCATTGCCATGAATCCGTCATAACTATGCGCTTTTCTATCAATTGCCCAACAGTAATTTGTTTACCCACCGTATGCTATGCGTTCGAGAGAGAAGCCTCTAGTGAAAACTATGGCCCCCGGGTCATTTATCCATCATATATAAAATCAAAAATACCTCGCTGCTATTTTATTTCTTTTATTTTGTTTTGCAATTTACTTTATCTATCTATCACTATCATAATTAATCCTTGCAAGTAACCGCCAAGGGGATTGACAACCCTCTTGTTTGCGTTGGGTGCAAGTATTTACTTTTGTGTGTGTAGGTGCTGCTAACGAGGTTCTGTGTGGTTCTCCTACTGGATTGATAACCTTGGTTCTTAACTGAGGGAAATACTTATTTCTACTGTATTGCATCATCCTCTCCTCTTTGGGGAAATCCCAACACAAATCACAAGTAGCAGGAAGAATTTCTGGCGCCGTTGCCGGGGAGACATCACCAAAACCTATCAAGTCCCTTCGCATAAACTATCATCTACTTGCTCTTATTTTCATTTGCCTTTTTATTTGCATTTGCCTCTCGTTTTCATCTCCCCCACTTCTAAAACAATTTTACAAAACCACAAAAATATTTTGTTTGCTTGCTTGCTAGCTTACTTGCTTTGTCGCTATGTCTCAAGAAAACACCAAATTGTGTGATTTTTTTCAATACTAAAAATAATGATTTTATTAGTACTCCAATTGCTCCTCCCGCCACTAGTGCGGAGTCATGTGATATTAATGCTGCGTCGCTTAATCTTGTTATGAAAGAACAATTTTCTGGTAGTCCTAATGAAGATGCTGCATCCCATCTTAATACTTTCGTTGAACTTTGTGATATGCAAAAGAAGAAAGATGTGGATAATGATATTTTCAAATTGAAATTATTTTCGTTCTCACTACGAGATCGTGCCAAAACTTCGTTTTCATCCTTGACTCGAAATAGTATTGATTCTTGGAATAAGTGTAAGGATGCTTTTATTGCCAAATATTTTCCTCCCGCTAAGATTATTTCTCTTAGAACTCAAATAATGAATTTTAAGCAACTTGAGCATGAACATGTTGCACAATCTTGGAAGATAATGAAATTAATGATAAGAAATTGCCCCACTCATGGTTTGAGCTTATGGATGCTCATACAATTTTTTTATGCTGGACTAAACTTTGTTTCTAGAAATCTTCTAGACTCTGCCACAGGTGGTACTTTTATGGAAATTACATCGGGAGAAGCTACAAAACTCCTTGATAATATTATGACAAATTATTCTCAATGGCACACCGAAAGAACTCCAACTGGTAAGAAGGTAAATTCTGTCGAAGAAATTAATACTTTGAGTGATAAGATGGATGCTCTTATGAAAATGGTTGCTAGTAAAAGTGCTCATGTTGATCCTAATGATGTGCCATTATCTAATTTTATTGAGCAAAATAATGATGCTATTGATGTGAATTTTGTCTCTAGAAATAATTTCAACAACAATGCTTATAGGGGTAATTTCAATCCTAGACCGTTTCCTGGAAATTCCTCTAATAATTATGGTAATTCCTATGGCAATTCATATAATAATATTAATAGGATACCCTCTGATCTTTAAAGTAACATTAAATAATTTATTAATTCTCAAAAGATTTTCAATTCTATGGTAGAAGAAAAATTGAATAAAGTTGATGACATGGATAGGAACATGGATAGAATTGCTCATTACGTGGATACTCTCACAATTAATTTTTTTGCCACCCAAGCATGATATAAATGAGTCTATTAAATCTATCTATGTCTCCATTAATGAAAGTAAAGAAAGAACCGCTAGGTTGAGAGCTAAGCGAGAATTCCTAGAAAAAGCTATTCCACCCGGTTTTTATCATAAGAGTGATGAAGATATTAAAATGATTGGTGTCTCACCTATAGAATCTTTATTTAGTAATGTTAAACTTGATGAAAAAGGGACTGAAGATGAGTCAACTTTAGCTAGAAGGCGTCCCAATTATTTCGAGGGTGAAGATCTTAATGATAAAAATGATAAAAGTGGGTTTGGAGAGGTCAAAACTTTACATAGTGATGTGCCCACTACTTTGGATTACAAGGACTTTAATATGATAATTGCTCTTTAGTTGAATGTATTTCCTTGTTGCAATCCATGATTAATTCACCTAATGCCTATGAACAAAATAAAGCTTTTACTAAACATATTGTAGAAGCTATGATAAAAGCTCGTAAAGAAAAGCTTGAGTTGGAAGTTACAATACCTAGAAAATTACATGATGAATGGGAACCTACTATTAAAGTTAAAATTAAAGATTATGAATGTAATGCTTTGTGTGATCTAGGTGCTAGCGTCTCTACTATACCAAAGTCTTTGTGTGACGTGCTAGGTCTCACCGATATGGATGCTTGTTCCCTTAATTTGCATTTAGCGGATTCCACTATTAAAAAACCGTTGGGTAGAATAAATGATGTGCTTATACTTGCAAATAGGAATTATGTACCCGTGGATTTTATTGTGCTTGATATTGAATGCAATCCGTCTTGCCCTATAATACTTGGTAGGCTTTTCCTACGAACCATAGGTGCTATTATTGATATGAAAGAAGGTAATATAAGATTCCAATTCCCATTAAAGAAAGGGATGGAACACTTCCCTAGAAAGAATCAAGCCACCATATGAATCTATTATGAGGGCCACCTATGGAATTAATTTGAAGGATGATAATACTTGAAACAATGCATTATGCCTAGCTAGGGGCATAAAACAATAGCTCTTGTTGGGAGGCAACCCAATATTGATCTTTATTGCAATTTTTATTTTCTTGTGTCACACAATTGTAGCCTATGTTATGATTGTGTTTTTATATTTTAATTAGTGTTTGTGCCAGGTAATGCCTTTGGGATGATTTGGATGATGGTATAATTGATGCTGTTTGAAAATAGAAAGTTTTGAGTCCAGTGCTGGATTTTTGGTTCTGTACTGGAGCGTGATAAAATTCTGAATTTTTTACACAGTATTGGTATATGAATTTTTTATGTTTTACTAATTTTTGAAGAATTTTTGGAGATAGAGAAGTATAGCTTTTAAATAGATCTTTACAGACTGTTTTGTTTTAGACAGATTCTGTTTTTGTTGCATAGTTTGCTTATTTTGATGAATCTATGGATTGTATCGGGGGGTATAAGCGATGGGGAAGTTGGAGTACACTAGAATTATTCCAATATCAAATATGAATCAGTTTATAACAGTACCTAAAGTTTAAGATTTGTTTGTTATACTAACGGATCTCATGAGGTTTCTGTTGAGTTTTGTGTGCTGAAGTTTTCAAGTTTTGGGTGAGACCACGATGGATAAAAGAATAAGGAGCGGCAAGACCCTAAGCTTGGGGATTCCCAATGCACCCCAAGGTAATATTCAAGGAAGACCCAAGTGTCTAAGCTTGGGGATGCCTCGGATGGCATCCCCTCTTTCGTCTACAATCTATCGATATATCACTTGGAGCTATATTTTTATTCATCACATGATATGTGTTTTACTTGGAGCATCTTGTGCCATAGTTTTATTTTCCTTGTTTGCCTTTTAGTTTTCCACAATCATATTTTCTGAACACACCTTTTTGAGAGGGACACACATTATTCGTGATTTTTTAGAATACTCTATGTGCTTCACTTATATCTTTTGAGCTAGGCAGTTGCTCTAATGCTTCACTTATATCTTTTAGAGCACAGCGGTGGTTATATTTTAAAGAAATAGTTGCACTCTCATGCTTCACTTATATCTTTTTGAGAGTCTAATAAATAGCAATGGTAATATGCACAGGTTATGAATTTGGTCCTAATATGATAGGTATTCAAGATGGATATAATAAAAACTTTCATGTAGATCACTGAATATGATAAGTTTGATTCCTTGCAATAGTTTTGTGATATTAAGATGGTAATATGTGGGAGGTACTAGTAAATAATTGTGGTTTAGTAAGAATATTGGTGTTAAGGTTTGTGATTCCCAAAGCATGCACGTATGGTCTGTCATTATGCTATGAAGTTGGAGCATGATTTATTCTTGATTGTCTTCCTTTGCGTGGCGGTCGGGGGCGCGCGATGATTAACTCCTACCAACCTCCCCCCCCAGGGGCATGTGTAGTAGTATGATACATCTTCATCGTATCTACTTTTCCAAACACTTTTGCTCTTGTTTTGGACTCTAATTTGCATGATTTGAATGAAACTAACCCGGACTGACGTTGTTTTCAGCAGAACTACCATGGTGTTGTTTTTGTGCAGAAATAAAAGTTCTTGGAATTGGATGAAACTTTTTGGAGATTTTTTATGTATTAAATAAAAAATACTGGAGCCAAGATCCACTGGAGGGGGGCCACCTGCTGCCCACGAGGCACCAGGGCGCTCCACCCCCCTGGCATGCCCTGGTGGTTTGTGGGGCCGACGTGGCTTCGCCGACCCTAATCTCAGGCCTATAAATTCACAATTCTAGAGAAAAAATAGGAGAAGAAGTTTCATCACATTTTATGATACGGAGCCGCCACCACCTCCTGTTCTTCATCGGGAGGCCAGATCTGGAGTCCGTTCGGGGCTCCGGAGAGGGGGATCTTCCGTCATTGTCATCATCAAGCATCCTCCATCACCAATTTCATGATGCTCACCGCCGGGAGTGAGTAATTCCTTCGTAGGCTCGCTGGACAGTGATGAGTTGGATGAGATTTATCATGTAATCGAGTTAGTTTTGTTAGGGCTTGATCCCTAGTATCCACTATGTTCTGAGATTGATGTTGCTATGACTTTGCTATGCTTAATGCTTGTCACTAGGGTCCGAGTGCCATGATTTCAGATCTGAACCCTTTATGTTTTCATGAATATATTTGTGTTCTTGATCCGATCTTGCAAGTTATACGCACCTGCTACGTGTTATGATCCGCATACCCCAAGGTGACAATAATTGGGATTCTTTCCGGTGATTACCGTAGTTTGAGGAGTTCATGTATTCACTATGTGTTAATGCTTTGTTCCGGTTCTCTATTAAAAGGAGGCCTTAATATCCCTTAGTTTCCTTATGGACCCCGCTGCCACGGGAGGGTAGGACAAAAGATGTCATGCAAGTTCTTATCGCAAGCACGTATGACTATATACGGAATACATGCCTACATTACATTGATGAATTGGAGCTAGTTCTGTGTCGCCCTAGGTTATGACTGTTACATGATGAATGTTATCCAACATAATCACCGATCCAATGCCTATGAGTTTTTCACATATTGTTCTTTGCTAAGTTACTACTGTTGCTACTGCTGTCACAATTGCTACTACTATTGCTGCTACCGTTACTCTTATTGTTACTATTATTGCTACTGCTATCAAACTATCATACTACTGTGCTACTGATCACTTTGCTGCAGATATTTAGTCTCCAGGTGTGGTTGAATTGACAACTCAACTGCTAATACTTGCAAATATTCTTTGGCTCCCCTTGTGTCGAATCAATAAATTTGGGTTGAATACTCTACCCTCGAAAATTGTTGCGATCCCCTATACTTGTGGGTTATCAAGACCTTTTTCTGGCGCCGTTGCCGGGGAGCATAGCTCTATTTGCTGAGTCACTTGGGATTTATAACTGTTGATCACTATGAAGAATCTGAAAGACGCTAGGACCAAGATCGTTCCCTCTAAGACGCGGGGAGGTAAGGAACTGCTATCTAGCTCCGCACTTGATTCACCTTCTATTTTGAGTAGACTTGCAACACCACCACCTGCTATTAATTCTGATATGTCACAAGTTATTGATGATACTACTTCTGCTATGAATGATACTTATGATGATGCTAGTACTATGCTTGATAATACTGTGCCACTTGGTGAATTTCTTGATGAACAAATTGCTAAAGCTAAAGAAACTGAAAATGTTGAAACTCTTGAAAATTATGATTCACCTATTATGCCTAGCTCTCCTACTAGAGTTGAATCACCTGATGAACATTGCTTTGATAGGGAGACGGCTAGAGCCATCCTTGCTTGTAATGATAGAGATGAAGTTATAAAATTGCTTGCTGAAATGAAAGAAAAATCTATGAGGGAAAGAATGAAATATGATCCTAAGTTTGCTACCTTTCCCATATTTGTTACTGATAAGTATTATGAATTCTTTGTTGATCCTGAGTTAATTACTTTGGTTGAATCTGATCCTTTCTATGGCTATGAAACTGAAACTGTTGTGGCACATCTTACTAAATTAAATGATATAGCCACTCTATTCGCTCATGAGGAAAAAATTCGCTATTACTATATTCTTAAGTTGTTTCCTTTCTCATTAAAGGGTGATGCTAAGGAATGGTATAATACTCTTGCTCCTGGATGTATGCGTAGCCCCCATGATATGATTTATTACTTCTTTGAAAAATATTTTCCTGCTCATAAGAAACAAGCTGCTTTACAGGAAATATTTAACTTTGTGCAAATTGAAGAAGAGAATCTCCCTCAAGCTTGGGGGAGGCTTCTCCAATTACTTAATGCTTTACCTAATCATCCTCTTAAGAAGAATGAAATAATTGATATCTTTTATAATGGACTAACCGATGCTTCTAGGGACTACCTAGATAGTTGTGCTGGTTGTGTTTTCAGGGAACAAACTATTGAACAAGCTGAGGAATTATTGATCTTCCATAGCTAGTAGCTAGATGGCTTCTTCTCTCTCTTTGATCTTCAATACAAAGTTCTCCATGATCTCCATGGAGTTCTGTCCGATGTAATCTTCTTTTGCGGTGTGTTTGTTGGGATCCAATGAATTGTGGGTTTATGATCAGATTATTCATTGAAAGTAATTGAGTAATTTCTAAACTTTATTATGCATGATTGTTATAGCTTTGTATTTCTCTCCGATTTATCCATTTGGTTTGGCCAACTAGATTGATTTATCTTCAGTGGGATAGGTGCTTTGTGATGGGTTCAATCTTGCGGTGTCCTCACCCAGTGACAAAAGGGGTAGCGAGGCACGTATTTGTATTGTTGCCATTAAGGGTAAAACGACGGGGTTTATTCATATTGCTTGAGTTTATTCTGTCTATATCATGCCATCTTGCTTAAAGTGTTACTCTGTTTGTTATGAACTTAATACCATAGATGCATGCTGGATAGCGGTCGATGGGTGGAGTAATAGTAGTAGATGCAGGCAGGAGTCGGTCTACTTGTCTCTGACGTGGTGCCTATATACATGATCATTGCCATGAATCTGTCATAACTATGCGCTTTTCTATCAGTTGCCCAACAGTAATTTGTTTACCCAACGTATGCTATGCATTCGAGAGAGAAGCCTCTAGTGAAAACTATGGCCCCCGGGTCATTTATCCATCATATCTAAAATCAAAAATACCTTGCTGCAATTTTATTTCTTTTATTTTATTTTGCAATTTACTTTATCTATCTATCACTATCAGAATTAATCCTTGCAAGTAACCGCCAAGGGGATTGACAACCCTCTTGTTTGCGTTGGGTGCAAGTATTTTCTTTTGTGTGTGTAGGTGCTACTAACGAGGTTCTGTGTGGTTCTCCTACTAGATTGATAACCTTGGTTCTTAACTGAGGGAAATACTTATCTCTACTGTACTGCATCATCCTCTCCTCTTCGGGGAAATCCCAACGCAGATCACAAGTAGCACGGCGCTGCAAGCATGCAGTGAAGGTTTGAACTTGGAAAGGAAGGAGGAAATAGGGGAAATGTGGCTTTTGGTCAGGAGGAGGGGGAGGTAGATATTTCCGCAGATGCCAATTTTTTTCACTCCGTGCAGCGAAAAACTCGTGCCCAAAGTGTCATCAGACACGGTCCCGTATTCAGCACTGTGTACGATATCTAAACATCACTGCTACTTGTGAGCTGCGTTGGGATTTTCCCTGAAGAGGAAGGGTGAAGCAATATAGTAGCGGATGGTATTTCCCTCTGTGAAAACCAAGGTTATCTAACCAATAGGAGAACCAGGCAAATCCTAGTCAAGCAGTACCTACACACAAGAGAGCAAATACTTGCAGCCAACGCGGGCAAGAGGGTTGTCTATCCCCTTAAACTCGTTACTTGCAAGGATTAAATCTGATAGTGATAGATATATAAATTGAAAAGTAAATAAAAAGTAAAATAATTGCAGCAAAGTAATTTAGGGTTTTCTAATATAATAAAAGTAGACCCGGGGGCCATAGTTTTCACTAGAGGCTTCTCTCTCGAAACATAGCATACGGTGGGTAAACGAATTACTATTCGGAAATTGATAGAAAAGCGCATAGATATGATGTTATTCATGGCAATGATCATGTATATAGGCATCACATCTATGACAAGTAGACCGACCCCTGCCTACATCTACTACTATTACTCCACCAATCGACCGCTATCCAACATGCATCTAGGTATTAAGTTCATAACAAACTGAGTAACGCTTTAAGCAAGATGACATGATGTAGACGGAATAAACTCAAGCAATATGAATAAACCCCATCGTTTTACCCTTAATGGCAACAATACAAATACGTGCCTCGCTACCCCTTCTGTCACTGGGTGAGGACACCGCAAGATTGAACCACTACTGCAGGCGACCGCTAACGCGACACATGAATCAGAGACCCCGCGACCAAACTGTGTGCGATGCATGAATTGCAAACGGTGTCGTAATAAAACCGTCGCCAATAAGACAAACTATTTGCGATGCCAGAGACATCAAACATGATTCAGATTAGAGACGCGTGTGCGATACGTGGCATACAGTTGATCCATACGAACTATTTGCGATAAGCCAGAACAACAAACACGGTCAGCCAGTTCGAGGTGTGTGTGATAAACGACATACAGTTCAGTAGGATGAACTGTTTGTGATTACCCAACACAACAGAAACGGTCAGGCAGATCAAGGTGTGTGCGATATATGGCATGCGATTCACTCGGATGAACTGTTTGCGATGAGCCAAAACAACAAAAATGGTTCAACTTAAAAAGATGTGTGTGATACGCGGCAAACAGGTCAGTAATCCGAAATGTGTGGGAAGACGGATAACAACACGGACGATTCCTGCTAATAACCCGTGTGTGTTGTGGGCAAACTGTTGGTGGTAAATAATTGTCAGCGATTGATGAATTTATCACCGACGGGTTCTGTAGTTTTGTCCGTGTGTGATATGATTTGCTCTGTCTTCACAACATCTATGCTCTGTCTACAGAACAACAACATATATACTTATAAGAACATGATTGCATAACCAAATTAAACTTCCAATTACATAATTGACTACAGATAGCATTTGCACATCTAAGTAAACAAGTACATGCGTAATAAACTAGGAGAAACGATCATCATATCAACTACTTCTTGTTGTGACGCTTGCCTCCAATGCTCTGCTTGTGGCTCGATCCCTCGTCGTCTACAGTAAGGAGGCACTTCCTCATGTCAACGATCTGCCTGTACATCTCGTAGCATGTGTACGCGTCCATGGCCGCGTACTTGAGGTGATCTTCATCTAGTATCAGGCGGGGAAGGAGGGAAGGTCACCTCGCCTAGGATGCATGCCCAGTGCCGCCGCCGCAGCAAGTTGAGCGATTTGGCTTCTTCTACGGCCCATCTGAACAGCCGCACCGGGTTTGTATACCATTCCACAGGCATGCACGTTCTCTCCTCCGCAGTCGACTCCGTGAATATGATCTCTGCCATTAGCGCCAGCTCCAAGTCGGCGCAACGCTGCCAGATGCTGACATCCCTCAGCATCTTTGCCCTGAGATCGACTTCCACCTCTGCCTTGTGCCTCGCCATGCGCAGCTCCTTCGAACATGTCTCCAATCGATGCCTTGCTTCCTCGATCCGATTTGCCCTTGCTGTACACCACCTCCAACGCAGCCCCGGCATGTCCTCCGGCGCCACCGATCTGTGAGTCCAGAGTAATGGACCACCTCTGATAGATACGTGGGTTTCGCTCAACGGCGGCAGTGCCGCGGGCCACAGTGAGAGGGAAGCCCGCGGGATGCTGGGATCTAGGGGATTATCCATGGCGCAATCCGATGGGTGAGGTGGGGAGACGAGCACGGAAGGCCAGATTTGGGGGCTGCAAGAGGAAAGAGACGATAGAGAGCGAAGAGAGGTTAGAGAGCGAAGGAGGAGGAGCGCAACCAAGGTGAACAGGGAGTGGGCGAGGCGAAAAAATTGGCCGCGCCAAATTGCCAATGAACACATCCCATTAATTAGGTTATTATAATTGCCAGTGTGGAATCACTGCCCACTTCCTTATCGTTTTCCTCTTCCACCACGCATGCATGCAAACATAATTAAATTTTGGAGGTAGTTGGTTGGCTCATACGTGAGAGGGGAAAAACTAAAAACTAAAAACACTTTTAACGATGAGAAAGACAGTCGGGCAATTGGTGCTAATTAAGAAAGTGCGACTAAAATTCTTGGAAAAATCTGAATTCTCTTAGGCGCCCTACGGACCTGGATGTTTCGTGTGCGATTATGTGTGTACAAAAACCTTTGAAAATGCAAACGAGTTGTTTACGATGGTAGGAACATCACACATGATGCATGGTGAGAGTACTCGTGAGTGATTTGTAAGTTACACATACGTTTCTTTATGTTAACACGTGTGTGATAACATGTGACACCGCATACGGTTGTGTGCTTGGAATTGTGTGCTCTAGTTAGCCTTCCCGCACTCCAGCGATGCCTTCCCGCGCAAGCGCCAGCCATAGGGGTAAATTGTAAATCCCCAATCCCCTAGCCAGCTGCTAGCTAACTATAAATAACCACAACAATGGCCGGCAGCGGCGACTCACTACTAATCCCCTTGCTAGCTAGTTACCCACACATACCGGCATACCCGGCCCTAATGGCCGATGACCGGATGGAGTTGGGCGATAGCAGAATCGAGGCTGCCGGCACGATGGTCGGCTTTGAGGTCGACGGCCATGCCGCCGCCTCTCCCGACGACAGCCAGACAAGGCAGGAAATGCGGTATGAGCAAGCCACCAGATTAGCCAGGGTCGTCCTGAAAGCGGCTAGAGATCGCCAGCGGGCGATACTGCGGGCTCGGCGTAGAGTCCGGCGGATGGTGCGGGCGGCGGAGCAGGAACTGCGATGATCCAAGGACAACTGCGGCAGTGGCGGCCGCCGCACGAGGCGCATACTTATGTCCGAGATGGAGGAAGGCGCAGCACCAGGCATCGCCGGTGCAGGCCTGGGGGCAGTGACGACAGCCCTGGTGAGAGCCAACGTCTCATTGGCCGCCGGGCGATGTACGCAGAGCCAACGGTCGCGGGAGCCCTGGTGAGAGCTGCGCCCGAGGCAGTACCGGCGATCACCGATGTCGAGGCTGCCCTAGCCTCGATCGATCAAGGTGGTTTGTTATATTGATGTAAATTAGGGAGCTAATAATGGTTTGTAAATTACTCCTCGAACTAGGCACTGGACCAATTTGAGCATATATATGCTCGATTGATTATTTGTTCATGCATGTCAAATATGTCAATTGTATGGGCTAGCATATCTATATATTATCTCATTTTGCAATATGAAAAACAACCCTCAAAAAGATGATACCTGGCATGGTGCCCCTAGTGCCATGGTATGACCTCAGTATTATGTGGTAAATAAAATGGCAAATTCTGGCAGAAGTTGTAATGATAACTCCTTGAAAACGAGAGCATCTCACAAGAAGAATCACTGTTTCCAAAATGATAAAATGGCAATTTGGACTTGAATTATGGTGACTTCATCATTTCACGTCCAAACTATTTACACGGTGCGCAAGCATCATCAGCCGCTAGATTTGAATTTTTTGTGCATTTCAGGACTCGTTTGATATACTTAAGCACTTTATAGCATTTACCTGACATTTAGCGCATATAAGTCAAATCCCAGCTACAGCTACACGTGTGTGATGGGAGGAATGTGGATTGTTGTTCGATCGCGGCGCATCCTACGGTGCACATGCGTGATCCGCATGGCTGGGGTTCCGGCCAATCAGAACACATCGCACGATAGAGTCAGCCCACACGGCTTTCATAAGCAACGAAAATGAACCGTGTGCAATAATAAATCACCAGGATTTCAAGGGAATCCAATTTTTCTTAGTCGTCCACCCTTGTTTTTTTTCTACGATCTACATAGACCCTAGAACTCACCGTGTTCAAATTTGGCACTTTTCCGGGCTCATTTACCATATTTGGGCCATTATTTGCATTTTCCAGGCATTTATGCATAATTCAAATTGGCACGATAGGTGCATGAAAAGGTGCATAATTACAGTATGAAAAATGAAGCTTGTGGTATTACTAAATTTCCATGCCTTTTACAAGGGAATGGGGAGAGATTTCGATGATATGTGTCGCAAGAGTCAACCACAAACGTGTCATTTATTGGTTTTTCGACTCTACAAAATTGAAAAACATGCCTGAAAAAGATGATACCTGGCATGGTGCCATGGTATGACCTCAACAAAGCGTGGTAATTGTTTGAGAGGGTTTGGCTAATGTCGTTGTACACGCTCTTCGTAAACCGAACCATCACAAAAGGAAGTTTTGGTGGTTTCGAGAGGGAAATCACCAAGTTTGAAGGGGAATCCAAAGTTCCTTCGTCGTTTGTCCTTGAGTTTTTTTTCTACGATCAACATAGAGCCTATAAAGCACCGTGTTCAAATTTGGCATTTTTCCGGGCTAATTTACTATATTTGGGTAGTTATGTGCATTTTCTAGGCATTAATGCACATAATTCAATTTCACACAATCGGTCCATGAAAAAGTGCACAAAAACGGTTGGGAAAATCATGCTTGTGGTGTTTACTAAATTTGCATGCCTTTTACGAGGAATGGGGAGAGATTTCAAGGACATGTGTGGCAAGAGTCAACCACAAACGTGTGTTGGTTTTTCGACTCTACAAAATTGAAAAACATGCCTGAAAAAGATGATACCTGGCTTGGTGCCCTGGTATGACCTTAGAAAAGTGTGGTAATTTTTTGAGAAGGTTCTCTTCATAAACCGAACCATCACAAAAGGCAGTTTCGTGGTTTCGAGAGGGAAATCAACAAGTTTGAAGGGGAATCCAAACTTCCTTTGTCGTTTGTCCTTGAGTTTTTTTGTACGATCAACATACACCCTATAATGCACCATGTTCAAATTTGGCAATTTTCTGGGCTAATTTAGTATATTTGGGCAGTTATATGCATTTTTTAGGCATTAATGCACATAATCCAATTTCGCACAATCGGTCCATGGAAAAGTTCACAAAAACGTTTTGGAAAATCATGCTTGTGGTATTTACTAAATTTGCATGCCTTTTATGAGGAATGGTGAGAGATTTCTAGGACATGTGTCCCAAGAGTCAACCACAAACATGTTGTTTATTGGTTTTTCAACTCTAGAAAATTGAAAAACATGCCTGAAAAAGATGATACCTCGCATGGTGCCATGGTATGACCTCAGTAAAGCATGGTCATTTTTTGAGAAGGTTAGGCTAATGTAGTTTTACACGTTCTTCATAAACCGAACCATCACAAAAGGAAGTTTTGGTGGTTTCGAGAGGGAAATCACCAAGTTTGAAGGGGAATCCAAAGTTCCTTCGTCGTTTGTCCTTGAGTTTTTTTTCTACGATCAACATAGACCCTATCATGCACCGTGTTGAAATTTGGCACTTTTCCGGTCTAATTTACTATATTTGGGCCGTTATGTGCATTTTCTAGGCATTAATGCACATAATTCAATTTCGCGCAATCGGTCCATGAAAAAGTGCAAAAAAATGGTTTGGAAAATCATGCTTGTGGTGTTTAGTAAATTTGCATGCCTTTTACGAGGAATGGGGAGAGATTTCAAGGACATGTGTGGCAAGAGTCAACCACAAACGTGTCGTTTATTGGTTTTCCAACTCTAGAAAATTGATAAATGGCAATGTGGACTTGAATTTACTGTGACTTTATCGTTTCGCGTCCAAACTATTTACATGGTGCGCAAGCACCATCAGCTGCTAGATTTGAATTTTTTGCGCATTTCTGGACTCGTTTGATATACTTAAGCACTTTATAGCATTTACCTGACATTTAGCGCATATAAGTCAAATTCCAGCTACAGCTACACGGGTGTGATGGGAGGGATGTGGATTGCCGTTCGATGGCGGTGCATCCTACGGTCCACACGCGCGATCCGCGTGGCTGGGGTTCCGGCCAATCAGAACGCAACTCACAATAGGGTTAGCGCACACGGTTCTCATAGGCAATCAGATCTCGAGTGCTCTATAAAACCACCGCACTATGTACACGGTTGTCCGGCCACTCCGTCCCAGAGCTCTCTCCAAGCGTCGCCGTCCATGCCACCGCGCTGCACACTAACTGGTAAGGAAGCGATGGCATCCCGGCGCGCCGACTTCATTGCCGCCCGCGACCGCACACTAACTGGTAAGGAAGCGATGGCATCCCACCGCGCCGAGTTCATCGACGCGCACGACCGCACACCTACGTCGGCGGACTTTGAAGCTGCCATGGCCGAATGGGCGGTGGAGCAAGAGGAGGCCAAATCCACACAGAAGGAGCCGAAAAGGTAGAAAGCACTCAAGAAAAGAGAGTCCTGCCGCCGTAACAAAGAAGCGGCTGCACGCGCTGCTAAGGAGAGCCGGGCGGAGATTCAAGCACGGTGGGCTGCCGCCGACAAGGCCGGTAAGGAGTACGACGGCGTCTGGGGCTGGCCAGCATGCGAGAAGTAGTTAGTGTGTGTGTGTCGACCGTACGTTTGTTTAATTAATTATGAGCATCTACTACTACTTACTACTACCTTTTTAGAGCAAATTAGTGCCTGGTCAAAAAAATTTGACTCAACCGAGTCATAGCGGTCCAACCCGCATCCACCCCGGAGCTCCTTCCTCTCTCATCTCGGCACAACCAGGTCGGAGACGAGCTCGCCGGAGCTGGTTTTTAGTCCCACCTTGCTGCGCGGGGCAGACGCAGACCGGCTTAAATAGCAGCGCCGGCGGGAGGCAGCAAGCATCTTTCTTGTTGCATAGGTCGATCAATTCTCGCTGTGTGAGTGAGGCAGGATGACACTTGATTGCATTTTCATTAACTTATGACTGTTCATCGAGTGTCAACTTTGCCTCGTTCATGTACGTTGATGATAGCCCTACCACAATGAAAGAGATTTTTAAATTTGCAGGCTGCGGCTCTAGATGCTGATAGATATTTTAATTTTTAGGAGACCACAAAACACACGGTTGCTATGGCATACCGTGTGTGTTAATGATCCATAAGTCGGTTAGAAAACATCGCACACGTACCATCACAACCGCCCGTGACTGATTTAATCAACTACACGTGTACACTTTTTTGAATACGGGATCCACCAATTTTCTCTTTTCTCGCACACGAGTATATTATACGCTTCGACTGCGTTGTGTGTTTCGCCCGTGTAAGTTTCAAGTTTCGCAGTGAAATTTTCAGTAGGCGCGGGATTTCAAAATTTACCCCCACCCCATCCCCACCCATCACATTTCCAAACTATCTCCCCCTCCCCCCTCCCAGCAGCTCAAACCGCTGCCGCCACAACCACAGCTTCAACCACATCTACGTTCTGCCCGAGCCTCGTCGATCCAGTCAGGTAACCCACCGATCTCCAACACCGCCCCGGCCTGATTGCTTAGATGGCGCCTGCAAAACATCCTCATGCCTCCAAATCCCCACCCCCTACCGCAGAGCATCGCCGCGTAAGCGTAACCACATATCACGCGGGAGGTCGAGGAGCTGATGGCGGTCGATGGCGCGGTGGCCGCTGTGCGTGTCGACCCGGAGGAACACCTCGCCTCCGCCGCCGTCGACTTGGTGCGGGCTCTGGCCCAGATGAAGTGCCCCAGCAACTACCCCTCAGGATTTACCAAGTACGAACTGTCCAATTCAATTTTACCAATACTAGTTGCAAGGGCTATGTTTTGTACGGTTGATGTATTAAGCCTGTTGTAGTTAACATGCCTAACCATTCTTAGCTATTTTCCCTACCATTTTATAGACAACTGGGCCATTCTCTGCTCTAGCAGCACTTGCCTTGCGATGTTTAACTCTGTCAATTTCAATTTCATCAGTACCAGTTTCAATGGCTATATTAGGTTGTCTGTACTTAACACATGGCTTGTTTATTTCAGTAATGTACACTGTCATGTTGAAGTATGAACTGCCCAGTTAAATTTCACCAATACCAGCTAGAAACTAACAATGCCTGACTTAGGTTGCTGTCAAGCCTGTTGTAGCAAACAGTTCTATCCATTTTTTAATCTATCCCTTTACTACCGTGCTACTCTATGCAATGAAGATATCACTAGAGATGTTGTCGTTTTATTACCATTTTCTATTTTTGGTGGATGTTAACCCTGTTGTCGTTAACATGCCTTTCCATGTACTTACACAGGGCCACAATGGGAAATGCTATTGTTTACCGTCGATGTTAGTTCCATCCCAATGTCTTATAGTATTTTACATCATTTGTGCAATTGCAGTTTAGCTTATAACATTTACATGCTTCTTGTAGGTACACATGCACTACTGCAGGCGACCGCCAACGCGACACATGAATCAGAGACCCCGCGACCAAACTGTGTGCGATGCATGAATCGCAAACGGTGTCGTAAAAAAACCATCGCCAATAAGATGAACTGTTTGCGATGCCGGAGACATAAAAACGATTCAGATTAGAGACGCGTGTGCGATACGTGGCATACAGTTGATCCATACAAACTGTTTGCGATAAGCCAGAATAACAAACACGGTCAGCCAGTTCGTGGTGTGTGTGATACACGGCATACAGTTCACTCGGATGAACTATTTGTGATTACCCAACACAACAGAAATGGGCAGCCAGTTCGAGGTGTGTGCGATACACGGCATACAGTTCACTCGGATGAACTGTTTGTGGTTACCCAACACAACAGAAATGGTCAGGCAGATCAAGGTGTGTGCGATATACGGCATGCGGTTCACTCGGATGAACTGTTTGCGATTACCCAACACAACAGAAACGGTTCAACTTAACAAGATGTGTGTGATACGCGGTAAACAGGTCAATAATCCAAAATGTGTGGGAAGACCGGTAACAACACAGACGATTCCTGCTAATAACCCATGTGTGTTGTGGGCAAACGCTTGCTGGTATACAATTGTCAGTGATTGATGAAATCATCACCGACGGGTTCCCTAGTTTAGCCCGTGGCCGATGTGATTTGCTCTGTCCGCACAACATCTATGCTTTATCTACACAACAACAACATATATACTTATAAGACATTGTTGCATAACCAAATAAAACATCCAATTACATAAGTGACTACACACACCAAAGTAAACAATTACATGCACACTAAACTAGGAGAAATGATCATCTACTTCTTGTTGTGACGACGCTTGCCATTGCTCTGCTTCTGGCTGGATCCCTGGCCGTTTTGGGGAAGAAGGAGGCACTTCCTCATGTCAACGATCCGTCTGTACATCTCGTAGCTCGTGTATGCCTCCTTGGCCGCGTACACGACGTGAGCTTCGTCGAGTTTCTCCATCCAGGACGAGTGCCAGGCACACTTGTCCTTGTTACAGGAATCCTTGATGTCTCTATAGTAGGGGTCGATGATGGCCTTGGCGAGGTGAACCAGTGAGTCCTTCTCATGCTTCTTGCTGCCCCAGATCTTGTATTGGCCCTGGATGTCGACAAGATTCTGGCAGGCGATGCCCGAATTCTTGAGCACCTTTACATCGTTGGTGATGTCCACCGTAGCGAACACGTAGTGGGGGCTGTTGACAAACCTGGCGAAACGCTCGCAAGGCCTTGTGGCCAGGCAGTAGTGGTAGACGAGGACGTGATTGCTGATAACCCACAAGTATAGGGGATCAGTTGTAGCCTTTCTCGATAAATAAGAGTGTCGAACCCAACGAGGAGCTAAAGGTAGAATTAATATTCCCTTCAAGTTCTATCGACCACCGATACAACTCTACGCACACTTAACGTTTGCTTTACCTAGAACAAGTATGAAACTAGAAGTACTTTGTAGGTGTAATGCTAGAACTACTTCGCAAGAATAAAACAAGGAGTACTTAGCGAGAATAAAACTACGAGTAATTTGCAAGATAATAAAAGTTAGTTGTTTAGTAGAAAGCTTTTTGTAACTCAAGAAAATGATTTGTCCATAGGCAATCGATAACTAGACCGGTAATCATTATTGCAATTTTATATGAGGGAGAGGCAAGAGCTAACATACTTTCCATACTTGGATCATATGCACTTATGATTGGAACTCTAGCAAGCATCCGCAACTACCAAAGATCATTAAGGTAAAACCCAACCATAGCATGAAGTAACAACTCCTCTTTACTCCCATACGCAACAACCCCCTTACTCGGGTGTAAGCTTCTGTCACTCTAGCCGCCCACTATAAGAGAATATGAACGTATTGCAAACCCAACAGCGGGAATCCCTCATGCTTGCGTGACACGGAGGGCACCATAGGACAGCACCAAAAAAAAACATACAACTCAAACCAATCACGATCATCAATCAACCCATAGGACAAAAGAAATCTACTCAAACATCATAAGATTGCCATACATCATTGGATAATAATATATAGCGTTAAGCAACATGTTTAAGTAGAGATTATAGTGGGGAGAAGAGGTGTTACACCGCTGCATAGAGGGGGAGAGAGTTGGTGTTGACGGCGGCGAAGTTGTTGTGTAGATCGCCGTCATGATGATTGCCCCGGCGACTTTCCGGCGCCGCCGAGAGAGAGGGGGAGAGAGCCCGCTCCTTATTCTTCTTCCTTGGCCTCCCCCCTAGATGGGAGGAGAGTTTCCCCTCTGGTCCATGGCCTCCACGGCTCCCGGAGGGCAGGAGCCCCTCCGAGATTGGATCTCTCTCTCTGTTCTCTTCTGTTTCGCGTTCCTGTTTTCTGGCCGAAAACCGTTTCTTAAATTCCCGGAGATCCGTAACTCCGATTGGGCTGAAATTTTCAGGGGATTTTTATCCAGATATTAGATTCTCTGCGGCCAAAGGATACGTCCAACCGACCTACAGGGGACCCACAAGCCTGCCAGGCACGCCCTGGGTAGGGGGCGCGCCCTCTGGGCTTGTGGCCCCCTTGGTCATCGTCTCGCATTGATTCTTCTTCCCAAAAATCACATATATTCCAAAATAAATCTCCGTAAATTTTTATCGCGTTTGGACTTCGTTTGATATGGATTTTCTGCGAAACAAAAAACATGCAACAAACAGGAACTGGCACTGGGCACTGGATCAATATGTTAGTCCCAAAAAATAATATAAAATGTTGCCAAAAGTATGTGGAAATTGTAGGATAATGGCATGAAACAATAAAAAATTATAGATACGACGGAGACGTATCAATTGCGCACGCACATCTGGGCGACAGCGACCTTGTGACGAGACCTGGCACGAGCGCGGGTGTACTCGAGGTCGAACCCGACTACCTTGTACTTCTCCGTAACAAGCAACAGCTCCAGTGTGGGTGGAGTTCTCCACCTAGATCGGGTTGTTGGTGTACATCACCGAGAGCTTCGTGAACCTTCTGTGGGTGTCCACTATGGCATGCATGGTGAACTGCCGCTCGTCGTCGGCAGCCGATGGGACCGTCATTGGAGCTGCGCAGGATACCCTCTCTGTATTTTTCGTCGTGGGTGTGCTTTTTGCAATACTGGGGCGCGATCGAAAGATTGAAGAGACACAAGGGTTAAATGGCCGTTGTAATAAATGGGGGCCGGACAGCCTGCAATCGTCATGTCTTGTCACCGCGTTCCTAGCGGAGGATTCCAGTGTACGCTTGAGCTGTTGAGCACCCCACACGCGTTTCGTTTGACCATGCGTGGGCTCGAAGAGGTGCCAAGTTTACCTATGGGTGATGAGGTCAAAGTTACATAGACGGGTAATGATGGACACTCGAGTGCGATAATTCTGGGCACACAGTTGAGGAAACCAACTGTGTACAATAATGTCGAAGATCGCTGTCGTGTCCGCAATATAGATCGTTTGCGATTGAGATCGACATTGGAAACACATTCGAGAATGGTAAATAAAATCAAGTCCATTGAGGTCTAGATATTAATCGTCCATTGCATATGAATCTCAAAATAGTACTACCAATATACGAGTCTCATACGATGCCATTTCAACGATTGTATGACAAAAGCCCGAAATATTACAAGGTTCAAATTCCAGAGTTAGAAGGCTCAAATTCGAAGATTAATTACAATGTTCAAACTGATATTAGAAATCAAATTCAGCTCATGCAGCTGCAGACACCCGCGCTGGTCAGCTAAACTTGGACATATGAGAGGTTCAAACTGATATTACAACTTGTAACACCCGTTTCGAAACCTGAACATTTTTGCAAGGGGATCAGCCACTGACAAGTCATGTATGGGCTTGACATAATGACTTCTGATTACTCTGTCAGCTGATCTTCGAAAATGAAATTCAGCTTCTGTAGAGCCTTTTCCATTCTGCCGTAGCCGCCGGCGCTGATCAGCAAACCATTCAGTTTTGTGAAACAAATGTAGGGCAAGCCTCATTACCTTTAGCACCCTTGCTCTCACAATAAAGAACCTGGCAAATATAATCTCTAGTAAGGTCCCTCGGTAGGAGTTCAAAGTAATTTCTGAGAGATGCAGATCAAGGCATTCGATGTGGTTGTTATATTGTATCACATTATCCACTACCGGGCCTAATCTTATCTGCAAAAGAAGAGAACGTATTAGTGCTTACATGCAGTTTTGAACACTACTACATGCCTCTTTGATTTGCAGGATTTCTAAAATACACGAATAGAGTGATATGCCATCTTCGATCCTACATGATTAACATGGGCATCTGATTACAATCTAGAAAAACGTAGGCTTCTTCCCAAGAGGTTGGAGTGGATGGAAATTTACCTACGAAAACTAGTACAGATGAATCGAAAGGAGAAATGCATATGGATTGTAACCTTATGAATCAAGCAACCACTTTAGGGAAAAAACATCAATGTACTAAAATCCTCCAAAATTCCTTCAGAAATCGTAGTACATTCGTCATTGTAAACTTGGGAAAAGGTACCAAAAGTTGAACTCCCTTATGGTTAACATTTAACAAGAAAGGAGCATCACCTCGATATATAGCTTCTCCAGGCACGGAAAGCATCTCAGGAAACTCGTCCAGGTTGGGGCCGATAGATTCTACTGCGAAGACCTTCACTATGCGCAGATACATTGCAAGCTTGTCGGGTTCATTTTCTGGATGAGAGACGAACATACATCTTCAAAATTAGATAAAATGTTAATTCAAGAAGGAGAAGAAGAAGGCGAATGTTGTACCTGAATGGGTGTGGATCCAATAACAAGTTCAGAGAATTTGACAGACGAGTAGCCCACCACTGCCAATTTCGGCGCAGAAATGACACTGATTCTTGTTGGACCTTGTTGATCAACTACAAGTAATCTCTCAAGTAAAGGTGTGTCCTCAATGACCATACTGTGATACACCTTCTGTGATCTCTTGTTGCAGCACCAGCAACACACATAAATTGTCCGGAGAGTCATGGAGGTGATGTGGAAGCTACTCAACCCATTGATCGCCTGAAGACGAAGGTACTCGAGTGCAGTATAGCCGCGGAACAGGTGCTCCATGTTATCCTTGGGGATGCAGACGGCGACGAGCTCGAGGTGCTTCAGTCGAGGGAGAAAAAGAGCGGGCGCGTCATTAATTGGGGGCAAATGGCAGTTCATGAACCTGGCGACCCGCAGCATGGGCGCGAGGCGGAGCGCGGACGGTGGCAGCAAGTGCATATGTCCATCATTAAAATTGAGCTCCTCGAGGTGATCTAGGGCGGGGGATCGGAACCACTCATCAAGCTTGGCTCGGTCCTTGCTGTTGGAATAGAACTTGCCCGTGATAAGGCCTTTGATTGGGCCAAGGTGCCTGCCGAGGATCTGGGACAATGCGTCCAAGCTTTTGCGATAGCCATGGCAGAGCTTGTGGATGTTGATGAGGTTGAGAGGGGTGGAATGCCAAAGGGGGCGTCACCACCGGGAAAGGACGGTTGTCCGCGCACCATATTTGATTGGGAGGAGGGAGATGATGACGATCAACATATCATTGGGGAGGCTGCTGATAAAGTCTAGGCCCGCCGGAGTCGCTTGCGGTTCTTGCTCGACCCGCCTCCGCTTGTCGTCCTCCACCTTCGGAGTCTCCTCAGCGGCGATGCTATATGATAGGACTGGAGGAGTGGGAGGATAGGGAATATTAAGTTAGAACATGGCAGAAGAAAAGTGTATTGGTAACTAGAAGTTACTAGGTAGGAATAGACTTAACAGAGTCAGAAAATGGAATCCCTATTGGTTGCTTAAATACTACACAATTACTTTGATATTGCTAGGTAAGTCAACATGCAGATACTTGAAAAGAACACTTACTTGGAACAAAGTCTGGACGGATGATATCGTCGGGGAAGTTAGCATACATCATATGACCAGGCTCTTTTAGGTGCAGTGCAATTTTAGTGCCAGCTTTCACTACATAAAACTTATTTTTTTTTCCAAAGGCCCGCGCCAAAATAGGAGTGACCATGTTCATCAAGTTTTACAGAAGCAATGATTGTAAATCCATGGTTTGTGCTCAATATGACATTCCTGGAGTCTTTAGTTATGTAAAGGCCAAGATTGTGTACTACAGTTGCTATTGCAAAGCAAGGGATGTACTGTAGGAAATGATAAGATTGTTAAAGAATAGGGTAACATGCAAATATGGGAGTAATTGAAAGAACAGTACACAATAGTTGAAATCAAAGGACACAAATTTATAGTTAAACAGATAGTGTAACCATGATGTCATGCAAATATGAGAGTAATCAAAAGAACATTACAGCATTAATCTGCCTAATATAGGAAGAAGAAAAATCCCCTTTGACATATATACTGCATGTGGCACCTTTTATCCAAATGTAGCAATATATACTATATGTTCAAAAAAGTAGGCCATGCCAACCGACGTAGGGTGAGATTGAACATACCGTGCGATTCCTGAAGCCAGCTGGTACGGTGAGATGGAACTTCTCGGCTATCTGGCCGAGGCCGCATAGGCCTGATGTCTCCTTGCACCGCACACTCTATGAATGAAAGAAAACCCTCGAATCAGCTAGAAGAAAAATGAATCCACGACGATTTTGGCCGGGTGATTAAAAGGGGCAGACGGACTGGGGTAAGAGATGATCGAATATTTCAGTAAATTAGTTACCTGGTTCTCCATGAGAAAAAGCTCCAATACCACAGATTCCCCAATTGGGTGGAGCTAGGTCGACGGCGAGCCGCGTCGAGAAATTCGGTGGTGATAGGCGGCGGCAAGCGGCAGTGGCGAAATGCGGTGGGGTTTGCCGACAGCCGGCGTCGGTGATACGCGTCGAGCTAAGTGGTTTCCTCGGCGATAGGCGGTGACATGCAGAGTCGTGGAAGAGTGCAGGTGCGACTGGGGACGGGGAGGGGGGAGGTGGCGGGAGTGGGTGAGGGTTTTGTGATGTGGGGGGTGGTGAGGATTTTCTTTTTTCCTTTTTGAATTGGGTGGTGAGGATTTTCTGTCCCAGAGGCCAGAATACGTTTCAAAGGCAACAGTTTGGTAGACTCAACTGTGTGCGATTAACATCACTCTATGTGTGGTGTGGGCAGTGGCGTACCCAGGGGTTGTGCCAGGTGTGCCATGGCACACCCAGATTTTTGGAAAACATTTTTCACCATGTAAAAATTAGCTGATTTTTAAGGCCCATGCAAGCTAATTGAAATAGTCTCAATTTTTTTAAAGTGTGCACACCTTCTATTTTATTTCTAGGTCCGCCACTGGGTGTGGGCAATCATATGTTGGTATAAGAGAAGCATAAAATTCCATCAACCAGACTGATTGCATACTCATCCCACATCTAGACATAAGTAAACATATATGTATGTATATATATATATATATATATATATATATATATATATATATATATATATATATATATATATATATATATATAAAAGCATACTCAGGCATAGATAATAAGTGTACTAAAGCATTGTTCAACCATAGTTCAACCGATATTAAGCATACTCAAGCATATAACTAAGACACTACATAGCCATAGTTCAATCCCACATCTCATCTGCCGGCAGGCCTGCACGAAGGTGAAGCTTCTCCAGGTACTCAGCATACGCGGCATGGGCCACCCTGCGAGAATACTTCTGCTTGAAGGAGCCAATGGCTCATCCTCTTGCCTGTGCCAGAACACTTTCATACTCGTGATGAAGCTTTTGGTTGCAAAACGGGCATCCAAAGTCCATATTCTAGGTCCTCACACGCCTGTTATGCAGTCCCGCATAAAGCTCCCTGAGCTTTTGCCTCTTGTACCTCCTCTGGGCATCTTTGTCCTCGCTGTTGACATAGTCAGATAGCACCTATACATATAGTAAAAAATGTGGCGTCAGTATATTTTATAATAATGCAAATTCAGCAGGCAAAGTTTATGAAACATAATATATCCTGTGACAGCATGAACCCTAAATCATCAAGTGATCTTGATGAAAGAAATGAATAAATAGAGAGCACACAACTTAGTGCAACAAAATTAAGAGTCTGATTGGTTTGCTACCAACATTTGGCAGAATCAAAAGTTTGGTTTGCTACCGACATTTGGCAAAATCAAAAGTTGCCAACACTTGGCAACCTTTTGTGAGATTGGCAATGAACAATGGAATGCAAACTAATCTCTAGCGAACATTTGGGAGTTGCCAAAATTTGGCATGCCGACGACTTTTAGCATCAAACCAATTTACATGCCGTAAAGTAGGATCAAAACTTGGCATGCCAACGACTTTTGTCATCAAAATCAATTGTCAAGATCTGGCTAGGAATTATTAGCAACACTAACCCTAGCCGGATTATTTTTTTAGAAGAACAGGGAGGCTCCTCCCCGGTTCCATTACTCGAATGAAACCCTCATAGTGTCATACATCAGCTCACTAACAGGAGATGTTCGAAAGCAACAGCTAAAGGGAAATACACAACGGCAGAAGTATGAGGATTACAAGTTATCCTGCGCCCCAAAGGGGTCCCTAGTCGGATTTTTAGCAGAAATCATTTGTACAGAAGAAACAATTAATCACTTATCATTTATACCATTCAAACAATCAATTCACTACACGGATCTATCGAATCTAACTCAGATTGCATGGACTGAGAGAACATAACCATATGATTTCTATTCCAAAAAGGGGAGGCAGGACTAACCGGAGAAACCCTAGGATATATAATGGGTATAGATGACTAAACGGTTCTCCGTCGTCGTCGGAGTCATCGCCGGAGTGGTCGTCGGAGTCGTTGCCGGAGTCGTTGTGGACCTCCGGCTCCGGCAGTGGAAGCACGACGTCGTCGCTGTCGCGCTTCTGCCCACGTGAGACCTCGTCGGTGGCGACGGCAACCTCTGTCTCCAGCTTCACGCCGTGCTCAGGTGCTTCAGCAGCCCCGGCGTCGCCACTCCCTTCGATGGTGCGCTTCGGCGGCATCCTCATACACTGATGGCGGTGACGACTGAGAGCGGCGTCGAGGATGCAGGTGAAGAGAGAGGATTGTGTGTGTAGCGAGAATGGGGGGGGTGGCTGCCTATTATAACTAGCGGCTCAGGCGCGCCATTAATATGGAGCAGCGCGAGTGAGGCGGGCGGCGGTCAAAGGGCTGGCTCGCCTCCCGGTGAGCCTGCGCAGCAGACTGCTCACATGCCTACCTTCATTTCACACAGCTACTCGCACACCTCCCGGTGACACTGCGCAGCGAACACGCCTCCTGTCAATTCACACACCTGCCCACACGCCTCCCGGTCTACCTGCGCGGCGGACTGCGTGCATGCGTCCCGTCAACTCACACCTGCTCGCACGGCACACGGGACGCGTGGCGGCATGTATATTGTTTTTCTTTTTTGATGATTAATTCTGCCGCTTTATTACTTAACCGAAGCATGGCACGTACATTGTTGGTCTAATGCCCACGGTATGAATAAATAATCTGTTTGCGATATTGGTTGCCAATTATTAATAATCTCCCGTTTGTAAGAATAATATATCAAAACTTGTCTCAAATTTGAAAAAATAATACAATATCACAGTCTATTGGTGTCCATATGACACCATGATAAGTTTCATATATTTCAACTAAGTTTTGGATTTACTGGATTTTAAAAATCAAGATTCTCAATGTTTGAAATTTCTTGCATGGGGACTAAACATGCACCCAGAGACACACATATGATTTTCCAATCCATTTTGGTGCACTATCACGTGTGCATGTAGCTCAAATTTGATTTTTGCACATTATATCCCTAGGAAATCAATATATGTATAAAACGTCCGAATGACGATCTCTGATTTTTTTCCTTCCAAATTTTAACATGACACTCCTTTGGTCACATATGTTCTCCACGGAAAAAGTTTAACATTCCTCGTAGTGGCGGTGGTGGTGCGGTGTGTGTGTATCGTGGGGGGGGGGGGGTCCGGCAGTACACTGCGAGTCGTGAGCCACCATGTGGGGTTGACCGTTTTGTGAGGCAGGAGCCACATCAAAGTCGTGAATTGGTTATTTAAAACATTACACGGCCATTTCATACATACATGTTTGGGCCACATGCATGCATGGTGGTCCTTGGACACTCGCTCGTGCGGTTATCAGCGATGCACCCATTCGTTAGCCCACGAAGGTTATCACTTTTCACCAACATCGAGAGGCATTTGACCAAAGGTAATCCTGGGATGAGTTACGGTGTGGATCATGGTGAGATTCCAGATCAAAGTTCGAGCGCATGTGCGTACACATGAATCCCTCCCACCGGCTCGAAGTGAGGGGGACTACGACACGTCATGGACCTCTGTGTAGGACATTTCCGGTTTGCGAAGCATGTGCCACATCAAAGTTGTGTAGTGGGTATTCAAACATCACACAACACCTGTTTGGGTATGCAGGCGGGTGGTTGTCCTAGGACACACTCACTCGCGTGTGACGCTTTTTGTGGGCCCGTGAGGTCATCGTCCATCACTTTGACCTACAACGAGATAGGTTAATTTAACCAACAAGGATGATTCTTTTTGGTTTGTGTTGCGGTAGGAGTATATAGTACGCATCGAAGAGGGGGGAGGGGACCAGCATATACTACGCGTCATGAACCTCGCTCCGTGTGGGGACTTTCCGGTTTCCGAGGCAGGTGCCACATGAAAGTTGTGCATTGGGTATTCAAACATCACAAAACACCTCTTTGGGCCACATGTAGGCGGTGGTTGTCCTACTGGACACTCACTCACGTGCGACGCTTTCCATCTGTGAGCCCGTGAGGTCTTCGTCCATCACTTCGACCTAACAATCGAGAGAGGTTAATTTGACCGACAACGAGGATTATTTTTGGTTTGTGTTAAGGTAGGAGTATATAGTACGCATCGAAGAGGGGGGTGGGACCAGCATATACTACGCGTCATGAACCTCGCTCTGTGTGGGGACTTTACAGTTTCCGAGGCAGGTGCCACATCAAAGTTGTGCATTTTGGGTATTCAAACATCACAACAACCATACACACCTCCATACTTACATATGTTTTGGCCCACATGCAAGCGATGGCGGTTATCCTCTGGCACTCACTCACACGGTTATCAGCGATATCGATGCTTTCCATCTGTGGGCCTGCTTGGTCCATCACTTTGACCGACAGCGAGAGAGGTTAATTGGATTTAGGAGGGGATTAATTTTTGGTTTGTCTTACGGTATAGGTCATGCTATGAGATTACATAATATAGTTTGAGCGCATGCATGTGTACTCATGCATGAATCCCTCCCACCGGATCGAAGGGGGGGGGGGGCAGCACACGTCGCGTCATGAACCGATCTCGCTCTGTGTGGGGACTGTATGATTTTCGACGCGGGCGCCACATCAATGTTGTGCATGGTATTCAAATTAAACATATGCATGCATGCATCACCTCCATATACATATGTTTGGGACACATGCATGCAGTGGTTGTCTTCGGACAGTACTCTCCCTTGCGTGGTTATCGGTGGCAAGCCTATATATTCATGGGCCCGCGTGGACGTCCATCACTTCAACCAGCATCGAGAGAGGTTACGAGGGTGGATTCTTCTTCTTTGGTTCATGTTACCATGTAGTAAGTCATGGTGATGAGATTCGAGACCTAAGTTTGAGCGCATGTGTACGCATGAATCCGCGTCACCGGCTCGAAGTGGGGTGACATACATAGTACGCGTCGTGGACCCTCGCTCCGTGTGGGGACTTTCCGGTTCCAAAGCACGGTACCATGCCACATCAACGTTGTGCATTGGGTATTCAAACACACCACACAACACTTCCATACATATGTTTTGGCCACATGCAGGCAGTGGTTGTCTTCGGGCACTACTCCCTTGCCTGGTTATCGGCGAGCTAGCCCATATCTGTGGGGTCGCGTGGATGTCCATCACTTTGACCAATAACAAGAGAGAGGTTATACGACCAAGGTGGATTCTTCTTGGTCCATGTTACACTACGTCTTGGTGAGATGCCCTCTCCCACCGACTCAAAGTGTGTGTGTGTGTGTGTGGGTGGGGTGGGGGGTACTTCGCACTTCCTGAACCTCCGTGGGGTCGGGGATGTCCGGTTAATTTGCGAGGCACATGTGCCACATCAAAGTTGTGAATTGGGTATTTAAATATCACACCACCCTTTTCATACATATAGTTGGGCCACTCGCAGGTGGTTCGTATGTGGTCTCACCCATCTCACGCCACAAGCACACATTTGTGGGCCCGCACACAGTCCACCTTTGACCAGAAGCGAAAGGGGGGTTTGACCATGATGGACTCCTATAGGTTTAGTGTTATGGTAGGGTGTGCTATGTCAGACCTAGCTATTTGGGGGCATGCATTCATAGCTAGGATTCCCCTCCCGCCGACATGAAGTGGGGGGGGGGGGGTGGCGGACTAGCAATAATGTGGGCTTTGTGAGACAGGTGCCACATCAAAGTTGTGCATTGGGTATTTGAACATCAAACTAGCCTTTTCATACATATATTTGGTCCACATGCAAGTGTGTTCGTGTTCTGGCCCTTTCCCATATTTTTTTTGTCAAGCAACACACACGGTTCCCTCAGACTACCCGTGTGCCACGCCCGTGCCCCTGTCACCCACATCAGCACAGTAGATTGGGCTCCACGAGGCTTCCCTCGCAATCTCAAAAATATCTACCCGCCTGGAGGGTTTTTCTATTTGATAGCACACGATTATTATGTTTCGACCGTGTGCGACGCTGTTTGCCCCCGCCCCCCCCCCCCCCGCTCCCGCTTGCATCCCTCAAAAATATCTACTCGCGTGGAGGGTTTTTCTGTTTGATAGCACATGGTTATTATGTTCCGACCGTGTGCGATCTTGTTCGCTCCCGCTCCTGCCTGCATCCCTAAAAAATATCTAGCCGCCTGGAGGGTTTTTATGTTTGATAGCACACGGTTGTTATGTTTGGACCGTGTGCGATGTTTGTTGCTCAATCCCTTCATCCCAATTTTCAGTAGTCCCGGCATTTTACTCCCGCCTAGTAAAATTTTCAGTACCCGCCTCATTTCCTCAAACACCACCTTGGCCCCCCTCCACACACACACCCCAAGAACTCCGCGCGCTCGCACACACACACACACACCACCCCTCCCTCGCTCGAAACCCTAGCAAGGTCGTCGCTGCCGCCGCCACCGCCACGCCGTCTCCATCGTTAACTTCTGCCGGTTTGCCCGTGCAGGTTACCCACCGATCTCCATACCCTAGCCGCCCTGAGTTTTTTAGATGACGCCTGCCAAACGCCCCTTTCCCATAGATCCCCATCCCCATCCCCCTCCCCCACTCTAGAGCGTCGCAGCCTCAGCCCGGCTACGCTTCCCGTGGAGCCCCAGGAGCTAATGGCCCAAAAGAGGTTTATCGCAGCCTCTTCGCCCGACGTCGGCGAGGTGGCCGCCGAGGAAGCTAACGACGATTACTGGCTGCAGGCTCTTAATCAGCGGGCTAGAGTATGCTAGCATGTCGCGGACGCCGGCTACGACATCGAGGTCGTCGACAGCGACGGCCTGACTTGGGCTATGTCACAGGTTAAGTGGCCCACCCCCAACCCCTCGGATTCAACCGCCGTCGATCTCATCCATGGCCCCGCTGCTGATCTCCTCTGGCTCGCTGTCAAGAATTTGCCATCCTACATCACCATCGAGCCCCTTTTGTCATTTCCGAAGGACACGTTCTGCGACGCTGGCTTGGGATCCTCAGCTACCAAGTCAGACCTCATCGACGGCGACCACGAGGAGGGCACCCTCTCCGCCTCTTCCAAGGGGAAAGAGCACATCTGTGACATCAGGAAGGGCACCCTACAGCCGTGCTCTTCCAAGGGGAAGGAGCCCATCTGCGACAACATGGAGCGGACCCAGAGTCCGCGCTCTTCCCATGTGAAGGAGCCCATCTGTGACAAGTGAGGAAACCTATGATTTGTTTTGCCGTGCCTCTTCACATGGGGGAACCCATGATTTGTTTTGTCGAGCCCCTTTTGTAGTGAGAATATGTCCAGTTTTAATTGCTGTGTTTGGTTGTTTGCAGTATGCCTTGTTTATTTCAGCTATTCACAGTGTGATGCTCTATATGTGCAACTATTTACTGTGCAGTACAATTTCGTCAATACCAGTTTTAACAATACCAATATGAATGACTATATTTTCTTGTTGTTAAGGCTGTTATAGCTAGCATATGCCTCTTTTAACGTTTTTTGGTTGTTCGGTTGTTTGTAGTTAGCATATGTCCAGTTTCAATTGCTATCTTTGGTTGTTAGTAGTATGCCTTGTTTATTTCAGCTATTCACAAACTGATGTTCTATATGTGCAAGTATGAACTGTGCAGTTCAATTTCATCAATACCAGTTTCAACAATACTAATATGAATGACTATTTGGTTGCTGTTAAGCCTGTTGTAGCGAGCATATGCCTCTTTTAACGGTTTTTCGTTGTTCGGTTGTTTGTAGTTAGCATATGTCCAGTTTCAATTGCTATCTTTGGTTGTTCGTAGTATGCCTTGTTTATTTCAGTTATTCACCAAGTGATGTTCTATATGTGCAAGTATGAACTTTGCAGTTCAATTTCATCAATACCAGTTTCAACAATACCAATATGAATGACTATTTGCTTGCTGTTAAGCCTGTTGTAGCGAGCATATGCCTCTTTTAATAGTTTTTGGTTGTTTGGTTGTTTGTAGTTAGCGTATGTACAGTTTCAATTGCTATCTTTGGTTGTTCGTAGTATGCCTTGTTTATTTCAGTTATTCACAAAGTGATGTTCTATATGTGCAAGTATGAACTTTGCAGTTAACACACCTTTCCACTTCTTGTTTTGCTTAACTAGCGTGCTTAAACCTGCACACTGAAGCTATCATTTGGAGATTATGTTGTCTACCATGGATATATTTGGTTGATGTTTAGCCTGTTGTGCTTAACATGCCTTTCGATGTACTTACACAGGACAATATTGGGAACGACTGTTGTTTTCCATCGAGGTTAGTTTCATCCCATGGCTTATATATACTCACTATTCAGGATATCGGTAGCTGGTACCATATAGGCCGGGGGCTGATAAGGGATTAATCGGCGAATCGGACATTTAACTGAATATATCTATAACCCATTTATCGGTAGGTTAACTAGGGCCATATCTAATATATCTGAGGCTACATAGCAACATGCATTGTACTGAATGTCTAAATATGCAATCCTAGGATACATAGCAACAAGGAAGAGTGTTACCTTAATGTTCTGATGATGTCTAGATATACATAGAAGAGCAGCAACAACAACAACACAGCAACAGTTAACTGCAGTTAATCGGTCGATATTTGTAACAATGTAATAAACTCCCTTGCCCCATAATATAAGATGTAAATTCATCCAATATGTGAGTATATTGGATGTAATAAGATCTTATATAATGGGACGGAGGGAGTGTTGTACTACATCATTGTGCAATTGCTGTTTAGCTTCTAATATTAACTTGGTGCTTTTAGGTACATATGTCATTGGTAAAGATCCGCGCTTCGACCCTTTTTGCGTATGGGGCAATGAGATATTCACGAACCAGCATCAAGTGAGGAAACTGATAAAGATTGTTAGTAAAATGGGTCAAAAGATGGCAATTAAACTATTTGTTTACACTTTATCCAAGACAACAGTGAACCGCAGGATGGTAAGTAAGAACTCTGCAGCCTTCTTTTTACTGCCCATGATGAGTTGTGTTAGATGACAATGTCTGAATCTTTTTCCTTTGTAGTGGTTCCCAAAGCAGTTTACTCAAGATTACCTCTCAAACTACATGATTGGTGGGCAGGCAAAGGTTAAAGTATTTCTACCAGAACACAATGACTATCTAGATGTCGTCATGAAGACAGTGAAGGATGGGCGGTCGGCCATCACAAGGGGTTGGACTAGAGTCATGCGTGCCTTCTGCATGGAGGAGGGCACAATATGGGCATTCCGCTTCACCTTGTTCAGCAACCAGAATGTCTTTCGCCTCTTTCTTTACCGTCTTTAATAGTACAAGTATACAACCCTGCTTCATCATTCTTTATTTGGTGCATATGTAATTCTTTTTTTATGTAACTCTTGAACATATGTACAATCGAATAATGCATTGGTTGTTGAACCTGATGGATATGAATAAAGTTATGGCCTACTTTCAAATTCAAATTCGGTACAATTTTAAATAGCAACGATTAAATTAGGGTGAAAATACAGTCTGCAGGTCATTACGGCGCACACGGTCTGTAAAGCACACGTGTCTGATATACATCATAATCCGACACGGTTCACAGAGAGGAAACGTTTGCGACCATGCACACAGTTGCTGTTTGCAAAGCGTGTGTGATGTCAGAATATATCACAAACGGTGCGAGAAAACTAAATGTTTGTGACATTCGCCTTATCGTACACGCTTTACAATCATGAACTGTTTCTGATGTCGTACGCATCGTAAACATTTGCACCACAGAATAGCGTGTGTGATAGTTATCCTGTACGACATTGGTACGACAGTCCAATGTTTCGTAATCCTATCCAACACTCGTACGATGATTAACTAATCTTCTTGATTATATATCACATACGGTTCGGGAGAAGTGAATGTGTGTGATAGTCTCCTTATCATACAAGTTTTACAATCGTGAACTATTTTTGATGGGGCGCGCATCGTAAACGTTGCACCACAGAAACCGAGTGCGATGGTAATGCGAGCACACACGAGTAGCAAGGATGGAGCGTTTGGGATATTCAATAGATCACAAACAGTTGTGTGACGAGTCGCATTTCGGATAGATCGGGCATCGCATACGCTTAGTTCTACGAAACATATGCTTGCGTGCTCCCTATCGCCGACGGTTTCTGGGTCGTCTGGGAAGACCCCCCTATCGCACACACATGCAAGGCGACGGTTTAAAACTCCATCGCGGAAAGGGGGTAAAAACCGTTTGTATAGCAGCTCGCTGTACCAGTGATGTCAGCGGCACTAATCCACGCTTCAACCCGGAGGAACACCTCGCCTCCGCCGCCGCCGACTTGGGGCGGGCTCTGGCCCAGATGAAGTGCCCCACCAACTACCCCTCGGGATTTACCAAGTAGGAACTGTCCAGTTCAATTTTACCAATACCTGTTGCAATGGCTATGTTTTGTACGGTTGATGTATTAAGCCTGTTGTAGTAAACACGCCTAACCATTCTTGGCTATTTTCCCTACCTTTTTATAGACAACTGGCCATTCTCTGCTCTAGCAGCACTTGCCTTGCGATGTTTAACTCTGTCAATTTCAATTTCATCAGTACCAGTTTCAATGGCTATATTAGGTTGTCTGTACTTAACACATGCCTTGTTTATTTCAGTAATGTACACTATCATGTTCAAGTATGAACTGTCCAGTTCAATTTCACCAATACCAGCTAGAAACTTACAATGCCTGACTTAGGTTGCTGTCAAGCCTGTTGTAGCAAACAGTTCTATCCATTTTTTAATCTGTCCCTTTACTACCGTGCTACTCTTCGCAATGGAGATATCACTAGAGATGCTGTCGTTTTATTACCATTTGCTATTTTTGGTGGATGTAGTTAACATGCCTTTCCATGTACTTACGCAGGGCCTCAATGGGCGATGCTGTTGTTTGCCGTCGAGGTTAGTTGCATGCCATGTCTTATAGTTTTTTACATCATTTGTGCAATTGAAGTTTAGCTTCTAACATTTACTGGTTACTTGTAGGTACATATATCAGCGGTACTGATCCAAGCTTCAACCCCTTTTGCATATGGGGCAATGAGATATTCATGAACAAGCGTCAAGTGAGGAAACTAAGAAAGATTGTTAGGCGGAAGAGACGAGTGATGGGAATTAAACTCTTTATTTACACTTTATCCAAGACAACAGTGAACTTTAGGATGGTAAGTAATATGTTGCCTTTCCCCCTGCCCACAACGAGTTACTCTATTAGACATGAATTTCTGAAGGTTTTCTCTTTTCAGTGGTTTCTGAAGCAATTTACTCATGATTACCTTGCAAACTACATGACCGTAGTGGAGGCAACTAAGGTTAAAGTATATAATTCATACTACCATGATAATGGTCTAGAAGTCTTCCTGAAGGCGGTGAAGGATGGGAGGGCGATCGTCACACGGGGTTAGACAAAAGTTGTGCGCGCCTTTGGCATGGAGGAGGGCACATTATGGGCATTCCGCTTCTGCAACACTATCGGCAGCCAAAATGATTTACACTTCTCTCATCACCTTTACCGCCTCTAAATATTGTGGTTCATCATAGTTAATCTGCTGCCTAATTCTATAATTACTAAACACATTGTACTGAGATTTTGATTTATGGATTGGTTATTGAACCATTGTGATGAGAATATAAATATTTAAATTCCATAGTATTCAAAATTTGAAATTTTCCAATTCGAATAATAAATTACAGGAAAAAATAAAATTAAACAGCAGGTATTAGAACACCGTACACACAGTTAGAAATAAAACAGCGTGTGCGATGGTAAAATAACGAACACACGGTTCTTTCATAGAAAACGTGTGCGATACTCAGCGGTCGAACGCACAGTTTATTCTCATACACGTGTGCGATTGCCATAAGTATTACACACATTTCCGTACGATGTGCGTGTGCGATTCTTGGATAAAAAGAAGATAGTTCACATTTGGAGACCGTGTGTGATAGGTATACCTATCACACACAGTTATGAAAATGGACACGTTGGCGATAGTAAAGACACCGCACACATTATATATTTTTGAACTATGTGTGATAGTATATGTATCGCAAACAGAATGGTAGAAATAAATGTTTGTGATATCCACCTTTTGCACATGTGGATATCTGCGATATCGTTTGTGATGTGTCGCGGATCACAAACGTAGTGCACGTGTCTAACGTGTGGGATAGTCCATGACTTCGCATACGATTACTTTACGAAAGTCGTCAGCAGCGGGTCGCCCTACCGCAAACGTTTTCTGGGTCATGTGGGAAGACCCCCCCTATCGCACACACAGGCAAGGCGGGGGTTTACAACTCCGTCGCGGAAAGGGGGTAAAAACAGTTTCTATAGCACGTAACGGAACTGGTGAACCCATCACAAAGCACCTCTCTCGTTGAAAATAAATCAATCTAGTTGGCCAAACCAAACGGATAGATCGAAGAGAAATACAAAGCTATAACAATCATGCATAATAAAGTTCAGAAAACACTCAATTACTTTCAATGAATAATCTGATCATAAACCCACAATTCATCGGATCCCAACAAACACACCGCAAAAGAAGATTACATCGGATAGAACTCCATGGAGATCATGGAGAACTTTGTATTGAAGGTCAAAGAGAGAGAAGATGCCGTCTAGCTACTAGCTATGGACCCATAGGTCTGTGGTAAACTACTCACACATCATCGGAAGGGCAGCAAGATTGACGTAGACGCCCTCCATGATCGATTCCCCCTCCGGCAGATCACCGGAAAAGGCCTCCTGATGGGATCGTGGAAGAACAGAAGCTTGCGGCAGCAGAAAAGTTATTTCGGGTGGCTCTCTATTGGTTTTGGGATTTACGGGAATTTATAGAAGTGGAATTAGGTCAAACGGAGATGTGTGGGACCCATGAGCTTAGGTGGCGCCCACCCCCCATGGGGCGCGCTAGGTGAGCTCGTGGCTCTCCCGTAGGGCTTCTGGCCTCCTCCCGAACATTCTAGGGTCCCTTCTGGTCCAGAAAAAATCATCGTAAAGTTTCGTTCCGTTTGGACTTCACTTGGTACTGATTTCCTAAAAAACCAAAAACAGGCAAAAAATAGCAACTGGTACTAGGCACTGAGTTAATAGGTTAGTTCCCAAAAATGATATAAAATTGCATATAAAGCATATAAAGTATCCAAGATTGATAATATAATAGCATGAAACAATAAAAAATTATAGATACGTTGGAGACATATCAGCATCCCCAAGCTTAATTCCTGCTCGTCCTCGAGTAGGTAAATGATAAAAACAGAATTTTTGATGTTGAATGCTACCTAGCATGTTTATCATGGAATCTCTCTTATGGTGTAAATATTGAGAAACGATGAAGTAATTGATATCAACATAATAATATCCATGAATAAAAGAACATAATCATTAAATTTTCAAAATATACGATGCTCAACGAATGGTATCCCTACGCATTGAATTATGTAAGCATGGCATGACTCCGCCTTCACCGCATAAATATAAATCATGAGCACACCGGTGTCAAACCAGGCAATTGTATCATACTTTTTAACGCGCTTCAGCATTTTCAACTCCACTCAATACATGAACGTGAGACATGGACATTAGCACTATAGGTGGAATAGAATGTTGTGGTAAAGGTATATAGGAGAAGTCAAAAAGGAAGAAAGGCTCGCATCAACTCAGTGGATCAATAGGCAATGGAGAAGCCCATCAATCGATATCAACGCGAGGAGTAGGGATTGCCATGCAACAGATGCACTAAGAGCTATAAGTGTATGAAAGCTCAATGGAAACTAAGTGGGTGTGCATCCAACTTCTTGCTCATGAAGACCTCGGGCATTTGAGGAAGCCCATCATCATAATATACAAGCCAAGTTCAATAATGAAAAATTCCCATTAGTATATGAAAGTGATATCTCAGGAGACTCTCTATATGAAGAACATGGTGCTACTTTGAAGCACAAGTGTGGTAAAAGGATAGTAACATTGTCCCTTCTCTCTTTTTCTCTAATTTTCTTCTCTCTTTTTTAGAACAATCTCATGGACCTCATCCCCTCATTTTGGAGGACTCATAGTCATCATTCTTTACCTCACTAGGACAATGCTCTAATAATGATGATCATCACACTTTTATTTACTTACAACTCGATATTACAACTCGATAAACTGATACAAGATGACTCCGTATGAATGCCTCTGGCAGTGTACCAGGATGTGCAATGATCTAGCGTAACATGTATAATAATGATGAATGGTGGCTTTGCCACAAATATCATGTCAACTCTATATGATCTTGCAAAGCAATATGACGATGAACACACATGTCATAAGATGGAACGGTGGAAGTTGCATGGCAATATATCTCGGAATGGCTATGGAAATGCCATGATAGGTAGGTATGGTGGCTGTTTTGAGCAAGATATAAGGAGGCTTATGTGTGATAGAGCGTATCATATCACGGGGTTTGGATGCACCAGCGAAGTTTGCACCGACTCTCGAGGTGAGAAAGGGCAATGCACGGTACCCAAGAGGCTAGCAAATTGCGGAAAGGTGGGTGTGCGTAATGGTCCATGAACTCATATTAGTCATAAAGAACTCATATACTTATTGTGAAAGTTTTATTAGCCCTCGAAGCAAAGTACTACTCGCATGCCCCTAGGGAGGAGGTTGGTAGGAGTTAACCATCGCGCACCCCCGATTATGACAGCACTCAAGGATTTCAATCAGACATAAAAATGCTCAAACATCCCCACCATGCCATAACGGACACTTAAATGAGTAGTGCATAACAAGCTTTAATATCGATATTTATACTAACCAATGATCATGAACCAATACCCTTTCATATTACTACATCAATATAATTAAAACATACGTTTCATATTTAGTGATCTACATGAAAGCTTTTATTATACCACCCTTGAATACCTATCCTTTTTGGTCTAATCTCATAACCCGTGCACATTACCACTTCCTATTTAAGACTCTCAAAAAGATTTAAGTTAAGCATGGGAGTGCAATCATTTCTATAAAATATAACCACAGTCATGCTCTAACAAGTATAAGTGAAGCACAAGAGCAACTGCCTAGCTCAAAAGATACAAGTGAAGCATATAGAGTATTCTAACAAATCACGATAAATGTGTGTCCCTCTCAAAAGGTGTGTCCAGCAAACAATGATTGTGGCAAGCTAAAAGCAAAACAAAACTACAACACAAGACGCTCCAAGTAAAACTCATATCATGTGATGTATAAAAATATAGCTCCAAGTAAGTTACCGATAGATTGTAGACGAAAGAGGGGATGCCATCCGGGGCATCCCCAAGCTTAGACGTTTGGGTCTTCCTTGAATATTACCTTGGGGTGCCTTGGGCATCCCCAAGCTTAGGATCTTGCCACTCCTTATTCCTTCATTCATCATGATCTCACCCAAAACTTGGAAACTTCAGCACACAAAACTCAACAGAAACTTCGTGAGATCCGTTAGTATAATAAATCAATCATACACTTTAGGTATTGTTATAAACTCATTCATAATTGTTCTTGCATAATACCTACTGTATTCTAACTTCCCCATGACTTATACCCCCCGATATAATCCATAATTTCATTAAAACAAGCACATTATACAATAAAAACAGAATCTGTCTAAAACAGAACAACACGCAATGACAGAATATTTATCCATACTTCTCTAACTCAAAAAATTCTGAAAATTTAGGAAAACGTAAAAAAATTGTACCCCAATACTGTGTAAAAATTTCAGATTTTCTGACATTTCAGCAATAAATTAAAAATCAATTACTGGGCGCAAAACTTTCTGTTTTCAAACAGCATCAATTATACTATCATTTAAATCATCCCAAAGGCATTACTTGGCACAAACACTAATTAAAAAATAAAAACACATTAATTACAGTAGCAATAATCATGTCATCACACAAAACAGAAATCATAAGGATAAAATATTGGGTTGCCTCCCAACAAGCTCTTTCTTTATAGCCATTAAGATAGGCTTGAGATTTCAATGATGCTCACATAAAAGACAAGAGTTGAAGGACAAAGAGAGCATCATATAGCATGTAACAAACACATTTGAGTCTAACATACTTCTGATGCATAGGCATTTTATAAGTAAACAAATTATCAAGACAAGAAATATCTAGCATATGCAAGAAAGAAGAATAAAACATTGACAATCTCAACATCGCGAGAGGTAATTTAGTAACATGAAAAATTTCATAACCATACTTCCCTCTCTCAAAATAATTACATGTAGGATCATAATTAAATTCAACAATATATCTATCATATAAAATATTATCTTCATGATCCACATGCATACAAGTTTTATAATCTTACAAGATAGTGGGATTAACATCAACTAAAGTCATGACCTCTCCAAACCCACTTTCATCAAAAATTTCATAAGATTGATTGTTCTCCAAAATAGTGGGATCTTCTAAAGTTAAAACTCTTCCAAATCCACTTTTAATTGCATTATAATCGTCACCCCAATCATGATCATTATAATAAGTATTAGGCATGACAAAATCATCATGTATAATGGTGAAACGCAACCCATCAATATAATCCTTAATAAGTACAAACTTCTCCGGTATAGTGTTGTTGGGAGAATTCAAAACTATAATAGGACTATCAAGCGTGGGTGCAATAGCAATAATTTCATTTTTAACATAAGGAACTATAGCAAGTTCATCTCCATAAGCATCATTAATATTGGCATCGTGGCCACAAGCATAGCAAGCATCACATTCATCAAGAGGGGATATTTCAATCGAATCAACGGGATCATAACAATCATCTATATATTCCTGCAAAGTATTAGTCTCTTCTTCAACAACGGAGATTTTATTACTAAAATATTTAATATAAACACTAGAATCATAATTTTCATAGCAATTTTTAAGTATGGCAAAATTCTCAGATTTGTAAAGAGTACCATCATACTTTTCAAGCAAAGAAGCGATTTCATAGGCACCCTTATAAGCAACAAATTCTTCAATTTGTTCAATATCCTAATAACTATAAACACCCTTGACATAAGAAGATAAGATTTCATTATCATTAAACTTACATTGGTAGGGAAGGTATTTTTTAGGGTCCTTAGAGCAACAAGTAAAATCATGTATTTCACATAAATTCCAAGCATAGCATTCCAAACGAGATATTTGATCCCATAAGTGTATCCCTTTTTGAGACAAGCGGTGACGCACAAAATAAGCATGCCCATCTAATGATTTTCCCTCAACTAAGCTAGTTGGGGTTTCAGCACGAGCACGTATGGATCGATGATGACCCAAGTAGAAAACTTTAAGGTGATCCATATTTTATTAGCAAGCGAAGATGCAAGCACATAGGAGGCACAAGTCAACATAAGCACACAAGATAAATAATTTTTTTGTGTGTTTTTGATTTTTTTAGAGAAGTGGAGGGAGATGAAAAAGAGAGGCAAATAAAAAGTAGAGCAAGTAGATGATTATTTGTGTGAAGGAACCTGTAGGTATTTGATGATGTCTCCCAGGCAACGGCGCCCGAAATTCTTTCTGCATCTTGTGAGCTGCGTTGGGATTTTCCCCAAAGAGGAAGGGTGAAGCAATATAGTAGTGGATAGTATTTCCCTCAGTGAGAATCAAGGTTATCGAACCAATAGGACAACCAAGCAAATCCTAGTCAAGCAGTACCTACACACAAGAGAGCAAATACTTGCACCCAACGCGGGCAAGAGGGTTGTCAATCCCCTTGAACTCGTTACTTGCAAGGATTAAATCTAATAGTGATAGATATATAAATTGAAAAGTAAATAAAAAGTAAAATAATTGCAGCAAAGTAATTTAGGGTTTTCTAATATAATAAAAGTAGACCCGGGGCCATAGTTTTCACTAGAGGCTTCTCTCTTGGAACATAGGATATGGTGGGTAAACGAATTACTGTTGGGCAATTGATAGAAAAGCGCATAGTTATGATGTTATTCATGGCAATTATCATGTATATAGGCATCACGTCTGTGACAAGTAGACCGACTCCTGCCTGCGTCTACTACTATTACTCCACCAATCGACTGCTATACAGCATGCATCTATGGTATTAAGTTCATAACAAACAGAGTAACGCTTTAAGCAAGATGGCATGATGCAGACAGAATAAACTCAAGCAATATGAATAAACCCCGTCGTTTTACCCTTAATGGCAACAATACAAATACGTGCCTCGCTACCCCTTCTGTCACTGGGTGAGGACACTGCAAGATTGAACCCATCACAAAGCACCTCTCCCACTGAAGATAAATCAATCTAGTTGGCCAAACCAAACGGATAGATTGAAGAGAAATACAAAGCTATAACAATCATGCATAATAAAGTTCAGAAAAGTCTCAATTACTTTCAATGAATAATCTGATCAAAAACCCACAATTCATCGGATCCCAACAAAACACACCGCAAAAGAAGATTACATGGGATAGAACTCCATGGAGATCTTAGAGAACTTTGTATTGAAGATCAAAGAGAGAGAAGAAGCCATCTAGCTACTAGCTATGGACCCGTAGGTCTGTGGTAAACTACTCACACATCATCGGAAGGGTAACAAGGTTGATGTAGAAGCCCTCCGTGATCGATTCCCCCTTCGGCAGATCACCAGAAAAGGCCTCCAGATGGGATCGCGGAAGAACAGAAGCTTGCGACGGCGAAAAAGTTATTTCGGGTGGCTCTCTATTGGTTTTGGGATTTATGGGAATTTATAGAAGTGGAATTAGGTCAAACGGAGCTGCGTGGGACCCACGAGCTCAGGTGGCGCGCCCCTGCGCGCCACCTGAGCTCGTGGCTCTCCCGTAGGGCTTCTGGCCGCCTCTCGAACCTTCTAGGGTCCCTTCTGGTCCAGAAACAATCATCGTAAAGTTTTATTCCATTTGGACTTCGTTTTGTACTGATTTCCCAAAAAAAACAAAAACAGACAAAAAACAGCAACTGGCACTGGGCAATGAGTTAATAGGTTAGTTCCCAAAAATGATATAAAAATGATATAAAGCATATAAAGTATCCAAGATTGATAATATAATAGCACGAAACAATGAAAAATTATAGATACGTTGGAGACGTATCAATCACAAACGATTCATATAGCTTACCCCGTGTGTGATGAGTTTGAACGTGCAAATTTTTGTTCGAATTTCCCTGGTTACTGTGGTCAGCCACATCATTGCATAATTTGGGTACACAAAAGATCCTACAGCACACCCACACTTCTTAATCGAGCAAGTTCAGCAATTAAACAGAGCTAGCTGACCTAAACGTTACTCTAACAAACGACCGGTGCTCAAAACAAAGACTACTACTCCGCCAGGCGCTCGTCGATCTCCGCCGCCTCCTCCATGTCCAGGTCGCGCTCGACGATCTCCTGGGGAAGGGGCTCCATGGCATCCATCGCAACATACTCGGCAAGCATCTCGCCGGCCGCGTCCGCCATCTCTTTGGAAAAGGCCGCCACGAGCTGGGTGTGGTCGGCCGTGGTCCAGGCATTGACGGCCTCCATCTCGGCTAGGGATGCCGCCGACAAATGGACGGCTGCTCGAGCGCTCTCGGCGATTGCCAACTCATAGGATATGGGTCACCGACCGGTGTTGGAGAAGCTTCGTGCGATTTGTGCGGTGACCGCCATGAGCTAGGTGTGGGCGGCCTCCACATGGGCTTGGGCGGCCTCCAACAGGGCTACGGCGGCCGCCGAGGAACGAACAACTACTGTGCCGCTCTCGCCATTTGCTATCCCCATCGCAGATGTTGCTGCCGCCATCTCTGCTGCAACAGCTGCCCTTTCGGCAGTCGCAGCTGCCCGGTCAGAGATTGCAGCCGCGCTCATGGAGGTTGTGGGCGCGCTCATGGCGGCTACGGCCGTGCTCTGGCCGGATGGGCCACCGAAGTTGCCCTCACAACGCGGGCCCATGTCCCCATCTTTGACCGGCGACAATTGAACAGTAAAATGATATTGGGGAGCTAGTGTGGTTGACGCGCCAGCGGTGCACTGTAGCCGACGAAGCTTCCGGCGTAAGCCATATATGAGGGTGCTCCAAGATATTTTATACTGCATCTCACACGATTCGTAATAATAAACTGTGTGTGATGTCCTTGATTTAAATTTTGATTTGAAAAACAAAATGGGGTCACAGCGGCAAAGGATGGCGTTTGAATTGCAAGAACATTTATCTGCAGTGAACATTCAACTATGGGAGTGTGGTGTTAAAATCTGGAATTATTCGGGGTTCGTTTGGACATTTTTATACATTAACTGAGTTTTCTAGGCATTTAATGTGCATAATTCAAATTTGAACTACCGACACATGCTACCAAAATGGGTTGAAAAATCATATATGTGTACTTGGGTGCATGTTTAGGTCCCATGCAAGAAATGGGAATGAATTTCAAACACCTCGGCGTCGTGGCACGGCCGCAAACATTGAGAAACTTGGTTTTTAAATTCCTTTAAATCCAAAACTCCTCTGAAATTCATGAAACTTGGCATGGTGTCATGAAATGGCACTAACATGCTGTGGTAAATTTTTTGACCACTTTGGGACAAGTTTTGGTATAAGCTTCTTACAAACCAGAGCTTCTCACATGAAGCCTCGTGGTTCCGGTAGGGAACGTGTCACCTTTGTGGACGAAACAAGATTCGTTGCCTCTTCTCACCTTGAATATTTTTCCAGATGCGACATGGATCAATAGGAGTGTCGTGTTAAAATTTTGAATTATTCAGGGTTCGTTTGGACATTTTTTATACATTAACTGAGTTTTTTAGGCATTTAATGTGCATAATTCAAATTTGAACTATTGGCACATGCTCCAGTGCACCAAAATGGGTTAAAAATCATATATGTGTCCTCGGGTGCATGTTTAGGTCCCATGCAAGAAATGGGAATGAATTTCAAACACCTAGGCATCGTGGCTCGGCCGCAAACATTGAGAAACTTGGTTTTTAAATTCCTGTAAATCCAAAACTTGTCTAAAATTCATGAAACTTAGCATGGTATCATGAAATGGCACCAACATGTTGTGGTAAATTTTTTGTCCAATTTGGGACAAGTTTTGGTATAAGCTACTTACAAACTAGAGCTTCTCACAAGAAGCCTCGTGGTTCTGGTAGGGAACGTGTCACCTTTGTAGATGAAACAACATTCATTGCCTCTTCTTGCCTTGAATATTTTTCCAGATGCAACATGGATCAATAGGAGTGTCGTGTTAAAATTTGGAATTATTCAGGGTTCGTTTGGAAATTTTTATACATTAACTGAGTTTTCTAGGCATTTAATGTGCATAATTAAAATTTAAACTATAGGCATATGCTCCAGCACACCAAAATGGGTTCAAAAATAATAGATGTGTCCTCAGGTGCATGTTTAGGTCCCATGCAAGAAATGGGAATGAATTTCAAACACCTAGGCGTCGTGGCTCGGCCGCAAGCATTGAGAAACTTGGTTCTTAAATTCATGTAAATCCAAAACTCGTCTGAAATTCATGAAACTTGGCATGGTGTCATGAAATGGCACCAACATGCCGTGGTAAATTTTTTGCCCAATTTGGGACAAGTTTTGGTATAAGCTTCTTACAAACCAAAGCTTCTCACAAGAAGCCTCGCGGTTCCGGTAGAGAACGTATCACCTTTGTGGACGAAACAACAGTCGTTGCCTCTTCTCGCCTTGAATATTTTTCCAGAGGCAACATGGATCAATAGGAGTGTCGTGTTAAAATTTGGAATTATTCAGGGTTCGTTTGGACATTTTTATACATTAACTGAGCTTTCTAGGCATTTAATGTGCATAATTCAAATTTGAACTACAGGCACATGCTCCAGCGCACCAAAATGGGTTAAAAATGATATATGTGTCCTTGGGTGCATGTTTAGGTCCCATGCAAGAAATGGGAATGAATTTCAAACACCTTGGCGTCGTGGCTCTATCGCAAACATTGAGAAACTTGGTTTTTAAATTCCTATAAATTCAAAACTCATCTGAAATTCATGAAACTTGGCATGGTGTCATGAAATGGCACCAACATGCTATGGTAAATTTTTTGTCCAATTTGGGACAAGTTTTGGTATAAGCTTCGTACAAACCAGAGCTTCTCACCAGAGGCCTCGTGGTTCCGGTAGAGAACGTGTCACCTTTGTGGAAGAAACAACATTTGTTGCCTCTTCTCGCCTTGAATATTTTTCCAGAGGCAACATGGATTAATAGGAGTGTCGTGTTAAATTTGGAATTATTCAAGGTTCGTTTGGACTTTTTTATACATTAACTGAGTTTTCTAGGCATTTAATGTGCATAATTTAAATTTGAACTACAGGCACATGCTCCACTGCACCAAAATGGGTTGAAAAATCATATATGTGTCGTTGGTTGCTGATATGTCTCCAACGTATCTATAATTTTTGATTGTTCCATGCTATTATAGTATCAATCTTGGATGTTTTATATGCAATTATATGCCATTATATATCATTTTTTGGGACTAACCTATTAACCTAGTGCCCAGTGCCAGTTGCTATTTTCTGCTTGTTTTTGCCTTTTCATAAAATCTTTATCAAAAAGTGTCCAAACAAGAAAAAAACTTTGGATTAATTTTTTTGGACCAGAAGAGACCCACGAAGCTTTGGGAGAAGACCAGAAGAGCCACGAGGAGGCGACAAGCCTGGAGGGCGCGCCCAGGGGGTAGGGCGTGCCCCCCAGGCTTGTGGGCCCCTCGTTGCCCCTCCTGGCCTAATTCCAGCGCTATAAATTCTAAAATATTCCCAATATACTAGAGAGACAGAAAATAAAACCTTTCCGCCACTGCAAGCCTCTGTTCTTCCGCGATCCCATCTGGAGGCCTTTTCCGGTACTCTGTCGGAGGGGGAATCCATCACGGAGGGCTTCTTTATCAACCTTGCTGCCCTTCCGATGATGTGTGAGTAGTTTACCACAGACCTATGGGTCCATAGCTAGTAGCTAGATGGCTTCTTTTTTCTCTTTGTCTTCAATACCATGTTCTCCTTGATGTTCTTGGAGTTCTATCCGATGTAATCTTCTTTTGCGGTGTGTTTGTTGGGATTCGATGAATTGTGAGTTTATGATCTGATTATTCATGAGAAATATTTGAGTCTTCTCTGAACTCTTTTATGCATGATTATTATAGCTTTGTATTTCTCTCCAATCTATCGATTTGGTTTGGCCTGCTAGATTGATTTGCCTTGCAATGGGAGAGGTGCTTTGTGATGGGTTCAATCTTGTGGTGCTCAATCCCAGTGACAGAAGGGGACATGACACGTATTTGTATTGTTGCCATTAAGGATAAAAAGATGGGGTTTAATCATATTGCTTGAGTTTACTTTGTCTACATCATGTCATCTTGCTTAAGGCGTTACTCTGTTTCATACTAAATACCCTAGATGCATGCTGGATAGCGGTCGATGGGTGGAGTAATAGTAGTAGATGCAGGCAGGAGTCGGTCTAATTGTCTCGGCCGTGATGCCTATATACATGATCATTGCCATGAATCTGTCATAATTATTTACTTTTCTATCAATTGCCCAACTGTAATTTGTTTACCCACCGTATGCTATGTGTTCGAGAGAGAAGCCTCTAGTGAAAACTATGGCCCCCGGGTCTACTTTATCATATATAAAAAACCTAAGAATACCTTGCTGTAATTTATTTACTTTTATTTTAATTAGTATTTTAGTTTATCTATTTATCTCTATAAAATTTAATCCTTGCAAATAACCGCTAAGAGGATTGACAACCCTCTTATTTGCGTTGGCTGCATGTGTTTGGTCATGTGTGTGCAGGTGCGCTTAACGGAATTTTTCTTGGTTCTCCTACTGGATTGATAACCTTGGTTCTTAACTGAGGGAAATACTTATATCTACTGTACTGCATCATCCTCTCCTCTTCGGGGAAATACCAACGCAGACTACAAGTAGCTGGAAGAATTTCTGGCGCCGTTGCCGGGGAGACATTATCAAAATTACCAAGTACCTTTGCACAAACTATCATCCACTTGCATTTACTTTATTTTCCTTTTATTTGCATTTGCCTCTCGTTTTCATCTCCCCCACTTCTATTTTTTTTACAAAAACACAAAAATATTTTTATGTGCTTGTTTGCGTGTTTGCTTGCTTCGTCGCGATGTCTCAAGAAAATACATAGTTGTGTGACATTTCCAATACTAATAATAATGATTTTATTAGTACTCATATTGATCCTCCCGTCACTAGTGCGGAGTCGTGTGACATTAATGCTGTTTTGCTTAATCTTGTTATGAAAGAACAATTTTCTGGTAGTCCTAATGAAGATGCTGCATCCCATCTAAATACTTTCGTTGAGCTTTGTGATATGCAAAAGAAAAAAGATGTGGATAATGATATTTTCAAATTAAAATTATTTCTGTTCTCACTACGAGACCGTGCTAAAACTTGGATTTCATCCTTGCCTAGAAATAGTATTGATTCTTGGGATAAGTGTAAGGATGCTTTTATTACCAAGTATTTTCCTCCCGCTAAGATTATTTCTCTAAGAAATCAAATTATGAATTGTATGCAACTTGAGCATGAACATGTTGCACAATCTTGGGAGAGAATGAAATTAATGATAAGAAATTGCCCAACTCATGGCTTGAATTTATGGATGATCAAACAAAAAATTTATGCAGGACTAAACTTTGTCTCTAGAAATTTGCTAGACTCTGCCGCAGGTGGTACTTTTATGGAAATTACACTGGGAGAAGCTGCAAAACTTCTTGATAATATCATGACGAATTATTCTCAATGGCACACTGAACGAACTCCAACTGGTAAGAAGGTAATTTCTGTTGAGAAATTAATACTTTGAGTGATAAGATGGATGCTCTATTGAAATTGGTTGCTAGTAAAAGTGCTCATATTGATCCTAATGATGTCCCATTGTCTACCTTGATTGAGCAACATAATGATGCCATTGATGTGAATTTTGTCTCTAGAAATAATTTCAACAATAATGCTTATAGGGGTAATTTCAATCCTAGACCGTTTCCTGGAAATTCCTCTAATAATTATGGCAATCCTTATGGTAATTCCTATAATAATAATAGGATGCCCTCTGATCTTGAAAGTAATATTAATGAATTTGTTAGTTCGCAAAAGAACTTCAATGTTATCATAGAAGAAAAATTGAATAGAGTTGATGAATTGGCTAGGAACATGGATAGAATTGCTCTTGATGTGGAAAATCTCAAAACTAAAATTTTGCCACCCAAGCATGATATAAATTAGTCTATTAAAGCTATCTATGTCTCCATTAATGAAAGTAAAGAAAGGACCGCTAGGTTGAGAGCTAAGCGAGAATTTCTAGAAAAAGCGATTCCACCCGGTTTCTATCGTAGTAATGATGAAGATATTAAAATGATTGGTGTCACTCCTATTGAATCATTATTTAGTAACATAAAACTTGATAAAAAGGGACTAAAGAAGAGTCAACTTTAGATAGAAGGAGTCCCACTTGCTTGGAGGGTGATAATCTTAATGATAAAAATGATAAAAGTGGGTTTGGAGAGGTCAGAACATTAAATAGTAATGCACCCACTACTTTGGATTACAAGGATTTTAGTTATGATAGTTGTTCTTTGATTGAGTGTATTTCCTTTTTGCAATCCATGATTAATTCACCAAATGCATATGAACAAAATAAAGCTTTCACTAAACATATTGTAGAAGCCATGATGAAAGCACATGAAGAAAAACTTGAGTTGGAAGTATCAATTCCTAGAAAATTACAAGATGAATGGGAACCTACTATTAAATTCAAAATTAAATATTATGAATGTAATGCTCTTTGTGATCTTGGTGCTAGCGTTTCCACTATACCAAAGTCCTTGTGTGATGTGCTAGGTCTCACGGACATGGATCCTTGTTCCCTTAATTTGCATCTTGCGGATTCCACTATTAAAAAGCCATTGGGTAGAATAAATGATGTGCTTATTCTTGCAAATAGAAATTATGTGCCCGTGGACTTTATTGTTCTTGATATTGAATGGAATCCTTCTTGCCCCATAATACTTGGTAGGCCTTTTCTACGAATAATTGGTGCTATTATTAATATGAAAGAAGGTAATATAAGATTTCAATTTCCATTAAAGAAAGGGATGGAACACTTCTCTGGAAAGAGAATTAAAGCACCTTATGAATCTAATATGAGGGCCACCTATGGAATTAACATGAAGGATGACAACACTTGAAACTATGCATTATGCCTAGCTAGGGGCATAAAACAATAGCGCTTGTTGGGAGGCAACCCAATGAATAAAATAAATGTTTGCTTTTACTTTCTGTTCTTGAGTGTTTACACAATTATAGCCTCTGTTATGATTGTATTTTTATATTTTAATTAGTGTTTGTGCCAAGTAATGCCTTTGGGATGATTTGGAAGATAGTATAATTGATGCTGTTTTAAAACAGAAACTTTTGCGTTCAGTGCTGGAATTGGTTTTTCTCTAGAGCATCAGAACCTTCTGAATTTTTTACAAAATATTGATATATGAATTTCCCACGTTGTCCTAATTGTTCAGAATTTTTGGAGTTACAGAAGTATGATGTTAATTCAGCTCTTTACAGACTGTTCTGTTTTAGACAAATTCTGTTTTTGTTGCATAGTTTGCTTATTTTGATGAATCTATGGATCGTATCGGGGGGTATGAGTCATGGAGAAGTTGGAGTACAGTAGAATTATGCCAATATTAAATATGAATCAATTTACAACAGTACCTAAAGTTTATGTTTGTTATACTAACGGATCTCACGAGGTTTCTGTTGAGTTTTGTGTGCTGAAGTTTTCAAGTTTTGGGTGAGACTACGATGGATAAAGGAATAAGGAGCGGCAAGATCCTAAGCTTGGGGATGCCCAAGGTACCCCAAGGTAATATTCAAGGAAGACTCAAGCGTCTAATCTTGGAGATGCCCCGGAAGGCATCCCCTCTTTCGTCTACAATCTATCGGTAACTCACTTGGAGCTATATTTTTATTCATCACATGATATGTGTTTTACTTGGAGCGTCTTGTGATATAGTTTGTTTGCTTTTGTTTTCTTTTTAGTTTGTCACAATCTTCTTTGCTGAACACACCTTTTTGAGAGGGACACACATTATTCGTGATTTGTTAGAATACTCTATGTGCTTCACTTATATCTGTTGAGCTAGGCAGTTGCTCTAGTGCTTCACTTATATCTTTTAGAGCACGGCGGTGGTTATATTTTAAAGAATAGTTGCACTCTCATGCTTCACTTATATCTTTTTGAGAGTCTAATGAATAACAATGGTAATATGCACGGGTTATGAATTTGGTCCTGATATGATTGGTATTCAAGAGGGATATAATAAAAACTTTCATGTAGATCACTGAATATGATAAGTTTGATTCCTTGCAATAGTTTTGCGATATTAAGATGGTAATATGTGGGAGGTATTAGTAGATAATTATGGTTTAGTAAGAATATTGGTGTTAAGGTTTGTGATTCCCGGAGCATGCACGTATGATCTGTCGTTATGCTAAGAAGTTGGAGCATGATTTATTATTGATTGTCTTCCTTTGTGTGGCGGCCGGGGGCGCGCGATGGTTAACTCCTACCAACCTCCCCCCTAGGGGCATGCATAGTAGTACTTTGCTTCGAGGGCTAATAAACTTTCGCAATAAGTATGTGAGTTCTTTATGACTAATGTGAGTCCATCGATTATACGCACTCTAACCCTTCCGCAATTTGCTAGCCTCTTCGGTACCGTGCATTGCCCTTTCTCACATCGAGAATTGGTGCAAACTTCGTCGGTGCATCCAAACCCCGTGATATGATACGCTCTATCACACATAAGCCTTTTTATATCTTCCTCAAAACAGCCACCATACCTACCTATCATGGCATTTCCATAGCCATTCCGAGATATATTGCCATGCAACTTCCACCGTTCTGTTTTTATGACACACATCGTCATTGTCATATTGCTTTGCATGATCATATAGCTGACATAGTATTTGTGGCTCAGCCACCGTTCATCATTTTTATACATTTTATGCTAGCATCATTGCACATCCTGGTACACTGCCAAAGGCATTCATATAGAGTCATATTTTTGTTCTAGTATCGAGTTGTAATATTGAGTTGTAAGTAAATAAAAGTGTGATGGTCATCATTATTAGAGCATTGTGCCAGTGAGGAAAGGATGATGGAGACCATGATTCCCCCACAAGTCGGGATGAGACTCTGGACGAAAAAAAGAGGCCAAAAAGAGCCATGAAAAAATGAGAGAAAAAGAGAGAAGGGGCGATGTTACTATCCTTTTTCCACACTTGTGCTTCAGAGTAGCACCATGTTTTTCATATAGAGAGTCTCCTATTTTGTCACTTTCATATACTAGTGTGAATTTTTCATTATAGAACTTGGCTTGTATATTCCGATGATGGGCTTCGTCAAATGCCTAAGGTCTTCATGAGCAAGCAAGTTGGATGCACACCCACTTAGTTTTCATGTTGAGCTTTCATACACTTATAGCTCTTAGTGCATCCATTACATGGCAATCCCTACTCCTCGCATTGACATCAATTGATGGGCATCTCCATAGCCCGTTGATTAGCCTCGTTGATGTGAGACTATCTTCTTATTTTTGGCTTCCCCTTATTGATCTCTACCACCACACTCTATTCCACCCATAGTGCTATATCCATGGCTTGCGCTCATGTATTGCGTGGGGGTTGAAAAAGCTGAAGCATGTTAAAAGGTATGAACCAATTGCTTGGCTAAAACCACGGTTGTTCATGATAAATATTTTGTGTTAAGAAGATGGAGCATGACAGGATTATATGATTTTGTAGGGATAACGTTCTTTAGCATTTTTATTTTGAAAGACATGATTGTTTATTAGTTTGCCTGAGTATTGATGTCTTTATATCAAATTATAGACTATTGCTTTCAATCATTCGGATCTTATTATTCATATCGTAAGAGAGAGATTACATGATAAAACATGATAGGTAGCATTCCACATCAAAAATTTTGTTTTTATCATTTACCTACTCGAGGACAAGCAGGAATTAAGCTTGGGGTTGCTTGATACGTCTCCAATGTATCTATAATTTTTTATTGTTCCATGCTATTATAGTATTAATCTTTGATGTTTTATATGCAATTATATGCCATTATATATCATTTTTTGGGACTAACCTATTAACCCAGTGCCCAGTGCCAGTTGCTGTTTTCTGCTTGTTTTTGCCTTTTTAGAAAATCTTTATCAAAAAGTGTCCAAACGAGAAAAAATATTTGGATTAATTTTTTCTGGACCAGAAGAGACCCACGAAGCTTTGGGAGAAGACCAGAAGAGCCACGAGGAGGCGACAAGCCTGGAGGGCGCGCCCAGGGGGGTAGGGCGCCCCCCAGGCTTGTGGGCCCCTCGTTGCCCCTCCTGACCTAATTCCAGCGCTATAAATTCTAAAATATTCCCAATATACCAGAGAGACGGAAGAGAAACCCTTTCCGCCACTGCAAGCCTCTGTTCTTCCACGATCCCATCTGGAGGCCTTTTCTGGTACTCTGATGGAGGGGGAATCGATCACGGAGGGCTTCTTCATCAACCTTGTTGCCCTTCCAATGATGTGTGAGTAGTTTACCATAGACCTACGGGTCCATAGCTAGTAGCTAGATGGCTTCTTCTCTCTTTTTGATCTTCAATACCATGTTCTCCTCGATGTTCTTGGAGTTCTATCCGATGTAATCTTCTTTTGCGGTGTGTTTGTTGGGATCCGATGTTTTGTGAGTTTATGATCAGATTATTCATGAGAAATATTTGAGTCTTCTCTGAACTCTTTTATGCATGATTATTATAGCTTTGTATTTCTCTCCGATCTATCGATTTGGTTTGGCCTACTAGATTGATTTTTCTTGCAATGGGAGAGGTGCTTTGTGATGGGTTCAATCTTGCGGTGCTCAATCCCAGTGACAGAAGGGGACATGACACGTATTTGTATTGTTGCCATTAAGGATAAAAAGATGGGGTTTAATCATATTGCTTGAGTTTACTTTGTCTACATCATGTCATCTTTCTTAAGGCGTTACTCTGTTTCATACTTAACACCCTAGATGCATGCTGGATAGCGGTTGATGGGTGGAGTAATAGTAGTAGATGCAGGCAGGAGTCGGTCTACTTGTCTCGGACGTGATTCCTATATACATGATCATTGCCATGAATCTGTCATAATTATTTGCTTTTCTATCAATTGCCCAACAGTAATTTGTTTACCCACCGTATGCTATGTGTTCGAGAGAGAAGCCTCTAGTGAAAACTATGGCCCCCGGGTCTACTTTTATATATATATAAAACCTAAAAATACCTTGCTGCAATTTATTTACTTTTATTTTAATTAGTATTTTAGTTTATCTATTTATCTCTATAAGATGTAATCCTTGCAAATAACCGCTAAGAGGATTGACAACCCTCTTATTTGCGTTGGGTGCAAGTGTTTGCTCTTGTGTGTGCAGGTGCGCTTAACGGAATTTTTCTTGGTTCTCCTACTGGATTGATAACCTTGGTTCTTAACTAAGGGAAATACTTATCTCTACTATATTGCATCATCTTCTCCTCTTCGGGGAATTACCAACGCAGACTACAAGTAGCAGTTGCATATAGGGACTATAGGGTTTTGTTTTCCAATTTGAGACAAGTTTTTTGATTTTTTTTCTAGAGCCAACATTAAGAATATTGGTTTAAATTCTAGTAAATCCAAAACTCACACGAAATTCATGAAATTGGGCATGGTGTCATGATATGGTACAAATATGTTCTGGTATTTTTCGTGTCCAATTTCAGAGAAGGCACAACATTAACAACCAACAAAGCCATTTTGGAACAACTTGCTATCACGTTATCATCACAAATGGTTATACAATATTATTTAAATCATGGGCGTTCTACTGACCATTTACGTGCCGCCACGCGTTCCACTTTTTAATGGATAGAAGGTGCCGTGCGGGCAGCTATTTGAGTCGACGGGAGGCGTGCGAGCGCAGTCCGCTACGCAGGCTGACCAGGAGGCGTGCGAGCAGTCCTCCGTTGCGCAGGTTCACCGGGAGGCATGCGAGCAGTACACTGCTCAGGCTCACCGGGAAGCGATCGCTTTGACCTCCATCGCCACCCGCCTCGCTCCCAGCTTCTCCATTAATGGTGCCCGAGCAGCTGTTTAATAGGAGGCCTTACTGATCTCTCTTCGCCTCCCATTCCCCTCTCGCCCAAATCCTATCTTCCAGAGCTCCACCTACGCCATGGCACACAAGGATCATCTACCACTAGTCTTCTGGTTTTGTGAAGTCAACTCCGAGCCAGAGGAGATAGAAAATAAGGAGGAATGGGACCTCATGGACATGGCCCTGAACGAGCTGGCCGCGGCGGATGCTGCCCCCGCGCCCGTCCCAATTCCCATCCCCGCACCCACGCCAGGGACCATCCCCGTGGCATTGACGGGCTGGTAGCCGAGCACCATTGTGGCGCAGGAAGCCGTGGGCATCAGCGAGGTCCCCGCGGACCGTCGTGAGCTCATGTATGTGCCAGCGCCCCTGCCTGTGCTCGTGCACGCCCCAGCGCCCACCGCGGCGCCGGTCCCCGTGCGTGTGGCTGCACCTGCCATGCCCGTGCTGGTGCGCGTGCCTGCACCCGTGCCCGTGCGCACGCCTGCACCCGCTGCGCCCCCCTCAGCGTCATGGGACGCCGCCATCGACCGCTACCTTGTAGCGCCACGAGTCGCCGTCCCCCTGCCCCCCGCTCGTCGATCGCGCGATGACCTGCTCTTTGATTTGCAAGTCTAGAACATTCCGGGCTGCCTTGAAGACTTGATCAACGGCGTCCTGGAGGAAGACAACACCGGCACAGCATGCCGCCGCAATTAGTTTTTTTGTTTAATATTGTATATCGATCGTATGAATGTAAAGTCACAGTGTGACTGAATGAAAAATATGGTTTGATCAACTGAGTGTTTTTTCTCTAAATGTACAGACTTATCAAAGTAAAAAATAAAAAACATCATTTTTTCTCTGAATAAAACACTCATCGCAAATGTTTCAGATTGAACACCCGTATGCAAAGCCAGAGCTATGGTTCCTTCGCCACTAAGCCGAGGGAAAATTTGGCGCGCAGGATTTGTGCATTGCTTCATCGCAAACGATTTTGCATGATGACCCGTGTGCTTACTACAGACAATTTGGTAAGATTTGCATCTGTCATTGATGACCCACAAGTATAGGGGATCAATCGTAGTCCTTTCGATAAGTAAGAGTGTCAAACCCAACGAGGAGCAGAAGGAAATGACAAGCGGTTTTCAGCAAGGTATTCTCTGCAAGTACTGAAAGTAGCGGTAACAGATAGTTTTGATAGCAAGATAATTCGTAACAAGTAACAAGTAGTAATGGTAACAAAAAGTGCAGCAAGGTGGCCCAGTCCTTTTTATAGCAAAGGACAAGCCGAGACGAACTCGTATAATAAGCAAAGCGTTCTCGAGGACACATGGGAATTTCATCTAGTCACTTTCATCATGTTTGTTTGATTCGCGTTCGCTACTTTGATAATTTGATATGTGGGTGGACCGGTGCTTGGGTGCTGTTCTTACTTGAACAAGCCTCCCACTTATGATTACCCCCTCTCGCAAGCATCCACAACTACGAAAGAAGAATTAAGATAACTCTAACCATAGCATGAAACATATGGATCCAAATCAGCCCCTTACGGAATAGCGCATAAACTAGGGTTTAAGCTTATGTCACTCTAGCAACCCATCATGTAATTACTACTCCACAATGTTTTCCCTTAGGCCTAAAGATGGTGAAGTGTCATGTAGTCGACGTTCACACGACACCACTAAAGGAAGCAACAACATACATATCATCAAAATATCGAATGGATACCAAATTCACATGATTACTTATGACAAGACTTCTCCCATGTCCTCAAGAACAAAAGTAACTACTCACAAATCATATTCATGTTCAAGATCAGAGGGGTATTGAATAGCATTAAGGATCTGAACATATAATCTTCCACCAAATAAACCAACTAGCATCAACTACAAGATGTGATCAACACTACTAGCAACCAACAGGTACCAATCTGAGGTTTTGAGACAAAGATTGAATACAAGAGATGAACTAGGGTTTGAGATGAGATGGTGCTGGTGAAGAGGTTGATGAAGATTGGTCCTCCCACGATGAGAGGATCGTTGGTGATGTCGATGGCTTCGATTTCCCCCTCCGGGAGGGAAGTATCCCCGGCGGAATCGCTCCGCCGGAGAGCAAAATAGCTCCTGCCCAAGTTCCGCCTCGAGATGGTGGCGCTTCGTCCCGAAAGTCTTCTCATTATTTTTTCTAGGGCAAATGACCTTATATAGCAGAAGGAGGGGGCCAGACGCCAGTTGTGGGCCCCACAAGGCATCAGGGCGCGCCGGGGGGGCGCCCTGTTGCCTTGTGGGTAACTGGTGGGTCCCCTCTGGTATTTCTTTTCTCCAGTATTTTTTATATATTCAGTAAAAAATCTCCATGAAATTTCAGGTCAATTGGAGCTCTCTAGAATAGGTATCTCTAATGTGGCTATTTCAGGTCCAGAATTCCAACTGTCGGCGTTCTCCCTCTTCATGTAAATCTTGCTAATTAAGAGAGAAAAGGCATAAGAATTGTACCATAAAGTGAAATAATGATTAAAAACATAATAAATAACAGTAGGAAATCATGATGCAAATTGGACGTATCAGTCATATTGGGTATATTGCTATTTGTCAAAATAGAAACATTGGCATTTGTCAATCTAGTAACATTGCCATTTGTCAACCTTGTAACACTGCCATTTGTCAAATTTTGCAGCTAAAAATCACTAGTACTGTCTAATTTTGCAATTGAAATTGACTAAGCATGGATATCATTCATAGATTAAGCAGTCGTTATGTATACAAACAGTTCAACTCGACAGCTGAATCGAACAAAATTTTCCCAAATTGTTGCCAACCACGTACTGAAATAGCTAGTTCATATATATACACACACACACACTAGCTAGTTGTAAGTACATAGTACAGTTCAACCATATCTATAGTCAAATGAACTGAACAAAATAGCCCCTTAATACTACTACGGAGGGGCTTTGTACTACTTCCAGCAGTCTCTCATCTGCCAAGCGCACTCAGTAAGAGGCAGAGGAGGAGGAGCCTACTAACGAGCTAGAGTAGTGGAATCCGGCGTGTGCCGCTGCTGCAGCTTTAGCGACACCCAGCACGTAAGGTCGCTGACTCGTTGCATGCTCGACCAGGCGCTCCTCCTCCTCCTGCAAGAACTCGATGTAGCGCGCAAGGTCGCTGACGAAAATGTGGGCCTCCACCTCCCGCCTTCGGGCCGTGGTGGTGGAGCGAGTGATGGCCCCGACCGCCGATGGTGGGGTGGCAGCCATGGCGGCCGACGGTGGGGTGGCAGCCACGACGGCCACCATCCACCCTCGGGCCGCGATGGCGGAGCGGGTGATGGCCACGGCGGCCGACGGTGGGGTGGCGGCAACGGCGGCCGGCAACAGCTGCCGTCCAGCAGCGACGGCGGAGCATGTGGTGGGTGGTGTGCGCACACCCAACAGGGCCGCCACGCACACAACACGCGGCCGGGGACAGCGCCGCCACCACGGTGCAGCCTCCCAGCTGGAGCAGTCCTCTGATGGCGTTGTGGCTGAGCGACGACGACGGACCAGTGCCATTGGAGATTGTGGGAGAAGCAGACGAGATAAGCTATGGGGAGGGAGGGAAAATGTGACGCGGACTTGCCAGCCATGAGGGTTTATATACCAGGTCAGTAAGCATTGGGGTTTGGGGGGATTTCACCGAGTCGGGCGAGAAGCTTGCGCGGTTGCGCATGGGAACCTGCGCGGTTGCGCGGGAACGGGCTCACTTACGATTCATTGGCGCCTCTTGGATCCAATGCGTGGCCAAAAGAAACGCCTGTGTGGTGCTCAAGCTTACACTTGAAGCCTTGGGCGGCAACGCGGTGACAAGACCCGCAAGAGGAGGATGAAATGACACATACTCATACGATTAATAAAAAAAGTTTGCAATTTAATTACCTAGCAAATGGCCGTTCTCTATGCAGCGTCGCGAACGATTGTTCACCCGCGGTGTGATGTGAAATGCGACGTCGTTTCACATCACGCCGCCGGCTCGCAACCGCCGGCCGACTTGTAGATGGCCATTCCCTGTGTGTTCAACTGGTCTATGCGTGTGGTTGCTCGCAGTTGACGCGGCTGCGATGCGCTCTGCTCGCGTCCCTCTGCGCACTCTGCCCGCGTCGACCCTCCGCGCGCGCTGCCACCGTTTGGGGCCGGCGCACGATAACGTACGTTCGCGGTGCCATATGCATGCGGTTGCACCGGGCGCGATGCCACCATGTAGTTACCCGCTGCAAAAACTACCATGCGGACGTGCCTAGAATCTAGGCCGTCTGGCCCCCATTTATTCCCACAGCCATTTACCTTAATCTCTCGCGCCCTACAACACAATAAGCACACCCACGACGACACATACAGAGAGGATATCTAGCGGCTCCAATGGCGCTCCCAGCGGCTGACGACGACGACGGGCGGTAGTTCACCATGCCTCATGTAGTGGACACCCACGTGAGAGGGAAGGACCTCTCGGTGGTGTACACCAATGAGCCGGTCTCGGTGGAGATCTCCATCCACACTATGGAGCAGTTGCTTGCTGAGGAGAAGTACTAATTGGTCGGCTTCGACCTCGAGTTCACCGGCAGTCATGCCGGGTATGATCAGAAGGTTGTCATCGCCTAGTCGTGCGTGTGCCATCACGTCCTTGTCTACCACTACTCCCCGGCCACAAGGCCATGCGAGCGTTTTGCCAGGTTTATCAACAGCCCCGATTATAGGTTCGCTACGGTGGACACCTTCAATGATCTAAAGGTGCTCAAAACTTTGGGCTTGGCCTGCCAGAAGCTTGTCGACATCCAAGGCCAGTGCAGAGTCTGGGGCAGAAAGAAGGAGAAGGACTCCCTGGTTGACCTCGCCGTGGCCATCATCGACCCCTACTACAGAGACATGAAGGACGAGTGCAACAAGAACAAGGATGCCTGGCACGAGGCCTAGGTGCAGAGACTGGATGAAGAACACGTCAAGTACGCGGCCAAGGATGCGTACACAAGCTACGAGATGTATAAGCGGATCATTGACATGAGGAAGTGCCTCCTTCCTGTAGGTGATGAGGGATCGAGCCACAAGTAGAGTAGTGGCGGCAGCGTCACAAGAAGTAGATGATTAGATGATCGTTTCTCCTAGTTTAGTATGCATGTAATTGTTTATTGAGGTGTGTGCAAATGTTATGTATAGTCACTTATGTAATTGAATGTTTAATTTGGTTATGCAATCATGCTCTTATAAGTATATATGTTGTTGTTTTATAGACGGAGCATAGATGTTGTGCAAACTAAGCAAATCACATCGCACACGGACTAAACTACGGAACCCGTCAGTGACGATTTCATCAATCGCTGACAATTGTATACCAGCAAGCGTTTGGCCACAACACATACAGCTTATTAGCAGGAACCGTCTGTGTTATTATCGGTCTTCCCACACAATTTTGATTACTGACCTGTTTGCTGGGTATCACACACATCTTGTTAAGCTGAATCGTCTGTGTTTATTTTGGCTTATCTCAAACAGTTCATCTGAGTGACGTGTATGCCGTGTATCGGACACACCTTCATCTGTCTAACCATTTATGTTGTTTCGGCTCATCGCAAACAGTTCATCCGAGTGACTTGTATGATGTCTATCGCACACACCTTGATCTGGCTGGCCGTTTATGTTGTTTTGGCTCATCGCAAACAGTTCATCCGAGTGACCTGTATGTCATCTATCGCACACACCTTGATCTGGCTGACCGTTTCTGTTGTTTTGGCTCATCGCAAACAGTTTGTATGGATCAACTGTATGCCACGATTCGCACATGCAACTCTAATCTGAATTGTATTTGATGGATCCGCCATCGCACACAGTTCGTTTTATTGGTGACGGTTTTATAACTATACCGTTTGCGATTCGTGCATCGCACACAGTTTGGTCGATTGGTCTCCGACACATGTGTCGCGTCAGGACCTTCCTGAAGCAGTGGTTATAGTTTGTAGGAATCCCTCAAACTCACTGGGTCGAGGCTCACCTATACCACCCTCAACAGGAATCATGCAAGCATTACAGAATTCAGCAAGAGATATTTCAAATGTTTGATCATAAAGATGGAATGACACACTAGGCACAGGCTGTCTACTCAAGAATCTAAAATTTTGCATGAAAGTATTTATGAGGAGATGGTATTGATCACACTTATCTGCAACGAAGGCTGTCAAGCCCGCGTTCTCCACAAGTTGCTCGAAGTCGTGTCGGAAACCCGCTCCTACCATGAAGGCGTTGCACGGCCACTCGCACGGCCGTACCTCGACATTACAAGGAAGATTGTACATAGGTGCTTCCCTCAAAGTTCCCTCGGAATCTCAGCTTGAGGAGCCCCTCGTGAACATCCTCATAAACATTTTTTTTCTAAAAAAATTAGGCAACGCATAAGAAGTGAACAAAACTAAATAAAATGGATAGCAAACTACTCCCACAAGTGTCTAGAGGCTATATCATTGCACCAAAACTACCTAGAACCAAGTAAATCAAACATGCAATCTCATTTTCATGGTCACCAATAGTAGAAAAATAAGCAAAGTATAAACCACTAAAACAAAAACTAATTGGACCATTGGAGGAGTCACATAACAAGGAGCAATTCCTCAGAAAAGTTGCGGAAACGGAGCCCCAAGCAAAGAGATCGAAAATTGTGCGTGTATGAGCAAGGTCTCGAGCAAAGAAGCAAGAACAAATTTTTCTAGAGGTGGAAGAAGGTTGTGGGCATGGGAACCAAGTGAGTGGGTGCCTGTGGGCCCCACAAGCCACATGGGCGCTCCCTGGTGGGTAGGCGTGCCCTACTGCCTTGTGGGCAACAAGTGCACCCACTGGGGTGTGTCCAGCGCCATTTTTTTCTTTTATTCAATAAAAATAATGTTGAAATTTCAGGACATTCTGAGCACTTTTATTATTGGGTCATTTTATAGCATAGAGAACTCAGAAAACAGGCTAAACAGGATATTCTAGTTTATTTAAACTTTATTGAAACTAAAAATAACAGAGGATAAAAGAAAGTTACAGAAAGTTGTGCTTACAGAATTCATCGGCCATATGCTCCTCAAAAAGAATCCATTGACAAGATTGATCAAGTCTTATTAACGAACTATTTTTGAGTGGCATAAAACCAAAGAACTTTTGTATAGCACTCATTTACCTCAACATGGATAGGCATGGTTCTAATCATAATAGTTTGATATTTCTTTTCGGAAATTGGAAGAGGAAAGTCTCCAATAGTGATAGTCATAATTTTTTTGATGTAATTGAGACTGTTTACTTTATTTGGCTTCCTCGGAAAATAAACCGTATGCTCATTACCATTGACGTGGAAAGTGGCCTTCCTTTTATTACAATCAATAACAGCCCCTGCAGTATTAACAAAAGGTCTTCCAAGGATAACCGACATATTGTCGTCCTCGGGCATATCAAGAATAACAAAGTCCGTTAAGATAGTAACATTAGCAACCACAACTGGTACATCCTCACAAACACCGACAGGAATAGCGATACACTTGTCAGCCATTTGCAAAGAAATTTCAGTGGGAGTCAGTTTATTCAAGTCAAGTCTTTTATAGAGAGGGAAGGGCATAACATTAACACCAGCCCCTAAATCACACAAAGCAGCTTTAGTATAATTATTCATAATAGAGCATGGTATGGTAGGTATCACTGGATCTCCTAGTTTTTCAGGTATTTTTCCTTTGAAAGAATAATTTGCAAGCATAGTAGAAATTTTAGCCTTGGGAATCTTTCTATTATTAGTAACAATATCTTCCATATATTTAGCATAAGGAGGCATTTTCATAGCATCAGTCAAAGGTACTTGCAAAAATATAGGTCTAAGCAACTCAATAAAATGATTAAATGCATCTTCATCTTTAGACTTCCAAGCTTTATTAGGAAAAGGCATGGGTTTTTGAACCCATGGTTCTCTTTCTCTACCATGCTTCCTAGCAACAAAATCTCTCTTATCATATCTTTTATTCTTAGGAGGTGGGTCATCGAGCTCAACTTCGGGTTCTATTTCTACCTCATTATCAGGTTCATTATTATCATTAGGTGCAGCATGCTACTTGTGATAGGCGTTGGGATTTCCCCGAAGAGGAAGGGTGATGTAGTATAGTAGCAGATAGTATTTCCCTCAGTTAAGAACCAAGGTTTACCGAACCAGTTGGAGACACCACACGAACACTGTAAGCAGTACCTGCACACACACAAAGCAAATACTTGCACCCAACACGGGCAAGAGGGTTGTCAATCTCCTTGTACTCATTAATTGCAAGGATTAAATCTGATAGTGGTAGATAGATAAAATAAAAAAGGAAAATAAAAGTAAATAAATTGCAGCAAGTATTTTTAGGGTTGTAGTAAATATAAAGTGAATGGACCCGGGAGCCATAGCGTTCACTAGAAGCATCTCTCTCATGAGCATAGTACGGTGCGTAGACAAATTACTGTTGGGCAATTGATAGAATAGCACATAGTTATGATGATTCTTCAAGGCATGATCAATATATAGGCATTACGTCCGAGACAAGTAGACCGACATACATCTGCATCTACTACTATTACTCCACCCCTCGACCGCTATCCAGCATGCATCTTAAGGTATTAAGTTCATAACAAACAGAGTAATGCTTGGAGCATGATGACATAATGTAGACAAAGTTAAACCCCTAGTAGCAACAATACAAATACGTGCCTTGCAACTCCTCCTATCACAAAGTAAGGATACCACAAGATTGAACCTACTACCAAGCACCTCTCCCATGAAGATAAATCCATCTAGTTGGCCAAACAAGATAGATAGATTGGAGAGTAATACAAGGCTATAAAATCAAACATAATAAATCTCAGAAAAGACTCAAATACTTCCAATGAATAATCTGATCATAAACCCACAATTCATCATATCCAAACAAACACACCGCAAGAATTACATCGAATAGATCTCCGAAGAGATCATTGTATTGAAGATCAAAAAGAGAGAGAGACATCTAGCTACTGCTATGGACCCGTAGATCCTGTGGGAACTACTCACACATCATCATGGAGGCAGCAAGGTTGATGAAGATGGCCTCCGTGATCGATTCCCCCTCCGGCACAGTACCGGCGGAGGCCTCCAGATGGGATCATGGAAGAACAGAGGCTTGCGGCAGCGATAAAATTGTTTTGACTTTCGCTCTGGGGGTTTCTGGAATTTAGAGAATTTATAGCGCTGGAATTAGGTCAAACGGAGGCTTGTGGGGCCTACAAGCTCAAGTGGTGCCCCGCCCCCTTGAGCTTGGGCCCACTTGCAGGTCTTCTGGCCTCCCCTCGAAGCTTCTAGGGTCTCTTCTGGTCCATCAAAAATCATCGTAAAGTTTCATCGTGTTTGGACTTTGTTTGGTATGGTTTTTCTGCGAAACAAAGAAATAGGCAAAAAAAAATAGGAACTGGCACTGGGCACTGTGTTAATAGGTCAGTTCCCAAAAATGATATAAAATGGCATATAAAACATACAAGATTGATAATATAATAGCATGAAACAATCAAAACTTATAGATACGTTGGAGACGTATCAGCATCCCCAATCTTAATTCTTGCTCGCCCTCGAGTAGGTAAATGATAAAAACAGAATTTTTTATGTGAAATGCTACCTAACATGTCTTAATGACTTAATTCTTTTGGGTATGAATGTTTAGAAGCGATGACTTAATAGATAGCAAAACAATAATATAGAAGAATGCTAGAAAATGACCATTACTCTTCAAAATAAACAATGCTAAAGAACGTTAATCCTACTCATTTAATCATGTAAGCATGGCATAACTCGGTCTTCCTAGCGTAAAGTATAAATCATGAACACCCCGGTGCCAAACCAAGCAACTGTATAATACTTTTTCTCACTTTAGTATTTTCAACAACACTCAATACCTGAGCGTGAGCCATGGACTTAGCACTTTGGATGGAAAAGAGAATGATGGTAGGGGTTTATAAGAGAAGACGAAAAAGTTGAGAAAGTCTCGCATCAACTCGGCGGATCGTTAGGCAATGGAGAGGTCTTTCAATCAATGTGAGGAGTAGGGATTGCCATGCAACGGATGCACTAGAGCTATAAGTGTATGAAAGCTCGCTATGGAAACTGAGTGGGTGTGCATCCAACTTGCTTGCTCATGAAAACCTTGAGCCTTTGAGGAAGCTTGCCATTGGAATATGCAATTCAAGTTCTATAATGTAAAAATTCCCACAAGTATATGAAAGTGATAAATCATGGAGACTCTCTATATGAAGAACATGGTGCTACTCTGAAGCACAAGTGTGGTAAAGGATAGTAAAATTGCCACTTCTCTCCTTTTTTCTTTTTTCTCTCATTTTTTTAGAACAATATCATGAACCTCATCCCCACTTTTTTGAGGACTCATCAGTCTCCATCATTCTTTTCCTCACTGGGACAATGCTCTAATAATGATGATCATCACACTTCTATTTACTTACAACTCGATAAACTTAATGATATGAGTACATATGAATGCCTCTGGCAGTGTACCATGATGCGCAATGATCTAGCGTAACATGTATAACAATGATGAATGGTGGCTGCACCACAAATATCATGTCAGCTCTATATGATCATGCAAAGCAAAATGACAATGAATGCTCAAGTCATGTGATTAGTAACGGTGAAAGTTGCATGGCAATATATCTCGGAATGGCTATGAAAATGCCATGATAGGTAGGTATGGTGGCTGTTTTGAGGAAGGACATAATAAGGCTTATGTGTGATAGACTATATCATATCACGGGGTTTGGATGCACCGACGAAGTTTGCACCAAGTCTCGAGGTGAGAACGAGCAATGCACGGTACCGAAGAGGCTAGCAAAATATGGATAGGTGGTAGTGCTTATAGTCCACAAACTCACATTAGTCATCAAGAACTCAAATAATTTTTGTGAAAGTTTATTAGCCCTCGAAGCAAAGTAATCTTGCATGCCCTAAGGAGGAGGTTGGTAGGAGTTAACCATCGCGCGTCCCCGATCCGAACAACACAAAGGATATCAATCAAGGATAAATTACACTCCAACTTCCCCGCTATGCCATAACTGACACTTTAATGAGGTCAAAATCAAAAACCTTAACACCGATATTTTTACTAACTAATGTCTATCAACTAGTAGACCTCCATATTATAACTTCAATATCATTGATCGGACGCATCATATTTAGTGATCTACATGAAAGTTTTTATTATACCACTCTTGTATACCTATCATTTTTAGACTAAACATATAACTCATGCAAATTACCACTACCTATTTAACTCTCAGAAAGATATAAGTGAAGCATGAGAGTGCAAATGATTTCTATAAAATATAAGTATCGCCATGCTCTAAAGATATAAGTGAAGCACAAGAGAAAATTGCCTTAACACAAAAGATGTAAGTGAAGCATAATGAGCATTCTAATAAATTGTGATGAATGTGTGTCTCTCATAATTGGTGTGATCAGCAAATGATGATTGTGGAAACAAACAAACAAACAAAATAAAACTATAATACATGACGCTCCAAGCAAAACACATATCATGTTATGAATAAAAATATAGCTCCGAGTAATATTACTAGATTGGAGACGAAATAGGGGATGCCTTCCGGGGCATCCCCAAGCTTAGATGCCTGGATGTTCCTTGAATATTACCTTGGGGTGACTTGGGCATCCCCAAGCTTAGGGTCTTGCCGCTGCTTATTCTTTCATCCATCGTCATCTCACCCAAAACTTGAAAACTTCAATCACACAAAACTCAACAAAACCTCATGAGATCCGTTAGTATAATAAATCAATCATCCACTTTAGGTACTGTTATAAATAGATTCATAATTGTTCTTGCATAATACCTATTCTAACTTCTCCATGACTTATACCCCCACCTCCCGATATAATCCATAAGATCATAAAAACAAGCACACTATGCAATAAAAAAAGAATCTGTCTAAAACAGAAAATACGAAATGATGGAATTATATCTATACTTCTGTAACACCAAAACTTCTAAAAAAATAGGAAAAAGTATAAAAAAATTGTAACCCAATATTGTGTAAAAAATTCAGAATTTTATCACGTTCTAGTACAGAATGTAAAATCAAATGTTGGGCCCAAAAGTTTCTGTTTCTGCACAAAATCAAATCAATTATCATCCAAATCATCCCAATGGCTTTACTTGGCACAAAACTCAAAAGAAAAGATACAAACATAATCATTACAGTAGCAATAATCATGTTGACTCAAAAAAATAAAAGGAAAGCAAAAATATAACTATTGGTTGCCTCCCAACAAGCGTTATTGTTTAATGCCCCTAGCTAGGCATAATGCATAGTTTCAATTGTTATCATCCTTCAAAGTAATACCATAGGTGGCTCTCATAATAGATACATATGGTGGTTTAATTCTCTTCCTTGGGAGTGTTCCATCCCTTTCTTTAATGGAAATGGGAACCGTATATTTCCTTCTTTCATATCAATAATTGCACCTATGGTTCTCAAAAATGGTCTACCAAGTATTATAGGACAAGACGGTTACATTCAATATTGAGCACAATGTAATACACGGGTACATAATTTCTATTAGCAAGTATGAGTGCATCATTAATTCTACCCAATGGTTTCTTAATTGTTGAATCCGCTAAATGCAAGTTGGGGGAACATTCATCCATATCGGTGAGACCTGGAACATCACATAAACATTTTGGTATAGTAGAGACGCTAGCTCTTAGATCACACAAAGCATTACATTCATAATCTTTAATCTTGACTTTAATTGTAGGTTCCCATTCGTCATGTAATTTCCTTGGTATAGACACTTCTAGTTCAAGCTTTTCTTTGTGGGCCTTAATAAGAGCTTCTATGATGTGTTTAGTAAAAGCTTTGTTTTGTTCATAAGCATTCGGTGAGTTGATCATGGATTGCAACAAGGAAATGCATTCAATTAAAGAGCAACTATCAGAATTAAAGTCCTTATAATCCAAAGTAGTGGGCACATCACTATCTAAAGTTTTAACCTCTTCAAACCCACTTTTATTATTTTTAGCACTATGATCATCACCCTTCGAACAATTGGGACGCCTCTTAATTAAAGTTGACTCATCTCCAGTCCCTTTATCATCAACTTTTATGTTAATAAAGAGATATTCAATAGGTGTCACACCAATCATTTTAATATCTTCATCATTATTGTCATGAAAACCGGATGCGAACATCTTTTCTAGAAATTCACGTCTAGCTCTCACCCTTTCCGTCCTTTTTCTACTTTCATCAATGGTGACTTGGACAGCTTTTAGAGATTTAGATATTTCATCCTTTTTATGTGGAAAATTTTAATTTTAAGTGTACCCACATCATGCACAAGCCTATCCATATTTCTAGACATATCATCCACTTTGCTTAATTTTTCTTCCACCATAGCATTGAAAATCTTTTGAGAACTGCTACTTGTGAGCTGCGTTGGGATTTTCCCCGAAGAGCAAGGGTGAAGCAATATAGGTATTTCCCTCAGTAGAGAACCAAGGTTATCGAACCAATCGGAGAACCACGCAAACACCCGTCAATAGTACCTGCACACACAAGAGCAAATACTTGCACCCAACGCGGGAAAGAGTGTTGTCAATCCCCTTGTACTCGTTAATTGCAAGGATTAAATCTGGTAGTGGTAGCTAAATAAATTGCAAAGTGAATAAAAAGAAAGAAAATTGCAGGAAGGTATTTTTGGTATTTGTAATATGATTAAAATAGACCCGGGGGGAATAGTTTTCACTAGAGGCATCTCTCTCATAAAAATAGCATACGGTGGGTAGACAAATTACTGTTGGGCAATTGATAGAAAAGCGCATAGTTATGACGATATTCATGGCATGATCATGTATATAGGCATTACGTCCATGACAAGTAGACCAACTCCTGTCTGCATCTACTACTATTACTCCACCAATCGACCGACTCCTGCCTGCATCTATGGTATTAAGTTCATGAAAAACAGAGTAACGCTTTAAGCAAGATGACATAATGTAGACAGAATAAAACCAAGAAATATGATTAAACCCCATCGTTTTATCCTTAGTAGCAACAATACAATACGTGCCTCGCTACCCCTTCTGTCACTAGGTAAGGACACTGCAAGATTGAACCTACTACTATGCACCACTTCCACTAAAGATAAATCAATCTAGTTGGCCAAACCAAACGGATAGATCAGAAAGCATTACATAGCTATAACAATCACACATAATAAAGTTCAGAAAAGACTCAATTACTTTCAATGAATATTTAAATCATAAACCCACAATTCATCGGATCCCAACAAACACACCACAAAAGAAGATTACATCGGATCGATCTCCGAAGAGAACATTGTATTGAAGATCAAAGAGAGAGAGAAAGCCATGTAGGTAATCACTGGACCCATAGGTCTATGGTGGACTACTCACACATCATCGGAGGTGCGGCAAGGTTGATGTAGAAGCACTCCATGATCGATTCCCCCTCCGACAGAGTATCGGAAAAGGCCTCCAGATGGGATCACGAAAGAACGGAGACTTGCGGGGGCGGAAAAATTGTCTCGGGTAGCTCTCTGGGGGTTTTGGAATATTTGGGAATTTATAGCGTTAGAATTAGGTCAGACGGAGCCACGAGGGGCCCACAAGACATCAGGGCGTACCTACCCCCCAGGGCATGCCCTGTTGCCTTGCGGTTTACTCGTAGGTCTTCTGGTCCTCCCTTGAAGCTTCTAGGGTCTCTTATGTCCAGAAAAAAATCGTCAAAAAGTTTCGTCGATTTTGGACTCCGTTTGGTATAGATTTTCGGTAAAACCAAAAATAAGCAGAAAACAGCAACTGGCACTAGGCATTGAGTTAATAGGTTAGTCCCCAAAAATGATATAAAATTGCATATAAAGTATCTAAGAATGATAATATAATAGCATGAAACAATCAAAAATTATAGATACGTCGGAGACGTATCAAGAACTAATAAATTCTTTAATATAGTTCTTTAGTTCAGTAGGTACCCTATTATTATTATTATTATTATTATTATTATTATATGAATTATCATAGGAATTACCATAATTATTAGCGGGATTACCGGCATACGGTCTAGGATTGTTGAAATTCCCTCTATAAGCATTGTTGTTGAAATTATTTTTTGCAATAAAATTCACATCAATAGCATCATTATTTTGCTCAATCAAAGTAGATAATGGAACATCATTAGGATCAACTTGAGAACTTTTACTAGCAAGCATATTCATAATAGCATCCATTTTCTCTCTCAAAGTAGAAACTTCTTCGATAGAATTTACCTTCTTATCAGTTGGAGATCGTTCGGTGTGCCATTGGGAATAGTTTGCCATCATGTTGTCGAGAAGCTTCGTGGCCTCTCCAAATGTGATTCCCATAAATGTTCCACGTACAGCTTAGTCTAGAAGGTTTCTCGAAACAAAGTCCAGTCCCGCATAAAAAATTTGTACTATCATCCATAAACTTAATCCATGAGTGGGAAATTTTTTAATAATTAATTTCATTCTCTCCCAAGATGGTGCAACATGTTCTTGCTCATGTTGTTTAAATTTCATAATTTGATTTCAAAGATATATTATCTTAGCGGGAGGAAAATGCGTAGCAATAAAAGCATCCATACATTTATTCCATGAATCAATACTATTGCGAGGTAAGGATGAAAACCAAGTCTTAGCTCGATCTCTAAGCGAGAAAGGAAATAATTTCAAATTCACAATATCATTATCCACATATTTTTCTTTTGCACATCACATAATTCAACAAAGGTATTAAGATTGTATGCAACATCTTCATTAGGGTTTCCAGCAAATTGTTCTTTCATAACAAGATTTAACAATGAAGCATTTATATCATATGACTCCGCACTAGTGGCGGGAGGAGCAACTGGTGTACTAATAAAATCATTGTTATTAGTATTCGAGAAATCGCACAACTTAGTATTTTCTTGAGTAGACATGATGGCGATTCAAGCAAGGATAGCACACAAGGTATTTTTGGTATTTTTTGATATTTTTTTTGAGAAGTAGAGGGAGATGCAAAAGGGAAGGCAAATAAAAAGTAGAGCAAGAAAATGATAAATATGTGTGAAGGAACCTATATTTGTTTGATGAAGCCTCCCCAGCAATGGCGCCATAAATTCTTCTGCTACTTGTGATAGGCTTTGGGATTTCCCTGAAGAGGAAGGGTGATGTAGTAAAGTAGCACATAGTATTTTTCTCAGTTAAGAACCAAGGTTTATCGAACCAGTAGAAGACTCACGCAAACGAACATCAACAGTACCTACACACACACACACAACAAATACTTGCACCCAACGCGGGCAAGAGGGTTGTCAATCCCCTTGTACTCGTTAATTGCAATGATTAATATTGGTAGTGATAGATAGATAAATTGCAAAAGAAAATAAATTGCAGCAAGGATATTTAGAGTTTTAGTAAATATAAAGCGAATGGACCCGGGGGCCATAGCGTTCACTAGAGGCATCTCTGTCATGAGCATAGCGACGGTGGGTATACAAAATTACTATTGGGCAATTGATAGAAAAGCGCATAATTATGATGTTATTCATGGCATGATCAATACATAAGCATTACGTCCAAGACAAGTAGACCGACATCCATCTGCATCTACTACTATTACTCCACTCCTCGACCGCTATGCAGCATGCATCTTAAGGTAATAAGTTAATAACAAACAGAGTAATGCTTGGAGCATGATGACATAATGTAGACAAAGTAAGACCAAATAATATGTTCGAACCCCGTCGTTTTACCCTTAGTAGCAACAATACAATATGTGCCTTGCTACTCCTCCTGTCACAGAGTAAGGTCACCGCAAGATTGAACCTACTACCAAGCACCTCTCCCACTGAAGATAAATCAGTCTAATTGGGACAAAGGAGATAAATAGATTGGAGAGAAATACAAGGCTATAAAATCACACATAATAAATCTCAGAAAAGACTCAATACTTTCAATGAATAATCTGATCATAAACCCACAATTCATCGGATCCCAACAAACACATCGCAAAAGTTACATCGGATTGATCTCAGAAGAGATCATTGTATTGAAGATCAAAAGAAAGAAAGAAAGAGAGAGGGAGAGAGAGAGAGAGAGAGAGAGAGAGTCATCTAGCTACTGCTATGGACCCGTAGGTCCTGTGGGAACTACTCACACATCATCATGGAGGCAGCAAGGTTGATGAAGATGGCCTTCGTGATGGTTTCCCACTCTGGTAGAGTACCAGAAAAGGCCTCCAGATGGGATCGCGAAAGAACAGAGGCTTGCGGCAGTGGAAGAATTATTTTGTGACCTCCTTTGGGGGTTTCTGAATATTTGGGAATTTATAGGCCAGTAATTAGGGTAAACAGAGCAGCAGGGGCCCCACAAGGGGGCAGGTTGCGCCTACCCCCCAGGGCACGCCCCCTGCCTTGTCGTCTGTCGTCTGGTATCCCCCTGAAGCTTCTAGGGTCTCTTTTGGTCCAGAAAAAATCGTCAAAAACTTTCATCGTGTTTGGACTCCGTTTGGTATGGATTTTCTATAAAACCAAAACCAAGCAGAAAATAGCAACTGGCACTAGGCACTGAGTTAATAGGTTAGTTCCCAAAAATGATATAAAATGGTAATAAAGCATACAAGATTGATAATATAATAGCATGAAAAAATAAAAAATTATAGATACGTTGGAGACGTATCAGTTGTGACGCCCCCGACTTAATCATGCACTAATCATACACACAAATGCACACGATCAAGCCTAAGGACTCATGGGAAGATATCACAACACAACTCTAAACACAAATAAAAGTCATACAAGCTTTATATTACAAGCCAGGGGCCTCGAGGGCTCGAATACATAAGCTCGCGAACAAGCGTTAGCGGAAGCAACACAATATCTGAGTACAGACATAAAGGATAACAAGTCTGCCTTAAGAAGGCTGAGCAAAACAACGACATCAAGATCGAAAGGCGCGGGCCTCCTGCCTGGGAGCCTCCAAAACTACTCCTGGTCGTCGGTCTCCACGTAGTAGTAGGCTCCACCGATGGGGTAGTAGTAGTCGTCGGCAGGATCAGCTAGCTCCTGGGATCCGACATCTGATCGCAGCAATTGGGTATGGGGAAAAAGGGGAGCAAAGCAACCATGAGTACTCATTCAAAGTACTCGCAAGACTTACATCAGAACTATTCTATTGGTTTCAAGTGAAGGAGCTGTATCTGTGGACTAGACTGCAGAAATGCCAGAATAGGGGGGAAGGCCTAGCCTATCGAAGACTAGCCACTTGCAGCATTTTGCAGCATTAGAAGAGTGTAGATTAGTACATAGCAAAATAGTAAGCAAGTAGTAACAACGCCCAGAGATCCTTCCTTGACCCCTGCGAGAAAGCGATCCCGGAGCTAACATATTAATAAACATCACAAGTATCCAGTTCTAGTTGTAGTAGATCGGGATACTCTCTGAGCGTCCATTACCGTGGACACGGCTATTCGAATAGATATACTTCCCTGCAGGGGTGCACCAACTTACCCAACATGCTTGATTAACTCTGGCCGGACACACTTTTATCGGGTCATGCCCGACCTTGGCTGATCGACACGACGTAGTCCTACCTAGGCTCGACAGAGAGGTCAGCACGCCGGTCTACATCCTAAGTGCGAAGGTGTCATGGGCCAATCGTCCTTTGCACTCCTGCGCATTGCGAACGCGGCCGGTGAGCAGACCTAGCCCCCTTAATACAAGCGCAGGCTTTCCCAGTCCAACCCGACACGCGCCGCTCAACTGCTCACGTCTGGGAGCTTTCGGAAGAATCGTACGACGCCGAGTGCTCATACTTATTCCTGCGTGGTGGTTAGTGCGAAAAGGCCAGAGGCCTACTCAGATCACATATCCTAACCCGTTAGTGTGCTGGAAGCTCGCGGTGACAATCAGTGATCCACGATATGTGGTGCCGTCGCCCCGTCTCGTGGACTTACGGCAACGGCCTGGAATGCCCGGCCGTGCCACGTAATTATCTCGCGGGTACCCTCACGGTCAACCCGACTCCACATTTCTCGCGGGTACCCCTCGGGGTCGAACCGCCTTCAACAAAGGTCTGAGGTAAAAGTCATGGTAACCGTGTGTCCATAACATCGAGGGGAACCCGAGGAATCACCCTCGATTGATTCCTACTCGATGTAATCCGTCAAGGAGAACCAGGAGGAATCACCCTCGATGGTCCACACTTGAGGGGTTGCATGATAGAGTCATCATCGGGAAGGGGAGAGCGAGGAATCACCCTCTGCAATCACCACCGATGTGCTATACTACAGAGATATCATCAGGAGTGCAGTATGAGGTATCACCCTCGGCACTCGATAGTAGCCCTGTAGAGTCATACAACTAAGGGGGGTGTGCGGTGATGTGTCGATCTCTGCACATCGATCACATGGATCGAGGGCACCAGTAACAAAGCGGGGCAACAGAGACAAGGGTGAGGGGTCACTGATGGATCACTCACCAACCTATTCTAAGCAGTTCAGGATGATAGGTAAAGTAACAAGAACAGGTTACAAAAATAGGCTATGCATTAGAATAGGAGCAATCAATTACAGTAGCAAATTCTAATGCAAGCATGGGAGAGAAAGAATAGGCGATATTGGAATGATCAAGGGGGGGGGGGTTGCTTGCCTGGAAGCTCTGCTGAAAAGGTCTGGTCGTCAGGGGCGTAGTCGTATTCGGCAGCAGCGTCGGTCTCGGGGTCTACCGGAGAAGAAGGGGGGAAGAAACAATAAATACAAGCAACAAATGCAACACGGATGCATGGCATGGCAATAAGCTATGCTAGGGGTGACCTAATGTAGCACTACACGTTACAGACGGAGCGGGAAAACATCTGGGGATGTTTTCCCGGCTTTAGGCATCTGTCAGACAGATGAACCGGAGGGGAATGTTCCATGTTTGTAGTGCTAGGGGCATGTGACAGGTACATGGAGGGCATATTCGAATTCGTCGCGTTTTTCTGATCAACTTTCATGTAGAAAACTTTTTCATCCGAGCTACGGTTTATTTTCTATGATTTTTCAAAGTTTTAAACCATTTTCTGAAATTCCTGGAATTAAATTAAATATTAAATTTGAATTTAAACAGTGAAATACTTTTTATACACAGCAGCAGCTAGCCACTGTGTATGACAGGTGGGCCACTGCCAAGTCAGCAGCCCAGTCAGCAGTCAACTCTGTTGACTGTTGACCTGGTCAAACTGACAGGTGGGGCCCCACTGTCAGTGACTCAGCCAAATCAACAGGTTTAATTATTTTATAAACTCTAATTAGCTAGGTTAATTAGTGGGTGGGGCCCGGCAGTCAGTGTCCTAGTTAAATATCAGAGTTAGTTTAATTAAGTCAAACTCTATAGTAGACGGCCCCACCGGTCAGTGGGTGTTAGTGACGGCTGTTAGCGGCTAATGGCCTGATGGGTGGGTCCCGCCGGCGTTTAAACACCGGCGCACGCCGAAGGCCACAGAGGATGGCGGCGATGGGCGGGAGCTCGCTAGGGGCGGCAGCTGGACGAACCAGAGGCACCAGCGGGGCGCCCGCGCTCGTGCGCATCCGGGGGAGCTCGCAGGAGGACGAGGGCTCACGGGAGTTGAGCTCCCCTGCAACATTGGCGGCGATGGCGCTCGGGTCTCAACGGAAGTGGCGAGGCGCGGCGCAAATGCTCAAACTAAAAGGCGGGGCAGCAGCCACACAGCACGGGGAGCTTAGCGGGCAGCAGAGCAACGCTAATGGGGCTCGGCCACGAGCAGTGCAACGGCCTCGGCGGCGGCCAGAGCACGGCAACGGGCCTGCTAGCTAGTGGGCCCCCGGGAGCACAAGGAGAGAGGGAGATCAAAGCGGTGCTCACAGGGGAGCTCAAGGGAGGTCTCGGGGAAGCCGGAGAGGTCGAGGTTGGGCGGATCGACGGTGGTACTCCGGCGACTGGAGGAAGATGGCGAGCTCGATCCGGTTGATTCGAAGAGGCCCGGCTTGATCCAGTGGGTGCTATCAACGCGGTCATTGATGAGGGAGCTCCTGGACACTTCAATTCGTCGAGGGAGGGCTGGTGGCCACGTCTTTTACCAAGGGCCGGCCATGGCGGGTTCGGTCGAGGTGGGGGAATGAGGGAGAGAGGGGGAAAAGAGGACGGGGAACGTCCGGTGGCTTGAGGGCGATGCCCTTATTCGCCCTGAGGCCCTGTAGCGAGCCGCTATAGAGCAGGCGAGAGGGGGGGCCAGGGCATGCGCGCGTCCTGTGGGTGACACGGAGAGGGGAGTGAGAAGGAGGAGGGAGACGACGTGCTGGCGGGCTGGGCTGGGTACTGTGGACCTAAAGCCCAGCAGCACAGTGGGCTATTTGCCCTTTTCCTTTTTCTTTTATCTGTGAAGAAAATAGCTCCTGTTGCATTTTGCTGAGCTCTCAAATGATTTTTGCTAAGTGTGAAACTTTGCACATAAACCAAGAATAATGTTGTGGTGTTGCACAAAAAGTTTCAGAGCAAAAGAAGTTGCTTAACCATTTTTAGAAATGGAAAAGGCCAAATTAAATGCTGCTAGGTCACTCAAGTAATTCCCAAGGGAATTTTTGGAATTTAGGTGAGGTTGGTTCCAACATGACAAATACTTAGGGAATATTTCCCAAATTATGAACTATTTTGATTGCATGACAGAAGAAGTAAATATTTGACATGCAATTCAAATTGAAATTTGACTTTTATTTGGACAAGTGGCAATTTGACTTAGTAAAGCATGATGACATGGCCACCATTAGAGGGAGACTACTGTGGATTAACACTGGGGGTGTTACATCAGTGAGCCAATGCTTTTATACATCTCGGCAATCAGCCAAGTCGTCAGCGCAGTCCTAGTCGTCGAACGGGACATGGACGGCCACAAGTTAAAGGTGCAGAGGCCAGTTTGCTACGTCTGTGAGGTGCTTACCCCATGTAAAATGAGGTATCCACATTAATAGAAGATAGCCTATGTAGTCTTTATGGCTTCTCGGAAACTTAGGCACTACTTTCAGGAGTGCTTGATAACTGTGGCCTTGGAAGTACCATTAAACGACATCATCAATAACCATGATGCCACCGGCAGAATCGCAAAATGGGCCATCGAGCTCTTGCCTTTCGAAATCACGTATCAATCTTGTCGGGCCATTAAATCCCAGGTGCTGGCCGATTTTGTGGCTGAGTGGACAGAGGCCGGGCTCCCTAGAGAGCACGGCACCTACACAAATTGGGTGATGTATTTCGACGGCTCTAAAATGCTCACCGGGTTAGGATCAGGAGTGGTCCTCACTTTGCCAATCGGTGACACTATGAAATACATATTGCAGATCCTATACATAGACTCCAACAATATGATAGAATATGAAGCATTACTTCATGCTCTTTGGATCGTCGTCTTTATGGGTATCCAGCGTCTTGAGGTCCGAGGTGATTCCAATCTCGCAATCTCCCAAATTAATGGTGAATTCGACGCAAAGGACCAAAAAATGGTGGCATACCAAAACGTGGTAATGACCTTATCGGCTTGATTTGAGGGCCTAGAATTCCACCACATCCAGCGAGACAGTAATTAGGTTGCCGATGTTCTCGCCCGAATGGGAGCATGACGGAGCCAGTACCATAGAACACCTTCCTTGAACGGCTGTTCAAAGCCTCGGTCAAGTAGCAAGGTGAGACTAACCAAGAACCCAAGCAAGCCAAACACCATCATCCGAACTAATCACCCCTCCGGTCATCAAACCAGACGAGGAGATAATTGGAGGCACGACACTTGAGGAAACTTCCTTGGCCCATGAAATTTTGGCGGTAATCGCACCATGGACCAAGCCAATCCTAGCATATTTAACACGAAAGGAATTACCCGAGGACCAGACAGATGTGTGATGTATCATTCGATGATCAAAGGTGTACAAGTTCCATGAAGGGGAACTATACAAATGCAACGTCACCGGTGTACTCCAACGCTGCATTTCCGAGGGACGGGGAAAAGAGCTCCTCTCGGAAATTCACTCTGGTATGTGTGGGCACCACGAACACCTCAAACTTTGGTAAGCAAAGTCTTCCGAGCGGGGTTTTACTGGCCCACGGCACGAGCTGATGCATGAGACTTAGTCGACAGATGCGTCGGGTGTTAACTCTTTGCCAAACAGAGCCACATGCCGGATACGACCCTAAAAACCATCCCAATAACATGGCCGTTCACGGTCTGGGGGCTGGGCATGGTTAGACCAATCCGTTGTGGCACGGGTAAGAAGAAATAGCTTCTAGTCATGGTCGACAAGTTCACAAAATGGATAGAGGCAAAGCCTGTGGCATCGGCAAAGGCACAACCGGTGGTCAATTTTATCTCTGACGTGGTGCACTGTTATGGCGTACCCCACAGCATAATCACGAACAATGGGTCCAACTTCACGACTGAGGAGGTGAAGTAGTGGTGTGCAAAGCTCAACATTAAGCTTGACTATGCCTCCGTCTACCACCCGTAGACAAACGGGCAGGTGGAATGGGCCAATGGATTAATCCTAAGCGACATAAAACCTCGCCTGATTCGATCTCTCGAGGAAGCCGACAACAAATGGGTCGAGGAGCTTGACTCCATGCTATGGGGATTGCTCACCGCACCCAACTGATCCACAGTCTATACACCATTCTTTATGGTTTATGGCGCCGAGGCCATACTACCTAGTGACCTCATTCATGATGCACCTCGAGTACGTGTTTTTAAGGAACATGAGGCCGAACACAGTCGGCAGAATGACCTTGATGCTTTGGACGAGGAGCGAGATGTTGCCAAGGCACGATCCGCCTTCTATCAGCAACAGGTGCGGCGCTATCAGAATCGTGAGGTTTGGGCGAAGGCGTTTAATGCCAGTGAACTAGTCTTATGAAACCACCCAGACAAGCCAGCATGGCATAAACTGTTGGCACACTGGGATGGACCGTTGATTATCGACAAAGTGCTCACTAGAGGGGCATACCAGATCCGCAATGTCAAGGAAAACTGCCTGGAGCTGAACCCATGGAACTCCGCCCTGTTTTGCCGGTTCTACTACTAGATAATTAATATCTCAGTCTTTCTTGTTTTTTAAGTTTTTTGCTAGGTAGTTTTATTCAAAAAAAATAGAATCAATGTATCATAGTATTAATAACTCTTGTTTTCTTCTAGATTGCTCCGAATAATAATGACATGCATGATGTAGCTCATGGCCACACATTGCGTGTCATAAATTCAAACTGGGGGCTCTTCGAAGCACCTCGGAGGAAATACCTCGAATCTATTAAAGTATCTGAGCTCCCTATGGCATATATTGTGTCATCATTATCAACCGGGGGCTCTACGAAGCACCTCAGAGGAAAAATCTCGGATCTATTAAAGTATCTGACATAACATCAATCCGATGTGTGTCTATACCTTCCAGCTTTGTTTTAAGCCACAATATGCATCAATTTTGACTTGAGACTTTTGCCAAGCTGGGTTGCCTGGCTCCTATGTTGACCCCTTACGTTCCAGGATGTTCGACTAAGGGAGTAACAAGAGGACCTCTGTGATTGTTACTTCTAGGGTCATCCTAGTAAAGTACCTCAGGTGGGAGAAGCCGGAAGCTAGCAGTCACACGAATCGAAATTGATCGGCACGAAGGGAGTAAAAATTATTTACCTTTCAAAACAGAGGTAGTCGTAGGACTAGAATCTACACTATGAACTTATTATAGTTCTCTCGCCTTTCTCAAACAAGTATCGAGGTAACGGTACAAATTCCTAACAAATATGGCATTTCAGACGGGGAACCGATGGAGGAACTCCTTCTCCGAAACCATGGGTTACGTTAAGATGCAACACCATATCGCTCTCTGTAGACTTGCGTTTTGACCTAATGGTTGGATTGCCTTGTTCCAAAAAGGGTCACCCAAGGAATCAGGATGACCCTAGGAGCACTCTTCATTGTACTTTGGCCGAAGAGGTGGAAGCCGATGGCTGGTTAACATAAGGATTTTGGATGCAGACTCAAGCGTAATCGACAACGTTATTGGTATATAAATAAAAACGTTCTAGTCAGCTTAGACTGCAAAAATAACAAGATTACAGGTCATCTATAAATTTGTTGATAACCCACAAGTGTAGGGATCAGTTGTAGCCTTTTCGATAAATAAGAGTGCCGAACCCAACAAGGAGCTAAAGGTAGAATTAATATTCTCTTAAGTTCTATCGACCACCGATACAACTCTACGCAGACTTAATGTTTGCTATACCTAGAACAAGAATAAAACTACTTTGTAGGTGTAATGGGATAGGTTTGCAAGATAATAAAGAATTTGTAAATAGAAGTTAGGTGCTGTTTAAATAAAGAACAATAAAGTAAATATAGCGAGGGTGGAAAAGCGGTGGTAGGATGTGCGAGATTGTCCCTAGGCAATTGATGACTAGATCGATAATCGTCATTGTAGTTTTATGCGTGGGAGAGGCCTCTGATAGCATGACATCCCTTACTCAGAATTTTATGCACTTATGATTCGAACTATTAGCAAGCATCCGCAACTACTAACAAGTTCATTAAGTTAAAACCCAACCATAGCATTAAGTTAAAATTGGCCCCCCTTCATCCCATAAGCAACAAACGAACTGGGGTTTAGGCTTCTATCACTCCCGCAACCCATCATAAGCAAGTCAGTCACATATTGCAACACCCTATAGTGTAATCCATATACGTGCGTGCTCATATAATGGGCACCAAAGGACAACAAAAAAATAAAACATGCAACTCAAACCAATCATGATCACCAATTAACCCATAGGACAAAAGTGATCTACTCAAACATAATAATGAGGACACAATTCATTGGATAATAATTCATAGCACCAAAAACCATGTTCAGGTAGGGGATTATAGCGAGTTGCGGGAGAGTGGACCGCTGATTATAGAGGAAGAAAGGTGATAGAGGTGTTGCTGAAGACGACGGTGTTGATGAAGATGGTGGCGGTGACGATGGTTCCCCCGGCGGCGCTCCGGCGCCACCGGGAGAGGGGGGAGAGAGGTACCCCTCCTTCTTACTCTTGCTTGGCCTTCCCCCTAGATGGGAGAAGGGTTCCTCGTTTGGGCCTTGGACTCCATGGCCCCCGAAGGGCGGGAGCCCCTCCGAGATTGGACCTTTCCTCCTTTTTCTCTCTAGGTTTTCCTCTCTATTTCGATACTATTTCTATGGTCGAGCACCGTTTCTTAAATAGATGGAGAATCGTAACTCCGATCGGGCTGAAATTTTAACATGATTGTTCCCCGTAAGTTAGCTTCCTTGCGCCCGAAGGAGAGCTCCAAACGCCTCATGGTCTAGCCACATGTGCTCATGGCGCGGGTGCGCCCCTGGCCGCACGGCCTTCCCATGTGGGGCCCACGGACCTCGTCTTGCATTGATTCTTCTGCCCAAAATTTAAATATATTCCAAAAAAAAATCCAAAAAAAAAATTCAGGTCATTCCAGCTCCGTGAATTTTTCACCTAAAAACCCAAAAGCAATAGAAAACAGGAATTGGCCTTTGGCACTGGGTTAATATGTTAGTCCAAATAAAAATAAGATAAATTTTTGCCAGAAATATGTAAGAGTGGTACTATAGTAGCATGAAACAATCTAAAATTATAGGTACGTTGGAGACGTATCAGCATCCCCAAGCTTAATTCATGCTCGTCCTCGAGTAGGTAAATGATAAAACAAAGATAATTTTTGATGTGGCATGCTACCTAGCACAATCTTGATCAAATAATTAATTGTGATATTAATTTAGGATAAAAGTGATTCATGACAATAGTCTATCAATTTGACATTAAAATAACAATACATGAGCATGCAAATAAACCATCGTTGCCTTTCCAGAATAAAGATGCTAAAGAAAGCAATTTAACACACACTTAATCATAATAGCATAGCATGCTCAGTCTTCCTGGCATAAAGACATCAAATTATGAACCACCCCAGTGTTCAACCAAGCAATCAAATCACGCTTTTCTCGCTTGAGCTATTCAACTACCACGCACTACTTGAGTGTGATCTACGGTCTTGGCACTTTGGATGGCAAATACAATAATGATGGGGGTTCAATTGAGAAGACAAAAATATAAGGAAGACTCACATCAACGCAGCTTGACCGCTACGCAATGGAGAGGCCTTACAATCGGTGTTAATGTGAGGAGTAGGGATTTCCATGCAATGGATGCACTAGAGCTATGAGTATATGAAAGCTCTCCTAATGCAACTAAGTGGGTGTGTATCCAACTTGCTTGCTCATGAAGACCCCGAGCATTTGAGGAAGCTCGTCATTGAAATATACAAGCCAGGTTCTATAATGTAAAAAATCCCACTGGCATAATCATGAAGTATATGAAAACTCTCTATATGAAGTACGTGGTGCTACTTTGAAGCACAAGTGTGTATAAAGGATAGTAGTGTGCCCCCTTTCTCTTTTTCTCTCATTTTTTCATTTTTTGGTGGGAACTTTTTGGCCTGTTTTTATTGGGCTCATCTACCTCCTCCCCTCTTTTTCGAGGAATCATGGCCTCCTCCAATTCTCTCTCTCTCTCTCTCTCTCTCTCTTATAAATCCTCACAGGTAAGGGCAACACTCTAGAATGCATCACACTTTTATTTACTCATAACTCGGAATGTAAATGATGACTAAATATGAATGCCTCTGGCAGTGTACCAGTATGAGCAATGATCTCTAGTGTAGAAAAGATATCAAAAAATGGACAAGCCATGAAAATATCATGCTAGTTATCTTACGATCATGCAAGGCTACATGACAATGAAACTCAAGTCATGTAATGAATAGTAACAATGGAATTTGCATGTCAATATATCTCGGAATGGCTATGGAAATGCTATGATAGGTAGGTATGGTGGCTGTTTTAAGGAAGATATAATGTGGCTTATGTGTGAGAGAGTGTATCATCCCACGGGGTTTGGATACATCGGCGAAGTATTCACCATGTCTCGAGGTGAGAGTGGGCAATGCACGGTACCGAAGAGGCTAGCAAAATATGGAAGGTGGAAGTGCACAAAAGACCGAAAACACACATTAGTCATAAAGAACTTAAGTATTTATTGCAAAAGTCTAGTAGCCCATCTCGAAGCAAGTGCAACCCTCATGCCCCTAGGGAGAGGTTGGTAGGAGTTAACCATCACGCACCCCCAATCAATACACACATGAGTGCCACTTTAAGACATCCCACACTCGGACTTCATCGCTAATACCAGCGGCTACCACTTTCATGAATACGGCCTCACAAACCTTAACACCGATATTCGTACTAAACATTAACCATTCAGCCACACAATCACATATTACTACCTCAATATCGCAAAACTATTGCAAAGAATCAAACTTATCATATTCAATGATCTACAAGTTTTATGCAAGTTTTTATATATACCACCCGTACATACCTATGACTAATCATGCAGATAACCAATTTCTATTCAACTCTCCAAAAAGATATAAGTGAAGCAAGATAGTTGCAAAAGACTCGGCCAAACTCTAACAAATATAAGTGAAGCAAAAGAGCATTCTACAAATAACAGTACTTCAAGTGTAGAGAGATAAGCATCCAAACTTTAAAAGATATACATGAGGCACACGAAGCATTCTACAAAGCCATACTCAAAAGATATGTGTGAAGTGCAAAGAGCATTCTATAAATCAACAAAGGACTATCCCATACCAGCATGGTGCATAACTAAAAGGAAAAAAGAAAGAAAAACAAACGATGCTCCAATAATTTACGCATATCATCTGAAGAAAGAAAAACCGAGACATACCGATAATTGTCGAGGAAGAAAGATGTGATGCCTTCTGAGGCATCCCAAAGCTTAGACGCTTGAGTCTCCTTGAATATTTACTTGGGGTGCCTTGGGCATCCCCAAGCTGGAACTCTTGCATCTCCTTATTCCTCTCACATCGATGACTCCCCTATGTTTTAAAAGCTTCATCTACACAAAACTCAACAAAACTTTTATTAGAGGGGTTACTACATATAACATCAAATCCCATCATGTCTTGCTGTACCAATATTGTCTAATTATAATAAAACATTCAATATTGTATGCTAGCACAATTCTAACACCCCCACATCAAGGGGGTTTCAACAAAATTGCAAACCTAAGCAGTTAAAAAGACTATAACAGCAATCTATGAAAACAGGACAGTCTATCAAGATGCAGATGGAACATATAATTCTATAACTCCAAAAATTCCAAAAAAGTAGGACATAATAAACAATTTGTATACAAGTACTATGTAAAAATTTCAGAAAATTTGCACGTTCCAGTAAAATATGATAATTTAAATACTACATCAAAAGTTTCTATTTCTGCACAGCACATATCAAACAGGTAATTTAAACACCCTAAAGGTAAATCTTGGCACATTATTTTCATAATACAGTGGATTGGTACAAGGGGATAATTATTTTTGTTGAAAATTTTCTGTGATTCAAGATTAACAAAATTTCCATGGGCATGAACAAAAGTTCAAGGACGTCCCCCACTTCAACGAGGCTCATCTTTCTCACTTTTACTTTTATTTTAGAAAAAGTTTTAAGTTCCCCAATTTATTTATTTTTTATTTTTGAAAATTTTAGAAGCACAAAAAATAAGAAAATGAATCTCTAAAACTCATGGGTTGTCTCCCAGGCAGCGCTTTCCTTAAAGCCATTAAGCTAGGCATAAAGTGCTCAAGTAATTGGTCCACCGGTATCCCAAGGAATATCAAAGCCAATTTTAATTAACAAAGATTTATAATTTATTAGTGAGCACAAAGTAACATATATCATGTAAAACGAATTCTAACTCTCTTCCTATGCATTGGCATGTCATAAGAGAACAATTCATTCACACATAGTAAAGGCCAATACATAGTGTAGGTAGTTTCTTGCAATTTTATTGTATTAGAAATATAGAGAGGTGGAGATGAGGTTCCTCTCTCATAACAATTGAAAGTAGGAGTAGCAAGCACATCAATATTATATCTATTAAAATCATCATGTGCAATGGTAAAACGCCACCCATCAATATAATCCTTAATAAGCATAAACTTCTCTGATATAGTGTAGTGGGGAGAATTCAAAAAGATAATAGGACTATCAAGTGTGGGTGAAATAGCAAAATTTTCATTCTTAACAAAAGGAACTATAGCAGTTAATATCCATAAGCATCATCATTCATAGTGTCATCATGGACATAAGCATAGCAAGCATCAAGTTCATCAAAAAGGGATATCTCAAACGAATCCATGGGATCATCAACATAGCATTCATCCTCCGGTAAACATGAAGGGAAATTAAACAATGCATGAGTTAAAGAGTTACTCTCATTAGAAGGTGGGCACGGGTAGCTAATCCGCTCTTCCTCCTTTTGTTCTTCACTCTCCTCCTCATCTTTTTCATCTAATGAGCTCATAGTTTCAACAATTTCTTCTTCCATAGTCTCCTGCAAAACATTAGTCTCTTCTAGGGCAGCAGACATTCTCTCAATAAATTCATTAATGTGAGCATTTTTTCATAGTTCTCATAACAATATTTAAGTATGGCAAGATTTTCAGATTTGTAAAGAGCATCATCATACTTTTCAAGCAAAGAAAGCAATTTCATAAGCACCCTTAAAAGCAACAAATTCTTAAATTTGTTCAATATCATAGTAATCATAAACACCATTAGTATAAGAAGTCAAGATTTCATTATCATTAAACTCACATTGGAAGGGAAGGTGTTTAGGGTCCTTTCTAGAACAACAAGTAAAATCTAGTATAGAGCATAAATTCAAATCATAGCAATATAAAATACTTATTTGATCCCATCAATGTTTCCCTTTTGGAGACAAGCAATGACATACAAAATAAGCATGCTCATCTAATGATTTTCCCTCAACTAAGCTAGTTGGGTATTTAGCACGAGCACAAACGGATCGAAGATGATCCAAGTAGAAACTTTCAACAGTAAGGATTTTAGGTGGTTCCTCAACCATTGGGGTAGCAAGTACAACTTTTTTTTGGTATTTTGTGTTTTCTACACATAGCTAAAGATAGAAAACAAGAACAGAGAATAAAACTACTTAGAGATAAAGCCAACAAGCGCACACGAGAATATTCACCCCACGCTATTGCTCCCCGGTAACGGCGCTAGAAAAGTTCTTGATAACCCACAAGTGTAGGGGATCAGCTGTAGCCTTTTCGATAAATAAGAGTGTCGAACCCAATGATGAGCTAAAGGTAGAATTAATATTCTCTCAAGTTCTATTGACAACTGATACAACACGACGCATACTTAACATTTGCTTTACCTAGAACAAGAATAAAACTACTTTGTAGGTGTAGTGGGATAGGTTTGCAAGATAACAAAGAACGTGTAAATAGAAGTTAGGTGATGTTTAATAAAGAACAATAAATTAAATATAGCGACGTAACAGCCCCAGTGGTTAGATACAGTGACCACCTGCCAATGTGCCATGTCATCATGATCATTTTAGTTAAATTGCATTTATGAATTAATCCAGCATTCAAATTCAGAGGTGAAAATGTAAGTCAAATATTTACTTCTTCTGGCATGCAAACAAAATAGTTCATAATATTGCAAATATTCCCTAAATATTTATGTTAAGGAAAACAACATCACCTGAATTCCCAAAATGCCCCTGGGAATTAATTAAGGGGACCAGCAGCAATTAACTTGGCCTTTTCAATTTCTAAAAATGGTTAGACAATTCCATATGCCTTGAAACTTTTTGTGCAGGTCCAGAATATTGCCCTGTATTTTGTGGCAAGTTTCACTTTTAGCAAAAGTCGTTTTCTTACTCGAATAAACGCAAACAGTAGCTATTGGGTTATCAGTAAAGGAAAAGAGAGAGGGAAGCGGCCTACTATGCACTTAGGCCCATCGGCAGCAGGAGCCGGCCCAGCCCGTCTGAGTCGTTGTCTCCACCTGCTCCCTCCCTCCGTGTCAGCTCGCCAGTGCCTGACGCGCGTCGCACCGCCCTCGGTCCACCATGGCGTTGGAGTAGGTAGGAGGAGGGGATAAGGCCATCCCCGGATGCCCATCGCTCCCCGTCAAACCCCTAGCTCACCATTCCCCCCCCCCTCACGTTGCTCTCCTCTCCCTAGCGCACGCCCGCTACTGTCGCCGCCGCCTCGCCATTAACGCGGTCACCGGCTTCCCCTCGCTGCACCGCCATGTCCAGGAGGCCCGTCGTCGCCGTCCACTTTGCGTGCAAGAACTGGAGCAAGCCGGAGCGCCCTCGAGCCGTCGCCATCGGCCTCCTTCCCCGACTGCATCCGCCGGTCACCGTCGCTCGATCCGCTCGCCTCCGACCTTCCCGCGCCTCCCTGAGCTTCTCCTCGACCCCGCAGTGAGCTCCAGGTCCTCCGTGACCTCTCCCCTCTCTCCTCCGAGTCCCGTAGCCGCCTTGACGACGAGGCCGTGCCTCGGCCGCCGCTCAACGCCGTCGTTGCGGCTGACTCTGGCCGTTTTCGCATGAACCGCACGCACCACTACACACGCCTTACTGCGCATGATGTTCTAGAGGTCACGGCCATCCGTTTGGTCACCGGAGACGAGCGCACGGTCGCCGCCGGCGCGCTCGGCCTCGCCGTCGTTAGCCGCTGACGTGGTCGGCTTAGTTAGCCACTAACCCCCTGTTTAGTTTAGGTTTAGGGTTAATCCTAATTAGGCTAGTTAGCCACTGACAACTGGGCCCCAGGCCACTAACTATTTATTTAGGATTTAATTAAAACAACTAAATAGCCCTATGTCAATGACAGCTGGGCCCCACTGCCCATTTTGACCAGTCAACAGTTTACTGTTGACTGGGCTGACTCAGCCCCGCTGGACCCACATGTCATACATAGTGGCTAGCTGCTGATGTGTATAAAAAGAATGCACTGTTTAAATTCGGATTAAATAATTAAAAGAAATCTAGAAAATGTTTAAAACTTTGATAATTCGTAGAAATTAAACCGTAGCTCGGATGAAAATGTTTTCTATATGAAAAATGATCAGAAAAATCTAACGAATCCGATTATGTCATCTGCATTCATGTTAGAATCCTCTAAGTAGGTGAACCTGTAACTTTAGGCCTGTTTCTCGCAGATGAATAGTGCATGACCTCCGGTAAATAATTCCAAATTAATTCCTAAATTGTCTAAAATTGTTTAGAGATGCATTAGGTCACCCATGCATTGCATTTTTCCATGTCATGCTCTGTGATTGCATTTGTATGCTGTGTATTTATTTGTTACCTCCCCCTCTTCTCTCCGGTAGACCCCGAGACCGACGTTGCCCGTGAGTTCGACTACCCCTTAGACGTCCAGCCTCTTCCAGCAGAGTTTCCAGGCAAGCAAAACCCCCTTGATCATTCCTATATCGCCCATTCTTTCTCTCCCATGCTTGCATTAGATTTTGCTACAGTATTTGATTGCTCCTATTCTGATGCATAGCCTGATTTTGTAACCTGCTGTTGATACTTTACTTGTTGTCCTATATGCTTAGTATAGGCTGGTTAGTGATCCATCAGTGGCCCTACACCCTTGTCCGTGTTGCCATGCTTTACTACCGATGAATCGATCATTGTGATCGACGTGCAGAGACCGACACATCACCGCACCACCAGCCCCCTTAGTTGTACGACTCTGCAGAGCTACTATCGAGTGCCGATGGTGATACCTCCTATCTCACTCCTGATGATATCTCTATAGCATGGCTAATCGGTTGTGGGTTACCGAGGGTGATTCCTCTTTCACCACCTCCGATGATGCCTCTGTCGTGCAACCCCTCAAGTGTGAACCCATCGAGGGTGATTCCTCCAAGTTCACCTTGGCGGATACGCCGAGTGGGAATCCATCGAGGGTGATTCCTCGGATTTCCCCTTGATGTTGTGGACACACGGTTACCCTGTTTTTACCTCAGTCCCTTGTTGAAGTCGGGTCAACCCCGAGGGGTACCCGCGAGAGATGTGAAGTCGGGTTGACCCTGAGGGTACCCGCGAGATAAATACGCAGCATGGCCGGGTAGGTAGACCGCCCCAGGAGAGGGATGGGCCTGACCCTTGTCGTAAGTCTGCGAGACGGGGTGACGGGATCACTGATCGTGGATCACTGATCGTCTCTGCGAGCTCCCAATACACTAACGGTTTGGATATGAGATATGAGGAGGCCTCTGGCCTTTTCGCACTAACCACCACGCGGGATAGCACTCGGCGTCGTACGATTCTCCTGAAAGCTCTGTCAGATGTCCAGTTCAGCATTGCGGCCAGGCGACAACAGATACCCACAGGCACAACGTGGTGAGGCTGACCCTGCGCGCAACGACCCAGAGTGCAAAGGGCGATGGGCCCAAGACCCCTGAGCGCTTAGGATGTAGACCGGCAGGGACCTCTCTGCGGAGCCTAGGTAGGACTACAGCGTGTCGATCAGCCCAGGCCAGGCATGACCAGGAAACGTGTGTCCGGCTAGAGTTAATCGAGCGTGTTGGGTAAGTTGGTGCACCCCTGCAAGGAAGTTATCTATTCGAATAGCCGTGTCCACGGTAACAAGACGCTCGGAGTTGTATCCCGATCTACTACAACTAGAACTGGATACCTGTGTTACTTTAATTAATATGTTAGCTCCAGGATCGCTTTCTCGCAGGGAGTCGAGGAAGGATCTCTGGGCTTTGCTACTACATACTTATTGCTTTATTATATGCTGCTAATCTACCCTCTTCTAATGCTGCAAGACGCTGCAAGATGCTAGTCTTCGATAGGCTAGGCCTCCCCCTCTATTCTGGCATTTCTGCAGTCTAGTCCACAGATACAGCCCCTTCATTTGATACCGATGCATAAATAGAATAGTTCTGATGTAAGTCTTGCGAGTACTTTGGATGAGTACTCACGGTTGCTTTGCTACCTCTTCTTCCCCATACCCGGTTGCTGCGACCAGATGACGGAGCCCAAGAGCCGGAGATCCTCGATGGTGCCTACTACTACGTGGAGACCGACTACCAAGAGTAGTTTAGGAGGCTCCCAGGCAGGAGGCCTGTGCCTTTTTGATCTAGATGTCGTTGTTTTGCTCAACCTTCTTAAGGCAAACTTGTCTAATTATGTCTGTACTCAGATACTGATGCTTCCGCTGACTCTTGTGTAACTCGAGCTTATGTATTCGAGCCCTCGAGGCCCATGGCTTGTAATATAAAGCTTGTATTATTATATTTTGTATCTAGAGTTGTGTTGTGATATCTTCCCGTGAGTCCCTGGGCTTGATCGTGCGCATTTGCGTGTATGATTAGTGCACGGTCGAGTCGAGGGCGTCACAAGTTGGTATCAGAGCTGACTGCCTGTAGGAAGCCCCTTTCCAACTCCTTGGCCGAAGTTGAGTCTAGTCTTTGAAAAAACTATTTTACTAACATTGTTGTGTGGCTTACGGGCCCACATCACAAATGGATGGGATTAGGATATTTTATTCCTCTTCCTTACTCTGGGATTCTGATCTCTCTTCTTTTCGGGTTAAAGATTTTGCTAACTCTAACATTAGGTTTCCGTGACCATTTTCTCCTGGAGAGCCCCTCATTCCAGATGATCTCTTGCTTCACCAGAAGATTCTGAAGATACTCTTCGATGTTTCCCGAAACCCTTGTGCCCACTGCTTTTGCCGTTCCCTACCACCGGTAATCCCTATGGATAACTGCATACACTTTTCGTTCCTACATCCATTCCCAGTTGCTCTTGTTATTACAAGATACCCTGAAATACTCTTCGTTGTTCCGAGAATCCTTTGTGCCTACTGCCTTGCAGCTTCTTTTCGCACTGCAGATAATTCTTCACACTTACCGGGGATGCATTCATCCCCAGTTGTTCATGTGTTTCCCAAAATACTCTGAAATACTATCTGATCTCCCGATAATCCTCTGCAACCTATTGCTTTGGAAAGTCTTGCCTGCCTGCATTATGATTAATTCCATATGTCTAGCAATATTCATTAACATCCTTTGGCATTGTCATTCTGAGCCTATTGATTCAATATGTATGTGAATGCTCCCTATCATCAGTTAAATCTTAGAATTCATCCTTCCGGCTCAGATGTCACTTCGGACATGAGCTGGTTCTTGGCCAATCAAGTTGCAATTGATTGTCCATCTAGTTTTATTCAACCTACTCATCTTTTGATCAGAGCGTCTGCTTCTGATCTTTCGTTTTGGAAATCATAATTCCTTTGTTTTTAAACGTCGAATTATTCAGTTGTTTCAATAATCTGATGCCTTTGCATTCTTTCTTCTTCTGGTTGAGTACCGATACTCCCCTCGGATCCTTTACCGACCACCTGATCTTTTGTTGGATTATTATCCAACAGTGTCCTTCATATTCAATAACTCTTATTACATCCTTATTGCTTATGAGTCTGTACTCAACAATGTCATTCCCAGCCGTTTGGCTACATAAATATCGTGCTAATCTTAACTGTGCTACTTGGTCCTCCTTCCCAGTGCATATTTTTGACAATGGGCTAAGCCTGTGTCAAACTTTCATCATCATATCGTTTTGTTTACACAACATGAATCCAAGTGTCATATCCGTGGTTCCGTTGACCTTGAACTTCATTCCATCTGCTTTGATCATCTTACTGATCGATTACATCTTCATGAAACCCCTCGACAAATGTGTCGTGATCAACGTCAACATTCTGACTTCTTCTGAGATGTCCATTGAATTCATGGTAAGAAATACCATCCTTGCACCTCGATGATTTGTGTTATCATCAACAACATCCTTGACTTCCTGCCAACACAATCTTGGTCATGTTTCGCTTATACCTTGTTTTCCTTGCTATTCTGGAAATTGTTCCTTGTGTGATTCTTATGATCCTCAGACCCAACCCTTACTTGAAACGCCATATTATTGCTACCTCGAAGCATGACCGTGGTATTCCGAATATTCACAAGAACATCGGAAGCGCAATGCTAAAAGTTTCTTGATCGATTATCCAAACACCATTGTATGGGTAACATCATGAATTTTCTCGCCCCTTTATCTAAATGATTTTGTACTTGCTGTCCTATCATGTATATCATGCTCTGCTTTTCCTTGGGAAGGATATACACCTAATACTTGTGTATAATCACATTTTCCTTTCCATTGGTCTGTTTGATCTGATAAACACATTTTCCTTTCCATTCATCTGTTTAACCTTTCCTGTGATTTATATGACCTAAGCAGTAATAATCCCCTGCCTATGTAAACACCCCGGTGTACAACTATGTCAGTATAACCATGTTACTATTGTGGATGACATTCCGGTAACCGCCGGTGGACGAGAACCTTGCCTATTGGTCCGCCTCGCCTTGCGAGCAGGAAAATGGTTCTCTTCGTTCCCCGCCCTTGGTACCGACGTTGTTGCCGACATAGCTGACAGACTTTCCTCTGACATGCCTTGCTATCGTGACCGTGTAAGATGTCGCCGCCCTTCCTACTCGTAATCCACGCTGACCACAGTTCCACAGGATCGAAACCTGACTCTCCTGTACATCCCCGTTTCCAAAGTTATTCCTCATGCTTGGCTTCGTATGTAAATCACGAGCCACCTTCCGAGAGATGATCTATTCTGGTATCAGATGCAATACTTGTTCCCGTTGCTCTGAACCACTTTCACACTCTGTTTCAGGCATCGAATGATTGTCTATTCGCTTGAAACTTCTTATTGTACCTTCTTACTTTGCTCTCGATGTTTTTCTTAAATTTTAATTCGAGAGATACTTTCTGCCACATTCCCTGAGTTATCCACCAGATAATTAACCTTACAAAGGTCCGTTCTCCCGAAGATACCCCTTATTCTTTTCGTAAGTACGATGAAGACTCCGAAGGAAGAATGAAAACTTCGTCACGACGCACAGAACAAAGGAATGGAGGAATAAACACCATGAAGCAGACTCTTCGAGAAGAGCAACCAAGATCGAGAAGACTCGTTAGAATTTCGTAACCAGAACTTTTCCCCCCTTACTCCACCTCTTAAATCTCGGGAAGAGATTTCTTGTAGTGGAGGAGATTTGTAACACCCCCAGTGGTTAGCTACAGTGACCACCTGCCAATGTGCCATGTCATCATGATCATTTTAATTAAATTGCATTTATGAATTAATCCAACATTCAAATTCAGAGGTAAAAATGTAAGTCAAATATTTACTTCTTCTGGCATGCAAACAAAATAGTTCATAATATTGCAAATATTCCCTAAGTATTTATGTTAAGGAAAACAACATCACCTAAATTCCCAAAATGCCCCTGGGAATTAATTAAGGGGACCAGCAGCAATTAACTTGGCCTTTTCAATTTCTAAAAATGGTTAGACAATTCCATATGCCCTGAAACTTTTTGTGCAGGTCCAGAATATTGCCCTGTATTTTGTGGCAAGTTTCACTTTTAGCAAAAGTCGTTTGCTTACTCAAATAAACGCAAACAGTAGCTATTGGGTTAACAGTAAAGGAAAAGAGAGAGGGAAGCGGCCTACTATGCACTTAGGCCCATCGGCAGCAGGAGCCGGCCCAGCCCGTCTGAGTCGTCGTCTCCACCTGCTCCCTCCCTCCATGTCAGCTCGTCCGCGCCCGACGCGCGCCGCGCCGCCCTTGGTCCGCCATGGCATTGGAGTAGGTAGGAGGAGGGGATAAGGCCATCCCCGGATGCCCCACGCTCCCTCTCAAACCCCTAGCTCACCATTTCCCGCCCCCCCTCGCGTTGCTCTCCTCTCCCTAGCGTACGCCCGCTACTGTCGCCGTCGCCTCGCCATTAACGCGGTCACCGTCTTACCGTCGCTGCACCGCCATGTCCAGGAGGCCCGTCGTCACCGTCCACTTCGCCTGCAAGAACTGGAGCAAGCCGGAGCGCCCTCGAGCCGTCGCCATCGGCCTCCTTCCCCGACTGCATCCGCCGGTCACCGTCGCTTGATCCAATCACCTCCGACCTTCCCGCGCCTCCCCGAGCTTCTCCTCGACCCCATAGTGAGCTCCTGGTCCACCGTGACCTCTCTCCTCCGCGTCCCGTAGCCGCCTTGACGACGAGGTCATGCCTCGGCCACCGCTCAACGCCGTCGTTGCGGCTGACTCTGGCCGTTTTCGCAAGAACCGCACGCACCACTGCACACGCCTCGCTGCGCTTGATGTTCTATAGGTCGCGGCCATCCGTTTGGTCGCCGGAGACGAGCGCACGGTCGCCGCCGGCGCGCTCGGCCTCGCCGTCGTTAGCCGCTGACGTGGCCGGCTTAGTTAGCCACTAATCCCCTATTTAGTTTAGGTTTAGGGTTAATCCTAATTAGGCTAGTTAGCCACTGACAACTGGGCCCCAGGCCACTAACTATTTATTTAGGATTTAATTAAAACAACTAAATAGCCCTGTGTCAATGACAGCTGGGCCCCACTGCCCATTTTGACCAGTCAATAATTGACTGTTGACTGGGCTGACTCAGCCCCACTGGACCTACATGTCATACACAGTGGCTAGCTGCTGCTGTGTATAAAAAGAATGCATTGTTTAAATTCGGATTAAATAATTAAAAGAAATCTAGAAAATGTTTAAAACTTTGATAATTCGTAGAAATTAAACCGTAGCTCGGATGAAAATGTTTTCTATATGAAAAATGATCAGAAAAATCTAACGAATCCGATTATATCATCTGCATTCATGTTAGAATCCTCTAAGTAGGTGAACCTGTAACTTTAGGCCTGTTTCTGGCAGATGAATAGTGCATGATCTCCGGTAAATAATTCCAAATTAATTCCTAAATTGTCTAAAATTGTTTAGAGATGCATTAGGTCACCCATGCATTGCATTTTGCCATGCCATGCTCTGTGATTGCATTTGTATGATGTGTATTTATTTGTTTCCTCCCCCTCTTCTCTCCGGTAGACCCCGAGACCGACGTTGCCCCCGAGTTCGACTACCCCTCAGACGTCCAGCCTCGTCCAGCGGAGTTTCCAGGCAAGTAAAACCCCCTTGATCATTCCTATATCGCCCATTCTTTCTCTCCCATGCTTGTATTAGATTTTGCTACTGTATTTGATTGCTCCTATTCTGATGCATAGCCTGATTTTGTAACCTGCTGTTGATACTTTACCTGTTGTCCTATATGCTTAGTATAGGCTGGTTAGTGATCCATCAGTGGCCCTACACCCTTGTCCGTGTTGCCATGCTTTACTACCAATGAATCGATCATTGTGATCGACGTGCAGAGACCGACACATCACCGCACCACCACCCCCCTTAGTTGTACGACTCTGCAGAGCTACTATCGAGTGTCGAGGGTGATACCTCCTATCTCACTCCTGATGATATCTCTATAGCGTGGCTAATCGGTTGTGGGTTACCGAGGGTGGTTCCTCTTTCACCACCTCCGATGATGCCTCTGTCGTGCAGCCCCTCAAGTGTGAACCCATCAAGGGTGATTCCTCCAAGTTCACCTTGACGGATACATCGAGTGGGAATCCATCGAGGGTGATTCCTCGGATTTCCCCTTGATGTTATGGACACACGGTTACCATGTTTTTACCTCAGTCTCTTGTTGAAGTCGGGTCGACCCCGAGGGGTACCCGCGAGAGATGTGAAGTCGGGTTGACCGTGAAGGTACCCGCGAGATAAATACGCGGCATGGCCGGGCAGGTAGACCGCCCCAGGAGAGGGATGGGCCTGACCCTTGTCGTAAGTCCACGAGACGGGGCGACGGGATCACTTATCGTGGATCACTGATCGTCTCCGCGAGCTCCCAATACACTAACGGTTTGGATAAGAGATCTGAGTAGGCCTCTGGCCTTGTCGCACTAACCACCATGCGGGATAGCACTCGGCGTCGTACGATTCTCCCGAAAGCTCTGTCAGACGTCCAGTTCAGCATTGCGGTCGGGCGACAGCAGATACCCACAGGCACAATGTGATGAGGCTGACCCTGCGCGCAACGACCCGGAGTGCAAAGGGCGATGGGCCCAAGACCCCTGAGCGCTTAGGATGTAGACCAGCGGGGACCTCTCTGCGGAGCCTAGGTAGGACTACGGCGTGTCGATCAGCCGAGGCCGGGCATGACCAGGAAACGTGTGTCCGGCCAGAGTTAATCGAGTGTGTTGGGTAAGTTGGTGCACCCCTGCAGGGAAGTTATCTATTAGAATAGCCGTGTCCACGGTAACAGGACTCTCGGAGTTGTATCCTGATTTACTACAACTAGAACTGGATACCTGTGTTACTTTAATTAATATGTTAGCTCTGGGATCGCTTTCTCGCAGGGAGTCGAGGAAGGATCTCTGTGCTTTGCTACTACATACTTATTGCTTTATTATATGCTGCTAATCTACCCTCTTCTAATGCTGCAAGACGCTGCAAGATGCTAGTCTTCGATAGGCTAGGCCTCCCCCTCTATTCTGGCATTTCTGCAGTCTAGTCCACAGATACAGCCCCTTCATTTGATACCGATGCATAAATAGAATAGTTCTGATGTAAGTCTTGCGAGTACTTTGGATGAGTACTCACGGTTGCTTTGCTACCTCTTTTTCCCCATACCCGGTTGCTGCGACCAGATGGCGGAGCCCAGGAGCCGGAGATCCTCGATGGTGCCTACTACTCCGTGGAGACCGACGACCAAGAGTAGTTTAGGAGGCTCCCAGGCAGGAGGCCCGCGCCTTTTCGATCTAGATGTCATTGTTTTGCTCAGCCTTCTTAAGGCAAACTTGTCTAATTATGTATGTACTCAAATACTGATGCTTCCGTTGTCTCTTGTGTAACTCGAGCTTATGTATTCCAGCCCTCGAGGCCCATGGCTTGTAATATAAAGCTTGTATTATTATATTTTGTGTCTAGAGTTGTGTTGTGATATCTTCCCGTGAGTCCCTGGGCTTGATCGTGCGTATTTGCATGTATGATTAGTGCACGGTCGAGTCGGGGGCGTCACAAGCGAGTGTGGAAAAGTGGTGGTAGGATGTGCAAAATTTTCCCTAGGCAATTGATAACTAGACCGATAATCGTCATTGCAGTTTTATGTGTGGAAGAGGCCTCTGCTAGCATGCCATCCCTTACTCGAAATTTTATGCACTTATGATTGGAACTATTAGCAAGCATCCACAACTACTAACATGTTCATTAAGGTAAAACCCAACCATGGCATTAAGTTAAAATTGGCCCCCCTTCATCCCATATGCAACAACTCACGAACTACGGTTTAGGCTTCTATCACTCCCGCAACCCATCATAAGCAAGTCAATCACATATTGCAACACCCTATAGTGTACTCCATATACGTGTGCGCTCATATAATGGGCACCAAAGGACAACAACAAAATAAAACATGCAATTCAAACCAATCATGATCACCAATTAACCCATAGGACAAAAGTGATCTACTCAACATAGTAGCGATGACACAAATCATTGGATAATAATTCATAACACCAAAAACCATGTTCAGGTATGGGATTATAATGGGTTGTGCGAGAGTGGGCTGCTAATTATAGAGGGACGAAGGTGATGGAGGTGTTGATGAAGACGACGGTGTTGATGAAGATGGTTGCGGTGATGATGGTTCCCCCGGCGGCGCTCCGGCGCCACCGGGAGAGAGGGAGAGAGAGGCCCCCCCTCCTTCTTGCTCTTGATTGGCCTTCCCCCTAGAAGGGAGAAGGGTTTCCCCTTTGGTCCTTTGCCTCCATGGCCCCCGGAGGGCGGGAGCCCCTCTGAGATTGGATCTCTCCTCCTTTGTTTCTCTAGGTTTTCTTCTCTCTTTCAATATTGTTTCTGCGACCGAGCACCGTTTCCTAAATAGCCGAAGATCCGTAAATCCGATCAGGCTAAAAATTTGACACAATTTTTTCCATAAATTAGCTTGATTGCGCCCGAAGGAGAGCTCCCAACGCCTCACGGTCTAGCCACATGGGCTCATGGCGTGGGTGGGCCCCTGGCCACGCGGCCTGCCCATGTGGGGCCCATGGTGTCGGAGCTAAATCCGACAGATCTCGGGTAGTGGGTCCCAAGCTGGTGATCTTGGCTTGATGGTAATAGGAAGTAAAGAGACACAGTATTTACCCAGGTTCGGGCCCTCTCAAAGAGGTAAAACCGTATGTCATGCTTGTATTGTATTGATTATGGATGGGGTACAAAGTACAGGATGATCTACCTCGAGATCGTATGAATTAATCTAACCTATCTCTATAGACTAAACCCCTCGGCTTATATAGGGACCGAGGGGTACCTAGGCTTACACATGATCGGTTGCATCTGGAGATAAACATGCTGAATATTTGGATATATCTTGAAGTGTACGCCAAGTCATCGGAGGATTCCATCTTGACTACACCCAGGGCCATAGCTTGCAAGGCCCATTCTTCAGTTGTCGGTGGTCCTCGGCCTGGCCCATGAATGAAAGGCCGACATGGTGAGTACCCCCTAATCCAGGACACCGCCAGTAACCCGTGAACTAGTCTTCAAGCCGAGGACCGTGGATCACTCCTCGGGACAGCTTCGTCTTCTTGGTCTTCGGCTTCGTAGGCCAGTTCAATCTTCCAAATAGACTCCATCGCCGAGGAATCCTCGAGATCCAAAGCCTCCATTAATCTTTCATGCTCGGCTTCCTTGTTTACTGCATCCACGTATAAACCCGAGCAATGATATACTCTAAGTAACCATGGCATCTTTTAACAAGGCCCCTTATGAAAATAGCGTATTTTTTTTATCGGATTCGAAGACTCCTGATCGAGGACTCCAAATCCAAAGTTTCTTATGCCGAGGTTGATTCCTTATAGGCGAAGTTTTACCGTTTGAGGACCCTCGATGACTCTTGGCAAGCCTGTGGTCCCACATCTCAACATACCCGCTAAGAGGAGTTGTAGTGGGGCCCGATATCCGCTTTTAGCAGTATTTTAACTTCTTTTCCTTGATTGGTGTACCCAAACATGGCATGATGCCTGGGAAACATGCAGATTAACTACCAAGGACTCAAGTGTCCCATCGCAACACGTCCCGTCATGGTAGATATAAGACCAAGGTGGAGATAACCTCACCCTTTACCCCCGTCTACTTCTTCCTTGTGTCCACTCAACTTCCCTTCCCACCGTCGCTTCTAGAGCTCCAACAATGGCGAACATTCTTGGCTCGTCGAAACGCCCCAACAGTCCCCTCGAAGGAGACTGAAGAAGTTGCTCAGTTACCTGCGGGTAGCTAAATCGGCATGCTACCCAATGGTGTTTGCCCGATCCAGACTTCACGCCGGTCCGCCCTGGGCTAGTGGCCATAGATAAAGGGGTTCTTAATGATAATTATCCCACACCACATGGGGAGGAGCGGATTTGCTTTGTCCCCTTCCTTATCCGGGGTCTTGGTTTCCCCATTCACCCCTTCCTCGGGGGCCTTGTAGAGTTCTATGGGATCGAACTCCACCACCTCACACCAAATTCTATCCTTCATATCTCGGGCTTCGTTACCCTCTGCGAAGCCTTCCTCGGCTACGAGACCCACTTCGGGCTATGGCGCAAATATTTTTGCTTGATTCCCTACTCTCGAGACGGCTCCATATTTGATGTGGGAGGAGTCGAGGTGTGTCGGATTGCCGGGGTGGGCTACCTCCCTGGCACTCCAAAGGAGGATGTTGCAACGTGGGCGACCGAGTGGTTTTACATTGCCGACGTGCCGCTTGAGAACCCTATCCGACAAGGGCTCCCCCGTGATGGCTCAAGAATTTGTGATTATTTTTGAATGGTTCTTATTTGGTTTCCACCGGATTCATGTCACTTCTCGGTCATTTCTAACGCTAATCCTTCAAAAGAGAAGAAAATATGTTTTTCCATTGTTTGGCAGGAAATATCATTTATGGAAGGAAACCAAGGGGGGGTTGCTACAAATCAAGTCGAAAGGAGAAACTTTCATGTGGAGAGCCAAGCCACCAGGCGCATCAGAGCAAAAGAAGGCCTTCCATGCGAGCACACCCGCTCGCATGGGCGGTCGTATGAGGTGCCAAGAGCTCCACCATGTCTATACAAGACACTTTCATGAAGGGGCAGAGAGCATTAGAGAATCCTAGCCGCCGCCACCACGACCTAAACAGAGAAGGAAGAGATTCGAAGAACTACCAGAGATCTTCTTATTTTTGGTCCTTTCATCTCCATCATCATATCACTCTTCACTATTGTAAGAGGAATTCCAAGTTGTAAGAATAAGTTGTAAAATCTATTCCTACTCATCTGGAGGTCATGACTATTTGGATCATCCATTTCATTGGGGATCTTCCGTGTGTGATTGATATGATTTCCGTTGGTTTATTCTCTGAGATGATTGGTTATTCCCTTATGATGAATGAGTAGTTCCCCCTAGGCGTGGGAGATGTGGGTGAGTGGTGAGATTCATTTGTGCCTGATCTATATGTCGTCATTTGTGTTTGAAGTCTTATGATCTATCTAGTAAGTTGTTATACTGTGGTGAACTCTATGTGTGTTGTCCAATTTAAGGGCCTAGGCAACATGATCTCAGGAACTACACAGTAACACATATTGTTTAGGAAATCTGCGACCTCTGACGTGACAGGTGGAGACATCTATGAGGACCGAAAACAATATGAGATAACAGTGATCCACTAAACTTAATGCTTGGTTCCTGTTCGAGGACCTTAATTGTGGAGACGGCCACTCTGTGGCAACGGCAAAGCAGGACCATGAATGTAATCCCACGAGGAGGAGTTCCATGACCTTAGGGTGGTCTGTCTACAGAACAAACAAATCAAATACTATGACCACGATACAAGGTAACTGGTGTGACCTTAGTACTCTTCATCAAGCCAAATGCTGCCGATCTTAATTTCGTGAAGGAGGTACTGAGAATATTCGGCATGGCATCTAGTCTCAAAGTAAATTATGCCAAGTCTTTTGCGATACTTATCAGAGGCGAAGATGGAGATGAGGACCTGGTGAGGAACACGCTGTCGTGGAAGATTGATCACTTCCCATGAAAATATTTAGGGCTACAGCTTAGCATTAAGCAGCTCATATGATCTGAGTGGCAGCCTGTCGTGGACGCGACACTTAAGATACTACCCAACTGGCAAAGGGGGATGGTGACTAGACCAGGAAGGCTGATCTTGGTGAACCAAGTCATGTGTGCTAGGCCTACGCATCACTTGATCATCACGGAAGCACCAAAGTGGGCTATGGACAGAGTTGACAGGGGCTGTCGTGCGTTTTTCTGGGCAGGTTCGAATGAGGTACATGGTGGGAAATGTGTTGTCTCCTGGAAAAGAGTGTGTCGCCTGAAATACCTCGGCGGACTGAGGGTGATCGATCTACACAAACAAGGAATTGCCCTTAGGCTGTGGTGGGACTGGCTCAGAAGAACAGATGCGTCAAGGCCATGGCAGAGACTAAACTCTATCTCTGATAAGCAGGTCATGGCGGTGTTTCGTAGCCTGGTCAAGTGGCAGATCGGGGATGGCGGAAAGGCCCTGTTTTGTAAGGATAGATGGATCAGGGAACCGTGAATTGAGGAAATTGCTCCGATTGTTACGGCTAGGGTCAGGACACAAGTGGCAAATAGGAGAACGGCCCATGATGGTCTGACACTCCATGCCTGGACGAATGATATCGTGTGTGTGGGGGGGGGGGTCTATCTACTAACGACCTTGCCCAGTTCATTCGTCTATGGGAAGTGATGATAGAGATTCAGCTAACAGTGGATACTGACGACAAACCTATCTAGGCATGGACATTGACGGGGGAGTACACTTCTTCCTCGGCCTACAGAATGATGTGCGAATGGGGAATCATATTGCAGTCGGCATCTGCAATCTGGAAGAGCTGGGCACCGCTGGCGTGCAAGATCTTCATGTGGCTTGTAGTACAATATAGGCTTTGGACCTCAGACAGACGTTTCAGACACGGGCTGCAGGATCAGAGCTCACCATGCTTTTTGTGTGACCAGGAGGAAAATACGGTGGATCACATACTATTACAATGTGTGTTCACGAGGCAAGTTTGGTTCCAGTGTTTCACAAGGGTTGGGATCAATCTGGTACTGCTGCCTACGGTGTAGGCAAGGGTTGAGGAGTGGTGGGCCTCGGCGCGGAAGCTAGTTACTAAGGCACGACGGAAGGGTTTTGACTCCATCATGCTTATCTGTTGGTGCCTCTGGAAGCAAAGAAATGGAAGTGTTTGGCAGAAACGCGGTGCTTAATGAATGGGGCACGGTAGATTTCATTTTTTAGGAGCTCCACCTTTGGGCTAAGGCGGGAGCACGTGGAGTACAACAATTTTGTGAGTAGTCGCCTATGTGTATTTGGAGTGTTGGAGGTGTGGGGCACAGTGTTGTAGTGCCTAACACACTTGTAATCTCTTGTACATAACTTCTACCTTCTATAAAGCTAAGGTACGCCTTTGACGTACTCTCGAAAAAAAAATTGGATATATTAGTTACTTCGCTCTTTGGCTGCAGTTAGCCTTTGCGCCAGCCGGCTAGGGCCGCGACAGCAGGCCAGACGACTTTGAGGGCATGGCCTGCCCGGCCGCAGAGGGGCCTATCCTGCCCGGCCGCGGAGAGGCTTGGCCTGCTCGTACCCTGGCTATGACCGGCAGTGTGGGATGGAACGTGTAACTTAGCTGACCAAAGTGGCTTTGGAAAATAACAACATATTTTCCCATTTAAAGCTTCTATCATGAAAGACAATATACTTTCGGTGATATTCCAGAAATGAAGCAAAAAAAACTCTCATTTAACTAAATACAAAAAGTGGTTAGCAGTTAATATTTGTATTTTTACTCCATATTCTTATACAAATCCAGTGCAAAAATGGTTTGCCAATTCTGGTAGTGTATGTATGATACTTGTTTGGTAAACGCATGATTCAGGAATATGTGCGGCGGCGTTAATGATGGCTTACAACTATGTGCGGCAACGTTGACGCCGTGACACGCAGAGACGACATCCAACATGGGGCGACTAAGAGGACCTTTACGTGTGGCGGTGAAAAAATGTGTGGCGGTGCATGTGACTTGTCTCTCGACATTGTATACCAGATGGATGAAATGTATATATGTTGGATGTATGGATAAACTGTATATTTGTATTTGAATATATGAATGAAGTGGTATTTTCCTCAGGCATCAGAACCAGCCACCCGACATCGCCACCAGAGCACGCAAAATTCCTGTGGAGCCTTAGAACGACGACTTCCCGACTGTTTACTACGACAAGATTTGTTAGGCTCCGGTGAGGGAAAGGGCAATGACGACGACATGCCTTCAGTTTATTTCATTGATTGTAGTCGTCGCTAGGTGGTTTTATATAGATCTAGATGCAAAAAAAAAAATCTTTTAGTGTTCTTTGTACTGCCATGATAGTTTGATGAATGGACCAGAAATTTTCCCTGTAAAAAAGAGAGCAGTTCGTCCATTTCACCCAATCTTTCTTTCTTGACTGCCATACTAATCTTTTCTTTTGTGCAACCTAACGAATATACTTATGGCTCCGGTAATGGAGAGAGGTCATCATACTATTAAGATTTGTAACCACACACCCAAGTCACGAATAACCACTCCATTGGTCCAATAATTTTTAATCTTACCATCCAACACCGTACCTTCCCTCTCCCAATAAGACTCATATATCAAAATTTTGGCAATATGCTCGGAATGAGGATTACCGTACCACGGAATCAATAAGGGGCTGATCTGATATTGAACACATAATGTGCGAGACCTGACAATTTGGGACCACCAAAGAGGACACGTGACATCACGATCCAGCCAAACCTTCACATTCCTCTTCCCATCTTGTTTATTATTGTACATCCAAGGAACACCCATAAAACCAAATCAAACAAGTTACAATTAGTAAGAACTGCACAAAAGTTATTCATGAGCCTAGGGGGTTTCTTATGACTAGAGAAATGATTATGCTGTCACGTAGCCTCGTTGAAATCACCCACCATTAAATCAAGGTCCAGAACCAACAGGTTTTAACCGCCTCAGCAAATCCCACATAGCATATCGTTTGTTAGCACAAGGTTCACCATACCCAAAGGTACTCCTCCATTTGAAATCATTTTCATGACAGATATACATATCAATAAAGCATCACCAAATTTATTTTACTCTAAAGAGAAATTCTCATCCCGTAAAATAGCAAGGCCGCCTTTACCTTTAAATACCGAGGCGTGAATAAAATTGTGTTAGTCGTGAACTAGCTAGGATGTGACGTATTGGTCCTAGAACGATAGTATGGTTGCATTCTGAAACTGAGGAGATTGTAAAATTATGTCGCTCGTATCACCTGATCCGGTTTAATAAATGAAACTCCTTATTATATTTGAAAAGAAACAAACATCTGCCACCACTCGTAAAGTTCTGGGATACCCGAATAGTTAAGATTTGAGAATTGTATTTCTATCAATGGGTCCATAGCTCAGTGGTAGAGCAATTGACTGCAGATCAATAGGTCACCGGTCCGAACCTGGTTGGGCCCTAATTTTTTCCTAATACTCCCTCCGTTCCGGAATATAAGGTGTACAGATTTCCGTGCAAGTCAATCATTTGAATGCTTGACCAAGATTACAGAATGAAATAACAACCACTGATGCCTAATAGATAAAATATGAAACTATTTTTTATGATGGATCAAATGATATAAATTTCGTATTGTGGATATTGATATATTTTCCTAAAAACTCGGTCAAACATGCACTCATTTGACTTTTGGAAAAACAAATACACTTTATATAAAAGAACGGAGGGAGCATCATACAAAAAGACACCAAACATCACTGTCAAATGTGGCGTACGATCTCTGTGCTAGAGAACAATAAAAATAGATCCTACTTTTTTTAATCTATTTTTATTTTAGAATGGTGGAATCTCATTCAATACCTATTCATACTTGTTAGGATTAATTAATGCATGTTAATTAAAGGATAATCCATGCTTGTACTAACCGCAGGCAGTTGCAAACTGTCACGTCGGTTCCTTGTTCAACAGGGAACAGACGCCTCCCTAGTGGCGTCCCTTCCCTTGTATAAATAGCAGTTGCCATCTAATAAACAAGACACTGGATTCATTTTTGTTGTCTCTCGATTCTCTCTCGATCTCAGTTCTAAACACGTTATCAGCACGCTCTACCGAGAGCACGGATCGCGGAGAGGAATCAAAGAACGACGAACGACCCGCCGTGTTCCCACGCTCCAGGCGGCGCGGACAGCAAGCAGCGGCGCCCTGCCCGACGGTGGCGATGGTGAAGAACGGCGCCGCCCGGCTCACACCTCCCGCATGCGGTGCTCTTCCTCCCGGCGCATGGCACCGCGGCGCTCCCTGGCCGACAGCAGCCATCATGTTGTTCATTGGAAGGAAGACACAAGCATGTGTCGGCATGCACTCCTGCGCGATAAAAAAAGCAACCGATTGATTGGCCACAATTATCAATCAAAGAAGGTAAGAGATAGAGAACTGCAACGGATTGATCCTTGTTAAATCTAGAGATAAACGCATGGAAAGTCACAGAACTCTCACGAGATGAACACTTTGATTACTCTTCTTCTAAAATGTGATGGACCGGTCATAACACTCAATTTTATGAGCAAACGGGTCACATGCCGGTTTGAGGTGTCCTGCTGATTAGGATATTTTTTGCAGAAAAGACCTTGGCTAATTTTTTGAGGTGTTTTTTGCGAGACGCGGGGTCGACAGGGACATCATACGGTCATGGACAGGCTGGACTGCAGCACAATCGGCGGGCGAGGAGACGGGAGCGTGAGGCAGTGGAGCCAGGGAGATTGGCAACGAGCTGCCACGCGTGGCCGATGGCATCGGGGGTGGGGAATGTGTGGCGTGGCCGGCCGCAGCCTCGTGCTCAATCGGGTGGGTGTCGCAGGTGCGCGTGGACGACCTGCCCGCTCTGCTGGATGAGCGTCCCGTCATCATGGTGCTCGAGTCCGAGAGCTCCCGCGACATGGTCGACTCGGGCAGGCATGTCGCGGCTGACGGCGAGCCGAGCGGCATGGCCGTTCGCGTCTCGAGGCACGAGGGGGACCGCGCCATGTCGGAGTGCTCCGGAACGGCAACAGAGGCCGCCCGGTTCCTGGCGACCACAAGCAGTAAGTCTCCACCTGCACCCCATCGAACTCGGCGCCACCGATCACACCACCGTTGGCACGCCGCGTGACTGGGCGGTTTGTTGATGAGCGCGCGCGAGGTACTATATGGCGAATCCCGTGGACGTGATGGCCCCGCCGCAGCTCCGGCATTCGGCTCGAAGATGCCGTGTCACCGGGAACCTGTCACGAACCCAGGCCCAGCTCCGCACACTCGCCCCGCATTCGGACGTTTCCTGGGCGCATCGGCACCAGCCACAAGCAACGAGCCCAACCACGTTCCCAAAAGACCGGCCTGAAGGGAGGGTGGCACTCGCCCTTATAAACTAGTCCTAGCCTCCTCCCGCGAGCGAGGTGGGACTAAAGTCACTGGCGTTCCGCACGGACCGAGTCTGTGACAGAACCTCAAGGCCTCGTCCGAGAAGCTGCTCAGTGCACCCGCCGCCGGGGACAGAAGAGGAGAGGTCGCGCGCAGCCCGGCAGCCATCGCGTCAAGTACTCGATTTAGGTGACGCTATGCGTGTGCTGCTTCTTAGATCGATCAAGCTGCTTCCTCTCGGCTAGTACACGTGTGTGGGTTGTGTTTCACGAATCGGTCGACAGGCTAAAACCTACGGGAGGAACCGTGCGAGCGTAGCTGCAAGGGACACGCAGAAATGGACACAGGCCGCGGGAGCTCGTGCACGTTGCGGCAGCGGCATTAATTCCGACGCCACGTCAACTCGCGAACGCGACGGCCATGGCACCGAACAGCGCGGCGTCCCCTAGAGCAGTGGCTTGCCGTGAACCCGTATGTAAAGCTGGCTTCGGCTTAGTTTGCTCAGATCGATCCGAGAGGCGGCGCTTCGCTCAAGCTGGTGCTTTGCTTTGGACCGGCTGTGCGGTGGCGGGTTATACCGAGGGCGAGCTGCGTCAGCGGAGGCATGGGGAGAGTGACCACAAGGTGTTTGAGGAAATGCTGCACTAAGGTTATTTTTATGGACGCAGCGGTTCGCAAACAAGACCTCCAAAAAAATGTCAGGGTCCTATTCACAAATAAAGGCCTAGTCACTATGACACCTCAGCACCAGTGACTTGTTTGCTCATAAGAGTCTTGTGACCACTTTATAACATTTTAAAAGATGTGTGACCAAACTACTCATCTCGCAAGAGTTGTGTGACTAATGATGTGTTTATCTCTTAAATCTATCATCTCTAGTGGCCAGGCAATGTTCGCGACCTTCCATTCCAAGACATCAATGGAGGAAAAGACGAATGGAAAACGCACTCTCGATCAATGGATTGAAAATCCAAACAAGAACTGTAAGCGTGCATGTGGTCTTCTTCAATTCGTGATGTTCTTACCTCTTAAAAATGATGTCGGACGCGGATCGACACAGTCGATTCTGAACGGCACGAGCAGCCTACGGCCGGCAAGAAGCACGTCGGCCCTCTCCGTCCGCGCGACGGCGCGGCCGCTCCCCGACGGATGACGCGGCCCCCGGCCGTTCCTCCACAGTGACGCCCACCTGCATCTGACGCAGCGCCTGCGGCCATGGCCTCACCTGCTGATGGTTATGGCCTCCGGCCGGCGACGCCTGAAGCGTGCGCGCCGCGGAGGCTCCTGACTCCGGCGTTGGCGACTGGCTCCATGCGCGTTAGCGTGGCAAGGCAAGGCTGGCGGCGCAACCGCCTCGAGCGGTGGCAGCACGCGAGGCTGCGGCCATGGTGCAGCCTTCCCGGCATCTTTGCGGTTCCCCTTCCCCGGCGAGGCCCTCCCACGCGCAGCGCTAGCGCCCGTGGTACCCAGCGGTGGTGGCGCCTCCCTCCGGCGGCAGTTACGAAATTTCTCCCGATTGAGGAACCGCACGAGAGAGATAAGGCAATGGAACCTTATCCCTTTTGCCATTTTGCAGTACGGTCCCTGCAGGTGCAGGAATTGCAAAACTGGCGAAATCAGTGGTCCAGGCCAATATTTGCACAATATCCTTAAGTTTCTAGGATTTCGCAAATTGGTCCTGTCAACTGTGCTATTTACTAGTATTAATCTGTTTTAGACCCTGTTATTTACAGTATTTGTGTCTTCAAATACTGTATTTCTGTAGAGTACCTTGTATTCCAGAAAATATGTGTGATGTAATATATTTCCATGTTTCCTACATGTTGAGATTAATTACGTCCACCATTTGCAATTGAGATTTTCAATTTCTTGCAAATGAAAATGAAAATCAATTCATCGTAATTGAGCCATTTTTTTTGGCTTAATACGAGCAAGAATTGATATGCAAAATTCAAAGTGAGTTTCTTCAAATTGATGCTTGGGATCACAAGGTAGTCATATAGATCTACTGCCTACGCAGATTATCAATGACTATTGTTAAAGCCTACATTTTGTCATTTTGACATTATGATTGCTTTATAAAGTGCTCTCCCACACATTTTACTAAGTCATGACATAAGGCATTAGGAGTGAGTATCTACTAATTTTCATCAGATTATACTCCCTGGTGCTGCGAGATCTACTCCATTTTGGAGATTATCTTCAAGGTGTCATATTTAGCAATTTGAGATTCACACTAATGGTTTCAAGCTAACTTCTTGAAATATCCATTAATTTTGCAAAATTCATTACAACACTAACCATGATGGTCTTTCATTTACCGGCCGTAAATTAATTATCTCTGGTAACCGATGGCTAGAGAATTTGAGGCATTCGGCCTCAATGGCCACCACTGCCCTAGCTGGGCCATGGACATCATGATCGCTCTTGTGTCTCGTGGGATAATGTGTGCAATCCAAGACCCGTAGGATTCCCCTTCGATTGGAGTCACACCGCTAACAGAAAAATATGTTGCCTTATAAATCATAAGGCATTATATCGATCCAGATCTCAGCATCTGACTATTCTGTATCAGTAATTCCTGTGACGCAAAGAATCTCAAGGGCAAAGGTTTGAATCTTACTTCAATCTTCAACCCGACATCACCAGCGGTAACGGGACCCTTTGGGCACGGAGAACGTGATGGTTGAATATGTCTCAACCGACATGTTTGGAGACTATGAGCAGTCTCTCAATCTCCTCAGTGGTCAATATAATTTATGTCCATTTCTGATGTTGTAATAAGAACATAAGTATTGTTGTCGTCATATATTGTATATCACAATACATTGTATCAGCACTTTGGTACAAATACATTAGTATGTATTCTATATATTTGATAAAGATTCATACTGAGAATCTTCAAGCCTATATATAGATTTCTACGGGGGTCAAACTGATGAAAGGATGTGTTCCTTGTGGACATATGCACCACAAACTCCATACTTAGGAAAGTAAAATGTTTCCACTCTGGCTAAGAGAAAGGAGATATTTTAAAAATCGCTAGACGTGATGAGGTAATTGTTGACTCAACTCGGGTCATATTTACTATCCCTATGGGTACTCGAGTACCGTCAAGGATGCTTTATAGTGTCCCGGTTTAACTTGTACCCTACTGAACTATGAAGATATCCATCAAAATAGTTTCCATAGCGAAACTTATGATGACAACAAAGAGGAATATCTTCTCTTTCCCATATGCAACGGATAAGGCAAACACATTATCTCCTTATCGTCTAGATTGTACTACAAAACCCGTAGCACATGTTGCGTACAAGATAGTTTTCCAAAATGTCTTGTACATGACAAACTTGGCATACTCGCCTTGGTCATCCAGACATTGGGTTGAAACTGAAACTATCGGCAATTCCATTGGTTATACTATTATGATGCTAAATTCTAACAATATTTGGATTTTATGTGTACTGCATGTGACACAGGGAAGCTAATTTTAAGGCTCGCGGACCTTAAAGTCTACGTTGAACCACTCAAACTCCTTGAATGCATCAAGTCGAGGTAAGTGGCTCTTCCCAACCATTGACTAGACTATTCAGATACACATGGTTTTTAAAAGGCACATCTACACGATGGTCTCAAGTGTGCTTTATCCACACGAAACCATTGGCTCATTATCCTGAACATCGATTTCAATAAAAATTGAATGGACAACATTGCAGAATTCTCCTTGCGTGCCTTCACTATGGCCCTAGGATAGAAGTTTAGCACTTTGTCCTAATGTCTAGATTCAAAATGGTTTGGTAGAATCCTTTATCCAAAGAGTTAAGCTCATTGCATTATCTTTACTCTGGAATTGCAACTTACCAACTTTACGTTGGAGTCATGTAGTTTTACACGCTCATGACCAAACTGCATAATATTATTCCCCTCTATCTTTGATACTTGGAAATATACCAAGTATTTCCCATCTGCGGTAATTCGGTTACACACCGATATCACCACCCCGACATACATCATTGGCCCCTCAGCATATAGTTGGGATCTATGTGAGGAATAACTGTATTTTCCGTCAATACCTCAAGCCCCTCATATGGGGAGTTATTCAAGGCCAATGATTCAATGAGGAACATTTTCAGGCATTAGGGGGAGAGTTCAAGTACCATAAAAAATGCCAGGAAATTAGTGGAATGTTCAACACATTTCTGCCTCAAATCCACGTACTCAAAGATCTGAACCATGTGTTCAGAAGATTTGCAACACATTGCAAATAACCTGCCAGATTCATTTACTGACTATAAAGGTGTCATACAATCCTGCAAAAATATGCCGAAAAGAGTGGAGGTACCAACTAAAACCACTCAACTCCCCGTTCAAAGCAACAGGGGGAGAAGTATGGCAACAGTACATCAGGATTCAGCTTCTCGCAAGCAAGGATATCAAGGCCTTTGAATCAGTAAATGCAAGTCAACTTCACGTTGACAGACACCTAATGGGTAGTATACACCCAGTGGATGGGAAACCTCCACCAACCCAGGTCATAGTGCACACAATGACCGGGACATCGGAATACCCGACTCAATCGCATTGGGAAATCGCGAGCAGTCACCATGGGTAACGATATTTCCATCAACTATATATTGATATATAGATTCTGGAGAAACATATAACCGGAAGTCTACAATTGTCGACATACATTTCTCAACTAGATTGAAAAAACCTTTCACATGATTCAGGTCCAAAGACCATGGCCATGGCAAAATGTGAACAACACTCGGACTGAACTCAAGCAAAGGGTATAATCTAGGTAGAAATAATCTTACTCAACAAAGGGAAGGTATTCACATAAGCAATACCTAAACCAGTTTTCTTCTGGAATCTTAATTGAGAACAACGAGGTGGTGAAACATAGAGCAAGTATTGTAGCAAAAGGGTTCACGCAGACACCCAACTATTCTCCAGAGGTGGAATCTCTTTCCGATAACTTATATCATTGGCAGTACAAAATCATCTATCTCTGCAGTTGATAGATGTAGTGATTACATATCCATGTGGATCACTAGATTCAGATTTAGATGGTTCCCGATGGAATCTCACTTCTGAATCGAAAGGCAAAATGCAACATACACTGTGTAAAATCAGTAAGTCACTATACGGCTTATTGTTGTCGGTATATTTTGGTACAACCGACGTAGTGAGTTCCTTATTCAGAAGGATTACTCCTACATTGATGATTACGCATGCATGTTAAGCACGTGATCATCTAAATGACAGAATTTGAGATGAATGATTTGGGTGAAACCTCGAGCACCTTCACTCATACATTATGGTACACTATGTTGTCTATATCCAAAATATATTGGAGAAATTCATTGTGGACAAATTTTATGCATCCATAACTCGCATGGCTTCGTTCTCTAGATGTAGAGAAAGATCCATTAAAACCATGAGTTGATGGAAATGTGATATTGAGACATAGGTTCCATATCCTAGTGCCATTGGACCCACCACACATAATTGATTGGGGCTCAAGAATATCTTTCGATATCTCCAAGGCATCAAGTATCTTGTCTTAGTTTTTCAGTTTCAGAGAAATCTGGGCACCAATATCATTGGATAAGTCGATCAGATCCCTACTATGTCAGATCGTAGACAAGGTTTGTGTTCCTGCTAGGTGTGGTAGCCATCTCATGAGAGTCTTCGAAACAGACCTCATGGCTACATCCACCAACCATTATCTCAAAGATAATGTTGCTTGTGTTGTCCGGATGTAAACATGTTACGTAATAAGCAATGTCGCTATATTGCATATCTTGCAAGTCAAATCATGCCACTGATTTGTTCACGAAGTCTCTACCAACTTTAACATTCCAGAAATGTGTTCATGGAATTGGTATGTGACGGCTTCGGAATTTGCAAGAATCAGGGGGAGTATCTTCCTGAGTTGTTCATGTTCAAAGCATCATATATTACTCTTTTTCCCTTCATGAGTTTACTTTACAGGTTCTCATAAAGGGTTTTAATGAGGTAATATCAACATGAGATCATATACCATACTTTCTGTTTTCCCTACCGGGGTTTTTGAGAAAGTATATACGACATATTTATTGTTCTCTATACTCTATGAGTTTTCTTGTATTGAGTTAAAAGAGACAATAACCATTATATGTTACATCATTTTCTCCTTATTTTTTCCACCGGGTTTGAAGGAGTTTTAGCAACATATCAAACACCTATCTCCTTACATTTTTTCCCACAGGGTTTTCAAGGAGAATCTTTATCAAGATGAAGTATGCTCACATGATCAAGCATTGATTAGGGGGAGTGTTAGGATTAATTAATGCATGTTAATTAAAGGATAATCCATGCTTGTACTAACCGCAGGCAGTTGCAAACTGCCGCGTCGGTTCCTTGTTCAACAGGCACCTCCTCTGAACAGACGCCTCCCTAGTGGCGTCTCTTCCCTTGTATAAATAGCAGTTGCCATCTAATAAACAAGACACTGGATTCATTTTTGTTGTCTCTCGATTCTCTCTCGTTCTCAATTCTAAACAATACTAATGTTGTCTATCCCAGGTCAGACTTTATTTGCTAGAAAAAAGGCCCAGCTTTCCTCGATTTTGAAAATATAGATAGGGTTTATAGGGTCAAAAGAACTTATAAAATGAACTAACCTCCTCACAGGTTGACAGATATTTGGTCAAAGTTAAACCTTTGATAACGTGCTAGACACAATTTTTAAAATGCAACTAACCACCCAAAATGCAACATCACTGTCAAATGTGGCGTACGATCTTTGTGCTAGAGAACAATAAAAATCGATCCTACTTTTTTAATCTATTTTTATTTTCGAATGGTGGAATCTGATTCAATACCTATTCATACTAATGTTGTCTATCCCAGGTCAGACTTTATTTGCTAGAAAAAAGGCCCAGCTTTCCTCGATTTTGAAAATATAGATAGGGTTTATAGGGTCAAAAGAACTTATAAAATGAACTAACCTCCTCACAGGTAGACAGATATTTGGTCAAAGTTAAACCTTTGATAACGTGCTAGACACAATTTTTAAAATGCAACCACCCAAAATGGCGTCCATGTCTAACAACTTCCGACCTGAATAGTGAATATGGACACGAAATTCTTTGGTGCGAAATAACATAGGACATTCGTAACATTACAAGTCAGCCTACTGTCCAAATGGCAATACTGGGCCATTTACTTCTAATAATCAGTTACAATTTATTTATAAACACATATGCCGAAAGAATAAACAATGGTACAAAAAGTTCTTGACTCTTCCCACGGTGCTTCCACATTGTCATCCGCCCACCATCACTTCTGGCCAGGGAAAACGAGCATAATGTAGCTGCCGAATAGTTATTTGTTGCCAGATGCACTGCTCGACCGGGCATCATATGGGATGTTTAGGCCATCACCTACCTACCGATGAATCCAAGCAGCTGGAGGATGAAGGCCAAGATCAGCATGACAATAGCAAGGATCAGGCCTTTCCTACCTAGGAGCCAGTTCTTCGTCTTCTTTGCTACTTCTACGCCTTGCTGTGCTCTGTCCATCCATTTCATCTGAATGCAAAAAAAAAAAAAAAAAAAAAAAAACAGAGGTTAATGATCTAACAAGTCTTAACTGAACTCTGACAGCTAATCGAAAGTAAAATATATGCCCAAAAAAAGCATCGTCTGCACACAGCTCAGAGGAGAGGGGTCTTTGTAATTAGCTTCTCACCATTCTGTCTAAATCTTCTGGAGATAATGAAGACATAGCTTGTTGAGCTTTGGCGGCATCCTCCTTCGACAGCTTCATGCCAAACTGCTCACTCATGTTTGCCATCACATCAGGACTCATGTTCTTCATCATGGATGCAAACATCTGTTGATTTACAAAAGTTTAAGACATGTTAAAATCCATAACCTCAGCTTCTTCCATGAGGAATAATCTTCACAAAAACCAAATTCCTTGGGCTAAAAGATTTTTACCTGCCGCATAGCAGGGTCTTTCATAGAATTTCTCATGGTTTCTTGCATATCAGCTGTAGAAACTGGGGAACTGGATGATGAATGGTCCATACTTTGGCTGTTTACTATTTCATCAGGGTTCTCCGCAACAGTTTGCGAAGATGAAGGTTGGAAGTTATTGCTACTCGTTTCTGCTCTTGATGAAGGTCGGATATTACTCCCTGGTCTCAGAGGCGCACTACCAGGTCCACCCATTTTAGAAGCAAAATCCATCATATTTTGCAGTTCAGCAGGGGACATTTTCCCAATCATTTCAGATGCCATACTAACCATGTCAGGTGACATTTCAGGCATATTGGATCCGAGATTTGGAGCAACAGGGTTTGTTCCGGTTAATGAAGAAGCAGCCTGAAACATCTTTTGTAGTTCTTCTGGTTTCATGGTGCCGATCATTTCACTGGCAGTTTTAACTAGCTCCGGTGACATTCCTTGCATTCCCAACTTTGATAACCCATCAGCATCACTATTAGAGACATAATTTTGAAATGACCTGACAGTTGACCAGGACAACAAGAATGTCATGCATATTTTTTTAAGAGCACAATGAGAAGACTGTAGGTGAAGTAAAGACATTTTACTAATGTTCGTAAATAAAGCAAACCATCAAGTCCAAGTAAAAGTCCATAACAGTTGGAAGTTTTTGCCATCAGATATGAAATTACTGCATAATGTGAACCTAACGTGATCAATTCAGATAGCACAACAAGATGTAATCATATTTCTCTAACAATATGCCACATAGACAGATCCACCACAAGACAGCATAAACATCATAAGAATGAGAAGAGAATTAAAAATATCACAGCTAAGAACAAAGATTTATGGGTATCATTTTTTTATACAAGATAATTGATTCAGTAAGAACATTGAATGTTAATGCATGCCAAATAATGGTTGGCTAGTGGACTAATAAGAGGTATCTGAAGTAGCAACAACCGAAAAATATCAAATCAGAGTGCGGCAATTCTGAATATGTGCCTAATAATATGAAAGGAACATAGACCAGAAGCAAAGAGACTGTTACCTGATAGTAGCAGGATCATTCATTAAGCTTTCTGAAGGGTTAGATTGTCTTGAGTTTCCAGCTCCTTCATGTGGTTGTGAAACAGTATACTCAGTAGAAGAACTCCTTTGAGTCCTTAACAGCTCTGAACTATCTTCTTCCACAATTTCTTCAATAACAACTCCTTAGAAACAAAAGAACACCAAGATGAGTAGTTTGTTTGATGGGTCGGACTGAATTAGAACAAATACTGTCGAAATAGATTCCAACCAATATACAGAAATAATATATTTCACTACAACCTCGGCTCTACTCTTATATCATAGTTTGGCTGGATCAAGTCAAAGGCCCATCTACTTATTAATTACTCCCTCTGTTCACTAATATAAGACATTTTAGAAATTTCAATACGGATCACATATGGATTGAAATGAGTGAACAAACACACTAAAACATGTCTACAGACATCTGATTCAGAAAAAAGTTGGAACATCTTATAAAAGTGAACGGAGGGAGTATTTTTATATATCTTTCTAAGTTGATTAAGTTGATTTTGCCCAAATATTCAATACAAATATATGCACACAAAATAACATCATAAATACTCTTAGGATGGAGTGATTTAACCACAAAGATTTTATCCAGAAGCACTTGAGCTACATTAAGGTGGGCTCAGATTAAAAAAAAAAATAGCAGGGGATGAAAAAGAGCAGCATAATTTACTTCTAAAAAGAATATCAATGAAGCTACCTTTTGGCAGGTTTGCTCCTCCTCCTTCATTTGCAAGTTTTCCATCTGTGTCTCTGCATAATGAATGTAATATATCAGTAGGACAATGGCGAAAACTAAAATTATTAACCACTTTTGTCCATGTCAGCAACAAGATCAGCATATTTCATATGTTTGTGCAGGAAAAAAAGGCAAACCGTACCTCAGAACCTCAGCAATAGTTTCATCCTCCGGAGAAATTTCATGGGCTTTTCTTAAGTCAGCAACAGCAGCCTGAAGGTTTCCTAGTTCTTTGTAAGCTTGACCCCTTCGGTAGTATGCTTTGACATTGCTTGAATCGTAAGTTAGAACCTGTGGCACAGTTGATCGTTGGGTCAGCATAACAGGTAAATGAAGAGCTGCGATCCTTAGGACAACTAAACTAACAACAAAAGTTCAGAAAACTGAACTTGAGAGAGTTATGGACTTCCATTTAGACAGCTCATAAATACTAAACAGCAAAGGTGGCAAACAGAAACAACGAAAGTAGATTGCATTTAAGATAATGGTAGCACTGTGATGCGTAACTATACCCGCATATAATATTGGTATAATGGGTAGAAAGCCTCAAACATACCTCTGAACCTTCATTTACGCATTCCTCAAACTTCCCTGATTTCAGGTAACACGACATTAAATTAAGGGTACACTGCAACTGCAGAGTTCGCCCAGCTGCCGATGGTACGCTCTTCATGTTTTCCTTGGCCTGGTCAACAAAAGAGCGTATAAATTAAATTGGCAGTCATGTCACTTCTTTACACATGGAAGGCAGGGGATTTGAAACGCACAAGCTTGTACTTGGCAGCAGCATCAGTATACTTCCCATGGCTATGAAGTTCATTTCCCTGGAACAAAAGAAAAAGAATATTATGGAAACTCGTAACATGGATAAAACATGGAGTCCGATACCCAATACATTAAATAGATGATGAGATACATAATTTCTTCTTAGACAAGAGATAACAGGAAGATGAATAGAAAATGAAATTATGTATCCAAATTATCAAGACCAAGCACCACTGGACTATATGAGCATTCTCTCCATGAATTTTTCTTGCAAAATATTTTGTAGTGACAGCCATGTGAAGCTGTCGCTTTTCCAGTTTGTAATTGATTCATTCAGAGTGATCTAAAATTCTGATCAAGTGAGCCGATTAGCATATTTTATACAAAGAATTTTGGAGCTTAATAAAAAATGATCAAGTGTATTTGTCCAAGTCTCTAACCAAGAGTAGGAAAAGGTCATTCTATGCTAAACGAAAGGTCGTGCTGGATTTTGTACAGACCTGCTGCTTCAACATCTTGGCACCAGATAGCGCATATGATATTTGAGCATCAGCTTGGGCCTTCATGGCAGCAAATTCCTCAGGCTTAGCGTTGGCAATTTTTTCAGTCATATCAAGCATTTCCTCTGGCCTTGTTTGCTTGAGCTGTTGAGCAGCTCTTTTGAAGTCCTCAGTTCTCATATTTTTCATACTCTCGGATGCTAGCTTTATCAGGTCAGGATTGGACATGAGCTGCAATTATCAAAATTGCAACAAGCACATGGTCAATCGCATGATACTCCTGCTTCCTCAGGGCATAACAAATAGCATTAAGCAACTAAAAGCAAATGATGCTGGACACTGCAAATAACAAAAGCAGGAACCGAGGTATGAAACAGTGCTGAAAAAAACAGACATAAGTGCACACACAGATATCCACCAGCAGAATCCTATTGCATATAGTTTAGGCACTAGATGCAGAGTATTGGGCGAAAAGACGCAGCAACAGCCTCCTTTAAACAGTAGCACATGGTGGTTGTTTATAACAGCAGAAACCAGCATCCCATTGGCGTCACCAGTCAAGCAAGCCAAATCAAACTCAAACGTACCTCGAGTCCACAGCTACACACTACAATTTTCTTTACCAATTGTTTACCAATTGACTTGAGGAGTTATCCTAGTGCCAATTCAACTCGTACGCAATAGGTCAACCACGACGCGATTCGATCTAAGCAACCACAGCAGCAGCAGCACCAGCACCAACAACAGCAGCAACGACAAAAACGGCTGCCAAATTGAGCGTGATCTCCTCTCGATCTACCGCTAGCGAGACCACAACCGGGCAGAGAATCAATTGAGATCAAACCGGCATGACCGGACGTAGGTATATGGATCGGGTGCGGAGACCTGCTGTTGCATCCTGGCGAGGTCGTCGGGGGACATGCGTCGCATCTGCTCCTGCGCCAGCCGCATCATCTCCGGATCCATCATGGCGGCGCCGCCACCAAGCAATCCCAACACGTAGATCGAAGCGGCCGATGGGATCGACGCGACAGCCAAGCAGCGACCTGGAGCTCGCGGATTTGGGAATTAGCTCTCGTGTGTGCGTCTCGCTCTTTTCTTTTCTTTCGGTCGCCCTTTCTGGTGGTTGATCCGTAGAAAAACCTGTTGCTAGTATTTATTGACGGGTTTTGCGAGGGGCGACGAGAGTGTAGAAAACCGATACGGAGTCCAATCCGAAAGCGGCTCTTCTCTTTGACTTTTTTTTTGAGAGTTTTTTTTTTTTTGAGGGGTGGCTCTTCTCTTTGACGGATGATGCTTCCTCGCGGTGGGCCGCTGTTTTGGATGGGTTTGGGCTCGTGATCGTACGGAGGTACACGGCTGGGCGTTGAGCCGTTCCACCCTCCACGCGCTGCATTTTGTCTTCTTCCTTTCGGTCCAGATTTCTCAGACTATATTTTTTTGGAAACGTTTCCCACCGGCAGGCCGGCCGAAGCGTTCCGTCGGCTGCAAGCGCGTCGTTGATTAGCTTCAGAATCGTACGATTCAGTTTTCGTTTGCCTACAGCCTGGGGTCATGTGGCCCACTTCCTACCACACACGATCTATCCTTGTCTCTTTGTAAGGAGGGGAGCCACGGACCTGTTTCTTCCGGACTGAGATCCAGTGACTTTACTTGGTGAAGTCACGCTGCAACTTTAGCCTTCTAATCTCCATCCAAAACGCATCCAATAGTCTACATGAGACACTGGCAAAAACTCCAGGACTTAGCAGTTTTGCAGCCTAGCAGCAAACAACGGTACAGTCTAGCAGCAAACAACGATACAGTGCGCTTGGATTCAGTTTGATTTGAACAAATTGTAACCCAAAAAATTGAACAGATTATACAGTACCATATTATGCAATCAAAGTTGAACAATTCAATTGCATTTGACACCGAATCCAGTAGCATTTGACATTAAAAGGCTGTAGCATATAACATCCGAATGCTACAACAAGAAATGCCAATATTGAGTAATCATTCAACTACACAAAAGCAGGCCATTTCACTTGTACACTTAGGCCAAAAAAGACTATGGTTAACCCCCAAAATACTGTAGTTAACCCTGTCCAAAATACTACCTAACAACTTTGAAGATACCAGATCAGATCATCATGAAGATATCATCGTCAACTCGTGAAGTTGTCAAGAGCTCAGTAAAGCTGTCGATTGCATCGTATTCTTGATGCTTCTCACTTTCTCCTATGGGACTCCCTCCTTTGTTTGTGCCATCGTTCTCCACTTGCACTTGAGGCTGCACACTATCTTTTTTCTTTTGTTGTTGTTGCTGCCAATGTAAATGAAAAATCATTTTGTTAGTTTAGGAATGAATAACAACAGATAGTACATACATACTGCAGCTTACCTTTGCTTCTTTTGTTGTTGTTGCTGCTGATTTAGGTTGCTTTCGCCCCTTGCGTAACTTATCAAACCAAGTTTGCTTTCTCCTTAAATTTTTAGATGAAACCTCCTTTTTCTTCAGTTTTGCAGAACTAAGCAAGTCATTGGCTTGCTGCACATTTGGATCAACATTTTCTTGGTCATTGGAACATCCATTCGTAGCACTAGTAGCTGATGCATTGAGTTTATCCTCTAGTTGTGGCCAAAGATAATCAAGTGCATTTTCTAGCAACAATCGACATTCGGGGGAGTTGGCTATTTTATATGCCATATCGTGAAATTTATGAGACGTATCTTTGTACCAAAGTTGAGCTTCCAATTTTGGATTTTCTACCACTTTTCTTCCTTGCCTATCTTGTATACTTCCATTGCGTGCTTCTCTAGTCCATCTCTTTAGGACATAATGTGTTGGCAATGTCTTTACATTCATCAAATCAAGAACTTTCAAACTATGTCCACACAATATTCCCGCCCTATTGAACATTTGACAACTACATGAAGCTGTTTGGTTCAAAGGATCGCCAATCACTATGCGCTCCTCCTCCTCCTCATAAGTCAAATCACCATGCAACCTCCCAATAGCAACAGCAAATTTGTTATTTTCATCCAACACTCTAGTGCAAGCAGCCATGGATCTTTCATATTCACTTTGGAAAGCTTCAAAAATAGTGGGAGTGTACACTTTGCTTGCTTGCACCAACATCGGAGTGCACATTTTGATTCTTGGCAACTTTTTTCTTGCCTCATATTCAGATTCCAATTCCTTTCTTCTTTTTACTTCAACCGTTCTCTCAGAATGCATCAAGAATCGGACAATATGGTTCTTCAATGCATTGTTGAAACTCTCACTTAGTTGTGTACTTCTCACTCCCAAACTGAAGACATCTCTCATATAACATTCAGCCCATTTTTCTTTCACCTTGTAGATACTATCTAACCAAGTTTGCTTATGCACTTTATGTCTCATGTTGTCAAATGCTTCTTGAAATGCTACCTTGTCCTCATAGCCATACATACAAGCACTAAAATCAGAGAGAATATGAGATTCCTCTTCCACCTCCCCTTCATCTTCCTCTTCCACCTCCCCTACATCTTTCTCTTCGCCCTTGACTGGAGATAAATGTTTGACAGCATTCATCATAATGTGAAAGGTGCACAGCCCGTGATATGATTCCGTGAATACTTTCTCTATAGCTTTTCCCATTGCTGCATCTTGATCCGTATAAATAGTTCTAGGTTGTCTTCCATTATGTGCAGCTAGAAAAGTCTCAAATAGCCATATAAATGAGTCCTTTGTTTCATCAAACAGCAAGGCAGCACCAAAAATAGTGGTTTCTCTAAACTGATTGAGCCCAAGAAAAACACCAAATGGCCTATACTCTTTGTTTGTGCCAAAAGTAGTGTCAAATGTGACAACATCACCAAAATGTGCATAGTCAAGGATCATTTTAGCATCAGCCCAGAATATGTTGGTTATATCCTCCTCACAATCCAACTGTAGTGCATATTGGAATGATGGATTGTCAGCAGTTTTGTCATGAAAATATTTCAACATACTTCCAGCTTGTCCAAAAGCCAACTCCCTCTGTCGCTTGGTTCGCAAATGATTTTTTTGGTCACGGCAAGTATATCCAAGGTTAATCGGTCCACCAACTTGACGAGAAGCAAACTCATGTGCAGCTTGTGGCATAATGCCGGAATCATCAGCGGTTTCAATTTCAAAAGCTTGTCGTTCTGAAATCTTTCTTTGGCATATCATCAAGTGGCGGGTTTGTGGCAATTGAAGCAAGTGGTTATGTTCAAGCACAACCTCAGTTACTTCATAATTTCCGGCCTCTCGATCCAACTGAAAACACATACGAGCTTCGCAGTCAGTTCTTGTTTCAGCTCTAAAACGCTTTGGTGCACGATCAGTTTGCCCTTTTCTTTGATGACCCTCGTTGGAACAAACAAATCTGCATGAACCAACCTGACCATCAAGTCTACTTTTGTTTGCGTATCTCTTTCTCACATCAAAGCCGGTGTGACCCCCATATGCATCCCAAAATGCCCAAGCCTCATCTACACTTCTGAACCTCATACCAACTTGAGGTATTCCCTTACCAATTTCTGTCATCCCACAACACTGAAAATTGTGAGGCACAAAACAGAGTTCTCAATTTTCAGAGCAGAGCACTCATGCTGATTTCAGTTACTTACACCTGAAAAAGTTCAGTTAGTGACAATATTAGTATGCTAAAGAGTTCAGTTAGTATGCTGGAGATGTAGTTTTACTTACATATCACTAAAATAAATCAGTTTCAGTTTAGTAAAGTTAGTTAAAATATGACTAACAGTAATCAGTTTTACTTACATATGACTACATGTACTGAATCTGTACATGAGCCTGATCGGTAATCAGTTTGCTTATGTACTAAACCTGATCGGTACTAGTATATGGACCTGTACATGTACTGAACCTGTACGCCCGGCCAATCGGCCATACCAAACCTCATGATCTACATACATATACTGAACCGGCCAGCACGGACATGTAAAATTACCTCGTGGGCGTGACGCTGAGGCGATTTCTCTCCTTCAATGGCGGCAGCGATGGACTTCTCCTTCGCAGAACGATCTTGCAGTGGCGGCGTGTCCCTACTCCTCTCCTCCGGCGACGGCCGTCCCTCCTCTCCTCCAGCGACGGCGCGACTTGACCCTCCTCCTCTCCTCCAGCGACGGTGTGGCCAGCTCCCCGTACTCCGCCGCCGCGTGGCTTCGCTTCCTCTCTGATGCGGCGGCGTGGAGTGGATCCCTTTTTCGCTTCCTCTCCGACAGGTCAGCGCCGCGGGAGAGTTCCGGACGTGAGCGGAAGCCCGCGAATCCCCAATTTCCTGCCCGCCCTTGCCCAAACTGCTAAATCCTGAAGTTTTTGCCTGTGTCTCATATAGACCGTTGGATGCGTTTTGGATGGAGATTAGAACGCTAAAGTTGCAGCGTGTGAAGTCACTGGATCTCAGTCCGTTTCTTCCTCCATCTCTCCTACATCCCGCTGCTCCATTCTTTTTGTCTCAGACTCGCAGAAAAAGCTCACGCGCGTGCTGAATCCCGGGCGCCGTCGAGCCGTCGACTACCACTACACACAAGCTTTTTCAATCCTCGCTGCCATGAGCTTTGACGACCCATGCTGATGGTGGGCTGCACGCTGTTACATGGGGGATGGAGCTGCGACGGTGGGGGGCAAGGGGATGCCACCGGTCACGGGCTGGAACTAGCGAATGGCGATGTTGCAACCACGTCGTTTTTTTTTGCTGGAACCAGCTAGGGGAGAGCTACAACCACACCGCGGGGGAGCTGGAACTGGCCGCTCCAGAGCTACGACAGCACGCGCCGTTTGCTGGAACCGGCACTGCAGGGAGCTGCAACCAGGTTTGCGGAGAGCTGCAACCAGCGGCGCGTGGTGCTACAACCAACAGAGGGCGGCGGTGGACAGAGGTATTTTTGTTGGAACCATGCGTCAATTTTGCTGCAACCGGCAATTTTTTTGGTGGAACCAGCAATGAGACCAGCACGGCGGGGGAGCTGCATCGTCGGGTTTTGCTGGAACCGGCAACGGGGATAGCTGCAACCAGCAAAATTTTTTGCTACAACCGGCGTTCTGAGCAGAAAGAAGGGGGAGCTGCATCGAGTTTTTTTTCTGGCGGCGAGGACGGTGTTGAGCTGCAAACGGCGAGCTATGACCGGAGGGAGGGTAGGGGGTGGCGAGACAGCGAGCTGCAACCAGTGAAAAAAGTTGCTGGCCTCCAACAGAGATGCTTCAATGGCGGCGGCAAGCCGCGGTGAGCCTCGGCGATGTGCGACGGGGAGGCGAGGATGGTGGGTGGGAGGACGGCAGGGAAACGAGCAGCTGGTGTTGCGAGGAGCGGCGACGCGGGGGGAGGACGTGGGTGTTACCGCGCCTCGCCGGAGCGCACGCACACAGTGGCGGGGGCAGAGATATCCTGCGCCGGACGAATCTGAAACTGAAGACGAGGGAAGAATACGATGACGTGGGTAGCAAAATCAAACGGCTGTTGCCTGCTGGATCGACCGGCGCTTATCAGCCGCCATATTTTTATATTACTACTCCATCCGTCCCATAATATATGACGTTTTGTTAGCTTATAAAAACGTCTTATATTGTGAGACGAAGGGAGTAGTTTTTTAAAGAGTTAATTACGCTTTTGGTACATAAACTTGCTACAAATTCATACATAAACTTGAAAAATGACACAAATCGGTCCAATAACTCGTGTTTCCGATACATTTACCTACATTTTCCGTCATTTGCTATTAATTCTCCGTTAAACTCTGCACGCAAGCTGGCCCACACTCCATTTTGTTTATTTATTTTTAATTTAAAACGTCAGATATTGTCAAATAGAGCTCATATGCATATGTTTTCCACATAACAACTTTCTTGATATGGTGGGCGAACCATCTTGCAAAAACTGGACCTTTTTGCGTTATATTCAACGCTTTTTTTTAAAAAAAATCGGTGAGCACGGAATGTTTTTGATATCGTTCTTTTTTTTTGAATTAAAAGGTTAGATATTGTCAAATAGGGCTCCTATGCATATACGTATTTTTCAGGTAACAGCTTTCTTCCAAGTAATAAGGCACGCGAAACATCTTGAAAAAACTAGACCTTTTTGGCGTTATACTCAACGTTTTTATAGAAAAATGGACGAGGTGCCTTAGTGTCGCCTCGAACCCGCACCTTCTATTAAAACAAGGCAAGCTGACCTCTAGAGCAGGAACACAATTTGTCATACTAGCAAACATGCCCGTGCGTTGCATCGGTAGAAAAAATGACCCCTCATACCAACACCCGACGACATCAGCAAATTCTTTGAAATGTTTCACGCTGTTGCACGACAAACAACAAGATAGGTGGTGTTGTGCAAAAACATAAAGGTGGAATTATTTTCAGTGTACTCAAGGTGTTTTCAATTTTATTAGACAACCAAAATATCTACCTAGTCGCTGCTATCTTTTTACGTCTTTGTTGTCGTTCCTCCATAGTGATTCCCAACAAATATTGAATTAGGATGAAAATAGAGAAATACATTTTAGTATTCAACGATAACTTGTGCAAACGAGCATTATTTCTTCTTGCTGATATATGTGTTTGCAAGTGTAATCTAAGTCAAGATTTAATTTAGTTGCAAACATATTAGTAGTTTAGTGTTGCAAACATATTAGTAGTTTAGTGTACCTCATCGTATATGGATCGATTATTGCGCATTGTGCGAAATAGATAGGATACTTATATACTTGTTGTAACCTTTAGCATATGGTAGTTGATTGGAATCAACATCCCCGATGGTGCTGATAATAGCTTTTGTGCCAATTTAAATGATATAGGAAGATATATAATAGTCATTTTCAAAATACATCATATAAAAAAGGTATTAATTAAGATCGTATCTTAAATCAAATTTTAAAAATGATTAACATGCAAAATGATAGTATATTTGAATTCTACACATTTTTCTGAGAAGTTTTCATATATAATATGTTAGATTTTGAGTTAGGATTAAAAAGATACGAATATTTTAAAAAGTATTCGAATACGCTCAATAGAAAAAAGTACACACAAAATTGCACTCACCTGGGGTCGAACCCAGGTCTATCGGGTGGAACGGTCGCGCCCTAGCCATTGGGCTGCTTGCATGTTGGTAGCAAATCTGTGGGCCTCTGGCTAATTAACCATATTCGATGTAGCGGCTTTGAAAAAACGAAACGTTTTTTCTGACTTATGGGTGGCATAGTGGGTAATTTGGGACAACTTAGGGGGCAATTTTTGTGACGTACGGACAGAAGCAATAGCCCCTTTAATAGTAGGTATAGATATGGGGTTAAACGGAATATATATTTACATTTATTTTAAAATTTCGACCGGAAAACTATTGAAAATCCCGAGTATTTTCATAAACCGAGTTTCTTATCCCTCCCGGAATAAAACAGAAATCGATAAAAAAAATTGTTCAAACCCTTGTGGAATATACATTTTGGATTCAAATCAATTACCAGAAAAAAATATATCAAGGACAACATGTCCGTAGTAACAAATAGTGGTAGCTAGTGCAGTGGCTCATCCTATGACCTTGGCGATGAGAAGTCGCAACTTCGAATCTTGCTGGGCATAGTTCTTTTTTTCTATATTTCTGTTTCTTTCTATGCCACTGACAGGTGGGACCCACACACATGTGTGGAGTGTGGACCAGCTGGCATTCACAGTTTAACAGAGAATTAACGGCAAATGACGGAAATGTAATTAAATATACCCGAAATACAAGTTGTTGGACCGATTTGTGTCATTTTTCAAGTTTATGTATGAATCTGTACATCCAGCGCAACTTTATGTATCAAAAGCGTAATTAACTCTTTCTTAAAAAAACTTTTGATCTATATTCATAAATTATCATGACAATACAAAGAGCACCAAAAGTAACAAAAAATACATCTAGGTCCATAAACCATCTAGCGACGACTACAAGCACTGGAGCGAGCCGTAGGCGCGCCGCTATCATCGTCCCTTCCTTAATGAAGTTGGGCAAACCTATTTTAGTAGACAGTCGGGAAGTCGTCGTCCTAAGACTCCAAAGGACCAGTGCACCAAAACTGCATGATGAAGAGAAGCATAGATCGGATTTATCCGACCTATAGATATACCAACGTAGACGAACGCAAACTGGATCCAAGTAGATCCACCGAAGACAAACGCTGACTGAATCCCACGAGATCCGCCGAGACACACCCCCACATGCCCTCCGACGACGCTAGACGCACCGTCGGGACAGGGGCTGGGGGGAACCTTATTCCATCTTCAGGGAGCCGTCGTCGCCTCGTCTTTCTGAACAGGACACAAACCCTAAAAAGACACGAACAGACACCTAGGAACTGAGCAGAAGCCCTCCCGCTGGCAAAGACCGAGATCCACCGCATCTCCATGGTTTAAGGCCACGGGAGATGAGGTAGACCTGTGGCGGCAGCGGCAGGAGGCGAGTAGATCTAATCATCTGTTTCGTGAGAGTACAGGGCGAAGGGGTACACGACTGCTAGGTCGACCAACTACCCTCAAGACAATTTTATATTACTAGTTAATTGCTCGTACGTTGCAATGGAGCATAAGTATTCTAATGGTTCAACACTAATATCGTTAAAAATTGCACATTTAGCATCCTCATGCACATCAAACATCATTAGTTGCATGTGCATTGCAATGAAAGCATAAATACTCTAATGGTTAACACTAATCTTGTGAAAAATATACACTTAGCATTCGCATGCACATTATGCATCATTGTCAACTATTTTTCTCGTTAAATCACTCTTCTTATTCCTCCACCCATATCAACTCCTCCCCGATTCAAGCCCGCCATCGTCGCCAATTGCACATCCAACAACGACGTTAAGTCTTCCGACGTAACCACTTTTGTAGTCAATTTCAGGGAAACCAGGTCAACTATATGTATGACCCAATGTGATAGACCATAAGAAATCATGTGCAATTACCTGGCACTGGAGACATTTGGGAATGATGATCAACATTAGAGATATCACGTAGAGGAGGTCGGCATGGTCGGTCGCCGCCCAAATAATGAAAAAATAGCTGGGCCAAATGTAATTTAACATATTGATGATCAGCGTTGTTACTATTTTAACATATTGGCCATTTTCTCGTGCATGACTGCATTTTTCGAAAAGGGGCGCTTTATTACTTAAAAGATTAAGCATTACACCCGGCCTCTGCATAACTAAGATGCACACAGCCAAACAAGGTCCTCTCACACAAAATAAAAATAAAAAGGCGAAATACAAAGAAACATGTAGAGTCCGTATAACGCCTAAAGCGGAGGGGTGCCAATCCTTAGATCATGCTGCCACCCATGTTGGGTAAAAGTATCCCTCGCCGTAGCCTCCAATCATGTACACACCTCCGTAAACAGGTCTCGATTCTCCACGTGTTGTAGAGAGGACCATAAACGAAGAGTCCCGGTACATCTATAGATAACCTGCAACAGAGAAGTACTTTTATCGTTAAAAACCTTATCATTTCTACATAGCCAAAGCGACCAAATAACGGCAAGCACTCCCACCCTGAGAAGAGTTCTAAACCTGTGATCAATCCCATGTAACCAGTTGCCAAATACATTAGCAACACTACAGGGAGGATACAAGCCTGAAGCTATTTGGATGACTGACCATATAGAACGAGCCAATTTGCATTGGAAGAATAAATGTTTTATTGTCTCCTCATGGTGACAAAAAACACATTGCGGACTTCCATGCCAATTCCTCTTAATAAGGTTATCTTTAGTAAGAATGACTCCGCGACGAAGATACCATGCAAAGATTTTATTCTTAAGAGGTATTTTCATCTTCCAGATCTTCTTGTTATTAACAATTGACACATCAGACTGGATTAACGCTCTATACATAGACTCCACTGAGAATTGTCCATTCCCATGGAGGTTCCATCGGAATACATCAGACCCATGTGACAATTGCACCGTGGACAACCGCTAGAGCAGGATGTTCCACGATTGGAGTCTAGGTCCAATTAAATCTCTTTTGAACGTCACATTTGGCGGAAATGATTCCATTACCGTGGCGATAGTATCACCTTTGTGGCGCACAATGTTGTATAGAGCCGGATATTGTTCCCAGAGTGTGGCATTTCCTAGCCACCTGTCCTCCCAGAATCTAATTTCCGAGCCGTCCTTAATCGAGAAGGATCTATAGCAGAAGAAATATTTCTTCGTAGCCATTAGACCCGCCCAAAAGTGGGAATCCCCAGGCTTCCAGTATACTTGGGATACCACCTTGGAACCCACATATTTCCTCCTTAGGAGGGTTTGCCATACACCATCTTCTGTTAGTAATTTAAACAACCATTTACCGAGGAGGGCCCTATTCTTAACCTCAAGGTCATGAATGCCCAACCCGCCTTGGTCTTTGGGACGACAAACCACACTCCATTTAGCCAGTCGATATTTCTTTCTCTCGCTATCTCCTTGCCAAAAGAATCTTAATCGGAAGTAATCCAATCTATGTAAGACTCCTTTTGGCAAATGGAAGAAGGAAATCATATATAGTACCATATTACTTAGTACTGAATTTATGAGGACCAATCTTCCACCCAGAGACAGCAGTTTACCTTTCCAACTGCTAAGTCTTTTTTGCAGTCTCTCCTCTACGTGTTTCCATTCATCATTTGTGAGTCTCCGATAATGTATCGGTATCCCCAAACATGTGATCGGAAACCGGCCCAACCCGCATCCGAACAGTTCAGCGTACAGGTGGGCTTCGTCTTGAGCCTCGCCAAAGCAAAACAATTCACTTTTATGAAAATTGATCTTAAGACCCGAGAGTTGCTCGAATGCTGATAAAATCAGTTTCAGATTTCTAGCTTTCTCGCGGTCATGATCCATGAAGAGAATCGTATCATCGGCATATTGAAGTATAGAGAGACCACCATCAACTAGATGATTTACTACCCCATCAATTTGGCCATCAACCTTGGCACGCTCAATCATGACCGCTAGCATATCCGCCACTATATTGAATAGCATGGGCGATAACGAGTCACCTTGTCGCAATCCCTTCTTCGTTTGGAAATAGTGTCCAACGTCATCATTGACCTTAATGGCAACACTACCTCCAGAAATGAAGCTATGGATCATAGCGCGCTACTCTGCAGAAAATCCTTTCATTCTGAGAGTCTGTTGAAGAAAGGGCCACTTGACTTTGTCATAAGCCTTTTCAAAGTCTATTTTGAGTACCACCCCATTCAACTTTTTCCGGCGTAATTCATGGACTGTTTCATGAAGGATAACCACTCCATCTAGGATGTGTCTGCCTTGCATAAAAGTTGTCTATGAAGGCCGAACCACATGTTCAGCAACCGAATTTAGCCTAATAGTCGCAACCTTCGTGAATATTTTGAAACTAACATTAAGGAGGCAAATGGGTCTATATTGTTGTATCCGTTCAGCCTCATTAACCTTAGGTAATAAAATAATCTCACCGAAGTTTAAGCGAAACAATTCTAGATGGCCAGCATGTAGGTCGGTAAACAAAAGTAGGAGATCCGGTTTGATGACTTCCCAGAATTTCTGATAGAACTCCGCGGGAAAACCATCGGGACCCGGGGCTTTGTTATGCTCCATTAGGAAAACTGCCTTTCTAACTTCCTCCTCGGAGTATGGGGCTGTTAGAAGGTTGTTTTCCTCATCAGAGACCTGGGGGATGTCATCTGTTCGGGACTCATCCATCGAGAAGTTTCCTTCCTCTGGTGCTCCGAACATATTTTTATAATAATTAGTGATATAAGATTTAAGTTGCTCATGCCCCTCAATCGCGCCCTCATCTTGTTGTAGGGAATGAATAATTTTCTTCCGGTGTCTGCCATTGGCGACTCCATGGAAATATCTAGTATTCGAATCACCTTTCAAGATAAATTGAGAGTTAGAATGTTGGTACCATTTGAGTTCCTCTTCACGCAGCATGTTAGCTATCTGTGCATTCGAATGATTCTTGATCTCGATTTCATGCTCAGATAGAGGTCTAACCTCTGCCAAAGCTTCTAATTCATCAATGATAGACGAAAGACGAAGCTTCTCCTTTTTGAGGATACCCACCGTATGCCTAGCCCAACCACCAAGAAATTTATGTAATGCACGCATTTTGTTATTCCATCTGTGTATTGGGGTAGGCCCGGCGACCGGTTTCTCCCACACCTCCTTGACCATGTCATGGAAGCCATCCCGAAGCAACCACCCAAGTTCGAACTTGAACTTGCGTCTATGTTGTGGTCGTGGCAACCCAGTAGTTAGGAGAATGGGTGCGTGGTATGATATAGCCTCGATATGAGGTAGAGCACGAACAGACACCATAGGAAATTTTGATTCCCAGTCGGTATCCATTAAAACGCGATCTAGTTTCTCATATGTCGGTTCCGGAAGACTGTTCGCCCAAGTGAATTGTCTTCCAATCATAGAAACCTCTCGCAAATCTAGACTGTCGATGACAGCATTGAAAAGGAAAGGCCAATGATTATCAAACCTACCGCGGCTTTTCTCATTTGGAAATCGAAGCAAGTTGAAATCTCCACCTATAAGAATGGGATAGGGATTATCTTTCGCCAGATTAACCAATTCACGAAGAAAATCGGCCTTGAACTAATCCTCGGCTGCCCCATACACGGTGACGAGGGTCCATGTGAAGTTGTCGGCCTTGTTGCGAATATGGAGTTTAACGTGAAACTCACCATTCGAACTAGCCAAAACATCCATAGTCCCTGTATTTACGCCAAGTAAAATGCCCCCAGAACGACCTCTAGGCAGTCGTGAAACCCAAGTAAAGTCTATCCCGCCAGAAAGACGGTTAAGCAGACTTACTGAGAAATCACGTCTCCCCGTTTCAGAGATAGCCAAAAAATCTAAATTGTATTCCCTATTACATTCCGCAATGAATAAATGTTTAGCCAAGTCACGAAGACCTCTGCTATTAAAAAACATTCCATTCATGAGGAAACAATAGGAGATTTAGAACACTTCGCCCTCTTATGGGACTTACTATCTTTTTTCGAACGCGCGGTCTTTGATTTACGTCCGGATGCTGTAAGCTCAATCAATGAACTAAGCCCGGGTTCATCTAGACCCACGTCCGAAACCGCCCCTACTAAATGAGAGAGTAGCTGACCATCTGATGTGGCATGCAGCTCCTCCTCATCAGTATGGGAGGCATAAGACTTGCTAGAAACACGTGGAGTAACTTTTAATCGGTTATATTCCAGATGTTTCAAAGCATTAGTCGAAATAGAAATATCCTTCTGATTCTTTCCAATACTAACACCCACATTATTCAACTTAGAAACGGTGGCGGTATTGGAAAAAGCTAAAAAGGATTTGGATGACAACGTAATACCTTGGTTATCGAGGTTGTGTGCTGCTTTACGCCGCATAGCCTTGGCCAAGGAGTCCTCATCTGTGTCCGTAGAACCATCTTCGGCAACCGTATGCCGACAACTTCGACGTGTAGGAGTCACCCCCAATTGTGGTCGTGGCGCCGGCTCTGCTGCCGAAGGAGGGGATGATGGTGAAGTAGCAACCCCCTCCCCGACAGTCTCAACCGCCGGCTCTAGCGACGAGGCCGCCGTCAGAAGCATGTCAGGGACCGGCGTTACCTCAGACGATGGTTGTTGCGTGTGCGTGGCTGCCGACGGAGGGGATGGCGGTGGTGTAGAAATCCCCTCTCCAACAGCAACCGTCGAAGACGTGAATGTCAATGTCGTAGCGGTCGGTGTAGAAGGGGTCGTCCTCGACGACGAGGAAGCGGCTCTGCCCGGCTCCACCAGCTCCTGAACAGGAACGATCGGGTCAGGGACGCAGCCTCCCAGGTCCGGCCCCTCCAGACCACCTGCCGTCAGTGGCGGCGCTGGGGTCTTCCTTGGCATTCCATGGAATACCCAAGATTTTGGGCAAAAAGAATTCAACATATACGCTTATACATCTGCGGGCACACAAACAGGCTACCGGACCACAAATTGAAGCCCAAAGCGGCTCGTTCGGCGCCTCGGCTCCACGCGAACCACGCCACATGCCGCACACGACTCGCTCGCCAGGTCGCACGCTCGCAGCGACGCAGTCACGCAGCCACGCACTCCCTTCCAAGTCCCAAAACTAGTTCTAGCGTCCGGCGGCGGCTGGCGAATTATTCCATGACTCTAGTCCAGGTCCGACGGTGGCTGGCGGCGGCGCTCTCTCCCTCCGTGCTCTGTCGGGCGTCGGTCCCAGCTCCCAGGTGGCCAGGTCGACAAGGCCCTCCCGCAGCGACGTAGCCGCAAGCCGCAGCCCTGCCGGCCTCCTGGCTCCCCCTCCGGCAGTCCGGCCCAGTACTGCACTACTCCGTCCACCGTTCACCGCCGGGCGTCCGGCCCTGCCTGCCTTCCGGCAATAAGGCTTCCGGCTTAACAGCCACAAGGTAATTTCAAATTTCTCCTCTGTTTCTTAACAAATTAGAAGCTATTTTTTGCAAGTCCATGTGTGTAGCCACTGATTACTAATTATATTTCTTAACAAATTCAAAGCTCTAACTGTTGCCACTGATTGCTACTATTAACAATTAGAAGCTTTTTTTTGTAAGTTCATGTGTGTAGCCACTAGCCATTGCTAATTTTTGTGTAGCCATTGTCACAATGATATTTTGCTACCATTATCGATATATGGTCATTGAGTCATTGATGTTGCCGTCTGCACATTTGTTGTTCTATTATATTGCTTTGGTCAAAAAAAAATTACAGGAATACCCAGGAGCAAATTCCTGGCTCCGCCACTGCCTGCCGTGCTGCCCGGCTGCTCGGTTGGCTGGAAAGCACCGGACGTAGTGCATGCATGTGAGTTGGCTGGACATGCACGCCCTTAGTATTGCCCATCAGCTCGTACTGCATGGTTGGCATCCGTCCAGTTGGATGCATGTGTGTCCGATCCTTCGTCTCCTCTCGCGGCGGAGACGCCATTGGGTAGCCCGACCACAAGGCCTTCATACGCCGACATAGATAGGCCCATGTAAAATCATGCAATATGGGCCCACCCCTTGACTCAGCAGGATTTTGAATCGACGCTGATCGCGTCTCCGTTAATCCCACCGATCTGGGCGGGGTCGCCATAAGGCGTGGCGGAGACGCCGCAACAGCCGCGAAGGAGCGGACGTCGCCGGTAGCAGGAGTTGAAGACGTCGCTGGCAGGGAGGACGTTGACGATGTGGTCGCTGTCGAGTTGGAGGAAACTGGCGGCTCGCAGGAAGCAGATGACGAACGCACAGTTGATGCAGATGCATAAGGGTAGCCCGACCACAAGGCCTTCATACGCCGACGTAGATAGGCCCATGTAAAATCATGCAATATGGGCCCACCCCTTTGACTCAGCAGGATTTTGAATCGGCGCTGATCGCGTCTCCGTCAATCCCGCCGATCTGGGCGACAGAACCGGCGCTGGAGAGCCACCGCGATCCACTGCGGGCACGTGCTTGGCCGCAGCCAAGAACTGGCCCAACACGGGCGGCGGCATGATCCGGCGCGGCGGCAGGGGGCCTCTCCATGCACCCATTCGAGGAGCGCGTGACACCCTCAAGCCAGACGGCGAGGATGGAGTACTCCGGCGTGGTGGCGCAGTCGTCGTTGATCCAATCGGTGGTGTATCCCTTGACTGATCCTTCGTCCCATCTTCCATGGCATCGATTTGAACCCTGCAAGACATCAATTCCATACCTGCGTGGCCTGAGGTGGTCTCCGACGGCGAGGACGATCGTCTCTCCCAGAACCGCGACGCTGGAGTTGGAAACCCGGCATCTTCCCAAAATTCCTGCACGATCTCGGCCTCCGTCTTCCTTCTCCGGCGAACCACCAGGGTCCACTCCGTAGATGTCTCACCATCGGCTAACACATCTATCGCCATCCTGATCCCAACGGCCGGCGCGCCCTCCTCGTCGGAAGAACCATAATCCGAGCCGAGGCACGAGAACCGAGATCCACTGGAACGCCCTGGCTTGGAGGACGACGCCGGTGAGGGCAGGGGAGGCCGGATCGCTAGCGTTAGGCGACGACCGTGAGTCGCCATCCCTCTCAATCGCCAGCGTTAAGAAGCCAGGCTCGATGAATCTATTTGTTCCTATTTCACCTTAAAAATGGGGGAGAATTTCACTTCCCCGGCCTCTGCACCAACTAGGGATGCATACCGCATAATAATTATACTGTCCACATACCTCTTTACAATAATTATTTTCAATTAGCACGGGCGGATTAAAGGATTTACACCACTAAATGTGGTCATACAAAAAATAACGAACAATAGTGAAATAAAGTAACAAAGCTTGTCTTGATTTCAAACATGGCTCCAACAAAAACATGAATTAAGGGCGCAGAATATACCTTCACTTGTGTGTTGAGATGCTCTTTGGCAATGTCATATATCCTAAATCTATGATGAGCCCAAAAAGAGTAGCAGTAAGTATGAGCGTTCTAGAAGTAATGAGTATGTTTAGATTTTACTCCCTCCGTCTCATAATATAAGACCTTATTACATCAAATTTGTGAGTATATTGGATGTAATAAAGTCTTATATTATGGGACGGAGGGAGTATAAACTAACACGAGCGGTTGCACAATCACAAATCAGTAATTTATTATGATGCTCATGACCCACAAGGGTTCCAGTGAATGCAATATCACTTCAAGGTCTTCATTTCCTTCTGTGTAAACCACTAAAATAGCATCAGTCTGCACCAAGCAAAGTAAATGATAGCTATAGGCTTTATAGCAGCTGAAACAATGAAAACTCGACAGCTGGATATTGTGGCAATTAACTCGACAGCTAGATGAAGCAATGAACTTTGGCGTACAAACAAAGATATCAGAACAATAATGGAAACAGAGCAAGGCATATCACTTTCTGCAAGGTGGTTTCGAGTTTCAGCTTTTTTTAAAGCTGTATATGACAACTTGGGGTTCGAGCGAGCGTTGCCGCCCGTGCATATTGTCCCTGATATTAGACCTTGTTCATAATTTTGACTAATAAATGTAAACGATGTCCACATTTGTGTTATAAATGCTATTTTAGAATTTATCTTGTTCTACTAATTACAACAAAAAAACGGAAGGAGTTAAATGGAAATCTCACATTTTAGCTCACTTAATTATTCCGTCATATTTTGGGAGAGACCATCTAGCGTACATTGCAATTTTGGTGTAGGTCGTGCCATTATTTTTTATGTCTACTTATTCCTTTTGGTGTAGCACGTTCACTGTAGATGCAAGAGCATCCGAGCTTTGCCTGAAGAACAAAAGGTTCAATTAATTTGTCCCTGGCCACAGTCCTCTTGGACATTGTTGGAGCGAGCGTTTTTCTTTCTGCTACTATCAGTTGTCCCTGTTCATAATCTCTTAGATCATGAACAGCACATTCTGTTCATTATTTGATTTACTTTTCTATATACGTTCAAGTATATTTCAGACCAATCGATGATAACTAAGTGCGTTCAAGTATATGAACATGGCAATGATCATTTTCAAACCAATCACATGAACATGATCAAGGCGGCTGACATGTGCCTTCTTCTCTGGTGGATATGAAGTGTTCGTGCCCCACGGATCGTCAACGAGACTTGGAATCGCGGAGAACCAGGGCTTGCAGCACCGCCGAGGAGAAAGATCGTCGGCGAGTCTTGGAATCGCGGAGAACCAGAGCTTGCCGCCTCGCCTAGGAGAAAGTTTTGAACTGTGATTGAATCGCGGAGAATCTATGTTGTATCGCTGATTGGTGTTGTATATGAAAAGATTGAAAAAAAGAGGCGCCCAGGAGAATGTTTTGATCTTTGATGTGTTATATCACTGATTGGTGTTGTATATGGGAAGTTTTGATCTTTGACCGATCGCTGATTTGTGTTGTCTGCGAAGAGAAGGATAGTGTTGATTTGGGTACGGTTAGTTAAAAAAAACAGATGGGAGGTGGGGGAGCCTAGCGCTGAAAAAAATCGGTGGGAGAGCCTGGCGCTAGATAAAAATCAGTGGGGGGACTTTGTTCAATCGATGGATGGGGTTACGAAACCAAACAAAACGACGTACGAAGTGCCCCCTTAGGAGTAGAGATATACTATACAACGTAGACTGGCGTAGGAAATGGATATCAAGAGTCCATAATTCCCTACTTGCAGTAAAATAAAAAATACAATCAATTTTGTACCGTAGGTGCCAACATGTTGCCTGGCAGTTAGAATACTTCAAGAATATAAAACAAATAGGCATCATGCACCAAGGTAGGAGATAAGTGTACTGGCCTCTGATTCCCATGGAATAATCAAGCTCAGGGTATGAAAGCTCATTTCATTAGAAGGGAATTAGCAAGTTGGCTCTTACTTGTTGTGCTGCCCAATTTTAAGATTTTCTAGCAATAAATTGCACCAGAGAGATGAAAGTGAGAAATGCAGTGACAGGATGTTTGGCTAAATTTCAGAAACAATTCACAATTCATAAAATTGAGTGATCAGAATTCGTTCAGTTAAGTGTCGGCATATCAGAAAATTTGAAAAATGTTCTGAAATACACAACATTTTTTTTTTCATGGTAATACGTGACTCATTTATAAAATAAAGATCAAGTTACAAGGCACGTAAGCACCGACCTTACATAACTGAAAAGATAGGAAAATCCTATGCAAAATACCAGCGTCTATCCCTTTCCTTCGACACCACCGAAGCGGCCACCAAAGGGGAAGAATACAGATCACCTCTTTACCCAAGCTCGACGCGGCTCCATCGCTGATCTGCAGCTTTACGGACCTCCAAAGTAGTTTGCCAGAAGCAAAACCATTACCGTTGAAAGAATCAGACCGGGGCAACATGTCCCCAGACACGCCATCGAACTTCAGAACTGACACCCCCGCATGACGATGACGTCGGAGGAGGAAACCAGAACTGTCAGCCTCCAACCACAAACCCAGCACAAGATGCTCCATCTTCCAGTTGTCACTTGCGTAGACAACCGTCTGCGCATACTCCTGAACGACCAAACCTCTCTGCTCCACCATGACGTCGGAGACAATGCCACAGCAACGGGGACAGAGCAGAAGGAGAGACACACCTGATGGAGTCGCCGCCGCCGCCTCGCCAACACCATCCATGAACCCTAACGCCGCCGATCTGAAGGATCGGCAGACACACGATGCCATCAACTCCGAGACGCCGCCATGAAGGACACCGCCGGTGTGGGAGTGGGGCTGAGGCAGATTTATTCGTCCGGGCGCCGCTCCCACCACCCCAACGGCGCACCACGACCTACAAATCCAAACCCTAACTACAGAGCGGAGGAACGGGGTCCCCCTCCCTCCTGCCGCCGGAGCAGCCGAAGGGAGAGGGGGCCAGCGCCCCGGCCGGTGGAGATCGGTGGAAGGAGATCGCCTCCCTAGTCGCCTGGCTCGTGGCGGCGGCTAGGGTTCTGCTCGCGAAGTTGGCACGATGGTTCGCTGCAAATACACAACAAGTTGTAGACAGTCCTCACTAAAGCTTGATCCTTCGACTAATTTCTCTACAAATAGACAGATACCGAGAGAAATCAGTACAAGCTACAAAATCGAAACCAGCGAAATAGAAAGGTCTTGGTGCATGAGGCAGGAACCAAGGCGCCATTGGGGGGGTGGCATGGAGAGGAAGGCGACGCAGCGCACCAGCAGCAGCACGACGGGGCCATCAAGTAAGTCAGCAGTGTGGGCGACATGATGGGCTCATAGTCGGCATGGTTAGGGAGAGCACGACATCGCATGTGGCCTGGTGTTAGTTTTTCATGCATAATTTCCCGAACGCCTTTGCGGCCCTCTTGATGCTCATCAATTGGTCTATTTGGAATGAGCGAAACGCGAGGATCTTCCAGAAGAAATCTATTCCCCCGCAAATCACTTTAAACATTTTGAAGAGTAAGGCAAAGCTTTAGGTCCTAGCGGGGGCGAAACGCAACTTGATGCCGGGAGAGTAACGGCTTTGTATATTTTGGGCCTCGGCCGGTTTGTAGCAACCATCTCTTAATTAGTGAATGAGGCAAGTCTTTTGCCTCTTCTTTCAGTTTTTTTCTCAAACTGAGGTGCATATGACACTTTCAACCGGTTGCCATGAAATGCAAGCCCATACAACATCCTCTTTGCAAATCTGCAACATGATCCCCACACTTGAATTATACCCCCTCCGTTCCAGAATATAAGGTATATCGATTTTCGTACAAGTCAAACTTGTGTATGTTTGACAAAGATTATATAGAATAAAATATCGACATATACAATACAAAATAAATAAAAAAAGAAAATACTTTTCGTGAGGGATCTAATTATACAAATTTGGTACTGTAGATTGATATATATCTTTCTAAAAACTTGGTCAAACATGCACATGTTTAAATTTTGAAAAAACTAATACAACTTATATTTTGGAGAGGAGGGATAGTAAATCAGAATTTTTACCCAAAGAAAAGCACCGAACAACTAGTTAGGGGCAAATATTGGCTCTAGATTTGCCTCCCATGTGCACAAGACCTGAACTAAATCGTGCCCTCTACACGAATCCTTCAGTAACACATGCCAAAACTATTGTTAGGGCATGTCTCTCTCTAAGTGGTTTTGGTGTTGATGACAATACGATTTGCGTACTAACCGTGTGCATTGAGCATTTCAAATATTCTTATATTTGGCACAAGACGGTTTTATTCCCCTCGGATAAGGAAAGAGCAAAGACGGGTCTTCCGGCATTTCTTTTCGGTTAATTTGAGTCGTAGGAAATCAGTACTATTAAGAGGGGGTCCGCGTTGGAAGGTATTAATAATTTCTTCTAACTTATCAATTCTAGTGGGACCTTGTTCTATCCTTTCATTAATTATCGGTTCCTTTTCCTTTAAGGTTTTCAATGTAATTCCCACCTTAGAACCAAATTGAGTAATGTGATTATGGACCTTTTTGTCTAAATTCTCAAGATGTTCAATAGTAGACATTTTATTTTCGATAGCTTCTAATATTTGCATAACATGTCCCAAAGTCAATGCCGTTTCATTAATAGTGATAGGTGGTGATCCCACTAGATTTCCCATAGCATTGAAAGCATCCATAGAGGGACACATCAAGAAATTCCCTCCGGTAATAGTATCAAGCACAAATCTATACCAAGTAGTAATACCCACATAAAAATTGTGAAAAAGAACGGTAGTGGATTGCTTATGAGTTGATCTATTTTGAGCATCGCAAATCCTATACCAAGCATCTTTTAAATTCTCTCCTCCCCTTTGTTTAAAATTAAGCACTTCATTTTCAGGGGTATAAGTAACGAGCGAAGAACTAGCCATAATGGTGAAGCAAACTAATGAGCAAACAAATAAAAATATTTTTGTAAAATTGTTTTAGAAGTGGGGGAGATGAAAACGAGAGGTAATTGCAAATAAAAATAAGAGCAAGTGGATGATAGTTTATGCGAAGGTACTTGACAGGTTTTGGTGATGTCTCCCCGGCAACGGCGCCATAAATTCTTCCTGCTACTTGTGAACTGCGTTGGGATTTCCCCGAAGAGGAGAGGATGATGTAGTACAGTAGAGATAAATATTTCCCTCAGTTAAGAACCAAGGTTATCAATCCAGTAGAAGAACCACACAGAACCTCATTACAGCACCTACACACACAAAAGCAAACACTTGCACCCAACGCAAATAAGAGGGTTGTCAATCCCCTTAGCGGTTACTTGCAAGGATTAATTCTGATAGTGATAGATAGAAAAGTAAATTGCAAAAGAAAATAAAAGTAAATAAATTGCAGCAAGGTATTTTTGGATTTTAATATATGATAAAAGTAGACCCGGGGGCCATAGTTTTCACTAGAGGCTTCTCTCTCGAACACATAACATACGGTGGGTAAACAAATTACTGTTGGGCAATTGATAGAAAAGCGCATAGTTATGACGGTATTCAAGGCAATGATCATGTATATAGGCATCATGTCCGAGACAAGTAGACCGACTCCTGCCTGCATCTACTACTATTACTCCACCCATCGACCGCTATCCAGCATGCATCTAGGGTATTAAGTATAAAACAGAGTAACGCCTTAAGCAAGATGACATGAGGTAGACAAAGTAAACTCAAGCAGTATGATTAAACCCCATCTTTTTATCCTTAATGGCAACAATACATATACGTGTCTTGTCCCTTTCTATCACTGGGATATAGAACACCGTAAGATTGAACCCATCACAAAGCACCTCTCCCATTGCAAGATAAATCAATCTAGTTGGCCAAACCAAACGGATAGATCAGAGAGAAATACAAAGCTATAACAATCATGCATAAAAGAGTTCAGAGAAGACTCAAATATTTCTCATGAATAATCTGATCATAAACCCACAATTCATCGGATCCCAACAAACACACCGCAAAAGAAGATTACATCGAATAGAACTCCAAGAACATCGAGGAGAACATGGTATTGAAGATCAAAGAGAGAGAAGAAGCCATCTAGCTACTAGCTATGGACCCGTATGTCTGTGGTAAACTACTCACACATCATCGGAAGGGCAGCAAAGTTGATGTAGAAGCCCTCCGTGATCGATTCCCCCTCCGGCAGAGTACCGAAAAAGGCCTCCAGATGGGACACGGAAGAACAGAGGCTTGCGACGGCGGAAAGGTTTTCTCTTCTGTCTCTCTGGTATATTGGGAATATTTTGGAATTTATAGCGCTGGAATTAGGTCAAGAGGTGCCACGAGGGGCCCACAAGCCTGGGGGTGCGCCTACCCCCTTGGGCGCGCCTCCTGAGCTTGCCGCCTCCTCGTGACTCGTCTGGTCTTCTCCTGAAGCTTCTAGGGTCCCTTCTGGTCCAGAAAAAATTAATCCAAAGTTTTTTCTTTGTTTGGACTCCGTTTGATAATGATTTTCTGAAAAGGCAAAAAACAGCAACTGGCACTGGGCACTAGGTTAATAGGTTAGTCCCAAAAAATGATATATAATTGCATAATAAACATCCAAGATTGATACTATAATAGCATGGAACAATAAAAAATTATAGATACATTGGAGACGTATCAATAACAAAAGAAGAGGAATCTTGAACGAACCACCGTAAGAATTTGAAACGAATGAAGAAAAGAGAACAAATCACCAGGAAGAATTAGGAAACGAACGAAGATACTTGAGGGAAGTTGGATACAAGAGAACGAAGAGATCACGAGCTGACTAGAGAATACTTTATCGATGTACCGGAAGAATTTGGAGATGAATGAATAAACAACACTTTAGGAGAATTGGTGAATGAGAGTTGAAGCTGAGATATTCTGTGATGATGGCCTTCGGAAATCAAAAACGAAAACAACTCCTGAAATGCTCCAGATGGGTATGAAAATAATTCTCACAATTGAAAACAATTTGAGAGGATGGCATCAAGCTTGAACTACGAATCTTCGAGAGAATGGACAAGATTTGGAGGAAAACTCTTCTTCGGTCTTCAAATGTTGAAAATGATGACGAGGAACACCACTAAAAGTATTGAGACGCTCCGGAACAATGAAGAATAGAAAGGTTGAGCCAAAGATGAAAATAATCTAAAAGCCATCTTGGAGGAGGTATCTAACTGATGAAAATTCATTCTTACGTCAAACTTTGAAAGAATTTGAGAATAACTCTGGAAAATTAGAAGAGCCAAGTAAGATCCTTGGAAAAGACCTGTGGGTTATGGCCCCACTCAAAAGAAACACCATTCAAACAAATTCTTAGAAAGAGATGATGCACTGGGAAGATTTGAATGGCTTGAATGAGATAACAACCTCAAAATAACTTGAACGAATCTTGAATGGATAAACGAATCTTCTGAGATGATTTCTTCGCACCGGAAAAGAATAGAGAGAGGTGAATAAGAGAGACTTGGATAAAAACTTCCAAGACAGGAAAACATTAGAATCGGGGGAAAAGGATATGATGAACACCGAGAGCTTGAATTTAGAACACCGGAGAAGAAAACGAGGACGAAGAATGATGAACTTGTAGCTCCTGAGCATCTTCACGAGAAACCACCGGATAAGAACATTGAAGGAAAAGAATGGAGAGACTACTCATGAATAAATGGATACTTGATTCGGGATTTTTGACTCCGTGAAGAAAAAAAGGTGGGAGGGTGGGAAAAAGAAAGACAACTTGGGACGGGCAAAACAAACACCGTTGAGAAGAACTGAGAATTGTTCTTGCAAATAATGAAGAGGATTAAATTATCTTGAAGAGAAGCGCACCGGTTGAAAAAGAATTGACATGAGAATCTCGAATGATTAAAAGATTAGCACTCCCATAGAAATATGGGAACACCGCTTAGGAAAGATCTGGAATCAACACTTGACATCGAAGCAACTCGAATACCACAATCAAAACAAAACAAAACAAAACAAAGGATTTGGCTTGCGGAATAAGCTGGAACAAATATATGATAGAGATTTCGTCCGAAATTTTCGTGGTGAGGCCCCGAACCGTAGCAAAGCTACAAGGGCTCTTTAAGACACAACGATACCCACTATAAAACCAACCGTGACAAACGAACCACTAGACGTCGAACCCCAATCTCATATCATGCATTTGTCGAAAAGATAGCCTAGGTAACTACTTGAATTCCCACCTAAGAACTCCCGAAAGTTTTGGTTATGCAATCCGGTACAACGAGTACAAGGAGCAAAATCATCACACAACTCCTAGTAGAATTCTACGCTCCAAATGTACCGCCTCCATCAACACATATCCAAGAACCTTGGAAACTCGTGTACCTCAGACCTTCGAAAAACAACAGCTATACTATCCATGGTAGTACTCCCGAACTCCCTCCCCAGTACTGGGTGGCATCGAGGTTATCTCACCAGTAACAGTACATTAGCGTTTTCGATGTCGGCGTCCTCTGGTATTCAGGAACTGAAACGATAGCGAATGTGACAAGAACACCTTGGAGCTCAACTCCCCGGGACTTCCCCCAATTGTCGGGAGGCACCAAGAACAGAATTCCATCACACCGATATCGCAATGATTCCAACAATACCCGCGTGATCCTAAAAATATTGAGTGAGAAGAGTAGTAGAATCAAAACACCTATGTCACAATTCCTCAGCAGAGCGATGAAGGGGATAAGGAGTAAAAAGAATTCCTACTCTCCGATATATAACTAGACTCAAAATAGTTTTTCTTCTAGACTCGACAACGGCCAAGTTCGATCAATCAAGGGGGCTCCTATGTTCGGTAGAGGCTCTGATACCAACTTGTCACGCCCAATATGCGGTCCTATCCTCAAGGAACTCGAAAGCTCCACTAAGGATAGAAGCGCACATCGAAGATGCTTCGCAAGGTGGATATCATTACAACATACCATGTACTGAATAGATGAGAATACCAGATAAAGGCTTACACTCGCCACAAGCTATAGCATGAATACATCAATACAACAATACATAGCAATCATCATACAGAAGAGCAGGATCCGACTATGGATGAAATCAAATGAAAAAGAAGAACGACATCCACCCTGCTAATCCCAGGCTGCCAACCTGGAACCCATCCTATGATAGACGACGAAGAAGAAGAAGCAGAAGAAGAACACCAAATAGAATAAGCATCGCTCTCACGTCAAAGCATCGCTTTACCTATACCTGCACCTGTTGTTGTAGTAAACTGTGAGCCACGAGGACTCAACAATCCCATTACCATGGGTATCAAGACTAGCAAAGCTTAATGGGTATGGAATGTTTAAGTGGTGAGGTTGCAGCAAGCACTAAACATTGTATGGTGGCTAACTTACGAGTACAAGAATAAGAAGAGTAACTATGCATGAACGGTCGCAATCTAGTATATGATCAAAAAGTGATCCTGAACACCTACTTACGAGTCAAACATAACCCCACCGTGTTCTCTTCCCGAACTCACTCGAAAAGAGACGATCATGGTTACGCACGCGGTTGGTGTATTTTAGTTAGATTTAGTGTCAAGTTCTCTACAACCGGAGGTTATAAATATCAAAGTCGCCACATAACCGCGAGCACAGCTTCCGAAAGATTTAACCCTGCAGGGGTGTCCCAACTAGTCCATCATAAACTATCACAAGCCACAGTGGAAAACCTCAACCTCGAGACAGCCCGAAGTATCCTCGAAATCCCGGTGCACAAGACATTTCGACAATGGTAAAACAAATCCAGCAAGACCTCCCGACGTGTCGACGCCCCGATAGGAACCACGCGTATCTCGTTCTCAGGACACAATCGGATGAGCTAAGTGTACAGTAACTGACGTCTCGAGTTGCCCTAGGTAGCCCGCACGGTGCTCTAGTTCGGACCAACACCATCAGTACTGGCCCACCTGTATTATGTTGAATTAAGAATCCACGGGAAGCGCTAACTCCCTATGCGTCAAATTAATTATCAGTATTATTATATTGGTTAAATGTTAAAACTAATATTGGGCCTTGCTGGAAGAGTTTTATTCAAAGCAAACTGTCAAGGGGGGCCCGTATACCCCGAACATGTTAGGAACGCTAATCAAGGAATATAACACCGGTATTACGGAAACTAGGGCGGTGTGAGTGGAACAAAACACCAGGCAAAAGGCCGAGCCTTCCACACACAACCAAGTATATAGATGCATTAATTAAATAATCAATATAGTGTGATATCCCATGATATCCATGTCCCAAACATGTAACGACCTGAAACTGCACCTGCAACTAGCAATGCTATAAGAGGGGCTGAGCAAGCGATAACATAGCCAAACAACAGTTTGCTAGGATAGTGGAGGTTAGAGGCTGAATCATGGCAATTTGGGAGGCTGACAAACAAGTGGTAGATAGCGAGACATAGCTATAACATCGAGACAACTAGCAAGCAAAGATAGTAGTGATATCCAAGGTAATGGTCATCTTGCCTAGAATAGCTCTAGGAAGAAGATCGAATCCATGAAGTAGTCGAACAAGCGTAGTCGAACGAATCCTCACACTCGCAACGTATCCGGACTATCGAGAAGAAACACAATCGGAAAGAAGCAAACAACATGGTAAACAAACAAGCATAAGCATGGCATGATGCACAACCAAGTATGATGCATGTCTGGTTTAACGAGTCATGGCATGGCAAAGTGCACAAACAATCACTACACATTAAGTGAAGATCAATATGCAACGAGTTGCATATTGACGAAAACTTCACAACAATTATTTAGTTCAATCCCGTTTATGCACATGACAAGATTAAATGTTGTTAAACATGGCAAGAAGGTGAAGCATAATTAATCTACCTATCTAGGCAATTTAAATGAGGCCGAAAACAACACATAACAATTCCGGAAAAATCCCATATGCAATTTTCGAATTTGGTACTGTTCTACCCTAAACACAATTTTAAAGTTATTAAACATGCAAAGTGAGTGCACCATGTTAATATACATGTTTTTCTACCCCATTTACATATATAATTTATTTAATTCGGAGATACGGTTATTTAGTTATGAAATAAACCATTTTAACATGTCATTTATGCAAATTAATGCAAACAACAATTTAAACATTTTTACCATAGATCAAAGTTGGATATTGTGAAACTACATGAAATTCTAAGCATTTTACATATATGACATGTTTTATTTGGATGCATGGATATTGAGTTATTAACATTTCAAATGCATGGCAGTTCTGTAATTATGCATGTCCTGAAAATTGAAAAATTCGCTAGACAGAGAAAAAAACACTGGGCGCTGGAATAGTGCATGGGCGCAGAATAGCAATCATGCGCACGGGCGCGGTATAAGAGCGCGTCGCTCACCTTGGGCCAGATCTGGCCTGGTGCGGAGGCGGAGTGGGCTGAACACGCTAGTGGTTGGGCCTTGCGCGAGATGCGGCCCAAGTTGGAAATATGCCCTAGAGGCAATAATAAATTGGTTATTATCATATTTCCTTTTTCATGATAAATGTTTATTATTCATGCTAGAATTGTATTGGCCGGAAACTTAAATACATGTGTGAATACATAGACAACACCGTGTCCCTAGTGAGCCTCTACTAGACTAGCTCATTGATCAAAGATGGTTAAGGTTTCCTAACCATAGTCATGAGTTGTCATTTGATAATGGGATCACATCATTAGGAGAATGATGTGATGGACAAGACCCAACCGTAAGCTTAGCATCAGATCATTTAGTTATTTGCTACAGCTTTCTTCATGTCAAGTATCTGTTCCTTAGACCATGAGATCATGTCACTCCCGGATACCAGAGGAATGCCTTGTGTGCTATCAAACGTTACTTCGTAACAGGGTGATCATAAAGATGCTCTATAGGTATCTCCGAAGGTGTCTGTCGGGTTGCATGGATCGAGACTGGGATTTGTCGCTCCGTATGGCGGAGAGATATCTCTGGGCCCTCTCGGTAATACAACATCGTAAAGAGCTTGCAAGCAATGTGGCTAATGAGTTAGTCATGGGATCTTGTATTACGGAACGAGTAAAGAGACTTGCCGGTAACGAGATTGAACTAGGTATGGAGATACCGACGATCGAATTTCGGGCAAGTAACATATCGCCGGACAAAGGGAATTGTATACGGGATTAATTGAATCCTCGACATCGTGGTTCAACTGATAAATATCTTCATTGGACATGTGGGAATCAATATGGGTATCCAGATCCCGCTATTGATTATTGACCGAAGAAGTGTCTCGGTCATGTCTGCATGTTCCCGAACCCATAGGGTCGCACGCTTAACGTTCGGTAGCGCTAGGGTAGTATTGAGATATTAATAGAGGAAAGTCTGAAGGTTGTTCAGAGTCCCGGATGGGATCTGGGATATCACGAGGAGCTCCAGAATAGTCTAGAGGTAAAGATTTATATATGAAAAGTTGTTTTCGGGGTTACGAAAAAAGTTTGTTTTTTTCAGTATTGTGCCGGGAAGTCACCAGAAGGTTCCGGAGGAGTCCGGGAGTCTACGGAAGGTTTCCACCAGCCACTAGGGCATGCATGGGCTGTGGGGGGGGCATCCTGGCCTTATTGGGCCAAGGGGACCAGCCCCACATAGGCCCATGCGCCTGGGGGGCAAACCCTAGGAGGTGGGGCGCCTCCACCTGGCTTGGGGGTCAAGTTTCCCCCCTTGGCGCCGCCCCCTCCCTTGGAGGAGGGGCTAGGGCCGGCACCCCCTTCCCCTTGCCCCTATATATAGTGGGGGAGAGGGAGGGCAGCCGCACCCTTTCTCCTGGCGCCTCCCTCTCTCCCGTATACTCCTCCATGTTCCGTCAACGCTTGGTGAAGCCCTGCCGGAGTTCCGCTGCTGCCACCACCACCATACCGCCGTGCTGGTTCCGATCTCATCTACCTCCTCCCCCTTGCTTGTTGGATCAAGAAAGAGAGGACGCCATCGAGCTGAACGTGTGCTAATCTCGGAGGTGCCGTCCGTTCGGCACTAGATCGGATTGGATCGTGAAGAGTACGGCTACATCAACCACGTTACGACGTTAACGCTTTTGGTCTACAAGGGTATGTAGACACACTCCCCTCTCATTGCTATACATCCCCTAGATTAGATCCTGGGTGTTCGTAGGAATTTTTTTGATTTTCATGCAACGTTCCCCATCAGTGGCATCATGAGCTAGGTCTATGCGTAGATGTATTTGCACGAGTAGAACACAAAGAAGTTGTGGGCGTTGATGTTCAAATTGCTTACTTCCTTTGTCTTATTTGGATTCGGCGGTATTGTGGGATGAAGCGGCTCGGACCAACCTTACTTGTCCTCGCACAAGAGACCGGTTCCGCTGACTAACATGCAACTTGTATTGCATAAAAGTGGCTTTGCGGGTGTCTGTCTCTCCCACTTTAGTTGAATCTGATTTGACAAGGGCGGTCCTTGTAGAAGGTTAAAAGGCAACTTGTATATCACTATTGTGGCTTTGCGTAGGTAAGAATGGTTCTTGCTAGTTGCCCATAGCAGTCACGTAAAATTTGCAACAACAAAGTAGAGGACGTCTAACTTGTTTTTGCAGGGCATGTTGTGATGTGGTATGGCCAAAATGTGATGTGATATATGTTGATGTATGAGATGATCATGTTTTGTAATAGGTTCACGACTTGCATGTCGATGAGTACGGCAACCGGCAGGAGCCATAGGGTTGTCTTTAATTTATTGTATGACCTGTGTGTCAACTATTAATCGCCATGTAATTGCTTTACTTTATCGCTACGCGTTAGCAATAGTCGTAGAAGCAATAGTTGGCGGAGACAACTACATGATGGCACGATGATGGAGATCATGATGATGGAGATCATGGTGTCATGCCGGTGCTTCGGAGATGGAGATCAAAGGCACGAGATGATAATGGCCATATCATGTCACATATTGATTGCATGTGATGTTTATCTTTTTATGCATCTTATTTTGCTTAGGACGTCGGTAGCATTATAAGATGATCCCTTCACTTAATTTCAAGATAAAAGTGTTCTCCCTAAGTATGCACCGTTGCGAAAGTTCATCGTTTCGAAGCACCACGTGATGATCGGGTGTGATAGACTCTACGTTCGCATACAACGGGTGTAAGCCAGTTTTACACATGCAGAATACTTGGGTTAAACTTGACGAGCCTAGCATGTACAGATATGGCCTCGGAACACGGAGGACCGAAAGGTCGAACATGAGTCATATAGTAGATATGATCAACATGGAGATGTTCACCATTGATGACTGCCCCATCTCATGTGATGATCAGACATGGGTTAGCTGATTTGGATCATGTAACACTTAGACAACTTGAAGGATGTTGATTTAAGTGGGAGTTCTTTAGTAATTTGATTAGAAGAACCAATTATCATGAACTTAGTCTAATTGTCTTTGCAAATTAATGTTGTAGATCAATGGCTCGCGCTGTAGCTCCCCTGAATTTTAATGCGTTCCTAGAGAAAGCTAAGTTGAAAGATGATGGAAGCAACTATGCGGACTGGGTTCATAATTTGAGGATTATCCTCACTGCTGCATAGAAACTATATGTTATTGATGCACCGCTTGGTGATGCACCCCCTCAAGATTCTCCTGCAGATGTTATGAACGTCTGGCAGGCACTTTCTGATGACTACTCGATAGTTCAGTGCGCCATGCTTTACGGCTTAGAACTGGGGCTCCAAAGACGTTTTGAACACCACGGAGCATATGAGATGTTCCAGGAGCTGAAATTGGTATTTTAGGCTCATGCCCGGGTCGAGAGGTATGAAACCTCCGGCAAGTTCTTTAGCTGCAAGATGGAGGAGAACGGCTCCATTAGTGAGCACGTACTCAAGATGTCTGGGTACTTCAATCGCTTGAACCAGTTGGGAGTTAATCTTCCAGATGAGTAGTGATTGATAGAGTTCTCCAATCATTGCCACCGAGCTACAAGAGCTTTGTGATGAACTATAACATGCAAGGGATGGAAAAGACGATCCCTGAGCTCTTCGCGATGCTTAAGGCCGCGGAGGTAGAAGTCAAGAAAGAACATCAAGTGTTGATGGTTAACAAGACCACTAGTTTCAAGAAGAAAGAAAAGGGAAAGAACGGGAACTTCAAAAGGAATGGCAAGCCAGTTGCCGCTCTCGTGAAGAAACCCAAGGCTGGACCCAAACCTGAGACTAAGTGCTTCTTGTTGGGGAACGTTGCATGGGAAACAAAAATTTTCCTACGCACACGCAAGATCTATCCATGGTGATGAGCATCTACGAGAGGGAGAGTGAATCTACATACCCTTGTAGATCGCTAAGCGGAAGCGTTAATAAACGCGGTTGATGTAGTCGAACGTCTTCGCGATCCAAATCGCCGAGCGTCCCGCGATCCAATCACGATCCTTCCGATCTAGTGCCGAACGGACGGCACCTCCGCGTTCAACACACGTACGGCTTGATGACGCCTTCACCTCCTCGATCCAGCGAGCGATGGTGAAGTAGTGGTTGAGTTCCAGCAGCACGACGGCGTGGTGATGGTGGTGAGGAATAATCTCTGCAGGGCTTCGCCAAGCGCTACGGAGATTATGACGGAGGAACTAGAGGGTTAGGGTTGCCGCACACGGCTTGGGGAAATCTTGATGTGTCCCGTGTGCTAGCCCTGCCCCTCTATTTATATGTTGAGCCTTGGGGTCTAAACTTGGAGTAAAAGCCTCCTCCGGGTCGGTTTTGCCCGCACAAGGTCGGTTTGGCCCGCAGGAAAAGAGTCCAACTCGGATCCCTGCCGAACCGTGCACAGCCGCGCACAAGCGGTAGTACCGCTTCACACAAGCGGTAGTACCGCTTGGGCGGTAGTACCGCTTCACACAAGCGGTAGTACCGCTCCGGCGGTAGTACCGCTTCACCAAGCGGTAGTACCGCTTACGCGGCAGCAAAACTACTTTTGCACTTTCCAATACCTTGTGGGCTTTATCCCTTTGGCTCATATAAAGTGTTGCTGCACCCGAACACTTCGGTAAACATCCGGAATCCCTTCCGGTGAACTCCGGAACCCTTCCAGAGATCAAAACACTATTATCACATATATCAATCTTTACCTCCGGACTATTCCGGAGATCCTCGTCATGTCCGGGATCTTATCCGGGACTCCGAACAACTTTCGGTCACCAACATAATAACTCAATTATACTAATCGTCACCAAACGTTAAGTGTGTAGACCCTGCGGGTTCGAGAACTATGTAGACATGACCGAGACACCTCTACGGCCAATAACCAATAGCGGGACCTGGATGCCCATATTGGCTCCTACATATTCTACGAAGATCTTTATCGGTCGAACCTCTATGTCAAGGATTCAGTTAATCCCGTATGCTGTTCCCTTTGTTCTTCGGTATGTTACTTGCCCGAGATTCGATCGTCGGTATCACTATACCTAGTTCAATCTCGTTACCGGCAAGTCTCTTTACTCGTTCCGTAATACAAGATCCTGTGGCTAACTCTTTAGTCACTTTGCTTGCAAGGCTCAATGTGATGTTGTATTACCGAGTGGGCCCTGAGATACCTCTCTGTCATACGGAGTAACAAATCCCAGTCTTGATCCATGCCAACCCAACAGACACCCTCGGAGATACCTGTAGAGCACCTTTATAGTCACCCAGTTACGTTGCGACGTTTGATACACACAAGGTATTCCTCCGGTGTCAGTGAGTTGCATGATCTCATGGTCAAAGGAACAGATACTTGACATGCAGAAAACAATAGCAATAAACTGACACGATCAAATGCTACGTTTACAGTTTGGGTCTTGTCCATCACATCATTCTCCTAATGATGTGATCCCGTTATCAAATGACATCTCATGTCCATGGCTAGGAAACCTTAACCATCTTTGATCAACAAGCTAGTCAACTAGAGGCTTACTAGGGACACAGTGTTGTCTATGTACCCACACATGTATTTGAGTTTCCAATCAATACAATTATAGCATGGATAATAAACAATTATCATTAACAAGGAAATATAATAATAACCAATTTATTATTGCCTCTAGGGCATATTTCCAACAGTCTCCCACTTGCACTAGAGTCAATAATCTAGTTCACATCACTATGTGATTTACATTGTAATGAATCGAACACCCATGCAGTTCTGGTGTTGTTCATGTTTAGCCTTTGGAAGAGGTTTAGTCATCGGATCTGCAACATTTAGATCCGTGTGTACTTTGCAAATATTTATGTCGTCCTCCTTGATGTAATCGCGGATGGAATTGAAACGTCGCTTTATGTGTCTGGTCCTCTTGTGAAATCTTGGTTCCTTGGCTAGAGCAATGGCACCAGTATTATCACAAAACAGAGTCATTGGGTTAAGTGCACTAGGCACTACTCCAAGATCTGTCATGAACTCCTTCATCCAGACACCTTCCTTCGCCGCCTCCGAGGCAGCGATGTACTCCGCTTCGCATGTAGAATCTGCTACCACGCTTTGCTTGGAACTGCACCAGCTAACCGCACCCCCATTAAGAATAAATACGTATCCGGTTTGCGACTTAGAGTCATCCGGATCAGTGTCAAAGCTTGCATCGACGTAACCCTTTACGACGAGCTCTTGATCACCTCCATAAACGAGAAACATGTCCTTAGTCCTTTTCAGGTACTTCAGGATATTCTTGACCGCCGTCCAGTGTTCCATTCCTGGATCACTTTGAAACCTTCCGACCATACTTATGGCAAGGCTGACATCGGGTCTTGTGCACAGCATTGCATACATGATAGAGCCTATGGCCGAAGCATAGGGGATGACACTCATCTTTTCTCTATCTTCTGCAGTCGCTGGGCATTGAGTCTTACTCAACTTCACACCTTGCAAAACAGGCAAGAACCCCTTCTTGGACTGATCCATTTTGAACTTCTTCAAAATCTTATCAAGGTATGTGCTTTGTGAAAGTCCTATTAAGCGTCTTGATCTATCTCTATAGATCTTGATGCCTAATATGAAAGCAGCTTCTCCTAGGTCCTTCATTGAAAAACTCTTGTTCAAATATTCCTTTACGCTTTCCAGCATTTCTATATTGTTTCCAATCAGCAATATGTCATCCACATATAATATTAGAAACGCTATAGAGCTCCCACTCACTTTCTTGTAAATACAAGCTTCTCCGTAAACTTGTATAAACTCGAACGCTTTGATCACATCATCAAAACGAAGATTCCAACTCCGAGATGCTTGCACCAGTCCATAAATGGATCGCTGGAGTTTGCAAACTTTGTCAGCATTCTCTGGATCGACAAAACCTTCTGGCTGCATCATATACAACTCTTCCTTAAGGTAACCGTTAAGGAACGCTGTTTTGACATCCATCTGCCAAATTTCATAATCGAAAAAGGCAGCTATTGCTAACATGATTCTGACGGACTTAAGCATCGCTACGGGTGAGAAGGTCTCATCGTAGTCAACTCCTTGAACTTGTGAAAAACCCTTTGCCACAAGTCGAGCTTTATAGACGGTGACATTACCGTCCGCGTCCGTCTTCCTCTTAAAGATCCATTTGTTCTGAATGGCCTTACGCCCTTCAGGTAATACTTCCAAAGTCCATACTTTGTTTTCATACATGGATCCCATCTCGGATTTCATGGCCTCTAACCACTTCTCGGAATCCGGGCCCATCATCGCTTCTCCATAGCTCGTAGGTTCATCGTTGTTTAACAACATGACCTCTAAGACAGGGTTGCCGTACCACTCAGGAGCAGTACGCGTCCTTGTCGACCTACGAGGTTCGATAGCAACTTGATCCAAAGCTTCATGATCATCATCATTAACTTCCTCTTCAGCTAATGTAGGCTCGACAGAAACAACTTTCTGCGTTGCGCTACTCTTAGGTTGAAGTAAAGGTTCAATAACCTCATCAAGTTCTATCTTCCTCCCACTCAATTCTTTCGAGAGAAACTCTTTCTCAAGAAATGTTCCGTTTTTAGCGACAAACACTTTGCCTTCGGATCTGAGGTAGAAGGTATACCCAACTGTCTCTTTTGGGTATCCTATGAAGACGCATTTCTCCGCTTTGGGTTCCAGCTTTTCAGGCTGAAGCTTTTTGACATAAGCATCACATCCCCAAACTTTAAGAAACGACAGCTTTGGCTTCTTGCCAAACCAAAGTTCATATGGCGTCGTCTCAACGGATTTCGATGGTGCCCTATTTAAAGTGAATGCAGCTGTCTCTAATGCATAACCCCAAAACGATAGTGGCAAATCGGCAAGAGACATCATAGATCGCACCATATCCAATAAAGTTCGATTACGACGTTCGGACACACCATTACGCTGTGGTGTTCCAGGCGGTGTCAATTGTGAAACAATTCCACACTGTCTTAAGTGACTGCCAAACTCATAACTCAGATATTCTCCTCCTCGATCAGATCGTAGGAATTTAATCTTCTTGTTACGATGATTCTCAACTTCACTCTGAAATTGTTTGAACTTTTCAAATGTTTCAGACTTGTGTTTCATTAAGTAAATATACCCATATCTACTTAAGTCATCAGTGAAGGTGAGAAAGTAACGATAACCACTGCGCGCTTCAATACTCATCGGACCGCACACATCAGTATGTATGATTTCCAATAAGTCACTTGCCCGTTCCATTGTTCCAGAGAACGGCGTTTTAGTCATCTTGCCCATGAGGCATGGCTCACATGTGTCAAGTGATTCAAAATCAAGTGACTCCAAAAGTCCATCAGCATGGAGCTTCTTCATGCGTTTTACGCCAATATGACCTAAACGGCAGTGCCACAAGAAAGTGGTATTATCATTATCAATTCTATATCTTTTGGCATCAATGTTATGAACATGTGTATCATTATTATCGAGATTCAACAAGAATAAACCCCTCACATTGGGTGCATGACCATAAAAGATATTACTCATATAAATAGAACAACCATTATTCTCTGATTTAAATGAGTAACCGTCTCGCAATAAACAAGATCCAGATATAATGTTCATGCTTAACGCAGGCACCAAATAACACTTATTTAGGTTCATCACTAATCCCGACGGTAATCGAAGAGCGAGCGTGCCAACGGCGATCACATCAACCTTGGAACCATTTCCCACGCGCATCGTCACTTCGTCCTTTGCCAGCCTCCGTCTATTCCGCAGTTCCTGTTTTGAGTTGCAAATATGAGCAACCGCACCGGTATCAAATACCCAGGCACTACAACGATAGTTGGTAAGGTACACATCAATAACATGTATATCATATATACCTTGTTTGTTGTTGGCCGCCTTCTTGTCAGCCAAATACTTGGGGCAATTCCGCTTCCAGTGTCCAGTTCCCTTGCAATGAAAACACACAGTTTCTGGTTTGGGTCCAGCCTTGGGTTTCTTCACGAGAGGAGCAACTGCTTTGCCACTCTGCTTGGAGTTACCCTTCTTACCCTTGCCATTTTTCTTGAAACTAGTGGTTTTATTGACCATCAACACTTGATGCTCCTTCTGAATTTCAGACTCAGCGGCTTTCAGCATCGCAAACAGCTCGGCGACTGACTTGTTCATCCCGTGCATGTTATAGTTCAACACGAAGCTCTTGTAGCTAGGTGGCAATGATTGAAGAACTCTGTCAGTGATAGCCTCTGGCGGAAGGGGCATCCCTAACTCAGCCAGACGGGTGGAGTACCCAGACATTCTGAGCACGTGATCACTGATAGACCCGTTCTCCTCCATCTTGCAAGCATAGAACTTATCGGAGATCTCATATCTCTCGATCCGGGCATTCTTCTGAAAGATAAACTTCAACTCCTGGAACATCTCATATGCTCCATGACGTTCAAAACGTCTTTGAAGTCCCGGTTCTAAGCCATACAACATTGCACATTGAACTATTGAGTAATCATCAGAACGAGCCTGCCAGGCGTTCACAACGTCTAGAGACTCAACTGGAGCGGGTGGATCACCAAGCGGTGCATCAAGGACATAAGCCTTCTGGGAAGCCGTAAGGATAATCCTTAGATTACGGGCCCAGTCCACAAAGTTACTTCCATCATCTTTCAACTTAGCTTTCTCTAGGAACGCATTAAAATTCAGGGGTGCTACTGCGCGAGCCATGATCTACAACATAAATATTGCAAAGACAACTTAGACTATTGTTCTTAGATAATGAGTTTAGTTAATCATATTACTTAAAAACTCCCACTCAAATTGACATCCCTCCGATCATTCGAGTGTTACATGATCCAAATCCACCAACTCAAGTCCGATCATCACGTGAGTTGAGGTGGTTTCAATGGTGAACATCTTCATGTTGATCATATCTACTATATGACTCATGTTCGACCTTTCGGTCTCTTGTGTTCCGAGGCCATGTCTGTACATGCTAGGCTCGTCAAGTTTAACCCGAGTGTTCCGCACGTGCAACATGGCTTGCACCCGTTGTATGCGAACGTAGAGTCTATCACACCCGATCATCACGGCGTGTCTCGAAACGACGAACTTTCGCAACGGTGCACACTTGGGGAGAACACAATTTATCTTGAAATTTAAGTGAGGGATCACCTTATAATGCTACCGTCGTCCTAAGCAAAATAAGATGCATAAAAGGATTAACATCACATGCAAATCATAAGTGACATGATATGGCCATGAACTTGTGCTTTTGATCTCCATCTCCAAAGCACCGGCATGATCTCCATCGTCACCGGCATGACACCATGATCTCCATCATCTTGATCTCCATCAACGTGTCGCCATAAGGTTGTCGCGCCGACTGTTGCTTCCACGACTATTGCTAACGTTTAGCGATAAAGTAAAGCATTACATAGCGCTTAATGATTGACACGCAGGTCATACAATAATTAAAGACAACTCTATGGCTCCTGCCAGTTGCCGTACTCATCGACATGCAAGTCGTGATATTCTATACAAAACATGATCATCTCATACATCACATATATCTCATCATGTAATTGGCCATATCATATCACATCATACCCTGCAAAAACAAGTTAGACGTCCTCTAATTGTTGTTGCAAATTTTACGTGGCTGCTACGGGTTTGCAAGAACCGTTCTTACCTACGCAAAACCACAACGTGGTGTAGTGATTGCTTTTTGATCTTCTAAAAGAACCCTCTTCATTGAAATCGATTCAACTAAAGTGAGAGAGACAGACACCCGCTAGCCATCTTTATGCAACGAAGTTACATGTTAGTTGAAGGAACCTGTCTCGCGTAAGTGTACGCGTAATGTCGGTCCGGGCCGCTTCATCTCACAGTACCGCCGAATCAAATATCAACTAGTAACGGCAAGCAATATGTATACACCCACGCCCACAACTCGTTTGTGTTCTACTCGAGATCTCATCTACGCATAGACCTGGCTCATGATGCCACTGTTGGGGAACGTTGCATGGGAAACAAAAATTTTCCTACGCACACGCAAGATCTATCCATGGTGATGAGCATCTACGAGAGGGAGAGTGAATCTACATACCCTTGTAGATCGCTAAGCGGAAGCGTTAATAAACGCGGTTGATGTAGTCGAACGTCTTCGCGATCCAAATCGCCGAGCGTCCCGCGATCCAATCACGATCCTTCCGATCTAGTGCCGAACGGACGGCACCTCCGCGTTCAACACACGTACGGCTTGATGACGCCTTCACCTCCTCGATCCAGCGAGCGATGGTGAAGTAGTGGTTGAGTTCCAGCAGCACGACGGCGTGGTGATGGTGGTGAGGAATAATCTCTGCAGGGCTTCGCCAAGCGCTACGGAGATTATGACGGAGGAACTAGAGGGTTAGGGTTGCCGCACACGGCTTGGGGAAATCTTGATGTGTCCCGTGTGCTAGCCCTGCCCCTCTATTTATATGTTGAGCCTTGGGGTCTAAACTTGGAGTAAAAGCCTCCTCCGGGTCGGTTTTGCCCGCACAAGGTCGGTTTGGCCCGCAGGAAAAGAGTCCAACTCGGATCCCTGCCGAACCGTGCACAGCCGCGCACAAGCGGTAGTACCGCTTCACACAAGCGGTAGTACCGCTTGGGCGGTAGTACCGCTTCACACAAGCGGTAGTACCGCTCCGGCGGTAGTACCGCTTCACCAAGCGGTAGTACCGCTTACGCGGCAGCAAAACTACTTTTGCACTTTCCAATACCTTGTGGGCTTTATCCCTTTGGCTCATATAAAGTGTTGCTGCACCCGAACACTTCGGTAAACATCCGGAATCCCTTCCGGTGAACTCCGGAACCCTTCCAGAGATCAAAACACTATTATCACATATATCAATCTTTACCTCCGGACTATTCCGGAGATCCTCGTCATGTCCGGGATCTTATCCGGGACTCCGAACAACTTTCGGTCACCAACATAATAACTCAATTATACTAATCGTCACCAAACGTTAAGTGTGTAGACCCTGCGGGTTCGAGAACTATGTAGACATGACCGAGACACCTCTACGGCCAATAACCAATAGCGGGACCTGGATGCCCATATTGGCTCCTACATATTCTACGAAGATCTTTATCGGTCGAACCTCTATGTCAAGGATTCAGTTAATCCCGTATGCTGTTCCCTTTGTTCTTCGGTATGTTACTTGCCCGAGATTCGATCGTCGGTATCACTATACCTAGTTCAATCTCGTTACCGGCAAGTCTCTTTACTCGTTCCGTAATACAAGATCCTGTGGCTAACTCTTTAGTCACTTTGCTTGCAAGGCTCAATGTGATGTTGTATTACCGAGTGGGCCCTGAGATACCTCTCTGTCATACGGAGTAACAAATCCCAGTCTTGATCCATGCCAACCCAACAGACACCCTCGGAGATACCTGTAGAGCACCTTTATAGTCACCCAGTTACGTTGCGACGTTTGATACACACAAGGTATTCCTCCGGTGTCAGTGAGTTGCATGATCTCATGGTCAAAGGAACAGATACTTGACATGCAGAAAACAATAGCAATAAACTGACACGATCAAATGCTACGTTTACAGTTTGGGTCTTGTCCATCACATCATTCTCCTAATGATGTGATCCCGTTATCAAATGACATCTCATGTCCATGGCTAGGAAACCTTAACCATCTTTGATCAACAAGCTAGTCAACTAGAGGCTTACTAGGGACACAGTGTTGTCTATGTACCCACACATGTATTTGAGTTTCCAATCAATACAATTATAGCATGGATAATAAACAATTATCATTAACAAGGAAATATAATAATAACCAATTTATTATTGCCTCTAGGGCATATTTCCAACACTTCTATTGCAAGGGGAATGGTCACTGGAAGCGGAACTGCCCCAAGTACTTGGCAGATAAGAAGGCTGGCAACGTTAACAAATGTATATTTGATATACATGTTATTGATGTGTACCTTACTAGTGCTCGTAGTAGCGCCTGGGTATTTGATACTGGTTCGGTTTCTAATATTTGTAACTCGAAACAGGCGCTGCGGAATAAATAGAGACTAGCTAAGGACGAGGTGACGATGTGCGTCGGAAATGGTTCCAAGGTTGATGTGATCGCCGTCGGCACGCTCCCTCTACGTCTACCTTCGGGATTAGTTTTGAGCCTGAATAATTGTTATTTGGTGCCTGCGTTAAGTATGAACATTATATCTGGATCTTGTTTATTGCGAGACGGTTATTCATTTAAGTCAGAGAATAATGGTTGTTCTATTTATATGGATAATATCTTTTATGTTCATGCACCCCTTGTGAATGGTTTATTTCTGTTGAATCTCGATCATAGTGATACACATATTCATAATATCAATGCCGAAAGATGCAAAGTTAATGATGATAGTACCACATACTTGTGGCACGGCCGCTTAGGTCATATTGGTGTAAAGCACATGAAGAAACTCCATGCTGATGGACTTTTGGAATCTCTTGATTATGAATCATTTGAGACGTGTGAACCATGCCTCATGGGCAAGATGACTAAAGCCCTATTTTCCGGAACAATGGAGCGGGCAAGTGACTTGTTGGAAATAATACATACCGATGTATGCGGTTCGATGAGTGTTGAAGCACATGGTGGATATCGTTATTTTCTTACCTTCACGGATGATTTGAGTCGATATGGGTATATTTACTTAATGAAACACAAGTTTGAAACATTTGAAAAGTTCAAGGAGTTTCAGAGTGAAGTTGAGAATCATCGTAATAAGAAAATTAAATTTCTATGATCTGATCATGGAGGTGAATATTTGAGTTACGAGTTTGGTATGCATTTAAGACAATGTGGAATTGTTTCACAGCTCACGCCACTTGGAACACCACAGTGTAATGGTGTGTCCGAATGTTGTAATCGTACTCTATTGAATATGGTGCGTTCTATGATGTCTCTTACTGATTTGCCACTATCGTTTTGGGGTTATGCATTAGAGACAGCCGCATTCACTTTAAACAGGGCACCGTCTAAATCCGTTGAGACGACACCGTATGAGTTATGGTTTGGCAAGAAACCTAAGTTGTCGATTCTTAAAGTTTGGGGATGCGATGCTTATGTCAAGAGGCTTCAGCCTGATAAGCTCGAACCCAAAGCGGAGAAGCGAGTCTTCATAGGATAGCCTAAAGAGACCATTGGGTATACCTTCTATCATAATCGGGCAAAATCTTTGTTGCTAAGAATGGGTCCTTTCTAGAGAAGGGGTTTCTCTCGAAAGAAGTGAGTGGGAGGAAAGTAGAACTTGATGAGGTAGTTGTACCTTCTCCCGAATTGGAAAGTAGCACATCACAGAAAGAAGTTCCCGTGATGCCTACACCATCCGGAGAGGAAGCTAATGATGATGATCATGAAACTTCGGATCAAGTTACTACTGAACTTCGTAGGTCGACCAGGGTACGTTCCGCACCAGAGTGGTACGGTAATCCTGTCCTGGAAGTCATGTTGTTAGACAACGGCGAACCTATGAACTATGAAGAAGCAATGATGAGCCCGGATTCCAACAAATGGCTTGAGGCCATGAAATCCAAGATAGGATCCATGTATGAGAACAAAGTATGGACTTTGGTGGACTTGCCCGATGATCGGCAAGCCATTGAAAACAAATGGATCTTTAAGAAAAAGACATACGCTGATGGTAATGTCACCGTCTATAAAGCTCGACTTGTCGCAAAGGCTTTCCGACAAATTCAAAGGGTTGACTACGATGAGACCTTCTCACCCGTAGCGATGCTTAAGTCTGTTAGAATTATGTTAGCAATTGCCGCATTTTATGATTATGAAATCTGGCAGATGGACGTCAAAACAGCGTTCCTTAATGGGTTTCTAAAGGAAGAGTTGTATATGATGCAACCAGAAGCTTTTGTCGATCCTAAGGATGCTAACAAAGTATGCAAGCTCCAGCGATCCATCTATGGACTGGTGCAAGCATCTCAGAGTTGGAATATACGCTTTGATGAGGTGATCAAAGCTTTTGGTTTTATACAAACTTACGGAGAAGCTTGTATTTACAAGAAAGTGAGTGGGAGCTCTGTAGCATTTCTAATATTATATGTGGATGACATATTGTTGATTGGAAATGATATAGAATTACTGGAAAACATAAAAGGTTATTTGAACAAGAGTTTTTCAATGAAAGACCTAGGTGAAGCTGCTTACATATTAGGCATCAAAATCTATAGAGATAGATCAAGACGCCTAATAGGACTCTCACAAAGCACATACCTTGACAAGATTTTGAAGAAGTTCAAAATGGACCAGTTAAAGAAGGGGTTCTTGCCTGTGTTGCAAGGTGTGAAGTTGAGTAAGACTCAAATCCCGACCATGGCAAAAGAAAGAGAAAGGATGAAAGTCATCTCATATGCCTCAGCCATAGGATCTATAATGTATGCCATGCTGTGTACCAGACCTGATGTGTGCCTTGCCATAAGTCTGGTAGGGAGGTACCAAAGTGATCCAGGAGTAGATCACTGGACAGCGGTCAAGAATATCCTTAAGTACCTGAAGAGGACTAAGGACATGTTTCTCGTTTATGGAGGTGACGAAGAGCTCGTCGTAAAGGGTTACGTCGATGCTAGCTTCAACACAGATTCGGATGACTCTAAGTCTCAAACCGGATACGTATTTATATTGAATGGTGGAGCAGTCAGTTGGTGCAGTTCCAAGCAAAGCGTCATAGCGGGATCTACATGTGAAGCAGAATATATAGCTGCTTCGGAAGCAGCGCAAGAAGGAGTCTGGATGAAGGAGTTCATATCCGATCTGGGAGTAATACCTAGTGCATCGGATCCAATGACTATATTTTGTGACAACACTAGAGCTATTGCCATTGCCAAGGAGCCCAGGTTTCACAAGAAGGCCAAGCACATCAAACGCCGCTTCAACTCCATCTGTGATTACATAAAGGAGGGAGACATTGAACTTTGCAAAGTACATACGGATCTGAATGTGGCAGACCCGTTGACTAAACCTCTTCCGCGAGCAAAAACATGATCAGCACCAGGACTCCATGGGTGTTAGATTCATTACAATGTAAACTAGATTATTGACTCTAGTGCAAGTGGGAGCCTGTTGGGAATATGCCCTAGAGGCAATAATAAATTGGTTATTATCATATTTCCTTGTTCATGATAAATGTTTATTATTCATGCTAGAATTGTATTGACCGAAAACTTAAATACATGTGTGAATACATAGACAACATAGTGTCCCTAGTGAGCCTCTACTAGACTAGCTCGTTGATCAAAGATGGTTAAGGTTTCCTAACCATAGACATGAGTTGTCATTTGATAATGGGATAACATTATTAGGAGAATGATGTGATGGACAAGACCCAACTGTAAGCTTAGCATCAAATCGTTTAGTTATTTGCTACAGCTTTCTTCATGTCAAGTATCTGTTCCTTAGACTATGAGATCATGTCACTCCCGGATACCAGAGGAATGCCTTGTGTGCTATCAAATGTCACTTCGTAATAGTGTGATCATAAAGATGCTCTACAGGTATCTCCAAAGGTGTCTGTCGGGTTGCATGGATCGAGACTGGGATTTGTCGCTCCGTATGACGGAGAGATATGTCTGGGCCCTCTCGGTAATACAACATCGTAAAGAGCTTGCAAGCAATGTGGCTAATGAGTTAGTCACGGGATCTTGTATTACGGAACGAGTTAAGAGACTTGCCGGTAACGAGATTGAACTAGGTATGGAGATACCAACGATCGAATCTCGGGCAAGTAACATATCGCCGGACAAAGAGAATTGTATACGGGATTAATTGAATCCTCGACATCGTGGTTCAACCGATAAAGATCTTCGTTGGACATGTGGGAATCAATATGGGTATCCAGATCCCGCTATTGATTATTGGCCGGAGAAGTGTCTCGGTCATGTTTGCATGTTCCCGAACCCGTGGGGTCGCACGCTTAACGTTTGGTACCGCTAGGGTAGTATTGAGATATTAATAGCAGAATGTTCGAAGGTTGTTTAGAGTCCCGGATGGGATCCGGGATATCACGAGGATCTCCAGAATAGTCCGAAGGTAAAGATTTATATATGGAAAGTTGTTTTCGGGATTACGGAAAAAAGTTCGGTTTTTTCGGTATTGTACCGGGAAGTCACCGGAAGGTTCTGGAGGAGTCCGGGAGTCCACGGAAGGTTTCCACCAGCCACTAGGACATGCATGGGCTGTGGGGGGGCACCCTGGCCTTATTGGGCCAAGGGGACCAGCCCCACATAGGCCCATGCGCCTGGGGGGGCAAACCCTAGGAGGTGGGGGCGCCTCCACCTGGCTTGGGGGCCAAGTTTCCCCCCTTGGCCGCCGCCCCCTCCCTTGGAGGAGGGGCTAGGGCTGGTGCCCCTTCCCCTTGCCCCTATATATTGTGGGGGAGAGGGAGGGCAGCCGCACCCTTTCTCCTGGCGGCTCCCTCTATCCCGTATACTCCTCCACGTTCCGTCAGCGCTTGGCGAAGCCCTGCCGGAGTTCCGCTGCTGCCACCACCACCATACCGCCGTGCTGGTTCCGATCTCATCTACCTCCCCCCTCGCTTGCTGGATCAAGAAGGAGAGGACGCCATCGAGTTGAACATGTGCTAATCTCGGAGGGGCCATCCGTTCGGCACTAGATCGGATTGGATCGCGATTGGATCGTGAAGAGTACGACTACATCAACCGCGTTACGACGCTAACGCTTTCGGTCTACAAGGGTATGTAGACACACTTCCCTCTCATTGCTATACATCTCCTAGATTATATCTTGGGTGTTCATAGGATTTTTTTTGATTTTCATTCAACGTTCCCCATCAGCCCAGGCGCGGGTCTGGGAGTCGGGCGAGGCCGGCTTGGAGAGTCAACGCGCAAGAGCCTCGCTCCTGCTCGTCCTTGAGCAGCTCCTGCTCGAGCGCAGGGACGATGGGGTAGGGATCAAGATGCAGGCAAGGCGAGGAGGAAGGGATCCAGCGGCGGCTCCTCCAGGTTCTTCCGGCGCGAGAAACAGGGCCACGTCGTGCCGGAGATCGGTTATCATCCGAGCACGATGCTACTCCTGGGCTCTATCATTCCTATTGCGCCAAGCTTGGTATCTGTCCTGTCCAGCGGGCATGTGTCCTATCGATCCATAAATGGATCATGTCTGTGCCGCTCTGGCATTTAAGTTGTGCCACAGATCATATGGATCTTCTGGTTGTACTGGCTCCTTGCCCGCCCGGCGAGGGGGCATAGGTGGGTTTTCGGCTTCTCCAGCCGTCCTGTCCCGTCCTCGAGGGGGGCGGTCGAGCTGATTTGCCTGAGTTCGTCTGGGGGGTATGGGCTCAAGGGCCTCGTATTCAAATGACGGAAGCAAACGCCGCCGTGGGTAGCTTTTGTTATGATCCTGTCGCTGATTGTCGAAGCCCTCTTCGGCTGCTAAGACCAACGTCCACCTGTCATTAAGGGTATCCTGTTCAGCTTTTAGCTACTGCTTCTTCTTCTTCAAGCTTCGAGCGGTAGCTATGAGTTACCGCTTGAATTTTTCCTGATCCAGAGGGTCCTCGGGGACGATGAAATCCTCGGGTCCGAGGTTGTCCTCCTCTTCGGAAGGAGGGAGGTAGTTGCTGTCCTCGGAATCATCGGAGTCCTCAGGGTTACCCTGGTCCTCATGCCCTTCAGAAGCGTCGCGGTGCTGTTCGGGGGTGGTGTTGTCACCGAGCTCCTCCATGTTGTCCGGAGTATCATTATCTCCGGTGCCGTTTGTGTCTGTGTTCGTGTTGCTTTCCCTGCCCCTTCCCCATCCCTTGGATCGTTTTCGTTGGCGTCGGCGTTTGGGCGGCTCCTCGCCGGGTTCATCGCCATCTTTTCTGAGGGTGTCGACCATATAAACGTCGTAGGTGGAGGTGGCGGTCCACTTTCCAGTGTTGGGAGTGGCAAGGGAGGGAGCAGTATAGGACATGACGTCGATATCCTCGTCCATGTCGTCAGCCTCCTCGGTGGTGTAGTCCAGCATGTCGGTTAAGTCTTCGACAGTGGCTACTAAGTGGGTGGTGGGTGGGACGTAAAATTCCCCGCGGTTATCCTCAAGTCTGATCTGATCATAGACTGAGGACGGGTCATCCGCGATACTCATCATCTAGATCCGATCTAGCATCTCGCTTAACAGCGAGAGGTCCGCCGGATCCATCCTCTGACATCTTTCGGGCTTAACCTCCGGTATGCCTGCATCGGGGGCATGTTGAGTCGCCCCCGTGATGTGTTTGGCCAAGGCTGACCCCTGGTTCTCGGACGCTGAGATCGGATCTGAACTCAAAGCCGGATCCGAGGTGAAGGCCGACCCGGAGATGGGGTCGGAGGGAAGATCCGAAGTTAAGGCCTCGGGATCACTAGGCCCCTCAGGTAAAGCTGAGAACCCTGTAAAGATCAGATCGCCCCGAGAGTCAGCGACGTACTCTAGGTTACCAAACCTGATTTCCTGCTCAGGGGTGAAACTGTCGATCTGGTCAAGGTGACCGGTTGGGTTGGCGTGCAGTACGATGCTGCCAAATGCGAAGAGCTGTCCGGGGATGAAACCGTCCCTGTTGCGGAGGTCATCGCTGATAACTAGACGAGCCATTGATCCTTGGCGATCCCACAGCGGAACTCTCAATGAAAGCACCAATGTCGGTACTAAAACCGGCAGATCTCGGGTAGGGGGTCCCGAACTGTGGATCTTGGAGTCAATGGGTAACAGGGAACGTAGAGACAGCGTTTACCCAGGTTTGGGCCCTCTCGAAGAGGTAAAACCCTATGTCCTGCTTGGTTGTATTGATGTGTTGGTATGACAATTACAGAGTTGATCTACCTCGAGATCAGATGAACTAAACCCTAGGTGGGTATAGCGATAATGGTTCCCCCTCCACGGACTAAACCCTCTGGTTTATATAGACACCAGGGGTACCTAGGGTTACATATGGTCGGTTGCCACCAGAGGATAAACATGCCGGCCACGCTAAACTTTTCTTGGAGGAGACGCCAAGTCTTCGGAGGTTTCCTTCTAGAGCCCGAGGTCGCCTGTAGTCCGGCCTTCCTCCGACGAGTTAGGAGCGGCCCATCAATACGGCCCACGAGAGACAAGCCGGCGGCATGAGGACCCCTTAGTCCGGGACACCCTCAGCGACGGCGTGGGATGGAGGGCCCGAGAAATGAAGAAAAGGTGGTGGCGGCGGTGGATCTGGAGGCTGTTGGTGGCGAGCACTGGTTGGGGAGGGATGGATCCCGATGGGTATTTGGAGAGAGTGGCGGCGGAGGAATGGAAGGATGGGACAACTCTCTAGGATTTAGGGTTTACCACTATATATATAGGGTGGGTCTATTCTAACAACACCCTTAAGACCTTATTCTAACAACACCTACCCTTATTCTACCAACACTTCAAAACTACCCACCCTTCTAAACAGAACCCCGAGCCGAACCGAACAGAACCCCACTGTGCCCACCAACCCCACCCCAAACCCATCTTCTTCCCCGTAGGACTCCCACCCCATCTCCCTTCCAACCCACCATGGCCACCACTCCCGCTCCCCGTGCCCACCAACCTTCTTCCTCACCACGACCTGCGTGCCCCAAATGTCTACTACACAACTTTTATTCTTGTAGACGTTGTTGGGCCTCCAAGTGCAGAGTTTTGTAGGACAGTAGCAAATTTCCCTCAAGTGGATGACCTAAGGTTTATCAATCCGTGGGAGGCGTAGGATGAAGATGGTCTCTCTCAAACAACCCTGGAATCAAATACAAAGAATCTCTTGTGTCCCCAATACACCCAATACAATGGTAAATTGCATAGGTGCACTAGTTCGGCGAAGAGATGGTGATACAAGTGTAGTATGGATAGTAGATATAGGTTTTTGTAATCTGAAAATATAAAAACAGCAAGGTAGCAAGTGATAAAATGGAACACAAACGGTATTGAAATGCTTAGAAACAAGGCCTAGGGTTCATACTATCACTAATGCAATCTCTCAACAGTGCTAACATAGTTGAATCATATAACAATCCCTCAACGTGTGACAAAGAATCACTCCAAAGTTCCTATTAGCGGAGAACATAAGAAAGAAATTGTTGTAGGGTACGAAACCACCTCAAAGTTATCCTTTCCGATCAATCTATTGAGCCATCCCTTTAAGTGTCACAAACAACCCTAGAGTTCGTACTAAAATAACACCATATGATACGCATCAACCAACTCTAATGTCACCAAGATACTCCAATATCACCACAAGTATCCGTGAGTTGATTATTTGATATGCATCAAACAACTTCAAATTCATAATATTCAATCCACACAAAGAACTTCAAAGAGTACGCCAAAGTTTCTTATCGGAGAAAAGATAATGAAAACATGTACCAACCCATATGCCTAGATTACCCCACGGTCACGGGAATCTACAAGTTGATTACCAAAACATACGTCAAGTGACTCAATAGAATACCCCATTGTCACCACGGGTATCCACATGCAAGACATACATCAAGTGTTCTCAAATATGAAATATTCAATCCGACAATAACGAAACCTCAAAGGGAAAGACTCAATTCATCACACGAAGATAGAGAGGGAAGAAATACCATATGATCCCACTATATTAACAAAGCTCGCGATACATCAAGATCGTGCCAAATCAAGAACACGAGAGAGAGAGATCAAACACATAGCTACTGGTACATACCCTCAGTCCCGAGGGTGAACTACTTCCTCCTCGTCATGGAGACCGCCGGGATGATGAAGATGGCCTCCGGTGATGATTCCCCCCTCCGGCAGAGTGCCGGAACAGGGCTCCAGATGATATTTCTTCGGTACAGAGGCTTGCGGCGGCGACGTCGAAGTTCTAGGTTTATTTCTGGGGGTTTCTCTATTTATAGGATTTTTCAGCGTTGGAATCACGCGAAAAGGAGCTACGAGGGTCCCACAAGGCAACAACACATGATCCCCCCCAGGGCGCGCCGTGTTGCCTTGTGGGCTCCTCGTGAGGCTTCTGGTCCTTCCACGAAGCTTCGGGGGTCTCTTTTGGTCCAAAAAAATCGTCAAAAAGTTTCTTCCAATTCCGAGAACTTTTATTTCTGCACAAAAAACAACACCACGGTAGTTCTGCTGAAAACAGCGTCAGTCCGGGTTAGTTCTAATCAAATAATACCAAAACCATATAAAATTGTTATAAACATGGCATGAATACTTCATAAATTATAGATACATTGGAGACGTATCAGCATCCCCAAGCTTAATTCCTGCTCGTCCTCGAGTAGGTAAATGATAAAAGAAATAATTTATGAAGTGTGAATGCTAGCATAGTGCATAAGTTTGATCAATGATAATTTCAATCACTTTTCCTAGCATCATAACAACAACTCTTTCTCATAAAAATCATCATAATAAAGTAGCAATCAATTCACATGTTATGGTTCAAACAATGCATTCTCTTGAAACTTAACAACCTATGTTCTTAGTCACCAAACAATTGCAATTCAACTTATCTTCAACAGAGTCTAAGTAAGAGCTTCACATACTCAATTATCATATAGTCTTCTATGATTGCTAGTACTCAAAGCATATTTTTAGAACAAATGGCATCCATCGAACTCAGAGAAAGATAGGGGCTTAATGTTTCGCCTCCCAACTCATTTATCATAGAGATAATTGTCAACAATAATAAATCATGATCAAATATATTTGAATGGATATATGTGCCTGGATCTATCCCCGCCACATGATGCTTGCCAACTATAGAATAGGTTGGAATAAGAAATTGACTCAACATAAAAAGTAAATAACATGAAAGTAAATAGCATAAAAGTAAATGGAATGTCCCTTCACATAGGGAAGCAGGGATTTGCAGAGGTGCCAGAGCTCATAGCTTAAAATAGAGATGAATACATTTTGAGAGGCATGCCTTTCCTGTCAACGTCACGACCGAGAGTTCTCAATATCTTCCATGCTAAACACATTATAGGCGGTTCCCAAGCGGAAAGGTAAGTTTACTCCCCCTCAACCATTCAAACACAAGCCATGGCTAGCCGAATCCTCGGGTGCCCTCCATACAATGAACTTTCAGGGGGAGTTTGTTTGCATTATATAATTCGATTTTGAGCATAGGACTGGGCATCCCAATTACCGCCCTCTCTCGTGCAATGACAAGTGAATAAACACTCATCATGAGAATAAATTGCTTAACATGGAAGATACTGACCACCCACTGCCGCTTCATGAACGGTACGGGCACACAAAACAGATGTTTATTTGAAGGTTTTAGAGATGGCACATGCAAATTTACTTGGAACGGCAGGGTAATACCGTATATAGGTAGGTATGGTGGACACTCATGGAAGAAACTTGGCTCAAGGATTTTGGATGCACAAGCAGTATTCCCACTTAGTACAGAAATTTAGACTAGCAAAAGATTCTAAACAAGCACCACATGTTAGAGGATCCATAACAATATAACTTCGATGCAAATATACCCAACCATAACTCATTACGTTGTCTTCCTTATCCAACTTCAACTAATTTGCTCAAGTTAGAAAATAATTAATGGGTATTCACAATCATAAAAGATGTCCCAGATAATATATTTATATGTGAATGTTCTCTTCCATATACTATCTTTCATGAATTGCTCGAATGACTAATATTGTGATTGTCAAACTTCAATAGATTTTACTTTCTAAACCAAGTGTGAAATATTTCTAGGCATGAGACAAGCATATGAAGCACATCTAATTTCAACTTTATGATATTCAATTCATTCAACAATTTACTCTTGGGATATAAGTGAAGCACAAGAATAAATGACAAACTACTCCAAAAGATATAAGTGAAGATCAACGAGTAGTCAAACAATTAAGTAGCTATGTGAAGACTCTCTCTCAATAAAGATTTCAGATCTTGATAATTTTATTCAAATAGCAAACAAAATGAAAATAAAAGGACACTCCAAGAATAGCACATATCATGTGAACAAGTAAAAACTTAGGCTAACCGATAGGTGTTGATGAAGAAAGGTGGGATGCCTAACGGGGCATCCCCAAGCTTAGTTGCTTGAGAATTATTGGAATGTTATCTTGGGGTGCCTTGGGCATCCCAAAGATTGAGCTCTTATGTCTCCTTAATTCCTCTCATATCATGGCTTCTCGTAAATCTTAAAAACTTCATCCACACAAAACTCAACAAGAACTCGTGAGATAACTTAGTATAAATCAACTCAAAACCTTAACATTCTCTACTGTAGAAAATCACTAAAATTATAATTAAACATTGCATACTAAATGCCTCTGCATATTTAATACTCCTATCCACAAATAGAAACATTAAACAAGAAACATATGCAAACAATGCAACTATAACTGAAATCTGTCTAAACAGAACAATCTGTAAAGGGTGAATAAGAATTCATACTTCCCTAACTCCAATTTTTTTGAAAAATTACCACGTGACAGAGAACTCATGCATGATTACTGAGTAAAATTTCAGATTTTTATCATGTTCTGACTATTCAGGAATATTCTGGACATAACAGAAAACTTTCTGTTTTCAAACAGCAACACATGAACTTGCAAACTGAGCATGGTAAAGGCTATAATTGGTATTTTATTGAACTAAAAGATACAAAACATGATTATTGATAACACCAAGAAAATATCAACAGAATAAAATGACGCTCCAAGCAAAACTCATATTATGTGACGAATAAAAATATAGCTCCGAGTGAGGTTACCGATAATGTTGAAGACGAAAGATGGGACGCCTTCGGGGGCATCCCCAAGCTTTAGACGCTTGAGTCTTCCTTGAATATTACCTTGGGGTGCCTTGGGCATCCCCAATCTTAGTGTCTTGCCGCTCCTTATTCTCCTCATATCGATATCTCACCCAAAACTTGAAAACTTCATTCACACAAAACTTAACGGAACTTATGAGATAGGTTAGTATGATAAAAATAAATCATCCATTTAGGTACTGTCAAGACAAGATTCACAATTGTTATCACATAATTACTACTGTATTCTATCATTTCCACAATTTATATTACTCAATATAAGCTATGGAAACACTAAAACAAGCAAACTATGCATTGAAAACAGAATCTGTCAAAAACAGAACAGTCTGTAATGATCTGAATAAACAGCATACTTCTGCAACTCCAAAAATTCTGAAAAATTAGGAAAACGTATGAAATTTGTATATCAACCATGTGTAAAAACTTCATAAGGTCTTTACTCTCCAGTAAATGATAGGAATTTCTGCACTGGATGCAAAAGTTTCTGTTTTTGCACAGAATCAAATCAACAGGCATCCACACTATCCCAAAGGCTTTACTTGGCACATTATTGAAACAAAAGCTATAAAACATGATTAATACAGTAGATTAATCATGTGGACACACAAAAACAGTAAGGATAAATATTGGGTTGTCTCCCAACAAACGCTTTTCTTTAATGGCTTTTAGCTAGGCATGATGATTTCGATGATGCTCGCATAAAAGTAAAGAATTGAAACACAATGGGAGCATCATGAAGCATATTACTAGCACATTTAAGCCTAACCCACTTCCTATGCAAAGGGATTTTGTGAGCAAAAAATTTATGGGAGCAAGAATCAACTAGCATAGGAAGGCAAAACAAGCATGACTTCAAAACTTTCAACACATAGAGAGGAAACTTGATATTATTGCAACTCCTAAAAGCATATGTTCCTCTCTCATAATAATTTTCATTAGCATCATGAATAAATTCAACAATATATCCATCACACAAAGCATTCCTTTCATGATCCACAAGCATAGAATTTTTACTACTCTCCACATAAGCAATTTTCTTCTCATTCATAATAGTGGGAGCAAACTCAACAAAATAACTATCATGAGATACTTGATTGGCATAATCCAATTGAAAATTAAAATCATGATGACAAGTTTCATAGTTATCATTATTTTTTATAGCATACATGTCATCACAATAATCATCATAGATAGCAACTTTGTTGTCATAATCAATTGAAACCTCTTCCAAAATAGTGGAATCGTCATTAAATAAAGTCATGACCTCTCCAAATCCAATTTCATAATTATTGCCATAAGATTCAACACCCCCCAAAATAGTGGGATCATTAGTACCTAGAGTTGACACTCTTCCAAACCCACTTTCATCAATATAATCATCATAAATAGGAGGCATGCTATCATCACAATAAATTTTCTCATCAAAACTTGGGGGGCTAAAAAGATCATCTTCATCAAACATAGCATCCCCAAGCTTGTAGCTTTGCATATCATTAGTATCATGGATATTAAAAGAATTCATACTAACAACATTGCAACCATGCTCATCATTCAAAGATTTTATGCCAATCATTTTATTGAATTCTTCTTCTAACACTTGAGCACAATTTTCCGATCCATCATTTTCAAGAAAGACATTATAAAGATGAAGCATATGAGGCAACCTCAATTCCATTTTTTTGTAATTTTCTTTTATAAACCAAACTAGTGATAAAACAAGAAACTAAAAGATTCAATTGCAAGATCTAAAGATATACCTTCAAGCACTCACCTCCCCGGCAACGGCGCCAGAAAAGAGCTTGATGTCTACTACGCAACTTTTATTCTTGTAGACGTTGTTGGGCCTCCAAGTGCAGAGTTTTGTAGGACAGTAGCAAATTTCCCTCAAGTGAATGACCTAAGATTTATCAATCCGTGGGAGGCGTAGGATGAAGATGGTCTCTCTCAAACAACCCTGCAATCAAATTGTGGGATCGAGGAGATAGGTATAGAGGGGGGGTGAATAGACACTTAACCAACCAAAGTTGCAGATTTTAATTTCTCTTGGAACTTAGGCAGATTTTGGCAAAAGTTAAGATCACTCCAATACTTTCTACACATGCATATCTAGAGATTGAGCAGCGGAAATAGTAAAGCATGCAAAAGTACGGAATGTAAAGGGTAGAGTTTGGAAGATCAAACGCAATGAAGACATGGTGGTTTTTGGCGTGGTTCCGATAGGTGGTGCTATCGTACGTCCACGTTGATGGAGACTTCAACCCACGAAGGGTAACGGCTGCGCGAGTCCATGGAGGGCTCCACCCACGAAGGGTCCACGAAGAAGCAACCTTGTCTATCCCACCATGGCTTACGTCCACGAAGGACTAGCCTCACTCGGGGTAGATCTTCACGAAGTAGGCGATCTCCTTGCCCTTACAAACTCCTTGGTTGAACTCCACATCATGTCGGAGGCTCCCAAGTGACACCTAACCAATCTAGGAGACACCACTCTCCAAAAGGTAATAGACGGTGTGTTGTTGATGAACTCCTTGCTCTTGTGCTTCAAATGATAGTCTTCCCAACACTCAAACAACTCCTCACAGATTTGGCTATGGTGGAAGAAGGATTTGAGTGGAAAGCAACTTGGGAAAGGCTATAGATCAAGGTTCAAATGATAGGAATGGAATCTCTTGATCTCAACACATGAGTAGGTGGTTCTCTCTCAGAAAATGTGTAGTAGAAGTGTAGGCACGTTCTGATGGCTCTCCTCACTGAGAAGGAGGTGGTGGAGGGGTATATATAGCCTCCACACAAAATCCAACCGTTACACACTTTTGACCCAACTCGGTGGCACCGATTCAGAAGACTCGGTGGCACCGAACTGGGTAAAAGATATGAACGTTAGGAATCTCGGTGGGACCGATAGGAACAACTCGGATGGACCGAAGTGTAATGGCTAGGGCAAACCTCATCTTGGTGGCACCGATTGCATCAACTCGGTAGGACCGAAGTGAAGCAATAAGGCAACAGAGAGTTGGCAAGCCATCTCGGTGAGACCGATTTGCAAAACTCGGTGAGACCAAAGTAAGTGCAAACGATTACAGAGAGTTGGCAAGGCCATCTCGGTGGGACCGAGATCCATATCGGTGGATCCGATTTGTTAGGGTTTTGGCAGTGGCTAAGTCTAGATGAACTCGGTGGCTCCGGATAGGGAAATTTCGGTGGGGCCGAGTTGGAATGTAGGTTTTGGACATATTTGGGGTAGAGAGAGTGGTTGAGGGTTTAGGAGTACTGTCACTAAGCACTTGAGCAAAAAGACCATTAAGCAACACCTCATCCCCTTTTAATAGTATTGGCTTTCCTATGGACTCAATGTGATCTTGGATCACTAAACCAAAAATGTAGAGTCTTGATCTTTTGCCAATCCTTGTCCTTAGCATTTTGAAGGGGTTCCACATCCTCTTGTCCCTGCCACGCCATTGTTGAACTTGTCTGAAATTCACTAGATAAAAGTATTAGTCCAACAACATGTATGTTGGCATAAATTACCAAAACCACCAAGGGAGCAAATGTGCTTTCACAAATACAAAGAATCTCTTGTGTCCCCAACACACCCAATACAATGGTAAATTGTATAGGTGCACTAGTTCGGCGAAGAGATGGTGATACAAGTGTAGTATGGATAGTAGATATAGGTTTTTGTAATCTAAAAATATAAAAACAGCAAGGTAGCAAGTGATAAAACGGAGCACAAACGGTATTGCAATGCTTGGAAACAAGGACTAGGGTTCATACTTTCACTAGTGTAATCTCTCAACAGTGCTAACATGGTTGAGTCATATAACAATCCCTCAACGTGTGACAAAGAATCACTCCAAAGTTCCTATTAGCGGAGAACATAAGAAAGAAATTGTTGTAGGGTACGAAACCACCTCAAAGTTATCCTTTCCGATCAATCTATTGAGCCACCCCTTTAAGTGTCACAAACAGCCCTAGAGTTCATACTAAAATAACACCATATGATACGCATCAACCAACTCTAATGTCACCTAGATACTCCAATATCGCCACAAGTATCCGTGAGTTGATTATTCGATATGCATCAAACAACTTGAAATTCATAATATTCAATCCACACAAAGAACTTCAAAGAGTACCCCAAAGTTTCTTATCGGAGAAAAGATAATGAAAACGTGTACCAACCCATATGCCTAGATTACCCCAAGGTCATGGGAATCCGCAAGTTGATTACCAAAACATACGTCAAGTGACTCAATAGAATACCCCATTGTCACCACGGGTATCCACATGCAAGACATACATCAAGTGTTCTCAAATATGAAATATTCAATCCGACAATAACGAAACCTCAAAGGGAAAGACTCAATTCATCACACAAAGATAGAGAGGGAAGAAACACCATATGATCCAACTATATTAACGAAACTCACGATACATCAAGATCGTGCCAAATCAAGAACATGAGAGAGAGAGATCAAACACATAGCTACTGGTACATACCCTCAGCCCCGAGGGTGAACTACTCCCTCCTCGTCGTGGAGACCGCCGGGATGATGAAGATGGCCTTCGGTGATGATTCCCCCCTCCGGCAGAGTGCCGGAACAGGGCTCCAGATGATATTTCTTCGGTACAGAGGCTTGCGGTGGCGGTGGCAAAGTTTTATGTTTATTTCTGGGGGTTTCTCTATTTATAGGATTTTTCAGCGTTGGAATCACGCGAAAAGGAGCTACGAGGGCCCCACAAGGCAACATCACACGACCCCCCCAGGTCGCGCCATGTTGCCTTGTTGGTTCCTCGTGAGGCTTCTGGTCCTTCCACGAAGCTTCGGGGGTCTCTTTTGGTCCAAAAAAATCGTCAAAAAGTTTCGTCCAATTCCGAGAACTTTTATTTCTGCACAAAAAACAACACCACGGTAGTTCTACTGAAAACAACGTCAGTCCGAGTTAGTTCTAATCAAATCATATCAAAACCATATAAAATTGTTATAAACATGGCATGAATACTTCATAAATTATAGATACGTTGGAGACGTATCAGCCCCTGATCCAGCCACCGCCCCCTACCACCTTCCTCCACGCCCGGATCCACCCTGCCGCCGGCCATCGCGCCCCAGCCCGCCACATCCAGCCGGCGCAGTCTGGGTCGACCACCACGCCGGTGACCTGCTCCACACCGAGCTTGGATATAGCAGCACCAGCCTCGGATCCGGCCACCCTGGCCGTGTGGGCCCTCCTCAACTCGCCGCGGTGCGCCATCGTGAGAATCTCCTGCTAGCATTGACGGGAACCCCTTCTTGCCATTGAGCTCCGCCTCAGCTTCGGGGAGAGGCCGTCGTCTCCTTCCACCACCACCCCAAGTGCCACCAGAGGCTGACGGCGAGCCACCACGAGCGTCCAGTGCAGTTCGGCGCCAACAAAAATCCTACTTCGGTGTGGACATGCAGTTCGCCGGCGAGCCGCTAGCGGTTGGAGCAGCACGGGCGTGCAGTTCGTTTTTCCTTTTTTGTCCTTTGAGGTGGTCTCGGCCACGGCCGGTCCGTGTGACTCCCCCTATTCCGTTGGTTTGGCCGCATCACACACCCCGTGTACTGGCGACCGCTTTGTTTCAGGATGCATCCCACATCAGGGGTGTGAGCAGCTCGCATGGTGGAGTTCAGAGCCGCAGTGCACTCCGGTGGAGGCAGTGGTGCACTCTGGTCCTGGTGCAGTGCACTCCTCCCCATTTTGTGGTGGTTCGTGGGCGGCTCACCCTCGCAGCTATGGGATTTGCCGTGTGCACCTACAGTTTGCTGTTTTGGCGTTTTCTGAAGATGAAAAAATCAAAGTGCAAATGTAGTCCACTGTTGTTTGCTTTTGAGGTTCAGTTTACTTATTTGTGCAGGAAGAAAGTGGTGTAGTTCGGCTGGATGTCGCGTTGCATTTTTTTGTAGTTCGCCCTTGTTGCAGTTTGGACAGCGAGTCTCCCTCCGTGTAGTCCGCCGGCGCGTCCATGCAGTACGTGTGTGCAGTCCGCGGCCACGTCCATGCAGTACGGCGTGTGCGTGTGTGCAGTCCGCGGTGTGTGGGTCACCGCTGGCCATTGTGTAGTTTGCGTTGACGCCAGGCGCAATGCCCATACTACTCTCCCCCTTGGGGAATTTTGTTTTTTGTTTCTGCAGTGTAGCGTGTGTAATCATGCAGTTCACTTGTAATTTGGGCATGTGTATCTTTCCTTTTCTTGTGAGTTCCTGTAGTTATGAATTACTAAATGGTCCACTATGTGAGAAAAAGAAAATTTGATGCAGCTCACTAACATTGATCATGTAGTTCAGATGAATTTACAAAAGTTAGAAAAACGACAAAACAATTATGTAGTTCGCTTCGATACGTGTCACGGGTTCACTTGCTCTTGTCTCAGCGGTCTACTCTTGTTCATAAAAAGATAGAAAAAGTACAAAACAAATTATGCAGTTCGCTTGCCCATCTGATGCAATGCAGTTTTCAGTCTGAAGCAGTGCGGTTTTCTATCCGATGCAGTACACACACCGATTTTGGTGTCGCGAAAAACAGAGTGTCCGCATTTCGGTAATTTTAAAATTGCTCTTAAACCGTAAGGAATTAGAGAAAATGTTCTACATGAAAAAGTTGTGTCTCGTTGATATCTTTCCAACGGCATATCATTTGAATCATTCTGACCAGCGTTTTGTAAAAATCACGAAAAAACGGCCGCTGCCACTCGTCGTCCGGCGCACCATTTTCAAAATTAATTTAAAACCGTAAGGAATCTCAAAATAATTTCTAAATATGAAAGTTGCGCCTCGTCCGTAGCTTTCCAACAGCATATCACATGCCTCGTTTCGACAAAGGGTTAAAAACTGGAGCGAAAACAGTACCGAAAAATTGCAAAAATTTGAAAAACAGAATTCCGTGATTTAGTAAATTTGAAACTGCTCTTAAACTGTAAGGAATTAGAGAAAGTAATATATATATGAAAAAGTTGCGCCTTGATGATATCTTTCCAACGGCGTATCATTTGCTTCATTCCGACGAGCGGTTTAGGAAAAATCATGAAAATACGCTCGCTGCCACTCGTCGTGCGCCGCACAATTTTTGAAACTGCTCTTAAACCATGAGGAATCTCGATAAAATTTCAACATGACGAAGTTGCGCCTAATCCATAACTTTCCAACGGTATATTACGCGCCTCATTCCGACAAACAGTTTAAAAACTGGAGTGAAAACAGTACCAAATAAGTCGCGTGCACTTTTTTGCGACGAGAAGTTCACTCGTCTGAGTACTGCAGTACTCTTGCTTCAACAATGCCGTGCACTTGCGTTGAGCATGCAGTTCGGAAGTGTGTGCAGAATAACAATTCTGCTAATATTAGCAGAATATATCCCAGCTATTCTGCAACCCATTTCTGAATAAGCTATTCAGGAACCATTCCTAACTGCTCGAAAACAGATAAGCTAATTGTGCGTCATGTACTAGTTAACTGCCGGGCGGACTTTTTCTGGCACTGTTTTTTCACACTGTTTTTTGATCATAATTTTTGAACCGTTTATCGGAATGATGCAAATGATATACCGTTGGATAGCTATTAAAAAGGAGGAAAAAACTCATGTTGATAGTTTTCCCAAAATCCTTACAGTTTTTAAACAAAATTCAAAAAACTGAAAATCCATCAAATGAGTTTTCAATGTTTTTGTGAAAGGAATTTTCAAACCGTTTGCCGGAATGATGTGTATGATACACCGTTGGAAAGCTATGGATTAGCCCGAACTTTGGTATATAAAACTCGTTTTCAGATTCGCTACGGTTTAAGAGCAGTTTTCAAAAAAGTAACGTCATTTTCGTCATTTTTCCCCGAACTGCTATAGTACACGCTAACAGCTCGCGCGGAATAGCTAACTGACATATGCTGACAAGCTAACTGCTGAGAGTGAAGAAATTATTTTTTCCTTCTATAATTTTATCATCGGGTCAAGTTAGCCGCCGGGTGTGAAATAGCTAACTGTCGGGAATCGCGGCAGTTAGCACCAAGATAACTGCCGGGGGACTGAAAATGTTTTTTTTTCTTTTTTGATTGGGTCACGCTAACTGCGGGTATGAAATACCTAATTGCCCGGCGATGAGCAAGCTAACTGCCAGGGCTGATGATACTATTTTTTTTGCTTCGTTTGTTTTTTGCCATGTGTTACACTAACTACAATGTATAACGAGGTTAACTGCCACGCCGGCCGATGTTAACTGCCACTATGGCCGAACTTTCTTTTGGGCGAAAATGTTGAAGTTCTTTCATTTTCTTTTAATCCAAACTATTACGATGGTTCCAGTTAACTGTTATAGCCATGTGAGGTTAACTGTTGCGGTCGTCAAAGTTAACTGCCTTTTTTTATCCGCAAAAAAACTGACTTTTTTAATTGAAGCATTATACTTAACTTTTTTATTTATATTTTTGATTAACTAATGCGGTCACCAAAGTTAACCGACATTTTTTTAATCTATTTATAATATTGAATTTCTTTTTACACGGCAAAACCGTTGGACTGGGCTGAGTTAACTTCCACCATTTTCAACATGCAATATATAATTAACTACCACATAAAATTTTACATGTCACACGCAAATAAAATGAACCATCACATTTCGGCTAACTGTCATATGCAATAATTATGTGCCAAAATGTTTTTTTGCCTGAAATGTACTATTCTTTTTTTTACTTTTACAACCGGCACAGCTAACTGCTACGGTAGCTGCCGTTAACTGCCACTACGGTGGATTTTTTTATTGTTTTTACATCCCTTAGGGCCACCGAAGTTAACTATTACGGTAGCCATGGTTAATTGCTCTGGTCGGAGGTTAACTTTCGAATGTTATTTTTGCAAGTGTACCAAAAACAATCGTAGATTATACCTCTGACCTTTTTAAAACCGGATTGTGAGCTGGTGTTTTCGGACGAGTTAATTGTGACATCACATAAAATTAACTTCCTTTTTTTAAGTGAAAATTATTTTTCCTTCTGCACACTCACATCACCGAAAATTGTTTGTTAGTGAACTCCGAAGTCATTCTACCATGTTTTTGTGCTAACTTTTTTCGATAAAGGGCGTTTTTATTATCTCAAAATGTAGCATCAAGCGGATACAAAGCATTATGAGTGACACCCGGCCTCTGCATAGCTAGGATGCACACAGCCAAACCTTAAAGTCTGCTAAAATAACCAAAAAATAAATAAAACAAAACAGACATATCGGCAACAGTAGAGTCCTATAGACCGACACTATGCCTATGTCGATGGTGGTGGTCCATGTATGCGAAGGTTATGCTGCCACCCATGTTGGGAAAAAACCTCCGTAGCCACCTGCTCCAATCGCGTACACCCCGCCTTGAACAGCGATAGGTACTCCGGTCATTGTAGCGTAGACCACATACGAAGCAATTGCGTACATCGGAAAATAACCTGTTGATGAGATGCATTTCTATCATTAAAAATCATATCATTTCTACATAGCCAAAGCGACCAACTTAAGGCATATGCTCCCACCCTTATCAGCGTCTTGAACCTATTTGGAATACCGTCCAACCAGTGACCGAAAATATTGGCAACACTTGTAGGCGGGTATAAATTTGACGCTATTTGGATGACTGACCATGTAGAACGTGCAAACTTGCATTGGAAAAAGAGGTGCTTGATTGTCTCGTTATGAGTACAAAAACAACACTTCTTACTCCCTTGCCAGTTGCGTCGTGCAAGATTATCTTTGGTTAGCACAACTCCTCTACGAAGATACCACATGAAGATTTTAACTTTTAGTGGGATCTTTGACTTCCAGATCTTTTTGTTATTGCTCACCGGTACCTCAGAATGCGTGAGCGCACGGTACATAGAGTCCACTGTGAAAGACCCTGATGCAGTAAGGTTCCAGTGGAACACATCCCGACCTTGTGTCAGGTTAATCGAATCCAGTCGGGACAAAAGATTTTGCCATGACACAAGACGGGGGCCAATCAAATCCCGCCTGAACGAAAGATTCGGCGGAGATGAACTGAGCACCTGCGCAATAGTATTATTCTTATCGCGACTGATGACGTACAAGGCAGGATATTGTTCTCGGAGACTTGCATTGCCTAGCCATATGTCTTCCCAGAAACGAATCTCCGACCCGTCCTTTATCACAAAAGACCCAAAGCGAAAAAGATGCTTCTTTGCCATCATTAGGCCAGCCCAAAAGTGTGAGTCTCCAGGTTTCCAATATGCCTGAGACACTGCCTTCTGGCCTAGATATTTGTTGCGCAGCATGGTTTGCCAAACACCATCCTCAGTAAGAAGTTTGAATAACCATTTACTAAGTAGGGCCTCATTCTTGACCTTTAGGTCATGAATTCCAAGCCCACCTTGGTCTTTCGGCCTACAAACCACGTTCCATTTGGCCAGTCTGTATTTTTTCTTTTCACCATCTCCTTGCCAAAAGAATCTGGATCTAAAATAGTCCAGTCTTTGCAGGACCCCCTTTGGGAGTTGGAAGAAAGAAAGCATATAGAGAACCATATTTGTGAGAACAGAGTTAATCAAAACCAACCGTCCTCCAACTGAAAGCAACTTGCCTTTCCAACTGCTCAACCGTTTCTCTAGACGCTCCTCTACATACTTCCACTCCGCAATCGTGAGACGCCGATAATGAATCGGAATTCCCATATACTTAATCGGGAATTGACCATGTGCACAACCAAACAGGTCAGCGTAATCAGTCGTCGCCTCAACGGCTTCTCCGAAGCAGAAAATTTCACTTTTATGAAAGTTAATTTTGAGACCTGACATTTGCTCAAACGCTGAAAGCAAGAGTTTTAGGTTTCGAGCCTTGTCCAGATCATGTTCCATAAAAAGAATTGTGTCATCGGCATATTGCAGAATAGAGAGGCCACCATCCACAAGGTGTGGCACTACTCCTGCAATCTGACCGTCCTGCTTTGCGCGCTCAATTAGAATAGCCAACATGTCAGCAACAATGTTAAATAACATTGGGGAGATGGTGTCACCCTGCCGCAACCCTTTTTTTGTCTGAAAGTAATGGCCTACTTCATCATTGACTTTGATGGCCACACTGCCTCCAGTTACAAAATTTTGGATCCACTGGCGCCATTTATCTGAGAAGCCTTTCATTCGTAGGGCCTGTTGGAGGAAAGACCATTTGACTTTGTCATAGGCGTTTTCAAAGTCGATTTTGAGTACTACTCCACTCATGTTTTTCCGGTGCATCTCGTGAACGGTCTCATGCAGAATTACTACACCGTCAAGTATATTTCTTCCTTGCATGAACGCCGTTTGAGATGGTCGGACAACATGGTCAGCTACCAAGTTTAATCTACTCGTGGCCACTTTGGTGAAAATCTTGAAGCTGACATTAAGGAGGCATATGGGTCTAAACTGCTGGATCCGTTCGGCCTCCTTAATCTTTGGCAATAAGACAATCTCACCAAAATTAATTCTGAATAGATCAAGTCGGTCGGCATGAAGACAATTGAACAATTCCAAAAGGTCAGGTTTGATGATATCCCAGAAATTCTGATAGAATTCGGCAGGGAAACCATCAGGGCCTGGAGCTTTGTTGGGTTCCATTTGGAACACCGCTGCTCTCACCTCCTCTTTTGAGAAAGGTGCCGTCAGGATATCGTTTTCTTCTGGCGTGACTTGTGGAATATCATCTGTTCGAGTCTCGTCAAGGGTGAAGTTCCCTTCAGGCGGCGCTCCGAACAAAGATTTGTAGTAGTTGGTGATATACTTTTTGAGCTCCTCTTGGCCTTCGATCCGTCCCTCATCTTGCTGGAGACTGTAAATACATTTCTTCCTATGCCGCCCATTGGCGACCAATTGGAAGTATCTTGTATTACTATCACCCATCAAAATGAAGTCAGCTTTGGATCTCTGGTAGTATTTGATCTCCTCTTCTCGCAAAAGCCGAGCAACCTTCTCATTAGATTGATTTTTCAATTCAATCTCTTGCTGAGATAAGTTGCGCGTCTCTGCAATCTTATCGAGGTCGTCAATAATGGTAGAGAGCCTTCGTTTTTCTTTTTTATATATCCCGTTGGTGTGTTTCGCCCATCCAGTGAGGTGTTTCCTCATGGCCCTTATTTTAAAGTTCCATCTCTGAATAGGTGTGCGACCAATGGCGGGCCTCTCCCAAACATTCTTGATTATATCTATAAACCCTTCCCGATGTAGCCATCCCAATTCAAATTTGAAAGGGCGATGTGCCACTGGGTTCGTAGAATTAGAATCAAGAATGATGGGTGCATGATCCGATAATGCCTCAATACGCTCCAGGGCTCGCACAGTAACGAAAGGAAATTTTATTTCCCATTCGGTGTCCATGAGTACCCTGTCGAGCTTCTCGTATGTCGGCATTGACAGATTATTAGCCCAGGTGAACTGCCGCCCTGACATACTGACCTCCCGAAGATCCAAACTGTCTATCACAGCATTGAATAGGAAAGGCCAATGAGTGTCGAAGCGATTATTATTTTTCTCTTGCTGGTACCTAAGAATATTAAAATCCCCTCCAATAAGCATTGGATACGGGTTATCCTTAGCCAGGTTTACCAATTCCCTAAGGAAAGACGGTTTATGCTCATCCTGGGCAGCCCCATAGACAGCTACCAAAGTCCATGTGAAATTGTCATCCCTGTTTCTTAGGTGAAATTTTATATGAAATTCACCGACTGAAAAGGCCAACAAGTCCATGACTGAGGTTAGTATCCCAAGAAGGATACCTCCTGACCTTCCACGAGCTGGTAGACTATGCCATGTGTAGTCGAGACCACCTGATAAGTGATCTAGGACATGCGGGCGAAAGTCACACTTACCAGCCTCGGAAATTGCCACAAAATCCAATCCATGTTCCCGAACACAATCACTGACGTGTTTATGTTTAGCCAAGTCTGAGAGACCTCTGCTATTCCAAAACATGCCTCTCATGTGGAAACTCGTTTGGTTGTGGAGGTCTTCGCCTTCTTGGGCGGTTTTTGTTTCTTTTTAGAGGAGTGCGATTTAGATTTCCGGGTGGACGCTGTAAAGTCACAAAACATGGACCCGGGTCTTGCGTCGTCTAATCCAACCTCGGTAACCTCGCCAACCAAGTGAGAAATAAGCGAACCATCATATTTGGCATCCGCTTCATCTTCCTCCTCGGTTTCAGGGTTCGGTATTATGGTACTACACTTCGGAGAAACCTTTAAGCGGTCGATCTCCATATGTTTAAGTACCCCAACCGATAGATTAATATCATTATTATTATTTCCCATAGATACACCAACGTTCTTTAAGCCGGAAGAAATGCGAGTATCTGAAAAGGACAGAAAAGATTGAGCGGAGCAGGTACCTGTCCTGGGGACCAGAGACTCATGCAATGGTGTCGTCGAGGTATCTGGCATCGAGTCGAGACCAGCGACTCCGGCGGCTGGCGGCGCAGCCCGCCCCATAGCCGGCTGCAAGGGCGCCTGACTGGCATCCGCTGGCTGCATGTGCACCACGCGCTCGTGCGTAGCAGTCCCCCGCACAGCAGCTGCTGCATGCAAGGTCCGCTGGCTGCATGCAAGGCCAGGGGACGTGCAACGTCCCTGTCCAGCGGCAGCCTGCATGGGGCATGCATCCATGCATTGCGTCTGGTTAGCATCTGTGGACAGTACATTCATTGCCATAGCCCCCACATACATGTCCGCCTGTGTAGATGCCTTGCCCGAAGGAGCAGCAGTAATACGAGCCGTCTGCATAGGAACTGCAGACGCTGAATGAGTTATAGGCTCTGTTTTTTCACCTTCTGCTTGCACGTTTTTTGCTCTCTTGCTCGCATCTTTGTCGGGCATGTCGTCATCTAGGTTAGCACCATCATCATGTCCGTTGTCATGATTTTCCCAGATTTTAGGAATGAAGTCATCATCAGGGACAAAATCATCGCCCTCCAGTACAAACCGAAATGCATATCCCTTAAGCTTGACATAAACATCCGAGTGAGTTGAGGCTTCATCAGAACCATCACTTTTGACAAAAATATCCAACGAGTGAACAGCCACCTGGATCCGCACAATGTCGTGTCTACGCAAGCATACCAGGTCAACATCCTGAGTGGCGCCAATAACTGACCCCACCGCCCACAGACCAAGGAAATGGCGGAGGGGTGGTGGGACACCAGTGACATGTACCCAAACAGTCTGTAGAGGAAGAAGCGATGGCACCTCCTCGACTTTCCACTCACTGAAAGAAATCTTAACGTCCTGTGATTTAACATTGTACTCAAAATCTGCCACACGCTGTAACAAGTTCACTGACGGGAAAGGAACCAAGAAAGTGTTTTCCCCATGAGGCACTGCTTCCCACTTCCATGAGGTCTGTACCGAGGCTATCTTGGCTACCTCAGCCTCCACCACCGAAGCAGACAAAGTTCCACCTGAAATCGTTACCAAAGCTGTCGGCAGAGTAGGGGGTGCAAGATGCTCCTTGAAAAGAGAGTCCGGTAACTGGACGAACATTGCATTCACTAAACCGCATCCACCGAGGATGGCACTGGGTCTTGGCTGCTTGAGAACCGTACAACGATGCATAGGGTGTTTGTCATTGTCGCAAATGTGACAGTAATGCACTACCGTACAGTCCTTGGAGAGATGCTCATTTGTCCTACATTTGAAACACCATAGCCCTGTCTTTTTACCTCTTGGTGGTTGCGCAGGAGTGTCAACCGGGGCTACTGTCATTGCAAGAACTTCTTGAGTTGCTTGTGCTTGAACGAGCGGAGCTGCCAACATCGGTGCCGGCTGAAACGCCGACGAAGGGTGCGCAGTCGGGGGAACAGCAGCAGCAGTAGCAGGATCGCGATGCCCCCCCTTGCGTTTATACTTCTGACGGCGACCGGCGGGAGCTTCGGTCTTTGGCTGGCTGTTAGCACCGAATCTGACCGGTGGCGGCACTGTGCCCTATTGAACGGAAGGAGCAGCGGAGGGGGCCGAAGCCGGAAGCGCCCCGAAGCGAAGTGGTCCGGCTGCCGCACCAAAACCAGCAGCGGCGCCAGGATTCAATCCGAAAGGAGGCGCTGGTGTAGCCCCCTTAGGCGGGATGCCATTCCGGCCAGCCATCGGTGGTGATGGCTTCCGGCGAAGCACTTGTGCGTACGAAGACGGCGGCGGCTCGTCGTGGGACGATGAAGCGAGATTTCCTGACGAAGTTCTAGAGCAGGTCGATCTCCTGTACCGGAACAGGTCTGCCCTTCGTAGCGTTAGGCCCAGACGTAAGGTCTGCTTGGCGATCCCCACGTCCGGCCCAGGAGCCTGCAGGTCTGAGCCCAAAGTTAGCGCTTTTTGAGTTTCCTCGGGATCAACGCCTACCGTAGACTGCGCTACCGTTTCTTCCGATTGACCCGGGGCAGCCGACGAAGACGGGCCTGCCGCGGAGGTCGGCATGAACGCCGCGAGCGCCACCGGCGGCGTGATCCTGGGTCGGGGAAGAGGTCCCTTCCATGGCCTGATGCAGACTCCGCGGCGAGGCCCCGCCGGCGCCGGCGCCGGCCGTGATATGGCCGGGGAGGCATCCGAACAGCCAGGCATCTGCGCGGGTGTCTGGCTAGCCGATGATGCCGGAGATGCGGAGCCCCGTCTTTCCCATACACGCGAGGCCGGAGTTGGAAAACCAACGTCATTCCAAAACTCTTGTACTAGCTCCTCCTTAGATTTCTTCCGACGAGACACTGAAGACCACTGGGCATCCTCAACATCGTGATCATCTTGGGGAAGAACCAAATTGGCCGCATATATCGCAGTCTCCTCCGCATCTGGCTGCTCAACTACCTCGTCGATGGTCAGCGGCTGGAATCGCGAACCCGACACCGGCGACGTCGTTGTCGCCCCCGGCGCCAAGGTAAGCCTGCGCCGCGCCGGTAGAACTCGATGGCCAACGCGGATGACACAATCCAGCAGCACCATCTCCACTCCGGGCATGATCCATTCCTTCTCCCGTAGTAGTCTTCCCTCGACGATCTTGCCGTCATCATCTCGAAGGAAGAAGAAATTGTGAGGTTGGTCGAGGAAGAGAGAACCGGGGCGCCAGTCGGGCCTGCCGTCAAGAGGCGCCGACGAGAAAGTCGCCGACCACCGCAGGGGCGGGCGTTGCTCCGGGGGCCTCATTGCTATCTGCCCCATGGACACAGCTAACTGTGAACGAAGAGGCCAGCACGCGACTCGGGGTTCACCGCCGGCTAACTGCTGATGCGGCAAGGGGTTACTGCTGCCTGTAGCAATTCTCCTAACTGCTGCTCTACGTGCAAATTCCTAGGGAAAATGGAATATATTTTTTCTGAGTCCACTGCTTGTCGCTTCTCCACAGAAAATCGAACATGTACATTCATATTATATATAGAGAGATAAACTTTTCTCGTTTCTACATGTCTCTCGTCCTCAACAACAGTTAACTGAATAATTCAGTTAAGCACTTTGCACTTTGGCTAGTTAAATGTAACTCAATCACGCATGTACTTGAGCACATTGGGAGGTGAACACCATAGAAATAGTTGTCCCAGTCGATGGACTTGGGATCGAAATCAAAGCAATATTCTTCTGTACTGTTGTCATCTTGCTCCTTCTTCATCTCCATGGACCGGGGATGTGAACACCATAGGAAGCTTCACACAGTTGACAAAGGTAGCGTACTGAATGTCCCTTGTGGCCAAAAGTTTCAGATCAGAGGAGATGCAAGGAAAAATGAATCTGGAGAGAAGGGACCTGCTGGACTACTTACGGCAGTTAGGATTGTAGTAGGCGACGTCCGGCGAGCCGTAGCAGGCTGAGGCCCATGGCAGGGCAAGGCTCACACACGGCCGTAGGAGGATTATAGCGCAGCAGTTCACTTTTGCTCTGTTGCACCCGTGCAGAGCGGCGTCACCGTCACATGCACCAGTGGGTGCTGCTGCCGATGGAGGAGCGGGGTAGAGGTCCATGGCGTGCTGCTAGCTATCAGTTAGCAGCTGTAGGGGATGCAGCCGGCAGTTAGCACACGCAGGGGAACGACGAGCTCCCCACAGCAGCCGTCGCTGCTGATCCAAATCGGAGGAGAGGTGCTCGTGGCGTCAATGAGGAATTTTTCGGGGAAGAAGGGCCGGCGCTGGTGTGGCTTTTGCCCAGAAGGAGAGCCGCCGTGTGACGGTTGGTCGGAGGCGTGGGATTAGATGCTGGACGGCAACGAAGGAAGGGGGGATCTCGGGGTGCTGGGCGCTCGGGGAGGTCGTCCGGCCTGGATATCATCGAGGGGAGGGGGGATCTTGCTCGGGAGAAGCCGGTCCTCCTCCTCCTCGCCAGAGAAGCCCTGGATGTCACCGGCCTTGTTGCTCCCCACACTCTGGGTGGCGCTGGAGCAGAACGGCGTGGGGAGCTGCGTCACGCAGCGAGACATGGGTCTTTGGTGTTACGCGGAGGCGGGAGGCCGAGCGGCGGCCGGAGGAATGATGGAAGGTGGGAGGCGCGCTGCAGCCGGCGGCAGACCAGAGCTCGCTCGCTCCCTCGCTCGCCCCCTTGGGGGGTGGGGGGGAAGAAACGGGTTAGGAGGGGGTGGTTCCTGAATAAGCTTACTTAGAAACTCTAGAGGGGTTGTAGAATAGTCCCACCCTATATATATATACTAGATCATGAATGGCGCGCGTTGCTGCGCCCATGTATTACGAATTTTGAATAAAATAGGTTTGCGGTGTTTTTGTAAAAATATGTCTTTTGTTTTATATTTTTTTGGGGGGGCTGTGATGGCTTACATAATAAAATTTTCTTTATTTTACTTGGATTGTTATGGGCCTTTTTTTGCGAAGTGCACATGGAGTCACATCAATAGACTATGGCACACCTAAAAAAAAATCAATAGACAATGGTTTTCTCAAAAACAAAAGTCACCATGCTGAGGCTCCTGCCGCCTTAATTTTGCCGTAGAAGCTAGGAGTATGTGAAGAGGCAAGTTAATGAATATTATATGCTCATTAATGGGTGACCAATATAAAGTGTTTATGGCTTTTTAGTTTTCATTCTTGATTACGTATTTGTAACTGCTGAGTAAAAAACTTTTTTTAAAGTTACTATATAATGACCATTTGTTTGTTGGAACTGAAAGGAAGCAGAAAGGTGTGCGTGTCTGTCCCTGTCCAGCCCCAAATCAGCGTTGTATTGCAGATCACAAAGCAATCACTGGTTCCGTCTTCTCTAGGCAAATCTTCTGCACCAAGATAAGATGAATAATTTAGTCTTTGTCAGCTGCTCTGGATCTTGACTTTTCGAAAATAAAATGGTAAATCATAGTTTTCAGTACTATTTTTATTGTGTTTCAAACAGTTAGGCATGGACAGGTTTTTCAGTATTCAATTTTTCTGCTTGGGCTTTCTGTCGTTTGTGGATCCCTGAAATTGTAGTACTACTTGGGGATGACAGGGTCGTGTTCCAGGAAGCGATACAGGTTCTGGCTACCATCCTCAAAGTTGTTCTCTTTGCATGCAACAAATGCAGGCGTATCCATTAATTCATTGATGAACAAACATCACTGAAAATTCAAAGGTTACTGTCCTAAATGTGTATTCCTATGACCTTCTTTAAATTAAGTGTCTCATGTCAAAAGAAATGTAGGTCAATGCTCATGTCTGAACATTACAATTTAGATTGTAGATTTTCTACCATAAATGGAGGACATGTACGAAAGTTGCAGTATGATTGTGCTTACTTGGATCTCAAGTAACAGAAGAGATTTGTCACTCCCATCTCCTCGTCAACCGCCTCATCTTGACAACACTACGGATGTTGGCTGCATGAAGGCGATTTATGTACGATCCTCTCATCTAGATCCAGGTCCATCTCCAGAAATTGATTATCATCATGTTACATATATATAGAGAGATCATACAAAGAGACCCAAGTTAGTTCACCATGTCATACGTTGTGCAAATTGAATTCACATGGGTAACATTTCCGTATTTTATACATATGCAAGTACCGAACAAAATTTGATATATTTGAAAGATCTCTTACTGGGATGAATAAAATTACTCTGTAGCAAGCACCAATCGGCCTTCTTATACAACATTCACATTTCAACTAACTGAATCACAGACTAATACTCCCTCCGGCACATAATATAAGATCTTATTACATCCAATATACTCACATATTGGATGTAATCAAATCATATATTATGGAACAGAGGGAGTAAGAAGGGTGCTGTCTACGTGTGAAGGAGCTTGCGAGATAATTTGAAGAAAGCATTCCTACTAAAACAGTTTATACATGATGGTTATAGTGCAAATACTATAATATAAGAAACATTGCTGCCTCTTACATGTGTAAGTACCGAACAGAATTTCACAGTTGTCAAAGATATCTTAATGGGAGAAATAAAGTTACTATGTACCAACCAGCAAGTGAGCTTCTTATACACCATTCACCTTTAAACTAACTGAACTACCACCTAATAATAAGCATTATATCTATGTGTGAAGCACCTTGCCAGAGAATTTGAAGAAAGCATTCCACTAAACAATTTATACATGATGTGTATAGTACAAATACTATAATACAAGAGACTTGTATGATGCCATGGAAAAAGAGATGCGGGATTACATATGTACTTGCCCATTGCTGGCCCGAGAATCAGCAGTGAAGATGACGCCTTTGTCGAAGATGAAGGAGAGCGTGGTCGTCTGCTTCTTGCTGTTCACCATCTTCTTGGTCGCCTTCTAGAACCCATCGCACTGCCACCGCGAAACTACAACAGGCCGCGCAAACGGATCAGAGGCCGGCGGATCGCGGCATGAGGAAATGGGGTCGAGGGAGGGGGAGGCTCACACACGTCGCTGAAGGTGGGGAACTCGAGAGCAAGCTGGTCGGCGGCGGCGGCGGAGAAGAGGCCGCCGAAGTTGTCGCTACCGGCTGCAGCAGCGCTGAAGTGGTTCTTAAAGGCTGAGAGTGTCAGGCTCCAGCTATCTGAACGTGAAGAAGCGTTAATCTTCAGTTAACTGGCGCGCATCCGGCAATGCTTCGTGGGATTAAACGGCTGTCATCGCTCGGTCAAAACCTCACTCGACGGTCGAGATCTACCTTACAGTTTCTATCATTGGTAAGACAATGTTTCAACCACTGAATGAAGATAATCATTCAAACATATTTAGTAGACAATCTTTCAACCACTGAATGAAGATAAGAAAGAGAGGTTGTTAGTCCCCTACGAAAATCTAATCATTGTAGGAATGCTAAAGGCATGCTAGTACTTGTTAATCTTGGGCTGACCGGATATGGCTACTGCATTGGTGCAGACGCGCATTGCAAGGGTGGCAACGCCGCTAGACCATGGCTAGGGTTTCATCAGAGTGCTTGCAACAATATAGATAAAGCGGAGGTGTCTTCCATCTTGTACCAGTACTTAAAACAAAGCCAATCCTATACATGGAACCCAAATTTTACCTTGTATAACTGGTGAATTGATGGAAATGGAGGAATATAAATTCACGGGAGATAACAATTGCAAAACCTCGTAATTAGGTTCTTGACCAGTTAGCACGATCTGAAAACATGAAGATATGTGGTATGGCAGGTCAAGGAAACTAATTACCTGGCTAGCAGCCGTTGTCGATTGAAAAATTCCCTGAACCAAAATATCAGGACCAGCCACAATATTCACCTGAATCATTTGACCAGAACCGTGTTGAACACCAATTAGCTGTGTTTCATGCGAACTCATCATCATCCTCTCATTATTGTAGACAATAATTGAGTAGAGTCTACCGGCTGTTCTAAAGTAGTAATGAATAAGAACTCGGTCTGCACAAATAACAAGGAGCTGGAGAATGTGCGGTGCAAATAATGGATATATTTCTATGAACTAGAGAACACTCACATGACTGCCTATAGTTGGTCTCCTCCCCTAATCTGACACTCGACCAACATGTGCAAGTAACGACTGCCTTTCTTCCCCATTAGCGATTCGAACAGCAGACAGAGATTGGGCTAGGATTTCCATTGGTGTGGAGAAAAGGGACGGGGTTGGGAGAAACCTCAGGGTGGATGACCTGCGATCCGGCGGCGGCGACGGACCTAGAATCCGCCCAAGGTTGAAGTCAGTAGGACTACCCGGGAGGCCGGGGTGGATGGGTCAGCTCGCGATGGATCCCCTCGCCAATCCCCTCGTGGCGCCTTGGCTGGAGCGCTACCGCTAGATCCCCTCGTGGCGCCTCGGCTGGATCAGGATATGGTGGCGGCGCCGCCTGTGTCATGGGTGAGAGAGGGAGGAGAGATGGGGCTGGGAACCGAACGGGAGGGACGAGATGTTTTTTTAGAGGGGCGAGAGAAGTGAGGAGGAAACGAACGATCACCGGGAATGGGCTGGCCTACGGCCCAGTTAACGATAGGGCACCGTTTCGGCCTGTGGAGCAGCTGCCCATAGGACAGTAGGCCCAGTATATACCACATTCGGGACACATCGCTTTACACAGAGATCCAACGGCCAGAAACTCCTAATTAGCGAAATCCAACGGCCAGAAACGTCTAATCGCTGAGAGGGCAGGGATTAGGTGCAGTTTTACTGTCCTTAATATATATATTCTACCAACCCCTTAAAACCTTTTTTTTGAAGCAACCCCCTTAAGACCTTATTCTACCAACACTGCCTTATTCTGCCAACAACCTAACCCACACCCACCCGACCCGCACTGACCGCCGTAGAAAAAACCTACCCCTCCTCCCACCACCACCCACACTCTCCCCTGAGCCCCACTCCTCCACCAACCTCCCTCCCACTGTGCAGCCACGGCACCCCACCCCACTACCACCTACCTCCAGCCCCGCCGCCGGCCACCACCTGCCCAGCAGCCGGCGACCACGGGGATGGCCCCGACCACCGCGGCGCCCCACCCCACCACCTCCTCTCACTCTCGGCCGGCGCGCCTCCCTCCCCCAACCCCCATCACCACCTTCGGCTCCATCCTGGCCCGGATTCAGGCAAGGGCGCCAGCACTAGCCGGGCGCGTGGAGGGAGGTGGAGCGGCGGCGAGGATCTTACCCGGCCTCTTCTCCCACCTCCACGCTCTACTGTCCCAGCCCGCCGTCGGCCAGCGCACCACCTCCCCTCGTCCGAATCTGCGAGGCCACCCTCGGCGACCCTGAACTCCGCCGCCGTCTTCTCCCCTTCAGGCAAGGCAACCACGGCACGGGATCCCCTTCCCCAATGACGTGCCCACCACCATGGGCCTCCCCTCCTCCCTGATGAGCTCTATGACGTGGTTGCAGTCGAGGAGTGCACTGCAGTCTGTCGGCACCCCTGAACTCCGGCGCCCCCTTCCCAAAATCCGTCGACCGCCTGGCGGATCCGCGAGCCCGTGGCCGGAACCGCCACCATCGGCCCATCGACGTTGAATCCAGCAGCCCCATTCCCCTCTCCCTCCTAATCTGTTGTGGAGAACATCGAGCGGGGCGTCCTGATCTGGCGCGATGCGTGTCATGCTGTTCGGTGGCATGGGTGCTGCAGTTCGCCGCCTCCCATCAGTGGCGCTACAGCGGGCGACGTGCAGTTCCCACCTCCTCCCTCGATGGTTGTTTGGCAAGAAGTTCAGATGGCACTCCTCGTGGCCTCGGCTGCCTTCCCCGAGCTCCTCTTTCCCTCCCGGCGATGAGAGAACCGGCACCGTGCTGCAGTTCTCTCCTTGTGCGGATGCAGCCCAAAAACCGCGCGCACGCAGCTCGCAGTACGTCAACGCTTTGCGTGCATTATACCTCCTGTAAACAAAATTGATGCAGATTGGTGCAGTTCTGTCCAGGAGAAAAGTTTTGCATTCCAGTTCAAAAGCTCAATGTTTTGCATTCCCCCCGGCCCCCGGGGCGGTTCGCATGGATATTTTTAGTAGTTCATCTGGCGAGCAGTGCGGGAGCTCGTCTGTGTGCAGTGCGGATGCAAATCCATTTTCCTAATAATTTTTGGTTGTAGATGAATGTGCGGTTTTATGAGTTTATTTGTTTGAATTTTTCCAGTGCGTGATGCAATTCGGCTGGGTGTGGATGTGTTGTGCCGTCCGCCCAGTGCAGCTAGGTTGCTGCCCCAATGCAGTTCTGCTGCCACTGTGTGCGCTCCTTCCTGTACTGGCGCCACGCCCAGTGCGGCTCTGCTGATCCTCCCGTGCAGTTCGGCGACCGTGAACGTGCAGCTCGGAGGCGTGCTTGAAGCGGTTCAGTGCTCGTGCACTTGCAGACTGGGGTGTTTTTGCGTGAGTTTTTCTTCCTGTTTTTTCAGATATTGGATGTGTGTGGTATCACTGCAGTACACTTTCGGGCGATGCAGCACTGTAGCGGCATTGCATTCATGGCAGCATGCACTTTTCGTGTGAATTATGCAGTTCAGTGGATCTATATTTCTTTTTTCCTTTTGGGTTGCTGAGATGTATGCATTTTTGTATTGTGGGTGGAACAGATCATACTATGGACGCAGTTCACTTTTTTGTTCCTTTCAGGCCACAATTATCCAATGGGAGGAAGTGCAGTCGATGAACACTAGCGGTCCAGTGAAAAAAAGACTGAAAGACGAAAAGTTAACCACCATCAGGATGCACTACATGGACGCAGTTCGCTTTGTGTCTTTTTGCACAGACCCAATGTAATTATTAGAGTTCTTTTCTCAATTTTTCAAGGATGGGATTCGTAAAACTTGTTGCAATCTGATGTAGTTAACTGTGATAAAAAAAGGTGGTTCACTTTCGCCAACCGAAAAAAATGCAGTTCTCTAGTCTTGGCCACGCGGTTCACTAACCTTGACCATATGGTCCACATAAGCCTATAAAAAAAGTTAGATAAAAGACAAAAAAAAATCATACGGTTCACTTAGACTCGTGTCGCGGTTCACTTTTTCCTTGATGTGGTTCACTTGCCCTTGTCTCTGCGGTCCACTCTCGTCATAAAAAAAGTTAGGAAAAAATAAAAAAATCCTGCAGTTCGCTTGCCCGTCTGATGCAGTGCGGTTTTACAGTCTGAAGCAGTGCGGTTTCCTGTCCGATGCGGTTCACTCGTCGATTTTGGTGTCGCGAAAAACAGAGGGTCCGCATTTCGGTAATTTCAAAACTGCTCTTAAATCGTAAGGAATTAGAGAGGGTGTTCTACATGAAAAAGTTGCGTCTCGTCGATATCCTTCCAACGGCGTATCATTTGAATCATTCCGACCAGCGGTTTGTAAAAATTCACGGAAAAACGTCCACTGCCACCCGTCGTCCGCCGAACCATTTTCAAAGTTAATTTAAAACCGTAAGGAATCTCAAAAACATTTCTACATATGAAAGTTGTGCCTCGTCCGTAGCTTTCCAATGGCGTATCACACGCCTCGTTTCGACAAACGGTTAAAAAACTGGAGCGAAAACAGTACCAAAAAATTACAAAAATTTGAAAAAACAGAATTCCGCGATTTAGTAAATTTGAAACTGATCTTAAACCGTAAAGAATTAGAGAAAGTAATATATATGAAAAAGTTACGCCTCGACGATATTTTTCCAACGGCGTATCATTTGCTTCATTCCGACAAGCGGTTTGCAAAAAAAGCGAAAATAAGCTCGCTGCCACTCGTGTTGAGCGTGCAGTTCGGAAGTGTGGGCAGAATAATTATTCTACCAATATTGGCAGAATAGACGGGCTGTATATATATATATATGACAAATTTTCCCTACTACCGGGTGTAGTTACTCCCACTTTGGTTTCGTACGTTGTAGGTAGTATCTATTATATTGCAGAGTACGTACGTGTAGTATGTATTATGTAAGAATGCTTGGGTAGTATATATATATACTATTTTATAGGTAGTATATACCATATTTTGAAGAAACTTCTATTTACGTACAAATATGTACGTATTTCACAAATATGATAAAAACATGGGCTTACATGCAATTTTTTCACATATCTCGTTTTGGAGTATCTTTGATATAGTATATGAACATACTAAAAATGATAAAGTAGTATATATACTACCACATGGTAGTATATGAGATATGGGTGTAACTACACCCGGTAGTAGGATGTATTTTGCCTATATATATATATATATATATATATATATATATATATATATATATATATGATTATTATGTCTTTGCCACCCGTGGGCATTGCCACCCCTCTGGTTTCCGTCTGATCTGGCTTTGAGATCCGTGTAGCATCTTTTAGGTCTGCCATTGATTACTCTTCCATTTGTCTAATTGCACTGAGACGAGTTCATAGCACTAAGTATTAACAAGGTTAAATGTTGACACATGTGTATACTCATGAATCTTTTTTGGGGAATCTTTTTTAGTTCATAGGGAACTTCCTTTAGGAATATAAGTCTTAATCACCAACCAATTTTATTGTACTATTATAGAAAGTTAGTAAGTTATACTAGTTTTTATACTATTAGGGAATCTTTTTGGTTAAGTATTCATGACCTGATATTTTGATACCCCTAGTCTAACACATACTCTACTGGAACCGTATTAGTGTGATCATTAGCATGCTTCATTAACTGAATCCCGATGAAAAAATGATGATAGCATAGTGTTTACACGGATCACGAGGCATGCATTGAACGAGGATAACATGGGGTGGAACTACCACCTACGGGGGTGGCATAGTATATATATATATATATATATATATATATATATATATATATATATATATATATATATATATATATATATATAGTAGCACTATTCTGATCCCAGGATTAGAATAGTTATTCTGATAACAGTCGGCCCTATAAGGCGCGACGGAGATGCTCCCGAACTCACAAAATCCCACCGAACAGAAAAAGAAAAAAAATCCCCACGATCCCCATGACCCGCACTCCTGCATCCCCATCTCGCGCGGATCCTCCCCGCCGCCGACGCACTTCCTCCCCTGCTGTCACCGCCGCCGCGGTTCCTCCCCACCTTCGCCGCGGCGGCGGTTCCTGCCCCGCCGCCGCCGCGCTTTCTCCGCCCGCCGCGGCCACCAGCCACCTTCTCCGGCAGCCGCGGCCACCTTCTCCGGCCGTCGCGGCCACCAGCCACCTTCTACGGCAGCCACCAGCCACCTTCCCCGGTCGCCGCGGCCTCACGTTACCTTCTCCGGCCGCCATGCCTCCCACCGGGGTGGCCTCCCGCCGCCTTGTCCGGCCGCCGCGCGCCCAGCCCCGACCCCCTCCGCTGCCGGAGCGCGACCCGCCGGCCGCGCCACGCATCTACCCAGCATCCTCCCTTGCGACCGTCGTGCCTCGACCGTGCAACCGCCGCCTACCTCATGTGTTCCCCGGCCACCCGGCCCCGCCTGCCACTGCGTTCCCAGCCACCGAGCTCGCCCTAGCCGGTCGCCTCTGCAAATCTCTTTTTAGTTGACCTTCTCGGGAGGGCGACCTCGACCTTCGTCAACGACAGAAATCGTCAACGACTGAAAAGATTGACAAGGCCAGAGAATTTATTTTCCTCCTTTGCTTTGATTTTCCTGCCTGCCAATGATGAATTTTACCAAGCAAAATGCAGATACTCATTCTTGCTCTTAGTATAATCTTCTCTGCAGAAATCTAGGCGGTGAAAAAAGAAATGGTGTTGTGGCGGTGAAGTTCAGAGAAATGGTGTTGCGGCTCAGAGAAACTAGCATAAAAAGTTCTCGTAGAAAAAGTGGTGAAGTTGTTCTGCTTGCGTCGTTCACTTCGGTCCGTAAGATTGTTATTGTTCAGTATAGATAACAAAACAACGACTACAACAGAAGATACTATTTGTTATTGTTCAGAACACACAGAAGAAAAAGATGTGGATACACTCTTGTAGATAGATCATTCTCCATCCTCTTGGAAGCTTCAGCATTCTGAATGATCAGAACAAAAACAATATAATGTTAGTGTGAACTTATGTATGTTGGTACCAAGCTTGATGATGTATTGGTTGTGCATGTAGCACACGAAGTGTATGTGTATTGTTGTGTGTAATTTACTTGAATTTCAATAGCATGCGAAGTTCATGTTTCAGAAATTCATCAGTTCACGTGTACCACATACTGAAGAAATTCATCAATGAAAAAAAGGACCGCCTAGGCCATTTCACCGACAGCAAAAAATGCCTAAAAATGTCGCGAGACAAAAAAAAACTTCACAAGATATAACATAGTAAGTTCGTAGAAAGTGGAAAAAAACATAATTTTGTTTTGTAAGTTTAACCATTTCTAAAAAATACCTTGAAGTTCAAATTTAAATAATAGGGCGGTTCAATGTTTATTACAAACCTGTAAGTTTCCCCATTACTATAGAATAAACCAAGAAGTTCAAAAATTAAAAATGGAGCAGTTCGAAAAGTTTATAAAAATGGTGTTTCTACATTTTACTAAAAATTGGAGAAGTTCAAATTTAAATAACATAGAAGTTCAAAAATGTTTATTCCAAAACCAAGAAGGTCAAATTAAAAAAACCGAGCAGTTTAAAAAGTTTGTAAACATGGACTTGCCCCTATTTTTTTAAAAGATCTGGAAGTTCAAATTTAAATAAATGAGCGGTTCGATGTTTATTACATAACTAGGACTTTCCCTGTTACTAATGAATAACACCAAGAAGTCCTAATTAAAAAAAATGAAGTTGTTTGATGTTTATAAAAATCTCTGATTTTCCCCAATACTAAAGATTAAACCAAGAAGTTCAATTTTATAAAAACGGAGTAGTTCAATGTATATAAAAAACTCAGTTTTTCTCGTTACTGAAGAATAAAGCCAAGAAGTTCAATTTAAAAAAGCGGAGCAGTTTGATATTTATTTAAAAACTCAGATTTTTTTCGGTTACTAAAGAATGAAACTAATAAGTTCAATTCAATCTACCGAAGAAGTTCGATGTTTCTAACAAAACTCCAATTTTCATATTTCTAAAAATACACAAAGAAGTTCAAATAAAAAAGAGGAACATTTCAAAAAAATTTCTAAAAAAATGATTTTCCCATTCTAAAAAAACTAGAAGTTCAAATTAAAATAACGGTGCGGTTCAATGTTTACAAAAAAGGGTTTTTCCCATTACTAAACAATAAACCTAAGAAGTTCAAATTTAAAAAATGGTAAAGTTCGATGTCTATTAAAAATTTAGATTTTTCTCATTATTAAAAGAATAAAACCAAGAAGTTCAAATTTAAAGAATGGTGAAGTTCGATGTCTATAAAAAAAGATTTTGAGCAAAGAATGATTTCCCCCATTCAAAAAAATATAGAAGTTCAAATTAAAATAACGGTGTAGTCCAAAGTTTAAAAAAAATCGAAATTTTGCTTTTCAAAATGAATAAAAACCTAGAAGTTCAATTTAGAATAACAGATCATTTGATTTTCACCGTTTCAAAAAAACCTGAGAAGTTCAGTTTAAGAAACCTAAGAAGTTCGAATTTAAAAACACAAATTTTCCTTGCTGCTAAACAAATAAAAATCGAGAAGTTCAAATAAAATAACGGAGTAGTTTGATGTATACGGAAAAATCAAATTATTACCGTTTCTAGGAAAAAATAAAAGTAGGAAAGTTCAATTTTAAAAAAATTGGTTGATGCTTATTTGAAAACATATTTTTCTAAGAATAAAACTAAAGAAGTTCAAATTAAAATAACAGAGAAGTTCGAAGTATATAAAAAGCTCAGATTTTTTCTCGTTACTAAAGAATAAAATGAAGAACTTCAAATTAAAATAAAGGAACAACTAAAAAAAGTTTTAAAAGGGTTGATGTTTATTAAAAAATCTAGGATTTTCCGTTCTAAAAAAACACAGATATCCGTTTTTTTAAATTATCAACGATGAAGTTCAAATTGAAAAGGTAGTCAAATTTGATGTTTATTTAAAAATCAATAACAATTCTTTACTCAAAAATAAAAAAGGTGAAGTTCAAATTGAAATAACAAAGAAGTTCAGAGTTTTTTTAAACCTAGGATTTACCTGTTCAAAAAATAAAAAACACAACTCCATTTTTTGCATTTTTAAAAACAACTCATAAATGGAAAAAATGGTTGCTAGAAGTTCAAGTGCTCCGCCAGGAAAAGTTCAAAAGTTCTTGTGAGAGAGGTTCACCATGTATTTAGATGTTCAAAACACATAAAAAGATGTTGTTTTTTTAAATAATTCTCTCAATCCAAAGGGCAGTACAACGTGATAACAGCCAGAAGTTCACGTACTGCATGGTGTGCGTTTCGTATGACCAAAATAGAATAAAAAGGCGAAGTCTAAAAATTTTGTTGCTAGAAGTTCAGGAGCTCGGCCCGGGAAGTTCAAAAATTCTTGTGAGAGAAGTTCGTCATTCATTAACATGATAAAAAAAAGGCAAAAACAACGTTTTTTTGCCATTTTTAAAACTGCTCGCAAACGGCAACGAATTTGTGACAACTATCTACAGGAAAAAGTTGCTCCTATTCATAAGCTTTCCAACGATATATTATATGGTTCATTCCGATGAACGTTTAAAAGTTTCAAGTATACCGTTAAAAACAAGTTTTTGTGTATTCAAAAAAATATCTTGAACCGCCGCGAATATGAAAAAAATGATCAACACATGGAAGTTGCGCGTTTTCAACAGCTTTCCATCGATATATCATTCGCTCAATTCCGACAAGTGGTTGGGAAGTTACGGGCAAAAAACAGTACATGAAAAACAGAGTGAAGTTCAAGCTGAGATGTATGAGAAGTCCAACTTCTTCACAGATTGCAGTTTCGAAGACTCTGTATCGCGATGAAGGCAGAACGCATGATCTCGCCGTTTTCAAAATTACATAAAAACGGCAGGGAATTAGAGAAAACTTTCTATATGAAAAAGTTTCGCATTTTCCATAGCTTTCCAATGGTATATTATTTGCCCGATTCCGATGAAGTTTGCGAAAATTACAGCCAAAAAACGATTTCGGCCATATTGAAAATTGACATAAAACCGTAAAGAATTAGGAGAAACATTCTATACATGAAAGTTTTGCATTTATTCAAGCTTTCCAACGCCATATCGTTTGCTGCATTCCGACATACCATTTAAAAATTGACATGAAAATACCATCTCGGCAGAACTTCGGCCATTTTCTAAATTATATTTAAACCGTATAAAATTAGGAAAAAAATTCTATATGAAAAGAAGCGCATTTTCATAAGCTTTCCAACGCCATATCATTTGCCTCAATCAGATTAGCCGTTTTCAAATGGCGCCAAAAATACGAGCTCGGCTGTTCGGTTTGAAAAATTCCGCCATTTGTGAAATTGCTCTTTAACCGTAAGGAATTTGGGAAAACTTTCTATATGTGGAATGAGCAGATTTGTAGCAGCGCCGTATCATTTGCCTCATTTCGATAAACGGTTTAGAAATGGGCTCAAAAATACGATTCGCGTTTTTATGTGTGAAGAAAAACGGTTTTTAAAACTGCTCTTAAACAGTTTAGATTTTGACAAAAATTCAACTTAGGTCGTGACCCTCGTGTCCACAGCTTTCCAACGGTATATCGCAAGCCTCATTTGGACAAAGTTAGCGGAAGTTCAACCTGTCACCAAGTGAAGTTCAGGTCGAACAACTCAGGCAGTTCATCTAAGAATCAGAATATTATTCTGATCCCGTGATCAGAATAGTGTTATATATATATATATATATATATATATATATATATATATATATATATATATATATATATATATATATAGCAAGTGGGTTAGGTTTGGGGTTATTTGGTCCCTTCGATCGTAATCGGAGGGTCCGAGTTAAATAGGTTAGAGGAGTCCAAATAAGAAACCGAAGATGTTTGCAGTATTTCGGGGTTGATCCGGACCCACTGGACACGACCGGACGGTTAGGGTCCGTGGCAGTTTTCGGACGCACGCGAGGGGTCTTTGTACTGTGCAGAGGCTAAGCGGTCACACAAGAGGGATCAAAAGAACCGGTAGGTCTGAGAAAGGTCAATGGAGACAAAGGAGAAGCGACAACTATGAACGGATGCAAGTTTTTGAAAAAATGACAGCAACAGAATGTCGATGCAATGCGAATGATGCGACGATGAATGCAACAAACAAATAAATCACACGGCAAAACTGGAAATACATGGAAGGCATCTGGAGCGGCGGTCTCGGGCTGTTACAGGTTCCTTCACCTCATATAAACAACCATGGACCTCCTCCTAAGCTTAATTTGACTAACTTTGTTAATTGGGTTTTTTGTATTAAGTCTCATTTGAATTATAGCTCAACTCAACTTTGGTGGATCACTGAACAAGGCTACTGTCCACATGATCCAAGCAACTTGACCCCAAGAGAAGAAATGGACAACCAACTCAATGCATCCGCCTTGTTCATTCTTCAAGCCGCCATGCCTCCCGAGGAGCTTCCTTATTTGCGCCCATTCAGTCTTGCCAAAGATGCATGGGAGCACATCAACTCCTTGTACAAAGGAAGCTCAAGCATTCAACGCTCCAACTTTGAGGTCATTCTTGATGAGGCCGATGAGTTTGTTACGAATGATGATGAAGATCCTCGTGAGCTTTACCGGAGATTAACTACTCTTGCAGTCTCACTCCTAGACAATGGGAGCAAGGACACGGATGACAATTGGATCAAGCACAAGTTCCTCAAGGCGATCATGCCTTTCAACAAGTGCATGTCCTCCATGATCCGTCAAAGATCGGACTTCCACACCTTGTCCTCAAGCGACGTGTTGGATGAGTTTATTGCTATGAACATCTTGAACAAGACCGCTGACAACGCACTTGCTCGTGTTCAACGGTCAAAGAAGCCCAACCTTGCTTTCAAGGCCAAGGAGTGATCCCGGAAGAGGAAGAAGAAGAGTGTTGCCCCGAAGACACCAAATATGCTTGCCACGAGCACATGGCTCTTGCGTCAAGGCAATTTTGGGGCAATAAGAGAAACTCCAAGCCCAACTACTCCAAGAACAACTCAAGTGGCTCCAAAGGCAAAGGCCAACGTGCGAGGACTTGCTACAATTGTGGGAATGTGAGTCAATTCGTCGTGGATTGTCCTTATGAGAAGAGGGAAGACAATGGAGGCAAGCTTATCCGCAAGGACAAGTCCAAGTCTTTCCCAAGCAAGAACAACAACTTCACGAAGAAGGTGCCTCAAAAGGGATTGGTGGTGCACGAGGAGTACGACTCCGATGACGATGATGATGCTAGCGGTGAAGGGGTTGCAACAACCTTTGTCTCCATTGCCATCACTCCATCACCAAAGGTGTCTCTCTTCGACTCCCCCAATGAGAACTCCATCATCACCCACAAGTGCCTCATGGCCAAGGCCACCAAAAAGGTAACCTCCAACATCAAAACTAGCATTTCTACTAATCCTTCTTCACTGAATTGTGTGGGAAAATGTGAGGAGGCAAAGGTGGAAGAAAATGAGCTTGACAAGTTCTTGGGTAAGCTCAAAGGTGAGACCAAGAAGCACTTTGTTGCTCTCTTGGAACAACTAGGTGAGACCAATGATATCATTGAATCTCATGAAGTGACCATCACTAAGATGGAAGGGCATGGTCATGATTATGCCGATGAGATTGCGGATCTTTCTCATGCTCTTGAGGAAGAACAAGGTCTTCGCATGGCTCTTGAGGAGTCACAAATTGTCGGGCCCGTGGAACCCAGGGTATCTCGGCCCGTCTGCCTGCGGCCCAGGATGCAACGCCTGGCAGAGGCCCAATAGGTGGCCCACCAGCGGGCACCTCGAGCAAGGCCCCTCATGAGGCCCTGGCCTCCTGAGGACCCCTCCTCCGGGAGCAGGCAAGCAAGACTCAGCCACGACTTCACCGAGAGCCTCACGAGGCCCTCTCGCGAGGCGGCCTCCTGAGGTTGCCTCCCGAGGCACCCTCCCGAAGGAGTGCGAGACAAGTGTTGTTCGGCTCGGTCACGCGGTCTCGTGCCCACCACATGGGTGACGCGCACGGTGACGAATGGCGACAGAGGCCGCGCCACCAAGCGCGGATGGTGAGGATTTCCCCTTTTGTGCTAAGAGAGCAAGGCCAGCAGTCCATTTCCCAAAGCAACCCCCAAAGGTTGCCCAATCGGTGAAAGAAGACCAAGACGGTGGACGCGCAGGGCGGAGGTCATCCCCGAGCCCACTGGCGCATCATGGATAATCGCTTTGCAGACGAAGACCACCTTTTGTCAGGATAGACTGCGCCCCTGTCTCCCTTCAAACTTGCCATTGTGTGCCAACCCTTCCCGCCAATGTTTTCGGGGGAAGAGGACCAAGGCAGGTATAAAAGGAGGGCAGGGTGCCGCTGTAGAAAGGAATGACTCTTTCGCCCAAAACCTTGTACTCTCGCGCCAGACCAATCACAACCAAGCAGGAGTAGGGTATTACACCGCAAGGTGGCCCGAACCTGGGTAAACCGCTGTGTCTCCGGCCCGCTCCCGCTAGCGCGCTCTCGCCATAGCTTCATTGTAGTTGTGCTGTGGTAGGGGACGAGGCGGTAGGAACGAGCTCACCTCAGTGTTCGAACCTTTGGGTCCCCGGAGCCCGACCTCCGACATTTGGCGCGCCAGGTAGGGGTGCGCTACTGTTCTTCCACTCCGTCCTCCACTCCACCAGCTTCATGGCCGACGCTTGCCGCGAGCGCGCTGAGCGCAGGGCGGGTGGCGTGGTTCAGACGGAGCCAGTGGGCCGCGGCAACCGCCGCCGCCACGTCAAGGCCACTGCCGCCACCGACCCTGCCGCCCGGGAGCAGCAGGACTCCTCCCTGCACCCCTCCATGCAGGCAGACCGCCGCACCGCCATGACTTCCTCCTCCATCGCCCGCCGTGGGCCACCGAACGCGCAGGCCGCGCTGCTCATGGCGCGTGAGCTGCTCCGCTACCGTCCAGCTGACACCGGCTATGATGCCTGGCTTGGTCACATCACCGAGCTCGTCAACGCTGTCGGGGACGCTCTGGCGCCTTCCCACTCGCTCCGCCCTCCGCCGTCTCGCGCTGGGGACATAGCGCATGGCGCTCCCCCGCCACCCCCTCTGCACGACGAGCTCGCCGGGCACCAGCGCAACGCGCAGGCGCGTGAGCCCTCCCGCGGCGCGTCCTCACTGGTCCGAGACAAGGCCAGCTGCCAGATCATCCGCCGCGCACCGCCTCATGCGCGTGTGCTCCTCGAGCGGCAGCACCGGCGCCAGGACAGGGCCGTCCAGGAGGTCGCGGCGGCTGGGCGCCAGAACTGCGCCGCCCTCGCCGGCGGCGTTCCCTCGAGCGGCGTGGGTTGCCGCTCCTTCACCCGCGAGCTGCGACAGGTGGTGTGGCCCGCCAAGTTCAAGCCGGACCTGCCTCCACGCTACGACGGCACCCCCAACCCCGCAGAGTTCCTTCAGCTCTATGCGCTGAGCATCGAGGCGGCGAACGGCGACGACAAGGTCATGGCGAAATGGTTCCCGATGGCCCTCAAGGACGGCCCATGCTCTTGGCTCATGAATCTCCCTGAGGCGTCGATCTCGTCGTGGGGCGAGCTCGGCAACCAGTTCGTCGCCAACTTCAAGGGCACGCATGACCGCTCCCTCATGATCAACGACCTGCGGCATGTGCGGCAGAGCCCGGACGAGACCCTCCACAAGTACATCCAGCGCTTCAGCCAGGTGCGCAACAAGATCCCGCGTGCCTCCGACGCGGCTGTCATCTCTGCGTTCTCCACCGGCATCGCGGACGTCAAGATGCGTGAGAAGCTCGCCATCAACGATGAGCTGGGCTCGGTGCTCGAGCTGTTCGACCTCGTCGACAAGTGCGCCAAGGCTGAAGAAAGTCGCCTCTTCATCCACAACGACCCCGATACGGCGCCCACCGCCAAGGCTAAGGGCAAGGACGTCAAGCGCAAGGGCCCTGCCATGCTCGCGGCGGAGCCCGAGCAGAAGCGCGGCCGTGACCGCGACGAGCCCAGGAAGGATGGTCGGCCGCCCTGCGTCTACCACTACGTGCACTCCCACAGCACCGAAGACTGCCAGGAGCTCAAGCTGCTCCACGACGAGCGCCTGGGCCGCCGAGGCGACCGCAACGACCGTGGCGCCGGTCGCGGAGGTGGCCGCAACGGCAACCGCTGGGACAGCCGCAACGGTAACGACAACTTCCGCCAAGGCTGGCGCGACCAGCCTCGTGAGGCCGCCTGGCGCGATCAGCCTCGTGAGGCAAACCTTCAGGACAACGCCGCTCTCGCGCCGCTGCCGCAGCCACCCCGGAGGAACGACGTCAACCAGCCTGACGAGGGCGCTGGGGGATACCAGGAGCCTCGCGCAGTTGCTTGCATCCTCGCCGGGGCTCAGGCTCCCGCGTCCAATCACCACTTCAAGCAGTTCTCTCGCGAGGTCAACGTCGCCCTCCCGAAGCCTCAGGACACACGGCCCCTCAAGTGGTCGTAGTACGCCATCATGAAAGTGCAACTAATCCCCGAGTGGTTTTGGTAATTCATAACAACATATATCTCATTGAACTAATGTCCATTCAAGTTAAATATTTCAGGATGTTCAATGATTGACATGGCAAGGACTAGTGATTGTGGACCCCTCAAAATGCTAAGGACATGGATTGGCAAAAGCTCAAGACTCTACATTTTTGTTAAGTGATCCAAGATCACATTGAGTCCATAGGAAAGCCAATACTATTAAAAGGGGATGAGGTGTTGCTTAATGATCTTTTTGCTCAAGTGCTTAGTGACATTGCTCCAAAACCCTCAGCCACTTTCTCTATCCAAATATGTCCAAAACCTTCATTCCAACTCGGCCCCACCGAATCATTCCTATCTGGAGCCACCGAGTTCATCTGGACTTAGCCACTGCCAAACCCTAACAAATCGGATCCACCGATATGGATCTCGGTCCCACCGAGATGGCCTTGCCAACTCTCTGTTACTAGTTGCAATTATTTCGGTCCCACCGAGATTTGCAATCGGTACTACCGAGATAGCTTGCCAACTCTCTGTTGCCTTATTGCTTCACTATGGTCCCACTGAGCTGATGCAATCGGTGCCACCGAGACGAGGTTTGCCGTAACCATTGCACATCGGTCCATCCGAGATGTTCCAGTCGATCCCACCGAGATTCCTAATGTTCATATCTTTTACACAGGTCGGTGCCACCGAGATTTCTGATTGGTGCCACTGAGTTGGGTCAAAAGTTTGTAACGGTTCGATTTTGTGTGGAGGCTATATATACCCCTCCACCCCTTCTTCCACGGAGAAGAGAGCCATCAGAACGTGCCTACATTTCCACCATACATTTTCTGGGAGAGAACCACCTACTCATGTGTTGAGATCAAGAGATTCCATTCCTACCATTTGAACCTTGATTTCTAGCCTTCCCCAAGTTGCTTTCCACTCAAATCCTTCTTCCACCATAGCCAAATCTATGAGAGAGAGTTGAGTGTTGGGGAGACTATCATTTGAAGCACAAGAGCAAGGAGTTCATCATCAACACACCGTCTATTACCTTTTGGAGAGTGGTGTCTCCTAGATTGGTTAGGTGTCGCTTGGGAGCCTCCGACATGATGTGAAGTTGAACCAAGAAGTTTGTAAGGGCAAGGAGATCACCTACTTCGTGAAGATCTACCCCGAGTGAGGCTAGTCCTTCGTGGACGTAAGCCATGGCGGAATAGACAAGGTTGCTTCTTCGTGGACCCTTCGTGGGTGGAGCCCTCCCTGGACTCGCGCAGTCATTACCCTTTGTGGGTTGAAGTCTCCATCAACGTGGACGTACGATAGCACCACCTATCGGAACCATGCCAAAAATCTTCGTGTCCCCATTGCGTTTGCCTTCTCCAAACCCTTCCTTTTACTTACATGTGCAATTACTTACATTCCGCTGCTATACTCTTAGAATTGCATGTGTAGGGTGATGCTTGACTTGTCATACTTGCTAAAATCTACCCACAACTAAAATTGGGAAAATGATAGATTTTTATTTGGTCAAGTAGTCTAATCACCCCCCCTCTAGACACACTTTTGATCCTACAAGTGGCATCAGAGCTTTGGTCTCCGTAAGCCTTGATTTCCATTGCTTTGGTGATCATAGCCTTGGTTTCACAACCTAAGAGAGTATGGCGTCTAATGTGGGTAATTATCACCGTAGAGGTCCATATTTTGATGGTACAAACTTTGCTAGTTGGAAACATAAGATGAAAATGCATATTCTTGGTCATAACCCCGCCGTTTGGGCTGTTGTTCGTGTTGGCTTGCAAGGTGAATTCTTTGAGGATGACAAGGAACCGGATCGTGAAGCAACCACGGAAGAATTGAAGATGTTGCAATACAATGCTCAAGCTTGCGACATTCTCTTCAACGGTTTGTGCCCTGAGGAGTTCAACAAGATTAGCCGCCTCGAGAATGCAAAGGAAATTTGGGATACTTTGGTTGATATGCATGAGGGTACCGAGTCCGTCAAGGAATCTAAGTTTGATGTGCTTCAAAGTCAACTTGACAAGTTCAAGATGAAGGATGGTGAAGGAGTCGCTGAAATGTACTCTAGGCTTGCTCTCATCACAAATGAGATTGCCGGCTTAGGAAGTGAAGAGATGACCGACAAGTTCATCATCAAGAAGATCCTTAGAGCTTTGGATGGAAAATATTATACCGTGTGCACATTGATCCAAATGATGCCCAATTACAAAGATCTCAAGCCCACGGAAGTCATTGGAAGGATTGTTGCTCATGAAATGTCGCTCAAGGACAAAGAGGAGCTACACAACAAATCAAGTGGTGCTTACAAAGCCTCAACCGATGCTCCCACAACTTCAAGTGACAAGCTAGTATCCAATGAAGAGATAAGCCTAATGGTGAAAAGATTCAACAAGTTTTACAAGAACAAAGGAAAAGAAAGAAGCTCTAGCTCAAGACACTATGAGAGAAGATCATCAAGTCGTGACCGAAATTGCTACAATTTTGGAAGACCCGGACACTATTCCAATGAGTGTACGACACCTCACAAGAAAAGAGACGAATCACTAAGAGGAAAATATAGAAGAGATGAATCACCTCATAAGGAGAGAAGGAGTAGAGATGATCATTATGAACGAAGACCCTCTCGAAGAAGCAAGGATTCAGAAAGGAAGGACAAGTCATCCAAGAGCTACACAAGGAGAAGACATCAAGCTCATGTTGGTGAATGGATTTCCGGCTCCGACTCCGACAACCACTCCGAGAGAAGCTATCACTCCAACTCCGACTATAGTCAAGATGAAGGTGTTGCCGTACTTGCTCTTGTGTCATCCAACTCCTATGATCTCTTTGACTCACCAAATGAAGGAATTGGAAGATGCTTCATGGCAAAAGGCCCCAAGGTATCACACCCCGAATACTTTGACTTCAATAGTGATGAGGATGATTTGCTAAGTGATGATGATTTACTTGTTGATAAGGCTAGTGATGTGAGCTATAATGAAAATGCTAGTAATCATGATAGTCAAGAGAAAACGAATGACAATGCTATGAAGGAGATTGAGCGTCTAACTAAAGAACTAAATGCTCTTAAGTTAGCTCATGAAACAACTCAAGAGGATCATAGAGAACTTATAAGAACTCACGAGAAGCTAAATTTAGAGCAAGAGCATGAGTTTCTTAAAGCTATCAATGATGATCTTCGAAAGAAGAGTTCTTCATATCTTGCCAAACGTTTACTCTTGTCTACCCTTATGCCACAAGTTAAACCTAAGCAAACTAGTAACAAGGGTAAAAAGGGTTCTACCTCTAGTAGTAACAGTAACCATGCGAAATCCAATGTTCTTGCTTCTAGTAGTTCTATTGATTCCACTAATGATTCTCTTAGCCAAGTTACACTTGAGCAAGAAAACAATCTATTGAAAGGAATTATAGAAAAAGGTGTCTACAAGAGTGTCGGTACTAAAACCGGCAGATCTCGGGTAGGAGGTCTGAACTGTGGATCTAGGAATCAATGTGTAACAGGGAACGTAGAGACATCAATTTACCCAGGTCCGGGCCCTCTCGAAGAGGTAAAACCCTACGTCCTGCTAGATTATATTGATGTGGTAGAATGAAGGTTACAGAGTTGATCTACCTTGAGATCGGATTAGCTAAACCCTAGGTTGGTTTCTGATGATTCTATCTCCCTACGGACTAAACCCTCTGGTTTATATAGACACCAGAAGGACCTAGGGTTACATATGGTCGGTTACCATCAAGGGATAAACATGCCGGTCACGCCAATTATTCCTTGGAGGAGATGCCAAGTCTTCGGAGGTTTCCTTCTGGTGCACGGGGTCGCCCACAATCCGGCCTTCCAATGATGAGTAAAGAGCGGCCCACTAGTCCGGCCCACGAGAGATAGGCCGGCGGCCCGAGTACCCCCTAATCTAGGACACCCTCAGTAGCCCCCGAACTAGTCTTCGAAGCCGAGGTAGATGTTGAACATCATCGGCTTTGTGGACCAGTTCCCTTCCTTCCACGATACTAGTGACCGGCCTGCATTTCCTCCGAGTCGAGTTCTCCAGCGTTGCCTAGCCGCACATGCCCCGAAATATGCTTCGGTCGCCGAGGTGTACCGATAACTTAGCCCCGAAGGCTAGTCACTTCGGTGTGAACAGTACCCCCCTCTGATAGCTTTTTACTGAAGGGTCACAACGCGCCACGACCGCGAGTTGGTTTATGAAAAACTCGATTCGCGGTTCGAGGCGGTTTTTTCATTGGCACGTTCCATCGATATGGAGATCGTGCCCGGTTTTTAAGGGATATGATCAATAATCTGCCTCATCCCACGCGCGCATAATGGCATGGTTACATGGGGAAATGGCGAGGACTGCGGCACAGTAAAGGGACCGTGGGTTTTACAGCCCATAAAAGGGGAGCGGCCTTCGTTTCCTTCGCACGCTCTCATCTCTCCTTTCGCCGTTGCCCTCCCAATCTCCTGAGCTCCAGCGCCCAGATTCGTTTTCTCTTCCAAGATCCTTCCCAGTCACCCGTTCAATCCAGCAATGGCCGGCTCTGGGTCCAAGGGCAAGTGGGAGGCGTCCGTCATCACCGAGAGCTCCATCTTGGAGCTGAAGAGCGCGGGCTATCTCCCGGCCGACATTGCTCACCGCGCTCCAGAGGCGGGCCAGGGCATCCCCACGCCGCGGCAGGGCGAGAGGGTGGTGTTTCTTCCCCATTTCATCCGAGGTTTGGGTTTTCCACTCCATCCCTTCGTCAAGGGCCTCATGTTTTTCTACGGGCTCGACTTCCACGATCTCGCCCCCAATTCCTTCCTACATATCTCGGCCTTCATCATCATCTGCGAGGCCTTTCTTTGGGTCCGACCACACTTCGGCCTGTGGCTGAAGATCTTCAACATCAAGCCGAAGATAGTTGATGGCCAGCAGGCGGACTGCGGGGGAGCAATGGTCAGCAAGTTTCCCCGGGTGGAGTGGCCAGAGGGCACCTTCATCGAGACCGTCAAGATCTGGCAGAAGGAATGGTTCTACATCACAGAGCCAAGGAGCGCGGATTGGGGGGCGATTCCGGCTTTCCGATCTGGACCCCCCACGAGGCTGGTCTCATGGACCAAGATAGGCCTCGACTAGGGGTCGAACAAGGAGGTGGCGCTGCTGCAAAGCCGAATCGCCAAGATGATAGAGCAAGGCGTCGAGCTGCCCAACGTGATCCAAATCATGCTCTGCCGCCGAATCCTCCCATTCCAGGACAGGGCTTCCCCCATGTGGGCCTACAAGCCCGAAGACCCGGCCACCGTGCCCAGCTTCTTTCGCACCTCCCACGCTCAACTGTGGAAGGTGTTGTTCAAGCCGCAGAAGGACTGGCCGGCCGAGGAGGAAGACATCGGCCTCGACGCCGCAAAGCCCCCGCGGGAAGTATGACTAGTTTTGTTCTTATATCCGGATTGTTCCCTTTCGATAAGGTACTCAATTTTCTCACTTCTCATCCGCAGAGCTGGCTGAAGAAGGCTGAGCGGATCGACAGCCCGGCCCCGCTGCCAGAGGGCCCCAGGACGCCCCTTGCTGACGGCCATGTTGGCCGTGGAGCCATACGAGGCGCCGGAGAGGAAGGAGAAGAAGAAGGACAAGAAGAGGGAGGCCAGAGAGGGCCTCCATTCCCGAGGACCCCTGGACACTAGATCCGGGGACACCCATGTTCCCTCCGCACAAGAGGAGGAGAAGGAGCAGGGAGGGGAAGGGGAGGAAGGCGATTCCCCCCGATCATAGAAGAGGGCGGCGTCCGAGGATGCCGAGAAGGAGCCGCTTTGCCCCTCCCCTAAGAGACCATGCAGGGCCAAGGTGGCCCTGTCCGACAATAGCTTGGCTTCTACCGAGGACTCCGAGGCCTCCGAAGAGGTTCCTCGGAGGATCCCCAGGGCCAAACCGCCGGCCCAAAGGTACGGATCCGCGTAAGTGTTTTTGGCCAAACTGAGTTTGATCTTGATCTCCTTTTTACTTCTAACATCGCAGCCCGCTGCACGACCTGCCCACCGACCGAGTCTCGGAGGGGGATTCTCCACCGGCCGCGCTGGCGGAGAGCGGGACCGAATCACGCACCTCGCCTCCCCCAATCGTCGAGGAGGCCCAGGAGGTCCTGTCGAGGAGGACCCCTCCCGTGAGGCACACAGGGGGAGGAAGCGACACCATCATGGCTGAGGTGAATACCTCGGCCGCCAAAGACCAGGAGGGGAGGGCCCCTCTGGTAAACAAAGAGGAGGAGCCCGGACGATCCGAGCTCTCTCCGAGGGCGGCTTCGGAGTCGTCAAGGCGTCCGGAGTCGGGCACTCCGGTCTTCGAGAGGGAAGAAGCCGAAGTGCCCCCGCCACCCCTGCCCGCCCCAGAGCGGGCGTCGACTGGGTGGCCTGATGAGATGGAGGATGCTTTAACCAGCTCCTCTATCGCCGAAGAGCACCGTGCCCTTATGGGCGCGGTGTTGCAAAGTCTTCGGTCCGTGGATAACGGACTGAAGGAGGCCTTCAGTGGCCTTCTTACGGGCTTCAAGGTGAGCGAAGTAATGCTTTTCCTTTAGAAAAATTCTTTTGTATAAATGTATAGCCTCATACACAGTAGCCCTCGAGACTCTGACTAGCTTGAACAAAGCCGGTCAGAGGATCGAAAATCAATATCTCGGATACTAATGTGCATAGAGTGATGCGCAGGCGTCATCTTCGGTAGCAGCCGCCAACGCCGAGGAGTTGGCCGAGCTGAACCGGAAGCTCAAAAGCTCCGAGGACGATCTCAGCCTGGTGAACAAGAGGTTCGACGAAGCGCAAGGCAAGTTCGAACTGCAGTGTTTATTACAGCCGTTTCGTTTTTGTTAAGTAAGGTTTAAAGTAGCCTAAACGGAATCAACTGATATGACTACAGCTTCCGCCGCGGAGGTCGAGAACCTCAGGGCCGCGCTGAGGATGGCTCAGCTAGAAGCGGCGGAGTAGGGGTCGGCAGCCGAACAGGCAGCTGCCGAACTGGCTACGGTGAAAACCGCTAGTCAGAAGCACGAAGCCAGAGTGGCTGAAGTGCAACAAGAGCTCACGGATGCCGTCACAAAGTGTGAGGCTCTTGAGCAGAAGAATAAAGAGCAGGCCACCGAGCTAACCTCATTGGGGTCTGTGGCCAAGGAAGCGCGGACGGAGGCACGCGGCTACCTGGAAGAACTCCACCAAGTGAAGCTCATTGCGGATGGTAAGCCGTATTTGCTGCAAAGTGTCTTTGGTGGTAACAAGTTCGCTTTGCTCACATAAGTGTGGCGTTCCCCAGGCGCCTTTGCGGACCTCCCGAGGAGTGCGGCTGACGCGGCTAGGTTCTTCGCCGCCCAGGAGGGTCGCGCCGAGCAGAGGCTATTTTGGGCGCAATTTCAAGCGCCCGAACACCCTCCCCTCCTCAACAACCAGACGAAGCAGCTGATGGAGTTGCATCGGATGGCGGAGCCGGTGATGAAGGACCTCTACGTCAAGCTATGGCCTACGGAGCCGCTGCCGAGCAACTACTTCGGTTTGGTGCAGAGGCTGTACGACGCCACTCCCCGGATTGATGCCTGGAAGCGCTCCGTGTGCATTGAGGGGGCTCGGATGGCCTTCGGCAAAACAATGGTGCATTGGCCGAAGATAAAGTCAGCCGAGGTGGCCACCGGACCTCCGCCGCCAGGGAAGGAGCATAGGCGCCCCGAGCAGTACTTTCCCATCGTGATGGATGGTGCTCGGGCTATAGAGGCCCAATGCTCAAAAGATGTAATTTATGAGTAGATTATTTTCCTTGTACCCGATGAGTTGAAAACTTTTGTTGTGTTTGCAATGCACGTTGTTGGCTGTGAATATAATGCCTGCTTATGTTAATTTTGACTCCTGTGCGGCCATTTTTAAACTGAAAGTTACCAGTCGTCGGCTTCAGCCCCCTTGCAGATACTGCATGGGGTGTTTTCTTGTAATACCTGAACCCGTAGCCGACGTCTCGGTGCCCGGAGGTGGTTATATGTACGGAAAACCAGGCAATCAGACTATGCGGTTTTAGTGCTTTCACTTAGCCATAGGAGCTTAACTGCGGGGGCTGGTGACTAGCCCCCAGTGTTTGTGATATCCGGACGAGCCGCGGTTAACTCCATCATCACGTGGTTCCTATGACAGAGAACCCTTCGTTTAACACGGGCTAACCTCCAATGATTTTTAGTTTAACACTAGTCATCGAATCGCCGACCAGTTCTCGCTTACTATGACGGTCGGTTTTCGGCTTTCTCCACTGAGGTACTTAACCAGGCTAGCTAGAAGCACAATCGCAGTGGTTCTCCCTTTACCCTCCTAGCCGAACAATGCGGAACGTAAGAGGGTAAACACAGGAGCCGGGCAACCCAACTATTGACCAAAGACACAATTCGGAACTGATTCATATAATGCAATATCCGTGACGCCGAGCACATGTAATAAAATTGGTGCCGGACTGATGTTTAGGGCTAGATGAAGATGCAAGCCCCTGGTCTATTAGCCGGCCACAAAAAGGAACGTATTGTAATAGTTTACTTTGGCCTAAAGAGCGGAAAGGAATATGCGACACGAATGACTACACAATTACCAAAGAGAAATTGGTCTTTATTTCTTTGGATTTGTGACGTCCAACCGTACAATCCGAACTGCCGAAGTAACTTTGATAGATACTATAAGAAATAAATACATTAGAGGAAAGGTTTACACAGGGCCTTCATGAGTGGTTTGACGTCCCTACTATGCCCTGCTGCACGTCTGCGCCTTTGCTCTTTATGATGCTTCCGTGTGAGTGAAGTTGTAGACTGTGTTCTCGGCGGAAGCAGTAATGTTCGGCGGACGAGCCCTTGAGAAAGGGTTTTGAGAGATCGCCGCACTGTGTCAGCTTAACGCTGATCAAACCCTAGATGGTGCCTGTAATTGATGTTAATCCAAGAACATCTATCGTCCATGGCTCGGTCGAACTGAGCTCTTGGCCTTTGTGTCATGTGTCCACACAGCTGCCCATGGGATCTCGAGCGCGAAGTTGTGCACTCGAGGCACATATTTCGCGGCTGGGTAGGCCGTGCTGTGGGGCGCATATCCCTATTTAGGGTGAGCACGGGAGTGCTTGGGGGCCGAAGCCGTAGCTCGGGCGCGTTTGCGTGCGTCCAGTGCCTTGGGGGTAGACCGGGCCTGCGATGCTTCTTCGGCGACTAGAGCGGCCGTGTGTTCCTCTGTTCGGAGTGAGCTTTCGGTATTGCCATTGACGGTAATAACGCCCTTTGGTCCTGGCATCTTGAGCTTCAAGTATGCGTAGTGTGGGACGGCGTTGAAGCGGGCGAATGCTGTCTGGCCGAGGAGTGCGTGATAACCGCTGCGGAAGGGGACGATATCGAAGATCAAGTCCTCGCTACGGAAGTTATCGGGCGAACCGAAGACTACTTCCAATGTTATGGATCCCGAGCAGCGTGCTTCGACGCCTGGGATTACACCTTTAAAGGTGGTGTTACTGGGTTTAATCCTTGACGGGTCGATCCCCATTTTCCTCACTGTATCTGAGTAAATCAGGTTGAGGCTACTGCCTCCGTCCATAAGGACTCTGGTGAGGTGAAATCCGTCCACGATGGGGTCGAGCACCAGAGCCACTGTTCCTCCATGACGGATACTGGTCAGATGGTCTCGACGGTCGAAAGTGATTGGGCAAGCCGACCACGGGTTGAATTTCGGGGCTACAGGCTCTAGGGCGTAGACATCCCGGAGTGCGCGTTTCCGCTCCTTCTTCGGTATGTGCGTAACGTAAATCATATTCACGGTTTTTACCTCTGGAGGGAACTGCTTTTGGCCTCCGTTGTTCGGCCCACGAGGTTCATCGTCATCCTCGCTGCGTGGACCCTTGCTCTGCTCCTCGGCTGTGATTTTGCCGGCCTGTTTGATTACCCAACAGTTGCGGTTGGTGTGGTTGGCAGGCTTATCCGAGGTACCGTGGATCTGGCAGGGCCTGTCCAAGATTCTGCCTAGTGCGGACGGACCGTCCCAGTTTCCTTTAGAAGGCTTCTTCCGCGGTCCTGACTTCGAGCCGCTGAACCCGGCATTTACCGCTACGTCATCGGCTTCACTGCCGTTGTTAGTGTGCCGGTGCTTATTATTCTTGTTGCGCCGGGGCTTCCCGTTCCCGTCCCGGATTTCTGAAGTGCCGGGGTCTTCGGGATGGTTGCTTCGACGAGCTAGCCAACTATCTTCACCCGCGCAAAAACGGGTCATTAGGGAGGTGAGAGCCGACATTGTTCTCGGCTTATCCTGGCCGAGCTAGCGGGCGAGCCACTCGTCCCGAATACTGTGCTTAAATGCGGTGATTGCTTCGGCATCCGGACAGTCGACAATTTGGTTCTTCTTAGTCAAGAATCGGTTCCAGAATTGCCGAGCTGACTCCCCAGGCCGTTGGACCACGTGGCTCAAGTCGTCGGCGTCCGGCGGCCGAACATAGGTGCCTTGAAAGTTAACTCGGAATGCATCCTCGAGCTCCTCCCAGCTCCCGATGGAGTTTTCAGGTAGGCTATTCAACCAATGCCTCGCTGGTCCTTTGAGCTTCAATGGTAGATATTTAATGGCGTGGAGGTCATCTCCTCGGGCCATGTGAATGTGGAGAAGAAAATCTTCGATCCACACTGCTGGGTCAGTTGTCCCATCATATTGTTCTATGTTTACGGGTTTAAACCCTTTGGGGAACTGATGCTACATCACCTCATCTGTGAAACACATCGGGTGTGCGGTGCCCCTGACCCGGGCTACGTTGTGTCGGAGATCGGTTGTCATCCGGGCACGGTGCTGCTCCCGAGCTCTGTCGTTCCTATCGCGCCAGGCTTGGTATCCGTCCCGCCCAGCGGGTGCGTAACCTCTGGATCCATAGATGGATCTTGACTGTGTCCCTCCGGAGTTCAGGTCGTGCCGCAGATCGCGTGGGTCATCCGGTTGAACCGGGTCTTTTCCCGCCCGGCGACGAGGCGTGGGTGGGTGTTCGGTTTCTCCAGCCGTCCTATCCCGTCCTTGAGGGGGTGCGGGTGGGTGTTCGGTTTCCCCAGCCATCCTATCCCGTCCTCGAGGGGGGCGGTCGGGCTGGCTTGCGTAAGTTTGTCAGGGAGGCATGGGCTCAAGGGCCTCGTCCTCGAATTCCGGGAGCAAGCGCCGCCATGGGTAACTCTTGTATTGACCCTGGCGTTGGTCGTCGAGGCCTTCTTCAGCTGCTAAGACCATCATCCATCTGTCGTTGAGCGTATCCTATTCGGCTTTTAGCTGTTGTTGCTTCCTCTTCAAGCTTCGGGCGGTGACTATAAGCTGCTGCCTGAATCTCTCCTAGTCCAGGGGGTCTTCTGGGACGACAAAATCCTCGGGTCCGAGGCTATCCTCCTCTTCGGATGGAGGGAGGTAGTTACTGTCCTCAGAATCCTCGGGGTCCTCAGGGTCGCCCTGGTCCTCGTGCCCTTCAGGGGCGTCGTGGTGCTGTTCGGGGGTGTTATCGCCGAGCTCCCCCATTTTGTCCGGAGTCTCGTTATCTCCGGTACCGTTCGTGTCTGTGTTGTTTTCCTTGCCCTTTCCTCGCCCTCTGGCTCGCCGTCGTCGGCGTCTGGGTGGTTCTTCGGCGGGGCCGTCGCCGTCCTTCTTGGTCGTGTCGCCATCCTTGGGGGTATCAACCATATAAACGTCATAGGTGGAGGTGGCGGTCCACTTTCCGGTGTTGGAGGTGGCAAGGGAAGGAGCCGTATAAGGCGGGACGTCGATATCCTCGTCCATGTCATCAGCCTCCTCGAAGGCGTAGTCCAGCATGTCGGTTAAATCTTCGACAGTGGTTACCAAGTGGGTGGTGGGTGGGACGCAAAATTCCCCGCGGTTGGCCACCTGTCCGACCTGCTCCTGGTCTGAGGACGGGCCATCCGCGATATTCATCTTCTGGATCCGATCTAACATCTCGCTTAAAAATGAGAGGCCCACCGGATTCATGTTCGGGCAGCCATCGGAGTTGAGCTCCGGCGCGCCAATACTGGGAGTGTGTTCGGCCAAGGGTGACCCTTGATTTTCTGGCGCCGGGGTCAGATCCGAACTCGAGGCCAGATCCGAACTGAGGCCCGGCCTAGAGACAAGGATGGGGAGAGAATCCAAGGTCAAGGCCTCGGGATTGTTAGGCTCCTTGGGTAAAGCTGAGAACCCAGTAAAGACCAGATCGCCCCGGGAGTCGGCGACGTACTCCAGGTTGCCAAACCTGATTTCCTGCTCGGGGACGAAGCCAGCGACCTGTTCAAGGTGACCGGTTGGGTCGGCACGTAGTATGATGCTGCCGAACGCAAAAAGCTGACCGGGGACGAAGATGTCCCCGCTGCGGATGCCATCGCTGATGACAAGATGAGCCATTGAACCTTGGTGACCCAGCGGCGGAACTCTCAATGAAAGCACCAATGTCGGTACTAAAACCGACAGATCTCGGGTAGGAGGTCCGAACTGTGGATCTAGGAATCAATGTGTAACAGGGAATGTGGAGACATCGATTTACCCAGGTTCGGGCCCTCTTGAAGAGGTAAAACCCTACGTCCTGCTAGATTATCACTACACCACGACACCACAATGGCGACATGCATCTGTTGGCAGAAGTGTGCATCGCCGACACTCTTTTTGTCCCAAACTATACCGACACACTGATTATTGGTGTTGCTCTATACTTCTGACAATCTATATGTGGGCATTGCATAATGGTTTGCGGACGTACTATGTGTCGGCGTAGGTTTCTTTACCATTGGATTGTGTGTCGGTGGTTCTTTGCGATGGAAAAAGTGTCGGGGTTGCTTCGTAGCTGGCCCACTGATTTTTAGTCACACGGGCGTGGCACCACCCGCGAAGCGATAACTCCAAAAATTTCGCTGTCTCCGCGTACCCCCATCTCATCTCTCTCTCTCACACCACATACCCCCAGGAACCGGCTCCTCTACCGTGCCTTGTGGCACGGCAGGGTGCTACAGTGCTCGCGCAGTGGAAGGAACAGAAGGCACGGCAGGGGGCACTGTAGCAAGTTCACTGTTCGAACACTGTGCTAAAAGTTCACTGTTCCTGAACTGTAGCGCATGCACTATTTTGCTCTCTGTAGCAAGAGATCTGAGACATTCATACTAGATCTGACGGCTGATAAAGGCCCAAAGGTAGGGCACTGTAGCACCTGCCGTGCCACGAGGCACGGTAGAGGATCTCATTCCAGCGAAATTTGCCTGGCCCCGCCGTATGCTCCGTCCTCGACTTGCTTGGCGCCGCCACAGCCCCAGACTCTGACCTGCCTCGCGCCGCCATGGCGTCCGGACCTGACCAGCCTCGCGCCACCACCTCTCCAGACTACGACCTGTCTCGCGCCGCCACGGCCTCCGGCCCAGATCTGCCTCCCGTCGCCACGGCCTCCGAGGGGAGGTACTCTACAGTTTGAGGGGCCGCCCCGCAACCTGCAGTCCGAGGAAGCGACCTGCCATACGCTGCCGAGGAGCCACCCCACTGCCCCTCTTCCACCACCGGCGACGCCTCCCCTACCCCCTCTGTCCTACCCCGTTTCCAAATCTGGCTACTGTAGGTAAGCTTCATCGTTGATTCTTTTAATTTTTTTTCCTTCCAAACCGTGATTGCACATTAGATCTATCTAGTTTGAACAAGTTTATGCCGGCTTGTTTGAGTTTGGGTAATTTTAGGGTGGTTTAGGAACAACTTAGGCTTGTACGGACTAGAAGGGAGCGCATGCGGCCTGGTTCATGGCGGAGGTGACCTAGTTCGTGAGGGTACGAAGCAACTACCTGGACCAGTTGTCTAATCGAATTTTGATTCATATAAAATTTTGTGATTTGTCTCCACTATTGTCTGTAAAATCAGGTTCTAATATGTGTCATTTGCAGGGCAAAAGCTGACGGAAACAGGAGAAGAAAGTGAGGTCCTTGTGTACGATGATGGCTTGCCAATGTTGCAGAAAATAAGGTCTCAGGTGAGAGCTCTTATGGAACCGAAAAAGAATACTGGAATAGGAGGAATATAAGGGTCACTGGGGAAGTACGTGGGTCATCACGGCCACCCAACAAAAAGAAAACGTTTGTGTACTTGCAATTGTTTACATTCAACACTTCCTCATTATATATACCATCTGTTTCACACATATTTATGCTTTTTTTCCAGTCAAAGAACGGCATCAGTGAAGCTATAAATGAAGGACATAACTCATAGGAGTTTTGCTCGTCAGTAATTGAATGGTAAACTTTTACAGAATGCTAATTCTCAGATGTTTATGTCTCTTCCTTTTTACTTATTTAGAACACCTTGTATATAGCAGTCTTAGCTCTGTACAAGCTACTAAACGATATAGAAAGTTGGAGTTAAAATTTATAAAATCTGACCATTGAAACCACATTAGTACAACATATCTATTCAAGCTTGAGGTTGCTTTATTGGAACTGACCATGAGTGTGTTGAAGTTACTCTTGTGGAACTGGCAATGAGAAGATAGTAGCAACTGCTTGGACATGCCAAATGCCTAAAATTTTAACTCTAATTTACAGAAACATTTTACTGATCTTTACTGAAAAGTTGAGTGTTTGTTTACCGAATATTATATGTTTTTTTAAGTTATACTCTGTTCCTGCAGCGCATCAGCGTCACTCTAAAAGATGGTACATGCATCCTAGAAAATGACTGTCTTGTTAGTCTTGGGAAAATATTGTTATACTTACAGTACCAATGCTGACATCTAAATTTAGTTGGCGATGTGGAGATGTGTTAGATAATTTATTGTCAGGTTTTCTAGTCAATCCTTGCATTTTATATGTGTATAGCAGCACCCCCACTATCATGCAAAATAGTATCAAGTTCAGAGACTTGATCATGGCAGCTAGCAGAAATGTATGATTTAGTACGCAATAAAATTCCTGTGAGAAATTACTCCAAAGAGAATGCTAGCTCTATTTAGATCAGCCACAAAATAAATACTTGACCATTATTTTTCTGGGAAGCATATTTAGTTCAGTACCATAAATCAGGATTACACCTAGCTCTATTTTTAGAGAAACATAGATGTTGCAGCCTGTTGCAGCATATGTTCAGTTTCAGGATTTTAACCATAGTAGAATACAACATATGCAAATCTCTACCGTATACCACACAATGTTTCATAGCATGCATGAACTGCAACACAAGCAATGCCCTGTAAATTGAATTTTTTACGATTAAATGGGTTTGTTTTTGAGGATTAAATGGATTTGTTTTCTTCTAAGTGCACTTCCTGCTACTACATATATGACTGCTGGTACATGTATATATTAAATAGTGCATATATGATTGTTTGCTGATTGAGTAACTTGGAATGCAAATATCTGAAATTACAGCACGGACTTCACTCCTAATGCTTGGTGCCAGATTTTAGCTATAGCAGATCGTAACATATACTGTTAAATTGAGTAGTAATCAGTAATCACCTGGATGGTCTATTTTATCTCTGAAGATTAGTCAAAGAAAATTCAATACACATCATATGTGAAAATCTGTGGTGATAAAAGAAACATGTCTACAGTCTAATGCAATTTGTTCCTGAAAGTGAAACTTAACAATATCAGTGGTCTCCTATTTGTTTTAGTTTTTTGATTCCTTTTCCTTGTACTTCTCAGAAAAGAAAGAAGTCGTGCATTAGTTATAGAACACAAAGACACTGTTGGCTGCATCTTTTATTGAGGAAGAAACTCATGTCCTACTTACAATAGTAATAACACACTAGATATGGTGACTCAATTACCAAAAGGTATTCTCATGATTTTGTCTTGAGTTCATTTCAAATTTCCAGTATGAAGTTTTGTAGCAGTACTGCAGTAGCTGATCGTGCCCAAGTTTTAAACATGCATATGCTTTGAACTTCTCATATAGATGAACTGAGGCCATGTTGTCTTCAATGGACTATAGACGAACTGAGAGCATGTAGTAAATGGTAGGCATGATTTTGTTGTAAGTTGTGTGCAGATCGTCCCAGCAATTACTTATAGTAGACATCTGGTAATATATGTATTACCCGATCTAGCTCCTAGATACCTAACTAGAGTGCATCTGTTATCGAGGAAAACGAGATGCATGTGCAAGTGCACTTCCTGCTACTTATATGACTACTAGTACATGTATATTTACATGTGCATATCTGATTATTTGCTGGTTGAGGAACTTCAAATGCAAATATCTAAAATTACAATAAGAACATTATTCCTGATGCCTTAGCACTGATTTGATTGCTTTATCAATGAGTGCATAAATTTTTATATTAAGTCATATGATATGCTAGTTGCTAGCCTGACTTAGGTCGATGTTCGTCCTGATAAGGTTATCTTTTGTAACCTGTTTTGCGGTACATCTACTTTTTAGATCTTTGGGACCATGGCCACTCACAAATTCTCATTTTCTAAGATTGCTCAAACATATGAGTTTTTTTGCAGGGCAAATGGAAGAAAGTAGCAAGTCCACAAGTAGATCTAAGATGTTCTGGTGACCGCTTTTGTTCATAACATGGTTGACACATTTTGTTCATATGGAAGTTGATGTCAGCTTGGGGATCGAAGACTTGGTCTCTTCCATAATTTTTTGTGGTAGTGATCGAACATTTGGTCTCTTAGGAACTTGGCCATCATAATTTGTAAGAGGCCACGATCTGAATGTTGACTTATGTATTTCTTAATGGTTGTAGCTAACTTGAGTGAAGAAAACTAACAAATCTTCTATATATGTTGAATGAATGCATTGATCACTGCTATCTTGTGATGAATAGAAGAGTGCAAATGTTTGTATATGTATTGGGTACTGAACATGAAATGAATGCATTGATCAATGGTATCTTGTGATGGATAGAAGAGTGTAAATGTTTGTATATGTATTGGGTACTGAACATGAAATGATTATTATGAGTTGATTTCATGTTAATATATGGTACATCTGCAATTATACTGAAATGTAGGCCCTGGCAGCAAGTCTGTCGGCATAAGTATTGGATGACGCATAATGTGTCGGCGTAGCACACCGTCACATGAACTGTCGGCATATCAATGGGCGTCACCCCATCTGTCGCCATAGCACACTGTCAGTATATAACTGTCTGTCGGTGTAAAAATGTCTGTCGGCGTAGATCTCACCAACAGTGTCATACTTTTTGTCGGTAGATATTTATCTGTCGGGAAAGACCTTTCCCGGCAGGACTATAGGCGACAGCTCCTTTCTGTCGGGAAAGGTCTTTGCCGACACTAAATGTGTCGCCTTAGGTGACCTATGCCGATAGATTGTTTGACGCTGCTTTGAGTGTCGTGGTGTAGTGTATATTGATGTGGTAGAATGAAGGTTACAGAGTTGATCTACCTCGAGATCGGATTAGCTAAACCCTAGGTTGGTTTCTGATGATTCTATCTCCCTACGGACTAAACCCTCTGGTTTATATAGACACCAGAAGGACCTAGGGTTACATATGGTCGGTTACCATCAAGGGATAAACATGCCGGTCATGCCAATTATTCCTTGGAGGAAACGCCAAGTCTTCGGAGGTTTCCTTCTGGTGCACGGGGTCGCCCACAATCCGGCCTTCCAATGACGAGTAAAGAGCGGCCCACTAGTCCGGCCCACGAGAGATAGGCCGGCGGCCCGAGTACCCCCTAATCCGGGACACCCTCAAAGAGCCTTGCCGGGGGTAAGCAATTTGAGGAAATTGTACGCAAGCAAGGAAGGCACCGGAAGAACCAAGGTATTGGTTTTGAACGAAAGTTCAATGCCAATAGAGTTGAGTGGGAAGAAGATCAATACCCCAAGACGAAGTTTGTTCCTCAACAAGAGAAGTATGACCCTACATCCTTCAAGGGAACACAAGCTCAAGAAGATCTTCCACCACAAGACCACAAGCTAAAAGGCAAGGACAAGCTTCAAGAGGAGATTGACTCATTTGAAGAAGCATCTCAAGCCTTGGTCAAGTGGGTTCCCAAGACTTCATCAAGTTCTACTTCATCAAGTTCAACTACAACTCCAAGGATTCCCATCAAGTTGATGTGGGTCCAAAGGAAGAAGAACTAGAGTGTTATTGAGGGTGACTCCGCCAACAAACTTCACTCACATTCATTTATGGCAAGAACTTGTGCAACCAACTTCAACATCTTGCACTAGTTCATGGAGTCACAAACCCTCTTGTTGGTAAGGCAAGGGACAAGGTATTCAATGCATTCATGGACATCATCATATGTGTATTTCACTCTATGTCTATGGATATTCTTGTATGTTCCTTGTGTGGGACTAACCCATGTAGGTATTGAAAGTGCACAACTCCAAGGATTGCTCCCAACTCTTGATGGTCTACATCAACCTTGAGCATCCACATCTTCAACATCTACATGAAGTCATCATCGACAAAACCCAAGGTTAGTTCATCCCTCTTTGGAGGGATATCACATCTAGGGGGAGCTTTGCTCTAAAAATTGAGCTAAAGCAACTCTAATGGTGTGAACACATCAATGCTTTATGTAAAAGTGGCAACCCCACTTGTGCTTAAACGATGAGTATGACATATGATCAAATGTTCTTATTTGACTCCTAAGTCAATATACTCATATATAGATGACTATGTCATCGCCAATTGCTTGATAGATGCTAGAATTGGTTGTGCATGTTTGACACATATTTCATTTGTTATCTTATCATGTGAGCATGTTGGTTTGCATGTTTTCTTCATTCAAGGACATCCATTTGTTGTTTTGATTGTCTTGGTTTTTCTGGCCAAGTGGATGTACAAGAATGCCTAAGAACCACCTTTAGCTATCTATGCGTTCTTGTCTCAAATTCTATTCTTGCTATATCACAAAAATTGAACAAGTCATTTTCGGACCCCCCGGATGAGGCGCACTCGGAGCCACCGATCTGAGAAGGATTGAACCTCCAAAACCTTCTACATGATTTCGGCCGAACCAATTCACTCACACTCGGTCCAACCGAAATCATATAGATTGATCTGTTTCTCCTTCTCGGTGTCATCGAGTTGAACCGTTTCGGCGCCACTGATGTGCTATACTGCTAGCAGTTACACATATCGGTGCCACCGAGTTGTTTAACTCGGAGCCACCGACAGCTCGTGGGTATATATATCTGGCGAGACTGTACGGTTGAAATTTCTTGACCCTCTTACGACCTTGCGCCCCACAGCTGCCATCGTCCCGTCTCCGGACAGTCGCCGTTGCGTCCAGTGCACCCTCGTCGTTGGACTCCGCCGTCGTCAACGAAAATCTGCTCCGCCGTTGCCACCGTAGAGAATCTCCGCCAAGTTTGGGTGAGATTCGACCCCCTCCATGTTCCTCTTTCCGATTCAATGCACAGATGGATTTCCAGTATTCTTGCCACAGATTGCAATGCATGTTCCACGAACAAATTCCGTAGATTAGATTCGAGCAAAAAATTTAGGTTTAAGTTTCCGCCGAACGCATCTCGGACCGACCGATTTGAGACTTTCGGAGTCACCGATTTGGCCCCAGGCTATTGCACTAGTACGTCTTGGTGCCACCGAGTTGTACGAATCGGTGAGACCGAAAGTAAAGTCTCTATGAAACCTAGCATATCGGAGACACCGAGCCACAATTTCGGCCTGACCAAAATGGTGTGCCAGGTTTCTGTTGAGTGCTTCAGTATCACCGAGATGATCAACTCGGCCCATCCGAAATGCCTTTTGTGAAAACTTGAAACTAAGATTTGAACTCAATTTTCATCAAAACAATCTGCTTTTTGTGATAACTCATCTACTCTGCCCATACCCATCTATTCACAGGGTCAGTCATCAAGATGTCAGATGATAGTGACAGCCAGAATGTGTCAGAACAGCATGCAGATCTCAGTGAAGGATCCAGTCCTGAAGAAAGTTTTTATGAGGGAGAGAGAAGCTCTCCAGTGTTGGGGAACGGAGCATGAATTTCAAAAAATTTCCTATGCTCACGCAAGATCTATCCATGGAGATGCATCGCTACGAGAAGGGAGAGTGTGTCTACGTACCCTCGTAGACCGTTAGCGGAAGCGTCTCACAACGCGGTTGATGTAGTCGAACAATCCTTCGAGCTCCACCGATCGAGTACCGAACGTACGGCACCTCCGAGTTCTACACACGTGCAGCTCGGTGACGTTCCTCGCCTTCTTGATCCAGCAAGACGTCGAGGTAGTAAATGAGTTCCGTCAGCACGACGGCGTGGCGACGGTGAAGTGATTCCGGCAAGGCTTCGCCTAAGCTCTCCGAAAATATGACCGAGGGTGTAAACGGTGGAGGGGGGCGCCGCACACGGCTTGGAACAATTGTTATGTCTCCAAGGGGCGCCCTCCCCTCCGTATATAAAGGAGGGAGGGAGGAGGAGGCTGGCCCTAGGGGCGCACCAAAGTGGGGAGTCCTACTAGGACTCCTTAGTCCTAGTAGGATTCCACCTCCCATACGGAGTAGGAAAGGGGGAAGGGAGAGGGAAAGGAAAGAGGGGGCTGCGCCCCCTCCCCTAGTCCAATTCGGTTTGGGCAACGGGGGGCACGCGCCTCCTCACGTGGCCAGCCTCTCCTTTTCCCGTATGGCCCAAAAAGGCCAATTACTTCTCCCGGTGAATTCCCGTAACTCCCTGGTACTCCGAAAAATACCCGAATCACTCGGAACCTTTCCGACGTCCGAATATAGCCTTCCAATATATGAATCTTTACCTCTCGACCATTTCGAGACTCCTCGTCATGTCCGTGATCTCATCCGGGACTCCGAACAAACTTCGGCCACCAATCACATAACTCATATAATACTAAATCGTCATCGAACCTTAAGTGTGCGGACCCTACGGGTTCGGGAATGATGTAGACATGACCGAGACGACTCTCCGGTCAATAACCAAAAGCGGAACCTGGATGCTCATATTGGTTCCTACATATTCCACGAAGATCTTTATCGGTGAACCTCATATGACAACATACGTTGTTCCCTTTTGTCCGGCGGTATGTTACTTGCCCGAGATTCGATCGTCGGTATCTAATACCTAGTTCAATCTCGTTACCGGCAAGTCTCTTTACTCGTTCCGTAATACATCATCTTGCAACTAACTCTTTAGTCACAGTGCTTGCAAGGCTTCTGTGATGCTGTATTACCGAGAGGGCCCAGAGATACCTCTCCGATAGTCGGAGTGACAAATCCCAATCTCGATCCATGCCAACTCAACAAACACTTTCGGAGATACCTGTAGTGCACCTTTATAATCACCCAGTTACGTTGTGACGTTTGATACACCCAAAGTATTCCTATGGTATCCGGGAGTTACATGATCTCATGGTCAGAGGAACGTGTATTTGACATAGTGAAAGCAATAGCAATAAACTGAACGATCATTTGCTATGCTAACGGTTGGGTCAAGTCCATCACATCATTCTCCTAATGATGTGATCCCGTTTATCAAATGACAACTCATGTCCATGGTCAGGAAATCTTGACCATCTTTTGATCAACGAGCTAGTCTAGTAGAGGCTTACTAGGGACTCAGTATTTGTCTATTATCCACACATGTATTAAGTTTCCGGTCAATACAATTCTAGCATGAATAATAAACCATTATCATGAACGGAGAAATATGATAATAAACACTTTATTAATTGCCTCTAGGGCATATTTCCAACATCCAGATCTTCCAAAAGCTACCAGCAAAACCAGGAAAGAAGAAGAAGATGGAGCACAATTCCATGGCTAACATGTACAAGGCAATTCTAGAGAAAGACATTGAGACACACAAACTTGGATCTGTGAAGCATTTGCTACCTGGTTTGGCCACCACCAATACAATCTTGAGGTACACTCTTTTTCCCAAGTCTGGAGATGACAAGATGATACGCGGCCATTCCATCAACTTGCTGCACCTCTTTGATACACCTCAGAAGTTCAAGGTGATGAGCTTGATTGTTGAAACCATCAAGAGGACAGCTGCTGATCAGAAGAGATCTTGTGGATATGCTCCACACATTCAGTTGCTCATCAACTCCAATGTTGGAATGAGCACTTATCTTCTAGACCGTGAGCATCTCCCACTGTTGCCAGAGTTCGAAGACAATGTAGTGGTGATGGATTCTTCTCATCCTACTTCAGTTGAGGCATAGGAAAGGATCCGGGCAGCTGAGGCAGCTAAAGCAACCAAGGAGGCATCTGGTCCCAGTAATCCATTTACTCACCTCAAGAAAAATAATGATCAAATGACTTATCTGCTGGAAGCAACCCTGAGGATTGAACAGAGTCTGGCCAACCTCACCAAGAATCAGGAGAGCTTAGAGCGGATAGTTGAGACTAAGATACATGATCTTGATGTGAAGATCACAGATGTATAGACCATTGTGGAGAAGCTGAAGGATGATGTTGACACAGTCAGGGCTGCTACTGATGACAGTGGAGATGATAGACCAATGACTGACAGGTTCCAGACAGTGCCTAGGGCATCCAGGTCTGCTGCAGTGCCCGTTGCAGACACGAGGACTACAGTTTTTGCACCTACTGCTGCTTCTACAGTGCCACCTCCAGTTTCTACTCCACCAGCCCAGCAGACGTCAGCTGAAGCCTTTGCAGATGCACTTCTCTCAACGCCATCTACGCACACCGGAGCTGCCAGCCAAAGATCACCTTCAGGAGCTGCCGAGGATCGTGCCTAGAGAGACGTATAGCTCTATACCTATTCGAACTTTTTGGTACTTGTTGCCAAAGGGGGAGAATTTGTATAGATCATTAGGCTTCGAGAGAGAGTGTCTCTCTTTTGCTCATTGGTTTTCTCGAGTTCTTTTGCTACTAGTTGGTTTATGCTACTTTGGTTTGATATGCTTGTGAGATACTATGTGTGTGATTGATCATACTATGCTTCATGTGATGCTTTATGCTTATCCTTATCATTATTCTTGTATAATCATTCACTTGTGTTTTTGGTGATGCGTGCTTACTGTTCCATTCATATCATTTTGCGCACTCCACCAAGTTGTATGTGACATGGAAGAGTGGCCCATGATCCTAATCGATTGTGCATTTGCATTCAAACGCAAATTTTTAATAATGCACAAATTTAGGGGGAACTCTTGCTTATCACATACTTCTCAAAGCGACGATGTATTTCATTCATTTAATCATTTGTCGAAGCTTTGATATATATGTTGTCATCAATTACCAAAAAGGGGGAGATTGAAAGTGCAACTAATCCCCGGGTGGTTTTGGTAATTCATAACAACATATATCTCATTGAACTAATGTCCATTCAAGTTAAATATTTCAGGATGTTCAATGATTGTCATGGCAAGGACTAGTGATTGTGGACCCCTCAAAATGCTAAGGACATGGATTGGCAAAAGCTCAAGACTCTACATTTTGTTAAGTGATCGAAGATCACATTGAGTCCATAGGAAAGCCAATACTATTAAAAGGGAATGAAGTGTTGCTTAATGATCTTTTTGCTCAAGTGCTTAGTGACATTGCTCCAAAACCTTCAGCCACTTTCTCTATCCAAATATGTCCAAAACCTTCATTCCAACTCGGCCCCACCGAATCATTCCTATCTGGAGCCACCAAGTTCATCTGGACTTAGCCACTGCCAAACCCTAACAAATCGGATCCACCGATATGGATCTCGGTCCCACCGAGATGGCCTTGCCAACTCTCTATTACTAGTTGCAATTATTTCGGTCCCACCGAGATTTGCAATCGGTACTATCGAGATGGCTTGCCAACTCTCTGTTGCCTTATTGCTTCACTTCGGTCCCACTGAGCTGATGCAATCGGTGCCACCGAGACGAGGTTTGCCGTAACCATTGCACATCGGTCCATCTGAGATGTTCCAGTCGGTCCCACCGAGATTCCTAATGTTCATATCTTTTGCATAGGTCGGTGCCACCGAGATTTCTGATTGGTGCCACCGAGTTGGGTCAAAAGTGTGTAACGGTTGGATTTTGTGTGGAGGCTATATATACCCCTCCACCCCTTCTTCCTCAGAGAAGAGAGCCATCAGAACGTGCCTACATTTCCACCATACATTTTCTGAGAGAGAACCACCTACTCATGTGTTGAGATCAAGAGTTTCCATTCCTACCATTTGAACCTTGATTTCTAGCCTTCCTCAAGTTGCTTTCCACTCAAATCCTTCTTCCACCATAGCCAAATCTGTGAGAGAGAGTTGAGTGTTGGGGAGACTATCATTTGAAGCACAAGAGCAAGGAGTTCATCATCAACACACCGTCTATTACCTTTTGGAGAGTGGTGTCTCCTAGATTGGTTAGGTGTCACTTGGGAGCCTCTGACATGATGTGAAGTTGAACCAAGAAGTTTGTAAGGGCAAGGAGATCACCTACTTCATGAAGATCTACCCCGAGTGAGGCTAGTCCTTCGTGGACGTAAGCCATGGCGGAATAGACAAGGTTGCTTCTTCGTGGACCCTTCGTGGGTGGAGCCCTCCGTGGACTCGCGCAGCCGTTACCCTTTGTGGGTTGAAGTCTCCATCAACGTGGACGTACGATAGCACCACCTATCGGAACCACGCCAAAAATCTTCGTGTCCCCATTGCGTTTGCCTTCTCCAAACCCTTCCCTTTACTTACATGTGCAATTACTTACATTCCGCTGCTATACTCTTAGAATTACATGTGTAGGGTGATGCTTGACTTGTCATACTTGCTAAAATCTGCCCACAACTAAAATTGGGAAAAGGATAGATTTTTATTTGGTCAAGTAGTCTAATCACCCCCCCTCTAGACATACTTTCGATCCTACACATCACCTTCGACTCCAAGGACCACCCCAAGTCCACGGCCACCGCAGGCGCGCTCCCCATGCTGTGTACTCCTACCGTCAGTAACGTCGCAGTCACCAAGACCCTCATCGATGGAGGCGCCGGCCTTAACGTGCTCTCTATCGAGACCTTCGAGCAGCTCCAGGTGCCTTACGAGCAGCTCATGCCGACGAGGCCCTTCTCGGGCGTGACCGATGGCTCCACGCTGCCTCTGGGGCAGGTGCGCCTCCCCGTCACCTTCGGCACCCGCAAGAGCTACCACACTGAGCTCATCGACTTCGACGTCGCCCACCTCGGCCTACCCTACAACGCCATCTTGGGCTACCCCGCGCTCGCCAAGTTCATGGCGGTGTCTCATCATGCCTACAACATCCTCAAGATGCCTGGCTGCAGTGGCATCATCACCGTCTCCTGCGATGAGAAGGACGCGATCTGCTCCCTTGAGCACACCTACAAAGCTACCGCTACTGCCCATCCAGCTAACGAGGACGTGGCCGAGCCTCCCGAGACCGCGCCCGCGAAGAAGAAGCAGCTGTTCTCTCAGGACCGTGCCGATACGAAGAAGGTGTCGGTTGACGGCAGCGGCTCAGGCCCTGCCTTCACCATTAGCACCTGCCTTTCTCCTGCATAGGAAGGCACGCTCGTCACCTTCCTTTGGGCAAACTCGGATGTTTTCGCCTGGAAAGCATCTGATTTGTCCGGTGTATTGAGGGAGGTGATCGAGCACCACTTAGCGGTGTGCCCCAACGCACGCCCCGTCAAGCAAAAAGCACGGCGCCAGGCGCCCGAGAAGCAAGAGTTCATTGTTCAAGACGTGCACAAGCTACAAGAAGCTGGGGTCGTCCGAGAGGTGCGTCATCCCGAATGGCTCGCCAACCCAGTCGTCGTCCCCAAGAAGGGCAGCAAGGAATGTTTGTGCGTCGACTTCACGAGCCTCAGCAAGGCCTGCCCTCAGGACCCCTTTCTGCTGCCGCGCGTCGGCCAGGGCGAGGACTCCGCCACCGGCTATGCCCGCATGCCCTTTGGCCTGAGGAACGCCAGCGCCACCTTCCAGAGGCTGACGCGCCTCGCGCCGGGGCCTCGGACGGGGAGGGGCTCCCCAAGCTCTCACCCATGTGGGAAGGCCCTTTCAGGGTTGCTCATGTCTCCAGGCCTGGCGTTGCCCGACAGGAGACGGAGGATGGAGTTCCTGTGCCTAATGCCTGGAACATCCAACACCTCCGCAAGTTCTACCCGTGACCCTCACGCGTACGAACGAAATGGGTCTGTACACGCCCCGGAGACTCTCAATGCGTTCGCCTGACGGGCACGCGAGAGCTCCCGCCCACGCCCAAGTGGAAGCCCCATGCTCTGCGCTGGCGGAACGATTGAGCCGCGATCATACCCACACCCCGGTGGAAGCCCCATGCACCACGCTGGCAGAACAATCAACTGAGGGCGCCCCACGGGCTGCACCAACCTCAAGCTGACCCGTGCCGGGCACGGCAGCCCCTCTTTTCTCTTTTGGGTGTGTAACTGAGGGCACCCCACGGGCTGCACCAACCTCAAGCTGACCCGTGCCGGACACGGCAGCCGCATCCCTCTTTTTTGGTTGTGTAATGGAATCCATTATCTTGCATCAGTAAAGCTTCAGTTTCCATACATGGTGCATTTCGTCATTTCTTTACCTCACGAGCTGTGTGCGCTCACGACCTCCCTCATGAGCCTCGCGCGAGTGGGGGCTGGACACGGTGTCTGTGCTCGGGTCAGTCCCAGCAGCACTGAAAAACCCAAGCAACCGGGCTGTGGCTCACGGGCATGCTCCCGTGCACGCCACCCCACCAAGGTCCTTGGTGTCTTATCTCCTCGCGTAATGCCCATGAGCGAGACGGCGAGCGTGCGCTGCTCCCTTGTTGTGGGACTTTCTGCATGCAGTTATCTCAGGAACGGGTCACCTGGAAGGCCTTGCGAGCGATTCCCCACGAGGTGGCCCCATGTCAAGGCGCCCCCTTGAGCCTCAGGAAGCTTCGTAGGCCCTGCCTCGGGAGCCAACTTACGACGGCCACCTCAGCAGGAGATCTCATGAGTGGAAACCTCGCAAGGCACACCCTACAAGTGGCGGCTCACTGGACGCTACCCTCCGCAAACACTAAGTCTACTACCTCGCGAGCCACCCTCACCATCTCCCAAGCTTCCCCTTCTAGCAACCTCGCCGAGCGCTGGCGTTTCTCCTTCCGCGAGCCGCTTGCACGTCAAAGGGGGGCTCCCTGAGCATCGTGCCTCGGGAGCTCTTACCACCCTCGGTGCCCTACACCTCCTGGCCTTGCTCAGGCACGAGTCTTAGCATACCAGTGGCGGTTGTAGCCCACTCGGGGGTTGGGCCCTGACGACGTAGAGCACACAAGGCAAGCAAAAAGAGAAAACATGCCTCGAGGGAAAGCTTCACGAGGGCACAAGCATACATCACAGCAAATCATAAAGTACTTCAACGCAAAAAGGCATTGTCTTCACGCCCCCCACGGGGCCACATTAATTGTATGCAGGATAATGAAAGAGAAATGCCTAAGAGGACGCGCCGCCGTCATTGTCGCTGCCGTCGCTGTCGTCTTCACCTTCCTCAGCTCCACCAGAGCTCTCGCTGCTGCCGTGGGAGAACTTCGCGAGTAGCACGTCTACGTGGACCTCCACCGCCTCCCCAAGGCCGTCGCGGAGCTCCTCGGGGACAGGAGCCATCACCCTGTGGAAATCAAAGTTGGGGTCGGCATGGAGAAGGTGGCTGAAGATGCGTATCGCCGCCTGCGTGAGGAGATCACGACACTCCCCCTCGATGATTCCGTCCACCTTCTTGGCGCCGGCCTCGAGCCGCTCCACGAGCTTGGTGAAGAAGTTGAGGTAGCTAGCATCATGGGTCTCGAGGGGGCTGCTGAGATTCTCCTTGCATATGGAGCCCAGGGCGCTGTGGGCGCGAAGCTCGAGGGAGCGGAACATCTTGGAGAGTTCGAGCTGCCGCCCTCGTGCCCGGTCTGCCTCGTCTCTGGCCTGCTCAACAATGCGGGTGACGCCCCCACCTGTAGCTGGAGGGAGGCCAGCTCGGCCTCGGTGTTGGCCTGGGCCTTTAGCGTGGTCTCTAGCCGGGTTTCTGCTTCGGTCAGCACCTTCTTGAGGCCCGCAATCTCTTGCTGGAGCTCCTCGCGCCTCACCTTGAAGCGGTCCTCCTGTAGCTTCAGTTTCTTGCTGTGCTCCTCGGCTAGCGCCTTGCGGTTCTGCGCGACCCTCCTGTCGGCGTCCTCCTGAATCTTCTTCTCCTTGGTCGCCAGTTTGGCGTTGGCCTTGTCCAGACGTTGGGCGTAGGAGCCCTGAGCGGCGGCTACCTCGCGTTCCAGCACCTCCAGCCGTTCGTGCTCCAGGTCCTGCACAGACGCCGTCCGCGCGAGCTCCCGCTCGCGGATCTCAAGGTCTGCCTCGCGGGCCGCCAGTTCCTCTTCGCAGGCGGAGATGGCATTTTTCTGTGCCTGAAGCTGCCATTCCAGCGCGGTGTTCTGATCCTGGAGCTCCTTCCCGCGGGCCTCCGCCACCTCATGCCGCCTATCTACCGCCTCGGCCTCTCGGAAGGCGCGCTCGCTGGCCTCATTCGCCTCGGTAGCGGCCTTCTCACCTCTCACGCGAGCAGTCTCGTTCTGGCGTTGGCCCAGCTTAACAGCAACTTTGAGTTGATGCCACCCTCGGGCCAGGCGTAGGCGCTCTTCAGTAAGGCGCGCCTCTACAGCCTGAAGCTCTGCTCTGAGCTGGCCTATCGTGGCCGTGGCATTCTGCAAGGCCCAGCGCTTGATCATGGTGCGGCTACTCATGAGCGCCCGGGCCCAGTCCGTGTCTGGCTCTTCGTCGCCCTCCGCCATCGCAGCCCGCGAGGGCCCGGCGCTGCTCGCCAGGAGCAGAGGGCTCGCAGGGGCCTCCTCCTCGTTTTGCCGTGGCAACGCGCCCCGCGGGCTCGGTACCCCCCCCGGCGGAAGCTCCGGGCACCGGCAAGTCACGCGGGCCTTCCGTGGCACCTCCGCCACCCGCGGCGCACGGTGGGAGAGCTGGCATCTCTGCCTCTACCGTCACGACGCCCGCCCCTGCGGCGGGCGCCCCAGGGACCACAGAGCCGCCTCCTGAGGCTCGCCCGCTTGGACCTCCCGAGCCACGCCCTCCTGCGGCTCAGGAGGGGTCACCTGCCCCTCTGCCTTCGCGAGCCCGGCCCCGGTGTCGAGACGGCGCGCGTTCTCCTCACGCCCCTTGGCCCCGGCGACCGGCGGTGCGGCCCCCACCAAGTCGGGGGCCCTCTTCTTCTTCTTCTTCTTCTTGCTTGGGGAGGTCCTGTCTAGAGCAAAGACTCAGGCACACGCGGCACGCCAGCTGCAAGGGAAGGGAAGGCGAACGCTTACTCGTCATTGGCGACCCATTTCCTCTTCTTCAATGGCCGCGGCAAGGCGCTGCCGCCGCCGTCCTCGTGGGGCTCCTTCTCGCGACTGGTTCCCGGGGCAGGGCCCGGGGGTTCGGTGGCCCTGACTTCAGCGCTGGCCTCCTTCGCGGGGAGACCGCGGGATTCGCCCTCAGCGCCGTCCCCGGTGGTTCGCGGCTCCACGACCACCGCGCGGGGCTCCCCATGCCCCCCGTCCTATCAAGCACGGCGGGCGCGACCCTAGGAGGGACGATGTCATCATTGTCCCCGAGCCCGCGGACAAGTTGGCGGTGAGTCCGCCGAGATGGGCCGCCGCCGTCCTCCGCGACGCCCGCCGTGGCCCTGGCGTCGTCACTGTTCCTCGAGCTAGGAACCACCAACAAAGGGTTGTCCCGAGGCCCCTCTGGGAGCGGCCCCCACTGGTCGAAGCACGGCATCGCGCCAGCCAGCGTCACCTTGTTCTTGTAGCGATAAAGGGGCAACCCGTCCCTGGGTGGCTCGTCTGCCTCCTCGCCGGTCAGGGTGTGGAGCACCTCGTTCAGCACCTCCGGCAGCAAGCTATCCGCGCTCAGCCGCATCGGGTCCTCCGGGCCGGTGAAGGCCCACATCGGGCGGGAGTGTCGCTGGAGGGGAGCGATGCGTCAGCGAAGGAACTCCCTCATGACTGTGACCACTGTTACTTTCATGGCCCTCAGCTCGGCCAACCTCCTCCACACCCACGCCAGCCTTGGGTTGGCGAGCCTCTCATGCCCCCATCTGGAGCTTCTCGCCGCCGGAGCCCTCGGCAGCTACAGCAGGGGACTGAATTGGGCTGCGTCCACGTACGCCCATTGCCGCCTGTAGCCCTCTACCTCCTTGGTGAGCCTCATGTTAATACCACCGCCTGCCGTCTGTTCTACGATGCGGGACGTGGCACACCCGGAACATTGGTCCACCGCTGACAGCCTCAGGCTGAAAAAGTGGCGAAAGAGCGCCACTGAGGGCGTCACACCCAGGAAGGCCTCACATAAAAAGGCGAATGCGGAAAGAAGGAGAACAGAGTTCGGCTCGAGATGCAGCGCGTGGACCTGGTAGTGTGAAAGAACGGCGTTGAAGAAATCGAAGAACGGCGGCAGCAGGCCGGTGAAGAGTGTATGAAGGTAGAGGACGGCGGAGGTAGCGTCGAGGTCGGCGGTCGGGCGTGAAGCCGGCCAGATCCGAGTGCCCCCCCACTCATTGGAGGCGGCTGCGGTCATCGGAAGCACCTTGCTGAGCCCCTCGGTGTTGACGATCGTGGGCCTACCCAGAGCAGGCTCCGGCACCACCTCCACGACCGCCGCCTTTGTCGCCTTTCCCTTCCAGCCAGGGGGCGCCATGGTGGCGCAGCCAAGATCTGGGGCGACGAAGCTTCAGGAGAGGAAGGGGGGAGCTGTGCGCAAGAAGGAAGACGTGGTTAGACGGAATGCGTGAAGGAAGGCAATGATGGTCTCACACCGTGCGCGGGCAGGCTTTATGTCAGCGCGGGCAGTTACCGAGGCGTCGTGGGAGAAGTGGGGGCGTCCCCCGTCACATCGTGTGCCACGCGTCATGCCTGGCCCGCAGGCGGTTAGGGCCCGCGTCGTTTCGCCCCCGAATAGGCGGGAACGTGCGCGCCACGGGCCCGGGGGCTACTTTCGGGCCCGTGGAACCCAGGGTATCTCAGCCCGTCTGCCTACGGCCTAGGATACAACGCCTGGCGGAGGCCCAATAGGTGGCCCACCAGCGGGCACCTCGAGCAAGACCCCTCATGAGGCCCTGGCCTCCTGAGGACCCCTCCTCCAGGAGCAGGGAAGCAAGACTCATCCACGACTTCACCGAGAGCCTCGCGAGGCCCTCTCGCGAGGCGGCCTCCTGAGGTTACCTCCCGAGGCACCCTCCCGAAGGAGTGCGAGACAAGTGCTGTTCGGCTCGGTCGCGCGGTCTTGTGCCCACCACATGGGTGACGTGCGCGGCGACGAATGGCAACAGAGGCCGCGCCAACAGGCGCGGATGGTGAGGATTTCCCCTTTTGTGCTTAGGGAGCAAGGCCAGCAGTCCATTTCCCAAAGCAACCCCAAAGGTTGCCCGATCGGTGAAAGAAGACCAAGACGATGGACGCGCAAGGCGGAGGTTATCCTCTAGCCCACCGGCGCGTCATGGATAATCGCTTTGCAGACGAAGACCACCTTTTGTCAGGATAGACTGCGCCCCTGTCCCCCTTCAAACTTGCCGTTGTGTGGCAACCCTTCCCGCCAATGTTTTCGGGGGAAGAGGACCAAGGCAGGTATAAAAGGAGGGCAGGGTGCCGCTGTAGAAAGGATCAACTCTTCCGCTCAAAACCTTGTACTCTCGTGCCAGACCAATCACAACCAAGCAGGAGTAGGGTATTACACCACAAAGAGCAAACTTCTCCGATATAATGTAGTTGGGAGAATTCAAAAAGATAATAGGACTATCATGTGTGTGTGCAATAGCAACAATTTCATGTTTAACATAAGGAACTATAGCAAGTTCATCTCCATAAGCATAATTCAAATTGGCATCATGGCCACAAGCATAGCAAGCATCAATTTCATCAAAAAGGGATATTTCAAATGAATCCAAGGGATCATAGCAATTATCATAGCATTCATCCTTCGGTAAGCACGCGGGGAAATTAAACAATGTATGAGATAAAGAGTTACTCTCATCAGAAGGTGGGCACGTGTGATCAATCCGCTCTTCCTCCTTTTGTTCTTCGCTCTCCTCCTCAATTTTTTCATCTAATGAGCTCACAGTGTCATCATTTTCTTCTTCCATAGGAGCCTGCAAAATATTAGTCTCTTCTTGGACAGCGGAGACTTTCTCAATAAATTCATCAATATAGGCATTATATTCATAATTCTCATAGCAATATTTAAGTATAGCAAAAATTTCAGATCGGTAAACAGCATCATCATAATTCTCACACTTTTCAAACAAAGATTCAATTTCATAAGCACCCTTAAAAGCAACAAATTCTTCTATTTGTTCCACATCATAGTAATCATATATACCGTTAGCATAAGAAGCTAAGGTTTCATTATCATTAAATTCACATGAAAAGGGAAGGTGTGGAGCCTTCATCCTAGAGCAGCAAGTATAATCATATCTTAAGCATAAATTCCGAGCATACCAATGCAAATATAAATTTGATCCCATAAGAGTTTTCCTTTTTGAGACAAGCGATAATCCCTAAAGTATTCCCGTTGATCCAAAGTAACTCCCATTATCAAGTTGAATGGAGTTTTATCAGGATTATCAAAGTAGTATTTAATGTTTTCCACATAACGAGCATCGAGGGTTTTAGGAGGTTCCCCATCTCCATGAGTAGCAAGTACAACTAATTTTTTTGGTGTTTCGTGTTCCATATCCATAACTAAAGATAGAGAACAAGAGCACAAAATAAAATCTACTTAGTGATAAAGCAAACAAGCACACACGAGAATATCAACCCCACGCTATTGCTCCCCGGCAACGGCGCCAGAAAAAGGTCTTGATAACCCACAAGTATAGGGGATCAATTGTAGCTTTTTTGATAAATAAGAGTGTCGAACCCAACGAGGAGCTAAAGGTAGAATTAATATTCCCTTCAAGTTCTATCGACCACCGATACAACTCTACGAGCACTTAACGTTCGCTTTACCTAAAACAAGCATGAGACTATTTTGTAGGTGATATGATAGGTTTGCAAGAATAAAACTAGAAGTACTTTGCGAGAATAAAACTACGAGTAATTTGCAAGATAATAAAAGTTAGTTGTTTAGTAGAAAGCTTTTGTAACACAAGAGAATGATTTGTCCCGAGGCAATCGATAACTAGACCGGTAATCATTGTTGCAATTTTATATGAGGGAGAGGCATGAGCTAACATACTTTCCGTACTTGGATCATATGCACTTATGATTGGAACTCTAGCAAGCATCCGCAACTACCAAAGATCATTAAGGTAAAACCCAACCATAGCATTAAGTATCAAGTCCTCTTTACTCCCATACGCAACAACCCCCTTACTCGGGTATGTGTTTCAGTCACTCACGCCACCCACTATAAGAGAATTATAAACGTATTGCAAACCCTACAGCGGGAATCCCCCACGTGTGCGTGGCACGGAAGGCACCATAGGACAGCACCAAAATAAAACGTACAACTCAAACCAATCACGATCATCAATCAATCCATAGGACAAAACGAATCTATTCAAACATCATAGGATGGCCACAAATCATTGGATAATAATATGTAGCATTAAGCACCATGTTTAAGTAGAGATTACAGCGGGGAGAAGAGGTTTTACACCGCTGCATAGAGGGGGAGAGAGTTGGTGTTGACGGTAGCGAGGTTGTTGATGTAGATCGCCGTCATGATCCTTGCCCCGGCGGCACTCCGGCGCCACCGGGAGAGAGGGGGAGAGAGCCCCCCTCCTTCTTCTTCTTCTTCCTTGGCCTCCCCCCTAGATGGGAGGAGAGTTCCCCCTTTGGTCCATGACTGCCATGGCGGCGGAGGGGCAGGAGCCCCTCCGAGATTGGATCTCTCTCTCTGTTCTCTTCTGTTTCGCGCTCCTGGCTTCTGGCCTTTCACCGTTTCTTAAATTCCCGGAGATCCGTAACTCCGATTGTGCTAAAATTTTAACATGATTTTTTTCCGGATATTAGCTTCCTTTTGGCCAAAGAAGGGCACCAACCGACCTACGACGGCCTCACGAGGCACCATGGTGCGCCGGCCCCCCTGGTGCGCCCTGGTGCCTCGTGGGGCCCACGAGCACCGCCTTGCGTTTATTCCACCTCCCAAAAATCACATATATTCCAAAATAATTCTCCGTAAAATTTTATTATATTTGGACTTTATTTGATATGTATATTCTGTGAAAGAAAAAACATGCAACAAATAAGAACTGGCACTGGGCACTGGATCAATATGTTATCCCAAAAATAATATAAAATGTTACCAAAAATATGTGAAAGTTGTAGAATATTGGCATGAAACAATCAAAAATTATAGATACGACGGAGACGTATCAAAGATACACATGGGTATATTTCTTCAAGAGGAAGAGTGAGACCCAACAAACCATGGTCGACTTTGCAAATGAAGCTCAACGTCAACATGATGAAAGATATTGATCATTAGAAGTGACAATGGCACCGAGTTAAAGAACTACACCTTGGATGAGTTTCTTAGTGATGAGGGGATCAAGCATCAATATTTCGCACCATACACCCCTCAGCAAAACGGTGTGGCAGAGAGGAAGAACCAGACATTGATGGACACGGCAAGGACCATGATGGCGGAGTTCAAATCTCTGTACAACTTATCAAGACTGCATGCCATGCATTCAATTGGCTCTACCTCTGCAAAGGCTTAAACAAGACTCCATATGAGATTCTTACCGACAACAAGCCCAACCTCAAGTACTTCCAGGTGTTCGGTTGTAAGTGTTTCATTCTCAAGAAAGGTGGTCATTTGTCTAAATTTGAATCTAGAGTTCAAGAGGCATATTTGTTCGTTATGCTGCAAAATCTCATGCTTACCGTGTTCTCAACAAGTCCAATGGACTCATTGAGGAGACGTGTAACATGGAGTTTGATGAAAATAATGGCTCCCAAGTGGAGCAAAGTGGTCTTTGTGACGTAGGTGATGAAATTCCTAATCAAGCCATAAGAAGAATGGGTGTGGCTTGATACATCTCCATCGTATCTATAATTTTTGATTGTTTCATGCCATTATTTTACAACTTTCACATACTTTTGGCAACAATTTACATGATTTTCCTGGACTAACATATTGATCCAGTGCCCAGTGCCAGTTCCTGTTTGTTGCATGTTTTTCGTTTCATAGAAAATCCATATCAAACGAAGTCCAAATGTGATAAAATTTTACAGAGATTTTTTTTTGGAATATATGTGATTTTTGGGAAAAAGAATCAGCACGAGACGATGCTCGAGGGAGTCATGAACTCACACGGCGTGCCCCCTACCCTAGGGCGCGCCGGGTGAGCTTGTGACTCCTCCGTAAGTCGGTTTGGGCCCTTCTTTTGCCGCATGAAAGATAATTTTCAGAGAAAAATCCCCTCAAAATTTCAGCCTAGTCAGAGTTACGGATCTCCAGGAATATAAGAAACGGTGAAGGGCCAGAAAACAGGAATGCGAAACACACACAGAGAGAGAGAGAGAGAGATCCAATCTCGGAGGGCTCTTTCCCTTCGGGAGCCATGGCGGTCATGGACCCGAGGGGGAACCCTTCTCCCATCTGGGGGGAAGGCCAAGCAAGAATAAGAAGGAAGGGGGGACCTCTCCCTCTCTCTTTCGGTGGCGCCGGAACACCGCCGGGGGAACCATCGTGATGGCGATCTACACCAACAGCTTCACCGCCGTCACCACAAAGTTTCCCCCCCTCTATGCAGCGGTGTAACACCTCTTTTCCCCGCTGTAATCTCTACTTAAACATGGTGCTTCATGCTATATGTTATTACCCAATGATGTATGGCCATCCTATGATGTTTGAGTAGATTTTTTTTGTCCTACGGGTTAATTGTGGTATGGTGTGATTGATATGAGTTGTATGTTAATATGGTGGTGTCCTATGGTGCCCTCTGTGTCGCGCAAGCGTGTGGGATTACCGCTATAGGGTTTTTCAATACGTTCATGAGTCACTTATAATGGGTTGCGAGAGTGACAGAAACTTAAACCCGAGTAAGGGGGTTGTTGCGTATGGGAGTAAAGGGGACTTTTTACTTAATGCTATGGTTGGGTTTTACCTTAATGATCTTTAGTAGTTGCAGATGCTTGCTAGAGTTCCAATCATAAGAACATGTGATCCAAGTACGAAAAGTATGTTAGCGTATGTCTCTCCCTCATTGCATATGATAAGTATCTATCATGTTATATTCAATTGCCTATGGACAATCTTTCTCTTTGTGTTACATTAGCTCTCTACTAAAACAAACTAACTTTTATTATCTAGCTAAGTACTTCTAGTTTTATTCTTCCAAACTTATCCTATTACACCTTCAAAGTAGTTTCATTCTTGTTCCAGGTAAAGCGAACGTTAAGTGTGCGTAGAGTTGTATCGGTGGTCGATAGAACTTGAAGGGAAAATTAATTCTACCTTTAGCTTCTAGTTGGGTTCGACACTTTTACTTATCGAAAAAGGCTAAAATTGATCCCCTATACTTGTGGGTTATCAAGATCTTTTTCTGGCGCCGTTGCCGGGGAGCAATAGCGTGGGGTTGATATTCTCATGTGTGCTTGTTTGCTTTATCGCTAAGTAGTTTTTATTTTGTGTTCTTGTTTTCTATCTTTAGTTATGCGTAGGAAACGTAAAATACCAAAAAATAGTTGTACTTGCTAACCCAGTGGTTGAGGAACCACCCAAAATCTACCGTTCTACTGAAGCTTTTTACTTGGATCATCTTCGACCCATTTGTGCTCGTGCAGAAAACCCAACTAGCTTAGTTGAGGGAAAATCATTAGATGAGCATGCTTAGTTTGTGCGTTACCACTTATCTCAAAAAGGGAAACAGTTGTGGGATCAAATACCTCGGTTAGAATGCTATGCTTTGAATTTATGCAAAATATATGATTTTACTTGCTGCTCTAGAAAGGGGCCTAAGAAACACCTTCCCTATGAATGTGAGTTTAATGATAATGAGGTCTTATCCTCTTATGCGAAGGGTGTTTATAGTTAGTATGATATTGAACAAATTGAAGAATTTGTCGCTTTTAAGGGTGCCTATGAAATTGCTTCTTTGATTGAAAAGTATGATGCCACTCTTTACAAATCTAATTTTTTTGCCATACTTAAATATTGCTATGAAAACTACGCTTCTAATGCTTATATTAAAGAATTTATTGAGAGAATGTCTGCTGCCCTGGAAGAGACTAAAGCTTTGCAGGAATCTATGGAAGAAGAAATTGCTGAAATTGTGAGCTCACATTGGTGCAGCGACGTGCTATACAAACGGTTTTTACCCCCTTTCCGCGACAGAGTTTTAAACCGTCGCCTTGCCCGTGCATGCGATAGGGGGGTCCTTCCCACACGACCCAGAAACCGTCGGCGATAGGGAGTAGGAATGCATACGTTTTGCAGAACTAAGAGTATGCGATGCCCGCATCTATCCCAAACGTGAGTCGTCACACAACTATTTGTGATCTATCGAATATCCCAAACGCTCCATCCTTGCTACTCGTGTGTGCTTGCATTACCATCGCACTCGGCATTCTGTGGTGCAACGTTTACGATGCTCGCCCCATCACAAACAGTTCATGATTGTAAAGCGTGTATGATAAGGATACTATCACACACATTTACTTTTCCTACACCGTATGCGATTCGATGTAAGAGTGCATACAGTTCTCCCTCTAAAACTGTATGCGAAGCTTGAATATATCCCACACGTTTCTCTGTCCATAAATGTTTGCAATGTATAAAATGTCCCAAACGTTTCATCCGTAGTACCCGTGTCGGATGAAGGCCTATTGCATGCGTTCATCTATGAGCAAACACTTACGATGCACACGACAACATAAATAGTTCATAATTGCCTAACGTGTGTGATAAGGTGACTTTCACAAACATTTATTAAGAAGGAACTGTGTGCGCTGCTGTTGTTAATCTCACACGTTTTTTCTTGTCTGATCATGTGTGCAGTAGAGATTCATCGCACACGTACTGATCTGAGAAATGTGTCTGATCTTGACGTTTATCACAAACGTTTTGCTTTCGCAAACCGTGTGCAGTGTAATGGCCCGCAGAGCATAATTTATCCCTAATTTAATCCCTGCATTTAAAATTCATAGAATTTGAATTTGAAATAGATTTTCAATTTGAAAGTAGGCAATCACTTATTTCATATCAAACCATGTTTATTACAAATATAAGTTCAAGGATGAATGCATAATTCGATGCACAGGTACATATACTGAAGAACTACAGAAGCACCAAGTAAAGAATGATGAACCACAGTTATACTAAAGACTATACAGAGAGAGGCGGAAGACATTCTGGTTGCTGGAGAAGGTGAAGCGGAATGCCCATATTGTGCCCTCCTCCATGCCTAATGCGCGGACGACTCTAGGCCAACCCCTTGTGATGGCCGCCCACCCATCCTTCACTGTCTTCATTAGGACTTCTCGATGCTCATTGTAGTCTCGATGAAATACTTTAACCTTCATTGCATGTCCACCAATCATGCACTTTGCGAGGTAATCTTGAGTAAACTGCTTTGGGAACCACTGCAAATGAAAAAGATTCAAACATTGTTGTCTAACAACTCATTATGGGCAATCATGCACAAGCAACAAGTCAATATTAGAAGCTAAAAAGTGTCCAGGCATGGATCTGTATGCACTACATTATGGAACGAAGGCAGTATAAGCTGAGGGATGAAACTAACCTCGGTGGAAAATGCTGGCCACTCCCATTGTTGTCCTGCGTAAGTACATGGAAAGGCATGATAAGTACTACAGGCTTAACATCAACCAAATATAGCCATGGTAAACAACAACATCTCCAAATGATAGCTTGAATGTGTTGGTTTCAGCATGCTGTTAAAGCAGATAAAAAATGGAAGGGAATGTTAACTACAACAAGCTTAACAGGGACCAAATATTGTAATTCAAACTGTTACTGTTGAAAATGAATAGAACGTAGCTCATGCTTAAACATCACACTAGATAAATGTGTAAAACTGAAATAAAGGGCATGTGTTAACTACACCAGGCATAACACGAACCAAATATAGCCGTTCAAACTGGTATTGATGAAAATTGAACTGCACAGTTCATACTTGCACATAATGAACATCACATTGTGAATAACTGAATAAACAAGGCATATATGCTCACTATAACAACCAAATATAGCCATTAAAAACTGGACAGAGGCTCACTTCAACCAACCTAACAAGCAAATACAGATAAACAAGGCATCTGCTTGAAAACTGGACAAAGGCTCACTGCAACCAACCTAACAAGCAAATACAGATAAACAAGGCATCTGCTTGAAAACTGGACAAATGCTCACTGCAACCAACCTAACAACCAAATACCGATAAACAAGGCATCTGCTTGAAAACTGGACAAATGCTCACTGCAACCAACCTAACAACCAAATACAGATAAACAAGGCATCTACTCATTATAAACAACCAAATATATCCATTTGTGAAACTGAAGTGGACAATTCATACTTAAACATCAGATAACCCTATTGAACATTACATTTTTGCATAACTGAAATAATTAAACACGACACAGTTAAAACATCGCATGGCAAAAGCTACTACAACAATGGGTACGAGTTGGCTAGCTAGAAAAAGTAAGATTTGCTTATAGGATATTGCCTCACTTGTCATGGGCGGGATCCTTCCACTTGGAAGAGCACAGACCCAGGGTGCGCTCCCTGATGTCGTAGATGGGTTGTTTCACCTTGGAAGAGCTGTAGTGGGCGCCCTTCGCGTGGTCGATGAGATCTGACTTGGCAGCTGAGGATCCCAAGCCACCGCCATAGAACGTGTCCTTCAGAAATGACAAAATGGGCTCGATGACATACAAGGATCACAAATCCTTGACCGTGAGGCGGAGGAGATCAGCGGCAGGGCCTTCGAAGAGATCGACGGCGGTTGAACCACAGGCATTGGGGATGGACCACTTAACATGTGACAAGCCCCGCGTGAAGCCTTCGCTGTCGATGAGCTTGATGTCGTAGCCGGCTGTCCTAAGATACAGTAATATGCGAGCCCACTGACGTGAAGCCTTCGGCATGGCAATGTAGTCAACGTCCTCACCGGCTTCCGCGGCGAGGTGTTCGTCCAGGATCGACATGTTGGCACGAACGGCGGCCACCTCGCCATCGTCCGATGGAGAGGCCATGATAGACATCCTTTTGGCCGTATGCTCCTCGGGCTCCCCGAGATATGTGGTCGGGCTTAGGCTGCGACTCTCTGGAGTAGGGGATGGGGATATGGGGGGAGGGACACCGCAAGCCTCATCTAAGAACTCAGGGCGGCGAGGGTATGGGAATCGGTGGGTAACCTGAACTTATCTAGGCTAGGAGGCACGGGCAGACCGACAGGGCTTGGTGGTGGCGGCGAGCTAGGGTTCGAGCGGGGGGGGGGGGGGGGGTGTAGACTGTGGAGGGAACGGGGTTAGGGTGGGGTGGTGTTTGAGGATATGCCGCGGCTACTGAAATTTTTAGTAATGGTGGGTGGAGATGGGGGTGGACGAGGGAGGGCGACGGTTCAAATGCCCCGGCTACTGGAATTTTACTATAAGGTCGGTGGTGGAGGAGAGGGCGACGGTTGAAATACCGCGGCTACTAAAATTTGGGTAAAGGAATTGAAGCGGGGCGAGAGCAACCAAGATCGCACACGGTCCAAACATAATAATTGTGTATGATAATAAGGAAAAGCCGCAAACCACCAATTTTTGCATCGCTCAAGGCGGGTAGCTTTTTTCCAGATTTCTAGCTAGCGGGTTTATTGCACGTGGTTCATCCTAATTTTTAGACGCAGACATGGAATTCATCCTAAATATCCTGTATGCATTACCCCTTCACCCTTGCTGGCGCTTGCGAAGTCTTGGCGATTTTACAGGGCACGAGCTTCGCACGTGGTTAAGCCAGTGCACCCGTGTCCATTGCGCGTACATTCGCAGACAGTTGTTTCATTCGAGTCGTCTGCTATTTTATATAGCACCATTTGGCAACAAAAAAACGCGTGAGGGTTAGAACACAACCACACCAGCATGTGGCCCAAATATATATGTATGAAAAGGGTGGTGTGTGATGTTCAAATTCCCAATGCACAACTTTGACGCGTGGGCCCACGGGTGGGCGCGTCGTCGAAGATCGGGTGAGAGGAGCCAGAAGACAACAACCACCTGGAAGTGGCCAAATATATGTAGGAATAAAGGGTGTGATGTTTAAATACACAGTGCACAACTTTGATGTGGCACCTGCCTCACAAACCGGAAAGCCCCCTTGGATATCTATAATGACAGGTTAAGGTCGTAGCTAGGGTGCCTGCCCCACCCCCCACTTCGTGTCGGTGGGACGCATGCACGTACTCATACTTTGGTCGGACATGTATGTCACCATGACCTACCATAAGACGGACCAAGTGAATCTATCATGGTCAAACGACCACTGTTGTTGTCGGTCAAAAAGGGATATAATAGACCGCTCGGGCGCATAGATTGGACCATCGTCATAAACCGCATGAGAGGGGTCACAAAACCAGCACCACCTGCATGGGGCCCAAATTGATGTACGTTGAAAGGGGTGATGTGTTTTAAATACCCAATAATGTACAATTTTGATGTGGCGCCTACCTCACGAAATGGACAACCCCCATGAAAGCTAGGTAATTAAGGATGACATACATAGGGTGTCGGTCCAACCCACCAATTCGAGCGCGTGGGATGGAATCCTAAGAATGCATGAGCTCAAACTTTGCTCGGACATGTCACCATGACCCACCGTAACATGAACCAGGAGGAATCCATTCATGGCCAAACCCCCTCGTTGTCAGCCAAAGGGATGATATATATAGACCAGGAGCCCACAGATAGGCGCGTCATTGAAAACCGCACAAGGGAGATGGGGTCAATCAGAAGACCCTATAACGTGCATGCGGCCCAAATATATGTATGGGTGGTGTGTGATGTGTTGAAATCCCCAATGCACAACTTTGATGGGGCACCAGCTGCATTACAAACCGAACACCGTACCCCCAGGAAGCCAGGTTCAAGACGTACGATGTCGGTTCCCCAACTTCGAGCCGACGGGAGGGAATCCAACACATGTTCCCAAACTTAATTTGGTCTGACATGCCACCATGACCTATACCAAGAGGAACCCATCATGGTCAAACCCTTCTTGTACGTTGTGGGTCAAAGGATAGAACGTGCGGGCCCATAGATCTCGATCATTCTCTGATTTTTCAAAACAACAAATAACAAAAAACATCATTCTCCAAATTTTCAAAACAAGGATCTCAAGGTTTATTTAATCGAAATGACAGGTCACTACAGACACATTTAGATGCTAAATGTCTGCAATGACCATATCATAGCGCTTAAATGAAGCTTGAGATGTAGCAACTTCCCACCCTGTCACCCATCCTTAGACTGCTCCAGCCCCAACACGCTTAACTTGTGCGTTCTATATTCGACTAGGCTAGCGGATGGGAAGCCGCCCCTTGCTGATAAGAGTTGCCTCCTCACGTTTAAGGCGTTTACCTATAGTCACCGTGTGGGACCTACTCCCTACTATCACACACGTTTGTGCTTTCAGAAACTGTGTGCAATCTTTACATACCGGACCACTTCCATTCAAACTTACATTATTTTTTTACTTTAAACTGGCCAGAAGAAGCAAAAGCTTTGCCTTTTCATTAATTAAGAACAAGATAGTTGCCCAGTTAATTGCGGAAAACCAGGCGAAAACCGATACAAACAGGGCCTAAACCTATGGAAACTCTTGGCTGAGCATGAACTGGTATAGGCCTTCATCCACGCGTCTGATACGCTCACGGAACTGCTGTACCTCAATATCGATCTCCGCCCAGGATATTTCATGGGTGACGGTCGATTCCAAGCAGCGGCGAGCATTTTGCTCTGCTTCATCGTTGGCGGCACCTGGGGGGCCGAGGAGGTCGAAGAACCAATCGACTAGCCCGTTGGCGTCATGCCGGCAGATTCTGGCAGTGCGTACGCCGTCCGAGGCAATTATGGCGCTGACAGCGGCTGCCCATTTCTGGCGGGGAATCAAGATGCTTACCTGCCCTGGAAATGGCCTCTCGAGTGGTTGAGTCAACAGGATGCTGACACGGCTCCGCTTAGATAGTGCGGCGCACCGCACCTGATGCGCGGCGGAGTTCTCCTGCTCTTGCGCGGCAGCGCTTTGCCACTCTGGCTCTACTCCGCTCCATGGGCGGCGACGAACACATGTGTTGACATTGACCCTCTCAAGCACTGGGGCGTGATGATACCACTCACGCTCGGCGGCGCGCTGCCGCTCTTGCTCGACGGCGTGCCACCTCTCTTGCTCGGCGGCGCACGGCCGTTCTGGCTCTCCGGCCTCCTCCGGCTCGTTCTCCACGTCAAGGAGGTTGATGACGAGGGCGACGCTTCGCCGGATTGGCATGCTTGGAATGGTATACTAAGGTATGGCCGGTGTGTCAACGCCTAGCCTTCTATGCCCACTGACACTGGCAGCGGGAAACCGATGGGGGGAGTGGCGGGAGACTGATTGGGAGAGTGGCGGGAAACAGTAGCGTGTTAGGATATATAATATAACACCAATAATATGGAAAAATTAGGAAAGAACGAAGCTAGCACGACGCGTGTGCACAAAGTGCTTACCCACGGGTGCCAGATGGTTGACCAGAACTACTTTAAATTATTCAGGGTTCGTTTGACCTTTTTTATAGATTATTAATTGAGTTTTATAGGCATTTGATGTGCAAAATTCAAATTTCAACTACAAGCACATGCTCCAGTGCACCAAAATGGGTTGAAAAATCATTTTTTTGTCCTCGAGTGCATGTTTAGGTCCCATGCAAGAAATGAGAATGAATTACAAACATCTCGACGTCGTGGCTCGGCCGCAAACATTGAGAAACTTGGTTTTTAAATCCCCGTAAATCCAATACTCACCTAAAATTCATGAAACTTGGCATCGTGTCATGACATGGCACATATATGCCCTGGTAACAATTTTGTCCAATTTGGGGCAAGTTTTGGTACAAGCCTCTTACAAACGGAGCTTCTCATAAACAAGCCTCGTTGTTCCGATAGGGAACGTGTCACCCTTGTGGGCGAAATGACATTCACTGCCTCTTCTCGCCTTGGAATTTTTTCTAGAGGCAACATAGACCAATAGGAGTGTCGTGCTGAAATATGAAATTATTCGGGGTCGTTTGGACTTTTTTTATACATTAATTGAGTTTTCTAGGCATTTCATGTGCATAATTCAAATTTGAACTACAAGCACATGCTCCAATGCACCAAAATGGGTGGAAAAATCATTTTTGTGACCTCGGGTGCATGTTTAGGTCCCATGCAAGAAATGGGCATGAATTACAAACATCTTTGCGTCGTGGCTTGGCCGCAAACATTGAAAAAGTTGGTTTTTAAATCCCCGTAAATCAAAAACTCGCCTGAAATTCATGAAACTTGGCATCGTGTCATGACATGGCACATATATGCCGTGGTAAAAAATTTGTCCAGTTTGTGGCAAGTTTTGGAACAAGCCTCTTACAAACTGGAGCTTCTCACAAAGAAGCCTTGTGGTTCCGATAGGGAACGTGTCACCCTTGTGGGCGAAACGACATTCACAACCTCTTCTCGCCTTGGAATTTTTTCTATAGGCAACATAGACCAATAGGAGTGTCGTGCTGAAATATGGAATTATTTAGGGTTTGTTTGGACTTTTTTATATATTAATTGAGTTTTCTAGGCATTTCATGTGCATAATTCAAATTTGAACTACAAGCACATGCTCCAATGCATCAAAATGAGTTGAAAAATTATTTTTGTGTCCTTGGGTGTATGTTTAGATCCCATGCAAGAAATGGGAATGAATTACAAACATCTCGGCATCGTCGCTCGGCCGCAAACAATGAGAATCTTGGTTTTTAAACCCCCGAAATCCAAAACTCGCCTGAAATTCATGAACCTTGGCATCGTGTCATGACATGTCACATATATGTTGTGTAAAAAAATTGTCCAATTTGAGACAAGGCACACACATTAACAGCCAACTTACGCATTTTGGAGCAAATAGCTGTCACATTATTATCACAAACGGTTATATTATTTGAACCATGGGCGTTCGTACAACCATTTACGTGCCGCCACGCGTCCCACTATCTATTATATACTTAAGATAAAAGGCAAATAAGACATGACGTTCTTCCACATAAGCCAAATAATATAGATCGTTGATAAGTAATACTTACGGCTGAGATTTAAAGATATTACGTTACATGTCTAAAGTTATAAAGTTATGTATATTGAACCGACACATAGAAGTTACGTGAAAAAAAGTTGGAAAGAATAGAAGAGTTCTTTTTTTGGAATAAAAGAAGAAAAACGTTTGAAAACGGTGGACCGGCGGAACGCTCGGCCGGTCGCCTCCCTCTCGTGTCTCGTTCAGTGCGGCCCCACGTACACAGCCCACGTAGCATCCCATGTAGCACCTCGCGAGACACGTACCGGGCCCAGTTGCTTCTATTTTTCTTCCCGAGCGAAGCCAACCGCACATGCCTTATCTTCTCATCCCCTTATCCACTCGCGTCTTCTTCTTCTCCAGCACACGCATATTCCATGAGAGCCCTCCACTGACTATCTCTTTTAGCCATGCCGCATCTCCTCCAACCAGCGGAATCACGGCCATAGCCATGGTGGTGCGAGCGGCGCCGCTTCTGAATCTCTCATGGTGCTGCAACCTGCGGCCATCGGAGCGTCATGGCCGGCCACCGGTGCGGCAGGTTGCCTATAATGTCACCGGTGCTTGGACCGGCGGCTGCGCCCATTTTTTTTGGTGGAACTGGCTGTTTTTTTTGCTGGGACCGAACAAATTTATTGCTGCAATCCAGCGACGGATTCATTTTTTGTTTTGCTGGAACCACATATTGTTTTGCTGGAACCATGTTTTTTGTTTGTTGGAACCATGCCTTTTTTTGTTTCGTTGGTCATGCCATTGCTTTTTGTGAAACCATGCTTTTTTTGTTTTTTGCTGGAACCATAATTTGTTTTTGCTGGAACCAGTAGAAGTTATTTCTTATTGTATCAACTTTTTTCTGTATTTTGACAGGCAATACTTTTTGTTTGCTGGAACTATATTTTTTTGTGGAACCTTAATTTTTTGCTGGAGCTGTGATCGATGGGGTGCTACAACCTTTATGGTTGATGCTACAACCGTGTTCGGTGATTTCTTCGACCAGCCACGGCACCGTCCCGGCGGCCATGGGCGGTACCCTTAGGTGCTACAACCGTATGGCTGGGTGCTACAACCGCGTTTGGCAATTGCTTCGACCGGTGTCGGCACCATTTTGGCCGCCATGGGTGACCACCGACAACGAGGGCGGCGACTGGCGGCGAGGCAAGCGGGCGAAGACGGCCGGCGAGCTAGCTGGTTTCTGGGGGAGGATCGCCGCTGCAAGCGATGACATGCACCATGGCTATTTTCCTTTTTTTTAACGAAGCAGTTGGGGAAGGGGATTATCGTGCGGCTGGATCGGACGGCTGGGGCTAGTCCGGCCCAACTGTTCGGCCGGACTGCCGGCGCCTATCACTGCCCATAAAAGAATAGAAGAGTTCTGATCGCCATATACAGATGATGATCGGAAGCTGTCGTCCAAAGAAAAAAAATTCAGGTGTGCACGATCGTAGTAAGAAAATCATGTCACTTCTACAATGGAAGGCATGTGGCCATAGCCCAAAAAACATATCAGTCCAAATTTAAAATCCAGCGTGTATCCCTCTTTCTGTTCACATATAGATTTACCTAATAATATAATAAAGCACGTCGTGGCGTTTTTGCAAAAAAGCCCTTATGTTTTCTGGTATTCAACCCGCAGTCCCTTAATTAAGTGGAAAAAAACGTTTCGTCTTTTTATAAAAAAAACCCTGGGCAGCGTCGGCAGCGGCTGCGCGGCAGCGTCCGCCCCTCCTCCTCCTCCCCCCCTTCTCCTCCTCCCCTCACTGCACGGATCCGTCGACGGCGGGGTCTCTGGCACGCTGGCGGCTCGGCTTCGAGCTGGCTCTGCTTTGAGCTGGGTCAACGGCCAGGGAGAGCGCGGCGGACAGGTTACCGGCCGGGGATAGCGCGGCGGACGGAACATCGGCGAAGGTGGCGGGCTCACGGGCGCGCTTGGGGGAGGCGAGAAGCTGGCTGAACGTCGGCGAAGGTGGCGGGCTCACTGGCGCGCTTGGGGGAGGCGAGAAGCTGGGTGCACGAGGGCGAGCTCGCGGGCGTCCTTGGGCTCTGTTTTGAGCGTGGTCAATGGCCATTCCTGTGCTTCTCGTCGGCCTCGGCGCTAGCTTAGGTGGGCCAAGGCGGGAGGCAGGGCGCGACGGCGCGGTCCGGCAACCTGGCTGGTCGACGGGGCGGCGGGGATGCGGCTGGAGGCGAGGTTGATGGCGGCGGCGACAGGCGCGCACGGGACGAGCGCTGCCTCACGAGTAGAGGAGCTCGGGCAGGTCATGCGCGCTGCGCGGTCCGGCAACCTGGCTGGTCGACGGGGCGGCGGGGATGCGGCTGGAGACGAGGTTGATGGCGGCGGCGACAGGCGCGCACGGGACGAGCGCTGCCTCACGAGCAGAGGAGCTCGGGCAGGTCGTGCGCGCTGCCTCACGGGCAGACGAGCTCGGGCAGGTCGTGCGGAGGCGCGGCTAGCCATCCGGGCGCTGGACACGGGCTCCTGCGGACGTTGGACGCGTCCAGGAGGCAGAGGCTAGGGAGGCGCCGGGGCAGAGGTTAGTGTCCGATTCAAAATACAAGATTCTATCCGCGATCCCTCATCTCTGCTCCTGGCCGTGTAACACCTCTCCTCTCTGCTCCCGCACCAGCGCTAGGGTTCCCCGCTGCCGCCGCCGGTCCCCGCCTCCTCTGCTCCCCGACGCCGGCCCAACCCAGCCCGCCCGCATGCACACACTCGTCCTCCTCCCTCCCCCACGCCACGATTCACCAACCACCACCGCTCTCATCTCCCCCGACCCCAACCACAACGCCGCCGCCGCCCCAACCACAACCGTGCCGGCGGCCGCCACTCCAGCCCCTCACCTTCTCTCCCAAGGGAAGGGAAGGGAAGAGGTCTGACGCCTCAACATCCAAGGACGCGCGCCTGCTGCAGGCCATCTCCGGCGACGGCGAAGGCAGATCTCCGACCATGGTGCATGCACATGAACCCCTCCTCCCCTTGTCTTGTCGGTTTCTTCATCTCCCCTCCCCTCCTTGTGATCCTTTGTTTGGTTTGTGTGCAGATTGCCCCGGATCTGGACGAGCTCTCATGGCTGCAGGTGGACGAGGACAGGCCCTCATGGCTGCTGTTGCTGCTGCAGGTGGACGTCCTCCTCCTACCCCCTGGCGTGGTGTGGTGCTCTTCCTACCCCCGCACATCTCATCTTATCTAGGAAATTTTTTTAGGGTATTATCTCTGGATAGAATTTTTAGAGGAGATTCAATCTTTATATGTGTCATCTTCATTCGCAAACTACTGACACATCTGTCATATTTGACCTTATGTTATGATTGGATTTTGTAGTGAGATTTCTGGTTCAGCTCAAGAAAGAATCTGGGTCAACCAAAAATGAATTAGAAGTTTACATTAACTCAAAAACAGAGAAGAATCAAAGCCATCAGCTAGACAATTTATGTTTGTACTAATTGGTCTATTTCATACCTTAATATTCCATGGAGGTTTCCTTGCCTTACACTTGCTTCCATCGCAAGAATCTGTAGGTATCCAGGTACTGTTTAATATCTACACACGAGCTCCTCTCACAAATTGACACGGTTGATTGTGACGTGTGTGTGGCCGTGATGCAGACCTTATCTTTGCTTCCATTTACTGATGTGATACCATTGAATGCTACTTTTCTTATAGATATATTGGTTTCCACAGCTTTCGTTGACTATTGATTGTTAAGGATACAATAGATCAATGTCATGCTCACCAACTGATCTATCGGAATAACAAACTTTGCAATTATTTTCTTTCTAGCACTGGCAACTTTCTAATCATTAATTATTCTATGTGAGATTTATGCACTCAGGTCATACAGCCTAGCTAATTCCAGGTACATGGCTCTCCTAAATTGCTAACTGAATTTAGATATATACTAACAGTAGTTATTATCTTTGACATGTATGTTTAAATATATATCCGGGCTGCTTATTGCAATAACAGCCAATTGCCAGAATAGATTATATCAATGAGATCAAGCACTATTGGTACAAAATCAGCATTGAGTGGTATGAAGTGGAGAAGAGGCCCTGCTCAACAATGGTGCTCGAGAAAATGGATATATATGGTTATGATCAGAGAAAGTTCTAATCTTGCAGAATTACCTAAGCTAAGAGTTCCATGTAGCTTGATATTGTGATTTATTTCTGGGACAACATAGTGCCCTTAATACTCATATCATGGTTTTCTTACACATCATTTCATTAAAAAACCATAACTTAAAATTAAAAATAATAATATATAATATATTGGTGACCCCCTATATCTTGCCTTATCACTTTGAAGACAAGCATGTTTGTTTCCTAGATACGTGGAGATACATCATGGCCTCTTGCTGGAAATAGCAGCAACAGCAGCACTCACCTCAGGTAAGTACTCACCACCAAAAGATTTACAAATTGTCTATGTAGTAATTTATGGATAAATTTTGAGATCATCGTATTCCAGGAAGGTAGTGCGTACCTCATCGCTATGTGTACAATATTTTTCTACAGATGGTCTGACTCTAACTACTATTTTCTTCGAGAAAACAAAATTGTCCATTGGATGTTTCTCTTTCTCTCCATGATACTCGATGTAGTTTTAAAATACAAGCAGGAACAGAATTTGTGGTGTGTATATATTAATGCTTGTTTGAGGTTTGGTGTGTCTGACACAATCTTCCTATAGACTGTTACGGATTTAGGATATAATGTATTTTCTGTGCCCTCTTGGATCTGTATTCAATTTCGATTAACATCATGGAATGTTAGAATTATACATTTTGATATACTTTACATTTTTCTCTCACTAGAAATTTATGTTGTGTTTTCCAGGTTGGGATATATCTGCCTTCTTACGACATGTTGCGCAATTGGATTAAGGAATATTCAGATCACAGTTATCCCAAACTTAGGCCATATGCCCCTCTAATTGCTGGATCTATTGCACAATCATTGGCATGTATAACTTGTTCCCCTATTGAGTTGGCAAGAGCACGTATGCAGGTCAGCATACCACGCTTTTTTACAGTAACCATTATTAGAAAAGAAAACACATGTACTAGGGATGAAAGGGGGGCCTGATATGTAATTTCACTCTTTAACTCATGTCAGAAGATTGTGTACGGTAATACTTTGCGAGACATTGTCAAAGCCTTAGATATGTGATGCTTTTAGAGAAGTAAAAGTAAAAATATTTACTAGCTTGTGATACAACAGAAATTGCCAGTACCTACATGGTTGAAACAGTTGAAACAGAAACAGAAACTTATTCTTGATGCAGCTTTATTCCCTATGCTATTATTTAAATATAATTATGTATTTTCTTATTACATATATAGGCATTCAAGCAATCAAGTGGTGGAGAAAAAACCCTGGAATGTGGAAGACTATGATCCTGCTCGTCCTCGCCATCGTTGGCGTCACCTACTGCGCCGTCGTCCTCTGCAACTACGGCCCCGCCCTCCTCCTTGGCGGCGGCGCCGCGCTTGCCGTGCTGCTCCTCTTCCACTTCCTGGTGCGTGCCGCTTTTTCGTCAGGTCACGGTGATTTCGCAATTTAGGAGGGTCGGGGATTCGCTGTCTGGTCGGGTTGGAGACGATGCGAATTGCGGTGGGATTGGGAGTCGTTAGCTGTTAAATCTTGTTTCTTCAGAAAGCAATGTTTCGTGCATAGGTGAAATTGATCGATTTTCGGGCCTAGGAGCTGTGATGTTGAATGCGGCATATTCTTAGATTGTTGATGCAGGCACCATGCTGCCTTTGAGCATATATCTTCGCGTGCTATGCTAGAAAAATTAATAGTTCTCTTGATTTGTTTTGGTCTGGATTAGTACAGAAGTGCACTGATATTTGTTTTGTGCTGCAGGAGCTTCAAGACAGCAGGGGCAGCAGGGACCAATTGCAATCTTGGTTTTGTTTCTGTCCTATGAACCAATCTGAGATGGCCTCTAAGAAGCATTTGGCTGGTACGGAGAAATTTCTGTAGTCTTCAAATAAAACATGATAATTTTCTGTGATGTGCTTTTTCAAGAAGAAAGGGGAGGTGATGTGCGCCAGGTACGTGGTCGAGCAAGTGAAGACCAGTTACAGCTATGTAGTGTTCTGTGATGAATGAGAATGTTTCATAGTTTATTGTTGCTTAACTTTTTTTCTAAACTACGTATCGTATGTGGATTATTTTTTGCAGGGATACTGTATGTCCACTTCTGAGTACAAATTCAATATTCGTACATGAAACCTTAATTCAACTCCTACCATACAAAACTAATTGTGGTTTAGTTGTTTAAGAGCTCAAATGGGATGTGTACTGGAGCCTGAAGGAAAACGAAAAGAAGTGCAGGAGCAGGAGCCAGAGGCGCAGCCGCACAAGGTCGAACCGGCCACATAGATCCTTTTCTTCTGTAGCTATGACAACTGCGGCAAGACCTTTGTTGATGTGGCTGCCTTGAGGAAGCATGCTCATGTACATGGCGAGAGGGGCTGTATGTTTTTTAGTAGCCGGCTATTGGAAGGTATCTCTAGCAAATATGAATGAATGCTTGCATTTACCAATGCATACACTAACGTTGTTGAACTTCTGTGTTTACTAGCGTTGACAGACGTTTTCAATAATTTCAGGCCTTTTATAAAGGACCTTTCTCTGTTTGGCATAGATTAATGATCTTGATACATCCATCCATCCAATCCACGTGAGTGTTAATTGATTAATCCTGCACAACCATTAATTCAATTAATTTAATCCTACTAGATGGATACTCCATTCAATTGATCTTGAGAGTTTTAAGAACCCATAGGCATCAAAATCTTGATCTTTTTTCCTGTCCTTGTGTAGATGCCACTGAGGAACAAACAATGATCCAGTTTGGTCGGATTAGATATAAGTTTGGTCTCCGCCCGAACTCCTGCTGCTGCTTGGATTTTCCTTTTCCCCTCTCATCCAACCGCAGGTACCATCTGACCCTTTTGTGTTTCGTGATTGATTGCTGCTAATTGTTTTCATCATATGACCATTGTTTCTTGGTTAGGGGCATGCTATTTTTTCAGTTTGACGATGTCGTGGTCACCCCGCCGATCAAATCCTTGCGCACAAGCAACAAATCAACTCCACGGTCTGCGCGCAACAGCTCAACGCCACGGTCTGTACGCCACCGCTGCCGCTCGACGGACAATTTATGTAATGTATCTCTATACGATAATCCCTCCATAGCCATGCAGAAAAAGGCTTCAATTTGATTTTGGTTCAGTTTAGTTCAGCGTGGTGATGCTCACCCTAAAAAGGTGATGTGTTGTTATACTATATTGAATAAATGATGGGCACTGAATTTTCCATGGATTCAGCTGAGGAGAAGAATCTCACCTACTTGCTAGCTTCCCAAATGCGGTGAGCAATGAATACTTCCCAAATGCAATAGTGAAGACACTCATTTTCACATCAGTTGTACTCACATGTGTCCTGAATCCTTTAGTTGCTTTAATTCCTGAATAAATGTTGGTTGGTTCTCTTGCTTTTTTACCATGGTAACTTTGTAAACTTCAGAACTATTGGTGTTTATGGTGATGTTTATTACAATTGGATATGAAAAATTGTGCATAATGGCACATGAAGCAGGTTCTGTCCCTTTTTTCGCCCGGTGCAACGCACGGGCATGTGTACTAGTAGATCAATAAAGCGTTTGGTAATCCTAAAAAAAAAAAGATTGAAAATCTGGACGCGTTTCATCATATGTACGTGCACAGCACAAACCTGTGCACAGACCGGTTCCGTCACGTTTGTGTGAATAGTAGAGACCGACCAGACAAATAGCAGACAAAAAAAATTAGGAGAGGAACACCACACGTATGCCTTCCTGCCTAGGAAAAATATATTGCTCATGTATGTAAGAGTCATATTGTTAGGAAAGATAAAATAATGTTTCTTTTTGAGAAATAAATGCACGTACTTACAACCCCACTCCGATCACATTCAACCAATATCTCTACCTAATATTAAAGGGAGGATTGTTTCTCCACTTTTTTTGGTCAATCAATTAGTTTCGTACGTGGTCCTTTGTTTTTCGTACGTCGCTGCACTACAGCACGCGTCAAAAAGTAAAATGTCATTGTTAGGACTCGAACCAGGGTGGCAAGGAATACACAAGCCCACGTAAACCAACTCCACTAGCTGATTCTGTTGTCCAAAACAAACGAAGGCAACTTCTTATTCGCTAACGGAGTTTCCTTAAAAAAAAGTGTTTGTCGCCCCGACAATGCAGCGTTGCGTGTGTGGGCTTCGTGACCCTGCGTATCCGACAGAGGTTATGGGCCACACGACTCATGTGCGAGCTTCCTGTTCCTGTATAGTTCGGGTGAGGCTCTTTTTTTTTTGAACCAATCCGGGTGAGGCTCCTACAAACGAACGAGTAATAAAAACACGTATGCACGTGAGTTTATTGTCCTCGCGTCGATATGCTTTTATTCGTTTTTCGTCCCTGCGTAAGTTCGTCCTACGGTCCTACGATACCACGTCATCGTGCATGCCAGTTAGTCAGCCTTGCAGGAGTACAACTCCCTTTACGTCAGCAGCGCCAACTTTGTCCCTGATCCATGTCCTGTAGTAGCTCGCAACACTGGGCGACAACATACATCAGAACGATGGCGTTGCAATTCATCGGCGGCGGCGGCTTGCAGCTCAGCTGTGACAGCGACGACATGTATCACGGGGACAATGGTTTGCAGTTCAGTGGCAACGGCAGCTTGTAGCTCAGTGGCGACAGCATGCAGCACACGACAACAACAACAACAACAACAACAACAACAACAACAACATGCAGCACGACTACGACGGTGACAACTTACAACGCGGATGTCTAGATTAGCAATGCACGGACCAGGCCAACCATGGTCACACGACATGAACATTTCATCTTCTAGGTTTTTACGTCCCTCATCTACTTCTTTCCTCCACGTTTTCCGGTTTGCTTCCTCAAATATAGAGACCAAGATCGGATCGAGATACAAAAGGGAGCATTGGTGCAGAGAGATTGGTCCGTCATCTTAGGCGGACGAGCCACCATGAGCTGGCATCAAGCAGCGGAACAACCTTGAGGAGGTGATCAACTACATGGGGGCGAGTGCCTGAGCGGCTTTGTCATCGACGGCCGCGAGATCCGGCCATGCCGACAGCATGGCAGCTCGAGATGGTAGACAAGATCCATAGACAAGCTGGTGCATGTGAAACGGATGAAGCAAAATGGGCACGTGTTGGCCGTTACCGGTGACGACTCCTTCCGAGGGGAAGATCAACATGTTCTGCAACCACAACAAGTGCCCGCCACCATTCATTTGCCTTTTAAGAAGGAGCAGAAGATTGACTTCGAGTAGTCGCCTCAGATTGATTCACGTTATCCTGGTGCACGACGAAGAAGTAGCTCCTGGTTCCCTATGGCCTCCTCGATGGCTCCTCTGATTCCGATGATCGAGGGAGCAGAGGTTGCCTGCAGTGACCAGCCTCCCCACCTCTAATCGCACTTAAGGTTGTCGTTCCCTCCTTTTCCCATAATCACTCGATCTATCCTTCTTAGAAATATTTGTATGATTATTGTCAAGCATGGATCACAACATGGGAGCAAAGATAAATGACCTCCGGGACATCAACAGGTTGGCTCGGTAGGGACGAAGCTACCAATTTTAGTACCACATTTGTTATGTCAAATCTGCCTAATTTATGTGTCCACGTTCCCTTGATATGACATACTACGTGTCTATTGGTCTTTATGAATGTACCGCTATTTATAAATAAAACACAATGAATTCTTTTTTGACCCCGAACACAATGAAATAATCACTCTAGATATTTATAATTAGTGGAATCCTGGTCCTATGAATTACTTCATATTTTTACCCTAATTGTTGTAGCTATACATTTTCCATGCATTATGAATGTTAATAGGGACCCAAATTTGTACTGAGCTCCTGTTGTTTTTCATGTGTTATCCAAACTAAGTTTTCCCCCAAATCTGCATGCATAAATATACATATCTGGTCTAAACTATTACCCCTATATTTTTTAGATTGGGTCGGAATTAACTATACCATTTACAATGTTCAAATATATTTTGAGTTTGGTATATGCAAAAATGTTTAGAACCTATATATAAAAAAGGTTATGTGTGGATTCATCCATCTGCTACAGCTATGCAAGCATGCTTGACTATAATTTGTTTTTGAAATTTCCAAACATTTTTGTCACCACTGGTCCTTTTTAACTCGAATGTGATATATTTTTTTGTTTGGAGATACTTACAGATGTATTCATACATTTCTAATTCCTGAAAAAATAAAAATCCTAAAGGGAAAGTTATTTTTTGTATTTAAAAATAAAATTACTAGCACTGGCCTCACTTTTATATTATTAAAATCATTGACCATGAGTGAGTCCCGGAGAAGAAAATGAAAGCTCGATTTTCATGGATGATACATATTCTCCGTTGCAACGCACGGGTCATTTTGCTAGTACTAATACTAAATCCTGCAAAAACAATTACCTGGAAATATTATGTCCAGCAAAATTGTATCAATAAACACATCAGTTCACAGTAATTTTTAACAATGCATAATTGCACATATTAATTATTTTACTGTAAAGAAAAAATAAATAAGTTTATGGCTTTCCGGAGTAACAGACTAAAAAAATTATTACAGGCAATTTATATATTTTTAAAGAAAGCTTATCCATACATGTGAATTAGAGTTTCATTCATTTATGAGGGATGAACATTTGATCATTGATCCAGTGGTTGTTGGCTTAGATATTGCTTGGACAAACACTGTTGATTTCGTCGAGCCGAATTACCACCTCATATTACCACATAACTTTAGAAATTGGTAATATTGAATATTGTACTAACTCCATGAGACATCTGTAAATATCTAGATTTCATAAAAGACAAATCTTCCTTTTAGTTTTATTTTTTCAAATAAATCGAAAAAATATTATGGAAACACTAATAGCTTAACAAAGAATAAACTACATAATAATGTTATTAGGTAGATAAAAAAATAGAGCTTTCATAAATATGAAGCTCCAAACGCAAACTATTAAAGAAGTAAGTAAATGAGTTTTTGTATGAAATCCATACAAAGTTCACTAATATATAAATCTAAAATATTTTTTCATGATAGTTAGCTATTGGATTTAAACTCCGGCCAAAAAAGCATTTTATTACAGTAATAATTATGTATACGAGATTATGAAGAATCCCGCCAAACCAAGACAAAGTACAACCTTCCTCACTAGGAAATAAGAAATAAAAAAAAGGAATTTGGATACTTTTTACGAACACCGCATGCAAACCATAACATGTAAATTGTATATCGTAAGATTTCAATACTTAATACATTGTTTTCGTACATACACATACCCATTAGATTAATCTACATAAATAATTTTGATAGTATACAAAAATAAAATCAACGGCAATACTACAGTAGGAACATGTGAATTGGCTGTCGCTGATAGACTACGATAGAGCTAGCTGTGAGTACTAAGAAGTGGAAGGTTTAGAAGAATCGAAGAACATGTGCATGAATAGTGCCATAGTAGTCACGTTTAGGGCAGGATTGGCATCTGCTCAGAAGTGGATGAATTGGTACCGATGTGCCAAGTGCTTGAGCGAGCATATCGTAAGAAGCAAGCATCATATTGTTGTGATGAAAAATATAATTGTTGGAAGCAATAGATAATTCCCAAACAGGCAAGAGCGCGGAAATAGGTAATCTATGGCAAGAGCGGTAGAGAGAGGTTTGTCATTCGTTATTGAGTATGCAGATATGTTCCATTAGATTGGCACGGTGTTTAGATATGCATGCCACATCAATATTTAAATTTGAATCACTGCTCAAAATTATCGCAAGAGCCTTAAAAAGCATAATAATGAGAATTTACTTTTCCCTCTCCAATTACCTATCAATAATAAAACATAAATCATATATGGAAAAGTACGTCCAATCAAAATCTTCTAATTAACAATGGCTACTAATATATAGTTTGGTCAAACAACAATAGAACCACATCTATTTGTAAGTAGATGACTTTATAGAGATTTTCCATTAAAACTTCTCTAATTTGAGTAGTAATATGTACAATTTTGTTGATGATAATGTCATTATGAAAACTATTTTCGTTGTGTATTAATTGATACATGTCTTAAAATATGTAATTGGCAAATATGCATATTGGAGACCACACATGTCAATGACATGTCTACCTATTTGCAAATAGAGAAAGCAACACATTTGTTGCATCCTTTTTTTTGTCTATAATACTATCATTTTTATTTATTTATGCTTTGATGTTTGAACGAACAACAAAAACTAAATTTCTGTATCGAAGATCATGCAAATTTAAAAGCGAGACATGAACAATATACATACGAAATCTAGCCACGCAAATGCGCGGGTAACCCCGCTAGTTTATTGGAATGGAGGTGCCGTGCGGGCAGCTATTTGATTAGACGAGACGAGTGTGAGAAGTCCGCCGCGCAGGTCGACGTGACGCGTGCGAGCTGTCCGCCGCACAGGCTCGACGGGACGCGTGCGAGCAGTCCGCCGCGCAGGCTCGACGGAACGCATGCAGGCTCACCGGGAAGCGAGCCCTTTGACTTCCTCCCGCCGCCTGCCTCGCTCCCAACTTCTCCATTAATGGCGGCCGAGCCGCTATTTAACATGCGGTTAATGCACCTGGACAGAGGTAGTTTGCTTGTGATCCCACGGCCCCACTCAACGTTAGCATTGTTATGTTTGTGCCTCGCCGAGAACGCACCTTCTAGCCTGTGTTCGACTCATATAAATGACAATACCTATGAACGAAATAATACGACGAAAAATTTACAATGGCAACAGATAATAATTGTCCTACGTACATATCTAGGATAATTTGAAATGCCACATGCGGCAACGCCCGAAAGACACAGGGGCAAGAGAAGGAAGACGCAGAGAAAGATCTGGGTCGATGCTCTCTACTTCTTGATGGGTTGCTAGGCGCGGTGTTCCTCCAACTCCTTCTTCATCGCCTCCATGACCTTCATCTGATCTTGCCTCTCCCCCGCCATCTTCCGCAATGCGTCCATGGCGTCGTATTTCTCCTGGAGAGCGTCGATGCTCTGCTTCACTTCCGCACGACTACGCCTGGCAGTAGCCACAGATTCCTCCACCAGCCGATAATGCTCGATGTGGAGCTTCGCCACATCATCTAGCAGTTTATTGACGACGGGTTTCAGCATCTCCAACGAGGCACTACTCTTCTCGTGCAGCTTCTCCCAGCCGACGCTCAGCTCCCTCTGCTTCTCGAGCTCGTCAAGGAGCTTTGCATTGTGATCCGTAAGTTGCAGGATGAGGCCGGTCGCCTTGTCAACCGAGGCATTGCTGTCCTCCAGCAGCTTCACCAAGCAGGCGTTGATGTCTACTATGCAACTTTATTCTTGTAGACTCTGTTGGGCCTCCAAGCGCAGAGTTTTGTAGGACAGTAGCAAACTTCCCTCAAGTGGATGACCTAAGGTTTATAAATCTATGGGAGGCGTAGGATAAAGATGGTCTCTCTCAAACAACCCTGCAATCAAATACAAGAAATCTCTTGTGTCCCCAACACACCCAATACAATGGTAAATTGTATAGGTGCACTAGTTCGGCGAAGAGATGGTGATACAAGTGTAGTATGGATAGTAGATATAGGTTTTTGTAATCTGAAATTATAAAAACAGTAAGGTAGCAAGTGATAAAAGTGAGCACAAACGGTATTGCAATGCTTGAAAACAAGGCCTAGGGTTCATACTTTCACTAGTGTAATCTCTCAACAATGCTAACATAATTTAATCATATAACAATCCCTCAACGTGCGACAAAGAATCACTCCAAAGTTTCTATCGGAGAATGTAGGACAAAAACGTGTATCAACCTATGTGCTTAGATTGCCCCAATGTCACCACGGGAATCCGCAAGTTGAATACCAAAATATACATCAAGTAACTCAATAGAATACCCCATTGTCACCACGGGTATCCACATGCAAGACATACATCAAGTGATCTCAAATCCAATATTCAATCCAACATAACGAAACCTCAAAGAGCAAGACTCAATTCATCACAACAAGATAGAGAGAGAGGGAAGAAACACCATATGATCCAACTATATTAACAAAACTCGCGGTACATCAAGATCGTGCCCAATCAAGAACACGAGAGAGAGAGAGAGAGAGAGATCGAACACATAGCTACTGGTACATACCCTCAGCCCCGAGGGTGAACTACTCCCTCCTCGTCATGGAGACCGCCGGGATGATGAAGATGGCCTGCGGTGATGATTCTCCCCTCTGGCAGGGTGCCAGAACAGGGCTCCGGATGAGATCGCTTCGGTACAGAGGCTTGCGGCGGCGGCGTGGGAGTTCTAGGTTTCTTTTCGGGGTTTTCTATATTTATAGGATTTTCAAGCGTTGGATTCATGCCAGGGGGGCCCACAAGGGAGCGACAAGCTCGGGGGGCGCGCCCTAGGGGGGTGGGCGCGCCCCCAGGCTTGTCTTGCCCTCGTGGCCCTTCTGGCACTTCCTCGAAGCTTCGGGGGTCTCTTTTTGTCCATAAAAATCACCGCAAATTTTCAGCCCAATCCGAGAACTTTTATTTCTGCACAAAAAACAACACCACGGTAGTTCTACTGAAAACATCGTCAGTCCGGGTTAGTTCCATTCAAATCATATCAAAACCATATAAAATTGTTGTAAACATGGCATGAATGCTTCATAATTTATAGATACATTGGAGACGTATGAGCATCCCCAAGCTTAATTCCTGCTCGTCCTCGAGTAGGTAAATGATAAAAGAAATAATTTATGAAGTGTGAATGCTAGCATAGTGCATAAGTTTGATTAATGATAATTCCAATCACCTTTTCCAGCATCATTATATATCATAAACAGTAGCTCATCTCATAAAACTTCTCATGATCAAGTAGCAATCTATTCACATGCTAAAGTATAGACCATAAACTTTCTTGAAAACTAACAAACTATGTTCTCAGTCATCAAACAATTGTAATTCATCTTATTTTCAGGAAGGGTCTATGTAAGAGCTTTGATTTAGAAAATTCCACATACTCAACTATCATATAGTCTTCCATGATTGCTGACACTCAAAGCATATTTTTAGAACAAACCGTTTCAGTCAAACACATAGGAAGATAGGGGCTTAATGTTTTGCCTCCCAACTTATTTATCTCAGGGATAATGTCAACAATAATAACTCATGATCACCTATATTCAACTGGATATATGTGCCTGGATCTTTCCCCACCACATGATGCTTGCCAAGAGAGAAAATAAAACCGAAATAGAGAAGAACACTATTGACTCTTGCATAAAAGTAAATACATAAAGTAAAAGATAGGCCCTTCGCAGAGGGAAGAAGAGGTTGTCATGCGCTTTTTATTTTTGGATGTGCAAGCTCTTAATGCAAAGGAACGTCACTTTATATTTCCCCTTGTGATAGCAACCTTTATTATGTAGTCCGTCGCTTTTATTTCTTCACCATCACAAGTTCGTACAAAGCTTATTTTCCCTTACAATAAAAGATCATACATATTTAGGAGCAATTTTTATTGCTTTTGCACCGATGACAACTTACTTGAAAGATCTTATTCAATCCATATGTAGATATAGTGGACTCTCATGGCAAGAAACTGGGTTTAAGGGTTTTTGGATGTACAAGTAGTATTTCTACTTAGTACGAAATTTTGGCTAGCAAAAGATTATGAGCAAGCACCACATATTAGAGTATCCAAGAACATATAATTTCTATGTGAATATAAACAAACATAACCCATTACGTTGTCTTCCTTGTCCAACATCAACTACTTGATCAAGGTTGAAAATAATTAATGGGGCTCACAATCATAGAATATGTCCAAGATAGTATATTTATATGTGAAATCTCTCTTCCTTCAATATTCTTTCATGAATTGTTCAAGTGACCAATGCTGTGTTTGCTAACTTTGAATAAATTTTACCACTTATACTTCTTGTATGTGAAGTCATTACTCCCCATGGGACAAGCATATGAAGCATATATAATTACATATTTATGACATTCAATTCATTCAACAATTCACTCTTAATATATAAGTGAAGCACGAGAGTGAATGATAAACTACTCAAAAAGATATAAGTGAAGATCAATGAGTAGTCAAACAATTAAGTAGCTATGTGAAGACTCTCTCCAAATAAATATTTCAGATCCGAGTACTTTATTAAAACAGCAACCAAAATGAAAATAAAAGGACACTCCAAGAATAGCACATATCATGTGAACAAGTAAAAACTTAGGCTAACCGATAGGTGTTGATGAAGAAAGGTGGGATGCCTACCGGGGCATCCCCAAGCTTAGTTGCTTGAGACTTCTTGGAATGTTATTTTAGGGTGCCTTGGGCATCCCCAAGCTTGAGCTCTTTTGTCTCCTTAATTCCTCTCATATCATGGCTTCTCCTAAATCTTAAAAACTTCATCCACACAAAACTAAACAAGAACTCGTGAGATAAGTTAGTATAAATCAACTCAAAACCTTAACATTCTCTACTATAGCAAATCACTATAATTATAATTAAACATTGCATACTAAATGCCTCTGTATATTTAATACTCCTATCCACAAATAGAAACATTAAACAAGAAAACATATGCAAACAATGCAACCATAACAGCAATCTGCCAAAACAGAACAGTCTGTAAAGGGGGAATAAAAATCCATACTTTCCTAACTCCAAAAATTCTGAAAAATTACCACGTGACAGAGGACTCATGCATGCTTACCGTGTAAAAAATTCAGATTTTTATCATGTTCTGACTATTCAGGAATATTATGGACATAACAGAAAACTTTATGTTTTCAAACAGCAACATATAAACTTGCAAACTGAGCATGGTAAAGGCTATAATTGGCATTTTATTGATACAAAAGATACAAAACATGATTATTGATAACAGCAAGCAAATCTCAACAAAAGAAAATGACGCTCCAAGCAAAAGTCATATTATGTGACGAATAAAAATATAGCTTCGAGTGAGGTTACCGATAGTGTTGAAGACGAAAGAGGGGATGTCTTTCGGGGCATCCCCAAGCTTAGGGTCTTGCCGCCCCTTATGCTGCTCATATTGATATCTCACCCAAAACTTGAAAACTTCAATCACACAAAACTTAACGGAATTTGTGAGATAGGTTAGTATGATAAAAATAAATCATCCACTTTGGTACTGTCAAGACAAGATTCATAATTGTTCTCAAATAATGCCTACTGTATTCCATCATTTCCACAATTTATATTACTCAATATAAGCTATGGAAACACTAAAACAAGCAAACTATGCATTGAAAACAGAATCTGTCAAAAACAGAACATCATGTAGTGAGCGAATTAAAAAGCATACTTCTGTACCTCCAAAAATTATGAAAAATTAGGAAAACGTAAACAATTTGTAACCCAATACTGTGTAAAAATTTCAGAATTTTATCACGCTCTAGTACAGAATAGAAATTCCAGCACTGGATGCAAAAGTTTATGTTTTTGCACATAATCAAATCAACAAGCATCCACACTATCCCAAAGGCTTTACTTGGCACATTATTGAAAGAAAACATATAAAAAATGATTATTACAGTATCTTAATCATGTGGACACACAAAAAGAAGGTATAAATATTGGGTTGCCTCCCAACAAGCGCTTTTCTTTAATGCCTTTTTAGCTAGGCATGATGATTTCAATGATGCTCACATAAGAATAAAGAATTGAAACATAATGGGAGACTCTGTCATAATAATTTTCAGTAGCATCATGAATGAATTCAACAATATAGCTGTCACATAAAGCATTCTTTTCATGATCCACAAGCATAGAAATTTTATTACTCTCCACATAAGCAAATATATTCTCATCAATAATAGTGGGAGCAAATTCAACAAAATAACTACCATGAGATACTTGATTGGCATAATCCAATTAAAAATTAAAATCATGATGACAAGTTTCATGGTTATTATTATTCTTTATAGCATACATGTCATCACCATAATCATCATAGATAGCAACTTTGTTGTCATAATCAGTTGAATCCTCTTCCAAAATAGTGGATTCATCACTAAATAAAGTCAAGACCTCTCTAAATCCACTTTTATCATTATTCCAATAAGATTCAAAACCCTCCAAAATTGTGGGATCATTATTACATAAAGTTGACACTCTTCCAAACCCACTTTCATCATTGTAATCATCATAAATAGGAGGCATGCAATCATCATAATAAATTTGCTCATCAAAACTTGGGGGACTAAAAATATCACCTTCACCAAATATAGCATCCCCAAGCTTATGGCTTTGCATATCATTAGCATCATGTATATTCATAGAAAGCATACTAACAACATTGCAATCATGCCCATCATCCAAAGATTTTATGCCAAACATTTTATTGAATTCTTCTTCTAACTCTTTGGCACAATTTTCTGATCCATCATTTTCAAGAAAGATATTATAAAGATGAAGCATTTGAGGCAACCTCAATTCCATTTTTTACTTTTCTTTTATAAACCAGACTAGTGATAAAACAAGAAACTAAAAGATTCAATTGCAAGATCTAAAGATATATCTTCAAGCACTCACCTCCCCGGCAACGGCGCCAGGATAGAGCTTGATGTCTACTACGCAACTTTATTCTTGTAGACTCTATTGGGCTCCAAGCGCAGAGCTTTGTAGGACAGTAGCAAATTTCCCTCAAGTGGATGACCTAAGGTTTATCAATCCGTGGGAGGCGTAGGATGAAGATGGTCTCTCTCAAACAACCCTGCAATCAAATACAAGAAATCTCTTGTGTCCCCAACACACCCAATACAATGGTAAATTATAATGGTGCACTAGTTCGGCGAAGAGATGGTGATACAAGTGTAGTATGGATAATAGATATAGGTTTTTGTAATCTGAAATTATAAAAACAGCAAGGTAGCAAGTGATAAAAGTGAGCACAAACGGTATTGCAATGCTTGAAAACAAGGCCTAGGGTTCATACTTTCACTAGTGCAATCTCTGAACAATGCTAACATAATTGAATCATATAACAATCCCTCAACGTGCGACAAAGAATCACTCCAAAGTTTCTATCGGAGAACGTAGGACGAAAATGTGTATCAACCTATGTGCTTTGATTGCCCCAATGTCACCACAGGAATCCGCAAGTTGAATACCAAAACATACATCAAGTAACTCAATAGAATACCCCATTGTCACCACGGGTATCCACATGCAAGACATACATCAAGTGATCTCAAATCCAATATTCAATCCAACATAACGAAACCTCAAAGAGCAAGACTCAATTCATCACAACAAGATAGAGAGAGGGAAGAAACACCATATTATCCAACTATATAAACAAAACTCGTGGTACATCAAGATTGTGCCCAATCAAGAACACGAGAGAGAGAGAGAGATCAAACACATAGCTACTGGTACATACCCTCAGCCCCGAGGGTGAACTACTCCCTCCTCGTCATGGAGACCGCCGGGATGATGAAGATGGCCTTCGGTGATGATTCCCCCCTCCGACAGGGTGCCAGAACAGGGCTCCGGATGAGATCGCTTTGGTATAGAGGCTTGCGGCAGCGGTGTGTGATTTCTAGGTTTCTTTTCGGGGTTTTCTATATTTATAGGATTTTTCAGCGTTGGATTCATGCCAGGGGGGCCCACGAGGGAGCGACAAGCTCGAGGGGCACGCCCTAGGTGGGTGGGTGCGCCCCCCAGGCTTGTCGTGCCCTCGTGGCTCTTCTGGCACTTCCTCGAAGCTTCGGGGGTCTCTTTTTGTCCATAAAAAATCACCGTAAATTTTTAGCCCAATCCGAGAACTTTTATTTCTGCACAAAAAACAACACCACGGTAGTTCTGCTGAAAATAATGTCAGTCCGGGTTAGTTCCATTCAAATCATACCAAAACCACATAAAATTGTTGTAAACATGGCATGAATGCTTCATAAATTATAGATACGTTGGAGACGTATCAGGCATTCGCCTCCATCTGCCCATTGAGCTCAGCGCGCTTGTCCAGTTCGCCTCCGCGGTGAATGCGCTTGTGAGAGCCCTCACCTTTCCGCGAGAGATCGTTCGAGGCCTCCGCGGCGCCGCCTGACATCTCTGCTACGGCTAACGCATTGCGGCGGGACCTCTCTTTTGCTTCCGCGGCCTTGGTCTTTGCTTCATGGTTATATGTCGACCCAGAACTCCTCCCACCAGCCATGGCAGACACAAGGTACGACTAACAAGAAAGACCTGTTTGTTTGGTGATGAGCAGAGGAATGTGTAGTAATTTTCTAGTGGGTAGTTTATATAGCCTACTGGTAAACAACTGCTAAGTGAGAACACATTTAGGTTTCATGGGTGTGAATAGACTTGCAAATAATTATAGCGTGGTAATTTGGAATTTTACGGGAAACAAGCTCAAAATTTATTGATGGTCTTGGTTTCGAAGCCCGAAACGTTTCCCGGATGTTGTACGTGGGCCCGCGTTCTCGGATGTGTATGTGTCTGCCAAGTATCACAAACAGTACATATATCATCATCGTGTCCGATGGATGGGCCGTCGTGCCTCCCACGGGTGCTAGACGGTTGACCAGAACTGCTATACGCAGGTGGTTGCTCGCCGTTGAGGCAGCCGCGGCGCGCTCTGCTCGCGTCCCTCCGCGCGTGCTCTTAAACAATTGGGGCCGGCGCACGATCACGTTTTGGGCGCCATTTGCATGCGGTTGCATCCGCGCGCGTCACCACGATGCAGTTAATACGAGCGGCATGATGCAGTTACGCGCTACAACAACTACCATCCGGACGTGCCGATACTCCAGGCCGTTCAGCCTCCCCATTTATTCTTGCGACCATTATAACCTTAGTCTCTTCAACCTTTCGATCGCGCCCCACAACACAACAAGCACACCCACGACGACACATACAGAGAGGATATCTAGCGGCACTCCAATGGAGTTCCGCGTGCATCGTGTGGACACCCACGTGAGGGAGAAGGACCTCTCGGTGGTGTACACCATTGACCCGGCCGTGGTGGAGGACTCCATCAACATCATGGAGCAGTTGCTTGCTGAGGATGAAAAGTACAAAGTGGTCGGCTTCGACCTCCAGTACATCGGCAGTCATCCCGGGAAAGATCAGAAGGTTGCCACCGCCCAGTTGTGCGTGCGCCATCACGTCCTCGTCTACCACTACTGCTTGGCCACAAGGCTTTGCGAGTGTTTCGCCAGGTTTGTCAACAGCCCCAACTACAAGTTCACTACGGTGGACACCGCCGACGATGTAAAAGCGCTCGAGATTTCGGGCTTAGCCTGCCAGAAGCTTGTCGTCATCCGTTGCGACTACAGGGTCTGGGGCAACACAAAGAAGGACTCCCTGTTTGAACTCGCCGTGGCCATCAACGACCCCTGCTGCAAAAACATGAAGGATGGTGCCAAGAAAAATCCTACAGACTGGCACGGTGCCTGGGTGCGGAGACTGGATGAAGCTCACCTCAAGTTTTTGGCCAAGAACGTGTACACATGCTACGAGATGCACAGGCAGATCATTGACATGAGGGAGTGCCTCCTTCCTGTAATCGGCGAGGGATTGAGCCACCAGCAGAGCAGCAGCGACAAGCTTCACAAGAAGAAATAGATGATGATTAGATATGATCGTTTATCCGAGTTTATTATGCATGTAATTATTTACTTTGGTGTGTGCAAATGTTATGTGTGTAGTCAGTTATGTAACTGGATGTTTAATTTGGTTATGCAATCATGTCCTTAGAAGTATATATGTTGTTGTTCTGTAGACAGAGCATAGATGTTGTGCGGACAGAACAAATCACATCGCCCACGGGCTAAACTAGGGAACCCTTCGGTGATGATTTCATCAATCGCTGACAATTGTATACCAGCAAGCGTTTGCCCACAACACACACGACTTTTTAGCAGGAATTGTTTGTGTTGTTATCCGTCTTCCCACACATTTCTAATTACTGACCTGTTTGTCGCGTATCACACACATCTTGTTAAGTTGAACCGTTTCTGTTGTTTTGGCTCAAAACAAACAGTTCATCCGAGTGAACTGTGTGCCGTATATCACACACACCTTGATCTGGCTGACCGTTTCTGTTGTGTTGGCTAATCACAAATAGTTCATCCGAGTGACCTGTATGTCGTATATCATAGACACCTTGATCTGGCTGACCATTTATGTTGTGTTGGCTAATCACAAACAGTTCATCTGATTGAACTGTATGCCGTCTATCGCACACACCTTGATCTGGCTGATCGTTTCTGTTGTTCTGGCTCATCGCAAATAGTTCGTATGGATCAACTGTATGCCACATATCGCACACACAACTCTAATCTGAATCGTGCTTGATGTCTCTGCCATCGCACACAGTTCATCTTATTGGTGACATTTTTATTACGACACCGTTTGCGATTCATGCATCATACACAGTTTGGTCGAAGGGTCTCTGATTCATGTGTCGCGTTAGCAGCATCCAGCAGTAGTGTCATTAGATGAAAAAGATGAGGAGGAGAGCAAAGAACAAAGGGAGGAAGAGCGGATTGATCACCCGTGCCCACCTTCTAATGAGAGTAACTCTTTATCTCGTACATTGTTTAATGTCCCTTCGTGCTTACCGAAGGATGAATGCTATGATAATTGCTATGATCCCTTGGATTCATTTGAATATCCTTTTTTGATGAACTTGATGCTTGCTATGCTTGTGGCCATGATGCCAATATGAATTATGCTTATGAAGATGAACTTGCTATAGTTCCTTATGTTAAACATGAAATTGTTGTTGTTGCATCCACACATGATAGTCCTATTATCTTTTTGAATTCTCCCAACTACACTATATCAGAGAAATTTGCACTTATTAAGGATTATATTGATGGGTTGCGTTTTACTATTACACATGATGATTTCGATGGATATAATATGCATGTGCTTGCTGCTCCTAATTGCAATTATTATGAGAGAGGAACTACATCTCCACCTCTCTATGTTTTCAATACGATAAAATTGCAGGGAACTGTTTATACTATAAATTGGCCTTTACTTGATTTGCATGAATTGTTCTTTTATGACATGCCAATGCATAGGAAGAGAGTTAGACTCCGTTGTTCTATTATATGTTTCTTTGTGCTCATTACTAAATTATAAATCATTGTTAATTAAAATTGGCTTTGATATACCTTGGGATCCGGGTGGATCAATTACTTGAGCACTTTATTCCTAGCTTAATGGCTTCAAAGAAAGCGCTGCCTGGGAGACAACCCAGAAGTTTTAGAGAGTCATTTTATTCTTTTGTGTGCTTTTAAAAAGTTTAAAAACAAAAAAAAATATAAGGGAACCTAAAACTTTTCAAAAAGAAAAGTGAAAGTGAGAAAGACGAGCACTGTTGAAGTGGGGGATATCCTTGAACTTTGTTCATGCCCATGGAAACTTTGTGAATCTTGAATTATAGAAATTTTTCAACAAAAATAATTATCCCCTTGTACAAATCCATTGTATTATAAAAATAATGTGCCAAGATTTACCTTTAGGGTGTTTAAATTGCTTGTTTGGTGTGTGCAGTGCAAAAAAAAAATCTGTAGTGTTTGAATTTACATATTTTACTAGAACGTGCAAAAATTCTGAAATATTTACACAGTACTTCTATGCAAAAAAATTATTAATTCCTAATTTTTCAGAATTTTTGGAGTTGCACAAGTATATGTTTCATCTGCATCTTTACAGACTATCATGTTTTCACAGATTGCTGTTATAGTTTCTTTATTTGCTTATGTTTGAAATCTTGTTGAGCCCCATTGACTTGGGAGCCATAGAATTGTCATAGCATATAGTTGGTAATGTTTTATTATAATTATACAATAATGTTACAAATGGACATGATGGGATTTAATGTTATATGTACTAACCCCTCTAACAAAAAAGGTTCGATTAAGTTTTGTGTGGATGAAGTGTTCAAAGATCGAGGAGGTATCGATATGAGAAGAATAAGGAGAGGCAAGAGTTCAATATTGGGGATGCCCAAGGCACCCCAAGTAAATATTCAAGGAGACTCAAGCGTCTAAGCTTGGGGTTGCCCTGGAAGGCATCCCATCTTTCTTCTTCGACAATTATCGGTATGTTTCGGTTTTTGTTTTGTTCACATGATATACGTAAATTCTTGGAGCATCGTGTGCTTTTTCTTTTTATTTTAGTAATGTAGCATGTTGGTATGGTATAGTCCTTGGTTGATTTATAGAATGCTCTTTGCACTTCACTTATATCTTTTGAGTATGGCTTTATAGAATGCTTCATGTGCTTCACTTATATCATTTGAAGTTTGGATGCTTATTTCTCTACATTTGGAAAACCGTTATTTGTAGAATGCTCTTTTTCTTCACTTATATTTATTAGAGTGTGGTATTTTGTAGAAAGAATTAAACTCTCATGCTTCACTTATATCTATTGAGAGAGTTAACAGGAATTGGTCATTCACATGGTCAGCCATAAAATCCTACATAAAACTTGTAGATCACTGAATATGTTATGTTTGATTCCTTGCAATAGTTTTGCGATATTGAGGTGGTAATATGGGGGCATGCTAGTAAAAGAATTAAAGTTGAGTATTAATAATGTTGTTAAGGGAAGTAGTCTTTACGCAAGTAAATCCTCACGCTTGTAAAGTGGTGGCCGCTGACATTAGCAGTGAGGTCGGAGCATATTTTATCATTGATTGATCCTTTGTATTGTTCGAATCGGGGGCGCGCGATGGTTAACTCCTCCCAACCTTCCCCCTAGGGGCATGCGAGTAATACTTTGCTTCAAGGGCTTTGCAATTTTCACAATAAGTATATGAGTTCTTTATGACTAATGTGAGTTCATGGAATATACGCACTCTCACCTTTCCGCATATTGCTAGCCTCTTTGGTACCATGCATCGCCCTTTCTCACCTCGAGAGTTGGTGCATACTTCGCCGGTGCATCCAAACCCCATGATATGATATGCTCTATCACACATAAGCCTCCTTATATCTTCCTCAAAACAGCCACCATACCTACCTATCATGGCATTTCCATAGCCATTCTGAGATATATTGCCATGCAACTTCCATCATCATATACATGACTTGAGCATTTATTGTCATATTGCTTTGCACATGATCGTAAGATAGCTAGCATGATATTTTAATGGCTGTTCCATTTTTTGATATCTTTGCTACGCTAGATCATTGCAAATCCTGGTACACTGCCAAAGGCATTCATATAGAGTCACATTCTTTCAGTTTATCGAGTTGTAAGTAAATAAAAGTGTGATGCATTCTAGAGTGTTGCCCCTACCTGTGAAGATAAAAAAAGATCCCAAAAAAGAGAGAGAAAAAAATGATGAAAACAAAAAAAAGAGAAAAAGAGAGAGGGGGCACACTATTATCCTTTTTCCACACTTGTGCTTCAAAGTAGCACCATGTTCTTCATATAGAGAGTCTCCTTGATTTTTCACTTTCATATACTAGTGGGAATTTTACATTATAGAACTTGGCTTGTATATTCCGATGATGGGCTTCCTGAAATGCCCGAGGTCTTCATGAGCAAGCAAGTTGGATTCACACCCACTTAGTTTCAGTAGTGAGCTTTCATACAGTTATAGCTCTAGTGCATCCGTTGCATGGCAATCCCTACTCCTCACATTGATATCGACTGATAGGCCTCTCCATTGCCTATCGATCCACTGAGTTGATGCGAGCCTTTCTTCCTTTTACTTTCCTTATTGATCTCTACACTACAAAAAAAACACTTCCGTGATGATACGTCTTTGTCACAATAGGTCACGTTTTTTGTCATGCATGTACATCCGAGACGATTTTATGACAGAATCAAGATACTCATACCTGTGCTATCGTAGAAGTGTTCCATGATAATACTGAAATTATCATCATGGAAGTGTCCACTTCCATGACGATAAATGTCGCGTCATGGAAGTGTTTTCATCAAGGGTGACCGACACGTGGCTTCCACCGTAGCGGGTCGCCGTTAAGCTATCGGGTCTGGTTTTGGATCCGATAACTCGTTAACAGCCCTGACCAAATGGGATTTTCCACGTGTAAAATTCTCATTGGCTAACAGATCCACGTGTTTGCTTGGCGTCGCGACAGATGTCATCCATCCAATGGACGAGACGCGCCTATGGATGGATGACATTTAGCTAAAAAGGCTGGCCCATTTAGCTAAAAAGGCCGTCCCAGTCAAAATAAGCGGGCCAACCCATTTACGGCCTACTTTCGTTTGGCCCATTTACAAAAACAGCCCATACGAGATCCGCCAATTCGGCCCGTCAATGGCCCGTTAACGATCTGACACCATTGTGGCCCATCGTCTGTTCCAGCCCGTTAACAGCTCGCTATGTCTTTGGGCTCATTTGCTGGCCAAGGTTCTTTCGGCCTGTTAGAGGCCCATTATAGAGATGGGCCAATTTCCAGGCTGTATGTCTTTCGGCCCATTAGAGGCCCATTATAGGCATGGGCCAAATTCCTGGCGGTACGTATTTCGGCCTTTTAGCGGCCCATTAGGGATTTGGGCCAACTTCCAGCCCGGTGTATCTTTCAGCCTGTTAACGGCCCACGCCGTAGTTGGGCCATTTACATTCTGACCTGACTTTCGGCCTCTTAGCGGCCCATGTTCTCCATGGCCCAATTCCAGCCCGACATGACTTTCGGCCTGTTAAAGGCCTTTTTTGTATATGGGCCCACTTATGGCCCGATTGGCTTTCGGCCTGTTAACGGGCCGACATGGAAATGGGCCAAGCAGTAATTTTGATCTATTTTGGCCTGCTAAGGGCCCGTAGGCCCGTTCCCACTATTGGAGCCCAATCGAGGTTTCGGCCTTCTAAAGGCCCGTCAACTAATTGGGCCTACCTTACATTTTGGCCTGCTAAGGGCCCGTCAACTAATTAGGCCTACCTTTCATTTGGGCCTGCTAATGGCCCGTCAACTAATTGGGCCTACCTTACATTTGGGCCTGCTAAATTTCCTGCATGGCTCCAGGCCCATTGAAGGACAGGGCCAAATACAGTTCATCAAAGGCCCACGTCAATTTAGGCCTAGTTATTACTTTGAGCCCATTAGGAGGAACAATTATGGACTGTGGTAGAGCCCATCAAGTAACTGATGGCCCATTACGGGGCCATTACAGGCCCTGGGCCGTTCCCCTAGAAGAAGGGCCCACGTTGCTTTGTTCCAGTTATTAATTTCACTGCATATTTTGGCTTGTTTGCCGCCAGTTGAGGTTTCGGCCCAGAAAGCTTGGGTGCAACCCCGCGCTAAGCAAATATACACATAAAAGGAAAAACGTAGCACATCGAAGCATATATTACAGGAAATTACATCCACTAGGCAATCAAAGATTGATGCCAATGCAAATAAATGAACAGAGCTTAACGATCTACAACCTCACAATCTGCAACCTCAGCGCGGATGACGCCCATAAGCATGCGAGAAAGCTCTTTCTTCTTTGCTATACTGTCACTGAAATCATCGATCAGTTGTTGTTGGCAAGAATGTGCACCTCTGATTCCTCCATGATTTCCATCATTGCTTCAGCCAGTAATTGGTTCACAAACGTACATCTTTTGTGTTGGATTCGGGACAGAGGAAATTGAACAGATTCATATGGGGATTTTGGCAGGCTTGTATCAATGATAGTGGAAAGTGTCTCGACCACTGCATCATAACTTAAGTTAGAGGGGAAACTAAATAGATTAATCAAGAGTTATTGCCATATTACCTTCGCTAGATTTATTGGAGAGAAACAATTGGGTTGCCTTGCTGTCTTGAGACTTTGTCGTATTATCTTAAGCAGCTTGCACCAAATCATCGTCCAAGTCAGTTAATACTTAATAGGAAAGCAACATTGACACAATGAATGTTTGGGCAGCCAGACCACACCAACCTACACCAAATTAACACAACATGGCACTGCTATCATCAGCCAGGTAAGTTAATAGGAAAGCAACATTGACCCAATGAACGATTGGGCAACCAAACCACACCACTAGATTTTAGTAATGTGCAATATATGAGATTGTACAATCATGTAGCTCAATATGCAAAACTACCAGGCAGTTTCCCTTACAAAAATCTACATTAGCGCCTTAATTATACATTTTGCTACAAGTAAATTTAGATCAGATAATTGGTGTAGGGTACTGAAGGTTGGATTCACGCCGATGCTACTTAATAAACTACATACCGATGTAAAAAATATAGTGATATACAACAGATACTTACATCAGCATTGGAGCTCAGAGCATTGCTGCAAGATACTTTCCTCCACCATGATCTCAGTTTAGAACGTTTGTTATCCTTTAAGCATATTTTCTACAACAAAGATGTGTAAGACAGATGTAGAATATATAAGATCAAATGTGATCTGAATACTATAAAATTTCATGATGCGAGGATACGCACATGCTTCCTAGCAAGGACTTGACATGTTTTTGTTGAACTGGAGCGGACTGGTTCTTTGGCCACTGGAATCTGGTTATTATCTGGAGGACTTGGGTTTCTCTGTGCTGGAGCAGTTCCGATGAACACTGGAGTTGGGTTACTATCTCCTGGAGTTTGGATCTTTTGCAAAGAACTTGTTTGTACCCATTCAGATTCTAACATAGCCCTCTTCCGCTTACATTCCTTGTACAGAAGAATGGTGCTTCAGTTATAAAACATGCTATGGCAGAGAGAAGGAATAGGTACTGAAGAATAGAAAGGCATGACATATTGACATGTACTCCCTCCATCCGGAAATAAATGGATGTGTCTAGTTTTATTGTAGTTCTAGATACATCCATTTTTATCCATTTCCGCCACAAGTAATACAGACAGAGGGAGTATGATGTACTCCCTCCGTAAAGAAATATAAGAGTGTTTAAATCACTATTTCTTTACAGAGGGAGTATAAGCTAAGGATACGATAGGACAACAGAGTAAAAGAAATAGTAGTTGAATGTAAAACTGTATGATAGCTGGAATAGGTATAGAAAAACAGCAAGGCAGCATATTCACATGTCTGATGGGCAAACTAAGATCACATTGCAACAGAACAGTAGAACAACACTTCAATGTAAAAAACCATGGTATGGTAGACGGATGGAGTACATACTGACGAACAACAATGCATGACATATTCAGAAGGATGATATCCAAACTATGCAGATGGCATTATAACAGAGTAGAATGACAGTACTTGAATTTGAAAAGATGTTATCATGAATGGAATAGGTACAGACAAACTGGAAGGCATGACATATTCACACGTATGATCAGCGGGCTAAGCACATGGCATTGCAATAGAGTAGATGCATTGCAAGACATTATATGCATGATGCTACCCATATCACGGGTCAAGTTAGAGCAAAGACCTTGTGGGGTGAATAGGAATCATTATCTCTCTGCAACTCTTCTGAAGAACTACATATAACTGTTCCATCATATTGAATATCATTGACGTCGAGTATGTTGGCCGTTGCATTGCTCTGCGAGTTTCTTTTAGTGGATTTGTTCTGATATTCAATATCACTGTGTGCAATAATATCTGACATGCATGGAAGACAACTAGTAGTGAGATTATGTAATGAGTGCCTGTAGGAGACGACATAAATAGGAGTCCACTTAAATAGCAGCAACATGTTGATACCTCAAAGACTAAAGAGAGAGCACACATGATAGCTACAAAATATATACTGTTCGTACTCGAGATTAACTAAATGGCACACAAAAGTACTACAGAACAACAACATGGGTAATACTAGAAGGGGTATAATCACTAGCCTGTGGGATAGCTTTGGCTGAGGGACGATAACTATGGAACAACGTTAACTCCTGCACAAGTCTCTTATCTGAAGTAAGACTAAGAGATCAACATGTATGTACAGTGACAAGTGATAATCTATTTTCCATGCTTAGATGAAGAACGAAGCCATAAATGCTGCACACAAGTAAGATGGGGGTACAACCTATCTTGCCGCCCTCCGTAGGAGTGAGCATCATCTGCTGAATCGTCGATGGCGCTGCGGTTGTTGTGGCTGTCCATGTCTGGCTGGCACAGGCAGGGAACTCTTGAGTGGGGAGTATAGCTCCCATCTGGTGCATGCTTCCCTTGTTGGAGCATCTCCGATGAGAAGGAAGACGGTGTGGCTGAAGATGCAGAAAATACACAATGTTAAGAATGACACATATCTCTGATCTGAAGAAATACGATCAACACTCAAGTATGAGACTGGTCACATGCCAGTCCACTAAAAACTAAATTGTGGTCACACACTTTTTTTTCACTGTCCGATCTACGCCGGATGGCTGGATGGCCGTCTTGTGCCTCCCGGCTGTCACTGTTCAGGATCTTCCTCGAACAGGCAGCGAGCACCGGCAGAGCAGCCTGCCTCCACCATCCTTGGCCATGGCAGCTCCGACCTCGACCGCACCGCACTGTCGTGGTTGCGCCGCCCCCGGCCATACCTCAAAGACTCGCCGTCATCCAGATCCGGCGCCAGCAGTACCTTGACCCCACACAACCCTAAGATAGGCACCGAAGCACTACTTCCGCGGCGAACCTGCGCCCCCTGCCCGCACCCCTATGATAGACACCGAGGCACTCCTTGCCCGGCCAACCGGCAGCCTAGGAGCTTCGCCGCCTCGAGGGGAGCTGCTTCCTTCCATTTGGAACCGACTGACCCAGAATAAAAATCCAGGCGACTGACGCCTAGGTAAAGTGAATAAGATGAGTGTACGACCTATCTTGCAGCCCAGTGAAGTAGGCAGCTCCATCTGCTGAGTCAGTGAGGCCGGCGCGGTTGCGGTGCCTGCTGGCGGCGGGAAAGCAGATATGTGGCGGAGGTCGACGACTATGGGGGACCAGTGCCGGTGCGCTGGACGCGTCCGAAGTACGAGCTGCTCCGGCACCGTGCACGACGGCGCGGTTGAATCGGCTCTTGTACGGTTCACGCAGTCGTCGTCGTGGCAGCTCTGGCAGCACGGAGTAAGAGGCACATGGCCCTGTGCACGACGGCAAACGGACTGCAGCTCCGGCACTAGGGAGGAGGGCGGCGGTGAATCTGGTGGGTGGGGGAGGCCATGGAGGAGGGGCTGAGGTTTCGCGGTAGGGGAGAAGGTGATTTTGCGCCCACGGTGTATGAATGGGGAATTCGGAGGGGAACCATGTCTTACTGACACATTTGTCTGAAATGTGGGGGAAGTTACAATTCTATCCCTGTCTTTTGGCTTGTGGGCTTGGGTCTGTGTCTTGAGGGTCGGGGATAGTAGGGTAACTTTGCTTCTCCCAAATAGTGGGCGCCAGCGGTTTCGGGCGAGGAGGGCGTGCTTTGAAATAGTGGGCGCGAGCGATTTCGACCGAGGAGAGGGTGTTTTGCCGCCCATGGTTTATGAATTATTCGGCGCCTGCGATTTCGGCCGAGGAGAGGGTGTTTTGCCGCCCATGGTTTATGAATTATTCGGCGCCTGCCATTTCGGCCAATGAGTGGGCGCGCTTGGATGAAGTTACAAACCTACCCTCGGTATACAACGGGCCAATTGATGTGGGTCCCAGATAGGCTGGTAATTTCACATCTCCCGTTTATTTGCTCGGGCGAATTCCACCGACCAGAGGGTGTTTTAGCGGTTCGTTCAAATTTTGGGAGAACAAGCATCCACGTCTACCGTACCAAGTCGATCCAAATCAAATTTAGAAATATTAGTTCTATAGTGTCACATCTTGCCACTTCTTTTTTAGATGGTGAGATGATGCTCGGGACTAATGTGTTTTTACATGCTCGTTGCTACCGATTAATTTGACAAATAGTTGACCCACTCAAAAAGGGAATCAAACCAGAAATGAAATAGCTCAATTCAATGAAATAGCTCTTTGACCCGGTCAAAATTGTGGACTAAATCCAAATTTGAACACATCAATTGAATAGCATGTTGTATTATAGTACTCCATGAACATGCTCAAAGTCAAATTAATGAACCTGTTTGATACGCATATCTCTGTTCATGTGTGAATTGCAAACACCATGTTCTCCAATTCAAACATTTGAATACTATTTTATACTGAATCATGGTTTATATCAGTCTTCGATGCAAAAACGCGACCTCTCCCCTCTCCCGCACTCCCGTTCTGTCTCTAGCCAACACTCTTTGTTTCTATCGTGCGCATACGGACACAATCCTTATCGGTCTCTCTCTCTCTCTCTCTCTCTCTCTCTCTCTAGGTCTTTCAAGTTCGCATGCACACTCTATGTATAGGTCTCCCTCGCACACAATGTATGACTCTCTGGTCTAAGCTAAATAGCTAGGGTGCACTCATAGTACACACACAAATTCTCTCGCTCGTTGTCCATAACTCTCTCACGCACCACTCCGCCGTCTCCCGGCTCTTCTCTCTCTCTCTCTCTCTCTCAAACATTCTATCTCCCTAGGTCACACATACACATATCTCACTCACACTAGATAGACCCATCTAACACTCTCTCTTCCTCGTTCACTCTCTATCTCACACGCACACACACACACACACACAATCCCCCCCTAGCTAAGTACGAGTATCTCTCACTCCAACATAGGCACACGCACTCCCCCCTAGGTATGACTTTCTCTCACTCTCCATCAGAAAACACACGCATTGTGTCTTTCGTTGCCTAGGTCTATCTTGATCTCTCTCGGGGCATCTTTCTATCGCACACACACCCTTGTCTCTGAATCTCCCACCCATATAGTCCCCTCACGATCTCGAGGGGATCTCTCTATCACAAACACACCCTCTCTCCCTCCCCATGTCTCCATTTTCTCCATACGTCCCTCTCGACCTCTGTCCCTTGTTTGCCAGACCACCCTTGGACACGTGATATAGGGGTCTTTCTCTCCGTTGCAAACAACCATACACTATCTGCGTGTATATCCTCACCTCGCTTTCTCTCTCGGAGATGCATGCGTGATATTTTTGCATAAGACACACACACTTTCTATCTATTTTATCGTGTGTTGTCCCTTTCTCTTTCACACACACACACACTCTTTCTGCACACTCACTCTTTCTCCTTCACACACACTTGATCTCTCTCTACTTAGTTACTCTCTCCGGTCCATAGCATATAGATTTTTTGAAAAGTCAAACCTCACAAAGTTTGACCAGGTATGTGGAGAAAAACATTTACATCTAGAACGGGAAACATGTATCATTAGATTCATCACAAGATGTAGTTTCATATTATATATACATCTTTGGTATTGTAGATATAAATAATTCTCTGTAACTTGGTCAAAGTTTCCACAGTTTGACTTTTCAAAAATTTATAGGCACTACATTATCGAACGGAGGGAGTATCTCTTTCTCTCTCTCAACTCTCTCACGCACCACTCCGCCATCTTGGGGCTCTTCTCTCTCTTTCAAACTTTCTATCTCCCTAGGTCACACATACACATATCTCGCTCGCACTAGATAGACCCATCTAACACTCTCTCTCCCTCGTTCTCTCTCTATCTCACACGCACGCACACGCCCCCCCTAAGTACGATTATCTCTCACTCCATCACATGCACATGCACTTCCCCTAGGTATGACCATCTCTCACTCTCCATCACAAACACACACATTGTCTCCTTCCCTCCCTAGCTAGGTCTATCTCAATCTCTTTCGGGGTATGTTTCTATTGCACACACACACCTTGTCTCTCGATCTCCCACCCATATAGTCCCCTCACGATCTCGAGGGGATCTCTCTATCACAAACACACCCTCTCTCCCTCCCCATGCCTCCATTTTCTCCATACGTCTCTCTCGACCTCTCTCCATTGTTTGCCAAACCTCTCTTGGCCACGTGCTAGGGGTCTCTCTCTCTCTCCGTTGCAAACAACCACACAATATATCTTCGTGTATCTCCTCACCTCGCTTTCTCTCTCGGAGCTGCATGCGTGATATGTTTTCATAAGACGCACACACTTTCTCTCTACTTTATCGTGTGTTGTCCCTTTCTGTTTCACACACACACTCTCTCTTTTTGCACACTCACTCTTTCTCCTTCACACACACTTGATCTCTCTCTAGTTATGTACTCTCTCCGGTCCATAGCATATATACATTTATTGAAAAGTCAAACCTCACAAAGTTTGACCAGGTATATGTGGAGAAAAACATTTACATCTGGAAGGACAAACATACATCATTAGATTCATCACAAGATGTAGTTTCATATCATATATCTTTGGTATTGTAGATATAAGTAATTTTCTCTATAAACTTGGTCAAAGTTTCAAAAGTATGACTTTTCAAAAATTTATAGGCACTACATTATCGAATAGAGGGAGTATCTCTTTTTCTATCTCTACCTCTCACGGGCCTCCCCTCTCACTCGATATCTCTTTACCGAGGGATTATATGGTCACTGGCTCAGCGTAGAGCTACATATATTGTCTAGTTGACCAGTTAACCAGTCTACATGGTGCCTTGTCAGCTCGTGTTCTCTCTGGGTGTGTGGGCCCATGTGGCAGTGGGTGAAAATAAATAAACTAGAGGCCCATCTGCCATGGGGTGAAATAAACAAACTAGAAACCACTTGTGGTAGAACCTCGCACGCTACTAAATTGAGTGCACACTTCTTCCTCGTTAAAACAGTACTGTAGTACTCCCTCCGTTTCTTTTTAGTCTACATATAAAATTTGGTCAAAGTCAAACTTCGTAAACTTTGACTAACTTTATAGGAGAATATCAACATTCACAGTATGAAATCAATATATTTAGATGCATCTTGAAATTAATCTTCATAGCATATAGCTTTAGTATTGTAAATGTTGATATCTTTTGATATAAAGTTGGTCAAACTTTGCATAGTTAGACTTTGACCAAATTTTATATGTGGACTAAAAAGAAATGGAGGGAGTACTAGATTAACACCTTCTTAGACGCCACCACGGACACACACTACGACAACACACATACACCACTGCGCGGCATGCACGCAAGGACGCACTCGCGCACACCCAGCACACGTGTACACCAGCATCGCCGCCGGCTGAGATGGAGGACGAGGTGGCCAACAAGTGGAGGCGGCTGGAGCCAATACCGCATCCGGCGAGCTTGGACTTCATCAGCAGCCTCCCCGACGACATGTTGCTCGTCATCATCGCCCTCCTCCCCACCAAATCTGGCATGCGGACCACCCTGCTCTCCCGGCGGTGGCGCCCCCTCTGGCGCTGCGTCCCCCTCAACCTCACTATCGACAACTGCCTCTGCGATGGGGATTGCAAACGCATGGCCGCAGTCTCCAAGATCCTTGCATCGCACCCTGGGCCAGCCAGACGCCTTGACATCCGCATGTTTAGTACCAACTGCAATGTCCAAGCCAAGTTCGACGAGTGGTTCTTATCCCCCGCCCTAGATCAGCTCAAGGAGCTCAGGTTCGATGGTGGACGATGTCGCTCTTTGCCGCTGTCCGCGCTCCACCTCGCGCCAATGCTGCGCCGCACCTGACGAGGACATATACTAGGGATAGGGTAACAGGCCTGACCTACAGACCCTACCCTAGGATGCCACACACCTTATACTGGGCCCCAGGGCCAGATCAGCAGTCAGGAGTTCTGCAACCTGACATTCACTCGGAGTTCAATGAACCACTCGGGAGGCAGGAGTTCACTCGACCGGCTTATTTCACTCGGAGTACCTGACAGTCACTCGACTAGAGAAGACCAGGAGACTCCAGGAACGTAACGGTCAGGATGTGCGCTCGCCCTTATTAATTGTAATCAATGCGCCCGTTACCTGGCGCCCTTAAACCCCCTCTTTAACCCCTGGTAATGGCGGCATTCATGGGGGCTGGGCAGACTCTATATAAGCCACCCCTCAGCTCCATTCCAAGGGTTCGCAATCTTTGTAGTCTGTACACTCAGAGAAAACAAGCTCCAGAGCACCGAGACATAGGGCTATTACCTCCACCGCTGAGGGGCCTGAACTCGTAAATCCGAGTGTAACAACTACGCCATAGCTAGGCTCTGCCCTCCCATTCGTACCCCCATACACTACTGTTAGACTTATACCCACGACAGTTGGCGCCCACCGTGGGGCAGGCATCTAGCGACTTCTGGCGTAGTTGCGATTTTCCCATCATCATCATGGTTTCCGGCGGCGGACTGACTCTGGGCGGCGAGATCCGTTTCGGCGTCCTCAGTTTCATCGCCGATGATTCGGCGTAGCTTCAGGAAGCCCCGCTGGATGTCGAGGCGCTGCCCGTTCGCGGTGCAGCGCACTTCCGCGCGAGTGCCTTCGGCGTCCTTCTTCGACAACCGTCGACTCCGTACCAGTCGGCGCCTTCGCTCTCCACCAGCCATCGTCGCAAGCGTTCCGGGCGCTCACGGCTTCAGCGGTGGATCAAGCACGCGGTGGCCCTTCAGGTCGCGGCCCCGCAAGTCGAAGCGATCGAGCCCGACGAGCCCGTCTTCGATTTGTTCACCTCCTTGCACGAGCACTCGGAAAGCTTATCCGAGTGCGAGAGCAGGGATCCCGCTGCAGAGGTGCTGATGGCCGATTCCCCGCCCAGTCCGCCTGGGTACGGCCGCGGTGGTGCGGAGACTGGTGACCCATCGCACGCTGATCTTGGCGGCGGCGGAGACCGTCATGACGACGAGTACTATCCCCGACCTCTCACTTGGCAGCAGAGGGAGGAACAGCAGTGCAGAAACGAGCAGACCCTCCAGACGCCCATCGTTGGAACGACCCCCGAGGCTTAGGCTTTGGAGGCAGCGCGCCAGGCCAACTTGGCTGAGTGCAGTCGTCTGGAGGCGCTCCAGAAATCACTCAACGATCGCGCCCGCAGACAGCATCAGCCCAGTTCCAGTCGACGACAGCGGCAGTTGTTCTCGAGTGACCAGTAGCAGAACTTCCAGGTATTTCGCACTCCCGTTCAGAATTTGGCGGCAGCCACTCTGATAGCAGATTCCATCGAGCCGTCCAGATCCGAGCCAGGAGAGGGTCTACGGTAGATCTGGGCCTTACTCAAGGCGGCTGAAGAGCAGAATTCAGTGGTGTCCCAGTCGCGCAACAGGATTCATAGCAGATCCATCAGGGCTGACACCGTCCAGTCGACCCACAGCCCGGTGTCCCCGAGGAGAAACAGACACTCGCCTCCGTGGCGAAACGACCGAGACCCCCACCGAGACTAGTACTTGGGGCAGGGTCGCAGTCGGAATACGCCTCCGCGGCGTCAAGATGATCGTCGTTGTATGCAGTCGCCCCCTCCGCGGGATAGCTCGTACGCGCCCCGGCCGTATGATGCTAGGCGTCCTTACGGCAATGATCGGAGGGCCAGCCCTCCCCGCCATGGTGAAGGTTATCGCCAGAGAGAACCAGTCGACCTCCGCGATCCACAATTCAACGCGAGATCCGTACTCGCTCAGAACCTGGTCGACAGAGGCAGAGCTCCAAGAGAGAATTTGGACAGAGATCGTCCGAGTGGAAGTGGAGCCTTCATCTCCGGGCCCGAGTGTTTCAGTAGAGCGATCAGGGCCGAAGAGATCCCGTCCAACTTCAGGTTGGCGGCTGGAGTAAGTAAGTTCACCGGCGAGTCCAAGCCAGAAACTTGGTTAGAGGATTACCGAGTGGCTGTACAGATTGGAGGAGGAAATGACTATGTGGCTGTGAAGCATTTGCCATTGATGCTGGAAGGGTCCGCCCGAGCCTGGCTCAACCAACTCACTCCGGCCAGCATTTACTGCTGGGAAGATGTGGCTCGGGTGTTCATCAAAACATTCAAGGGCACGTGCAAACGCCTGGCCGGTTTGACCGAGTTGCAGCATTGTGTGCAGAAGCCGAATGAAACATTGAGGGAGTACATTCAGCGGTGGACAACCTTGCATCACGTGGTGGAGAACGTCACGGTGCACCAAGCCGTCTGCGCCTTCAAGGCAGGAGTCAGATATAGGGAGCTCATCCTGAAATTCGGTCGGTCAGGATCATTGACCATGAGCCGAATGATGGAGATTGCCACTCGGTACGCTAATGGAGAAGAGGAAGACCGTCTTCGTAATGGCAAGGGGAAAACCATTAAGCCCAACCCCGGAAACAATAATCCCAGTCGGAAGCCGAAGCGCAAGGCTGACGGTCCGGCTCAGGCCGAGGCTGCCGCACTGGCCGGTCAAGCCAAGAACAAGGGGAAAGCTAAGGAAAAGTGGATCCTGAGGAAAAAGAAAGATCAGTCGGGCCAGGATGTCCTTGATTTGCCATGCCACATTTACACTAGAAAAGATGAGGAGGGCAATCTGATATTGCCCAAGCATACCACTCGACAGTGCAGATTGTTGATACAGCAGTTCCGAGAGGGCCAGTCGAGTGAGAAGAGCCCAGAAGATGCTGATGATGGAGACAAAGATGAAGCTTTTCCCAGTGTCAACACAACCCTGATGATCTTTGCAGATGTAGAGAGCAAGAGCCGGTTGAAGGTTATCAACCGAGAAGTGAACATAGCTATGCCGGCGACGACGAAGTTTCTGAACTGGTCAAAGACTCCGATCACCTTTGATCAGTCGGATCACCCGGCCTACATTGCCACCCCTGGGCGGCAGGCGCTGGTGGTGGATCTGGTCATGGGAGGCGTTCGGTTGCAAAAAGTCCTCATGGACGGTGGAAGCGGGCTGAACATACTCTATGCTGACACCCCGAAGGGGATGGGCATCGCGATGTCCCGTCTTAGTGAAAGCAGTATGCAGTTCCACGGAGTGATCCCCGGCAAGAAAGCAAAGTCACTCGGGCAGATTGCTCTGGATGTAGTCTTTGGAGATGACAAGAACTTCAGGAAGGAAAGGCTTACCTTCGAAGTGGTCGACTTTCGCAGCGCCTATCATGCCATCCTCGGTCGGCCAGCCCATGCACGTTTCATGGCCCGCCCATGTTATGTGTACCTTAAGCTGAAGATGCCTGGCCCCAAAGGCGTGATCACAGTCACTGGCAGTCGGCAGCGCGCGGAACAATGTTTGCAGCAGGGGTCCAAGATTGCTGATGAGCAGATGACTATGGTGGAGTTAGAAGAATACAAGAAAAGCGCTGATCCGAGTGACCTGCTACGCTCCAAGAAACCAGCTGCAGAATCTGCGTTCCAGTCGGCTGGCGAGATGAAGCCTGTGCACATTCATCCGGAAGATCCCAATGCAGCACCCACCAACATCTCAATGGCACTCGACAGCAAATAGGAAGAAGCGCTCATCCAGTTCCTCCGTGAGAACTGGGACATCTTCGCATGGAAGCCATCCGACATGCCGGGTGTACCCAGGGAGCTGGCTGAGCACCGTTTGCGAGTCGACCCGAAAGCAAAACCTGTGAAGGAGCATCTTCGTCACTCTGCTACACAGAAGAGGAAGGCCATTGGCGAAGAAGTTGCTCGGCTCCTAGCAGCCGAGTTCATCCATGAGGTGTACCACTCCGAGTGGCTCGCCAACGTCATCATGGTTCCCAAGAAGGATAAGTCTCTCCGAATGTGCATCAATTTCAAGCACATCAATCGGGTCTGCCCCAAGGATCATTTCCCACTCCCCCGCATAGATCAAATCGTAGATTCCACCGCGGGTTGTGAGCGATTGTCTTTTCTGGATGTGTACTCTGGGTACCACCAGATCCAACTGTATGGGCCAGATGAAATAAAAACACCTTTTATCACCCCATTCGGGTGTTTCTGCTATATCACCATGCCATTCGGTCTTAAAAATGCTGGCGCCACTTTCATGCGCATGGTTCAAAAGTGTTTGCACACACAGATAAGTCGGAACATCGAGGCATACATGGATAACATAGTGGTCAAGTCCAGAAAAGGTTCCGACCTCCTGGCTGACTTATCTGAAACTTTCACAAATCTGTGGAAGTATGATATCAAGCTGAATCCGGCGAAATGCACTTTCGGAGTTCCTGGGGGCAAGTTACTCGGTTTTCTCGTTTCCGAACGAGGGATAGATGCCAATCCTGAGAAGATCGGGGCGATTGTATGAATGAAACGTCCAGAACGGCTTCATGATGTACAGAAGCTCACGGGTTGCCTTGCAGCTCTGAGCCGATTCATCTCCCATCTTGGTGAGAAGGCACTGCCCCTGTACCGATTGATGAAGAAGTCTGATTCGTTCGAGTGGACTGCTGAAGCACAAGCAGCGTTTGTTGAGATCAAAGCCCTGCTTTCCACCCAGCCGGTGCTCGCCGCTCCGAACAGCAATGAGCCGTTACTCTTGTACATTGCGGCCACTGGTCAGGTTGTCAGTACCGACCTCACCATCGAGCGAGAAGAACAGGGCAAAACTTACAAAGTTCTGCGCCCAGTCTATTACATTTCTGAAGTCCTGACTCCGTCCAAGCAGAGATATCCTCATTATCAGAAGCTCGTCTATGGCATCTATCTGACTGCGAAGAAGGTAGCCCATTACTTCCAAGAGCACGTCGTGTCAGTCGTCAGCGATGCCCCGCTGTCTGAGATCATGAACAATCGGGATGCGACTAGTCGAGTGGCGAAGTGGGCTATAGAGCTCCTGCCCCTGGACATCAAGTTTGAGGCGAAAAAGGCGATCAATTCCCAAGCATTAGCCGATTTCTTAGCCGAGTGGACAGAACAGCAGCAACCGACTCAGAGTCACCCGGAACACTAGACCATGTTCTTTGACGGTTCCAAGATGCTGAATGGTTCAAGAGTTGGAGTTGTGTTAGTATCTCCGAAGGGCGTTCGACTCAGATATGTTCTGCAGATTCACTTCGATTCCTCCAACAATGAGGCCGAGTACGAAGCGCTCCTTTATGGTCTACGTATGGCCATCTCACTCGGTGTCCGGCGCCTGATGGTTTGCGGAGACTCAAATCTAGTTGTGAATCAAGTGATGAAGGAGTGGGATATCAGAAGCCCTGCTATGACAGGATATTGCAACGCGGTGAGAAAGTTGGAGAAGAAATTTGAGGGTCTGGAGCTGCATCACGTCCCCCGAGCCAAGAATCAGGAGGCAGACGATCTGGGAAAGATTGGGTCCACTCAGAAATCCAAACCCAGCAATGTGTCCCTCGAGCATTTACGTTCTCTGACAGTGAAAGAAGATCCCTTCACGGAAGAGCCCCCGCAAGTGGTCGGTCCGTTTGATCCGACTAAAATCGAGGTCCCGGCAGTCATTGATTTGGTCATGGAGATCCTAGCAATCACGCCCGACTGGACAGTGCCTTACATTGCATACCTGCTCAGACAGGAACTTCCAGAAGATGAAGCCGAGGCCCGCCAGATTGTTCGCAGGTCCAAGGCCTTTACAGTGATGGGCGATCAGTTATACAGAAAGAGCGTCACTGGTGTGACTCAGCGCTGCATCTCTCCGGAAGAAGGTCGATTGATCCTGGAGGAGATTCACTCGGGAACTTGTGGACACCACGCGTCCTCTCGGACAATCGTGACTAAAGCTTACCGAGCCGACTTCTTCTGGCCACGTGCCAATGAAGCTGCGCAGGAGATAGTCCAACACTGCGCCGGGTGCCAGTTCTATGCAAACTTATCGCACAAGCCTGCGTCTGCTCTAAAGACGATTCCACTCGTCTGGCCGTTTGCAGTCTGGGGACTCGACATGGTGGAACCCCTCTGGACAGGGGCGAGTGGATTCACCCACTTGCTGGTTGCAGTCGATAAGTTCACTAAGTGGATCGAAGCCAAACCCATCAAGAAGCTAGACTCTCGTACAACGATCAAGTTTATGAAGGAGATAGTCTTCAGATATGGCGTGCCTCACAACATTATCACTGACAACGGCTCAAACTTCTGTGCCGCCCAAGGCACCCGAGTCGACTATGCATCTGTGGCGCACCCGCAGTCGAATGGACAAGCTGAGAGAGCAAACGGACTGATCCTTCAGGGGTTGAAGCCACGACTCATGCGCTATTTGGAGCACGCAGCTAGAGCCTGGGTCACCGAGTTGCCATCAGTTCTTTGGGCTTGAGGACGACCCCCAATCGGTCTACCAATCGTACTCCCTTCTTCATGGTGTACGGAGCTGAAGCCGTCGTGCCGAGTGACCTGCTCCACAATTCGCCCCGAGTGGAACTATACTCCGAAGCTAAAGCAGAGCAGGCGCGGCAAGACGTAGTTGATCTCCTAGAAGAGGAGAGAGAGATGGCTCTTATCCGTTCGGCTACTTATCAGCAAGATCTACGATGTTTTCACAACATGCACGTCAGAAGTCAGACCTTTCAGGAAGGAGATCTTGTGCTCCGAGTGGATCAGCAGCGACCTCACAAGCTTGCTCCCGCGTGGGAAGGTCCCTTTATCGTGTCAAAGGTTCTGCATAACGGGGCATACCACCTGTACAACCTTCTGAAGCAAGCTGACGAGCCCCGCACTTGGAATCTAGACTTGCTTTGACGTTTTTATACTTGATGTTGAGATGTAATAAAAGCACTCGAGTGATGTTTGATGAATAAAAGCATGAATTTTCCCATTTTTGCCTAAGTTAAAAAACCTACTCCAAGTGAAGAGCATCCCTCTCACTCGGGGGCTTGGCTGCGAACCAGCTTTCGCCCAAGTTAAAAATCTACTCTGAGTGAAGAGCATCCCTCTCACTCGGGGGCTTGGCTGCGAACCAGCTTTCGCCCAAGTTAAAAACACTACTCCGAGTGAAGAGCGTTCCTCTCACTCGGGGGCTTGGCTGCGAACCAGCTTTAGCCCAAGTTAAAAAACGACTCCGAGTGAAGAGCATCCCTCTCACTCGGGGGCTTGGCTGCGAACCAGCTTTCGCCCAAGTTGAAAACACTACTCCGAGTGAAGAGCGTCCCTCTCACTCGGGGGCTTGGCCGCGAACTAGTTTTCGCCCAAGTTAAAAACCTACTCCGAGAGAAGAGCATCCCTCTCACTCGGGGGCATGGCTGCGAACCAGCTTTCGCCCAAGTTAGAAACCTACTCCGAGTGAAGAGCATCCCTCTCACTCGGGGGCTTGGCGGCGAACCAGTTTTCGCCCAAGTTAAAAACCTACTCCGAGGGAAGAGCATCCCTCTCACTCGGGGGCTTGGCTGCGAACCAGCTTTCGCCCAAGTTAAAAACACTACTCCGAGCGAAGAGCATCCCTCTCACTCGGGGGCTTGGCTGTGAACCAGTTTTCGCCCAAGTTAAAAACCTATTCCGAGTGAAGAGCATCCCTCTCACTCGGGGGCCTGGCTGCGAACCAGTTTTTGCCCAAGTTAAAAACCTACTCCGAGTGAAGAGCACCCCTCTCACTCAGGGGCTTGGCTGCGGACCAGCTTTTGCCCAAGTTAAAAACTCTACTCCGAGTGAAGAGCGTCCCTCTCACTCGGGGGCTTAGCCGCGAACCAGCTTTCGCCTAAGTTAAAAACCACTCCAAAGGTTCGAAAGACACGAAAGAAAGCATTCGGATAACTCTATAAGTTCAAAAAGTAAATGCGAGTACTCGGGCCCCGAGCCAGAAAGAGTTTAACGGATACAGATCCACTCGGCATACCGAGGCAAATGGGTAAAGCTTAATGTTTTTCTCATACTCCAGAAGGGCTGGCCGGCTCGACGAAGGCGTCCAGGTCGATGCCATCTGCGCTCCGAGTGGCTGCCTCTATGAACGTCTCCATGAAGCCCTCGAACTTGAGCTTCTTCGTGTTGGCAACTTGGAGAGACTTCAGCTTCTCTTCCTTGGCATCCTTGCAGTGCACACGGACGAGAGAGAGCGCCATGTCGGCTCCGCAGTGAGCAGCCGACTTCTTCCACGCTTGCACTCGGCTGGGAATCTCGTTGAGGCGAGTCATCATTGCTTCCAGATCGGTGTCGAGGGTGTCTTCTGGCCACAGCTCCTTGTCGATCCTTCCGAGTGCACCCCGCAGGCGGATGATGTACCCCTGAACATCTTCAATGCGAGATTCAAGCCGCAAGACGCCTAGGGCAGCCTTGTCACCGACGAGTGACCTGGAAGGATCCAGATCCCTCTCGATTCTGTCAGTCTCAAGCTCGAAGTCCCGGCAGTACTCTGTAAACAAGAAAAGAGGAGAATCGAATATCAGCATGCATGAAGATTCACTCGGAGAAAGTTAAAACTCACTCGGATATTACAAGTTACCTGCAAGCTTGGTGTACATCTCCTCCGCGAAGTCTTCTATATACTTTTCGAAAGCATTCTTCTTTTCAGTGAGCTGGGCGATCTTCTCGCCCAGAGTCTTCTTCTCTTGCTCGAAAGTATTCGCTTGAGCCTTGAGCTTGCCGTCCCACTCGGCCTTCTGCTTCTTAAGCTCGGCCACTTCCTTCTTCGCCTCTGTGACGGCGGCCTTCAGCGACTTATTCTCTCCTTCAAGCTTCTCGAGTGAGGCCAATTTCTCTTCGGCGGCTTTAGTCTTCTCCCTTGCCACCCTCTGTGCGCCCGCCAGCTCGTTGTCCTTGTTCTCGAGTGCCTGCTTCATAGTTTCTAAAGAGACAGAGGTTCTGAGCCGCACTTGGAGTCGATGGTTTTCACTATGCACATCTGTTCGAGTGAAGTCACTCGGTTCAAACAATGGAAAAAGGTGAAAGTAGAATGCTCAGTAATTGAGGCTTACCTCCCATGGCCTTGAGCTTTGCTTGGGCGCGTGCTGTGTTCCTCTTCTCCACCTCCAAGTCCAGTCGGAGCTGGACCGTCTCCTTCTCCAGTGACACGTACTGAGTCCCAAGCTCGCAAGTTTTCTGAAACACAAGAGAGAGCAGACCAGTTAATGTTAAGGAATATTCCGAGTGCCCAGAGACCAGCACTCCTGGGAGGAACAAGCTTGACCAATACCAGATCCTGAAATACCCTCTTACAACTGAGTCGACAATGAAGAAGATCGAAGACAACAATATTCTGACCGTCATAGTCAACCTCAAGGCAGATAAAGCTTGATCAGTTCGAAGCATCCTAGTCTACCAAGCCTTACACTCGGCCAGCCGAGTGAGAGGCCGCACTCCGAGTGCAATCGAATAAAAACTCTAAGACTCCCATCGACTGCCCGCAGTCGATGGCAGTCTCGGGGACTACACCCAGTGGGTGCACTCAGTGTGCCCCCACTGGAAAAGTGACTTGTGTTGAGCTAAAAAAACAAACAAACAAAACAAGTTCTAAGACTCCCGCTGACTGCCCGCAGTCGACGGCAGTCTCGGGGACTACACCTAGTGGGTGCACTCAGCGTGCCCCCACCGGACTGGTATCCACTCGGAATGGTCCGCCCGATCCGAGTGACGGCCAAACACAAAAAAAAACAAATCAGGGTCTAAGACTCCCACCGACTGCCTGCAGTCGACGGCAGTCTCAGGGACTACACCCAGTGGGTGCACTCAGCGTGCCTCCACAGGTCGACACACCCCCAGTGGGTGTACCGAAAAATTCACCGATTGAAACTCCTTCAGAAGAAAAATGAATCGGAGGTCAACTTACAAGAGCACTTACTCAAACGTTCTCCTGGAGAGCAGCACTGGCATCGTACGCCAACTTGCCGGCCGCACACATCTCTTTCAGGCGCTGGGTCATCAAGTCCACCTGGATCATCGCCTCCTTGCTGGCTCCAGTTTGGTCCTCTGGCACCTTGTGCAGACTGAAGATGTTGACGGGAGGAGTCGGAGCCGAGACGACGGAGCCAGCACCGGTTCGATAAGAACCTTGCCCCAGAGGCACGATCACGTTTGGCGCAGGGTCAACTTGAGGCGCCGTGCTTGGCGGTGCCCTCGGTGTGGTGGTCTGGGAGGCAGTCGGAGCTGCGCCCTTCTTCTCAGCGTCCTTCTGTGGCGGCCCTTCATCGTTGTCCGCGACATGGATGATCTCTGCAAGTGCTACATTCACTCGACATGATCAGCCACAATACGCAATTCAGTCGGACGAAGACAATTCAATCGGATCATGGATCAAAGTAAAAATGAAATTGTTGTTACCTTTCCAAGAAGTGGCCGCGTCTTCCGACTCGGCTTCGATGCGGTCTCCGTCGATCTGCATGGGGGACGTCGTCGAAGTTGCAGCTCTGGTTCATAAGATTCACTCGGTCAGAAGAGTCCAAAAGTTGACAAAGACAGAAAAGAAAAGCTGACAAAGACACTCACGTTGAGGCGACAGGCACGGTGACCTTGATCCTGGGTAGAGCCTTCCAAGGCTTGGGGGATGCAACCTTGAGCTGCTTGGCGGTCTTCTCGGTCGGCTCCGGCGTCGATGTCCGAGTGCGCTATGAAGTCTTGGCACTCGGAGCCGTTGTCTTCTCCGAGTCAGCACTCGGATCATGAGTCTGCTTAGAGCGGCGCTCTGAGCGCAACTCTGGAGACTGGGAAGACTCGACCTCGTCGCTCCCTTCCGAACCATCGCTTTCCTCCAAGCTATCCTCCACATAGCTGCCCTCAGCACTGCCATGTTCACTCTCCACGTCCCCGACGAGGTGCTCTCCATTCGGCATAGGCGGGAGCATCTTCTGGAACTCCTGCGAGACACGAAGATCAGAGACAGCCAGTTCAGTCAGTTCACTCGGATTATTCAGTTCACTCGGAGAATTTGCGCGTAAATAATTCACTCGGAAATGCGTGTCCTACCTCTGTCGGTTGATGCGCGTCGTCGAAGGGCGAGATCCGCCTCAACCCTCGCGGATTGTCGCATGTGCCAGTGATGCACCTGATCCACTGTTCCACCGTTTTCTCCTCAACATCTTCCAGATGCACTCGGGTCGGGTCATTGGCTCCAGTGTAGCGCCACATGGGGTGAGCCCGCTCCTGCAGCGGTTGGATCCTCCGACTGAGGAAGACCTCCAGAAGATCCAGGCCAGTCACTCCGCCCTGAATCAGACCGACCACGGCACTCACCAAGATCCCCACTTCAGTCTTCTCCTCCTTATCAATCGTCAGCGAGGGAGGGGTCTTGACTCTTTCTGTCGTGTAAGGAGGAAGACCAGTCGACGAACCGGAGCAAGGCAGGTCATTGCAGTAGAACCAGGTCAACTGCCAACCCCTAACCGAATCAGGAAAAGACATGGAGGGGAACGCACTCTTACCCCTCATCTGGATACCTAAGCCGCCGCACATCTGGGTCACGTGGGTCCTCTCTCCATCGGGGTCAGCCTTTTTAACCGACTGAGATTGACACATGAAGATATGTTTAAACAATCCCCAGTGCGGCTGGCAGCCTAAGAAGTTCTCATACAAGGAAATGAATGCGGCGAGGTACACTATGGCATTCGGGGGAAGATGATGAAGCTGGGCACCGAAAAAATTCAAAAAACCGCGGAAGAAGGGGTGAGGTGGCATGGAGAAACCTCGCTCCACGTGAGTGGTGAGGAGCACGCGCTCCCCGGGGCGCGGCGCGGGCTCGATCTCTCCTTCCTCTGGCAGCCTCCACATCCTGTCGCGCACCAGCCTGTCCACGACGAGCCCGCTGATGTCGTCTACCGTGGTGGTCGGCGGGAGCCAATCGCCCTAGATCCACCCGCGCGGGGGCGCGACCCTAGAGCTCGACGCCTTCTTCCCCTTTGCTGCCTTCTTCGCTTGCTCCAGCTTCACCGTCTTGTCCTTCGCCATCGCCGCGGAGTACTCCGACGCCGGAGTGGATTTGCACAGAGTGGGGTGCGGGAGAGAAGATTGGAAGACTGGAAGAGACAATGAAGAGGGGATCTGGTTCTCTCTCCCTCTCTGACGCGGTGGCTCCTTATATCGCCGCCCGCTCCGCTCCCCAATCCACGCCACTGATTCGTGGGCCGCAGATCCCCTCAAATCGTGCCGTCGGAGATCCAGCAGTACGTGGTGGAAAGCGGGGCGAAAATCGAGGCGTCACGCCCCACTTTCCCCACTCACCGCGCCGCAACCGTTCGCACGCGCTCGAATCTGTTTTCAAATCCCGCAAGATCCGGGGTCCAGCAACCCGATTGCTCGCCCTTTAAAGACATTCCATAAACAGTCGGATCCGTTCCATCACCCGACACGTGATGGCTCGTTTCACTCGGATGGAGACTGCTCATTTCATTCGGATGGAGACTTTCACTCTGAAGTCATATGGTCCAGAATCCGTCAAGGTGCCGCACGAAGACAAGGGCGTCTAACGACCAGTAGGAGTTCTTGAGCGCCCCTGTAGCACTCAACTCACCTGGGAATTCGCCTTGACTCGACCCGCTTAACCTCGACCAATTCGGGGGCTAATGACGAGGACATGTACTAGGGATAGGGTAATGGGCCTGACCTACAGACCCTACCCTAGGATGTCACACACCTTATACTAGGCCCTAGGGCCAGATCAGCAGTCAGGAGTTCTGCAACCTGACATTCACTCGGAGTTCGATGAACCACTCGGGAGGTAGGAGTTCACTCGACCGGCTTATTTCACTCGGAGTACCTGACAGTCACTCGACCAGAGAAGACCAGGAGACTCCAGGAACGCAACGGTTAGGATGTGCGCTCGCCCTTATTAATTGTAATCAATGCGCCTGTTACCTGGTGCCCTTAAACCCCCTCTTTAACCCCTAGTAATGGCGGTATTCATGGGGGCTGGGCGGACTCTATATAAGCCACCCCTCAGCTCCATTCCAAGGGTTCGCAATCTTTGTAATCTGTACACTCAGAGAAAACAAGCTCCAGAGCACCGAGACGTAGGGCTATTACCTCCACCGCTGAGGGGCCTGAACTCATAAATCCGAGTGTAACAACTGCGCCATAGCTAGGCTCTGCCCTTCCATTCGTACCCCCATACACTACTGTCAGACTTATACCCACGGCAGCGCCAGGTTCAGCTCCTGCTATTTTCCCCAGATTAATGCCGCGCCCGCTCTTCTTCTCCCTCAACTCAAGCAGTTCGGCCTCTTCGACATTGGTATCTCGAAGGAGGCTATGGAGAGGTTGCTCCGTGGCTATACAGTGCTTCAGTACCGTTGTCTTCAACAGATCCACAGGTTCATTAGCCTCCACATCACCTCAACTAATCTCCGATGGATTTATGTGTCTTGCTGGCCCCGCAACAGGACATTACTTGGGAAGAGATCTGTTGAGCTGTTTCATGATATGGTCATTGAGAATGCGCCTTTCCTTGAGAGATTGCTTCTATCTGATCTAGAAGGTCCAACAAAAATCAGGGTCATTGACGCGCCGAAATTGACAGCGTTGGCCTACTCATCTGCAGAATTCTCCGAACTTGTTATTGGATCCATAACTGTTCAGGTACAACACTCTTCTTCTTCAAATTCACATTTTAATTTTTTTTCTTGATGTATGTTTGACTGTCCTCCAGAAAATGATTCCCACAAGCTTGACCCAGTCTGTGCACACAATGAAGATTTTGGTAATAAAATCTATCAGCCCCAATCTGGATCAAGTTGTTGGATTCCTTAAATGCTTTCCGTGCACGGAGAAGCTACTCATCGAGGTGAAACTCCTTTCCTATTAAATGTGAACCACAACGGAGCTCAATTTTTTCGTCATATTTCCCAAGTTACAATGACAAATGTAGTGTTCAAAACTGCATCTAGGCACTATACTGAAAGAAATGTTTTTAGTATTTTTTCTCACGTGATCACCTGCATCATTTTGTTCTTGTTGTAGCCAAGGCTAGTCATAGTGGGAAGTAACTTGTTATCCAAAGTGCAAGTACTACCTCCGTCCTGGTTTACTAGTCCCCTTCATATTTTGGAGTATCAAATTTTGACCATAGATTTAACTAACAAAATGTTAATGCATGTCACTAAAATTATATCGTTGGATTCGTATTTGAACATAATTTCCAATGGTATAATTTTTTGTGACATGCATTGACATTTTGTTAGGTAAATCTATGGTCAAAATTTTACACTAAATACGAAGGGGGCCTATAAACCAAGACGGAGGTAGGAGTATTACAATAGTGGGCTATAAGCCCTTTTTTGTTGTTGTAGCCAAGGCTAGTCATAGTGGGAAGTAACTTAGACTACTAGTAACACTATGGTTAGCCTAAGAGCAAGTAAAATAGTGGGCTATAAGCCCGCTTACATGGCATTTTCGCCTATGCGGAGGAGAGAGACAAGCAAAAAAGGAGGGAGTGGGCTGTAACCTGGGACCCACTGACCTACCATTAAGCTTATATGAAAGCTTCGAAGTGTGCTGCCTCTAGTATAGTTTTAAAGTTGGACCCACAACTGAATAAAATGTAGTACTAGTACTAGAGTACTCCTATCCTATGGCTAATTAGAGGCAAGTATAGAGGCAAAAAATGCTCACACTATGGCCAACCTCTTCACGTGCTCCTAGGTAAAATGAGTAAATGAGAGGAATGAGAAAGAGAGAGAGTGAAAATTATCACTAACTGTCGTGGTTTTGTCACGACAGATGTCCTTGTGAAAGGACTTAGTCGTGAGGCCATCGCAGTTGTGTGGAAGCTTGAACGGGAAAGGGAGACACAGATTTACCCAGGTTCGGCCCCTCACGGTGGAGGTAAAAGCCTACTTCTGATTGATTGATATTGCTTTGAATCTCGATTACAAGGATGCAGATTCGCTAATCTAGCTCTCGAGAGATTGCAGCTTAAGTCTTTTCGTCCCAGGGTCTCTCCTTTATATAACAGGTCGAGTCCTTGGTTTTACAGAAGATTCTGGGTCATACTGTTAACCCGTATCCTATTCTAACTCTGGTCCATCTTGCCTTCCAAGTTAGGAAATTCCCTATCTGGGCCTTCTCTGCAAGCCGGCCCACAAGGCTCCTCCATGAGCCGGCCCTTGACCGGGTCTTGCTACAGGCCTTTAGTCCTTGTCGCGTTATCATGACCCAAAAAATGGTGCGACTCATAGTGCTTCTAAGTAACTTGCCGGGTCACACCTTGAGCCGGGTCCTGGTCGTGGGTAATATCCCCAACATTAGCCCTCAGTTTAGCATGGATTTATCCATGTTAAACTTCAACCCGAAATTAAGACAAGGACACAGAAGGGTGAAGGGTCAAGTTCCGGGTCTAACTTTCTGAGCTGACGTCTTTTGATCCCTCCAATCTTTATCATCTTCTGTTCTTTAAGAATTCAACCGGGTCAATTCCTTTGCCGGGTCGCGCAGTTTACTTTGGACTTAGCATTTCTTTACTATATCATACCGTGACATCACAGCATCGTCCTTCCGAAATCCACATGTGAAATCTCAATGAATCTTTGAGTGGATATGTCTTGTCTTGTCAGGCGCGTGAATCGAGGAGCGTTTTTAGCCAAAATTTATTGCGCTCCCCGGGGTTTCGCGCTTGCCGTTTCGGGTTCCACCCTGCCTATAAGTAGGCCAGCAACTCCCTGAGGCTCACTTTTTACTCTCACTTTGCCTTACTTCTTCTTCTTCCTCTCTCCTTCGACGTACCGTGCCTTCTCGAGCTCGTCGCCGCTGAGACCAACCACGTCGCCTATGGCGGCGCCGCGACTAGAGCTCACCGGAACGCCGCCGCCGCCGTGCCATCAACCTCAGACGCCTTCAAAAAATTTCTCAGATCTGTAAGCTCCGGATTCTGCCCTCGCCGTGTTCTTCCACTGTTCTTATCAGTTCTTCACTGTTTTTAGGGTAATGCAATGGTAGATCTAATCTCCATAGACATTTTCATCTGTAAACTGTCTGTTGCTTCCGCGGCTCCCTTAATTCTTCCTTAAATCCCCTCTATAGTTGAGATGAATCATATTTAACATTACCTTTCCAAACACTGTCATAGCTAGGTCTTCTTTATCTTCTTTTGTAGTCATTTTACAGATCCAAACAGATTTTCAATCTATGCAATAACTGTTTGCAACACCATGACCCGGACTATAGCCGTTCCTTATTGAAATCGCGAATTGTACTTCCTTTCTTGTACCGGCTTGAACTGTCACCGGCTCATAACTGTACTACACTCTATAAATACCATGCATTATTGAATCTTTGACTGTCATGATAATCAAGCCCTGGCATTGTACCGGCTTGCCATTTGCCTTTGGAATTGTCATAACCCAGCAAACTTCCATATGTTGCCGGCTTATACCTGTTTTTCATATTTTGTAGCTGAATCCTTACCAACTGAATCCATGGCCCCTAAAACCAACAAGGTGGTCAATTGGACCAAATCCAACATGTCTAAACTCAGGCTGCATAGCCTAGTAGATTCCGGGTTACTTCCAGCCCAAGAAGAGATAGAATGGCGTGCTCCCGAAGAAGAAATCCATCCTCAGCCGGCTCAAAATGAGATCATCATATTTGGCGATCATTTGGACAGAGGCTTCCGTCCCCCGGGTTCAAAGTTCTTCTAGGACGTGCTTCATTATTTTGCCGTCAGGCCTCAGGACCTTGGTCCTAATTCCATCCTGAACCTTAGCCAATTTCAAGTGTTCTGCGAGGTTTACCTTCATATTGAGCCGTCCATCAACTTCTTCCAAGAGTTTTTCTACCTCAACCATCAGACAGAGCATAAAGGAGGACCGAGCATAGAGCTTGGTGGGGTCACCATTCAAAGGAGGAAAAACTCAGCTTTCCCTGAAGTAAAATTGGCGAGTCATCCCAAGGGATGGCACAAAACTTGGTTTTACTGTAAGGACACTTCTCCAGCACAGCATCACCAGTTGCCGGGTTATAGGATGGACCGACTTGATGCTTCCACCACATTCCCAGGCTTTGCCACCAGAGCTAAAAGGGAAGCGTTACAGCCTCCGTACTAAAAGATCAATGCCTTGACTGCTCATGGCCTTACTGGCGTTGATTTGACCCGGACCTGGATGAGCTGGCGGATCCAACCCCTCAGCTTGAGGAGCTGGCTCATGCACACATATTCAGGCAAGCTAGAAGATGCACTGCAGTTTAGCCGGGTTTGTGATGCCCCGAGACCGATGCTCCAGATTCCTTCCATTTATTTTTCGTCGTTGCCATGCGATTCGTTTGCTTGTTGCACCTTGCCATGTCATCATGTGCATTTCATCCGCATGTTTTCATGAAACTTGCATCCGTTCGTAGTTGTCGGCTTCTTCGCGTCCCTTCTGTTGTCCGTTCCGAGACCCGCCTCCATTCGTCGCGTCGCCTCCAGCCGCCGCCGCCAACCACTCCAACGCCGCCTTGTGGCCTTCCCTCGCCCCCAACTCCCCTGTCCACCCCGCGCCGCCGAGGCCCGCAGAGCCCATCCGCGGCCCGCCCGGGCCCGTTCACCGCCCGAGCCTCCCAGCGCCCGTAGCTGCTTCCACTCTGGATCGAGAGGAGCTCGATCCTGAGCAACCTCCCGCACGGGGCCACCTCCGTCCTCGCCGGACCAGCCGACGCCGGCGACCAGCACCACCGGGCCGAGCCCCGCGCCCCTCTCCTTCCTCCCTTTCTTCTCCCTCCTCCCCTTCTCTTCTCTCTCCCTCACGATCTGCCTCTCTGTGTCTCGACCGCTGCAGGACGCCGCCGGCCACGAACCTCGCCAGATCCGGCCGGGATCCACCGGATCCGGCCACCCTCGACCCATTCCCGGCCGTCCCGAGCCTCGTCGGAGCCCGTGCTCGCTGCTGCAGGCCATGGGTCTTCTTCAACCTCCGCATGGACCTCCTCGACCCTGGACTTCCTCGTCTGTCGAGCCAAACACGAACCTGCCAGCCCGCATGCCTTCATCCCGCTCCTCCCCGTCCCGTTTTCGCTGGGTAAATATGACCAAGTCCCTGGTTTTTTAACAGCATATATGCATTTTGTGTGGGCTATATCTTTGTGCATGTTTGTCCGATGGAGATGATTTATATATGTAAAATGCTCTACTCTTCGTGCTCTACATGATGGTTGCTGTTGCATGCATATAAAGACTCATATACATGTCATAATCTCTGTTGCAAAAGTGCCTCATGATGTTACTGCAGTAAACTGTTAATATGTGTCATTTTGTCATTTTTGTGTGATTTAATGCAAATGTCATATGAGCATCTTGTTAACATGACTTTGGAGCATTTTCATGTCTTCTTGTTGTTAGTATTTATTTCATGCCATGATATGCCATGATGTGACTGCCATGAGCTTGTAAACATGCCTAGTCAATGTTGCTATTTTAAGTAAAAGCTGTCTGTGATAAAATTTGTCAACTTTGCTTGATGGTAGCCACTAATCTAGAGCTCATATGCATGTGATTCCTTCATGTGATTTGGTCTATGTGATGTCTACTTTGATGCCATGCCTTTGGTTGCCATGTAAAGTTCCTGTAGCATGTCCCTTTGTTGCTCTCAAGTTGCCATCATGTTAAAACTGTCATCCTGTAAACAGAATGTTCCATTTTATAAAATTCATAGCAATTAATCTGTTGCCCCTATGATTATGCCCATGTTGAATGATTTGAGCTCCATGCTATGTGCTACAATGATGTGCCATTTGATGCCATGTTCTAGCACTGTAGCATGTAGTTTTGATGCTTGCAAAATGCTATGTTACTGTTTTGGGCAGATTATTATTATAGCTTGTGTTGATTGTAATTGTTGAACCGTTGCTCCGTTTTAATCATGTCCCATATGAAACTTGCTTAGAATTGTGTGTAGTTTCACATTATCAAGTTGCATCCTTGATTTGAGCGTTTGTGGTTGATGTTTGCATGCATTTTTGCATTATTGCCATGTTAAACTTGTTTAGCTCATGTCTTCTAGGCCGTAGCTCCGAATTAAATGTTCTACATATGTAACTTGATTAAAAAAACGTGTAGATCATCATGGTGCATGTTAACTTGATGTTTAACAACTTTAACATTGTGTTTAATTCAGATCAGTACCAATTTCGAAATTTGCATATGGGGTTTTTCCAGAATTGTTATTTGTGTTTCCGGCCTCATTTAAACTTGCCTAGTTATATGGTTGCTTATGATTAATCTCTTGCCATGTTTAACAACATTTTACCTTGTCATGCATCATATTTGGTTGTGCATCATGCCATGATTATGCTTGTGTGTTTACCATGTTGTTTGCTTCTTTCCGGATGTGCTTCTTCTCGCTAGTTCCGATTTCATTGCGATTGTGAGGATTCGACTACGCTTGTTCGACTACTTCATGGATTTGATCTTCTTCCCAGCGGGATTTCAGGCAAGATGATCATGACCTTGGATATCTTTACTATCTTTGCTTGCTAGTTGTCTCGATGCTATCGCTATGTCGCGCTTCCTACCACATATATGTCAGCCTCCCATATGCCATGATACAGCCTCTAACCAGCCTTACCCATCAAACCGTTGTTTGGCTATGTTACTGCTTTTCTCAGCCCCTTTCTTATAGCGTTGCTAGTTGCAGGTGCAGTTGCAGGTTGTTCCATGTTGGGACATGGATATGTTGGGATATCACAATATCTCTTATTTAATTATTAATGCATCTATATACTTGGTAATGGGTGGAAGGCTCGGCCTTTTGCCTGGTGTTTTGTTCCACTCATGCCGCACTAGTTTCCGTAATACCGGTGTTATGTTCCTTGATGAGCGCTTCTAACACATGTGGGGAATATGGGAACCCCCCTGATCATTCGTTTTAGGATAAACTTCTCCAGCAAGGCCCAACATTGGTTTTAACATTTGCCAACATAATAATACTGAATTAATTAATTAATTTTGCATAGGGCGTCATGAACCCGAGGATTCTTAATTCCACATAATACAGGTGGGCCAGTGCAGATTGTGCTGGTCTAAAACTAGAGCACTTTGCGGGGCCGCCCCTTGGCAACTTGGTGTATTTGGCACCTGTATGCGTCGCTTATCCGCCGTGTCCTGAGAACGAGATACACGGCTCCTATCGGGATCGTCGACACGTCGGGAGGTCTTGCTGGTTTAATTTTATCATTAACGAATGACTTGTCCACCGGAATTCCTTATCGTAAGCATCGTGTTATCATGGTGTGAGGATGTTCCATCGGATGCGTATGGTAATTTATAATGGACTATTTGGAGCACCCCTGCAGGGTTAAATCTTTCGCGAAGCCGTGCCCGCGGTTATGTGGTGACTTGGAAATTTACAACCTCCGGTTGTAGAGAACTTGACACTAAATCTAAGTAAAATACACCAACCACGTGCGTAATCGTGATCGTCTCTTCTTGTGAGGTTTGAACCAAGAAGAGAACACGGTGGGGTTATGTTTGAACCGTAAGTAGGTGTTCAGGATCACTTCTTGATCATTATTAGTTTGCGACCGTTGTGCGTAGTTTACTCTTCTTATTCTGGTACTCGTAAGTTAGCCACCATACAATGCTTAGTTCTTGCTGCAGCCCCACCACCTTACCCTTCCATACCCATTTAAGCTTTTGATAGTCTTGTTTCCCATGGTTATGGGATTGCTGAGTCCTCGTGGCTCACAGATTACTACAACAACAGATGTAGGTACAGGTAATGCGATGATTTGACATGAGAACGATGCACGTCTGCTTTTGGACTTCTTCTTCTTCGTCCATCTTGGGTTAGGTTCTTGGTCGGCAGCCTGGGCTAGCAGGGTGGATGTCGTTCGTATTTTTCGTTTGTGTTTCATCCGTAGCCGGATTTTGCTCTTCTGTATGGTGTTTGCTACGTATTGATGTATTCCTGAGATGACTGTATGTATTTCTATGTATCCCCATCTATTATGTACATGGTACGATGTAATGATATCCACCTTGCAAGCGTCTTCGATATGCGCTTCTATCCCTGGTGGGGCCTCCGAGTCCCTCGAGGATAGGATCGCATATTGGGCATGACAGGGTTAACCTCCCCGCAAAAGAGCTTATAAAATCTACCAAGAAGCTTCTTGGTGAGACCAAGGATGCAATTGAACTTGTAGGGCTAGCTCCCTTCTTTGCTGGCAACCCGGCACCCAAAGTAAGTCGCCTTTCCTGTCTTTCTCTTGCTTCTCTTATAACTGCCTTGGTATCGTATTTAACTTACTGATCTTGTCATTTGTCCAGAAACATGCTGAGTGGTGGAAAACTGAACCTCAAGTTCCCACCCCTCCCCAAAACGATGATGGAAAAGAGCCAGAAGATGAGGAGGAACATGAGGTAGAACTCGACTCTCTCGGCCGTCTATTTAATCAACTTGATGATGCCACCTCTTCTCAGGAACAAGTCGAATCCAGTCGAGCCGACAAGGCAGAGGTAACCCTGATTTCCTCAGATTCAGAATCAGGAAAATTTTATCGAAAGAAAAACCGGGTTGCAATCCGCAAAGTTCCATTTTCCCATCCATCTGCTCCCTTGGATCATCGTTTATCTTTGAAGAAAATGCAGCATGCTGTCAGCATGAAACAGAAGACCCGAAGCAGTTCAGGCGACTTATCAGATGGGCTATCTCACGGAAGACCTGCTCGTCGAACCCGCCAAGAAGTTCCGACAATTCCTACTTCAAGCCTCCCACAAACCGGCCCTTTTAAGCAGCCGCTGCCTCGGGATGATTCGGCTTATCTGACCTCCCCCTCGTCCGACGAATCAAGTGCTACTCAAGTGCTGGCTTTCACTATAAATAAGGGGTAAGACTAATCTTATTTTGCCTCTTAAGTATTTACTGTCTCATCCAATGATCAATATTCCTTCACTTTTTGTAGTGCCAAAGCCATCACAAAGAAGACAACTAGCGGATCTTCGGCGCCCACTGCGGGAAATGAAGAGAGCCCTTCTCAAAATATGGTGATAGACCATCTGGACACCTCCGGCAACCCGGTTATCAATGAATAGCCGCCACAGCAAGACATAATGGCGAGTCCTGTTTGCACTTCTACTCCTCCCCCAATTGAGCAGGAGAAAGAAACTGTGATAGCAGAACAGCCTCTTGAAAAGGCCCAAGACAAGGTGATTGTGACTGGTGAAACCCAGAACACCCCACCAGGTACTTCAATAGCTTTGGCCAAAATCCTATGTAACACCCTGATTTTTGGCCCTTTCTTTTCCTTTTGGATTTCTTCGAATTTTTATTTGGAGTTCTTTTTTTTCCGTGGCTACGTGGTCTTGAAACCTGGGAAGATCTTCTCTCCTGCCACTTCCTAGTGGCTTATCATTCTCAAATCTATCCCAAGGCCATGTCATTTCCATCTTAGCCCAACCCTAATATTTATTTCTTGGGAATATTCCTTTTTCTATTAAAGGAATAACCCTGTTTGCTTTAGGTTGTGAAGCAACCTATATTTCTGCCATTCCAAAAATTCCCACAAAATTCTCATAAATTATTTTGTGACGCCCCCGACTTAATCGTGCGCTTACCATACACGCAAACGCTCACGATCAAGCCTAGGGACTCACTTGAAGATATCACAACACAACTCTAGACACAAAATAAAATAATACAAGCTTTATATTACAAGCCAGGGGCCTCGAGGGCTCGAATACAAAAGCTCGAGACATACAAGCATCAGCGGAAACAAAAGTATCTGAGTATGGACACGAAGTTAAACAAGGTGCCTTAAGAAGGCTAGCACAACAGCGACACAGATCGAAAGGCGAAGGCCTCCTGCCTAGGGCCTCCGAACTACTCCTGGTCGTCGGTCTCCACGTAGAAGTAGGTGACTCCGGGGATCTCCTGCTCCTGGGCTCCGTCGTCTGATCGCAGCAACCGGGTATGGGAAAAAGAAGTAGCAAAGCAACCGTGAGTACTCATCCAAAGTACTCGCAAGACTGACATCAGAACTATACTAAGTATGCATCGGTATCAGAGGAATGGGGCTATATCTTTGGACTAAACTGCAGAAATGCTAGAACAGAGGGGGAGAGGCCTAGCCTATCGAAGACTAGCATCTTGAAGCAATTCTTGCAGCATCAGGAGAGAATAGAACAAGTAGTATATATTTCATCAATCATATAGTAGTAATGCCCTGGGTTCCTTCCTCGACTACCCTGCGAGAAAGTGATCCCGAGAGCGGTAGTAGTAGTTTAATATAGTAACAATATCCATTTGTAGTTGTAGCAGATCAGGATACAACTCTGAGCGTCCTGTTACTGTGGACACGGCTATTCGAATAGATAACTTCCCTGCAGGGGTGCACTACTATTACCCAACACGCTCGATTAACTCTGGCCGGACACACTTTTCCGGGTCATGCCCGGCGTCGGCTGATCGACACACCGCAGCCCTACCTAGAGCTAAGCAGAGAGGTTCCCGCCGGTCTACATCCTAAGTGCTCAGGGGTCTTGGGCCCATTGCCCTTTGCACTCCGGGTCATTGCGCACATGGCGGGTCCAGGCATCACCTCTGTCCTGGATGGCGCCGGCCCAACCGTGCCGCAATGCTGAACTGGACGTCTGACAAAGCTTTCGGCTGATACATACGGCGTAGAGGGCCCCATTAAACCATTATCCCACGTGGTGGTAGTGCGTATAGGCCAGTGGCCAACTCAGATCAAATACCCAAATCCGTTAGGCGTGTTTAGTAACTCGCGAAGACAACAGGATCCCTGTCGCTCTGATTTGATAACACATGGCTCGCGGGTGCTCTTGGAACCGACCCGTCTTTAACATCGGGAGCTGTCGGGACTCAGGTCCATCTCTGACTGGATGGTACCACTAGCCCTTCAGCTCCGTAACAGTAAATGAATGAAGTAATGTAAGCATTTTTGTGATCATCACCCAGAGTGATCACGACCCGGTAACCAGCATGGCAAACGGACAAGGGCGAAGGGCCAGCTGATGAACATATCATACCTAACTAAGCATCATAGGATATCGGGTAATGTATCAACAGCAGGCGACGAAACCAGGCTATGCATCAGAAAAGGAGCTATCGGAGCAACAACAGAAGCAATTCTAATGCAAGCAGTAGAGAGAAAGAATGGGCGATATCTGGATAATCAAGGAGGGTTTGCTTGCCTGGAAGCTTTGCTGAAGGGACTGGTTGTCTGAAGGCTGCTCGTCTGGAGCGTAGTCGTACGTAGCTGCGTCGGCGGCGGTCTCGGCGTCTATCGGGAGAGAAGGACGGGGAAGAAAGAATAAATTCGCGGCAAAAATGCAACAGCGATGCATGACATGCCTAAATGATGTGCAGGTGTGATATATTGCCTATTTAATTGTATTAGATAATTTAGGAATTTAATTGGAATTATTTTATTAAGGTCATGCACTATTCATCTACTGGAAACAGGCAAAAAGTTCCATGTTTATTATGTTAGAAGGGTGTGGCAGGTATGTGGGTAGGATATTTGGATTCTTCACATTTTTCTGATCGTTTTTCATATATAAATTATTTTCATCCGAGTTACGGTTTAATTTATATGATTTTTCAAAGTTTTATTAATATTCTGGAATTATTTTAATTAATTAAATCCAGATTATCCAGAACAGTATTATATGACGTCAGCATGACGTTTTGATGACGTCAGCAGTCGGCTGACCGGTTGAACAGTCAAACCTGACCAGTGGGTCCCACTGGTCAGTGACTGGACTAATTAAACAGAGTTTTATTTAGTTAATTAAACTAATTAACTAGCGGGACCCACCTGTCAGTGAGTGATTGGCTAATTAAATTTTATTTAAACTTAAACCGGGTTAATTAGCTGCGGGACCCACAAGTCAGTGGCAGTGGGTGCCACGTCAGCGGTTGACTTAGTCAACCGGTCAACGGGACCCACTCATCAGCGTCACAGGGGGTCCACGCGCCAGTCCACGTCGGACGGCGGCCGGAGACTCGCCGGAATCACGCCGGCGAGCTCGTTTCGTGGCGGCGCGGCTTCGGGTGTGGTCGGAAAACGGCCACAGGCCTCCGTTTGATGCGCGGCTGGGTTCTTTCGAACGGCAAGACGATGCCGCGGCGAATGGCGGTGGTCGGAGCGGCTGAGACGGCCGGAGTCAAGCGCTACAACCTCGCCGGCGGCGAGGTGTTTCGGGCGAGCTCGGTTTAGTCGCCGTAGGGCACGATGAGCTATGGGGTTGGTCACGTTGGAGTCCTACGGCTGCACTGAGCGCATTGCCGAGCTCAGACGAGCTTGACGGCGACTAAACGGACGGTGACGAGCTCATCAGCGGTGTGGAGTTCGGCCATCTCCAATGCGGCAACTACGGCGAACGAAACGCGCGGGAGAGAGGGGAAAGGAAGGGAGGCTCACCGGGAGGCTACGGAAAGCCGGCGAGGGTTTAGTAGCTGCAGGTGGCGCCGGAATCGGCGATGGTCGCCGGTGACCCGAGGAGGAAGATGAGCTCGAGGAGCTCGATGTGATGCTCGCCGGCTCCGATGACTTGCACCGGACGACATGAAGGACAACGGCGATCCTCTACGGCATCTTGGTGGAGCTTGGGGATGTCGGGGAACGCGGGATCGACGACGGCGACGGCGGCCGTTTTCGGGCGAGCTCGAATGGGGCGATGGAGAGAGCGAGGGGGAAAATTGGGGGCTCTAGGGTTTCGGGGGAAGGGAGAGGCGCACGAGGAGGTCCTTATCGGCGCCGCGGAGCCGCCGGATGGACGACAGCGAGGCGGGCGCCACCGTGTCGACGCGCGGGAGCGACAGCGCGCGAGGAGGACGACGACCCGGCTAAACGGGCTGGGCCTTGCACTATTCAACTTAGGCCCACATGTATAGTAACGCTTAGCCTTTTTCCCTTTTCTTTTTCTGTTATTTTTATTTCTTCTGTTTTGCAAATTGTTTGACCTCTACTGGACTTTTATAAAATATGAGACTTGCCCATTTAGATGCAGTGTAATATTTAGTACTGCCAGAAATTGGTTTGATGAAAATATGATTTCATTTGAATTTTATTTAATTGCAATGGGATTAAATGGTGCTGTTTTGCTACTGTTCTAGGATGTTAGAGTTACATAGTGAATTTAGGTGATGTTGTTTTTCTTAACATATTTAGTTATGGATTATTTGCTATTTAATGAATATTTTAGTTTCCAATTTGAACAACTTTTATTTTGCACTTTAAATTTGAATTGAAATTTGAATTGGAATTTGAAATAAGATATGATGCAATGATGATCAAGCATAGTTACTCATGCTGACTTGGCACTAACAAAAGGTGATCCCTGCAGCTTAATTACATGGGGTGTTACAATTCTCCTCCTCTAACAAAAATGCTCGTCCCGAGAATTAAGAGGTAGGCTAGAAGAAAGCGGGGTATTCTTCACGAAGACGATCTTCGCGTTCCCAAGTGGCTTCATCTTCAGAATGATTCGACCACTGAACCTTAAGGAACTTGATCGCCTTCTGACGAGTCCGTCGCTCAGCTTAATCGAGAATGCGGATCGGATACTCTGGATAAGAAAGATCATCTTGCAATTCAAGCATTTTATGATCTACAGCTCGGATAGGATCCTTGAAGCTGCGACGGAGTTGCGACACGTGGAAGACATCATGAACTTGAGAAAGGTTCGGCGGCAATTCCAATTGATATGCCACTTCTCCACGTCGGGCGAGGATACGGAATGGGCCAATGTAGCGAGGAGCTAACTTGCCCTTGATCCCAAATCGATGAGCGCCCTTCATCGGAGTGACACGAAGGTAAGCCTGTTCACCAGGTTGATAAACCATTACCTGATGTTTTCGGTCATAATTGCTCTTCTGACGAGACTAAGCAGTCTTTAGATGTTCACGAACGATACGAACTTGCTCTTCAGCTTGTTGAATAATGTCCGGACCAACGAGTGACCGTTCCCCAGTTTCTGACCAATTCAGAGGGGTTCGACACTTACGTCCATAAAGAACCTCAAAGGGTGCCATCTTCAAACTAGCCTGATAGCTATTGTTGTATGAGAATTCAGCATACGGGAGAGATTCCTCCCATTTCTTACCGAATGAGATGACACAAGCTCGAAGCATATCTTCAAGCACTTGATTGACTCGTTCAACTTGTCCCTGGGACTAGGGGTGAAAAGCGGTGCTGAAGGACAGATGAGTTCCCATAGCTTCTTGGAAACTGTTCCAAAATCTTGAGGTAAAGAGGCTGCCAAGGTCTGAACTGATCTCCAACGGAACACCGTGGACTGACACGATTCTGGAAACATACAAGTCTGCTAACTGACTAGCAGTGATTGTCTCCTTGACTGGCAGAAAGTGAGCAACCTTGGAGAATCGGTCAATGACGACAAAAATAGCATCATGACCCTTCGGCGATCTGGGAAAACCAGTAATGAAATCCATTTCGATTTTGTCCCATTTCCATTCAAGAATATCAAGTGGTTGCAGAGTTCCAGCAGGCCTTTGATGTTTTGCTTTGATGCGATGGCAAACGTCACACTCAGCAACATAACGAGCAATGTCATGCTTCATATTGGGCCACCAGTATCTCTGTCGAATGTCTTGGTACATCTTAGTACTGCCGGGATGAATAGACAAGGGTGTGTCATGTGCTTCCTTCATGACATCCGAGCGAGAGTCCAGATTGTGCTTTCTTGGGACTACTAGGTGGCCCTTGAAGAACAAGGCACCTTCATCATCAACATGGTAGATTGAAGAATTTCCCTTGGAGAGGTATTTCTTAATCTTCTCGACTTCAGAGTCATATTTCTGCCTTGTCTTGATGTTGTGCTCGAGATCTGGTTCAACAACCAAGGTATTAAGATATCCTTGGGGAACTATTTTGATGTTCAGCTTTCGAAGTTCTTCATACAGGAGTGGCTGCTGCAGTTGAACCTCAAGTTCATAGCAGTAGGATTTACGGCTCAAAGCATCAGCCATTACATTAGCCTTGCCAGGGGTATAAGAAATACCCAAGTCATAGTCGGTAATGGCCTCCATCCATCTTTGCTGACGGAGGTTCAGAGATGGTTGAGTGAACAAGTACTTCAGACTTTTATGATCCGTGTAGATCTCACAATGATTACCGAGTAGGTAATGTCGCCATAACTTCAATGCATAAATAACTGCTGCAAGTTCGAGATCATGCATTGGATAGTTATCTTCATGAGGACGCAACTGTCGAGAGCCATAAGCAATCACTTTGCGCTCTTGCATTAGGACATAGCCTAACCCTTGACGGGATGCGTCACAATAAATCACGAAGTCCTTGCGGGAATCTGGAGGAGCAAGCACTGGTGCAGATGTCAGCTTGTCCTTGAGTGTTTGAAAACTTTCCTGACATTTTTCTGTCCACTCAAATTTAACACCTTTGTGAAGCAGATCAGTCAGAGGCTTGGCAATCTTGGAGAAGTTCTCAACAAAACGGCGGCAATAGCTGGCGAGTCCGAGAAAACTTCTGACTTGCTTGACATTCTTCGGAGGAGTCCATTCAAGAATAGCCTGAACTCGTTCTGGGTTAACAGCAATGCCATCTTTGGAGATCACGTGGCCTAGATAGGTCACTTCAGATAACCAGAATTCACACTTGGAATACTTGGCATACAGTTGATGTTCACGCAGCTTCTCCAGTACAAGCCGAAGATGTTCGGCATGTTCTTCTTCATTCTTCGAATATATAAGGATATCATCCAGATAAACCATGACGAACTTGTCGAGGTAATCCATGAAGATGTAGTTCATCAACAGAGAGAAAGTTGCTGGAGCGTTGGTTAAGCCGAAGGACATGACGGTGTACTCGTAAGAACCATAGCGAGTAACAAAAGCTGTCTTTGGTATGTCCTCTTTACGAACTCTGATCTGGTGGTATCCCAATCTCAAATCAAGTTTAGAGAATACAGAGGAACCAGCAAGTTGATCATACAGATCGTTGATTCTGGGAAGCGGATACTTGTTTTGAATTGTTGCTTGGTTGATAGGTCGGTAATCTTGGACCAACCGATTTGTTCCATCCTTCTTCTTAACGAAGAGCGAAGGTGCTCCCCAAGCAGAAGAACTGGGGCGTATGAAACCCTTTTTAAGTGACTTGTCGATTTCCTCCTTAAGCTCAAGGAGTTCATGAGGTGGCATCTTGTATGGGCGCTTGGCAATAGGAGTAGTGCCTGGCTTCAGGTCGATGACGAACTCGACAGCTCTAACAGGGGGTATTCCTGGAAGTTCTTCTGGAAATATGTCCTGGAAGTCCCGGACGACCGGAACGTTCTCTATCCCTTCGAGCGGTGAAGCATTCAACGCATTCAGAGCATATATCTGGCTCTCGGCATTTTGAACTATCCGAACTGAGTAATTGACTGTCTGGCCGGAAGGGTGTGTGAGTCGGACTGATTCAGTGGCACGGTCAATCAAAGCTTTATGAGGTTTCAACCAGTCCATACCCAGAATGATGTCTATGTCGGCAGTCTTGAGGGCAATGAGAGAAACGGGGAATACCAATCCTCCAATCACAATGTGGTTACCGTGGCTTACCATGGCAGTTTGCCATCTAGCTCCGGGTGACTGGATTACTAATGGGGTGGACATCTCCTCGAAAGGTATATCATGGCTTCGTGCAGAACTTTCAGACATGAAGGAGTGCGATGCTCCAGAATCAAAGAGGACAGAAGCTGGGATTGAATTCACTAGAAGGGCACCCATCACACTTTTGGTGTCCTGTCGAGCTTCTTCCATCTTGACATGGTTGACACGGATAAGTTGACTAGCAGGCGGTCTGGCATTAGCGTTGCTGGGATGATGATTTCGACGGCCCCTCTTACGACCAACATGAGGGCGTGGTGCATTCTAAGGCTGATCCTGGCGACAGTTAAGAGCACGGTGCCCTGGCTGTCCACACTTGAAGCAATTCTCATCATTGAGGCGAGGAGCCATAGCATTGGGCTGTCCACTAGAGATATTCAGTTGTCTTGGGGGTGGAGGCAGGCGAGGTGCAACATAAGAAGGCCTCGGTGCAGGGGTAGGTCGGTGATGGACATTATGTGGAATCCACACTTGACGTTTCTGAGCAGGCTGACCCGAGGATGAGCTAATATCACGGGTACGCTTGAGTGTCTCCTGGTACTCATTCAGACCAGTTTCCGCTCTGAAAGCTTGACTAACAAGTGTTGCAAAGTCTGAAGCTTCATGAACAACAAGAGCGAGCTTCAGATCAGGATGCAGTCCTTCACGAAATTTCTCCTGCTTGCATGTATCAGTGCAGACGTCATCTTCAGCATAGCGGGACAATTCGAGAAATTTCCTCTGATATTCATCCACAGTCATTTTGCCCTGTGTGAGTTTGCGGAACTCCTTCTTCTGGTCGATCAGACCTGGAGGAATGTGTCGTGCACGAAAGGCTATCTGAAATTCCTGCCAAGTGGTTACAGTTCCCATAGACAGCATATGCCTGTTGCTTTCCCACCATTGAGCAGCTGGACCCTTCAGGTGAAATGCCGCAAAGGTGACGTAACTATCACGGGCAACTTTAGTGGACTCCATTTCAAACAGGATGTCACGAAGCCAATCATCAGCATCCATAGGATTGGTGGAGTTGCGGTAAACAGACGGGTTGAGGCGCACAAAATCTTGAAGTGATATCGGGTTAGGCTCATGACGAGCATCGTTGCGCTCCAAACGATTTACCAGACTCTCGTTGAGCTGACGGTTCAATTCAAACTGCTGCATCATTGCGGCAATATAGGGCGGAGGTGGAGGATCGTCTGCCATCCTGCCAAATCAACAGGGGCAGTTTAGTAGGAACAGCTGCATTGAATGAGGCTAATCATGATGTAACATGAGTAATGAACAAAGAGTGCATTAGATACAAATTAGTAGTCATTAAAGACATACATATCCATGCACGGAATTGGATACCAACGGACAACGCGAGTTTGGAGATACACGCAGCTTTGGCCAAAATCCTATGTAACACCCCGATTTTTGGCCCTTTCTTTTCCTTTTGGATTTCTTCGAATTCTTATTTGGAGTTCTTTTTTTCCGTGGCTATGTGGTCTTGAAACCTGGGAAGATCTTCTCTCCTGCCACTTCCTAGTGGCTTATCATTCTCAAATCTATCCCAAGGCCATGTCATTTCCATCTTAGCCCAACCCTAATATTTATTTCTTGGGAATATTCCTTTTTCTATTAAAGGAATAACCATGTTTGCTTTAGGTTGTGAAGCAACCTATATTTCTGCCATTCCAAAAATTCCCACAAAATTCTCATAAATTATTTTGTGACGCCCTCGACTTAATCGTGCGCTAACCATACACGCAAACGCTCACGATCAAGCCTAGGGACTCACTTGAAGATATCACAACACAACTCTAGACACAAAATAAAATAATACAAGCTTTATATTACAAGCCAGGGGCCTCGAGGGCTCGAATACAAAAGCTCGAGACATACAAGCATCAGCGGAAACAAAAGTATCTGAGTACAGACACAAAGTTAAACAAGGTGCCTTAAGAAGGCTAGCACAACAGGGACACTGATCGAAAGGCGAAGGCCTCCTGCCTAGGGCCTCCGAACTACTCCTGGTCGTCGGTCTCCACGTAGAAGTAGGTGACTGCGGGCATCTCCTGCTCCTGGGCTCCGTCGTCTGATCGCAACAACCGGGTATGGGAAAAAGAAGTAGCAAAGCAACCGTGAGTACTCATCCAAAGTACTCGCAAGACTGACATCAGAACTATACTAAGTATGCATCGGTATCAGAGGAATGGGGCTATATCTTTGGACTAAACTACAGAAATGCTAGAACAGAGGGGGAGAGGCCTAGCTTATCGAAGACTAGCATCTTGAAGCAATTCTTGCAGCATCAGCAGAGAGTAGAACAAGTAGTATATATTTCATCAATCATATAGTAGTAATGCCCTGGGGTCCTTCCTCGACTACCCTGCGTGAAAGTGATCCCGAGAGCGGTAGTAGTAGTTTAATATTGTAACAATATCCATTTGTAGTTGTAGCAGATCAGGATACAACTCTGAGCGTCCGGTTACCGCGGACACGGCTATTCGAATAGATAACTTCCCTGCAGGGGTGCACTACTGTTACCCAACACGCTCGATTAACTCTGGCCGGACACACTTTTCCGGGTCATGCCCGGCCTCGGCTGATCGATACACCGCAGCCCTACCTAGAGCTAAGCAGAGAGGTCCCCGCCGGTCTACATCCTAAGTGCTCCGGGGTCTTGGGCCCATTGCCCTTTGCACTTCGGGTCGTTGCGCACATGGCGGGTCCAGGCACCACCTCTGTCCTGGATGGCGCCGGCCCAACCGTGCCGCAATGCTGAACTGGACGTCTGACAAAGCTTTCGGCTGATACATATGGCGTAGAGGGCCCCATTAAACCATTATCCCACGTGGTGGTAGTGCATATAGGCCAGTGGCCAACTCAGATCAAATACCCAAATCCGTTAGGCGTGTTTAGTAACTCGCGAAGACGACAGGATCCCTGTCGCTCCGATTTGATAACACATGGCTCGCGAGTGCTCTTGGAGCCGACCCGTCTTTAACATCGGGAGCTGTCGGGACTCAGGTCCATCTCTGACTGGATGGTACCACCAGCCCTTCAGCTCCGTAACAGTAAATGAATGAAGTAATGTAAGCATTTCCGTGATCATCACCCAGAGTAATCACGGCCCGGTAACCAGCATGGCAAACGGACAAGGGCGAAGGGCCAGCTGATGAACATATCATACCTAACTAAGCATCATAGGATATCGGGTAATGTATCAACAGCAGGCGACGAAATCAGGCTATGCATCAAAATAGGAGCTATCGGAGCAACAACAGAAGCAATTCTAATGCAAGCAGTAGAGAGAAAGAATGGGCGATATCTGGATAATCAAGGAGGGTTTGCTTGCCTGGAAGCTTTGCTGAAGCGACTGGTTGTCTGAAGGCTGCTCGTCTGGAGCGTAGTCGTACGTAGCTGCGTCGGCGGCGGTCTCGGCGTCTATCGGGAGAGAAGGAGGGGGAAGAAACAATAAATTCACGGCAAAAATGCAACAGCGATGCATGACATGCCTAAATGATGTGCATGTGTGATATATTGCCTATTTAATTGTATTAGATAATTTAGGAATTTAATTGGAATTATTTTATTAAGGTCATGCACTATTCATCTACTGGAAACAGGCAAAAAGTTCCATATTCAGTATGTTAAAAGGGTGTGGCAGGTATGTGGGTAGGATATTCGGATTCTTCACATTTTTCTGATCGTTTTTCATATATAAAATTATTTTCATCCGAGTTACGGTTTAATTTATATGATTTTTCAAAGTTTTATTAATATTCTGGAATTATTTTAATTAATTAAATCCAAATTATCCAGAACAGTATTATATGACGTCAGCATGATGTTTTGATGACGTCAACAGTCGGCTGACCGGTTGAACAGTCAAACCTAACCAATGGGTCCCACTGGTCAGTGACTGGACTAATTAAACAGAGTTTTATTTAGTTAATTAACCTAATTAACTAGCGAGACCCACCTGTCAGTGAGTGATTGGCTAATTAAATTTTATTTAAACTTAAACCGGGTTAATTAGCTGCGGGACCCACAAGTCAGTGGCAGTGGGTGCCACGTCAGCGGTTGACTTAGTCAACCGGTCAACAGGACCCACTCGTCAGCGTCACAGGGGGTCCACGCGCCAGTCCACGTCCGACGGCGGCCGGAGACTCGCCGGAATCACGCCGGCGAGCTCGTTTCGCGGCGGCGCGGCTTCGGGTGTGGTCGGAAAACGGCCACAGGCCTCCGTTTGATGCGCGGTTGGGCTCTTTCAAACGACAAGACGATGCCGCGGCGAATGGCGGTGGTCGGAGCGGCTGAGACGGCCGTAGTCGAGCGCTACGACCTCGCCGGCGGCGAGGTGTTTCGGGCGAGCTCGGTTTAGTCGCCGTTGGGCACGGCGAGCTACGGGGTTGGTCGCGTTGGAGTCCTATGGCTGCACTGAGCGCGTTGCCGAGCCCAGACGAGCTTGACGGCGACTAAACGGACGGCGACGAGCTCATCGGCGGCGTGGAGTTCGGCCATCTCCAATGCGGCGACTACGGCAAACGAAACGCGCGGGAGAGAGGGGAAAGGAGGGGAGGCTCACCGGGAGGCTACGGAAAGCCGGCGAGGGTTTATTAGCTGCAGGTGGCACCGGAATCGGCGATGGTCGCCGGTGACCCGAGGAGGAAGATGAGCTCGAGGAGCTCGATGTGGTGCTCCCCGGCTCCGATGACTTGCACCGAAGGACGTGGAGGACGACGGCGATCCTCTACGGCATCTTGGCGGAGCTTGGGGACGTCGGGGAACACGGGATCGACGACGGTGACGGCGGCCGTTTTCGGGCGAGCTCCAATGGGGCGATGGAGAGAGCGAGGGGGAAATTGGGGGCTCTAGGGTTTCGGGGGAAGGGAGAGGCGCACGAGGAGGTCCTTATCGGCGCCGCGGAGCCGCCGGATGGACGACAGTGAGGCGGGCGCCGCCGTGTCGACGCGCGGGAGCGACAGCACGCGAGGAGGACGACGACCCGGCTAAACGGGCTGGGCCTTGCACTGTTCAACTTAGGCCCACAGGTATAGTAACGCTTAGCCTTTTTCCCTTTTCTTTTTCTGTTATTTTTATTTCTTCCGTTTTGCACATTGTTTGACCACTACTGGACTTTTATAAAATATGAGACTTGCCCATTTAGATGCAGTGTAATATTTAGTACTGCCAGAAATTGGTTTGATGAAAATATGATTTCATTTGAATTTTATTTAATTGCAATGGGATTAAATGGTGCTGTTTTGCTACTGTTCTAAGATGTTAGAGTTACATAGTGAATTTAGGTGATGTTGTTTTTCTTAACATATTTAGTTATGGATTATTTGCTATTTAATGAACATTTTAGTTTCCAATTTGAACAACTTTTATTTTGCACTTTAAATTTGAATTGAAATTTGAATTGGAATTTGAAATGAGATATGATGCAATGATGATCAAGCATAGTTAATCATGCTGACTTGGCACTAACAAAAGGTGATCCCTGCAGCTTAATTACATGGGGTGTTACATATTTGGATCACATCTTCCACAAATATGCCAAAATCCATCCTTGCCTAGTTCAAAAATAATTCAGGAATATTCATGTTCCATTATGTCCAGTATGGCACTTTGAGAAGGAAGTGCTATTTATATTTTCTTGATTGCCCTCAAAAATTTTGTGCACTCTCTCATATCCAAATCATTGCCTCATGTCAAAATTCAACTTCATTTGCCTAGTAAATCTTCCTCAGCAAATTTCCAAATTTCTGACCAGAGAGAAGCTTTGTGAAGGAAGTACTACCTAGTCTTATCCAAATGAGTTGAAATTTTGGTAGATCATTCATATGATCAAATAATTACTCTCCACCAAATTTCATCTCTATCCAACAATATATGTGAGCACACCTTCAAAACTTGGTTTCTGGTCACAATTTCAGTTTGTGAAGCAACTACATTTTATATTGCTTCAAAAATTCTGAAATTAATCCAAGACCTAAGTATCCCTATATAATTTGAGCATGCCAAAATTCACATCATTTTGTCAAGCCATTTTCTCCACAAAATTCCCCCAAGTTTCTATCCAGTGTGAAGCATTGGGAAGGAAGTACCATTTTTATTCGTCCAAATGGTATGAAATTTTTATGGTGCCTTCATATGCCCAAATCATCACGCTCCACCAATTTTCAGCCCAATACAATCATCCATGTGAGTGCTACTTCATGATCTAGTTTCTGGACCAGATTTGGCAGTTGTAAAGCAACTATGTTAAATCTTGGTCCAAATCATTTCAAAATTCACAGTGTTGTAGTCCTTCCAACCCTAAACCCCTGAGACATCCTGGTTATCTCTTATCTCATCCCACTTGACCACAACTTCATGATCAAGTTTGCTACAGCAAACTTTAGCTGATCCATCCCATCAACTCATAGTCTCTTTGGCCGAGCCATCACATCAGTGGGACTGTAGGTTGGAAGGACAACACGTTTGACACCTTTTGCCAGGCATACGTACCCTCCTCCCGCCAACGCACGCGGTGACCACGCGGGCTGGCATGCGTTTGGCGCGCTCTGAGCGCCGGCTAGCTCCGGGCACTGCCCTCCCGGCCGCTCTCGCGCGTCCCACCTTGTCCACCGCGTCCCCACAGTTCCCCGCGTCCACGCGTGCCCTGGCCCCCTCCTCTTTCTCCCTCGTTCCTCCCAGGCGCGCCACGCCGCACCGCGTGCCCGCGGCCGCCGGCATCTTCCTCCTGTCTTCTTCCTCCCCCACGGCATCTCCGCACCGCGTGCACTCCCCCTTGCCTCTCTCTTTCCCCCCGCGCGTGCGCACGCGCATGCGGTCGCATCAGTGCATCCCCCGAGCGCCCGTGGCGGCATCCGGCGAGAGCATCCCCGCCTTGGCTATTTAAGCCCTCCCCGAGAACCATCGATCTCGCCAACCTTTCTCCCTCCCTCCTAGTACCCCCACTAGCCACTCGAATGAGCTCGAGCCACCCTCCTTGGCCGCCACTGCCGCCATGGCCGCCGCCGTCCTCCTCTTAAATTCGGGAAATGTCGAGTTGTCCTCTCCCTCTAACCTCCACCGGAGACCTCCACCACCACCCTAGAGCTGCCCCAACACCTCTTCTCCTCCTCTGGTGCCCCGTGGGCACGAGCCCACCGGCGCCCGACACCGCCGTCCGCCATGGCCAACATCGCGCTCGCTCCGGTGCACCTCGACATGCGTGAGGTGGTCAGGCGGGAGTGGCTCGTCGCCCTGGTCACTCCGGTGGCCGGAGCGTCGCCGGAGGTGGCCGGTGGCGCCGGGACGGGCCCCGGCGCCGAGCCCCTCCTCTGGCCCCGTGGGCGCACGCTAGGTTGAAGAAGGCGAGCTGGCCAGGTGGGCCCTACCTCCCCGCGGGCCCCATGCGTCAGCCACAGCGGGCGTTAACCCGGACCCGCTGACGTGGATAAGTGGAGGCGTATTCCTCGGAATACGTCTTCCTCCACGGAAAGCGTACTCTGGCGCAGTTTCGGGCAAGAATGCATTTTCCAATAGCGAAGGCTCATTTTCAGAAATACGCCTTCGGTTTAACCCAGCCGGCCAAAACCCTTATATTGCGAGCGTTCGCCCGTTAAGCGCAGAAATGAATATTTTTATTTGATTTTCTGCCTAACGAACGAACGGCCGTATCTCCGCAACCGTGACTCCGATTCAGGTGATTCCAAAGCCCACGATCTCAGTTCGTCGAGCCTGTTCCGATGGTATCATTTTCATAAGGTTGTCACACTGTGAAAATGACCATTTTGTCCTTGCCCTTAAAACAGCTCCGCCAAGAGGGAAACTTTTCCGGTGATTCTTTTCGCGAGTTCATCGCACCTCTCCCCGGTGAATCCATCAACCCCAGGCAAGCCACGACAGCCACTTGCATGATGGCATTGCAATAGCCATGGTTTCCACTTGAAGATTTGAATAATTATTTTATTCATATAATTATTTTGAATGTTACCGATATGCTTGTGGATCCATGCTCATGCCATGTTCATTTTCATCTAGTGAGTGACATGATTAATTATTAATGATATTATTCTCATGCTTTATTCATTTCCGATGCTAGTGATAACAATATGCTCATATGAATAGTTAGGGTTTGTTATGAAACTACTTGTGATATTCATGATCATTGTGGTGCTATGCTCATTTGCATCCTGTAGAATAAATGATTCATCTTCGTTGATGCTATGATGTTAAGTGGTTATGTTGCCCATCCGTGGTTACACTGTTATCATGCTCATATGCATTGTTATTTCATTCTGTTGTTATGACTCAGCTCATCACCATTCAAGTTGAACCTGACATTAATCGAACTTGAACAAATCTGTTGGCTGAGTCATGGTGCCACCGAATCGAGCTCACCAGTGCAACCACACTTGCCTGGATGGGGAGGCCCTAATGCGGTCTATTGTCATGCCTCTCGCCGGTGCCTCCTACTAGGGAAGGTTATGGGTGCGCGCTACCCTGATCAGGTAGGCGGCCATAAGCCTTGAGTACCCGAGTTTTATGGTACCGAGGTCCCCGTTTGGGACAATGTTTATGTTTGGCCACGACGGTGGCAGCCACAGAGGTGGCGGATGTCACGAGTTGGCATCGGGGTCACCCAGGACATAGCCCAAAGGGGAGTTTGTCGGAGTGGCCGGGAGAGTGTCATGCAATAGATTGGTTTTGTCGGAATATCGTTGGTCCAACCGAATGGGAGCACGAGGCCATGAGTTCCATGGTGTGGGTACAGTGTACTAACCTCTGCAGAGTGTATAATCTATCCATAGCCACGTCCTCGGTCATGGACACAGTTCGTAGTAGGTCACACTATGGGTCAACAGTAATAATAATCTGAATAATAACAACCCCGGTTCCATGAGAGAAGAAGTTGGTTGATCTTTATGTGGTCATGCGATGATCACGGGTAGAGATCAAGCTCCGTGTGGTCATGTGATGATCACGATGGTATAGTTGATACCGAGCTTGGTTGATCCTGAGGTGATCGTGTGATCTTCACGATGGTAAGTCTGAGACATATGGTGGTTACGGGATAACCTCCGAGCAGAGTAAGTTGGTCCATGAGACCTTAAACGTCGACCCCCTTGCATGCTAGTGCTTGTATCATCTTGTTCATATGTACCTGCCATGCTCATGTTCATCCTTGTTAATTAACCTGTAAATGCCATGCTGTTGTTTGTCTTGATTGCTTTGGTTGCTGTGAGCTTGCGAGTACATTCAAAGTACTCACCTGGCGTGTCATGCCAGATTGCAGGTCATGCCGTGATTGATTGTTTGTCGAGGATCCCGAGGTTGCGCCCTAGGACGCGTCCCGGCCAGAGTCCCTGCGGAGTGGAGTTCACCACCGTCGTCGTTGTTCCGCTACCAGAATTTATTCCGCTTCGAGATATTCCGCTGCTAGCATAGAACTACCTTAGCCGGCGAAGTGTCGCCGTGCCCCTGTAACCTTTGTAATATCGGACCCTTGTATCCCGATTATTTGTAATAAAGAGCTGATTTGTTCTATGCCAAGCAGTGTCGTATTCTAGAAGACTTGATCTCTGGCTGGAATACGGGGTGTTCCGGTCTCTCTGAGCCGGGGTGCCACATCCTAACCAAGGATGAGTCGCCAATTAAGGCTAAAGGAAAGGCGAGTCTTGACTTCCAATTCTTTGATGACCAAGATGTCAATTCGTTGCATCAAACTTTCCTGACCCGGCTGTCTGAGAGCCGGGATTCTGAAGCAGCTATGATCAATAGCTTGAATAAAAAATATGAGGTAAAATTTGCTGCACCCTTGTTTACTTGTATACATGTAGTGTAGCCCCCAAGGGCTGGGTCATTATATAATAATGACCTGGAACTTGCATATATCTGTAATGTGTTCATTTGAGCAAATAGTAGCCCCCAAGAACCGGCTCAATATCAGATGATGGGCCGGGTCTGCCAATATACTGATAATGGAAAAAGTGACAATGGATTAGCCCCCGAGTGCCATGTTGAATGCTTGCATCTTTATGGGACCTGATAAAACATACATTAGAGATGATTGACATAGCCCCCAAGTGTCGGGTCGATCGTCAGCGACGGCTCGGGACTTTTAATAAGATGTCTAAATTTAATGTTTGTATGCAGGACATGTTAAACGAGGCTGAGTCACAAGCGGCCGGCTGGCAAAGGGATATGAAAAGAGAGAAGAAACTGCGAGAGAAGGCGGAGCGCCTATCTTCAGATATTCACAAATCCTTTCTCACAGTAACTGACAACTTAGAAAAGACCAAGGCTGCATTTGAAGAAGAAAGAGCCGCCTTATTGAAACGGGCAGAAGAGGCCGAGTCAAAACTCGAGCCGGTGACCCAGGAGCTGCGTACTCTCAAGGGTCATATTACCAAAATGTGTCTAGCCATCTTTGCTAAGTCTGAAATTCCTTTAAATTATAAGCCGTCAAATATGCCCGGGTCATCATGTAGCCGGGTCACTGACTTCTGTGCTGTGCCAACAGGTAGAAGACAGCATAATGTTGTGGAGCAACCACTAGTGAAATTGAAGGCCGTGTATACCTTCCTGGAACAACTGTATGTAGGCGGCTCGCGCTGCATCATGGCAGTGAAGAACTCAAAGGCACCGCCCCAACATATTATGGACATGCTGAAAGAACTATTTGTTGTACCCGAGTGGTTCCAAGAGTGGAAGAGGGCGGCTTGTTGATACGTCTCCATCGTATCTATAATTTTTGATTGTTTCATGCCAATATTCTACATCTTTCATATACTTTTGGCAACATTTTATATGATTTCTTGGACTAACATATTGATCCAGTGCCCAGTGCCAGTCCTGTTTTCTGCTTGTTTTTTATTTCACAAAAAATCCATATCAAACGAAGTCCAAACGCGATAAAATTTTGTGGAGAATTATTTTGTAATATATGTGATTTTTGGGAGCTAGAATCAACACAAACGGAGGCCCACAGCCTCCACAAGGCAAATGGGCACGACCCCCAAGAACGCGTGGTGTTGCCTTGTGGGCACACCGTAAGTCAGTTGGGGCTCTTCTTCGGCCGCATGGAAGCTTATATCGAGAAAAAAATCGTGTTAAAATTTTAGCGCAATCGGAGTTACGAAACTCCGGATATTTAAGAAACGGTGAAAGGCCAGAAAAGAGGAACGCGAAACAGAAGAGAATAGAGAGAGATCCAATCTCGGAGGGGCTCCTCCCCTCCGGGAGCCATGGCGGCCATGGACCAAAGGGGGAACTCTCCTCCCATCTAAGGGGGAGGCCAAGGAAGAAGAAGAAGGAGGGGGGCTCTCTCCCCCTCTCTCCCGGTGGCGCCGAACGCCGCCGGGGCAATCATCGTGACGACGATCTACACCAACAACTTCGCCGCCGTCAACACCAACTCTCTCCCCCTCTATGCAGCGGTGTAACACCTCTTCTCCCTGCTGTAATCTCTACTTAAACATGGTGCTTAACACTATATATTATTATCCAATGATATGTGGCAATCCTATGATGTTTGAGTAGATTCGTTTTGTCCTATGGGTTGATTGATGATCGTGATTGGTTTGAGTTGTATGTTTTATTTTGGTGCTATCCTATGGTGCCCTCTGTCTCACGCAAGCGTGAGGGATTCCTGCTGTAGGGTTTGCAATATGTTCATAATTCTCTTATAGTGGGCGGCTAGAGTGACAGAAGCTTACACCCGAGTAAGGGGGTTGTTGCGTATGGGAGTAAAGGGGACTTGTTACTTAATGCTATGGTTGGGTTTTACCTTAATGATCTTTGGTAGTTGCAGATGCTTAGAGTTCCAATCATAAGTGCATATGATCCAAGTACAGAAAGTATGTTAGCTCATGCCTCTCCCTCATATAAAATTGCAATAATGATTACCGGTCTAGTTATCGATTGCCTAGGGACAAATCCTTCTCTTTGTGTTACAAAAAGCTCTCTACTAAAACAACTAACTTTTATTATCTCGCAAAGTACACCTAGTTTTATTCTTGCAAAGTAGTTCTAGCATTACACTTACAAAGTACTTCTAGTTTCATACTTGTTCTAGGTAAAGCAAACGTTAAGTGTGCGTAGAGTTGTATCGGTGGTCGCTAGAACTTGAAGGGAATATTGATTCTACCTTTAGCTCCTCGTTGGGTTCGACACACTTATTTATCGAGAAAGGCTACAACTGATCCCCTATACTTGTGGGTTATCAAGACCTTTTTCTGGCGCCGTTGCCGGGGAGCAATAGCGTGGGGTTGATATTCTCGTGTGTGCTTGTTTGCTTTATCACTAAGTAGTTTTTATTTTCAATTCTAAGTTGTTTTATATCTATAGTTATGGATATGGAACAGGAAATACCAAAAAAATTAGTTGTACTTGCTACTCATGGAGATGGGGAACCTCCTAAAACCCTCGATGCTGGTTATGTGGAAAACATTAATTACTACTTTGATAATCCTGATAAATCTCCATTCAACTTGATAATGGGATATACTTTGGATCAACGGGAATACTTTAGGGATTATCGCTTGTCTCAAAAAGGGAAACTGTTATGGGATCAAATTAAAATGCTGCATTGGTATGCTTGGAATTTATGCTTAAGGTGTGATTACACTTGTTGCTCTAAGATGAAGGCTCCACACCTTTCCTTTCAATGTGAATTTAATGATAATGAAACCTTGGCTTCTTATGCTAATGGTATATATGATTACTATGATGTAGAACTAATTGAAGAATTTGTTGCTTTTATGGGTGCTTATGAAATTAAATCTTTGTTTGAAAAGTATGAAGATTGTGATGCTACTATTTACAGATCTGAAAATTATGCTATACTTAAATATTGCCATGAGAATTATGAATATAATGCCTATATTGATCAATTTATTGAGAAAGTCTCCGCTGCCCAAGAAGAGACTAATATTTTGCAGGAACCTATGGAAGAAGAAATTGCTGACACTGTGAGCTCATTAGATGAAAAAGATGATGAGGAGAGCAAAGAACAAAGGGAGGAAGAGCGGATTAGCTACCCGTGCCCACCTTCTAATGAGAGTAACTCTTCAACTCATACATTGTTTAATTTCCCTTCGTGCTTACCGAAGGATGAATGCTATGATGATTGCTATGATCCCTTTGATTCTTTTGAAGTATCCCTTTTTGATGAAATTGATGCTTGCTATGCTTGTGGCCATGATGCCAATTTGAATGATGCTTATGGAGATGAACTTGCTATAGTTACTTATGTTAAACATGAAATTGTTGCTATTGCACACACATGATACTCCTATTATCTTTTTGAATTCTCCAAACTACACTATATCGGAGAAGTTTGCGCTTATTAAGGATTACATTGATGGGTTGCGTTTTACTATTACACATGATGATTTTGATGAATATAATATGCATGTGCTTGCTGCTCCTAATTGCAATTATTATGAGAGAGGAATTACATCTCTACCTCTCTATGCTTCCAATACGATAAAATTGCAAGAAACTGTTTATACTATGCATTGGCCTTTACTTGATGTGCATGAATTGTTCTTTTATGACATGTCGATGCATATGAAGAGAGTTAGACTTCGTCATTATATGATTTATGTTGCTTTGTGCTCACTACTAAATTATAAATCATTGTTAATTAAAATTGGCTTTGATATACCTTGGGATCCGGGTGGATCGATTACTTGAGCACTTTATGCCTAGCTTAATGGCTTTAAAGAAAGCGCTGCCTGGGAGACAACCCGGAAGTTTTAGAGAGTCTTTTTATTCTGTTGTGTGCTTTTAAAAAGTTTAAAAACAAAAAAATATAGAGGGGAACCTAAAACTTTTTCAAAAAGAAAAGTGAAAGTGAGACAGATGAGCAATGTGGAAGTGGGGGCTAGCCTTGAACTTTGTTCATGCCCATGAAAACTTTGTGAATCTTGATTACAGAAACTTTTCAAAAATAATAATTATCCCCTTGTACAAACCCATTGTATTATAAAAATAATGTGCCAAGATTTACCTTTAGGATGTTTAAATTGCTTGTTTGGTGTGTGGAGTGCAAAAACAGAAACTTTTGCTGTAGTGTTTGAATTTCTATAATTTACTGGAACATGCAAAAATTCTGAAATTTTTACACAGTACTTATATGCAATTTTTTTATTTTTTCCTAATTTTTCAGAATTGTTTGAGTTACACAAGTATATGTACCATCTGCATCTTTACAGACTGTCCTGTTTTCACAGATTGCTGTTATACTTTCTTTATTTGCGTATGTTTGAAATCTTGTTGAGCCCCATTGACTTGGGAACCATAGAATTGTGATAGCATACAGTAGGTAATGTTTAATTATAATTATACAATAATTTTACAGCAGGACATGATGGGATTTTATGTTATATGTACTAACCCCTCTAATAAAAAGTTCGGTTAAGTTTTGTGTGGATGAAGTGTTCGAAGAACGAGGAGGTATCGATACGAGGAGAATAAGGAGAGGCAAGAGCTCAAGCTTGAGGATTCTCAAGGCACCCCAAGTAAATATTCAAGGATACTCAAGCGTCTAAGCTTGGGGATGCCCCGGAAGGCATCCCATCTTTCTTCAACAATTATCGGTATGTCTCGTTTTTTTTTGTTCACATGATATGCGTAAATTCTGGGAGCGTCGTGTGCTTTTTCTTTTTCTTTTAATAATGCACCATGCTGGTATGAGATAGTCCTTGGTTGATTTATATAATGCTTCATGCACTTCACTTATATCTTTTGAGTATGGCTTTATTGAATGCTTCATGTGCTTCACTTATATCATTTGAAGTTTGGATGCCTGTTTCTCTACATATAGAAAACCATTATTTGTAGAATGCTCTTTTGCTTCACTTATATTTATTAGAGTGTGGTCTTTTATAGAAAGAATTAAACTCTCAAGCTTCACTTATATCTATTTATAGAGTCAACAGGAATTGGTCATTCACATGGTTAGTCATAAAATCCTACATAAAACTTGTAGATCACTGAAAATGATAAGTTTGATTCCTTGCAATAGTTTTGCGATATTAAGATGGTGATATGTGGGAGGTACTAGTGAATTATTGTGGTTTAGTAAGAATATTGGTGTTAAGGTTGGTGATTCCCGAAGCATGCACGTATGGTCTGTCGTTATGCTAAGAAGTTGGAGCATGATTTATTATTGATTGTCTACCTTTGAGTGGCGGTCGGGGACGAGCGATGGACCTTGTCCTACCAATCTATCCCTCTAGGGGCATGCATAGTAGTACTTTGCTTCAAGGGCTAATAAACTTTCGCAATAAGTATGTGAGTTCTTTATGACTAATGTGAGTCCATGGATTATACGCACTCTCGCCTTTCCGCAATTTGCTAGCCTCTTCGATACCGTGCATTGCCCTTTCTCACCTCGAGAGTCGGTGCAAACTTCGCCGGTGCATCCAAACCCCATGATATGATACGCTCTATCACACATAAGCCTCCTTATATCTTCCTCAAAACAGCCACCATACCTACCTATTATGGCATTTCCATAGCCATTCCGAGATATATTGCCATGCAACTTCCATCATCATCATATACATGACTTGAGCATTCATTATCATATTGCTTTGCATGATCGTAAGATAGCTAGCATGATATTTTCATGGCTTGTCCGTTTTTTGATATCTTTGCTATGCTAGATCATTACACATCCTGGTACACTGCCAGAGGCATTCATATAGAGTTATCTTGTATAGTTTTTTTTCGAGTTGTAATATCGAGTTGTAAGTAAATAAAAGTGTGATGATCATCATTATTAGAGCATTGTCCCAGTGAGGAAAGAATGGTGGAGACTAATGAGTCCTTGAAAAAGTGGGGATGAGGTCCATGAGACTGTTCTAAAAAAAAGTGGCCAAAAAGAGCCCAACAAAAAAAAGAGAAAAAAAAGAAAAAAAATGAGAGAAAAAGAGAGAAGGGGCAATGTTACTATCCTTTTTCCGCACTTGTGCTTTAGAGTAGCACCATGTTTTTCATATAGAGAGTCTCCTGAGTTGTCACTTTCATATACTAGTGGGAAATTTTCATTATAGAACTTGGCTTGTATATTCCGATGATGGGCTTCCTCAAATGCCCGAGGTCTTCATGAGCAAGCAAGTTGGATGCACACACAGTTAGTTTTCAGTTTGAGCATTCATACACTTATAGCTCTTAGTGCATCCGTTGCATGGCAATCCCTACTCCTCGCATTGACATCAATTGATGGGCATCTCCATAGCCCGTTGATTAGCCGCGTCGATGTGAGACTTTCTCCCTTTTTGACTTCTCCTTATTAATCTCTATCATCATTCTATTCCACCCATAGTGCTATATCCATGGCTTGCGCTCATATATTGCATGGGGGTTGAAAAAGCTAAAGCGCGTTAAAAAGTATGAACCAATTGCTCGGCTTGTCATCGGGGTAGTGCATGATAAATACTTTATGTTAAGAAGATGGAGCATGACAGGATTATATGATTTTGTAGGGATAGCGTTCTTTAGCATTTTTATTTTGAAAGACATGATTGTTTGTTGGTATGTCTGAGTATTGATGTCCTTATATAAAATTATAGACTATTGCTTTGAATCACTCGTGTCTTAATATTCATGCCATGATTAGATTATATGATCAAGATTATGTTAGGTAGCATTCCACATCAAAAATTATCTTTTTATCATTTACCTACTCGAGGACGAGCTGGAATTAAGCTTGGGGATGCTGATATGTCTCCGTCGTATCTATAATTTTTGATTGTTTCATGCCAATATTCTACAACTTTCATATACTATTGGCAACATTTTATATGATTTATTGGACTAACATATTGATCCAGTGCCCAGTGCCAGTTCCTGTTTTCTGCTTGTTTTTGTTTCGCAGAAAATCCATATCAAACGAAGTCCAAACGCGATAAAATTTTACGGAGAATTATTTTGGAATATATGTGATTTTTGGGAGGTGGAATCAACGCAAACGGAGACCCACGGCCTCCACAAGGCAAACGAGCACGACCCCCCCCCAGGCCGCGTGGTGTTGCCTTGTGGGCACACCGTAAGTCGGTTGGGGCTCTTCTTGGGCCGCAAGGAAGCTTATATTGAGAGAAAAATCGTGTTAAAATTTCAGCGCAATCGGAGTTGCGGATCTTCGGATATTTAAGAAACGGTGAAAGGCCAGAAAAGAGGAACGTGAAACAAAAGAGAACAGAGAGAGAGATCCAATCTCGAAGGGGCTCCTACCCTCCGGGAGCCATGGTAGCCATGGACCAGAGGGGGAACTCTCCTCCCATGTAGGGGTGAGGCCAAGGAAGAAGAAGAATGTGACGCCCCCGGCCCGACCGTGCACTAATCATACACGCAAATGCACACGATCAAGCCTAGGGACTCACTGGAAGATATCACAACACAACTCTAAACAAAATAAAATGATACAAGCTTTATATTACAAGCCAGGGGCCTCGAGGGCTCGAATACATAAGCTTGAGTCACACAAGCATCAGCAGAAGCATCAGATATCTGAGTACAGATATAAAAGTTAAACAGATAGGCCTTTAAGAAGGCGGGGCAAAATAAAAACATTGTATCGAAAAGGCGCAGGCCTCCTGCCTGGGAGCCTCCGAATTTACTCCTGGTCGTCGGTGGTCTCCACGTAGTAGTAGGCTCCACCGGAAGTGTATTAGCAGTCGTCGGCGGTAGCAGCTGACTCCTGGGATCCATCATCTGGTCGCAGCAATCGGGTATGCGGGAAAAGAGTAGCAAAGCAACCGTGAGTACTCATCCAAAGTACTCGCAAGACTGACATCAAAACTATACTAAGTATGCATCGGTATCAAAGGAATGGAGCTATATCTTTGGGCTAAACTTCAGAAATGCCAGAATAAGGGGGAAGAGCCTAGCCTATCGAAGACTAGCATCTTCAATGTCTTGCAGCATTAGAAGAGTGTAGATCAACATAATATAAAGTAGCAAGCATGTAATAGCAAAGCCCAGAGATCCTTCCTCGACTCCCTGTGAGAAAGCGATCCCGGAGGTTACAATTAATTAACATGTATCCAGTTCAAGTTGTAGTATATCGGGATACAACACTGAGTGTCCTGTTACCGTGGACACGGCTATTTGAATAGATAACTTCCCTGCAAGGGTGCACTACTGTTACCCAACACGCTCGATTAACTCTGGCCGGACACACTTTCCTGGGTCATGCCCGGCCTCGGCTGATCAACACACCATAGCCCTACCTAGAGCTCAGCAGAGAGGTCCCCGCCGGTCTACATCCTAAGTGCTCAGAGGTCTTGGGCCCATCGCCCTTTGCACTCCGGGTCGTTGCGAGCAGGGCGAGTCCAGGCACCACCTCTGTCCTGGATGGCGCCGGCCCAGCCGTGCCGCAATGCTGCACTGGACGTCTGACAGAGCTTTCGGCTGATACATAAGGCGTAGAGGGCCCCATTAAACCATTATCCCACGTGGTGGTAGTGCGTATAGGCCAGTGGCCAACTCAGATCAATACCCAAATCCGTTAGCGAATTATTAGGAGCTCGCGGTGATGATCAGTACTAATGTCGCCCCGTCTCGAGGAAGTGCAACAAGGGCCAGGCCCATCCCTCTCTAGGGCGGTCTTTTCCTGCCCGGCCGCGTCTCGTAAATTAACTCACGAGTACCCTTTTGGTCAACCCGACTTCACATCTCTCGCGGGAACCCCTCGGGGTCGACCCGACTTTAACACGGGTCTGAGATAAATGCCCAAGTAACAGTGTGGCCATGACATCAAGGGGGAAATCTGAGGAATCACCCTCGATGGATTCCTACTCGATGTATCCGTTAGGGAGAACCAGGAGGAATCACCCTCGATGGTCCACCCTTGAGGGGTTGTACGACAGAGTCATCATCGGGAAGGGGAGAGCGAGGAATCACCCTCTGCAATAACCATCGATGTGCTATACTACAGAGATATCATCAGGAGTGCAGTACGAGGTATCACACTCGGCACTTGATAGTACCCTGCAGAGTCGTGCAACTAAGGGGGTGTGCGGTGAAGTGACGGTATCTACACATCGATCACAATGATCGAGGTACTGGTAACAAAGCGGGGCAACAGGGACAAGGGTGAGGGGTCACTGATGGATCACTAACCAACCTATTCTAGGCAGTTTAGGATGATAGGTAAAGTAACAATAGCAGGTTACAAAGATAGGCTATGCATCAGAATAGGAGCAAACAAATACAGTAGCAAAATCTAATGCAAGCATGAGGGAGAAGGAATAGGCGATATAGGAATGATCAAGGGGGTTTTGCTTGCTTGGAAGCTCTGCTGAAAGGAGCTGGTCGTCGACGACGTAGTTGTACTCAGGAGGGTCGTCGGCAGTCTCGGGGTCTATCGGGAGAGAAGGAGGGGGAAGAAACAATAAATACAAGCAACAAATGCAATCACAGATGCATGGCATGGCAACAGGCTAATCGAGGGGTGCCCTAATGTAGTACTACGCAAGTTAGTCGGAGCGGGAAACGTCTGGAGGTGTTTTACCAGCTCCGAGCAATTATCGGATAGATGAACCGGAGGGGGAAAGTTCCATGTTCATCATGTTAGAGGGGTGTGGCAGACATGTGGGTGGCATAATCGGATTCTTCATATTTTTCTGATCGATTTCCATATATAAATTATTTTCATCCGAGTTACGGATTATTTTATATTAATTTTCAAAGTTTTAATTCAATTTCTGGAATTAACAGATTTAATTTAATTCTAAAATCATTTATTGTGTCATCATGACGTCAGCGGTCAACACTGATCGTTGACCGGTCAAACTGACATGCGGGTCCCGTCTGTCATTGACACAGGTTAATTAAACGGAATTAATTAGTTTAATTAGGTGGTTAGTTTAATTAAACCAGATTAATTAAGTTAATTAATTCACTAATTAATTAATTTATTTATTTATTTTATTATTATTATTATTTTTAAATTCTTTTTTTATTTTTCAATTAGTTTTTGTTACAGGGGGCGTGGGGCCCCAACGTCAGTGGCCCAGGGGCCTAGCGGGCGCTGGGCGTGGGCGAACGGGCTACGGGCGCTGCCCGGGCGTGGCGTCGCCCGAACGCAGGGGCGTGGCGGGGCGCCGAAGGGGGCGCGGCCAGGGGCGGCGTAGATCCCTTGGGGCGGAGGCGAGGCCAGACGGGCGGCGGAGGGCACGGCAGCATGAGGCGGGGCCGGCGGCAGGGAGGCGGCGGCCGGCGTTGGCGAGCGGCTGCGGGGAAACGCGGCGGCGCAGGCGGGCGGCGGTGCAGCAGAGCAGCGCGGCCGGCGAGCGGGGCGGAGCGCGGCGCTGGGGAAGCAGGGGGCAGAGTGGAGCGGCTGCGGCAGGAAGCGGTCGCGGCGGTAGTGAGCGAGGGCGCAGGGCAGGCGCGAGCGGGGCGCGGGGGAAACAGCGACGCGGGGCAGAGGTGGTCGGGCGCGGGCGGCCGGGGCGAGGCCGGCGGCAGGGAGGCGGCGGCCGGAGCGGGGTGGCGCGGGCGGCACGGGGTCGCAGTGAGCGCAGGCAGGCGGGGCAGTGACGAGGCGAGCGGGACGGGCGTCGAGCGGGAGCAGAGAGGGGAAGGGGATCGGGGTCCTCACGGTCGTCGTGAGAAGGTGGCGGCGAGGCTCGGTGATGGCCGGCGGGGAGGAGGTCGGGAACGGAGAGGCGGCGAGGGCGGGCGACGGGCGGCGTCGAACGGCGATGGGGTCGGGGCTCGTTGCCCCGATCCCGATCCAGACGGGGGGGGGAGGGAGAGAGAGATCGGGGGATAGAGTGGGGTAGCGGGGGTTAGGGTTTGGGGGGTTGGGGCCTTATAGGCCATGGGGTGGCCGGCTAGGCTGAGGCCCAGTTGGGCCACGACCCAGTGGGGGAGGGCTTTGCCCTTTGCTTTATTATTTTTTTTGTTTATTTTTTCTTTTCTTGTTTTCTTATTCTGTTTTATTTTATTTTTATTTTTATAAAATATAACACTAGCCCCTAAATTAGTATTTATAATTAGGCTACTGCCATAATTAATTTGGTACATTAATTAAATAGTTTGCATTTATTTATTATTTAAAAAACATTTAATAATTGTTTTAGCCCCATTTTATTGATTTTTGGCACTTAAAATACCTTATAAAATATGGGTTTCAACATGACAAAAATCCAGGGATTATTTGCCACACTTTGAACATTTTATTTTTCAAATTTGAACAACTTTTATTTTCACTTTCAATTTGAATTTCAATTTGAATTGGAATTTGAAATGAGATATGATCCAAATGATGATCAAGCTCTGTTAAGCATGGTGACTTGGCATGATTAAGAGGTGATCATTGTTCTTAATACATGGGGATGTCACAAAGAAGGAGGGGGGCTCTCCCCCCTCTCTCCCGGTGGCGCCGAACGCCGCCGGGGCAATCATCGTGACGGCAATCTACACCAACAACTTCGCCGCCGTCAACACCAACTCTCTTCCCCTCTATGCTGCGGTGTAACACCTCTTCTCCCCGCTGTAATCTCTACTTAAACATGGTGCTTAACGCTATATATTATTATCCAATGATATGTGGCAATCCTATGATGTTTGAGTAGATTCGTTTTGTCCTATGGATTGATTGATGATCGTGATTGGTTTGAGTTGTATGTTTTATTTTGGTGCTGTCCTATGGTGCCCTTCGTGTCACGCAAGAGTGAGGGATTCCCACTGTAGGGTGTGCAATACGTTCATAATTCTCTTATAGTGGGCGGCTAGAGTGACAGAAGCTTACACCCGAGTAAGGGGGTTGTTGCGTATGGGAGTAAAGGCTCCTTGTTACTTAATGCTATGGTTTGGTTTTACCTTAATAATCTTTGGTAGTTGCGGATGCTTGCTAGAGTTCCAATCATAAGTGCATATGATCCAAGTACGGAAAGTATGTTAGCTCATGCCTCTCCCTCATATAAAATTGCAATAATGATTACCGGTCTAGTTATCGATTGCCTAAGGACAAATCCTTCTCTTTGTGTTACAAAAAGCTCTCTACTAAAACAACTAACTTTTATTATCTCGCAAAGTACTCCTAGTTTTATTCTTGCAAAGTAGTTCTAGCATTACACCTACAAAGTACTTCTAGTTTCATACTTGTTCTAGGTAAAGCAAACGTTAAGTGTGCGTAGAGTTGTATCAGTGGTCGATAGAACTTGAAGGGAATATTAATTCTACCTTTAGCTCCTCGTTGGGTTCGACACTCTTATTTATCGAGAAAGGCTGCAACTGATCCCCTATACTTGTGGGTTATCACTTGTCGTCAAGGAGCCCTATCTGCCCTTACACGCGCCAAGGCTTATTTACCAGAAATGGATCCGGCTCAATTAGCAGACGGGTTCCCCGAATTCAACGCTGATGACACCCCGTTTACTAAGAAGGATTACCTGTGGTGCCTAAAAGAGACCCGGGTGGCGGCGACAGCACTTGCGGACGGGCTGGACATCACCAAGTACCAAGCCGGCTACTCTGAAGCCGGCGAACACATAAATCCACCCAACCCACAACATGTGGACCTTACACCTCCTCGTAAGTAAACCTTTGCCCCTGATGTCAACCCTACAACTGTGATGAGGGCAGACTCGGTATTTGAAGCTTTGCAATCCATTCAGTGGCTGGCAGACGACCCGTAGACCTCAAGGGAAGAAGCAGCTCCTGAAGATCAAGAAGAGTCGGCTCATGTTGACCCATCATCCAGTGGTGCAAATGTTGACACGGAGGGCCATACCGCCGGCTCACAGCCGTGAAACGCTTGAAATGATGTAGTGATACCTTTATCAAATTTTGGCCCTGACGTGGCTTTGTAATAGCCGGTAGAAAACTTTCATAACCTGTCAATGCCTTCGTGCATTTTAACAGTCCTTAACTTTTGAATTTGTGATGACTGTTGATAGCTCTAAGTATGCATGTTTTCTCAACTTGATTATATGACCTGGAATCCATAGCCATAGGTGCAAATATAACCCGGCAAAATTTGTATTTTTGAAGAATCCCAAAGTGATGTAGTATACTACAAAGCAATAGGTGGATATTCCAAGGCCGTGTCAAACTTGTGACCCGGCAGACAGATAAGAAAATTTTGAAACCTGCAAAAATTGCACAGATATAGATATATGTAAATATGAAATAATAAACTATAGAGAAATACAAAATAAGCCAGCTTTCGTGGCACGACATAAAGACCGGCTTTCGAGGCTCGAGTCTGATTTGCTTTCATGGAGCAAGCTTTTTAGCCTCTTTTGGTTTGTCTTAGCTCTCTGAAAGCCGGCTCTCACGTGACTTAACCAATGTTTTAACTTTGATGAGTTCAGGGTCACCTCTGTGATTGACCCATCAGGCGTTCATCGGGTCACCTTTTGTGAGTTGCATCTTGCTAACAGGCAGGTTTAACCAAGTATATAATGGCATATGCTGGGTTAAGAGGGATGTTAATAGCTAAACTCAATGAGTTGGAAGCCCCCAAGTAACCAATGATCAAAAAATAAAGACTCAACACACAATTTCTAAGGTGAAACGACAAACTCTCTTATCCAGAGATGCCGGCATTATTTCATCGATCATATATATATATATATATATATATATATATATACACATGATGAAGGTATGTACAAAAGATAGTGTCGAGTCCGTGACTTAGGTATAATATGGCCGAAGATGTGCAATATTCCAGGATCGGCTGCCCTCCTCTTCAGAGGTACGTGATTTATCTGCTTCACGTATATCAACAAGGTAATAAGAACCATTGTTGAGATTCTTGCTGATAATGAAGGGTCCTTCCCAAGGAGGCAAAAGCTTATGCATGCCTGTCTGGTCTTGTATTAGACGGAGCACTAAGTCACCTTCCTGAAAGGTACGGCTTCGAACTCTACGGCTACGATAGCGACGTAGGTCTTGTTGATATATTGCAGATCTGGACACGGCAAGTTTGTGTTCCTGTTCCAAAGCATCAAGAGCATCTTGGCGAGCTTGTTCATTATCAGCCTCCACATAAGATGTGACTCGGGGAGAGTCATGATGAATATCACTTGGAAGTACAGCTTCTGCACCATAGACCAGGAAAACAGCATATAGCCTCTTCCAAGCCTGAAGTACAGCAAATTTCTGGCATCCATCACACTTGCGAACAATATCCTCTGCATTTGCATGAGCTGTGAGCCAATAAACCCATGTCGGAAAGCTTTCGCAACCAAGGATAGTGAGCCGACATGATGTCCACAATCACCAGAGTGGATTTCATTGAGAATCGCATGACCCTCTTCTAGAGAAACACATCGTTGAAAAACGCCTGTGACGCTTCGTCTGTGTAACTCACCATTGACTATGGTCATGGACTTGGACCTCCTGATAATCTGCCGAGCGATGATTTCCTCTGCTGGGAGCTCGCCACGGCTCAGATATACCAGGTAAGGTACTGTCCAATCTGGTATAGCATGAACAGCGGCCACCAAGGCTCCTTTTGGATCCGGAACAGCAATGTCCTCCTCTGTTGGTCATTTGACTGATGGGTTATGCAGAACCTCAAGGAAAACATTGGGTGGAACAGGCTTCCGCTGAGACCCTAAATGAGACAATGCATCTGCTGCCTCGTTAATCTGGCGATCAATATGATCAACCTGGTATCCCTTGAAGTGTCCCGCAATATTGGTGATTGCGTGTCTATAAGCCGCCATGAGGAGATCCTTGGAATCTCAGGTCCCAAAAACTTGCTGAGCCACCAAATTCGAGTCGCCCAGGCACCTGACCCAGCTTAAGTTCATCTCCTTAACCATACGGAGCCCATGAAGCAAGGCCTCATATTCTGTTGCATTGTTAGTACAGGGAAACATAAGCCTCAAAACATAAAAAAAATTATCACCTCGTGGGGAAGCTATCACAACTCCAGCCCCCGATCCCTCCAATTGTCTAGATCCATCGAAGTGTATTGTCCAGTATGTTGTATCCGGCTTGTCCTCTGGAGCTTGTAACTCAGTCCAGTCATTGATGAAATCCACCAAAGCCTGAGAGTTGATGGCAGTCTGTGGCACATATTTGAGATGATGCAGACCAAGCTCAATAGCCCACTTTGTAACCCGTCCAGTTGCCTCCCTATTCTGGATGATGTCCCCAAGAGGTGCTGAACTGACAACAGTAATTGGGTGCTCATGAAAATAATGTTTCAATTTATGACTTGCCATGAACACGCCATATACCAGCTTTTGCCAATGCGGATATTGCTGCTTGGACTCTGTTAAAACTTCACTAACACAATACACTAGCCGCTGGACTGGGTACTCCTTGCCCTCTTCCTTGCGTTCCATGACAACTGCAACACTGATGGCTCTACTGTTGGCGGCAATGTATAGCAGCATCGGTTCCTTCTCTTGAGGAGCAGCAAGGATGGGCGGCTCAGACAACTGCTTCTCGAGGGACTCAAAGGCTTGATCTGCAGCATCACTCCAAGTGAAATTATCTGATTTTTTGAGTAATTGGTAGAGAGGAATCGCTTTTCCCCCAAGCCGGCTTATAAACCGGCTTAAAGCCGCGACACGCCCTTCCAACTTCTGGACAACATTGATGTTGGCTGATATGTCTCCAACGTATCTATAATTTTTGATTGTTCCATGCTGTTATATTATCAATCTTGGATGTTTTTATATGCATTTACAGCAATTATATATCATTTTTGGAGACTAACCTATTAACCTAGTGCCCAGTGCCAGTTGCTGTTTTCTGCCCTGTTTTTGTTTTACAGAAAATCAATACCAAACGAAGTCCAAATGCCACGAAACTTTTTGGAGATTTTTTTTCTGGACAAGATAAACACTAGAAGCTTCGGGAGGAGGCCAGAAGCCCCAGGGGGTGCCCACGAGGCACCAGGGCGCGCCTGGGGGGCAGGCACGCCCTGGTACCTCATGGGGCCCACAGAGCTCTGTTTGACCTAATTCTTCCACTATAAATTCAGAAAAAATCAGAAACCCTCAGGGGAGTCCACGAAATACTTTTTCCGCCACCGCAAGTTTCTGTTCCAGAGAGATCCCATCTGGAGGCCTTCTCCGGTACTCCGCCAGAGGGGGAATCGATCACGGAGGGGCTCTACATCAACCTTGCTGCCCTTCCGATGATGCGTGAGTAGTTTACCATATACCTTCGGGTCCATAGTTAGTAGCTAGATGGCTTCTTCTCTCCTTTTGATCTTCAATACAATGTTCTCCTCGATGTTCTTGGAGTTCTATCCGATGTAATCACTTTTTGCGGTGTGTTTGTTAGGATCCGATGAATTGTGAGTTTATGATCAGATTATCCATGAATATATTTGAGTCTTCTCTGATCTCTTTTATGCATGATTATTATAGCCTCGTATTTCTTCTCCGATCTATTGATTTGGTTTGGCCAACTAGATTGATTTATATTGCCATGGGAAGAGGTGCTTTGTAGTGGGTTCGATCTTGCGGTGCTCAATCCCAGTGACAGAAAGGGACATGACACGTATGTATCATTGCTACTAAGGGTAAAAAGATGGAGTTTATTCATACGTGAGTTTATCTTGTCTACATCATGTCATCGTTCTTAAGGCATTACTCCGTTCTCTATGGACTTAATACACTAGATGCATGCTGGATAGCGGTCGATGTGTGGAGTAATAGTAGTAGACGCAGGCAGGAGTCGGTCTACTTATCTTGGACGTGATGCCTATATACATGATCATTGCCTTGGATATCGTCATGATTATTTGCTTTTCTATCAATTGCCCAACAGTAATTTGTCTACCCACCGTATGCTATTTTCTTGAGAGAAACCTCTAGTGAAAACTATGGCCCCCGGGTCTATCTAAATCATATTACTAAAACCCTAAAAATATTGCTGCCATTTTCTTTTATTTATTTTATTTTATATTTTTGTTTCAATCTATCTATCTATCACATACAATTTAATCTTGCAATTAACCGCCGAGGGATTGACAACCCCTTGTTTGCGTTGGATGTTAGGATTTGTTCTTTGTGTGCAGGTACTGCTAACGAGGTGTTGCTTGGTTCTCCTACTGGATTGATAACCTTGGTTTCATAACTGAGGGAAATACTTACCTCTGCTGTGCTGCATCATGCCTTCCTCTTCGGGGATAAAACCAACGCAAGCTACAAGTAGCAGGAAGAATTTCTGGCGCCGTTGCCGGGGAGACATCATCAACATCTATCAAGTACCTTTGCATAAACTCTCATCTCCTTGCATTTACTTTATTTGCCATTTGCCTCTCGTTTTCATCTCCCTCACTTCTAAAATATTTTTACAAAAATACAAAAATATTTTCCGTTTGCCTTTTCTCGTTTGCTTGTTACCTTGTTTGCTTAATCATGATGCCCCGAGAGAATTATCATGATACTTCTTATTATAAAATTATGTCCGCAATTGAGAAAAATACTAAAGATTACATGACTACGCAGTTTGAGCACAACAAATTTTTTACCGAGGAACTCAAAGAACACTCTACTTTATTGGATGCTATTGCAAAACAACTCGATGATGTTAGTAAAGAAGTTGCTAGTCTTCAATCTCAATTTGCTCTTACTGAAAATTTGCTAGCAAAATTTCTGACGCGCAAGCTACGCTAGTAAATCAAATGGCAGCGAAGCCGGAATCATTGGAACATAGTAATGATGAGGATATTAAAATGACTGGTGTTTCATCTATTGATTCTTTGTTTAGCAAAATTAAACTTGATTAAAAGGGGACTGAAGAAGAGTCAACTTTAGCTAAAGAGCGTTCCCATAATTCGAAGGGTGAAAATCTTAATGAAAAAATTGCTAAAAGTGGGTTTGGAGAGGTAAAAACTTTAAATAGCGATGTGCCCACTCTCTTGGATTACAAAGATTTTAATTATGATAATTGTTCTTTGATTGAGTGCATTTCTTTGTTACAATCCATGTTAAATTCACCCAACGCTTATGAGCAAAACAAGGCTTTTACTAAACACATCGTAGAAGCAATGATGAAAGCGTTAGAAGAAAAGTTAGAACTAGAAATTTCAATTCCTAGAAAATTATATGATGAATGGGAACCCACCATTAAAATTAAAATTAAAAATAAAAATTATGAGTGCAATGCTTTATGTGATTTGGGTGCTAGCGTTTCCACAATTCCAAAATCTCTATGTGATGTGCTAGGTTTCACCAATATAGATGAATGTTCTCTTAATTTGCACTTGGCGGATTCTACTATTAAAAAGCCAATGGGTAGAATTAATGATGTGCTTATTCTCGCAAATAGAAATTATGCGCCCGTTGATTTTATTGTTCTTGATATTGAATGTAATTCTTCTTGCCCCATAATACTTGGGAGACCGTTCTTACGAACTATAGGTGCCGTTATTGATATGAAAGAAGGGAATATAAAATTTCAGTTTCCATTAAAGAAGGGTATGGAGCGTTTCCCTAGGAAAAGAATTAAAGCACCATATGAGTCAATTATGAGGGCCACTTATGGGATCAACTTGAAAGATGACAATACTTGAAAATATGCATTATGCCTAGCTAGGGGCATAAAAACAATAGCGCTTGTTGGCAGGCAACCCAATGAATAAAATAAAATTTTCTGTTATTGTGTGTTTTCACAATTATGCTACTGGTATGATTGTGTTTTTGTGTTTTTAATTAGTGTTTGTGCCAAGTAAAGCCTTTAGGATGATTTGGAAGATAGTATAATTGATGCTGTTTGGAAAACAGAAAGTTTTGCATCCAGTGCCCGAATTTTGTTTCTGTACTGGAGCGTCAGAAAAATATGAAATTTTTACACAGTATTGGTATATGAATTTACCACGTTGTCCTAAGTTTTCAGAATTTTTGGAGTTACAGAAGTATGGCTTTTAAATAGATTTCTACAGACTGTTCTGTTTTTGACAGATTCTGTTTTTGATGCACTACTTGCTTGTTTTGATGAATCTATGGATTGTATCGGGGGGTATAAGCCATGGAGAAGTTAGAATACAGTAGGTATAATGTAAAAATAAAATATGAATGGGTTTGCAACAGTACTTAAAGTAGTGATTTGTTTTGTTATACTAACGGATCTCACGAAGGTTTTTGTTGAGTTTTGTGTGATTGAAGTTTTCAAGTTTTGGGTGAGATCACGATGGATGAAGGAATAAGGAGTGGCAAGAGCCTAAGCTTGGGGATGCCAAAGGCACCCCAAGGTAATATTCAAGTAAGACTCAAGCGTCTAAGCTTGGGGATGCCCCAGAAGGCATCCCCTCTTTCTTCTACCAACCATCGGTAATTTTACTTGGAGCTATATTTTTATTCGTCACATGATATGTGTTTTGCTTGGAGCGTCTTGTATTATATGAGTATTTGCTTTGTTTGCTTTTTAGTTTGTCACAATCATCTTTGCTGAACACACCTATCTTGAGAGAGCCACACGTTTATCATCATCATTTGTTAGAATACTCTATGTGCTTCACTTAAATTTTTTGAGCTAGGCAGTTGCTCTAGTGCTTCACTTAAATCATTTTGAGCACGGTGGTGGCTATATTTTGAAGAAATAAACTCTCACGCTTCACTTATATTATTTTGAGAGTTGATTGAAATTTTGAAGAAATGAATTCTCATGCTTCACTTATATTATTTTGAGAATTGACAAGATTAAATTTTTGAAGAAATGAATTATCATGCTTCACTTATATTATTTTGAGAATTGACAAGATTGAAATTTTGAAGAAATATTTGCACTCTCATGCTTCACTTAAATCTTTTTGAGAGTTGCTGATAGTAACGGTAATTTGCACAAGATATGAATTTGGTCCCAAAGTGATGAATATTCAAGAGGGATATAATAAAAACATTCACATAGATCGTTGGATATGACAAGTGTGATTCCTTGCAATAGTTTTGCGATATGGAAATGATAATATGTGAGTCATGTTAGTGAGTAATTGTGATTTAGTAAAAATATTAGTGTTAAGGTTTGTGATTCCCTATGCATGCACATCAAGTCAATAGTTATGCAATGAAATTATATCCTACTTATGGTGCATTATTCGGTGTTAGTTGTGTTCAATGCATGTTTATGACCGTTTTCACTTTTTGGTTGGTTGCTTCTCAATCTATTTGCTAGCCTTCATTTGTACTAAGCGGAAATACTGCTTGTGCATCCAAAATCCTTAAACCCAAGTTGTGCCAAATGAGTCCACTATATCTACCTATATGCGGTATTTCAATGCCGTTCCAAGTAAATTTGCGTGTGCCAACTCTAATTTTCAAAATAATTTTTCCGTTTTGTGTGCCCGTACCGCTCATGAAGCGGCAGGGGGTGGTCATTATTTTCCATGCTAGGTGTGTTATTCTCACGATGAGTGTTTATTCACTTGTCATTGCATGAGAGAATGGTTGGTAATAGGGATGCCCAGTCCCACAATGAAATCAAAATTAATAACGAAAAAATTCCTTGGAAAGTGTTGGTATGGAGGGCACCCGTGGATACGGCTAGCCATGGATTGTGAAAGAATGGTGGAAAGGAAATAAACTTTACTTTCTGTTTGGGGACCACCTATGATGTGTCTAGCATGGAAAATAATGGGAATTCTCGGTTGTTTTCGTTGAAAGGAAAAGCATGCCTCTCAAAATATTTTTATCTCTCTAATTTAAGCCTTGAGCTCTGGCACATTTGACAAATCTCTGCTTCCCTCTGTGAAGGGCCTATCTATTTACTTTTATGCAATTTTTATTTTTATTTGAGTCTCCATCTTCTCTTACAAAAGCACCAACAAGAGAGCACTATTGTCATACTTGTGCATTGGATGTAGTTAATATTTGAGTGTGTTTCATGAATGGATCAATGATTGAGCATAATGGGCTAGGGATAACTTTCTTTAGTGTTGATATTTTGAAAGACATGGTTGTTTGTTAGCATGCTTGAGTATTTATATTTTCATGTCAAACTATAGACTATTGCTTTGAATCATTCTAGTCTAATGTCCATGCTACAAAAGAAAAGAATATGTGATGAATATGATAGGCAGCATTCCACATCAAAAATTCTGTTTTTGTCATTTACCTACTCGAGGACGAGCAGGAATTAAGCTTGGGGATGCTGATACGTCTCCAACGTATCTATAATTTTTGATTGTTCCATGCTGTTATATTATCAATCTTGGATGTTTTTATATGCATTTACAGCAATTATATATCATTTTTGGAGACTAACCTATTAACCTAGTGACAGTTGCTGTTTTCTGCCCTGTTTTTTTTTTACAGAAAATCAATACCAAACGAAGTCCAAATGCCACGAAACTTTTTGGAGATATTTTTTGGACAAGATAAACACTAGAAGCATCGGGAGGAGGCCAGAAGCCCCAGGGGGTGCCCACGAGGCACCAGGGCGCGCCTGGTGGGGGGCAGGCGCGCCCTGGTACCTCATGGGGCCCACAGAGCTCCGTTTGACCTAATTCTTCCACTATAAATTTAGAAAAAATCAGAAACCCTCAGGGGAGTCCACGAAATACTTTTTCCGCCGCCGCAAGTTTCTGTTCCAGAGAGATCCCATCTGGAGGCCTTCTCCGGTACTCCGCTAGAGGGGCAATCGATCACGGAGGGGCTCTACATCAATCTTGCTGCCCTTCCGATGATGCGTGAGTAGTTTACCACAGACCTTCGGGTCCATATTTAGTAGCTAGATGGCTTCTTCTCTCTTTTTGATCTTCAATACAATGTTCTCCTCGATGTTCTTGGAGTTCTATCCGATGTAATCACTTTTTGCGGTGTGTTTGTTGGGATCCGATGAATTGTGAGTTTATGATCAGATTATCCATGAATATATTTGAGTCTTCTCTGATCTCTTTTATGCATGATTATTATAGCCTCGTATTTCTTCTCCGATCTATTGATTTGGTTTGGCCAACTAGATTGATTTATCTTGCCATGGGAAGAGGTGCTTTGTAGTGGGTTTGATCTTGCGGTGCCCAATCCCAGTGACAGAAAGGGACATGACACGTATGTATCATTGCTACTAAGGGTAAAAAGATGGGGTTTATTCATACATGAGTTTATCTTGTCTACATCATGTCATCGTTCTTAAGGCATTACTCCGTTCTCTATGGACTTAATACACTAGATGCATGCTGGATAGCGGTCGATGTGTGGAGTAATAGTAGTAGATGCAGGCAGGAGTCGGTCTACTTATCTTGGACGTGATGCCTATATACATGATCATTGCCTTGGATATTGTCATGATTATTTGCTTTTCTATCAATTGCCCAACAATAATTTGTCTACCCACCGTATGCTATTTTCTTCAGAGAAGCCTCTAGTGAAAACTATGGCCCCCGGATCTATCTAAATCGTATTACTAAAACCCTAAAAATATTGCTGCCATTTTCTTTTATTTATTTTATTTTGTATTTTTGTTTCAATCTATCTATCTATCACATACAATTTAATCTTGCAATTAACCGCCGAGGGATTGACAACCCTTCGTTTGCGTTGGGTGCAAGGATTTGTTGTTTGTGTGCAGGTACTGCTAACGAGGTGTTGCTTGGTTCTCCTACTAGATTGATAACCTTGGTTTCATAACTGAGGGAAATACTTACCTCTGCTGTGCTACATCATCCCTTCCTCTTCGGGGATAAAACCAACGCAAGTGACAAGTAGCATTGGCCGGCTTGGCCAGAGTCATGATGGCTTTGATTTTTTCTGGGTTGGCCTGAATTCCACACTCAGAAACTAGGAAGCCCAGTAATTTCCCTGCAAGAACACCAAACACACATTTTTCTGGGTTGAGCTTCATCTGGTAAACTCTCAGGTTATCAAACGTCTCCTTGAGATCATCCAGTAAAGTCTCTTTCCTCCGGGACTTGACCACGATATCATCAACATATGCATGAACATTACGCCCAATCTGCTTATGGAAACAATTTTGGACACATCGCTAATAATTCGCATGGGCGCACTTCAGACCAAACGGCATCGACGTATAGCAAAAAGCTCCAAAGGGCGTGATAAAAGTTGTCTTTTCCTGGTCCTCCTCCTTCATATTGATTTGATGATAACCGGAGTAAGCATCCAGAAAACATAAACACTCGCAGCCATCCATAGCATCAATGATCTGGTCAATATGGGGCAGAGCAAAGGGATCACTGGGACAAGCCTTATTCAAGTCTGTGTAATCAACACACATCTGCCAAGTCCCATTTTTCTTCAGAACAAGGACTGGGTTAGCCAACCATTCTGGATGAAATAGTTCAACGATGAACCCGGAAGCTAGGAGCCGAGCCACCTCTTCTCCAATGGCTTTACGTCTCTCCTCGTTAAAGCCTCCGAGGTACTGCCGAACAGGCTTAAACTTATGATCCACGTTAAGGGAGTGCTCAGCGAGTTCTCTCGGTACACCTGGCATGTCAGAAGGTTTCCATGCAAAAATGTCCCGATTCTCACGGATGAACTCGATGAGCGCGCTTTCCTATTTAGGATCCATATTCGCCCCAATGGTGAACTGCTCAGAAGGATCACCAGGGTGAAATCAACTTGCTTGGTATCTCAAACCGACTTGAACTTGAGTAGAGGGTCAGATTCGGTGGTCGGCTTCTTCAGAGAGGTCATATCAGCTGGATCAACATTGGCCTTGTAGAATTTTAATTCCTCAGCCACACAAGCCGTCTCAGCATAAGCGGCATCTCCCTCCTCACACTCGAGGGTGATTTTCCTATTTCCGTTAACAGTGATAGTGCCACCTGGTCCAGGCATCTTCAATTTCAGATAAACATAACATGGACGGGCCATGAACCATGCATAAGCCGGCCTCCTGAAGAGAGCATGATATGGACTCTTAAGCTTAACCACCTCAAACGAAAAGAACTCCGAACGATAGTTGAACTCGGTGCCGAAGGCAACTTCTAGAGAAATCTTGCCGATAGGGTAGGCCGACTTGCCAGGGACAATGCCATGAAAGACTGTAGTGGAAGGGGTGAGCTGCTTCTCGGACAAGTTCATCCGTCTGAAAGTATCATAGTAAAGGATATTGATGTTGCTGCCTCCGTCCATGAGTACCTTGTTTAAGGTATAGCCGCTGACTTGTGGAGCCACCACCAAAGCAAGACCACCTAGATTATCAATCCGTGGGGGGGTGATCTTCCCGACTCCAGGTCACTGGCTACTCTGACCAGTTTAAGTAGTAAGGAACTGCCGACTCAACCGTATTGACAGCTTGTCTCTAAAGCTTGCGGTCGCGCTTACATGTACTGGTGGTGAATATATGATATTGTCCGCTATTCCGCTGCTTTGGATTGCTCAGAAATCTAGACTGACCTCCCTGATTCTGATTTCCTTGGTTATTGCACTAGTTGTTGCCTCCACCATTACCAGCCCCCTGAAACCCGGAATTTTGTTCGTCGTTCCCTTGGAACCCGGGGCCTGCAAAGTGCCCCTGTGAGCCGGCTCCCTGGAAGCCGGCTTTGGAGTTGCCGGGTCCAGGATTGCCAGGGTGTCCACCATTGCCGCCACCATTGTGATGATTCTGAAAAATTCGCTTGGAATATTCCTACATGATGAAGTAGTTTTCCCATGAATGGCTGGATGACCTACCATCAAAACTATGTTTTGGACACGGACCCTTGAGAGCCTCCTCATAACTACGAGGGCGATTACCAGAAAAGGGCTTCCTGGAGCCATTGTTCTGACGCTGGCTTTGAGGGCCGGTGTTGGTGTTTGCAACAAGGTCAGAAGCTCCCTTGTGATTCTTACGTTTGTGGCTGTTATTGTTATTTCCATTGCCATTATTCTGCTGCTGACCCTTGCCACCATTTTTCTTGCCTTTGCTAGACTTCTCGTCATCAGAGGTTGGATCTTGGTACTATCAGACTCAGCATACCGAGTTAGAACATCCATGAGATCACCCATATCTTTGACCTTCCTCTTGAGACGTCCCAACTTCTGGACCAAAGGCTAAAACTTGCAATTTCTTTCCAGGACAAGGATCGCCTGTTGAGTTGTGATACTATCCGAAGAGTGGATGACTTCTGCGATCCGGCGAGACCAATGATGGGCTGACTCATCATCACGCTGAACACAATGCTCGAGATCAATGATTGTAGTCGGACGCCTGCAAGTCCCCTGGAAATTCTTGATGAAGCACTCCTTCAACTCCTGCCAGGTGTTAATGGAATTTGCAGGCAAATTTTTCAACCATGTGCGCGCTGGACCTTCCAACATGAGAGGTAAATAACGAGCACAAACATCATCACTGGCTTCCATCATATCCATAGCTAGCTCATAGCTTTTGATCCACTCAGCTGGCTCCAGATCGGATGTATAATTAGGAACCTTGCGAGGACCCTTAAAATCCGGGGGCATCCGTGCATCTCGTAATGCCGGGACTAAACACGGAGTCCCGATAGTCTGGCATGTTATGCCGCTGGTGCGGACTGCTGGCTAGGCTGAGGCGGGTGGAGTTGTGCAACGAGCTGAACATACACTGCACCTGTGTTTCCTGCCTCCAACCCTCGTAAAGCACGAGCAGCGTCGATGATCGCCTGTGCGTTTGGGATTTCGGGCTGTGGCTGATTTAGAGGTGATTGCTGAGCCCTTCTTCGCTGAGCACTACTGGAAAATGCTGGTGACTCAGCATGCCGGCTCCTACTTTGGCTTGGATGCGGGGTAGAGTGAAGCTGATGCTAACTATGAGAGTAATTTGCTTGTGTTACTGTTGTCTTCAGCATCTTGATGGCGTTCCTGGCCTCAATCTGCACAGGACTGCTCCCTTCAATCGGAATTGCTGCTAAGTTATGGGTCGCCGCCAATACATTATCTACTGGGCTAGAATAATGTCCAATTGGGGTCTGGAAATGGCGAGGCGGCAACTGTTGCTGCTGCTGGATCTGCGGTGGCTGCTGAACCGGCGACTGTTGCTGAGCCGGTTGCTGCAACGGGGGCCCGTCTAGGGACACAATGCCAGCCCCGGGGTTCCCCAGAGCAGATGGATCACGCGGCGTGCAAAACAGCTGAGTTGGCACAATATGGGCTGGAACCCGGCTCTGATGTCTTCACTGATGAATGATTTCTGACTAGCTCTGACGACGGCTGAGATAAAGGGCCTCAGCCTCCAGGCACTGTGTTTCCTCGGCGATGCGAGCCTGCGTCTCCGCCATGTGGGTGATTTCTGCGTTGATATCCTCCTGGATCTTGGTTAACCGCTCACGACACTTTGTAATTTCCGTGTTGCGTGCTGCAGCGTTCTCCTGTGACACCCTGGTTTTCGCTCCTTGTTTTTTTTCCTTCGCGGGATTTGACTTTCGTCTTTTTTTCGGTGTTATTTGATTTTCTCTCGCTCTTGGGTATATGAAGATGGTCAGTTAGCCTTGCCTTTCTTATCAAACCAGATATTCTCTCCAGACCAACCTTGCTACCCAAGATGTTTTCTCAGGATTCTGCCGCCGAAAGCCTACCTTCCGAGTTATCGGAAGGGAAACCCTAATTCCATCCGTTACAAAGGAACCCCAACTTCCTTTGATCTATTGCCTCCCAATCTTTTCCCAGTGATCATTCCATATCTATAAACCCTGGATATGCAAAAATATTGCCAAGTCATTTGCAATATTTTTCATTTAAAATTAATTCCTTTTTCTGCCAGTTAAAGGAATTAAATCCAGGAAAATAGCTATCCATCTCCAAAGTTCATGAAAACTTGTGGAGATATTCTTTGTGATCATATTGAGCTCCCATAAAAATATTGGCCATAATAAAATAAGGAAAATTGCATTTTCCTATTTAAAGCCAATATTGCATTTTGGGCATGTTCCAAAGGAGCTACTATTTTGGTAGCCAGGAAAAATCCCAAATAATTTGTTGAGCTTCTCATATCCATATCTTCACCATTTCCATCAAGATACCAAGTTCCACAGATCAAATTTTGAGAGCATCATCCAATTCTTGTTTCTGGATTTATTTTGAGGTTGTGAAGCAACTATATTTTATATTGCTTCAAAAATTCTCAAATTAATCCAGGACCTCAGATTCCATATATTATGTGAGTATGCCAAAATTCACATCATTTCATCTAGCCATTTTCTCCCAAAAATTCCATCTAATTTCTGTCCAGATCCAAGCTCTATGAAGGAAGTACCACTTTGGCATTTCCAATTGAGCTGAAATTTTCCCAGTACCTTCATATCTCCAAATCATCACCCTACACCAAAATTCAGCTCATTTCATCAAGCCAGATGAGTGCAGCTTCAAAGTCAAGTTTCTGGACCAAACTTGACATTGCAAAGGAAGTGCATTCAAACTTGGTCCAATTGGCCTAAAATTTTGCCAGACTTTGATCCTTCCTACCACATTTCCCTGTGACAACTTGGCCAGCTCATTGGCATCTCTGTTTGACCACAGCTTCCTCCCCAAGTTTCTATCCAGAAACTGTTCTGGATCCTTTCGATCACTCTAGAGCCATCCTGGTCCATCTAGTGACCAACCTCATCTATTTGAGCAGTGAAGGAGCTGTTTGACAAGGTTGGACAGGCAGGAGAGTGCCAGAGCATGTAGTGCACGTGGTGACCGCGTGGACAGCAGGCCAAAATGGTGCTCTGCGGCACTGTTCTCGTCGGCCAGCCAGCTCCGGCCGTCCCCGGCTTGTCCGGCCATGTCTAATGGGTTCGCGACGTCCACGTACCCCTCTCCCGCAGCTTCTTCCCTCTTCTTTCTTCCTCTGCACGCCACGGAGATCGCCGCCAAGCCACTGCCCGCCCGTGAACCGTCGTCGTCTTCCCCCCTACTGTCCTCTTCCTCCCTGAGACGTCCCCTCCCTCTGCCCCTCGTCAGGTCGGCCGCTCCCCAACGCCGGGAACCAGCCAGCCACGCCACCCTCGAACAACAGCATGCCGATAAGCTCGCCACGGCGGCCGTCCTCATCCTCAAGCCACGGCTGGCTATAAATAGCCCATCTCCGCGCCCTCCCCGAGCATCCACCGCACTCCCAGCAGTCCCCCTTCCCCTCCTAGACCCCTCCCCTGCCCGAAGGAGCTCGCCCCTGCGCCCATTTCCTCTCCTCTGTCGCCATGGCCGCCGCCGTCCCCCTTCTCAAATTCGGCCACCACAGCCCACCCCCGCCTCCACTGTGGGTACCCACGAGCTCGCCATGGAGCTCCACGTCCATCCCCACCATCCCCACGAGCCCTCGTCCACCGGAGAGCCCGCATCGCCCGAGCAGGCTGCTCTCTGCCGCCGCTCGTCGCCACCCTCCCGGCCGTTCCCAGTACCCGTGCCGCCCACCGTCGGATGCGACCCTGTCCGCGCCATCGCCGGGCCGAGAGGCTCACCGGAGCGCCAGGGCCCCGCCGGAGCCGAAGCTCTGCTGCGGCCGTCAGGGGAAAGGCAAAGGAGGAGGAAGAAGGAGAGGGAGGAGAGAGAAGGTGGTGCGGCCCCACATGTCGGTGACAGAAGCCGGGCCCCACCCCCGCCACGTCGGCTTAAGTGGATATGCATTTGAAGAAATGCGTTTTCCGCTTTAGAAGGCGTACTTCTGCATAGCTTCGGTTAGAAATACGTCTCCTGTGATCCGAAAGCGTATTTCCGCAAAGCCGCTTCCTCTCTCCAGCCCGGCGCCGAAACCTTTAGATTGTGGCCGTTCGTCGGTTAAGCGCAGAAATGAACACCTTTTTGTTTATTTTCTGCCTAACGAACGAACGCCCGTATCTTTTCAACCACAACTCCGATCGAGGTGATTCCAAAGCCCACTTCTTCAGTTCGTCGAGCCCGTTCCGATGACATCACTTCCACCATGTTGACACTTTCTGAAAATGCCCATTTTGCCCCTGCCCTCTATTTAGCTCCTCCGTGAGGAAATCCTTTCCGGCGATTCTTTCGCGAGGTGATCGCACTTCTCCCGGAGTATTCCTTCAGCCCCAGGCAAGCCGACCATCTGATATATGCCCTAAAGCTTTGCTCCGTGTTATTCTTGCGTGTTTAATTAATGAATATGCCTGTGTTAGTAGTAGTTAAACTCCTGCTAAGTAGAACTTGCTATTTTTTTCATTACCTGCTAATGCCCATCATGTTGTCGCACTAGTGACTCATTGTAATGCATATGGAGATAGGTTGTTATGTTTCCATAGTGATTACATCACGCATTACCATTATCATTGCTATGATTAAGAATATGATTAAATGACAACCTCCTCCGTCGGCTGGATCTAGTCATAGTGTCACCTATCCGGACTCATCAGTGCAACCACATTTGCCGGTATGGGACGGCCCTGACTTAGTCTATTGTCTTGCCTCTTGTCGGTACCACCAAATAGGGAGGGTTATGCGTACATGCTGCCCTGATCAGGTAGACGACGATAATCCTGTGAGCCCAGTTTGGTTATGTGCGCACGTCCCCGTTTGGGACAGTTTTGTTTGGCCACGACGGTGGCAGGTGTCACAGGTTGACACAGGGGCCACCCAGGACATGACCCTGGGACGGTATGATTGTCGGTGGGACCGTAAGAGTGCCGGGCAATAGACCGAGTTTTGTTGGAGCAACACTGGTCCACCCGAATGGGAACATGTACTAAAGTACGAGGCCAGGCGCTCCATGGTGTGGGTAAAGTGCGCAACCTCTGCAGAGTGTAAATCTATTCGAATAGCCGCATCCTCGGTCATGGATAGTTCGTATAGGCCCCTATTTGGTCTGTGTCGAGTCTGGAGGAACAAACTATATAACGTATTGTTAAGAATGAACCAGAGAATGGTAAGGGTTGTCAGACTTGTAGTGCAGATGCATGGACATCGGATGATGTCAGGTATATGATGTTGGCCGTGCGATGGCTATGAGATGAGTGGTCGGAGGACCACAGGACTTGGATCAGATTTGGATCGTGAGCATATTCGGAGTTCGGATCATTTACCTGATATACTTTACTTTACCGTATTTACTTCAGTAGTTATCCTGCTAGATAATCTTGTTATAACATGATAATTAATGCTGCTAGATGAGTAATTTTGCTAGATAATCCTGTCATAACATGATAGTTAATACTGTTAAGATAACAAATGCATGCTTGAATGCCATGGTTTGCTTTGCTTGGTGTATATGTTGGTATGGTTTGCTTGCGAGTACATTCAATAGTACTCAGCGGCCTTCAATGTGGCCAGGTTCACCTAAGGATCCGACGTTCCCTAGCGAGGAGCCGGAGTGTCCGCGGGCTAGAAGAGTAACCCAGTCAGATCCCTGTGGATTGGAGCCGCACCAGGACCATGTTGCCTTAGATAGAGCTTTTCCGCTGCCATCACCCTTGTAAATATATCATGTAAGACTGATATATTTCATTAATAGAAATGTCTGTGTTCATGATACCTGTTGTAAAAGCGCTTGCCAGAGTGATTTTCCTGGGCTGGTATGTGCGGCGACCGTCTGACTACAGTGGTATTCAGGCGGGGCGCCACAACTGATGGTATCAGAGCCAGGCTGACTGTAGGTTACCCTAGCCAGATTTCATTGCCTCTTGATCAGTAGAAAGCTCCGATGGATTTCAGCCATCTTTGCCAAAATGGCACGGCTACTATTGATCATAAGGCAACCCCATAGGCTTTTGGCTCCATCAGACCCCAACTCTCGTGGCCTTTGCCTCCGGTGGGAAATGTCCACACCAGGCAACGACCCGTGAGCCCTGAACCCCTAGGAAAACCAGATATCCCTACCTTGCTTGCTAACCATGGCATTTCTCTCCTCAAATCCAGTTTCCTTTGGGAAACGCTTATAAATTCCACCTCTCCCCGACAAACCTAGGATCGTCGACTAAGCCGGCTATGGTCGTGCGTTGAGTTTGATGTTCCCTAAGGAAGTAGTAGGAGCTTGACCCCAATCGCTACCAGGGGCATTGTGTGGTTTTGCTTCTAAATCCTTAGAGGTACATCGAGTGCGCTATACTAGTTATACTAGTGAATCATCGGCCACATGTGTAAGGTTCGCAAAATTTGAGTTTTATTTGCTTTTTGGTTTTTCGCGGTTCTTGCTTCTTGTGTGAATCCCGTTCTGCCGCTCCGACTGGATCCATCTGCAAGAGCTGTCAGGAAGACCAGCACACAACTTGGATAATACCCAATAATCCAAATTCAGTAAGAGTCAAACCAAGTCAACTGCCCGATATTCAGAATACTATCACCGGATCTGTCAAGAATGAAGAATGTGTCAGAAGCAGACTCTGCGTGGCACGGGACAAGGCCAGATTATACCGGAGAGATGTTGCCCCAGAACAAATCACACTTAAGGAACAGCCAAGATGAGCTATCGGGAATGGACACCAGTAAGAGCAAATTATTCCATTCTCGACACAAGAATTATTTCAGTCAATGTGGTGGAACCTTGAGTCTTTCTCAATGGACTCAAGAATCATTTATTATCCACAGGAGACATATTTCAAGAAGGTGAATGTGTCGAGAGCAACAACAACACTCTGGTATGTGGATACACATTTCAAAGCATATTTTGGAATTTACCGGTGAACATACAAAATTTCCGGGCACTGTGAACAAGGTTTGCAAGGAATAGGGATGAGTTCACGGCCGTTCGGAATCAATGAGAATTTCAAGTTCAGCCAAATCGAACGGAATTACCCGTCAACTGCTCACTACCAGCAACACTTGGTTTGAATGCAAAGGGTATTCCGAATTAATTACCAACATGAAGTCTGCATCAATTGTGCAACCTCGACAGCAACAATGAACAGACCAGTAGGAGGACGGACGGTGTGCATGACCAACGGAATCTCTCCAGTCAAGGTGGCATATACCAAGTTTTGGCTCTTGTATGGGTAACATTCCGGATACTTCGGAAGGAAGCCAGAATCGGCCATAGGTCCGACTGCATATCATAGTGCAAGGCTTCTGGTACAAGGAACCCAACCTTCCTCCGCAAGCTACCAGAAGGAGCTTCTAACGCAAGACTCCCAATCTTCCTTAGCAAGCTATCGTGAAAAGCTTCCAGTATACGGCACCTGGCCTTCTGCAGTAAGCCACATGAGGGAAGCTTTTGGGATACGATACCCAGCCTTCTTCGGCACGCTACCTTGGCAGAAGCTTCGAGCATAAGGTATTCAGCCTTCTTCAGCATGCCATCGTACCCATAACAATCTGGTCAGAAGCATGAACTAGTCTGCACACACATCCGCTTCAGCACTCGGTGGTTATGAAAGGATTTATCCTACCTCTGCATATGTTGTGAGCATGCAGTCCAATGGATCAGTTCATGCGAGCCACTCGTACACGGGAATGACTGTGCTCAGAGAAACGTCGGCCCCATACTTCAGAGAAGGATGTGAGGACAGCAATCCCTACGAGATATGCAAGAGTAAGTTATGATACGACCAAGGAGCCGTGTTGGCAGGTCACAACAGGTCCATCAAAGGAATTCTCAAGAACAAAGAAGTTGTGGACAAGCAATCTCCGCGACGGTCAATGAAGTAAAGCTCCACAGACAAGGTGATATTGCCAATCCTTGTCAGACTCTTGCATATACAGCCACAACAATGCAGCCAGCATGCCATCGTGAATATGGGCCATCAACCAAGATCAGAGGGTATGCTCCGAAGAATGCATGGAATGATAGCCATACTATGTCAGCTCCGTGGTCATAGCAAGGACCACAGAGGCTATATATGGCAGAGCCACCTCAGAGATTACCGTCTATGATTACTTTGTGATCGTGCCCGACATTTCAGTTGGGAATCACCTGAGGACGAAGTCAGAATGCAAGAGACAGGAGGAAACACCTCGTACGGAACCCAGAGCCAGATTAAGCATTCTGACAAGGCAAAAAGAGAGCCACTCCTAGCCACTCCAGGCCATACGAGCACGTGAGTCTGGTACCCAGAAAGAATGTCTTGCCCTTGGCAGTCCGGGTACGAAGAATCGCAATAAAACCCGAAGCAGCTAGTCCCAGGCCATGGAAACCAGATTATTTGTCGATACTCGGAGCTACCCACCAACCCCAGCCAACAAACTACCAGCACAAAAGGTTTGCCTGCCATAAAAGAGAAGGATTCAATGCAGCCGTCTGAAAAATACAGCACCTGAGCCATCAAAAGAGGCAGTTAAAAGGTCAGTAAACCAATGAAGACAAGACAGCTGATGGATCCAAGTCGCACTCAGGTAAGTCCCCTTAGCCGGGAGGTAAGCCCGGAAATCTCGAGGACGAGATTTTCTTAAGGGGGGTAGGTTTGTGACACCCTGGTTTTCGCTCCTTGTTTTTTTTCCTTCGCGGGATTTGACTCCCGTCTTTTTTTCGGTGTTATTGGATTTTCTCTCGCTCTTGGGTATATGAAGATGGTCAGTTAGCCTTGCCTTTCTTATCAGACCAGATATTCTCTCCAGATCAACCTTGCTACCCAAGATGTTTTCTCAGGATTCTGCCGCCGAAACCCTACCTTCCGAGTTATCGGAAGGGAAACCCTAATTCCGTCCGTTACAAAGGAACCCCAACTTCCTTTGATCTATTGCCTCCCAATCTTTTCCCAGTGATCATTCCATATCTATAAACCCTGGATATGCAAAAATATTGCCAAGTCATTTGCAATATTTTTCATTTAAAATTAATTCTATTTCTGCCAGTTAAAGGAATTAAATCCAGGAAAATAGCTATCCATCTCCAAAGTTCATGAAAACTTGTGGAGATATTCTTTGTGATCATATTGAGCTCCCATAAAAATATTAGCCATAATAAAATAAGGGAAATTGCATTTTTCCTATTTAAAGCCAATATTGCATTTTGGGCACAATCCAAAGGAGCTACTATTTCGGTATCCAGGACAAATCCCAAATAATTTGTGGAGCTTATCATATCCATATCTTCACCATTTCCATCAAGATACCAAGTTCCACAGATCAAATTTTGAGAGCATCATCCAATTCTTGTTTCTGGATTTATTTTGAGGTTGTGAAGCAACTATATTTTATATTGCTTCAAAAATTCTCAAATTAATCCAGGACCTCAGATTCCATATATGATGTGAGTATGCCAAAATTCACATCATTTCATCTAGCCATTTTCTCCCAAAAATTCCATCTAGTTTCTGTCCAGATCCAAGCTCTGTGAAGGAAGTACCACTTTGGCATTTCCAATTGAGCTGAAATTTTCCCAGTACCTTCATATCTCCAAATCATCACCCTACACCAAAATTCAGCTCATTTCATCAATCCAGATGAGTACAGCTTCAAAGTCAAGTTTCTGGACCAAACTTGACATTGCAAAGGAAGTGCATTCAAACTTGGTCCAATTGGCCTAAAATTTTGCCAGACTCTGATCCTTCCTACCACATTTCCCTGTGACAACTTGGCCAGCTCATTGGCATCTCTGTTTGACCACAGCTTCCTCCCCAAGTTTCTATCCAGAAACTGTTCTGGATACTTTCGATCACTCTAGAGCCATCCTGGTCCATACAGTGACCAACCTCATCTATTTGAGCAGTGAAGGAGCTGTTTGACAAGGTTGGACAGGCAGGAGAGTCCCAGAGCTTGTAGTGCACGTGGTGACCGCGTGGACAGCAGGCCAAAATGGTGCTCTGCGGCACTGTTCTTGTCGGCCAGCCAGCTCCGGCCGTCCCCGGCTTGTCCGGCCATGTCTAGTGGGTTCGCGACGTCCACGTACCCCTCTCCCGCAGCTTCTTCCCTCTTCTTTCTTCCTCTACATGCCACGGCGATCGCCGCCAAGCCACTGCCCGCCCGTGAACCGTCGTCGTCTTCCCCCCTACTGTTCTTTTCCTCCCTGGGCCGTCCCCTCCCTCTGCCCCTCGTCAGGTCGGCCGCTCCCCGACGCCGGGAACCAGCTAGCCACGCCACCCTCGAACAACAGCACGCCGATAAGCTCGCCACGGCGCCCGTCCTCATCCTCAAGCCACGGCTGGCTATAAATAGCCCATCTCCGCGCCCTCCCCGAGCATCCACCGCACTCCCAGCAGTCCCCCTTCCCCTCCTAGACCCCTCCCCTGCCCGAAGGAGCTCGCCCCTGTGCCCATTTCCTCTCTTCTGTCGCCATGGCCGCCGCCGTGCCCCTTCTCAAATTCGGCCACCACCGCCCACCCCCGCCTCCACTGTGGGTACCCACGAGCTCGCCATGGAGCTCCACGTCCATCCCCACCATCCCCGCGAGCCCTCGTCCACCAGAGAGCCCGCATCGCCCGAGCAGGCTGCTCTCTGCCGCCGCTCGTCGCCACCCTCCCGGCCGTTCCCAGTACCCGTGCCGCCCACCATCGGATGCGACCCCGTCCGCGCCATCGTCGGGCCGAGAGGCTCACCGGAGCACCAGGGCCCTGCCGGAGCCGAAGCTCTGCTGCGGCCGTCGAGGGAAAGGCAGAGGAGGAGGAAGAAGGAGAGGGAGGAAAGAGAAGGTGGTGCGCGTCCCACATGTCGGCGACAGAAGCCGGGCCCCACCCCCGCCACGTCGGCTTAAGTGGATACGGATTTCAAGAAATGCGTTTTCCGCTTTAGAAGGCGTACTTCCCTATAGCTTCGGTCAGAAATATGTCTCCTGTGCTCAGAAAGCGTATTTCCGCAAAGCCGCTTCCTCTCTCCAGCCCGGCGCCGAAACCTTTAGATTGCGGCCGTTCGTCGGTTAAGCGCAGAAATGAACACCTTTTTGTTTATTTTTTGCCTAACGAACGAACGCCCGTATCTTTTCAACCACAACTCCGATCGAGGTGATTCCAAAGCCCACTTCTTCAGTTCGTCGAGCCCGTTCCGATGACATCACTTCCACCACGTTGACACTTTCTTAAAATGCCCATTTTGCCCCTGCCCTCTATTCAGCCCCTCCGAGAGGAAATCCTTTCCGGCGATTCTTCCGCGAGGTGATCGCACTTCTCCCGGAGTATTCCTTCACCCCCAGGCAAGCCGACCATCTGATATATGCCCTAAAGCTTTGCTCCGTGTTATTCTTGCGTGTTTAATTAATGAATATGCCTGTGTTAGTAGTAGTTAAACTCCTGCTAAGTAGAACTTGCTATTTTTTTCATTACCTGCTAATGCCCATCATGTTGTCGCACTAGTGACTCATTGTAATGCATATGGAGATAGGTTGTTATGTTTCCATAGTGATTACATCACGCATTACCATTATCATTGCTATGATTAAGAATATGATTAAATGACAACCTCCTCCGTTGGCTGGATCGAGTCATAGTGTCACCTATCCGGACTCATCAGTGCAACCACATTTGCCGGTATGGGACGACCCTGACTTAGTCTATTGTCTTGCCTCTTGTCGGTACCACCAAATAGGGAGGGTTATGCGTACGTGCTGCCCTGATCAGGTAGACGACGATAATCCTGTGAGCCCAGTTTGGTTATGTGCGCACGTCCCCGTTTGGGACAGTTTTGTTTGGCCACGACGGTGGCAGGTGTCACGGGGTGACACAGGGGCCACCCAGGACATGACCCTGGGAGGGTATGATTGTCGGTGGGACCGTAAGAGTGCCGGGCAATAGACCGAGTTTTGTTGGAGCAGCACTGGTCCACCCGAATGGGAACATGTACTAAAGTACGAGGCCAGGCGCTCCATGGTGTGGGTAAAGTGCGCAACCTCTGCAGAGTGTAAATCTATTCGAATAGCCGCGTCCTCGGTCATGGACAGTTCGTATAGGCCCCTATTTGGTCTGTGTCGAGTCTGGAGGAACAAACTATATAACGTATTGTTAAGAATGAACCAGAGAATGGTAAGGGTTGTCAGACTTGTAGTGCAGATGCATGGACATCGGATGATGTCAGGTATATGATGTTGGCCATGTGATGGCTATGAGATGAGTGGTCGGAGGACCACAGGACTTGGATCAGATTTTGATCGTGAGCATATTCGGAGTTCGGATCATTTACCTGATATACTTTACTTTACCGTATTTACTTCAGTAGTTATCCTGCTAGATAATCTTGTTATAACATGATAATTAATGCTGCTAGATGAGTAATTTTGCTAGATAATCCTGTCATAACATGATAGTTAATACTGTTAAGATAACAAATGCATGCTTGAATGCCATGGTTTGCTTTGCTTGGTGTATATGTTGGTATGGTTTGCTTGCGAGTACATTCAAAAGTACTCAGCGGCCTGCAATGTGGCCAGGTTCACCTAAGGATCCGACGTTCGCTAGCGAGGAGCCGGAGTGTCCGCGAGCTAGAAGAGTAACCCAGTCAGATCCCTGTGGATTGGAGCCGCACCAGGACCATGCTGCCTTAGATAGAGCTTTTCCGCTGCCATCACCCTTGTAAATATATCATGTAAGACTGATATATTTCATTAATAGAAATGTCTGTGTTCATGATACCTGTTGTAAAAGCGCATGCCAGAGTGATTTTCCTAGGCTGGTATGTGCAGCGACCGTCTGACTACAGTGGTATTCAGGCGGGGCGCCACATCTCCACAGTCACCGGCTCTGCCAAAAGAGTCGCGAGGGTGGTCATCATCTCGGAGAGTGCCTGCGCCCCGGTCTTCTGAGAGCCGGCGGCACCTGAGCCGGTCGCCCCCGAGCCGGCATTGGTGAGATTATGTCCTGCTGCAGGATCCGCCGGGTCACGGGGCTGATTCTGGGTTCCAGCCATGTAGACTGCAGCAAAGCAAGCCGACTCGTGAGACTCCGGAAAAATTTCATCGCCGGAGTGACCTCCCAAATTGCCATCAAACAGGGGACAGATTGACTCAGTCTCCCCCATCGACGACTCGCCGTCAGAGTAGGCGAGCGTGTCATCGCCAGACATTGAGTTTTCTGATAGGGCCACCCCCTGGGTGAAGCCCACAAAGGCATGCCTCCGACCGGCTCTCGGCGGGCCGGGTCTCGCCTGACAGGGACTGGCGCGGCGGGCTAACTCGATGTTGGTGATGACATCCAACCCGGCGGCTGACTCGCCGATGACGCCGATGAAGACATGGATCTTGCCGAAGGGGACCCGGTACCCATACTCGATTGAGTCGGTCTCGGGGCCCCAGCCAGAATCGTCGATGTAGAGCTTGCCACGGCGACTCTTGGTCATCTGACCGATCGCGTATCCCTCGATCCCTGAAGGAGCTCCCGCCAAGAACTCAACTCCACCGTGCACTGTCCCCACGGTGGGTGCCAACTGTCGTGGTTTTGTCACGGCAGATGTCCTTGTGAAAGGACTTAGTCGTGAGGCCATCGCAGTTGTGTGGAAGCTTGAATGGGGTTGAACAGGAAAGAGAGACACAGATTTACCCAGGTTTGGCCCCTCACGGTGGAGGTAAAAGCCTACTCCTGCTTGATTGATATTGCTTTGAATCTTGATTACAAGGATGCAGATTCGCTAACCTAGCTCTCAAGAGATTGCAACTTAAGTCTTTTCGTCCCAGGGTCTCTCCTTTATATAACAGGTCGAGTCCCTGGTTTTACAGAAGATTCCGGGTCATACTGTTAACCCGTATCCTATTCCAACTCTGGTCCATCTTGCCTTCCAAGTTAGGAAATTCCCTATCTGGGCCTTCTCTGCAAGACGGCCCATAAGGCTCCTCCATGAGCCGGCCCTTGACCGGGTTCTTGCTACAGGCCTTTAGTCCTTCCCTTGTCGCGTTATCATGACCCAAAAAATGGTGTGACTCATAGTGCTTCTAAGTAACTTGCCGGGTCACACCTTGAGCCAGGTCCTGGTCGTGGGTAATATCCCCAACACTAGCCTTAGAGCCAACCCTATTGTATGAGCGAATGATATTGGTAGCTCTTGATGACATGGCAATCTTATATAGCCAGCTGCTCTAATATGTTCTCTTCTTTTGCAGATAGAAAAAGACCCGAAAGTGAAAAATGTGCTACAATATAACAACCTCATCGAATGCCTTGATCTCCATCTTACAAAAAATTGATTTCATCGACTACTGAGGCACCACATCCGAGATTAAATTGGCCAGGTTCTTGTTTTTGAAGGCAAGTGTGCTCAAGGTAATGAGGTTTGGCGTTCTCTGGCACAACAATGAATGGTGTGCTGATCACCGCAAGCGTCTAAAGCTGAATGACAAAGGCTCTGTAGAAGCTGAATTTGTTTTTGAAAGATCAAGTGACGAGAGACGCGCAAGTTTATTTGCCGATTAGTTACTTGTCAGGGGCGGTGGATTTTAGTTTGTATGATAATGCTGCATCCACCTAAAGTAACGAAACTTCTTATGTAAACTTCCTTATATTCCCTCTTCATAGGTGCAACATTACTCCTAGCATTTGTAATATCAGTTTGAACCTTGTAAAATTATGGCTATCCAGCACATGGTACTACATTACGATTAATGTTCGCGTGCATAGGTGCGGCAACGATGTAACCAATATACCCATTACAATATTTTATTCTAACTCGTGGCAACGCACGGGAAAATATCTAGAACACGGCTAGTTGTAAGCAGGGTAGCTCTACAACCTTGATGATAGTGACTGCACACGGTGAGGCTGACTTTGGTCCTGCACTCTGGTGTCATCTCCGGTGCAGGGTCTTGTCACTTCACTATTAGGAGCAACACGTAATAATTTGACCAACGGGTAGTACATTGGTAGTACTACAAGTACTACCAGTAGTAGTACTACTACCACCGTCTGGATTTAGTAGTACTGCCACCTCCGTTTGGATTTAGTATTTGACTAGCATGTCACAAAAAATATACTACTCCCGCCGTAAATAATACATGGAGTATTGTTTTATTCGTATTTGAGTGTAGTTTCCGATGATATTATACACTATCCCTTCCGGTTGAGGGCTCAAATATGAAATCTCATCAACCACACTAGTACTTGCACCGCATTCGCCCCGCATTAATTGCGCCAGCTTCCAACATAATTGCACGCAGAATTTACCTCAATCTCCTTGTAACTATGCGCGCATGCAGCAAGACAGGGAGCAGTGCGTGCATGCGGAGTGGGATTTGAGGCAGCAGCAGGCATGCGATACTATGCAAACTCAAGGGCAATTTTGTCCAGAAAAAACAGACTGAGTCTTCCCTTGGTATGTGCACTCGACCTTAGGCGCAGAGAAAAAGGACCGGAGGGAGTACTACTACTAGTAAGGACCGAGGAGTAGATAGCCAATGCACACGTGAATGCAAATGCAGTCTGCACTTCTCATATAAAGGCTCCGCACCAGTCCAATCCATCTACGAAATCCTACGCGCCTACACACCCTAACCAAGGGCAAGAGTGGTCACTCCAATCGCAAGATCAATTGACCAGAAGCTAGAGCCATGGTGGTGATGAGCGCGACCATGAGCCGGCTGTGCTAGATGGTCCACGACATCGGCCTGCGGCCCGACACCGAGGAATGTCTCTAGGTCGTGCTTGAGGCTGCCAGGATGAGAGGCCTCTTGGACGACAGCTTCATCCCCTTGTTCGACGAGGCCCTCGTCGGCTTCCTCGACAAGTTCACCGTCGTCAAGAAGCTCACGGACAACCTTAATGTACGCCTCTAGCCCACACGCCCAGGCTCTGCGATGCCCACCACCCTCACCGGTGATGTAGGGTGGAACCCTAAGATGGTGATCTTTTCACACTTGGAGGTGGAAAGGACCAAATCAAGAGAGAAACACAAACAAGAACACCCAATTGACAAGATCCAATCACACATACACTAGATCCACATACACATAAGAGGGATACAAGATCCAAAGTCAACACAAGAGGATACAAAGGTAACTAGTTCATCCCAATCCTTGGAGGAGTTGAGGTCTTGATGATCCTATGATGGGGATCCTTCCCTAGATGGGGTCTTGATCTCCATGGGAGAGGGGGTAGATGAGCAAAGCTCTCTCTAGATCATATCATGTACTTTGCTAACCCTAGAAGAGGGGAGGAGGAGGTCTATTTATAGTCTAGTACAAGTTGGGGATGATTGGATGGCTACATGGGTTGTAGGCCCTTTTACTGTGTGCAGACAGGGCCGGACGTCCGGGCGTCAGGCCGGATGTCCGGGGCTTCGAGGGGGTGCCAGATGTCCGGGACACGGGGCCGGATGTCCGGCCTGGACTCTGACCAGGTTCTATTGGGGCCAGGGGCCGGATGTCTGGGCCGCTCGGGCCAGATGTCTAGGGCAAGGCCGGATGTCCGGGCCCTGGGACTTGCAGCTGTTGGCTTGCTGCTGTTACCGTGTCCTTCAGGGGTCGGATGTCCGGGCCAGAGGCCGGATGTCCGGCTGCTGTAGCCTTGCAGCAGTTCCTCTCATCGCGCTCCTTCATCCATGTACTTGGGGACTCGTCTGTTGTTCCGGGCTTCTCCGAGAGGGTCTTCTTGGTACCTAAGCACACATAGCATTCTGAATTGAGGTAGTAGCCATGTCTCATGTGGATCATATGGAATGTTATTTAGGAGAGATGTCACCTTAGTCTCGATAGCTCTTGCACGTGCTTGTGTCATTGGTCCTGTTGGTGCTTGGGGAGACGGAGGTGGGTCCATGGGGATGACCGTAGGATGCTCCGCATCATCTCCCCCCCTTGGGAAAGATCCGTCCTTGGATCATGATCCACATCACCATGGAAGGGAGATAAGTCCTTAACATTGAAGATGTCACTCATGTTGTACTTGTCGCGAGGGATGTCGATCTTGTAGGCGTTGTTGTTGTAGCGTGCTAGCACCTTGAAGGGTCCGTTGACATGACATAGTAGTTTGGACTTGCGCTCGTTGGGAAAGCGGTCTTTGCGAAGGTGTAGCCATACAAGATCTCCGGGGTTGAACATCATGGGGTGCTTGTTGATTTTGACCTTGGTCGCGAGTCGTTGTACTAGGCGCTCGATCGTGTGCCTTGTATCTTCATGCATCTTCTTGAGGTAGCTCACTCGTGCACTCGCGTCCATGTCGATGCGCTCTTGTAGTGGTAGCGGTAGGATGTCCAAAGGGGACAACGGGTTGAAGCCGTAGACGACCTCGAAGGGGGGCTTGCCGGTAGTAGAGTGTCTTGCTCGATTGTAGGCGTACTCGGCGATGGGCAAACATTCCTCCCACTCCCTTATGTTCTTCTTGATCAACACGCGGAGTAGTGTGGAAAGCGTCCGGTTCGTGACCTCCGTTTGGCCGTCGGTTTGTGGATGATATGCCAAAGAGAAGAGTAGCTTGATTATGAGCTTGGCGCAAAGTGTCTTCCAAAAGTAGCTAAGGAACTTGACGTCGCGGTCCGACACAATCGTCTTGGGCACTCCATGCAATCTCAAGATTTCCCTACAAAAGATATTTGCAACATGTGAAGCATCATCGATCTTGTTACATGGAATTAAATGTGCCATCTTAGAGAAACGGTACACAACAACAAATACCGAATCCTTGCCGTTTTGAGTTCAAGGCAAACCAAGCACAAAATCCATACTAATATCTTCCCATGGTTGATATGGAATGGGAAGTGGCATATATAGACCATGAGATTGAGCTTTGGACTTAGCTTTGCGGCATGTAGAGCACTGGTTGGTGTAACGCGAGATGTCTCGAAACATCTTTGGCCAAAAATAGTTCTTGGAGAGCATGGAAAATGTCTTGTCGCATCCGAAATGTCGCATGAGTCCTCCACCATGAGCCTCTTGCAAAAGCAACAAACGAAGAGAAGACTCGGGGATACAAAGTTTGTTAGTTCGCATAAGATAATCATCTTTCAAATAGTATTGCTCCCAAGTTTTGTGTGTTAAGCATTTGGCATAAGGAATCGCAAATGAAGCATCATGCGCATACAAGTCTTTAATGTGCTCAAATCCTATAATATTCAACTCAAGTTGAGTAACTAGCATGCACTTGCGGGAAAGAGCGTCTGCCACAACATTTTCCTTAACTTTGATGTACTTGATAATATAAGGAAAAGACTCAATGAACTCACATTTAGCATGACGCTTATTCAATTTTGTTTGACCCTTAAGTTATTTAAGCGTTTCATGCTTCATATGGATGACAAATTCACGAGGGCGAAGATAATGTTCCCACGCATGCAAGACTCTCACTAAAGCATATAACTCTTTGTCATAAATGGGGTAGTTAAGTTTCGCGCTGGAGAGTTTCTCACTAAAGTATGCAATGGGTTGTTTCTCTTGCATTAACACGCCACCTATGCCATTACCACTAGCGTCACAATGCACTTCAAATGTTTTCTCAAAGTTGGGTAATGCAAGTAATGGAGCATGTGTAAGCAAGTTTTTAAGCTCATGAAATGCGGCATCTTGAGATGGACACCAAAGAAATGATGCATTCTTCTTAGTCAATGCGTGCAATGGTGATGCAATAGTGCTAAAATCCTACACAAAGCATCGATAAAATCCGGCTAAGCCAAGGAAACTACGCACTTGAAGCAAATTGGTTGGTTGTGGCCAAGTTTTAATAGCATCAATTTTAGCTTCATAAACTTGAACACCCTTAGAGGAGACTACAAAGCCTAAGAAAACAAGCTTGTTAACACCAAAAGTGCATTTTTCCATGTTCGCATAAAGTCGCTCGTTTCTAAGAACTTGCAAGACTTCCCTAAGATGTATGACATGATCTTCAAGCGATTGGCTAAACACAAGAATGGCATCAAAGTATACCACAACACAAATGCCAATTAGTTTGCGAAGAACATAGATCATCACACGCATGAAAGTACTAGGTGCTTGAGTTAAGCCCATAGGCATAACTAACCATTCATACAAGCAAAATTTGGTTTTGAAAGCCGTTTTCCATTCATCACCCTCTTGCATGCGAATTTGATAATAGCCACTTTTAAGATCAATTTTTTGATAAAATGGTGGCACCACTAAGTTCATCAAGCATGTCATCAAGGCGTGGGATGGGATGGCGATATCTAACGGTGATAGCATTAATTGGATGGCAATCGGAACACAAGCGATAGCTACTATCTTTCTTAGGCACAAGGATAACCGGAACGGCACATGGACTCAAGCTCTCGCGTACATACCCATTCTCCATGAGATGTTGCACTTGCCTTTGGATCTCTTTGGTCTCGCCGGGGTTGACTCGATAAGGTGCCTTGTTCGGTAGAGGTGCGCCGGGGATGAGGTCGATGCGGTGTTTGATTCCGCGAAGTGGAGGAAGTCCGGGAGGTAGCTCATCGGGAAAAGCATCTGTAAATTCCTGCAATAGATGGGACAATACCAAAGGTAGATGTTGTGAAGTATTAGTCCTCACCGCTTCATCTTTGCACATAAGTAAAAAGTGAAGAACGCTCGATGGGCTCTCACTCACATCCCTTATGTCTCTTTCGGTGGCTAAAAGAACTAAACCTTTCTTCTCGCTCTTCGTGGAGTCGCTCATTTTTGGCTTGTGGCGCTCACTCTCATTTTGGTGGTTCACTCACTCACTAGTCTCTCCATGATGGGTTGAAGCTTGCTTGTCGGTGATGACTTGACTTGGCGACATGGATCGAAGCACGAATTCCTTACCCTTCATCTTGAAGCTATAGTGATTGGTCCGTCCGTTGTGGATGACACCACGGTCGAATTGACAAGGTCTTCCAAGGAGGAGATGGCATACAGACATGGGAACCACGTCACACTCCAAGGTGTCTTCATATGCGCCAATCTTGAAAGACACTTGAACGGTGTGCTCCACTTGAATGGTGCCGGAGTCGCTCAACCATTGCACCTTGTAGGGGCGAGGGTGCTTCTTCTTGAGCAATTGTAGCTTGGAACATAGCTCTTCACTTGCCAAATTGTGGCAACTTCCACCATCGATGATGACCTTGATGGAACGTCCTTGAATACCCACTTTGGTATGAAAGATGTGGCAACATTGGTATTCGTCTTGTTGTTGTTGAAGTGTCAAGATCTTGGAGACAACAAGAGCGGGGCTCGAATCATTGTCACAAAAGACTTGATCGTCTTCATTTTCTTTCACTTGTCGATGCATGGCCACGTGCTCATGGAGTCGTAGGTGCCATCATCAGTGGCGATCATGGTGTGCCGTGTGGGGCACTCAAATGACTTGTGGCCTCGACCTTTGCAAGTAAAGCATTTGATGTCAATTGTCTTGGCGGTTGCATCCGTAGGAGTTGTTGATGACGAAGCTCTTGGCTTGGATATACTTGGAGTAGGACGACTCAAAGATGTCGTAGGTTGCTTGGAGCTTAACTTGTCACCGGTACTTGGTGTAGCTCAAGTCGTAGTAGGAGGTGTCGTAGTCGTTGAAGCTTGCGTGTATGAAGCGTAGGTCTTGGAAGAGTATAGGGAGTACTTGTAGTCCTCTTGCACTTGTCGCTCCGCTTTGGTGGCTTGATGCACTAGCTCGAGGAGGTTGGAGTACGGTTGGAAGTCCGCAATTTTCTTGATTGGATGGTTGAGACCATTCAAGAAATGTGCCATAGTTTGTTCATCATCTTCCTTGACATTGGCTCGTATCATTGCAATTTCCATCTCTCGGTAGTATTCTTCAACCGACTTGGTGCCTTGCTTGAGAAGTTGTAGCTTCTTGAATAGATCACGACTATAGCGTGTAGGCACAAAACGAGCTCTCATGACATCCTTCATTTGAGTCCAAGTGGTGATGGGTGGTTCGCCTTTCTCTCGGCGTCTTTCAATCACTTGCTCCCACCAAATGAGAACATAGTCTTGGAACTCTAGCGATGCCATGGCTACCTTCTCTTCCTTGTCATATTAGTGGAGACGGAATATCTTGTCCACCTTTAAGGCCCATGAGAGGTAGTCTTCGGGATCGGTGCTTCCGAAGAACTTTGGCATGTGGAACTTGAGCTTGCCGTAACGCTCCTCATTGCGTTGATGATGGCGAGGACGCTCTTGCCGTGGTGGTGGGTCTTGTAGCTCTTGCTCCGCGTGCTGTTCTTGATTTACTTGGTGTCAAGGGCATGGGATACGTGCAAAGTTTCTCATTTTTTGGCGCTCCTCAAGTCGTGCGGTTTCGTCTGGTCGCTCTTGTTGGAGGGCCTCTTCTTGTTCACGCACTCGATGGTTGCGCTCGTCGACGGTGCGAGTTCCTTCGCGTAGGGCACGTTGAGCTTCAAGTGCTTGCTCCTCAGGACGTTGTCGTTCTTGTTGTAGAGCGTCGCCGTCTTGGTTTTCTTGACATTGACGTTGTGGAACTTGCTCTTGGTCCATTGCGCCTTGTGCTTCACGATGTTGTCATTCACGCTCTCAAAAGCGGCCTTGCAAACCATTTCCATGTAATGGGTTTCGTGAAGCTTGATGGTCTTCATGGTCTTGGTGACGACGTGGTCGCGCTCGTGGAAGACTTGCATCTGAAGACGTGTCCGAAGAGTGTCGGCTCGAGTGGCACCATCTTGAACTTGAGGTAGACGAAGTGGAAGAAGCGCGGTTAACCATCATGGTACGGAACTCTTCCATTTGAGATGATAGCTTGTCATCAAGGGTTTGTCGAAAGTCGGAGGCGAATTGTTCGATGCATTCGCCCAATGCTTCGCTTCCATGATGTAAGGCTCGTTGGACGCCTAAGAGGTGTGCCTTGGTGACGTAGTCGTTTGGTGCATCGTCTTGCTCATCGAAGAGTGGATTGGTAGAAGTGATTGGCCTATCCATGATTCTCACACAAGTGTTAGTGGAAGAAAGAAACGAACTAGAACAATGTACCTTATCCAATGTTGAAGATGGATCAATGATCACCCAATATGGTATTATGGAAATAGTGCAATTGGTACCGGATCGTGTCAATCTCACACCTACACAAGTAAAGCTTTTGGAGTAGCTTGGTTAGGATGGTGGCACAAAATTTCTGCAATTGTTAGCAAGATATCAATAATGTTGAGAAAGATTCACAAATTCACAAGTGAAACAAGTTGACCAATAGCAAAGAATGGCACACCGAAACACACGCACGGATAGATAAATGAGGTCGTGCAATGTCGGTGTACTAAAGGATGGGTGCCCTCGTACCCTGACTTGTGCACAGGCAGTTGTAGCCTTCCTGACGGCAAGGGCTTGCCGGAGGGTTGATATGACCCAAGACTTAGATTAAACAAGACCGTGAAGGAGACCTCAAGGTAGGTCAATGAGAAGTGCTATTCTACTACTGAAGATCAACATTGCCCTTGCCGGCAAGCTTCGTACTGGCAAGGTGAAGACCAAGACTCTGGTTGCCGGCAAGCAACATGCCGGCAGGCTCATTCTGTCCCATTACTGCTCCACCTCATCACCGGCTAGATAAGCACGCATGATAGGTGTCGAGCGGGCAGGCAATCAACGCAGCTGGCTAGGGCACGTGCTGGCATGCCACGCAGAGATTAACTTTAAGGACACCCGTCCCTAGGATGTGTCAAGATAACAGGAGGGCGCCAGGACCGGTGGTACAGATCTTTTGCCCATAAGCCTTGCCTCCCCGACGTAGCACCTAACGGTGCATTAAATGCGCTTGTCCTACCCCGTCTGGAGATAGATGTGGTGACGGTGCAAGTCACTATTCACACCCTGTAAATGACCGTATTAGCCACTGTGGTAACCCCTTGGCCTATAAAAGGAGGCCCACAGCTACACTTAGAAGGGTCGACTCTGAGTTCAATTACACGTTGTAGCTGCACTTCCCGCGCACCTTGCCGGCAAGTCGCGCTCTTTGTAACCTTTGAGCTCATACACAATCAAACCACCAGAACAAGAGTAGGGTTTTACGCTCACATCGGCCCGAACCTGGATAAATCGTTGCTTGTGCTCATATCTACTAGCCCTGCTCTTTATAGTATATTGATCCCACAGCCAAACCGCAAAGGGATCCTCTCGATCCCATAGATCGTCGTTTTCCCACGACATCTTTGGCGCGCCAGGCAGGGGCTCTTATATTACGAATCAGTGTTCGTAGTTTGAGTACCGGCTCCATCACCTTCATTGATGGCGCCGAAGAAGAAGACCAGAGCCATGACGGCTCCCACCACCTCCAAGCGGCCTTCCCAGGCATCCAGAGACGGTGCAGGCGGCGTAGTCAGCGCGAGTGCTACGGTTGGGACGGCCGGGGCGTGAGGCGCCGGCGGTGCGGATGTCCAGCCTCCCCACCGTGCCGGCGATCGCAGTCAGCACACTAGAGATGGCGCAGATGGCCAACTCCAACAACCTACTGGTGAGCATGATCATCCCAATATTACAATTCTGACCGGTGTGAACCAGGACCCCGCCATCGCGACGTCCAAGGACGGGGTGGCGACGTCTAACAACGCTGCGATGGGACGTGTGCAGCGACCATCGCAAGATGGGTGTGCCATGCTTCCCCGCGGCGCTGGTGGTCCTGGACGGCGTCAAGCCAGCCCTGAGCATCATCCTCACGATGCTCAGGTTCCACCACCACCACGCCAACCCGTTGGTGAACATGCGCCACGGCAGCAGGTACACGACGAGCTCCCTCCTGGCCTAGCTAGGAGTCGAACGCCGACCCGTTCCGTGTTTCCCGCCATGCCAACCACGGCGGCAGAGGCCATGGTGCGAGTTCAAATGCTTTTGAACTTCCCGCCAGCCCCAGACAAGATGCAAGAATGGAGGGCCACCATTCAGAGCCTCATCAGTTTTGCCGATCTCAGCAAGACACGGGATGTGGGCCCCTCCAGACGACCACCCACAGTGCCGGTGATACGTCTCCAACGTATCTATAATTTTTTATTGTTCCATGCTATTATAGTATCAATCTTGGATGTTTTATATGCAATTATATGCCATTATATATCATTTTTTGGGACTAACCTATTAACCCAGTGCCCAGTGCCAGTTGCTGATTTCTGCTTGTTTCTTCCTTTTCAGAAAATCATTATCAAAAAGTGTCCAAACAAGAAAAAAAACTTTGGATTAATTTTTTCTGGACCAGAAGAGACCCAGGAAGCTTCAGGAGATGACCAGAAGAGTCACGAGGAGGCGACAAGCCTGGAGGGCGTGCCCCAGGGGGCTGGCCGTGCCCCCCAGGCTTGTGGGCCCCTCGTGGCACCTCTTGGCCTAATTCCTTCGCTATAAATTCACAAATATTCCCAAACCAACAGAGACTCAGAAGAGAAAACCTTTCCGCCGCCGCAAGCCTCTGTTCTTCCGCGATCCCATCTGGAGGCCTTTTCCGGTAATCTGCCGGAGGGGGAATCGATCATGAAGGGCTTCTACATCAACCTTGCTGCCCTTCCGATGATGTGTGAGTAGTTTACCACAGACCTACGGGTCCATAGCTAGTAGCTAGATGGCTTCTTCTCTCTCTTTGATCTTCAATACCATGTTCTCCTCGATGTTCTTGGAGTTCTATCCGATGTAATCTTCTTTTGCGGTGTGTTTATTGGGATCCGATGAATTGTGAGTTTATGATCAGATTATTCATGAGAAATATTTGAGTCTTCTCTGAACTCTTTTATGCATGATTATTATAGCTTTGTATTTCTCTCCGATCTATCGATTTGGTTTGGCCTACAAGATTGATTTATCTTGCAATGGGAGAGGTGCTTTGTGATGGGTTCAATCTTGCGGTGCTCAATCCCAGTGACAGAAGGGGACATGACACATATTTTTATTGTTGCCATTAAGGATAAAAAGATGGGGTTTAATCCTATTGCTTGAGTTTACTTTGTCTACATGATGTCATCTTGCTTAAGGCGTTACTCTGTTTCATACTTAATACCCTAGATGCATGCTGGATAGCGGTCGATGGATGGAGTAATAGTAGTAGATGCAGGCAGGAGTCGGTCTACTTGTCTCGGACGTGATGCCTATATACATGATCATTGCCATGAATCCGTCATAATTATTTGTTTTTCTATCAATTGCCCAACAGTAATTTGTTTACCCACCGTATGCTATGTGTTCGAGAGAGAAGCCTCTAGTGAAAACTATGGCCCCGGTCTACTTTATCATATATTAAAAACATAAAAATACCTTGCTGCAATTTATTTACTTTTATTTTAATTAGTATTTTAGCTTATCTATTTACCTCGATAAGATTTAATCCTTGCAAATAACCGCTAAGAGGATTGACAACCCTCTTATTTGCGTTGGGTGCAAGTGTTTGCTCTTTTGTGTGTAGGTGCGCTTAACGGAATTTTGCTTGGTTCTCCTACTGGACTGATAACCTTGGTTCTTAACTGAGGGAAATACTTATCTCTACTGTACTGCATCATCCTCTCCTCTTCGGGGAAATACCAACGCAGACTACAAGTAGCAGGAAGAATTTCTGGCGCCGTTGCCGGGGAGACATCATCAAAATTACCAAGTACCTTCGCACAAACTATCATCCACTTGCATTTATTTTATTTGCCTTTTATTTGCATTTGCCTCTCGTTTTCATCTCCCCCACTTCTAATTTTTTTTTTGCAAAAACACAAAAATATTTTTATTTGCTTGTTTGCTAGTTTGCTTGCTTCGTCGCGATGTCTGAACAAAATACAAAATTGTGTGACTTTTCCAGTACTAATAATAATGATTTTATTAGTACTCCTATTGCTCCTCCCGCCACTAGTGCGGAGTCGTGTGACATTAATGCTGCCTTGCTTAATCTTGTTATGAAAGAACAATTTTCTGGTAGTCCTAATGAAGATGCTGCATCCCATCTAAATACTTTCGTCGAGCTTTGTGATATGCAAAAGAAAAAAGATGTGGATAACGATATTGTCAAATTAAAATTATTTCTGTTCTCACTACGAGACCGTGCTAAAACCTGGTTTTCATCCTTGCCTAGAAATAGTATTGATTCTTGGGATAAGTGTAAGAATGCCTCATTACCAAGTATTTTCCTCCTGCTAAGATTATTTCTTTAAGAAATAAAATTATGAATTTTAAGAAACTTGAGCTTGAACATGTTGCACAATCTTGGGAGAGAATGAAATTAATGATAAGAAATTGCCCAACTCATGGCTTGAATTTATGGATGATCATACAAAAAATTTATGCGGGACTAAACTTTGTCTCTAAAAATTTGCTAGACTTTGCCGCAGGTGGTACTTTTATGGAAATTACATTGGGAGAATCTACAAAACTTCTTGATAATGTTATGACAAATTACTCTCAATGGCACACTGAACGAACTCCAACTGGTAAGAAGGTAAATTCTCTTAAAGAAATTAATACTTTGAGTGATAAGATGGATGCTCTATTGAAATTGGTTGCTAGTAAAAATTCTCATATTGATCCTAATGATGTGCCATTGTCTACTTTGATTGAGCAAAATAATGACGCTATTGATGTGAATTTTGTCTCTAGAAATAATTCCAACAACAATGCTTATATGGGTAATTTCAATCCTAGACCGTTTCCTGGAAATTCCTCTAATAATTATGGCAATCCTTATGGTAATTCTTATAATAATAATAGGATGCCCTCTGATCTTGAAAGTAATATTAAAGAATTTATTAGTTCGCAAAAGAATTTCAATACTATGATAGAAGAAAAATTGAATAGAGTTGATGAATTGGCTAGGAACATGGATAGAATTGCTCATGATGTCGAAAATCTCAAAACTAAAATTTTGTCACCCAAGCATGATATAAATGAGTCTATTAAAGCTATCTATGTTTCCATTAATGAAAGTAAAGAAAGGACCGCTAGGTTGAGAGCTAAGCGAGAATTTCTAGAAAAAGCGATTCCACCCGGTTTCTATTGTAGTAATGATGAAGATATTAAAATGATTGGTGTCACTCCTATTGAATCATTATTTAGTAACATAAAACTTGATGAAAAAGGGACTGAATAAGAGTCAACTTTAGATAGAAGGAGTCCCAATTGCTTGGAGGGTGATAATCTTGATGATAAAAATGTAAAAAGTGGGTTTGGAGAGGTCAAAACTTTAAATAGTAATGCACCCACTACTTTGGATTACAAGGACTTTAATTATGATAGTTGTTCTTTAATTGAGCGTATTTCCTTGTTGTAATCCATGATTAATTCACCCAATGCATATGAACAAAATAAAGCTTTCACTAAACACATTGTGGAAGCCATGATGAAAGCACATGAAGAAAAACTTGAGTTAGAAGTTTAAATTCCTAGAAAATTACAAGATGAATGGGAACCTACTATTAAAGTCAAAATTAAGTATTATGAATGTAATGCTCTTTGTGATCTTGGTGCTAGCATTTCCACTATACCAAAGTCTTTGTGTGATGTGCTAGGTCTCACCGACATGGATCCTTGTTCCCTTAATTTGCATCTTGCGGATTCCACTATTAAAAAGCCGTTGGGTAGAATAAATGATGTGCTTATTCTTGCAAATAGAAATTATGTGCCCATGGACTTTATTGTTCTTGATATTGAATGTAATCCTTCTTGCCCCATAATACTTGGTAGGTTGTTCCTACGAACAATTGGTGCTATTATTGATATGAAAGAAGGTAATATAAGATTTCAATTTCCACTAAAGAAAGGGATGGAACACTTCCCTAGAAATAGAATTAAAGCACCTTATGAATCTATTATAAGGGCCACTTATGGAATTAACTTGAAGGATGACAACACTTGAAACTAGGCATTATGCCTAGCTAGGGGCATAAAACAATAGCGCTTGTTGGGAGGCAACCCAATGAATAAAAGAAATTTTTGCTTTTAACTTATGTTCTTGAGTGTTTAAACAATTATAGCTTCTGTTATGATTATATTTTTATGTTTTAATTAGTGTTTGTGCCAAGTAATGCCTTTGGGATGATTTGGATGATAGTATAATTGATGTTGTTTGGAAAACAGAAAGTTTTGCGTCCAGTGCTGGAATTTAGTTCTTTACTGGAGCGTCAGAAAAATCTGTAATTTTTACACAGTATTGGTATATGAATTGTTTATGTTTTCCTAGTTTTTCAGAAGTATGACTTTTAAATAGATCTTTACAGACTGTTTTGTTTTAGACAGATTCTGTTTTTGTTGCATAGTTTGCTTATTTTGATGAATCTATGGATCGTATCGGGGGGTATGAGTCATGGAGAAGTTGGAGTATAGTAGCATTATGCCAATATTAAATATGAATCAATTTACGACAGTACCTAAATTTTAAGATTTGTTTGTTATACTAACAGATCTCACAAGGTTTCTGTTGAGTTTTGTGTGCTGAAGTTTCCAAGTTTTGGGTGAGACTACGATGGATAAAGGAATAAGGAGCGGAAAGAGCCTAAGCTTGGGGATGCCCAAGGCACCGCTAGGTAATATTCAAGGAAGACTCAAGCATCTAAGCTTGGGGATGCCCCGGCAGGCATCCCCTCTTTCGTCTACAATCTATCGGTAACTCACTTGGAGCTATATTTTTATTCATCACATGATATGTGTTTTACTTGGAACGTCTTGTGATATAGTTTGTTTGCTTTTGTTTGATTTTTAGTTTGTCACAATCATCTTTGTTGAACACACCTTTTTGATAGGGACACACATTATTCGTGATTTGTTAGAATACTCTATGTGCTTCACTTATATCTTTTGAGCTAGGCAGTTGCTCCAGTGCTTCACTTATATCTTTTAGAGCACGGCGGTGGTTATATTTTAAAGAAATAGTTTCACTCTCATGCTTCACTTATATCTTTTTGAGAGTCTAATGAATAGCAATGGTAATATGCACGGGTTATGAATTTGATCCTGATATGATAGGTATTCAAGAGGGATATAATAAAAACTTTCATGTAGATCACTGAATATGATAAGTTTGATTCCTTGCAATAGTTTTACGATATTAAGATGGTAATATGTGGGAGGTATTAGTAGATGATTGTGGTTTAGTAAGAATATTGGTGTTAAGGTTTGTGATTCCTGAAGCATGCACGTATGATCTGTCGTTATGCTAAGAAGTTGGAGCATGATTTATTGTTGATTGTCTACCTTATGAGTGGCGGTCGGGGACAAGCGATGGACCATGTCCTACCAATCTATCCCTCTAGGGGCATGCGTAGTAGTGCTTTGCTTCGAGGGCTAATAAACTTTCGCAATAAGTATGTGAATTCTTTATGACTAATGTGAGTCCATGGATTATACGCACTCTCCCCCTTCCGCAATTTGCTAGCCTCTTCGGTACCGTGCATTACCCTTTCTCACATCGAGAGTTGGTGCAAACTTCACCGGTGCATCCAAACCCCATGATATGATACGCTCTATCACACATAAGCCTCTTTATATCTTCCTCAGAATAGCCACCATACCTACCTATCATGGCATTTCCATAGCCATTCCGAGATATATTTCCAAGCAACTTACACCGTTCCATTTTTATGACACACATCGTCATTGTCATATTGCTTTGCATGATCATATAGCTGACATAGTATTTGTGGCTCAGCCACCATTCATCATTTTTATACATGTTACGCTAGCATCATTGCACATCCTGGTACACTGCCAGAGGCATTCATATAGAGTCATATTTTTGTTCTAGTATCGAGTTGTAATATTGAGTTGTAAGTAAATAAAAGTGTGATGATCATCATTATTAGAGCATTGTCCCAGTGAGGAAAGGATGATGGAGACCATGATTCCCCCACAAGTCGGGATGAGACTCCGGAAGAAAAAGAAAAGAAAAAAAGAGGCAAAAAAGAGCCATGAAATAAAAAAATGAGAGAAAAAGAGAGAAGGGGCAATGTTACTATCCTTTTTCCACACTTGTGCTTCAGAGTAGCACCATGTTTTTCATATAGATAGTCTCCTATTTTGTCACTTTCATATACTAGTGGGAATTTTTCATTATAGAACTTGGCTTGTATATTCCGATGATGGGCTTCCTCAAATGCCCGAGGTCTTCATGAGCAAGCAAGTTGGATGCACACCCACTTAGTTTTCATGTTGAGCTTTCATACACTTATACCTCTTAGTGCATCCGTTGCATGGCAATCCCTACTCCTCGCATTGACATCAATTGATGGGCATCTCCATAGCCCGTTGATTAGCCTCGTTGATGTGAGACTATCTTCTTATTTTTGACTTCTCTTATTTATCTCTACCACCACACTCTATTCCACCCATAGTGCTATATCCATGGCTTGTGCTCATGTATTGCGTGGGAGCTGAAAAAGCTGAAGCGCGTTAAAAAATATGAACCAATTGCTCGGCTTGTCATCGGGGTAGTGCATGATAAATACTTTGTGTTAAGAAGATGGAGCATGACAGGATTGTATGATTTTGTAGGGATAACGTTCTTTAGCATTTTTATTTTGAAAGACAAGATTGTTTATTAGTATGCCTGAGTATTGATGTCTTTATATCAAATTATAGACTATAGCTTTGAATCATTCGGATCTTATTATTCATACCGTAAGAGAGAGATTACATGATGAAACATGATAGGTAGCATTCCACATCAAAAATTCTGTTTTTTATCATTTACCTACTCGAGGACGAGCATGAATTAAGCTTGGGGATGCTTGATACGTCTCCAATGTATCTATAATTTTTGATTGTTCCATGCTATTATAGTATCAATCTTGGATGTTTTATATGCAATTATATGCCATTATATATCATTTTTTGGGACTAACCTATTAACCCAGTGCCCAGTGCTAGTTGTTGTTTTCTGCTTGTTTTTGCCTTTTTAGAAAAGCATTATCAAAAAGTGTCCAAACGAGAAAAAAAACTTTGGATTAATTTTTTCTGGACCAGAAGAGACCCAGGAAGCTTCGGGAGAAGACCTGAAGAGTCACGAGGAGGCGACAAGCCTGGAGGGCGCGCCCCAGGGGGGTGGTCGCGCCCCCCAGGCTTGTGGGCCCCTCGTGGCACCTCTTGACCTAATTCCTTCGCTATAAATTCACAAATATTCCCAAACCAACAGAGAGCCAGAAGAGAAAACCTTTCCGCTACTGCAAGCCTCTGCTCTTCCGCGATCCCATCTGGAGGCCTTTTCTGGTAATCTGCCGGAGGGGGAATCGATCACGGAGGGCTTCTTCATCAACCTTGTTGCCCTTCCGATGATGTGTGAGTAGTTTACCACAGACCTACTAGTCCATAGCTGGTAGCTAGATGGCTTCTTCTCTCTCTTTGATCGTCAATACCATGTTCTCCTCGATGTTCTTGGAGTTCTATCCGATGTAATCTTCTTTCGCGGTGTGTTTGTTGGGATTCGATGAATTGTGAGTTTATGATCAGATTATTCATGAGAAATATTTGAGTCTTCTCTGAATTCTTTTATGCATGATTATTATAGCTTTGTATTTCTCTCCGATCTATCAATTTGGTTTGGCCAACTAGATTGATTTATCTTGCAATGGGAGAGGTGCTTTGTGATGGGTTCAATCTTGCGGTGCTCAATCCCAGTGACAGAAGGGGACATGACACGTATTTGTATTGTTGCTATTAATGATAAAAAGATGGGGTTTAATCATATTGCTTGAGTTTACTTTGTCTACATCATGTCATCTTGCTTAAGGCGTTACTCTGTTTCAAACGTAATACCCTAGATGCATGCTGGATAGCGGTCGATGGTGTGGCGCCCTGCCTGATTACCACTGTAGCCAGACGGTCGCCGCACACACCAGCCCAGGAAATCACACTGGCGCGTGCCTTTACAACAAGTATCATGAACACAGACATTTTTATTAATGGGTATATAATTCTTACATGATATTTTACAGGGGTGATGGCAGCGGAAAAGCTCTATCTAAGGCAGCATGGTCTAGGTGCGGCTCCAATCCACAGGGATCTGACTGGGTTACTCTTCTAGCCCGCGAACACTCCGGCTCCTCGCTAGTTCACGTCGAATCCTTAGGCGAACCTGGCCACATTGAAGGCCGCTGAGTACTTTTGAATGTACTAGCAAGCAAACCAAACCAACATATACACCAAGCAAAGCAATCCATGGCATTCAAGCATGCATCAATTATTAGAGCAATGTAAATTATCATGGCATGGCCTAACTATCTAGCAATATAAATTATCATGTCATAGCAGAATTATCAGCAAGATAACTACTGAAGTAAATACAGTATGACGAAGATAAAGCATATCCAGTAAATAATTCATACTTCGAATATTCGCATCATCCAATCCAAATCTTTCGGTCATACGACCGTTTCTCTCTTAGCCATCCCATGGCTAACATCTCATAATCCTGACATCATCCGATGTCCATGCATCTGTACTGCAAGTCTGACAATCCTTACCATTCTCTGGTTCATTCTTAGTATTATATGTTTGTTCCTCCAGACTCGACACGGACCAAATAGTGTGACCTAGTACGATCTGTGTCCATGACCGAGGACGCGGCTATTCGAATAGTTTTACACTCTGCAGAGGTTGCGCACTTTACCCACACTATGGAGCTCCTGGCCTCGTGCTCCCATTCGAGTGGATCGGTGCTGCTCCAACAAAACTTGTCTATTGCCTGGCACTCTTACGGCCCCACCGACAATCATACCCTCCCAGGGTCAAGTCCTGGGTGGCCCCTGTGTCACCCCGTGACACCTGCCACCGTCGTGGCCAAACAAAACTATCCCAAACGGGGACCTGTGCACATAACCATAAACTGGGCTCACAGGATTATCGCTACCTACCGGGCCAGGGTAGCACGCACGCATAATCCCCCCTCTTTGGTGGTACCGACAAGAGGCACGACAATAGACCAAACCAGGGCCTTCCCATAAAGGCAAATGTGGCTGCACTGATGAGCTCGGTTCGATGGCACTATGACTCGATCTAGCCGACGGAGGAGGTTGTCATTATTAACTCATATTCTTAATTATTGCAATAACAATAGTAATGCACGATGAAAACATAACAACCTATCTCCATATTGTCACCTACGAGTCACTAGTGCGATAATATGATGAGCATTAGCAGGTAATGTAAATAACAAATTCAAACTAGCAGGAGTTTAATTATTTCTAACACATGCATATTCATTAATTAAACACGCAAGAATAACACAGAGCATTGCTTTAGGGCACATATCAGATGGTCGGCTTGCCTGGGGGTCGATGGATTCACCGGAGAGAAGTGCGATCACCTCGCGGAAAAATTCACCGGAAAGGATTCCCTCTCAAAGGGGCTGAATATAGGGCAGGGGCAAAATGAGAATTTTCAAAAAGTGCAAACATTATGAAAGTGACCTCATCGGAACGGTCTCGACGAACTGAGAAAGTGGGAGTTGGATTCACCTGAATCGGAGTTCCGGTTAAAAAGTTGTGGCCGTTCGTTCGCTAGGCAGAAAAACAAACAGTGACTGTGCTTTTCTGCTCTCTTATCTAGTGAACGTTCGCAATTTAACTCTTTCGGCAGCCGGCTGGAGAGAGGAAGCGCCTTTCTGTGAATAGGCCTTCGAGCAGAGAAAACATAATATTGCCTAAAGCAGAACTGGAGTACGCTTTCTCTGAACTGAAAACGTATTTTGAGAAATGCGCTTCCACTTAAGTCACCGCGGGCCCGAGGCTGAGTGGCTTACACACGGCCCCCACCCCGTCCTCTCTCTCATCCCCGGCTTCTTTCTTCTTCCTCCCGATGAACTGGGGCAGGGGCTCGGCCGGCGCGCGCCGGCGCTCGTTCCGGCGGTCTAGGTCTCCTCCGGCGAGGCCCCGACCACCGGGATGCTCGCCGTGAAGTGGCGCATCCAGGAGGGCCGACTACTGTTGCGGGGGAGGGCTGAGGTCGTGGTGGCGCGCGGAGACAGTGGGTGGTGGCTCCGGCCAGAGGAGGGGCTCGGGTGGCTCGCGAGGTTGGGCGATGGAGGTACTGGCAAACTTTCAGCTCATTTGGATATACCAAAATGGTACTTCCTTCACAGAGCTAGAATCTGGACAGAAACTAGATGGAATTTTTGGGAGAAATTGGCTAGATAGAATGATGTGAATTTTTGTATGCTCACATTATATAGGGAAGTTGAGGTCCTGGATTAATTTCAAGATTTTTGAAGCAATATAAAATATAGTTGCTTCACAACCTTAAAATAGGTCCAGAAACTAGAATTGGATTATGCTCTCAAACTTTGAACTGTGGAACTTGGGTTCTTGATGGAAATGATGAAGATATGGGTAGGAGAAGCTCCACAATTTATTTGGGATTTTTCCTGGCTACCAAAATGGTAGTTCCTTTGGAAAGTGCCCAAAGTGCAATATTGGCTTTAAATAGGAAAATGCAATTTCCCTTATTTAATTATGGCCAGTATTTTTTATGGGAGCTCAATATGGTCACAAAGAATATCTCCACAAGTTTTCATGAACTTTGGAGATGGATAGATATTTTCCTGGATTTGATTCCTTTAACTGGCAGAAAAAGGAATTAATTTTAAATGAAAAATATTGCAAATGACTTGGCAATATTTTTGCATATCCAGGGTTTATAGATATGGGATGATCACTGGGAAAAGTTTGGGAGGCAACAGATCAAAGGAAATTGGGTTTCCTTTGTAACTGCCAGAATTAGGGTTTCCCTTCCGGTAGATCGGAAAGCAGAGTTTCGGCGACAAAATCCTGAGAATGTATCTTGGGTGGCAAAGTTGGATTGGAGAGAATATCTGGTTGGATAGGAAGGCAAGGCTAAATGACCATCTTCATATACCCAAGAGCGAGAGAAAATCCGATAACATCGAAAAAAAAGACGGGAGTCAAATCCCGCGGAGGAAAAAAAACAAGGAGCGAAAACCAGGGTGTTACAAACCTACCCCCCTTAAGAAAATCTCGTCCTCGAGATTTCCGGGCTTACCTCTCAGCTAAGGGGAACTTACCTGTGTGCGACTTGGATCCATCAGCTGTCTTGTCTTAATTTGTTTACTGAACTTTTAACTGCCTCTTCTGATGGCTCAGGTGTTGTCTTTTTCAAACGGCTACATTGAATCCTTCTCTTTCCTATCAGGCAAACCCTTTGTCCTGGTGGGTTGTTGCCTAGGCCTGGTGGGTAGCGGGTAGTATCGACAAATAGCTTGGTTTCCATATCACCTTGTTCCCATATAGACAGTCAAACTCTGCCGATTGCTGGGGTAGCTCTATCATATATATCCCTTGCAATCCTTGCTATGATCACTGAGCTGAACATAGTTTGGCTATCATTCGGTGTATCTGTCGGAGCATAGCCTCTTATCTTGGTTGACAGCCCGTATTCACGATGAGTGCGGCACGCTCACTTGTAACCACAAGTAATGCATTGTTGTGGCCGCATATGCAAGAGTCTGACAAGGATTAGTATCATCACCTTGTCTATGAAGCTTTATTTTATTGATCGTCACGGAGACGGTTTGTCTACAACTTCTTTGTTCTTGAGGATTCCTTTGATGGACCTGTCATGACCTACCAACATGGCTCCTCGGTCATATCATAACTTACTCTTGCATATCTCGTAGGGATTGCTGTGTTCACATCCTTCTTTGAAGTATGGGGCCGACGTTTCTCCGAGCACAGTCATTCCTGTGTACGAGTGGCTCGCATGAACTGATCCACTGGACTGCATGCTCACAACATATGCAGGGGTTGGATAAACCCTTTCATGACCACTGAGTTCTGAGACAAACGTGTGTTTGGACTAGTTCGTGCTTCTGACAAGATTGTTGCAGGAACGATGACATGTTGAAGAAGGCTGAATTCCTTATGCTCGAAGCTTTTGCTAGGGTAGCGTGCCGAAGAAGGCTGGGTATCGTTCCTCAGAAATTTTTCCTCTTGTTGCTTACTGAGGAAGGTTGAGTGCCTTATGCCGGAAGCTTTCGGCGGTAGCGGGCTGAGGAAGATGGGAGTGTCGTATCCCAGAAGATTTTCTCACCAAGTGGTGTAGCAAGGAGGATTAGGAGTCTTGCGTTGTAAGCTCCTTCTGATAGCTTGCGGAGGAAGGCTGGGTTGCTTATACCAGAAGCCCTTTTATTGTGATATGCAGTCGGTCCTGTGGCCGGTTCTGGCTTCCTTCCGAGACATCCGGAATTTATCCATAGCGGAGCCAAAACTTGGTGTAGGCCATACCTTGTGTGAAGATATCCCGTGGGTCATGCACACCGCTTGTTCTTCTGCTGGTCTGACCATTGTTGCTGTAAGGGTTGCACAATTGATGTCGACATCATGTTGACAATTAATTCGGAATACCCTTTGCATTCAAACCAAGTGTTGCCGGTAGTAAGCAGTTGGCGGATAATTCCATTCGGTTTAGCTGAACCTCTGCATATTTGAAATTCTCATTGATTCGGGGCGGACGTGAACTCATCCACATTCCTCGCAAACCTTGTTCACAGTGCCAGGAAATTTTGTACATACACCGGTGAATTCCAAGATATGCTTTGAAATTTGTACTAACATACCGGAGTTTGGTTGTGGCTCTCGGCACATTCACATTCTTGAAACATGTCTTCTGTGGGTAATGCCTGATTCTTGAGTCCATTGAGACAAGACTCAAGGTTCACCTTACTGACTGAAGTAATCCTTGTGTCGAGGACCGAATAATTTTCTCTTGCTGGTGTCCATTCCTGATAGCTCATCTGGTTGTTCCTTAGGTGTGATTTATTCCGCGGCAAACTCCCTTAGGTATAGTCTGGCCTTGTCGGTTGCACTCAGATTCTGCTTCTGACTTGTTCCTCATTTGGCAGATCCGATGTTGGTGTTCTGAATATCAGGTAGTTGACTTGGCTTCTACGGAATTTGGATTATTGGGTATTATCCAAGTTGTATATTGGTCTTCTTTGGTAGCTCTTGCAGATGGATCCAGTCGGAGCGACAAAACGGAATTGACAAAAGAAGCAATAACCGCGAAGAACCAAAAAGCAAATAAAGCTCAAATTTTGCGGACCTTACACATGTGGCCGAAGATTCACTAGTATAACTAGCCTAGCGCACTCGATGCACCTCTAAGGACTTAGAAGCAAAACCACATAATGCTCCTGGTAGCAATTGGGGTCAAGCTCCTACTACTTCCTTAGGGAACATCAGACTCGACGCATGACCATAGCCAAAGTGGCTTAGTCAACGATCCTAGGTTTGTCAGGGAAAAGATGGAATTTATAAGAGTTTCCCAAAGGAAACTAGATTTAAGGAGAGAAATGCCATGGTTAGCAAGCAAGGTAGAGATATCTGGTTTTCCTAGGGGTTCAGGGCTCACGGGTCGTTTCCTGGTGCGACATTTCCTACCGGAGGCAAAGGCCATGAGAGTTGGGGTTTGATGGAGCCAAAAGCCTATGAGGTTGCCTTATGGTCAATAGTAGCCGTGCCGGTTTGGCGAGGATGGCTGAAATCCATCGAGGTTTTCTACAGAGCAAGAGGCAATGAAATCCGGCTAGGGTAACATCCGTTGTGGCGCCCCGCCTGATTACCACTGTAGCCAGACGGTCGCCGCACACCAGCCCAGGAAATCACACTGGCGCGTGCCTTTACAACAAGTATCATGAACACAGATATTTCTATTAATGGGTATATAATTCTTACATGATATTTTACAAGGGTGATGGCAGCGGAAAAGCTCTATCTAAGGCAGCATGGTCTAGGTGCGGCTCCAATCCACAGGGATTTGACTGGGTTACTCTTCTAGCCCGCGAACACTCCGGCTCCTCGCTAGTGGACGTCGAATCCTTAGGCGAACCTGGCCACATTGAAGGCCGCTGAGTACTTTTGAATGTACTCGCAAGCAAACCAAACCAACATATACACCAAGCAAAGCAATCCATGGCATTCAAGCATGCATCAATTATTAGAGCAATGTAAATTATCATGGCATGGCCTAACTATCTAGCAATATAAATTATCATGTCATAGCAGAATTATCAGCAAGATAACTACTGAAGTAAATACAGTATGACGAAGATATCCAGTAAATAATTCATACTTCGAATATTCGCATCATCCAATCCAAATCTTTCGGTCATACGACCGTTTCTCTCTTAGCCATCCCATGGCTAACATCTCATAATCCTGACATCATCCGATGTCCATGCATCTGTACTGCAAGTCTGACAATCCTTACCATTCTCTGGTTCATTCTTAGTATTATATGTTTGTTCCTCCAGACTCGACACAGACCAAATAGTGTGACCTAGTACGAGCTGTGTCCATGACCGAGGACGCGGCTATTCGAATAGTTTTACACTCTGCAGAGGTTGCACACATTACCCACACTATGGAGCTCCTGGTCTCGTGCTCCCATTCGGGTGGACCGGTGCTGCTCCAACAAAACGTGTCTATTGCCTGGCACTCTTACGGCCCCACCGACAATCATACCCTCCCAGGGTCAAGTCCTAGGTGGCCCCTGTGTCACCCCGTGACACCTGCCACCGTCGTGGCCAAACAAAACTGTCCCAAACGGGGACCTGTGCACATAACCATAAACTGGGCTCACAGGATTATCGCCGCCTACCGGGCCAGGGTAGCACGCACACATAATCCCCCCTCTTTGGTGGTACCGACAAGAGGCACGACAATAGACCAAGCCAGGGCCTTCCCATAAAGGCAAATGTGGTTGCACTGATGAGCTCGGTTCGGTGGCACTATGACTCGATCCAGCCAACGGAGGAGGTTGTCATTATTAACTCATATTCTTAATTATTGCAATAACAACAGTAATGCACGATGAAAACATAACAACCTATCTCCATATTGTCACCTACGGGTCACTAGTGCGATAATATGATGAGCATTAGCAGGAAATGTAAATAGCAAATTCAAACTAGCAGGAGTTTAATTATTTCTAACACATGCATATTCATTAATTAAACACGCGAGAATAACACAAAGCAATGCTTTAGGGCACATATCAGATGGTCGGCTTGCCTGGGGGTCGATGGATTCACCGGAGAAAACTGCGATCACCTCGCGGAAAAATTCGCCGAAAAGGATTCCCTCATAGAGGGGCTGAATATAGGGCAGGGGCAAAATGGGCATTTTCAGAAAGTGCAAACATTATGAAAGTGAACTCATCGGAACGGTCTCGACGAACTAAGAAAGTGGGCGTTGGATTCACCTGAATCGGAGTCCCGGTTGAAAAGTTGTGGCCATTCGTTCGATAGGTAGAAAAACAAACAGTGATTGTGCTTTTCTGCTCTTATCTAGTGAACGTCCACAATTTAACTCTTTCGGCAGCCGGCTGGAGAGAGGAAGCGCCTTTCTATGAATACGCCTTCGAGCAGAGAAAACGTAATAGTGCCTAAAGCAGAACTGGAGTACGCTTTCTCTGAACTGAAAACGTATTTTGAGAAGTGGTGCATCCTCCGGTGAGGCCCCGACCACCGGGATGCTCGCCGTGAAGTGGCGCATCCAGGAGGCCCGGCTACTATTGCGGGGGAGGGCCGAGGTCGTGGCGGCGCGCGGAGACAGTGGGTGGCGGCTCCGGCCAGAGGAGGGGCTCGGGTGGCTGGCGAGGTTGGGCGATGGAGGTACTGGCAAACTTTCAGCTCATTTGGATATACCAAAATGGTACTTCCTTCACAGAGCTAGAATCTGGACAGAAACAAGATGGAATTTTTGGGAGAAATTGGCTAGATAGAATGATGTGAATTTTTGTATGCTCACATTATATAGGGAAGTTGAGGTCCTGGATTAATTTCAAGATTTTTGAAGCAATATAAAATATAGTTGCTTCACAACCTTAAAATAGGTCCAGAAACTAGAATTGGATTATCCTCTCAAACTTTGAACTGTGGAACTTGGGTTCTTGATGGAAATGATGAAGATATGGGTAGGAGAAGCTCCACAATTTATTTAGGATTTTTCCTGGCTACCAAAATGGTAGTTCCTTTGGAAAGTGCCCAAATTGCAATATTGGCTTTAAATAGGAAAATGCAATTTCCCTTATTTAATTATGGCCAATATTTTTATGGGAGCTCAATATGGTCACAAAGAATATCTCCACAAGTTTTCATGAACTTTGGAGATGGATAGATATTTTCCTAGATTTGATTCCTTTAACTGGCAAAAAAAGGAATTAATTTTAAATGAAAAATATTGCAAATGACTTGGCAATATTTTTGCATATCCAAGGTTTATAGATATGGGATGATCACTGGGAAAAGTTTGGGAGGCAACAGATCAAAGGAAATTGGGTTTCCTTTGTACCTGCCAGAATTAGGGTTTCCCTTCCGGTAGATCGGAAAGCAGAGTTTCGGCGACAAAATCCTGAGAATGTATCTTGGGTGGCAAAGTTGGACTGGAGAGAATCTCTGGTTGGATAGGAAGGCAAGGCTAAATGGACATCTTCATATACCCAAGAGCGAGAGAAAATCCGATAACATCGGGAAAAAAAGACGGGAGTCAAATCCCGCGGAGGAAAAAAAACAAGGAGCAAAAACCAGGGTGTTACAGATGGGTGGAGTAATAGTAGTAGATGCAGGCAGGAGTCGGTCTACTTGTCTCGGACGTGATGCCTATATACATGATCATTGCCATGAATCCGTCATAATTATTTGCTTTTCTATCAATTGCCCAACAGTAATTTGTTTACCCACCGTATGCTATGTGTTCGAGAGAGAAGCCTCTAGTGACAACTATGGCCCCCAGTCTACTTTATCATATATTTAAAACCTAAAAATACCTTGCTGCAATTTATTTACTTTTATTTTAATTAGTATTTTAGTTTATCTATTTACCTCGATAAGATTTAATCCTTGCAAATAACCGCTAAGGGGATTGACAACCCTCTTATTTGTGTTGGGTGCAAGTGTTTGCTCTTTTGTGTGCAGGTGCGCTTAACAGAATTTTGCTTGGTTCTCCTACTGGATTGATAACCTTGGTTCTTAACTGAGGGAAATACTTATCTCTACTGTACTGCATCATCCTCTCCTCTTCGGGGAAATACCAACGCAGACTACAAGTAGCAGCCGGCAGGACCATCTGGCTGCCGTGCCGGAGACGGTGCACCAACGGTGCAGTCGCCTCCACACCAACAACTACAGCGGTGCCAAGCTCGCCGATCGGATGACCAGGACACTATGTCCATGGCATCGTTAGATCCGTGGGGCCGCCGAGACCAGCGCCAAGTGCTCCACGAACGGTGCGACGAAGATGCCCGTATGAAGATTGAGCGGCGCCGCGAAGCACGCCGTCTATAAGATGACCGTGTCGGGCCGACAGTATACGTGCCAGTGCCAGGGTACCCTGGGTGCTTACCTTACGAGGTGGGTTGCCCAGTGTTTACTCCTGAGCTGCGGCAAGTTTGCTGGCCGTCCGCCCGCCCCTTCAAACCTGAGCTGCCTGACAAGTACGACAGCACGCAGTCCAGCAGAGTTCCTTGGCATCTACACCATCGTGGTGCAGGCTGTCAGGAGGCGCGACAACAAGCTTTTGGCCAACTACTTTCCATTGGCGCTCAAGCCCAACTTCAGATCGTGGTTGATGAACTTGCCAGAGGTCTCCATTTCTTCTTGGTCGGATCTATGCCATCTATTCGTGGGTGCCTACCAGGGTGGCCACAAGCTCCCTGGTCAGGAGAGCGATTTGCATGTGATCCCCAGAGAGATGGCGAGACCCTCCGCAAGTACATACAGAGGTTCAGCAGTGTGAACCACAACATTCCCGATGTTCACCCCGCAGCTGTTTGCACCGCATTTGACACGAATGTGCACAACCGCAGAATGCGGTCTGAGATGAATATCGTGAAGGTTAGAACCATCAACGAGTTGTACACCTTGGCGGACAAGTGTGCACGTGTTGAGGAAGGGAGGCGACTAGGGAAGATGCTGACGCCGAAGTCGACTCCAAAGACGACGACGCAGATGACACATCGACCCCGCAGAAGAAGAGTTGGAAGCGCAATCGGAAGCGCAAAGGCAAGACAGTGATGGTAGTTGAGAGCCCAGTGCCGCCAACACTGCCAAGAAGTCTAAGGCAGAAAGCCCCAGCAAGGAGGTTGCCGGATGCGCTGATTGCCGGGAGGCTGCGGCAGGCGATAAGAGCGGCAAGACCGGTGGGCCATACTGCAAGATCCATCGTACCAAGGGCCACAATCTCCAGGAGTGCCAGCAAGTGGAGTAGCTTGCCGAGAAGCAGAAGCAAGAGTACGAAAAGCGTGACAAGGAGAAGGGCCAGGATGGTGCGGGTGGATCCAGCAAGCAGAACCGTGGTGGCTGAGGGGGACACCGCAGCAAGGCCAAGCAGCCGAAAGAGAAGGCTGCTCACGGCCAGAATGATGATGATGAGGACGAAGATGAGTCCGACAAGGAGTTCCAGAACGCAGTGGACGCCATGTGTGTTGACGGAGCGCATCTTTGCACTCCTCGCATCGGCAACTGAAGCAGTGGATCCGCGAGGTGAATGCCGCAGAGCCCGTGATGGGAGCGCAGAAGCCACTGAAGTGGTCGCACACTCCCATCATCTTTGACGCCGGGGACCACCCTGGTCGCACCACTACGGTCGGGTGTTTGCCATTGTTCGTTTCGCCAACAATCTGCAACCTCAAGGTGACGAAGATGTTGGTTGACAGTGGGGCCGGCTTGAACTTGATCTCTCCCAACGTGATCAAGAGGCTGTAGATCCCCGACAAGGATCTCGAGGAGACCGGCACATTCCAAGGGATCAGTCTAGGGAGGAACAAGCCGAAGGACCAGATCACGCTGCCGGTCACATTCGGCAGCGACCTCAACTACCGGACGAAGAAGATCGTCTTCAACGTCGTCAAGATGCCCCTGCCATACAATGGCATTCTGGGTCGTCCGGCGCTGGCCAAGTTCATGGCCGCGTCGCACTTCGCCTACAATGCCGTCAAGATGCCGAGGCCGATGGGGGTCATCACCATCAAGTCGAACCACAAGGACGCGATCATTTGCGCCAACAAGCTCTATCGGGAGGTAGTGGCGGCACCTGCCAATAAGGCACTTGCTCCTGCCGGCAAAGCTCCCAGAGGAGGAAAGAAGAAGAAGTCCGGCAAGACCCCTGATACGGACATACCAGAGAGCTCTACCGGCAAGAGCAAGAAAGCCAAGGCCTCTGTGCTGGCGACCAAGCAAGTTTCTGCGAGAGAGGATGGGACGAGTGGCACTTTTTCTGTAAGTGCCACTCTCAGTGACAAATAGGAAAGCGAGCTCGTTGCCTTCCTACGGGCGAATGTCGATGTGTTTGCTTGGCAAGCATCTGACATCCCCGGTGTTCCTAGGGAGGTCATTGAGCACCACCTTGCTGTATGCCCTCATGCGAGAACCGTCAAGCAGAAGATCAGGAAGCAAGCCTTGGAGCAACAAGAGTTCATTGCCGAGGAAATCAAGAAGTTAGAAGCAGCAGGTCTAGTCAGAGGAGTGCTACACCCTACGTGGTTAGCCAATCCAGTCGTAGTGCGCAAGGCGAATGGGAAGTGGAGGCTTTGTATAGACTTCACTGATATAAATAAAGCATGTCCAAAGGACCCTTTCCCTTTGCCGCGCATCGACCAGATTGTAGACTCCACTGTCAGCTATGATTTACTCTCTTTCCTTGACGCCTATTCTGGTTATCATCAGATCTTTATGGCCAAGGAAGATGAGGAGAAAACCGCATCCATCACCCCATGTGGCACATACTGCTTCTTGTGTATGCCTTTCGGATTGAAGAGTGCCAGGGCAACCTTTGCCAGAGCAGTTCAGATCGGTTTTGAGCCACAGCTGTACAGAAATGTGGAAGCCTACATGGATGATATTGTGGTCAAGACCAGAGATAAGTCAACCCTAATCCAGGATTTGGAAGATACGTTTGCGAACATGCGCAAACTCAACTTGAAGCTCAACCCCGAGAAGTGCATGTTCGGTGTTCTGTCCGGCAAGCTTCTTGGGTTCTTTGTATCTCATAGAGGGATTGAAGCCAACCCCGACAAGATCAAAGCAATTGAGCAGATTGAAGCACCGAGACGCGTCAAGGATGTCAGGCATCTTGCCGGCTGCGTCGCCGCCCTCAGCAGGTTCATCTACAAATCAGCAGAGCGCGCCTTGCCATTTTTCAAGATATTGAAAAAGGCAGGTCCAGTGAACTGGACTCTGGAAGCGGAGGCCGTGCTCCAAGATTTGAAGGAGTACTTGTCCTCTCCGCCAGTCCTAGTTGCGCCTAGGCTGCAAGAGACGTTGCTACTATGTTTAGCGACAACGAATCAAGTAGTTAGTGTTGCACTTGTGGCTGAAAGAGAAGAAGATGAGGAGGAGGTAGCAGCCGCAGAGCCATGACCCGACGAGCAAGAATCTTCTCCGGCAAGGTCAGGTGCCGACAAGCCAGAGATTGTGCAAGCCAGTAAGCCAGATCAGCAAGTTGTAAAGAAGAAGATGGTGCAGCGCCCAGTCTACTTTGTCAGCTCCCTCCTGCAAGGGGCTAGGTCAAGGTACTCTGGTGTGCAGAAGCTACTCTTTGGCCTTCTCATGGGCTCAAGGAAGCTGCGCCATTATTGTCACTCGCTTTTCGTTGCAACGCATCTTGAGAAATCCAGAAGCAACCGGCAGGATTGTGGAGTGGGCATTGGAGTTGTCAAGCTTTGATTTGAAGTTTGAGAGTACCTCAACAATTTAGAGCAGAGCCCTGGCAGAATTCATTGCAGAATGGACCCCAACGCCAGACGAAGAAATTCCAGAGACCTCTCTCCCCGGCAAGGAAACTGTTGACAATTGGATAATGTATTTTGACGGTTCTTTCACGCCGAAAGGCGTCGGTGCCGGCGTGCTACTTATAGCACCCACCGGAGAGCACCTCAAGTATGTGCTTCAGATGCACTTTCCCAGGGAGCATGCCACCAACAACACTACTGAGTATGAAGGATTGCTTGCCGGTATGTGCATTGCAATCGACCTTGGTATTCGGAAGCTGATTATCAGAGGCGACTCGCAGCTAGTGGTGAGGCAGGTCAACAAGGATTACCAGAGCCCTTTGATGGAGGCGTACGTTGATGAGGTGAGGAAGTTGGAAGAGCACTTTGACGGTCTACAAGCAGAGCACGTTCCCCGTACCCTGAATTTGATTGCCGACGACCTGTCAAAGCTTGTCGCCCAAAAGATGCCTGTGGAACCAGGAACTTTTGTGCTCCATCTGACTCAGCCATCCGTTACACCATCAAGGCTGGCGAAGAAGAGAAAGCAAGATGTTGGTGGTTACTTTTCGGCAGAGCTGCCGGCAGCCGCCAAGAAAGTGGATACCGCCGACAAGATACCCTTGGCCGGTGAGCCGCAGTTTCCGGCAAGCCAGATCCTTGCCGTCGAAGCAAGCGCTCCCGCAGAGGAAGAAGTGCCTTTAGTCCTTGTCGTTGAGCCACAAGCTCCGGCATGGGCGCAGCCAATTGTCCTGTACCTTCAGACAGGAGATCTTCCCGATGAACAAGAAGACGCGGAGAGAGTAGCCCGTCAATCAATGATGTACAAGTTTGTTGACAACATTCTGTACAGAAAGAGACCAAATGGGGTGAAATTGAAGTGTATCTGCCGGGAAGATGGACAGAGGCTGTTGGAAGAGATGCATGAAGGGATGTGTGGCTCTCACATTGGGTCGCATGCGCTTGTCGGCAAGGCGTTCCATCAAGGATTCTACTGGCCGACAGCCCTTCAAGACGCCTTGGCGGTGGTCATCAGATGCGAAGCATGCCAGTTCCACTCCAACGACATCCACCAGCCAGCTCAAGCCCTCCAAACCATCCCTCTCTCCTGGCCTTTCTCGGTCTAGGGGCTCAACATCGTCGGCCCCTTCCCCCGTGCTACCGAGGGCCTTGAATTCTTGTACGTTGCAATCGACAAGTTTACAAAGTGGCCTGAGGTGGAGCCAGTGAGTAAGGTGACGGCACAGTCAGCCATCAAGTTCCTCAAAGGATTGGTTGCTCGTTTTGGTGTCCCCAACAGGATCATCACCGATAACAGCACCCAATTCACGAGCCGCGTGTGACACCCTGGTTTTCGCTCCCCGATTCCTTCCTTCGCGGGATTTGACACCCGTCTTTTTTTCCGGTGTTATTGGATTTTCTCTCGCCTTTGGGCATATGAAGATGGTTATATAGCCTTGCCTTTCCTATCAGACCAGAGATTCTCTCCAACCTAACTTGGCCACCCAAACTATATTCCCAGGGTTTTGCCGCCGAAACCCTACCTTCTGAGTTATCGGAAAGGAAACCCTAATTCCTTCCGTTACAAAGGAACCCTAATTTTCCTTGATCTGTTGCCTCCCAAATTTTTTCCCAATGACATTCCTATATCTATCAACCCTGGATATGCAAAAATATTGCCAAGTCATTTGCAATATTTTTCATTTAAAATTAATTCCTTTCTCTGCTAGTTTAAGGAATTAAATCTAGGAAAATATCTATTCATCTCCAAAGTTCAAAAAAACTTGTGGAGATATTCATTATGATCATATTGATCTCTCATAAAAATATTGGCCATAATTAAATAAGGGAAATTGCATTTTCCTATTTAAAGCCAATATTGCATTTTGGGCACTTTCCAAAGGAACTACCATTTTGGTAGCCAGGAAAAATCCCAAATAATTTGTGGAGCTTCTCCTATCCATATCTTCACCATTTCCATCAAGACCCCAAGTTCCATAGTTCAAAGTTTGAGCACATCTTCCATTTGCAAATTCTGTCCAGATTTCCAATTTGCAAAGGAAGTGCTTGAACCCTTGATCCTTTGTAGATGAAAATTTTCAGGGTGGTTAACATTGACAAATCACTCATATAAACCAAATATCAGCTCAATTAATTTATCCAATCTCTCTCAATAATTTTCCCAAGATCCTGTCGAGATTCAAGCACTGTGAAGGAAGTACCACTTTGGTATGTCCAAATGAGCTGAAATTTTACCAGTGCCTTCATATGCCTAAAACATTACCAACCACCAAAACTCAGCTCATTTCATCAAGCCAGTTAAGCACAGCTTCAAAACCTAGTTTCTGGACCAATTTGGCAGTTGTGAAGCAACTATGATCAAACTGGGTCCAAATTGCTTCAAATTTTGCCAGCATCTACTCCTTCCTACCACATCTCAGTATGACAAGGATTCAGCTCCATCCCTCCAGCCATTTCTCCAGAAAAGTCCATGCAAGTTTATGACCAGAATAGGTTTCTGGATGAATCGATCAGCACCCAGCCGCCCATTGCATTTCAACCACACACGTCACCTACTGGAGGATGGTAGAATACCATAGACACGATTTGGCGCCGAGCAAGGCAAGGTAAGGTCATGTCGACACGGTGACCATGTGCAGAGCACGCCAAATCAGTGCCCTGCACTCTGGACCCTTCGGGAGCCGTCTCCGGCAGGCCGTGGCTTGTCTAGGAGCGTCGGCGAGCTCTCCACCGCACGCGTGTGCCGTCCAGAAGCTCTCCCCCTTGTCCCCTAGCTCCTGGTCGCTTGTGCCATGCTCCGGTTGTCGGGCCCATGGAACCCGGGGTATCCAGGCCCGTCTTCCTTTGGCTCAGGGCGCAACGCCTGGCATGGGTCCAGCGGGCCATCACCACCGAGCATCTCACCAAGACCCCTCATGAGGCCCTGGCCTCCTGAGGCCCCCTCCTCAGGAAGTGGCGAGTAATCCTCAGCACCATCATCAATGGCCTCGCGAGGCCCTCTCACGAGGCGGCTTCTCGAAGTGACTTCGCGAGGCAGCTTTCCGAGGTGGCCTCCCGAGGCCCCCTCCCGCAGGCGCTCGAGACGAAGGCCGTTCGGCGTGCCGCGCGGTCCGGAGCCCATCACGTTGGTGACGCGCGCGGCGACGAGCAGCAGCAGAGGCCGCGCCAGCAGGCGCGGATGAAGATGGTTTCCTCTTTCGTGTTAAGGGAGCAGGGCCAGCTATCTACTCTCCAAAGCAACCCCAAAGGTTGCCCGATCGGCGAAGGAAGACCAAGACGACGGGCGTGCAGGGCGGAGGTCATCACCGAGCCCACCGGCGCGTCATGGATCATGCTTTGGCAGGCGAAGACCACCTTTAGTCAGGATAGCCTGAGCGCCTGTCCCCTTTCAAAATCGCCAAGTGTGGCAACCCTTCCCGCTTAAGTTTTGAGGGGGAAGAGGGCCAAGGCCGATATAAAAGGGCAGAGCTGCCATTGTAGGGGGGTGCTGGTTTTCGGTCATCTCCAACCTTGTACTCTCTCTCACCAGAGCAATCCCAACCAAGCAGGAGTAGGGTCTTACACCGCAAGGTGGCCCGAACCTGGGTAAACCGCTGAGTCCTCGCCCCGTCCCTCGCTAGCGCGCTCTCGTCGTAGCCTCGCCGTAGCTTAGCCGTGGTAGGAGACGAAGCGGTAGAACGAGCTCACCCCAGTGTTCGAACCTTTGGGTCCCCGGAGCCCGACTTTCGACATTTGGCGTGCCAGGTAGGGGTGTGCTACCGTTCTTCTACTCCGCCCTCAGCTCCACCAACCCCATGGCCGACGCACGTCACGAGCGCGTCGAGCGCAGGGCTGGCTGCGTGGCTCAGACAGAGCCGGTGGCCCGCGGTAGTTGCCGCCGCCCCGAAGCCGAGGCTGTTGCCGCCACTGACCCTACTGCCCGCGAGCAGCAGGACTCCTCCCAGCACCCCTCCGTGCGGGCGGACGGACGGACCGCCACGGCCTCCTCCCTCACCCACCGTGGGCCGCCAAACCCGCAGGCCGCGCTGCTCATGGCGCGTGAGCTGCTCCGCTACCGTCCGGATGACGCCGGCTACGACGCCTGGCTTGGCCGCATCACCGAGCTCGTCAACGTCGCCGGGGACGCTCCGGCGCCTTCTCGCTCGCTCCGCCCTCTGCCGTCTCGTGCTGGGGACCTGGCGCACGACGCTCCGCCGCCTCCTCTGCGCGACGAGCGCGCCGGGCCCCAGCGCAGCGCACGGGCTCGTGAGCCGTCCCGCGGCACGTCCTCGCTAGACCGAGACGAAGCCAGCTGCCAGATCATCCGCCATGCGCCCCCCGACGCGCGAGTGCTCCTTGAGCAGCAGCGCCAGCGCCAGGACCAGGCCGTTCAGGACGTTGCAGCGGCCGGGCGTCAAAACCACGCCGCCCTCGCTGGCGGCGTCCCCTCGAGCGGCGTGGGCTGCTGTGCCTTCACCCGTGAGTTGCGTCGCATGGTCTGGCCGGCGAAGTTCAAGCCTGAGCTGCCTCCACGCTATGACGGCACCCCCAACCCCACGGAGTTCCTCCAGCTCTACGCGTTGAGCGTTGAGGCGGCGAACGGCGTCGACAAGGTCATGGCGAACTGGTTCCCCATGGCCCTCAAGGACGGCCCGCGCTCCTGGCTCATGAACCTCCCCGAGGCTTCCATCTGATCATGGGCCGAGCTCTGCAGCCAGTTCATCGCCAGCTTCAAGGGCACACAGGACCGCTCCCTCACCATCAACGACCTGCGGCGTGTTCAGCAGCGCCCAGACGAGACCCTCTGCAAGTACATCCAGCGCTTCAGTCTGGTGCGCAACAAGATCCCGCGCGCCTCTGACGCGGCCGTCATCTCTGCGTTCTCCACCGGCGTCACAGACGTCAAGATGCGCGAGAAGCTCGCCATGAACGGTGAGCTCGACTCCGTGCTCGAGCTGCTCGACCTCGCCGACAAGTGCGCCAAGGCTGAAGAAGGCCGCCTCTTCGTCCACAACGACCCCGACACGGCGCTCGACGCCGCCAAGGCCAAGAGCAAGGACGTCAAGCGCAAGGGCCCTCCATGCTTGCGGCGGAGCCCGAGCAGAAGCGCGGCCGCGACCTCGACGAGCCCAGAAAGGACAACCGGCCAGTCTACATTTTTCACAACGTCCGCTCCCACAGCACCGAAGACTGTCAGGAGCTCAAGCTGCTCCGCGACGAGCGCCAGAGCCGCCGGGACTACCGCAACGGCCGCGGCGCCGGCCGCGGAGGTGGCCGCAGCGGTAGCCGCTGGGACAGCCGCAACAGTAATGGCAGCTACTGCCAGGGCTGGCACGACCAGCCTCGTGAGGCCGTCTGGCGCGACCAACCTCGTGAGGCGAATCCTCAGGCCAATGCCGCTCTCCCGCCGCTGCCGCCGCCACCCCGGAGGGACGACGTCAACCGGCCTGACGATGGCGCTGGGGGCTACCAGGAGCCTCGCGCGGTCGCCTGCATCCTTGGCGGGTCCCAAGCCCCCACATCCATCCGCCACTTCAAGCAACTCTCTCGCGAGGTGTACGCCGCCCTCCCGAGGCCTGAGGTCGCGCGACCCCTCAAGTGGTCGCAGTATGCCATCACCTTCGACTCCAAGGACCACCCCAAGTCAACGGCCTCTGCAGGCGCGCTCCCCATGCTGTGCACTCCCACCATCAGCAACGTCGCGGTCACCAAGACCCTCATCGACGGGGGTGCCGGCCTCAACGTACTCTCCATCGAGACCTTCGAGACACTCCAGGTGCCCTACGACCAGCTGATGCCGACCAGGCCCTTCTCCGGAGTGACCGATGGCTCCACCATCCCGCTGGGGCAAGTGCGCCTCCCCGTCACCTTCGGCACCCGCAAGAACTACCACACCGAGCTCATCAACTTCGACGTGGCGCACATCGGCCTGCCTTATAACGCCATCTTGGGCTACCCGGCTCTCACCAAGTTCATGGCGGCCACCCATCACGCATACAACGTCCTCAAGATGCCCGGCTGCAGCGGCATCATCACTGTCGCCTGCGACGAAAAGGACGCGGCCATCACCCTCGAGCGTGCCTACAAGACTGCCGCTGTCGCGCACCCGGCCGAAGAGGACGCGGCCGAGCCTTCTGAGGCCGCGCCAGCGAAGAAGAAGCAGCTATTCTCTCAGGACCGCGCCGAGACGAAGAAGGTGTCGGTGGACGGCAGCGGCTCCGGCCCTGCCTTCACCATCGGCACAGGCCTCCCTCCTGCATAGGAAAGCGCGCTCGTCGCCTTCCTTCGGGCAAACTCGGATGTTTTCGCCTGGAAAGCATCCGACTTGTCCGGTGTGCCGAGGGAGGTGATCGAGCACCACTTAGTGGTGTGCCCCAATGCACGCCCGGTCAAGCAGAAAGCACGGCGCCAGGCGCCAGAGAAGCAAGAGTTCATCGTCAAGGAAGTCCAGAAGCTCCAGGAAGCCGGAGTCGTTCGTGGGGTGCGCCATCCCGAATGGCTCGCCAACCCAGTCGTCGTCCCCAAGGAAGGCGGCAAGGAGCGCATGTGCGTCGACTTCACCAGCCTCAACCAGTTCTGCCCGTACGACCCCTTCCAGCTGCCGTGAGATGGCCAGGGCGTTGGCCCCGCCTTCGGCAGCACGCGCATGCCCTTCGTGCTGGGGAATGCCGGTGCCTCTTTCCAGAGGCTGGCGCCCTTCGCGCCAGGGCCTCGCGAGCACCCTGGCCCTGGAGGAGCGGACCCCCTGGGCGCGCCTCGCCAAGCGGTCTGACGTCGCCCTCGCGCGGTCCCGCCAGGTGCGCCCGGCGCGTCGCCTCACGCGGCCCTCACTCCTCCTCGCCGCGCCTCCCGCGCCTCCAGAGCCTCGCTCCCGGAACCCTTCTGCCAAGGTGATTTTGTTTAAATGCGGATGAGGGCGCCCCACGGGCTGCACCAACCTCGAGCTGATCTGTGTCGGACGCGGCAGCATAGCCCCTATCCTTTTGGTTGTGTAGCGAATTTTGCTGATTTTACCTTGATGAGTTATGTTACCTGCTTAATTGCCTGTTAAGTTCGATGCCGACCGGAGAGCGCCACACGCTCACGACCCCTCCCCTGACCGATTCCGTGAGCGGGGGCTAGGCACGGTGCCTGTGCTCGGGTCCGTCCCTGCAGTGCCGCCAAATCCAAGCGACTGAGCTCTGGCTCGCGGGCCTGCTCCCGTGCACGCCACCGCACCAAGGTCCTTGGTGCCTTATCTCCTCACGCAACAGCCATGGGTGAGTTAGCGAGCGCGTGCCGCTCCTCCTATCGTGAAATCTGTCGACATGCAGTCCCCAGGAGGCGACCTGCGCAGGGACCTCGCGGGTGGCCTCTCGTGAGCCGGCCTCGCGAGACGAAGATTCGTCGAGCAATGAGCCTCAGGAGCAAGCCTCGTGGGCGCGCCTCGCAAGATGCGTGGGCTCCTCACGAGCCGTGGCTCGCCCGGCACCGCCCTCCGCCCAAAGCTAAGTGTGACTGCCTCGCGAGGCAGCCTTACCATCACTCAAGCTCTCTCCCATCGTGATCCCGTTGAGTGCAGCGTTTTTTTCCTGCGTAAGCCGCTTGCACGCTAAAGGGGGGCTCCCTGAGCATCGCGCCTCAGGAGCCCTCACTAGCTCCCGGTGCCCCTCACCTCCTGGCCTTGTCCCGGCATCGTGACCGGACATACCAGCGACGGCTGAGGCCTGCTCGTTGGATGGGTCCTAATGGCATAGAGCGCTGAGGCGAGCAAAGAAAAAAGACCAGCCTCACGAGAGGACTTCGGGAGAGAATGCATACATCCCCATGTCACAAAAGCATTAAGTTAAACATAGAAGATATTGTTTTCACGCCCCCGCGGGGCTACATCGGTTCAATGCAGGAAAATGAAAAGAAAGAAAGGCCCTAGGCGAGGCGCCGTTGCCCTCAAGACTCCAGTGTAGGGCGCCGCGCGCGTCCCCAAGAAGGCGTTGCAGGCAAGTGCGGCTCCGTCACCGTACGCACGCGCCTAGTCGGAGTCCTCGTCCTCGCTCTTGACGCGGGGGGAGTCGTCGCCGCTTCCGCCCCCGCCGGAGGGGGCAGCACCACCGGAGGAGCCGTCCTCGCTGGAGGAGCCGCTGTAGCTATCCTCGCTCTCCGCGTAGCACTCCAGGCGGCTACCGGAGAGCCCGAAGATCTTCACAAAGAGCGTGGCGGCCCCGTCGTGCTTGAACTGGAGGACGTGCCCCCGCTTCAGGCCGCGGGCGAGGGCGAACGACTTCCACCCTTGCCTCAGGAACATGAAGCCCGAGGGGGTGAGCTCCGTCGCCACCCAGGAGGGGCCGTTGCAGCAGCCGTCGGCCTGCACCCACAGGCCCAAGGGCGCGCGGTCAGCCATCGCCACCGCGAAAGAGTCCGGGAGCCGGAGCCAGGTGCAGGGGCTGCGGTGCATGTTCACAATGAACTCATGCGCCGCCTCCGCCGAGTGGCTCCCCGCCTGGGGCGGAAGCGCGGCCGCTCCGCCGCGGCCGCCTCGGCCCCGCGCGCCTCGCCCTCCGCGCCCACGAGCGGCGCTCCTTCCACGATTGCTGGGCCCGGCGCCGGTAGCCGTCGGGGAGTGCCCGCTCCCCCCGGGCAGAATCTGGGGTGCAGCATCAGGAGTACGGCCGCGCAAAAATCGCGGCGGCGGTAGGCACCACACACCTCCGTTCCCAAGCTCGCTTTGCGGTGGGCCAATCCCCGAGTCCTCTGGAGCCGAGCTCCGAGGAGGAAGGCGATCCAATGTTCATGGCGGAGGTCGCGGCGCAGAAGGCCCCCGCGGCGAAGGAGACGATGGATGTCGACTTTGTGCCGGCGTCCGGGTCCCCCATGGTGCAGGCGGACCAGTGGTTCAACCTGGCGATCCCAAAGAAGCACCAGACGGTGCAGGCTCAACTCAACGGGGAGCGCGCGGATGCCGCTGCCATCGAGGCCCTCCTGCAGGCAGAACCGGATGTCGTGGTCATGAACCGGGCAGCGGAGGCTCAACTCGACGCGGAGCTCGTGGATGCCACTGCCATCGAGGCCCTCCTACAGGCGGAACCGGATGTCGTGGTCGTGAACCGGGCGGCAGAGGCTCAACTCGATGCGGAGCACGCGGATGCCGCTGCCATCGAGGCCCTCCTGCAGGCGGAACCGGATGTCGTGGTCGTGAACCGGGTGGCGGAGGCTCAACTCGATGCGGAGCGCGCGGATGCCGCTGCCATCGAGGCCCTCCTGCTGGCGGAACCGGATGTTGTGATCGTGAACAAGGCGGCGGAGGCTCAACACGACGCGAAGCGCGCGGATGCCACTGCCATCGAGGCCCTCCTGCAGGCGGAACCGGACGTCGTGGACTTGTACTGGGCGGCGGAGTCTCAACTCGACGCGGAGCGCGCGGATGCCGCTGCCATTGAGGCCCTCCTGCAGGCAGAACCGAACGTTGTGGATGTGAACTGGGTGGTGCTCGCGTCCGTGCAGAGTGCCATCACGCTCCGCGTGAACGAGTAGCTGGAGGCCAAGGACAACCACGCCGCGGAGACACACGTCGGCAGCTCCGGCTGGTTCACGCCGGCCGCCAAAGACGACGAGGCCGGCTCGTTCCGTGAGCAGTGATAGTTTTTCTTTATGTTGTTGTTTTTAGGGATCGTTTGCTGTGTAAAAACATATTTATATTTAATAAATCGGCCTTATAAACATACTGTATTGACGAAAATTAGGTGTCAGCGATTGGATGGCTGAGTTTGGTTTGATCACATGTGGTTTCTCCCTCCGTCCAAGTGTATAGTCACCTTACGAAAATCAGATATTCAAAATGCTTAGGCGCAATGCATTAAATTCCGTCCTCGTTCCCCTCACTGCCTCGTTCTTCAGCGAGCGAAAATTTTGGCCGAACCACGCGCGTGGAGGAAATGGCGACCTATGCATGTAGAGAAGGAACACATTGATTAAAGGAGGGATTGACCCCAGTTTGCATGCACGGGTTGGCTGAAACGGCAGCCCTATTAATTAGGGATTCATTGCTAATTTTCATTTGGTTTATGAGGAAAAAACTGGCGCGGTGATTGGAAGAATTCCCGGTCCGACTCTTTCGCCTCCTCCAATCCGAAGCCACCGGGTCGCGCCGCTCCACCTTAGGTGACTTAAATACACCTGGACGGAGGGAGTACCACATGTCAATGATAAAGGCAAGCCGAGGCGTGTTCCCTTGCGTTTGCGGCATGCCGGACCGACTGTGTGAGGGTGCAGTGCGACCGCGACAGGCGTGTGTAAGTGTACCGCCTTTTCATTTTGAACTTGTAAATCGTAACATTTGGTTTGCGAGTGAGAGACTTCGATTTTAGTACTGTGTTAAAAAGAAGGGCGGGGTTTTTCCTTCGCGCAATCGATCGATACAAATCCTGATTAGAAATGCGACGGCGGGGCGGGCTAGTTTGGCCCATGGTCGGATTGCTGACATGCGTTCCCACATGCCAGTGAAATGCCAAGCCGGTTGGCGTTGAGCGGCGGGGTAGATCGACCGTGTGCTGGTCTGATGTGAACACGATAGGCGTGCTGTGAGTGTTCCTTTTCCTCGTTTTAAACTTGTGAAGATAACCCCCTCAAAAAAAATTGTGAATATAACACTTGGTTCTTTGCCTTCGCGCGATACATCAATGGAAATCCCGATTATAATGACGCAGAATTTTCTACTAAATCCCGTAAAAAGGCGTCCTCTTCGCCCCTTCGGCCGCAATCATCGCACTAATCATACTTTCTATTTGACTTCCTTCCCTATTATGGTGGCGTCGACGATATCGCGATCGCTGTGGCTTTGGTGAAGTGCGTTCGACGGACCGCACCATTGAGGCAGACGACGGTCATGTCGTTCGGAAGTGCCTCCTGGAAGCCGAGACAACCGCCTTCTTTGCATCCAGGAAGTCCATAGGAGACAGCAATTGTCGTGTCACCGTGACCGTTGGATGCGATGCGACCACGTCATTCGAGCTCGAGCTACCGCAAGGGGACTCGAACATGACCGTGTACCCTTACACGGGCACCGGTTTACTGTCGGAAAGGCTCTTCCGCGTCGGGGATCCGTCCAGCCTGTGCAACCAATGGAAATGGCGGCGTGCAGTTCGGGGCTGGCTCCGCTCATCAATCTACGTCCCAACGAAACAGAGTGGGAGACGGTCGTCCCCGACGGCGTTGTGAGGAAGATAGTCCAGGAGGCGAATTGCCGATGGTTGCATCAATGAGGAGGGTGTGATTTCAGCTTCGACATGAATGTGGACCGGCGTCATGTCGTTACCCTGCCGGCGCTACGTTCGTGGAGAAGCTTCTTGGCGAGGAAGGTGCTGGGACGTGCCCGGCATGTCTCGCACACACCATCAAACAAGTACAGTAGTACCGCTTGTCTAGGCTTTCGCCGGCCTATTGATGCACAGATGAGAATTTTTAAATCATATAATGCTCTATGTACGTTTGGTCTTGTCACTAATAAGTACTACTATATTTGTACCCATTGAGTAACTGGTACTACTTGGTGAATGTTGCATAGCCGTGGATGTCCGAGCTAAATTTGAAACACAGTCACGATCAAACGAGATGTTACCATTGGGATCGACCACTCCACCAGCCGGAATCACCTTGGCCTATTTGATTTGCAGGATCCTCAAAACGCAGGAATCGCAAAAATATAGGATTGTTCTCTTTGGATAGGAATGGCTTGGATTGGAGTATAGGATTAGGATTGTGTGTTTGATGTCATAGGAAAGACAGATGAATTTTTAAAATACTCCTAGGTTGGAGTAGATGCAGGATTTCGAGTGCAGCGATTCGGTGCCTAGGCTCATCTACGCCCGGTCAGAAAAAAAATCACAAAAAACTCAAAAAAATGAAAAAAATCCATTTTTTGCATGGTAGAAAATTTGATGCGTGAGGTCCGCTCCAATTTTCAAATCATTTGGACATCTGAGCAACTCTCGGCAAAAAAGACAAATCGGGTCAGAACAGTGCATGAACAGTGAACTTTTTTATAGACCCCAAATTTGTCTTTTTTGCCGAGAGCTGCTTAGATGTCCCAATGATTTGAAAATTGGAGCGGACCTCACGCATCAAATTATCTACCATGGAAAAAAATTGGAATTTTTGAATTTTTCTAGTATTTGTTTTGATTTTTTTGTCAGCGCGTGTGCAGATGAGCCTGGGCTCAGAAGATGATTATCGCAGGATTTCCTATTATTAAATGTAGCACAATAGCTTCATCCGTCCAGCTTACTACGGGAAAGGTCATTTCTGGAAGAAGACGATGGAGAAGCGGATTCAGCGAAGAGTGAAATGATGGTTGCTTCGTCCGTGACTTTGTGATTTGACGCCTCATTGCTTTGTGATTTGTGATAGTAGAAGGGAGTAGACTCTATGCTCTATGCATGCATCCATGCAAGGGAGAAAGAGGAGAGAGGTTGCATTTTTTTATTCCTTCAATCAATTTATCATCGACGCACCACCGAGTTTCGGTTCCCTCTTTTTTGGCTTTCGCAGCACCCTCCACAATGGTTCCCATCGATGCCAAAAGCTATTTTACCATTTGGCTACACATTGTGGATGCCCTTAAGCATACCACTTGGTTTTGATTAGTAAAGAGGAGGTGCTTTTGCCGCACGGAAGGCGGTGGAGGTTGGCCTCACGGTTTGCTAACATGCGGTCCCACGTGTCAGTGATGTACCAAGCCGATCCGCGTCCCACATGACTACATGAGGCAAAACAACGGCAAAAGCAACTTCAGCAAACAGTGAAATGATGGTTTGAAAGTGCAACAAATCCCCGGGTGGTTTTGGTAGTCAATAACAACATATACATCATTGGTCTAATTCTTATTGCTAGTATATTTCAGAAAAGATCAATGATTGGCATGGCAAGGACTAATGGATGTGGACCCCTCAAAATACTAAGGACAAGATTGGCATCCACAAGACTCTTCATTTTCATTTTAGTGATCCAAGATCAGATTGAGTCCATAGGAAAAGCCAATACTATTAAAAGGGGATGAGGTATTGTTGATGAGGTTGTTGCTCAAAGTGCTCAGTGGTATTGCTCCAAAACCCTCACTCACTTTCCCAAAACACATCTGTCCAAAACCCTACTTCATCATTTTGGTCCAACTGATAACATCTACTCCGGAGTCACCGAGATGATCATTTCACTGCCACAGCCAAAACCCTAACACTTCGGTGTAACCGAAATGGTTCTCGGTCCCACCGAGACGGCTTGACCAAGTTGTTGTAATGTTGCAACTTCACTTCAGAATTTCCAAGATGAAATTTTTGGTCTCACCGAAACCTGGTCTTGCCCTAGCCATTGCACTTCGGTCCCACCGAGATGTTTTGATCGGTCCCACCAAAAAGCCTAACGTTCATGTCTTTTACACTAGTCGGTCTCACCGAGATTTCATGTTGGTGTCACCAAGTTGGGTCAAAGATTTGTAACGGTTGGATTTTAGGTGAAGGCTATATATACCCCTCCACCACCCTCTTACCAAGTAAGAGAGCCATCAGAACGTGCCTACACTTCCACCATACATTTTCTGATAGAGAACCACCTACTCATATGTTGACATCAAGATATTCCAATCCAACCATTTGAACCTTGATTTCTAGCCTTTCCGAAGTTGCTTTCCACTCAAATCTTTCTTACACCAAATCCAAATCTGTGAGGAACTGTTTGAGTGTTGGAGAGACTATCATTTGAAGCACAAGAGCAAGGAGTTCATCATCAACACACCATCTATTACCTTTTGGAGAGTGGCGTCTCCTAGATTGGTTAGGTGTCACTTGGGAGCCTCCAAGATCATGTGGAGTTGAACCAAGGAGTTTGTAAGGGCAAGGAGATCGCCTACTTCGTGAAGATCTACACCGAGTGAGGCTAGTCCTTTGTGGACGGAAGCCATGGTGGAATAGGCAAGGTTGCTTCTTCGTGGACCCTACGTGGGTGGAGCCTTCCATGGACTCGTGCAACTGCTACCCTTCATGGGTTGAAGTCTCCATCAACATGGACGTATGATAGCACCACCTATCGGAACCATGCCAAAAATCATTGTGTCTTCATTGCGTTTGGAATCTCCAACCCCTCCTTTACATTCATATGCAAAGTCGTTACTTTCCGCTGCACAACTCTTAGACTTGCATGTGTAGGGTGTTGCTTGACTTGGTAGAATTGCTAAAACTTGCCTACAACTAAAATTGTGAAAAGGATAAGTTTTTATTGGTCAAGTATTCTAATCACCCCCCTCTAGACATACTTTTGATCCTACAAGTGGTATCAGAGCATTGGTCTCCATTGCATTGGTTTCACAACCTAGGAGAGTATGGCGTCTAGTGAAGGAAATTACCACCGTAGAGGTCCATATTTTGATGGTACAAACTTTGCTAGTTGGAAGCATAAGATAAAAATGCATATTCTTGGTCATAATCCTTCCGTTTGGGTTGTTGTTCGTGTTGGCTTGCAAGGTGAATTCTTTGAGGCTGGAAAGGAACCGGATCATGAAGCAACCGCGGAAGAATTGAAGATGTTGCAATACAATGCTCAAGCATGTGACATTCTCTTCAACTGTTTGTGCTCCGAGGAGTTCAACACACTACAAAAAAAAGACACATTTGTGACATTATGGCCCGAACAAAAACGTTTTCTGTCATGACACTTCTATGACAATAATTGTGACAAAAACACATATCATAATAGATGTGGTGGGCTCCTACTTCTATGACAAAAAATTATGACAGAAAATGGGCTTTTCATCCTGGGCGGGCCGGAGACGCACCCGCATGACATTCTTTGGGCCGTCCATGACGTAAAAAATCATGGTAGAAGTGAGGGCGAGGAAAATTTCGGGGAGTTCCCGGTTACGGTGGGTGGTCGGGGCCGAGCGATGCAGTGTGGTTTGCGCGTTTCTCTCATACGCGCGCGTGTGTGCGAGGCGTTCGCTAACTGAACCCGAGCGAGGCGTTCGCTTACTGAACCCGAGCGATCGCACTAGCTACGTACTGAGGCCGATCGATCCATTCGCTGCTAACTGAACCCGAGTGATTCCTTCGCTGCTAACTGAACCCGAGCGATTCCTTCGCTGCTAACTGAAGCTGGTCGAGCCCCCGTATGTGCGAGACGTAGCCAGTGTTGGGTTTCCTCTCGATGAATAGTGCCCGTTGCTGCCGCGCGCGCGATACGTAGAACGAGTCGAGAAGCATCGATCGAGCCCCTTGTGCGAGACGTGGTGAGTTGACCTAGCTGGTTGGTTGGCTGTGGATGAACAGCTCCCATTGCTGTTGCCCGCTCGTACGCCCCACCCCAGCCGGTGGGCTGGTTGTGGATGAATAGTACCCTGGCCATGTATCACCATCTCTTCGCCGAACTAGTGCACCTATACAATTTGCCATTGTATTGGGTGTGTTGGGGACACAAGAGATTTCTTGTATTTGGTTGCAGGGTTGTTTGAGACAGACCATCTTCATCCTACGCCTCCCACGGATTGATAAACCTTAGGTCATCCACTTGAGGGAAATTTGCTACTGTCCTACAAAACTCTGCGCTTGGAGGCCCAACACGAGTCTACAAGAATAAAGTTGCGTAGTAGACATCAATGAGCCCGGCAGACCTCTCGAGTTTGAACGAGATGATGGACCGAATTCAAAACCTTGTGATCTCATCTTCGGTCTATGACCAGATCGGATGTAAAGCCGATGACAGGGAAATTTACGTCCCACCCACCACCCACCTAGTCGCTACTGTCGAGGATTTAACCGACGTACTGGACTATGCCTCCGAGGAGGCAACCAACATGGATGAAGATGTCGGCGATCTACCTGGTATTACACCATCAAAAACTGGCAACTGGATGACAACCTCCACCTATGACGTCTATATGGTGGACACCCCCAAGGACGACGAGGAGGAGGAAAAGAGAGATCCTCCCAAACCAATGACCACACCACCCCGCACGGCGCTGAGGACAAGGACAATGGCAGTGACGCCGAGCCCGGTCAGGTCAATGGCACTGCAGGGATGGAGGATCTCGATGATCTGATGATAGTAACTACATGCCCAAATCGGAAGAGGAAGTAAGTCTCTGACCCGACAAATTTGAAGTCCCCGAGGACCACCCGATCTAGAAACATTTCGACGACGGCTCATTGCCTTCGCCCAAAGTATAAAATGAGGGCGTGAGAAGCTTAAAGCCAATCAGGACACGCTGAATGACAAATGGGTTGAAGTTCTCGCAACCGAACAGGACCTCAAGCTACGACGTGCAGACCAAGCCAAATCTTACCCAAAACAACGTCTGCTTCTGGCATTCGATGACAAAGCTGATGATAATCTGCTCTATAGGCACGGTCGAGCCGATCAGCCTGACCAATGATGTGGACCAGATCATGACCAAGGCATCAAAGAGTGAGGTTCATGCTAGCACAAATGTTAAACCTTTAGAGCAGCCAAAGGAAGACATGGGGAAAACCATTATCTTAGTTGGGAAGCTTCCGGTGCCTATTGTGGGAGAAATGACACATCAGTTTTCCAGCTGCAACTTCCCACCTAAACCTAATTAATTCTGGAAGGTTCTAGCATGTTTTAAAGGCTGCATAAGATGGTGTTTGAAGTCAGCTTTCATTCAAAAAAATGGTGCATCATTTGAGGTCTTGAGTCAAAAGTTGTGCAAGTTCCCATGCAAGTTGTCTAGGAATTAATTACAGCGCGAGGCTCAACAAGTTTGCTCCTGCTACAACTTGGGGCTCACGAATTTACCCTTCACTTTGAGTTGTTTTCACACCTAACTAGTAGGTGCTTCTAGTATAAGTACTCCCCAGCTGTTCCATGTGAAGGGGAATGAGATTTCTGAGTTTATGTTTGTAGAACAGCCGGTGAGGGTTGTGTTGTGCTAAGAGCACTAGTATCATTGAGTGTTAGCTCGTGTGTGTGGATTGGAGGGCCTGTCCTCAATTCATATAGGATCCTCGTGGTTTCCTCTTGTGATTCTACATAGGTTCACAAGTTTCATGGTTTGGGTTGCGTCCTTGTAAACCAAGCTAGTTATCCGCTGCAATATATTTGAGAGTGTTTCTTGCTGTTCTTGCCACTTGAGAGAGATAGTTGCTGCTCCTTGTGAGTTCTTTGGCACCGTGAAAGATCGTTTCAGCGGCGTCCCGTATCATCTTGGCATCAGAGCTTTAGGTTGTTCATGGTGTTATTTTCTCTCTTGCTGATCTTGTTCTTGAGAAACTTCCATGGGTTCGAGGAGGTCCAGCAATGTTGATGGTGTGCATGGAGGTGGGCACCTCATGGAGGAGGAACCGCCACTTCCTGTGTATGATCCTAGCTTGCAGCCCGCCCATGTGTTGGCATTAGACGACACATGAGAGTATGTGTTGAACAAGGTGGAGAGGCGCATATCGGCCGTGGAGACCAACCTTGGCCGGAGAATCGACTCCCTCACCGAGGAACTCCGTCGAGATAGGCTTGCTCCACGGGGTCGACATCGACAACTCCCCGAACAGCAGGGCCAACGCCATCTTGAGGAGGGGCATGGAGAGCACATCCATGTCTACTTCGGCGATGCCCATAGCTACTACACTGCACCACCTCGGCGTGCTCGCCACGACCAGCGAGGTGCTATTTGGGCGCCACCGTCTCCACCATGAGATGGGCTTGCTGCACGGGGTCGACATCGACAACTCCCCATACAGCGAGACCACCATGGAGAGCATTGGAGCGACCACTCCGATGATGCTCAAAACTACTACGAGCCTCAACCACGACGTGCTCATCATGATCGTCGCGGAGAAGGCCAAGAAGGCTTTGTCATGGGAGGAAGAGGTCATGGGCGTGTTCATCGTGACCATGAAGATGATGGGATTGGTAAATTCGAACTCACCATACCATTGTTCAATGGGAAAAGTGAGCCCGATGATTACTTGGAGTGGGAGATGCGTGTGGATCAGATCTTTGATAGGCACCGCTACACGGAGGAGAAGAAGGTACGGTATGCATCCATTGAGTTTACTGGATATGCTTTGATTTGGTGGAACCAATTGTGTCATGCTGGAGGTCGTCCGGAGACATGGGTGCAAATGAAAAATCTGTTACGGAGGCATTTTGTTCCTGAACATTTCACAAGAACCTTGTACAATTGACTCCAATGGTTGTGCCAAGGTAATTCTAGTGTTGATGAGTACTATAAAGAGATGGAGATTTTGATGATTAGGACAGCGGTGAATGAGCCAGAGGAGGCCACAATGTCAAGATTCTTTCATGGGCTGAATGAAGATGTGCAAGAAAGGATAGAGATGGTTACATATCAAGATTTGCAAGAACTTGTGCATCAAGCTATTCATGTAGAGCAGCAGCTGAAGCATCGCCAAAATCGCAGCCAAACCTACACATCAAGCACTTGGAGAGGTTCAGTTCAGCGAGAAGTAGATGGAAGTGTTGCTGCAGATTTTTGCTCACACAACAAGATGACTGCAAAAGAAGCTAATGCATTAAAGGTTGAATCTTCCAATACTCCTTCCACTCGCATTAGTAATATTCAGTGCCATACATGCAAGGGTAGAGGTCACTTCAAGAAGGATTGTCCTAATTTGAAGAAGGTGCTACTCACAAATGATGGATATGTCACGGATGACTCAAGTGACAAATCTGAATCTGAGAAGAAAGATGCAAAATATTGTACTTTTGAGATCGGAGCACCTCTGAGTTAAGATGGAGGAGATGGTGTTAATCTCATGGTTCGCAAAGTGGCTCATGATGATGCTCCTATTGTTGAGAAGGGCCAGCGACAAAATGTGTTCCAATCCATTTGCAAGATCAAGGGCAAAAACTGCAATGTAGTCATCGATGGAGGTAGCTACAATAACATCATCAGTTCTGATCTTGTGCATGCTCTTGGGATATCAACATGGAGGCAACCCCAACCATATTATGTGAAGTGGTTGAATGGTGTTGGTAAGCTGAAGATTACACAACGTGCTAGGGTGCAATTTTCAGTGGGAAGTTATGTGGACAAGGTAGTTTGTGATGTGGTGCCAATGCAAGCATGTCATCTTCTTTTGGGAAGGCCGTGGCAGTTTGATCACAATGCTAATCACCATGGGAGGTCAAACAAGTATTCCTTCATGCATCAAGGAGTGAACCACGTCTTGGAACCTATGGTAGATCAAGCACTCAAGGTTGAGCAATTCCCACAAGTGAAGAAGCCCAAAAAGAATACCTCAAAACCGAGGACGGTTTTGTTTGAAGGAAGGGAGGATGATGTGGACCAGATCATGACCAAGGCATCAAAGAGTGAGGTTCATGCTAGCACAAATGTTAAACCATTAGAGCAGCCAAAGGAAGACATCGGAAAAACCATTATCTTAGTTGGGAAGCTTCCGGTGCCTATTTTGGGAGAAATGACACATCAGTTTTCCAGCTGCAAATTCCCACCAAAACCTAATTAATTCTAGAAGGTTCTAGCATGTTTTAGAGGTTGCATAATATGGTGTTTGAAGTCGGCTTTCATTCAAAAAAAACGGTGCATCATTTGAGGTCTTGAGTCAAAAGTTGTGCAAGTTCCCATGCAAGCTGTTCAGGAATTAATTACAGCGCGAGGCTCAACAAGTTTGCTCCTGCTACAGCTTGGGGCTCACGAATTTACCCTTCATTTTGAGTTGTTTTCACACATAACTAGTAGGTGCTTCTAGTATAAGTACTCCCCAGCTGTTCCATGCGAAGGGGAGTGAGATTTCTGAGTTTATGTTTGTAGAACAGCCGGTGAGGGTTGTGTTGTGCTAAGAGCACTAGTATCATTGAGTGTTAGCTCGTGTGTGTGGATTGGAGGGCCTGTCCTCAATTCATATAGGATCCTCGTGGTTCCCTCTTGTGATTCTACATAGGTTCACAAGTTTCATGGTTTGGGTTGCGTCCTTGTAAACCAAGCTAGTTATCCGCTGCAATATATTTGAGAGTGTTTCTTGCTGTTCTTGCCACTTGAGAGAGATAGTTGCTGCTCCTTGTGAGTTCTCTGGCACCATGAAATATCGTTTCAGTGGCGTCCCGTATCAACCGTCCTCCTCGAGGGCAAGACAGGCCAAAGGGAGGGCTTCGAGACCCCCCTGCAATCCCTCACCGTGAAGGCAAGGATCCAGTCTCGTCCGCTCCGCCATATGATCTGCGGGAAAAATAAACCACACAGCCTGTTCCATCACGATCCTTCTATGGATCCCGAGACCGCGCGCCTGCTAGACAGGCCAGATATTAGACATGGCTAGACAAGCACGACAGGGCTCGTAATGACACCCTACTACTTGTGAGTTGCGTTGGGATTTTCCCCGAAGAGGAAGGGTGAAGCAATATAGTAGCGGATAAGTATTTCCCTCAGTAGAGAACCAAGGTTATCGAACCAATAGGAGAACCACACAAACACTCCTTAGCAGTACCTGCACACACACAAGAGCAAATACTTACACCAACGCGGGCAAGAGGGTTGTCAATCCCCTTGTACTCGTTAATTGCAAGGATTAAATCTGGTAATGATAGATAGATAAATTGCAAAGTAAATTAATTTCCGCAAGGTATTTTTGGTTTTAGTAATATGATTAAAGTAGACCTGGGGCCATAGTTTTCACTAGAGGCTTCTCTCTCGAAAGAATAACATACGGTGGGTAGACAAATTACTGTTGGGCAATTGATAGAAAGGCGCATAGTTATGATGTTATTCATGGCATGATCATGTATATAACCAATCAATATGATTAAACCCCGTCGTTTTACCCTTAGTAGCAACAATACAAATACGTGCCTCACTACCCCTGCTGTCACTGGGTGAGGACACCACAAGATTGAACCTACTACTATGCACCACTTCCACTGAAGATCGATAGATCGACTTGGCCAAAGAAAACCCATAGATCGGAAAGCATTACATAGCTATAACAATCATACATAAAAAAGAACAGCAAGGACTCAATTACTTTCAATGAATAATCTTATCATAAACCCACAATTCATTAGATCCCAACAAACACGCCGCACAAAAGAATTACATCGGATTGATCTCCGAAGAGAACATGGTATTGAAGATCGAGAGAGAGAGAGAGAGAGAGAGAGAGAGAGAGCCATCTAGCTAATCACTATGGACCCGTAGGTCCGTGGGAAACTACTCACACATCATCGGAAGGGCAGCAAGGTTGATGTAGAAGCCCTCTGTAATCGATTCCCCCTCTGGCAGATCACCGAAAAAGGCCTCCAGATGGGATCGTGGAAGAACGGAAGCTTGCGGCGGTGGAAAAATTATTTTGGGTGCCTCTCTATTGGTTTTGGGATTTTAGGGAATTTATAGCGTTGGAATTAGGCCAGGGGGGTCTATGGGGGCCCACAAGCTCAGGTGGCGCGCCCCCAGGGGCACACCGTGTGAGCTTGTGGGTCACCCGTAGGTCTTCTGGCCTCGTCCCGAAGCTTCCTGGGTGTCTTCTGGTCTAGAAAAAATCACCGTAAAATTTTATTGTATTTGGACTTCGTTTGATATAGTTTTTTTTCCTGAAACAAGAAAACAAGCAAAAACAGAAACTGGCACTCGGCACTAGGTTGATAGTTTAGTTCCCAAAAATGATATAAAATTGCATATAAAGTATGTAGAATTTATATAATAATTGCATATAAAAACTAAGTGGGTGTGCATCCAACTTGCTTGCTCATGAAGACCTCGGGCATATGAGGAAGCCCATCATCGGAATATACAAGCCAAGTTCTATAATGAAAAATTCCCACTAGTATATGAAAGTGATAACTCAGGAGACTCTCTATATGAAGAACATAGTGCTACTTTGAAGCACAAGTGTGGTAAAAGGATATTAGCATTGTCCCTTCTCTCTTTTTCTCTCATTTTTTTGTTGTGCTCTTTTGGCCTCTTTTTTTATAGAACAATCTCATGAACCTCATCCCCTCATTTTGGAGGACTCACTAGTCTCCATCATTCTTTTCCTCACTGGGACAATGCTCTAATAATGATGATCATCACACTTTTATTTACTTTTAACTCGAAAAACTGAAACAATGTGACTCTATATGAATGCCCCTGCTAGTGTACCAGGATATGCAATGATCTAGCGTAACATGTATTACGATGATGAATGGTGGCTTTGTCAAAAATATCATGTCAGCTCTATATGATCATGCAAAGCAATATGATGATGAACACACATGTCATAAGACAGAACGGTGGAAGTTGCATGGCAATATATCTCGGAATGGCTATGGAAATGCCATGATAGGTAGGTATGGTGGCTGTTTTGAGGAAGATATAAGGAGGCTTATGTGTGATAGAGCATATCATATCATGGGGTTTGGATGCACCGGCAAAGTTTGCACCGACTCTCGAGGTGAGAAAGGGCAATGCACTGTACCGAAGAGGCTAGCAATATATGGATAGGTGGGAGTGTTGTATTAGTCCATGAACTCACATTAGTCATAAAGAACTCATATACTTATTGTGAAAGTTTTATTAGCCCTCAAAGCAAAGTACTACTCTCATGCCCCTAGGGAGGAGGTTCGTAGGAGTTAACCATCACGTACCCCCAATTTAGACAGCACTCAAGGATTTCAATCAGACATAAAAATGCTCAAACTTCCCCGCCATGCCATGACAGACACTTAAATGAGTAGTACATAACAAGCTTTAATATTGATATTTCTACTAACCAATGCTCATGAACTAATACCCTTTCATATAACTACATCAATATAATTAACTCATACGTTTCATATTTAGTGATCTACATGAAAGTTTTTAGTATATCACTCTCAATACCTATCATTTTCAGACTAGTCTTATAACCCATGCATATTACCACTTCCTATCTAGGACTCTCAAAAATATTTAAGTGAAGGATGAGAGTGCAATAATTTCTATAAAATATATAACCACCGCCGTGCTCTAAAAATATAAGTGAAGCACAAGAGCAACTGCATAGCTCAAAAGATATAAGCGAAGCTCATAGAGTATTCTAACAAATTACGATGAATGTGTGTCTCCCTCAAAAAGGTGTGGCCAACAAACAATGATTGTGGCAAACTAAAAAGCAAACAAAACTATGGCACAAGACGCTCAAAGTAAAACTCATATCATGTGATGAATAAAAATATAGTTCCAAGTAACATATCGATGAATTGTGGACGAAAGAGGGGATGCCATCCGGGGCATCCCCAAGCTTAGACGCTTGGGTCTTCCTTGAATATTACCTTGGGGTGCCTTGGGCATCCCCAAGCTTAGGGTCTTGCCGCTCCTTATTCCTTTACTCATCGTGATCTCACCCAAAACTTGAAAACTTCAGCATACAAAACTCAACAGAAACTTCGTGAGATCCGTTAGTATAATAAATCAATCATCCACTTTAGGTACTATTATAAACTCATTCATAATTGTTCTTGCATAATACCTACTATATTCTAACTTCTCCATCAACTATACCCCTGATATAATACATAGTATCATTAAAACAAGCACACTATGCAATAAAAACATAATTTGTCTAAAACAGAACAGTACGTAATGACAGAATATTTATCGATAACTCCAAAAATTCTGAAACATTAGGACAAAGTAAACAATTTGTATACCAATATGGTGTAAAAATTTCAGATTTTTATGACATTCCAGTAAAATATGTAAAATCAAATACTGAACGCAAAACTTTCTGTTTTCAAATAGCATCAATTATACTATCATTTAAATCATCCCAAAGTCATTACTTAGCACAAACACTAATTAAAAGATAAAAGATACAACCATTACAGTATAAATAATCATGTGACTCAAGAAAAATAAAAATTGCAATAAAGATAAATATTGGGTTGCCTCCCAACAAGCGCTATTGTTTTATGCCCCTAGCTAGGCATAATGCATTATTTCAAGTATTGTCATCTTTCAAAGCATATTTAATCATCCCCTTCTCAAATGGTTCAGTGCTATTATCAATCTTTCTTTTTCCCAACTTGCCTTCTTTCCCTTCTTTAGTTAGGTGAATCAAGTGATCAACCTTCCTGTTAAGAGTTTCTATCTCAGTTTTCAATACACCGATAATATCAAGTTTTTGGTCTAAAGCATCATACTTCTTATTTTGCAACACAACGTTGCCATTAACTTTAGTGGAAAGATTGTATAGCCCTTTAAGGTGAGATTGCATACTGGCCTTAGTTTCCTTAATTAATTCAGTTTGCCGGTGGCTCACTAGTACGGTTGGTTCAATGGTTTCTATTTTTGGTTGTCCTAGTATAATTTTCATTTTTTTCATACGTGTCAAAAGCATTGTTCCCAATAAAATCCCCTTCAAATATTAAATCCAAAGTGCGCCTATGACAGAGAGATAAACCAACATAAAAGCCTTTGAGAAATAATTTAATCTGACATTTGGGATTAGCCCTCATTTGCATCTCTAACAATCTATCCCAAGCTTCCTTTAAAGACTCATCATTTAATTGTTTAAAGTTTAAAATTTTGGAATCCTCACCAAGGTAGGGAGGAAGGGGAGTTTCGGGATGAGAACTAGCCATAGCAACGAGCAAGTAAAACAAACAAGCAAAATAAAATATTTTTGTGTTTTTGATTTTTTTACGAGACTAATAAAGCAAATAAAGGCAAATAAAAAGTAGAACAAGTAAATGATAATGTGAATGTAGGGACGTTTAAGTGTTTGATGATATCTCCCCGGCAACGGCGCCAGATAGTCTTTCTGCTACTTGTGAGCTGCGTTGGGATTTTCCCCGAAGAGGAAGGGTGAAGCAATATAGTAGCGGATAAGTATTTCCCTTAGTAAAACCAAGGTTATCGAACCAATAGGAGAACCACACAAACACTCCTTAGCAGTTGAAAGTGCAACTAATCTCTGGGTGGTTTTGGTAATTAATAACAACATATATGTCATTGATCTAATGCTCATTGATAATAGATTTCAGAGAAGATCAATGATTGGCATGGCATGGACTAGTGAATGTGGACCCCTCAAAATGCTAAGGACAAAGATTGGCAAAGCTTCAAGACTCTACATTTTTGGTTAAGTGATCCAAGATCACATTGAGTCCATAGGAAAAGCCAATACTATTAAAAGGGGATGAGGTTTTGGTCATGACTTAATTGCTCAAGTGCTTAGTGATATTGCTCCAAAATCCTCAAACACTTCTCCACTTCATTCCTATCCTAAACCCTAAAGTTGATCTCGGTCCCACCAAAACACTCTCATCCGGACCCACCGAGATTGCTATATACAATGCCACGTGCCAAACCCTAACACTTCGGTGTCACCAAAATGGTTCTCGGTCTCACCGAGACGGCCTGACCAAGTTGCTGTAACGATGTCACTTCACGTCAGAATTTCTGAGATGGAATTTTCGAAACTACCGAGACATGGTCTTGCCCTAGCCATTGCACTTCGGTCTCACTGAGATGTTTTGTTCGGTCTCACCGAAAAGCCTAACGGTCAAGTCTTTTACACTAGTCGGTCTCACCGAGATTTTCATGTCGGTGTCACCGAGTTGGGTAAACTACTTGTAACGGTTGGATTTTTGGTGCTGCCTATTTATACCCCTCTACCACCACTTACTCTCTAAGAGAGCCATCAGAACGTGCCTACACTTCCACCATTCATTTTCTGAGAGAGAATCACCTACTCATGTGTTGAGATCAAGAGATTCCAATCCAACCATTTGAACCTTGATTTCTAGCCTTCCCCAAGTTGCTTTCCACTCAAATCCTTCTCCTACCAAAGCCAAATGTGTGAGGGAGTGTTTGAGTGTTGGGGAGACTATCATTTGAAGCACAAGAGCAAGGAGTTCATCATCAACACACCATCTATTACCTTTTGGAGAGTGGTGTCTCCTAGATTGGTTAGGTGTCACTTGGGAGCCTCCAAGATCATGTGGAGTTGAACCAAGGAGTTTGTAAGGGCAAGGAGATCGCCTACTTCATGAAGATCTACCCTGAGTGAGGCTAGTCCTTCGTGGACGGAAGCCATGGTGGAATAGGCAAGGTTGCTTCTTCGTGGACCCTTCGTGGGTGGAGCCCTCCGTGGACTCGCGCAACCGTTACCCTCCGTGGGTTGAAGCCTCCATCAACGTGGACGTACGATAGCACCACCTATCGGAATCACGCCAAAAATCATCGTGTCTTCATTGTGTTTGAAATTTCCAATCCCCTCCTTTACTTACATGTGCAATATTTTACTTTCCGCTGCTACACTCTTAGAATTGCATGTGTAGGGTGTTACTTGACTTGGTGTACTTACAAAAACCTGCCCACAACTAAAATTGGGGAAAGGATAGATTTTATTTGGTCAAGTAGTCTAATCACCCCCCTCTAGACATACTTTCAATCCTACAAGTGGTATCAGAGCATTGGTCTCCATTGCATTGGTTTCACAACCTCGGAGAGTATGGTGTATAGTGAGGGTAACTATCACCGTAGAGGTCCATATTTTGATGGTACAAACTTTGCTAGTTGGAAGCATAAGATGAAAATGCATATTCTTTGTCTTAACCTCGCCATTTGGGCTATTGTTCGTGTTGGCTTGCAAGGTGAATTCTTTGAGGATGGTAAGGAACCGGATCATGAAGCAACCACGGAAGAATTGAAGATGTTGCAATACAATGCTCAAGCTTGTGTCCCGAGGAGTTCAACAAGATCAGCCGCCTCGAGAATGCAAAGGAAATTTGGGATACTTTGGTTGATATGCACGAGGGTACCGAGTCCATCAAGGAATCCAAGTTGGATGTGCTTCAAAGTCAACTTGACAAGTTCAAGATGAAGGATGGTGAAGGAGTCGCTAAAATGTACTCTAGGCTTGCTCTCATCACAAATGAGATTGCCGGCTTAGGAAGTGAATAGATGATCGACAAATTCATTATCAAGAAGATCCTTAGAGCCTTGGATGGAAAATATGATACCATATGCACATTGATCCAAATGATGCCCAATTACAAATATCTCAAGCCCATGGAAGTCATTGGAAGGATTGTTGCTCATGAGATGTCACTCAAGGACAAAGAGGAGCTACACAACAAATCAAGTGGTGCTTACAAAGCCTCAACCGATGCTCCCACAACTTCAAGCGACAAGCTAGTATCCAATGAAGAGATAAGCCTGATGGTGAAAAGGTTCAACAAGTTTTACAAGAACAAATGAAAAGAAAGAAGCTCAAGCTCAAGACATTATGAGAGAAGATCATCAAGTCGTGACCAAAATTGCTATAATTGTGGAAGACCCAGACACTATTCCAATGAGTGTACGGCACCTCACAAGAAAAGAGACGAATCACCAAGAGGAAGACATAGAAGAGATGAATCACCTCACAAGGAGACAAGGAGTAAGGATGATCGTTATGAACGAAGATCCTCTTGAAGAAGCAAGGTGTCGGTGTATAAAACATGGGCATTTTATACCCTGACTTACGCACAGACAGTGGCAGCCTCCCTACCGGCCGAAGGCTTGCCGGAAACTGCCAAACATCAAGATTCAAGACCCAGTCATAGAAGCCACTGAAGAGAAGATCAAGACGAAGCATCAGTTTCAAACACTGAAGATAACCTTTGCTGGCAAAGGTTGGCCGGCAAGATGAAGACCTGGCAAGCTCCTTGCCGGCAAGCCCTCGCTAGCTGTTAGCGCTCCACCTCATCGAGCAGCTAGTCACTAATCGATGAGGTGTCGAGCTCGCAGGCAGTTAGGTGGGATTTGTCGGGGATGTGTCAGCATGCTGGAAGGAGATTTGCCTTTAACGACACCCGTCCAGAAGGTGTGTCGAGTTAATAGAAGGTAGATGGGCGAGCGGTGCAGAAACCTTGCCGGGGCTCCTCCTCCACACGACACCTAACGAAGCATTTATTGCTTTTGTCCTAAACTGGTAGAGTTAGATATGATAGCACTGTTTGCTATCTAATCAACTTGTAATGACTATTTTGCCGCTGTGGTAACCCCTTGAGCTATAAAAGGAGAGCCAGGGCAACATTTACAAGGATCGATCGCTCGATCGCTCGACCGAACCCTTGCACACTTGCATGCATAGCTGCTCCTCCCGCACCTTGCCGGAGAAAGCGCTCCTTGTACTTGTGTTCATACCCATCCAATACACCAAAGCAGGAGTAGGGTTAACACCTCACGGTGGCCCGAACCTGGGTAAATCCCTTGCGTTCTCTGTTGATTTTGCTCTTTGTGCTCGTCGATCTCCCTAGCCGAACCATACAGGGGCTAGATGGCCCCATAGATGGTCGTACCCATGACATCTTTGGCGCGCCAGGTAGGGGGATCGCTTGCGTGAACCTGAATCAGTGGATTGCGCGTCAATTCCATCAGCTTCATCATCGTCTTCATCATCGTCGATGGCTCCCAAGAAGAAGGGCATCACAATGACGGATCCTCCCACCTCCAAGGTTCCATCGTATGTATCCGCAGGTGGCGCAGGCGGCGCAGCCGACGCGGGCGGTGCGGACACCGCGGTTGGCACGACCAACGCAGGTGGCGCGGTCGCCATGCCTACCGTGGTCGGAGCAGGAGGTGGAAGCGCTGGAGGCGGTCGACTTCCTCGACCCTCTGGCGAGCAAGGCCGCAACGACACGGGTGGAACGGATGGACGTCTTCCTCCTCCTCGCCGCGTCGACGAGCGCAGCCACCGGAGAAACGATACCCGGGCCGGCGCAAGCCAAGATCCCATCACGGCGACGTCCAAAGATGCTGCATCAAGGCACACATCGCGCCCGTCGTGTCATGGTGAAATCATGGCAGATGCCATGAGATGGCAAAAAGTGGGGGGCTGCGTGAGGACGCCGGTGGGTTCCAGAAGCGAGGTTGGCACGTGCGTGCAGGAGACACAAGGCGTACCCAGGTTCGGGGCCCTCCGGAGAGGTAACACCCCTAGTCCCGCCGAGTGGGTTGATAGGCTCAGAGGCCACAACGGTTACAATGGTGCTCCTGGAGCTGTTGGGTGGAGGAGGAAAAAGGAGCTAGCTTTCCTTCGGCCTCTTCGTGAGGATGTGTGCGTGTGTTGCTACTGAATCCCCCCTGGTGCTGACCCCCTGCATGGAGGCCTCCTGGGGGGTCTTATAGCCCGACCCCCCAGGGTTACATGGGTAAACCACGCGCGTCGGGACCCGGGCGTCGGCGTCTGGAGCCGGTCGTGGGCCCGCCGGCTGCTGGACCCCGCCTGCTGCGGGGCCCGCCGGCTGCTCGGCACTGTGGCCCGTCACCTCGAGCGTCATGGAGTGGACGGCGCGTGCGCGCTCCGCAGAGGCGTGCAGGTGCTGACGCCGGCCATCACGGTCAACAGGGTTGGCAGCTTTGCCAGCGCGCCCTCCCAAGACGGGTTGCACTGTAGCCATGTTCTCCTGTCTTGGGGGACTGTCTTGTCGTCGGACGCGATGGGACGGCCACCGACATATCGCCAGCCGGCTAGCGGACAGCCGGACCCGGCCCGGGGCCGGGCCTAGCCGGCTAGCGCTGAGAAGCCGGCCGGTTGGTCAGCCGGCGGGGAGGGGCACGGGCTGCGCTGATCTTTTTGAAAAGGGGCTCCAGGTTCGCTTGCCTACCCGGGGGTCATCCACCCGACAGTAGTCCCCGAAGCTGTAAAGGCTCACCGGCTCCAAGCGGGGGAGGCTTTGCAGCTTACCCTCTCCCCGAAGGAGCGCGGTTGCGTGGCGAGGATGTGCCGGTTCGAAGTCGCCGCTTGCCGGCTTCCGGGAGCCGGGTTGAGATACTTGATTTCGCCGGAGTACGATTGGTTCGGCCGGCTGGCCATGCTGGTACGGGGGAGTGCACCGGTCGCCAGACGAAATCCCGCCACGTGCAGCCCAGCGGCCGAAGAGGCCTGCCAGGCCACGCGCGCGACGAGACGTCACGGCGGGCTGGGTCCCACTGGGTCGGGGCCTCGGCCCGCGCGCGGGATTTACTGCGGCCACATGCGCCTGCTAGAATTCTCGAGGCAGTTAAGGCATGTCTTTAACGCGCCCGCGCATGGCGGGGGAGTGGGGATCATGGGCGCAAACGATCCCATTCCCCCACGTTCGACTGGGGTCTTTAAATGGGAAGGGAGGGGGAGAGGCCAAGGCATTCGTCCCTCTGCCCCCGCCCGTTGCTTTGCCTCTGCCTCCCCATCTTCCTTCTCGCGCACTCCGCCGCCGTACGCCATCGCCCGCGCGCCGTCGCTCGCTAGGCGCGCCACCGCACTACACTACGACCTTCGTGCGGCCGTTCTCTCCTTGCTCCACCATTTTCTGCTTTCTTTCTTCCTCGACCGCGTTTCTCCCGCTTTCGCCAATGGCGCCGCCGAAGGGCTCGTGGGAGGGGTCGGTGGTCACCGATGACGACATCGAATATCTTCGCCGCACGCGGCGGCTGCCGCCGGCGGCGGAGGTGGAGGCGCGCGCGCCCGGCGAGGAGGTGGCGCCGGAACCGCGGAGCGGCGAAGTGGTGGTGTTCTACACCCACTTCCTCCGCGGGCATGGGCTTCCGACGAGCGTCTTCTTCAGGCGCTTCCTCACGTACTTCGGTCTCCAGCCGCACCACCTGGGGCCGAACGCCATTCTGCAGCTCGCTGGCTTCGCAATGCTGTGCGAGGGCTACGTCGGCATCCTCCCGTACGTGGAGCTATGGTGCCGGCTGTTCTACCTCAAGTAGCAAGGCGCCTCCGCCGGCGTCATGTCCGAGTGCGGGGCAGCCGTGCCGGTTACCCGGACGGTGGGTCCCTTCCCCAAGCTGCCACTCGAGGACTCCGCCAAGAAGTGGCAGAAGTCCTTCTTCTACGTGAAGAACGCGAACCCGGCCAATGACCGGATCAACCTCCCTCCATTCGTCGATGTGCCCCCGGCCGAGAAGCTGAACTGGGGGCACAACCCGAAGAGCCCGTCCGCGGAGATCTTGGGGATCTGCCGCCGGGTCAAGGAGATGACGGACCGTGAGGGGCTCACCGCCGTGGACCTCATTGTCACCTTCATCGGTCGCCGGGTGCTGCCGCTGCAGAGGCGGCCGCACCGGATCTGCGATATGAGCGGCCGGCGCGACCCCTGCCGGCTGTCGACGAAGGAGCTGACGGCGGAGGAGATCGCCGTGCGCGTCAACGACGTCTCCGCTGCCGGGCTCAAGTTGAAGGAGTGGCGGTTCGGCAAGGAGCCGTACAGCCGGAACGACCCGGCGCCAGCGGTGAGTGCCTGGTCTCTGTTCTTCTCATGCGCCCTGACCCCCTGGGCCGGCTGCAGCGCTTCCCGAGCCAGCTGGTACATGACGGCCCGAGTCCCATGGTTCTGCAGCCGGACCGGGATGAGTCGGACCCAGAAGACGAGGAGGCCGGTAACGCGGGAGCCGAAGGCGGCGAGGGGCACCTCACGGACGCGGAAACCGGCGGCTCCGCTCAAACCGGTAAGTCTCTGATCCCGGATGCTTTGCGCGAATGGCCGGATGACGACGAAGATGACGAGGACGGGACGGGCAATGCAGCTCCTCAAGACGCTGAGGCGGGCGACGGGGCCGCCCCCACGGGGTGGCAGAGGAGGGCGGCCGGGGAGCCGGTGGGCTCAAGCCGGCCGCACGGGAAACAGTCGGTCGAGGCGCGGCCGGCTGCGAAGCGCCCCGCCATGGCGCAGGCGGGCGCCTTGAAGGGATCCGCCAAGAAGGCGCGCCAGATGGCGGCGCCGGCGGGCCTGACGCGGGCGGTTCCCGTGGTCATAGGGTAAGTTCCTTCCGCGGTTAGAGTCGTTGCCTTATTTACCGCTGCTGCTGTCGTTGTTGTTGTTGTTTCTTCTTCTTCATCTCCCTCGCGCACCGTTTAGGAACACGCTCGAGTTGGCGGAGGCGGCTGCGGCGGCGGCAGCCGCAGAGGAGGCCGACCGGCGACGGGGCCGGAGCGGCACGGAGGAGCGCGAGGCGGTGGAGACCGCCGGAGAGGTGCCTGCCTTGGAGGACGCCGAGCAGGACGCCTGGAGGGCCGGGACACGGCCGAGAAGGAGATGGCCGAGGCTTCGGCCGAGGCGTGGAGCGCCGCCGTGGCCGAGGTCGTGGCAAGACGGCGGCGGGTCGCGGAGGAAACCGCGTGGCCAGAGTGGACGACGTCGTCGCCACCGCCGTCGCCGGTCGCGGAGCATCGCTCCAAGGCGGTGCATCACTCGGCCCGCCAGGCGGAGGCGGATGCCCGTGCGGCCGCCGAGGAAGCAGTCGGTCGTGGCGAATCCGGCGACCATGAGCCGGAGGCCGACCCGACGGCCGACCAGGAGGTGCCGCCGGCTGTAGACCCGGCCGAAGGAGCCGGAGGCGGAGGCGGAGGGGACCGCGAGCCGAAGGCCGCGCTGAGCGGAGGAGGAGCGCCGCCGCCAAGGACTGAGACCGCGCCGGGGAGCTCGCGCGCCCTGGTGACGGCGGAGCCACGGGCCGCGGGCAGCGGAACCAGCGCCGGGTCCGCCGTTCAGCCACAGCGGACCTGGGCGGCGAGCTCCAGCGAGGCGACGAGCGGCGCCCCCCGGAGCGAGCTGGACGCGGCGGTGGACTCTCTGCGACTGCAGATCACCAACCACCAGAGCTAGTGGCAGAGCTTCGCCCAGGCGGAGAGCGGCCGGCTTCGACAGCTGGAGCAGACCTTCGCGGTGAGTTCTTTTGCCCTTCATGCTTTCTTGCTTTTCGTTTTCTTTTTGCTCTTTTTGACCGGCTTGGTCGCTTTCCAGTGGGGGCGCGTCAGCGCACCCACTGGGTGTAGCCCCCGAGGCCCGGGCCGGCTGCGCAGCAGGCGGGTCGGGCCTTCTCAGGCGTCCGCTGACTTGCTTCTTTGCAGTCTATCTACGACCAGTGGGTGGCGGCGTACAACCGCCTCCTGGGCCGGTACCGCATGGTCAGGGACCAGCTGGCGGCCAAGGAGGGGGAGCTTCGCCAGGCCAGAGGTATTTTTTCGAACTTCTTTCTTGCATTCCTCCAGTGGGGGCGCGCCAACGCTCCCACTGGGTGTAGCCCCCGAGATTCGGGCCGGTTGCTCAGCAGCCGGGTCGGATCTTCTTTGCTTCTTGTTTTGCTTTCTCGCCCGGCTTCTGACCGGAATCCGGGCCCGGATGCGCAGCCGCTGCAGTTGACCCGGCGGAGATGGAGGCGCTCCGGCGCCAGCTGGCGGAAGCCGGCCAGCTCCATGACCAGGCGGCCGCGGAGCGCAGCCGACTACAGGAGGAGGCGGCCCGGGCAGTCCAGGAGAGGGACGAGGCCGCCGCCGCCCATAAGGCCGAGCTTGACCGGCTAGCTGAGGAGCGCCGTCAAGCGGCGGCGCGGCAGGAGGAGGCGGCGAAGAAAGCCGCCGAGGAGGTCGCTCAGCTCCAAGCGAACCGCGACCGCGGCGCCGACGTGCTGGCGGCGAGGGAGCAGGAGGCGCTACAGGAGGCGCTCTACATCGACGAGCTCCTCACGCGTAAGCGTTTTTTTACTTGCATCTCTTGCTTCTTTCTGTTTTCCGCCCTCTGGCGTCTTGGTCAATCTTCTTTCTCTTTCTCTTCCAGGGTTCTTCCCCGAGACCCAAGGGTCGGCCGAGGCGGAGGTGAACGCCCACCGCAGGAGCCGATGGCGGCGGGGGCTGTCATCGAGGAGTACGCCGCCTGGTCGGTGGCGGAGATCACCGTGGCCACCAAGGCTCGCTTGGAGGCGGTGGAGCACCAGATGAACCGGCTGTTCGAAGCCGGTTTGTCGATGGTGGCCGCCCTCTGGCCGGGTGCGGTGGCGCCGAGCAGCGTGAGCCGGCTGGCGCGCTGGCTGGAGGCTGGCGTGGCGCGACTCAACGCGTGGAGGGCCTCCGTAGCTCGAGCTAGCGCGGACATGGCGCTCGGGGTCATGTTGTCTTGGTACCCGACCATCCGCTTGGATCAGCTGCGCGCCCGGAGGGCTGGGGCGGAGGCGGACTTGGCGGAGCGGGCGGCGGCGATCGCCGTGCGGGCTAGCGACATTGCGTCATTCGCCCCGTACGGGGAGTTCCTGCCGGAGCGGTCGCCGGACGGTGCGGAGCTTCCCGCCGATGACTTCGGCCTAGAGCTCGAGGACCCGGAGGGCATCTCGGCCGAGACGGGCGCCGACGCGGACGACGACGCTGGCGAGCTGGACGACATTGCCACCACGGAGAACCCGGCGCCGAGTGATGCCGACGAGGCCGCAGCTTAGGGCTTTTATTTTTCCTGTTTCTTTTGAACTCGGAACTTTTGTTAGTCGGCAAGTCCACCCACTAGGGGGTGTGAATTAATTGTAATGAACCACCGGCCGCGGGCCTGGCTGTATATATGAAAACATGTTGCTCTTGTATGCCTGTGCTTGCCGTCTGGCGGTTTTGCCTTTGTTCTTTTCCCTTAGCCGCTTTCTTACTCACCCCCCCTTTCGTCCTCCTCCCCGCCAGCCGGACAGCCGGGAGCCGGTCTGTAGCTGGGATGGGGAGGAGGACTCGGGGGGGGGAGCGATCAGTACTTAGGCCTTAGGATTTGAGCACAAGCAAAACACCCACTGGGTCGGCTGGCTGCGGGCGGCGAAGCCGGCTGTAGCGCAGCCGGTCTGTGCGGCGGAGAGTTTGAGGGAGAAGGCCGGGTTGGCCGAGCCGGGTATTCATTCTTGGCCGTTTTTCGCGTGAGGACGCTTGCAGCCTTTGGCTCTTGCCAGCCTTGAACAGTCGGGAGCCGGTCTGTGGCTTATGGCAGAGAGGGGGCCTTTTAGCGACGCGCACGTTACTGACCGGGTTGAGGAGAACATGGCGTGGGCTAGCCGGTGAACCCCGAGCCCCCGAGCCGGCCGTGCCGATCCGGCGGGAGGGAGGCCAATGCGGTAAAGTGCGCAAGAACTCGATAGAGATGAAAAGGTAGCCCCCGAGTGTCGTTCGGGGGACCCGCTGCTTTCATTAAGTTCAAAAGGGGTAGTGATACATACATACATGGTTCAACTGTAAAACGGATGGAGGAGCTCCGCGTTCCAGGGGCGTTCCGTCTCTTCGCCGGAGACGTCTCTCTTGCGCTTGCTTCGCTTTTGCGCGTCGATGAGGTAGTACGCGTTGTTGCGCAAGGCCTTGCTGATGATGAAGGGGCCCTCCCATGGGAAGGATAGCTTGTGCTGGCCGGCTGTTCGCTGGATCAGCCGGAGCACGAGGTCGCCCTCACGGAAAGCGAGGGGCTTGATCTTCTTGCTCTGGTAGTGGCGCAGGTTCTATTGGTAGATGGCCGACCGGCTGAGGGCCAGGAGGCGCGCCTCCTCTAGCAAGTCGACGCCGTCTTGGCGTGCGGCTTCGGCTTCCACTTCCGTGTACAGGGTAACGCGAGGTGAGTCGAACTCGATATCCGTGGGGATGATCGCCTCAGCCCCGTAGACGAGGAAGAATGGGGTGAAGCCGGTCGAGCGGTTGGGGGTGGTCCGAAGGCTCCATAGGACGGCCGGCAGCTCGTCGATCCAGCTGCCGGGTGATTGGACGAGGGGCTCAACGAGTCGTGGTTTGATGCCGGCCAAGATGAGGCTGTTTGCCCGCTCCGCCTGGCCGTTGGACTGAGGATGGGCGACGGAGGCCAGGTAAAGCCGGATGCTGGAGATGGAGCAGTGGCGCGCCAGCGCGCCTTTGGCGAAGTTGGTGCCGTTGTCGGTGATGATGCTGTTGGGGATGCCGTAGCGGACAACGATGTCTTTGATGAACTTGACGGCTGTGGGGCCGTCGAGTTTCTTGATCGGCCTTGCCTCGATCCACTTGGTGAATTTGTCGACGGCCACCAGAAGGTGTGTCATGCCGCCCCGAGCGGTTTTGAACGGTCCCACCATGTCGAGACCCCAGACGGCGAAGGGCCACGCGATGGGGATGGTTTGGAGTGCCGCAGCCGGCTGGTGGCTCTGGGCCTTGAAGTGCTGGCAGCCCTTGCACTTAAGGACCAGCTCCTCGGCGTCCTTCAGCGCCGTTGGCCAGTAGAAGCCGTGGCGGAATGCTTTGGCCACCAGGGACCGGGAGGCGGCATGGTGCCCGCACTCGCCCTGGTGGATATCGAGCAAGATCTCGAGGCCCTTGGCCGTCTCGACGCATCGCTGGAAGACGCCGGTTGTGCTGCGCTTGACGAGCTCGCGGTTGATGATGGTGTAGGCGGAGGCCCGGTGCTGCACCTGCCGAGCCTCGACCTCGTTCACCGGGAGCTCGCCATTCGCCAAGAAAGCGAGGATCGGTTGGGCCCAAGACGGCGCTTCCAGCACCGTGAGGACGGCGACCTGCGCGGGTTCGGCCGTACCGGGAGGCGGCGAGCTGGAGCCTGCAGTCCCCGAGCCGTAGCCGGCAGCCCCCGAGGCTGGGTGAAAGGCGGCGGCGTCCGGGATCGAGGCGGCAGTCCCCGAGTCGGAGGCGGCAGCCCCCGGGGCTGGGTCCAAGACGGCAGCTCCCGGGGCCGGGTCGGCTGTTCCCAAGCCGGAGCCAGTAGCCCCCGAGTCGAAGCGAGGGACTGTTGGGTCGGCCGGGACGAAGATGGACTCCGAATCCGGAGACGGCTTGATGGACGGCTTGCGCAGGTGCTCGAGGGAGATGCCGGTTGGGATCGCTTGCCGGCTGGAGCCGAGCTTTGCTAGAGTGTCCGCCGCCTCGTTCTCGTTTCGGGGGACGTGGAGGAACTCGCGGCCGTCGAAACTGCCGGTAATCTACTGGACCAGGTTGCGGTAGCTGGCCATGTTGGAGTCCCTGGCGTCCCACTCGCCAGAGGCTTGCTGAACCACCAGGTCGGAATCGCCGAAGCAGAGGATGCGCCGGATGCCGATTTCTTTGGCAAGTCGGAGGCCGTGGACGATGGCTTCATACTCGGCGACGTTGTTGGAGGCAGCGAAGTGGATTTGAAGCGCATAGCGCAGCCGGTCGCCCTTGGGGGAGGAGAGCACGATGCCGGCTCCCAAGCCGGAGGCCATCTTCGAGCCGTCGAAGTGCATGCACCAGTGCGTCGCATCGGGAGCTGGTGGCAAGTACTGGGTCTCCGCCCAATCGACGAGGAAGTCGGCTAACGCCTGCGACTTGATGGCGGTGCGAGGCTCGTAGAGGATGGTGTGGCCGGCTAGCTCGATGGCCCATTTGGCGATCCGGCCAGAGGCGTCCCGGCATCCCATGATCTCACCGATGGGGGCCGTGCTCACCACAGTAATGGCGTGCTCCTGGAAGTACTGCCTCAGCTTCTTGGCGGCCAAGTACACGCCATAGCACATCTTCTGATAGTGCGGGTAGTTCTGCTTGGAGGTGGAGAGGACCTCGCTTAGGTAGTACACAGGGCGCTGGACCGGCTGTGCCTTGCCTTCCTCGGGGCGCTCTACCACCAGCACCACGCTGACAATGCGGGTGGTTGCCGCGATGTACATCAAGAGCGGCTCCTTCTCAGCCGGCGCGGCCAAGACGGGCGTGGTGGAGAGCATGCGCTTGAGGTCGCGGAAAGCTTCGTCCGCCTGGTCGGACCACTCGAACGGCGTCGTCTTCTTCATCAGCTGATATAGGGGCAGGGCCCTCTCCCCCAGCCGGCTGACGAACCGGCTGAGAGAGGCCAAGCAGCCGGTGAACTTCTGGACATCGCGCAGCCGGGCCGGCTTGCGCATGCGGTCAATGGCCTTGATCTTCTCCGGGTTGGCCTCAATGCCGCGCTCCGAGACGAGGAAACCAAGGAGTTGGCCGGCTGGCACGCCAAAAATGCATTTCTCCGGGTTGAGCTTGATCTGGTATTGGAGCAGATTGGCAAACGTCTCCTTGAGATCTTCGAGGAGGGTGAGGTGCTGCTTGGTCTTCACCACGATGTCGTCGACGTAGACGTGCACGTTTCGGCCAATCTGGGGCAGGAGGCATTTTTGCATGCAGCGCTGGAAGGTGGCGCCGGCGTTCTTCAAGCCGAACGACATGGTGATGTAACAATATGCCCCGAAGGGGTGATGAAGGACGTCTTGAGGGCATCCGCCGGGTCCAGCTTGATCTGGTGGTAGCCCGAGTAAGCGTCCAGGAAGGACAGGAGCTCGCAGTCGGCTGTGGAGTCGATGACTTGGTCAATCCGGGGTAGGGCAAATGGGTCCTTGGGGCAGGCCTTGTTCAGGCTGGTGTAGTCGATACACATGCGCCAAGTGCCGTTCTTCTTCAGAACGAGGACTGGGTTGGCCAGCCACTCAGGGTGGAACACTTCCATGATGAACCTGGCTTTGAGCAGCCGGGCGATCTCTTCGCCAATGGTTCTTCGCTTCTCCTCGGAGAAGTGGCGTAGCGGCTACCGGACCGGCTTGGCATCCGGCCGGACGTGAAGTTTGTGCTTGGCGAACTTCCTCGGGACACCCGGCATGTCTTTAGGGGACCATGCGAAGATATCGCGATTCTCACGGAGGAAGTCGACGAGCTCGCCTTCCTATTTGCTGTCGAGGCCAGAGCCCACGACGACGTACTCGCTGGAGTTGGGGTTGGACGGGTCGAGCGAAACTTTCCTCGTGCCCTTGGCCGGTTTGAAGGACCCCTCATCGGTCGGCTGCTTGAGCTGAGCCGGCATGACCGGCTGCTCGCCAGCCAGCCCGACGAGCCGGTCGAGCTGGCGCCTCTCTTCGGCTATGACCAGTGACTCGGCCAGCTTGGAGCTGGCTTTGGCGCACTCCAGGGACTTCTTGTAGTCGCCGGTGATGGTGATGATGCCCTTGGGACCTGGCAGCTTCATCTTGAGGTAGGCGTAGTGGGGAACCGCCATGAACTTGGCCATGGCGGGCCGGCCCAAAAGCGCGTGGTAGGGGCTAGAGAGGTTGACCACCTCGAACCAGATCGGCTCGCGGCGGAAGTGGGCGCTGGTGCCGAACAGCACGTCCAGCCGCACCCGGCCGATGGGAGAGCACGAAGCGCCGGGCACAATGCAGTGGAACACCGTCTGGGTGGGCTGCAGTTGGCCCTCCTCAATGCCGAGCTTGATCATGGTGTCGCGGTAGAGGATGTTGATGCTGCTGCCGCCGTTGATCAGCACCCGCGAAAAGTGGCAGGTGCGCTTCTCAGCGACGAAGGTGGGGTCGAGGACGTGCGTGTAGCCACCCGGCGTGGGCATCACGGCCGGGTGGTCCTCCCGGGTCCAATTGACGGGACGGTCGGACCAGTGCATGTACTGGGGGACCGGGGGGACGACGGCGTTCACCTCGTGTTGGTACTTGCGCTTGCTGTGCTTGTCGTCGTCTTCGCTGGTGAAGACGACGTAGGCCGCGTCTTGCTGCGGATAGGGGTTGTTGGCGAGGGCGCCGGCTGCCGGAGGCGGCGGGGGAGGCGGTGGTAGCTGCGGCTCGGGATCGGGCGGTGGCGGCGGGAAATCGCCACGCATCAGGCGTTGGGTGATGCTGCAGTTCCGGAGCATGTGCGTGGAAGGCTTCGCACCACTGTGGTGCTTGCACGGGGCGTCCAGCATCTGCTCAAAGGAGAACTTGGGCTGCCAGGCCGTCTTGCCGGTGCGCTGGCGTTTGACGCCGCCTTGCTCGGCCGGCTGCTCCTCCGCCACGGCGGCCACTTGCTGGTTGCCGTAGCGAGGAGCCGGCTGCTCGGCCTTCCGCTTGTTGTTGTTGTGGTTGTCTTGCCGGCGCTGGTTGGTTTTGCCAGCCAGCTTCGGGGCGGCCGGCTGGACCGGGACCGGCTTGCCGTCCACGTAGACCGTGATCTTTACGCGCATCGCGGAGTTGGCCGTGGCGTACTTGTCCGCCACTGCCATGAGCTCCGCTAGGGTGTCCGGCTCGTCGCACATCAGGCGGTGCTTGAGCAGGGTGCCGTCTCGGCACCCGTCGACGAAGTACTGGACGGCTTGTACTTCGTGGACGCCTTCGCAGGAGTTGCGCAGCTCGGTCCACCGCATGAGGAAGTCGCGGAGAGGCTCGCCCGGGCTCTGAACGCACATGGATAGCTGGCGAGGCCGACCCGGTCGCTTGTACGTGCTGGTGAAGTTGCATACGAATGCATCCTCGAAGTCCAACCAGGAGTTGACGTTGCTGGCCCTCAGGCTATTGAGCCATATCCGGGCCGAGCCGAGCAGCATGAGGGGGATGTAGCGGACCGCCACGCGCCGGTTTCCGCCGGCGATGCCGACGGCCGTGGTGTAGTCGGTTAGCCAGTCCTCCGGCTTGGAGATGCCGCTATACTTGGGGGAGTCGCGGGGCAGCGAGAAGCCTTTGGGGAAGGGCTCCTCGCGAATGCGGGGGCCAAAGCACGCCGGGCCGACAGAGCTCTCCTCCTCGAGAAGCGTGGACCGCGCCAGCCGGTCGATGCGGTGGCGGGCGTCGGTTTCGTCGTAGGGCTCGCGGGGGCCCAGCTGGCTTGCGACGGGGCCGCGTGGCACCGCGCCGGCAGAAGCCGGCCGGGGCCATCGAGGCTGCGGGGGACGAAGTTCCAGCTGCCGCACCCGGTCGTTGCCGGCTGTCTCGTCGGCAATGCCGTCGCCAGCCGTTGCGACGCGGTCATGCCGGCTCCGACTTGCCCGGTGCCGGCCAGAGCGGTTGGCGCTGCCGTCAGGGGAAGACGCCTGCTACGTGTCCCGAAGGGCCCTCTCCGGGTTCCTGGCTTTGCCTGATGCGGAGGCGGATGGCTGGGCCGGGTCGAAATGCTACTGCTGCTCGTTCGCCGCGGCGATGAGGTCGCGGATGCGCTGCTGCTGCTGTAGCAGCTCCTCGCCCTACAGGAACTCGAGATCCGCCATGGCCGCCTGCGCCGCGTGCATGTTCTTGACAGGGGTGTCGTAGACGGGCCGGCCTACGCCTAGCGCACGGCCGATTGCGCCCCCACGGATCCGCACCTCCGTGACCCGGCTGGGCTCAGCGGCGGCCGGCGTGAAGCCGTGGGCGCTGTCGTACTCTCGCTGGGCGGACTCCAGCCGGCGCCGCGTTGCCGCGAGCTCCGTGGCCTCGACCAGCAGATGCTCGCGGTCCTCGTTGAGCTGAGCCGCTGCTGCCGCCGTGTCGGCGTCGGGCGTGATGGGGGCTTGCAGGCTCTGGATCGTCTCACGGAGCGGGTCGGCCCGGCGTGGCGGGGCCGCGGCCGCGGCAGCAGCAGCCGCGGCGGCCTTTTCCTTGGCGCGCAAGGAGCCAGAGCTAGTGCCGATGGTTAGCACCTCCGCGCGGGCGCAGAGAGCCGCGACGTCGTCGGAGATGGCGCAGCCAACGGGGACGGGGGAGTTGGCGAAGCTGTGTACCTTGCTGGGGTACTCATCGGGGACAAGCACGATAAAAACGCGCAGCGCGCCGTAGGGGACGACAAGGCAGCCTGCGGGGCGGGCGGCGTCCGCGCCCGGTGCAGCGTCGCAGCCGGCCGGGTTGGTCGTGCGAGGCGCACGGACCAAGCCGTGCACGATGCGCTCGCCGGAGCTGGTGAAGGGCCTCGTGCGGAACTTGACTCCGGCCGACGCCGCGAGCAGCCCCACGGTGGGCGCCAACTGTCGTGGTGAAATCACGACAGATGCCATGAGATGGCTAAAAGTGGGGGGCTGCGTGAGGACGCCGGTGGGTTCCGGAAGCGAGGTTGGCACGCGCGTGCGGGAGACACAAGGCGTACCCAGGTTCGGGGCCCTCCGGAGAGGTAACACCCCTAGTCCTGCCGAGTGGGTTGATAGGCTCAGAGGCCATAACGGTTACAATGGTGCTCCTGGAGCTGTTGGGTGGAGGAGGAAGAAGGAGGTAGCTTTCCTTCGGCCTCTCCGTGAGGATGTGTGCGTGTGTTGCTACTGAATCCCCCCTGGTGCGGACCCCCCTGCATGGAGGCCTCCTGGGGGTCAAGATGGCAATGGGGCCCCGAAACCCGCGTCCCCGTGGGTTTTTACCCTATTAGGGGACGGGGATGGGCGTCTTTTTAACCCCGCGGGGCTGCTGCTGGGTAAAGTATAAAACCCGACACGTTTAGCGGGTTCAAACCCGTTTAAGCAATACCTGAACCCGAAACCCGCCATCCCCGTCAAAATACTACACTAAGCGTATTGGGCCATTCAACCTCGACTGCACACCGGCCCACCCAGCGTCCCAGCCCCAGCGTCCCACCCATATGGCTAAAATATGCTTATGTAGCTGCTGTTACTGCTCTTTGTAGCTGCTGTTATTGCTCTTTTTGCTCAAGTTATGCTGCTGAAATATGCTCCTTGTAGCTGATGAACCACGTACTATTGTATTGTGCTGAAATTTTTGCTCCTTGTAGCTGCTGTTATTGCTCTTTTTGCTCAAGTTATGCTGCTGAAATATGCTCCTTGTAGCTGATGAACCATGTACTATTGTATTGCGCTGAAATTTTCTTAAGTTATGCCGCTGAAATATGCTCTTTTTGCTGCTGAAATGCTATTCTGTGCTGCTACTATGTTTGCTTAAATATGCCGATTTCCCCGTGGGTTCCCCGTGGGTTTAGAAAACCCGATGGGTTTAGAGGACGGGCAAAAAACTAGCCCCGCGCACGGCAACGGGGACGGGGACGGGTTTGTGATTTTCTCGTGGGGATGGGTTTGGGCAGGCAAAACCCGATGGGTTTCGTCCCCGTTGCCATCTTGACCTGGGGGGTCTTATAGCCCGACCACCCAGGGTTACATGGGTAAACCACGCGCACCGGGACCCGGGCGTCGGCGTCTGGAGCCGGCCGTGGGCCCGCCGGCTGCTGGGCCCCGCCTGCTGCGGGGCCCGCCGGCTGCTCGGCACTGTGGCCCGTCACCTCGAGCGTCACAGAGTGGATGGCGCGTGCACGCTCCGCAGAGGCGTGCAGGTGCTGACGTCGGCCGTCACGGTCAACAGGGTTGGTAGCTTTGCCGGCGCGCCCTCTCGAGACGGGTTGCACTATAGCCATGTTCTCCCGTCGTGGGGGACTGTCTTGTCGTCGGACGCGATGGGACGGCCGCCGACCTATCGCCAGCCGGCTAGCGGACAGCCGGACCCGGCCCGGGGCCGGGCCTAGCCGGCTAGCGCTGAGAAGCCGGCCGGTTGGTCAGCCGGCGGGGAGGGGCATGGGCTGCCCTGATCTTTTTGAAAAGGGGCTCCGGGTTCGCTTGCCTACCCGGGGGTCATCCCCCCGACACGTCGCATGATGGACGCAATGTGACTCCGAGCAGCCTCGACGACTCCGGGCGGCGGCGTCCACTCGGCAAGACGCTTGTCGATCAAGTCTCAGATCCTCAAGCTCCACCTCCGCCATGATAGCCTACTGCTAAACATGCGCCGCCGCAACGAGATCGCGATGACGCTCCTACTGGCTCTACCAGAAGTAGAGCGACGTCGCGTTCTTCGCTTCCAGCCATGCCAGCCACTGCGGCAGAGGCGATGGCGCGAGCCCAAATGCTGCTGAACTTTCCTCCGGCAGCAGAAAAGATGGTTGAGTGGAGAGCCACCATCCAGAGCCTGATTGGATTTGCCGAGTCGAGCAAATCACAGCAAGCAGAGCCATCTCGGCGCCCGCGAACAGCACCAGTAGCTCCAACTGGTGGTCGTGTTGAAGGTGATGCGCCAACGGTGCAGTCACCTCTGCGGCAACAGCAACAACGTCAACAGCAACCGCAGCAAACTCAGCGATCTTTTGAACCCGATGAGATGTCGATGGCCTCTTCAGATCCGCGAGCGCGGCAAGATCAGCGGCGAGTGCTGCAGGACAGGCGGGTAGAGGGTGCCCGCACCACCATTGAACAGCGCCGGGAGGCACGCCGTCAATCTGACGCGCACAACGGCCCAGTCGTTGATGAGCCTGCACCCGAGGTTGGCGGATATCTGCCTTACGAGGTTGGATGTCCAGCCTTCACTCGTAAGCTGTGGCAAGTTCGCTGGCCGTCCGTCCGGGCCTTCAAGCCGGAAGTACCAGAAAAGTACGACGGCAAGCTGAACCTGGCAGAGTTTCTGAGCATCTATACGATTGCCGTGCAAGCTGCCGGGGGAAGAGACAAGAAGATTCTCGCCAACTACTTTCCGTTGGTGCTGAAGCCCAACGTGAGATCTTGGCTGATGAACTTGCCGGAGAACTCCATTTCTTTGTGGTCAGATCTCTGCAATGAGTTTGTTGGTGCCTTTACTGGAGGACACAAGGTTCCCGGTCAGCCTAGCGACCTGTAAGTAATCCCGCCAAGAGATGGTGAAACCTTGCGCAAGTACATCCAGAGATTCAGTCGTGTGCACCGCAATATCCCAGACGTGCACCCCGCAGCTGTGATTGCCGCCTTCCACATGAACGTGTGCACTCGAAGGATGCAGGAGAAGATGAACGTCAAGTTGCCGAAGACCGTCAATGAGCTCTATACGTTGGCGGATAAATGTGCGCGTGCTGAGGAAGGAAGGAGGCTTCCCGAGGAGGATGCAGGTGCCGAGGTGGATTCCGAGGACGACGATGCTGCCACCCCGAAGAAGAAAGGCCGAAAGCGCAACAGGAAGCGCAAAGGAAAAAACAGTGATGGCTGTCGAAGGGTCCGGCAACTCTAACACAGCCAAGAAAGCCAAGACGGAAAACTCCGGCAAGGAGGCTACTGTATGCGCCGCTTTTCAGGAGGCGGCGGCAAACGAGAAGGCCGGCAAATCTGATGGGCCATATTGCAAGATTCACCGCACCAAGGGCCATGATCTCCAAGAGTGCCGACAAGTCGAGCACCTCACTGAAAAGCAGAAAGCTGAATATGAAAAATGCGACAAGGAGAAGGGTCAGGATGGTGCTGGTGGATCTGGCAAAAAGGGTCATGGTGGTCAAGGAGGCCGCCGCAGCAAGGCCAAGCAGCAAAAAGAGAAGCCTGCTAGAGGCCGTGAAAAGAAAGAGGAAGATGATGGAAGTGACGAAGAGGATGACGACGAGTCCAGTGAACAAGAATTCCATAAGGCAACTGAAGCTATGTGCATTGACGGAGGTGCATCTCTGCACTCCTCTCACTGCCAACTCAAGCAGTGGGCACGTGAGGTTAATGCAGCAGAACCGGCAATAGGCACCCAAAGGCCACTCAAGTGGTCACACACGCCTATCATTTTCGATGCCGAGGATCACCCTGATCGCACAACTGCGGTCGGGTGCTTGCCGTTGTTGGTTTCACCGACAATTCGCAACCTCCAGGTCATGAAAATGTTAGTTGACGGTGGGGCCGGCCTAAATTTGATTTCTCTAGAAGTAATCAAGAGGCTGCAGATTCCCGACGAGGAACTCGAGAAAACAGGCACTTTTCAAGGAGTGAACCCCCGGAAGAAGCCAGCCCAAAGGGAAGATCACATTGCCGGTGACGTTTGGCGGGGAATTGAACTACAGAACAGAGAAAATTCTGTTCGATGTTGTTAGGATTCCCTTGCCGTATAATGGAATTCTTGGCCGCCCAGCTTTGGCTAAGTTTATGGCAGTATCCCACTATGCCTATAACACGTTGAAGATGCCAGGGCCGATGGGTGTCATTTCCATCAACTCAGATATGAAAGATGCAGTCATATGCGTCGACAAACTATACAGAGATGCAGTTGCAGCAGAGGCCGCCAAGGCACCAACTCCCGCCAAGGAAAAGAAAAGCAAGAAATCCGGCAAGACCTCTGACAAGAATTCCGGGAAGCGCACCTCTTTGGAGTGCTGCGCACCTATTGAAGACTTGCCGGAGTGCTCTACCGGTAACAAATCCAAGGCTGCTCCACCAGCAACAAAGAAGGTGCCGGCAAGGGAGGATGGCACTGACGGTACCTTCACCATCAGCGCCACCCTCGACAACAAATAGGAAAGTGCGCTCGTTGCCTTCCTGCGGGCGAATGTTGATGTGTTTGCATGGAAACCATCTGACATCCCCGATGTTCCCAGGGAGGTAATTGAGCACCACCTTGCTGCCTGTCCCCACGCTTGGCCCGTCAAGCAGAAGGTCAGGAAGCAGGCTCTGGAGCGACAATAGTCATTGTCGAGGAAATAAAAAAACTTGAAGCAGCAGGCTTAGTTAGAGGTGTACTACATCCAACTTGGTTAGCGAATCCAGTTGTAGTGTGAAAAGCAAATGGAAAGTGGAGACTTTGTATCGACTACACTGATATTAACAAAGCATGTCCAAAGGATCCTTTCCCTTTGCCGCGCATTGATCAAATTGTAGACTCTACTGTCGGCTGTGATTTACTCTCCCTCCTTGATGCATATTCTGGGTACCATCAGATATTCATGGCCAAGGAAGATGAGGAGAAAACCGCATTCATTACTCCATGTGGCGCATACTGCTTCGTGTGTATGCCTTTCGGATTAAAGAGTGCTGGTTCAACATTTGCAAGAGCAGTCCAGATTGGTTTTGAGCCCCAGCTGCACAGAAATGTGGAAGCATATATGGATGATATAGTGGTCAAAACCAAGACAAATCAACCCTCATTCAAGACTTAGAAGAAACATTTGCAAACTTGCGCAAGATCAATTTGAAGCTCAACCCCGAGAAGTGTGTGTTTGCCGTTCCATCCGGCAAACTTCTTGGGTTCTTTGTATCTCAATGTGGAATAGAAGCAAATCCCGACAAGATCAAAGCAATTGAGCAGATTCAAGCACCAAAAAGCGTCAAGGATGTGCGGCGTCTTGCCGGCTGTGTTGCTGCCTTGAGTAGGTTCATTTCAAAATCTGCTGACCGCACCTTGCCGTTTTTCAAGATTTTGAAAAAGGCAGGACCAATGAAATGGACTCCGGAAGCGGAGGCCATGCTGCAGGATTTGAAAAGATACCTCTCCTCCGTACCAACGCTAGTTGCGCCTCGACCACAAGAGCCGTTGTTGCTATATCTTGCGGCAACAAATCAAGTGGTCAGTGCTGCATTAGTGGCGCAGAGAGAAGCTGATAATGGAGAAGCAGCAGCAGCAAGCCCGTCCAGCGACAAACCGGAATCTTCTCTGGCAAGGTCTGGTGCCGGCAAATCAGAAACAGTGCAAGCAAACGAAACTGATCACCAAATGGTGCCGAAGAAGAAGGTGGTGTAGCGACCGGTATATTTTGTTAGTTCCCTTCTACAGGGGGCTAGATCAAGATATTCTGGTGTGCAGAAGTTGCTTTTCGGTCTTCTTATGGCCTCGAGAAAGCTGCGTCACTACTTCCAAGCACATGAGGTCGCCGTCGTCACTCGCTTTCCATTGTAGCGTATTTTGAGGAATCCAGATGCAACTGGCAGGATAGTGGAGTGGGCATTGGAATTGTCAAGCTTTGCACTCAATTTTGAAAGCACATCGACTATTCAGAGCAGAGCCTTGGCAGAGTTCATTGCAGAATGGACGCCAATGCAAGACGAGGAAATTCAAGAATCAGTTCTCCCCGGCAAAGAGATAGCTAAGGAATGGATCATGTACTTTGACGGTGCCTTTTCGCTGCAAGGCGCCGGTGCCGGAGTTCTGCTTGTCGCACCCACCGGAGAGCACCTCAAGTATGTAATGCAAATGCACTTTCCCAGGGAGAAAGCAACAAACAACACTACTGAGTATGAAGGACTCCTTGCCGGTCTTAGGATCATAGTGGACCTTGGGATCAGAAAGTTGATCGTCCGTGGCGACTCGCAGCTTGTTGTGAAGCAAGTAAACAAAGATTACCAGAGCCTGTTGATGGAAGCGTATGTGGAAGAAGTGAGGAAATTGGAAGAGCACTTTGACGGATTGCAAACAGAGCACATCCCTCGTGCGGAAAACAGCATTGCTGATCATCTGTCAAAGTGTGCCGCTCAAAAGCTACACGTGGAACCGGGAACTTTTGTACTCCATTTGAATCAACCATCAGTCACTCCACCAACACAGGCCAGCAAAAGAAGAAAGTTGAACACCGGCAAGTATTTTCCGGCAGAGCTCCCAGAAGCCGCCGGCAAGGAAGTTGCCGAGAACAATGACACGACCGTTGGTGAGCAGCGCCTTCGCGCAGAATCTCAAGTTCTTTCCGCTGAGGCAAGCGCTCCCACAGTCGAAGAGATGCCTTTAGTCCTTGTCGTCGAGCCACAGGCTCCGGCATGGGCACAGCAGATAGTTCATTTCCTTCAAATAAGAGAACTTCCCGATGACCAAGAAGAAGCTGAGAAAGTAGCCCGTCCGTCAAGTATGTATCAGTTTGTGGATAACACGCTATACAGAAAGAGACCAAACGGTGTGAAATTGAAGTGTATTTGCCAGGAAGATGGACTAAAGCTGTTGGCGGAGATACATGGAGGCATGTGTCGCTCTCACATAGGATCAAGAGCACTTGACGGCAAGGCTTTCTGGCAAGGCTTCTATTGGCCCACTGTCCTCCAGGATGCAATTGAGCTAGTAACCAAGTGTGAAGCATGTCAGTTCCATTCGAAGAACATACATCATCCAGCTCAAGCTCTTCAAACAATCCCTCTCTCCTGGCCTTTCTCGGTCTGGGGGCTTGATATTTTGGGCCCCTTCCCCCGTGCTACCGGGGGCTTTGAGTTCTTGTACATTGCAATCGACAAGTTCACAAAGTGGCCTGAAGTGGAACCAGTGAGGAAGGTGACAGCGCAATCAGCCGTCAAGTTCTTTAAAGGATTAGTTTGCCATTTCGGGGTTCCTACCAGAATCATCACCGACAACGGCACACAATTCACGAGCCGCACCTTCATGCAGTACACCCAAGACCTTGGCAGCAAAATCTGTTTTGCATCTATTGCTCACCCGAGAAGCAACGGTCAAGCGGAAAGGGCGAATGCTGAAGTGCTGCGAGGCCTCAATGATGGAAATATGCCCTAGAGGCAATAATAAAGTTGTTATTATTTTATATTTCCTTGTTCATGATAAAGGTTTATTATTCATGCTAGAATTGTATTGACCGGAAACTTAAATACATGTGTGGATACATAAACAAATACCGTGTCCCTAGTGAGCCTCTACTAGACTAGCTCATTGATCAAAGATGGTTAAGGTTTCCTAACCATAGACATGAGTTGTCATTTGATAACGGGATCACATCATTAGGAGAATGATGTGATGGACAAGACCCATCCGTTAGCTTAGCATATGATCGTTCTGTTTATTACTACTGCTTTCTTGAAAGTCAAATACATGTTCCTCAGACCATGAGATCATGCAACTCCCGGATACCGGAGGAATACCTTGTGTGCTATCAAACGTCACAACGTAATTGGGTGATCATAAAGATGCTCTACAGGTATCTCCGAAGGTGTCCGTTGAGTTGGCATGGATCGAGATTGGGATTTGTCACTCCGTGTTTCGGAGAGGTATCTCTGGGCCCTCTCGGTAATGCACATCATAAGAAGCTTGCAAGCAAAGTGACTAAGGAGTTAGTTACGGGATGATGTATTACGGAACGAGTAAACAGACTTGCCGGTAACGAGATTGAACTAGGTATGGAGATACCGACGATCGAATCTCGGGCAAGTAACATACCGACGGACAAAGGGAATTACGTATGTTGTCATTGCGGTTCGACCGATAAGATCTTCGTGGAATATGTAGGAACCAATATGGGCATCTAGATTCCGCTATTGGTTAATGACAGGAGAGGCGTCTCGGTCATGTCTACAACATTCCCGAACCCGTAGGGTCCGCACGCTTAACGTTCGTTCACGATATAGTGTTATATGAGTTATGTGAATTGGTAACCGAATATTGTTCGGAGTCCCGGATGAGATCCCGGACGTCATGAGGAGTCTCGGAATGGTCGACAGGTAAAGATTTATATATGGGAAGTCATATTTTGGGTTCCGGAAAAAGGTGCAGTTTTTTTTCGGTATTGTACCGGGAAGCTTCCAGAAGGTTCCGGAGGATTCCGGAGGGGTCCGGAAGTCCACAAGTGGGTCCACCACGTCCCAAGGGCTGGCATGGGCTAAGGGGAGGCGCCCTGGCCTTATTGGGCCAGGCGCACCAAGTCCTCAAAAGCCCACGCAGCTAGGGAAGGAAAAAGGAAGAGTCCTAGTAGGAATAGGATTGGACTTTGGAGTCCAAGTCCACGTGTGTACTATTCACGGTTGCTGTTCACGTGGCACTATTCCTTCTACTCCAAGCCCCTACACATATATAAATAGAGGAGAGAGGGCGCCCCAAAGGGGACACAACATTGTCTTAGCCGTGTGCGGCGCCCCCCTCCACAGTTCCGTCCCTCTGTCATATTTTCGCAGTGCTTGGGCGAAGCCCTGCGGAGATAGCATTACCATCACCGTCACCACGCCGTCGTGCTGCCGGAACTCATACACTACCTCGCCGTCTTGTTGGATCAAGAAGTCGAGGACGTCACCGAGCTGAACGTGTGCTGAACGCGGAGGTACCGTACGTTCGGTACTCGGTCGGTTGGATCGTGAAGTTGTTCGACGACATCAACCGCGTTGTTCTAACGCTTCCGCTTACGGTCTACGAGGGTACATAGACACACTCCCCCTCTCGTAGCTATGCATCTCCATGGATAGATCTTGCGTGTGCGTAGAATTTTTTTTGTTTTCCATGCAACATTCCCCAACAGTGGCATCATGAGCCAGGTCTATGCGTAGATGATATGCACGAGTAGAACACAAAGAGTTGTGGGCGGTGATCGTCATACTGCTTACCACCAACGTCTTATTTTGATTCGGCGGTATTGTAAGATGAAGCGGCCCGGACCAACCTTACATGTCCACGTACATGAGACCGGTTCCACCGACAGACATGCAACTTGTTTTGCATAAAGGTGGCTGGCGGGTGTTTGTTTCTCCTACTTTAGTTGAATCGAATTTGACTACGGCGGGTCCTTGTTGAAGGTTAAAACAGCAAACTTGATAAATCACCATTGTGGTTTTGTGCCGTAGGTAAGAACGATTCTTGGTAGAAGCCCGTAGCAGCCACGTAAAACTTGCAACAACAAAGTAGAGGACGTCTAACTTGTTTTTGCAGGGTATGCTGTGATGTGATATGGTCAAGACATGATGTGATATACGTTGTTGTATGAGATGATCATGTTTTGTAATTTATTGGCAACCGGCAGGAGCCTTATGGTTGTCTCTTTATTGTATGAAATGCAAGCGCCATGTAATTGCTTTACTTTATCGCTATGCGTTAGCAATAGTTGTAGAAGCAATAGTTGGCGAGACGACCACGACGCAATGATGGAGATCAAGGTGTCGAGCCAGTGACGATGGAGATCATGACGATGCTTTGGAGATGGAGATCAAAAGCACAAGATGATGGCCATATCATGTCACATATTTTGATTGCATGTGATGTTTATCCTTTATGCATCTTATTTTGCTTAGAACGACGGTAGCATTATAAGATGATCCCTTCACTAAATTTCAAGATAAAAGTGTTCTCCCCGAGTATGCACCGTTGCTAAAGTTCGTCGTTTCGAAGCACCTCGTGATGATCGGGTGTGATAGATTCTACGTTCACATACAACGGGTGTAAGCCAGTTTTACATAAGCAGAATACTTAGGTTAAACTTGACGAGCCTAGCATGTACAGACATGGTCTCGGAACACTGGAGACCGAAAGGTCGAACATGAGTCATATAGTAGATATGATCAACATGGAGATGTTCACCATTGATGACTATCCCATCTCACGTGATGATCAGACATGGGCTAGTTGATTTGGATCATGTATCACTTAGTTAACTTGAGGGATGTTAATTTAAGTGGGAGTTCATTAGTAATTTGATTAATTGAACTTAATTTATCATGAACTTAGTCTTGATAGTTTTTGCATATCTATGTTGTAGATAAATGGCCCGTGCTACTGTTCCGTTGAATTTTAATGCGTTCCTAGAGAAAGCTAAGTTGAAAGATGATGGTAGCAACTACACGGACTGGGTCCGTAACTTGAGGATTATCCTCATTGCTGCACAGAAGAATTATGTCCTTGATGCACCGCTAGGTGACGGACCTGCTGCAGGAGCTGTTGCAGACGTTGTGAATGCCTGGCAGGCTCGATCTGATGACTACTCGATAGTTTAGTGTGCCATGCTCTACGGCTTAGAACCGGGACTGCAAAAGCGTTTTGAACGCCACAGAGCATATGAGATGTTCCAAGAGCTGAAATTGATATTTCAAGCTAATGGCCGGGTTGAGAGATATGAAGTCTCCAACAAGTTCTTCAGCTGTAAGATGGAGGAGAACAGTTCTGTTAGTGAACACATACTCAGAATGTCTGGGTACCACAACCACTTGACTCAGCTGGGAATTGATCTTCCGGTTGAGAGTGTTATTGACAGAGTTCTTCAGTCACTGCCACCAAGCTATAAAGGCTTCGTGATGAACTATAATATGCAAGGGATGGAGAAGACAATTCCCGAGCTCTTCGCGATGCTGAAATCAGCGGAGCTAGAAATCAAGAAGGAGCATCAAGTGTTGATGGTTAACAAAACCACTAGTTTCAAGAAAAAGGTCAAGGGAAAGAAGGGGAACTTTAAGAAGAACGGCAAGCAAGTTGCCGCTCCCACAAAGAAACCTAAAGCTGGACCCAGGCCTGAAACAGAGTGCTTCTACTGCAAAGGGACTGGTCACTGGAAGCAGAACTGCCCCAAGTATTTGGCGGATAAGAAGGATGGCAAAGTGAGCAAAGGTATATTTGATATACATGTTGTTGATGTGTTCCTCACTAATGCTCGCAGTAGCGCCTGGGTATTTGATACTGGTTCGGTTGCTCATATTTGTAACTCGAAACAGGAGCTACGGAATAAGCGAAGATTGGCTAAGGACGAGGTGACGATGCGCGTCGGGAATGGTTCCAAGGTTGATGTGATCGCCGTCGGCACGCTACCTCTACATCTACCTTCGGGATTAGTTTTAGACCTCAATAATTGTTATTTGGTGCCAGCGTTGAGCATGAATATTATATCTGGATCTTGTTTATTGCGAGATGGTTATTCATTTAAGTCAGAGAATAATGGTTGTTCTATTTATATGAGTAACATCTTTTATGGTCACGCACCTTTTGTGAATGGTCTATTCTTGTTGAATCTCGATCGTAGTGATACACATATTCATAATATTGATGCCAAAAGATGCAAAGTTGATAATGATAGTGCAACATACTTGTGGCACTACCGTTTAGGTCATATTGGTGTAAAGCGCATGAAGAAACTCCATGCAGATGGACTTTTGGAATCTCTTGATTATGAATCATTTGATACTTGCGAACCATGCCTCATGGGCAAGATGACTAAAACTCCGTTCTCCGGAACAATGGAGCGAGCTACTGATTTGTTGGAAATAATACATACCGATGTATGTGGTCCGATGAATGTTGAAGCACGCGGCGGGTATCGTTATTTTCTAACCTTCACAGATGATTTGAGTAGATATGGGTATATCTACTTGATGAAACACAAGTCTGAAACATTTGAAAAGTTCAAAGAATTTCAGAGTGAAGTAGAGAATCATCGTAACAAGAAAATAAAGTTTCTACGATCTGATCGCGGAGGCGAATATTTGAGTTATGAGTTTGGCCTTCATTTAAGAAAATGTGGAATTGTTTCACAACTCACGCCACCTGGAACACCACAGCGTAATGGTGTGTCCGAACGTCGTAACCGTACTTTATTGGATATGGTGCGTTCTATGATGTCTCTTACCGATTTGCCACTATCGTTTTGGGTTATGCATTAGAGACAGCTGCATTCACGTTAAATAGGGCACCGTCTAAATCCGTTGAGACGACACCGTATGAACTATGGTTTGGCAAGAAACCTAAGCTGTCGTTTCTTAAAGTTTGGGGATGCGATGCTTAAGTGAAAAGGCTTCAACCTGATAAGCTCGAACCCAAAGCGGAGAAGTGCGTCTTCATAGGATACCCTAAAGAAACAATTGGGTACACCTTCTACCACAGATCCGAAGGCAAGGTCTTTGTTGCCAAGAATGGGTCCTTTCTAGAGAAGGAGTTTCTCTCGAAAGAAGTGAGTGGGAGGAAAGTAGAACTTGATGAGGTAATTGTACCTTCTCTCGAATTGGAAAGTAGCTCATCAGAGAAAACCGTTCCCGTGATGCCTACACCAATAAGAGAGGAAGATAATGATAAAGATCATGAAACTTCAGATCAAGTTACTACTGAACTTCGTAGGTCGACCAGAGTACGTTCCGCACTAGAGTGGTACGGTAATCCTGTTCTGGAAATTATGTTGTTAGACAACGGCGAACCTACGAACTATGAAGAAGCTATGATAAGCCCAGATTCCGACAAATGGCTTGAGGCCAGGAAATCCGAGATAGGACCCATGTATGAGAACAAAGTATGGACTTTGGTGGACTTGCCCGATGATCGGCAAGCCATTGAGAATAAATGGATTTTTAAGAGGAAGACGGATGCTGATGGTAATATCACTGTCTACAAAGCTCGACTTGTCGCGAAAGGTTTTCGACAAGTTCAAGGGGTTGACTACGATGAGACTTTCTCACCCGTAGCGATGCTTAAGTCTGTCCGAATCATGTTAGCAATTGCCGCATTTTATGATTATGAAATCTGGCAAATGGATGTCAAAACTGTATTCCTTAATGGTTTTCTCAAAGCAGAGTTGTATATGATGCAACCAGAAGGTTTTGTCGATCCTAAGGGTGCTAACAAAGTGTGCAAGCTCCAGCGATCCATCTATGGACTGGTGCAAGCATCTCGGAGTTGGAATATACGCTTTGATGAGGTGATCAAAGCATATGGTTTTGTACAGACTTACGGTGAAGCCTGTATTTACAAGAAAGTGAGTGGGAGCTCTGTAGCATTTCTAATATTATATGTGGATGACATATTGTTGATTGGAAATGATATAGAATTTCTGGATGGCATAAAGGGATACTTGAATAAGAATTTTTCAATGAAAGACCTCGGTGAAGCTGCTTATATATTGGGCATCAAGATCTATAGGGATAGATCAAGACGCTTGATAGGACTTTCACAAAGCACATACCTTGACAGAGTTTTGAAGAAGTTCAAAATGGATCAGTCAAAGAAAGGGTTCTTGCCTGTCTTGCAAGGTGTGAAGTTGAGTCAGACTCAATGCCCGACCACGGCAGAAGATATAGAGAAAATGAAAGTCATTCCCTATGCCTCAGCCATAGGTTCTATTATGTATGCCATGCTGTGTACCAGACCTGATGTGTGCCTTGCCATAAGTTTGGCAGGGAGGTACCAGAGTAATCCAGGAGTGGATCACTGGACAGCGGTCAAGAATATCCTGAAGTACCTGAAAAGGACCAAGGACATGTTTCTCGTTTATGGAGGTGACGAAGAGCTCGTCGTAAAGGGTTACGTCGATGCAAGCTTCGACACTGATCCGGATGACTCTAAGTCACAAACCGGATACGTATTTATATTAAATGGTGGAGCTGTCAGTTGGTGCAGTTCCAAGCAGAGCGTCGTGGCGGGATCTACGTGTGAAGCGGAATACATAGCTGCTTCGGAAGCAGCACATGAAGGAGTCTGGATGAAGGATTCATATCCGATCTAGGTGTAATACCTAGTGCATCGGGTCCAATGACAATCTTTTGTGACAACACTGGAGCAATTGCCATAGCCAAGGAGCCCAGGTTTCACAAGAAGACCAAACACATCAAGAGACGCTTCAACTCCACTCGTGAATATGTCAAGGATGGAGGCATAGAAATTTTCAAAGTACACACGGATCTGAATGTGGCAGACCCGTTGACTAAGCCTCTTCCACGAGCAAAACATGATCAGCACCAAGACTCCATGGGTGTTTGATTCATTACTATGTAATCTAGATTATTGACTCTAGTGCAAGTGGGAGACTGATGGAAATATGCCCTAGAGGCAATAATAAAGTTGTTATTATTTTATATTTCCTTGTTCATGATAAAGGTTTATTATTCATGCTAGAATTGTATTGACCGGAAACTTAAATACATGTGTGAATACATAAACAAATACTGTGTCCCTAGTGAGCCTCTACTGGACTAGCTCGTTGATCAAAGATGGTTAAGGTTTCCTAACCATAGACATGAGTGATCATTTGATAACGGGATCACATCATTAGGAGAATGATGTGATGGACAAGACCCATCCGTTAGCTTAGCATATGATCGTTCTGTTTATTACTACTGCTTTCTTGAATGTCAAATACATGTTCCTCAGACCATGAGATCATGCAACTCCCGGATACCGGAGGAATACCTTGTGTGCTATCAAACGTCACAATGTAACTGGGTGATCATAAAGATGCTCTACAGGTATCTCCGAAGGTGTCCGTTGAGTTGGCATAGATCGAGACTGGGATTTGTCACTTCGTGTTTCGGAGAGGTATCTCTGGGCCCTCTCGGTAATGCACATCATAAGAAGCTTGCAAGCAAAGTGACTAAGGAGTTAGTTACGGGATGATGTATTACGGAACGAGTAAAGAGACTTGCCGGTAACGAGATTGAACTAGGTATGGAGATACCGACGATCGAATCTCGGGCAAGTAACATACCGACGGACAAAGGGAATTACGTATGTTGTCATTGCGGTAAGACCGATAAGATCTTCGTGGAATATGTAGGAACCAATATGGGCATCCAGATTCCGCTATTGGTTAATGATAGGAGAGGCGTCTCGGTCATGTCTACATCATTCCCAAACCCGTAGGGTCCGCACGCTTAATGTTCGTTGACGATATAGTGTTATATGAGTTATGTGAATTGGTAACCGAATATTGTTCAGAGTCCCGGATGAGATCCCGGACGTCACGAGGAGTCTCGGAATGGTCGAGAGGTAAATATTTATATATGGGAAGTCATATTTTGGGTTCCGAAAAAAGGTGCAGTTTTTTTTTGGTATTGTACCGGGAAGCTTCCAGAAGGTTCTGGAGGATTCCGGAGGGGTCTGGAAGTCCACAAGTGGGTCCACCACGTCCCAAGGGCTGGCATGGGCTAAGGGGAGGCGCCCTGGCCTTATTGGGCCAGGCGCACCAAGTCCTCAAAAGCCCACGCAGCTAGGGAAGGAAAAAGGAAGAGTCCTAGTAGGAATAGGATTGGACTTTGGAGTCCAAGTCCACGTGTGTACTATTCACGGTTACTGTTCACGTGGCACTATTCCTTCTACTCCAAGCCCCTACACATATATAAATAGAGGAGAGGGGTGCCCCCCCTCCACAGTTCCGTCCCTCGGTCATATTTTCGCAGTGCTTGGGCGAAGCCCTGCGGAGATAGCATTACCATCACCGTCACCACGCCGTCGTGCTGCCGGAACTCATCCAGTACCTCGCCGTCTTGCTGGATCAAGAAGTCGAGGACATCACCGAGTTGGACGTGTGCTGAACACGGAGGTGCCGTACGTTCGGTACTAGGTCGGTTGGATCGTGAAGTTGTTCGACGACATCAACCGCGTTGTTCTAACGCTTCCGCTTACGGTCTACGAGGGTACATAGACACACTCCCCCTCTCGTAGCTATGCATCTCCATGGATAGATCTTGCGTGTGCGTAGAATTTTTTTTGTTTTCCATGCAACGTTCCCCAACACTCAAGACAAGAAATTTTGACAGGCTGCGCAAGTGTGGAAGACGCTGGATTGATGAGTTGCCGGTAGTTCTTTGGTCACTCAGAACGACACCAAATCGAGCTACCGACCAAACACCCTTCTCCCTAGTCTATGGTGCAGAAGCGGTGCTCCCCACGGAACTCATATATGGGTCACCTCGAGTGCTTGCCTACGATGAGGCAGAGCAAGAGCAGCTGCGGCAAGATGACGCAACGCTCCTTGAGGAAGATCATCTTCGGGCGGCTGTGCGAGCTGCACGCTACCAGCAAGCCTTGCGTCGCTATCATAGCCGCAAAATGCATGCCCGAAGCCTTGAGGAAGGCGACCTTGTTCTTCAGCACATTCAGTCCGCCAAGAAATCAAACAAGTTGACGCCGAAGTGGGAAGGCCCTTATCGGGTAGCATGAGTCACCAGACCTGGCGCAGTTCGTCTGGAGACCGAAGATGGCATCCCAGTGCAAAACTCATGGAATATTGAGCATCTTCTCAAGCTCTACCCATAAGGCGCAGTTGCCGGGCCTCCCGGCAACCACTTTTAAACAAGCTTTGTCGGCAAGACTTGTAACCCTTTGTACAAAGCCAGGCGCAGACCCTGTGCATAAGTGAAATAAAGCTAAGTGTTTTGCAACTTTTTTGTACATATTCATTTATGTATAAATGCATGTGATGTTGTGATTACGCTTTGATTTGTTTGAAATGGCTGATGAACCGTCAAGGTTCCCAAACCACTTTTTTCTCTTCTTTCTTTTTCTCAAAGGACAGAAGGATCCCTCGCGTGCAAGTTTCCCGGGGGGAGTGATGGGGGTACCATTTAATGACGTTCAAGTGATCATTTCGTACGACAAGAGAGACGGTGCAAGGAAAAGCTAAGTTGAAAAACTTCGAAACGAATTCCTTGTCATATTTGCAATTTCCCTTGAACGATTTAGTCTTTGTATGAAAAACCTGCACGCGAAGGAACCTTGTCGTGATCATTCACGCTCTTACTTTGTTTTGAGTCCGCTCAACAATTTAAGTAGCTGCGTTGAAAACGTCAAAGGAAAGCTTGTCAGCGGCAACACTACCAGCAGGCTGCTAAGGACCCATTCCTCAAGCGCTCGCGGCAAGTGCATGCACCTACAAGCTTCCGACAAGCGTAGGGTATAAAAACATGCAAAGACAAAATAAGATAGGGGAAACGGCATACATTCATCCATCAGCACAAGTTATATTACATCACAAAAGCAGTGCCAGTCTGACATAAGATCGAATGTATCTTTTACATGACAGCACGGCGATGGAGATAATGACAAGCTTAATCCCGACGATCACCCTGGATCCTGGGAACTTGGAGAACCTTGTTGGCAAGAGGAGCAGTGATCTTGTCGGCGGCAGTAACGTCAGTGTTCTCCGGCAGCTTCCTGAAGACCCTGGAAAGATCAAGGCTGGGATTGCGATGAGCAAGTTTGAGCAGCACCTTATATACAACTTCACTCACAAACTTTTGGGACTCATCAGCAAACGCGGCAGACCTGTCCTCGTGATATGTTTTCAGGGCAGCAATAAGACCCTCGAAGAACTTGGTCAGCCTGATGCTGGTGGCCTCCTTGTCGTTGACGGTGAAGCCCCAGCTCTTCATATCCATAACGGCAATCTGGGAAGTGATGCGCTCAGCAGCATTGACAAGCCTGCCGATCCAGAGGGAAAGGTTATCGTGTAGTTGGGTGTAGTTGTTTTCAGCATCCTTCTTCAAGGCCTCTTCCTTCTCCAGTTTCTCCGTCAAGACTCTCTCCCTTTCCTTGGCGGATTCCAAATCTGTTACCAAGGTGGCCAGTTGGGATTTCAGATCCTCAATCGTCTTGGCGGCAGCATCAAGATCTTGATTCTTAGACGACAGCTGTGTTTGCAAGTCCCCGAGAGTGCGGGCCGCCTTCAGCGCTTCGTTCTTAAGAGTCTCGGCTTCTTTGCTGCTACCGGCAAGATCTTCCTTTAACTTGGCCATTTGGAATTCTAATTCTGTCTTGGCGGTGGCAGCAGCGGCGACCTTGTTGGAAGCCTCCTTGAGCTTGGCGGCGCTATCTCGAGCTTGGGTTTCAATAGTATCCTTGTGGTTCTTTTCTAGCTCTTGCGTCCTTTGCTCAAGGAGTTTCCCAATTTCTTCATCTTTGCCATAGAGAGTGGCGGCAAGGGCTTCCTCCCGTGCGGCAAGATCTTTCTCTTTGACGTTGACCGGCGCCTCGCGCTCTGTCAACTTGTCGTCACGGATTGCCGCTTCTTCTTTGGCGGCAATAAGCTTCTCCTCTTGCCTTACAAGATTGTGGGCCTGCTCATTATACCATGTGCGCAGCTCATCCGCTTTCTTCTTCAATTTTTGGTCAACCAGATCCGCAGCTTTGCGCTCTTCCTGGACCCTATTCCACCTCCGGCTGTACCTTTCTTGGACACCTTTGAATCCGATGGCCACGATTTCCATGAAGGCAAGATCTTCAGCGTTGTCAGAAGCATCAGTGGCCTCGTCAGTTCTTTGGGTCAGAGGGAGCAGGATCCAAGCTATTTCCTCATCAAAGTTTGGCCCCGCAGTACCAGATGAACTGGGGGCTCCAGATTCATGCTGAGAAGTGATCAGCGCCAAACTGCTTGATGGGATCTGCAAGGTTGACGCCGCTGGTTGGTTATCGGGGTTTGGCATGTCAGTGTTGACGGGCGCCTTCTCCACATCCACCCTGGCGGGGTCAGACGTGTTGCCGGAAGACTTCTCAGGTTCTTCGGAGATTTCTCTGGTCTCCTCGGCAACTTGCACAAGGTTCTCTCCAGCGGCAATCTTGGTGGCTTCATCAGCGGCATCCTTTGCAATATTTGCTACCTCCACAAGGATTTCACCTTCTTCGGGAAAGGTTGGAGCTGTGGAGTGAAGCACAAGCAAAGGCAAAATAAGATTCAACTTACAAGTCAAGTTCAAGAAAAGAAAATTCTGTGAGAGATGTGTAAAGACAAGAGGATTACCCATTGATGTTTGTTGAGGAAGGGCATCTCCTTCCCCGGCAACTTGTGTTGCCGGTGCACGGTCATCGGCGGCTTCACTTGTCGGAGTAGCTTCCGTGCGAACAGGCTCATCAGTGGAAGCCCTTCCCGGAGAAGCACTCTCCGTAACGATGGTTGACGGGGAAGCCACAATAGGATCTGCCTCTTGGCGTTCTTCCTCTTGGCGGACCTCTCCCATCTCCTTATCAGGCTCAGAGGTAGGAACTTCAGCGCTGGTGCTAGTAGGTGGGATCTGCACCATGTTCTCGCGCAGGGGGCTGATAACAATGGTTTCGACCGTTACAACCCCCTGCCCAGCACTTGCCGCGGGATCTTGTTCTGTTGCAGGCTTGGCCCGCTTCGTTCGGTGCGCGAGTGGTTCTGGATCCCTGTCAAGACAGAAGAAACCAAGTCAAAACAACAATCAAATGAAATCAAGACTTGATGAATATGAGCGATATCACTTACTCCTCCTCTTCAGACTCGCTGAGGACGGAGAGATCATATCTTGCCGGCGGAGGCGATTCTCTGGCCCTCTTAATCGCCGAAGGAGATGAACTTGCCGGCTGGGAAGATCTGACATCTCCGACAGTCTCTTGCTGGGAAGATGAAGGCTGAGTTCGCGGACGTCTACTTGGTTGCCGACGCACCTCTTCTTGGCGTCCAGTCTTGGTGGTCGTCTTGTTTACCGTAGGGGCTACCTTTGGTGAAGAAGCACGTACTGGCTCTAGACTGGCTGCCCTTCGAAGACGGCGTCTCCTCTTCGGGGCTCAAGGACCTACTTCCTCTTCCGCCTCAGGTTCACCGGCAACCTCAGTCCCGACAATCTCGGTTCCGGCAATTTCAACTCCGGCAACTTCGTCCCCGGCAGGCTCTTCTTGGTGTTCCTTGACAACTTCTTCGTCGGGATGTTCTTCATCGTCGTCCTCAGTTGCCGCGGCACCAGAACCGCTAGCTATGCTAATTCTTGCGGCTTCTGCGGCTATACTGGCGATATACGCTAGTTCCTCCTCCTTGGTGGCCTGGACAAGATCTCTTTCTTTCTGGGTGGCCTTTTCTATTAAATTGGAGGCCCAGTCCATTTCATTCACCAGGCTGGGCATCGGCCAATCTGCATTGACTCCATGGGCATTGCAATCCGGCATCATCGCCAAGATGGAATCCTTGGCAGAATTGATGTGCAACGGGACGATCTGGCTCGGCAAGTGAAATGTGCCAGTCTTTCTGAACAACTGCTCGCAAAGTGTAGCATGCTCCAGAGTCATCAGATTGTTGCCGGTCCCAAGATACAGCCGCATAATATCGGCGGCACTCTGGTAATCCCAAGCAAATCTCTCTCTCTTCTGCAGCGGCGCGATGCGTCGCCGGAGGAAATCAGCGCCAACCATTTCTACGGTCAGCTTGGCGGCCTTCAGGCGAGCGATCCTGTTCAGCGCCGGGCGAAGCTTCTCGTCAGTGGCGCCAAGATCATTCCAATTCTTGCCGTGTTGAACCCTCACTGTCCGTGGCAAGCAAAATTGGGGGAAATCCTTCTCCTGGATCCAGCACCACTCTGCCCTCCATTCATCCCATTTGAGATGGAGTTGCCCGGCAAGATACTGGCCCTTGGTTTTTGCCCTGGGGATCCATGTCACGCTGCCGGAGAGTGACTTGTCTTCAATCCGAGGAACGAAGAAGTGGCGGAACAGATCGACGTTGGGGGCGACTCCGACAAAGTTCTCGCACAGATGGGCAAAGACCGCCATGCAAGTCATCGCATTTGGAGTAAAATCCAACAGTCTGAACCCAAAACTGAACATCATCGCGCTGAAAAAGTCTGAGAACGGAGGAACCAGACCACAGTAAAAGTAGGCATAGAAGAACGGATACGAATTCGATGGGATCTTGTCGCCTTCAGGAAGAACTACTGGGGCCTTGTGGTCCTTGGTGTCCTTCCCCCACATGTAAGCATACCTCTCGATCAGGGTGTTGGCATCCATTGAAGACAGCGAAAAGATCGCATTCTCTCTCCGCCGCTTCTCCAGTTCCTCCAACTCCTTCTTCTTCTTCTCCACCTTGGGGTCGAGCAGTTTGGCGGGCTTCTTCCCCTCCGCATTGGCCTTCTTGGGTGCCATCAGGGCTCGAGGAGGAGAAAGGGAGTCGAGTTGAGATGCGAATTGGTGGCGGCGGCGGAAGCAGTTCTGGCGAGAGGAAGAAGATGAAGCAGGGGGAAAGCAGGGGCGAATGAGCAGCGCCTCCTCGCGATTGCCTTTTTATGGGGAAGGCGCGAGGGGGCTGGCTCTTCACTGTTTTACCCCAGCAGCGCTTTTACAGGCGCACTACCATGAAATAACCGCAATAGTCCACGTTCCCACGTCCCGCATTTAATGCGTGGATTGGACGTACGTCAGGAAAACCATCATGACTAAAACTACAGTGACAGTCTTCCCGCTGCGTGTCTGTGCATTGTTTGGGCCTAGCCCAACGACGCTTCGGACGCGCGTATGGCCTAGGCCCGGGGGCTCCTGTCGGTGTATAAAACATGGGTATTTTATACCCTGACTTACGCACAGACAGTGGCAGCCTCCCTGCCGGCCAAAGGCTTGCCGGAAACTGCCAAACACCAAGATTCAAGACCGAGTCGCAGAAGCCACTGAAGAGAAGATCAAGACGAAGCATCAGGTTCAAACACTGAAGATAACCTTTGCCGGCAAAGGTTGGCCGGCAAGATGAAGACCCGGCAAGCTCCGTGCTGGCAAGCCCTCGCTAGCTCGCTAATCGATAAGGTGTCGAGCCCACCGGCAGTTAGGTGGGATTTGTCAGGCACGTGTCAGCATGCTAGAAGGAGATTTTTCTATAACGACACCCGTCCAAAAGGCATGTCGAGTTAATAGGAGGTAGCTGGGCGAGCGGTGCAGAAACCTTGCCGGGGCTCCTCCTCCACACGACACCTAATGGAGCATTTATTGCTTTTGTCCTAAAATGGCAGAGTTAGGTATGATAGCACTGTTTGCTATCTAATCAACTTTTAATGACTATTTTGCCACTGTGGTAACCCCTTGAGCTATAAAAGGAGGGCCAGGGCAATGTTTACAAGGATCGATCGCTCGACCGAACCCTTGCACACTTGCATGTGTAGCTGCTCTTCCCGCACCTTGCCGGAGAAAGCGCTCCTTGCACTTGTGTTCATACACATCCAATACACCAAAGCAGGAGTAGGGTTTTACACCTCACGGTGGCCCGAACCTGGATAAATCCCTTGCATTCTCTGTTGATTCTGCTCTTTGTGCTCGTCGATCTCCCTAGCTGAACCACACAGGGGCTAGATGGCCCCATAGATGGTCGTACCCATGACACAAGGATTCAGAAAGGAAGGACAAGTCATCCAAGAGCTACACTAGAAGAAGACATCAAGCTCATGTTGGTGAATGGATTTTCGGCTCCGACTTCGACAACCACTCCGAGAGAAGCTATCACTCCGACTCCGACTATAGTCAAGATGAAGGTGTTGCCGGACTTGCTCTCGTATCCTCCAACTCCTATGATCTATTTGATTCACCAAATGATGGAATTAGAAGATGCTTCATGGAAAAAGGCCCCAAGGTATCACACCCCGAATACTTTGACTTTAAAAGTGATAAGGATGATTTGCTTGGTGATGATGATTTACTTGTTGATAAGGCTAGTAATGTGAGCTCCAATGAAAATGCTAGTAATCATAGTCAAGAGGAAACATATGACAATGCTATGAAGGAGATTGAGCGTCTAACTAAAGAATTAAACATTCTTAAATTAGCTCATGAAACAACTCAAGAGGATCATAGAGAGCTTCTAAGATCTCATGAGAAGCTACGCTTCGAGAAGCTAAATTTAGAGCAAGAGCATGAGTTTCTTAAAGCTATCAATGATGATCTTTGAAAGAAGAGTTCTTCATATCTTGCCAAACATTTACTCTTGTCTACCTTTATGCCCCAAATTAAATCTAAGAAAACTAGTAACAAGGGTAAAAAGAGTTCTACCTCTAGTAGTAACAATAACAATGTTAAATCCAATGTTATTGCTTCTAGTAGTTCTATTGATTCCACTAATGATTCTCTTAGCCAAGTTACACTTGAGCAAGAAAACAATTTATTGAAAGGAATCATAGAAAAGGGTGTCTACAAGAGACTTGCTGGAAGTAAGCAATTTGAGGAAAATTGTGCCCAAGCAAGGAAGGCACCGGAAGAACCAAGGTATTGGTTTTGAACGAAAGCTCAATGCCAATGGAGTTGAGTGGGAGGAAGATCAATAACCCAAGACGAAGTTTATTCCTCAAAGTATGATCCTACTTCTTTCAAGGGGACACAAGCTCAAGATGATCTTCCACATCAAGACCACAAGCTAAAAGGCAAGGACAAGCTTCAAGAAGAGATTGACTCATTTGAAGGACCACCTCAAGCTTTGGTCAAGTGGGTTCCAAAGGCCTCATCAAGTTCTACTTCATCAAGTGCTACTACAACTCCAACGATTCCCATCAAGTTGATGTGGGTCCCAAAGAAGAAGAACTAGAGAGTTCTTGAGGGTGACTCCGCCAACAAACTTCACTCACATTCATTTATGGCAAGAACTTGTGCAACCAACTTCAACATCTTGCACTAGTTCATGGAGTCACAAACCCTCTTGTTGGTAAGGCAAGGGACAAGGTATTCAATGCATTCATGGACATCATAATGTGTGCATTTCACTCTATGTCTATGGATATCTATGTATGTTCCTTGTGTGGGACTAACCCATGTAGGTATTGAAAGTACAAAACTTCAAGGATTGCTCCCAACTCTTGATGGACTACATCAACATTGAGCATCCACATCTACAACATCTACATGAAGTCACCATCGATAAAACCCAAGGTTAGTTCATCCCTCCTTGGGGGGATATCACATCTAGGGGGAGCTTTCTCTAAGTCTTGAGTCAAAGCAACTCTAATGGTGTGAACACATTAATGCTTTATGTAAAAGTGGTAACCCCACTTGTGCTTAAACGATGAGTATGACCTATGATCAAATGTTCTCATTTGGCTCCTAAGTCAATATACTCATATATAGATGACTATGTCATCGCCCATTGCTTGATAGTTGCTAAAATTGGTTGTGCATGTTTGACACATATTTCATTTTCTATCTTATTGTGTGAGCATGTTGCTATGCATATTTCTCATTCGAGGACATCCATTTGTAGTTTGATTGATTTGGTTTTATTTGGCCAAGTGGATGTACAAGAATGCCTAAGCACCCTCTCTAGCTATCTATCTCAACTTTTCTAAATTCTTTCTTGCTATATCACAAAATTTGAACAAGCTCATTTTCGGACCCTCCGGGTGAGGAGCACTCGGAGCCACCGATCTGATCAGGGCTGACCTCCAAAACCTTCTAAGTGTTTTTCGGACAGACCAATTCACAAGCATCCGGTCTCACCGAAATCACTTGGACTGATCTGATTTTCAATCTTGGAGAGACCGATTTAAAACTCTCAGTTTCACTGAAGCGATGTGCTCACAGCAGTTATTCACTTCGGTGCCACCGATTGATTTCGCTCGGTCTCACCGACAGCACATGGGTATATATATGTCCACGGCCCGTACGTTGAAAATTTCTTCAATCGTCATGTTCCCGCACCCCATTGCTGCCGTCGCCTAGGTCTCCAGATCGTCGTCTTCGTCTCCAGCGCACCCTCACCGCCGGATTCCATCACCGTCAATGGCATTCTCCTCCGCCGTTGCCGCCGTAGAGGATCTCCACCAAGTTAGGGTGAGATTCGACCCCCTCTGTGTTCTAAATTCCGATTCAATGCACGGATGGATTGCCTAGATCATGCCATGGATTGAAATTCATTATCCACTACAATTCCTAGCACTAGATTGATTTTGAACTTTAGGGTTAGGGTTTCTCAGATTTTATCTCGGATTGACTGGATTGAAAGGATCGGGTTCACCGATTTGGCCTCTGGCCATTGCACTAAGTACCCCTCGGTGCCACCGAGATGTACTGGTCAGTGAAACCAAAACTAAGGTTTCAGTAGAACCCTAGCACTTCGGAGAGACCGAGACACACATCGGTCTGACCAAAATAGTGTGACCAAGTCTCTGTTGCTGCTTTCGATACTACCCAGACTATCAAATCAGTGACTCCGAAATACAAAACCTAAAACTGAAGTTTGGATTCAAGTTGTTTTTAAAAATAGCTACATTTTGTGATACTCATCCACTCTGCCTCATCTAAACCTATTCAAAGGGTCAGTGTCAGCATGTCAGAGGCAAGTGACAGCCAGAACAGGTCAGAACATGATGTTGAGTTGAGTGCAGGTTCTAGTCCAGCAGGAAGTTTCTATGAGGGAGAGAGAATCTCTCCAGATCTGCCAAAGGCAGCCACCAGGGCTAGAAGGAAGAGAAATTTAGATGATGAAGATCAAGATTTTGCTGAAGGAGCAACATCAAAGAAGAAGAAACCAGGTGTTGTTGCCAAGGAGTATGGCACTAAGAAAGAGAGAGGTGTCACAAGAAAAGTTTCTGCCTCCACAGCTGCCAAGAGAAGCATCACTTCAGAGAATCCAGAAGGATCTCAATAGGCCCCTATACAGTCAAAGTCTAAGACAGTAGGCAAGAAGAGAGAAAGGAAGCAAACTGCTCATGTGATCTTCAGGCCAACATCCATGAGAAGAGATGATGCCACAGATGAGGAAGAGCAAGCAGCAAAATCACCTCCTAAACAGTAGAAGCTCATGGGAGATGCAATCAGAACAGCCGCCCCTTCCAAGGCTAAGCCTGCGGCAGTAAAACCCAAGAGAACCACCAGAGATGTTCCTGCCAGTGAAAAGAACAAGGCCCCAGTGCCTGAGAGAGAAGCAGAGGAAGATGAAGAAGCCCTAGTGCTCATGAAGTTAAGGCCCAGACTGCCTGAACATAACGATGCTCATCCTATTGCAGAGAATATGAAGAAGAGGAAAGACAAGGGTCTCAGGACTTGGACGGAATCAAACCCCTACTCCATCAGAAGGAGGACTACAGTTGACTATAGGTTCCACACCAAAGAGCGGCAAGATTTTTATGAGATAGTGTTGCTTGACAAGAAGCCAATTGTAAGTGACATGAAATGGGTGGACTGGAAATACATTGATGCAAATGAGGATTAGTTCCCCCATGTTCATGAGGACTTCAGATCCATTGATCTTGATGAGTTCATTGGGAAGAAGCTGACTAACTGGAATGATGAGATGATCATGCAATTCTATTCTACAGCTCACTTCTACCCCAATGGCAGAATTGTATGGATGACTGAGGGTGTCAAATACCAGTCAAGTGTGCTTGAGTGGGCCCCATTGCTTGGTGTGCCCGAGGCTGATGAAAATGACATAAATGTGTATGCAAAGCCCAAGATGGATCACAACACTATAGCAAACTTGTATACTAAAATTCCAGAGAAGGACAAGGAGTCACACAAGCTTGGCTCAGTGTATTACTTGCTGGCAGGACTTGCTACCTCCAACACCATCATGAGGTATACTTTGATGCCCAAGTCAGGAGATGACAGGATGATACATGGTCATTCAATCAACATGCTACATCACATTGACCAACATGAGAAGTTCAAAGTCATGGATCTCATTATAGAAACTATCAAGAGGATAGTTGTAGATCAGAAGAGGTCTTGTGGATTTGCCCCTCATATTCAGTTGCTTATCAATTCAAAGGGTGCAAACAAGTCTTTTCAGCTTGATCGTGAGCATTTGCCGCTTAGACCTGAGTTCGAGGATAACACTGTGACTATGGATGCATCTCATCCTACCTCAGTCGAAGCACAGGCTAGTGCAGAAGCTGCAAGAACTTCAGGGCCTAGTGCTCCATCTGCCCCAGTGCTGAAAACCAAGGACCAGATACAACATCTTCTTCAAGCCACTCAGAGAATTGAGAAGAGTTTGGCTGACATGGCTGCAAATCAGAAGAGCCTTGGGAGGATTGTTGAGACAAAATTTCATGATCTAGATATCAAGGTCACTGAGATACAGACGGTTGTTGAGACATTGAAATCTCAGGTGGATGAAGTCAGGAAGGGTACAAGCAGTGATGATGAGGAACATCAGGGCACGGGTCTTCCATCATCAACTCAGTTTTAGAGGATGCCCAGATCAGATGTTGTACCATTCACCTCCAGAGCCACAGTCTCTGCCCCTGCTGCTACTGCCACAGTCCCACCTTCAGTGTCCCCAGTGTCTACACCTCCAGCTCCACAGACTTCAGCAGAGATCTTTGCAGATGCACTTCTCTCCACTCCAACAACTTCAACGCACACTGGTGCTGCAAGTCAGAGGACTTCATCACCAGGAGCTCCCAGAGATCGAGCCTAGAGAGACGATTAACTCTATACATATTTGAACTTTTTGGTACTTGTTGCCAAAGGGGGAGAATTTATATAGATCATTAGGCTTCGAGAGAGAGTGCTTTGCTTTTTGTTCATTTGATTTCTTGAGATACTTGCTCTTTGAGTTCCTTTTGCTTGATGCTTGTATGAGATACTACGTTATTGTGTGCTTGATCATACCGTACTTTTATGCTATGCTTGATTGGATATCCTCATATATGCTCTTGTATGATCATTCACTTGATTGTTTGGTAATGAGTGCTAATTGTTTTGCAATCTTATCATTTTGAGCGCTCCACCAAGTTGTATGTGACATGGAAGAGTAACCCATAATCCTAATTGATTGTGCATTTGCATTCAAATGCAAATTTTAAATAATGCACAAATTTAGGGGGGGGGGGCTCTTACTTATCACATACTTCTCAAAGCGATGATGTATTTCATTGATTATATCTCTTGTCGAAGCTTTCATCTATATGTTGTCATCAATTACCAAAAAGGGGGAGATTGAAAGTGCAACTAATCCCCGGGTGGTTTTGGTAAAAAAAAATTGAACATGTCACTGGGGGGGAGAAATCCCCACCTGAATATTGATCTCTATTCAAAGAAAATGAGCTAGTTTATGAGGGAAACCAGGTCGAAAACCGTGATCTGGTTTATGAGGAAAACCGGATCAAAAACCTTGATCTAGTTTATGAGGGAAACCGGACCCAAATACCATACAACCCTAGGGGCAAGGAACAGGTAAACACAAAACGCCCTATACATAGTTACAACACAACGCAAGAGCCAACACCCTAAGGAAATAGGTGGTTGGGAGGAGCAGCACAGGTTATGCTGAACCATCTACAAGGTAGCACTAGCAAGACAACGATAGCAGACAAAAGACCATGAGCAGGGAGACACAAGTAGATATGGGGTGTCGTCGAGGGATCACAATACCAAGAGTTTGAAAGCAGCCTAACGCACCGCACCGGTGTGCGTATCGAGCCCAACGGCACAACACAGGAGCATCCACAATCAACGAGTGCCAAACACGAACCTTGACTAGGAGCTCTGCCACGGGAATCCGAAATGATTAGCAAGTTGGGGAGGCGTCTTGCATCATCATTGAGCAAAGATGAACCGAGACAACGCCAAGAGAACGAAGCTCACCGCACCACAACGGTATCCATCGGAGGGTCTTGAGCATGCACAATAGCATGGAGAACACACCAAACAAAGGACAGGGGCGGAAGGATGGCGGCGAAGGACTCACCGAAGAGGCAATGACGACGGTGGTACTGTTGGAAATATGCCCTAGAGGCAATAATAAATTGGTTATTATTATATTTCCTTGTTCATGATAATCGTTTATTATCCATGCTATAATTGTATTGATTGGAAACTCAAATACATGTGTGGGTACATAGACAACACTGTGTCCCTAGTAAGCCTCTAGTTGACTAGCTCGTTGATCAAAGATGGTTAAGGTTTCCTAGCCATTGACATGAGATGTCATTTGATAAACGGGATCACATCATTAGGAGAATGATGTGATGGACAAGACCCAAACTGTAAACGTAGCATATGATCGTGTCAGTTTATTGCTATTGTTTTCTGCATGTCAAGTATCTGTTCCTTTGACCATGAGATCATGCAACTCACTGACACCGGAGGAATACCTTGTGTGTATCAAACGTCGCAACGTAACTGGGTGACTATAAAGGTGCTCTACAGGTATCTCCGAGGGTGTCTGTTGGGTTGGCATGGATCAAGACTGGGATTTGTTACTCCGTATGACGGAGAGGTATCTCAGGGCCCACTCGGTAATACAACATCACAATGAGCCTTGCAAGCAATGTGACTAAAGTGTTAGCCACGAGATCTTGTATTACGGAACGAGTAAAGAGACTTGCCGGTAACGAGATTGAACTAGGTATAGTGATACCAACGATCGAATCTCGGGCAAGTAACATACCGAAGAACAAAGGGAACAGCATACGGGATTAACTGAATCCTTGACATAGAGGTTCGACCGATAAAGATCTTCGTAGAATATGTAGGAGCCAATATGGGCATCCAGGTCCCGCTATTGGTTATTGGCCGTAGAGGTGTCTCGGTCATGTCTACATAGTTCTCGAACCCGCAGGGTCTACACACTTAACGTTTGGTGACGATTAGTATAATTGAGTTATTATGTTGGTGACCGAAAGTTGTTCGGAGTCTCGGATAAGATCCCGGACATGACGAGGATCTCCGGAATAGTCCGGAGGTAAAGATTGATATATGTGATAATAGTGTTTTGATCTCTGGAAGGGTTCCGGAGTTCACCGGAATGGGTTCCGGATGTTTACCGAAGTGTTCGGGTGCAGCAACACTTTATATGAGCCAAAGGGATAAAGCCCACAAGGTATTGGAAAGTGCAAAAGTAGTTTTGCTGCCGCGTAAGCGGTACTACCGCTTGGTGAAGCGGTACTACCGCCAGAGCGGTACTACCGCTTGTGTGAAGCGGTACTACCGCCAGAGCGGTACTACCGCTTGTGTGAAGCGGTACTACCGCCCAAGCGGTACTACCGCTTATGTGAAGCGGTACTACCGCTTGTGCGCGGCTGTGCACGGTTCGGCAGGGATCCGAGTTGGACTCTTTCCCTGCGGGCCAAACCGACCTTGTGCGGGCAAAACCGACCCGGAGGAGGCTTTTACTCCAAGTTTAGACCCCAAGGCTCAACATATAAATAGAGGGGCAGGGCTAGCACACGGGACACATCAGGATTTCCCAAGCCGTGTGCCGGCAACCCTAGCCCTCTAGTTCCTCCGTCATAATCTCCGTAGTGCTTGGCGAAGCCCTGCAGAGATTGTTCCTCACCACCATCACCACGCCGTCGTGCTGCTGGAACTCAACCACTACTTCACCATCGCTCGCTGGATCGAGGAGGTGAAGGCGTCATCAAGCCGTACGTGTGTTGAACGCGGAGGTGCCGTCCGTTCGGCACTAGATCGGAAGGATCGTGATTGGATCGCGGGACGCTCGGCGATTTGGATCGCGAAGACGTTCGACTACATCAACCGCGTTTATTAACGCTTCCGCTTAGCGATCTACAAGGGTATGTAGATTCACTCTCCCTCTCGTAGATGCTCATCACCATGGATAGATCTTGTGTGTGCGTAGGAAAATTTTTGTTTCCCATGCAACGTTCCCCAACAGTGGTATCAGAGCCAGGTCTATGCGTAGATGAGATCTCGAGTAGAACACAAACGAGTTGTGGGCGTGGGTGTATACATATTGCTTGCCGTTACTAGTTGATACTTGATTCAGCGGTATTGTGAGATGAAGCGGCCCGGACCGACATTACGCGTACGCTTACGCGAGACTGGTTTTACCGCTGCGTGCACTTGTTGCATAAAGGTGACTGGCGGGTGTCTGTCTCTCTCACTTTAGTTGAATCGATTTCAATGAAGAGGGTTCTTTTAGAAGATCAAAAAGCAATCACTACACCACGTTGTGGTTTTGCGTAGGTAAGAACGGTTCTTGCAAACCCGTAGCAACCACGTAAAATTTGCAACAACAATTAGAGGACGTCTAACTTGTTTTTGCAGGGTATGTTGTGATGTGATATGGCCAATTACATGATGATATATATGTGATGTATGAGATGATCATGTTTTGTATAGAATATCACGACTTGCATGTCGATGAGTACGGCAACTGGCAGGAGCCATAGAGTTGTCTTTAATTATTGTATGACCTGCGTGTCAATCATTAAGCGCTATGTAATGCTTTACTTTATCGCTAAACGTTAGCAATAGTCGTGGAAGCAACAGTCAGCGCGACAACCTTATGGCGACACGTTGATGGAGATCAAGATGATGGAGATCATGGTGTCATGCCGGTGACGATGGAGATCATGCCGGTGCTTTGGAGATGGAGATCAAAAGCACAAGTTCATGGCCATATCATGTCACTTATGATTTGCATGTGATGTTAATCCTTTTATGCATCTTATTTTGCTTAGGACGACGGTAGCATTATAAGGTGATCCCTCACTTAAATTTCAAGATAAATTGTGTTCTCCCCAAGTGTGCACCGTTGCGAAAGTTCGTCGTTTCGAGACACGCCGTGATGATCGGGTGTGATAGACTCTACGTTTGCATACAACGGGTGCAAGCCATGTTGCACGTGCGGAACACTCGGGTTAAACTTGACGAGCCTAGCATGTACAGACATGGCCTCGGAACACAAGAGACCGAAAGGTCGAACATGAGTCATATAGTAGATATGATCAACATGAAGATGTTCACCATTGAAACCACCTCAACTCACGTGATGATCGGACTTGAGTTGGTGGATTTGGATCATGTTACACTCGAATGATCGGAGGGATGTCAATTTGAGTGGGAGTTTTTAAGTAATATGATTAAATAAACTCATTATCTAAGAACAATAGTCTAAGTTGTCTTTGCAATATTTATGTTGTAGATCATGGCTCGCGCAGTAGCACCCCTGAATTTTAATGCGTTCCTAGAGAAAGCTAAGTTGAAAGATGATGGAAGTAACTTTGTGGACTGGGCCCGTAATCTAAGGATTATCCTTACGGCTTCCCAGAAGGCTTATGTCCTTGATGCACCGCTTGGTGATCCACCCGCTCCAGTTGAGTCTCTAGACGTTGTGAACGCCTGGCAGGCTCGTTCTGATGATTACTCAATAGTTCAATGTGCAATGTTGTATGGCTTAGAACCGGGACTTCAAAGACGTTTTGAACGTCATGGAGCATATGAGATGTTCCAGGAGTTGAAGTTTATCTTTCAGAAGAATGCCCGGATCGAGAGATATGAGATCTCCGATAAGTTCTATGCTTGCAAGATGGAGGAGAACGGGTCTATCAGTGATCACGTGCTCAGAATGTCTGGGTACTCCACCCGTCTGGCTGAGTTAGGGATGCCCCTTCCGCCAGAGGCTATCACTGACAGAGTTCTTCAATCATTGCCACCTAGCTACAAGAGCTTCGTGTTGAACTATAACATGCACGGGATGAACAAGTCAGTCGCCGAGCTGTTTGCGATGCTGAAAGCCGCTGAGTCTGAAATTCAGAAGGAGCATCAAGTGTTGATGGTCAATAAAACCACTAGTTTCAAGAAAAATGGCAAGGGTAAGAAGGGTAACTCCAAGCAGAGTGGCAAAGCAGTTGCTCCTCTCGTGAAGAAACCCAAGGCTGGACCCAAACCAGAAACTGTGTGTTTTCATTGCAAGGGAACTGGACACTGGAAGCGGAATTGCCCCAAGTATTTGGCTGACAAGAAGGCGGCCAACAACAAACAAGGTATATATGATATACATGTTATTGATGTGTACCTTACCAACTCTCGTTGTAGTGCCTGGGTATTTGATACCGGTGCGGTTGCTCATATTTGCAACTCAAAACAGGAACTGCGGAATAGACGGAGGCTGGCAAAGGACGAAGTGACGATGCGCGTGGGAAATGGTTCCAAGGTGGATGTGATCGCCGTCGGCACGCTCGCTCTTCGATTACCATCGGGATTAGTAATGAACCTAAATAAGTGTTATTTGGTGCCTGCGTTAAGCATGAACATTATATCTGGATCTTGTTTATTGCGAGACGGTTACTCATTTAAATCAGAGAATAATGGTTGTTCTATTTATATGAGTAATATCTTTTATGGTCATGCACCCGATGTGAGGGGTTTATTCTTATTGAATCTCGATAGTAATGATACACATGTTCATAACATTGATGCCAAAAGATGTAGAATTGATAATGATAATACCACTTTCTTGTGGCACTGCCGTTTAGGTCATATTGGCGTAAAACGCATGAGGAAGCTCCATGCTGATGGACTTTTGGAGTCACTTGATTTTGAATCACTTGACACATGTGAGCCATGCCTCATGGGCAAGATGACTAAAACGCCGTTCTCTGGAATAATGGAACGGGCAAGTGACTTATTGGAAATCATACATACTGATGTGTGCGGTCCAATGAGTATTGAGGCGCGCGGTGGTTATCGTTACTTTCTCACCTTCACTGATGACTTAAGTAGATATGGGTATATTTACTTAATGAAACACAAGTCTGAAACATTTGAAAAGTTCAAACAGTTTCAGAGTGAAGTTGAGAATCATCGTAACAAGAAGATTAAATTCCTACGATCTGATCGAGGAGGAGAATATCTGAGTTATGAGTTTGGCAGTCACTTAAGACAGTGTGGAATTGTTTCACAATTAACACCGCCTGGAACACCACAGCGTAATGGTGTGTCCGAACGTCGTAATCGAACCTTATTGGATATGGTGCGATCTATGATGTCTCTTGCCGATTTGCCACTATCGTTTTGGGGTTATGCATTAGAGACAGCTGCATTCACTTTAAATAGGGCACCATCGAAATCCGTTGAGACGACGCCATATGAACTTTGGTTTGGCAAGAAGCCAAAACTGTCGTTTCTTAAAGTTTGGGGATGTGATGCTTATGTCAAAAAGCTTCAGCCTGAAAAGCTGGAACCCAAAGCGGAGAAATGCGTCTTCATAGGATACCCAAAAGAGACAATTGGGTATACCTTCTACCTCAGATCCGAGGGCAAAGTGTTTGTCGCTAAAAACGGAACATTTCTTGAGAAAGAGTTTCTCTCGAAAGAATTGAGTGGGAGGAAGATAGAACTTGATGAGGTTGTTGAACCTTTACTTCAACCTGAGAGTAGCGCAGCGCAGAAAGTTGTTTCTGTCGAGCCTACATTAGCTGAAGAGGAAGTTAATGATGATGATCATGAAGCTTTGGATCAAGTTGCTATCGAACCTCGTAGGTCGACAAGGACGCGTACTGCTCCCGAGTGGTACGGCAACCCTGTCTTAGACATCATGTTGTTAGACAACGATGAACCTACGAGCTATGGAGAAGCGATGATGGGCCCGGATTCCGAGAAGTGGTTAGAGGCCATGAAATCCGAGATGGGATCCATGTATGAAAACAAAGTATGGACTTTGGAAGTATTACCTGAAGGGCGTAAGGCCATTCAGAACAAATGGATCTTTAAGAGGAAGACGGACGCGGACGGTAATGTCACCGTCTATAAAGCTCGACTTGTGGCAAAGGGTTTTTCACAAGTTCAAGGAGTTGACTACGATGAGACCTTCTCACCCGTAGCGATGCTTAAGTCCGTCAGAATCATGTTAGCAATAGCTGCCTTTTTCGATTATGAAATTTGGCAGATGGATGTCAAAACAGCGTTCCTTAACGGTTACCTTAAGGAAGAGTTGTATATGATACAACCAGAAGGTTTTGTCGATCCAGAGAATGCTGACAAAGTTTGCAAACTCCAGCGATCCATTTATGGACTGGTGCAAGCATCTCGGAGTTGGAATCTTCGTTTTGATGAGGTGATCAAAGCGTTCGAGTTTATACAAGTTTACGGAGAAGCTTGTATTTACAAGAAAGTGAGTGGGAGCTCTATAGCGTTTCTAATATTATATGTGGATGACATATTGCTGATTGGAAACAATATAGAAATGCTGGAAAGCGTAAAGGAATATTTGAACAAGAGTTTTTCAATGAAGGACCTAGGAGAAGCTGCTTTCATATTAGGCATCAAGATCTATAGAGATAGATCGAGACGCTTAATAGGACTTTCACAAAGCACATACCTTGATAAGATTTTGAAGAAGTTCAAAATGGATCAGTCCAAGAAGGGGTTCTTGCCTGTTTTGCAAGGTGTGAAGTTGAGTAAGACTCAATGCCCAGTGACTGCAGAAGATAGAGAAAAGATGAGTGTCATCCCCTATGCTTCGGCCATAGGCCCTATCATGTATGCAATGCTGTGCACAAGACCCGATGTCAGCCTTGCCATAAGTATGGTCGGAAGGTTTCAAAGTGATCCAGGAATGGAACACTGGACGGCGGTCAAGAATATCCTGAAGTACCTGAAAAGGACTAAGGACATGTTTCTCGTTTATGGAGGTGATCAAGAGCTCGTCGTAAAGGGTTACGTCGATGCAAGCTTTGACACTGATCCGGATGACTCTAAGTCGCAAACCGGATACGTATTTATTCTTAATGGGGGTGCGGTTAGCTGGTACAGTTCCAAGCAAAGCGTGGTAGCAGATTCTACATGCGAAGCGGAGTACATCGCTGCCTCGGAGGCGGCGAAGGAAGGTGTCTGGATGAAGGAGTTCATGACAGATCTTGGAGTAGTGCCTAGTGCGCTTAACCCAATGACTCTGTTTTGTGATAATACTGGTGCCATTGCTCTAGCCAAGGAACCAAGATTTCACAAGAGGACCAGACACATAAAGCGACGTTTCAATTCCATCCGCGATTACATCAAGGAGGACGACATAAATATTTGCAAAGTACACACGGATCTAAATGTTGCAGATCCGTTGACTAAACCTCTTCCAAGGGCTAAACATGAACAACACCAGAACTGCATGGGTGTTCGATTCATTACAATGTAAATCACATAGTGATGTGAACTAGATTATTGACTCTAGTGCAAGTGGGAGACTGTTGGAAATATGCCCTAGAGGCAATAATAAATTGGTTATTATTATATTTCCTTGTTCATGATAATCGTTTATTATCCATGCTATAATTGTATTGATTGGAAACTCAAATACATGTGTGGGTACATAGACAACACTGTGTCCCTAGTAAGCCTCTAGTTGACTAGCTCGTTGATCAAAGATGGTTAAGGTTTCCTAGCCATTGACATGAGATGTCATTTGATAAACGGGATCACATCATTAGGAGAATGATGTGATGGACAAGACCCAAACTGTAAACGTAGCATATGATCGTGTCAGTTTATTGCTATTGTTTTCTGCATGTCAAGTATCTGTTCCTTTGACCATGAGATCATGCAACTCACTGACACCGGAGGAATACCTTGTGTGTATCAAACGTCGCAACGTAACTGGGTGACTATAAAGGTGCTCTACAGGTATCTCCGAGGGTGTCTGTTGGGTTGGCATGGATCAAGACTGGGATTTGTTACTCCGTATGACGGAGAGGTATCTCAGGGCCCACTCGGTAATACAACATCACAATGAGCCTTGCAAGCAATGTGACTAAAGTGTTAGCCACGAGATCTTGTATTACGGAACGAGTAAAGAGACTTGCCGGTAACGAGATTGAACTAGGTATAGTGATACCAACGATCGAATCTCGGGCAAGTAACATACCGAAGAACAAAGGGAACAGCATACGGGATTAACTGAATCCTTGACATAGAGGTTCGACCGATAAAGATCTTCGTAGAATATGTAGGAGCCAATATGGGCATCCAGGTCCCGCTATTGGTTATTGGCCGTAGAGGTGTCTCGGTCATGTCTACATAGTTCTCGAACCCGCAGGGTCTACACACTTAACGTTTGGTGACGATTAGTATAATTGAGTTATTATGTTGGTGACCGAAAGTTGTTCGGAGTCTCGGATAAGATCCCGGACATGACGAGGATCTCCGGAATAGTCCGGAGGTAAAGATTGATATATGTGATAATAGTGTTTTGATCTCTGGAAGGGTTCCGGAGTTCACCGGAATGGGTTCCGGATGTTTACCGAAGTGTTCGGGTGCAGCAACACTTTATATGAGCCAAAGGGATAAAGCCCACAAGGTATTGGAAAGTGCAAAAGTAGTTTTGCTGCCGCGTAAGCGGTACTACCGCTTGGTGAAGCGGTACTACCGCCAGAGCGGTACTACCGCTTGTGTGAAGCGGTACTACCGCCCAAGCGGTACTACCGCTTATGTGAAGCGGTACTACCGCTTGTGCGCGGCTGTGCACGGTTCGGCAGGGATCCGAGTTGGACTCTTTCCCTGCGGGCCAAACCGACCTTGTGCGGGCAAAACCGACCCGGAGGAGGCTTTTACTCCAAGTTTAGACCCCAAGGCTCAACATATAAATAGAGGGGCAGGGCTAGCACACGGGACACATCAGGATTTCCCAAGCCGTGTGCCGGCAACCCTAGCCCTCTAGTTCCTCCGTCATAATCTCCGTAGTGCTTGGCGAAGCCCTGCAGAGATTGTTCCTCACCACCATCACCACGCCGTCGTGCTGCTGGAACTCAACCACTACTTCACCATCGCTCGCTGGATCGAGGAGGTGAAGGCGTCATCAAGCCGTACGTGTGTTGAACGCGGAGGTGCCGTCCGTTCGGCACTAGATCGGAAGGATCGTGATTGGATCGCGGGACGCTCGGCGATTTGGATCGCGAAGACGTTCGACTACATCAACCGCGTTTATTAACGCTTCCGCTTAGCGATCTACAAGGGTATGTAGATTCACTCTCCCTCTCGTAGATGCTCATCACCATGGATAGATCTTGTGTGTGCGTAGGAAAATTTTTGTTTCCCATGCAACGTTCCCCAACAGGTACGAGATGGATGGGCAAAGGTGAGTGGAGTAATACATGGATTCTTGCGAGGCCTTCAGGAAGGTTGAATGACGCCCATGGGCGACATCATCGCAGGGCTTTCGCCCGAACCGACAGCAGCACGATGATGAGACGGACCTGAAGGGGATGCAGACCGCGCCATCAACATGTAGGAATGGCATGAGGCGCCACCGCAGTCATGGACGGATGAACCGACAGAGATTTCTCCCCATCCCCAAGTCCGACACGAAGGAGGAGGGGGCAGTACAGCGCCACCATGGTGGGACGCGGCGCTCGCAAGCGTCGCCGTTGCCAGCCGGCGGCCGCCGGCGCGGATTTCTCCAGGCCTCCTTGTGCCCTCCACCACCTGCACCCCCAAACAACGACTACCCGGACATGGGTTAAATCCAGCAGCCCGGGGAAAGGGTGCACCCCACACGGCCAGATCCGCAACGAAGAGCGGCAGATCGGGGAGCAGCACACACGCGCCCACCACGTCCGAGTCCCATGGGGAGCAGAAGCAGCACCATAGGAGGACCGAGACGCGGCGAGAGGCTTGCCCAGCCCGCGCAAGCACTGGACCAGGGAGAGCGGCGGTGAGCACCGCTTGAAGCAGAGAGCTTCGATCTAGCGCAGCAGCCCACGATGGGTACCAAATCTAACCAAACCTGGGGGGATCTGGTGGGAGCCTCCTCGAAATACGGCGACGAGCAGCGCGGTGCAGCCGCCACCGACAGAGGGTCAGCACGCGCCGGCCGGTGGGCAGCTGGCGGCTCCATGGAAGAGAGTGCAGGAAGCGCTTGATTTGGATCTCCGAAGGGGCTGAAGTCGCGGGAGGAGAAGCAGAGTGTGGCCTCACTGCCGCCGTCCGCCGCAGGGCTTAGCCCGGTGGCCTCCTCCAGCGATGGCGAGGGGAAGGGGGCGTGGATGTGGTGGACTCGGGGAGTGGCGGCGGGGGTCCTCCGGGAGGAAGTGGTGTTCGTCCGTTTGTTAAGTTTGTAAGTATATCATTGCTCTGGGTGGTTTTGGTAATCAATAACAACATATACATCATTGGTCTAATTCTTATTGCTAGTATATTTCAGAAAAGATCAATGATTGGCATGGCAAGGACTAATAGATGTGGACCCCTCAAAATACTAAGGGCAAGATTGGCATCCACAAGACTCTTCATTTTCATTTTAGTGATCCAAGATCACATTGAGTCCATAGGAAAAGCCAATACTATTAAAAGGGGATGAGATATTGTTGATGAGGTTGTTGCTCAAAGTGCTTAGTGGTATTGCTCCAAAACCCTCACTCACTTTCCCAAAACACATCTGTCCTAAACCCTACTTCAACATTTTAGTCCAACCGATAACATCTACTCCGGACTCACCGAGATGATCATTTCACTGCCACAACCAAAACCCTAACACTTCGGTGTAACCGAAATGGTTCTCGGTCCCACCAAGACGGCTTGACCAAGTTGCTGTAATGTTGCAACTTCACTTCGGAATTTCCGAGATGAAATTTTCGGTCTCACCGAAACCTGGTCTTGCCCTAGCCATTGCACTTCGGTCCCACCGAGATGTTTTGATCGGTCCCACCGAAAAGCCTAACGTTCATGTCTTTTACACTAGTCGGTCTCACCGAGATTTCATGTCGGTGTCACCGAGTTGGGTCAAAGACTTGTAACGGTTGGATTTTAGGTGAAGGCTATATATACCCCTCCACCACTCTCTTACCAAGTAAGAGAGCCATCAGAACGTGCCTACACTTCCACCATACATTTTCTGAGAGAGAACCACATACTCATGTGTTGAGATCAAGATATTCCAATCCAACCATTTGAACCTTGATTTCTAGCCTTTCCCAAGTTGCTTTCCACTCAAAACTTTCTTCCACCAAATCCAAATCTGTGATGAACTATTTGAGTGTTGGGGAGACTATCATTTGAAGCACAAGAGCAAGGAGTTCATCATCAACACACCATTTGTTACCTTTTGGAGAGTGGTGTCTCCTAGATTGGTTAGGTTTTACTTGGGAGCCTCCAAGATCATGTGGAGTTGAACCAAGGAGTTTGTAAGGGCAAGGAGATCGCCTACTTCGTGAAGATCTACCCCGAGTGAGGTTAGTCCTTCGTGGACGGAAGCCATGGTGGAATAGGCAAGGTTGCTTCTTCGTGGACCCTTCGTGGGTGGAGCTCTCCGTGGACTCATGCAACTGTTACCCTTCGTGGGTTGAAGCCTCCATCAACGTGGACGTACGATAGCACCACCTATCAGAATCACGCCAAAAATCATCGTGTCTTCATTGCATTTGAAATCTCCAATCCCCTCCTTTACTTACATGTGCAATGTTTTACTTTCCGCTGCTACACTCTTAGAATTGCATGTGTAGGGTGTTACTTGACTGGGTGTACTTGCAAAAATCTGTCCACAACTAAAATTGGGAAAAGGATAGATTTTATTTGGTCAAGTAGTCTAATCAACCCCCCTCTAGACATACTTTCGATCCTACATGGTTGCTTCGTCCCTCCAACTTATACTGCGGGAAAGCTACAACTTTGTGATTTGACGCCTCATTGCTCATTACTACTGCGGCGCCACGGCCGGGGTGCGTCCCCCCTGCTTGCTCTGCACGGTTATTTGGTGCATGGCATGTGGACCCAGATGCTGGATGTCCCACATGTCGACGAAAGGGAGTAGAACATTTATGAAAGCGAGCGGTCCACTCTTACGACGGAGGAGTACAAGACACGGCGGCCCAGTGAACTGTAACTTGTACTGTACTACTGTAGTACTATGTGGTAGTCTTGTACCACTTGGTTTTGCTGTTTCGCGTGATCCATCGATACAAACCCGATTAAACAGGCGAGGGCGGGTCTTTTCCCGCGCGGTAGGCAGGGTAGTTTGGCATAGTCGGTTTCACAGAGAGACCGAGAGAAAGATGTGAAATGCTTGAATGTGTAGTGGGCCCTTTTTTGTGTCATGTGTGAGTGTAGTCGGACCTTTCAGATCACTAGATGATACTAGCCATACATTTCAGCACAATTTTAATGTATGCAACATGAATAATTGAAGTAACAATATGAGATTTAAAACTAAAAATACATATGATTTATTGTGTTAGAGTATAGTAGTACTATATTGCATAGTTGTTAGATGTAACATGCGAGAAAGTGTATGGACATACTTTTGGAGGGCCTACAGAGAGAAATTCGGCATAAAGTGGATTCAAATATTTGTATTCATCATCATAGCATTGTAACTCATATCTAGAGTTTATACGGTAGACATGAATGCTTGTTCGCTCTTACGAAACCAGTACAACAATATTGGGTGGCGTGCGCCAATTTAGGCGTGGGAGGTTGGCCTAGTCGGCTCCACGGAGAGAGCGAGAGAAGAGATAAATACACTGGCGGTCACTGTATTTGAAGCGAAAGCATAATACAGTCACCGGACTTTAGAATACGCTCATTAGGGTCACTATATACGTTTTACGGTGATTATACGGTCACTCGCTCACCGTTCATCATCGTATTGCACTCTGTTGACAGGCCAAATAGTCTACGTGGCACTATGTTGACTGGTTAAATTTGCCACATTCCTTGTGGGTCCCACCTGTCAGTTGGCAGAGGAAAGAGATAAGATAAACAAAATTTTATGCAGGCGCGACAAGACTCGAACTCTTGCGCGCGAACCACCTGGCTGTGTATGTGTGTGTCAGGGCCTGATGTGTGTGCATGCACGTATAGGTTGAGCACTTGAGCATGAGCGTGTGTGTTGGTCATGTGGTGAGTGCATGCATGCGTGCGTGCGTGCGTATCTGCGTGTGTGTGCATGCATGCATGCGTGTGTGCGTGTGAGTGTTGCATGCATGCAGTTCGTGTGCATGCGTGCGTGTGTGTATAATCACCACACTTGATCCTGTGTACTAAAAGAACAAGTCAACCAGCACAGCATACCAATACAAGGCCACCTTGTCCGTGTCACTTCGAATCCCTTCTACTAGTAATACCCACCATGCAATATTTTATTTTCGTTTGTTTACATTCTTATACCCACTGACAGGTGGGCCCTATGGTAGTGAGATAATCTGCGCTGATGATGCAACACTAGATGCGCCACGTGGACTGTTTAACTGGTCAACTAATCATGTCTTCAACAAATACAGAGCTCTACGGTGAACCTGTGACTGTATAACAACCACAAAACATATATGGTGACCGTAATGAGTGTATTGTGAAGTCCAGTGATCGTATCGTGCTTTCGCTTCAAATATAGTGATCGTCGGTGTATATCTTGCGAGAGAAAGATCGAACATGCGTGAATGTGACGGGGCTTACTTTTAGAGGGCCTAGAGATAGTTTGTGTGCGTATGTGAAAGAGGCGTAGAGAGAGGGGGCGATGGGGAGAGAGAGAGAGAGATGTTCTTCGTTTCTCTTTATTATGACTAACTTCATAGTATAAAAATATAAACATTCACAATGCGTAATAAATATCATTGGATGCACCATGCAATTAACTTTCGTACTCCATATAACTTTGTTATATTGTATAGATGTAGATTTTATAAAATAAATTTTGGACACACTTTTGCGTAGTTTTAATTCAAAAGGAATCTTGTATGCGAAGTAAAAGTGAACAGAGGGCTTTTTAGGTCAATGGAGCACATGATAAGATGCAACATGTGTGAATGTGTAGTTGACGTATTTGGCAGGGCCTGGAGAGGGTATGTGTACGTATTCGAGAGAGGCGCGGATAGAGGGGGTGTGTGTGCGATGAGAGATAGATAGCACGAGAAATGAGAGAGGTCTAGAGAAATAGAGACGAATAGGATGTCTCGACAAGAGATGGTCTTGAGTGTGTGTATGCAAGGGAGAAGGGGAGAGAGACATGAGCAGAAATAGTGTGTGGGGTGTGTGTGTCTGGTATGCATGTGTGGGTGTGAGAAGATACCGAGACCTAGGGGTAGCGGTGTGTGAGGTCTGGTGGGCCGAGGGGAGGCCCCCGGTCGGTTTCGTCCTGCGCCACATTGGTCCGCCCTTGACACATTATACGGAGACCCCTGGAGGACTAGTCGCACAAGACAAAGAAACCAGAGCCGCGAAGGACTTTGTGTCCACTTACAAAGCCGGCTAGGATTTGTAACCCTAGGCCCCAGGTATGTTATACAAGCCCGGGGCCTAGTTCATCGATAGCATACATAGAATCCCTTGGTATTCACATAGTGTACTCTGTACACACCCTACTCACAAATATACATGACCGGGGGTAGGGTATTTCCTGGATCGCAAGGGCCCGAACTAAGGTAAATCCTTGTCTCTTATTACCATGCATCCAACCTAGCTGTAAGGGATATCTGACTGAATGCTCTGCTGGAATCATATTCGTCAACTAGTAAGAGAGGTGGAAACAATGCATGCGAGATTGGCCTAAGCGTCCGGGGTCACGTAGGCAGGTATATGTATAGAGGAAAGGGTCAATGGAGATCGTGCGTGCCTATGCGTGTGAAAGAATTCTTGTGACAGAGATTAGTGAAAGGAGACGTAGATAGTTGTGAGAGAGAGGGAGGGAGGGTGATATATATAGACAGCGTGTGTGCGAGAGACACCTCAGGAGAGAGTGTGAGCATGTGTGAGAGAGAAGGCTGATGGATATACAATGTGTGCGGGTATGTGTGAGAGAGAAAGATAACACGTGTGAGAGGAGGGGCCGAGGGAGAGTGAATCTACGCATAAAAGACTGATGTACACATTAATTTAAAATATAAATTGTATCCAAATATTTGGATGGGATCATGATATTTGTGATTCGTGTATGGAACGATCATTGGTGTATCAAACATCCATATTCTATCAAATTTGAGCATGTGTATGGTATTATTCGACATAATTGATCCATAGAGTCAGTATTTTGAAATCCAGACAATGCATAGCTTTAGCAATTCAAATATAAACGTGATTATAGTTTATGTTGTGTGTGAAAAGCACATTATACATACAAAAGATACATAGTGAACATTCTAAATAGCTAGCTAGGAACTAGCATACGTTTGAATTCAACTTAAGGTGGTTTCAAATATTCGAATTCAACATGAAGTGCATTCAATTATTTGAATTGGAGATCATGGCATTTGTAAATCATACATAAATTAAGGGTGCATCAATCTTTGCTTTGCTTTTGTACATACTAACATATAGTCGTGTACAAAATACATTCAAATTTACCACCTCCATTCCAAAATAATAGTAGTTATAGGATTTTCAAGAGTCAAAATTTCAAAAGAAGCGCATAATTTAATGGGTTTTCAATCATAGAAGGTCAAATTTAATGAGGTCTATTAAGGTCAATCCTAATAGTTCAAGAGTACTGTAAACGTGAATGCTTCTGGTTCAAAATTTTGAACGAAGCGCCAAAAGAGCCTCTCCTCGTTTGAAACCACGCGAGACCAATGTTTAGTAGAAGGAAATTAGCGTCCTAACTCTGACCCGTGAAGCCTACCGACCCGACGTCCAGAAGTCTAAACCGGGGTAGGTTTGTAACTTCACCGAGACGCCACACAACCGCCTTCGAAAAACATTCATATACCGCGGGCACCTAAACGCCGATGCGCTCGGCCGAAATCACTCCCGCCCACTATTTTGGACACGTGAGATTACCGTCCTACCCCCGACCCGTAGCATGTCCAAAATTTTAGATGGGGGCAAAGTTTGTAACTTTCCCCAAATTTCAAACAAGCGTGTCCCAGAAACATGGTTCCCCCTTAGCTTCCCCCCTCACCCGTCCGATTCCCCATTCATACTCCGTGGGCGCCAAAACTCCCTCTCCACCAGCCGTGAAACCCCAGCCTCCTCCATCGCCACACCATCGCACTGATCCACCGCCGCCCTCCTCCATCACGCCAGAGCCAATACCCCGACGTCGTCGTCCACCGCAACCTCAACTACAGCGCCCTCCAGGACTTAGCAGTTGAAGCCGAGGCAGAGCTTCGTCCACGACGTGGACGTGCGTCGTACCCGAGCCACTTCAACCCCTCCGTCCTGCGCCTCACCGCTGCTGCTCCAACGTCGCAACCGTCCACCGCACCGGAGTTGTTCCCACTACGCCATCGTTTGCCGCCTCGGATCTGCTTCTCCGCCGCCGACAAAGGGCCACCGCACCACACTCAACAACTTGGCCATGGGTGCGTCCAAGGCTCCACCATCCTCCACAACATCTGGTTTCTAGCGAACCACAAGAAGATCGTCGAAAAATCATAAGGAGGACACAGCATGGCAAGCCGATATTGGTACTCCTCTTCCCTTATTCTTGCAAATCTTACATGTGTGCTCACACGGTATTCAATCCACGAAGGAAACAAGTTGACCACTTCTTACTGCACATTCTTCTTGATACTAGATGTTCCAAGTAACTCGTGATGCACAAGGTTTCCCCCCATTTACTATTTCACTTTAGCTAGAGGTCCGTTGCCTGCCTGGATTTCAATTCAGTGTCAGTTGATTCCCAATTAAAGGAAGCACCACCTGTGGAGGCGCGCGGAGCACCTAGTTCGCCTGTTCGCCGTGGAAGCAGCGCCTCGGTGTCTATCTTAGAGGTGTGTGTGGCGCAGGAGCTGATGGCGCCCGATCTGGAGGCCCGCCGGGCTTAAAGGGATGGCCGGGGGGCGCTGCCAAGCACGGAGGTGGGGTGAGGTCGAGGGGAGGGCGGGGCGGCGGAGGCAGGGGTCTGGGCCGGTGGTCGCTGGCGGTTCGAGGAAGATTGTCAACAGTGACTGGCGAGAGGTAGATGAAGGACATCTGCCTATTCCTTGTAGATCGTACGGTGTAGAAAAAAATCGACTGACCTATTTGTTTTCAGTCGATTGTTATTTTCATAGGACCACATGTGGTGGTTTGCTGGAGGATTACCTGCACTTCCCAGCCATCCCTGTGCTCATATTTCAAAAGCCTAGAACCTAATTTCGTGTGCCATGCATGTTGTAGAGCTATCATATGTCAGTCGTCATTTATTTTTTACCCACATGCTATCTGATACTTTTACACTGCACTACTTGTGCACAAACTACACCCATACTCTCTCACTATTGTTTTATTACGCATGGGTATTTCAGAATCTCAACCACAGTATTCTAAAAAGAAAACAGAGCAGTTGCTCCAGTCTGCATCGAGGATTGGAAAGACGCGGTTTGACGCTCTAAAGAAGAGTGTAGTGCCATTCGATGAAGACTGTCAACGTAGCTCTGTAGTTGATGACCCCATTCGCCATACACCAGCATCGCAGGTGCTTGCTTTAACTTCACGGTGTCATATGTGGTTGCATGTTGCATATGGTGTCTACCTTGTATATTGCTTCTAAATTGGCTAAATTGCATCTGCTTAGCCATATACTGTGAATATGACATGCCTTCCTGTTTTTGGTACATACTGCATCTCTCTATTAACCATGTTCTTACATCAAACTAATGTTCTTGTGTATCCCTCATCAATCACTTATGATGAGACAGTTAGACCCGTGGGTTAGTGTGAGACGCGCTACTCTTTTAAAGAGTGCAGTGTCATCCTCCCCACATGATTCTCAACAAATAGCAAGGCTAGATGAATATAGTCAACGTAGCTCTGTAGTTGGTGACCGCATTTCTCCTACACCACCATCGCAGGTGCTTGCTCTAACTTGGTAGTGTGATATGTGGTTGCATGTTGCATATGGTGTCTAGCTTGTAATTCTTCTAATTTGGTTAAATTGCATCTGCTATTTTGCTTAGTTTACACATTATACCTGTTAATGTGACATGCCTTCCTGTTTTTGGTACATACTACATCTGTCTATTAACCATGTCCTTACATAAAACTATTGTTCTTGTGTATCCCGCATCAATCACTTATGATGAGACACCTTTAGTATATGCAGCGTGATATTTGTTACATCTTGCATATGATTTATAGCATGTACTGCGTCTAATTTGTTAAAACGCCATTTATGATGAGACGCTTTTAACTTGGCAGAGTCATATTGTTGCATCTTTCATGTGGTGTCTACCTTGCATTGCTTCTAATTTGTTGAAATGGCTTCTGCTTAGTTTATACAAATAGATGTGAATATGCCATGCCGTCCTGTTTTTCGTACATATTCCATCCTCGTATCATGTGTTTGCCTTACATCCAAGTAGTGTTCGTTAGTATCATGCATGAATGAGTTCTGAAGAGTGATTTTTATTCCTTTTTCTTGTCGTTTGACTTGACAATGCAAAATCAATAAAGCGGAAGGAAATTAGCAAGGCAGTGGATGATGGTGCTCCTTCCGACCAACTGAAATGGAGGGTCTCTACAGATTCTACTCCGCCATCCTCCAAACAAGTTTTGCAAGACAACACATGCATAGACAGTCAACGTAGTTGTGTTGATGGTGGGCAGATATCCCCTACCCAACCATCACAGGTGCTCGCTCTAAGTTGGCACTGTTATATGTGGTTGCATGTTACGTATGATGTCTAGCTTGTATTGCTTCTAATTTTGTTGAATTGCATCTGCTTAGTTTACACATTATACATGAGAATAAGACACGTGTTACTGTTTCTAGAACATACAATATCTGTCTATCACGCCATGTTCTTACATCAAAGTACTACTGTTGTGTAACCTGCAATAATCACTTATGATAAGACACATTTAACATGGGAGTGTGATATAGGTTGCATCTTGCATTGTTTTCTAGCTTGTACTGCTTCTAATTTGTTGAAATGGCACTTATGACGAGACAGTTTTAACTCGGTAGAGTGACATTCGTTGCATCTTTCATACGGTATCTGATACGTCTCCAACGTATCTATAATTTATGAAGTATCCATGCCATGTTTATAACAATTCTATATGGTTTTAGTATGATTTGATTAGAACTAACCCGGACTGACGCTATTTTCAGCAGAATTGCCATGGTGTTGTTTTTTGTGCAGAAATAAAAGTTCTTGGAATTGGATGAAACTTTTTGGAGATTTTTTTATGGAATAAATAAAAAATACTGGAACCAAGACCCACTGGAGGGGGGCCACCCAATGCCCACGAGGCACCAGGGCGTGCCACCCCCCGGGCGCGCCCTGGTACCTCGTGGGGCCCACGTGGCTCCGTCTGACCTGATTCCAACGCTGAAAAATCCTATAAATAGAGAAACCCCCAGAAATAACCCTAGATGAGTTTTTACGCCGCCGCAAGCCTCTATACCTCCACGATCTAATCTACAGCCCTTTTTCAGCACCCTGCCGAAGGGGGGAATCATCACCGGAGGCCATCTTCATCATCCCGGGGGTCTCCATGACGAGGAGGGAGTAGTTCACCCTCGGGGCTGAGGGTATGTACTAGTAGCTATGTGTTTTATCTCTCTCTCGCATTCTTTATTTGGCACGATCTTGATGTACCGCGAGCTTTGTTAATATAGTTGGATCATATGGTGTTTCTTCCCACTCTATCCTTGTTGTGATGAATCGAATCTTTTCCCTTTGAGGTTTCATTATTGTCGGATTGAATATTTCAGATTTGAGAACACTTGATGTATGTCTTGCATATGAATACCCGTGGTGACAATGGGGTATTATATTGATTCACTTGATATATGTTTTGGCACTCAACTCGCGGATTCCCGCGGTGACATTGGGGTAATCTATGCATATGGGTTGATGCACGTTTTCATTATCCTTTCTCCGATAGAAACTTTGGGGTGCTCCTTGGAGTTCTTTGTGTGGATTGAATATTATGATTATGAAGTTGTTTGATGCATATCGTATAATCAACTCACGGATACTTGTGGTGACATTGGAGTATCTAGGTGACATTAGAGTTGGTTGACGTGTATCATATGGTGTTATTTTAGTACAAACTCTAGGGCTGTTTGTGACACTTATAGGAATAGCTCAATAGATCGATCGGAAAGGATAACTTTGAGGTGGTTTCGTACCCTACAAACAATTTCTATCTTATGTTCTCCACTAATAGGAACTTGGGAGTGATTCTTTATCGCACGTTGAGGGATGGTTATATGATCCAATTATATTAGAATTGTTGAGAGATTGCACTAGCGAAAGTATGAACCCTAGGCCTTGTTTTTAAGCATTACAATACCGTTTGTGCTCACTTTTGTTACTTTCTACCTTGCTGTTTTTATATTTTCAGATTACAAAAACCTATATCTACTATCCATACTACACTTTTATCACCATCTCTTCGCCGAACTAGTGCACCTATACAATTTACCGTTGTATTGGGTGTGTTGGGGACACAAGAGATTTCTTGTATTTGGTTGCAGGGTTGTTCGAGAGGTATCATCTTCAACCTACGATTCCCACGGATTGATAAATCTTAGGTCATCCACTTGAGGGAAAATTGCTACTGTCCTACAAAACTCTGCGCTTGGAGGCCCAACATGAGTCTACAAGAATAAGTTGTGTAGTAGACATCAAGCTCTTTTCTGGCGCCGTTGTCGGGGAGGTGAGTGCTTGAAGGTATATCTTTAGATCTTGCAATTGAATCTTTTAGTTTCTTGTTTTATCACTAGTTTGGTTTATAAAAGAAAACTACAAAAAATATGGAATTTAGGTTGCCTCATATTATTCGTCTTTATAATGTCTTTCTTGAAAATGATGGAGCGGAAAATTGTGCTCAATTGATAGAAGAAGAATTCAATAAAATGTTTGGCATAAAATCTTTGAATGATGAGCATGATTGCAATGTTGTTAGTATGAATTCTATGAGTATCCATGATGCTAATGATATGCAAAGCCACAAGCTTGGGGATGATGTGTGTGATGAAGATGATATTTTTAGTCCCCCAAGTTTTGATGAGAAAATTTATTATGATAATAGCATGCTTACTATTTATGATGATTATGGTGATGACATGTATGCTATAAAGATTAATGATAACCATGAAATTTGTCATCATGATTTTAATTTTCAATTGGATTATGCCAATCAAGTATCTCATGATAGTTATTTTGTTGAGTTTGCTCCCACTATTATGAATGAGAAGAAAATTGCTTATGTGGAGAGTAGTAAAATTTCTATGCTTGTGGATCATGAAAAGAATGCTTTATGTGATAGCTATATTTTTGAATTCATTCATGATGCTACTGAAAATTATTATGAGAGAGGATCATATGCTTGTAGGTGTTGCAATAATATCAAGTTTCCTCTCTATGAGTTGAAAATTTTGAAGTTATGCTTGGTTTGCCTTCCTATGCTAGTTGATTCTTGCTCCCTTAAATTGTTTACTCACAAAATCCCTATTCATAGGAAGTGGGTTAGGCTTAAATGTGCTAGTCATATGCTTCATGATGCTCTCTTTGTGTTTCAATTCTTTACTTTTATGTGAGCATCATTAAAATCATCATGCCTAGCTAAAAGGCATTAAAGAAAAGCGCTTGTTGGGAGACAATCCAATACTTATACCTACTGTTTTTGTGTGTCCACATGATTAAGCTATTGTAGTAATCATGTTTTATATGTTTTCTTTCAATAATGTGCCAAGTAAAGCCTTTGGGATAGTGTGGATGCTTGTTGATTTGATTCTGTGCAAGAACAGAAACTTTAGCGTCCAGTGATAGAATTTCTATTCTGTAATGGTGCGTGAAAAAATTCTGAAATTTGTACGCAGTATTGGGTTACAAATTATTTACGTTTTTCTAATTTTTCAGAATTTTTGGAGGTACAGAAGTATGGTTTTTAAATCGCTTACTACATGCTGTTCTGTTTTTGACAGATTTTGTTTTCGATTCATAGTTTGCTTGTTTTAGTGTTTCCATAGCTTATATTGAGTAATATAAATTGTGGAAATGATAGAATACAGTAGGCATTATGTGAGAACAATTATGAATCATGTCTTGACAGTACCTAAGTGGATGATTTATTTTTATCATACTAACCTATCTCACGAAGTTCCGTTAAGTTTTGTGTGATTGAAGTTTTCAAGTTTTGGGTGAGATATCGATATGAGGAGAATAAGGAGTGGAAAGAACCTAAGCTTGGGGATGCCCAAGGCAGCCCAAGGTAAAATTCAAGGAAGACTCAAGCGTCTAAGCTTGGGGATGCCCCGGAAGGCATCCCCTCTTTCGTCTTCAACACTATCGGTAACCTCACTCGGAGCTATATTTTTATTCGTCACATAATATGAGTTTTGCTTGGAGCATCATTTTATTTTGTTTATATTTTCTTTATGTTATCAATAATCATGTTTTGTATCTTTTAGTTCAATAAAATGCCAATTATAGCCTTTACCATGCTCAGTTTGCAAGTTCATGTGTTGCTGTTTTAAAACAGAAAGTTTTCTGTTATGTCCAGAATATTCCTGAATAGTAAGAACATGATAAAAATCTGAAATTTTTACAAAGTAAGAATGCATGAGTTCTCTGTCATGTGGTAATTTTTCAGAATTTTTGGAGTTAAGGAAGTATGGATTCTTATTCACCCATTACAGACTGTTCTGTTTTGGCAGATTGCTGTTATAGTTGCATTGTTTGCATATGTTTGCGTGTTTAATGTTTATATTTGAGGATAGGAGTATTAAATATGAAGAGGCATTTAGTATGCAACGTTTAATTATAATTTTTGTGATTTGCTACAGTAGATAATGTTAGGGTTTTGAGTTGATTTATACTAACTTATCTCACGAGTTCTTGTTGAGTTTGTGTGGATGAAGTTTTTAAAGATTTAGGAGAAGCCATTGTATGAGAGGAATTACGGAGACACAAGAACTCAAGCTTGGGGATGCCCAAGGCATCCCAAATTAATATTTCAAGAAGTCTGAAGCATCTAAGCTTGGGGATGCCCCGGATGCCCCGGTAGGCATCCCACCTTTCTTCATCAACAATTATCGGTCAGTTTTGGTTGAGCCTAAGTTGTTGCTTCTTCACATGATATGTGCTACCCTTGGAAAGTCATTTTATTTTGTTTTCTTTGCTGTTTGAATAAAATACTTAAGATCTGAATTTTTTAAATGAGAGAGAGTCCTCACATAGCTACTTAATTACTTAACTACACATTTGATCTTCACTTATATCTTTTTGGAGTAGTTTGTCATTTACTCTTGTGCTTCACTTATATCCTATGAGTAAAATGTGAAAAAATTGAATATCATAAATTTGAAATTATATGTGCTTCATATGCTTGTATCATGCCTAGTAGTAGTTTCACATTGGGTTTAAAAAGTGAAATCTATTGAAGCTTGACAATCACAATATTGGTCATACAAGCAATTCATGAATGATTAGTATAAGGAAGAGAACTTTCACATATAAATATATTATCTTGGACATCTTTTATGATTGTGAATACCCATTAATTATTTTCAAACTTGAACAAATTAGCTGAAGTTGGACAAGGAAGACAACGTAATGAGTTATGTTTGGGTATATTTGCATAGAAGTTATATTGTTATGGATCCTCCAACATGTGGTGCTTGCTTAGGATCTTTTGCTAGCCAAAAATTCGTACTAAGTAGAGATACTACTTGTGCATCCAAAAACCCTTAAACCCAGTTTCTTGCCATGAGTGTCCACCATACCTACCTATGGATTGAATAAGATCCTTCAAGTAAGTTGTCATCGGTGCAAAAAAGCAATAAAAATTGCTCCTAAATATGTATGATCTTTTATTGTAAGGGAAAGTAAGCGTTGTACGAACTTGTGATGGTAAAGAAATAAAAGCGACGGACTGCATAATAAAGGTTGCTATCACAAGGGGCAATATAACGTGATGTTCCTTTGCATTAAGGGCTTGTGCATCCAAAAATAAAAAGCGCATGACAACCTCTGCTTCCCTCTGCGAAGGGCCTATCCTTTACTTTTATGCATTTACTTTTATGTATTTACTTTTATGCAAGAGTCAATAAGTATTCATTCTCATTTCAACCTTAATTATTCTCTAGTTGGCAAGCATCATGTGGTGGGGAAAGATCCAGGCACATATGGCCAGTCAAATATATTTGATCATGAATTATTATTGTTGACAATTATCTCTACGATAAATAAGTTGGGAGGCGAAACATTAAGCCCCTATCTTTCTCTGTGTTCAATGGATGCCATTTGTTCTAAAAATATGCTTTGAGTACTAGCAATCATAGAAGACTATATGATAATTGAGTATATGGAGCTCTTACTTAGACTTTGTTGAAATTAAGTTGAATTGCAATTGTTTGGTGACTAAGAACATAAGTTGTTAAGTTTCAAGAGATTGCATTGTTTGAACCACAACATGTGAATTGATTGCTACTTTATCATGATGAGTTTTATGAGAAAAAGTTGCTGTTATGATGCTAGGAAAAGTGATTGAAATTATCATTGATCAAACTTATGCACTATGCTAGCATTCACACTTCATAAATTATTTCTTTTATCATTTACCTACTCGAGGACGAGCGGGAATTAAGCTTGGGGATGCTGATACGTCTCCAACGTATCTATAATTTATGAAGTATTCATGCCATGTTTATAACAAGTCTATATGGTTTTGGTATGATTTGATTAGAACTAACCCGACTGACGCTGTTCTCAGCAGAATTGCCATGGTGTTGTTTTTTGTGCAGAAATAAAAGTTCTTGGAATTGGATGAAACTTTTTGTAGATTTTTTATGGAATAAATAAAAAATACTGGAACCAAGACCCACTGGAGGGGGGCCACCCAGTGCCCACGAGGCACCAGGGCGCGCCACCCCCCCGGGCGCGCCCTGGTACCTCGTGGGGCCCACGTGGCTCCGTCTGACCTGATGCCAACCCTAAAAAATCCTATAAATAGAGAAACCCCCAGAAATAACCCTAGATGAGTTTTTACGCCGCAGCAAGCCTCTGTACCTCCACGATCTAATCTACAGCCCTTTTCCGGCACCCTGCCGGAGGGGGAATCATCACCGGAGGCCAACTTCATCATCCCGACGGTCTCCATGACGAGGAGGGAGTAGTTCACCCTCGGGGCTGAGGGTATGTACTAGTAGCTATGTGTTTTATCTCTCTCGCGCGCGTTCTTGATTTGGCACGATCTTGATGTATCGCGAGCTTTGTTAATATAGTTGGATCATATGGTGTTTCTTCCCTCTCTATCCTTGTTGTGATGAATCGAATCTTTTCCCTTTGAGGTTCGTTATTGTCGGATTGAATATTTCAGATTTGAGAACACTTGATGTATGTCTTGCATATGAATACCCGTGGTGACAATGGGGTATTATATTGATTCACTTGATATATGTTTTGGCACTCAACTCGCGGATTCCCGCGGTGACATTGGGGTAATCTATGCATATGGGTTGATGCACGTTTTCATTATCTTTTCTCCGATAGAAACTTTGGGGTGCTCCTTGGAGTTCTTTTTCTTGGATTGAATATTATGATTATGAAGTTGTTTGATGCATATCGTATAATCAACTCACGGATACTTGTGGTGACATTGGAGTATCTAGGCGACCTTAGAGTTGGTTGATGTATATCATATGGTTTTATTTTAGTACGAACTCTAGGGCTGTTTGTGACACTTATAGGAATACACTACTGGAATCTGATAATTTGCCGTCTGCTGCCTTTTTGCCGTCAACCAGCTGACGCAAAAGACAGTCTTTGCCGTCAGCTTTGGGGAAGCAGACGGCAAAGAAAGGACTCATGGCAATGATAGTTTTTGCCGTCAGTCCTTTCTTGCCGTCTGCTTACTGGCGGCAAAGAGCAATATGGCAGACGGCAAAGAGGAGGGTGGGCCCCACCGAAGAGTGGCATTGGCTAGGTAAACTCTTTGTCGTCTGTTGGCTCTTTGCCGTCGGCTAGCAGACGGCAAATAATGAAATAGCAGACGGCAAAGAGCACAGGGCCCCACCCGTCGCGCGGTACCGTTGAGGGCTAACGGACGGCCGCTATGCCGTCTGCTAGCAGACGGCAAAGCGGGGGTTTGCCTTAACGGCTACCCCCCGCCCGAAACCCCCCACTCGCCACTCCCCCCACCCCCGCGCCTCTCTCTCCCTCTGTCGCCGCCGCCGTGCCCGTCGCCGCCGCCGACCCACCGCCCCGCCGCCCCGCGCCGACGCCTCGCCGCCCCGCCACTCCCCCGCCCCCCTGCCCCGTCGACCCGCCGCCCCCCTGCCCCGCCCCCCTGCCCCGCCGCCCCATTGCCCCGCCGCCTCGCCGCTCCCCCGCCGCGCCACGCCGCCCCCCTGCCCCGCCCCCCTGCGACGCCGCACCGCCGACGAGCCCCGGGCCGAGCCCCGCGATGACCCACCGCCGGCGAGCCAGGCCGCGGCGCCGCCCCCCTCCCCGCGGCCCTTCTCCAGCACCGCAGCGCCGGCGTCCTCCCTACGGTGGCTCTCCTCCACCGCCCCCCTCCTCCACCGGCCCCTCTGAGGTGAGCTTTTTTTCCTGTTTTTTTCCTTCTGTTTTTTGTTGTCTAGGTTTAGGTTAGAGTGCTAGGTTTAGGTTTAGGTTTAGATTTACATAATTAGAAGAAGAAAGAAGAAAGATGAAAAAAAAGAAGAAAAATAAGAATAAGTAGAAGAAGAAGAAGAAGAAGAAGAAGAAGAAGAAGAAGAAGAAGAAGAAGAGGAGGAGGAGGAGGAGGAGGAGCAGAAGGAGAAGAAGAAGAAGAAGAAGAAGAAGAAGAAGAAGAAGAAGAAGAAGAAGAAGAAGAAGAAGAAGAAGAAGAAAAAGAGGAGAAGAGGAGAAGAAGAAGAGGAAAAAGGAAAAGAAGGAAGAAGAAGAAGAAGAAGAAGAGGAGGAGAAGAAAAGAAGAAGAAGAAGAAGAAGAGGAGGAGGAGGAGGAGAAGAAAAGAAGAAGAAGAAAAAGAAGAAGAAGAAGAAGAAGAAGAAGAAGAAGAAGAGGAGGAGGAGGAGGAGGAGGAGAAGAAGAAGAAGAAGAAGAAGAAGAAGAAGAAGAAGAAGAGGAGGAGGAGGAGGAGGAGGAGGAGAAGAAGAAAAGAAGAAGAAGAGGAGGAGGAGAAGAAAAGAAGAAGAAGAAGAGGTGTCGACGGAAAAACCCTAAATGATAACTCTTTAGGTTAGGGGTTGTTGCGGGGAACGAGCAGTGCGAATCGTTTTTTTACAACTTGGCGGTGGCATCCTGTTGTAAATATTTAGTTATGTTGACGGAAAAAACAATAATGCTATGTTACTCATCTTTGGATTTAAATGTGCAGTTGTTTCGTCGCTGCGAGGGTCTGGTGTTCGACGACCCCCCCGTGCGTTTGATGAGCTCCCCTGCGTTCGTGGGTGAGCACAAATGACATCTCCTCCCCCCCCCTAATTTGCTCTGTTCCGGTCTTCGTGCCGATGAAACTTGCTAGCTATAGGTGTCTTCAATCATCAGTATGCGTGACCAGTATGCGTCTCCCGTTCGAAAGGGCAGCATCTATAAATATGCATGTCTTTGCATATTTATAACCACCATCCTTTCGAATTGTCCAACGTTATCCATGGACAGCCCGAGTATGTGTAGATTGGGTTCGTTTTCCCATGCTCTGCTCCGGATCCGATGCAGAATTTTGTCAGTGCCTCCCTATTGTTCTCCGGGTACACATCCTCACTGTTTATTGCCGAGACGTGTATCAGGAGAATAGCGGGGAGGTGCTGCCGAAATTCTTGCATCGGATCCGGAGCAGAGCATGGGAAAACGAACCCAATCTACACATACTCGGGTGGGATTAGGACCTATCTTTACCTATTAGCGTGTAGGTTGCATGGGCGTAATAAAATTGACAAACTTAATTAACTGATGAATATATATGATGAATTATATATATATTTCTTGTGTGTTTAGTAGGTAGGCAAGATGAGTGATCGTGCGTGGATGTACACCGGCCACACTAGTCAGGAAGACAGGACCACTGAATGGTTAACAAAAACCAAGGGGTTTGTGAAAGCCGCATTTGCAAATGGCCAGAGAAAAACCTGGTGCCCCTGTCTTAGGTGCGACAACTTTAAAAAGAGGACAGAGGATGAAATGGGTAAACACCTGCAGAAGTGGGGTTTTACGCCTGATTATACGGTGTGGACATTTCATGGTGAGTCTGCCCAATGTACCAGAGCTGAGGTGGTTCGTCGTCGCACCGACGAGCATGGTACCGGGATCGACGATATGGTGCAAGACTTTGATGATGCTCGGGATTCGGACGAGGAGATGGAGGAATCTGCAAAGGCCTACAATGAAATGTTGGAGTCTTCAAAACGTCCTCTCCACGAGCACACTGAGCTTTGTCAGCTGGATGCCATTGCACAAGTAATGGCTCTGAAGGCTCAATTCAACTTGGGCAGAGAATGCTACGACGCGATGATGACACTATTTGGACGCTTTCTACCCAAAGGCCATGTAATGCCTTCAAACCTGTACCAGTCGGACAAAATCCTCCGTGCACTTAAGATGCCCTATGAGAAGATAGATGCCTGTGAGAACGAATGTGCCTTATTTAGGCTTGAGTATGCGGGCTTGAACTATTGTCCCATTTGCAAGTCTTCCAGGTATGTTGTGGTAGACAACGGTATGGGTGAGAAGAGGCAGACCAAAATCCCCGTTAATGTTCTTCGGTATCTGCCAATCATACCAAGACTTCAACGTCTTTTCATGGTCGAAGAGACGGCCAGACAGATGACATGGCACAAATTGGGCAAAAGAACCGAACTAGATGCAGATGGGAATCAGATGATGGTACACACATCGGATGCTTTTGCGTGGAAGAAGTTCGATGAATTACATGGGGATAAAGCGGCAGATCCAAGGCATCCTCGAGTCTGCATCGGCACGGATGGGTTCAATCCGTTTGGTATGACGGCAACCCAATACAGTTGTTGGCCTCTATTTGTCATTCCACTCAATCTCCCCCCCCCCCCCGGATAGATTATGCAAAGAAAGAACATTTTCCTGACGTTGATAATTCCAGGGCCCAACTATCCGGGGAAGAATATGAATGTGTACATACAGCCGCTTAACGATGAATTGCAAGAAGCTTGGGATAATGGGTTCAAGACATACGACGCCGCTAGCAAACAAAACTTCATAATGCGTGTCTGGTACATGTACTCGATGCATGACTTGCCGGCGTATGCGCTATTCGTTGGCTGGTGTGTGCATGGAAGGTTCCCGTGCCCCACATGCAAGGCAGCTCTTCAGTTTCGTTGGCTGGAGGCGGGTCGCAAGTATTCTTGCTTCGACTTGCATAGACCCTTCCTGGATCCTCGCCATAAGTTCAGAAAAGATAAGAAGAACTTCATCAAAGGTAGAGTTGTCAAAAACTCTGCACCACCTGCGTTGACAGGCCAACAGATCCAGGATCAGTTAAACGCTCTTGAGCCTGATCCAGAGCGTCCAGGGTATTTCAAGGGGTATAATTCGGAACACGCCTGGACTCACAAGTTTTCTATCTACCGTGGGCATGCCAAACTAATGCAAATCTGAAGGGTTGGGATGTCATTTATGAAGTGCCGCCACGTGTTAGACCACCTCCCCCCAATGAAGAGGATTATGAACCTCGCATTAACCCAGACACATATGATGGAGAATTCTTCCAAGAAACACGTCTTTCCAAAAAACGTTTCAAGAACCGCTCTACTTGACCCCAGAACATGGAAGTAGACAGCGACAGTGCATCCGACAACACCCCTGAGCCGGAACAAGAAGAGGTTACTGCTGCGGATGACCTGTCAATGCTTGACCGATTACAGAACGGCCTTCCACATGTTGATGCCGCCGAACCCGATGAGCACGTCATTCATGACGACACGCGTGATAGTGATGATGATGATGATGATGATGATCCCGGAGCATATATAGATGATCCAGACTATTATTAGTTTGTATGCATCCCAACTTAAATTATATACATATTATTATTCATGTCAGTTCTTCATTTTTTTTATGTTGTACTAATTTCGTTTACTCTTTGTCATGGCAGGTGTTGAAAGATGGTGGGCGTGGGTCCAGAGCGCGCCGCGGGTACTTCTTCGGCGGCGGCCCGTGGGAGGGGTACTTCCATTCCACCCGTACCTCTCCGGAGAGCGTTGTTAGACAGTATGGGGACACCGCCGGGCGCTTCTTCGTCGGCGTCGTTGCCCACCGGGAGAGCAGGTCGGGGAGGGAAGAAGAGAGGAGGTAGATCAGGATGCAGGGGCGGGAGAGGTAGGCAGGCTGCTACGCCTTCCTCGCCGCCACCCCCAGCTGATTCACCCGAGCACAGGACTGCTAGGGTGGACCCGTTTGAGGTGGAGGCTATGGGGACTCCGCACCACGAGCCTCGGGTCGACGGGCCTTCGGCCCACGAGACTCTGGACCCAGAGGCTTCGGCCCACGACACTCCGGACCAGGCTACGTCCCAGGAGACGTCCGGATGGGGTACCTGGCCGGATCTGCGTGAGGGGCCGAGTGGCCATGCTGATGGTGGCGGGGATGATCCGTTTACTGATAGTGAGGGCGAGGTGGTTGAGGGGGCCACCGTGTACCAGCGTGGTGGTACACGGCTCCCGCCCGTGCCGGCGACCCGCGAGCTGCGGCCGGTGATTAGGCCTGATGGGGAGAAGTAAGTGCATTTACTCTTTTTGTACCTTTTGCCTTCAAGTCTCTTCAAATATATAATGCGTTGGCCTTGTCATACTGCAGGGGTTGGGTACACGCCAGTGGAGTCCGCAGGCCCAACACCGTCCTTGGTGTGCTTTGCCGGCAAAACTTCCCAGGGTTTGTCACGTTGCCCGATGAGGGTCAGCTTCCACAGCTAGGATTGAGCTGGGAGCACTACTTGGCTGTCCAGGCCCCGACGAACCACATGATCGACGGTGTCTTGTGCCACACAATTGCCGAGATGGTCATCAGAAGCTTTTGGGTAATTTCTCCTTTGCACAATTAAAAATTAACAATAGCTAGTTATTTTACTAATCAGTGTTGTCTCGTTTGATTGCAGACCTTCTACAGGTGTGAGGAGGGATACGAGGAGGAGGCGGCACAGGTTATCGCTAGCGAGTGCAGGCGCCTACTACAATACTTACGGCACGAGGCTCGACCGCAGGCTGTTCGAGACTACTACGCCACGCGTGGTATTAAGAAGGACAAGGCGTCGTGTCGGGCTAAGTTTCTGAAGAAGGATCAGTACATGAAGGTAATTCACTATTCTTAAGGCATTGTACTTAGTTTCCTTGATTTGATTCGTAGGGGTAGCGCTCAAATTTCTCTTTACTAACTTAGGTGCCCCTGAGATGGTGTGCGGATAAGATGGATTGTTGGGAGGCGTTGGTGGATGAGTGGTACACAGGCCGCTGGCGAGCCGTCCACGACAATGCCAAGGACCGGTGTGCCCAAATGGTTGGTGTGCCACCCCATCAAGGCAGCGCCAACTTATTTCAGTTCGGGCGGAACTGGGTATGTGGTTTGCCTCATGATCCATGCAATTCATTCTTCATGCTAGCTTGAGCCCTTTACTAATACTGTGTTCCTCTCTTTTAGGCGGGACACAATAACACGGAGGTGCCAGAGGTTTACGACCTCCATGCCATGGCCCATACTGCCTCGTACAAGAAGGTCAAGGCATTCTCTGAGGCTGACCTCGATAATCCAGAGAACTTCACCAACATCTCCTCCCACCACAAGCTCGTGAGGTACAGAGATGAGGGGAAGGCGAGGAAAGGGGAGGACTTTAACCCGAGCCAGCATCCCTTTGATCCAGAGCTGGTGATGATATCTGGTGGCGGGAGGCCCCATGGCTCGATAGCCATTGGAGATGGACTTATACATTGTCCTCGCACTCTCCCGGAGATCAAGGCGCGCCAAACGAGCTCCTGTCCTGAGATAAGGCCTCGTCCACGGCCAGTCGATCTCCCCATCGAGGTAAGTTATACGGACTCAGATATCATTCCTCCATTACATTGTGTGTGTGCCCATCCATGATTAAAATGCTAACGAGGAGTGGTGTTGCAGGTTGCTCTTCATAAAGAGAGAGAGACAACCCAGGCGCTTCTGGAGGAGAGGGACCGGTTGGCGGCGGACAGGGAACAGCTGGCGGAGGAGAAGACGGCTAGGTTGTTGGAGGAGGAGAGGGCACGGAATGATGCATCTCACCGGGTCATGTACGAGCTCCTCGTGGTAAGTTTCTTATGCATATTAGCCAAATCATGCACGTAATATGTTCGTTTCATTACTAACCTATATGACTGACTCGTCAAAACCAAATGTGCAGTCTATGTGCGAGAAGACCGGTCAGACCCCTCCGCCGATGCCGGTCATTACTAGAGCGGGAACGGTGAGTTTCATTTGAATGGTCATTAGTTACAAGTCTTAACATTTGAGTGTCATCATGCTAACGAGACTTTGCAAATGATCTTTGGTGCAGTATAACTCCGAAGCCGCATCGCACAACCCGACGAACCCCGATGCTTGACCTCCGGTAAGTTTTCTCTATTATGCCACATACTTAGCTTATTTTCCCCAAAAAAGACATACTTATATAGCTAATTATCCTCCAAAATGACATAATTAGCTTATTTAGTCCATTTATGACATAATTAGCTTATTCGTTGCAAAAATGGCATAATAACCTTGGTTACCTCATAAATGTCATATACTTAGCTTATTATCCTCCAAAATGACATAATTACCTAAGTTAGCTCTAAAATGACCTATACTTACCTAATTTAGCTCAAAAATGGCATAATTACCTAGGTTAGCACAAAAATGACCTATACTTACCTTATTTTCCTAGGTTAGCACAAAAATGGCATACTTACCTAGGTTAGCTCTAAAATGACACAAATAAGGAATAAGATGAAGAAAAACAAGGAAGAGGAGAAAAAGAAGGAATAGAATAAGAAGAAGAAGAAGAAGAAGACTAGAAGAAGAAGAAGAAGAAGAAAAAGAAGAAGAAGAAGTCTAGAAGAAGAAGTCTAGAAGAAGAAGAAGAAGAAGAAGACATACTTAGCTAATTATCCTCCAAAATGACATAATTAGCTTATTTAGTCCATTTATGACATAATTAGCTTATTCGTTGCAAAAATGGCATAATAACCTGGGTTACCTCATAAATGTCATATACTTAGCTTATTATCCTCCAAAATGACATAATTACCTAAGTTAGCTCTAAAATGACCTATATTTACCTAATTTAGCTCAAAAATGGCATAATTACCTAGGTTAGCACAAAAATGACCTATACTTACCTTATTTTCCTAGGTTAGCACAAAAATGGCATACTTACCTAGGTTAGCTCCAAAATGACACAAATAAGGAATAAGACGAAGAAAAACAAGGAAGAGGAGAAAAAGAAGGAATAGAAGAAGAAGAAGAAGAATCTTCTTCTTCTTCTTCTAGTCTTCTTCTTTTTCTTCTTCTTATTCTTCTTGTTCTTCTTCTTCTTCTTATTCTTCTTCTTCTTCTTCTTCTTCTTCTTCTTATTCTTCTTGTTCTTCTTCTTCTTCTTCTAGTCTTCTTCTTCTTCTTCTTCTAGTCTTCTTCTTCTAACTTTCTTATTTCCCATTTTGCAGATTTGATTCACTTCACGCAAGCTTGCATTTATGGAGTGCTTGTGTTTACCTTTTATTTTGATTTTGTATCCATGAACAATGTGAAACTTGCTACCTATGGATGAAACTATTGTAATATGGTGAAACTTGCACATTTTGTTTTGGTATATCTGTTGGATGATCATATCCATATGGCAGGGATATAGTTTCTTATGTGTTGGATATCATATACTTGCTGTGAAACATGCACATACTGTTTGCCCTGTGAAATATATATATATATATATATATATCATATATTTGCTGTGAAAATGCTTGGATATAACAAAAAACAGAATAAAAAGGGGCAATACAGGCACTTTGCCGTCTGCCAGCGGACGACAAAGGTCTTTGCCGTCAGCCAGCGGATGGCAAAGGTGCCACGTGGCAGCAACCTGTGCAACCTGGGAGTACTGGGTCTGACCAATTTGGTCATTATGCCGTCCGCTGGCAGACGGCAAAGGCGAGTGGTTCTTTGCCGTCCGCAAGCAGATGGCAAAGAAAGGCGAGCGGCAGACGGCAAAGAGAGGCGAGCGGCAGACGGCAAAGAGCGTGGAGGAGTGACGTTATGCCACGGGTCTGCTGACGTCAGGAAGTAGACGGCAAAGGGGAGAGCACGTTTGCCGTCCGCCGGCGGACGGCAAAGTCTCCTGTTAGCCACCTAACGTGGCTAACGTCTATTCTTTGCCGTCCACTTTCGTTGCCGTCTGCTTGGCCAGGAAAGCTGATGGCAAAGACCTTTGCCGTCCGCTGTACGAATGCAGACGGTAAAGAAGCTCATTACCATAGCTTCCAGTGCCGGAAGCGTTTGCTGTCTGCGGCAGACGGCAAAGACCTTTGCCGTCCGCTTTCTGGTCCTTTGCCGTCTGCCAAGGCAGACGGCAAATCAGCTGATTCCTGTAGATTGGTACACGTTTTCATTATCTTTTCTCTGATAAGAAACTTTGGGGTACTCTTTGAAGTTCTTTGTGTGGATTGAATATTATGAATTTGAAGTTGTTCATGCATATCGAATAATCAACTCACGGATACTTGTGGTGACATTGGAGTATCTAGGCGACATTAGAGTTGGTTGATGTGTATCATATGGTGTTATTTTAGTACGAACTCTAGGGCTGTTTGTGACACTTATAGGAATACACTACTGGAATCTGATAATTTGTCGTCTGTTGCCTCTTTGCCGTCAGCCAGCTGACGACAAAGACAGTCTTTGCCGTCAGCTTTGGGGAAGCGGACGGCAAAGAAAGGACTCATGGCAATGATAGTTTTTGCCGTCAGTCCTTTCTTTGTCGTCTGCTTACTGACGGCAAAGAGCAAAATGGCAGACGGCAAAGAGGAGGGTGGGCCCCACCGAAGAGTGGCATTGGCTAGGTCAACTCTTTGCCGTCTGCTGGCTCTTTGCCGTCGGCTAGCAGATGGCAAATAATGAAATAGCAGACGGCAAAGAGCACTGGGCCCCACCCGCCGCGCGGTACCGTTGAGGGCTAACGGACGGCCGCTATGCCGTCTGCTAGCAGACGGCAAAGAGCGATATGCCGTCCGCTAGCAGACGGCAAAGCGGGGGTTTGCCTTAACGGCTACCCCCCGCCCGAAACCCCCCACTCGCCACTCCCCCCCACCCCCGCGCCTCTCTCTCCCTCTGTCGCCGCCGACCCACCGCCCCGCCGCCCCGCGCCGACGCCTCGCCGCCCCGCCGCTCCCCCGCCCCGCCGCCCCCCTGCCCCGCCCCCCTGCCGCCCCCCTGCCCCGCCGCCCCATTGCCCCACCGCCCCGGTGCTCCCCTGCCCCGCCGCCGCTGCGCCACGCCGCCCCCTGCCCCGCCGCCCCATTGCCCCGCCGCTCTGCCGCCCCCCTGCGACACCGCACCGCCGGCGAGCCCCGGGCCGAGCCCCGTGACGACCCACCGCCGGCGAGCCAGGCCGCGGCGCCGCCCCCCTCCCCGCGACCCTTCTCCAGCATAGCAGCGCCGGCATCCTCCCTGCGGTGGCCCTCCTCCACCGCCCCCTCCTCCACCGGCCCCTCCGAGGTGAGCTTTTTTTCCTGATTTTTTTCTTCTGTTTTTTGCTATTTAGGTTTAGGTTAGAGTGCTAGGTTTAGGTTTAGGTTTAGGTTTACATAATTAGAAGAAGAAAGAAGAAAGATGAAAAAAAAAGAAGAAAAATAAGAATAAGTAGAAGAAGAGGAAGAAGAAGAAGAAGAAGAAGAAGAAGAAGAGGAGGAGGAGGAGGAGGAGGAGGAGAAAAGAAGAAGAAGAAGAAGAAGAAGAAGAGGAGAAGAAGAAGAGGAAAAGGAAAAGAAGGAAGAAGAGGAAGAAGAAGAAGAAGAAGAGGAGGAGGAGGAGGAGGAGAAGAAAAGAATAAGAGGAGGAGGAGGAGAAGAAATTAAGAAGAAGAAGAAGAAGAAGAAGAAGAAGAAGAAGAAGAGGAGGAGAAGAGGAGAAGAACAAGAAGAAGAAGAAGAAGAAGAAGAAGAGGAGGAGGAGAAGAAGAAGAAGAAGAGGAGGAGGAGGAGGAGAAGAAAAGAAGAAGAAGAGGTGTCGACGGAAAAACCCTAAGTGATAACTCTTTAGGTTAGGGGTTGTTGCGGGGAACGAGCAGTGCGAATCATTTTTTTACAATTTGGCGGTGGCATCCTGTTGTAAATATTTAGTTAGGTTGACGAAAAAAACAATAATGCTATGTTACTCATCTTTGGATTTAAATGTGCAGTTGTTTCGTCGCTGCGAGGCTCTGGTGTTCGACGACCTCCCCGTGCATTTGACGAGCTCCCCTGCGTTCGTGGGTGAGCACAAATGACATCTCCTCCCTCCCCCCTAATTTTCTCTGTTCCGGTCTTCGTGCCGATGAAACTTGCTAGCTATAGGTGTCTTCAATCATCAGTATGCGTGACCAGTATGCGTCTCCTGTTCGAAAGGGCGGCATCTATAAATATGCATGTCTTTGCATATTTATAACCGCCATCCTTTCGAATTGTCCAACGTTATCCATGGACAGCCCGAGTATGTGTAGATTGGGTTCGTTTTCCCATGCTCTGCTCCGGATCCGATGCAGAATTTTGTCAGTGCCTCCCTGTTGTTCTCCGGGTACACATCCTCTCTGTTTATTGCCGAGACGTGTATCAGGAGAACAGCGGGGAGGTGCTGCCAAAATTCTGCGTCGGATCCGGAGCAGAGCATGGGAAAACGAACCCAATCTACACATACTCGGGTGGGATTAGGACCTATCTTTACCTATTAGCGTGTAGGTTGCATGGGCGTAATAAAATTGACAAACTTAATTAACTGATGGGTTTGTGAAAGCCGCATTTGCAAATGGCCAGAGAAAAACCTGGTGCCCCTGTCTTAGGTGCGACAACTTTAAAAAGAGGACAGATGATGAAATGGGTAAACACCTGCAGAAGTGGGGTTTTACGCCTGATTATACGGTGTGGACATTTCATGGTGAGTCTGCCCAACGTACCAGAGCTGAGGTGGTTCGTCGTCGCACCGACGAGCATGGTACCGGGATCGACGATATGGTGCAAGACTTTGATGATGCTCGGGATTCGGACGAGGAGATGGATGTGACACCCTGGTTTTTGGCAACTTTTTCTTTTCAAAATCTTTCTGGCTTTATTTGCAATTTGGATGGATTTTGAACCTTTTCAGTTGACTTTGGACTTATGAATTCCTCTGAGTGATCCAAAGCCCTCAGCATCTTGCCAAAACCTTGTCCCTCACCTTCTGGATAAAAATATAATTCTTTATCTTTCTCAATTATTCATTTTCTTCCTTTGGGAAAATCTGTCATCACTATGGGTTACAAAGCAACCTATAGTTCTGGTGATCAGAAAAATCCCAAATTAATCCCACACCTTCTTGTCATCATCTACTCCCACAATATTCAAAAACATTTCATGGTCCAGTATAAAATTTTGTCTAGAAAACTCCCTTTGCTCTCTGGACAGCACTGGCCATTTGTGAAGCAACTCATATTTTCCCAACTCAGTAAATTCCCAGAAAATTCCCTGAGCTTCTAGGGAACCTATCTTTCCATAATATCCAAAAATATCATCTGGTCCAGTACAAATTTTCACCAGCAATATTCTGCCAAGTTTCTGTTCAATTGGAACCTCTGTGAAGGAAGTGCCAGCTAGAGGTATCCAATTGAGCTGAAATTTTTATGACATCTTCTCCTCACCAAATAACCCTGCCACACCAAAATTCAGCTCCAGAAGATCACCAAATGAGTGCTACAAGCTCGTCTAGGTTTCTGGTTCAGTACAGCACTTGTACATGAACCATATCCAAATCTTGATAAAATTTCCTCAAACCTGGCCAGCTTGGAGTCCTTCCAAAGCAGAACACCCCAGACATCTCCTTTGGCTCCATCTCCAGCTCACCTCTTCTCTAGATCACTCTCAAGTTTTCTGTCAGAGACTGTAGCTGAAGCTACACTTCGAACCAGTCTGTATCTAGTCGAGCCAGAGGCATGGAGAGACTAAGGGGTCAAGGGTCGACGTGCCAGACAAGAAATGCCAGGCTCGCGAGGCCTCTAGACATCCATACCCGTGGTGAGCACGGTACTGGCATGCCAGTACGCGTGCTCTGCATCTCGCCGGCGTCGGTCGAGGTCGTTCCAGTGACCTCGCGCTGCCATTTCGTGTCTGGAGGTGCCGACATCGCCGCTGCCGTCCACGTACCCCCTTCCTGAAGTCTCCCCTCGCCAGAATCGCCCTCGCCGGCCGCCACGCACGCGGGCACTGTGTCACCCGTGCGGGCACAGTGGCTTTGCGGCGCGTCTTCTTCCTCCGCTAGCCGCCGTAGCCGCATTAACTCCTCCTACTAGCTCCCGTCACATCGCCCTACGTCGCGACGGCCAGCGCAATGTCCCGACGCCGGCGACATGACCCGAGCTCCGCCGTTCCAGAGAGCTCCTCCCCCTGCTATATAAAGCCCTCCCCGGCCTCTCTCCGCTCCTCACCCCACTCCTCCTACTCCTAATCGAGCTCCCGAGCCCCGAGCCACGGCCGAGAGGCCCTCTGGCCTCGCTTCTCGCCGGAGATCCGCCACCACCCGAGCCCAGCCACCTCGCCGTTCCACTCCTCCCCGAGCTCCACCGACCGCACACACGAGCTCACCGCACTCCACTGACCCTGCCCAAGCCCTTGCCCGGTCGAATCTCTGCCGGAAACGCCGTCTCCGACGACACCCGAGCGCCGCCGCCGCCAGAGAGGAAGGGGACGACGCCATCCGGCCATCTCTCGTCGCGCTACAGGTATGTGCTTGTTCGTCTCCGAACGCTCGTCCCATTCCCGTAGTCGCCGGACTCCGCCGCCGTCCGTGTCGCCGGCGACGATCGCCGGAACCCCGCATCTCTTTGTTCCCTCCTTCCCCTTTTAAATCTGACCACTGGGGCCCGCTCGTCAGTGGCTTACCGAAGCGGTAAGTGGAGGCGCCCGGGCGAAATACGCCTTCGACGTGGCCCGCTGCTGGATTTTCTATTTTCTATTTTAATTCCAGATTTTGACCAGAACTTTGACCAGCCATAACTTTTAAACCATAAGTCCAAATCAATTGATTCTTTTTGCTCTGAGTTTGTCTTGAGCTCCTCTATTTTCTGGCAAATTTTGGTATTTTTCTCATGTTCACAGAATTTCTGGTGAACAAAACAGTAATATGTGACATTTTCAATTGCATTTTTAAAATATTTTTAGAAGGAAATACTTTTGGATTTGAAGCCCAGGAGTTTGTGGACAACCCAACAGAGAAAGGCAAGCCATGTCATCCATTGCATGAAGCATTTCAATAGTGTTGGTTATTTAACTGAATTATATGCATTGTTTTTAATATGTGTTAATTCATAGTAAATTATTTGGATGCCTAGCTACTGCCATGTTAATTTATTCCTGATAAATACCCATACTGGTTAAATGCTTGTCAACACTAAACCTAATTGGTTGATCTAGTGTCACCTGTCCGGACTTATCCGTGCAGCCACATTTGCCGGTATGGGACGGCCTTGACTTGGTCTGGCTTTGTGCTCTTTTATCAGTACCACCAAACTAGGGAGGGTTATGCGTGCGTGCTGCCCTGATCAGGTAGACGACGATAATCCTGTGAGCCCAGTTGAGTTATTTTGCCGGCGTCCCCGTTTGGGACAGTTAGTGGCCACGACGATGGCAGGTGTCACGGGGTGACACAGGGGCCACCCAGGACATTACCCTGGGAGGGTATGATTGTCGGTGGTACGATAGAGGAGTCACGGGTCAGGCAGGTTTCGTTGGAGGACCACCGGTCCACCCGAATGGGATCACGAGGCCAGGTACTCCATAGTGTGGGTAAAGTGCGCAACCTCTGCAGAGTGTAAGAATCTATTCGAATAGCCGCGTCCACGGTATTGGACAGTCCGTACTAGGCCACTGTATGGTCAACCACCCTAAAGATAATAATGATGGAAGAACTTGTCTTATGTTCGGAAGTGCTCAGTGGATTGTGAGCATTCCTAGGGTTGTGGGACAACCCAGATGTGAGTAAGTTGGTACTGGATACCAGTAAGTGAGCAACCTAATCTCTTAACTTGTTATTTGCCATGCTATTGTTTGCTGCATTGTTTTGGTTGTCATGAGCTTGCGAGTACATTCCAAGTACTCACCTGGCGTGTCATGCCAGATGCAGGAGAAGCCGAGGACGAAGGTCCCGATGGTTCGTGCTACGCTAACTAGGCCGTGTCCACAGCAGTGTCCCTGTGGATGGAGTTTCCCGCGCTATGTTCTGCTACGCCGTAGTCTACCCAGTAGTATCGAGGCCCTGATATGTTCCATAAATAATGTAGATATTGTCATAGCACGTGCAGTGCTTTTGGCCTCGCTATCAATGTAAATTATGAGCTTGTACTCGAGATATTTCAATAAAGTTCAGTTCTGTTCTGTTCCAAGTTGTTGTGTGTTTCCAGAAGACATGATCTCTGGGTTGGAAACACTGGTAAACCGGTTCTCTGAGCCAGGGTGCCACAACGCTTGGTATCAGAGCCACGCTGACTATAGGACACCCTAGCTAACCCTGCGCTAGAACCGCGAGTAGTTTAGAGTCTTGGTGTGTCTTGCTTGTTGCGTCTGATTGCTGCATTGCATGGCATGCATATAGTTTTATTGTGCTAACCGCTGGTTTGATGAGTGTAGATGGCACCAGTTCCGTACCACTACAATCATGAGCCGGCACCGTTCACTTTTCCAGTACTGCTTCGTAGTGTTTGGCTTCGGCTGTATCCCAACGGCGAAGACCCAGTGTACCAGGTGTTCCGAGAGAAGCTTGCTGGGTCCGTGTTCAAGTATCACGCGGAAGCCTTTCTCACTACGAGCTCAGATATTGGCAGCTACTCCCGTTCTTCCAAGGGCGGAACTGCTTCTACTCTAGAGTTGGCGATCCAGTTTGCTGCGATGGAGGCTCTCACTGACTTGCGCTTCCACGAGGTCGAGATGCAGACTCATCCAGGTTTCTTTCACTACCCCACCCTGTCGCCTACGACAGGGCGAGTCCTTTTCGCACCTGTTGACCCGGCGAGTGATCGTGCTACTGGTGTTTTATCTCATTATCTGAACGCCAGCTACCGTATGATCACTTCTCTAGCCGAGGAGCTGACTTCTGCTCGCGAGGCACTTGCGGCTGTTGCGGCAGCACAGTCTCCTCCTCCACCTCCGTTTTCACCGATGTATAGTCCACCCGTTCCACTTTCTGACACACCTTCTAGTTCGTTCGGACCGCCAAGCTTTTCGTCTGGTAGCCGACGTGAGACCCCGCCAGAGTGGGCCTCACTCCTAGCTACTCCAGCTGCTCCGATGCTGCGGCGACGTGCTTCTTCTCCTTCCAAGGGAGAACTTTCCCATCAGCGTCGTCGTGTTTCCTTTGATCCGGAGGCCGAGGTGCACATCATCAGCTCAGATTCCGAGACAGAGTCAGACGACGAGGAGTCTTCAGTGTACCAGTGTTCATGCCACCGGCGTCTCTAGAGCGGAGGCTTGAGTGTCAGTGCATGCATCTTAGCATCCCTGCATATGTCAACTGCCGTATGAGCAGTCTAGTCATGATCATCCCCCTACTAGCTTGTCATGTATGATGTTGGGTTGCCTTGTATAATTATGTTGCTCTCTTTATTCGCTCTTTTTATTTGGCTTCTTTTCTGGTGTCATACTACCCTGCTTTCCCTTATGGATGTTGCTCATCGATTTGGTATTTTGCAATGGGAACAAATTTAGGATGAAGAGGTGTAGTAATAAAGGCGGCAATGGAACTCCCGTTCGTCGATCCGCCAGACAGGCAGGACAGGCACCAGAAGATTTACCACCTCCACCCCCACAGTCACCAACCACTGATCAGATTATGAGGATGTTTGAAGAGAAAAGAAACCAAGATCTCATGGAATTTCTGAAAAGTATGCAGACTATGGTGGGTCAGAACAACCATAATGGGACACACTCTAAGCTGTCTGATTTTCAGCGGACAAAGCCACCTAGTTTTGGTCAAGCTGTGGATCCGATGGAAGCTGATGACTGGCTGAGGACCATGGAAAAGAAGCTGGAAATAGCCCGCTGTGACGAGTCATACAAGGTTCCGTTTGTTACTCACTACCTGGAGGGACCAGCAGCCATTTGGTGGGACAATACCAAAATATTATGGCCTTCTGGAGAAGATATTTCTTGGGAAAAGTTCAAAGAGGTATTCCTCAAGTATCATATTCCTCCTGGCATAATGAAGGTGAAGCAGAGGGAATTTCTGGCTCTTACTCAAGGGAACATGTCAGTGGGTGAGTATCTGAACAAGTTCAATAATCTGGCACGGTACTCTACCCATGACGTGTCCACCGAAGAAAGGAAGATTGACCGGTTCCTAGGGGGACTGAATCATACCCTCCGCTGTCAGCTTTGTATGCTGGACTTTCCTGACTTCCAAACTCTGGTAAACAAGGCCTTCATAGCTGAATGAGAGCATAAGTCATGATATGATGATCGCAAGCGGAAGTTTGAACCCAAGAAGGACAACCGTGAGCAGTTTGTGCAGAAGCCACGTATCTGGCAATCAGGTCCGTCTGAATACAAGCCTGCCTGGAACAATGGCAACAACAACAACAAGCCTGTCAGCCAGGACAAGACCTTCGGCAAACAGACAGTGCTGGAGGACTGCCGTCGCAACAACACATGCTTTACTTGTGGCCAGAGCGGGCATTACTCCAAGCAGTGCCCCACCAGAAATGGGAAGCCATCATCCGACTTCAAGCCACAAGTCAACAGTGTTGGATGCCGCCCCAATTCGAACTTCTATCGCGGCCAAGTCCATCATATCTCCGCTGAGGAAGCCCGCGAAGCACCAGATGTGGTCCTTGGTATGTTTTCTGTTAACAACATACCTGCAATAATTTTATTTGATTCTGGGGCTTCTCATTCGTTTATTTTGCGGAGTTTTGCCACCTTGCACAAATTTTCCCCTTCCCTTTTGGACAAAATCATGGTGGTGCAATCCCCTGGCTCCATGCTCAGAACAAATGTGATATACAAGAATCTGGAAATCTTGATACACGATGTAAAGTTTCCAGCTACTCTTGTTGCCATCGAGTCCCCTGGACTGGATATAATACTGGGGATGGATTGGTTGGTACCACACCGGGTGTGTATCAACTATGCCACCAGGAAGGTGACACTGGTTAACCCGGCAGGCCAAACAGTGCAATTCATTGCTTGTAGAGTGATGTCAAAGAAGGGAATGGCATTCAAAGCCACAGCTACAGACATAAGTCTGATTCCGGTAGTCAGTGAATTTCCGGACGTATTTCCAGAAGAGATACCGGGAATGCCACCTGATCGGGAACTAGAGTTTGCTATTGAGGTTGTTCCCGGGACTGCTCCAATATACAAGAAGTACTACCGCATGCCTTCCCTAGAGCTGGTGGAATTGAAGAAACAGTTGGATCAATTATTACAGAAAGGGTACATTCGTCCAAGCACTTCACCTTGGGGATCACCCGTGCTGTTTGTCAAAAAGAAGGATGGCAGCCTACGAATGTGCGTAGACTATCGCCAACTGAATGAGGTCACCATCAAAAATAAATATCCGGTCCCCCGCATTGATGATTTGTTTGACTAGTTGAACGAAGCCCGGGTATTTTCCAAGATTGACCTTCGAACGGGGTATCATCAGCTAAAAATAAGGAAAGAGGATATCCCCAAGACAGCCTTCACCACCAGATATGGTCTGTATGAGTTTACAGTCATGTCATTCGGGCTGACAAATGCTCCAGCATATTTCATGAGCATGATGAATAAGGTCTTCATGGACTTTCTGGACAAATTTGTGGTAGTATTCATCGATGATATTCTAATCTACTCCAGAGATGAAGAGGAGCACACGCAACATCTCCGTACTGTCCTGGAAAGACTAAGGACCCATCGCTTGTATGCCAAATTCAGCAAATGTGAATTTTGGCTAAGAGAGGTGGGATTTCTGGGACATATTCTGTCAGAACAAGGTGTGGCTGTCGACCCCAGTAAAGTGACTGTTGTATTAAACTGGAAGACCCCAGCCACAGCAACTGAAGTCCGTAGCTTTCTGGGATTGGCAGGCTACTACCGTCGCTTCATCGAAGGCTTCTCAAAAATAGCCAAGCCCCTGACAGAACTGCTGAAGAAGAACCACAAATTTGTCTGGACAGAAGAATGTGACAGCAGCTTCATGGAGCTAAAGACGAGGCTAACTACTGCCCCTGTCTTAGTTCTTCCAGACATCCACAAGAGCTTTGACATATACTGTGATGCTTCCAGGCGTGGAATCGGCTGCGTTCTAATGCAAGAAGGAAAGGCTGTAGCATATGCATCCAGACAGCTACGACCTCATGAAGAGAATTATCCCACTCATGATTTGGAATTGGCAGCCGTGATTCATGCATTAAAAATTTGGAGGCATTATCTCATTGGGCAGCGATGTGAAATATACACGGACCACAAGAGTCTTAAGTATATTTTCACCCAACCTGATCTGAATCTCAGGCAGAGAAGATGGCTTGAATTGGTCAAAGACTATGACATTGGAATTAATTATCATCCGGGAAAAGCCAATGTGGTCGCCGATGCCCTCAGCAGAAAGCAAGGTACCCTAAATGCACTAATGGAGGGAATGCATCCGAGGCTGCAGGAAGAGTTTGCCAAGCTAAATATGGTGTTATGCGGCCCAACTAGCCCGGATACAATGGAAATTACTCCAACACTTATGAAAGAAATTAAGGCAGCTCAGAAATCAGACAAGGAAATACAAGAGATCAAGGAACGCATTCCGCAAGGAAAGGCCAGGTCCTTCCGAATTGATGACCAGGACACTGTATGGTTTGAAAACCGAATATGTGTGCCTGATCAAGACAACTTGAGACAGCAAATACTCAGAGAGGCACATGAATCTGCATATTCTATCCACCCGGGAGGAACAAAAATGTACCAGGACTTGCGAGAAACCTTTTGGTGGCCAGGAATGAGAAGAGACATAGCATATTATGTCGCATGTTGTGACATCTGCAACAGAGTCAAGGCTGAACACCAGAAACCCGTTGGGCTACTGCAACCTTTACCAGTTCCCCAGTGGAAATGGGATGACATATGCATGGACTTCATTGTTGGACTACCCAAGTCAACAAGAGGCCATGATGCTATCTAGGTCATCATGGATATACTCACGAAAGTGGCTCACTTCCTTCCTGTAAAGACCACTTTCAGCGCTTACCAACTGGCACAGCTCTACATGTCCCAGATAGTCAGCCTTCATGGAGTACCCAAGTCTATCACATCAGATAGAGGCTCCTTGTTCACTTCAGCATTCTGGCTGCGACTGCATCAAGCCCTGGGAACTGTGCTAAAGCATAGTACGGCATATCATCCACAGACAGATGGGCAGACAGAACGTGTGAATCAGATATTGGAAGATATGCTTCGGTCCTGTGCTCTCGCCCATGGACCCAAATGGGAGGATAGCCTACCCTATGCAGAATTCTCCTACAATAACAGTTATCAGTCAAGTCTCAAGATGTCACCATTCGAGGCTTTGTACGGACGGAAATGCCGCACTCCTTTAAATTGGTCTCAGACGGGAGACAGCCGTATCTTCGACACAGATTTGATGCTCGAGGCTGAGAAACAAGTCAAGGATATTCAGGAACGTCTTCGAGCAGCCAAGTCCCGACAAAAGAGTTACTATGATCCGAAGCATCGGGAAGTAACTTTTGAGCCCGAAGAATATGCCTATCTCCGAGTTACCCCCATGAAAGGAACACCCGAGGAAAGCTTGCACCGAGATACATCGGTCCCTTTCCAGTAATGGCTAGAAGAGGCAGAGTGGCATATCAGCTAGAGTTACCACCAGAGTTGTCTGACGTTCACGACGTCTTCCATATATCACAGTTGAGAAAGTGCATTGCACCTCCGATCAAACAGGCAGATATGAGTGAGCTAGAGTTGACCAAAGATTTGACCTACGAGGAAAGACCTGTCAGAATATTGGATGAGATGGAAAGAACTACCAGGAGTAAGACAATTAAGTTTTACAAGGTACTGTGGGATCATCATACTGAGGAAGAGGCTACATCGGAAAGAGAGGATTTTCTGAGAACAGCCTATCCACACTTGTTCCCTGAGCAACCGAATCTCGAGGACGAGATTCATTCTAAGGGGGGTAGGTTTGTGACACCCTGGTTTTTGGCAACTTTTTCTTTTCAAAATCTTTCTGGCTTTATTTGCAATTTGGATGGATTTTGAACCTTTTCAGTTGACTTTGGACTTATGAATTCCTCTGAGTGATCCAAAGCCCTCAGCATCTTGCCAAAACCTTGTCCCTCACCTTCTGGATCAAATTCTAATTATTTATCTTTCCCAATTATTCATTTTCTTCCTTTGGGAAAATCTGTCATCACTATGGGTTACAAAGCAACCTATAGTTCTGGTGATCAGAAAAATCCCAAATTAATCCCACACCTTCTTGTCATCATCTACTCCCACAATCTTCAAAAACATTTCATGATCCAGTATAAAATTTTGTCCAGAAAACTCCCTTTGCTCTCTGGACAACACTGGCCATTTGTGAAGCAACTCATATTTTCCCAACTCAGTAAATTCCCAGAAAATTCCCTGGGCTTCTAGGGAACCTATCTTTCCTCAATATCCAAAAATATCATCTGGTCCAGTACAAATTTTCACCAGCAATATTCTGCCAAGTTTCTATTCAATTGGAACCTCTGTGAAGGAAGTGCCAGCTAGATGTATCCAATTGAGCTGAAAATTTTATGACATCTTCTCCTCACCAAATAACCCTGCCACACCAAAATTCAGCTCCAGAAGATCACCCACATGAGTGCTACAAGCTCATCTAGGTTTCTGGTTCAGTACAACACTTGTACATGAACCATATCCAAATCTTGATGAAATTTCCTCAAACCTGGCCAGCTAGGAGTCCTTCCAAAGCAGAACACCCCAGACATCTCCTTTGGCTCCATCTCCAGCTCACCACTTCTCTAGATCACTCTCAAGTTTTCTGTCAGAGATTGTAGCTGAAGCTACACTTCGAACCAGTCTGTATCTAGTCGAACCAGAGGCATGGAGAGACTAAGGGGTCAAGGGTCGACGTGCCAGACAAGAAATGCCAGGCTCGTGAGGCCTCTAGACATCCATACCCGTGGTGAGCACGGTACTGGCATGCCAGTACGCGTGCTCTGCATCTCGCCGGTGTCGGTCGAGGTCGTTCTAGTGACCTCGCACTGCCATTTCGTGTCTGGAGGTTCTGACATCGCCGCTGCCGTCCATGTACCCCCTTCCCGAAGTCTCCCCTCGCCGGCCGCCACGCACGCGGGCACTGTGCCGCCCGTGCGGGCACAGTGGCTTTGCGGCGCGTCTTCTTCCTCTGCTAGCCGCCGTAGCCGCATTAACTCCTCCTGCTAGCTCCCGTCACTTCGCCCTACATCGCGACGGCCAGCGCAACGTCCCGACGCCGGCGACATGACCCGAGCTCCGCCGTTCCAGAGAGCTCCTCCCCCTGCTATATAAAGCCCTCCCCGGCCTCTCTCCGCTCCTCACCCCACTCCTCCTACTCCTAATCGAGCTCCCGAGCCCCGAGCCACGGCCGAGAGGCCCTCTGGCCTCGCTTCTCGCCGGAGATCCGCCACCACCCGAGCCCAGCCACCTCGCCGTTCCACTCCTCCCCGAGCTCCACCGACCGCACACACGAGCTCACCGCACTCCACTGACCCTGCCCAAGCCCTTGCCCGGTCGAATCTCTGCCGGAAACGCCGTCTCCGACGACACCCGAGCGCCGCCGCCGCCAGAGAGGAAGGGGACGACGCCATCCGGCCATCTCTCGTCGCGCTACAGGTATGTGCTTGTTCGTCTTGAGCTCCTCTATTTTCTGGCAAATTTTGGTATTTTTCTCATGTTCACAGAATTTCTGGTGAACAAAACAGTAATATGTGACATTTTCAATTGCATTTTTAAAATATTTTCAGAAGTAAATACTTTTGGATTTGAAGCCCAGGAGTTTGTGGACAACCCAACAGAGCAAGGCAAGCCATGTCATCCATTGCATGAAGCATTTCAATAGTGTTGGTTATTTAATTGAATTATATGCATTATTTTTAATATGTGTTAATTCATAGTAAATTATTTGGATGCCTAGCTACTACCATGTTAATTTATTCCTGATAAATACCCATACTGGTTAAATGCTTGTCAACACTAAACCTAATTGGTTGATCTAGTGTCACCTGTCCGGACTTATCCGTGCAGCCACATTTGCCGGTATGGGACGGCCTTGACTTGGTCTGGCTTTGTGCTCTTTTATCGGTACCACCAAACTAGGGAGGGTTATGTGTGCGTGCTGCCCTGATCAGGTAGACGACGATAATCCTGTGAGCCCAGTTGAGTTATTTTGCCGGCGTCCCCGTTTGGGACAGTTAGTGGCCACAACGGTGGCAGGTGTCACGGGGTGACACAGGGGCCACCCAGGACATGACCCTGGGAGGGTATGATTGTCGGTGGTACGATAGAGGAGTCACGGGTCAGGCAGGTTTCGTTGGAGCACCACCGGTCCACCCGAATGGGATCACGAGGCCAGGTACTCCATAGTGTGGGTAAAGTGCGCAACCTCTGCAGAGTGTAAGAATCTATTCGAATAGCCGCGTCCACGGTATTGGACAGTCCGTACTAGGCCACTGTATGGTCAACCACCCTAAAGATAATAATGATGGAAGAACTTGTCTTATGTTCAGAAGTGCTCAGTGGATTGTGAGCATTCCTAGGGTTGTGGGACAACCCAGATGTGAGTAAGTTGGTACTGGATACCAGTAAGTGAGCAACCTAATCTCTTAACTTGTTATTTGCCATGCTATTGTTTACTGCATTGTTTTGGTTGTCATGAGCTTGCGAGTACATTCCAAGCACTCACCTGGCGTGTCATGCCAGATGCAGGAGAAGCCGAGGACGGAGGTCCCGATGGTTCGTGCTACGCTAACTAGGCCGTGTCCACAGCAGTGTCCCTATGGATGGAGTTTCCCGCGCTATGTTCCGCTACGCCGTAGTCTACCCAGTAGTATCGAGGCCCTGATATGTTCCATAAATAATGTAGATATTGTCATAGCACGTGCAGTGCTTTTGGCCTCGCTATCGATGTAAATTATGAGCTTGTACTCGAGATATTTCAATAAAGTTCAGTTCTGTTCTGTTCCAAGTTGTTGTGTGTTTCCAGAAGACACGATCTCTGGGTTGGAAACACTGGTAAACCGGTTCTCTGAGCCGGGGTGCCACAATGGAGGAATCTGCAAAGGCCTTTAATGAAATGTTGGAGTCTTCAAAACGTCCTCTCCACGAGCACACTGAGCTTTGTCAGCTGGATGCCATCGCACAAGTAATGGCTCTGAAGGCTCAATTCAACTTGGGCAGAGAATGCTACGACGCGATGATGACACTATTTGGACGCTTTCTACCCAAAGGCCATGTAATGCCTACAAACCTGTACCAGTCGGACACAATCCTCCGTGCACTTAAGATGCCCTATGAGAAGATAGATGCCTGTGAGAACGGATGTGCCTTATTTAGGCTTGAGTATGCGGGCTTGAACTATTGTCCCATTTGCAAGTCTTCCAGGTATGTTGTGGTAGACAACGGTATGGGTGAGAAGAGGCAGACCAAAATCCCCGTTAATGTTCTTCGGTATCTGCCAATCATACCAAGACTTCAACGTCTTTTCATGGTCGAAGAGACGGCCAGACAGATGACATGGCACAAATTGGGCAAAAGAACCGAACTAGATGCAGATGGGAATCAGATGATGGTACACACATCGGATGCTTTTGCTTGGAAGAAGTTCGATGAATTACATGGGGATAAAGCGGCAGATCCAAGGCATCCTCGAGTCTGCATCGGCACGGATGGGTTCAATCCGTTTGGTATGACGGCAACCCAATACAGTTGTTGGCCTGTATTTGTCATTCCACTCAATCTCCCCCCCGGACAGATTATGCAAAGAAAGAACATTTTCCTGACATTGATAATTCCAGGGCCCAACTATCCGGGGAAGAATATGAATGTGTACATGCAGCCGCTTAAGGATGAATTGCAAGAAGCTTGGGATAACGGGTTCAAGACATACGACGCCGCTAGCAAACAAAACTTCATAATGCGTGTCTGGTACATGTACTCGATGCATGACTTGCCGGTGTATGTGCTATTCGTTGGCTGGTGTGTGCATGGAAGGTTCCCGTGCCCCACATGCAAGGCAGCTCTTCAGTTTCATTGGCTGGAGGTGGGTCGCAAGTATTCTTGCTTCGACTTGCATAGACCCTTCCAGGATCCTCGCCATAAGTTCAGAAAAGATAAGAAGAACTTCATCAAAGGTAGAGTTGTCAAAAACTCTGCACCACATGCGTTGACAGGCCAACAGATCCTGGATCAGTTAAACGCTCTCGAGCCTGATCCAGAGCGTCCAGGGTATTTCAAGGGGTATAATTCGGAACACGCCTGGACTCACAAGTTTTCTATCTACCGTGGGCATGCCAAACTAATGCAAATCTGAAGGGTTGGGATGTCGTTTATGAAGTGCCACCACTTGTTAGACCACCTCCCCCCAATGAAGAGGATTATGAACCTCACATGAACCCAGACACATATGATGGAGAATTCTTCAAAGAAACACGTCTTTCCAAAAAACGCTTCAAGAACCGCTCTACTTCACCCCAGAACATGGAAGTAGACAGCGACAGTGAATCCGACAACACCCCTGAGCCGGAACAAGAAGAGTTGGAACAAGAAGAGTTGGAAAAAGAAGAGGTTACTGCTGCGGATGACCTGTCAATGCTTGACCGATTACAGAACGGCCTTCCACATGTTGATGCCGCCGAACCCGATGAGCATGTCATTCATGACGACACGCGTGATACTGATGATGATGATGATGATGATCCCGGAGCATATATAGACGATCCAGACTATTATTAGTTTGTATGCATCCCAACTTAAATTATATACATATTATTATTCATGTCAGCTCTTCAATTTTTTTTATGTTGTAATAATTTCGTTTACTCTTTGTCATGGCAGGTGTTGAAAGATGGTGGGCGCGGGTCCAGAGCGCGTCGCGGGTACTTCTTCGGCGGCGGCCCGCGGGAGGGGTACTTCCATTCCACCTGTACCTCTCCGGAGAGCGTTGTTAGACAGTATGGGGACACCGCCGGGCGCTTCTTCGTCGGCGTCGTTGCCCACCGGGAGAGGAGGTCGGGGACGGAAGAAGAGAGGAGGTAGATCAGGATGCAGGGGCGGGAGAGGTAGGCAGGCTGCTACGCCTTCCTCGCCGCCACCCCCAGCTGATTCACCCGAGCACAGGACTGCTAGGGTGGACCCATTTGAGGTGGAGGCTACGGGGACTCCGCACCACGAGCCTCGAGTCGATGGGCCTTCGGCCCATGACACTCCGGACCAGGCTACGTCCCAGGAGACGTCCGGATGGGGTACCTGGCCGGATCTGCGTGAGGGGCCGAGTGGCCAAGCTGATGGTGGCGGGGATGATCCGTTTACTAATAGTGAGGGCGAGGTGGTTGAGGGGGCCACCGTGTACCAGCGTGGTGGTACACGGCTCCCGCCCGTGCCGGCGACCCGCGAGCTGCGGCCGGTGATTAGGCCTGATGGGGAGAAGTAAGTGCATTTACTCTTTTTGTACCTTTTGCTTTCAGGTTTCTTCAAATATCTAATGCGTTGGCCTTGTCATACTGCAGGGGTTGGGTACACGCCAGTGGAGTCCGCAGGCCCAACACCGTCCTTGGTGTGCTTTGCCGGCAAAACTTCCCAGGGTTTGTGACGTTGCCCGGTGAGGGTCAGCTTCCACAGCTAGGATTGAGCTGGGAGCACTACTTGGCTGCCCAGGCCCCGCCGGACCACATGATCGACGGTGTCTTGTGCCACACGATTGCCGAGATGGTGATCAGAAGCTTTTGGGTAATTTCTCCTTTGCACAATTAAAAATTAACAATAGCTAGTTATTTTACTAATCAGTGTTGTCTCGTTTGATTGCAGACCTTCTACAGGTGTGAGGAGGGATACGAGGAGGAGGCGGCACAGGTTATCGCTAGCGAGTGCAGGCGCCTACTACAAAACTTACGGCACGAAGCTCGACCGCAGGCTGTTCGAGACTACTACGCCACGCGTGGTATTAAGAAGGACAAGGCGTCGTGCCGGGCTAAGTTTCTGAAGAAGGATCAGTACATGAAGGTAATTCACTATTCTTAAGGCATTGTACTTAGTTTCCTTGATTTGATTCGTAGGCGTAGCGCTCAAATTTCTCTTTACTAACTTAGGTGCCCCCGAGATGGTGTGCGGATAAGATGGATTGTTGGGAGGCGTTGGTGGATGAGTGGTGCACAGGCCGCTGGCGAGCCGTCCACGACAATGCCAAGGACCGGCGTGCCCAAATGGTTGGTGTGCCACACCATCAAGGCAGCGCCAACTTATTTCAGTTCGGGCGGAACTGGGTATGTGGTTTGCTTCATGATCCATGCAATTCATTCTTCATGCTAGCTTGAGCCCTTTACTAATACTGTGTTCCTCTCTTTTAGGCGGGACACAATAACACGGAGGTGCCAGAGGTTTACGACCTCCATGCCATGGCCCATACTGCCTCGTACAAGAAGGTCAAAGCATTCTCTGAGGCTGACCTCGATAATCCAGAGAACTTCACCAACATCTCCTCCCACCACAAGCTCGTGAGGTACAGAGATGAGGGGAAGGCTAGGAAAGGGGAGGACTTTAACCCGAGCCAGCATCCCTTTGATCCAGAGCTGGTGATGATATCTAGTGGTGGGAGGCCCCATGGCTCGATAGCCATTGGAGATGGACTTATACGTTGTCCTCGCACTCTCCCGGAGATCAAGGCGCGCCAAACGAGCTCTTGTCTTGAGATAAGGCCTCGTCCATGGCCAGTCGATCTCGCCATCGAGGTAAGTTATACGGACTCAGATATCTTTCCTCCATTACATTGTGTGTGTGCCCATCCATGATTAAAATGCTAACGAGGAGTGGTGTTGCAGGCTGCTCTTCATAAAGAGAGAGAGACAACCCAGGCGCTTCTGGAGGAGAGGGACCGGCTGGCGGCGGACAGGGAACGGCTAGCGGAGGAGAAGACGGCTAGGTTGTTGGAGGAGGAGAGGGCATGGAATGATGCGTCTCACCGGGTCATGTACGAGCTCCTCGTGGTAAGTTTCTTATGCATATTAGCCAAATCATGCACGTAATATGTTTGTTTCATTACTAACTTATATGACTGACTCGTCAAAACCAAATGTGCAGTCTATGTGCGAGAAGACCGGTCAGACCCCTCCGCCGATGCCGGTCATTACTAGAGCGGGAACGGCGAGTTTCATTTGAATGGTCATTAGTTACAAGTCTTAACATTTGAGTGTCATCATGCCAACGAGACTTTGCAAATGATCTTTGGTGCAGCATAACTCCGAAGCCGCATCGCACAACCCGACGAACCCCGATGCTTGACCTCCGGTAAGTTTTCTCTATTATGTCACATACTTAGCTTATTTCCCCCAAGAAAGACATACTTATATAGCTAATTATCCTCCAAAATGACATAATTAGCTTATTTAGTCCATTTATGACATAATTAGCTTATTCGTTGCAAAAATGGCATAATAACCTTGGTTACCTCATAAATGTCATATACTTAGCTTATTGTCCTCCAAAATGACATAATTACCTAAGTTAGCTCTAAAATGACCTATACTTACCAAATTTAGCTCAAAAATGGCATAATTACCTAGGTTAGCACAAAAATGACCTATACTTACCTTATTTCCCTAGGTTAGCACAAAAATGGCATACTTACCTAGGTTAGCTCTAAAATGACACAAATAAGGAATAAGATGAAGAAAAACAAGGAAGAGGAGAAAAAGAAGGAATAGAAGAAGAAGAAGAAGAAGAAGACTAGAAGAAGAAGAAGAAGAAGAAGAAGAAAAAGAAGAAGAAGAAGAAGACTAGAAGAAGAAGAAGAAGAAGAAGAAGACATGCTTAGCTAATTATCCTCCAAAATGACATAATTAGCTTATTTAGTCCATTATTGACATAACTAGCTTATTCGTTGCAAAAATGGCAGAATAACCTTGGTTACCTCATAAATGTCATATACTTAGCTTATTATCCTCCAAAATGACATAATTACCTAAGTTAGCTCTAAAATGACCTATACTTACCTAATTTAGCTCAAAATGACATAATTACCTAGGTTAGCACAAAAATGACCTATACTTACCTTATTTTCCTAGGTTAGCACAAAAATGGCATACTTACCTAGGTTAGCTCTAAAATGACACAAATAAGGAATAAGATGAAGAAAAACAAGGAAGAGGAGAAAAAGAAGGAATAGAAGAAGAAGAAGAATCTTCTTCTTCTTCTTCTAGTCTTCTTCTTCTTATTCTTATTCTTATTGTTCTTCTTCTTCTTCTTCTAGTCGTCTTCTTTTTCTTCTTCTTATTCTTCTTGTTCTTCTTCTTCTTCTTCTTCTTCTTATTCTTCTTCTTGTTCTTCTTCTTCTTCTTCTTCTTATTCTTCTTCTTGTTCTTCTTCTTCTTCTTCTAGTCTTCTTCTTTTTCTTCTTTTTCTTCTTCTAGTCTTCTTCTTCTAACTTTCTTATTTCCCATTTTGCAGATTTGATTCACTTCACGGAAGCTTGCATTGATGGAGTGCTTGTGTTTACTTTTTGTTTTGATTTTGTATCCATGAACAATGTGAAACTTGCTACCTATGGATGAAACTATTGTAATATGGTGAAACTTGCACATTTTGTTTTGGTATATCTATTGGATGATCATATCCATATGGCAGGGATATAGTTTCTTATGTGTTGGATATCATATACTTGCTGTGAAACTTGCACATACTGTTTGCCTTGTGAAATATGTATATATATATCATATATTTGCTGTGAAAATGCTTGGATATAACAAAAAACAGAATAAAAAGGGGCAATACAGGCACTTTGCCGTCTGCCAGCGGACGGCAAAGGTCTTTGCCGTCAGCCAGGGGACGGCAAAGGTGCCACGTGGCAGCAACCTGTGCAACCTGGGAGTACTGGGTCTGACCAATTTGGTCATTATGTCGTCCGCTGGCAGACGGCAAAGGCGAGTGGTTCTTTGCCGTACGCAAGCAGACGGCAAAGAAAGGCGAGCGGCAGATGACAAAGAAAGGCGAGCGGCAGACGGCAAAGAAAGGCGAGCGGCAGACGGCAAAGAAAGGCGAGCGGCAGACGGCAAAGAGCGTGGAGGAGTGATGTTATGCCACGGGTCTGCTGCGTCAGGAAGCAGACGGCAAAGGGGAGAGCACGTTTGCCGTCCGCCGGCAGACGGCAAAGTCTCCCGTTAGCCACCTAATGTGGCTAACGTCTATTCTTTGCCGTCCACTTTCGTTGCCGTCTGCTTGGCCAGGAAAGCTGACGGCAAAGACCTTTGTCGTCCGCTGTACGAATGCACACAGTAAAGAAGCTCATTACCGTAGCTTCCAGTGCCGGAAGCGTTTGCCGTCTGCGGCAGACGGCAAAGACCTTTGCCATCCGCTTTCTGGTCCTTTGCCGTCTGCCAAGGCAGACGGCAAATCAGCTGATTCCTGTAGTGATATCTCAATAGATCGATCGGAAAGGATAACTTTGAGGTGGTTTCGTACCCTACAAACAATTTCTATCTTATGTTCTCCGCTAATAGGAACTTGGGAGTGATTCTTTATCGCACGTTGAGGGATGGTTATATGATCCAATTATATTAGCATTGTTGAGAGATTGCACTTGTGAAAGTATGAACCCTAGGCCTTGTTTTTAAGCATTGCAATACCGTTTGTGCTCACTTTTGTTACTTGCTACCTTGCTGTTTTTATATTTCCAGATTACAAAAACCTATATCTACTATCCATACTACACTTTTATCACCATCTCTTCGCCGAACTAGTGCACCTATACAATTTACCGTTGTATTGGGTGTGTTGGGGACACAAGAGATTTCTTGTATTTGATTGCAGGGTTGTTCGAGAGGTATCATCTTCAACCTACGATTCCCACGGATTGATAAACCTTAGGTCATCCACTTGAGGGAAAATTGCTACTGTCCTACAAAACTCTGCGCTTGGAGGCCCAACACGAGTCTACAAGAATAAGTTGTGTAGTAGACATCAGTGTCTAGCTTTCATTGCTTCTAATTTGTTGAAATGCCTACTACTTAGTTTACACATCATAGGTGTGAATATGCAATGCTGTCCTTTTTTCTTACATATTCAATCCTCCTATCATGCGGTCGCCTTACATGAAAGTAGTGTTCGTCAGCATCATGCATCAATGAGTTCTGAAAAGAGAATTTTATTCATTTTTCTTGTGGGTTTGACTTGACAAGGCAAAAAAAATAAGAGAGAGGAAGGAAAAAAGTAAGGTAGGGGCTGATGACGGTCATCTAGCGCCACCGGTAAGGAGGCGCTCTAGAGATTCTGCCACTACTGCTAGTGCAGTAGAAGTTCCAAGTAAATATGGTGTGCCTAACAACCCTACTCCAGCATCCCATGTGCTTTCTCTAGCTTGGCAGTGTGATATTTGCTTGCATGTTGCATACGGTGTCTAGCTTATATTGCTTCTAATTTGATTAAATTGCATCTGCTTAGTTTACACATTATACATGTTAACATGGCATGTCTTCCTTTTCTTGCATATACTACATCTATCTATTACATGTTCTAACATCGAAGTACTATTCGTGTCTATCCTGCATCAATCACTTATGACGAGACACCTTTAACTTGGTAGTGTGATATTGTTTGGATCTTGCATATGATTTATTGCTTGTACTACTTGACATTTGTTTAAATGACACTTATGATGAGACACTATTAACTTGGCAGAGTCATATTTGTAGCATCTTTCATATGGTGTCTAGCTTCCATTGCATTGCTTCTAATTTATTGAAATGCCTTCTGCTTAGTTTACAGATCATAGGTTTGATTATCTCAAGCCGTCCTATTTTTCGTACATATTACATCCTCCTATCATGCGGCTGTCTAACATCACAGTTCAGTTCGTCTATATCACACATCAATTAGTTCTGAAGAACTAAATTTTTATTCCTTTTTCTCGTGGGTTTGACTTGACATGGAAAAAAGAGAGGAAGGTACACAGAATGGTAGGGGATGGTGTTACTACTCGGGAGGCACGGAAACAAAAGCGGAATAGCTCTGCAAATTCTGCTGGTACTGATAGTGCAAGAGAAGGTCGAAGTCCACTGGATAAATGTACAAACACAGTATCCCCTGCTACACCACCTGCAAAACGTACCAAAGAAAAACGAACCAAACAAGCAACGACAGCCCTAGTGGTTGCAGCACCTTCTTCCACAGTACCAACATGTGCACGACTTACTCGTTCATCAACTCTGCTAGCGGCAAGTTCCCAGGCTCCCTTGCCACCTGACACTACTTCCGAAGCACTCTTGGCACAAGAGGACTTGGCAAGATCAGATGAACCTTGTGAGCTTCAATACCAAGATGGTAGTTGATCGAGTCAAGTTACAGTTGCATGCTTCTTTATATGTAGTCTCACAGTTTGATGTACACTAACACTTCCCATGTTCGTTGTTGAACTAGCACCTAGGCGCAAGAGGAAACAGACATCAGGGATAATGCTCGACAGGTTAACTAAATCTAAAGGAGGAAGAATGGAGATCCATTTTGAGTCAGGTTTAAAAAGGCCACGTGATGCTACAGAGTCAGCCAGGTTAGTATCAAAGGCAGCCGTTGTCGTTAGGTGTCATGCACGTATCCTCCCAACATGGATTCAGTACAGGAATGCCAAAGACGAAATCCAGTTTAACACCTTCCTTGACCATTTATCTATAAGTATGTTTATTTATGGAACTTAGTAATATCGTCTTGCTCCGTCCCATACTTTCTAGGTTGCTGGTAATGAGACTCCTATAATTTTGAACAGATGAGGTTCAAGTTGGATCGGCAAGATGATGCAACCAGACAAGCATGCACTCATGTTTTCAAGTCTGCTCTGCGACAATATCGGTATAATCTGAGGAAAACTCACTTTGAAGGCAAGGCTAACAATGAACTTGCCCAAACATCTCCAGTGGAAAATATAACGGATGAAGACTGGACAACCCTTGTTAAACACTGGTCTGATCCAAAGTATCAAGTATGTTATATAGATGTGATCAGATCACATGTTGAACTCCTATTTACGCATGTCCCTTACAAATCTATCTTCTTCTAGGTGAACTGTTCAAAGAACAAGGCCAACCGTACGAAAGTGAAATTCCAACAGACGACAGGATCTCGTAGCTATATTGCACACTATGAGGCTCTCGTAACTAGTTGTTTCACTCTTTTGGCTGTGCCATATTATCAGATCTATATTGACTTGTTCCAAATGCAAAGGAAAGCCTGCAAGGACCAAAAAGAACCTAAACCAAATGCGGTGGAAATCTTCAAGGACTGTCACACCAGCAAGACGAAGGGCATGACTACACCAGTCAAAACCGTTGTAGTAAGTCCTTAATCCTCAAGCCCTTTGACTACTGGTTACTCTGACCTGTGGTGCATTGAACTGCATGGTTTGCAGCCAATGTCTATTACTCTTTTCAATTTTATACACAGTTGTCTGAACGTATCATTGCACTTTACCAGGTTTAAAAGAGAGAAACGATGTTCCTTTGCTCTTGATCTGTAATCTAGTTTCGTGCTGCACACAATGTTACAATTGCCTGTTTGTCTGATCTCAGTTGTTTTGTGATATGAATGATGTCATACTATGCTCACCGTATTATAAACGTTGTCTCTTTATCTTAGTTGTTAATACAATGTGAAGAAATAGACAATACATTAGCCATGGTATATGGTCATATGTTTGGAACCTGGTTTTATTATGTACTTTGCAGTAAAATACAACTAATATTTTACACAGGTTCACCAAAATAAGTTATGTATATAAACCAAAGCTATTCTGTTTGGTTTTTCTGCCTCACTAATAACTTATGTTCTGGTACTACTAATGTACAAACTCAACTTTTCAGCAAGCTATGGAACAAATGGTGGAACCGCCACAACCTCCTAAAGGTGATGAGGCAACCATAACCACAATGTCACCTCTTGCTGCAGTGGGTCAGTATCTCTCCACTAAGAGTGCCAAAAGCACCTTCCTACGTAATACTGGGTTGGTTGTTAAGGCAACCTCGTCCAAACTGCCTCATGAACAAGATCTGCAAGCTCGACAGAATGATATATCTGCGCTCCAGACACAAGTCCAATCCCTAACAGAGACCCTTTGTGAAACAAGAACAACCATTGTTCGATGTCGTCAAGATATGCATGGTTTTGAAACCAGACTATCAGACATTTGCTATGTTGTTCAAGATCCTAGGAGAAATGACAGCGAAGTTTACGGTGCTCCATCAGACACTACATCATGAAAACGTACCATTCAGGTCAAATCATCCGAGCTTCTGAACTTCTGATGGTGCATTTACTTTTATGCCAACCCTCCTTTTGTTATATGGCTAAAATTTGTTTTGTTGCGATACAAATTTTTTTCTTAACTGGCAGCGACCGGCAGAAGAAAACAACAAGCTAATTTTGTATAGTGTAGGGTGTTCCCTATATTTGCACGGGTGGCGAACTTTGATGCCCAGTGGATGTAATCTGTGCAATCACCGTAATAGCCTAGCGTTAGTTGCTTGCTTATTTATTTCCTCGTAGTCATCTTTTTCCTCGGTTTGTTAGTGGCCGCAATAACCATGGGCCACATACGGCCCGTGGTAACCATGGGCCTGCTACCTGATGTAGTGCCCAAGGGCCATCTACGGGCCGTAGGATCCGTGGGCCAAAAGCGGACCGCATTATGGGCCGTAAATGGGCCATAGTGGGAATGGTCCGTTTAAGGGCCCATAGCATAACGGGCCGTTAACAGGCCACAGGATTAATTCTATCGACAGGCATAACGGGTCGTTAATGGCCTGGAATACATGACGTGCTGAAAATGGCCCAATGGGTTAACAGACCACAAACGGGCCGATTGTAACGACGGGCTGAATCTGGCTCATTAGCATAACAGGCCGTCAACGGACCGTAAGTAATCAAGGGCCGGAAATGAGCCCAAGATTTTATGGGCCCTGAGAAGGCCGAAAGAAAACATGGGCTGGAAACGGCCCAACTGAATCATGGGCCGTTAATGGGCTCAAAGCTGTTTACTTTTCATGATGGGCCAGAATCACCACGGGTCGTCAATGGGCCCAGAAAAACAAAAGGCCTAATATGGGCCGAAAGACATCACGGGCCATAGATGGGCCGAAAGTGACAACGGGCTGAAATCATAAGGCACGGCCCACATGGCGCTACTGGGCCTAATTTTGAAATGCCATAACGGGCCGTGAGTACCCGGGCCGTAAATGGGTTGTATGCGAACATGCCGTTAATAGGCTTTCCATGGGCCGGCCCACTTACTTTTGACCAAGTCAAACGGGCCGGCCTTTTTAAAGTAAATGGGCCACTATTGGGCCATGCCACGTGTCGATGTATCATAGGTGTCTCGCGTCCAATAAATGGATGACATCTGTCCCAACGCCGAGCTGACACGTGGTTCCGCCGGCGAATGATAAATTTACACGTGGAAAATCGCCATTGGTCAGGGCTGCTAACGGGTTATCGGATCCAAACCGGAACCCGATAGCTTAACGACGACCCGTTGCGGTGGATGCCACGTGTCGGTTACCCTTGACGAAAACACTTCCATGACGTGACATTTATCGTCATGGAAGTGGACACTTCCATGATGATAATTTCAGTATTGTCATGGAACACTTCTACGACAACACAGGTATGACTATCTTGATTTTGTCATAAAATTGTCACGGATGTACATGCATGACAGAAGACATGACCTACTGTGACAAAGACGTATCATCACGGAAGTGTTTTTTTTGTAGTGTTGCTGCCTCCATGATGATGTTTGAGTAGTTCCCCAAAGGACCTAAGGGTCCATAGGAGTGAATTGTGGGTTTATGATCAGATTGTTCATTGAAAGTAATTGAGTTATTTCTGAACTTTATTATGTGTGATTGTTATATTATTTCTCTCCGATCTATGCGTTTAGTTTGGCCAACTAGATTGATTTATCTTCAGCGGGAGAGGTGCTTTGTGGTAGGTTCAATCTTGCGGTGTCCTCACCTTGCCATAGAAGGGGTAGCGAGGCACGTATTTTTATTGTCGCTACTAAGGATAAAACAATGGGGTTTGATCATATTGCTTGATCTTATTTTGTCTACATTAGGTCATCATACTTAAAGCATTACTCTGTTTGTTATGAACTTAATACCTAGAGAGGCAAGCATAGAAATGCTCTCGAAGTGGAGTAATAGTAGTATATGCAGAATCGTTTCGGTCTACTTGTCACGGACGTAATGCCTATGTACATGTTCATGCCATGAATAACATCATAACTATGCGCTTTTCTATCAATTGCCCAATAGTAATTTGTTTACCCACCGTTGTATGTTCTTGAGAGAGATGCCTCTAGTGAAAGCTATGGCCCCCGGGTCCATCTAAATCATATTACTAAAACCCTAAAAACCTTGCTGCAATTTATTTACTTTTATTTAGTTTTGCAATTTATATATCTACCACTATCAGAATTAATCCTTGCAATTAACGAGTACAAGGGGATTGACAACCCTCTTGCCCGCGTTGGGTGCAAGTATTTGTTTGTGTGTGTGCAGGTACTGCTAAAGGTCGTTTACGTGGATCTCCTATTGGTTCGATAAATCTTGGTTCTTAACTAAGGGAAATACTATCTGCTACTATACTACTTCACCCTTCCTCTTTGGGGAAATCCCAACGCCTATCACAAGTAGCAGCACTCTACTTTTCCTGAGGAGAGTCTGGAGCATGGCACTCTGGTGATTCATGATGTGATTAAGCTGAAGCACAAGAGGATCCAAGCTCCACCACAAATTCATGACGATGTGCCTCCTGGTGCTGAGTTTGATGATTCTGACTATGTTCCTTCCCCCGAGAAGATGAGTTGGGCTTCGAAGCTGAAGAAGAAGGTCAATAAGCTCTTTTGTCTGCAGACAGATATTCAGAACATGTTGTATGAGGCTCACAAGAATGAGAAGATAGCTCGTCGCAGACAGATCGATATGTGAGGAAGATGGACATATCTGTGGAGAGTGGCTCCGAGAAGATCATCACTTCTGAGGAGAAGTGGATTTCTGGGCACAGTCGGTGGACCGATGAGGATGATTCAGATGCCACCACTTCTGCCCCTCCTACTGTTGGTGTTGACATGGATGCTGAGGGACATGATGATGAGGAGGAGACCGAGGAGTCTAATGAGTCCGAGGACGTCGAGTAGTGCTACCACCTCTGGGTCATTAGTGTCGCTCTTTGTCTTTTTGGCATCTTGATGCCAAAGGGGGGGAGCTTAGGAGCGGGGGATTTGCAGGGTCCGAGTCACAAGCTTGCACCTTTTCTTTTGACTCTTTGTGCTTGTGAACTCTCTCTTTATTGCTTTTAGTTGCTTTGGTTTGAGACTTTGTTTCTGTATGGTGTGAGACATACTATCGTACCTCGTTTATGTTATTATGTCTTTTCGTTCATATATGTGGAGCTTTGCTATATCTTTGCCCTGTATCTTTATGCTCATATACATGTGCTTGCAACATCGTTTATCTCTCGTATTCCTTATGTTGCAAGTGTCGCCTAGTCTATAAAATCTAGGGGGAGTGTTGATCCTAGTGTGTGTGCTTGGCATTCCAAAGGCATATCTAATTAGTGCACACATCTAGGGGGATCCCGTCTATATTTTATAGATTGTTGGTTTGCATACTATTCCTTGATATCTATTGTGCAAATCTTGTATTGTCATCAATTCACCAAAAAGGGGGAGATTTTTAGGGCATGCCTCTCTCTAAGTGGTTTTGGTGTTGTTGACAATACCCTTTGCGGACTAACCGTGTGCATTGAGCATTTTAGATATTCTTATATTTGGCAAAAGACGGTTTTATTCCCCTCGGATAAGGAAAGAGCAAAGACAGGTTTTTCGGTGTTTCTTTTTGGTTGATTTGAGTCGTAGGAAATTTCTACTATTAAGAGGGGGGCCGCGTTGGAAGGTATGGGTGGAATCAACACGTACACAACCTAAATACACCCACATTCCCTTCCCCAACCTTGGAGCAATTTATCTGTTGTGCTCTGGTCTCTCTGGTAGTGACCAAGCGGTAGTACCGCTTGTGCGGTACTTCCGCTGGTTGTACCGCGGCTACTTCCGCAAGGTTCTCTCTTAGGCTTACAGGAATTCGCGGTAGTACCGCTTGTGCGGTACTTCTGCTGGTGTACCGCGGGCACTATGATACGTCTCCAACGTATCTATAATTTTTGATTGTTTCATGCTATTATATTATCAATGTTGGATACTTTATATGCTATTTTATATCATTTTTTTCTGGACCAGAAGGGACCGTAGAAGGTTCGGGAGGAGGCCATAAGAACTACGAGAGAGCCACAAGCTCGTAGAGCGTGCCCCAGGGGGGTAGGCGCGCCCCCTGAGCTCATGGGCCCCACGCAACTCCATTTGACCTAATTCCACCTCTATAAATTCCCAAATATTCCCAACCCAACAGAGAGCCAACCGAAATAACTTTTCCGCCGCCTCAAGCTTCTGTTCTTCCGCGATCCCATCTAGAGGCCTTTTCCGGTACTCTGCCGGAGGGGGAATCTATCACGAAGGGCTTCTACATCAACCTTGCTGCCCTACCGATGATGTGTGAGTAGTTCACCACAGACCTACGGGTCCACAGCTAGTAGCTAGATGGCTTCTTCTCTCTCTTTGATCTTCAATACCATGTTCTCCTTGATCTTGGAGTTCTATCCGATGTAATCTTTTTTTGCGGTGTGTTTGTTGGGATCCGATGAATTGTGGGTTTATGATCAGATTATTCATTGAAAGTAATTGACTCTTTTCTGAACTTTATTATGCATGATTATGATAGCTTTGTATTTCTCTCCGATCTATCTGTTTGATTGGCGAACTAGATTGATTTACCTTCAGTGGGAGAGGTGCTTTGTAATGGGTTCAATCTTATGGTGTCCTCACCCAGTGGCAGAAGGGGTAGCGAGGCACGTATTGTATTGTTGCTATTATGTAACGGGTTCAATCTTGTGGTGTCCTCACCCAGTGGCAGAAGGGGTAGCGAGGCACGTATTGTATTGTTGCTATTAATGATAAAACGATGGGGTTTATTCATATTGATTGAGTTTACTTTGTCTACATCATGCCATCTTACTTAAGGCGTTACTCTGTTTGTCATGAACTTAATACCATAGATGCATGATGGATAGCGGTCGATTGGTGGAGTAATAGTAGTAGATGCAGGCAGGAGTCGGTCTACTTATCACGGACGTGATGCCTATATGTGTGATCATTGCCATGAATACGTCATAACTATGCGCTTTTCTATCAATTGCCCAACAGTAATGAAAGCACATTTGCTCCCTTGGTGGTTTTGGTAATTTATGCCAACATACATGTTGTTGGACTAATGCCTCTATCTAGTGAATTTCAGACAAGTTCAACAATGGCGTGGCAAGGACAAGAGGATGTGGAACCCCTTCAAAATGCTAAGGACATGGATTGGTAAAAGCTCAAGACTCTACATTTTTGTTAAGTGATCCAAGATCACATTGAGTCCATAGGAAAGCCAATACTATTAAAAGGGGATGAGGTGTTGCTTAATGGTCTTTTTGCTCAAGTGCTTAGTGACATTGCTCCAAAACCCTCAACCACTTTCTCCATCCAAATATGTCCAAAACCTACATTCCAACTCGGCCCCACCGAAATTTCCTATTCGGAGCCACCGAGTTCATATGGACTTAGCCACTGCCAAAACCCTAACAAATCGGATCCACCGATATGGATCTCGGTCTCACCGAGATGGCCTTGCCAACTCTCTGTAATCGATTGCAATTACTTCGGTCCCACCGAGTTTTGCAAATCGGTCTTACCGAGATGGCTTGCCAACTCTTTGTTGCCTTATTGCTTCACTTCGGTCCCACCGAGTTGATGCAATCGGTGCCATCGAGACGAGGTTTGCCCTAACCATTGCACATCGGTCCATCCGAGTTGTTCAAGTCGGTCCCACCGAGATTCCTAACATTCATATCTTTTACACAGTTCGGTGCCACCGAGATTTCTGATCGGTGCCACCGAGTTGGGTCAAAAGTGTGTAACGGTTGGATTTTGTGTGGAGGCTATATATACCCCTCCACCCCTTCTTACTCAGTAAGGAGAGCCATCAGAACGTGCCTACACTTCCACCATACATTTTCTGAGAGAGAACCACCTACTCATGTGTTGAGATCAAGAGATTCCATTCCAACCATTTGAACCTTGATTTCTAGCCTTTCCTAAGTTGCTTTCCACTCAAATCCTTCTTCCACCATAGCCAAATCTGTGAGGAGTTGTTTGAGTGTTGGGGAGACTATCATTTGAAGCACAAGAGCAAGGAGTTCATCAACAACACACCATCTATTACCTTTTGGAGAGTGGTGTCTCCTAGATTGGTTAGGTGTCACTTGGGAGCCTCCGACATGATGTGGAGTTGAACCAAGGAGTTTGTAAGGGCAAGGAGATCGCCTACTTCATAAAGATCTACCCCGAGTGGGTCTAGTCCTTCGTGGACGTAAGCCATGGTGGAATAGACAAGGTTGCTTCTTTGTGGACCCTTCGTGGGTGGAGCCCTCAGTGGACTCGCACAGCCGTTATCCTTCGTGGGTTGAAGTCTCCATCAACGTGGACGTACGATAGCACCACCTATTGGAACCACGCCAAAAACCACCGTGTCAGATGCCAGTGACAGCAAGAACAGGTCAGATCAGCATGCATATCTCAATGAAGGATCAAGTCCTGAGGAAAGTTTCTATGAGGGAGAGAGGAGTTCTCCAGAATTGCCCAAAGCAGCTACTAGGGCAAGAAAGAAGAGAACCTCAGATGATGAGGATGAGGACTTTGTTACTAGTGAAGCAACATCAAAGAAGAAGAGAGTTGTGCTTGCAAAGGAGTATAGCACCAAACCATCTGCTAGAACCAAAGAGAAGACAGCAGTGAACAAAGTTACTAAGGAAACCATGACATTTACACTTGAGGAACCAAGTGATGAAGAGGCAGCTGCTGCAGGAAAGAAGAAGAGGCCAAGGAAAACTGTTGCTCGTGTGCTAGGCAAACCCTCCATGGCTGATGAAGAGGAGGAGGAGGAGCCAGCAGCTGATGCACCTCCCGCCAAGACTCAGAAGCTCATGTCTGATGCTATGAGGTATGCTGCTCCCACCAAGTCCAAGCCCAAAGCTTCAGCACCCAAGAGATCCACGAGAAATATCCCTGCTACTGAGAAGAACAAGGCCCCAGTGCCTGAAGTTGATGTTGATGAGGAGCCACTAGTGCTCAGAAAGTTGAAACCCAAGATTCCAGATCATGACAATGCTCATCCAGTTGCAGAAAACATGATGCTCAGGAAGGACAAAGGACTGCGTCAGTGGAGATTGTCAGATCCTTATGCTGCAAGGAGAATGACTGCTTGTGATTACCGCTTTCACACACGAGAGCAACAAGATTTCTATGAGACTGTATTGCTTGACAAGAAGCCTATTGTCAGTGATATGAAGTGGGTGGATTGGAAATATATTGATGCAAATGAAGACTATTTCCCCCATGTTCATGAACGCTTCAAAATTGCTGGTGTTGATGATTTTGTTGGACATAAGCTTACCAAATGGAATGATGAGATGATCATGCAATTTTATTCGACAGCACACTTTTATCCAGATGGTAGAGTTGTGTGGATGAATGAGGGATCCAAGTACCAATCAACCATCTCTGAGTGGGCTGCTCTTCTTGGTGCTCCAAAGGAAGAAGATGATGACATTGATATATATGCCAAGCTCAAGATGGACCACAATTCCATGGCTAATATGTACACAGCTATTCCAGAGAAAGATATTGAGACTCACAAGCTATGTTCAGTGAAGCACTTGCTACCTGGTTTGGCCACCACTAACACAATCTTGAGGTACACTCTGTTGCCCAAGTCTGGAGATGACAAGATGATACGTGGCCACTCCATCAACCTGCTGCACTTGTTTGACACACCGCAGAAATTCAAAGTCATGAGCCTTATTGTTGAAACTATCAAGAGAACCGCAGCTGACCAGAAAAGATCTTGCGGATATGCTCCACACATTCAGATGCTCATCAACTCCAAGGTTGGAATGAACACTTATCTTCTTGATCGTGAGCATCTCCCATTGCGCCCAGAGTTCGAGGACAATGTAGTGGTGATGGACCCTTCACACCCTACATCTGCCCAAGCTCAAGAGAGAATCCGGGCAGCTGAGGCAGCAAAAGAAGCTCAGAAGGCATCTGCTCCCAATGCACCTATTGCTAACCTCAAGACAAAGAATGATCAAATGACTTATCTGCTGGAAGCCACCCTGAGGATTGAGCGAAGTCTGGCCAACCTCACTAAGAACCAGGCTAGCCTAGAGCGGATAGTCGAGACAAAGATTCATGATCTTGATGTGAAGATCACTGAGGTACAGACCATTGTGGAGAAGCTGAAAGATGATGTTGACGCAGCCAGTGCTGCTTCTGATGATAGTGGACATGACAGACCGACGACTGAGAGATTCCAGACAGTGCCCAGGGCAGCCAGGTCTGCTGCAGTGCCTGTTGCAGATACGAGGACCACAGTCTCTGCACCTGCTGCTGCTGCTACAGTGCCACCTCCAGTCTCTACTCCACCAGCCCAGCAGACGTCAGCTGAAGCCTTCGCGGATGCACTTCTCTCAACGCCATCTACGCACACCGGAGCTACCAGCCAGAGATCACCTTCAAGAGCTGCCGAGGATCGTGCCTAGAGAGCCGCATAGTCCTATACCTATTCAAACTTTTTGGTACTTGTTGCCAAAGGGGGGGAATTTGTATAGATCATTAGGCTTCGAGAGAGAGTGTCTCGCTTTTGCTCATTGGTTTTTCTTGAGTTTCTGCTACTATTTTTATGTGCTTTGATATGTGTGTGAGATACTTTGCTCGTTATGTTTGTGAGATACTTTGTGTGATTGATCATACTATGCTTCATGTGATGCTTAATGCTTATCCTTATCATTATCTTGTATGATCATTCACTTGTGTTGGTGATGCGTGCTTACTATTCCATTCATATCATTTTGCGCGCTTCACCAAGTTGTATGTGACATGGAAGAGTGACCCATGATCCTAATCGATTGTGCATTTGCATTCAAACGCAAATTTTTAATAATGCAAAAATTTAGGGGGAGCTCTTGCTTATCACATACTTCTCAAAGCGATGATGTACTTCATTCATTTAATCATTTGTCGAAGCTTTGATCTATATGTTGTCATCAATTACCAAAAAGGGGAAGATTGAAAGCACATTTGCTCCCTTGGTGGTTTTGGTAATTTATGCCAACATACATGTTGTTGGACTAATGCCTCTATCTAGTCAATTTCAGACAAGTTCAACAATGGTGTGGCAAGGACAAGAGGATGTGGAACCCCTTCAAAATGCTAAGGACATGGATTGGCAAAAGCTCAAGACTCTACATTTTTGTTAAGTGATCCAAGATCACATTGAGTCCATAGGAAAGCCAATACTATTAAAAGGGGACGAGGTGTTGCTTAATGGTCTTTTTGCTCAAGTGCTTAGTGACATTGCTCCAAAACCCTCAACCAGTTTCTCCATCCAAATATGTCCAAAACCTACATTCCAACTCGGCCCCACCGAAATCTCCTATCCGGAGCCACCGAGTTCATCTGGACTTAGCCACTGCCAAAACCCTAACAAATCGGATCCACCGATATGGATCTCGGTCTCACCGAGATGGCCTTGCCAACTCTCTGTAATCGGTTGCAATTACTTTGGTCCCACCGAGTTTTGCAAATCGGTCTCACCGAGATGGCTTGCCAACTCTCTGTTGCCTTATTGCTTCACTTCGGTCCCACCGAGTTGATGCAATCGGTGCCACCGAGACGAGGTTTGCCCTAACCATTGCACATAGGTCCATCCGAGTTGTTCAAGTTGGTCCCACCAAGATTCCTAACGTTCATATCTTTTACATAGTTCGGTGCCACCGAGATTTCTGATCGGTGCCACCGAGTTGGGTCAAAAGTGTGTAACGGTTGGATTTTGTGTGGAGGCTATATATACCCCTCCACCCCTTCTTACTCAGTAAGGAGAGCCATTAGAACGTGCCTACACTTCCACCATATATTTTCTGAGAGAGAACCACATACTCATGTGTTGAGATCAAGAGATTCCATTCCAACCATTTGAACCTTGATTTCTAGCCTTTCCCAAGTTGCTTTCCACTCAAATCCTTCTTCCACCATAGCCAAATCTGTGAGGAGTTGTTTGAGTGTCGGGGAGACTATCATTTGAAGCACAAGAGCAAGGAGTTCATCAACAACACACTGTCTATTACCTTTTGGAGAGTGGTGTCTCCTAGATTTGTTAGGTGTCACTTGGGAGCCTCCGACATGATGTGGAGTTGAACCAAGGAGTTTGTAAGGGCAAGGAGATCGCCTACTTCGTGAAGATCTATCCCGAGTGAGGCTAGTCCTTCGTGGACGTAAGCCTTGGTGGAATAGACAAGGTTGCTTCTTCATGGACCCTTCGTGGGTGGAGCCCTCCGTGGACTCGCGCAGCCGTTACCCTTCGTGGGTTGAAGTCTCCATCAACGTGGATGTATGATAGCACCACCTATCGGAACCACGCGAAAAACCATCGTGTCTTCATTGCATGTGTACGGTGATGCTTGACTTGTATACTTGCTAAAATCTGCCTACAACTAAAATTGGGAAAAGGTTAGGTTTTTATTTGGTCAAGTAGTCTAATCACCCCCCTCTAGACATACTTTTGATCCTACAAGTAATTTGTTTACCCACCGTATGCTATGTGTTCGAGAGAGAAGCCTCTAGTGAAAACTATGGCCCCCGGGTCTACTTTAAACATATTTTAAAAACCAAAAATACCTTGCTGCAATTTATTTGCTTTTATTTTCTTTGCAATTTATCTATCTACCTATACAAGATTTGATCCTTGCAGGTAACGAGTTCAAGGGGATTGACAACCCTCTTGCCCGCGTTGGGTGCAAGTATTTGCTTTTGTGTGTGCAGGTGCTGTTCACTAGGATTTGCGTGGTTCTCCTTTTGGTTCGATAACCTTGGTTCTCACTGAGGGAAATGCTTATCTCTATTGTACTGCTTCACCCTTCCTCTTCGGGGAAAATTCCAACGCAGCTCACAAGTAGCACACTACCGTAAAGTTCTGTGTTTGCCTTCCAGTATTTCGCGGTAGTACCGCTGGCTCTAACGGTAGTACCGCTTATGCGGTACTTCCGCTTTGTTGCCGCGCGAACTACAGTTGGATTCTCTGTATGCCCCTCGATAATTCGCGGTAGTACCGCTTATTTTAGTCGGTAGTACCGCTCCGGCGGAACTACCGTGCTAGTACCGCTACGGTACTCGTTGGGCCACTTTGGATCTGCCGTGCTTAGCGTTAGTATACCACTCCCCCGAGCAGTAGTACCGCTTAAGCACGACCAATGCATAACGGTGGGAATTTTTGTCCCCACTATGTAAGGGGGTCTTCTTCCCCAAGAAGACCTACCTCTCCTTCCCCCATTTGCTCCATTGTTGCCCAAGCTTAAACTCGCCCGATCTCCCTCCCTAGCCATCAAAACTTGTTGATTCTCTAGGCTTTGGAGGAGAAGGCCCCGATGTATACATTCACCGAGAGAAATTTGATTCCCCCCTACTGTCCATTATGCATCTTATTACTCTTGGGTGTTTGGGCACCCTAGACGGAAGAGGTCACCTCAGAGCCACATTCCATTGTGATGAACCTTCGTGGTGGTGTTGGGAGCCTCCAATTGAGTCGTGGAGAGATCCCCAACCTTGTTTGTAAAGGTCTGGTCACCGCCTTCAAGGGCACCGCTAGTGGAATCACGGCATCTTGCATTGTGCGAGGGCGTCAGGAAAATAAGGTGGTCCTAGTGACATCTTGGGGAGAATTCTGCCTCCACACCTCTCCAATGGAGACGTACCTCCCCCAAAGGAGGAAACTTCAGCAACACATCCTCGTCTCCATCAACTCCACTTGCGGTTACTTCGTGCCTTTACTTTGTGCAAAGCTATTATCTTGTGTTTACCTTGTGCTTGCATTTGTTATTGTTGTAGTGCTTATCATATAGGTTGTCCACCTAGTTACATATCTAGACACTTACTTTCTTGTTGAGACTAATTTGTTAAAAGAAGTGAAAAATTGTTAGTCGTCTATTCACCCCCCCCTCTAGTCGACCATACCGATCCTTTCAACTATACAATAATTAGCACCAAGCAATCTCATGCCATTCATGCATACACCTACATAAGAAAGGAAGTCTTAGGGCATCTCCATCGCTGACCCGCAAACCGGACACTGAATCTGTCCACGGACAGAGGGACCAGTCCGCGGACACAGATGCGGGAGTCGGCCATCCAATGCTATCCGCAAACAATTCAAAACGCATTTGAACAACCGGAGAAATTTCATCAAACACGACCGGTTTCATTAAAGTTAGGACATAATTTACATAAAAAGGTCGATATTTTGAGCGTAACTAAAATTTAGAAAAAATCCTACAACTTGTACCGGACGACCACCTCGTACACGTCACCGCCCTGCCCTGCCGCACTGTCGTCGCCGTCCTTCCCGTCGCCATCGCCGTCGTCCCTCTAGCGGCGGAAGGGCGCTAGTCCGCCACGGCAGCCTTGTCCGGTCGCTGCCTGCCGCTCACGGAGGAGCCGCTCCGCCTCCTCCTGCGCAGTGTGGAGGGTCTCCTTAGCCAATGCCAACGGCACCCGCGGAGCTCTGACGACGGCCTTGTCCCTGCCGGCATTGGCGGGGGAGTCGCTAAGCGGCCACTCCTCGCCGATCTTGGCGAGCTCGCCGTCAACGTGGCGGCAGCGCCTGGCGGTCGTCTCCATAATGGTGACTGAGCGGTCGAGGGCCCACGTGGCGGCGAGGCCTGGGTCATTGTGGACCATTCCGGTGGCGTGTGGGACTTGACGAACATGGAGCAACGGGCGGCGTTGCGCTGGTCGTACCGCGCCTGTTGCCTCGTGCTACTTGTAGCTTGCGTTGGTATTATCCCCGAAGAGGAAGGGATGATGTAGCACAGTAGAGATAAGTATTTCCCTCAGTTATGAAACCAAGGTTATCGAACCAGTAGGAGAATCACGCAACACCTCGTTAGCAGCACCTGCACACAAACAACAAATCCTTGCACCCAACGCAAACGAGAGGTTGTCAATCTCTCGGCGGTCAATTACAAGATTAAATTGTATGTGATTGATAGATAGATTGAAACAAAAATACAAAATAAAATAAATAAAAGAAAATGGCAGCAATATTTTTAGGGTTTTAGTAATATGATTTAGATAGACCCGGGGGCCATAGGTTTCACTAGAGGCTTCTCTCAAGAAAATAGCATACGGTGGGTAGACAAATTACTGTTGGGCAATTGATAGAAAAGCAAATAATCATGACAATATCCAAGGCAATGATCATGTATATAGGCATCACATCCAAAATAAGTAGACCGACTCCTGCCTGCATATATTACTATTACTCCACACATCGACCGCTATCCAGCATGCATCTAGTGTATTAAGTCCATAAGAACGGAGTAATGCCTTAAGAACGATGACATGATGTAGACAAGATAAACTCACGTATGAATAAACCCCGTCTTTTTACCCTTAGTAGCAACGATACATACGTGTCATGTCCCTTTCTGTCACTGGGATTGAGCACCGCAAGATCGAACCCACTACAAAGCACCTCTTTCCATGGCAAGATAAATCAATCTAGTTGGCCAAACCAAATCAATAGATCGGAGAAGAAATACGAGGCTATAATAATCATGCATAAAATAGTGCAGCAAAGACTCAAATAATTTCATGGATAATCTGATCATAAACTCACAATTCATCGGATCCCAACAAACACACCGCAAAAAGTGATTACATCGGATAGAACTCCAAGAACATCGAGGAGAACATTGTATTGAAGATCAAAAAGAGAGAAGAAGCCATCTAGCTACTGCCTATGGACCCGAAGGATTGTGGTAAACTACTCACGCATCATCGGAAGGGCAGCAAGGTTGACGTAGAACCCCTCCGTGATCGATTCCCCCTCCGGCAGATTACCGGAGAAGGACCCCAGATGGGATCTCTCTGGAACAGAAACTTGCGGCGGCGGAAAAAGTATTTCGTGGACTCCCTTTAGGGTTTTTGATTTTTTCTGAATTTATAGTGCTGGAATTAGGTCAAACGGAGCTGGGTGGGCCCCACGAGGTACCAGGGCGCGCCCTAGTGCCTCGTGGCCCACTCCTTCATCTTATGGCCCTCTCCCGAAGCTTCTAGTGTTTATCTTGTCCAATAAAAAATCTCCAAAAAGTTTCGTGGCATTTGGACTTCGTTTGGTATTGATTTTCTGTAAAACAAAAATAGGGCAGAAAACAGCAACTGGCACTGGGCACTAGGTTAATAGGTTAGTCTCCAAAAATGATATATAATTGATGTAAATGATTATAAAAACATCCAAGATTGATAATATATCAGCATGGAACAATAAAAAATTATAGATACGTTGGAGACGTATCACCTCGCCGCGCGCTCCTCCTCGAACACAATAGCCCTCGAGTCCGAGGGACCACCGTCACCGTCGCCTCCGAGGTAGTGGAGGATGCGGTAGCGCGCCTTGGTGATCGAAGGCGACAGCTCGTCCTTGACGGGGCGATTACGACGGGGCGTCGACACAGGCCCGTCGATATGGGCGTAGCGGCTGTGCGGCGGCGAGACCGGCTCCTCCTTCACGCGACGCCCGATCTAGACGCCGGAACCGCGGTTGCGCGGGGGGGCGCGGGCTCCTCCTTGACACTGCGTCCGATCTGGATGCCGCCACGATTGTGCGGGGGAGGGGGCGCGGGCTCCTCCTTGACCCGCTAGAGTGGGGACGCCGGCTCCCGCTTCACGCGGTACCGCGACGGGGACGACGACTCCTTGACGGCACGCGCTGGCGATGGTGGCATCGGGTCCATCTGATGGAGCAATCGCTCTGTCATGATCTCCATCTGACGGATGAATTCTTCGTCCATCACAGCGGCCTCCGCGAGGAGGCGGGGCTTCTACTGCGGCTACGGCGGAGGCACCTGGTCCTCCTCGTCGCCAGAGGAGATGACGATCTCCTCCTTGCCGGAGGAGTCTGTCATCGTGGATGTCGAGGAGCACGGAGAGTGAGGGCGGCGGCGCCATGATCCGCCTAACAATGAACTGTCACCGCCGCCGCCTGCCGGCGTGTTCGGCTTCGCCGCTGGAGTTGGAGATGCTCAGGGAGGAGGGGCTCGTGGAGGAGGGGCTCGAAGAGGATGAAGTGCGGATATGCATCGCCGACGCATGGCTTAAATAGCCGCAGTCAGGCCATGCGAAGGGCTAATCAGCCTGCTTTAATGCGTCGCAGCGGCCGGAGTTGGTTTCTCGGGATGCGGCGTCCGCATTGTAGCGGCAACGCCCGAGAGGCCGCGTCCGTCAGCGATGCCCTCCCGTTCGGCCACGTCTCTCGGCATCAATGCAGGCCGCTGCATGCTCTGGGTCGGCATCAATAAGGCGCGGGAAGCGGCGCGGGCATATGATGGAAAGCGCGGGAGAGTCCGATGGTTTTTTTGCTGAGCCGGGTTAGTCAGGCGCGGGCATGGCAGCGGTCCGGCCGGCCGCAAAGCCCCCCCCCCAGTTTGTCTTCGTTTGCGGGAAAAAGTGCATCCGGACCGTTGAATGGACCGATGCAGGACCACGTTGGATGGCAAAACACGTTCAGACCGCGCGATTTGGACGGTTGCGGGCGGTTTGAGAGTTGGCGTTGAAGGTACCCTTAAAACAAAGAACGACCATTCATGCAAAACTGGAAGTTTGGTCCATGAGGTGGGCAAGCTACATCCACAACAAGCAAGCAAGCAGCTACAACACGGGCTACACCACAACAAGTGAAACACGTCCTTAGCAGACAATCCACAAGCAGCACCCGCGATGGTTCCATTACTGGCGACGAGGCGGTCCAGAAAAAAGGACGTTTGCTGCACAGATGAAGGTTAAGGCAATGTGAAGCTTCAACAACGAAATCATATGCTAGGAGAAAAAAATCAGCTGGGCTCGCTGTAGTAGGGACGGAAGGAGGGAAGTCTTCGTGCACGTGCCCCTAAGGACCAGCGCCCTGAAGCCGCAGTCGTCGCCGTGAACCCTTACATAGATCTGAAGCACCTAACACCAAATCTCGTAACATGATGGAAAATCCTAACCTTACCGCCCCAAGGAGATGGCAGGAATCTACATCTTAGCTCCGTCGACTACGTCCAGACGGACGAACTCGAGTAGGATCGGAGCCCAGAAGACAAACTCAAAGAAGACAGTGTAGTGCATAAAAGTAGTCGATAATAATGAAAGGACAGTATGATTACAAGCTTTTATGTTAACAATTTAGGTTGCACTGCTAGTGAGAATTATTGGGGCACAACCTATTAAACCGTTATGGTTAGAGGCTTCTTAACACACACTTATGCAAAGCCAACTTGATTAAGCAAATTCAATTCCATAATAGTAGCTAAAGTACAAAACATTGGTGGGCTTAAAATAAACCAACAATTTTGTTTAATCTTGCATGCTAATTAGATCAAGAACCGTCACCGTGAATGCTATCTCATATTGAAAATTCTCTTACACCACAAATCAAGAACCGTCGCGCGAGTTGTCGCCGCCAGGAGAGGACGTAGTGTTGCTCCTCCGCCACCCTCGGCTTCCCCTTCTAACCGGTGGCTAGCATCACCCCTTGCGCATCTCCACCACCGCGTGGCCCAAGCGGTTCTCCGGATCGGGGCCCCGACCACCACCGCCACCATGACTTTGGGGAGAGATAGAGGAGAGGAGATGGTGTGCGGCGTTGGATTGGGGATAGACAGGTGACGGGGTGGCGGTGCTCGATGGGCGAGGAGGAACGGGACATGGGGAGGTCTCGATGATCAGGATGCAACCCCTTCAGATCTTGATCGAGCCGAGTGCACGGGGGTAGAGGTATTCGTAAAAAAATCGATTGGAGTTGAGGACGAAAAAAAGAGGGTGGGATAGCGTACGTGGGAGGTTGGACAAAGGGTGGAGGTCAATTCCTCCTACCATACGAGGGTTTGGATCCAATGTGAGATGTGGGGAGTTTTTTGTATTGATGTCGAGATCACACCATGGATGGAAGGAGATCGCGGGGAAGGAGACTGAGGCCTTAGAGCATCTACAGCCGGACTTGGCAAATCCGACCCCTCAAACGCCCGCGGACGCGCCCGGGCGCGTCCGTGGGCACTGACCGGGCATGCCTCATGTGGGTCGCCACACATCCACACACCTCAAATGCGGAGCCTCAAATCCATGCAGTCCATGCACATCGATCATACGATACAAACTGTCCGAATTCAGTAGTTCAAAACAAAGCAAAGCAAATCATAGTTCAACAACAATCCGGACATGCCAAAATGAAAACAATGTCCGAGCGTGATGGAGCCTCACTGGCTGGCCGGATCACTCGCCGTACGCCATCCATGCCGCCTGCTCCGAGACCATCCGTGCGTCCTACTCCGCCTGCATCCGGGCCGCATGCTCCGCATGCATCCTTGCCGCATGCTCCGCTGCTGACGCAGCAGCCCTCGCCGCCTCGTACTCCCTACGGTCGTTGATCTCCTTCTTCTCCGCAAGCCACTTCTTTGCATGCTCATCCAAGAGGGCTTCGTCCGCCAACATGATTTTTGCATCCTCCGCGTCCCGTGCGAGTTGCAACCTCTCCTTCTCAAGCTCAATCTCGCCAAATGTCTTGGCCTTCTCGAGCTCCCATTTGATCGCCGCTTGTTGCTTCTCCAACTCGATCTTTCCCCTCTCAATTTCCAGCTTCTTCTCCGCCCTCTCCCGATCCCAATCCATCCTCTACTTTTGCGCATCCAACATGAGCTTGTACCTCTTCTCTTTCTTGTTCTCCCTCACCGAAAAAATGCCCGTCCATGTGGAGGACATTTTTGTAGCCGCGGCGTCACAGGAGGCCCTTGCCTTCTCCCACTTGTTTCCCATGACTTGCCGGTTATCCTTTGGCACGGTGGCTCTTCCATTCTCGATGACAATATCGTCCTCTTCATCATCCAACCCAATTGATTGGTGGGAGCTTGAGCCATCATTCTCTTTCCGGCCTTGAGATCAGCCACAAGTTGTGTCCACTTTGGCACGCCATTCAATATGATCCAACAATGGCTAAAAGCAAACGGCTTCTTCTCTGTTTCGTGATACAAAGTGGCCGCCACCGCCGTCTAGCAAATAACATATGTATGAGCACGAGAATGCAAACACGGGAAGCATATGCAAATGATGACAAGATGAAGCAATTGAGCTTACATGAGTTGCCACTCCCATCCCACTTTGAGGGCGTTTGGTCACTTGAGAGTAGTAGCTGATGTACTTGTTCACTTCCCCTTGAATGATTCCCCATCGATGTTGGAGAGATGCCACATTGCAGTTGGTGACGATAGGATGCAGCTCCACATATTCCTTTTGTTCGTGATACTCCTTCCAAATCTTCTCCCAATACTTGTCCCCTTTTGCTCGGTGCCGCATATTGGATCCATTGTTGTGGCCAACCAAGCTTTGACCAACAAGATGTCCTCAAAAGTTGAGAATGCCGGACCTCTTGCCATCGCCGTCTTTCCCTTCTTCTTCTTGCTCGGATTGGGATCGGATGTTGTCCCAACTTCAAATGCGGCGCCCCTCAATTCGTACTCCATTTGGGTCGGACCTTTGCCATTGATCATGTTCGACATGAACGCCTCCTAGATGATCATGGTTTGCAAGCATTCATCATGTCCGAAATAAACTAGCGGTCTATGCAAAACATTGAACACGCCATATGCAAAGTTGATCGGACAGGAGCAACAAAAACATACCGACTCTTGTTGTGTCATTCCGTTGAACATGTCGTAGGCAACCCGGGCGCCACCGGTGCCCTTGCTCATCCGCGCCCGAACGAGCTGCGGCGAGTGACATACGTCCACCGCCGGCATCTGCGTGTGCGGAAAGCTGTCCGGAATGCCCCAACCGGCCGTCGGATCCTCCTCTGTCCCAACATGGTCCGACGGCACAATCCGCGTCGGTGGACGAATGGATGGGGTGTGGGGTTCCGGGAGCGGCGGGGAGGACAGGTGCTCGTCCCTGTCCGCACCTCCCTGCGCCACCGCCGTCGCTTCCCTCTCTCGCTGCCGGCGTCGCCGCATCCTCCGGGCGACGTTCTCCGCCTTGCACGACGGAGCCGAGGAAGGGACGCCGACGGAGGAGGCGGACGCAGTCTCCGTCGCGACGGTCGGGGACGGGCGGGACGACATCTCGGGCGACGGATCGGGACCGGTGGGAGGATGGGGAGCAAGGGTGGCGGACGGCGAGGGCGCGGGAAAGGTAGAAGAGAGGTGGGAGGAGGAGGAAGGGTTTGGTGGATTTGGTGCAAATTATGGTGGGGTAGGGCTGTCGGGTCCGGCGTGACGAACGCGCCCGGGCACGCCCTGGTGCCCCATATTTGGGCTGGATATGAGGGGTGCCGGTCTGCCTGGGCGTTTGAGGAGCCCGTCTGGGTCGAATTTTTGTGACCGGTCAGTGACCGGGTCGTCCGCACGGGCATTTGAGGCGGATTTGGGGTGCTGGTTGTAGATGCTCCTATGTTTGGATAGGAAGGTGGGAGAGGGAGAGGGAGAAGTGGGGTACGGGGATGGGTGGTTTAGGTTCTGACTAATGGGCCCAAAATTTCACTGACGCGCACAAGTTTCGAATTGATCACGGCTCGTGCTCGCGCTCGTCGCATGCAGCCACCTCCCAGTGCGACGCGTCGTTCGCTCGGTGCATCCATGCAATCCATCACGCCAGCGTAAATTGGGGGTGGACGATCGTGCAGTATGCAACACCCCTTCTGATCGAGACGGTCAAACATGCTATTTGTTCTCCACGCTCCTTTTGACCGAGACGGTCAAATATGATAATTTTTATTATTTTTGATGTTCGTACTATCATGATTAAAGATCATGATTGATTGAAGATGAACATATTGAAAGTTTCCCGCAAAACAAAGAGCACCGAGACGATCAAATATGATAATTTTTATTATTTTTGATGTTCGTACTATCATGATTAAAGATCATGATTGATTGAAGATGAACAGATTGAAAGTTTTCCCGCAAAACAAAGAGCATGATATATACATATCTAATATTTCGGTTGAACGGGGTTGATGGCGTTAACTGAACGTTACAGCCGTGCTTCCCTATGAGGAACTTACCCTTTTGTTTGACATGCGCTACTGATAGATCAGAACAACCACATCCAGAAATCCAGAAACAAGATCCGAGTCTGGCTACGGACGCTCTCAGCGATTTGGAACATCCGTCCGTCCGTTTCGTTTCCTTGATGGGATTCTGGCCGTTCGATCCATCCAGAAACAAGATCCGAGTCTGGCTACGGACGCTCTCAGCGATTTGGAACATCCGTCCGTCCGTTTCGTTTCCTTGATGGGATTCTGGCCGTTCGATCCGGCGATGGGAGGATCTGGACCGCCGGATAAAAAAGAGCGCTGTAGCAATGAATAGTTTCCTCTTCAGTGTGCCACCGCGCGTAATTACGGTGCCCCGCCGAGGGCATTCTCGTCATTTCATATACAGGGATATAAAAGCCAGTCGCTCCCGTGGAGAGGACCTAGCCGTCCTGCTCCTCCCGCACTCGCGCCGCCCCCCTCTCCTCTTCCTCATGCCTCACACCTCTGTCTCTCCTTCCAAACCCTAGAACCAAGCCCGCCTCCCTCTCTCCGACCCGAGCCGCCGCCCTCCTCTGCGCCTTCGCCGCCGGCCATGTCCGCCCCACCCTCTCCTCTCCTCCTCCCCTCATCACGAGCCAGGACAAGAAGGAGGGCCACCGTGACCGAGCAGGGGAGCGGCCCCCAGATCGGCCATGGTGCGACCGAGCAGAGCAGGTGAGGAGGGAGACTAGGTCGCTCTCTCTCTCTCCCTCTGTCTCGCGTGGGGAGGAGCGGAGGTTGCGGCTCGCGCATCTGCTCCTTCATGGACTGCAGCACAGACGGGCGACGCGAGATCAACGCTGCTCCTCTTCGTCACGCGAGGGCGACAGTCCGGTCCCGTCCAGGTTAACCCCCCCCCCCCCCCCCCCTTCTCTCTCTCTCTAACCCCTACTCCTTCCATCGTCTTGGCTTGCAGGTTGCCTCGCGGAGCTGGACGAGGTCATGGGGTCTTCAAGCTTTTTAGGCTGATGCTCCTCTGTCCACGGAATCCCGGAGCAGCAAGGTGTGTTGCTGTTACTCCCTACACCTCTTGATGTTACCATTCTCCATCCATAGCTAAGATGTGCTGCTGCTGCTGTAGATTGACATTTGTATGCTCTTGCTGCTGTAGATTTGATTATCTGTAGCTTTTTAGGCTGCTACTCCTCTGTCCATGGCGTCCTGGAGCGAAACATGTTCTTCGTCGAGTGATGTGTGAAAAACAAAGGGTTCGGTTTGTTTGTGTTGGATTGATGCTTCTGAAAGAGAATGGGAAGAATGGCCTGTTCATTGGCTTCTGTTGTTTGGTTTGGTCTGCCTAGGTTATTATGATTTGGTCTCCCTAGTTTATATTCATGAGATGGACACATTAATTAGTAGTAGATACATAATATTGGTTATATGCTCCAATTGATTTTTTACTTGCTTGCTTTAGAACTCTACTTTCAGTGTTTATGAAAAGGTAATATGTTCATCCATTCCACAATGTTCTTCTATAAAATATACTTCTTTATGTTGTAGGAAATCCAAATCTTAAGTATTTTACTTGCTTGCTTTAGAACTCTACTTTCCTTGACAACATAGCTGATTTATTTTTTCATTTTCTGTTCACTGTCTGACGATGAACAACATATGCTAGCGGCGGCGGCCGAGGACTGAGCCTGCTCCCCCCACCCCCCTCTATATCCCTCACAATCAGATCCAGCCCCCCCCCACCCAGCCTGTTTGTAAGAATGCTACAAAAATGATGCCTTTTGATTGGGTTGATGATGTCTATGCCTACTTCATTATAAGTTTTGCCGGTACATGGAAAATAATCACAATATCTATGTTTTTGTCATTCTTGGACTGTAGGCTGAAGGATTTAAAGGTAGGGCGGGCAAGGCAGAGTGAGGGATGCAGAGTTAAGAGTATTTGGATGCTGCAATGGCGCGGGATGCTATTGAATCTGCTGTGATTGGTGACGCGTTGACTGGGAGACCGGCAGGGGTCCCGAAGATGAAGAGGAAGATTCCCTCGGAGCTGCGGGTAATGCTTTTGTTCCCCTGATTTATATCCCCAATCCATGATTATTCTGTTGTCATTGCAAATGCTAATTGGACTAAACACTATGTGAAATATGTGTGCCACCATGCACTGTGACCTATGTTGTGTCAAGAGACGTGGGGACCGGATTATCCTGGTCAAGCTGGTAGTTGGGGACTTAGTTCTCAACGTTATCAGCGCGTATGCCCCGCAAGTAGGCCAAGAGGGAGTTCTGGGAAGGCCTAAAGGACATGGTTAGGAGTGTACCGATTGGCGAGAGGCTCTTCATAGGAGGAGACCTCAATGGCCACGTGGGCACATCTAACACAGGTTTTGAAGGGGTGCATGGGGGTTTTGGCTATGGCATCAAGAACCAAGAAGGAGAAGATGTCTTAAGCTTTGCGCTAGCCTACAACATGATCATAGCTAACACCCTCTTTAAGAAGAGAGAATCACATCTAGTGACTTACAGTAGTGGGCAACACTCTAGCCAGATTGATTTCATCCTCTCGAGAAGAGAAGACAGGCGTGCATGCCTAGACTGTAAGGTGATACCTGGAGAGAGTGTTGTCCCTCAGCATAAGCTTGTGGTTGCTGACCTCCGCTTTCGGATTCGTGTCCAGCGGGACAAGCGTGCCAAAGTCGCTAGAACGAAGTGGTGGAAGCTCAAGGGGGAGGTAGCTCAGGCGTTCAAGGAGAGGGTCATTAAGGAGGGCCCTTGGGAGGAAGGAGGTGATGTAGACAACATGTGGATGAAGATGGCGACTTGCATTCGTAAGGTGGCCTCAGAGGAGTTTGGAGTGTCCAGGGGAAGTAGAAGAGAAGCTAAAGATACCTGGTGGTGGAACGATGATGTCCAGAAGGCAATTAAGGAGAAGAAAGAGTGTTTCAGATGCCTATATCTGGATAGGAGTGCAGACAACATAGAGAAGTACAAGATGGCAAAGAAGGCCGCAAAGCGAGCTGTGAGTGAAGCAAGGGGCCGGGCGTATGAGGACCTCTACCAACGGTTAGACACGAAGGAAGGCGAAAGGGACATCTATAAGATGGCCAAGATCCGAGAGAGGAAGACGAGGGATGTTGACCGAATCAAGTGCATCAAGGACGGAGCAGATCAACTCCTGGTGAAGAACGAGGAGATTAAGCATAGATGGCGGGAGTACTTTGACAAGCTGTTCAATGGGGAGAGTGAGAGCTCTACCATTGATCTGGACGACTCCTTTGCTGATACTAGCAGGCTTTTTGTGCGGCGAATCCAGGAGTCGGAGGTCAAGGAGGCTTTGAAGAGGATGAAAGGAGGCAAGGCGATGGGCCCTGATTGTATCCCCATTGTGTGGAGAGGCCTCGGGGACATAGCGATAGTATGGCTAACCAAACTTTTCAACCTCATTTTTCGGGCAAACAAGATGCCAGAAGAATGGAGACGGAGTATATTAGTACCAATCTTCAAGAACAAGGGGGATGTTCAGAGTTGTACTAATTACCGTGGAATTAAATTGATGAGCCATACAATGAAGCTATGGGAGAGAGTCATTGAGCACCGCTTAAGAAGAATGACAAGCGTGACCAAAAATCAGTTTGGTTTCATGCCTGGGAGGTCGACCATGGAAGCCATTTTCTTGGTACGACAACTTATGGAGAGATATAGGGAGCAAAAGAAGGACCTGCATATGGTGTTCATTGACTTGGAGAAGGCCTATGATAAGATACCGCGGAATGTTATGTGGTGGGCCTTGGAGAAACACAAAGTCCCAGCAAAGTACATTACCCTCATCAAGGACATGTACGATAATGTTGTGACAAGTGTTCGAACAAGTGATGGCGACACTGATGACTTCCCGATTAAGATAGGACTGCATCAAGGGTCAGCTTTGAGCCCTTATCTTTTTGCCTTGGTGATGGATGAGGTCACAAGGGATATACAAGGAGATATCCCATGGTGTATGCTCTTTGCGGACGATGTGGTGCTAGTCGATGAGAGTCGGACGGGGGTCAACAGGAAGTTGGAGTTATGGAGGCAAACTTTGGAATCGAAAGGTTTTAGACTTAGTAGGACTAAAACCGAGTACATGAGGTGCGCTTTCGGTACTACTAGGCACGAGGAGGAGGAGGATGTTAGCCTTGATGGGCAGGTGGTGCCGCAGAAGGACACCTTTCGATATTTGGGGTCAATGTTGCAGAAGGATGGGGATATCGATGAAGATGTGAACCATCGAATTAAAGCCGGATGGATGAAGTGGCGCCAAGCTTCTAGCATTCTCTGTGACAAGAGGGTGCCACAAAAGCTAAAAGGCAAGTTCTATAGGACGGCGGTTCGACCCGCAATGTTGTATGGCGCTGAGTGTTGGCCGACTAAAAGGCGACATGTGCAACAGTTAGGTGTGGCGGAGATGCGCATGTTGAGATGGATGTGTGGCCACACAAGGAAGGACTAAATCCGGAATGATGATATACGAGATAGAGTTGGGGTAGCGCCAATTGAAGAGAAGCTTGTCCAACATCGTCTGAGATGGTTTGGACATATTCAACGCAGGCCTCCAGAAGCCCCAGTACATAGCGGACGGCTAAAGCGTGCTGATATTGTCAAAAGAGGCCGGGGTAGACCGAACTTGACATGGGAAGAGTCCGTAAAGAGAGACCTGAAGGATTGGAGCATCACCAAAGAACTAGCCATGGACAGGGGTGCGTGGAAGCTTGCTATCCATGTGCCAGAACCATGAGTTGGTCGCGAGATCTTATGGGTTTCACCTCTAGCCTACCCCAACTTGTTTGGGACTAAAGGCTTTGTTTGTTGTTGTTGTTTGTTGTTGTACCATGCACTGTGACTTGTGAAGCTGTACCAAACTACTAATCATGTGAAGCTCCAAATAAGCCCCAAACAAGCTCTTAATGCAGGGCCACATTGTAATCTAATAAGCGACAATGTTGTTACTTGATTGTATAAAGCCAAATGTGCAGCAAATCAACCACATTTTCAGTTTGTCACTTAAATGTGTTCTGGAGAAGTAGAGAACCATAGGCATGTCCTGTTGTAGCATGTTTCTCTGTCGTGTTATGTCTCCACATTATACATGAATGTCGCAAATATCGCTCTACTTTAGCCCCTGTTCTAAGCATTGAAATTTATTCCAACGATTAGTTTCTGCAGGGAGAACATAAGAGACGCACATCTGAAAAGATTGCTGATGATCAGTTATTTGCTTCTGCGCCATTTGATAGGTAAATCTGCTGTATTTATATATTGATGTTCTTATTGTGCTTGATAAAAAATTTGACACCTATCTTGTGGGTTTAGGCCAAGCAACGGGCTTTGGAATATGGAACAACAAAAAAATACCCAAATATATCAACACTCGTGTTACAGAGGTGTTCCCAATTAAAAAATCCAGAAACGTTAGAAAGGAAAACTGTAAGGTTAGACATCTGAGACATTATTCATGTTGATGGGCTTAATGATGCTCGTTGCTCTGCAATTCTTGACAGTATAATAGTTTTGATATAAATCTTATATATTGAAAACAGGATGCTTTACTGAATAATGAGAAGGTTCCCAAATTTGCTGATACTGTAACTACTCCACTATCGCTGCCAGCTCGCATGACTCCTCTACCCAGCACGAGAAGATGAAGGAGAAATTGTGCAGCCTCCATCCCTGTCCAACGTGTTGTGCGTTGCAGGAGGAGCGAGCGGATGCCGGACTGGCAACAAGCCGAGGTGAGCCCCCTCCTCCTTTCCCTGTGTTGACACCTGGTTTTGGCACGATGCAAAATGCAGTAAAGGTGGACTCAAGCGAAAAGCTTGCCGGTTTTGAGTGCTTGCCGAAGACCCAAACAGAGGCAGGAGACGGCCCGGCAAAGAGGCGATCCGGCAAGGAGACGGCCCGGCAAGGAGGCGTTCCGGCAAGGAGACGGCCCGGCAAGGAGGCGATCTGGCAAGGAGACGGCCCGGCAAGGAGGCGATCCAGCAAGGAGACGGCTCGGCAAGGAGACGACCCGGCAAGGCGACCCGGCAAGATACCCTGATGATACTCCCGGGAAGGCGGCAGCTCGTCGAAGACCGGAGATCAAGATGGACGTAAGGAGATGGAAGCCAGCCCATCAAGACGGCCTCTGGAGCGGTACTACCGCCCTCCACAGCGGTACTACTGCTTGAGCGGTACTACCGCATATTACTACCGCGCCAAGTTCCGCTTACGAAAATTCTTCTGGTATCCCGAGCGGTGGTAGCGCGGTACTCGAGCGGTAGTACCAGCCCAGGCGGTAGTAGAGCGGTACTCAGAGCGGTACTACCGTTTGAAGCGGTACTACTGTACCCGGAAGCGGTACTACCGCTTGCCGGCACGCAGATTCGGGCAGATTTTGGAGAGTCCGAATTTGGCTAGTGTTTTTCGTACTTTGGAAGGAAATCTGTATCCATAACTTGTACGGGAAGTCCAACCCCCTCTTAAATAGAAGAGGTGATGGCCGATTGAAAAACACACAATCGAACAAACACATCTACATCTTTTACCCTACTTTTATCCCTTTCCCTTGTATCTTTCTTCTCGTTCTTCGTTCGTTCTTCGTATTGAAGTGCGGCGATCCTCGAGGCCCTAGGGGCGAGCGGATCGACCTAGGGCAGCCCATCGTCCATCCGTGACTCCTGACGGGTTCCATCCCGGAGAAGCGGTGCGTCGGGTCTACAAAAGCGCCTGCCGGATTGTCTTGCGTACCGCGCTTCCGGCAGGCCTCCCTCGACGTGAGCTGCGGTGCATCACCCCCGGCGCCGAGGGTACGCGTGACGCGTTCGTGTGTCAACACCCTGCATCTTTTTTCTTTGGGAGATGCCGCCTTTTCTTGACTTGGCCTGCTGTCATGCGTGCGTCCATGTCCAGGTTGGAGCGGTGATGGTGGCTGCAGCGGGACAAACCGCGCCGGCAACAAGCAAAGTTCCTCATCTTTGTGTCCAACGAAAAGGATCATCTGGTGATGAACACCTCCTCCTTCTCTTCTCTGTATGTGCTGGGTATTTTGCTGGTAGATAGATAGAAGTTATTTCAGGACAGGGTATTTTGCTGGGGAAGCAGACTCTGTGGTCTGTACTGTATGTGCCTGTAAAACTGTTTATTGCTATTGCAACTGAAGCTAGCTCTGTATAAAAGGGCTTTTGGTTGTTTAAGGTTCCACTGAAAAGTATGTTTATTTCAGTCCATATCTTAGCTATAGTATGTTGTGCTATACTAAAATCTTCCTGGAAAATACATGGCCTATACCATGCAAAAATAAATAAAAATACATGGCCTATAAATGATATAGTTGTTTCGGTCAGGAAATTTGGGTGATTTTGTTTGTGGTGCTCAAAATTTCACTGCAACTTTTTAGTTCCATTCTTAGCTATGGTATGTTGTGTGATGCTAAAACCTGCCTCGAATAGATAGATGGCGCATAGATGGATGATGAAATTGTTTCAGTATGGATATTCCGCTTTGAAAAAATTGTCACGTAGCAGGAAAGTTCTCTGTATATGGTGTCAAACTATTTATTTATTATATTGCAAGTGGAAGTGAAGCTTCTTATGAGGATATATAGTTTGTACGCTGCTTGCTGCATGTGAAGATCCTTTTTTTTGTGGGGGAAGTTCTTATGGGCATAGATAATGAGTACCAACTATTGTACACTGCTGATGGACCACGTAGACTCCAGTACAAAACAAAGAGTTGAACTGTACTATATGTTCTCTGATCCGTTGGGCCCAAAAATGAACAAGTGGATCTGATTGTTAGATTTTAATTTGATTTTGGACATTGTCGTACCTAGCTATATGTAGTACGGTTTACTTTCTTTGTTCTCCTGTTGCCACTAACTAAATCTTTGTGTTTCTTTATCCTTTTGCTCAGGGCCCTATGCTACTATCGCTTGAGTGAGAGTAGTGCCAGTGCTTCACAAGGTAATGTCACCTCCTCTGAAAATTAGTTGTCTACTATTGGTGTCAAGATCTTGCTCCAAATTAGATCATGGGAATTTGGAATCAAATTCCATTTAGAGCCAAAGCACCATAGTTGTAGAAGTACATGAATCCCCTTTCTTTCTGTCCACTTTATCTCTTAGTGACAAGCATACTGGACCATGATATTGCTATTGGTTGTGAATCAAAGCAGTACATATAGCTCATTATATCCTGGACTAAAGAGCATCATATGCTAATTACATTTATTAGACTCTACTGCTACAATTAGACTACATGTGTAGGCTAGAGAGAAGTTCAGAACGTGCATTACAGTAGGCTAAAGAGAAGTTCAGAAGGTGTATCCGTCTCACAAGGATATGCTGCTACAATTAGACTCTGCGTATCTATGAATATGTTGCTTCCAAATTTGCATTTATCTCTCTGCAATATGCTCATTTGCTATATAGTTTTGAAGTTTACATATCATGTATATTTATTGTATACCTCTCATGTTTTTTTTTCCTGGATTTTACTTTATGATGTGTGTGCTAATGTGTAGAGACTGAACAGAATCTGCTTGGACTATTTATTGGGTTCGGCACTAATAAATCATAAATCATGGTATGAGACTATGAGTATACTTTTACAGTTTACTTAATTTTCTACCTCCATTGATATAGCATATCCTCTTTGTATTATTTCACAGGATTCTTTGCTAGCAGTTAAAATATCCTATACAATCTGGAAAAGAGATAGCTTAAATGGATGCATGTGTAATTAACTCCATATATTATTTTGAGGAAGAGTTCAATACATGCATGTTTTCTCAAATTAGGTTGCCCCTGCTGTGTATATAAATGCGATGCTTCCTTCCATGACTAAACAAGCTGATGTTTGGTGAATCCTTTATAGGCTTGCATTGTTAAATTAGTTCGTGTGTCTTGCTATGGTCAATTCCTATGTATGTATTGTTTTGTTTCTCTGGTTTTAACTTCTGTACACCGATGCAGTGAGAGCTCAGTGTCGTGTCCGCCGGCTGAGCGCCAAGCTGGAGCTGCAGGTCACAGAACATGGTGGTCCTACTGTGAGGATCTCATGTCTCACTCTATGTGTGTATCTCTCAGTCCCGTTCCCCTTTATGCTAATCATTCATGCCTGTAGGGATCACTAAGATTTTTCTTGGTTTTGTAGTTGTGGATTGCTGTGATTGTTACTGCAATAGTGGATCATATATATACACTTGGCAACTCAGTTTAGGATATCGCTTGGTAAATGCTGATTGTTACTGCAATAGTGGATCATATATATACACTTGGCAACTCAGTTTAGGATATCGGTTGGTAAATATTGATTGTTACTGCAATAGTGGATCATATATATACACCATATATAAACTAATTGTTGATTGTTTCTTCCATTTTGGTGACGACCTTGCTGTTCCGTGCACTATTGGCTGCTGTTTTTACCATTCGGTTCATGAAGGTAAAGCACGCTATGCATTATTCACTCTTAGTTGTTTTCTGTTCATCCATGTTTATCTAATATCCTTGTGTTCATTCTTTTGTCCTGTGTATGTTGGTGTTTTTGGTTATTCCTTAATTATCACAGGTATGGTTATTCTTTGTTCATCATATGTACCTCTGTTTGAGGCTGTCGCGGCCTACTGTCTATTGCCATTTCATTTTTACCTTCGAGAAGTGGTCAGTGATGGTTCTGTCATTGGAGGAGTTGAGATAGATAATTTTGTTAGGGATCACGTTGTGCGGTCTAGGACACGGTTTATCTGGGAAGAAACATTTGACGGGGGTTGTTCTTTGTTTGATCAAGCCATTTTCAGGCGGTGCGCTTCTTACAAGGAATGTACGGATTTGTCGTTGTAGACTACAACTACGAGCGCATGTTAGCTTATAGGGGTGTTGCCCAGTCGGCTATGGTGGTTGCGAGTGCGCTTGCCCGGTCCACCTGGCCTGCGGTGCATGTCGGTGGACAGGGAAATGTCGTAGGTATCAATGTGAGTGTTCCTCTGCAATTACTTTATTCAGAGTTAGTCAACTTTGCGTGTAAGTTAGATAAGGTGTGTCCAAGTCATTGCACTATGCCTCTGGGCGCCTCTTGTTATAAACACTTGCGCCTGTTAATGGATGTTTGCTAATTTATTTCATTCTGGTATGACCAGAGCTCCTGTTTTTTGTGCCTATTGTCTTTCTTAGGGTTTCTAAAGCCACAAGGCTAAAAAATAAATCTGATGGTCATTTTATTCACACTGACGATGATAACATTTCTGCTATAGTTTCGTTGACTATACAGATTTCCTTCTAAACTATAAGATCCATGTCTATCTTCATGAGCGAGCTATCTTAACTCCAACCATTTATGTGGCTGTCAAAGTCAATATTTTTTATCCTGTCAATGGTCCCTCAGAACAGACGAGAGTATTTGAGCTGTGATTCAATGGCTAGTTCTGATGATGATGTTAAAAGAAAGCAATGTATTACATCCACCTGAGTTCTGAATGCTATTTGTATGATCAATTTTCTTGAACATAAAGTATTCTTATCATCAGAGAGCTTGCCGATCGTACATTCAAGCTATTATTATGATGGGTTCTCCTATAGGAGAGGTTGTTTGCATACCAGATATAATTGATGCTTTAGAAAACCAAATGGCCTTTCACTTTGAAAAGACGACAATTTCCTGTTCGACTATGTTATTCCATGACAATAAATATGAACCAGGGTTAGGCATTGTCCTTTGTTGGAATATATATCTGAAAATTCATGTTCTATCCATGGACAGTTGTATGTTATGTCGCGTGTCATATCGAAAAAATCCCTAAAATTACTTATGAAAGATAAAGATGGAAAATGTATGGAGACTCAGAATATTTTTTCCCCAAGGTTTATGCCTCGACTGGCCCCTTTGAAGTTTATCGACATGGCCCTATAATAATTAGTAGTAGCCTGCGTTGTATTGTCTTTTAACAGTATATCCCCGGATACATAATTTTTTTTTCTTTTCTCTTTGGCTACTGAATTTTATTGCTATTCTTCTGCACATATATGTGATGTGGTACATTCTTTCTCTTCATGTTTTAAGAAATTACTTTAGGATACTTCTGCATTTTGGAGAATGCCTGTTCTACAATAAATATAGCCAGTACGGATGATGCGATCTCTCCTCTGTATGATATTGTTTGTACGGTCTGTTCTACTGGGAAAGAGGTTATTCTCTACGATCATTAGATTTCCATTGTGCATTGTTATCCTCTCTCATCAATAGATATTGTGTCTTGTAGCCTGTTTTCCTGATGTTTATTTGAATCTGTGTTTTTTTTTATCCACAGATGAAGCTCATCCATTTGTCCGTTCTTCGTCAGGGTCACAAAGTCTTTGTACCAGGATTCTTCCCTTTGTAAATATGAAAGCAGCTTGTACGATCTATTCACAGACTTGCTCTGCTGCTTTGTAGTCCAACTGATTATGTACTCTTGATCGTCCTCAATATCAGTATGGTAATTCGATCATCTAATCTGTGTGTGTTACATCTGTCAACTCCATTGTGAATCGTCTCTTTATCTTAAGGCTGTACTCGCTGTGCTAGAACGATCAGATGATATAGTAAATACAGCTTTTCTTTTTACAAGGTTCAGATCATAAGGAATGTCATGTCCTGTGAACCAAGTTCAGTACGTTGTCTATCAAATATATTCCTGTTTCTCGTTCAGAATGTGATGTTCCGTTGGATCTTGCTCCAGTTCAGATAATCAGTAGTGCATATTTTGGCTGATATTTCTACAACAGAACACTTGGTGGTGATGGATAAATCTCGTTCTTAGTCAAAGTGTCGGACGGGTTGGGTTTCTTGTTTGAAGAGACTTGCATTGTTGACTATTATAGCCTTTTTCTGTGTAACTTAAGAAGTGTTAACATATTTTTAAAATATTACTGTAATTTCGAAATCTGTTCACATGTTTCAAAAAAGTTCATTCAATTTTAGAAGTGTCTGCACATCTATATACAAATGTTCATGCATTTTCTATAAAATGTTTTTGCAACTTGAAAAACAGTGCACTTTTCTAAAAAATATATAGATAATTTAAAAGTATCCATTTGCTTCAAAATGTTTAGGTGATTTTAAAACATGTTCAACTATTTTAGAAAAAAATGCTCTTGAAATTTAAAATTTGTCATGTGTTTCAAAACAATAATAATACTTGATTTTCTCTTCGCCGTGATCGACGTGATTTAAGAGTGCTTCCTTCTATCAATTTTCACGCCGTTTTCCCAACCGACTCGCCCGACGTTTGGCGGACAACGCGTGGCAAGCCGCGCCCCCTGTCTATAGACTTTCCTTGGGATTTCCTTTGCAGTATACTGAATGGATTGTAAATACGGTTACCTTGACCATTATTCTTTGTACAATGTATACAGTGGTCCGCTGGTGTATCTAATTTTTTTTTGCTGGATTGTGGTATTATGCGGTTGGCCTTTCCTGTTTTCAGCTCCTGTATTTTGCATAGGCTTTAAGAAGGGTAAGGTATAGAATCACAAGTGCATTGTCTATACAGAAATCATGATTAGCCATATATCTCACAAGTTGTTTGCATCAGGATCGTGTGAAGTGGCGCTTATGAAGTTTATCGACAAGGCAGTTGAATGAAGACATCTATTAGTATGCTTAGTAGATATGGCTCAGTAGTTGTCTCTCCTTTATTATGTTCCTGCTCTTATTACTCCTCTCTCCTATTATAGCGCTTTTTGTATCGAACTTCATGTCGAGTGGTTGCGCTTTTGGTTTCGAACTTCCTGTCGAGTGGCTGCACTTTTGGTTTCGAACTTTCTGTTGAGTGGCTATTTTTGAGGTCTTATGAACGCACTGAAATTGATTCTGCCTTATAGTCTCATGTCGATATTGAGCAGCACTATGTCTCGCTCCTATCATAATTGAATGTTTTTTCTTCACTGTATTCTTATCCTGTATGAATGCATATGCTAAACCTGGATCCACTGACTTAGCATTACCTGCTTAACCAAAACGTTGGGACAGGCACCCTCGCGCCTATCCCGATCTAGTAGGAATTATGAGGATCAATATGGGAATCTAGAGCAAGCACAAGAAGAAAAAAACACCAGCTTCTATCTTCCATTCAGATTCAGTACTACACATTTGCATCCGTTATCAGTGTGATCGGTGGACATATAAAGAGCTTCACTAATTACATATTTTTCTCTCCTATACATTTTTATATTTTTATAGTCACACTGTCACTGAACTTGGGTACTCTAATTCATGCTCAGCTGTAGTTACCGGATATTCAGTCTGCTCACTCCATCGCTTGAAATGCCAAAACTAGATACATGCAATCTACAAGCAGGGTGATCCCTTCTGATTGAAAAATGGCACGATCATCAAGAATCTCTCTTTGCTCACTCCATTAGAGAATTCCTTCTTTAGTTGGCTTCACAGTTCAGTAATCCTGCCCTGCGTTGGTTAGCTGGAACAGGAATTGTCCAGATCGTGGGGGGCGGATCCTTCAGGCCACACTATCATTAGCATAGCAAATGACTGGGGCACAAAGATCAAACAATGGACTGTGGACAGTTAAAAAGAATATCTGATGAGGAGTATATAAATCAAACCATCCAACATAAAGTGAGAAAAGTGAAAGAGCACAGATCAGTTACCACTAGCGTATCTTCAATGCTTCCCTAAGACCAAAGCTCATCTGCCCTTGTCCCTTTTTCCCTAGTGGATTATTTCCCTTCTGCATCATTGTTACAAATTCATTGTAGTCGATCCGGCCATCCTGGAGACAGAAAAGGGGATAAACTTCTTTATCTCTAGTATCTAATACATTTCATAATGAGAATAAATCTACTTACATTGTCTTGATCAATGTCTTGGATAATATCGTCAAGATGTGCATCTCCTATACCAAACTCTTCACATGCTTTTTGCAGTTCATCTTGAGTAATGTAACCACTGCCATCTTTATCGAAGTATGAGAATGCTGCAAACAGATTATCTTCTCTCTCGACCTTGTTCAGATGCAATGTTGCCGCAAGGAACTCCCCATAATCAATTGACCCACTGTTATCAATATCAGCCTGAAAATTGCAGAACACATATCTTCATTCAAGCAAGGCCTAATGAACATGTCTCATATCTAATACAAGTAGTACATGTACAGCTAATACTCCTCACAGTACAGTCTTTTGCCAGAACATGAAAGGGATACTCTCACATGGCAATGAAAATTTTCAGAACCACAGAAGTTTAGAAGAAATACAATAGCTTATGAGCTTTTTACGAGTAAATAGTACCAATGTCAAGAATGCCATGCCCAACTGTCAAGCTATAGATGTCTCAAGAATCCTAATTTAAGAAAGCTTTCTTGAGCTTGTAGGGCTTGATAACAAGCAATATATTATCTTAGAAAGCATACAACTGAAAATAGAAGTACCATGCTGCGATGAATATGTTAGAACAGTTACCGCTTCCATTAGAGTTGCAATTTCTGACTCTTTTAAGTTGGCACCAACTCTCTGCAAGCCAGTTTTTAGTTCCTCCAATGTGATTTGGCCACTATTGTCAGTGTCCAGCATTTTGAACATCTCTCTCAATCCTGCAATTTCATCTTCAGACAGATTCTCGGCAATTACCTATACGCATAACCCAGTTTAACGATAGCATCAATACTGAACATGCTTAATCAATATGCTTGGTAAAAAACCAAAGGAAAATTTACTGCAATACTCACTCTAAGGGCCATCTTCTTTAGTTTATTCATTGCTGAAAATTGTTTTAATCTAGTTAAGACAGCAGAATCAAGTGGCTTGTCAGGAGCAACTCCATCAACACAAACCCAAGGATGACCTGCCAATATAAAGATGGCTCACTACAATAAAGACTGATGCGAATACGACACTGGATGGCAAAATAGTAGTTTCATCGCGAAGTGGTGTTTATGCTTCGATGTACTCACATAGAGCTTCATGTGCAGTCAATCTCTTTTCGGGATCACGGTTCAGCATTTTCCTAATCAAATCCTTTGCACTCTTTGAGATACTGGGCCAGGGCTCGGATGAAAAATCAAGATCACCTTTCAAAACTTGTTCAAATATCCCTTGCTCAGATTCTGAAAAAGAGACCAGCATCCACAACAGAATAAAAAAGTGGATAACTGTCAATATTGTGTAAAAGGATGAGGTTTAATAATGTGGCTAGAAGACTAGATGCATGCTTACCATCCCAGAATGGAGGGACCCCACTCAACAAGATATAAATTATTACTCCAGCACTCCAAACATCCACTTCGCAGCCATACTGTTTCAGCAGAACCTCAGGGGCGACATAGTAAGGACTTCCAACGACATCCGAATAAATTCCACCTGTAAAAGCAATCATTTTAATGCATATTGCACAGGAAGACGTATAGGAATAGTGATTACTTCCATAGCAGTTTCCATGTCTGAATATGTACAGGTTGTAAGGTGTAACATTCTAAAATCTTCAACTATCAATGTGCATGACCATGCATGTCCTTTTATTTCTAAAAAATTGTGGTCTGCAATACCCATTCCATGGCCAAAAGCCGGAACAGAAAGGCGGAATGCCATCCTTTTCGGTTGCACTTCCAAAATAGGCTCACCACAATCAGATGACATCATGCTCAAGAATTCAGAACTTTGCGTGGATTTTGGTCATCTGAAGGTTCAAACACTGGGGTCTAATATTTATAGGCAAACCCTGCAAAGCTGCACCATCGCTTGCCATAACCATATACTCCACGCCTGGATCGTGTATACAATCTCAAAAGCCATATATTTCCGAGATGAAGCTCTTTCAGATATCATGATATTCTTTATGATTTCACATGGCTGCCATAGCAGGTGAGCAAATAAGAGAAATTCAATTGGTGATGATATGCACCGACGACCCTTTGTGGGATGAACGATAATATTCTTAGTCAATGTAACATTACAAAGTATATGCAATCAAACCAGTACTGTGCATTTGACATCATCTGAAGATTTTTGTTCAATTAATTAAACCAGTATCTAGACTCAATAGTCAATATTCATAACTATTTGCATAGGAGTTTGGTCGCAGGTTTTGTGATTGTGCAGAAACTCAGGCCCTGTTTGTCAGCTTTAGGCAGCAGATTCTCGTAAGAAAAATCAGAAGCCGAAACAAACAGCTATTTGGAATCAGCTTTGCCAGTGAAGCTGAATCTGGATTCAGGCCATTTTTAGCGCAATTGCCTGAAGCACGTCCAGGTGTACTTCAGTGGCAAAGCTGATCTGCAGAATTAGCTTTGCCAGTGAAGCGAATCTACAGGTGATTCGAAGCCAACTGAAGCTGAAACAAACAGGGCCTCAATCTTATCATCACACAAAACTCCATGTCTACCTTCCTGTGTAAGTACACAACCTTGAGCAGCAATTTCACATTCACACATGGACAAAGAAGGGCCAAATTACTCTTATCTAAAGTGCAGCGACATAAATTAAGTCCTCACAAATTACAAGCTTGTGTCTCAAAGCTACTGTTATACTTGAAGACGCTTAAGTATTACTACTGTCACACAATGTATTTATCCCTGAAACTGAAATTATGAGTCCATTACTAGACATGAAAACTCGATCAAGAACACTTCAAATAATCCTAGCAGTCTAGCACAATAGTATTCAACAGCTCGTATTAAATAAAGATTCTCAACTGAAAGCTGCAAGTGCACCAATACAACACATCCACCTGGCTAAGTTAGCAAAATAGCAGCTCAAGCTAGCACTGTCCATGATATATATAAAAAATTGCACCAGCAAAATGTCATGCACGTTCTACAGTACAACCAGCACCAAGGATAGAGGCCAGACCTGGTTTGAAAAAGATAGAGAGCCCGAAATCAATGGTCTTGAGTGGCGAGTCCTCCTTTTGGTTGACAAACAAGAAATTCTCTGGCTTGAGGTCTCTGTGCATGACCCCAAGAGAATGGCAAGCCTCCACAATCCCAATGATCACCCTAGCCAGCTGCGCGGCGGCCTTCTCAGAGTAGTGCCCCCGCTGTATGATCCTGTCGAACAGCTCCCCTCCCGCACAGAGCTCCATGACGAGGTGCACGGCAACAGCATCCTCGTAAGCCCCGACGATGGAGATCACGTTGGGGTGGCCGGCGAGGTGGTGCATAATCTGGATCTCGCGGCGCACGTCCTCGACGTCCTCCTCGGTGACGAGCTTCCGCTTTGCGATGGACTTGCAGGCGAACTCCTTCCCCGTGGCCTTTTCGACGCACTTGTAGGTGGTGCCGAACTGGCCCTGCCCCAGCTTCTTGCCTAGGGTGTAGAGGTCCTTGATGCGCTCCGAGTCGCGCTTGAGGACGGATTCGGCGAGGAGGCCAGCGCTCTGGACGCGCTTTACCTTGGGCTTGTTAGGTTTGGAGGAGGGAGAGGAGAGGTCGGAGTCGTCGATGGTCTCGAGATCGGGGGCCGCGGACGAGGTGGAGGAGCATATGGAGGGGCAGGAGTCGGGCGGTGGGACCACCGGCTCGGTGCGGGCGGCGCCGGGGCGCCAGAGTACGGCGACGGAGACGGTGTTGAAGAATCCGTGGCGGTCCGCCGTGGCGCTGGGGCCGGCGCAGGTGTTCCCCATCGCGCCGGCGATGGGGGCGGCAGAGGCCTAGGCAAACGGCGGCAGCAACGGCGGCATGCGGCGGCGTGGAGACTCGGGGATTGGATCGGAGGAGGATTGGTGGAGGGGAGGAGATGGCCGGAGATGGCCGAGGCGGGTAGGGGCTCGTGCGGCTGACATGTGGCCCACGTGAAAATGCGGGCCCGGCTTGGCAGTGGGCACAGGGGGCGTGTCGAGGAAGCGAGCGCTGCGGGATTGGCGATGCGCGCCAGATCGGACGGCGGGGATGGTCGGATAATTTGCGTGTCTTGCTGCTGCCACGTAGGATGCAGGAACCGACATGGATCCCTCCTCTGTCTCTATTCCTCTCTTCATGTGTCGCGCGTCCTGTGTCCCTGACTCCGCCAAGGAGCGATCCATGTCCGACGGCCGGCGGCGACCCAACCGGCGCATCACTGGTGACGAGGTAAGGTCATCTATCCAAAAAAAAAATCTCACCCATTCGTATTATTCTTAATTGGCTGGATCATGTAAACCCTTGGCCTGTGAGATGAAATCGGGCTGAAATCCAAGGAAGATTGAGGAGGTAGACTACATGGTGGAGCTTATCTTGGAAACTATGGATATGGGCTAGATGCATAATTTGCTTCATGATGGAGGAGGATGATGGGAGAGCAATGGAGAGCATGCTATTGAACCAGACAGTTGTTGTTGCCATCGCAAACCCTGTGGAGATGATAAGACAGGGGTGTCCCGATCTTTCGGTAAGAAATAATTATCAATTTGGTAGAGAACGACTTTGGCAATACGAGTACAACGTGCGATTACCTTGCACCTTAACAATCGCTAAACCAATCTCCTGAAGGTTACTGACGATGTCGGAAGCACGATCAGCTTGACTAGGAAGGTCTATTCCTGCAAACAATCGAAGAACGTGCAAGAATATGATAAAAATAATCTAAATATTATGAATATAAATGAATTATTGATAGAAGTGAGGTCCCAAAAGTTCTTTTGGCCTGGTCGTTTGACACTAACGAAGTGCACGAAGTTGCAGCGATGACTAACTTTTAACTAAACAAAACCCAAAGCAAACGCTACGAGGTTGGTCTACTTATACAGGACTAAGAGGTGGCGGTCAAGGGGGTGGACGCACGTCCCAAGACAGCCAAAACCTAACCCTGGGTCGTATAAGGCCCATGGGCCCAAGTGGAGGTGACGCAACACCTTTTGACTTGGATTCTACAGCAGTGTTGCATTGTTTTTTAGATATCTCCACATTAGAAGGAATTTGAAGCTGAATCCTATTGGGTTGGAAAGTTCATGAGATAAGCCTTCCAACAAAAAAAAGATTTACCCAATTTGAAATCCGGATGCAAAAGTTATAAATGTTTGAAGACAAGTATATTTGTGTAGTCTGAATCTAAGTCCATGACGTGGCAGACTTGGTCTCTATCTTCTTTCGGGCAAAACGTGATGTGAGAGAACTTTCTGTATAACACATAATCATGTCCCTTTGCATTGACACCATTTCTTGATCAAATATAAAGGAAGTAGTGGTAATCGTGTTTGTATCCATGGTAGTGATGTCCTCGTCATCCTCCTCTTCTTGGAAACAAAGCCATCCTCGGCTTTCCTTTTTGAAACTTGGCTAACAAAAGAGACAGGGTGTACACGTTGCATATTTATATGTCATTCATTTTACTTCCCTCAATTGTTGCACATGTGACACATCTATACATGAGTAATTTTCATATGTCATGAAATATAAAGTTAACGAATTATCACAAGAAATAAACCACATGAAAATGTTGCAACTCGGCTTGCATATATAAGTGAAGCTCTTATTCATATCAAAAGATTGGCAATTCCCATCATTAAACCATCCCAACATTGGTGAATAAGTTTTAATTGTTTCAGAATTACATGCTACAACATGCTTTACTAAGCGAACATGCAACAAGCCATTTGACACAAAATCATCAACAAATTAGAGGTCATATCAAAATAATAAACACTGGCACAATAAGGGCATCACCAAAGCGGTACCTCAAAGTGCATGTTTGTGTCCGGACAGTGTGGTCTGGACCTGCTTTATCATCCAGTGGTGTACCTTACATGTCCGTGGACCAGTCCGAATGTCCGCGGACCAATAGGAATGTCTGAATTATCACCATGTTTCACTTCATTGCACTTCTCTATTAATTTAGGGGGAGCTTTCTTGATGCGTGATATTGTTCATGGATATTTTATATATGCAGACGTCAAGGCCGAGCTTCCTAGATCAATAGTGTTGCATGGCACTATAGTTTATTTTACATCTTACTATTGTCATGTTCTTATCTTATTGTTATTAGTTCATCAAAAGGGGGGAGATTGAAAGTGCATTGTCACTCAATTACGATTTTGGTGTTGATAACAATAGGATTGGTGAGATCAAATGTCAGTTGTCAAGTGTATCTCAGGACATTGGTATCCCCTATTTGTCTACGGACTTCGGTGGCCCTCTATTCAAAAATGACAAAAGACGGTGTTTCTTCGGTGGCTTGGAAAGTTTTTCGGTTGATTTTGAGTCATAGGAAAAACAATACTATTAAGAGGGATTGTGAAGATTAGGGAGTTGGGGAACTCATTCCATTACCATCCATTGTCTTCCCATCTATTCCAAGTAATATTGAAGGGATTTCCAAAGAAAAAGTGACTTCACCTAGAGGTGTGATACGTCTCCAACGTATTTATAATTTTTGATTGTTTTATGCTATTATATTATCAATCTTGCATGCTTTATATGCCATTTTATATCATTTTTGTGGACTAACCTATTAACTTAGTGCCCAGTATCATTTACTGTTTTTTTGCCTATTTCGTTGTTTCGCAGAAAAACCATACCAAACGAAGTCCAAACACCATGAAACTTTACGATGATTTTTTTGGGACCAGAAGAGACCCTAGAAGCTTCGTGGAGAGACCAGAAGACACACGAGGGAGTGACAAGCTCAAGGGGCGCGCCCCAAGGGGGCACCATCAGCACTTGTGGAGCCCACGTGGCTTCGTTTGACCTAATATCTGGCCTATAAATTCTATAAAATCCAGAAACCCCCGAGGCAAGACCCGAAACAATTTTATCGCCGCGGCAAGCTTCGGTTCTTCTGCGATCCCATCTGGAGGCCTTTTCCGGTACTCTGCCGGGGGTGGGGGGGACCATTGGGGAGGCAATCTTCATCGACCTTGTTGCCTCCATGATGATGTGTGAGTAGTTCCCGCAAGACCTACGGGTCCATAGTAGTAGCTAGATGGCTTTCTCTCTCTCTTTTTGATCTTCAACACAATGATCTCTTCGGATATCTATTCGATGTAATTCTCGCGGTGTGTTTGTTGGAATCCGATGAATTGTGGGTTTATGATCCGATTATTCATTGAAAGTATTTGAGTCTTTTTTGAGATTTATTTATGTGTGATTTTATAGCCTTGTATTTCTCTCTGATCTATCCATCTTCGTTGGCCAATTAGATTGATTTATCTTCAGTGGGAGAGGTGCTTGGTAGTAGGTTCAATCTTGCGGTGTCCTTACTCTGTGACAGGAGGGGTTACAAGGCATGTATTGTATTGTTGCTACTAAGGATAAAACGACGGGGTTCGAATATATTGCTTGGTCTTACTTTGTCTACATTATGTCATCTTGCCTAAAGCATTACTCTGTTTGTCATAAACTTAATACTTTGAGATGCATGCTGGATAGCGGTCTTGGGGTGGAGTAATAGTAGTAGATGCAGTTGGATTACGGTCTACTTGTCACTGACGTAATGTCTATATATTGATCATCCCATGAAGAATCATCATAACTATGCGCTATTCTGTCAACTGCCCAACAGTAATTTGTTTACCCACCGTTGCTATGCTTATGAGACAGATGCCTCTAGTGAACCTATGGCCCCCGTGTCCATTTTCCATATTTACTAAAAAACTAAAAATCACTTGCTGCATTTATTTCCTTTTTATTTTTATTTTATTTTAATTATCTACCACTATCGGATTTAATCCTTGCAATTGGCGGGAACAAGGGGATTGACAACCCACTTGCCTTCGTTGGGTGCAAGCATTTGCTTTGTGTGTGTGTGCAGGTACCGCTTATCTTGTTTGTGTGGTGTCTCCTATTGGTTTGATAAACCTTAGTTCTTAGCAGAGGGAAATACTATATGCTATTATACTACATCACCCTTCCTCTTCGGGGAATCTCAACGCCTATCACAAGTAATAGAACAATTTCTGTCGCCGTTGCCGGGGAGGCTTCACCAAACAAATACAAGTTCCTTCGCTCACATTTATCAATTTGCTTGTTTTTTACTTTCTTTGTCATTTGCTTTTTTTATTTGGCTTCTCTTTTTCATCTCCCCCTCCTTCTCTAAAAATTAAAAATACCAAAAATATTTGTGTTGCTATCTTTGCTTGTTATCATGGCTAGTTCTTCGCTCGTTGCTTCCATTCCTGAAAATGAAGTACTTAATTTTAACAACGTGGTGGAGAAAGTTTGAAAGATGTTTGGTATAGGATTTGCGATGCTCAAAATAGATCTACTCGTAAGCAATCCACCACTGTTCTTCTCCAAAAGAATTATGTGGGTGTTACTACTTGGTATAGATTTTTGCTCAACACTATTACTGGAAGAAATTTCTTGAGTAGTCACCCTTTGGATGCTTTTCACGCTATGGGGAATTTAGTGGGATCACCACCTATTATTATCAATGAAACAACATTAACATTGGAACACATTTGCGAATGTTAGATATTATTGAAAACAAAATGTCAACTATTGAACACATTGAATATTTGGATAAAAAGGTGCATAACCAAGTAACTAAATTTGGCTCTTCGGTGGGAACCACATTAAAATTGCTAAAGGATAGAGAACCAATCACCGATAGAGTAGAACAAAGTCCCGGTAAAATTGATAAGTTGGAAGAGTTCATTAGTACTTTGGGTTCAACTTTTTCTTCCATTAAAACAAGTGAGGGACCCCCTACAGACAAGAATTCTAATCTTATGTATGTTCCTAAAAATAAGGGTGCTTATTCTAGCAAGGAGAAAGGAGATTTAAAAATGATTAGTGTTCACCCCAACAACATCAATATAAAAAGGGAACCTATATTTGACACTAGATTATTTGATTTTGTGCCTAGGAGTGTCATGATTAATCCTAAACCTCCTAAGAAATCATGTTTCATAATTAAGGAATTGGACAAGGATGACAATACGTGATACTATGCATTATGCCTAGCTAGGGGCATTAAACAACAACGCTTGTTGGGAAGCAACCCAATAGTTATCCTTTTTATTTCCTTTTTGTTGTTGTGTGTCAACATGATTATTACTGCTGTAATGATTATGTTTGTATCTTTGCTTTTGAATTTTGTGCCAAGTAAAACCTTTAGGTTGATGTGGATGATTGTTTATTTGGTTCTGTACAAAAACAAAAACTTTTACGTCCAGTACTGGAATTTTTTTTCTGTACTGGAAAGTGGTAAATGATACGTCTCCAACGTATCTATAATTTTTTATTGTTTCATGCTATTATAGTATCAATCTTGGATGTTTTATATGCAATTATATGCCATTATAAATCATTTTTTGGGACTAACCTATTAACCCAGTGCCCAGTGCCAGTTGCTGTTTTCTGCTTGATTTTGCCTTTTCAGAAAATCATTATCAAAAAGTGTCTAAACGAGAAAAAAACTTTGGATTAATTTTTTCTGGACCAGAAGAGACCCACGAAGCTTCGGGAGAAGACCAGAAGAGCCACGAGGAGGCGACAAGCCTGGAGGGCGCGCCCAGGGGGTAGGGCGCGCCCCCCAGGCTTGTGGGCCCCTCGTTGCCCCTCCTGACCTAATTCCAGCTCTATAAATTCAAAAATATTCCCAATATACCAGAGGGGCAGAAGAGAAAACCTTTCCGCCGCCGCAAGCCTCTGTTCTTCCGCGATCCCATCTGGAGGCCTTTTCCGGTACTTTGCCAGAGGGGAAATCGATCACGGAGGGCTTCTTCATCAATCTTGCTGCCCTTCCGATGATGTGTGAGTAGTTTACCACAGACCTACGGGTCCATAGCTAGTAGCTATATGGCTTCTTCTCTCTCTTTGATCTTCAATACCATGTTCTCCTCGATGTTCTTGGAGTTCTATCCGATGTAATCTTCTTTTACGGTGTGTTTGTTGGGATCCGATGAATTGTGAGTTTATGATCAGATTATTCATGAGAAATATTTGAGTCTTCTCTGAACTCTTTTATGCATGATTATTATAGCTTTATATTTCTCTCCGATCTATCGATTTGGTTTGGCCTACTAGATTGATTTGTCTTGCAATTGGAGAGGTGCTTTGTGATGGGTTCAATCTTGCGGTGCTCAATCCCAGTGACAGAAGGGGACATGACACGTATTTTATATTGTTGCCATTAAGGATAAAAAGACGGGGTTTAATCATATTGCTTGAGTTTACTTTGTCTACATCATGTCATCTTGCTTAAGGCGTTACTCTGTTTCATACTTAATACCCTAGATGCATGCTGGATAGCGGTCGATGGGTGGAGTAATAGTAGTAGATGCAGGCAGGAGTCGGTCTACTTGTCTCGGACGTGATGCCTATATACATGAACATTGCCATGAATCCTTCATAATTATTTGCTTTTGTATCAATTGCCCAACAGTAATTTGTTTACCCACCGTATGCTATGTGTTCGAGAGAGAAGCCTCTAGTGAAAACTATGGCCCCCGGGTCTACTTTATCATATATAAAAAACCTAAAAATACCTTGCTGCAATTTATTTACTTTTATTTTAATTAGTATTTTAGTTTATCTATTTATATCATAAGATTTAATCCTTGCAAATAACCGCTAAGAGGATTGACAACCCTCTTATTTGCGTTGGGTGCAAGTGTTTGCTCTTGTGTGTGCAGGTGCGCTTAACAGAATTTTGCTTGGTTCTCCTACTGGATTGATAACCTTGGTTCTTAACTGAGAGAAATACTTATCTCTACTATACTGGATCATCCTCTCCTCTTCGGGGAAATACCAACGCAGACTACAAGTAGCAGGAAGAATTTCTGGCGCCGTTGCCGGGGAGACATCATCAAAATTACCAAGTACCTTCGCACAAACTATCATCCACTTGCATTTACTTTATTTGCCTTTTATTTGCATTTGCCTCTCGTTTTCATCTCCCCCACTTCTAATTTTTTTTACAAAAACACAAAAATATTTTTATTTGCTTGTTTGCTTGCTTCGTCGCGATGTCTCAAGAAAATGCAAAATTGTGTGACTTTTACAATACTAATAATAATGATTTTATTAGTACTCCTATTGCTCCTCCCGCCACTAGTGCGGAGTCGTGTGACATTAATGCTACTTTGCTTAATCTTGTTATGAAAGAACAATTTTCTGGTAGTCCTAATGAAGATGCTGCATCCCATCTAAATACTTTCATTGAGCTTTGTGATATGCAAAATAAAAAAGATGTGGATAATGATATTGTTAAATTAAAATTATTTCCGTTCTCACTATGAGACTGTGCTAAAACTTGGTTTTCATCCTTGCCTAGAAATAGTATTGATTCTTGGGATAAGTGTAAGGATGATTTTATTACCAAGTATTTTCCTCCAGCTAAGATTATTTCTCTAAGAAATCAAATTATGAACTTTAAGCAACTTGAGCATGAACATGTTGCACAATCTTGGGAGAGAATGAAATTAATGATAAGAAATTGCCCAACTCATGGCTTGAATTTATGGATGATCATACAAAATTTTTATGCGGGACTAAACTTTGTCTCTAGAAATTTGCTAGACTCTGTCGCAGGTGGTACTTTTATGGAAATTACATTGGGAGAAGCTACAAAACTTCTTGATAATATCATGACAAATTATTCTCAATGGCACACTGAACGAACTCCAACTGGTAAGAAGGTAAATTTTGTTGAAGAAATTAATACTTTGAGTGATAAGATGGATGCTCTATTGAAATTGGTTGCAAGTAAAAATGCTCATATTGATCCTAATGATGTGCCATTGCCTACCTTGATTGAGCAAAATAATGATGCTATTGATGTGAATTTTGTCTCTAGAAATAATTTCAACAACAATGCTTATAGGGGTAATTTCAATCCTAGACCGTTTCCTGGAAATTCCTCTAATAATTATGGCAATCCTTATGGTAATTCCTATAATAATAATAATAGGATGCCCTCTGATCTTGAAAGTAATATTAAAGAATTTATAAGTTCGCAAAAGAACTTCAATGTTATCATAGAAGAAAAATTCAATAGAGTTGATGAATTGGCTAGGAACATGGATATAATTGCTCATGATGTGGAAAATCTCAAAACTAAAATTTTGCCACCCAAGCATGATATAAATGAGTCTATTAAAGCTATCTATGTCTCCATTAATGAAAGTAAAGAAAGGACCGCTAGGTTGAGAGCTAAGCGAGAATTTCTAGAAAAAGCGATTCCACCCGGTTTCTATCGTAGTAATGATGAAGATATTAAAATGATTGGTGTCACTCCTATTGAATCATTATTTAGTAACATAAAACTTGATGAAAAAAAGACTGAAGAAGAGTCAACTTTAGATAGAAGGAGTCCCACTTGCTTGGAGGGTGATAATCTTAATGATAAAAATGAAAAAAGTGGGTTTGGAGAGGTCAAAACTTTAAATAGTAATGCACCCACTACTTTGGATTACAAGGACTTTAATTATGATAGTTGTTCTTTAATTGAGTGTATTTTCTTGTTGCAATCCATGATTAATTCACCAAATGCATATAAACAAAATAAAGCTTCCACTAAACATATTGTAGAAGCCATGATGAAAGCGCATGAAGAAAAACTTGAGTTGGAAGTTTCAATTCCTCGAAAATTACAAGATGAATGGGAAACTACTATTAAAGTCAAAATTAAGGATTATGAATGTAACGCCCTTTGTGATCTTGGTGCTAGCGTTTCTACTATACCAAAGTCTTTGTGTGATGTGCTAGGTCTCACCGACATGGATCCTTGTTCCCTTAATTTGCATCTTGCGGATTCCACTATTAAAAAGCCATTGGGTAGAATAAATGATGTGCTTATTATTGAAAATAGAAATTATGTGCCCGTGGACTTTATTGTTCTTGATATTGAATGCAATCCATCTTGCCCCATAATACTTGGTAGGCCTTTTCTACGAACAATTGGTGCTATTATTGATATGAAAGAAGGTAATATAAGATTTCAATTTCCATTAAAAAAAGGGATGAAACACTTCCCTAGAAATAGAATTAAAGCACCTTATGAATCTATTATGATGGCCACCTATGGAATTAACATGAAGGATGACAACACTTGAAACTATGCATTATGCCTAGCTAGGGGCATAAAACAATAGCGCTTGTTGGGAGGCAACCCAATGAATAAAATATTTTTTTTTGCTTTTACTTTCTGTTCTTGAGTGTTTATACAATTATAGCCTCTGTTATGATTACATTTTTATGTTTTAATTAGTGTTTGTGCCAAGTAATGCCTTTGGGATGATTTGGAAGATAGTATGATTGATGCTGTTTGAAAACTGAAACTTTTGTGTTCAGTGCTGGAATTTTGGTTTTTCTCTGGAGCGTCAGAACCTTCTTAATTTTTTACACAATATTGGTATATGAATTTCCCACGTTGTCCTCATTTTTCAGAATTTTTGGAGGTACAGAAGTATGACGTTAATTCAGATCTTTACAGACTGTTCTGTTTTAGACAGATTCTGTTTTTGTTGCATAGTTTGCTTATTTTGATGAATCTATGGATCGTATCGGGGGGGGGGGGGTATGAGTCATGGAGAAGTTGGAGTACAGTAGCATTATGCCAATATTAAATATGAATCAATTTACAACAGTACCTAAAGTTTAAGATTTGTTTGTTATACTAACGGATCTCACAAGGTTTCTGTTGAGTTTTGTGTGCTGAAGTTTTCAAGTTTTGGGTGAGACTACGATGGATAAAGGAATAAGGAGTGACAATAGCCTAAGCTTGGGGATGCCCAAGGCACCCCAAGGTAATATTCAAGGAAGACTCAAGCGTCTAAGCTTGGGGATGCCCCGGAAGGCATCCCCTCTTTCGTCTACAATCTATCAGTAACTCACTTGGAGCTATATTTTTATTCATCACATGATATGTGTTTTACTTGGAGCGTCTTGTGATATAGTTTGTTTGATTTTTAGTTTGTCACAATCATCTTTGCTGAACACACCTTTTTGAGAGGGACACACATTATTCGTGATTTGTTAGAATACTCTATGTGCTTCACTTATATCTTTTGAGCTAGGCAGTTGCTCTAGTGCTTCACTTATATCTTTTAGAGCACGGCGGTGGTTACATTTTAAAGAAATAGTTGCACTCTCATGCTTCACTTATATCTTTTTGAGAGTCTAATAAATAGCAATGGTAATATGCACGGGTTATGAATTTGGTCCTGATATGATAGGTATTCAAGAAGGATATAATAAAAAACTTTCATGTAGATCACTGAATATGATAAGTTTGATTCCTTGCAATAGTTTTGCGATATTAAGATGGTAATATGTGGGAGGTATTAGTAGATAATTGTGGTTTAGTAAGAATATTGGTGTTAAGGTTTGTGATTCCCGAAGCATGCACGTATGATCTGTCGTTATGCTATAAAGTTGGAGCATGATTTATTATTGATTATCTTCCTTTGTGTGGCGGTCGGGGGCGCGCGATGGTTAACTCCTACCAACCTCCCCCCTAGGGGCATGCGTAGTAGTACTTTGCTTCGAGGGCTAATAAACTTTCGCAATAAGTATGTGAGTTCTTTATGACTAATGTGAGTCCATGGATTATACGCACTCTCACCCTTCCGCAATTTGCTAGCCTCTTCGGTACCGTGCATTGCCCTTTCTCACATCGAGAGTTTGTGCAAACTTCGCCGGTGCATCCAAACCCCGTGATATGATACGCTCTATCACACATAAGCCTCTTTATATCTTCCTCAAAACAGCCACCATATCTACCTATCATGGCATTTCCATAGCCATTCCAAGATATATTGCCATGCAACTTCCACCGTTCCGTTTTTATGACACACATCGTCATTATCATATTGCTTTGCATAATCATATAGCTGACATAGTATTTGTGGCTCAGCCACCGTTCATCATTTTTATACATGTTACGCTAGCATCATTGCACATCCTGGTACACTGCCAGAGGCATTCATATAGAGTCATATTTTTGTTCTAGTATCGAGTTGTAATATTGAGTTGTAAGTAAATAAAAGTGTGATGATCATCATTATTAGAGCATTGTCCTAGTGAGGAAAGGATGATGGAGACCATGATTCCCCTACAAGTCGGGATGAGACTCCGGACGAAAAAAAAGAAAAAGAAAAAAAAGGAGGCTAAAAAGAGCCATGAAAAAAAATGAGAGAAAAAGAGAGAAGGGGCAATGTTACTATCCTTTTTCCACACTTGTGCTTCAGAGTAGCACCATGTTTTTCATATAGAGAGTCTCCTATTTTGTCACTTTCATATACTAGTGGGAATTTTTCATTATAGAACTTGGCTTGTATATTCCGATGATGGGCTTCCTCAAATGCCCGAGATCTTCATGAGCAAGCAAGTTGGATGCACACCCACTTAGTTTTCATGTTGAGCTTTCATACACTTATAGCTCTTAGTGCATCCGTTGCATGGCAATCCCTACTCCTCGCATTGACATCAATTGATGGGCATCTCCATAGCCCGTTGATTAGCCGCGTTGATGTGAAACTATCTTCTTATTTTTGACTTCCCCTTATTGATCTCTACCACCACACTCTATTCCACCCATAGTGCTATATCCATGGCTTGCGCTCATGTATTGTGTGGGGGTTGAAAAAGCTGAAGCGCGTTAAAAAGTATGAACCAATTGCTTGGCTAAAACCGGGGTTGTTCATGATAAATATTTTGTGGTAAGAAGATGGAGCATGACAGGATTATATGATTTTGTAGGGATAACGTTCTTTAGCATTTTGATTTTGAAAGACATGATTGTTTATTAGTATGCCTGAGTATTGATGTCTTTATATCAAATTATAGACTATTGCTTTGAATCATTCGGATCTTATTATTCATACCGTAAGAGAGAGATTACATTATGAAACATGATAGGTAGCATTCCACATCAAAAATTCTGTTTTTATCATTTACCTACTCGAGGACAAGCAGGAATTAAGCTTGGGGATGCTTGATACGTCTCCAACGTATCTATAATTGCTATTATAGTATCAATCTTGGATGTTTTATATGCAATTATATATCATTTTTTGGGACTAACCTATTAACCCAGTGCCCAGTGCCAGTTGTTGTTTTCTGCTTGATTTTGCCTTTTCAGAAAATCATTATCAAAAAGTGTCCAAACGAGAAAAAAACTTTGGATTAATTTTTTCTGGACCAGAAGAGACCCACGAACCTTCAGGAGAAGACCAGAAGAGCCATGAGGAGGCGACAAGCCTGGAGGGCGCGCCCAGGGGGGTAGGGCGCACCCCCCAGGCTTGTGGGCCCCTAGTTGCCCCTCCTGACCTAATTCTAGCGCTATGAATTCTAAAATATTCCCAATATACCAGAGGGACAGAAGAGAAAACCTTTCCACCGCTGCAGGCCTCTGTTCTTCCGCGATCCCATCTGGAGGCCTTTTCCGGTACTCTGCCGGAGGGGGAATCGATCACGGAGGGCTTCTTCATCAACCTTGCTGCCCTTCCGATGATGTGTGAGTAGTTTACCACAGACCTACAGGTCCATAGCTAGTAGCTAGATGGCTTCTTCTCTCTCTTTGATCTTCAATACCATGTTCTCCTCGATGTTCTTGGAGTTCTATCCGATGTAATCTTCTTTTGCGGTGTGTTTGTTGGGATCCGATGAATTGTGAGTTTATGATCAGATTATTCATGAGAAATATTTGAGTCTTCTCTGAACTCTTTTATGCATAATTATTATAGCTTTGTATTTCTCTCCGATCTATCGATTTGGTTTGGCCTACTAGATTGATTTGTCTTGCAATGGGAGAGGTGCTTTGTGATGGGTTCAATCTTGCGGTGCTCAATCCCAGTGACAGAAGGGGACATGACACGTATTTGTATTGTTGCCATTAAGGATAAAAAGATGGGGTTTAATCATATTGCTTGAGTTTACTTTGTCTACATCATGTCATCTTTCTTAAGGCGTTACTCTGTTTCATACTTAATACCCTAGATGCATGCTGGATAGCGGTCTATGGGTGGAGTAATAGTAGTAGATGCAGGCAGGAGTCAATCTACTTGTCTCGGACGTGATGCCTATATACATGATCATTGCCATGAATCCATCATAATTATTTGCTTTTGTATCAATTGCCCAACAGTAATTTGTTTACCCACCGTATGCTATGTGTTCGAGAGAGAAGCCTCTAGTGAAAACTATGGCCCCCGGGTCTACTTTATCATATAAAAAACCTAAAAATACCTTGCTGCAATTTATTTACTTTTATTTTAATTAGTATTTTAGTTTATCTATTTATCTCTATAAGATTTAATCCTTGCAAATAACCGCTAAGAGGATTGACAACCCTCTTATTTGCGTCGGGTGCAAGTGTTTGCTCTTGTGTGTGCAGGTGCGCTTAACAAAATTTTGCTTGGTTCTCCTACTGGATTGATAACCTTGGTTCTTAACTGAGGGAAATACTTATCTCTACTGTACTGCATCATCCTCTCCTCTTCGGCGAAATACCAACGCAGACTACAAGTAGTTGTAAACTGCTGAAATTTTTACACACTACAATGCAAATTGTTAACGTTTTTCTAATTTTTCAGAATTTTTGGAGTTACATAAGTATGATTATTAATTAGATCATTATGTACTGTTCTGTTTTAGATAGATTCTGTTTTTATTGCACAGTGTTCTTATTTTGAAGTTTCTATGGATTGTATCGGGGGGTATAAGTCATGGAGGTGATAGAATACAGTAGGTATTATGTAAGAACAATTGTGAATCTATTTATGACAGTACCTAAGTTAATGATTATTTTATTATACTAATGGATCTCATGAGGTTTTGTTGAGTTTTGTGTGATTGAAGTTTTCAAGTTTTGGGTGAGATGACGATGGATGAAAGAATAAGGAGCTGCAAGACCCTAATATTGGGGATGCCCAAGGCACCCCAAGGTAATATTCAAGGAAGATCCAAGCATCTAAGCTTGGGGATGCCCCAGAAGGCATCCCCTCTTTCGTCTCCAATCTATTGGTAATATCAGTTGGAGCTATATTTTTATTCGTCACATGATATGTGTTTTGCTTGGAGTGTCGTGTGTTTTTGTTTTATTTGTTTGCTTGTTTACACAATATTTGTTTCCTGATCACACCAATTATGAGAGACACACATTCATCACAATTTATTAGAATGCTCATTATGCTTCACTTATATCTTTTGAGTTAAGGCAATTGCTCATGTTCTTCACTTATATCTCTTGAGCACGGCGATACATAAATTTATAGAAATCAATTGTACTCTCATGCTTCACTTATATATTTTCGAGAGTTAAATAGGTAGTGGTAATTTGCATGAGTTATATCTTTGGTCCAAAAATGATAGGTATACAAGGGTGGTATAATAAAAACTAGCATGTAGATAACTGAATATGATGCGTTTGATAAATGATATTGAGGATATAATATGAAGGTTTACTAGTTAATAATCATTGGTTAGTAAAACTATCGATGTTAAGGTTCGTGATGTCCAACTCATTAAAATGTCGGTCATGGCATGGCCAGAAAGTTGGAGCATAATTTATCCTTGATTGATATCCTTTGTGTTGTCCGGATCGGGGGCGCACGATGGTTAACTCCTTCCAACCTCCTCCCTAGGGGCATGCGAGTAGTACCTTGCTTCAAGGGCTTCTAAACTTTCACAATAAATATATGAGTTCTTTATGACTAATGTGAGTTTGTGGACTATAAGCACTTCCACCTATCCATAATTTGCTAGCCTCTTCGGTACCGTGCATTGCCCGTTCTCACCTCGAGACTTGGTGCAAACTTCGCCGGTGCATCCAAATCTCGTGATATGATACACTCTATCACACATAAGACTCATATATCCTTTCTCAAAATAGCCACCATACCTACCTGACAGTGTCCTGGACTGGGGGGTGCTAATGAATACGGCCCACAGTCCATGGGCCGGGCTCTCGGGCCTGGCCGATCACTAAAAGGAAGGATAGCCGAAGCCATGAGCCCTGGCGTAATCAAGATGGAGACCTCCGAAGACTTGGCGTGTACTTCAAGGATTGGCCTGCAACCAACGTATCGGTAACCGACCATGTGTAACCTAGGTACCCCCAGTGCATATATAAGCCGAGGGGTTTAGTCCGTAGAGACACAATTACCAGCCTTAGGGTTTAGAACACAATCATACGATTTCGAGGTAGATCATCTTGTACTCTGTACCCCATCACATCAATATAATCAAAGCAGGACGTAGGGTTTTACCTCTTCGAGAGGGCCCGAACCTGGGTAAATATCGTCTCCGTTCGTCTACTCTTACCATCGTTCTCAGACCCACAGCTCGGGATTCCTTACCCAAGATCCGCCGGTTTTAGCACCGACATTGGTGGCCCATACAGGTCCCGCCGTGTGGTCAAAACGGATCGATGGCTCGTCTTCGGATAAACAGCGACATCGGCTATGGTGACATCTTTGTCCCCGGCCAGCTTTTTGCGTTCGGCAGCATCATCCTTCATGCCGATTCAACTGGCCACCTCGGCCGTGTCGACAACTTCGCCCCGGATCAGATCATCAGATTTGGGAGCCTGGAGTACACTGCCGATTCACGCGGCGATCTCGCCCTCTCTGGCTGGAGGCCAGATCGGCTTGAGAATCCCGGAAACACCGTGGCCTTGACCCTGAATCCTACCTCTGATCCGAACCCCGGATCAAGTCTCACCTCAGAGCCGACCTCAAGGTCGGATCCGATCACTTCATCGCCAGACCAGGCTTTAGCTCTGGCCGATCAAAGCTCCGAGGCTGTGTCAAATGCCCCGTCGAGCATATTATAGGTCATCCCCGTCTACTCCCAAGCGATGAGTGATACGTCTCCAACGTATCTATAATTTATGAAGTATTCATGCCATGTTTATTATAGTTTTGTATGATTTTGGTGCACTTTTATATGGCTTTTATATGATTTTTATGGACTAACATATTGACCTAGTGCCCAGTGCCAGTTGCTGTTTTCTGCTTGTTTTTGGTTTTCCAGAAAATCCATATCAAATGAAGTCCAAATGCAGCGAAACTTTTTGACGATTTTTTCTGGAAGGAAACAGACCCAGGAAGCTTCGGGGGAGCAGCAGAAGACACACAGGGGCCCCACAAGTCATCAGGGCGTGCCACCCCCCCAGGCGTGCCCTGGTGCCTCGTGGGCCTCCTGTGGCATCTCTTTGCGTGATTCCAACGCTGAAAAATCATATATATTCAGAAACCCCCGAAAGTTAACCTAGATGAGTTTTTACGCCGTCGCAAGCCTCTGTACCGAGGAGATCCCATCTGGAGCCCTTTTCCGGCACCCTGCCGGAGGGGGGAATCATCACCGGAGGCCATCTTCATCATCCCGGCGGTCTCCATGACGAGGAGGGAGTAGTTCACCCTCGAGGCTAGGGGTATGTACTAGTAGCTATGTGTTTGATCTCTCTCTCTCGTGTTCTTGATTTGGCATGATCTTGATGTATCGCGAGCTTTGTTAATATAGTTGGATCATATGGTGTTTCTTCCCTCTCTATCCTTGTTGTGATGAATTGAATCTTTTCCCTTTGAGGTTTCGTTATTGTCGGATTGAATATTTCAGATTTGAGAACACTTGATGTATGTCTTGCATATGAATACCCGTGGTGACAATGGGGTATTATATTGATTCACTTGATATATGTTTTGGCACTCAACTCGCGGATTCCTGCAGTGACATTGGGGTAATCTATGCATAGGGGTTGATGCATGTTTTCATTATCTTTTCTCCGATAGAAACTTTGGGGTGCTCCTTGAAGTTCTTTGTGTGGATTGAATATTATGATTATGAAGTTGTTTGATGCATATCGTATAATCAACTCACGGATACTTGTGGTGACATTGGAGTATCTAGGTGACATTAGAGTTGGTTGATGTGTATCATATGGTGTTATTTTAGTACGAACTCTAGGGCTGTTTGTGACACTTATAGGAATGGCTCAATAGATCAATCGGAAAGGATAACTTTGAGGTGGTTTCGTACCCTACAAACAATTTCTATCTTATGTTCTCCGCTAATAGGAACTTTGTAATGATTCTTTATCGCACGTTGAGGGATTGTTATATGATCCAATTATGTTAGCATTGTTGAGAGATTGCACTAGTGAAAGTATGAACCCTAGGCCTTGTTTTTAAGCATTGCAATACCGTTTGTGCTCACTTTTATCATTTGCTACCTTGCTGTTTTTTTATTTTTAGATTACAAAAACCTATTTCTACTATCCATACTACACTTGTATCACCATCTCTTCGCCGAACTAGTGTACCTATACAATTTGCCATTGTATTGGGTGTGTTGGGGACACAAGAGATTTCTTTTATTTTGTTGCAGGGTTGTTTGAGAGTGACCATCTTCATCCTAGGCTTCCCACAGATTGATAAACCTTAGGTCATCCACTTGAGGGAAATTTGCTACCGTCCTACAAAACTCTGCGCTTGGAGGCCCAACACGAGTCTACAAGAATAAAGTTGTGTAGTAGACATCAATGAGCCCGGAGGACCTCTCGAGTTTGAACGAGATGTTGGACCGAATTCAAAACCTTGTGATCTCATCTTCGGTCTATGACCAGATCGGATGTAAAGCCGATGACAAGGAAATTTACGTCCCATCCACCACCCACCTAGTAGCTACTGTCGAGGATTTAACCGACGTACTGGACTATGCCTCCGAGGAGGCAACCAACATGGATGAAGATGTCGGCGATCTACCTGGTATTACACCATCAAAAACCGGCAACTGGACGACAACCTCCACCTATGACGTCTATATGGTGGACACCCCCAAGGACGACGAGGAGGAGGAAAAGAGAGATCCTCCCAAACCAATGCCCACACCACCCCGGATGGCGCCGAGGACAAGGACAATGGCAGTGACACCGAGCCCGGTCAGATCAACGGCACTGTAGGGATGGAGGATCTCGATGATCCGATGATAGTAACTGCATGCCCAAATTGGAAGAGGACGTAAGTCTCTGACCCGACGAATTTGAAGTCCCTGAGGACCACCCGATCTGGAAACCTTCCGACGACGGCTCATTGCCTTCGCCCGAAGTATAAAACGAAGGCGTGAAAAGCTTAAAGCCGATCAGGACACGCTAAATGACAAATGGGTTGAAGTTCTCGCAACCGAGCAGTACCTGGAGCTACGACGTGCAGACCAAGCCAAATCTTACCCAAAACAACGTCTGCTTCCGGCATTCGATGACAAAGCTAACGATAATCTCCTCTATCGGCACGATCGAGCCGATCAGCCTGCCGATGATGTGGACCAGATCATGACCAAGGCATCAAAGAGTGAGGTTCATGCTAGCACAAATGTTAAACCATTAGAGCAGCCAAAGGAAGACATGGGAAAAACCATTATCTTAGTTGGGAAGCTTCTGGTGCCTATTTTGGGAGAAATGACACATCAGTTTTCCAGCTGCAACTTCCCACCTAAACCTAATTAATTCTGGAAGGTTCTAGCACATTTTAGAGGCTGCATAAGATGGTGTTTGAAGTCAGGTTTCATTCAAAAAAACGGTGCATCATTTGAGATCTTGAGTCAAAAGTTGTGCAAGTTCCCATGCAAGCTGTCCAGGAATTAATTACAGCGCGAGGCTCAACAAGTTTGCTCCTGCTACAACTTGGGGCTCACGAATTTACCCTTCATTTTGAGTTGTTTTCACACCTAACTAGTAGGTGCTTCTAGTATAAGTACTCCCCAGCTGTTCCATGTGAAGGGGAATGAGATTTCTGAGTTTATGTTTGTAGAACAGCCGGTGAGGGTTGTATTGTGCTAAGAGCACTAGTATCATTGAGTGTTAGCTCGTGTGTGTGTGGATTGGAGGGCCTATCCTCAATTCATATAGGATCCTCGTGGTCCCCTCTTGTGATTCTACATAGGTTCACAAGTTTCATGGTTTGGGTTGCGTCCTTGTAAACCAAGCTAGTTATCCGCTGCAATATATTTGAGAGTGTTTCTTGCTGTTCTTGCCACTTGAGAGAGATAGTTGCTGCTCCTTGTGAGTTCTTTGGCACCGTGAAAGATCGTTTCAGTGGTGTCCCATATCATCTTGGCATCAGAGCTTTAGGTTGTTCACGGTGTTATTTTCTCTCTTGCTGATTTTGTTCTTGAGAAGCTTCCATGGGTTCGAGGAGGTCCAACAGTGTTGATGGTGTGCATGGAGGTGGGCACCTCATGGAGGAGGAACCGCCACTTCCCGTGTATGATCCTAGCTTGCAGCCCGTCTATGTGTTGGCATTAGAGGATACACGAGAGTATGTGTTGAACAAGGTGGAGAGGCTGTAGGAACGAAGTATGTCTACCAGAGGGGGGGGGTGAATGGGAGTTTTAAATTTTCTTCAGAAAAATCAAAACTCTCGGAACCCAGCAGCGGAGCAAATGAAAACAATATACAGTGAGCGAATACAAACTACCAAATGGAAGCTAGGGGCATGCATCGAGATAATTCACATGATTGAAATATGTCATATGGTACAGTTCGAATGTAAAAGAGAGTAGCAGAGGTAACCAGTGATGCTCGATGGCGACAAGGTATTTGGTAGACCAGTTCGCCCTTCTGCAAAAGGACTACGTCTTGTTGGAGGGGTTGTGATTTAACATAGAAGATAAACTCTCTTCGCCCTATTCTCCTCGACAATTGGTTCGTCAACCAATGCCGATTACTCGTGGTAGATGCTTGAGGCGATCTCCGAACCTTTACAGACTTCTTCTTCGAGAACCACAATTACTCTTGGTCTCTGAAGAAATTGACACCTAACCGTCTAGAGAGTTCGCAACTCTCAAGAGTAATAGGCGGAGCGTACTGGACTTAGATTCGAGTGATGCTGAACCACTATCTAATTTTTCGGCTCTGGGGTTTTTCTCTCGGTGGATTTTAAACTCAAATCTATCGGAGAGGGGGTTGCTCAACAATCTTCTCAGAATCAAACGGAGCAGCCACCGAACAACGCCGGTGCGGGGTGGCTATTTATAGCCGCAACCTTCCCTGATGGGAAATGACCATTTTGGAAACGCGGTCCAGCCAATGGCCAACCGACACGTTCACAACGGTCGGATTTTAAAGAGCAACGGTAACATTACTTGAGGAGCAAGTAATGCTAACTCCTCGGTCAGAGACAAATCTCTCGCAGCGAAGAAGATCACAGTCTCTTGCTGGCAAGTATTTGCTCGGAACACAAAGAGATTTCTCTCGCAACTTTCATAGGATTTGGGTTTAGCATCAGTGAATCAAATCTTCGAACGCTACACCCCTCTTAATAGTTCGGTGGTCCTATGACTCAATAAAGAGAAAAGAAACAACGAAATGAATGCTACGTCTTCGCTTCGTCTTCAATCTTCTCGACAGCAGTCATATTCTTCGGACGAACACCGAATCAATTGCTTCGCATCAGCAAATTTTGAGGGGTCACTCTTGTCGTCATAATCTTCGGTGATAATCTTCACTGCTACGCAGGGAATATTCTTTGGAGTTTGAACCAAACTCCTCTTGACTCCAGGGACCTGTTACTCTGTGTGCACTAGCAAACACATCAGTCCCTCACTGTTTATGTCAACAATCTCCAAAACATAAGGAGGCAAATTATTGCACCAACAATCTCCCCCTTTTTGGATGATTGTTGACAAAACAGACAATCATCGAAGAGAAGATAGATAGGTGTAAAGTAATTCAACAAGAGTGAGTAAGAGTTACTTTGCTCGATGATGAAATAGACTCCCCCTAAATGTATGCAGGGAAGAAAGATATGAGATAAATTCTCCTGCAAGTATTGAAGTACATGGAGGAAATTTCAATCATTCGAGACATTGATTCGCACTACTGAGATATAATCCATCGAGATCGTAGTGCAATCAATCATAACTTCTGATAAAAATTCCACCTGCAAGACAAAAGCTTCGAGAGAAATAGTGCCGCAGCAGGGGTTATTAACATGTCAGCACAGAAGTTATCGAGTTTTACAACATAGTACAGATAAACTTAAACCAGAAGTTGCAAACTTGCACGAAACAAAAAAAAACAATCGAAACACCGAAAGCAAATCTATTGAGACTCGATGTAATTCTCCCCCTTTTTGTCAACAAGTGTCAAAAAGGTGACGAATAACATGAGTGCAAAAGCGCAGAACACGGTTCAATAAGTGGCATCTCCCGAAGAACTGTCCGAGGTGAGTTCTTCTTCAGAAGTGACGTGATGGTCTTCGTCTTCAGTAGCATCAGATTTTCCTTCAGAAATAATAACTTGGGGCTGAGCAGACGAGGGTATAGCTGGAGTAGCCACAGGAGGAACACGGGAGTGCACATTGCCTTCGGTAGGTTTTTCTGTCGGTGAGGTGGCTTCAGACTCGTCAAGCAGTTTGCGAAGCTTGAGATGAAGAAGATGAGTTGTTGGTTCATGAACAGGCAGAGGAGGGGTACTCCGATCTTAAAAATCTTCCACAGTGAAGCCTTTGTCAATATAGTCATAGAGCTCTTGGAGATTGACATTCAGGAATTGTTTCTCGGTGAAGAACTTGCGAAGCAATTTCCAGAGCCTCTTCTTGTTTTCATTAGCTATCAGATGCATAATCCTTGTGTGATTGTTAAGGGCATTCAGCTCGGAGGCGAGATGTTCTTTGTCGCGTCGATCCTCAGCTATATGCTGCAGCAACAGTTGTTGTGTACGCAAACTGACTTCGAGTTGCGATGGAGGTTGAGGCGAAATCTTTCGGTCGCACTGAGGAAGATGTGGCCCATCGAATTGCTTTTCAGCCCTCTGAGCTCGCTTGATGGCATTGCGCTGATGCTTAGCAAGCTCATCAGGATAAGATGCGGGTGTGCGAAGAGATGACTCATGAGCATTTGGCGGAGGAGGTGGTCTCTCTTGGGGACCATTTGGCTTGATGAGAGAAATTTCTCGGCAGTCACCCTATGGTGGATGAAATGCAAAGTTTTGAGCAAACCGAGGGTGAACAAATTCATAGTTGAACCATTTGCGCACCCAGTGACGGCGAATCCATTGTTGACGCGTATCTCTCTGGTGTTTGGTTTCTCCTGGAACAGTATCATACCGGTCATGAGAGATGTACTCAGTTGTGTTTGTGTATGCCTGTCTGCCACCCCTCTTCTTCTTCGGAGCATTTTCTTCTTGCTCATCGGCATTTTGCTCGGTTCTTTTTCGCTTGCTGGTTGATGGGCCTACCGTTGGGCCCTTAGCATTCGGAGCTTTGGATTCATCAGTAGTACCCAGAACAGCATCATCTCTGTCAGCCAAGCTCACTGGTTGAGCCGAATCCTCAATTGACTGCATTTTCCTGTGAACAAAGATAGATGCGAGGGAAAATGGGGACAGGGTTACGAATGCACACAGCGAAGATTTTGAAAAAGAAATCGGTTTTGATGAAGAAGTAGATGCAGACTTTGAGAAATGTTTCGGTCGAAGGAAATGTATAGAACGAACTAGTAGTTTCGAAGAATATACTAGTAAACGTGCTAAGCATTCCGTTCGTACGAGACATAACACAAACCCTAGATCTGAAATTTTTCAGATGCGAGGGACAACTACAAACCACATCCGCACAAGTTACCTAGCAGTAAAGATCTGGGAAATGCAGTAAAATTAGGCAATTTCTACCGTGGACGAACTCGAACAGGATGAATGGAAGAATGAGTTCGTACTACACATACCCTAACTCGGTAATGTGCAGCGACTACGTCGGCGCGAGGATGAAGATGATCCACGGCGGCGAGGAATGACTCCGGCGACCTCTTTCCGGCAGCGAAGCGGCGAAGATGATCGACGGCATCGATCTCGAGGTGGAGCAGTGCGGTAGGGCTTCAGAAGGTGACGGTGGCGGAGAGAGATGCGAAGTGAAACGAGGGAGGGTGGCGGCACAGAATATATATATATACGAGGAGGAAATAACCGCACCCGGTGAATCTGATCGGACGGCTACAGATAGAGGACTTTTGCGATTCAACGGACCGGATGAACTGGCAGTTGATGAATAGCACGTGGCAACTGTCACCAAAGAACGTGGTCCAGACTTGGGCGGGAAACCCCAAATTTTGGACGGCTTTCGCCAAAACAAATTAAGTTCGGACCGAAACTTTAACGTGGTCAAGGAAACTAGATAAAGTTTCGTTCAGAGATGAATTTTGTGCATTCATAACGGAGCAGCATAGACTGGAAGAGATAGAATAGAGGAAAAAATAGTGTCCTAGATATTTCACTCAGACGAGTAAACATAAACTTCCAAGAGAGAAGCTATGAGTGAAATACATTCAGACTAAAAAAACCTTCAAACGCAATTCAACGAAGAGAAATTGTGGTGGCGTTACCCACTGTATAAGAACTGTATGACCCCGAGCATCGCACAATTATCGTGGCACCCGGTTAGTCTAGTTCTTCATTAATGTATTCACTCTCAGAAAGAAAATTTCACTTTGTCGAAATTTTTAGACTCTTCGAGTGTTGCGCACCCATTCCTTCTAAGATGTGGAAGTGATGGTATGGGTGCCGAGTCCAGCTTACTGCATGTTTGCAGAATCTAGGATATTTAGCTCACACGGTAACGCACAGAATCTTTTCTCATCGAGGGGCTTGGTGAAGATATCGGTGAGATTCTCTTCGGTATTGACGTGACTGATAACGATATCTTCTCGAGCAACATGATCGCGTAGGAAATGATGTCTGATCTCAATATGCTTGGTGCGAGAGTGCTGCACTGGATTGTGTGCAATTTTGATCACACTCTCATTGTCGCACAATAGAGGGATCTTCTTGATCTTGATGCCATAATCCTTCAGAGTCTGCTTCATCCACAATAACTGAGTGCAACAGGCGCCAACAACAATATATTCGGCCTCAGCTGTAGAGAGCGAGACACAGTTCTGCTTCCTTGACGACCAACATACCAATGATCTACCGAGGAAATGACATGTCCCCGAAGTAGATTTCCTGTCAACCCGGTCACCTGCATAATCTGAGTCTGAATATCCAACGAGGTCAAACTGTGCTCCCTTAGGATACCATAAACCTAAGGTGGGGGTGTGAGCCAAATATCTCAAAATACGTTTGACCGCTTGGTGATGCGATTCTTTTCGTGCAGCTTGAAAATGAGCACACATACAAACACTCAACATGATGTCAGGTCTGGATGCACATAAGTAGAGCAAAGAACCAATCATCGAACGATAAGCTTTCTGATCGTAATCTTTACCGTACACATCTGCGTCCAGCTGTCCATTTGTGGGCATGGGAGTTTTGTAACCCTTCTGTTTGCAATCTTACATTTTGAACTTCTTAAGAGAGTCTCTCAGATATTTCTCCTGAGATATGAAAATTCCATTGTCATGTTGACGAATTTGCAGTCCGAGAAAGAACTTGAGTTCACCCATCATAGACATTTGATATTTCTCGGACATCATTCGCCCGAATTCCTTGCTGCATGCATTGTTAGTACAGCCGAAAATAATATCATCCACATAAATTTGACACACGAATAGATCGCCATCAATAGCACGAGTGAAAAGAGTGGAATCCGTGGATCCTGGCTTGAACCCTTTGTCGAGCAGAAACCTCTTCAGAGTGTCATACCAAGCTCGAGGGGCTTGCTTTAGCCCATACAGAGCCTTTTTCAACCTGAAAACTTTGTTAGGAAACTGAGGGTTTTCAAAGCCAGGTGGCTGTCTAACATATACTTCCTCATCAATTTCACCGTTGAGGAAACACTTTTTACATCCATTTGATAAAGCAGAATTCATTGTAATTTGCATAAGCGAGAAGAATACGAATTGCCTCAAGGCGAGCAACAGGAGCATATGTTTCACCGAAATCAATACCTTCTACCTGTGTATACCCTTGAGCGACAAGACGCGCTTTGTTTCTCACAACGATGCCATTTTCATCTTGCTTGTTCTAGAAAATCCATTTTGTGCCGATGATATTGTGCTTCTTAGGATTCAGTTTGTCAACCAGTTCCCACACATCATTCAATTCGAATTGCACCAACTCTTCTTGCATAGCATTCATCCAATCGGGATCATTCATAGCTTCTTCATACTTGGTAGGTTCTGTCAATGAGACAATGGATAAACTGCCACAGTAGTTAGCCAAGCGAGTGCGAGAGCGAGTTGTGGGTCGGTAACCTGGATTCTCGAGATCTTCGAGGATTAATGCAGGGTCAACTCGATTTGCCACTCATGGTAGAGGATTTCCTTCTTGATGGTTATTTTCATTTTCCTCAGAATCAACATCAGAATTGGCATTAGTATCGCCATTATCATCGGGATTGCCATTTTGATTTGCACTTGCATTTGCATTGCCATTTGTGTTCGGTGCGGCATTTTCTTCGGCAGTAGATTGGCGTGTTCTTCGAGCTATGGGGGCATCATCATCGGAAGAGTCAGGTGTATTTCCTTCGACTGGCCTGACGTCCCCAGTGGCCATTTGCCGAATAGCATCCGAGATCAGAGGTTCATCTATCACATTAGGCAGGTGCTCCTTTTGAGAGCCGTTAGATTCATCAAACCGCACATTTACCGTTTCCATAACTTTCCCGTGGTAAAAGTTATAGACACGATAAGTATGCGAGTTCGAGCCATAACCAAGAAGAAAACCTTCATGTGCCTTTGGTGCAAACTTGGAATTATGATTCATGTCACGAATATAGCAAGGTGCACGGAAAACACGTAAATAACAAACATTCGGTTTCTTGCCAGTGATAAGCTCATATGAGGTTTTCTTAAGGAATTTGTGAAGATAAACACGATTCACAACATGGCAAGTAGTGTTAATAGCATCAGCCCAGAAACGAATGGGAGTTTTATACTCACTGAGCATTGTTCTCGCCATTTCAATAAGAGTTCTATTCTTTCGCTCAACAACTCCATTCTGTTGGGGAGTGTATGCGGCAGAGAATTCATGAGTGATACCATTTTCATCGAGAAAGTCTTCAATATGAGTATTTTTGAACTCAGTACCATTGTCGCTTCTGACATGCTTAATTCGCACACATATTCATTTTGAGCCTTCTTGGCGAATCTCTTGAAGATGTCTTGGGTGCAGGTTTTGTCTTTGAGAAAGAATACCCAAGTGTATCGAGAGAAATCATCAACAATAACCAGACCATAATGACTGCCTCCGAAACTGGCATAGTTTTGAGGCCCGAATAAATCCATATGAAGAATTTTCAGTGGTCTTGTTGTGGTCATGACAGTTTTTGACGAATGGTGCTTCTTGGCCAATTTGCCAGCTTCACACGCAGCACAGAGATGATCCTTGTCGAATTTCACATCAGGAATACCATAGAGATGATTTTTCTTCACGAGAGTCTACAAATTTCTCATACCTGCATGACCAAGTCTTCGGTGCCACAGCCATCCTTCGGTTGCTTTTGCAAGCAAACAAGTTTGGACTGAGGGACCCTTAGAGAAATCCACAATATATAAATCACCTTTTCTATTTCCCTCGAAAACGAAGGAATTGTCAGTGGCCATAAAGACGATGCATTTGGATTTAGAAAATAGAACTAGCATGCCTAGATCACAAAGTTTGCTAACTGACATGAGATTGAATCCAAGCGATTGAACAAGTAAAACGTCAACAATGTTCTTGTCCTTGGATATAGCAATTTTACCTAACCCAATTACCTTTCCTTTGTTGTTGTCGCCGAAGGTAATATACTTCTGAGATGAAGCAGTTAAGTTGGGGTCGACGAACAACGACTTGTCTCCGGTCATATGACTAGTGCATCCACTATCCATTATCCATTCAGTACACCCGGAGACATAGTCCTGCAAAGAAATCAGGCATTCTTAACCACCCACATCTTTGTAGGTGGCTTCGAAACATATGAGCGAGCAGGATATGATTTCTTTCGATAATCATACGAGTTGTGACTTGAATGAGTACGAGCATAATCGAGAGAATATGCATTAAAATTCTTTCCTGATGAATGAGTACGAGCATAATCGAGAGAATATGCATTACAAGGATATATCGAGCATTTTCTTCCTGCATGGTTAGTAGCCTGGTAACAGGTAATGCTTCGATAGTTTTCCTGGGCACCCAGATAGCTTCCTTTGGGGGGCCATTCCTGCTGTTAGGTCCAACGTAGCGAGCAACAGCCTCACCACATTGATTTTTGAACAACTTATAGTTGTCCAAAGAATCATCATATGAGTATTCAGGAATAGGAGAGTCATATCCCGAAAGTAAAGCTGGATCGAGCGTTTTGCTCTTGGCAGGCACCCACACAGTGCGAGGATATTGATTAGGTTCCCAGTAGGAGCCATTTTCATTCAGTTTCCTTTCGAAACCGATACCTTCTTTCCTGGGATTTCTCTGAAGAATGGATTTCTTCAGAACATCACACAGGGTTTGATGCCCTTTGAGAGACTTGAACATTCCTATCTGAAGAAGATCCTTCAACCTAGCATTTTCATCAGAAACAGAACCATTTTCCTTAACAGAGGGGTTAGCATTCACAGAAGATTCAGCATTTGATTCAGAGTTACTGCGTTCAAGGCATTTTAGGCAGGGTGGTACAAACACCTCAGGTTTCTCTTTGAGTTGTTGGGTGAGAAGAGAATTTTCTCTGATCAAGTCATCATGAGCCACTCTCAGCAACTCGAGTTCCTGTTTCCTTTTCAGGTAATCATAAGTCAATCTCTCGTGGTCGGCCGAGAGAAAATCATGACGACTTGATAGTTCTTCCATTCGAGACTTGAGAGCGGAATGCTCTTCTGTCAACGATTGATTTTTCTCCATCTCCTCAACCAACAACCCTTCAGATTTCCTGAGGGTTTTCTCAATTTTCTCGAGAGAGTTTTGTTGCATGTTAGCAATTTTGATCAGTTTAGCATGGTCATCCTCATCCGAAGAGTATTGATCACTGGAGTGAACCTTGTGATGTTTGGAGGATACCTTTTCTTTCGAAGCTTTGGCCATGAAGCAGTACGCAGGAGACTCGTTGTCGCTCGAATGATTCTCGAAGAAGTTCGATGCAGGAGTAGAGGCACATGCTATGCCAGCTATGCCGGAATCAGAATCCTCATCGGATTCATCAGCTTCTTCGGAGTCAGATGACTCTTCTTCATCGAAGTCCATTTCCTTGCCGATGTACGCCTTGGCCTTGCGAGAGGTATTCTTGCAGTTGGATGAGGACTTGGAAGGATTCCTTGAGGAAGATCTTGACGAGGACTTGGAGGAGCTATCCTTCTTCTTGAAGAACTTCTTCATTTTCTTCTCATCATTGGAGTCGTAGCTTTTGCTCTTGCCTTTGCCATGGTTGTGTCCTGAATCAAATCTTCCACTGGCACTGATTTCAGCTTCCTAGAGAGGGCAGTCCGAAATAAAATGTCCTGGCTTTTTGCACTTGAAGCAGGTGTAATCTCCAGTAGGTTTTGATGAAGATTTAGAGCTGCCAGAGTTGCTGGACCCTTTCTTCTGAAACTAATTTTTTCCTTTGAAGGCGCTGGAACCTTTTCGTGATCAATGCGAGATCCTTGCTGATCCTTTCTGGGTCATCTGAATCTTCTTCGGCATTTCCTTCCGAGGAAGAATCAGCCACATCCTTGAGAGCATGACTTTTTCGATGACTTGAGCCATAGAGATCTCTCTTTTCTTCTTCTTGTTCTTCGTGGGTGTTTAGCCTTTCCATGATATCAGCAGAGTCGGGAACTTTGAAATCAGCTCGTTCCCGAATCATCAGAACTAGAGTGTCGAACGAACTATCAAGGGATCGGAGCAGTTTCTTCACAACTTCATGATCAGTGATGTCTTTGGCACCGAGACCTTGTAGCTCGTTTGCGATGTCACTCAGATGATCGAAGGTTTGCTGGCAGCTTTCATTTCCAATTCGCTTGAACCTATTGAACTTCGCCCGAAGAGTATCAATACGAGCTTCTTTCTGAGTTGAGACACCCTCGTTTATCTTTTCGAGAATGTCCCACAATTCCTTTGCAGTTTCACACTGACGATAGCGAAGAAATTGAGCACGAGAGAGATGGCCACCAATTTCATCTTTGGCTTGAGCATCCATCTGAATGAGTTTCTTCTCGTGGTCAGTGGGGACCTGGGGCACTTTAACCACGAATCCATTCTGCACCATGTTCCACATATCATCATCAATAGCTCGGAGACGGATCTTCATCTTCTCCTTCCAGAAGGGATAGTCCGTCCCATCGAAGATGGGAATCTTGAGGTGCGACTTGTAGCTCACTGAAGACATACTTAAACTCCAAGGTGGTTAGACCAAAATGAGCAGAGTCAAGGAGTACCTCGGCTCTGATACCAATTGTAGGAACGAAGTATGTCTACCAGAGGGGGGTGGGGTGAATGGGAGTTTTAAATTTTCTTCGGAAAAATCAAAACTCTCGGAACCCAGCAGCGGAGCGAATGAAAACAGTATACAGTGAGCGAATACAAACTACCGAATGGAAACTAGGGGCATGCATCGAGATAATTCACATGATTGAAATATGTCATATGGTACAGTTCGAATGTAAAAGAGAGTAGCAGAGGTAACCAGTGATGCTCGATGGCGACAAGGTATTTGGTAGACCAGTTCGCCCTTCTGCAAAAGGACTACGTCTGGTTGGAGGGGTTGTGATTTAACACAGAAGATAAACTCTCTTCGCCCTATTCTCCTCGACAATTGGTTCGTCAACCAATGCCGATTACTCGTGGTAGATGCTTGAGGCGATCTCCAAACCTTTACAGACTTCTTCTTCGAGAACCACACTTACTCTTGGTCTCTGAAGAAATTGACACCTAACCGTCTAGAGAGTTCGCAGCTCTCAAGAGTAATAGGCGGAGCGTACTGGACTTAGATTCGAGTGATGCTAAACCACTATCTAATTTTTCGGCTCTGGGGTTTTTCTCTCGGTGGATTTTAAACTCAAATCTATCGGAGAGGGGGTTGCTCAACAATCTTCTCAGAATCAAACGGAGCAGCCACCGGACAACGCCGGTGCGGGGTGGCTATTTATAGCCGCAACCGTCTCTGATGGGAAATGACCATTTTGGACACGCGGTCCAGCCAATGGCCAACCGACACGTTCACAACGGTCGGATTTGAAAGAGCAACCGTAACATTACTTGAGGAGCAAGTAATGCTAACTCCTCGGTCAGAGACAAATCTCTCGCAGCGAAGAAGATCACAGTCTCTTGCTGGCAAGTATTTGCTTGGAACACAAAGAGATTTCTCTCGCAACTTTCATAGGATATGGGTTTAGCATCAGCGAATCAAATCTTCGAATGCTACACCCCTCTTAATACTTTGGTGGTCCTATGACTCAATAAAGAGAAAAGAAACAACAAAATGAATGCTACGTCTTCGCTTCGTCTTCAATCTTCTCGGCAGCAGTCATATTCTTCGGACGAACACCAAATCAATTGCTTCGCATCAGCAAATTTTGAGGGGTCACTCTTGTCGTCATAATCTTCAGTGATAATCTTCACTGCTACACAGGGAATATTCTTCGGAGTTTGAACCAAACTCCTCTTGACTCCAGGGACCTGTTACTCTGTGTGCACTAGCAAACACATTAGTCCCTCACTGTTTATGTCAACAATCTCCAAAACATAAGGAGGCAAATTATTGCACCAACAGAGGCACATATCGGACGTGGAGACCAACCTTGGCCGGAGAATCGACTCCCTCACCGAGGAACTCCGTCGAGATAGGCTTGCTGCACGGGGTCGACATCGACAACTCCCTGAACAGCAAGGCCAACGCCATCTTGAGGAGGGGCATGGAGAGCACATCCACGTCTACTCCGGCGATGCCCATAGCTACTACGCTACACCACCTCGGCGTGCTTGCCACGACCAGCGAGGTGCTATTTGGCCGCCACCGTCTCAACCACGAGATGGGCTTGCTGCACGGGGTCGACATCGATAACTCCCCATACAGCGAGACCACCATGGAGAGCATTGGAGTGACCACTCCGATGATGCTCGAAACTACTACGAGCCTCAACCACAACGTGCTCATCATGGTCATCGCGGAGAAGGCCAAGAAGGCTTTGTCATGGGAGGAAGAGGTCATGGGCGTGTTCATCATGACCATGAAGATGATGGGATTGGTAAATTCAAACTCACCATACCATCATTCAATGGGAAAGGTGAGCCCGATGATTACTTGGAGTGGGAGATGCGTGTGGATCAGATCTTTGATAGCCACCGCTACACGGAGGAGAAGAAGGTACGGTATGCATCCATTGAGTTTACTAGATATGCTTTGATTTGGTGGAACCAATTGTGCCGTGCTGGAGGTCGTCCGGAGACATGGGTGCAAATGAAAAATCTATTACGGAGGAGTTTGTTCCTGAAAATTTCACAAGAACCTTGTACAATCGACTCCAACGGTTGTGCCAAGGTAACTCTAGTGTTGATGAGTACTATAAAGAGATGGAGATTTTGATGATTAGGACAGCGGTGAATGAGCCAGAGGAGGCCACAATGTCAAGATTTTGATGATTAGGACAGCGGTGAAGATGTGCAAGAAAGGATAGAGATGGTTACATATCAAGATTTGCAAGAACTTGTGCATCAAGCTATTCGTGAAGAGCAGCAGCTGAAGCGTCGCCAAAATCGCAGCCAAACCTACACATCAAGCACTTGGAGAGGTTCAGTTCAGCGAGAATTAGATGGAAGTGTTGCTGCAGATTTTCGCTCACACAACAAGATAACTGCAAAAGAAGCTAATGCATTAAAGGTTGAATCTTCCAATACTCCTTCCACTCGCATTAGTAATATTCAGTGCCATACATGCAAGGGTAGAGGTCACTTCAAGAAGGATTGTCCTAATTTGAAGAAGGTGCTGCTCACAAATGATGGATATGTCACGGATGACTCAAGCGACAAATCTGAATCTGAGAAGAAAGATGCAAAATATTGTACTTTTGAGACCGGAACACCTCTGAGTTCAGATGGAGGAGATGGTGTTAATCTCATGGTTCACAAAGTGGCTCATGATGATGCTCCTATTGTTGAGAAGGGCCAGCGACAAAATGTGTTCCAATCCATTTGCAAGATCAAGGGCAAAAACTACAAGGTAGTCATCGATGGAGGTAGCTACAATAACATCATCAGTTCTGATCTTGTGCATGCTCTTGGGATATCAACATGGAGGCAGCCCTAGCCATATTATGTGAAGTGGTTGAATGGTGTTGGTAAGCTGAAGATTACACATCGTGCTAGGGTGCAATTTTCAGTGGGAAGTTATGTGGACAAGGTAGTTTGTGATGTGGTGCCAATGCAAGCATGTCATCTTCTTTTGGGAAGGCCATGACAGTTTGATCACAATGCTACTCACCATGGGAGGTCAAACAAGTATTCCTTCATGCATCAAGGAGTGAACCACGTCTTGGAACCTATGGTAGATCAAGCACTGAAGGTTGAGCAATTCCCACAAGTGAAGAAGCCCAAAAAGAATACCTCAAAACCGAGGACGGTTTTGTTTGAAGGAAGGGAGGATGATGTGGACCAGATCATGACCAAGGCATCAAAGAGTGAGGTTCATGCTAGCACAAATGTTAAACCATTAGAGCAGCCAAAGGAAGACATGGGAAAAACCATTATCTTAGTTGGGAAGCTTCCGGTGCCTATTTTGGGAGAAATGACACATCAGTTTTCTAGCTGCAACTTCCCACCTAAACCTAATTAATTCTGGAAGGTTCTAGCACGTTTTAGAGGCTTCATAAGATGGTGTTTGAAGTCAGGTTTCATTCAAAAAAAATGGTGCATCATTTGAGGTCTTGAGTCAAAAGTTGTGCAAGTTCCCATGCAAGCTGTTCAGGAATTAATTACAGCGCGAGGCTCAACAAGTTTGCTCCTGTTACAGCTTGGGGCTCATGAATTTACCCTTCATTTTGAGTTGTTTTCACACCTAACTAGTAGGTGCTTCTAGTATAAGTACTCCCCAGCTGTTCCATGTGAAGGGGAATGAGATTTCTGAGTTTATGTTTGTAGAACAGCTGGTGAGGGTTGTGTTGTGCTAAGAGCACTAGTATCATTGAGTGTTAGCTCGTGTGTGTGGATTGGAGGGCCTGTCCTCAATTCATATAGGATCCTCGTGGTTCCCTCTTGTGATTCTACATAGGTTCACAAGTTTCATGGTTTGGGTTGCGTCCTTGTAAACCAAGCTAGTTATCCGCCGCAATATATTTGAGAGTGTTTCTTGCTGTTCTTGCCACTTGAGAGAGATAGTTGCTGCTCCTTGTGAGTTCTTTGGCACCGTGAAAGATCGTTTCAGTGGTGTCCCGTATCAACTGTCCTCCTCGAGGGCAAGACAGGCCAAAGGGAGGGCTTCGAGACCCCTCCCTGCAATCCCTCACCGTGAAGGCAAGGATCCAGTCTCGTCTGCTCCGCCATATGATCTACGGGAAAAATAAACCACACAACCTCTTCCATCGCGATCCATCTACGGATCCCGAGACCGCGCGCCTGCTGGACAGGCCGGATATCAGGCATGGCTAGACAAGCACGACATGGCTTGTAATGACACCCTACTACTTGTGAGCTGCGTTGGGATTTTCCCCGAAGAGGAAGGGTGAAGCAATATAGTAGCGGATAAGTATTTCCCTCAGTAGAGAACCAAGGTTATCGAACCAATAGGAGAACCACGCAAACACTCATTAGCAGTACCTGCACACACACAAGAGCAAATACTTACACCAACGCGGGCAAGAGGGTTGTCAATCCCCTTGTACTCGTTAATTGCAAGGATTAAATCTGGTAATGGTAGATAGATAAATTGCAAAGTAAATTAATTTCCGCAAGGTATTTTTGGTTTTAGTAATATGATTAAAGTAGACCTGGGGCCATAGTTTTCACTAGAGGCTTCTCTCTCGAAAGAATAACATACGGTGGGTAGACAAATTACTGTTGGGCAATTGATAGAAAAGCGCATAGTTATGATGTTATTCATGGCATGATCATGTATATAGGCATTATGTCTGTGACAAGTAGACCAAAAGGATTCTGCATCTACTACTATTACTCCACCAATCGACCGCTATCCAGCATGCATCTATGGTATTAAGTTCATGACAAACAGAGTAATGCTTTAAGCAAGATGACATAATGTAGATAGAATAAAACCAATCAATATGATTAAACCCCGTCATTTTACCCTTAGTAGCAACAATACAAATACGTGCCTCGCTACCCCTGCTGTCACTAGATGAGGACACCGCAAGATTGAACCTACTACTATGCACCACTTCCACTGAAGATCGATAGATCAACTTGGCCAAAGAAAACCCATAGATCGGAAAGCATTACATAGCTATAACAATCATACATAAAAAAGAACAGCAAGGACTCAATTACTTTCAATGAATAATTTGATCATAAACCCACAATTCATTAGATCCCAACAAACACGCCGCACAAAAGAATTACATCGGATTGATCTCCGAGAGAACATGGTATTGAAGATCAAGAGAGAGAGAGAGAGAGCCATCTAGCTAATCACTATGGACCCATAGGTCCGTGGGAAACTACTCACACATCATCGGAAGGGCAGCAAGGTTGATGTAGAAGCCCTCTGTAATCGATTCCCCCTCCGGCAGATCACCGAAAAAGGCCTCCAGATGGGATCATGGAAGAACAGAAGCTTGCGGCGGTGGGAAAATTATTTTGGGTGGCTCTCTGTTGGTTTTGGGATTTTAGGGAATTTATAGCGTTGGAATTAGGCCAGGGGGGTCTATGGGGGCCCACAAGCTCAGGTGGTGCGCCCCCCAGGGGCACACCGTGTGAGCTTGTGGGTCACCCGTAGGTCTTCTGGCCTCGTCCCAAAGCTTCCTGGGTGTCTTCTGGTCCAGAAAAAATCACCATAAAATTTTATTGTATTTGGACTTTGTTTGATATAGTTTTTTCCTGAAACAAGAAAACAAGCAAAAACAGAAATAGGCACTAGGCACTAGGTTAATAGTTTAGTTCCCAAAAATGATATAAAATTGCATATAAAGTATGTAGAATTGATATAATAATAGCATGAAACAATTAAAAATTATAGATACATCGGAGACGTATCAGCATCCCCAAGCTTAATTCCTGCTCGTCCTCGAGTAGGTAAATGATAAAACAAAGATAATTTTTGATGTTGAATGCTACCTAGCATGTTTATCATGTAATCCTTTTGCGGTATAAATATTGAGAAATGATGAAGTAATTGATATCAACATAATAATATCCATGAATACAAGAACATAATCATTACTTTTCAAAATATACGATGCTCAACGAATGTTATCCCTACTCATTGAATTATGAAAGCATGGCATGACTCGGTCTTCACTGCACAAATATAAATCATGAGCACCCCGGTGTCAAACCAGGCAATTGTACCATACTTTTTCACGCGCTTCAGCATTTTCTACTTCACTCAATACATGAGCGTGAGTTATGGACTTAGCACTATAGGTGGAATAGAATGCGGTGGTAGAGGTTAATAAGGGAGTCAAAAAGGAAGAAAGTCTCGCATCAACTCGGCGGATCAATAGACAATGGAGAGGCCTATCGATCGATATCAATGCGAGGAGTAGGGATTGCCATGCAACGGATGCAATAAGAGCTATAAGTGTATGAAAGCTCAACTGAAACTAAGTGGGTGTGCATCCAACTTGCTTGCTCATGAAGACCTCGGGCATTTGAGGAAGCCCGTCATCGGAATATACAAGCCAAGTTCTATAATGAAAAATTCCCACTAGTATATGAAAGTGATAACTCAGGAGACTCTCTATATGAAGAACATAGTGGTACTTTGAAGCACAAGTGTGGTAAAAGGATATTAGCATTGTCCCTTCTCTCTTTTTCTCTCATATTTTTGTTGTGCTCTTTTGGCCTCTTTTTTATAGAACAATCTCATGAACCTCATCCCCTCATTTTGGAGGACTCACTAGTCTCCATAATTCTTTTCCTCACTGGGACAATGCTCTAATAATGATGATCATCACACTTTTATTTACTTACAACTCGATAAAACTGAAACAATATGACTCTATATGAATGCCCCTGCTAGTGTACCAGGATGTGCAATGACCTAGCGTAACATGTATTACGATGATGAATGGTGGCTTTGTCAAAAATATCATGTCAGCTCTATATGATCATGCAAAGCAATATGATGATGAACACACATGTCATAAGATAGAACAGTGGAAGTTGCATGGCAATATATCTCGGAATGGCTATGGAAATGCCATGATAGGTAGGTATGGTGGCTGTTTTGAGGAAGATATAAGGAGGCTTATGTGTGATAGAGCATATCATATCATGGGGTTTGGATGCACCGACGAAGTTTGCACCGACTCTCGAGGTGAGAAAGGGCAATGCACTGTACCGAAGAGGCTAGCAATATGTGGATAGGTGGGAGTGCTGTATTAGTCCATGAACTCACATTAGTCATTAAGAACTCATATACTTATTGTGAAAGTTTTATTAGCCCTCAAAGCAAAGTACTACTCGCATGCCCCTAGGGAGGAGGTTCGTAGGAGTTAACCATCACGCACCCCCGATTTAGACAACACTCAAGGATTTCAATCAGACATAAAAATGCTCAAACTTCCCCGCCATGCCATGACGGACACTTAAATGAGTAGTACATAACAAGCTTTAATATTGATATTTCTACTAACCAATGATCATGAACTAATACCCTTTCATATAACTACATCAATATAATTAACTCATACGTTTCATATTTAGTGATCTACATGAAAGTTTTTAGTATATCACTCTCAATACCTATCATTTTCAGACTAGTCTTATAACCCATGCATATTACCACTTCCTATCTAGGACTCTCAAAAAGATTTAAGTGAAGCATGAGAGTGCAATAATTTCTATAAAATATATAACCACCGCCGTGCTCTAAAAATATAAGTGAAGCACAAGAGCAACTGCATAGCTCAAAAGATATAAGTGAAGCTCATAGAGTATTCTAACAAATTACGATGAATGTGTGTCTCCCTCAAAAAGGTGTGGCCAACAAACAATGATTGTGGAAAACTAAAAATCAAACAAAACTATGGCACAAGACGCTCAAAGTAAAACTCATATCATGTGATGAATAAAAATATAGTTCCAAGTAACATATCGATGAATTGTGGACGAAAGAGGGGATGCCATCCGGGGCATCCCCAAGCTTAGACGCTTGGGTCTTCCTTGAATATTACCTTGGGGTGCCTTGGGCATCCCCAAGCTTAGGGTCTTGCCGCTCCTTATTCCTTTACTCATCGTGATCTCACCCTAAACTTGAAACCTTCAGCACACAAAACTCAACAGAAACTTCGTGAGATCCGTTAGTATAATAAATCAATCATCCACTTTAGGTACTATTATAAACTCATTCATAATTGTTCTTGCATAATACCTACTATATTCTAACTTCTCCATGAACTATACCCCCGATATAATACGTAGTATCATTAAAACAAGCACACTATGCAATAAAAACAGAATCTGTCTAAAACAGAACAGTACGTAATGACAGAATATTTATCGATAACTCCAAAAATTCTGAAACATTAGGAAAAAGTAAACAATTTGTATACCAATATGGTGTAAAAATTTCAGATTTTTATGACATTCCAGTAAAATATGTAAAATCAAATACTGAACGCAAAACTTTCTGTTTTCAAACAACATCAATTATACTATCATTTTAATCATCCCAAAGGCATTACTTGGCACAAACACTAATTAAAAGATAAAAGATACAACCATTACAGTATAAATAATCACGTGACTCAAGAAAAATAAAAAATGCAATAAAGATAAATATTGGGTTGCCTCCCAACAAGCGCTATTGTTTTATGCCCCTAGCTAGGCATAATGCATTATTTCAAGTATTGTCATCTTTCAAAGCATATTTAATCATCCCCTTCTCAAATGGTTCAGTGCTATTATCAATCTTTATTTTTCCCAACTTGCCTTCTTTCCCTTCTTTAGTTAGGTGAATCAAGTGATCAACCTTCCTGTTAAGAGTTTCTATCTCAGTTTTCAATACACCGATAATATCAAGTTTTTGGTCTAAAGCATCATACTTCTTATTTTGCAACACAATGTTGCCATTAACTTTAGTGTAAAGATTGTATAGCCCTTTAAGGTGAGATTGCATACTGGCCTTAGTTTCCTTAATTAATTCAGTTTGCCGGTGGCTCACTAGTACGGTTGGTTCAATGGTTTCTATTTTTGGTTGTCCTAGTATAATTTTCATTTTTTTCATACATGTCAAAAGCATTGTTCCCAATAAAATCCCCTTCAAATATTAAATCCAAAGTGCGCCTATGACAGAGAGATAAACCAACATAAAAGCCTTTGAGAAGTAATTTAATGTGACATTTGGGATTAGCCCTCATTTGCATCTCTAACAATCTATCCCAAGCTTCCTTTAAAGACTCATCATTTAATTGTTTAAAGTTTAAAATTTCGGAATCCTCACCAAGGTAGGGAGGAAGGGGAGTTTCGGGATGAGAACTAGCCATAGCAACGAGCAAGTAAAACAAACAAGCAAAATAAAATATTTTTGTGTTTTTGATTTTTTTACGAGACTAATAAAGCAAATAAAGGCAAATAAAAAGTAGAACAAGTAAATGATAATGTGAATGTAGGGACCTTTAAGTGTTTGATGATATCTCCCCGGCAACGGCGCCAGATATTCTTTCTGCTACTTGTGAGCTACGTTGGGATTTTCCCCGAAGAGGAAGGGTGAAGCAATATAGTAGCGGATAACTATTTCCCTAAGTAAAACCAAGGTTATCGAACCAATAGGAGAACCACACAAACACTCCTGAGAAGTTGAAAGTGCAACTAATCTCCGGGTGGTTTTGGTAATTAATAACAACATATATGCCATTGATCTAATGCTCATTGATAATAGATTTCAGAGAAGATCAATGATTGGCATGGCATGGACTAGTGAATGTGGACCCCTCAAAATGCTAAGGACAAAGATTGGCAAAGCTTCAAGACTCTACATTTTTGGTTAAGTGATCCAAGATCACATTGAGTCCATAGGAAAAGCCAATACTATTAAAAGGGGATGAGGTTTTGGTCATGACTTAATTGCTCAAGTGCTTAGTGGTATTGCTCCAAAATCCTCAAACACTTCTCCACTTCATTCCTATCCTAAACCCTAAAGTTGACCTCGGTCCCACCGAAACACTCTCATCCGGACCCACCGAGATTGCTATATACAATGCCACGTGCCAAACCCTAACACTTCGGTGTAACCGAAATGGTTCTCGGTCTCACCGAGACGGCCTGACCAAGTTGCTGTAACGATGTCACTTCACCTCAGAATTTCCGAGATGGAATTTTTGGAACTACCGAGACGTGGTCTTGCCCTAGCCATTGCACTTCGGTCTCACTGAGATGTTTTGTTCGGTCTCACCGAAAAGCCTAACGGTCAAGTCTTTTACACTAGTCGGTCTCACCAAGATTTTCATGTCAGTGTCACCGAGTTGGGTAAAGTACTTGTAACGGTTGGATTTTTGGTGCCGCCTATTTATACCCCTCCACCACCTCTTGCTCTCTAAGAGAGCCATCAGAACATGCCTACACTTCCACCATTCATTTTCTGAGAGAGAGAACCACCTACTCATGTGTTGAGATCAAGAGATTCCAATCCAACCATTTGAACCTTGATTTATAGCCTTCCCCAAGTTGCTTTCCACTCAAATCCTTCTCCTACCAAAGCCAAATCTGTGAGGGAGTGTTTGAGTGTTGGGGAGACTATCATTTTAAGCACAAGAGCAAGGAGTTCATCATCAACACACCATCTATTACCTTTTGGAGAGTGGTGTCTCCTAGATTGGTTTGGTGTCACTTGGGAGCCTCCAAGATCATGTGGAGTTGAACCAAGGAGTTTGTAAGGGCAAGGAGATCGCCTACTTCGTGAAGATCTACCCCGAGTGAGGCTAGTCCTTTGTGGATGGAAGCCATGGTGGAATAGGCAAGGTTGCTTCTTCGTGGACCCTTCATGGGTGGAGCCCTCCATGGCCTTGCGCAACTGCTAACCTTCGTGGGTTGAAGTCTCCATCAACGTGGATGTACGATAGCACCACCTATCGAAACCACGCCAAAAATCATCGTGTCTTCATTGCGTTTGGAATCTCCAACCCCTCCTTTACATTCATATGCAAAGTCGTTACTTTCCGCTGCACAATTCTTAGACTTGCATGTGTAGGGTATTGCTTGACTTGGTAGAATTGCTAAAACTTGCCTACAACTAAAATTGTGAAAAGGATAAGTTTTTACTGGTCAAGTAGTCTAATCACCCCCCTCTAGACATACTTTCGATCCTACAAGTGGTATCAGAGCATTGGTCTCCATTGCATTGGTTTCACAACCTAGGAGAGTATGGCGTCTAGTGAGGGAAATTACCACTGTAGAGGTCCATATTTTGATGGTACAAACTTTGCTAGTTGGAAGCATAAGATAAAAATGCATATTCTTGGTCATAACCTTGCCGTTTGGGCTGTTGTTGATGTTGGCTTGCAAGGTGAATTCTTTGAGGCTGGAAAGGAACCGGATCGTGAAGCAACCGCGGAAGAATTGAAGATGTTGCAATACAATGCTCAAGCATGTGACATTCTCTTCAACGGTTTGTGCTCCGAGGAGTTCAACACACTATAAAAAAAGACACATTCGTGACATTATGGCCCGAAGGAAAACTTTTTCTGTCATGACACTTCTATGACAATAATTGTGACAAAAACACGTATCATAATAGATGTGGTGGGCTCCTACTTCTATGACAAAAAATTATGACAGAAAATGGGCTTTTCATCCTGGGCGGGCCGGAGACGCACCCGCATGACATTCTTTGGGCCGTCCATGACGTAAAAAATCGTGGTAGAAGTGAGGGCGAGGAAAATTTCGGGGAGTTCCCGGTTACGGTGGGTGGTCGGGGCCGAGCGATGCAGTGTGGTTTGCGCGTTTCTCTCGTACGCGCGCGTGTGTGCGAGGCGCTCGCTAACTGAACCCGAGCGAGGCGTTCGCTTACTAAACCTGAGCGATCGCACTAGCTACGTACTGAAGCCGATCGATCCATTCGCTGCTAACTGAACACGAGCGATTCTTTCGCTGCTAACTGAACCCGAGCGATTCCTTCGCTGCTAACTGAAGCTGGTCGAGCCCCCATACGTGCGAGACATAGCCGGTGTTGGGTTGCCTCTCGATGAACAGTGCCCATTGCTGCCGCGCGCGCGATACGTAGAACGAGTCGAGACGCATCGATCGAGCCCCTTGTGCGAGACATGGTGAATTGACCTAGCCGGTTGGTTGGCTGTGGATGAACAGCTCCCGTTGCTGCCGCCCGCTCGTACGCCCCACCCCAGCCGGTGGGCTGGCTATGGATGAACAGTACCCTAGCCATGTGAAGGTGCGCCTGGATGAACAGGACCCCGAGGAGGCCGCCACACCCCAGCCGGTTGGGGGTGGATGAACAGGTCCCCATGGAGGCTGGATGAACAGTAGCCGGTGCAGGCTGGAGGAAGTCGACGGTGGATGAACAGTAGCTGGTGGAGGCCGGAGGAGATCGACCGTGGATGAACAGTAGCCCGTGGAGTCCCGTTTTGCGGTACGCCACACCCCTCCCGATGAACAAGACCCCCGTTTCGACCGTAGGCAGTTGGGGAGAAGTCTGTTTCCTCCGTTTTGCGGTACGCCAGAGCCCTCCCAATCAACAGGACACTGTTTCGACCGTAGGCGCTCGAATAGAAGTCTGTTTCCTCCATTTTGCAGTACGCCAGACCCCCAGCCGATGAACAGGACCCCATTTCGACCGTAGGCGGTCAAACAGAAGGCCGTTTCCTTCGTTTTGCGATACGCCAGACCCCGAGTCGATGAACAGGACCCCGTTTCGGTTGTTCCGTCCAAGCCAGTTGGCTCTCGATGAACAGGACGCGTTCCGACCCAGTCGCTTGGCTCCCGATGAACACGATGTTGTTTCCTCCGTTCCGACCCAGCCGGTTGGCTGCCGATGAACACGATGCCGTTGCTGCCGTCCGTTGCCTCTCCATGTACACGAGCCCTGGCCGTACGTATGCGCGAGTACGCACTTGAGACCCCGCCCGTATGTACGTACGCGGCCGTATTCTTTGCCATGTGGCTGTACGTACGTGTACATGATTTAGACGGGACTGTCTGAACTGCCACGTCGGGGGCTCTACTACGACACGTGCCGCTACTTACTCGGCCATGGTTCAACCTTGCAGAGAGACCGATCGACCAATATGTATGTACACGTTCGCGACCAGACAAACAACTCTACGTACGCTTCGACCTGGTGGGTCCTAGGTGTCAGTGGATAAGGAGGCACTTCCTTGCGTGCGAAGATATAGCTGGTGGGTCCCAGCTGTAAGGGGGAGGAATCATTTTTTTTGCACGTAATAAGGAGGCACTTCCTTGCGTGCGAAGATGTAGCTGGCGGGTCCAGCTGTCAGCCTCACCGCACACAGTCCTCTTCCGATGGTTGTCGTTCATTGACCATGTTGACTACACCGCGCCGAGAGCACCAAGGCGGTGGGCGACGGCGAGGCCTCGGAAGGGAACGACGCGGAGCCGGGGAAGACGCGGCAGTGGATGCCCACGCCAAGGGGAGTACGAGGGTTGACTGGTTCGGCTGCGGTGTGAGGCTGGCATCGTCGGAGAATAACAGGGGATGTGAGTGAGTAGAGGGAAGGCCTGGCCAGCGGTGGAAGTAGGGTGGGGCGTTGAGGCCTGCGCGGCAGCACAGCCGACCACGGGAGGCAGGAGCAGGCGGTCCCTCCGGCGCTGGTTTGGGCGGCTAGAGCAAGAAGATCAAAGATTGAAGAAGCAACACGGCCGTTGGATTAGCATCCAACGGTCACCGCTGCAAGAATCGTTTGTTGACTTTAAGTTGACAAAGCCCTGCGTACGCGTCAACTTAGTAGGCCCACAAGTCAGCATAACATCTGTGGCGGACAGCATATAGCCCATTTGCTATTTTCCTAAATTTACAGACAATTTGCTAATTATTACGTAATTTAGTGCAGCCCATATTATATTTTAGAATACCTTACCATTTTCTCGCAAGGACGGGATTAAAAATTTCAGCGATATTTCATTGAAATTGCCGAACTATTTCTAATCCCGAAATTTCGAGCCCGATAAAAACTAAATTTAAATTATATTTAAATTATGTTAAAAAACTAAAAATTGAAATATCAAAAAAATAAAAGAAAATCCGCAATTTGAAACTAATTGCCCATTTTCTTTGTTTTTATACATATACGGCCCATTTCATATTACTTATAAGATTTACAACCCTTTTTGTCTGGGCAGGCTGAATGTATCCCTCGTCGTTTTGAAAAATTTGTAGCCCAGCAGGACGGAGAAAAATAAATCGGCCTGTGTAGGCTATTCTACGAAAAAAGAGGTGGGCTAGCCATTTTCACCGAGAAAAAAATAGCTGGGCTCGTCATACTGTAAACATAAAATAAAAGCCTGGGCTAGACGGGCCACAGACACCGCACAACCCAGTTGATAACCTACTGCCTCTCAACAACAACAACAAAACTGATCGAGCAACTGGGACCCACGTGTCAGCATCATTTTTTTTCATGTAATAAGGAGGAGCTTCCTTGCATGCGAAGATGTAGCTGGTGGGTCCCAGCTGTCAGGGAGTGGAATCATTTTTCTTCCGCATAATAAGGAGGCACTTCCTTGCGTGCGACCATGGACCTCATGGGTCCCAGCTGTCAGCCTGTCCACGTGCAATCCTCTTCCATTGACTGTCATTCGTTGACCACGTTTATGACGCCGTGCCGAGAGCACCAAGGCGGTGGATGACGGCGAGGCCTAGGGAGGGAAACGACCCGGAGCCCGGGAAGACTCGGTAGTGGATGCCCACGCAGAGGGGAATACAAGGGTTTACTGGCTCGATTGCGGTGTGAGGCTGCCGTCGCCGGAGAATAACAGGAGGTGTGTGTCAGTAGAGCAATGGCCTGGCTAGCGATGGTAGTAGGGTGGGGCAGTGAGGCCTGCGCGGCAGCACAGCCAGCCACGGAAGGTGGGAGCAGGCGGTCACACCGTCGCTGGTTTGGGCAGCTGGAGCAGGAAGATCAGAGATTGAAGAAGCACCGCGACTGTTGGATTGACATCTAACGGTCTCACGCTGCTAGAGTCGATTTTGTTGACTAAGTTGACATAGCCCTGCGTACGCGTCAACTTAGTAGGCCCACAAGTCAGCCTCCAAATCAGGTGGGACCCAGCTAGCAGGGGAAGGAATTATTTTTCTTGCGCCTAATAAGGAGGCACTTCCTTGAAAAAGATGCAGCTGGTTGGTCCCAGTTGTCAGAGGGACGAAACTTTTTTCCGCGTAATAAGGAGGCACTTCCTTGCGTGCGAAGATGTCGTTGGTGGGTCCAACCTGTCAGGGGGAAGAATCATTTTTTCGCGTAATAAGGAGGCACTTGCTTGCGTGCGGCCATGGACCATGTGGTGCCCTACTTTCAACCTCTCCACCTACATCCCTCTTCCGATGACTGTCGTTTGTTGACCACGTTGACCACGCCGCGCCGAGAGCACCAACGCGGTGGACGACGGTGAGGCCTAGGAAGGGAACGACCCGGAGCCGGCGAAGACATAGCAGTGGATGCCCATGCGGAGGTGAGTACGAGGGTTGACTGGTTCGGCTGCGGGCTGAGGCTGCCATTGCCGGAAAATAATAGGAGGTGCGGGTGGGTAGAGGGATGGCCTGGCCAGCGGTGGGAGTAGGGTGGGAGTAGGCAGTAAAGCCAGTGCTGGTTTGGGCAGCTGGCGCAGGAAGATCAGAGATTGAAGAAACACGACGGCCGTTGGATGGACATCCAACATTCATTGCTGCTAGAATCGTTTGTTGACTATAAGTTGACAAAGCCTTACGTAGGCGTCAACTTAGTCGGCCAACAAGTCAACCTGGAAATCTATGGCGTGTACAGCCCATTTGCTATTAATTTTACAATTTAAAGCCCATTTGCTAATTCATATGGAATTTATTACAGCCCATTTGCCATTTTTAGAATTGCTGCCCTTTTCTGGTCAGGATCAGGGTTAAAAAAATGCTAAAAAATATGCGAAATTTTCAAAATTTCGCATATTTTTGCTGGGGTCCGAACTATTTTTAATCCCAAAATTAGGAGCGAGATTAAAACTAATTTAAAAAAATGTTAAAATCCAATGAAATATAAAATCTCAAAGAAGAAAAAAAACAATATATGAAACTAATTACCCATTTGCTGTGTGTTTTTTATACATTTGCAGCCCATTTCATATTACTTTTATGATTTACTGCCCATTTTCTGGCCAGGCCGAATGCATCCCTCCTCGTCTTGAAAGATTTGCAGCCCATCAAGTCGGAGAAAACAAATAGGCCTAGGTTGGGTATTCTTCAAAAAAAAAGTGGTGGGCTACCCATTTTCCCAAAGAAAAAATAGCTGGCCTGGTCATGTTGTTAGACGGGCACAGACACCGCACAACCCAGTTTATACGCTGATCCGTCTGAACAACCAAAAAAACTGCTCGAGCTGCTGGATCCCCGGTGTCAGCCGCTCCTTGTGCAATTCTGTCATTAATTGACTATACGTTGACAATGATGTCGGTCCTAGATATCAGCAAGGTGGATATGAGTAAAAAAAATTGAGGGGTGGATCTGAGTAGTAAGGAGGCACTTGCTTGCGTTCGGCATTGGACCTGGTGGGTCCCTATTGTCATACTCTCAAGTACAGTCCTCCCCCGATTCACCATGGTGACCATGTTGACAAGGCCGGACGGCGGCGCCACGGCGAGCGCAACAAGGCGGAGGATGACGGCGAGGCCTCGGACGGGAATGAACAGGAGCCGGGGAAGATGCGGCAGTGTGGTCGTAGGTGGCGGGGAGTACGAGGGTTGACTGGTTCTGGTGCGGGGTGGGCTGCCGTCGCCAGAGAAGAATAGGATGTGTGGGGGAGTAGAGGGATGGCCTGACCAGCATTTCATGGTACGACAGGGCGGCGATCCGGGCACGGCACCGCAACCAGCCGTGGAAGGCGGGAACAGGCCGTCCCGCCGGCGCTGGTTTGGTTTTGGCGCCTGGATCGGTTAGACCCAAAAACTCAGCATGCTCGATAATAAGAATTAATTTTATATGGCTACAACTCATTGTTAAATGAAGCCAACCACCTTTTTTCTTTAAGTGTGAAGCCGAGCACATTCAGAAGCCCTGGGATAAAGTGGAGTCGCCACATGTGTTGGGCTGGGCTGGGCATTCTTATCGAAAAGTAATGTTGGGTTGGAACTTTTTATCATAAAAAAACTCGGCTTGTCAAAAAACTTGTGGTACCTGGGATTCGAACGGGAGACTTGGGTAGCACAATCCATAAAACATACAAATGCAATGGAAAAAAATTGTGATATTTATTACAACTTGCCGCCAATAATTGTTAGATGTTGACCATGTTGACTACGATTTGCATCGGCTTCAACCTGGTGGGTACCAAATAACAGTCCGCTGGTTGCACGAAGAAAAGGGTGTGAGAAAAAAGACTGGTTGCTATCTTTGCCTAAGAATAATATCGACTGAATGTAAAGATACTCTCATAGGAAAATAATATCCTCCAGTTAAAATCATACTTTTCAAATCATAAATTTAAACAACCTGTGCATGAACATTTTGCTTTATTTATTTATTTAGGGGGGCATGAGCATGTAGCTGGGGTGGATTCATGTGAGAGCCTCCCTCCCAGTTAATTATGGGCTCTTCTATTGGGCTTAAATCACTGGGCTGCATGTCCTCGACAAGTGGAAGATTTGTTCCCTAGAAAAAAATAGTATGTGCTACGTACGGGGCACTAACCTCTCAAAAAAAACGTACGGGGCACTAAAGGATCGGAGCGTGCAACGACTTCCAAAATATTGTTTTTATCATTCTAACACCACTATTTATTCAACCAACAGACAAAATATATTACTCATTGTACATTGAAAACACTAGCAGGATCCATGGCTCTATATTGTTTTAGTAAAAGGGGTTTGCCTCCAATTTTCCATTAATAGAAACCACTAGAGGTTCACAGCAAACTAGAGCCATCCAAAGGAGCCTTGTAACACCCCAAAATATTTCCTTTGTATTTTTTTAAATCTTTTCTTTAAAATAAAATATTTTGAATTATTATGGCCTTTTTCTTCTTCTGCTTTCTTCTGTTCTGAAAATCATTTTTAATTTTTACTTGGGTTTCAAAATTTTAAATGGTTCTGTTTTGGATGGTTTATTAATTGAGTAATTTATTTTGAAATATCAAAAATATTTTTCATTTAGAATTTTTTTTGGAATAATTAAAATTATTCCATGGAAATGGCCATTTCACTCCTTTCTAGCACTTCTAAATTCTTCCAATAATTTTTCTGCCACCTCTAAATTATCCCTCAAGTCATTCTCACATTCTAGGATAGTGTCCAATAATTTCTCACTCCACAAAAATATTTCTCTTATTTTAAATAAATTCCAAAGTTGGAATTTATATTTATCCTAGTTTCTTTGGTTTACAAAGGAACCACATTTTCTATGATTCTTCTGCACCCACCAAAATTACTCCAACAACTAGATAGTACCTACACTCCATTTCACCAAAAACTTTGGGTTCTATAGTTCAAAATTTTCAAATTCCATCCAGTTCAAATTTGGACCAGATTTAAATTCTATGACCAAAACCTATTTTTAATGGCTCCAAAAATTCTGAAACTTTGCCAGACTCTCTTATATGCTTCAACACCTCACCACAAAAATTACCACAAATTCCTAAAATCCCTAGCACTCTCTGTCATTTCATCATACACCTCAAGTGCGTACTGTTCATCGTTGTCAGAGATTCAGTTAACTGAATCAGTTCAGAGGGAGAGGGAGACGTCGCCGTGCACTCCACTCCATCGCCTCCCCTTCTCCTCCATGCCTCCTCTCGCCTTAAATGGATCGCCGGGGACCCCCTGGTCAGTGCCCGCCGCCGACAGATTAGGAGGTGGCCGGTGCAACGGCCACCGTCCTCGGCTGCAGCGGGACGAGCGGATCACCACGGCAGCCTCCGCCTTCAATCCTCTCTGCTGCTCCCTGCAGCTACCTCTATCTCCACGCGGCACCTCCTCCGCGACACCGGAGCACCGACTAAGCCACCCAGGGCCCGCTGTCAGTCGCCAGAGTTGAACGGCGTCCGCCATGGCCGTACCAAGCTCATCCGTGGAGGGAGCGGATAAAGCTCGAGCTCGTCCACGCTGAGGCTTCTGGAGTACTCCACTGACCTCGTTATCCTCGCACCGCCCATGACCACCGCCTCTAACTACTTCGTCGGCCGGAGTTACTCCGGCGTAATCTAGTCCGCCTCGGCCGTCCTCGGATCACCTATATAAGGCCCTCCCGAGCTCCGTTCTGGGCATCCACGACCCACACACATCCCCAATCGACTCCCCACACACTCAACCGACCTCGAGGAGGTCGTCTCCTTCCTCTCCGACCACCGATCCGCCGCCACCCTCCCCGATTAGCACGACACCGTTAGGCCACCTCCACCATTTAAATCTTGCCAGTAGCCTCTAATCACTCTCTCTCGTCGAAGCCGCGCATCAATTTGGTGTCTCCGCATCTCTCTGGCGAGATCCAACTCCACCCGCCGCCGCCGCCGCCGGAGACGACCTCGTCGTCGTTCTGGTGCTCGCCGGCAACCACCACCGCCACCCACCAACGCGGAAGTCCACCCTGCTCACTCTCCGACCATTGCCACCTCCTAAAACCCCGGCGATCTTCGCCGGTGATCGCCGCTCCCCTTCTGTACACGCGCGCGAGCGCGTTCAAATTTGAACCTAACGGGTGGACCCCACCCGTCAGCGTTTTTTTTTCTGGTTTTAAAGCGAAAGCGTATTCTCCTGTTTTACGCTTTCTGCGCTGAAAGGCGTATTCCGCCCGAAGCGTTTTCTTTTTAAAACGCACAGGGACCTGCCGTTTTGCAGAAAGACCCCTGGGTTTAAAAGTTTAATAACTTTTTAACCACAACTCTGTTTGAGTTGATTCTTTTTTTGAAATTCTTATTTTTCACTCTAATTTTTTTAGTATTTATTTGAAAATAATTTGAGACAACTTTTGGTACTGTTGCAATTTTTTTAATTTGAATTTGAATTTGAAATTTTCCAGAAAACGAAGAGGGGAACTTTGCCGGGAATTTCGAGGGATCACTTTCTGACTACTTTGATCAAGGCAAGCATTTTTGAACTTGGGATATGGTGAATTGCATGCATGGTTGCATCGGTTTGGAGTTGCACCGTATATGTAGTATGTCACAAGTGCATGCATGCATAGTCATATCATCTTTGCAGTTGCTTGCATTCCACTCAAGAATCTGACCACCGTGGATAAGAATTGTGAGAGACCAGGAGTGTCTCCTGCCTTGGGACGTGCCGGTGGGCACGGGTCTCGTTATGACACGACGGTGTCACCGTGGCATGTGAGACATGCCAGTCTTAATAACAACACCTCCTGAGTCGACCTAGATCGAGTCTTGTTCCGTCACACCTAGCTAAATACCGTGCTACCACGGGTCTTCCCGCGAGGGAAGTACGGTTTAGTAAGTTGCTAACCCCTGTCCGTGTACACACCACATAGAGGGCCATGATGAGGGTTTCCACGGCCATGGACTAATGCCCGTCATCAGGTCAGGGGGCATGGGCGTATCCGGCTGGGCCGAGAGGGGGGCACCCCTTGTAATCCGCGCGTATGAATAGTGATCCCATGCTAGTCAAGACATTGGTTTCCCCGACTTAGAGTTTTTCTTGAACGATGCTTTGGGTGATTCCTGGCATCCAGAAAGTTAATCTAGTGTGTGCTGGTCAGGCGTGTTTTCAACCCAAAGACCGTAATGGGAATTAGCCACTATCACGGGGCTGGCTAAAGAAATCTCATACATGTGGGTAAAGAGTACACCCTCTGCAGAGTTATACCTATTCGAATAGCCGTGTCCGCGGTCAAGGACGTTAGCTGGGAAGGGTCAAGTGTCGGTCCCGGTGTCGGTCTTCAGAGGAAATAATTAAATTGAGCATGAATTATTTTGCAGGATAATTATTGCCACTACTGATATTGTCATGAATATTATTGTTGATATGAAGATTATTATGGACTAACCCTGTCATTTTTTATTTTCTTTTCTGAGTGTCTCATGGGCTGGCTAGACTACCCGGGCACTCAGTTTTTATTTTCTTTTCTGAGTGTCTCATGGGCTGACTAGACTACCCGGGCACTCAGTTTTTATTTTCTTTTCTGAGTGTCTCATGGGCTGGCTAGACTACCCGGGCACTCAGTTTTTCTTTTCTAAGTATCTCATGGGTTGGCTAGATTACCCGGATACTCATTTATTTTCAAGACCTCTCGAGGCGTCGCTTTTAGACACCCGTTTGGCATTTCTCTTCAAGACCTCTCGTGGCGTCGCTTTTAGACACCCGTTTGGTATTTCTCTTCAAGACCTCTCGTGGCGTCGCTTTTAGACACCCGTTTGGCATTTCTTTTGGATTCTCGGGCGGTCCTGTCTCGCCCGATTCTCCACGTTATTCTTTTTCTTTTGGATTCTCGGGCGGTCCTGTCTCGCCCGATTTTCCATTAACTTTCCTTGTTTGTCACTAATATTTTATTTACTCATACTTCTGCACACGCTAGTATATATCATGCCATAATTTAATTTCAGCCAACACATGCATATCATTTAATCCAGCATATGCATTCGGTATATCTTTTGTTCATAATGTTTGCGAGTACATTCCAACGTACTCACTGGCTTTTCCCTGGCTATTTTATTGGCCAGACCTGGAGGAGGACGAGCTTGTGGAAGAAGATTGCGCTAGCGAGCCCGACGCTTAGAGGTGTCCCAGTCAGTCAACCTGTGATCTTGGAGTCTACCACATGTATCATCCGCTGTGTTTCCGCTACACCAATAAAATAGCCAAGCCTCACACTGACGCTTGACTTTATTTTATTGTACCAGTGTTGTACCACCACCACACCACTATGTTATTCCACCACCGTAGTATATTGGCAAGTTGTAATAAATTGTTGAGCACTCCGACTCAACCCTGTGTAATATTATGTATTTACTGGATATCTATATCAAGGAAGTCCACCAGTTGTTTTTATCTTGGGGCTGGTGTGACTTGAGGCTATTCTGTGATTTATCTCAGAAGTGGGCCTGACAAACCTTGGTATCAGAGACAGGCTGACTGTAGGAAAACCCTAGGCACGAACACTAGTAATAGAGTCAGTACTAACATTTTTAGCATGCACCTCATGCATTGTAACAATTTTACTTGGTCATCATATACTTATGACATGACTATTTGGATTTTTGTCTACTGCTGTAGATGTCTGGCGGCAGCTGTCCGTCCCAGATTTTCGCCAACGAGCCTGCGGGATTTTCCCATCTTCTCGCCGTCATCGCTAGAGATGCGATGAGATCTCCGAGCCGTCCGGAGTACACCATTTTCCCCGACAGGATCACGGACACTCTGACTATGTACCAGGCCTCGGTATATATTCGGGGTGGAAGTGCCTTGTCATATCGCAACTATCGCTTTGTGGGGAGAGTCATGCCCTCTGAGAGGCATGCTGTCCAGATGGCTGCCCGTGAGGCCATCGCTCGTCTTAGGGACATTCTTCCAGTCATGCAGACACGTCCCTATCACTACCTTCCATGCCATGTTCCATACACTAGTCACTATGCTTTCTCCTGCACCGCGGGAGAAAGGGACGAGGCGATCGAGCCCCTTGTTCAGTATATCATGGCTCTGGAGTCAGTCTTCACCTCACTGGTGGACGACCATCTCGCTGCACGGATGGACTTGGCTCGTACGAGGATTCCTCGCAGGAGTGAGTTCCGTTCCCCGTCACCACGCGCTCCTCGCATTCCGACTCCACCATATGATCCCCCTACTCAACCCGTGATTCGACGCTCATCCCCGAGTGATGAGGCTAGTCGCTTGGCTGCACCCACTCCAGTTAGAGCATCACCGCCTACGAGCACGGTGCCACCACGAGCAGGCGTGGCATTGACAGCTGCCCGACTGGAGACCATACCCGAGGAGGAGGAGGTTTAGTCTTCAGCACCTCGTCTGGAACTCACCCTCAGCAGGGCCTATGACGTTCCAGACACACCGTGAGAGCAGACTGGACGTCAGCACCGCAGTTGACCTTTATGAGAGCGCGGTTGTAAAATATTTATTTTATGTTTCTTTTCTTTTTTGTAAGATGGCGAGTAGTAGACTTGGACCGCGGCGTGCTTTGTGGACGGAGTAGCGCACTAGTTTAAATAAGTGGTTATGTAGTATACGGCTACGGCAAGCTTGTTGTATAATTAAACCATGCATGTATAATTAAATCTTGCATGTATAATTAATCCTGCTTGTATAATTAAATCTGCATGTGTATTATAACCTGCTACGTCCATGCACTTACATTTGGGGGGGGGATATTATTTTTAGTCTCTTAAAAATTAATTTCGTTCCTTTATGAATTCTTTTCTCATCGGTGTTACACAATACCCCAGAAAGAAAATGCATCGTCCCTGGACACGTTCCATGCCCAGTCCGCCAGAGGGCAACTTTGCACAGATGGGAAATAATTTCACACAAGGACAGACAAGTCAGCAGAGCAATGATTCAGCATTTTCACAAGTATGCCGTCTATATGAACAAAGCCAGTAGCAGCACCAGGAAATGATGCATCACTTAATAAATATGGGGAATCACCAAGGACAGCATCAGCCGAGATCAAAATTATCTGAGCTCCAGAGGACCAATCCAACGGTCTTTTCTCACACGGACAAACCTCTGGAGGCAGACGATTGGCTGCGTGATATGGAAAGGAAATTGGTTATAGCTCAGTATACGGACCAGGAAAAAGTGCTATAAGCTCCGCACTATTTTTCTGGGACAACAGCATCATGGTGGGAAAATATATGCCACACTCATCCCAATGGAGCAGATATGACATGGGAACAATTCAAGGAAAACTTCCGGGGCGCACACATCCCCAATAGTATTATGAAATTGAAGAAAAGGGAATTTGAGGATCTCAAGCAGCGAGGTACCACGGTAACTCAGTACCTAGACCAGTTTACTCAGTTATCTCGGTACACCAATGATGAGTACATGACGGAAAGCAAAAAGATGGAGAAATTTCTTGATGGGCTTGTTCCATCTCTGAAGTGCCAACTGGTGGTCCACACCTTTCCAGATTTCAAGACACTGGTAGACAAGGCGATTATACTGGAAAACGAGCACCGCAACATGAATGAAATTCGCAAACGCCGTATGACCCAGTCAGTGCAGGTTCGCAACAGCAGGCCCCGAAATGAATTTCAGAGGCCTGTGGCACCACGACCAGCAGTTCCAACACCACGACTGCAACAGAGCCACAACATCTTCAACAACAGGACCAAGGACACAACGTTTCATCCTGGCATCACTTGTTATGCCTGTGGAGAAGAGGGGCATTATGCCAGGCAATGCCCAAAGCAGGGGAATAATGTCCCAAAGCCCAACAACAATGGCCGCGGTACAAACGCAGCCCCACGACACAACAACCCCAACAACAATAAAAGAAAGGGACGGGTGAATCACGTGACCTTTGCGGAGGCACAAAATGCACCGGACATCGTGTTTGGTACGTTCCTTGTCAACACAATTAATGCTACAGTCTTATTTGATTCTGGAGCTTCCCATTCATGCATTTCCAAAAGATTTGCTTCGGAGAATCAATTTTCTTTTTTGCCTTTGCAAAATTCAATGGTTATTCAGTCCCCGGGATCGAAGCAAAGCACACAATGGTACTGCAAGGATGTGAACATTGAAATAAAAGGGATGGAGTTTCTAGCCAATCTCATTGTACTGGAAGCAGTCGATCTGGACGTTATTTTGGGAATGGACTGGTTGACCACAAATAAAGGCTTCATAGACTGCTACAACCGTACAGTGACTCTCACTAATTGTCAAGGGAAGACAATAAAATTTGGTACAAGGGGAATTTCTACCTCGCAAGGAAAATTAAATCAAGTGGATATGACAGAGTTAAGCAAGGTTCCGGTGGTATGCGAATACCCCGATGTATTTCCGGAGGAGCTACCGGGCATGCCTCCCGATTGTGAAATTGAATTTGTTATTGAACTAGCACCCGGGACGGCACCCATTTACAAGAAGCCCTATCGGATGGCCCCGACAGAATTGGTTGAGTTGAAGAAACAAATTAAGGAATTAATGGAAAAAGGTTATGTTCGACCCAGCTCATCACCATGGGGGTCACCGGTTTTATTTGCTAAGAAAAAGGATGGGACCCTAAGGTTATGTATTGATTATAGGGCGCTCAATATGGTTACCATCAAAAATAAATATCCACTACCGAGGATCAACGATCTGTTCGACCAACTGGCAGAAGCCAAAGTTTTCTCAAAAATAGATTTGAGGTCAGGCTATCATCAGTTGAGGATCCGCTCTTCAGACATACCCAAGACTACCTTTACCACCAAATACGGGTTATATGAGTTCACAGTGATGCCTTTCGGATTAACCAACGCTCCTGCTTATTTTGTACATCTCATGAACAAGGTCTTCATGAAATATTTGGACAAGTTCGTGGTTGTATTCATCGATGACATACTCATTTATTCCAAGACACCAGAAGAACATGAGCAACATCTTCGGATAGTCCTGGAAGAATTACGGAAAAATCAACTATATGCCAAATTCAGCAAGTGTGAATTTTGGTTACGAGAAGTTGGTTTTCTGGGACACGTACTGACACAGGATGGAATAGCAGTGGACCCGAGTAAAGTAAAGGATGTCTTAGGGTGGAAGCAACCCACCAACATTACTAAGGTTAGGAGTTTTCTCAGTTTGGCTGGCTACTACCGACGATTTATCGAAGGATTCTCCACCATAGCCAAACCCATGACTCAGCTACTCAAGAAAGATAAAAAGTTTGAATGGACTGAAGCTTGCGAGAAAAGTTTCCAGGAATTAAAGAAGAGATTAACTACGGCACCTGTTCTGATCGTGCCAGATGTGCACAAGAATTTTGAGATATATTGTGACGCTTCCAGGAAGGGACTTGGATGTGTATTAATGGAAGAAGGAAAAGTCGTAGCATATGCTTCAAGACAGCTACGGCGACACGAAGAAAATTACCCTACCCATGATTTGGAGTTAGCAGTAGTAATACACGCACTCAAGGAATGGCGACATTACCTTCTTAGTAATCGATGCGAGATATACATGGACCATAAAAGTCTCAAGTATATCTTCACCCAGCCAGAATTAAACTTGCGACAGCGTCGCTGGCTTGAGTTAATTAAGGATTATGATGTGGGAATTCATTACCATCCGGGTAAAGAAAATGTTGTGGTAGACGCCCTCAGCCGAAATCCATGCACCGACAGTGACAGTGTGCAATTCTCACATCATGAGTTCAACCAGGAATTTGCCAAACTTAATATGGTTCTAGTCCCAGAAGGAACCATTGCCCGTTTAGAAGTGAAATCAACACTGGAGGATCAGATCAAAGAAGCTCAGAAAGGACATCCCAGCATCAAAGGAATTAAAAAAGAAAGTAAATTCAGGCAAGGCCTCCGAATTTACCATTGATGAACAGGGAATCCTATGGTACACAAAAAGACTGTGCGTGCCCAATAAGGAAGAGCTAAAGCAACAAATTTTGGCAGAAGCTCATACCGCCCCATACTCCATTCACCTAGGAGGAACAAAGATGTATAAGGATTTACAAGAAATTTTTTGGTGGCACAGGATGAAAAGGGACATAGCCGTATATGTCGCACGGTGTGACTCATGTCAGCGTATAAAAGCAGAACACCAGAGGCCAGCAGGATTATTACAGCCACTCAGAGTGCCTGAATGGAAATGGGATGAAATAGGGATGGATTTTATTGTGGGATTACCAAGGTCACGACATGAGAATGATGATATCTGGGTTATAACAGATTTATTAACCAAGGTGGCACATTTCATTCCGGTAAAGACAACATACTCGACACAGAGGCTTGCTAGGTTATACCTCTCCCGAATTGTTTGCTTACACGGAGTACCCAAGACCATAGTCTCTGACAGAGGCACTCAGTTTGTCTCTAGGTTTTGGGATCACCTGCAGCAAGCCTTAGGGACTCAACTGGTATTCAGTACCGCATATCACCCACAGACAGGTGGACAGACTGAACGGGTAAATCAAATATTGGAGGACATGCTGAGAGCATGTGTGCTTACTTATGGGGTCAGCTAGGAAGACAGTTTGCCATATGCGGAATTTTCATACAACAACAGTTATCAAGCCAGTTTAAAAATGTCACCCTTCGAAACCCTATACGGACGGAGATGCCGTACCCAACTCAATTGGTCTGAAACCGGAGATAGCCGAATCTTCGGCCCGGAAGTTCTCAAAGAAGCAGAAACGAAGGTAAAACTTATCCGAGACAGACTGAAAGCAGCTCAGAGCTGTCAGAAGAGCTACTACGATCAGAAACACCGCCAGATCAGTTTTGAACCCGACGAATACGTGTATCTCAGAGTATCCCCAATGAGGGGACTACAAAGATTTAAAGTCAAAGGAAAATTGGCACCGAGGTTTATTGGACCATTCAGAATAATTACAAGGAGAGGCAAGGTTGCCTACCAACTGGAGCTACCAGCAGAATTATCAGATGTTCATGATGTATTTCACGTGTCACAACTAAGGAGATGTGTCAGTAACATAGAAAAGCAAGTCCAGCATCAAGACCTGGACATCCAACCAGATCTTACATATAGGGAGCATCCTATAAAGATATTGGAGGAGTCTGAACGAAGAACCCGACAGATTGTGATAAAATTTTACAAAGTTCAGTGGAGTAATCACACCGAGGAAGAAGCAACAGGGGAAAGAGAGGATCACCTGAGGACTGAATATCCGTACCTGTTTGAGGGACAGCTGAAATCTCGGGGATGAGATTTTTCTTAAGGGGGGTAGGTGTTGTAACACCCAAAAAATATTTCCTTTGGATTTTTTTAAATCTTTTCTTTCAAATAAAATACTTTGAATTATTATGGCCTTTTTCTTCTTCTGCTTTCTTCTGTTCTGAAAATCATTTTTAATTTTTAATTGGGTTTCAAAATTTTAAATGGTTCTGTTTTGGATGGTTTATTAATTGAGTAATTATTTTTGAAAGATCAAAAATATTTTTCATTTAGAAAAGTTTTTGGAATAATTAAAATTATTCCATGGAAATGGCCATTTCACTCCTTTCTAGCACTTCTAAATTCTTCCAATAATTTTTCTGCCACCTCTAAATTATCCCTCAAGTCATTCTCACATTCTAGGACAGTGTCCAATACTTTCTCACTCCACAAAAATATTTCTCTTATTTTAAATAAATTCCAAAGTTGGAATTTATATTTATCCTAGTTTCTTTGGTTTACAAAGGAACCACATTTTCTATGATCCTTGTGCACCCACCAAAATTACTCCAACAACTAGATATTACCTACACTCCATTTTACCAAAAACTTTGGGTTCTATAGTTCAAAATTTTCAAATTCCATCCAGTTCAAATTTGGACCAGATTCAAATTCTATGACCAAAACCTATTTTTAATGGCTCCAAAAATTCTGAAACTTTGCCAGACTCTCTTATATGCTTCAACACCTCACCATCAAAATTGTCACAAATTCCGAAAATCCCTAGCACTCTCTGTCATTTCATCATACACCTCAAGTGTGTACTGTTCATCGCTGTCATAGATTTAGTTAACTGAATCAGTTCAGAGGGAGAGGGAGACGTCGCCGTGCACTCCACTCCATCGCCTCCCCTTCGCCTCCACGCCTCCTCTCGCCTTAAATGGATCGCCGGGGACCCCCTGGTCAGTGCCCGCCGCTGACAGAACAGGAGGTGGCCGGTGCAACGGCCACCGTCCTCGGCTGCGGCGGGACGAGCGGATCACCACGGCAGCCTCCGCCTTCAATCCTCTCTGCTGCTCCCTCCAGCTACCTCTATCTCCACGCGGCACCTCCTCCGCGACACTGGAGCACCGACTAAGCCACCCAGGGCCCGCTGTCAGTCGCCGGAGTTGAACGGCGTCCGCCATGGCCGTACCAATCTCATCTGTGAAGGGAGCGGATAAAGCTCGAGCTCGTCCACGCTGAGGCTTCTGGAGTACTCCACTGACCTCGTTATCCTCGCACCGCCCTTGACCACCGCCTCTAACTACTTCGTCGGCCGGAGTTACTCCGGCGTAATCCAGTCCGCCTTGACCGTCCTCGGATCGCCTATATATGGCCCTCCCGAGCTCCGTTCTGGGCATCCACGACCCACACACATCCCCAATCGACTCACCACACACTCAACCGACCTTGAGGAGGTCGTCTCCTTCCTCTCCGACCACCGATCTGCCGCCACCCTCCCCGATGAGCACGATGCCGTTAGGCCACCTCCACCATTTAAATCTTGCCAGTAGCCTCTAATCACTCTCTCTCGTCAAAGCCGCGCATCAATTTGGTGTCTCCGTGTCTCTCTGGTGAGATCCAACTCCACCCGACGCCGCCGCCGCCGGAGACGCCCTCGCCGTCGTTCTGGTGCTCGCCGGCGACCACCACCGCCACCCACCGACGCGGAAGTCCACCCTGATCACACTCTGACCATCGCCGCCTCCTAAAACCCCGGCGATCGTCGCCGGTGATCGCCGCTCCCCTTCTGTACACGCGCGCGAGCGCGTTCAAATTTGAACCTGACGGGTGGACCCCACCCGTCAGCGTTTTCTTTTTTTCTGGTTTTAAAGTGAAAGCGTATTCTACTGTTTTACGCTTTCTGCGCTGAAAGACGTATTCCGCCCGAAGCGTTTTCTTTTTAAAACGCACAGGGACCTGCCGTTTTGCAGAAAGACCCGTGGGTTTAAAAGTTTAATAACTTTTTAACCACAACTCTGTTTGAGTTAATTCTTTTTTGAAATTCTTATTTTTCACTCTAGTTTTTTTAGTATTTATTTGAAAATATTTTGAGACAACTTTTGGTACTATTGCAAAAAAATTAATTTGAATTTGAATTTGAAATTTTCCAGAAAACGAAGAGGGGAACTTTGCCGGGAATTTCGAGGGATCACTTTCTGATTACTTTGATCAAGGCAGGCATTTTTTGAACTTGGGATATGGTGAATTGCATGCATGGTTGCATCGGTTTGGAGTTGCACCGTATATGTAATATGTCACAAGTGCATGCATGCATAGTCATATCATCTTGGCACTTGCTTGCATTCCACTCAAGAATCTGACCACCGTGGATAAGAATTGTGAGAGACCAGGAGTGTGTCTCCTGCCTTGGGACGTGCCGGTGGGCACGGGTCTCGTTATGACACGACAGTGTCACCGTGGCATGTGAGACATGCCAGTCTTAATAACAACACCTCCTGAGTCGACCTAGATCGAGTCTTGTTCCGTCACATCTAGCTAAATACCATGATTCCATGGGTCTTCCCGCGAGGGAAGTACGGTTTAGTAAGTTGCTAACCCCTGTCCGTGTACACACCACATAGAGGGCCATGATGAGGGTTTCCACGGCCATGGACTAATGCCCGTTATCAAGTCAGGGGGCATGGGTGTATCCGGCTGGGCCGAGAGGGGGGGGGGCACCCCTTGTAATCCGCGCTTATGAATAGTGATCCCATGCTAGTCGAGACGTTGGTCTCCCCGACTTAGAGTTTTTCTTGAACGATGCTTTGGGAGATTCCTGGCATCCGGAAAGTTAATCTGGTGTGTGCTGGTCAGGCGTGTTTTCAACCCAAAGACCGTAATGGGAATTAGCTAGTATCACGGGGCTGGCTTAAGAAATCTCATACACGTGGGTAAAGAGTACACCCTCTGCAGAGTTATACCTATTCGAATAGCCGTGTCCGCGGTCAAGGACGTTAGCTGGGAAGGGTCAAGTGTCGGTCCCGGTGTCGGTCTTCTGGGGAAATAATTAAATTGAACATGAATTATTTTGCAGGATAATTATTGCCACTACTGATATTGTCATGAATATTATTGTTGATATGAAGATTATTATGGACTAACACTGTCATTTTTTATTTTCTTTTCTGAGTGTCTCATGGGCTGGCTAGACTACCCGGGTACTCAGTTTTTATTTTATTTTCTGAGTGTCTCATGGGCTGGCTAGACTAACCGGGCACTCAGTTTTTATTTTCTTTTCTGAGTGTCTCATGGGCTGGCTAGACTACCCGGGCTCTCAGTTTTTCTTTTCTGAGTATCTCATGGGCTGGCTAGACTACCCGGGTACTCATTTATTTTCAAGACCTCTCGTGGCGTCGCTTTTAGACACCCGTTTGGCATTTCTCTTCAATACCACTCGTGGCGTCGCTTTTAGACACCCATTTGGCATTTCTCTTCAAGACCTCTCGTGGCGTCGCTTTTAGACACCCGTTTGGCATTTCTTTTGGATTCTCGGGCGGTCCTGTCTCGCTCGATTCTCCACGTTATTCTTTTTCTTTTGGATTCTCGGGCGGTCCTGTCTCACCCGATTTTCCATTAACTTTCCTTGTTTGTCACTAATATTTTATTTACTCATACTTCTGCACATGCTAGTATATATCATGCCATAATTTAATTTCAGCCAACACATGCATATCATTTAATCCAGCATGAGCATATGCATTCAGTATATCTTTTGTTCATAATGTTTGCGAGTACATTCCAACATACTCACTGGCTTGTCCCTGGCTATTTTATTGGCCAGACCTGGAGGAGGACGAGCTTGTGGAAGAAGATTGCGCTAGCAAGCCCGACTCCCCACACACTCAACCGACCTCGAGGAGGTCGTCTCCTTCCTCTCCGACCACCGATCCGCCGCCACCCTCCCCGATTAGCACGACACCGTTAGGCCACCTCCACCGTTTAAATCTTGCCAGTAGCCTCTAATCACTCTCTCTCGTCGAAGCCGCGCATCAATTTGGTGTCTCCGCATCTCTCTGGCGAGATCCAACTCCACCCGCCGCCGCCGCCGCCGGAGACGACCTCGTCGTCGTTCTGGTGCTCGCCGGCAACCACCACCGCCACCCACCAACGCGGAAGTCCACCCTGCTCACTCTCCGACCATTGCCACCTCCTAAAACCCCGGCGATCTTCGCCGGTGATCGCCGCTCCCCTTCTGTACACGCGCGCGAGCGCGTTCAAATTTGAACCTAACGGGTGGACCCCACCCGTCAGCGTTTTTTTTCTGGTTTTAAAGCGAAAGCGTATTCTCCTGTTTTACGCTTTCTGCGCTGAAAGGCGTATTCCGCCCGAAGCGTTTTCTTTTTAAAACGCACAGGGACCTGCCGTTTTGCAGAAAGACCCCTGGGTTTAAAAGTTTAATAACTTTTTAACCACAACTCTGTTTGAGTTGATTCTTTTTTTGAAATTCTTATTTTTCACTCTAATTTTTTTAGTATTTATTTGAAAATAATTTGAGACAACTTTTGGTACTGTTGCAATTTTTTTAATTTGAATTTGAATTTGAAATTTTCCAGAAAACGAAGAGGGGAACTTTGCCAGGAATTTCGAGGGATCACTTTCTGACTACTTTGATCAAGGCAAGCATTTTTGAACTTGGGATATGGTGAATTGCATGCATGGTTGCATCGGTTTGGAGTTGCACCGTATATGTAGTATGTCACAAGTGCATGCATGCATAGTCATATCATCTTTGCAGTTGCTTGCATTCCACTCAAGAATCTGACCACCGTGGATAAGAATTGTGAGAGACCAGGAGTGTCTCCTGCCTTGGGACGTGCCGGTGGGCACGGGTCTCGTTATGACACGACGGTGTCACCGTGGCATGTGAGACATGCCAGTCTTAATAACAACACCTCCTGAGTCGACCTAGATCGAGTCTTGTTCCGTCACACCTAGCTAAATACCGTGCTACCACGGGTCTTCCCGCGAGGGAAGTACGGTTTAGTAAGTTGCTAACCCCTGTCCGTGTACACACCACATAGAGGGCCATGATGAGGGTTTCCACGGCCATGGACTAATGCCCGTCATCAGGTCAGGGGGCATGGGCGTATCCGGCTGGGCCGAGAGGGGGGCACCCCTTGTAATCCGCGCGTATGAATAGTGATCCCATGCTAGTCAAGACGTTGGTCTCCCCGACTTAGAGTTTTTCTTGAACGATGCTTTGGGTGATTCCTGGCATCCAGAAAGTTAATCTAGTGTGTGCTGGTCAGGCGTGTTTTCAACCCAAAGACCGTAATGGGAATTAGCCACTATCACGGGGCTGGCTAAAGAAATCTCATACATGTGGGTAAAGAGTACACCCTCTGCAGAGTTATACCTATTCGAATAGCCGTGTCCGCGGTCAAGGACGTTAGCTGGGAAGGGTCAAGTGTCGGTCCCGGTGTCGGTCTTCAGAGGAAATAATTAAATTGAGCATGAATTATTTTGCAGGATAATTATTGCCACTACTGATATTGTCATGAATATTATTGTTGATATGAAGATTATTATGGACTAACCCTGTCATTTTTTCTTTTCTTTTCTGAGTGTCTCATGGGCTGGCTAGACTACCCGGGCACTCAGTTTTTATTTTCTTTTCTGAGTGTCTCATGGGCTGACTAGACTACCCGGGCACTCAGTTTTTATTTTCTTTTCTGAGTGTCTCATGGGCTGGCTAGACTACCCGGGCACTCTGTTTTTCTTTTCTAAGTATCTCATGGGTTGGCTAGATTACCCGGATACTCATTTATTTTCAAGACCTCTCGAGGCGTCGCTTTTAGACACCCATTTGGCATTTCTCTTCAAGACCTCTCGTGGCGTCGCTTTTAGACACCCGTTTGGTATTTCTCTTCAAGACCTCTCGTGGCGTCGCTTTTAGACACCCGTTTGGCATTTCTTTTGGATTCTCGGGCGGTCCTGTCTCGCCCGATTCTCCACGTTATTCTTTTTCTTTTGTATTCTCGGGCGGTCCTGTCTCGCCCGATTTTCCATTAACTTTCCTTGTTTGTCACTAATATTTTATTTACTCATACTTCTGCACATGCTAGTATATATCATGCCATAATTTAATTTCAGCCAACACATGCATATCATTTAATCCAGCATGAGCATATGCATTCGGTATTTCTTTTGTTCATAATGTTTGCGAGTACATTCCAACGTACTCACTGGCTTGTCCCTGGCTATTTTATTGGCCAGACCTGGAGGAGGACGAGCTTGTGGAAGAAGATTGCGCTAGCGAGCCCGACGCTTAGAGGTGTCCCAGTCAGTCAACCTGTGATCTTGGAGTCTACCACATGTATCATCCGCTGTGTTTCCGCTACACCAATAAAATAGCCAAGCCTCACACTGGCGCTTGACTTTATTTTATTGTACCAGTGTTGTACCACCACCACACCACTGTGTTAATCCACCACCGTAGTATATTGGCAAGTTGTAATAAATTGTTGAGCACTCCGACTCAACCCTGTGTAATATTATGTATGTACTGGATATCTGTATCAAGGAAGTCCACCAGTTGTTCTGATCTTGGGGCTGGTGCGACTTGAGGCTATTCTGTGATTTATCTAAGAAATGGGCCTGACAAGCCTTGGGATTGAAGATACCACCAGGGGTGGGGGTGCAACAGAAGCAGTAAGCAGGCCGGAAGAGTAAAGACGCAGCTCTCTTCCAACCAAACATCAGCCAACATTACAGAAGGGCTACCAAAAAAACCAAGTGTATGCATCAAACTAAATAAATATCCTACTACACCAAGTGTACGCATCTAACTAAGTGGCTCAGTTAGACATTACTATTTATTAACTAATTGGTTGAAGGCTTGAACCAGATGGGTGCCTGATGGGGGAAATTCCAGCCAGCAGGTCAAAGTTTGATACATGCGACCCTCTCTCCTACTTTGGGCTGCAGAGCGTGGCGGCACATATCAGGGTATGGTGCATGGAGAGACGCATGGTACGCTGTGTACACACAGTTTTGCCTGATGAACGGAACCGCACTGCCATCAGGATCCTTGACGTTGGTGATCTCCTGGTTAATTGGATAATTCAGTCCAAGAAACAGAGAGCGTGTGCCGAGGCTAGTTACCGGCCTCCAGTCAAAAATTCCTGAAGGCCCAGAGAAGCTGGGATCCTGCTCAAAGACCATGTAGTGACTGTGATTGTATTCCGCGAAACAACACGCCTGGTACGTGCGAACGATCATCAATCGTTCGCCGTCGTCTGGTCGAGCCAGGCACCACCTGCAACTGCCATGCTGCTTTCTTTTGAAAGGTTTTGGGATTAGGAAGGGAAGGGACACCACGCGGCCTACAACATCATATCAAGTTGGAGTCAAATAAAAATGGGCTGGTACTGTAAATCTAAGAATAGCATGTTCAGACCATGAATATTTTTCAGTAAATGTTGACAGTAATATAAGCATGGGAAGTATGATTTGATTTCACCAAAATTCTACTACATCTGATCACCAATGTGGGACGTTTTGGCAGTTCGAATTAAACTGTCAAAACGTCCACGTTACTGAACAGAGGGTGTATTTGACAGCGTGGTGTTAATTTCTAACAACAATGTCATGATTCTTACTCTTCTCAAACTATACTCTGACAATAGGAAGCAAGCTATCATGATATCATAGGAAATTAGGAGTAACATACTGCTGTAACAGCCATTTGTAGTGATGACTGGAGTTGGCCTGCAATATGTCCAACCATAGAAGGAGTCCACAGCGTAAATGAAGCCCTTGTGTTCAATGGCATCAGAGAGCCATGGAGGATGTACGATCCTGTGATGGACGTGGAGATTTATCCACTTACCGTAGTGACCTGTCAGATAGGCGAGACCGCGGTTGAAGAACGCAATTAGCCTGAAGTCTTTATAATTTACAGATCTTGTGGGCACTTGGCAGATTACAACCTTGAGCAAATCAAACTTGGTATCATGTTGGCTACTGTAAGATTCCGAGTATTCTGGGCTGCGATGCCAAAGCAGTGCAGTGTTAATCGAAGGAAGGGGTATCAATCGCCGGGTGTAGACCTCCACGAGCATCCACCTGCCACGTCCGTCGACGAGAACCATCCAAGACGTGTTCATGCCGACCCAGTACATACCGTTAATGTAGTTGAGGGTGACGGGGATTGGATCGCAGTCGAGGGGGTTGATGCTCGCCACCCTAGGATCCTTAAGCTGTGTGACACACCGTTTCTGAAGATCAGGCGGCATCAGCAAGCAGGGAGCTGGCTTAAAAAGCTCCGGCCTAAGGCTTTGAGTAAACGGTACAGCCCCGACGAGCACGCGGCGAGCGGCATGGTACTGAGATTGTCCACACGCGAAACAATGAGTTTCATTACCTCTGTGGGAAGCGAATTCCAGCCACTCTTTTGGCGGACGCTGCTCGGTTCTGCCATTGTTAGTTCTTGGGTTTCGGAAGAGGGGGGAGGCGCCTAGCGGGGATGGAAGATTGGACGATTTTGTGCTGGCGAGGATTGAGAAGCGAATATGTGCTACGGGAAGTGGACAGGTGATGATGACAATGTAACAATAGCACGCCGCTTGACTTACGAGACACATCCCAACAGCGTTGGGTCATATCGATGCGAGACAACTTGACTGATTATAGTACTACTAAAATATACTCCTATAAACTACAGTACCTACTATAGTGGAGTAGGACTCTTCTCTACCGGAGTAGTATAGTAAATAGTACAAAATCAATGCCCGAGCGTGGAACTACTACGAACCACCATCGGTGCTAACGCCAATCTCCATCAAATGTTTGCTGGGAGACATGGTAGTTGCAAACGCCCGCGTCGCAGTTACATGTGTAAGGGTGGCAGTTTTGTCAAATACCATGGGCTTAAAAAAAAGGCCACCGTCGGATGGAAATCTGGCGGTTATGTGGGCGTTCGCCAGGATTGGGCTCGTGGCGAACGTTCGCCAGGTATCATTACTAACTACTACCTCCGTCCTGGTTTATTGGTCCTCATTGTATTTTGTGCCAAATTTTGACCAAAGATTTAACTAATAAAATGTTAATGCATGTCACCAAAAATTATAAGATTGGATTCGTATTTGAACATAGTTTTTGATGATATTATTTTTTGATGACATGCATTCATATTTTGTTAGTTAAATTTATGGTCAAAATTTGACACAAAATACGAAGAGGAGCAATAAACCAGGACGGAGGTAGTAGTAAGTAGTACTGGTAGATGCTCATAATTAATTAAACAAACGTACATGCGACACACACACTAACTACTTCTCGCATGCTGGCCAGACCCAAACGCCATCGTTCTCTTTCTCGTCCTTGTCGGCGGCAGCCCACCGTGCTTGTTGGACCTCTGCCCAGCTCTCCTCAGCATCGCGGTAGCTACCACCGCGATCCTGGCAGGTGGAGGCATCAGGCCATGCTAGCCAGATACCGTTGTTCTCCTTCCCGGCCTTCTCGGCAACAGCCTGCCGTGCTTGGATCTACGCCCGGCTCTCCTCAACAGTGCGTGCGGCAACTTCTTTCTTGCGGTGTCGGGACTCTCTTTTCTTGAGTGCTTTCTGCCTTTTCCGCTCCTTCTGTGCGGCTTTGGCCTCCTGTTGCTCCACCGCCCATTCGGCCATGGCAGCTTCAAAGTCCGCCCACGTAGGTGTGCGGTCGCGGGTGGCGATGAACTCGGCGCGGCGGGATGCCATCGCTTCCTTACCAGTTCATGTGCAGTCGCGGGCGGCGATGAACTCGGCGCGGCGGGATGCCATCGCTTCCTTACCAGTTAGTGTGCGACGCAGTGGCATGAACGAAGACGCTTAGAGAGAGCTCTGGGACTGGGTGGCCGGACAACCGTATAGTGCGGTGGTTTTTTAGAGCACTCGAGATCTAATTGCCTATGAGAACCATGTGCGCTAACCTATTGTGCGTTGCGGTCTGAATGGCCGAAACCCCAGCCACGCGGATCACGCGTGTTCACCTGGGCATATGCATTACCAAGTTAACTGTTCATCATTAGTCTTCGCTCAATGGAAGCAGCTGTCTAAGCATGTGGACACCGACGCTCTCACCGGTTTCATTACCAAGATCCGTACGTCCGCCCTTAGCCTTCATCCTGCAGCCCGTGAGAGCCAGCTCCCTCGAGTGTGATTTGTGCTGCTTTATCTTCGTTCATTTCATTGGGCCTGCGTGCCTTTTGCCTGCTTGGCTGTATTAAACCTTCCTTGTTGCCGCACTGTTCATGTTGCTACTCTGTGATTTGGCTGGTTGGGCAGGCGATCTGCCTTTTCTCTAAAAATATCTACCGCTTCCTGGATCCTCTTTGATCATCGGAACCGGTTTCTCGACTCACAGCCACCATAATTTGCATTTGAATGCACTTTCCAGTAATACTAGCAATGTTCCCATGCGGTTGCAATGGATCTAAAATAGAATAATACATGTTCACAAACTTGAAAGAAAAACACTCTAGTTTTGGTGTATATATATCTCTAAAAAATATATTAGGTTTCACTCAAAATATATTCCTCGTGGCTGTTTCGATGAGGTGAGGGAGAAGTGGTTGCTTTCTAGGTACTAAGGAGTTTTCTGCAAATTGGAGCAGAGAAGTGGGGTCTTGTTGCAAAAATGTCACAACTTACCTCACAGTCATTAGATGTAGATCTGATGGTCAGAAATGATGGATGGCAGACACACCATCATCATCAACTGAGTCTTTTATAGGAGTAGAGATTATTTTTGCCAGGGCATATAACATACACTATTTTTTAACCCGAATCCAACATCGAATTCTTTTTTTTAAATTGTTTGGATTGCTTACCACATGTGTCACGTGGTTCTGATACGTCTCCAACGTATCTATAATTTATGAAGTATTCATGCCATGTTTATAACAATTTTATATGGTTTTGGTATGATTTGAATAGAACTAACCCGGACTGACGCTGTTTTCAGCAGAACTACTGTCGTGGTTTTGTCACGCAGATGTCCTCGTGAAAGAACTTAGTGGTGAGGCCATTGCAACTAGGTGGAAGCTTGAAGGGGTTGGTCGGAATCGAGAGACGTGAGTCTTACCCAGGTTCAGCCCCTCACGGTGGAGGTAAAAGCCTACATCCTGCTTGATTGCTATTGATGATTATCTCGATTACAAGGGTGTTGTTTTGCTACCTCTATCTCGAGAGCTAGTTTTTCCTTTGATCTTGTCTAAAACTTGTCTGTCTATCTTGACTCCTTCCTCTTGGGGTGCCTTGCCCCTCCTTATATAAGTTGAAGGGGCCGGCTTACATGTAGAGTCCTAGTTGGATTAGGACTAGTCTATTTTCTGTTACAAGTCGAATCCTAGTCCGGGTCTTGCTTCCCTTGTTAGGGAACTTTCCTCTTCTTGGACCTTCTCCGCGAGCCGGTCCATTGGGCTCCCCTTAAGCCGGCCTCCTGCCGGGTCTCGCCCTGGGCCCTTGGTCTCTCCTTGTTGTCTCGCCGTAACCCGGAATATGAGATGACCCATAGAGCCTCCTGACTCTTGGCCGGGTCAAACTATGGCCGGGTCATAACCGTGGGGAATATCCCCAACATTAGCCCCTAGTTTAGCTTGAATTTATTCATGCTAAGCTCCTGAAATAAGAATAACTATTATGTTAAAGGACCAGCTCATTCAAATGGCCGGCTCATTCAATGGACCAACTCGTGGAAAAATCCAGGTTTTCTTGTCATATCAATATTCTGGCTTCACAATCAACTTGCTGGCACCGACTCCTCGCAGAAAAATATCGAGAAAAATAATCCATCTGATGTTGAGCCGATTTTGGATGTTTCAACTTGATAAAAATTTTGGGAACAAAAACCCGTCTGATGTTGATCCAGCTTTCAATCCTTTGGCTCGATGAAAATATTAGAAATAAGAAATCCGTATAATATTGAGCCAGCTTTCAATGCTTCAGACTTGATAGAAAATATTAGAAATAAGAAATCCGTATGATGTTGAACCGGCTTTCCGGGACTTTCTATGAACAGCTTGGAAAAGATAAACTTTGCAAATTTCTCCACTAAGAATATGATGCCCGGTTTGCTCAAAACTGAGAACTTGAAGTTGTACCTCCCTTATATCCATATTACCTGTAGCCCCCAATTCTTAAGAGGTGAACGTAGTGAAAGCTTAAGACTTGCTTCAATATAAATGTTGCAACTTTGGAGAAATCCGGGTTGTTCGTCTGAGTCACCAGTCATAAACTGAATGTTTTGCATTTCACATGTGTAGCCCCCAAGGGCCAGCTTCATCAGTATGTGATGGGCCAGGTCTTCAATTTGGACCATATGATCTGTTTAAACAATTGAATGTTGTAGCCCCCAAGTGCCGGGTCGTGTGCCTGCAGCGACTTGGGACTTTTAGAAAATTTGTATATCTTGAACTGAGTAGTGTAGTCCCCAAGTGCCGGGTTGTTCGCCTGCAGTGACTCGGGACTTACATGCACTTCTCCTCTGAAAATAACATCATATGATGTAGCCCCCAAGCTTCGGGTCACTGTTGATATAGTGGATTAAGGCTTGTGGACTTTGCATTTTGACAAGAGCAATTGGCTGCCCCCAAGGGCCGGCTCATCATTATGTGATGGGCCGGGTCTTTAATGAAACTAGTTAAAATGACCATGCATTAGCCCCCAAGGGCCTTGTTGCATGCTTGCAGTGACATGGGACTTCACACTCATTGTAGCACAGGTTTGAACAATGTAGCCTCCAATAGCCGGGTTGCCTGGCTGCATAGTATACTCCTTTCTATTATCAACTCGCCAAATAAATCCTGGTGACTCGGCAAGTGACAACCCGGCGGCAATTGAAGCAGAAGGAGAACAAACCAATGTTAACCCGGCATATCCAGTTGCCGGGTCTCAACCATCAGCCACTCTGCAAGTTTGAATTTGCTTTGAAAAACTTGATAGAAAAATAGCCCAATCGTGGCTTGTAATAGTTTTTGAGCTGAAACTCCATAGTCCGCTAATGCCATCAAGCACTTTAATATTTTGCCTGTGAACTGATGATACTTTTGTGATGAAAGAAATCCTTGGCCGTGGCTGCAGTGCAACCCGGCAACTATGTGTGAACAAATCCATAAGTGGTGTAGCCTTCTACAAAGCACATGTTGAATAACCCCAAAACCCGGTCAATCAAATGACCAGGTATTATATGTGACCCGGCTGGATTTGTAACCCAGAAATTTAGAAGAATTGATATCTCAATCATTTAATACTGGTTATGATAAACCATGATGAAGATCCAGCCATTTTGGCTATCAAAGAATTGTTTGTTCCTGCGGAGTCACACTGTAACCCAGTTTGAAGACCGGCTCCTGTGATGCAGAAAGCCAATATATATATGCCTTGACAAGATAATGATTTGTGATTATAGCAAATCATATGATATAAAATCAATATGAACCAAGTTTGAATAAACATGGAAAAAATGTCAGCTTTCGAGGCCAATTATTGGTGCTTCATCTTGAAGCCAGCTTGATAGCCGTTGGTATTATAACAAAGGCCATATAGTCATCAGAGTAATTGACTTAACAAATTTTTATAACTGCAAATGGTTAACCCGGCCAATAGACCGGTTCCTGCAACATAAACGAATACATATATGCATTGTATGATGATGCAATGTATGATGATGTATGTGTATGGTAACAGAGTATGAAAATGTCAGCTTTCGAGACACGACATAAGACCGGCTTTAGAGGCTCGAGTCTGATTCGCTTCTATGAAGCAGGCTTTTTGGCCTCTTTTGGTTTGTCCTAGCTCTCTGAAAGCCGGCTCTCATGTGACCAACTGACGTTTTAACTCTGATGAATTCAGGGTCACCTCTATGATTGACTCATCAGGCGTACGCCGGGTCATCTTTTCGGAGTAGCATCTTGCTAACAGGCAGGTTTAACCAAGTATAGTTTGGCATTTCACCGGGTTAAAAGGGTTTTGTAAGCTAAACTCGATGAGTTGGAAGCCCCCAAGTAACCATATGATCATGGAAAAGCTCAGCATAGGATATACAGGAGACAATGCTACTACTGCAAAACATCTGGGGTCCAGATAAGCCGACTTTATTCCTTTGATCATTATCGAGCAGGATACCCATGTTTAGACTGCGCATCATGGCGACTAATCTTCTTTGGTAACTTTTCTTTTCGCCAATATGGCAGGATGCCCATGTTTGAACTGTGCATTGTGGCAGCTAGTCCTCTTTGGCAACCTTTACTTTTTCGTCAATGAGGCAGGATACCTATGTTTGAACTGCGCATTGTGGCAGCTAGTTCTCTTTGGTAGCCTTTATTATAAGGCAGCAGCTCCCGGGACCGGGTTGTCTTCCCTGCAATGATCCGGGGTTCTTGTATTTGTTGAAGCCGGCCAAATCTGCCGAGTCATGTCTGTGTAGCCCCCGAGTCTTAAATTGACTCGAGGAGTCGGCTTGAGATTCTTTATACTTAGCTGTGGCACAAACCGACGTATAGTTGACAGCTGAGAGCTGGAATTTATTGAAGCCGGAAGCAATGTGGCGAGTTGATGATCTTCGCGATGCTCGTCGTATGTCCTCCTATTCCTTGCTATTCTCTCTTGGTCTGGCTCTTCTGTTTTCTCTAGGGCCACTTTCTTTTGTTTCTTCGCTGCCGGTTTTTGAATTGCCGGCTCTACTGTGGCCGGCTCTCCTTGCTCTTTCGGGGAGGTTTCCTCCATGGCCGACTCTTCTGTTTCTTTTGATGTGGTGAATTAGACCAAACCGCAGGATGGTGAGCTGCGTGTTTTGCCGGATAGCTTGGCGTGGACCGGTCGACGGGGCGGACTCTGGCATGCTTCAGTGTGTTGATGTAAATTGGACCGCAGTGGCGGCGGCTCGTGCGCGTGTCCGTTGGGCAACTCGCACGAGCGGGCATGGCCCTGGCGCGTTGATGTAGACCGGACCACAAGGACGGTGGCCTGCGCGTGTCCGTTGGGCAGCTTGTACGGGCGAGCGAGGCCACGGTGTGTTGATGTGGACGCGAGAGCTGGCTGATAAATTGACGTGGACGCGGGAGTCGGCCGCGATGTTTGAAGCCGCGCGAACACGAGAGTCGGCCGTGGCGTTGTAAGCTGGCGCGGACGCGCGAGTCGGCCACGGCATTGTAAACCGGTTGGGGCGCGCGAGTCGGCCACGGCATTGTAAGCCGGCGCGGGCGCGCGGGTCGGCCGCGGCGTTGTAAACCGGCGGGGGCGCGCGGGTCGGCCGCGGCGTTGTAAGCTGGCACGGGCGCGCGGGTCGGCCGCGGAGTTGAAAGCCGGCGCAGGCGCGCGAGTCGGCCGCGGCGTCGCCTGGCATGTTGATGTAGACTGAACCGCGGAAGCAGCGGCTTACACGTGTGTCCGTCGAGCAGCGCGGCTCGGACGAACGCCAATGTAGAATGATGCTGGTGCGCGCTCCGTATCCGTGGTATAACGCCACTTTTGTGATGAATAATTGTCCTGCGTAAAAATATTACATGCCAGAGTAATTGTTCTCGGATGAATTAATATGTGCTGATAAAATACATAGAAAGGATAGCACCTGATGTTTTTGGATGACAGATAATCCTTGTGCAACATCAGCTGGGATGTCCGAATGATGAGACTCACCCTATTATTCCATGTTGCAGATCGATCCTTTTTTTTAAGTTGATTGGACCATAGACTTGTATGCTTGGCGCATGTCCATCGGTCATCAGGCAGCTTGGCGCGTTGTTATGACGTAGAGATGGGTAACATTGACTGAGGGCTTGCGTACAATATCTGCAATACTTTCTGTCGGAGTCAAACATGTTGTCCATCCAATAAGGGATCAACTTTGTGCGGCCATGGCCCTTCTAAAATTCTGGACGTGTCCGACTGACTGATGGAGGAGTACAAACACTGAACTAGTACTAGTATAGCCTCACGTCACTTCCTTTCCTATTCCCTTATAGTGGAGCACTTGGATGCCTGATCCTGCCCCTCCCTCTTTGAATAATGATTGACTGATTCACCAAGTGGGCCTGCACCTGAGCACAGTCGGCCATTAAAAAAAAGGCAGCCGGTCCATTCTGATGCAAAGCGCTTCACGTGGGAAGCATTAATCCTAGTTGAACATGACAATGCTTTTAATTTATGCAGCCTTAATTTCCGTGTCCATCAAGCAGTAGTACTATTGTCAATCGGACAGTCTTTTAGCTTCTGGTGTTTATAATTCCTCCGATTGTGGTTCTTTCCATGATTGGGGAAAATATTCCTTTCAATTGCTGCCAGTAAGTTTCCTCCATACGCGGACTTGATCCGCGGTCGCTATCGGTGCTGCCTTTAATTTATTCTCAGAGAGCAATAGCAGTTTAATCCCTTCGGGACTTATAAACGCAGCGACAGCGGACTGAGTTTGCTTTTGCAGCCTCGAGACTTGATCCTCTGCATAGCGCGTGGGCGGGGAAAATGCATAGTAACAGTCCGACACAGTTGCCGTGCAGATAGAATTTCGCAACGGACATTCAGGACGATCTTGACCTGGCGACTTATGACGCCGCACGGGCGCAAAGCCCTAACTCATCCGGTGTAGATTCTCCCACGCCGGCTCTTATTCATCTGGTCAATCGTGATCTTCTCGAACCCTGGAAGAGCTCCCTCCAAGAAGTCAACACCACCGTGTGCTGGCCCCACGGTGGGCGCCAACTGTCGTGGTTTTGTCATGGCAGATGTCCTCGTGAAAGGACTTAGTGGTGAGGCCATCACAACTAGGTGGAAGCTTGAAGGGGTTGGTCGGAATCGAGAGACGCGAGTTTTACCCAGGTTTGGCCCCTCACGGTGGAGGTAAAAGCCTACATCCTGCTTGATTGCTATTGATGATGATCTCGATTACAAGGGTGCTGTTTCGCTACCTCTATCTCGAGAGCTAGTTTTTGCTTTGATCTTGTCTAAAATTTGTCTGTCTATCTTGACTCCTTCCTCTTGGGGTGCCTTGCCCCTCTATATAAGTTGAAGGGGCCGGCTTACATGTAGAGTCCTAGCTGGATTAGGACTAGTCTATTTTCTATTACAAGTAGAATCCTAGTCCGGGTCTTGCTTCCCTTGTCAGGGAACTTTCCTCTTCTTGGACCTTCTCCGCGAGCCGGTCCATTGGGCTCCCCTTAAGCCGGCCTCCTGCCGGGTCTCGCCCTGGGCCCTTGGTCTCTCCTTTTTGTCTCGCCGTAACCCGGAATATGAGATGACCCATAGAGCCTCCTGACTCTTGGCCGGGTCAAACTATGGCCGGGTCATAACCGTGGGGAATATCCCCAACAACTACCGTGGTGTTGTTTTTTGTGCAGAAATAAATGTTCTTGGATTGACCCCAAAATTTTTGACGATTTTTTATGGACCAAAAGAGACCCTCGAAGCTTTGTGGAAGGACCAGAAGCCTCACGAGGAGGTCACAAGGTATCATGGCGTGGCCTGGGGGGGCGTCTGCTGTTGCCTTGTGGGCCCCTCATAACTCCTTTTCGCGTGATTCCAACGCTGAAAAATCCTATAAATAGAGAAACCCACGGAAATAAACCTAGAACTTCGACGCCGCCGCCGCAAGCCTCTGTACCGAAGAAATACCATCTGGAGCCCTGTTTCGGCACCCTGCCGGAGGGGGAAATCATCACCGGAGGCCATCTTCATCATCCCGGCGGTCTCCATGACGAGGAGGGAGTAGTTCACCCTCGGGGCTGAGGGTATGTACTAGTAGCTATGTGTTTGATCTCTCTCTCTCTCTCGTGTTCTTGATTTGGCACGATCTTGATGTATCGCGAGCTTTGTTAATATAGTTGGATCATATGGTGTTTCTTCCCTCTCTATCTTCTTGTGATGAATTGAGTCTTTCCCTTTGAGGTTTCGTTATTGTCGGAATGAATATTTCAGATTTGAGAACACTTGATGTATGTCTTGCATGTGGATACCCGTGGTGACAATGGGGTATTCTATTGAGTCACTTGATGTATGTTTTGGTGATCAACCCACGGATTCCCGTGACCTTGGGGTAATCTAGGCATAGGGGTTGATTGCACATTTTCATCTTCTTTTCTCTGATAGAAACTTTGGGGCACTCTTTGAAGTTCTTTGTGTGGATTGAATATTATGAATCTGAAGTTGTTTTGATGCATATCGAATAATCAACTCACGGATACTTGTGGTGACATTGGAGTATCTAGGTGACATTAGAGTTGGTTGATGCGTATCATATGGTGTTATTTTAGTACGAACTCTAGGGCTGTTTGTGACACTTATAGGGATGACTCAATAGATTGATCGGAAAGGATAACTTTGAGGTGGTTTCGTACCCTACAACAATTTCTCCTTATGTTCTCCGCTTGATAGGAACTTTGGAGTGATTCTTTGTCACACATTGAGGGATTGTTATATGATTCAACTATGTTAGCACTGTTGAGAGATTGCACTAGTGAAAGTATGAACCCTAGGCCCTGTTTTCAAGCATTGCAATACCGTTTGTGCTCCGTTTTATCACTTGCTACCTTGCTGTTTTTATATTTTCAGATTACAAAAACCTATATCTACTATCCATACTATACTTGTATCACCATCTCTTCGCCAAACTAGTGCACCTATACAATTTACCATTGTATTGGGTATGTTGGGGACACAAGAGATTTCTTGTATTTGATTGCAGGGTTGTTTGAGAGAGACCATCTTCATCATACGCCTCCCACGGATTGATAAACCTTAGGTCATTCACTTGAGAGAAATTTGCTACTGTCCTACAAAACTCTGCACTTGGAGGCCCAACAACGTCTACAAGAATAAAAGTTGCGTAGTAGACATCAAGATTTTTTCTGGCGCCGTTGCCGGGGAGGTGAGTGCTTGAAGGTGTATCTTTAGATCTTGCAATTGAATCTTTTAGTTTCTTGTTTTATCACTAGTTTGGTTTATAAAAGAAAACTACAAAAAAAATGGAATTGAGGTTGCTCAATTACTTCATCTCTATAATGTCTTTCTTGAAAATGATGGATCGGAAAATTGTGCTAAAGTGTTAGAAGAAGAATTTAATAAAAATTTTAGCATAAATTCTTTGAATGATAAGCATGATTGCAATGTTTTTAGTTTGCTTTCTATGAATATCCATGATGCTAATGATATGCAAAGCTACAAGCTTGGGGATGCTATGTTTGATGAAGATGATATTTTTAGTCCCCCAAGTTTTGATGAGCAAATTTATTATGATGATTTCATGCCTCCTATTTATGATGATTATATTGATGAAAGTGGGCTTGGAAGAGTGTCAACTCTAGGTACTAGTGATCCCACTATTTTGGAGGGTGTTGAATCTTATTACAATACTGATAAAAGTGGATTTGGAGAGGTCATGACTTTATTTAATAATGATTCCACTATTTTGGAAGAGGTTTCAATTGATTATGACAACACAGTTGCTATCTATGATGATTATGGTGATGACATGTATGCTATAAAGAATAATGATTACCATGAAACTTGTCA